>OU612085.1:14934928-17717356 GCA_914767735.1 Anoplius nigerrimus | reverse complement strand
ACCGTCAGTGAAATGTATAACGCATAAATAACAACATGTGATAACGTTCATGTAATACGTGATATATATCTAACTCTGTTTTTACATAATAGACACGTTCCTCAAAATGTTCCAGTAAGTGTCGTTTCCACATTAAACTTATAACATTAAACATAATACTTTCCATATTAAAATAAAAGTTATAAAAATAGCATCAGTTGTGAGATATACATATAAAACTTTAAATTATAAAATCAGAATTGTTACACATTTGAATTATCATTAACATGACATTAATAATAAAGTAAACACATGCATACAGCAGCAAATGAATCTGTTGTTTTAAGAATATCATAAGTAATGCTTACCATTTATTCAATATTGAAGAGTGGTTATTAGAAGCATTTGTGAGCAACAAGATAATCTAACATCGCTGTCACATATAAAAGTGATTTTGAATTATGTTAGAGGACATAAGATGTTCCAAAATTGTTAATGGCTTTTTCTTCAACCATGTTATATGAAGACCATAAAAAAATAATTAATATCAAGTATTTACACATATTTGCAAAACAATGCATTAAATAGATAAATTTTAGAACACAAAAAGTATTATTATAAAAACAATAACCAGAGAAAAATAATAAACGCTTTGTGCAACTCCCTCTGTATGATGTAATAGATTGTCACTGTAAAATCAGACAAGATATTGTTCAATATTACCAGTATTTAGATAATATATTTTTAATACAATGTACACGCTTACCGTTTATACAACGCACTGATCATAAAAATTATTTATAATACTATCATTGTTCAAAAAATTTATTTTACGGTCATATTAATTTTTCAATGAAAATGTAAATCATTATTGTTATTGCACTTAGAATCCAATACATTGAAGGTCTGTTAATGTAGACTGCATATACAGAGTGACAGGTTACTGTCAATTAAAAGGTATCAGTATTCTGTTCCAAACAACATGTCAAATGTACAATTAGAATTTCATATTTACGTACATCATAAATTCTAAAAAACCATTTGCATTACCCTGTTATTGTTTCACTTATGTTTATATTGATTGGTAATACAAATTTTCGAAATGGACACTTTGAGCAAAGGTACTCTCCCTCATGTATCATTTTACAAATAGTATTGCACAGAAAAGTTTTTTTACAGTGTTCATTCACTGTACTTTTTTTTGTTCCAACTGGAAAGCAAACAGGATATTAAAATCAAGGATACTAAAACAAAGCAATCAAAACAAACTAGGCAAAGCTGTGACTATTTTCCCTGCAGTTCCCATTTTATTGCATTAGCGAAATGATGAGTTAATAAGCATGCAACTTATATATATAGTAAAAATACTTGATTACTTAGAGTCAAATTGGGAAAAAAATGAAATGTCAATTAAACTTATGCTACATTAAACAATTTATTCTATGAATTACCATTTTAATAGAACCTCCCTCATTATGCATTAGAACTCAAATTACTTGTTACAATATGAATGAAAGATTATGTAATATGAATATTTTGTAATATGACCCCAATCACACCTTTGGCAAGAAAATATTGATATAAACATGACGGTGTCAGAATACAAGTAAACCAAGGTTTTCCTTCTTTTGTTACCACACTATAGTCAAAAAATATAACTAGTAGAATCATTAACCCTTTCACATACTTTGGCGGTTCTCAGACGTCACAAAACTTTTATACCAAAATCTATAATAACATAATATCTATGAGGAAATAAAAATCAAAATGATGTTTTATTGAATCTTAACAATTTTCTGACCCAAAATTCGTTACTTCTTACTTGTAAAATTGTTCCATAGAATTAAAACAATATTATAAAGTTTTAGTGAAGCACGGACCTATGAAAATAATTTGTATTTAAAAGGGTTAACTCTCTGTTATTCTGGTGATAAAAGACCAATTGATGTCAAAGGGTTTGTTAATTTTAATGCAAATTGTTAATGTTGACATAAACTTGCAAGACTAACAAGGGGAGGACCAGGGTTGTTTAATGGCCATTACGATCCCACGCCCTGGACGGCCGCCGTGCGACGTCCAGCAAGCACCCTCCTCTGTGGAGTAACGTCTGGGTTTTAGTCAGTAAAAATCTGACATATCCTGGCCTCGCCCCAAAGAGGCCAGGAATCTTACTGAAGATTTCCTTGACGATAAAATAAAAAAAAAAAAAGGACCAGGGTTATGGGTCACAGATTTTGTTCAAATTTTTCACAGACCTTCTTTAACCGAAAATATTGGACACGTGTTTTGCCAAAAGTGGCTACACTCCTCCATTTTTTAAAAAATCGACCTCACGGATCAAAATTTTTAAATTTAAAAATTTAAAATTGTCTCCTAAAAGATACGTACATATTTATTTTGCAAATAAATAATGTTTAAAAATGTACATTATCGATAAGTTCTAGAAAATTAACTTTGTTTTTATTGTAGCAGCGTATCAGAGCAAGTACGGTATTAGCGTAGTAACTAAAGGTCCGGGGTTCGAACCTCGATGCGGTTTTGCGTTTTTTTTTTTGTCTATTTTTTATAACTTTTAGTTTTGACTGTAATTCCAAAATCTATCAATAATATTACATTTATGGGGATTAATATTATGTACAACTATTTGTATGAAAATTTATCGCAAGAACATAATAAAAAAAAAATTTTGTCGGCGCCACAAGCATTTTATGAATCACTGTATTTCCCACGTACACACTGTTTGCATGACATCTTCAGAAAAACAAACTTAGCTTACGTTTAAAACAAGTTTGCGGGTGTCTGTTCATTCAAACATTCCCGAAAAGATTGGCGCGGAAAAATGGTGACGAATTAAAGAATGTATTTTAATGGCGCCTTCGCTACTGCTTAAATCCTATTGTTGACTTGACCGTAAAAGTGTACGTCGCAAAGCTGGCATACCGGCGTGGAGTGAGGCTGAATAACTTACAAAGTGCACAAACTATCATTATTGGCATTCAGAATTTTCTCATTATTTGCGCTCGGATCTACTTGACCAGTCCTCGAATCAGCAACTAAACCTTTATTCATCTTGACATATGGTTTTGGAAATATGATTTAAATAGTCAGCGTGTTTTACTTTCATCAGTTTGCTTGAGTTTGTACACATTAGATGAACATTTTTCCGTTCATTAGGCAATTTTGATACGTCATGCATAATCCTGGGATTAAAACATCCACTTGGTTCTTACAAACACAGAAATACTTTACACAATACTTTCACATAAAAGCACAAATATGTCTTTCTTCAATCAAACGATTGCGAGTCGCCTGTTCGATGTTAGCATATTTGTAAAAATTGTCCTATCCGCGGGTATTTCTTCCTCCCCTCTATAAATTTGGTGTTTCTTTTTATGAGAAGTCTTTTCTTTATCTGAACCGTTTTCAAACTCCACGTTGAATGAAGTCATGCAAGAGTTACAGGTTTTACTTTTTCTGTCAACATGGCGTGTTGCATTTCTCCTTTCTTGGACGATGGCGGCGTAGAGTAAGATTCAATACTTGAGGCAGGAGTTGACTCGTGTACTTGTTGGAACAATAAATTTTCTTGATTTGCATCAGTTACTATATCGCTTTCATGTTGTAATTCGTCACCTTCATCAAACCGAACTCGCAATCCATATCAACCACGGCCAACACCATGAGGTACGTCATGATGTCGTTTCATTCCGAATGATACCTGGGTATACCGCTTCCAACCACGGGACCGTTATTTCATTAAGTCAATAACTTAATCAGGATTTGGTTATTCCTTTTTTATTGTTTTCTTCAAATCCGGATAATCCTATATGTAATATGTTCTTGTAGAAACCGACATAAAAACGTCGGCAAAATGATGGAATGTAATAAAATGTAATTGCTTTTAAGTATATTAAACTATTCAAAACCCGCTTGGAAAAGGAAAATTTGCAAAATGGAAAAAAAAACAAAACGCAAAACCGTATGGAGCCTTGAACCCTGGATCTTGAGTTACTACGCTAGTACCATATTTACTCTGTTACGCCGCTTCGATGAAAACCGAGTAAATATTGTGGAACTTATCGATAATGCATGTTTTTAACCATTGTTTATTTGCAAAATAAATGTGTAAGTATCTTTTAGGAGGCAATTTTAAACGCGTCTGCAAAATTTAAGCGCGATCGAAAAATCTTGTTTTTCGACCTCGATTTTTTCAAAATTGGGAAGTGTCGCCACTTATAGCAAAACACGTGTCCAATATTTTCGGCTAAACAAGGTCTGCGCAAAAATTGAACAAAATCAGTGACCCACAACCCTGTTCCTCCTCTTGTAAGTACAATTCCAAACAAACCGGAATTTGAGGCTAAATCTATGAAAACTATATAATTTTTTCACATAAGCATATAATCACAGTGAACTTAAATTACATTTACACAAATACTTTTTATCATCTACGAATGTAATTTTATTAATTGGTTGGGGGCCCATAATAGGTATGTTTTATACATAGAGGATGTTTATAGCGTATGCATAGCACAGTAAGCGCACAGTATTTAACCAGAAAAAATAACTTGAAAAGTATCAGGTCTAGTAATAATTAATGTCATTTTCCAATAGATTTTTAAAACTGGTTTATTTCAACAAAACAAAACAAATTAACCAACGACATAGTCGTCGTTGTTTTCAACTATGTACTTGTGCCCAATGCTCAGGTAGCATCTTAATCCCTCTATTGTAAAACCCTTGCGATTTTGATTAAAAAAACTCGGTCAAAGCGTTTTTGAGGCACTCTTCATTATTGAAATGTTTTCCAAGAAGAAAATTTTGCAAGGAACGAAACAGATGATAATCGGATGGGGCAATATCGGGAGAATATGCAGGTTGTGGGAGAACTTCCCATCCCAACTGGCGTAGTTTTTCCGCCGTGATTGATACAGTATGCGATCGTGCGTTATCGTGATGAACAATTACGCCCTTCCGATCAACCCGCTCGGGTTCTTTTTCTCTCAAAGCTCAGTCTAACCTTTCCAATTGTGCACAATACACTTCACTTGTAATGGTTAGGTTGGTTGGTAAGAGTTCATAATGAAGAATTTCTTTAAAATTCCACCAAACACACAACATCACCTTCTTCGGATGCAAGTCAGGCCTTGGCGTGGACTTTGGCGCTTCGCTTTTGTCCAACCATTGTGGCCGTCTCTTCAGATTGACATAAAGCACCCATTTCTCATCTCCAGTAACGCTCTAAAAATGGCAATCGGTTTTGTCGAGAGAGGAGCGAACTGCAGATTGTGACTCTTTGATTGCGGTTGTTTTCTGTTAATTCATGTGGAACCCACTTTCCAAACTTTTGGACCTTGCCAAGTGACCGCAATAGATTCCAAATAGTTTTTTGG
Source organism: Anoplius nigerrimus (assembly GCA_914767735.1). NCBI lineage: Eukaryota > Metazoa > Arthropoda > Insecta > Hymenoptera > Pompilidae > Anoplius > Anoplius nigerrimus. Next base: position 17,711,984 of record OU612085.1, on the reverse strand, counting down.
AAACAGTTTAATGCTGTCGGAAGCTCTTGTTGCGTGACTTGAGGATTTGCAACCAAAAGAGTCTGAAGTGCTTTCCTGATCACTTCTACTGACTACTGACTAGAAAACGACACTAAATGTTACTAGACCTGATACATTACATATACAGAGTAGATCAGAATTTAAGAAAGAAATTTTAAGGGGTAATAGAACACATTAATACAAGCACTTTTTGTACAACAATGTATGGGGGGAACGCAAGGGGTGAAAGGTTACAGGGTAGTTTTCCATCATCACATTTAACGCGCTGACTATCACGCACATCGTCAATGCCCGACATGGCGGTTAGTGTGTTGAAGAATTATCACAAAAATGAGAAGAACTATTTCAGAAAACATTTCATTAACAGAAATATTATTGATTTATATGCTCCAGATACCGGCCACGGTAAAGTCGCTGCGCTTCATACGTATTCCCATTCGCCGCACCGTACATTAAGTAGTAAGCAGTACGCAGTTCTGAGCAATGCATGCAACCTGACACATATTTCCTCATTAATTGGCGTGACAATTAGCGTGTTTCCTTTTAATTTTTTTTTCATTGAACATATAGATCAATAATATTCCTGGTAATAAAATGTTTTCTGAAACATCTCCCCTCATTCTTCTGATAACACGCGTTAGATGTGACGGTGGAAAACTACCCTATGTATAACTTTTCACCCCTTGCAGGGTGAATATTGGCACTTAAATGTTCTCCCTCGAATTCTGATTCACTTTCTATATGTTGTAATGTTCCCATATGTATATTTATACTCACGTAACATAATTACTTACTAAAATAATAATATAAGTGCTCAATATTTTTTTTTTTTTTTTGTGGAAAGATGCAGCTGTCATAGATCCTTAATAACCCTTTGCAGTCGTATTTTTGGACGTAGGTGTCGGGCTGCTCGGAATTAATTTTCGCTGAGCGCGCAATACTTAATACATGCATGCAAGCATGCAAGATTATGGAGGAAAAACAGAATTTTTTCATTCTTTTGTGAACTTCGAAATTGTAAACATAACATGTTTTAATGCAATGTTTTATTGTTAAAATTATAGTTTATAATTTGCCATCGTATGATATTTGCAGAATAGTTTCCAATATAGTCCTGGTTTTCGATGACTAGTGGAAATTACTAATTGCCTCACACGACGCTTCAGTGGAATTATGTCACCACCAGAGTCACTATCAACGTTATCACTTGCACTGTCAAAGTTAGTGTTCAAATTGTGAAAATAAAACTCGTCATCGCTATATTCGGTTTCACAGTCTTTCTTTTCGTAACTCTTCGTCTTTCTTTCGGTAACTTTCTTTTTGCCACTTGTAGTATTATTTTTGAAATATCTTAAGAAGCGAAAATGCCTAATTACACTTAAACACAATTTGTAAAATACTATTTCGAATTTTACGAAATATCTCCAAAGACTGTCAATTTCTTTGCATTCGAGATGCAACTGACACGCTACGGCATCTTTTATGGCGAGACAGAGGCGGCTCTGTTTATATTAGATTTCATTATCCCGAAATGGTAGAAGCACTGTATTGGTTCGTGAATAGATTCTTTAGCCGATTCTATTCTTTCGTAGAAAGTGCAAACTGATATACCCTAAATGGAGATTAAGACACGACGAATACAATATAGGTTTAGTATGGTTCTCTGCTGTAGTGGCTGAGTGCCGGCATACGACCGAAACGCTAAAACTGCTTTGGTGGCTAAGAGTAGACATACGACAGCAAAGGGTTAATACTTGTCTAATGATACTGTACTCGGAACTTAATTTGTAAGAGATGTGATATGTGCAATTATGTTTCATGCAAGTAATATTTACTCTCCAATACAAATAATTTAAGACGTAAGGTACAATAACTTTTTGCAAGTATTCTTCAGTGGCACATAAAAAAAACTCTAACCTTGCACAGACTAGAAATCTTTTGAAGTCTAATGATCGATGAAATACCAAAAAAAGATTAACATGTATCAATCGTGTAAAACGATAGTTGAATGATTACTCTTACTCGTTGAATTTAATTCTGTGGTTTCATAGTTTCTAAACTCTATTCTACACAACTATTTATCACAAAAATCATTATTACTCATAAATAATACTCTTTAATCTTAATCTTTCATTAAATGTATTTTAATACACAGAATATAGTTGAATGATATATCTCTATAAAAATAAACCGATAGGATTTTCTAATGAGCTATTCGATAGCTTATAAAAAATGAAACATTTGTGAAAATTTTCAACTTTGTATCTCGATTGTGGGACGCGGGAAAGGGTTAAATATAAAGGCAGATTCTCCCACTATTTTCTGAGAAACTAGCAAAAAAAAAGTTGGAACAAATTAGAGCTACATGTGGTAATGGTGCAAACATTTCACTTTTTTTTTTACACAATCCTCTTATAGTCACTTGAAATAATGACTGACTGCAGAATTCAAGATGTATTCAAATACTTTAATGCTGATAAATATTAAGATTGAATAATCTATTATTTATTAACCAGACAAACAGATATAGAAGTTTCATAAATTAAAACTGTGAATATTTGCCTGTTGCAATCAGGCTTTGATTGTAGAAAATAATAAAGAACATATCTAACAAGTCACTGAGAAATATCCTGACATTCAAATCTGACCACGTACTGTTGTGTGTATTTCCTCCAATAAAAAATTTTATTTAAGTATTTTGACAAGTAGTTTACTAGCAGCATTTTTATTTACATTTAACTCGGGTTCAACCTGTACATGACAGGCGTATAGAAATAAGTTGGTTTACATAAAAATGTATTGCTAATTTTAAATAAATGTATCTAAATAAAAGCTATTATCATTTGGAACTGATTATTTATCAAAATTAATAATGCATAGCAAGAAAAATGTGAGAAACAAGTTGTAAACGTCGAGGTAGCTGTGTAAGAAAAATTAAGTTGTTGCATGAATTAATATTACTTGATCTTTATCTTATGGAGTTTAAGTTTAAAACCGAGAAGCTCTGACAGGACACCAGAAAGCGCCGATAACAATACTACTTTTGTAACTGTGTATAAATATGGATTTGCAGATAATCCTGAAATCTTGAAGGGACTTTCGAGTTCCTGAAAATAAAATATATATTCAAAGAACTGTCAGTATATGATTCAAATTTTGTGCAATACCTTTATTAAATCTGCAGCTAATTTTAAAACACTGTTTGCCACCATAAGTTCCTCCTTTTTGTGCCGCTTTTGTTCAATTTGCAAGTACAAATTTATCTAAAATATTAAGAAATATTAATATACAATAATAACTATTGAATTACTGACGCAAACAAATTTTATTATACCTGTTCTGTTATCAATACGGAGAGATTTCTATATTTTTTATTAATTTTTGTTCCTAGTGTCATAAATCGTAATATAAATATGCCAAGCGAAAAGCTCCATAATAATGCTTCGACGTTGTATCGAGCATGTAAACTTTCTAAATCCTGAAAAATAAATAATATTAGTGGTTTCAATTATGCGGAAGAAGTTGTTAACTATAATTTTCAAATGCATTAATATATGTGTCTTATACCTTAATTAACTCCAGACTAACGAATGACAACAGCAATAAAGTAACTATAAACACCGCAGATACAATCACATCCACAGAACGTTGCGGTCCCCGTCTCTACAATAAATTGGTAGTGTGTATTTTGTTTTAACCATACGCGAAGGCAAAAGGAATTTGGTTTTACCTTTAAGTAAGACCTAACACTTAACCAGGTTTTTATATTCCGAACTTTATTAAGGCGAAAATGCGGTAAAACTGATTTCCTAGCTCTCCGAGATGATGTTAAATGCGAAAATAATTTAGCATAAAGAAGTCTTTGTTTATAAGTACGTTCTGCGACAGCCAATAAAAAAAATAATAAACAAGACAATGAAAACCTCTCAAAGGCCGATATAAGCAGCACAATGCGTTCCCTGAAACAAGTAGTATTACAATACAATTAAGTAACTATGTTTGTAAGCATAAACCACATTAATGTACTGACCAAAACGTAGTGCCAAATGCTACACTGATCACTTTACACAAAATGTCGGTATACGTTTCAAGGTTGACTTGAGCGAAATCATTTGGTATTAATGTATTCGTTATATTGCTATTGTCAACCCCTCCATGGTCACTTAATCGCTTGATTGAAGGAATTAATGAGAGAAAAACGCTCAGCATAATACCACCGTAAAAATAACTCATACTCTCAGGCATTGATTCCACTCTTGCAATGATAGCTGAACTGATATCAAGTACTGATAGCTCTGCTTTCTTAATGTCCCGACGTGTCCAAATGGTACACGACACTAAAAAGAAGGTATACCCATTTGCCGGAATGGCAAACTTAAGCAGTGTATAAATGTACACTCTTTGGTTACACTAGTATTTTAAAAGTTTACCGTAATAATTGTAGCGAAGTAGAGAACCTTACTAACCGCGATCAGATGTAGCGCAACTTGAACTGTGTAAAATAGATGGTGGTAACTCAAACTCCCACGAAAAAGGATGCTCGATGAATTCAGCGTAATCAAGATTAGTTTCACTTTGTGAATCAAATTCTTCAAATTCTGAACTGTAAGAACAAAATGTTATTATATATATTTATATTCCTATACAGATGAAAATGAGATTTATGTATAATACTGGCTTGCACCTGTAACTGCATTCATCACTATTTGTTGTTACACCCATCCATTCAGTAGCTGAAATTGTGGCTTCAGTTAAGTGATTTGTTGCAGCCTCTTCGCATTCACCCTCTTCCTCACTTTCACATTGTTGTCGCCCATCTCGCGAACTGATTGTTAATGTACTGTCGGGTTCCTTAAAACATTAAGAATTATAAGAAAGAACATTTAAAATTACTATACAAGAAAGGACAAATAAAGGTTTTATATACATAATTTGCATATGAATACTTATAAAATATTGTAACAAACAAATGAAAATTATATGTACACCTCGTTTAATAAATTAATAAAAATGGTAAATGTAAAAGTTGCATAAAGCCCTTTACAACTTACAGGTTTGGAATGTGAATCTTTGTCACTATCGAAGAAATTGTCATCCAATGTCATTGTATCAGATGCTGTATAACAAGTTGAAAGCATAATATTAATTAATAATTTCTTCTAATTAACGATACAGTCAAGTTGCTAGTCACTAATAGTATACATTGTTACTATTACATTGTTTTGTGTTGTGTAAGTACAATTTCTACAGTAGAATATTTATAATTAACTATTCAAATTATTTTCGTTCTTTCAGTAATAAAAGACAATGCATTTTAGCAGTCTCACGTCAGTGGGAGGAAAGGTCCCATGTGAGAAAACAAACAAAGAATATGCATCTTTGTCAGATTTAATCATTATTAATTTGATCCATGATGAATATTACCAATTTGTAAAGAACGTAATGTTTGTATCTCAACAGGTTTTTTGAAAGTATAAAGCTGCGCTTGTTTACTTTCTTAACCCTTTTAGTGTTAGATTTTAGTAGATTTATATCGTTGATATATCGTCGTTCGCTACACTTGCAAAAAGTGCCAACGACGATATATCGTTGCGCGTGTGATGTCGTCTTATTCTTCGCATTGCGAGAAAGTTTAATCTCAAAATGTTTACGATTTATAATGCATCTGTTTTACATCTAACTTTTTTAGAAAGATAAAATAAAGTTCTAAATTTTTGTACCATACTGCGTTCTAGTGGATGACCACATAGTCAAGCATTGATTGGATCCGCAGTCAATTTTTCAGCAATGTTCAATGTTTTAAAACGGTCATGTGCATGATATTATAAACACCGTTGATACATTAAAATGCAAACAGGACGTAAATTTGTTGTACCAACGATCATCCTTAACTACGAAGTAGAAGATAAAACGCCTATGAAGAGAAGGATGGGAAATTTTTCAATTGAAAATCAAACTGAAGAGAATGCGATCCGGCAATGGATTGAAAAAATGGCAGCAGGTGGTTTTCCTGTTACAATCCAAGAACTTGTACCTAGCGTGGGACACGTTGTGAATGAAGTAAACCATCAATGATCATTTAAGAATGATCGTCGTGATAAGAGCTGAGTAAAGGACTTTTTAAATAACAATACTACGACATTATGTGTAGAAGTTGCAAACCCGAAAGGGACGCAAATAAAGACATTACATTACATTACATTACATTACTACGACATTAAAAACGGTTGCAAAAGATCTAATGGCTTCACACCGGTAGTTACTATTGCTAATATGATCAATTAGTTTTATGAAGCATATAAGTTCCTGAAGATGATATTGAAACGATCTTGGGCTACGAGTGGATGACTGTACTTTTTCATATCAGTGGGCTCACGAAATGAAGAAGAACTCGCAACGTTTACTCTGTCCAGAATTGAATTTCTTACGAAATTAATGAATGAAACAAAGTGTGTCCGCATAAACTAACTCCAATTAGCAAAAACTTTTTCATGCCAACTGGCTCCGATCATTGTGTTTGTTTCGGTGTAACCATGGAACCTTATTAGAATTGCGATTGCTCTCCATAAAAACTAATAACATCCACTTTACGCCTATGTCTAAAATCCACGATCTTTTTGACTAAATAGAACTTCACAGGCCTGACTGTTACCGTATATATCAAGATGATTCATGTTTACAAATAAAACACTGACTGGGTCGTACTTGTGCGGGGTATATCTAATTGTGTTGAAACATTGACACACCACAGCACACTTGAAATTAAAATAACAGCTAAATAGACAATTTTTAGATATAGAGTTTTATAGTGTGATATATGGCATCCATAAATGTATAGAATAAACAAACATAATTGTGCCTTCAAATCCCATTAATAGACACAAAAATACATACAACTTTCATAGGAACACATTCAATAATAGTCAATTTTGTTATACTTGTCAAATTATCATATTTTACATTATGTACCTCTAAAATTTAATAATAAATTCAATATTTTTTGTATCATTAACGTTTTTCGAAGGGCAGAATATGAAATTTATGAGAAGTAAACTGATCTTAAACCCACATAAGTCTGCAACCATTTGTCTGATAGGAATATAATCTGTACACAAACACGGTCGCAGGCTAGTGTTTGACACAATTCATAAATCTCTTTCGTAGGAAACCATACCGGTAAACTCCTATCTTTAGATGCTACAAGACGGCCACATTTACAGCCAGATGTAGATTCCCAAGATTACGTTTTTCGACAAATGGGAAAACCGTCACATTGGCACATTCAACAAATAAAAGATTGCCTCAAGTCGTTGTACAGGAGGCATGACGACTTGACAGTCCGATATCCCCAATATTTCTAGACATTACACCATATGGCTTTTATTCGGGGTACACATAAAATTGCGTCTATCTTCCTGCATTATATGTTTGTTTGGACGCGCTAGAGAAAGAATCATTCCCGCCATCGGTTTAAATATGACCGTACAGGATTGGAGGTAACACAATGAGAATTCTCATTACAATGAACAAAACACTAGTCAGGATTTGATAATTCGTCATCTGCACTGTAATCGATTTTTTGCTAAAAATACACATGTCCGAAAATGATACATAATGCTGATCCAAGCAATTAGTACACTTTTCATAAACAAATTTACCTTTTTTGGCTTTAATGACGCAAAAGGCACACAGTGATATTTTGTTACATAGTCTACGGTTTTCCATGTACATATATAAATATCTAGTCTGAAGACGAAAGAAAGAAAACAAACTAAATACATACAACAATGAATACTTTGTTACAGCTACCTGTGTTATGAATGAAATATCAGTGAGATTATGTATTAATAAACAGAAAATAATCTAATATTCCTTCAGGATTAATGTCTTTGCACATTAGTTGAATTACACTAATTCTAAACAAAATAAGTTTAAACGTACCCATTATTTATGAAATATTCTTAACATTTTTATATGAAAATATCGACCGTTTATTTTGAAAGTAGTGTCAGACCATATTTGGAACAAAAATTAGATGTCAAATAAATAAAAAGTTTACGCTACATTAACCATAAATTATACTTCTTAATTTTTTAAAAATATGGACTTACACCACTTTCAAAATATACGGCCCATACATATAGTTGAGGAACCAATGTTAGTAATAGCATAAAGCAAATAACGATGTTAAGAAAAAATTACAAAAGACGCGACTACATAGACCAGATTATTAACACGTTGGCCGTCGCGCTGATTTTGTTTCAATATAATTCATATGAACCCGCCGGTCACCGGTGACCTCCACGGCACTCAACGTGTTATCAATTTCATATCCATAGTATTTGTTTATAACGCTGCAAAGTGTATATTACTACACTTTGTATAACATTTTTGTATGCCTATAAACTATGTCACAAGATTTAGCGTTACCTAATCGAAACATCCTTTATATATAAATAGTTTTAAGTCAAACCTGAATATTTAGGAAGATGTAGCACCTGCTGTGTAGACGGAAATTCTAGTAGTAATTTAGGCTCATCATTCTCACACAGTGCTTCTTGATCTACTGAAGAATTTTGTACAATTGGCTGTGCACTTGTTCTATCATTATCACTTGAAACGTTTCCATTTAAGCTCTCAAATCCATCATCATCCTGTTGTACATGATCAAGAAACTGCACATTTTCTTCTAATACATTATTTATATCTTGAATAAATCAGAACAGATTATAGTTATCTAAGACATTCAAGTTTTTTGGTTTTTTGCAATTTATTTAAATTTTACCAACCATGTGTCCCGTTGTTAGCAGAAAATTCAACTGCAGAAGAATTATTTGTAGTACTACTCTGATATATGTCGTTATCACAGCAAGCTTGAGCAGTTACAAATTCCTATAATACCAATAGTTACGGATGTTTATCTAATGTTTTATATGTAAGCCTGATTTTATAATTTCATATATTTTATATACTTATAGATCTATTAAAAAAAAATGTGTTAGCTATGTTTTCTCTATATTATGTGATACAAAAAAGCAATTTAGTAGCCTATAAAAGTGCAATGAGTTATACAACATTTACAATAACATATTTAAAATAATAAATGTATTATTACATGCATAGAGACAGTAGATCTACATGAAGATAAAAAAAATGGAACATCTAATCATCTTAAAAACATTATAAATGTATTATGAATGGAGTCTGGCTCTACATTTGTATACCTGAGATGGACTAACATTCAAAGAACTTTGTATTGTTAAATTTTTAGCAAATCGAACAGAAGTGAACACTTCTTCACTCATTGTACTACCCTTTTCTGATGCTGTGTCTTGCGCAAATTTTGATTCTTCCTGTGTACCTATCAACAAAATAATCAATGTACAAGCACACATTTAATGGAATAAAATATAAAGTAACATAGGGAACAGCTCACGTAAATTAGTCCTGGTTCGTAGTTTGCCAATACGACATCTTGGGTGCCTTGAGCGACGTATATTTCTTTGTCTGTTTTGACTTATAGATATCTGAGGACCAGAATTTGTAGAAACAATGTGCGAGTGAACAATGCACAAAATAAACATCATGATGATAGGTATTAATACCTCTGACATTGTGACAACCTTGAAAATAAAACTTTGAATGCAATATCATAAAACTTATAATTTAAATTTGGTACAAAAAATATCATACATCACTTTCATTTTCTTTACTGTCATGGTTAAAGTATAAAAATGTATTGACAAGTTGAGCACAGTAGAGTAACAGAAATAGGATGAAAATACGAGAACTTGTTTGTTGAATCCACCATTTTCTGTATAATGGTAAAAATGCAAGCCGTTGCACTGCTAAACATGCTACTGTTATTAACCCATGTTTTGGTTTTGCTTTTGGAAAAGATGAACCTGCTTGCAACAATATAATATTCTTTCTAAATATCTACCATCACATTATAAATCTTATAATATACATTCATATTATAATTGCATATAACAAAGTCAATGAAACAGGAATTGGTATATACATACTTAATTAATACGACTCACCTCGAACAAGGTCTACATCAATAAACTCTGTTTTTAACTTTGCTGTTCTCATTGGAACATGCGTAAATCCACAAAGAATCCGTTGCTCTACCGTTTTCTCCCACTGCTGTTTATCATACATACCTATTTTTTTCTGATACCTGTAATATTACATTTTACTAAGTATTCTTTATGGTAAAACACTTGCAATAAAACTTCTATTCACTCTTTGTCATTTTAATGTAAGAATGCAAATATTTATTGTTAGTAGAGAAGTATATAAGTACTATATATATTCTCACCAATGTACAAGATCATTAAACCCCATCACTCTCAGTCTTAGTTATTATTGCAACAAAGTAAAATTTAACCAAACTGTGTTATATCTACACAAACAAAATACGGTTTTATGAGTCGCCTTCTTCTAGAAACTAACAGTTCCGCAGTTTGCATAGTATTATTTAAAAATAATCCTTTTAACACACTGCAACTTAGTGTTGTTGAATCAATAAAGTAACATAATATATAACATATTTGCTCAGTTTCAAATTTTGACGAACTTGATGTACATGTACAGAAACTGCGGACAAAGGAGCAAATATATAAAAGTCAGTCCTACCATATGATACGAACGCAGTAAACGAAAATTAAGGTGAGTTGAAAAAATTCCTAAGACGCGTTGACTGTCATTGGATTACACTTTCTAGGAATATCAAAGCTATAACCTCAGTATAAACAGGATAGGGATAGAATGATCTATATCAGAAGGGTAACAACATTTAGTGGAAGACGCATCATGTAAGGCAATTTCAGCACTTTTTCAGAGCAATAAATCCTAGTGAACTATCACTTCTGGAAAACGCGGAACATTATCGGCAGAATGTGGCAGAATGTGGCAGAATGTGATATTATTAGTGTTGACCAGTGTTGACGCTACTAGTGACAGGAATTAGCATTAATCTGGTTAATTTATATTTGTCATTATCAGTTATTAACACTTGCAATCTCTACATATGTATATGAGGCATTCCATGCCAAATCGGACACTTTCCGACCTCACCCCCTTCGATTTTTTTTTAAATTTTATATGTTTTTAAGGTTGATCAAAAACGCGTTCAGGAATTTTTTCAGATTTTTTTGAGTGTCCGTTTTGGAAATATGAATTTTCTTAAAATTTGGGCTCTTTTTTTTCAAATGCTCATAACTTTGTTTGTTTTTTTTTTCAAAATTTGTGTTTTTGAATGATCTTTCAAGAAAAAAATATGATTTTAACAAAAAAAAAATGTTTCATTGTTTATTTTTCATTTAAAGCACAAAATATTTTTTATCTCAAAACTCGCCCCGATCGATTTTTTTGAAAAAATTCTCAAAAACGGTAAAGGTAAAGAATCGCGGCCTCCTCACCGATTTGCATGAAACTTTGCAGAAACATCAATTTTTGCATAAAAATAAGATCTGTAAAAGCCAAAAAGCGCGCTCTCGTCTAATTAAAAAGTTATTAAGCGTCAAAGTTTATTGAAAAACCTGCCTTACCGGCACCGCGAACGACATCCGCGCATGCGCACTGATGTCTGCGCATGCGCACGGACAAGTTTGCAGGTAGAGTGCGAGTATTTGAAATGAAATAACATTGAATTGGCGAAGGCTAGGTGTGGGTAAGGCTTCCCTTTCATAATATTTAAGGGTTTTCAATCAAAAAATGGTTTGAGAGTTGGTTTAGGTCTAGATTTCTTTCAGCCAAATCTCACTTTTCGTTTTATTTCTATGGCTAGGTGTGGGCAAGGCTTCCCTTTCATAATGTTTTTGCGGGCTGGGTGTAGGCTAGGCTTCCCTTTTGTAGTGCTTTTGTCGATAGAAATGATGTTATCGCACTTTTGGCAATTAAAATATAACCCAAACCTACTCTCAAAGCATTGTTTGATTGAAAACTCTTAAACATTATGGAAGGGAAGCCTTGCCCACACCTAGCCATTGAAATAAAACGAAAAGTGAGATTTGGCTGAAAGAAATATAGACCTAAACCAACTCTCAACCCATTTTTTGATTGAAAACCCTTAAATATTATGGAAGGGAAGCCTTGCCCACACCTAACCATTGAAATAAAACGAAAAGTGAGATTTGGCTGAAAGAAATATAGACCTAAACCAACTCTCAACCCATTTTTTGATCGAGAACCCTTAAATATTATGGAAGGGAAGCCTTGCCCACACCTAGCCTTCGCCAATTCAATGTTATTTCATTTCAAATACGCGCACTCTACCTGCAAACTTGTCCGTGCACATGCGCAGACATCAGTGCGCATGCGCAGATAGCGTTCACGCTGCCGGTAAAGCAGGTTTGTTAACAAACTTTAACGCTTAATAACTTTTTAATTAGACGAGAGCGCGCTTTTTTGCTTTTACAGATCTTATTTTTATGTAAAAATTGACCATTATACGAAGTTTCATGCAAATCGGTGCGGAGGACCGGTTATCTTACTCGTCGGTGCCTGTCGGTGCCTTTACCCTCTCCTGCGCTCCCCTCGACTCCCCTCGCGCAGAAGCTAGGATCCAGGTACTGTGGCGCCATCGCACCGCATGGACGCATTTTTGGAACTAACAGAATGTTCACGTTTTGGAGGGGAGTGCCCAGGCCCTGATATGTAGGAATACGTATCCTACCATTTGTACATTTTTGCGGCAATGAAAGCTATTCAAATAGACAATAATTATACACATCAGCATTCAATTTAGTATCAGTATGATTACTTTTTATTGTCAGTTTCAAATTAAAAAGATTCTCTATAGAAATCAAGACAATTCATGATGCAGAAACGTCACATCGTGTATATTTGTTTATGTACGGCGAAAACGACGCAGTGTACAATATACGGTTATAAGTTAATTAAGCCTTGTAACAATTGACAACAAAGAAGAATATCTGCTACAAACCCTGTGGCTGCAATAATATGATTGTTTTTCAAGTAAATGTGGTCCTTACTGTTTTGGTAATTGTTGGAGGAGTACGAGAATATGAAAAAAAAGATGTGTTAGCATTGAGGGAAGAAGTTCGATCCATGTTTGATCATGCTTATTCTAGTTACCTTACGTATGCATATCCATACGATGAGCTACGGTCTTTAAGCTGTGATGGATTTGATACATGGGGAAGTTTCTCATTGACATTAATTGATGCATTGGACACACTTGCAGTAATGGGCAACTTTTCAGAATTTCGTAGAGTTGCGAAGATAATAAGTACCAGAGTTAATTTTGAGGCAAATATTAATGTATCTGTATTTGAAACTAATATAAGAGTGGTTGGTGGACTGTTAAGTGCTCATTTGTTATCAAGAAGAGCTGGTGTTAACTTGGAGCCTGGATGGCCTTGTAATGGTCCATTATTGCGTCTAGCAGAAGATATGGCCAAACGATTAATTGCTGCATTTGATACACCAACTGGAATGCCATATGGTACTGTAAATTTAAAATATGGTGTTCCCGCTGGAGAAACAAGCATTACATGTACAGCTGGCATTGGCACATTTTTATTAGAATTTGGTACATTATCAAGACTAACTGGAGATCCATTATATGAAGAAGTTGCAATGAATGCTGTAAAGGCATTACATTATTATAAATCGAACATTGGTCTTGTAGGAAATCATGTAGATGTTCTGACTGGTCATTGGACTGCACAAGACTCTGGAATTGGCGCAGGAGTTGATTCTTACTTTGAATATCTAGCAAAAGGAACATTATTGTTTCAGGATCCTTTACTGGCACATATATTTCATGAACATAAAACTGCAATAGAAAAGTATGTACGCAGGGATGATTGGCATCTATGGGTGTCCATGACAAAAGGTCAAGTGACTCTGCCTGTATTTCAATCACTGGATGCATATTGGCCTGGAGTCTTAAGTTTGTTTGGAGAAATTGGTGATGCAATGAAATCTTTGCATAATTATCACCGTGTATGGAAACAATTTGGATTTACCCCAGAATTTTATAATATTCCCCAAGCTGAAGCTGGGACAAATCGGGAGGGTTATCCTTTAAGACCAGAACTCATAGAATCTGTAATGTACTTGTACAGAGCTACTGGTGACCCTTACTTAATTCAAGTTGGTGTAGACATTTTAAGAAGTTTGCAACACAGTGCAAAAACAAGCTGTGGTTATGCGACTATCAATGATGTCCGAGATCATCGTAAAGCAGATAGAATGGAGTCTTTTTTTTTGGCAGAAACAACTAAGTATCTTTATCTTCTCTTTGATCCTGATAATTTTATACATAATTCAGGTAACAGAGGGGATGTTATTCATACACAATGGGGTGAATGTATAGTTGATGCAGGAGGTTATATTTTTAATACAGAAGCACATCCCATTGATCCTGGTGCATTATATTGTTGTCGCCAAGTGGAAAATATTTTTTTAAACTCAAAACCACCATTAGAAACATTTCCCATCACCACTAATGAAAAAGGAAATATCAATAACGAATATGTTATGATTTATGATAGGGAGACAATAAATAAAAATAGCAGTAAACAATCTATTGAAATTTTAAAGCTATCAGAAATGAGGAAAGTATTTAGTACTGATATAAAAAGGAACAATAACAAGAGGAAAACGTTTTACAAACAATTTAGCGAGAATGCTGAGGACATTACTGCTAAAAAGGATGTACAGAGCTTATTGAGTGAAACGAATAATACTACAGATAACACGGAAACATCCAGAATAAAAGTTGTTGCACCTCCTAATGTAATGTACAAGGCTGATGACAGTGAAAGTACTGATTCATTTGAAGCACACCTGGACTCAAATAATCAGTATTCTACCCTTACTGTTGCAAATAGTACACAACCATTTAAGCCAATGGTGGGAACCTCAAGGTTTGAACCACAAGCAATGTTGGAGAAAATTAGAAAAGGAAATATGTATCAAATGAACATGACAGCGAAACTCAATTATCAGTCATTGTCTTGTCAATCGCAACCATTTCTACAACGAATATCAATTATTGGAGAATTCTTTTAATATATCTTTGTAAAGATATCGAATTTTGTAAGGGATATGTATGACATGAACATAGTTGACTGCTTAAACTGGTACATAGTATGTACAAACCTCAAAATGCATATAAATAACGGCTCACATAAAGTATTGTAAAATAAGACATTTATCATAAGAAAAATATATAATTTTTTTTCTCTAAGATTAAGAGTCAAAATCAGTTTCATACATTTGTGATTAATTCGCGGTGTTTAAATGAATACAAAATGTAAAAGATAATGTTACCAAAAATTATTTAATAATATTAATAACGTAAAATAAATATTGTCCGCAATTCTTTAAAGCACATACTTGTTTAATTATTTAAGTTTTAGAATATATTTCTTCCCACTTTTCGTTAGTAAACCTGTTTTAACAAATTGTAAATTGTTATCATGTTAAATTTGATTACCTAGCGGTTTATGTTATATACATATGATCTATCTAACCATTTCATACTCTGTGGCTTTTAACCTCTAAACCGTAGTCGAATACTTCGTGTTTTTAAATGACGTTTTGTCTCTTTGATTGCGGATTTGTGTAGTCATTTATTTAATGTCGGTACGTAAACAGTCTATGTGTTAAAAATGGCATCAACGCATTTGTGTGGAAACAGGCTTAACGTCGGTCTTATACGTGATCAAACAAGGAAACAGTTGTTATATCTTTTTGAAAAATGTGATGGTACAAAGGTACTTTCAAGAACGTGTATTTTTATTCTGTAAAATTTTATTGCAATAGTAATTTTATTCTGTATTTCTCAAAACTGCATATATTATAATTTTGTCATACATAATAATTATATTGATACGAATTTACAATGTGGCAACAAATTTTAATTTGTTTACAGAGCAATCTTTGTGTGAATTTATAACTGATATATTCTTTGTTAAATAATTCAACAGGCTATTGTGTGGGATTCATCCTTAGCAGGACCAATTGGCCTAGTGGCAAAATATAAATTCCATGAAGAATATGATGTGGTTAAAATGTATCCTTTATGTGGTGGTGTTCTAATGATACCGCCAGGTGTTAGGAATGTTATATTTATTACGAGACCTGAATTAGCCCTTATGGATTTAATTGCTGAAAATATACATGGGTATGTAGAATGTTCTATAAAAACCTGAACTATTGTATTAATCACTCAAATCATATATGATTTATTGTAGGGAAGAGGGTAAACGGAGCTGTACAGAATTTCATTTATTTTTTGTACCACGAAAAAGTTTATTATGCAGAAAACGACTTCAGAACCGTGGCGTATATGGCAGTTTTACCTTAATAGAGGAATTTAAATGTGACCTATATCCTTTTGACAATGATCTTCTTTCAATGGAATTAAGTGGCTCATTTAAAGAATTTTATTTGGAGAATGATCCTACCTGTTTATATCAAGTTGCTCAAGCCATTCAAAGCATCCAAAGACTCTATGGCAGAATTCCAAAGGTAACTGGCAGGGGTCCAGCAGCTAGCAAAGTATGGGATTTACTTGAAAGATTAAATCGTGAAGAAGAAGAAACAAAAGCAACACCATTACAGTCTGTTCCAATTGAACATTTATTACTATTGGATCGTTCTGTAGATTTACTGACTCCATTGGTTACGCAACTCACATATGAGGGCCTAATAGATGAGATCTTTGGCATCAATTACAGTAATGAATTAAAACACGTGTATTGATACTATAGTATGTTAATTATTTATGTGCTCCATTATGATATAAGACTAATGTTTCAGATATTGTAAATTTACCCGCAAACAAGTTTCATGATTCAGATGATTCACCAACTGAAATGTCCCTTGATGAGAAGGAACAAATTGTACTCAACTCAGGCGAGGAATTATATGCAGAAATAAGAGATAAAAATTTTAATGGAGTTGGACCAGTGTTGAGTAAAAAAGCAAAGATAATCTCTTCACAGTTTGACGAAAGACATGGAAATAAAAGTGTTCAAGAAATAAAACAATTTGTGGAAAGATTACCGCATATGTTAGCAACGAAGAAATCTTTAGCAAAGCGTAAGTACACAAGAAGTTTTTACTATGTACGTGTTGTATATTCCACAAGCTTTGCATATATTTATTTCAGATACAACAATAGCAGAAATGATAAAAGAAGTAACTGATACTAGTTCATTCTTGGAATCATTATTAGTTGAGCAAGAGCTACTGAATTGCATTGACACTGATAAACCCAATGCTTATATTGAAGACCTCATTGCCCAGCAGCAACCACTGTTAAAAGTTTTACGACTGATGTGTATTCAATCACTAACAAATTCTGGTTTAAAGCCTAAATTACTTGATTATTACAAACGGGAAATAATACAAACCTATGGTTATCAACACTTACCTACTTTATTTAATTTGGAGAGAGCAGGTCTTCTGAAGGCGCAACAGTCAATTCGGCAATATGCTGTTTTAAGAAAAGCATTGAGTCTCACAGTTGAAGATGAAAGTGAAATACAACCAAAAGATATTAGTTATGTACATTCCATTTACGCACCCTTGAGTATTAGACTAGCTGAGCAACTTGTCCAGCCAAGCGGGTGGCAGGGTTTAAATGACGTCATGGGGCTATTACCAGGCCCTACTATTACCAGCGTACCATGCACTACACAATCAACTGCGAGAAGTACACGCAACTTGCATGGCCTACAAAAAATAATTGCATTGTTTTAACCCACCATTAATTTCAAATAATAATTCGTTGTAGAAAATTCTATTACGAGTGATGAATCCGGTTCAGAACCACCACGACTGGTCATGGTATTCTTTATAGGAGGATGTACATTTGCGGAAATTTCTGCTCTTAGATTCTTATCACAACAAGAAGATTGTAGGTATTTAGAAGTGGAACTGTGTAACTTATGGTTGGTTCTGTCCACATATATGCACTATTTAACAGCATAAATATGAAAATTATTTGCAGTGAATGTTGACTTTGTTGTTGCAACTACTAAGTTAATCAATGGGAATACGTTCCTGACATCCTTAATGGAAGACTTAGAGAATACGGAACCATGATTAGAGAATCTTAAAGTATGTTTATCCATTACTATCGCACTTAATTTCATTGTGATAAATGAGACGTAGATAGAACAAGCACGATTATTCGAACAATTCTCATAAATCCGCAAAACAGTTGATTTTTTTTTTAAGTTGACGATTTAATTTAGAGTGAATTGTAACGTTTAAAATGTAACAACTTGTTCTGTTATATAAAATTACAATTATGTTTGTCTATTTGAGTGACATGATATGATTTTGCTATTTAACAGTGTAGCTAGTATCAAAACAAATTAGCGATATTACGTAAAATTGCTTTTCTATAATAAGTTGTAAAAAATACTTGTACTCTACTGACATTGCTTGTTGCCACAGAATTACAATGATCAATATAAAGAACTGTGATGTTATTTAAAGAGATGCATTTACCCTTGGTTTTTATTCAAACAATATTTTTTACAATATTTGAACTGTGTGTAGTAACCATAGAAACTGCTATGTAATACACAATGCATATAATGTAACAAGTGGATTGTGTTAAAAAATTGCAATATTTTTTTTGATGGTTATTATTAATCTCTTATGTATTTTCTTCAGGCATTCTAGAGGCCTTAAGAGATAAACATGCAGACTTCAATTTCGATATTTTTTTATGATATTAATATCTAAGAAGTAAGGCAGGAAAGTTGATATATTGCACATTATTGAGTCATACGATTTTCACGAAATTACAAAAAATTTGTAATTTGGCTGGAAGTTTTCCGCTTTGTGGAAAACAAAAACCTAACCCAAACCTACTCTCAAACCATTGTTTGATTGAAAACTCTTAAACATTATGAAAGGGAAGCCTAGCCCACACCCAGTCTTCGCCAATTCAATATTATTTAACTTCAAATACGCGCACTTTACCTGCAAACTTGTCCGTGCGCATGCGCAAGGAGGTTTGGCAGGTTTTATAACAAAACTTTAACGCTTAATAACTTTTTAATTAGACGAGAGCGCGCTTTTTGGCTTTTACAGATCTTATTTTTATGCAAAAATTTACCATTACACGAAGTTTAATGCAAATTGGTGAGGAGTACTCCTTTCTATATCTTTACCCTTTACCCCCCTGTGTGAGTGCAACAACGCGAGTGTTCAAAACATTAACACGTTCGCGGACAGTAAAATTTTCAGCGAGGTACAAAAATTGACAGTCGTTTTATTTTTAAATTGGTTGTGATATTCGAAATTTGATTAAACACAGTCTATAAGGGTACTCAAATTACTGTATTTTAATCGTTATATTCAATGAATGATATAGCATCCACGACAATACAGATCAAATTTTTCAACTGGGATGACACATGCCAAATCGGACACATTTGTACGTCACCCCTTCAATCTTTTTCAAAATTTTATATGGTTTTAAGACCGATGAAAAACACGTTCGTGAATTTTTTCAGATTTTTTTGACCATCCATTTCGGAAATATGAATTTTCCTAAAATTTGGGCTCTTTTTTTTTCAAATGCTCATAACTTTGCGCATAAAATGCACCAATTGGATCGTTATTTTTTCAGAATTCGTGTTTTTGAACGCTCTTTCAAGAAAAAAATATGATTTTAATCGAAATTATTGTTTTCATCATTTATTTTTAATTTAAAGCAATAAATTTGTAAATACACAGAGAAATATGTATATATAGAGAAGATAATACGAAAATACCTAAAAAATCAGTTAGTCATTACCATGACAGGTATAATAATTGCAAAAACTAAAGGTTATATGAAATTAAATTCGAAATAATTAACTTTATGATTTGAATGCTATAACATTCATGTCATTCCGCATCATCATGAAAATGAATGCTATAGCATTCACGTCCGCGAACGTGTTAACCATATACTATGGGAATGTACCCTGAAAGACAATAAAATACACTTATTAATTAATATAATAAAACAAACAGAAGATAATGATCCAATACATATAGTGAACATAGTTGAAACCTGGAACATAAAATTAATTAAATCACTAATTAAATTCATCAGTGAATAAAATAGTAAACGCAGACAGTCGTGACTGGTCGTGACCAGTAGTGACACACATGGTCGATACAGCAGAGCCGCTGTGTATCTATAAACGAAAGGAAGAAGAAGAAAAAGAATTATTCCTGTTTGTTCTGTGCTCATAAGTCTTTTTGTATCGTTTGCACGAAAACGTGTCAGTTATATTGAAGTTACGTCGGTTACAACTAATCACATAAAATATATTTTACTGTACAGGTTGTATGAATAATCTTACATTCATAATAATTAGAAACAGTCGGTTCATATTATCAAAATGACAGCACCGTGGAGTGTAATCAAACAAGCGGCTGATGAAAATCGGCACGAATTGGTGTTATCAGGACCAAATATATCTAAGTTAATTGCTGAAAATGGTCTTGATATGAATTTGTTTAATCTACAAAACATAAACTATTTACATTTGACACAAACTTGTCTAAAAGAACTACCAACAAATATTCAGAACCTCAAAAACCTAACAACATTGGTTTTACATTCAAACGAAATAACAAAAATACCGAATACTATTGACAATCTTCCAAAGCTGAAAGTTCTTGATCTTTCAAGAAACAAGCTGACAGATCTTCCCAATGAACTGAATAATCTTCCTCAGCTAACTACAATGAATTTTGGTTCTAATCTCTTACAGTCTATACCATCTCAGATTGCAAATGTGAATTTATGTATCTTGGATTTATCCAACAACAGGCTCGAAATGTTTCCTGATGTTTGCTATGAAACACTTGTGCATTTAAGTGAAATCTATGTAAATGGAAATCAAATAAAAGAAATTCCAGCAAGCATATATGTATTGCAATCTTTGAAGATATTAAACATAGCAGACAATTTACTCTCAGGTACTAATTTATCATATGCTTTTAGCTGGTATTAGTATACTATAATGTAATGCATGCATTAGGAGTATAAAGAAAATTCAGCATTTGTTCTTTCCTTTGTAATTTGATGTTTATAACATAAAACATATGATATAGCTTTCACCAATATTAGAATATGATTCCTTTAATATTGCATTTTATATAATATTAGACAGGCAATGTAATTGCTGTCTGAGGTGAAACCAATGGTCACTTACTGTTCAACTTTGCTTTAAAATTAGTAACAGATAATGTAAATCATTTGTAAATTATGCTGTATGGTATGAAATCCATCATTAGAAATTAATTCTTAGATCGGAGCAATAAAAATCTTTACAAACTGACAAAGATACAACTTATCAAATAAGCTGAATTTACATGTATATATCCCTTGTTAACAAAATTTGTTCTTTATATTAACCACTTCGCATACTTTGACGTCTCTGAGACGTCGAAAAACTTACGCAGTAAAATCTGTAGTAACAAAGAATGTATGAGGGAAGGGAAACCAAAATAATTTTTTGTTAAGCTTAACTATTTCCTCGACCGAATTTTGTTATTTTCTATTTGTAAGTCTGGTCCAGGGAATTAATACAAAATTATACAGATTTATTGAAGCATGGGCCTAAGGAAATAATTTGTATGTCAAGGGGTTAATGTTTTTTTGTCAGTGCACAGATGTATTTATACTCCTATCATTTATTTTTACTTAATAAGCTTTTCCACTCATTCATATAATTCTGTCATGTGTTTTATTGTTTTAGTTGTGCCAGCAGAATTAGCTGAATGTAGTAAGTTAAAAGAAGTAAATTTGAAAGGAAATAAACTAGCAGACAAAAGACTATCAAAGCTAGTTGATCAGTGTCGTACGAAACAAGTACTTGAATATGTGCGACTTCATTGTAGTAGAAGTATTCAGAATACCAATGTAGGTAAAAAATCACAGAAAGGCAAAAAAGGCCAGAAGTTAACTGATGATATGTCATCTGAAATAGGCAGCATGACACACAATATAAAAGTGTTAAAAATGACTGATGATACACCATTAATAAAAATTACTAAGAATGTTAAAGATGTTAGGCCATACATAGCTGCATGTATTGTTAAGAATCTTTCTTTCAATGAAGATAGTTTTAAAAAATTTATACAATTGCAAACTAGGTTACATGATGGCATATGCGAAAAAAGAAATGCTGCTACTATTGCAACACATGATTTAAAACTGATTGCACCAGGTAAATATTTTGAATATTAATTAAAATTGCATTTGGTTCAGGTTTTATTAGTGTTATTAGTATTACCTAAATTACGTTCGTGTAGCTGTGTTTTTTAGAGGAATTTATCTTTATAAATAATCATAGGTAATCTGACATATACCGCAAAACCGCCAAATGAGCTAGAGATCAAGCCATTAATGCGAAACAAGTTATATACTGGTGCCACATTATTTCAACAACTTCAACAGGAAGCAGATAATTTAAGGAAAGAAAAAAAGCGTAACGCATATTCCGGAATTCATAAATATTTGTATTTATTGGAAGGCAAACCACAATATCCTTGTCTACTAGATAGTACAGATCAAGTTATATCTTTTCCACCCATTACTAACAGCGACAACACCAAAATTTCAGTGGGGACTGAAACTGTACTTGTTGAAGTTACCAGTTCTACTTCAAACCAGATATGCGGGTTAGAATTAATAGGATAATTCGATGATGAAGTATAATATTTGCTTTAATTAATTATTTTATTCTGTATATTTTCAGGCAAGTGCTTGATTGTTTTCTGAAAGAGCTAATCATGTCTGGTGTTGGTTGTACTTCTCCTAATGCAAATGAATCTGAGTATCGTAACCTGACTGTAGAACAAGTTCGAATAGTTGATATTGATGGTAATTTAAAGTTGATATACCCCTCAAGATCACATCTCAATTTTGTAGATAACACCGTGAGTGTTTTGCGAGAATAATAAAGTGCGCTGATAATTATAAACTGTTACAATTTTGTATTAAAATTGTGTTTCTAGACACTTGAACCCATTCGAGTTCTTAATATCATGAAGTACAAACATTCAATGTACCATATTCATTTTACTAAGTTTGATATAAATCTGTAAGATAAATGTAAAGTATCCTATTATTTTTCATATATATTTAATTCGTTATATAATTAGTGTAACTGTAATGTCCGTTAAAAGTATACAAACGAATTACAATGTTACTGCAATAGATTGGTCGAGTGCATAGCAAATGTGCATATGCGTACATCATCAAATTTCCAAATTAAGCTGAAACAAATGCATGACACAGTTGAAAAAAATGTATGACTAAATGGTGTGTGAGTTTTCCGTAATCAAAACAATAAAATGCTAGAATGGGCCAACAGTAAACATACAATTATACAAATGACATTAAGGTAATAAAAAATGGAACACGTAAGAAAGCTGTAAATTTAAAAGCTAAACAATAACCGCCATTTCAAATCGCAGCTGACGACACTGGCGCTACTGTATCACAATTTGCTTCATAGTAAGCCGGCATTGAATCCTCATCTGTTTTTATAAATATTGTACTTTGCCACGAGTTTCTCGATAGCTGGAAAAACAAGTGCTCGGTAAACTATTTATTTTCGCGTATGTCCGTAAGTGCCCACATCGAAAGTTTTCTCGTAACGTATTGTACCTATGCGAAAAATTGCGTACGCACTTCATAAACTTTTCACAACATGCGCGAATGTTCAAAGTGATAACATGGCGCCGAAACATGACTGGCCATGACGGGGGAGTGAGAACCAAATTTTGAGGTTAGTTTAACACTGTCATTTATGCATAGCCGCAATGAGGTAAATTTTGTGCACATGTCTTGAATTATGACACTACCATAGTACCATATTATGACGGTGTCAAAATTTGTAGTGTTCTTTATGTTTGTCAAAGGAACATAAGTAGTGTTTAAAAATTGTGATGTTTTGTAACCAAATGTGACTGTATTGTGCTATAGCTTTTGCTTGCTTCCAGAATATATTTTATTACAGATTTTTTTCATCTACACATTGTGTACTTTGAATGCATAACTTGAGAATTTTCTATTTCTGAAGGTCCACATCGTTATACTGATATCGAAGACAAAGAAACATCGGCACTTACATTCATGTGAATACAAACTTAATTTATCCACAGTCATATTAGCCGTTTCGAAAAAGATTTTCGAGAATATCTTTGATTATACATGAACCATTAATGTAGGAAGATATTATCATCTAATTATTACCATATAAAAATATTTAGCATAATAATTTTTTAAGTAAAACTTTTGTAGCTTAAACAGTCTATTCATATATTTTTATTATGATTATGCTGCTCAATAATGGAATAAATATATAGGTATGATAATGATAGGGAGTAACGTAAATTAGGATTTGTTGCTGACATAGAACAAATAGAGTAATATTTTTTACAAAACAATATTTTATTGCGGCACAGACATGTCACAAATATTCAATAACAGCACAAATGGAATTCCTATTTAAAAAATGTGGGTAGTGGCAATAATATAAAACTGCACAAGTTGTAGATAAAAATATAATTGTTTTAACAAAAACCATCATTGTTATGTTAAAAAAAAAAATAGATTAACTTGTTAACATAACTTATGGGTTTACACAAAGAACCTTATTAAACATTTTTTATATACAATGGCATATGATTATAACATATTGAGAAAGAAACAAGGCAATAGTATTGTAACAATTTAGATGGTTGTATAATATTATGTTAATGAAATATTATTCAATATTTGTTATGGATTAATTAGCAAAAATATAATACAAGTACACTGTTATGAAATATACTTTGTCTTACAGGGTTGGGAAGAATAACTAATCACGTTTATTTTGACTAGCATATAGTCAATAGTTTTGGAACACTAGTTTAGTTTTGCTTAATTTGTTGGCTTTGACGGTCTTTTACATCAATTATACTCATATTGATGCAAGCCACATATCCATGTAGTAGAGATATTGCAGCTTTTACAAATGCTACAGGAGCCGAAATGTATGCAATTAATCTGTATAAACTAACACCGAGCACTGAAAGATAACAATACATTTGAACTTAAGTTCAGTTAACTATGAATAATTTGGCATATATACACTTTTGAAAATAAAAATTGTCTATATAAACTTACAAGTGGGTCCTTCGGTAAAATTAAGAAGATAAAGGGCTGCATAAAATGCTTCGTTTCCAGCACACATACAAAATAGCACAGTACGATTGGTGTAATATAGCCTCATGATTGGATTTTCAGACATGTCAATAAACTTATGACTTGTTTTTCCCTGTAGTAGTGTTCTACAATGCAGTAATATGAAACGTTAATGTAGTATATTTTAATATGTCACACATTTTCATCAATCTTTAAATAAACACACAAATAATAAAAGAGATATTTTTGCTTGTGATTATTATAAGATTGAACCTTATTTAGCATATTTTCTTACGTATGCAAATATATCCAGTGGCAAGCTATGTCAATAGCCATGCTCAATTGAAACCAAAATATATATGATGGATAAAATGTACATAATGTAGCAATGAGGCACATAGTGCCAACACGATCAGTCAATTGATCCAACATTGCACCAAACTTAGTGCTCTGATTATAGTACCGTGCAGCATGACCATCAACTGCATCCAGCAATGCACTTACAATATAACACCATGTCGCAATAATGTAATGTGATTGCATAAAATAGAAGGATATTAGAGCCAAGATGATCCTGGCATACCCTGTTATTATCAAATATAAAAACTTTAGTATACATTGTGTTATTGCATTATAAACATTGTTGCTATATTATCTCTTTCTGATCATGGGACATATGTAATTACAATGTGAATATCATTGTGATTACACATATTATGTGAATGTTTGATATTTCCAGCACAGATAAAAACAAGAAATCTTCTTATTAAATGTAGTCTTTTGCATGAAATTGTACATTCAATATTACTACAAACTATTAACAAAGTCTGATCAAATATAAATTTATCATCATATAAATGAAATAATACTTTAATGCCACAGCTACAGCATTCAGATATAAATCAATAGAAGAAACCTTTCAATTGCTTTCCATCAATGCATAATGGTACAATCATAAGAGAAATGGATTTGTAATATAAACTATATAGTTTCTGCTATAACAGAAATCATGTTTTAAAAGGAATGACATTTTCCTAATCAATTTGTAGAAAAAATGTCTATTGCATTTTGAAAGATTTACATATACGTATATATATAGACAAAAAAATAATATATATATAATGTTATATTTATGATAGTATATGATACTGTTAAATTATTTGTCAATGATAATGCCCAATTATTATAAACCTAGAGCACAGTGACTGAAATTTTTCCTAATCTATATTTCATTTAATATTGGTTATTTGTTAATCAATGTGTTACTTAATACGTAAGAGTAGAACAAACTTGCATTTCAAAATAATGTATAATTTTTAAATATTTTAAAGTTCATAAATACTTTAAAGTATAACATATTTGCCTATTTAGTCACAAAATAGCATTCTGCATAAAGATTATTCGACTCATATTTACCAATAATGTTGGGCACAAACAAGAAAATGTTCTCTGATTCAGACATTGCGTTAGCGGTTTTCGTTTACTCCTTTCGCTTGAAAGAATGTGTAATCCGCGTCAGGATTTACCTACGGAAGAAATACAAAACATTTATTTCACAATTTACAGCTGCGATAAAAAATCTACTTGGTATTTAATAAAACACTCACAGTTTGATCGCATAGACCATCTACCCGCCTCAAGTTGCGGTTCAACACTGTCTGACCCGGGTAGACCCGTGTTAGTGGATAACGTCAATGAATTTCTGTAATCGAACATTTGTATCGTATGGCCATTCGAGTTCGAGAGTTATCGATCTCTGTGACGCATAGCGAGGATGTAAAGAACGTGCAGGGATGTAACGTTGCATTTGGCCGCATCGGTCATTTTATCATGTGTAGTATCTTATGTGTTCACTAGATTGGTCCTCAGTCATACAATTATTACGATGCAATTATTTCAGTTTCGAAAACACTATAATATTGAAAAAGCTTTTAACACGTCTTATGACGCAGAAATAAAATGAATTATTATCATGTACACTAAAAACCTTTAATTATGATGGAGATGGATATACAAGAAATAGCTAATGCTAAAGGGAGTAACGTTCCGAAAAAAAAATGGTAAATGAGTAGCTGTTGATATAGAAGAGAAAATGTATTCCTTTGTGGCAATGAATAACGTAGAACACTGTTTTCAGTGCATACGCTCCTGAAACCAGACGACATTTTCGGAGGCCAAACTGCTGGTCAGCCGTTCCTCTGCGCAAAAGCGATCGTTTATTGTGTCGCGGAGAAAATTGTCTGTACGAATTTACGTCAATTTTCTTATTCTCTTTGATATTGTGCACTTACTTGGAGATCGTTGATATTCGAGATAGGTGTGATCAGATGAAGGAACCATACCGCCGCACTTCGCCGCGCGAGAACGTTTGGTTTTGGGACATCATGTGAAGAAGTGTTTGGCGGCGGAGTATAGTGTTCTCGCACGGAATTACAGGCTGTACCAGTATTGTAATTAAGTTCCATACATCAATAGAATAGAAGTTGTTGATCATGTTTTGTCAGAAAGCTTCCATCACGTATTGTTCCTATTACGTTTGAGAAGTATCGTCAACGGGTATAAAGAAAAAAAGCAACGTTGTGCGATCGATAACTCGTCGCGAATTTTGGAACACACATTTTGACGATTTGATCCGGATGTCTGTGATTCCGATGGGAACGTACTTGCACATCGGCGGGATGACATAAAAGTGATTTTCTAACGTCTTCCCACATCTGTGTACAGTGGAAGAGTGAAGAAATCAAAGGCAAATACGACGTGGTACATGTACAAGCAATGCCAAAGGTATTGTTCAGGTTTCGGACAGGAACAGATCCATTTTTACGTCTTCCATCTACGTACGGCTGAAATGATCAGTACTTGGGTGTATCGCGCTTTGAACGGATAGAGATTTATGGAATAAATTGTGAAAGAAAAATGTGCATCTAAATATCATCAGCAGCCATATTGAATTTATGAGTGTTCCGAGCCCCGGCGATTATCAACTTCGGTTTATGTCTCCAAAATTGGACTTTGTTGAACGCTCCCTGAAGACTGTATGATCATACAAAAGTAACTTGACATATTGAAGAGAAGAATAACTTTCAATTTGTGCGATGAAGTCTAGATAAGTGTCGTGTGGTCAGATAGCGTTCATTATTCCATGTTTAACGCAAATACGCTTAAATTCAACGTTCCGTGATACACCAGAAATATGCGTGACAAGTGAAAAACGCAATCGATCTTCATTTCCTCTTATCGTCAGTGTGTTACGTCGTTATCATTTTTATTTATTATAGTTTTTAGCTATCTAAATATCGATTGTGACGTAGCGAATGTTCCTAATATTTTAATTGGAATTGTAACAAATACCAAGGATAAAGGCATTGATATAAATGGTGTATGCTGTGACTAAAAATACCACATTTGTGCAATTAAAAACTGTGCAATACATTTTAATCCGCAAGCGTTGTGTTCATAATATCCGTGGACAGTGATTGAATAACCTCAAATAACGAAGCGGTCGTCGCTGCGCGTTGTGAACTCACATGATATGTTAAAACTTCAAAGTAACACGGTGCGCTAAGAAATAAATAGCCATTTTACAGTAATAACGAGCAGTGACATCAACTAACAAGTTTTATAAACATTATAATTCTTTTCGATTAATCAACAATCATGATACCTTAACCAGTGGACGATGCCATTTTTCTTAATCACGCTGCGCGCGTAGCACGCACGGAGAATCGTAACTTTCTGTCGAGATTTCATTCTATCTTGTGTCTACAAATACACAAATGCAAATGATTAAGTTTTATCATTACATTCACCATTAAATTGCAAAACATATGGAAACAATTATTTACATATTTGAATTAGGGTGTCGAATCGAAACGCGAACTGTCATTAATTCGGAGATGATGCTGCGACGTCTGAAAACAGTATTGTGAGATTTCATCAGAAGTGCTTTCCGGATTCACCGAGACCGACATGTCACAGGTCGCCAGAAGTTACAAATGGATTCTTTATGCTGACCAGTGAAGGCTGACGTGCCTCAGTATCAATTCGGAAATGTTAACGGGAATGCTATGAGCACAGTAGATACGGTGCTGTCAATTTCGACCAAGATGGCCCCAGGGCCGAATCATCGCCAGGAACCGGTAGCCCCTGACAAAAGTGCTGAAAACACTCACATGGAAATCGCGAATGAACCAAGTACTGAGGCTACTGTTATTACACAGAGTGCAAGTGCAGATACTGCTAGTGCAAAAACTGATGTGATTCCAGACTTGACCAGTGAAAGCTCACTACTTAATAGTGGCTCTGACAACAAGCAGGTGAGCAGCATGAGTCCTTCGCATTCTGAGATATTTAAACCAGTTTTGTCTGTTGGATTAGACAACTGAGCAATGTGTAGCACAGCGGGGGTGCAACCTTGTATTGGTAACGTATCAGTCGTTGGACAAGATGCCATTGACATATATGCGTAAATGTATATTTTTGGGGGGTAAGCATGGCACATTATATGTTATAAGATTTGAATAAACAATATGGGACAAGAATGTTGGTTTAATGTATAAAAGATTAGAGATTTGCTTTTTGCACTGTTCAAAATTTTGAATTGATCTGTTATACATAATCAATTGTATTACACTTTATTACAGATTTCAAAATTAATTTAAAGAGAGTTTATTTCATATCATTTATTTCTTATTATACGAAAAAAAAGTTAATTCTTTCTGGTAATAAATATCAGTTTCTTCCTCTTATTTCAATGGCAGATAAGTACTTTGTCATGGTATTTCTAATGAATTTCTGTAATAATATTTGCATAATTTGTGCAGTCGTTGGATTCATGCAATGGTTTTAACTTGTTTCTTTTTCGTTATAAGTTAAATTTTATTTCAAAGATTTAGTGGAACTTAGATGTAAGAAGGAAATAGCTGAAATGATCAATCATCTATGAGGATTGTCAGAACCATGAACCATTTTTGTTCATATTGTATACATGCAATTTGATCATGTGTGCTGTAAATGAGTATAGACGTATATTTTATTGCTCATTCTCAAACAGAATACATACAGTGTTTACGTGAATCAGAGTTTCTTAATATGTTAGTTAGTTTTTAAAAAATATTATTTATATCACTTAGCACAGAATTTCACTACACACGTGTCATATATTTTAGATTGATTAATTGGTACAAAAGGTTAAATCAATGAAAGGGAACTATATTCACACAGAATTGAGACAGTGTTCGTAATTTGAAGCTCAATTTCTGATAAATCGAATAGTTTTTATGCGAGAATACATTACGAGAATGTATCGCAACATATGTACTAATATGCAAATTCCACGAATAACAACTCGCCTTTTTCTAACCGGGCGAATCTTACGCATAACATAGTAATGAACACCTGGTACGGTATCATTATAAATTGCTGATATCAAAAATATGAAGTACTGTTAAAAAGTTTCAAAACACTGACCGTATGACACAGTTATCGCTTTCCTACTATTTTTTTTGTACACGGCGAATACTTCGCGCAAGACCTTCAAACACTAACATTCCTTGTTGACATATTTTGTTACCGTTTTTATTTGCTAAAAAGGTTTCTCGTATTATGCATTAAAGTTATATATGTTTAAAACCTAGAATTTGCATTTATATCGTCCGTATGAGTCCTTTAGAAATCATAATAAATCGTATATTGAGTTTGCAACGAGAGATTTCGAAAATATAATATTAGTCTACCACACTCTTCTGTATTAACGTACGATTCTTACGTAGCAAATTATCTCTAAGACAATTTGTCCAGTCCGAAAATAGAATGGGGGATTATCTGGTAATATATAATGCGGGAGCACATGTGTTAAATTTATTATGGTATCATAAAGTTAAAAGTAAAAGAGCAAACTGAATCGCTATTTTCATGAACAACATACGGCTTAATAGTATAAACTTTCTAAACAAGTAGTGCAAATTTAAGTCACATAAAAATTGATAAAAAATTGGGTCAAAGCTTCAGTTTTCGGCGCTTCTGTTTTTCTGTATGGTTTCTCAGACTCAGTGTCACTTCAAATCGCGATGCCCGGTGTATCTTAAGTCTGAAGTGAGTATCATAAATAGCATAAAAAAGATCAAGCAAAACATACAGATTAAGGCTAATACTTTACGGCAGTTCACTTGCTGACGAACCACTATTTTTCGCGCACCCGTCATCATATCTTGCGTATACACCACTGATCACAACTCATAGGTCCTCCATCAATTCGCAGTATTGATAGAAATACGCCGTTTAAATGTAGTATTGTCTGTAGGTCTAAAGTAAGATATTTCATAGCCTGGCCAATGTATACTCAATTTTTCACCGGACACGCAACGTCATCCACATTGTCAAATACCTTTACTTAAAGGAAATGCGAAATACCGAAAGTGGAACAAACGGTGGGAGGTGACTGTTCAGTCAGTATTTAAAATTGATGGGCGCTTTCCGTCAAGACTTTGACACGATATAAAATTATGAGCTTCTAATCATGTATATTGATTATACCGTTTAATACTGCATAAGGTAATGGTCAGTGCCCGTATTTTGTCGCATAATATAGATTGTTTTAATTCGTCAACCGAATTGTATTGTAACAGTTTTTCTTAGGAACATAATCGCGATGAGGGGTGATGAGTGCGGACATTATGGCACCCTAGTTTGTTACGATCCTGGAATGGCTGTACTCCCAGTGTAATGGCGGCGGCCATGCTGAGAAGAGCGCGCCGCGCCCGCTCGTTGAAATAACGTTTAGATTGGTGGTTTATTAACACCTTTATCAATATTACGCCCCTCTATCGCTAATAGCGTTCGGTCCGCTTTGTCTGTAATGCATTAGAATCTGTAAAATCTCTACGTAACAGTGCTGGATCACCATATCACAGTTGGACACAGAGCAGGGGCAACTGCAGCCGACCCGGGTGCCCTCTAAAAATATAAATTCTATGCCGGCACTGCCCAGCAGATTTTTCCTTTGGCTGTAAGTCATCCCGATATCTCGCGTCCCAATTAACTAATCGCGACCCCCTATCGATCTCTGGACTAGCCGAAACGTATTCGTTGTGCGTGTCCTATTTTAATTCACGACCGAAGGTAAACTCGCCATTCGATATCCTCTTCGTGTTTCCAAGGACTCACGAGCATCGTTAAGAGTGGTCTCTTGCAATTACATCTTCTGTTCCCCAATGTTATTCAACACTATTCGGAAATAGCTTTGCACTGCAAATGTTCATGAAAATAAACATTCCTTGAAAGCTTTGGATAATGTCATTGCTATGGCAAAATCTTAATGTATTATATGATCGTATTAACAATCATAAAATGAAAACGTTTCAATATTACAATATTATGGACACATACTATTTTATAGTTATTGTTTTTCAGTTTTTTGATTCTTTTGATATCTATCGCAAATTGCTATACAAACACTTAGTGTTCTCTACCATTATGTTCAATTTTATGTAGCGCTTGTATGTTCTATACCAATATTTCTGAGTGTCAAGAAAAATGGCTGCAGTATGACAGTTAATAATTTTTGTATTGGTAGCAGTCTTGATAAGATATTTGCTTCAAGTAAAACTAGTCAGGTTATCTAAAGACAGTACAGCTCATATTATTAGACAGATAAACAAAGACTAACTTTATCTCTTCTTTTTTTCCTTTTATCTTTTAGTATAAATATCGTTTTGCATATTTGCATTGAATGCTTATGTTATATATGCATAACTGCGTATCTATATATGTATGTATACCCACGTGATAGATTATAACTTGGACTTCACAACAGTCTTCCATAAGTTTTTATGACTTCAAATAAATATTACTCTGTAATATTGAAAAGCTGTAAACTAACTAATCTTTATTTATTATGACATACTTAATTATTAAACATTAAAAACGTTTTAAAATAAAACGAAAGCATTTTTTGTATAATTACTACTGATATTATAGATTCTGTACTATTATATCAATGACAAGATTACATGCACTATTGTCCTGGTACTATATTTCTGATATCCAATAAGAGAAACCTTAAACTTACTCTGTGATCTACCTACATTACTATTTTTTGACATTTGTGAATCTTTGTTTGTTACAGTGGTGTTATTAGAGTGTAATTAACAAAAAAAAATAAGAACAGAAAACGTCTGTGCATTTTCAATAAATTGTTATACATTATGCAATATTTCATTCATTATTATCATTTGATGTAGAACCACGTATGTGCTATGCGCTTGAACAACATTTATTGTTATGCTATTTGATAAAAGTTTATAACAATATTGTCTGATTGAAATGACAATGTTGTCTTGTTTTTTAATATCTCATACAAACCATAAATTATGTTATAACACCTACTTTATACATATTTTGTGTAGGGGTATACTAGGACAATATAATCTGGCAAATTACACTCAAGCATTTAGCATATTTCTTATGTTCACAAACAAATTCAAAATAAACTTGTGCCTCTTGGTAACAATATTGAATGCTTAATGTAGCAGATAGTTTTGCTCCAAATCATACTTTTAATTCCTGTGAATGACAATTACTTATGAAGCAAACTGTTAGTTGTTAGGAACTGATTTATACCACTAGTGTGAATAAAGAGTCATGGTAGTTAATTCATCATGTCTTACATAATACAAGTACTTGCTATGTAACCATGAATGTTTTTAAGAGACACAAAGATCATTTGATTATTTTTGTCCTATTAACATGAAAGTTTAGTATTCTTTATGTATGGTTATTTTGTATAGTGGAGAATACATAAAAATCTTTTTTTTTTTTTTATATCTTTTGTTTAATCGGTAATAGTGTCATGTGTAAGAGTCTTATATATTTATTTATTTATCTGCATTTGCAGGAAGAACCAGCAACGTTATCCACTTTGAATGAAGGTGAACTACGTGCATTGCTGGATGAAGCCATAACTTATAAGTGTCCCAAAGATCGTGAAGGAAAATCTAACCTGTTTAAGGTACAATTTATAAGTACAATTGAAACATGTTTATCTAAATGTTATAAAAATCATATGTGTTGCAACTTTAATTTGAACTCAACAATCTGATACTGTCTGAACCAATTTTTACATAATAATAATAAAATTTACTGTGACTTATGTTGTGCTTCTCATATGCATCAATCATATTTAAGTAATCTATGAAAATTATGCATGCAGTGAAAGATTTTAGCATTACTTGGATGTGTGTATTTCAATATTAACAGAATATTGAATGTAGATGGTTTCCTTTGAGTATATTTCATTGGGCTCATGTTTCTAGGAACTTTTGCAAGAAGCCGAAGCTGATGAGACTGAAGAAGGTCGTAGGGTAATAGCTAATTCACGCTGTCTGCCTGGCTCAAACCGTAGACGACATAAACGTGATTCTGTATCAGAACGCCTTACACATGGAGGGTCTTTGCAAAATCTAGCACAGCCTCTTGCATCAGAATTTGACAGTAGTTTTGCTTATTTAACTTCTGGTTCCACCCATACATACGGAGGAAGTAAAAGGAAGAACAAAAAGTACACAGGTCCTAGTGTATCTGCGAGGCAAAGGGAAGGTGGATCACTTCCATCCAATGTAAATGCATCGCACAGCCTTGCATCTCTGGCAAATTTAGATTTAATATTTGATAAAAAGGTAGAATAATTTAAAATCACATTTTTAGATTAAGCATATCTCTGGTAACATAATATTTTTCTGCTACAAGCAAAAACTAATATCCATATTGTGAATATTTATTTAGTTATTTATTTGTTTTGGTTATGTAGAAAGGCTTTTGTGAAGAAAGGACTGTGTACGATTGGACCAATAAAGAAAAATCAAAATCATTGGATAAACCATCCTATAATAATTCCAAGAAAGAAGAAAAAGACAAGGATAAAAAGGAAATAAAAAAAGATATCACTAGTGGTTTAGGTGAGGCTGAACTTGAAGTGCGTGAGAAGAGAAGTAATAAAGTTAAGCACGTGACAAATGAGATGCTTGAATCAGACAATCTACCATCAGAGTATAAGTCAGAATATGCAGTGGATGATATAGGCGATGTAGAGGTTAATATTATCCTTAATATCCTTTTTCAGTCACGTATACGATTCACTTTACTGTCTTTCAACTAGTGTGATTATACTGGAGAATACATCACCACTGTTGGTATCATTACTCGTAGGTGGGTGCTTTTAGTGACCGAAATGTGGGATCCACAATAAGTGGGGTTCAGAAACCTCACCCTATGGAAACAGAAGATGATGAGGGGACTGAAATGAAAATAATTGATTCACGCAAATCCATTCATACGTCACGTGCCACTTTTGATAGAGCCCAAACTCCCGTGGACGCTACTGTAGAATTTCCGATACGTGATCACGGTGGAAAATCGGACAAATCAAAAATTTCAATTAATGGTACAGAGATACCTGGAGCGCTTTCATTTCATACACACAGCAGTATGAAAGGCGTTGCAACAGGAACCGTAAACAGTTCAAATTCAAGTCAAGGAAAGGTGGTGCCAAGTTTATGTTCAGTTATGACCTGGCAACCACCAAATTTCCCAATGGGTAAGATGATACATTGATAGAATAAAGCATTTTACATTGCAATTCCTTTTTTATGTAATAGATGTGTTGCATATATTTGTTAAGTTTCATTTTTATATTTGTTTGTTGCCATATATATCTGGATTAATCTAATATTACAATTACGACATTCTAACATCTATTATTATTATTTACTATAATCTGAAGTACGTGGATTCTGCACAGAAGGTTCCAGGTACACAGCACAGCATATTACTATGAAGGATTCATCTTCATCTGGAGAAAAGAAATCTTTGGATGAAAATGGAAATGCTGTGCAAGTTTATAACGGCGAACAACAGAAAAAACCCAGGCGTAAACATACGAGAGAACCCAACGTTATAACGTATAAAGCTGAAAATGTGAAAGGTCATCGTAATGAGCGCGATATTGAGAGCCTAGTTAATTTCATTGAAAACAAAGAGTCCAAAGGCAAAAAGGGAAAGACCAGTAACCCTGTCAGAGTGAAAACTAGTTCTGGTGCAAAACCAAGAACACGAGAAAAAGATTCGAAAAAGGAGCAGTTGCGTTCTAAGCTACATAAGTCGAATTCACTAGAAGAAATATCAAAGACTAAACTTGAGGACCTTACAATAGAAAAAAGTGTCAGTTCAAGCGGAGCTAGTAGTATATCCAGTCAACACGGTAAACATATTTTAATTAGAATTTTCCTATATTGGAGGATCTTTATTTGTTGTATTATTGATGACAGAATGTTTCAACTTCTGTTACTTTAACAGGTACAATAAACGTTGCATTACGTCGTGCGAAGCAACGCAGTACAGGTGATGCAACAGTAGATTGTCGAGGTGATAGACGATCTTGGGGAACTGAAGAAGGTCAGTCTATATATTGTAATGATACTGGAGACGATTATACTAGTCGCCGAAACGCCAATAAGAAGGTTAACCCAGAACTGGAACCAGAACCAGAATTTCTGGTAGTTACCAAGAAGAAGAAAAGCAAAAAGCAGAGGAGAAGTTCGAGTGGTAGCAGAGCACAAAATTTGGTTACTTCTGGATCATATCTACAAAATTCCAAAGGATTTCCCAATGAATACAGAACACCGCTATCTCCAGAATTAAGACGGAAATCTGCAAGCAGTATGCCGCCCAGGTAAAATGAATTTATGTGCATTGTTTCCTTTGTTAGTGCCTAACGATTTATGCATCAATAGTATTCTTATTAGTAACTAATGAACAAGGAAGCACTGATTGTAAGCACATATTTTAAGTATATTAAAAAATGACTCCCTGGATTCTTATTTTGTGTTCTATACAATGATATAATTAATATCCGCTTACAGTGATAAATCAGACAGCAGCGATCTGGATTCTGTTCATTCATTACCTGTGACATCAAATTCATCGAAACACAATTTATCAAAAATAAACACTTTGTCTGGGAGTACTCCTCAAGCAAGTTACGCGGACATAGCTCGTATGGCAACAATAAACATGTCGCACAGTTCTGTGTTAAGTATGTCTGTGATGGTCCCCAATATGCTAAGTCCTGCATCATGGCCTAGTGTTCCACCTAAAACACCTTCAGAACCGGATAAAATACCTCAAGATTATTATCCAAGCTTAGACGAGCTGCAGCATTCTGATCGGAAAGCTCGACAACATTCGTTTGTTCACTCAAATCATATTAACAGTGTAAACATTAATTATGAAAAACCATCCTCTCCACCACTAGTAAAGATAAAGAATTCTTCTGAGAGAAAGAAGGCAGATGCCCAAGAAGAAGCCATTAACAAAAATATCCAGGTGTTCAAATATGTCCAGGATATAGAAAAAATGCATCAAAGCCTAACGCAACAGGAGCAAAAACATACCAATTCCACCAATTATAGCACAAATTCAAACGAAACAACCTCAACAAATGCAACACCATCAAAACAGAATAATCCCATGGTGAATTGTAGTCAACTTGAGTCAGATAATAATAATTTCAGTTATACTGTAAATAATAAAGACGCTTCGATAAATGCAAGATGCGACAATGCTCGGTCAAGAAGGGGATACATACAAAGCAACCAAAACCTTCATAGTCAAGTGTTACATGAAGAACAGCACCACAAGAAGGTATCCTATTCGTCCTATGACGAAACGAACAAAAAATCGCACAACGCTGAAACTCCTATGTCGCATAGTGAAAATAAGCGTAATCCAGTGTCAAGCTCACATGATGACGCAGATGAGATAAAAGTAAAAGTACAAAGTGATTCAAAGTACATTCAAGATGCACAGAATATCGAGTCAGATGCAGCAAGTAGAACAACGAAGCAGGAACGATTGACGAAGAATTCGCGAGAGCAATACAACAATAGTAATAACACAACTACTACGAATAATAACAACAACATCATGAAATCTGAATCAGGAAAGGAAACACAATTGCAGAATTTGAAACAAGAGTGTGAAGAAACTGATTCTAAGAAATCAAAACAGCCAAACGCAGTACACGCAGAAAAGGAATCGTTGCAAAAATCGACAGAAGTACAGGTGTCATGCAAAAAAACCAATTCATCACGACCAGCTGTTATTTTATTAGACGAGAACACATCAGATGTTACTAAAAACACTGATCTTCCTACGGAGCTTACTTTTGGGTTTGAAATTAATGAACAACTTTTACAGTCGGAGGAATCTGAAGAAACTTCAACTGCCAGTCCTGTGTTTTCACCAGTAGTTCCTCCGCTTATTGATAAACCACCTTCAAACTTCGACAGGCCACCGCCGATGTTTGACAAGCATATGCGATACGACAAATTTCCTCCCAATTTCCACATACAACCGCCGAGTGCGCACATAACACAACAACCAGTCCACCCAGTAATGATTCAACCTTTGCCATATATGGGATATCCGACAAGATTTCCACCACCTCCATATCTGCCAGCACCACCACCACCACCACCGCCTGGTATTATGGAAAAGTATCATCATCCCCCGAAGGAGGACTTTTCAACACTTTATGTGCCTCCTGAAGAAGATATCAACGTTCAGAATTATAACCACGATAAAATTGTGTCATTCGTCGGTTTGGGTAAGTTCATATATATTTGTCATCTACTTGACAGTAGTTTTATGACACACAACCAGGCATGTCAGCCATATTCAGTCTCAGAAAGATTCAGTTTCTCTTCATACTCTTTTTTTTCAGTTTACTAAAAAATTGTCACATTGTTACATTTAATATCAATACTTTAAAAAAAATACAGAATTTTTGTAGAATTTTATTAAAGCCAGAATAATACTTTTAGTGCTGTTACATGCTCGATTCTATATTATTTACTAGTTTAATCAGTTACTTACAATGTAACATGATAAAGAAAACACGTATTGGTGCAACATTTTTTTGAGTAATAGGATAGTATAGAACTCTAGGCGTTTAAGACCACTTGTGGAAACACTAATTAAAAATAGCAGGATTGAATATAAAATGAAACTTTGTAATTGGTTAACTATATACTGTTTTCCTATCACATTCTTGTATATAACTAAAGTATGTTATTCTCTTTTTTTATTAACACAGCATGGGATGCAGTAATAGCAACTGGTCATATAGAGTACTACAACAGTCAGTGAGAAGAACTCTTAAAGTGTTAGACAAATATCGTGATAAAAGTGCTTGTGTTGTATGGGTAAATTGCTCGATTACGAACTATCCTGCTGGATGGAACTGCTTGTTGCTAATGCAAGACCAAATGTTTCAAGACAATGCAAAACTAAACTGCTTCTATCATCATATACAGACTTCAGTGGAAAATCTACCATTACAATTTTAACTGAAATAATCAGTGTTGGAATGGAGAAGCCAAGTGGCGCAAAGTGTGCCTCAAGGGATAAATAATAATGTATATATAGTCAGTCATCCCAAAAATTAAAATAACCTACAAACAGTATGTCTCAATGATGTACATACACTAAGCTTACATAAACACCTAAAAAAAATAATAACAATATAAAAGATTCAGTATTGGCACCATGCAATGTTAAACTGAAGAGCATGAACACAGATTGTGAGAGGTATAATGCTTCTCCAAAACAAAAGAAAAAATTGTCACAGATGTGTACAAGTTATTTGTGTACATACTTCCAATCTTTCAATAAGTTTTCAAAACAATCTTTCAAACTAAGTCATGAAGTGTATGATTTAAAAAACAGTGCATAAGAAAAAGTGTTAAAAGAATTAATTGTGTGTGTAATGGGATTGTCACAAAAATGTTACGCAGGGAATCTTTACATTGTGACAATAGTCACAAGAAATGCCTTCAAAAACTGCGGTTACACTTTTAGTGGATCATAATAAAATCTAAAATCGTTAAAAATACAAACCTGTTATGTTGACTGGGCTAAATTGAGATCGTCCATCAAAAATATGACTATTCACCTACAGTAATAACAATTTGTGAGCTGAGGTAATTTTAGTTGACAACTTGACTGGATTATTATATCAGTCAGTGAGTCTTCATTGAGACACTAGCAAGTTCAAAATGCAAGTAGTGAGAACTACACATAAATTCCTTATTTGGGACAACATGAAAAAAGAGCAAAGAGGAGGTATAAAAATAAATGAAGTGTAATAAAAATGGTGAATGTAAGTGCAACACTGAATATTTTGTGTAAAATATTAAAGTAGTGTGATTGACTCAAAATATCATGGAGTGGTTACTTCTTCCAGCTGCGGCAAATGATAATTTAAGTAGAAAAGAAACAAATCAGTTTTTGAAAATGTTGCGCTCAAAGTCATAAACTGATTGGACGCAGAAAGATCGAGTGCAAGTGTATCGAAAAGCGCTAAATTTTTACACAGACTCGCATATTTAATGTCAAATTAATTATTAATTATTGATAATAATAATTATAACAAAACACTTGCTTGTGATCATAAAATATGACAGTGTGAATGAGTGTAGTATATGTAACTGTTCTACTACTTAATTTTGATGAAGAGATTGCTGTTCGAACGTCTGAAAACAAAGATAAAAATCAGTCTCACAATTATGCAATTTATTTACATTGATTAGTACAAGATTGAGTTATATAACGTTACAGAATGATTTACATTTACTATCCGATCATAAATCTCAAATGACCTGATAGTGACCCATTATGTGACCATTGCAATTATGGTTTTCCTAATTTTATATTAACGCATAGATGGAACATTGTTTTCAAGATATATACATCCATACACAATTTAATCTAATGCATTCAAAATTGAAGTACATGTCTAGAGATGTGCCTCCAGATTTGCTTTCTGTTCTCTATGATTTCATGTTTTCATGTTAATGAGTCTTTTGTACATAACTACTTAATTTCCTAAAATAGTGCTTACCGTGCGATACATGAAAACTTGCGTTGAATGTTTTGAAAAAGCCTGCTGGATGGGTATAAATGTGTAGTTTCTTCACATAAAGAGTAAATGCATTGTAGACTATAAAAGTCTGTTATCTGATTTATTTACATGCACCGATTACTTTTCTTTTTAGCAAATTGTCGTATACACAAATATTCGCTATTATTTAAACATCTTTTTTTTTTTTTGCAGAGTTAATATTCCTTATTTTAGATGCATTAGGAATGGCACCACATAATTTGTACAATAAGTTTAAATTAGAAGAGTAACAATACCTGTAGCACTCCTAAATGCTCACTATGTGTTATTATAGCAAAAGCATATCCAGTTACGTGTCTGCGTGTGCATAACAACTCAGATACTTTATTTACGATGCATACCTGTGCAAAGATAACGTGTTGGGTAGTCAATCAAAACGACCTTTAATTACGCGACCATTTGATTTTTATTATTATATCACACACTGATCAGTCGTTGCAGTTACTATTTACTTATACATGTTTTATACACATATTCATTTCTGGGACAAACCTATGTTAAAGACAAGTTCCAACAGCAATCCCTCACAAAATATATAAAGAGTAAATAAAAATTGTGAAAGCTCTTTACCTTAAGAGGAAATGATGAGGTAACCGTCGATAAGTTTCATATGAAAGCATGAAAGTGTATTGTCTATTTAGTATTAACAACAGTTAATCATTATTAAAGAATTAGGATTGGTGATTTTGTTATTGTTCTTTTTCAAGACATCAAAATTACGTATAAAAAAAAACGAAAAAAATGAACTTTGTTAATAATTTTTATTTTGTCCAGTTGTATAAATGCTATCAAGAAAATCCAGCTGGGAGCGCAGCTTTGGACGAGTAAGAAAGTAAAATATTTAACGTGTGAAAGATATTGTTGCAAATCGAACTGTAACTCAAAGAAAATTGAATTCCGTCTAAGCGACGGATGCCATAAAAATGTCACTATTATTAATGCAAATGTAATGACGTTTATTTGGTTCTAAATTTAACATGTAACCTTTGTGGATAATCAAATGTTAAACAAAGTTAAATAGACAAAGTTTTGATATACAAAAACACATTTGAAGTGTTCTTGTCACATAGCTAATATTCTTTTGCCTTAAGTCTTATACCTCGTTAAACATTTTGCAGCAAGTTTTGTATATTAAGTATTTTGATATTTCATACATATTTTCTTTGAGTTATTTCAATTCGGTGTGCGGACAATATTCAAAATGTCAGGTGCTCTACCGCCTTAAAGTAGTACATTACGGTATGTGCCATTGACAGGTTCATATGGCTAAAGTAAACAAGGTTCATGAACAAGTAGTGTAGATGTACTTGGGAAAGATAGGACCATAAAAATGTGTATATAGCTAGTGCGGAGAGGCAGCTACGCTATACTATATCACATCCAGAATATATTAATGATTTCCTTCGATGCCTACAACACAGAGTAACGATTATTGTTATGCAGGCCAATAACACATATATGTTGTTGTTTTTTAGAATCTGCGCGTACGACCAAATGTTATTTTCAGAAATGGTTCTAAATAAATGCGCAGACCCATCTTCTGTTCTTCTTGCGGACGTTCAGTTATAAAAGTGCTGTTATTTTTGTTTATTTTCAGTAAGGGATTACGCGCATTTACTTATGTACTTGTAGTTCGTTGGCTCCTTCTGCAAGCATACGCTTCGGCCGAACAGTCGAGTAGCACAAAAATGTCAACATGCAAATTCTGAAACTATATAACAATATAACACTGTATAATTCGATATTTCAATTAAAAATGTGTGTTGTCTTAAAATTCAATGTATGCCGAAGCAAATCGATTTAATAATAACATAAATAAAAGACGTGAGCGGCTGTCGGGCTTCAGTGTATACAGACATTGCTTCAATTCGACATATGGAATGATCGTGCAAAGTCCAATGTTTTCCATAGATGACCTGATTTTCATTGTATAAACGTATTCACTTGCGTGAAGACCACACGTTGCAGTGGCATCATACCGTTCGAATAAATGTCTACTCGTTGACTGGTGTGCCAAATCAAATTTGTTCAGTATTGTTACAGACTTTTCTTGTCCCCTTCTCTAATGTCGATTATATGTTAATTGCGTATGCAATTTTGCAATGCTGAACAGTTTTATGTTGGCGGTTAAGTGCAGAATCACAGATGCACTTTTCTAAAGTTTTGCGAAAGGCATATTGTTTTGTGACGAATATAGTTTACATAAACATGTTATGCTTCTGGATGTGTATCGGGAATGAGTCCTCTCGGGTCGTTGATATGCTTTTAATGGTCATATAAAATTTTGTGAATGTTAAAATGTCACGTGACGTTGATTGATTGCATCATCGCTGCCATGCCTGTAAAATTATTTGTACAATGCACCCGAGAATACTCGTACTCTGCGTTAACTAAAACACGGCGCACGACTGCTGCTAGTGTTCGACTCACTCCCCTTCGACCCAAAGAAAAAAAAAGACGACAAAATAAGAAGAAATATCTATCAGAATCAAAGTGGGAAGCGAAACAAGGGCGAAATAAATAGAGCAAGGAAAAGAGTAAATGAAGAAGGAACGGTCCGACGATCTCAGCGTGAGCCTTCTATGACTGTACAATTTGTTATTCAGCGTAAAGACGTTTTTCTGTACTATGTATATATACATACACTAATAACTATTAATGATTATTATTACGGCGAAGCTATTCAAATACTACTATTGTATTGCTGCTACTTGCGACGAATAACAGCGAGGAAGGAAGTTATACGTGTGTGTGATTGAGCATGTACAGAATATTTTGAGTGTATGGATGATAGGGGCGGTGCTACCCAGCTGAAAGCAAAAAAGCGCGCGCACGCGCTTGTGTGTGTGTGTGTGTGTGTGGAGGAATTTTGCGAATGTGTGTGTGTCTGAGCGAGAGACAGAAGGGGAGCAAGAGAGCAATTAGAAACGAGAGGATGTTGTTGCCAACGTTTAGTATATTGCCAAAGTTCACGTTTTGTGGGTATAGAACACAGTGTTAAGCAATATCCGATTTTTTTGCATGATACATATGTTAAGTTAAAGTAAAAGTTATTACCTCAATATCCACGATACAAATAACTGTATCATTAACTATCTGACAGATAAAACATCTTTCATCAACGATCTCTATCGCTGTCTTGAACATTTCTTCCGTCATTTGCAATGACGCATTAACGAAATAACTATTTTTGGTCCGTCAACCAAAAGAAGGTGATTCAA
Source organism: Anoplius nigerrimus (assembly GCA_914767735.1). Taxonomy (NCBI): domain Eukaryota; kingdom Metazoa; phylum Arthropoda; class Insecta; order Hymenoptera; family Pompilidae; genus Anoplius; species Anoplius nigerrimus. The sequence goes on along the minus strand of OU612085.1, from coordinate 17,667,523 downwards.
GAGGTAATGATGAAATTTGAAAGGAAAGCAGATTGAAACGTTATGTGTTATGTATTGATTTTGTTGCTTGATCAATCTCCGTTTTCGCATTTAGAAAAACTGCATTCTACGAGTAATTATATGTTAAGGGCGTTCCGTTTAATATTATCGAACTGAAACTGTCTTGCGCAAAATCTTCTGATATTGCTCACTGTACTCGCCGGTGCTGCGTGTTCGGATGATTCGCTTATCCGTGCGATGGACCGGTGCGTCTATCAAGATAAGTAACAGGTAGTTTTAAGGCTTAAAAATCGTCATGATTAGTGACAAAAGTGGAGGAAATGCCGAACTCGCGCCGACACGCTTCCTCCGGACGCGCAAACTGCGCCGGCCACCGTTTACTATTTTATTACTAATGTCGGGAACCTCGGATTCATGCAGAGCTGTCGTAGGCCATGAATGTAAAAGATGATCACCACGGAATGTAAAAAGGAAACATACAAAAAAAAATGAAAACAGTAAAAGTTAAGGAGAAAAGTGGAAATAGTCAGAGTGTGTGAGTGTCTGTCTGCTGCGAACGTGATTGCGTGAATTAGTTTTAAAGAAAGGAAGACACGGAGTGAGAGAGAACGAGAATGTTTAATGCTCCTTCTACGAACAACAAGAAAAAAAAACTGTCCTCCTAAAATGTATGCCGGGGCGTATAGCGTCGCCATTTGGCCTTTATGCAGTTCTATCTACGATTTCATACAAGCTTTGCGTACGGTACTGTGATAATACGTCGCTGTTTCTTTACTTTATTTTCTTTTCGTTGCGCGCATGGATACACACGCGTGCGCATGTACACGTACACTAATAATATACGCACTACACGGACATACCAAAACTCGTACATGCATACATACATACACACGTACACGGACATATATGATAATTAATAATATTAATGAGAGAACCACCCTTGTGCAGAAACAACGATATGAGCTGATTTCGAAATGCGAATCAATCTCCTTACACCTTTTACGTTACGTAAAAAGAGAGCGTAAAATGCGTCCCTATAGACTCGCCCGCATTTCACATCCGCAAGAGTCTATATGTGTGAATACATGTTCTTGTTAAGAAAAAAAAATCGATTACGAGTGCGTGTGACTTCGACGTACGCGCCGAAGGTACGAAATAATAATAATAACAACTGAAAAATGCAAAAAAAAAAAACAGCCCACTTCTGTCTTCATGCATGTGTTTGTTTCCGTTTATATATATATGCTTCTATCGACTGTGTTATTTTTTTAAACTTCATTTTTTACACCTTTACGAAAGATAAGCTATGTAAAATTGTTTTGCAATGCGTTGATATTGTTTAGAAATCCATTTTTGCGTATTATGTCTGTTTTCAACACGCGGAAGACAATTGATCGTTGCCGGTAATGAGAGTTACGACTGTCAACTGAGATACTTCGGTATAAAATTCTAATATTTTAGCAATAAAAATTGAAATCATTGGTATACTGTTCATCACTCAAGTACTTACATATGTTTTCACAACGAAGTTCTTCGACAAACGTATTAACTCATTACATGGACTTTGTTTTAACGATGGCTTCTGTCTATTATGGTCTGTTATACGATGAAAATGTTTATTCTGTTCATTTCATTTATGATGGAAGACTGTGCTCGTCTTACCAGATATTCGTAGGTAAGAAGTCCAAGAAGAAAAAGAAGAATCAAGTTACGCAGGAATTATATTCCCGTGGAAATAAATAATTACAGATGCAACTTTGATTACTGTAAGCGAAGAAAAGTGACTGATACAAAGGAAGAAGGCTAAGAGATCGTCAATGAGTGAGAAACGAAATGTGCAACAACTGTTTGTGCACCGTTGCCGTGAAAAAACGATCGTTGAATATAAACGTTAATGTGAATTCAGTTCTGTTTAACTTGCATTTTTCGTTTCGGTCAAATGTTTTCCTATTGCCATTTTATTTCTCTTCGCATGTTTATGTAGTAAACATTCTATGTATGTATGTATGTATGTATGTACCAAAATGGAGAGTCTGGCACTTTGTACATTAGTAAAATGGCGTTCTAATTTCTGTTAATTTTTTTTACTGTAATTGTTGTCAATTATTAACTTCCGACATTTTTCTGCCAGATAACGCGCCTTGTCTTAATCTCGCTGCTATGTTGACATTTAAATTCCTATGGTGACGACACAAACGAACCGTGTGAGAATGGAAATTACTTTTATTATTACCTTTATAGTCAATGGGTCGAAAATTTATGAGAACCTGTATCATTTACCTCATTACGAATGATCTTTCTTCTGCAGATACAGTTGTTTTTTTCTTTGTCAATCTTGGTTTAACATTACCCGATGTTCCTGAAATAGATATTGTCGGCATATACTCATCAAATTGAGTAATTTCATGAATTGCAACGCCTATCGTGTTAACACGTTTCCTGTATAGTCTTAATATGATGCTGGTCACTTTAAAATCAAATATTTATGGTCGGTTTGAGTAATATATGTTAACAATCAAAATTTGCATCATAAATTAATTTACCTATTTCTCTTCACGTTCTCTTATGACCCAAAATAAATCTCATTTGTTCATAAATTTGTAATGTGCATGGAGCGTACCTGTAACATTTGTCACTTTTCTTTTTTATCGTCAAACTTTGCTTTCTAGAAAATGATTAAAGAATGTTTAAATTTAATTTTTAATCAGTACTAATATTATTATAACAAAAATGATAACAGTGTTGAACACACATCAGATGGCCAGTTAAAATGCTCTAGTTAACAAATTAACATCACTTATTAACGCGTCATTGATCATGACTTCTCTATATTCCGGAAAAAAAATATTCAACATGAAAGAAGAGCGATAGCTAGAAAGAATTAATTAAAGGGAAAAAACATGATGTTAGAGGAGATACATCAATGTGTTCACATTATATGATAATTCCGTAGGGCCGAAAATGAATATGCACATTTTCAGTGATACCCCGTATATGTTTCGGTTTCTTAGACAGTTGCTTTTACAGTTGTATGAAAGTTTATTAAATTTGTTACCAAATAATCTAGAGTTCAAGATTCAGAGCATCGTCACTAGTTTCATCGTCGACATTTTTGATGTTTTAAAACATTTTCGATTCAAACTGTAATGGTTTGCCATCATTATAGTGCGATATGCGAAGTAAATTAGCAGGAAAACAGGATGCGTCCAAGTATATCTGAACTAAAGTAAAATATTCATATTTGGCCCTACTGTTTGAGATTTAGTTTGGGAATATATATTTGAGCGAAATTTAATTTACTTTTACATAATCTTGCTGATTGAATCTCACTGTAAATAGTCAAGCTTTTTCCATATGAAACAAATTCTGGCGTAAAAGTCATTCTAAAATTCAGAAATTCACTAAGAATCAAACGATTGAAAATGTTTTGCGGCAATATCCATGTTAGAAGTTGTTTTGTTCGAATGTTGTCAGGTTTATACCTCATTGTGAGGTTGTGAAGTGGGTAACGTCACACTTTTAACACAATCCCAAAAAGATTACAAATTATTTCTTTAACTTTATTGATCGTAGGACGATCATGCTACAAATATTCTACCATGTCGTCATTTTCTGTTCACGTTTCAACAGTTATGTAAGTTGTGCAAAAGAATAACTAATATTATGTTCCTCTTTCTTAAGTGTCCACTTACTTCTTACCTCTTAAATATTTTGATAATGAAGTAAAGCTCTAAAATTCATACCCATGAATTTATATTCATTTTGTTTGTACTTTTGGCGTAAACGTAAATTAAGTTTAGCCTATTTTAGCGTCTAATATCTCATTAGATCATTCTTGCTCACAACTAACGGATTTATTAATGAAAAGGTAGTAATAATGAATAGGAATTGCTTTCCTGCATCAGAAATTATAGTGACAAGTTTTGTATAGGAAAAGTAGTCTAATGAATACCAAAAAGTCAGTGACCAAGATCCTATTGAATGTGGAGAATTTTTATAAATCAAACTTAGTTGTTACACCGTGTACAACATTTTTGTAAGGATAATAGATATATTAATTTTGCGCGATTTATTGAGTACGCTAAGAGGTAACGACAAACTAAAACTTTTGTGAATAGAAACTGTATAACTCAATTTGAGTATAAGCAACTAACTCTGATTTCATTAATTTAAAATTAAAATTAGAATTAGTAGTTTTGTGAATTTTTTTGTGGGTTATACATAGACGGCACAGTTGAATTTCTCATGGCGTTGTTTTTCATGATGACAGAAAAAATTACTCTCAAAGTTGCTTAATGTTCAAAGAGATTATAGATTTTTTCTGAATCGTTTTTGATAGAATAAATGCATCTGCAGGAAGATTGTATAATGTGATTTATATTCTTTATCGCAGTTGACAGATATTTCACATTCATTCTTTTTTGTGTTTATTAATATTTAATTATACATCGTTATTACCACTATGCAGTTTATTAAGCATCGACAACTTTCCCGAACTTCTTTTCGTTCTTTACCAATATCTTTCTTTCCAGGGATAAATATTTCGTATATTTCTATGTTAACAGAGTATCCATATTTTATGCAGAATAAATGATATAAAGATAATCTTACCCAATGCTGGTGAAAGTAATGTTACCAAAAAATTGGTATATTTCAAGTGCATGTATTAAAATTTTCACTTAGTTAGGTCGTGATAATAAGACGAGAAAAGTAATAACAGGAATGAGTTGACCAGCGGGGTGAAGTACTATAACTGAACGGTCTATTAACGTTGCTACTTCGCGTATGACATTTTTTGATTTTGTAAAACAAGACAATAAAATGAATCACCACAGATCTATGAATCCTTCAAATGAAAGAGTGTCAGACATATTACGCTCCACACATCAACTGTGTAAATATAAAAATCTCCTCACCGTTGACACTTCTAATTTTGATTTTTGTCGACGCTATTATACATGTATGCGTTTACATTAATTCAAGCATACGTAAAGTGCATAGGAACAAATTTTCTTTGTACGTGAACACCCATAGATCTACACATACCATTCATACATGTACACTGCTCTTATTTTTATTGAAGTTAGTGTAAATACAAAAATGTTAATAAATTTTCACGTTATTTTCAAGTGATTCTCGCCTTGATAATAGGAACTTTAACCCGCGAGAACTCGCACTATGACATTTTGTGTCACGTCGAGAAAGAATCTAAGATATCTCAATAAATACAAAAGATTGAAGACTGGCGTTCCGGCTCGCTGAGTTTTACAATGTCCACTATCATTTGAACCTGTTATTAACGTAATTATTTATTTATTATAATCTAGGGACGACATTTCTCGAGTTACTAGCGTGAACGACGACGATCGCACGCACAGTCTGCTTCCCCCACCATACTCACTTCTCCTGCCGTTCTGCTGTTATTCTTCGCCTGCCTATCTAGCGCGTAAATGTGTGCGTAAATACGTGTGCACGCGTATTTAGTGGTAGAGAGAAGCAGCGAGAAGAGTGGGGAGAGCAGCAGAGTCGGCGGGGTACCGCGTATACGCATTTTCATGCTTTGCAGGCTCTTCGCAAAACCCGAAAAACTTATATTTAAATAATTAATTTCACATATGTGTTCAGTCACGTTGTGTCTAAGGGTACTAAATTTGCATGTAGTAACAAAATATGCCACATAAACGAAGCAAATGCTGCTAAAAAGTACATTAAGTAAGTGTGACACAAAGTGTCATAGTGCGAGTTCTCGCGTGACGGTTCGAGGCGCGAGTTCTCGCGGGTTAAGCAGTTGGGTGGTAAATATAAACTAGAACAAAAAGAAATAAGTATTTACGAAGTAACAGCTTCTTCATAGTAGAATTTATGTAATCTACGTTCCTCGTCAATATTGAATTATATCGGTTTGATCAAGACGCCCGAAACTACAACGAGCATCACGGTGGCAGTTTGCTCGCTCCAAAAGGTAAAGTTTCACTTCTTCAGATAGATTATTGAGATATAAATTAGTCTCCGCATGTGTGCTTAGACGTATACATACATCTGCATATAGATATTAATAATTAGCAGCGCAGAAAGGACAAATAATATGGTTATTGCTTTCACAACTTTTTATTCAAATAAATAATATCCTAACAAAATAAAAATGCACCTTCCTAGGTTTGATTTTTTTCCAAACTACGAAATAATATCCTGCATCAATTAGCACGTTTGGATGTGCAAGAAGGAATACAATAATTAATCGCATTAAAATTCCTTATAAGATGAATATCTTTGCTACGATCTTCTTCAAAACCGTATCACTATTAAGAGTAAAAAGAATTTTAATAGAGAATAGAAAAGCTACACAATTATTTAATGCATACGGTGACATTTTTGAGTCGGAGTGTACGATGTTGTCAACAAAATTCAAATTTTATATGGAATATGTCAATATGTAGATTTCGTGTTGTGTACATGGCCAAGTGACAGTGATTATGACTTCAGAGAATTGAGCTTAACGAGGTAGCTAGAGAATAGCAATTTTGAAGAATAGCATTCCCGAGTCAGTCCCAGAGTCACGTCGAAGGTAGAATTTGGAAATACGAAACTACTGAACTCGTAACAAGTCGGCGATGCGCAGTTGCACGGTCTTTTCTATTCGGTTGGACGTGGTTGGACGGTACTGAACAGATCTAAACGCCATTGGCAACATTGCATTGTGCCATGAGAACTAGCCAGAAGTTTGCGACTGAATACGTCGATCAACATTTCTCTGAAGGTGATTACTATTTGTTACGTTACAGCAGGGCCTGGTCACTCCCCTCTTGTGAAACGTGGTAAGTACCGCCGCGCCGTCTGTAGTCGCGCAGAGTAAACTAATTAAATTTGTGCCTAGGATCGTGCCTGGATCGTGCTCCAAAAAGTCGATGCACTGTAGATTTGTTCTCGTAAAACGATTCTAAGTATTCAAGTGTACCAAAAGTTTAAAAGTTTAAATATTATTTATTGTTCTCTAGCAGAAATTACTTAAATCCGATAGAGAACAACAAATATTATTTAAACTTTTAAACTTTTGGTACACTTGAATACTTAGAATCGTTTTACGAGAACAAATCTACAGTGCATCGCAAATATAAACTTATGTGTTAAAAAGGGTTCTTTTAGGTATTAACAATATTAACAGCATGTAATTGTGAAATGAAATCTATATTCAGAAAAAGATGCACAAACGAACTTTACATATATGTTTCATATTATTAATTTCACCAATGCATTGTAGATAACTTTGGACAGCTGCGTGTATGAAACGCTTCTTAGGAACCTGAAAAAGAGAACTGTGATTAATACATGATCTGATTGTTTCGATGTGAACAATGCCTGCTCTTACTTCCCTTCTTATAAAGGATGTCTGTTCACCGTATTTTAACTAACTTAACTTTAAGTAACTTCTTGTTGTTGTAGGCCTGCCTGCGGATTAGTGATTGGGCCACTTTGTAGAGCTTGGCCATCTGTGGTGTTAAATTTGCTGCGTTTGTTCCTGCAGTTAACAAACGCAGCTGCTTCTTCTTCCTGCTTCGCATTGCTGAATTGCCAGACCTGGGTGTCTGCATACTTCCTAATGCCTGATTGTGCAAAAAGAAAACTTTTTTCAGATACTGTATAAAAATATGAGGGTATTACATATATTGCATTGGGCTGAGGGTATATGCCAAGTATGAGGGTGCTGTATATATCACACATACCTTTATTTCCATTTCGGGAGTGCATACAGAAGTATGCAACCTGGCTCTACTGCCACTTTCCAAGTTATCTGACCGCATTGGCTGCACATCTCCTGATATCTGGTTGCATGAGAGAAAACCAATTAGATTTTGCATGACATCATGAAGGTACAACACGCACTTTGTTTTAGAATAATTGTTACAAACCTTTATTTCTGTTGTGGAAGCACGTACAGGAATATGTGCCCTGTTGGTTCTGTCTCCACGTTGCACCTTGTAAGAACGAGAGGGCTGCATGGTTTCTATTATCTAATTATGCAAACCAATATATATTACATTTTTAATTAATATATAAGAATCTTATAGACGTATTGTAGGATTGAATGAAAGTGACATACGTTTATTTCCTCTGGAGATATGCTGTCAGCTTCTGGTAAATACAATGTTGGCACAACATTGCGTTTCAGCGTCCTGCGTGCAAATCCCACGCAGTAATCTTCTTCCTTAAAATGACGGTAGCAAACATTCCTCTTCCTTAGCTCATTGCTACTCAAACCCGTTTTTTTCCGAATACACTGCAGCTTTCCGCAATTCGAACCTCGCAGGGTCCTTTGGAAAACGGTGCGCTGGCACCGTACCCCTCGTTGAACGGCATCCAAGCACGCAGCACTCGCTAAGACTCATGGCTCTTACTTGCTCGCACCACACACTTCAAAAATGCACAAAAACGTAGAATTTTCCGCTAATGCGCACTAAATTTCCAGTTGCCTCGTGCCTCAACTTGCAACAAGAATGTAAACAATCGACAGGCGATGATTCATGTTTATATCAAATCTGTCATGGCTCCCGCAAAAATTCAGCCAATCGCAATCGAGCTACTACCGCGAGACCTGGTGTCGCGCAAATCGGAACTACTGCAAACTTACCACGTTTTGGATGGGGAGTGAACAGGCCCTGCGTTACAGTCACCGCGTCCGTAATGTTTCCCTACTACCCGGTCTAGTTGTTTGCACATCAATCGTTTTTGTATTAGGCTAGTGTATACACTTGTGGATATTGTTACTGTGCGTGCCCGTGCTTTCCACCTATCTCAAGCTTGCGTGCATACACGTATGAAAGCAACGTTCTAACCTAATAGAATAAGTGTTCGCACATTGATCTCGGTTCGCTTTCCGCGAAAGAAGTCTCAGAAGATTTCATTGGACTCGCTCACATTGCTTGCACAAGAATGAGTCCATTGAATAGAGGGCCACTTCTGGGGCCCAGAGCACCACCGGCGGGTGTTTGGCCACCACCTCCAAGGTTTGGCGGTAGACTTCCACCACCCGGTATGCCTCCAAGAATGCCCGGTATGCCGCCTCCACCGATGTCTGGAGTCTTTGGTCCTATGAGACAGAGGTTACCACATCCACCACGACCAGGCGGTGTATCTCGGCCTGGCGGTCCACCACCTCTCTTCGCACCTAGAGGAAGAGGCATTGCACCCCTTGTACCACCGATGGGTCTCAGAGGAACCGGACCCAGAGGACCACACATGCCTGGCTGGCCACGAAGGATAATGCCACCGCAAATCTTGCCACATATGAGGCCCAGGTTTCCTGCTGGAAATGGAAGCGCTAAAGGAAAGTTGATGAACAATGCAAAGAAGATCAGCAAACTGGAAGTATGTATATAATCCTATTATGTGCTAACAATATTATTACCGATGAAACAATGAAATTAAATTAAACCCAGATATAAACAGACAAAATCCTCTAATATTCAATGCGTGAATAAGATATAGCTTATGTGTATGTAAGGATGTTAATGTTATAAAATCATATTCAATGTCTTTAAGTTTGATTGTTCCAATATCAAATATACTTACCCATTATTTTCTAAAACTCATGTTATTTATTAGTTGCAATTGTTACTTATTGACAAAAGTTTTTAATAATCGTTGTGCACAGACACTGAAGTGCGAAAATTACACAGAGTGGTAAAATAATAGAGTACACAAATTGTTAAATATTACTATTGTTCAGGAGCTAGAATTAAAGAAACCTTGGATGACTGATGAAATACGTAGTGAAATACAAAAAAAAAACAAATTGTATGCGAAAGCAAAGAAGAATAAAGATGCCAAAGAATGGGAAGAATTTAAGGATTTACGAAACAAAGTGACAAGGATGATAAGGGATGCAAAGAATGAATACCTTGCAAAACACCCAGAACAGGTATTATTTTTATTAAGATTCTATACTAAAACATCTATTAATCCAAATAATATATGGAAAGGTATGCCCTTTTGTGAACTAACATTACATTATGAGTTTTTTCTGGCCTAAAGTTACTTAATTAGACCACCCTGTAGTATAATATTTAAATATTTGCTTGAGTTATTTCTGTGCATATACCATAATCATATTTCATGTTCTTACACTGAAAATACTTCATTTTGTATTTGTACCTTACTGGAATTCGTTATGTGGTTCCTATATGGTTCATACATCTATACCTAAAACCAATAGTTGTTAGATATCACAACAAATGCATTAAAGTAGTATTGAAAAGTAATTTAAGTAAAATCTTATTGTAAAAATGTTTACAATTATTAGATTTGTTATATTTTGGTTGCCTGACATCTGATATTGATTTTGGAGAACTGTTTGAAATCCTGTAAGATTTTATCCAATGTAAAATTTGCAATGTATATTGCTCGTTACAACAGTAAAAAACAGCCTTACCAATGCAAAATATCGTAATTGCTAAACAAATAGAGCTCATAAATATATGATTCTGATGGAAGTGCAGAATGTTTGGTATTTATACAGGTTATTGTGGAAACTGTTATATTAGAAACCAAGTACCTCTAAAGAATTTTTGTATGTTGTATCTTATAGTATTAGCAATAACTTTTCTAATTATGAAATTCTGTTTCAGTATGTAAAATTCTCAGCAACAAATAACAATGTCATACAAGATGCATAGTTATTCATAATTGGTCCAATGCCAATTAATGTCGTAATGTCCATTAATTACATATTTATTTATACTGTCAGTTGATGGATCACTTTGTTTACAGGGTGGTCAGAAAACAGATGATAAAAGTACGATTGAATCCGAGGGTGTTCAGAAAACTGAGAATGCATCTGAGAAATCAGAACAATCAGAGCAAAAAGAACAATCAGAGCAATCAGAGCAATCAGAACAAATGGAGCAAATGGAGGAGTCGCAGCCTTCCAGCGAACAGGCACAGTCTTAAGCTTCAGGCTACTCCTCCTATAAAGAATTGAACAGTTAAATTGTATACAACACAAGCATACTGTTTTCAAACTTCAGAACGATTATCCATTCTTTCTTTATTTTTCGTGTCTGTGTACTAATACGTGCAAAATAATGATTTTTCAAATTTGTCTAAATGAATTTGAGACTCAAAACTTTATGATAATCTTTTTTTCATCGCACATACGCTACCAGTAATTTTCAGTATAAGTTTCTTAGCATCTATAACATAAGTGCATGTTATTTACATAATGCTGATGAGTTACGTTCAAATGTTAGCAGTTAATGGTAGAGTAATACATGTGCTCATATTTTTCTGTTACGATAGTAAGTACTCAAACTTGTATAACATTTACTTCGTGCACATGTGTCTGTGTACAGATACATGGTTTCATATTACATATATAATACGCACTTCTAATATAATAGTCTTGACATTCGTAGTTTTTCTTGGTATAAGATTTTTCTTGGCTTTTCATTTCTGTCAAGGTCTGGAATTGTTCTCTGGATAGTTTACAGTGCTGCGAGCTATGAGATTCCCTACTAGCACTCACGTACAATATGGGTTTAAGTATTGTTGTTAGAGCCATTTTTCAAAATGTGAAACATTTGCATTAATCTGGCATAACAAGTAAAGCAAAGCCAAGTATTTAAGTAGCTTGTGGCCCTGTAGTACGGTATATTACAATTTTTATAGGTATCCGTTACTATGTGTACACTTCATATATTTTTATTGACTTCACAAATACATGACTTCCAAAAAGAGCAAAGTATAGGGAAATGCAAAACTTTGTAATTATAGTTCACGTCAGAATAAATCATATTTCTATAAGTTCTAACTATGGTGTTCTTTGCTATTCGTCATATTACAGAGAATGTGTATTTGTCATACTTATACATTTAAACAATCGTTCTGAAATATGAAAATAATTATTTTTGCATTAATTGCTCAATGTTGAACAAGTTGTCAGATTATTATTTCGACGAAGTTTATTTAGAGTTTTATTCTTCCAATTTGTTACTTCAAATTCAATATCTTGCAGTATTCATGCAAGATAAAATGAATAAACATTTGCTATATGTAATAGTTTACGTATTCCATGGCCGTCCGTATCTGAAAAAATACGCGTTTATTATATGTAAATAAGTTTAAATTCAATGTTATAAGGTAACATTTACAACATGGAAATGTATCTTCATATTTATCAAATTAGTATTTACATATTGATGTTAAGAATTCTATAGTTAAGTCAGTTAAGTCAGGGGTCATAAGTAAAAAATAAACAAAATATATCAATAGAACATTTGTTTATAATTCTAGTATTCGTATCTTTTTCAGTGTAATATGTCGACTTGGTAAACTGAATGCAATTTCTGAATACCCTGGAAAAGATTTTCACGTCTTCACCACTTAAGTTTGGATATATGCGTATTTACAAACAATGTGAACAAGATATATGTTAAGGCATATTATTTATTTGTAAACATTTAACACATTATGATAAATTGCATAATAATCTCAAAATCTAATATTTGTTGGATAACTAAAATATCTAGTACCATTCTTCCAACGCTATCTCTTATATACTGTGCGCAGTGCTTTATATATTTTGTAGAATATATTAGTGGTTTCTGTAAAGAACATATTTACATTACACTTGGCGCAAAAAAAGTTCATTTACCTAAGATGTTGGTATATCATACATGCTTTAAAAAATGTGGAACAAAAGCATCATTAGGCCTCCCAAATACAGTATGTACCTGGGTTGGCAGTAACACATTCATACAGATGTAACATATATTATTTGATTGAAAAGTAATTGTTCCAATTTGTAACATACTCTATTGGTGTTCAATGTCTGCACCGCTGATTTTGCGGTGGTTCAAGTTTTGTTACATACTGGTTAGCATGACCGCTGTAATGGTTCACAGAATCGCAGTTATCCTATTATTCTTACTGCATATGCGTGAAAGTAACAGTAGCACAAACGTAATGTCCTTAATATATGTAAATTCAAAAGAATAAGTAAACTTGAAGACTAATGGTTACCATCTAAATGTATGTTACGTAGAAGATTTTCCTTGAGTATATATAGATTAAATACCGGTTTTGTTAAGAATCAAAACAGCTATTCTTCTGTCAGTGATGGTTTGGAATTTTATATAAAATTCTTATGAGAATACACATCTTTTGAACTGCGATAATTGTTCCGGTATACATCGTATAATGACAAACGTTGTTGGAAATTTGCTTTTATGTTTCTAGAAATCAGACAAAATGAATATAAAATGCAAACAAATAATTTATACTTAAAAGTTCGATGTAGATGTGAGTAGAGGTAAGATAATTTCCACAAGCTTCATTCAGCTCTAAGTTGGAACAAGTTGCATACAAGATTTCTAACTCTGAGAACCGATGGTCCAAAATTTCATTTAAGTGTTTCATATAATGGAATCCCATAAGTATATCAGAGAATGTTAAGTAAATATTTATAGGCCCACCTGTATGTAAATGACGAAGAACTGTACGATTGGAGGGATGAAAACTTCGTAAGCTCGGAGGAGGAAGAAACGTTTTATTGTGAAGTATGCGACCGAGATTTTCATACAGAAGAGAATTTGTCTGAGCATAAAGAAACTCACAAACTTTGCGGTATAGACGGATGCACCTTTTCTGCCCATCCATTATTAGTTCAACGACATATCAGCATGCAACACAGTTCTGGATTATATAGTAAATTGAAAAATTTGTCAACGCCAGAAGACATTCAAAATTGGATTGCAGAACGTAAAAAGTAAGACCAATTCACCATTGCGTGCTCTATTCATTAATCAGCGGTCTTCGTAATTATAATTTATCTAAATGTTTAAACGTTTTCACCAAAGACAATTATGACTATGATTAGTTTACAAAATAACAGTACCGTTATGTCACAGACGATATCCGACAAAGGCCAACATTGAAATGCGGAAAGCTGAAGAGTTGGAAAAACAAGAACGTGGTGAGATCATTAATCAAAAGAATCTTATCGTAAAGTTGAAGTCGTCACAGTCTCAAACTTTCCGTGACAAAAGACGGAAGTATCGTAAACGTCCTCTACAAGTAAACAATGATGTTCCCGTATGTACCACATACAGGGGCTTGAAACCATTCGCTGGAACGTGTAAGTTTTAAATGAATATAATAATACAAGCTGTATTCAACAAACAAGTTTATGTTTTATATAAGGATACGTTAGAACACTTTATAATTGCATGCTCGCTGTTATCATCTGTGTCTTTTTAATATTGATATTTGTGGCAAATTATGTTTCAAATAATAACTGCGTGTCTCAGAGGGGGTGCATTTTGATTCTAACATTTTCACAAGGAGTCGTACAAGTGATATGTCCAGTTCACATTAAAGTTTTCATGGAAAATCATATAGTTTTTCCTAAATTGATCAATGCATTTTTTTCTCTGATCTGGGACCACGCAACGTTTATCTAAATATATTTTACTACGAGTAGCAATATTGTCGATGATAAAAATGATAGTAGCGGGTTACTGGTTATATAAGTGTGTTTAACACGTTGACGCCGGCGCCGATTTTCAGGTTTTTCCCTGTGGGGCGGCGCTCGAAATAATGCACGCTTTATGACCCACCGGTGGGTCACGCCGGCGTCAACGTCAACGTGTTAATTGAAAATTTAACGTGCAAAACGTCTGCCATCTGGAGCTTGGTAAATAGTTAGTATGTTTTAGTAAACGTATTGAAGAACGAATCAGATGGTGAGGAAGTCGAGGATGTCTTGATGATTAATCAGGAGAATAACTCTACCAATGAGATCGACAACATTTCTGATGACGATGAACCAATGCACCAATCTTCAGTGGATAAAACTGAACACATTTTGCCCAGTTTAGTGGCAAACTATGGAAGTGATTCAGATGATGGTATTTCCCGTATAAATTATAATTATTTTGAGCTATGATTGCTTATTTTTACACAGAATAGAAATTTCCTCACACAGTTTTCACAATTGATTTGGACAGGTAAATGTTTCAAACCAGTGAAAATCTATTAAACCTATTAAATTGTGCAACTTCAGATCTTTGCTGAAAATGTTAACCTCTATTTTTTGTTTTCCTGGTATTAAAATCTTCATGGTCTCTTAATAACATTAAAGAATGTTTAATATTACTTTTATTTACAAATAAGCAGATAAAAATGTTCTAGAGACTATACTGTTTAAAATTGTACCTAACGACATTGATGTTAATCAATAGACTTTTAACCTATGGTTTAATTCTATAACGAAATTGCGTTAAACGATTTTTATGCAGTTTTCATTTTGGTACAGTAATGTATAAGTTTGTTACTGTAAAGTGTACTCTTAACTTTTTTTACATATACAAGCTCTTTAGAACAGAACAGATAAAGGTGTTTGTTATTCTATATTTTTTGTTTAAGTTATTAGTTAAATAAAGGAGATAAAGTATGAGTGCATATAATACCTAAAGTTCAAGTGATGTATTTGCTTGTATATCATGATATTATTCTATGAAATAAAACTTTTTCAGACGAGTGTCCAGATGAAGCACCAATTAAGAAGACAAGAACAACTTATGAAGAGTCAATCGCTGAAAGTACACTACCTAATAATACTAAAAAATGTGACGATACAGACGTACTGAATACTAGTATAACTAATAATATATCGTGTAAAAGTCAAAAGAAAAAACCGATTGATACAAAACAATATAAAAAGAAAAGTAATCCACAAAACACTGTAAAAAAGAAGCAACTACCGCGTAAAGCGAATTTATTGGAGAGGCTTCTTGCACGTTCCATACAACATGAAAGGAATATGATTTGTCAATGTGTTAAATACATTGTTGATAATAATTTCTTTGACTAATATGCAGTATTTCTGTATTGTGTAGCTAGAAGTATTTCTTTTTCTGTTACCACTTTCAAAATAAATTTTGTTTTGTACAAAATCTTGTACTGAACAATTTATTGATTACATCAATTTTATTGCAAATATTATATCCGCGATGAGTGTCTCTTCTTTTTTTGCTTAGGCACCTTTTTTTGCAGTTCTGGTATGTTGTCATCTGCGATCGGCCTCTTTTCACCACTTTTTACAGAAATCAGATTTTTGCTCTTTTTCCCAGATAAGGCAGTGCTCCATTCAGCTTCCGATCCTTTTATTGCATACTGTTCTAGGTTTTCTTGTTTAAGCTTTGCGAGCTCTGCCTTTTGTTTTGATTTTAATTCCTAAAAAGCAAAATTTAAAAAAGCGTATTAGTAAAAATGTTCTTTTAACCATATGTAGGTATAAACTGCATTCGTTGTTAGACCACATTGATGATGCGTGAACATACCTTTGCTGCAATTTCTAATTCATTATGTAGGCTCTGCGCATTCAAAGGATTTAATTGCACTTCGTCGTTGACCGTTTCTTTACTCATTAGCGTGCTCTCAATATGTTCTTCGGCAATGCCATTAAGATGTTGTACTGCTTTTCGAATAATGCGATTAAATAAACCGAGCAGTTGCGATGCCGGCAAACCTAATTCTTCAGCTAATTTGTCTACAGTTTTATGCTGTAATCCTAGTGCTAGAAGAATTACCTAAAAGTCATAAGAGTAATATTATTCAAAAAAAATTAAATAGAAATAAACCACCCGACAATTTTTTCAATCTCATCGTATGATGTAAAGTATTACCGATTGCACAGCGGACAAATGAATATTTCCCATCATATTGAGGAAATAAAGGCGTGCTAACGATGGCAAAAGATCCATGATTAAATGATAATCAGCCATATTATTACTATACATTTCTAGTCGTTTCAAATCATATGAGGTAAAATATACATCCAACACATTCTTCGTCAGTGCTGTAAAAAAACATCGATAGTTAATTACATTGGGATAACTTTTTTTCATTAAAAGAAAATTATACGAACCGATATTTTCTAGCGTCACATTTTTGTTTAGTAATACACTCAGACCAAGTGACGACGGGAATGTATTAAATGCTGATGCTAACAACGTCGAAAAACGTCGACGAAAATCTTGCCAATAGGCAATTAGCCATTCCTCTTCCTTTGATTCAGTATTAATTTTGTACAGCATAATGCACGAATGTTCTCCAGTTATATCGTTTGTCGTTTGTCTGAAAAATAGATGTTTGTGCTTATGTATATCAAACATATCATTGCGTATAGGTTAAAAATGCATTGTTGAAAGACTGACAAATTTTTCCTGTACATATGATCGCTTTGACCATACACACCTTAAATATGTTGGAACAAATCCAGTTCGCTTCCAAAACTTAAGTAATTGTTCCGTGATGCCGAAAGACACCCCAAGATAATCCAACTTTTCTGGATGTCTTTCATTCAACTTTAAAAGTAACGGAGGCAAGGAAGACCGAGGCTCTAAATATATTAATAAATGTTTACAGTGATTATCTCTATCCTACAACAGATATGGATTTTTGTTTGCCAAATGTTATGATTACCAATGGTTTCTTCTAACAAATTAACTTCTTCGTCTTTCACCCGCACAATTTCAGTCGTAGGTTCTTCCACTGTGGTCTCGCTAATGTTGGGTATTTTCATTTCGTAGTACTGTTTTAAAAGTTCCAAAGCTCGTGTTCCGTATCCCATCTAAAATGTTATAGACATCTCTTTTGTTTCATACAACCACATTTAAGCATTAATGGATAGTTTATAAAAGAATAGTATTGCTTACCCCATGGTAATCAGGGTGGGTTGCAATTCGCACAATGCGGGCACCTGCTAGCGTGGGAAAATCTTGATCCTGATATTGTTGTGCAATAGTCCATGGTATAAGATCTCCTGCAGCGCGTTGACCACGTTTCAATCCTTCATTTATTGTAGTTTTGCTGACTTGGCCTTCTAAACAAACCTACATATTCCTTATTAAGCATATTACAGCATATAGTATTAGTATAAAACGTACGATCTGGATAACATATAGTATATAAATACCTGAATTACTACTAGCACTTCAGGTAATGTTTTCTTGTTTGAATCAACAGGACCCAATAAGCAAAAGAGATGATGCGCTGGTGCATCAGACATCATTTGCAAGTCGTTCGGACTATTCTAAAGTTTAAATTTAATTTTAGAAACGCAAATTTCGAAAAAAGTCATGTATGCATTCAAAATATTTACTTTGTAATGTGATGCAACGTATAAAGCAATCAATCTTTGTAAAAACAACTCTGAAGCTTTATGGTACGAAAATAGTGTGTCTCTGGAAAATATAATAGCGTAAAATGTAACGATAGAATGAATATTGCAACGCATCATTTGTGTATTTAATATTAAAGCAAATCAAACACTTTAATACCTGTTTATGTAATACAATTGACAAGCGTCAGGCGGTGGACATCCGAAAAGAGCTGGCACGTATGTTGTCGCGTTTAAGCACAGAAGATCAGTTAACCATTGCTCCACAGAATCACCCGGCTTATAACGAATAGATTCCTCAAGGCCAAGTTCATACAGTTGTCTACCAATAAGGGACTTTTCATTTTGTTCCTTCTCATTTTTGCCATGACGATTTGATACAACAGTTTGCGACCTTAATTGCTGGAGTAACTTTAACGATAAAGAACGGCCAGTTCCTTCGTATCTGTGAAAATAAAACGGATATTTATTGCAAAAACGGACAATTACTTTTATTTGTAAATACATTTCGATAGGCGCTGAAATCGTTATGAATATTGTGTTTGTTTTATATATTGTGTGCAGTCATATATACCCATTAATAGTTGATGCAAGAAATACCAAGTACGGACCGAGCATTGCCTTCACGTGCGGCAAAGGTATCGCAGCTGCCTCATCAATTACCAACAATTCTGCTTGAGATAATTTGTATGAATCAGTCGGATGAATGTACTGTAAATAGAGATGGTGATTCAGATATCGTGTGCTATCTACTAAGGTTTGCATTTTTAACTGCTTGTAATTCAAAGCAGTTTATGCCACATATGCCAAAATATACTTTGGCAATAATAAAATAGGTCGCAGAGGACGCGCCTCCTTTTTTCGCATGTTAAACATTGTATGCGAAAGTATAGTAGGTAATAGTGCCTTTAAGATCACGCATAAAATATCTACTACTAATTACCTGAATTGTTTGACGGTGATCTCGGAAAACATTTACACGCACTGTAGCCTTATTAAATTCAGGATTTGTGGATTGTACCAAACCATAATCAAGATGTTCCTGATACCCCAAGGCATCAAAACCTATAAATCATGATTAGTCGCAGATGTATCATGAATCGAGCTTTGGAATTAACGGAACGCAGAATATTTGTTATTCTACCTTTAAACACAAATTCAAAAAGTGTGTTCAAATTCTCAGGACTTGGACTAGATATATATATATTAGAGTAGCCAAACGTCACAGCTCCAGCAATTGCTAAGCCCAGTGCAGCGGATTTACCACGTCCTCTTGCAGCAGTTAAAGACACTGTAGACCTTAATGTTTTTTCAGATATGCATTCAATAAATTTCAACAGTGCTTTAGCCTGTAAATTTTATGTCAATGTAAGTTATGGAAAGAAGTATACACAATTTATTGTTCTATATATAAAATTAAATTAAAGTAAATCAAATTCACATTTTAAAATAATTTATTGTAATAGACTTACTTGATCTATAGTTCTGCAGCAATTTACAAGCGCAGAAACGGGTTGTGTATCTTGAAGGCTTTCCTTTAAAACATCTAATTCTGTTTGATCAACAGGAGAAACTTTTTGAACTGCATCTATCTTCAAGTTATGTGAAGATATTGGTAAAACATTTAATTGGTCATCAACTACTAGACATCTGTCACATGATGCTAGAGATAATAAAAATCTTTCATTGAATCTAGCAACAACATTCTAAAATACAAGAATAAATAATACAAAAATTATTCAAAAATGTTTACCACTATAACGGGATAGTTCAGAACAAAAAAATATTAAAATGAATAAGTTTATTTAATGACATGACATCAAGTGTAAGTCATACCTGATGGGCTTCTGTGCGAAACCGTTGATGAACATCCATATTTATTGTATATAACTGTTTCAAAGAATTTACAGATTGCAGAAGAAAAACAATAAGTCCACCCCCTTCGACAGTCTCAATTGTACGTGCAAGCAAATTTGGATTGAGGGCCTCAAAATCCTAAGAAAAAAATATTTTTTAGATGGTTTGATACAGAATTATATACACAGTACATAAATTATACGTACTTGTAGAATACACATTCCATATGTATTTCCTAATATTTTGTGTGTTTCATTATAATAACAGTATCTTATATTAGTAGAAACAACAAAGAGCTCAAATGGATCATCTTCATTGACATCAAGTTTACCAGATTTTACTTTCTTTTGCAGTGTTTTCATTCGCCTTTTGCGATGGCTGCTAAAACCTAACTCCTTTTTATAACACCATAATACAGAAGGTCTGGCTTTTATAACTGTCTTTGACAGCATGTGATGCAATAAAACAACCTGAAAAAATATTTGTCAAATTTTTGCAGTGAAATGAATCTTCTTAAAGTAATGTCATCAACATCTAATGTAGAAGTAATTATAACAAAGAGGAGTAATGTAATTACATCCATATATTTTTTTTTTTACAGAATAATCGCTAATAAAGTGAGTTATTGGAAATAATGTTTGCAATAAGATTGCAAGACTTAACCTATATTTATATTACTCGTAAACACTAACTTACTTGGTCCCTTGCTTTTTCACCGACAATGACGAACATTGTTCTGTGTCCCAAAGTAACACCATTTTCAATTAAAACGCGTATGCGATTATCTATCTTTTTTCTCACCATAGTAATATAAGTTTATGTTTACTTCGTAACCTATAACGTTACTACCGCACGCTCGTACAAGTGCGGAAAAATAAAAGGGGAGTACACGTGTGCCTGTGTACATTCAATTCTCCTAAATATCGATTTGCAATGTGCGGAAATATCACTGGCGCAGATTGCTATTGGTGCGTCGCCGCATTTCTTTATTACGATAGGCGACGCCACGTAGTGTAAAATTTGGAAATTGACCTGAAAACTACATCTGTATGCCCGGTAAATGCAAAATTGTAGAAACAATTCGAGTTTCGATATTCAAATTATTAGTTAGATGTCAAATAATTTATTGTTAACTGATAGAAGTAACTTCAAATTATCATTTATTTTATGTAATCATAATAATCGCGTGACAACTGTGTAAAGACTAATATCGTTATGTTATGAAACCTTAAGTCAAACACTAATGTAATTTGTTAAACAAAGAAAATGTTGAATCATAAGATATTTTAAAACTGTGGTGAATACCATATTCACGCTAACGTTACAGGTGCTCTGGTATTTTACATTCATGACATAAGGAATGATCATATAATTAGCTGTTAATGTTTAATGTTACATTTTTTTTTAGTTCTGTTGTAAAGTTAAGTACAATTTCTTTAGAAAAATCGATCATAGAACAATTACAAGCAGAGTGGTTTAGCGCTCCTCCACAAGCAATTCGAACTCTCAACTCTGGTTTTCCCTAAGGGCTTTCATTTTCTGCCAAACAGGTCGCAACATTATCATGGTACATTTCATATATGAGATTTAATTAATTTTGATACTTCTTTATTAACGCTAACTTTGTTGCATACGTATTTCATTGAATACATGTTCGAATAGGCCGGCACTATTGATATTTTTAATAATATGTCTGACTTTTTAATAGATGCTTCAGGATTGTGCTGCTGTATGTTACAGGACGAGTTGTACGAGCAATGAAAACACACTTATTGATTAATTTTCTATCGCGTGACATTGAGAATGAATAACAGTAATAAACGGTAAATAAATTAAAAACACAATTGTTGTAATGATAATGAATGTGAATAACGACTAAGGAACGAATTATGGATCTGAAATCTTCAGCCTTAGTCGTCTGCTTTCAGTTACGGCGGAATTTCAATTTAAGATTGTTGCACACCCGGTTGTGCAGCAACTTATATGAATGTTTATATTAAATGTCTTCTCGAAGTATGAATAAATACGTAAATTAGAAAACAGTCTGCTGACAGTGTGCACATGGTATGTGATGTAAACATATCCTCCGTAAACAAGTGAAAGTGTTACTTGGTACAGTGAACTAATCATTATCATTTGAAATTATTAGGAGTCCAAATAATTCATATTCTTATGATATCTGACTGGTGTCTGTAAACATAAGTAGCAGAGAGAAAAATGGTTGAGAAAAGTGCGCTATGGAATGCTGTATCTGACTTACCTCCCCTTGCAGTTCTAGCCTTTGGGGATCCTTTATTAGATATTATTGTCATTCTTGATAATGATGAAATTTTGAAAAGATATAATCTCAAGCTCGATGAAGAGATACAAATCTGTGACCAAAAGATGAAGGATATATTTCTCAACTTACCATCAAAGTTAATAAGTATACTTATTAGAGCTTTCAAAAGTTTAATATAACATTTTCAATTTTATTTATTTTAACTTTACTTGACTTGTGGTAACAGTAATACCAATAAACTTAAAACTTGTTTGTATAAACATAGATTATCATATAATATATTTGTTTGTTAACTTAAAGTCTGTTTTAGATTAGAAAAAAAAATACAAGCTGGAGGACCAGCTCAGAACACCATCAGAATTTTACAATGGCTTTTTGATGAAATTACAACATTTTCGATTGGAATAATTTGTGGAAGTCGTGGAAAGGATGCAAGAGGAATAAGATTAGAAAACTTAATTCGTAAGTCTAGGATAATACCAAGGTTAGCTTTTTTTATCATTTGCAGGGAACAATATCTTTCAACATAATTATAAAATATTGTTTTTTTTTTTGTAGATATAAAATTGATCCAACCCTACCTACAGGAACTTGTATATCATTTATATTGGAGTCATCTCGATGTCTCATAACAAGCACAGGTGCTGCTCGTGTGTACACATTAGATGACTTTAAGGAGAGTTCAATAATCCTGGCTTCTGTAAAAATAATTTATATTGAGGGATTTTTTGTAACCCATAGTTTAGATGTTATTAGAGAAGTTATCAAACAAGTACAAGAAAAAAATGTCATTATAGCTTTTAATCTATGTGCAGTATATATTTTTAAGGTACATAATCAAATACAGTGTGTGTAAGATGTGCAAGAACACGTTTACTGCATAACTATGTTTCATTGAATTTTTCAATATTTTGGCAGGAACATCATGCAGCAATTTGTGAAATGGTTGGTGCTGCAAAAATTGTATTTGGTAATCCACAAGAAATGGTTGCTCTTGCACAGGCATTAAATATTAGATATGATGACGTAACTGAAATTCCGTTCTTGCTAAATAGTCTGAAAAGTGTCTCCATGAATATTTCATGTTCGTCAAGTGATGATTGGTTATGCAGCGATGGTACATTTGTCATGAGCCAGGATGACTCTGCTTCAGCGATGCTTGTTTGGGGTAGGGGACAATCTGTTCAGGTCTGTAATCAATATTATTAAATTATTTCTTCAATGTGTCATAATTTACACAGAATTTTTTGTGGATATAGGTGAAACCGGTTGTTCCAAATGGACCTATTGTCGACACAACTGGTGCAGAAGATGCCTTAATCGCAGGCTTTTTAACTGGTGTGCTGGCACGTTGGGACCCAGAGCGTTGCCTAGAATGGGGTTGTAAATTTGCAGCCATGATGATGACCAGAATTGGAGTTACATTACCAATTAATGTACCATACGATTTAATGCATTAGAATTTCAACCCTATTAGCAAGTTGCTAAACGTTACCTGATTCTTGTATTGAATGGTCAACCTTTGCTTATTGCCATGGAATGTAACCAGCAGAGCTATACTTACATCATTAAGGACATCGTATATTTAGTTATAGGCACAGTATAAAATGCGTATTTATTTAACCGTTGTAGGTAAATGGGGTAATTTGTATATCATCTTATGGCCAAATTAGCATTTCTGTTTAATATTTATTAATATGTATTAATATACCAAGACTGAGTATCTAACAAGCCTGGAAATGTTTCTGAATATAGAGATATTGTGTTTTTTGTATAAGTCTGTATATTTAATTAGAGACAAATTTAATGTAGTTTCTTTTTGGCTGCTTATACGCATTGTCTTTTTAATTTTGTCTTATTTTCATGAAGATGTACATGTACCTGTATGTGTGTGAGTAACAAATTGAAATGAAGGAATCTGATATTAAAACATAATTTATATAAAGTTTCGATTTTTAACGTCTTCCGAACCCCAGAAAATACCGAAAACGTTTACGATTAAATGAATTTGTCAATTGGAATTGAAGAAATATTTCCTGGTTTTATGTGGAAGCTCTATCTATGCACGAGCTATATATGTACACAAGTAAAAAGTGAAGATCCACAGATTATTACATTTCATCTACGCTTATTTTATACCGCTATTGATATTATATTTTCCATGCAAAAAAAAGTTTTTTTCCACTGTAATTTTCTGAGTACAATTGATGTTTTATAAAAGATGTCAAATTGTTGTTCAAACTATATATATGAAATGACACAAGTAAATTCTAAACAGACAATATGTAAATATAACTGTAATTATAAATAAAAATTCCTTTTATGTATATTTAAAAATTAAAAATATTTCCGTATAGGGAGATACAGCATTATTTGAATAGAACTTTCTTTTTATTCCTTTAGAATGTTTCATTGTTGGATGTATCATGAACAAGTGAAGGCGGGAATATATGGCCATGTACATATGTATAATTCCTAGTTATTTCCAAGTCCTGCCGCATCGCGCACAAAAGTAGTAGAAACATTGTTACAAAGTATATAGTTTAAATATTTTTTCTACTAAAAGACGTAAAATACACATTTGCCATGTCGATGGTAAGTACAATAACATTAATAGCATGTCATTTAATTGCGCGTTACCCTCAATACTGATGTTTTCATTTTAATAGCTTTTTGATGTACATTTCTAACCTATGAAATTGTTGATTTATTTTCATATCAACAGAGTAAACTTATATTATCAATAAAAGAGTTTATAATTTCACATGATGTTGTAATAATATAAATATGTACGTATGTTTAACATAATGTATTTAAATGTTCCATTTATAGCGACCAGATGACCACAGAAGGAAGTGGAATCGTGAGGAGTATGAAAGGATTGCACTTCAACGGCTACAAGATGAGATAGCAGAAGAAGAATTAGGAATTCCAAAACAACCAGCTGTTAAAAGAGAGTTATTAAAACAAAGAGATTATAAAGTTGATCTTGAATCTAAGTTAGGAAAAAGTGTTGTTATCAATAAGAACACTCCATCTTCTCAAACTGGAGGGTAATAATAAGTCCAAAGTTTACTAATCATACATTTAATGGGAATTGTTTCACTATACTGACTTGTTTCAGGTATTATTGTAATGTATGTGATTGTGTGGTAAAGGATTCAATTAATTTCCTTGATCACATAAATGGAACAAAACGTGAGTTTGAGATATATTTTTGCCTATCCAATTTTACCATGTAATTCAAGTAACTAATACCTGCTTTTATTTTTATTAGATCAACGTAATTTGGGAATGTCAATGAAAATTGAACGTTCCACGTTGGACCAAGTAAAAGCTAGGTTTGCTATAAATAAAAAAAAGTTAGAGGAAAAGAAAAAAGATTATGATTTGGAGCAGAGGGTGAAGGAGCTGAAAGAAGAGGTTCGCTGACTCCTTGTAATAAGTGACAGTATTTGACATATTTATATTATCATCATTTGTGAATATAATTGTTATTGTACTTTGCAGGAGGAAAAGATTAAGGAATACAGGAAAGAAAAAAGGAAGGACAAAAAGAGAAAGCTTGAAGAATCAAATGATGATGATGCAGGACCTTCTGATGAAATGGCTGCAATTATGGGCTTTTCTGGTTTTGGATCAAAGAAAAAGTGACCATGATTATCAAAACAGACATTTGTGAAAGAATGTTTTAGGGCGCTTTGCTTTCTGCAGAAGCTGCGTCTTCTTTTTCTCAGTAAACAGTGGAAAGATTGAGTTAAAGCCGAGCATTGAATGAAATCTTGCGAAAAAACCTGCAAGTGATAACGGAATGTATGAAAAGCAATTTTAGTTTGTATGACGGTTAACGGGAAGATGAGATATTTATTCATAAATGTACATAACGCCTTCGACTGTAAGCTATGTACTATTGTAACAATGAATGCACCAATCATTTATTGTAAATTGTCTAATTTACCACAAACTATTGTACAAGGACGATTCACACTCTTCAATGTTTTGTAAATGAAAATTTATACCGATGTATTTACTTCCTTACTCTAATACTTTTCGGACATTTGCGAATTTGTATGAATTGACATGGTTATCAGTCAAATAATAGTCTGAAATTTATTAATAAAATAAACCTCATTTTATATATTGAATGATTCCTTCTATAACACATCGTACAGTATTATCGTACAAATGTTCAACGTTCTTATTACATGAGTACTTCTTTATGTAGTAAACATAAAGTTGGGAACTATTGGTTTAATAACACTAACAAATTTTTACGAAATTCTGTTCAGATGGTGTCGTGAACTATTGACAGTTATGTACCTATTTCAGCGATGTGTGTTACACGATGTCAAATAATGTGTTGGAATCTATGCAAAAATTTGTACAATATTTTTATTATTTGTAGAGTATTCATTCTGTATAGATAGAAACCATTTTGTAAGCAAAGCTTGAACACTTTTTGTTCTATAAAAATCTTAACAAGATAGTCATAGTTTGTCGTTTCAAGATTATTCGTGAATATTTTATATCATTGAGTAGACCTGCAAGTTTTTATTTAGGTGAATGGTATACCTGGTTTTATGTATTCATCACAACATGTACGGTTCTCTTGAAAAATGATTTAAAAGCATGCATGCTCATTTAATTCTACATAGGATATATTGAACCTCTATCGATCAGCTGGTCAATGTTTGTATAGCAATAATCTTTACCATCAGGTGTTCTTTTATTCTCCGCAAAATAGAAATTTGCTCACAAAATCTACTGCACATCCATACCGGAAACCGAAGACAAGAGTATCACGACTGACACTTGCGCGTACTTTTGAAATAAAGCAGAAGTTTCGAACAAATTGAAAATATTTTCTATTGCGACAAATGTACTTTTTATTGTTGGCCTACACGTACATTCGATACAATTTACATTTGCGGCTATTATAGGGGTTGCAGCTCTATCATTTACATTGGAGAAACACAAATATTAGAATTTATTTGTTGTTAGACGTAACATTACTAGTTTTTATTTCCAAAGTTATTATTCTATTGTGCGTGCACGATTTCACACGATAAAGGATGCAGCTTAGTATTTGTTATTACAGTGTAACCTGGATGATTAAATGGGAGGTCATAGCAGCAGAATGTATTTGTCGCTGTTCCTTAAAAGGTCTGTTTTCTGATCAGTTGTTGAAGTCGGGTGTTTTCCTCACCAATATTTTCAAATACACCAATAGTTCACTTTTTTGCCTTTTTTTTTAGATATCAGGAGACATTTATAGGAAATCTCATCATTCTACTTTCGTAATCGAATTAGGCTACTCCTCGAAATACTGTATGTATTTTGCAATTATGTCCTGAGATCAGATTTGATTAATATGGAAACTACACCATTCTAAACATAGCCGCCGGAATGATCTACATATGTTATCATATGTACCTATAAAGCAGACAGTTTATATCTTTTGTTCAACTAGCGTGAACATCAATAGCTTTGTAAAGGCAAAAAAAATTGAATTGACAAGTACTAAATAAAAACAGAATGAAGAGACGGGTAGAGGGAATCAATGTATTGATCTATATAAATATTTGTCTCGAAGTATCGTGAAAGTAAGGTCGGACGTCTGTTTCTTCCGCCGGTGCATACATAATTAAGGTCACTTTTGATAGATTCTGACTATTTTTGAGGAATGGTTTGAGTCAGTATACTGATGTCCATATTGCCCCCCGCTAAGCAGAAGCGATTTCGGAAGTTTAACAAGTTTTCTTCAACGGCTTCTAAAGTCTAATGCATTAGAGTAAACGTTAATATCTGAAACAGCCTTTTACAGTTGCGAGTAGATAATTCGAGATACAATTGTATGTGCACGGTAAAACAGAGCACTGTGAACAGACTATCAGCGACTAGACAGATCTACAGAATTCTAATTGTAATGGAGCATTTAAACCCAAGTAGCAAGTTTAACAAGGAAATTTCTTAACCAGCGACGTAATTCTTCAACGCAGAATGATAGTCTTTTTGGGAAAGAATCCATAAAACTTGTTTTCACCTTCAGCTTATAGTAGTCTTTCTTACTGCAATCGTTTATTCTTTCATGGCTTCACATTTTCATAAACACAAAGTACAATTCAAAGACCTTATTCGCCAGGAAGGACAGAATACACGCTTAATTCGTGGGAAAATGTGAAGTATTTTACAAAATCGGAAAGTTACATTCAAGGACTGTGCACGTTGTGCCCGTCTACACGTAAATCCATTCTTTCTAGACTCTCTCCCGATGTGCCTAGAAGAGAGAGGGGGGAGTCGGAAGAGTCTAGTGCACAGACCTCTTTCCCTCTTCCTCTCGGTTGGCGGCGAGCAAATTTTCTCCTCGTCACACTGACAGGAGCGTAAGAAATGAAAGATCGAGCCGCGCTATGAGCATCGCTCCTCCTACGGCTACCTAAGCCTTACGGACCAGGCTCTGTGACTCGCTATTCGCCTCATCTTAGACAGTATAGTCGACACTCGTGATCGCGGAGAGTCCACCTGAGCGTTTCCGTCAGGATTTGGACACTTTTTTTTCTCCCATTTTTCTTGGAGCGTCTCGGAGTGTCCGACGACGACCGGTACGGTGCG
This sequence comes from Anoplius nigerrimus, assembly GCA_914767735.1. Taxonomy (NCBI): domain Eukaryota; kingdom Metazoa; phylum Arthropoda; class Insecta; order Hymenoptera; family Pompilidae; genus Anoplius; species Anoplius nigerrimus. The sequence continues at coordinate 17,638,598 of OU612085.1, read as the reverse complement.
ATGTCAGGAGAGTTCGATCCGTTAGGCGAATTTGTCCGGGTAGGCGTGACACTGTAGTGCTCCACGTGCGTTTGATGCTTTCAAAACTGCGACCGACACGTGTGGCACGGCGCATACACGCACTGGACGTGCTCTGAGTTGACGCACGATCAAACGAGTTAACGGAATACGGCACTAAAGTCGGCCCAGTGCCTGAGCGTCGCGTAAGAATTCCGCGGGTTCGGACAAGAGAAAATATTCAAAGCGCACGGCTTTGTCATTCGGTCGAGTTTTGCGGTCGACGTTAACGGTTACGGACTGGTCGCACTCGGATCTTTGACAGGGGTACATGACGAATGATGTGCGCTGTCAGGCGGCGGGTGAAATTGATTCGTCGTTTCGTTCGTCATCGATGATCGCAAGTGCAAAATCGGACGGCGGAGTGCGATTTTTTGTTCTACAGCAGTTCGTCGCGGGTAATAATTCAGGAGTGTGCTTGTGAATGTTGCCGCCGAAAGATGAAAAGCGTGACACGGGTGGTCCTCGGCAATGAAGAGAATAACGTATCGGCGTGCCTAGAAGAGAGACGCTGACGGGGACCACGAGATTTGATGGACCTTGATTGTTCATCGCACAGGGGAAGAAGCAGTTGCTGCAGTTCTACCAAATTTCCGCAACATTACAGGAGAAATTCAACGATGTCACGAACAGCCCTGCAACCTATCGAGGAATCAAATTCTGGTAAGTTTGTCTTTGATCATTTATTGCGGGGGAAATTCATTACCGAAACTAATAGAGAACTGACTAATTGATGGAAACTGTGTTAAACTGTATCGTGAGAGTATTCATTGTATATTCCGCTTTTTGTAACATGTGTTTTTGCAATACAGTTCTCTAGGATGGTATTATTCAATTATTGCTTCCATAAAGTACCTTTATTGTTACCAACATTTTCATTGGTATGTTATTTATAGTACCAGTTTGAAAAGCATGAAGTGGAAGGTGCTATTTATTAAACTTAACAACGTAAAAATCATATCTCTAGTGTACTTGCCGATATCAATAAACATTGTTTCTCACGTTAATAACATCTTACCATAATTAAATCTATATTACGCAGAACTATGAAATGAGTTAATTAATGGATAAGAAATAAACAATTTCGTTGTGAAGAAAGTTTTTCACGGCCCAAAAAAATACGATTCTTACTTGAAGTATTTGACTTGATCGCGTGTCAACTATATTTTGCACGGCAATCTGTAAAACCGTATACAATCATTTATAGTAAATAATAATAATAAAATATATCTTTAAATGGAGAAGTCGGGTTGAAATTGATAGATGCAGAACTGCATTATATTCGTTGAGATATACATATAGAACTTTCGATGTCTGCATAACATCAGAACTGTAACAGACTGTGGTAATTGAACTATCCAACAATGCCACGTATTGTTGCGTGGATCTAATCTTTCTTATTGCGCCAAGCGGGTGTGTAATAAAGTAAATGCCGACTCGTTAATTGCTTTATAATTAGTTTCATCTTTTTCATTTAACATTCTGTTTTCACTTTTATTGCTTGTAAGTATGAAAACTGTTTCATCGCGATCTACTTTTTTTAAAAGATACGTATGATGTTACCATAAGCGACTGGAAATAATTATGGTGCAAAGTAACACGGTTTCTGAACAATTACAGTAATGTGAACGCTGTTGAGTTCTATATTCGCTAATTACACATCGTAAGATCAATTTCACTTTTTAGCCGCTTTAGGAAATAAATACCTCTAGCGAAATTATAAAAAGTAAATGCAAATAAAAATAATTTCAATAATTTACTTGAAAAGATTTACAAATTCTCAATGTAGTTGTTACTCAAATTACGAATCTCATAACAATGATATGGTCTACCTTAAACAAAAACTTTTTGTTGCCGTCTGAGTTATGGAATAATATTAAAATTTACACAACACTTAATTCTGACTTGTTATTATAGGTATCTGCTTTCTATGTCGAAAACTTTTTAGTCTTTCTCATACGCTTTTTAATTATGACTTCTAGTTATTAAGCAAAACGTTAAAATATTTAAAATCGGATATACGTATAGACCGTTTATTTTGAAAGTGGTGTAAGTCCATATTGAAAAAAATGAGATATCATATAATTTGTGATTAACGTGGTGTAAAAGGTTTATTTATATGATATTTTATTTTATTTTTAAATGAACTTACACCACTTTTAAATAAACTGTCCATATATATTATTATATGACATACACATTCAGTTTCGGTATTCAGACTTTTACAATAAAACTTTACGACTTATTTGACTAAACAGGATACGTGGCAGAAATTAAATAATTGAAATTGGTCAGAGAAAGATTGCGACTTAATATTTGAATTTATATTAACACTTGATTACAATATTGTTTACACATCTCAATAGATGGAGCTTCACTTTTCTAGAAATTTCAAAGTTTCTTCGTTAACCAGAAACTATACCGTAAAGAAGTGAAAATCGTGGGTTGGAACTAGATAGCGGTGCGATATTTATTTACAATCATTAGCAACGTTTTGGCCTGAAATTCGTACTTCTAAAGCAGTAGGGTGATTCACCTCAGTTGCTCGTTGATTATATCTTTTATCTCTACATTCACAGAATCGCTTAAAAAGTAGCTTCATTGCTTGTAGGGTAGCTACACAGATTAAAATAGCTAACAGCAACAGAGAGTCTCAACTTTTTTGGATATTGCATTAGATTTTTCTTCAAAATGTCAAATGTCGTAAAAGTATAACACATCACTGATTCAGAAGAACAGCACACTATTTTGTATTTATAAAGAATACAGCACACATTGTGACTTTATTTATTTTAACTTCAGACAATACGCTTAATATTCTAGGGTGAACTTGCATAATCATAAAAAACTGTTACAGAGGTTTATCGAACAAAGTATCTGAGTATACTTTCTTCTCAATGGTAGACAGATGCACACGTCTACTAAATCTACTTGTTTATAGGAATTTGTTCTTGACAGCCAGTCCGGCGTCCGCGTACTTCATGACAAACAGTAGAAAGATATTACGATTGTAACGATGACTGCGGTTACTTTCCCGGTACGGTAAATTCGTACAAATTGGCTTAACGCATTATATACATACACATTCAGTGGAACACGTTTTCTTATTCCGAAACGATGCGCACTTTCCCTTTTCTTTTCCTCGGAAGTGAAAATGATTGGACTCCGCCGAGTGAATTATCCATTACACGGCGTCTACCCACGGCTCTTGTTCCCGACTCTTGTTTTCGAAACAAGTTATGCGGCTGTGGGCGATCAATCAGATCGAGTACAATCGATGCGTGACAGTCTGTTATGGGAGAAGACGCAATATCGCCGTTTGATCGCCATTTCTTCTTCCACCGATTTCTTTATCGCCGACATATCGTTCTATTACAATTTTGTTGATGGAAAGACGATCGTATTCTGTTATGGGAGAAGATCGAATATCGCTTTATTCCGATCATTATTCATCGTTGTTGTGATTCGTTTATTGTTGTCAAAGATTATTGTACTGTTATCACAGATTATTTCACCGTTTATTGAAATAGAAGTATAATCGTGTCTATTGCGGGTTCAAGTGCAGAGAGTGTTCGAGGGCGAATGGTATTGGGTGGGATAAACGTCGGTGTTAGGTAGAAAGTTGTTTTATTTAATTGAGTTAAATATTTATATCTGTTATGGTATTCCAAGGGAGGTTTATCATTTTAAACGGTATCAATGCCGAATATGTCCTTGCGGTCGCTTTTATATGCTTTGTAATTTGTTAGATGCGGTAATGATGCGACTTTGGTAAATTATGATTACAAACATAAAATAGTATACAGGTTCAATTTTCGAGTGAAAATAACGTATTATTTTTAATACTTCAGCAGTAATAGAAATATATCTTTGAATGCAAATTGAAACAAAAAATTATACGTATATTGACCCCAACAAATGGAAACAAATTGTTTATTGCATAATGCTTTTCAGTTGAATCTTTCGTTTCAAAAGCGTATAGAGAGATTATCAGATATCAAGACACAATTAAAACAAAATATCCGAAGACACAACAATGGAAGAGGAATACTATTCTATACGCAATAAATATTGTAATGTCAATCCCTTTTTGGAAGATTGTGGTAGAAGTAGAAAGAATTTAAGTTTCCGCGTCGTCACTTTTCCAATTTCTCAGTGAGTCGAGAACAATGGCGTACTTCGAATTCGATGCCACATTGTCGCGTACAATGATTGAGTCGAACTTAGACGATTGGATGAGAACAAAAAATACATCGGGCTCCCCATTGTTTGTGACGTAACGAAGCGTCACATTTTGGGAATCGAGCCCGCCATCGATGACACTGACATTCCCTTTCATGTGTATCGCCGCCGCTATCACGCACGTTATCAGTTTGTTCGGCCTTGCGTGATATGTAGCCTGCACTCTCGTCGATACTCCCATGTACGATTTTTCCGTATGCACGTTCATACCTAGTGCCATTATCAGGTCCTCCGGATAGTATTCACCCAACATTAGCCACCTACGGTCGGAATTAAGCAAGAATGCACTTACATTATTGTCGATCGACCACACTGATCGTTTCATTCTGCTCGATATTCGATTATGAAACTAACCTAGGTCAAAACAATAAAACGTCTCGGTCTTTCGTTTATGGCGGTAAGCGATCCTGCCCAAAACAGCTAACTCAAGTTTTATGAATTTATGACATACATCGTGTTCATGTTTACGGATTGATTTCAAATATTGTGTCATATTTTGAACGTTTCGTTACGTAATATCCCCGCGTGTTTTCGAAACATAACTGCCCGTATGTTGTTATAAAATAATGGACACTATAGCACATGTATAGGAGATCAATGTTTTTAAGAGTGACTCGAAGTGAGAAGTTTGTATATGGCAGGGAAACACAATAAAACAGCCAATTATTTCTGAGGTTAAAGATAACCGTGAAATTGCGATGTAAGCAACAGATGGAAATATTTTTTGAATTTGTACCCTTGTTCATGGGTTGCTAAATTTTTGGCTGAAAAGTCTTTTTTTGACCAAGTGTACCTTTAATACATTCAATATGCTGACTAAGAAACGTTAAAAGGTTTTTTTACATGTATGTTTTGTACATATACTGTCTGGCGTATCGTAATACATATATTAAAAGTGTAATAAATAATGTACTTACGGTATGCCACATCCAAAATTTGACAGGCAGGCGATTGTTAAAAGTACAAAAACTGTTAGGCGAAGCATGTTCATCAGTTGAACGACGATTATTTGTTACTGATACTTTGATAGGCTATCTGCACACTATGCTCGTGTGCCAGCTGATCATAAACCATGCTCCAACTGGATCTCAACTTTGACCTGCCGCAGACCTATCAAAGCGATCTCTGTCGTGATTATAAGAGAAATTCATTGTACGCGTAAGCGCTGGAAGCGATAGATTGTCAAACTGTAGCGTTTGACTAAACTTGAGTTACCCATAGTTTATTCTTAAAAATGATAAAAAACATAAAATAAATTTAAAAATCAAGGTTTCTCATGTGAACTTTGCGAAGAATGTTTCATGCATTATTTAAACTATAGCATAAATTTAATACGCCTCGACGATCCAAGTTAGTATTTTCATTTTTATATAGGTTTTCATATTCGCATAACGGTGGTAACATTAAAATACGCTTGACGACATATGATACTCTTCCGAGATAACCTGCGACTCTTGAATATAAAAAAATGTGTATAAATTCCATTTTCACTGATAATACTTTGTACTTCATAAGCAGTTCTTGCATTAATACTCTTTCTTTCTTAAGGGGTAGGCCACTCTAGGATTTTCGAAAAATTGTTTTTTTTTTTGTTTTAAATCATCCCTTAGGACCTCAAAAATGATGTGTCAAAAGATTATGGCCGGGAAAAACCCCTCACTACTTGATTTTCGATTTTTATTACAAGGCTGCCTTGTCGGCAGCGTGCTCCTTTTATGAGCGCTGCGGGAAAGTTACAGTAGGGCAGGTATACGGTAAATGTTATTGAAATTATTTATTGCGTAACTAGTGTGGATAATTCCACCCTTCTATTTTCTAAAGTTTTGTCTCACAAATAGTCGAATATCTGCTTGAGACAGACACAGGCAAGAATTTGAGAAAGACGCTAGTTGACGAACACTCGTTCTTCTCGATACTTTGGCGAACTTTCATTAATTTTTGTGTGTGTAATTATTGATTTGTTTTTACAATGAGCGGAAAAGTGGTGTATAGTGGGCAGAAAGGAAAAAAGACAACATACAACAACAGGAACAGACCAAAACCATATCAAAGAAGGCCACCGAATCGCTATGAGTTAGAAACGCCGGATGGCTTGAATGACAGTACATCGGCAAGAAAACTGAAGCAATCGGAAGATCTGTATGATATGGAAATAAATCCAGCATTTGGTTATTCTATCATAAACTTTATTACACTATTTTCTGCTATTTTGAACATTGTCGTTTGTAACGTATGCCAATCGGTAGTAAAAGTTACTGAAAGTGGCAAGCGCGGTTCCGAAATCCACTTCAAGTGGGAAAACACTGTTGGATATAGCGACCAATATTGCCGTTAGTGTGTAAAATGACGGTTATTCTTCCATTTTGCACATAATAGACGCAACTTTGCACATATCTTTAAAAATACATTGTCCATGGTAGTACGTAGGCTTTTTTTTTAAATTGTATACTTCATTTGTTATCAACAATTTTCTAGCGAATTTTTCGGTAAATATGGCACTTTTCACTTTAGAAGTCCGCCATTTGGCCAAAAATCGATATATCAAAAAAATCCTATGTACTGCTCTAGCTGTTGTTATATATAATCGACAATAATTTATTAATCCATCATAACTGAAAAATTACAAGAGCTGCAAGTCCGGCCGTGTACCCTTGTAAAATCGAGGCGTCGTCGCGAAAACCCTGCACGGCCGCCATTTTGAATACAATCTCTTAAAAAAAAATAGTATATGTAGTCAATGATATGTATAATACCACACTCTTTTCGCAGTTTTATTATATTTTGTAGTTTGTCTGAAAAAAATTGCCCAAAAAGGCCTATTTTTCAGGCGTCTAGAGTGGCCTAACCTAGGACTTCGTTTTTAAATTGACACTGCGTCAATTGATTATTGTCCAGCTCATGTAATGAAGGACATTTATACTGTTTTCCTTAACGTAATTATGTACTTACGGCGTATCTTATATCTTATGTCACGAATTACACGTTTTGGGATACACGTGAGGACATTTTCTTGACAGATTTCCTCCAGTTATCTTCTTGAACTCTGCCTGACTAAATTGTTTATCGGATGTCCTATTGCTGTAAGGAAGACGTTAAGCTTCTTGCAGATTTTTGATGCACGTAATGACATGTTCTACCTGAAGATTGTAATTGAGCGGTTCACGAGCGAAGTTACCGGGAAGTTCCCGCAAACACGTAAAAAATTGGAAACGAAATTACCAGGAAGTTAGTGCACATACTTTGATGTAAAATATTGCCAGCACCGGCTAATTTAGCACGACGAAGCCGCATGAAACACCATCCTCAATAAGTGTAACAGTTTTTGTTTAAACAACGATGAGTCTGTCCGACGATGTTACATCTGACAAAATTTACACAATTGTTTAATTGAATACAAATAATTAGACACTTATATAAACGAGGTTAAAAACGTTCTAGAAAAAGTGTTGGCGCAAATAATGATGGAACTGAGACGAATACGTATACAATACTTTCATATTTAACCGACACACGTGTACCCATACACTACAAAATCAAGCTTGTAATGGAAATAATCTATGCAACTTTGATACGAGGCTAATGCCTCTCCGGATATATCGCAATTTGCATGCTTATCATAAGATGCAATCTCGCAAAGTTCCGCTCTTTTCGCGAAAGTGTCATGATACGCAGAAGTGAGCAATTACGAGCGTCCAATGGGCCGATTTGAGGCAATCAGTGTCTAAGGAGTCGCCAAATCGTTGTGTGTCTCGACCCTTTTCGGAACATGTACTTCGCCGCCGGCCTTAGTGAAAACGGTAATCTCGCGAAACACAGTAATCATCATTCCATCCAGCATGTAAGCGCGCTCGTGTCTTGTCCCCGTATGCCATGCTCGAACGTGTTATTTGCACGCCTAGGGACGACACAAAAGAATGTCCGATGGAGGATAGACCGTTCGCGGATGGCGGTGATTATTGATCAAAACGGTTCGACCTCTAACACGCGTTATGAAGTCACGTTTTGTCGTGTTCAGTCCAGACACTGTGTAGTTCAGCGTAAATTAGATTTCGCTCACACGTCCAGCGAACCTTTCTTGGAAAAGTCGAGCTTATGTTTGACAGGACGATAGCTACGAATTGCCTTCAGACTTGGGTAAGACACGTGGCGAAGGCGGTCGAACAAGCACAGTACGATGCGGCATGTTTTTCGATTGTATGTCGGTAGAGATTAATTGACGTGTATGTAAGTGGATGATGTGATTGATGGCAACGTCGAGCATTACAAATGACACTGGTTGTTGGGTTAGAAACAAATTTACTTTAGCGCGAATTCGTAAGGCATATGGTCTACCGTTCGTGAAAATTTCAATGCGCGTGTGTGAGACTGCATAATTAGCTGCCTTCTGTCATTTCAATGAGAATAATGGTCCTACAGCATAACCTATGGTACTTATTGTGTTTGTATGCCAGCTAGTACTGTCCTTACTGTCCGCAAACGTTAGCGAACTTGACCATAGGAGACATTAGAGTTTGCTAAGCACAAATCCGAATGTGCAAGTACAAGTAATAAAAAGTACCGCCTCCACATCAAGCGACATGGTGTAATTAAAACGAATGAGAGAGAACCGTGCAAATACCAGGCCAATAAAAATAATTAAAGTAAAAAATCATCGTCTTCATCGTTTGACAAAATCTTCGTCCACGTCAATACGCGCTCGAAAATGGGTAAACGACTTCAGGAGAAAATTGAATATTTTCGAACAATGCCGACAAACGCACCGACGTTAACGGTAACGTGAGAGGCGATTCAATTGAATCTGATATTAAATCGCTCACGTCACCAGCGTCTGGCATCGATGGTACAACGGCACCGACAGTCGAGGACGCATTTTCTACACGATCGTCGAAATGTATGCGGCATTGAACGCGGTTCGAAGGAAAGGCGACTTGGACAGCACACCGGTCACGAACGAGAGCCAGATCCATACAATCGACCTCCGGCCACCTCTATTGGTCTCTGACCAGGCGAGCACGATGTTTCCCGCAAAATTGAAGCCGCGAGATCGTCATTTACCATTTGCGAACCGGACAGTGCGCCCCGTACAATTCGAGTGCTGAAAATCAATCTTACCGTCGGATGTGCTGCGTCCTGTCGAAGGCTTCGATCGCGATTCGTGGACGAGAGGCTGGAAGAGAGTCTGGAAGACTTCGTACGTGAATCATGAGTCCTCCACCTGCGATTCGAGTATACATCTGCCTGCCTCGAACCGACTTCCTAACTGCGCCCGATAAGTACTGAATACAGCACTTACGGCTGTGCGAGGATTAACTTCGCTTCGGCTCTTGGATTAATGATCACTGCACTTTCCTATTAGCGGATTTGCGAGATGCGAGTCTATTTGCGAAGAGTTAGAGAGAAATGTTGGCAATTTGTAATTATGTGAAATGGGTGGGTCGCGAAGTCATTTTTGGACTTCGTCATTTTCGAACTTGTTGTGGAGAAGTTATGGGAAAAACTTTGTAAGACGATGATATTTGGGTGTAGGTGGAAAGATTATTTGAGCTCGTAAAGGAAATTTTTGTTGATCAAATGGTGGACTTAGTTACTGAATCTCATTATGTGGTTAGTCTCGTAAGTTTAAAAGGCATTTGAATACATGCACAGTGAGCTTTATATTGGGTTCATAAGTCAAGTATGATGATACTGTAATAATATGCGGTGTGATGTCATTTACTACATATATCTACCATTAGACGGTACTGCGTATCAGTGTTTTCAATAGCATATGCGGTGTTAATTTGCGTGTATTTCATAATGTTTCTTCTTAACGATAGAAACACAAACTTAGAAGACAAGCTGTCATCAAGCCTGACAATCTGTTAACTCCTCTAGAGAAGCCATCCTGGGTCGCATCTTGTAAGTGATATCTTACGAGTTATTCAATTTCGTGATATTAAAACATCATAATTTGAGGCTTTTAATTGAAAACTATTTCTTTACAGTCACTTATTTACATACCTATGTAAAAGGCTGTATAGGAACTTTTGGAATGAAAAGAAGGAAAAGTATCCTACACAATACAAATTCCTTCTATAGCTCCGCCATTATTGGAAACGTTAAACAAGTGTGAAATGGACTAGGTTAAAGTAACCGAAACATCAGTACTCATGGCAGTATGACAAAGATGGAGAAGAAATGATGCTGTAACAACAACAATTTATCGTACCTATATCGAACACAGCATTCTCCCAAATCAACATCAAGCTCATCTGGCCGCCATTTAAAAGCCAGTCACGAGAATCACACGTTAAAGAATTTTCGATGTGCCATCGATGTAAGTAGACCTCGCGACGTACTCGTTTTATGACATGTTCGTTGTGATCGATGCGTGACATCCGGCCAATTCCAGCCCGCTGACGTCTGAACGTTCAGGTGACAAGAATGGTTGCCGAACTGGCGAGCATTTCCGCGTCGTGCGTCGAACGAAAAGGACGAGTCCCGTTGATCAGTAGCACCTCCAATTCGCCTCATCCTTGGAAGCCGAAGGGAAGACCCAGATGGATTGAAACGGCGACCCGCGATCCCGTCTATAGCGTTTTGGACAGAAATGAGACCAGAATCGGCAGCATTCCGCCCGGACTGCGCAAGAACGTCGTTGTGATAAGTGCGGTCAGTCAAACTGTTCGAAGTTCGAAACTTCCGAGAGATTCTCAGCGCGAGCTACCCTATGTCTGGATACCTCCCGAAAGCAAGCCAACCGCTGTGGAAGTGGACGACGAGAACGCTCTGTATAGCGTCGTGAGAAAGCCGAAGAAAGTTAAGCTTCCGGAGGAGGGTGCTACGATTGACAGAAGAAAGAGAAGTGCGGGGGAGGAGAAAGAGACGGGAAGAGACGAGAAGGAAATACAGCCGGTGATTTCGAGACAGGAAGAGCTCAGACGCTGGCTTCAGGTGGCCTCTGAACAGCTTCCCGGACTCGGCCGTTCGTTTGACCTTGAAATGTACACCGACGATCCGCAGGCTGATCTCAAGCGCCACGGAACGGCTCTGGATTGGAACAGAACTGTCGCGATGCCCAGGGGAATCGTGGGCTTAGTAGGGCCGTACAGGGTCTACCAGAATCCGAACGAACGCAGGGAGTACATGCTGCAGGAGGAGGAGCTCGTTGAAGAGGTGGTTGACTCCGTGAGCGAGGTCGCCGCTCCTGAGCTGCAGCATCGTAGAGCGAAGTGGAGAATCAGAGATGATGACGAAGAGACCCTTGTGCCGGAAATTCGTAACCCCGATGATTACAGGATAGTCGCCGCGATGAAGGAGGACGAAGAGACGATGGAGAGGAGCGGGAGAGATGAGGACGCGAATGGCGAGGATGAGGATCCCGAGGAGGGGGTGGAAGAGGAGGAAGAAAAAGTGCAGTGGGAGGAAAAGAATGACGCAGTCGCGTACGGCCGAAAGATACTGGAGAAGGAAGAATTTACGGGTACCGAGGGGATACTTTCTGGAAAAGAGGAACGAGGCGTCGATGTTCCCGACGGCGAGTCGACAGTGTCCATTACCGTACAGAAGATGAAGAAGGGTAAGAGTGCGATTTACGTAAAGCGTTATCTATCGGCCGAATCATAGACCCATCGGCATGATGTATGCTTCCTGAAGAAGTGCACGTGCATGAAACAGTAATTTCAATCGCTGCCGCTGGCTGAGACAGAGCATAAATTGGAAGAGTATCTTGGGTTTATCGAATCGCGCTTCTTTTGCTGTTAACATCAATTGTGTTAACAAGTTAGTAGAATTTTGTTTTGCTCGAAACGAGGTTCTGGATAGAAAAGGTAAAAATGTAAACAGCGTGTATTTTTTGTGAAAGCGCACGCTTTCAAACTTGCTGCCGATGAAGTAGTCTAACAATAAGTCAAGTACAATGACTCGATTGAAAGGCAAATGAAGAATGAGTTTGGAAGAAAATGAGTGAAGGTAAACAAACCGAGACATTACATCCTTCGTTTCCTAAGAGCGCAGATATTTAGACAATAGGTATGATTCCTGGACTGTGTAAACACCATCTAGATAAACAGACGAGCAGTCATAAGAAGTGAGGCTATAATGAGTGCCTAACTCACAAGCTAATTCTTAATTCGCGACATCAGCGATACTAATACACAGTGCAAAAAACGAAGCACCGTTTTCCGCCTGTTCCACTGACCAGTCGCTACTGAGACATTTGTATGCGTGACACTTGTCACGCGTACGGTATTGTCTTTGAAAAGAGCAGCTAGCGGTAGATAGGGGACTTGGTACGCATACGATTCGAAACTTTTTTACGTGCTGCGTGTATCTTATTAGTCGGACCGAACCGAACAGTTCGAACGTGAGATCGTGCTACGTATACCAGAATTATACGTACCGCCTGCCTATCGATAGCGTACTCTATCATGCTCTTTTAACGGTGCATCGACCGACTATTGGTAATTACATACCTGCCGCTTTTATTGTGATAAGTCAGCGAAATCGTTGGCTGCCCATTTCAATTCGCGATACCCGGTATTGGCTGCTGCATTTAACCGTAATCTCGCGCCCTAGAAATGCAAATCTTTAATCCGCTTTGCGGAAATATTGCGACCTTCTACTATTCGGGACAGGTGCGTACATCCTGAAGTAAAAGTTAATGTTATGCTGATGGTCAGCGCGCAGAAATTCAACTTCGCATTAGATGGCGAGTTAGATGTTTTGTTCGATAGGTTCCTATGGTTTGACGCTCTTTAATGTATTCTTTTCCTACGAAATTGATAAAGTCGCGTACATTGTCTGAGTGATCAGTCGAACTACTCACATGTCGGCAGTTGGATCTTTTCCAATTCAAACACTTCTAGGATAGAAATCGGTTGTATGGCACTTAACCGAGTTCGAGACACATCTCCTTAGCGGTGAAAATGTTTAACCGACACTTTTCTTAACCGTTGCGATGTCCTCCAATTCCGTTTCTAATTTGAACTGACGGATTGACCTGGTTGTTCGATTTGCTTTCACCGGACTTTTTTAATTTCATTCATCTATCGACTCCGTTTTCACTTGATCATTGTTGCGGTTTCGTTTTAATGCTTCTAGCTTCATTTTGTTTCTGCATGCTTATGTCTCAGTGTACGCATAAAATGATTTTTAAGACGACGTGGTTAGGAACTCTTATGCTCCACTTTGAATCCAGCACTTAACGGTTGAAGTTTGAATCGAATTATTGATCAGTTTTCTTTATTGAGCTGCTTCACGGATTGAATCTAAAACAGCTGCAATATGTTGCATGACTGTAATTACAAATGATTTTCCAGCGAAGCGAGCAGAAATCGACTATCGGCAATCATCGACCATTACATTATACAGTATAAACTCGAGTGAAAAGGGGATTGGTTGGAATATATTATTAATGTATATTAATAAAGTCTCTCCAACCATTACAATTACATAGACACTGCTAAAATACGCGCATTATCGAGTGAACGATGCGAACGAGTATTCAAACCTGAAATTTTGATAGATTTGACAGAAAAGTATTTTCTAACAAGCATTCTTGTTCTGTACACATGGCTGTGGTCTATTTCAAAAGGTTAACAACATCCGTTACACCTTGTTACGTGATATATTCTTGATCGCTTGTGTCGCTTACTTTGTGTACACAACTCGTTTTAAGTAAATGCGCACAAAATAAATATCATCGCTAACGGTTAAACTCACAGAATAAGCAGCTTACATAGGTCAATCAGGTCTCTAGGATACAATATGGCGACACTGATTTTGTATACTATCTCTGTGGCCGCCAACCCTATACGCGATCGCTGTGGATGTTTCCCGGTATGAAAAAGTTTCAAGTGTCATCAACGAATTACCACTGTTGCACGGGGACCGGTTGAACACATGGTGTCGCCGTTATGATAACCATCAACCTCTGGGACACTGTTATATGTATAACAGATTCCACACTGTCGGATGACGCAGCTGTCTATGTCAGTCCGGCACGATCTTGCTCTACAACTACACAACTCCCTACTTTTTTTCCGGCACGTGGCTTAATTAAATCCGTGCACGTATACCTACGAGTACACTTACGAGTACACCTACAAGTACATCTACACGTGCGTAGGTATTCCCCAGATGCTGTGCAATTTCTTGCGAGTGGCTTTCCGCAGGATTTATGGGCCAGTTTGAGTTACTGCTCGCTGACATTATTCTTACCGTTGCTGCAGCATTGTAGATCATTTTGACGACTTCTGCAGATCCTTCTATTTGGCGAGCCGCGTATCTAGCAGCTCGACTTCACACCAATCAAGCGATTTATGAAAGAATACTAATATTCCTCGAACGAATTGTTTCGACAGTGGCGGGTTATGAACCAGATTTTTGAAATCCTACTTTCTCGGGAGTAGGTTATTAGCTGAAGGAAAATTTGTTCATTTATATTCAGCATGCTACCTAAGCCCATATAGCATACTTCTGCGCAAACATAGCACAAGTAAATTTGTAATCTTATAAATAGTACTTTGCTGTGTGGATGTGGCTTCTGTAACGTCATACTCTTACCAGTTTTGGTTCAAGTACTGTGTTGTGATTTCCTTAGATCGATTTGATTCATTATACATCAATGATTTCTTTGTTTTTAAGAGTGCATCAACCTTCGTGAGGCTAATTAGCGTGGATTATACAATCGGTTATTAACTTTTTCAGACAAAGTGTTTATTAAGGTATAAACCGCGACTTTCCCTATAGTTATATGTAAGAAAGCTGTTGTTCATAGCTACAATTGCACCTAAATTTATCTTAGATCATTTAATTCGCCTGTCTAGCGGCTTAAAGTGGTTTGGAAACATGTATGCATTCGTGTTTGAAAACTCCTGGCCATTCTAACAATTCAGGAAACCAGCAATGCAAAAAGATCTTTATCCATCTGAAACTTACCTTTCAGCGGAAGAAATCTCAATCGAAACATTGTTGCACGAAAATCAGTAAATAATTAGTTATATCAAATGGTCATTGTTATTGACTCAAGTTGCATGTGGTTTTAAGATCTTCGTTATCGTCGTCTACAATTACTCATATTATCACAGCGTGCTTCGATTAATACTTACTAATTCTAATCTAACGGCACAGCATAATTTCTATATGATTTAGATGGGTGCAACGCTGTACATACAACATTAATTAGATATGTTGAGGAAAGGATAAGGTGCGTCTGCTTCGTCGGCTTATTTGCAGTGTAATGGACCTGTTCATTATCGGCTAGTAACATGTGGTTACACGTAATTGTGGTAATACGGCTGTAGTGTGTACCCTCAGGCGAACGATAATGTCAAATCGATAAATTTCGTTGTCGTATCGCAATACATTGACTAATTAGGATCAGTAATCACGGACGATGCACCTTTTTGGATTAGTTGCGCTCAAACTTGATTAATTACTTCCTTTCGAATACTTTATTCTCGTCATAACAATTTTAACCTGGTGGATGAAACATTACACCGTATTTTTTCTATTGCTCAAGTAAGCTTTAATAGATCTCAATACTTGTTTTCAGCATAATCATAGTGACTGTCATATAACATAAGTCACAGATAAGAGTAAAATATTTCGCATGACTCCATGAATGTTGATCGTACTTGCAACTTACAGTTTCAAATTCAATCGTGCACATAAGTAATAGCGTGGGGAATATCGAGTCACTGTGGTCACGCAGCTAAACGGGTCTATTTGCACGGAATTTACTTTTGCACTTTAAATAGCCACCGAGCACTGGCGGTTGATTATTTTTGCGGCTAGATAATCCGCTACTCGTCTGATCCCGCGGAAAGTAATATGGCTGCTTATTTCGCGACGATCGCCGTGGCGTAGACATAAGACTCCGTATGTAAGAAAAAGCCGAACGAATGAAGGTAAACTTTTTTTGTCGGACAGATGCAGACGAGTTTGTAGCAAGCGGGAAAAAGCCATCTATGACATTTCCAACGCATAGAATGTCATAAATCACGAAATGTATCTCCGCACAGTAAACGTAGAAAAACAATTCTCCCAAAAATATTTGGGTTGCCGACATGACAAAGTGTTTTGTGCTACTTTTCAATGAATGTGCATTTGTTTGCAGAGAATAATTGATAGTTGAATGAAAATTTAGTAGGTAACAAAAGGACTACTTTGTTTGTATATATGTGTGTGTAAACTGTATAGTGCGGCCGGGTGACGTTTTTGTAATGTTATAACTGGTTTTGTGGTTTTGTAATGTTGAAGCAGCGTTCCGGGTCGCTGTTTTCTTGGAAAATAGATTTCTAGTCATTTAGTTCCATTGCTGATGGAATGGAACGTCTTTCCAATATAGCGTGATACGTCTCATTGAACGTTTTTATATTAATTTTTATAAAATCCCTAGTTTTCCTTCTGTAAATCAGACCCTGATCGATACATGTGCTTCGCCACATTTAACAATGGGAACTATGCACGTTTCAAACTTTCGTTGCCTCGAGTGTGAACGGACGTGCATTTTTCGAGATCAATGAAACGGATTTGTATTGTCAACGTGTCTAGCATTCAGTAAAAACCATATGCTATTCTGTCGGATGGATTCTTAGAGGGTCAAAGATTCATTATACATGTAAATAACAGATTTAACACGAACTTCTCATTTTTTTGGGCAATATATGAATGCAATAAGTTGACACCCTTAAAATAATGACACGATCATAAAAATAAGCGATAAGAGTAATGCTTTTTGACGATGTAATTTCGACTCAGGCATGTTTGATAACGATCAAAAGTTTAGTGATATGTTCGTATTATCACTTTATGTCAAGTGTCACGTAACTGGAGGATTCGAGATCATTATTTTTTCGGACATTTTGATCTTCCACCTCATTTCTTGTTCGGACTGTCGAAGTAACACTTTGCGGTCATCAATTATGATTAATAACCATCCCAACCAGCTTAATCATCTTAATGTATGGTCCGTCCCACTTTCTGCAGATTGGATCACTCTTCCAGCGCTGAAATAATCGGCGAACACCTGCCGCATTCGAAATTCTTCGCGAGAAGTTATTCTACACAAGCACGTGATCATAAGATAAACTGGGGTATTTAAAATTTTACAACACTTCGAAATACGAATGTATGAACTTAAAGCCATTTTTTGACAATTGATTTTCTTCACCTTTATTAAATGGTACCTACAGATAGTACAAATAGTGTGTACTATACATATTGTTTTATTTTCCTCTTATGGTATTCTATATTTTGCGGAAAGAAAGTAAATTTTGATCGTTTTATTTATGAGTAATTTCTCTGAGTTAATCATGCTTTTCGAGGCTAAACAACTTTTACCAGAAATCGATCTTTTAATTACCAACTGTTTTGGAGAAACCCGTAGCAGGTTGCTTATAATGAGCCGTTCACTAAACCCCTTGGAATTCGAACAGAGTGAACAGGTGAATGATAGAGCATCAGAGCTGGGACTCTTTTCGAAGTCAACGAGGTGTATCCATTACATCTTATTGATGAAAACGAAAATCATCATGGAAATCCTATTATGAGCTGATGCTTCAAAATTCGTTACTGTCGTTCGACGAAACACACACAATTTATCAGTATGAGAAGTTGAAAATGAAACTGCATTCAAAATAAATATATCATGCCGCCATGTATTTTCAACCGTAATTCAAGTTCGTCGACACTTGATAATATGTCGCATAGAGTAGTAGAATAGTTTATTCGATTGTCAAACTAAACTATAAAATGATCTCAAATCCTGATAGATCTCTCGGTGCCTACAAAAGGAGGGAATTTGCGTGAAAGCAGATTTGGTCGTTACTGTGGTCAGGATTGGAGAAGTCGCTGGACGAGTCGAGAGCCTGTCGTTTTGCCTCTTGGACGGAACTTTCATAAAACGCTTTTTTTCTTGGCCAGGCCGCCCGAGCGGACCACTTTCGTATCTGAGTACTGTTCGAAACCGAATTTTCGTGGTTGTTAAAAAATTCGTAAAATTTCTGACCATTAATACTAACTACGTTTGATTCTAAAATTCTGACTTCTTTTTGTAAAAGTTTGATCGCTTCCACAAATACACAGAACTACGATAGAGCATTATTATCCTCAACTTTATCGATATTTTCGAACGATATTGTGTTACTTTAAAGAAAATGATTTTGTAAAATGGTTGGTGTGTAACTTGATCTAGCAAAGCGAGCCAAGAGTAAATTTTTACGTCGAACAGTCTGACTCTGTTGTCAATTTCTTTCGTTAAACTTGACCATCTCGTTCTGCTCGATTACATCTTCGCGCTCACTTTTACTCCGTAGAAACTAAAATGTGTACACCAACGCTTTGGTATTAATACTTAAAGGGTTAATACTTAAATCACACAAAGATTACCCTTCGCTAAACAACATGAATCTTCGACTGCCGCTGTATACTCCGTTTCATTATACTAGCTTTATGTCTATTGTGCCGTTCCAACCACCACTCGAATCATCGAAAATGACCTATAGAACCAATCATTCTTCACTCGATGTCTTCTGGGATTAATGTGGCGCGCTATCATTCTATGTCACGGTCCACCACAAGGCGTAGCAAACATCCTGTGCGGCAGATGCTTGCCAATGTACATTTTTCCCCTCTAACTTCTCTCTATCTCTCATGCTCTTTCGCAATGTCCCTTCATCCTCCGTGCAAAGAAGCGCAGTTGCCCGCTTCTAGCGCTAACGGCGAAATAAGTCGTCTCATTACACACAATCTCGGTGCACGGCCGATTAGACGAATTACGGGAAAACTCGTACTCGACAAATTAATCTCTGTTGCCGCTATTTACTCGCCTCGCTGCGCATCGGGCGCAGTCGGGAAGATGTGAAAAATGAACGTACGACGCTTGATGTCTACACCGAGCGCAGCGGGTGATCGGAAAGAGACAGCTCTCTGCTGACGGTGTATGCCATGCGAATGCCATACGAATGCCATACGAATGCCGTGCGAATGCTTACGAATGCCGTACGAATGTTGTGGGACACTTCGAGAGGCATGGTAGCGAGACTTTGACGTCTTTACGACGCCTCGCCTCAATCTTCGCTCGTAAACCGCATTGCACTGTTTCCTGGCCACACGATTTTTTTTTTTGCATTTTTCGTTTTAATTTCTGTCCTCAAGTTTACGGGACTCGATCGTCCGTACTCGTCCTCCGGGGAGAAACGCGCGATCGTGGAAGGACATACGTGCAGGACGATTGCGGATTTCACCGGTAGGCGGATCGTTTTATCGCTCTGAAAACGAGAGATCGAAATTCGCGCGCGTTCAACTTGTTTCGCTTAATAATCGCCCGAGGTAAGGTCGTCTGACAAGCCGTACTTGGCTTTCGTTCTTTTTTACTGTAACATGGTGTGTGCATGCAGGGAGCAAATAATTTTGTAGGCTTTGAACTGATGATCTGCTCAATTATAGTACGTTTGTACCTTTCGCTTCATGCTTTTTCCATTATGCAAACGATTTGACTGATATCAAGTTTGTAGGTATTGGAAGATAATGGGAAGGTCATTACGGTTCTTGCGTTGATCATACCTTTTGCGGTTGCGTTTATTCATTCTATGACATTGCATGATCTATCCGCGCAACGTGAAGTCAACGCAACTACTTCTTAATGACCTTTATATGATATAGTAAGCGAAATGTAAAATAATGATGAGGGAGAGAAGAACAAAGGCTTAGAGCAAACACGCCTGTGAGGTGGTCGAAGGCGACCTCTTTCTTGCCACTAGGTTTTGTACCTGTAGTTGCATTGTTAAAGCAATCACCACTTTACGAGGTACATAAAAATCCACCTGTTGGGAGTTGCTGCTCTCAAGGCACCGCAAATAGGTTTAAAAATGGTGTCGTTGCCGTAAATTAAGTATTTACCACCTTGCATCTAATCCTACATATCAATAGAAAACTACAACACATTACGCAATGTTTTATATTGATTTATATTACATAGCAGCCTATGTATAATCAGTAGGTGTGTATGTGTGCACAACTGTCGGTGTCAACTTGTCGTGCATGTAGCATTATTTTTACCTATTAAAAATTAAAATATTGCACGCTTTGAAAAATAATTTTTTATCACATTATTGTGAAAGTTTTATAAATATAATAAAAGAACTAATCTCATTCTTTATTTCAATACCGTAAACAATATAGGTCAACATGAGGAAGTGATTCAACTTCTACAATTTTTTCATTTGGACCACATCCATATTGCTTTAGAAAGCAGTATACCATCACAATATCCATTGCTTAAACATTTTTTTCTTTATCAATACCGTAAAGCGCGCGTACGGTCGGAAACGTAATTTGTTACCTTGAGTATATAGGTACGTTGCACGTGTTGAAGACAAGTGCCATGAACTAAATTGTAGATCGCTACGTATGAACGTCCCATATGAATACAATGAGACCCTGTGAGTTCTGCTAGGACAATAGCACCCGTTACGCATTCAACTACTTTCTCCTATATTTCATTTGTACAGCTTTCGCTAATGAATGGCTATTGTTCGTATTATATGTAAAATGATGATGTAGAAATAAGCGAGTTCTCTCTCGTACAATCGGAGTTTGTCCATGCACTGTATGTGTCATCAATTACACATTTGGCAATGGGCACTGGACATAGCAAGAATCATCACACTTCTCACAAGCATCGTTTCCATATCTAGCCCTATTATCGCTACAATCCGCTACTATGAAATTTATGCGCCGTAAAATGTATCTCTCTGAAGTCTATACGGCTGCGTTTCAGTCGGTTCGTTTGTAGCGTTCTTCCGCATTCAAACAAGTGTTAAGAGACGAACCGTAAAGTGTAAGGGAGGTCAATGAGTGTTCGATGCGAGCATTGGCATCGTATCCATTGGATGCAAAGCAAATATGCTCATAAAATGCATCGTCTAATTGCCCTTTGCCAGGTCAGCTGCTATACCTCTAAGCTTTGATGGACATTTTTGCATCTTAATGATGCAATTATTCGTAGGATACGTGAGCGTAAACATTAGACAATCATGGGCAATGTATCCCACGGATGTCGGGTGTGCACGATTAACGCATTTTCGAAGTATACGGCGCCATAAATAACTTTTTGTGACAGCAATGAAGGATTTACAACTCACGCTCTCGTAAAGTGTATTCGATCATATCTTCTCAACGATGCCATGGCACTGCGTACTCTTGACTAATAGAAGTAATGACTGCTACTGTTGAGCGACAACAAATGCAATGCTCTTATCAAACATTTTACCGTTAAATCAGACTAAAACACTTTTACTAATTATTTCCCTGGTTCATTCAAATATAAGACATACGTATTCTGTTGTAACAGTATGTATGCTAGCAATTAAATTCAAACGTATCCTTCCGGAGTACGTTAAATACGTATCATATTCACTTGTCTCATTATAGATATCAAATCCGACAATGAAAATGGATAAATATAAAATATTCTTTGTAAGTCGTTTCTTCCATCAGTAAAACGTATCTGATTAAAGATATGCAAGCGTGTAATCGTTTCGAACAACAGCAAAAACAAATAAACACCTTCTACATACGTACGTATACAAATGTACATAGACGGTAAATCGCACAAGTCAGTAAGCACGAAAATAGGTCTAACGTACATCATTTCGAGCCGCACGTGTTCCTCGAGTACAGTTTGATATCGGAAAAGAGGGTGCGCAGTCATCTCCATCATCATCACCATCATCATTATCGTCATTACGATCATCATCATCATCATCATCATCATCAACGCGATTCTGTTTCTTTCTGCGTGATTGTTCCCACCACGGACGCTGCAGCCATCTCCATCGCCGCCTTTCGATATCCCCGATGAACCGATCCTCTGTCTCACCGTACACTTCTCGCTTATTCAGCACTCCGTTTCGCGATATTACGAGCGCTTCACGTACGTTCGACCGAACGGACGTTAACTCTCCGTTCATGTCCGCATATCGGTCCTGGATCGGCTCACTGTATCAGTCTCGTCCTTAGGCCAGTTTTATCGCGGGCTAGGATACGTCGCGTGTGACCGTGATGAAGGTCGAGGCGAGTGTTCGTGCGACGACAATAGTTTCCCTTTGACGATCGTCTCAAGGTAACCTTGCGTTACGATTACGTGCGAGCAGCCGAGAGCCGCTGATCCTGAGACGGATCGCCGGCCGGCAATTTTCTTTCCTACGGAGTTTGACCGTGACGACCGCGAGTATGTCGCGCTCATAAGCCTCAAGATTTCACTTCGGATTTATTCGTTACGGGTGCTTGTCGCTTTGTTAAGAATGAAAGCCGCGCTCGACGCCGTTGTTCGGAGTAAACGGCTAACGCCGCACTTTGGTGGCGCATGAAATATGCTTTGCTCCGTTTAACCGGGCGAACGTGGCTTCGAACGTAAAAGTTGGGAATGATATCGGTGCAGGGATTATAAAGTGTGTTGCAGCTGTGTTGTCGCGAGTTACAACATTGTTGGGTCATTGAATCTTGTAGTAGTTTAAATTTTATCGGCGAACGAAAACGGACGATGTGAATTTCATAGGACGGAGATGTCTTTGGTTCTTGTAGATGACAGATTTCAGAACTTTAGCATACTTGCACATCGTTGACAAAATATGGTTTTTTGACGCAAGGAATGTTTTACGGGGGATATTTTATACTCACCCTTTTCCAATAACAATTTGTTTGTGATTCAAACGATATTGTTCTGATCAGTGATCTTCGCATTAAAACGTGTTGTTGCTGGTCAGACACTTTTTTTGATGCATACACTTATTAGCATACACATTTAGATCTCCTTACTACGTAGATTAGATACAAAGTAGAAACAAAGAAAATATTGGGGCGGACAAAATACATTTCACGCCAGTTGTTGCGTACATTCCAATAAATTTCCTATGGATTTGCATTAATTTAATCCAAATGGCCAAATGTATACATATCCAAACACTATTGTTCTATGTCTTCTTTTTTTTCATAGCTGCAATATCTTACCAATATTATGCGAAAGTATGCAAGCAAATGTGTTTGTGCTAAAATAATCTTCTTTCCGAACTGTTGAAGATCCAAAAGAGCCTTTTGGATAACTGTTCCACATTATACCGTGATTCAAACGTATAGCATCCCGAGCACAGCAGGATATTCTGGGTTTTTTTAACAATTGCTTCGTTGGAAAGTGTTAATGTCAGTGTCGGAGTGGCATGTAACAGTTTCCGCATCCCAACGGTGCAAGGAGCTTGATTTCTCCGACTCGGTTTAAAACTCGAGTCTCTACGGTAGCAGGTGGCAGACGAGTTTCTAACACTCGTGCCCACTATCCCAGCCATTATGGAATGGAATAGCATACCGCAACGTTGCTTTTAAGAAGACGAGGATCCAGTATCGACACTAATCAGTGATCTTGAACCGAACGTGTCGCTTCTGACCACTTTCTCCACGGCAGTGAAATTTCGTTCGCCGGATAAGAGTTCACTCGTCGTGAAGCGGGCGATTAGAAATTTGTAGTAAAACAATTTGTCTTCGCATCGGCTGTAACGGCACTCGTGTGAAGCGATTATAGTAAACCGTTAAGCGTAAAGTAAAAATATGGTGTGCCTCATTCCTAATGCTCCAAAGAAACCGGAAGTGGGTCTTTGGAAGAAAATACGTCGAAGGAAACAGTAATATTTGTTACGGATTTTGTTTTAGGAAATTGAAGGTATGAAATGTACGATAGGTAAAGAAAGTAACCCTTTTGCGATTGAAAGTTCTCAGAGAAAAGCAGCTTGCCTTGTTGCCCCTTTCACCAGAAAAGCAAAGTTCCAGATTAATCACCTCTCTCGCATGAATATTGCCGTTTTTCACTTTTTACGACAACGATACTTTCTCATGAAACTTCCTGTTTCTTTTTAGCATGCAAGAATTCAGAGTAATACGAAGATCGCCAGAGGCTCCGAGGCTCTTCTCATATAACATTACCTGAAACGATGGCTACTATTCCGTCATTGCAATGCGAGCGTATCTGCAAAAAAATAAATGTACCGCTATTAAAGCCGTAAGAATCGAGTCACAATAGCAGAAACACGCTTGGCAATTTCGATAATTGGAATCGCGTGTATCATGCCTTTCAAGCGCCCAAAGCCATGCAAGTAACGTACTACCGTGTGCCAGCACTCGCAGATCGTACCGTCGTTAATTATTCTGCATCGTACTAATACATATAGGTAGCGCTTCGTACAACGTTAATGCCGTCAATATTCAATGACAGCAAGGGTCCGTCTTAATTCCATTACCAGAGATTTGTTCGACAACCCGTTACCGGTCTTCACAGTGACGCGTTATAAATCAAGAGAATTTTAGGAAGGTGTATCTGTGTGTTCCATTCGCGATCCACGATCATGACACACATATTCATACCGTTTCCCAATATGTCCGGTCGTACGTTGATATGTCGGAGCATAATCGAGTCGGCTTGTATTCAGACTCTTCGTAAGTTTGACCTCTAAAGCTCGCGCGTCCTGGAGGTGTCCTCCTCTTCAGCCTTTTGTTCCATCTCGAATGGTTCGCGTCGTCCTCCATCAAGCATATGACTCGAGTTGAGGATCCACGATGACTCTTCAGGCTCGTTTGCCTCAATCGCGCATTCGTTCTTGCACGCTGTCTGTCGAGCAGCCGTGCTGCTTCTTGACATCCTCTATCGGTAAACAAATGTACCGAATGTGTTTGTCTAGCGGGCTCGTTGCGATAACTTTAGCCGATTTCGGTCAGGCTCGCCGACATTACTGAAGATGTTTGCAGACTCTTTGGTGAAATCCTTGTCAAACTTTGGAGTGGAATTATGATGAAACTCGGTTTAGTTGTGGACTTTACCGCGTGGTTCGTAAAGTTATCCATATGTACTTGTCGTGTGTTATAGATGCATGGAAACATATCAGAGCTGATTCTAAATGTAGTTGCAAACAGCAATGCAATCTATGTTTCACGAAGCATGCACCTTTCTATTTTACATTTGCTTCTATCCACCCGTACTTACACCATTTCTTTTCCATCGGCTGGATATGTTTATCAGTTTATAATCAGCGTTATGGGACTCCGTGTTAAACACGTGCTTTTATATCTACCAAAGAATCTCGTATTTCGATACCTGGTACACTCTTCCCAATTCGATACAACGAACATTTATTTATGTATCGTCGACGTTGTCTGTTCATCGCTAAGTTATGTTACGGACAAATATTCGCCTAGTCAAGAAATAATACGTCGATACCGAAGTCGTAAAAATGAACACACACAAACACACACACACAATAAAATGACGTGGTCTCCCTCTTTACATTTACGCGTGGATATACAGATGGTACATACGTACGCCGGCACATACACGCGCGGCTTAGCTTTCGTTTGCGTCAGAATAACGGAACGTTGTTAAGCATCGTCGGAGCCTTATTAAACTGTTCCATGACGAGCGAGTCGGCTTGTATGGTCCATAAACATAATGTGTCCCGCGTTGCGGAATATGACGTGCCGATGGGGCATCATGCAAGTGACGCAGAATTCGCCATCGTTTGTGCGTCGCAAAGCTCGACGTAGCTTGACAGCGCCGTCATTTCGCGTCCAACTTTTCAATTCTCCTTAACTCGCGGGACGTACGAAAATTACGCCCCGTCCGCTCGCATTCAGCGAAGCCGCGATGTTGAGTAACAAAGATTCGAATGCGATTTTCGAGAATAAAAGTGCGACTTCGCAGGGACGCGCTCCCAATTATCCTTTCTCTCTTTTCATTCGCCGCGGACGCTCCTCGCGACGGCGAAAGTAGGACAAACTCGTGGACAGGCAGTGTAGTTTGACGCTTTCTTTCTGTGTCAATTCGGATGGCCGTTCTGCTTTTCTATTACAGTCGGATAAATCCAATATTTGTTCCGGTTAATCTGCGATCGTTCGGGGTACGAACGTTAGGTTTGCGGAACTCGCGATATTGCAGGATATTTTTAGTGGGCATTAGATTATTGGCAACTATGTGCCCCCATTCCGAAAGATTTGAAGAAGGACAGAATCCTTCTGGATAAAATTGAGGTCAACCGTTAAAGCAATTCAATAAATTTGTCTAACCGCTACCGGACTTTCGAGGTGAAGTAAAAAAAACTGAACGTTTGTAGGTAGTGAATTTATATGTGTCTAAACCGTCATCGTTTCTCTTTCTGCGAAATAGCCTGAAACGCAATTGGTTTAGCTCTGATGTAGTTTTTGAAATATTATAATCAGATTTCCAATATATCACTGTGTAAATATTTGAAGAAAGTTACGTCTTGCGATGATATACGTCTCAAACATGTTTTTACTAAATCCTACGTTCTGGAGAGTTCATTGCAAAAACTGTCTAGTGTGCAGATCATTACTATGTCACGATGAAATGATAAAGTCGTACAGAACCCGCACGCATCAAGTAAACTCATCAATAACGTAAGTTTTTGTCGAATCGCCTCGCAGTTAACGGGTTAAAGACACTGACTCTCGTAGTACTCGTACGGTATCTTTATGTCATCAAAATGCATATGGCGTCGGCGCATCAATGTTTCAGCAAACACGACAACTCTATCAAACGTTAAACACATCCTCATTCTGCGTGACGCGAAACAACTAATCACAACGCATACAATTTATTGCACGTCTGACTCCTCATTACAACAGCCGAATCTAGGAATAGACGTAGCGCAGATGTTAACAGCCCGTGCCGTAGGAAAACACAGATATCGAGTACGGATGCAAATGTATCTGGATATCGTCGCGCGCGCCGTTAATCTAATGGTTGGCTCAAAATCAACAGTCACCGTACGTTATTTACTTCCGGCCGGCCATTACTTTACGGCTACCGCGTCAATAGCCTGCCTAATTAACTGCACGTACCATTAAAAAATACCGCGGCAAAATCGCGGTAGCGTCCGCAAGCGCTCACCACGAAATTCCGACGTCATTAACTCGGCTAATTAATCGCATAATCGGCTGACGCCGCGGCTAATGTTTGCGGAATTGTTTGCGCTCGGAATTATTCAAAGCGAACTTTTTATGCGCTAATAATGTGCTTGCGTCGCGTGCCGTGCGTCAGAGCGTGCATAATTAACCCGTTACGTCGCCGTCTATTCGGTGCCTGCCTCTGTATGCACACGCACACACTGCTACGAAGCCGAGTTCTTTACATTACCAGCCTGCAGGCACCGGTGAATGAGTGATACCGACGAATAAGGCAGCGTTTAACAAGGATAATTCCTTGGCTCATTAAGCGGTCGACGCACACTTTGCGTAACTAACGACGTCGGTAGACTGTCCTTGTCCAACTGGCCAAAAATTGGTGGCCATCTGTCGCGAGTGATCGAGAGTCATTAGCCTGATCGATCTCGAGAGTGTGTCGATCTGATTGAGGCTTTACGATGCGGCTTTCGCTGCGGCGAGTGGCTGGGTAGAAAGATACGTTTTCGTACCGTAAATGGGGAGATGTTCGAGGAACTTTTTTATGGTTGCTTGAGAAGGGAGCGCTTGGGGCTGGGATTTTGTATCACTCTGATTATACAATTTTTTTTGAAGTTGTCACTTTCTTCTTTTATTTGTGACTGAGAACTTGTTTATTTTTTGCTGGTCGGTAGGCTCTATGTGTTCGATATTGTGTCCTGCGGGGACTGGTGGCATGATTTTTATGAAAATTGGCTGGCGCGTCTGCTGTACCGGAATAATTGAGTACATGTTTGTGATGAATACTTATGAGTCGGAATATAATACACTGAAAGGAATAGACTGTCGAGTAAAGGAGATAAAAACATAATGTCTTAAGAATAACGGGTACAATGACATCGTGTCACGGGTGAAAAAGTAAATGACTTGTGCAAAAGATGTATTTTATGTAATAAAGACGCAACAGATACAAAAATGGTAAAAAGATGAAACAGAGAGAATTTTAAACGATCGAATTTAGAGAGTTGCAGAAACTCTTGTACAGTAATAGAGAATGTATACGCAAAGTTGTTAAGGAACAAGAAATTAGTCATCATAAAATACTATTTCAAATGTTTTGGAAAATTTGTTGTACAGAACATTAAAATTTTTGCTGTTCGCTCATACATTTTCATAAGGATTTGAAAAACTAATTTAACAACAGAGAGGAAAATTAAGAAAATAAAATCGGTGTCAAATCTATCAATTTCACCCACGGCATACGTAATAATAAATAATTGGAATAATGATTATTCCACGGAAAGAACAATTTTGTTCAATAGGAACACGCAATATATATCAGCAATGGACGCATCAGGTCAAAATCTTTGGGAGTGGTATCACTTTCAGTCATTGTGAGAAGAGACGTTTTCCCTAACATTAATTACACGCCGTTGCACATGCACTAATTGTCCGCGATTTAACGCGTCGAGAGTGCGTACTTTTACTGGAACAACAAGCAGCAATAGCTGTGGAAGCGCAACGTGACGGAGAAAGAATTATGCCTGTTAGGATTGCGGTCGTTGGCTAGCGGTAAATACGCATTAGAGAAAGGCTTTGCTCCGGCTTTCGTCGAAAAATTATGACATTCAGTAACGTTATCGATCTACGTTCATTATGGAATTAGTAGCGATAACATGGGATTCGAAAGTTATCACTAACTTCTATGCCTGAGTGCGAACACATTGGATCCCAAATTCAGAAATGTTGAGAGTGCAGTCTGATTCAACACTATTTATGTTCGGTTACAGCAGCGGTCAGGGAACTTTTTTAATCATTACCCCAAAATATTTTTGTGTAAGTTGATATTACCCCATGGCGAAGAGCAAAAAAAAACGAAATCGCCTCTTTTTAGCATCTTTCATATTATAGCCCCCATGATAATTTTGAAAAGAAAACAATAACTAAAAATTTAATTTAAACATCATTTATTCAATTCATCAATGTAATACCTAGAAATACATAACGGTAATAATAGTAATATAAGTAATATACAGTTGAGGAAAAAAAAATTCACCCTCACAGAAAATATAAGTAAATGATAATTTCTTGTTATTTTGTAATTCATATGATATTTTTATTGTATTATTAGACGAAAAAACTAGTTTAAATTTTATATATAGCCCCCATAAAAAATATTTTTTAAATAAGCCAGGGCTGTGCTTTACTGCGCAAAGATATATTGCTAAATTGTTTAAGTTGAAAAAAATACTAACAGGTTTATAAAATAGCAAATTAAAAATATATACTTTTTACTCACAAAAGTTTCATTTTTACCCCATTTGGGGTAATTTACCCCGGTTCCCCGACCGCTGGGTTACAGAGATACATTTGACATTGCAAGAGGTTTTCAAAAATTTCCTGTAATTATGAAGAATGAGTGGTGGATATTGAGTATTGCCAAATCAAAATTATTTGACTATAATCAATTGTTAAAATGTAAAAATTAGACTAACTCAAAGTCGTCTCAAGACAGTCTCATTATCAATAGATGGAAGTGCATATACCGGTATGGGTTTATACATATGTTTTGAAGATGTACAAATATCAACTATCGATAATTGAATATAAATGCATTGTTTAAAATGTGTAGAACTATAATGTAACATTAATTTGCTTGCTCATATCTGTAAAGACCGCAAAAGTACACCACAC
Source organism: Anoplius nigerrimus (assembly GCA_914767735.1). Lineage (NCBI taxonomy): Eukaryota > Metazoa > Arthropoda > Insecta > Hymenoptera > Pompilidae > Anoplius > Anoplius nigerrimus. The sequence goes on along the minus strand of OU612085.1, from coordinate 17,608,682 downwards.
ATACCACAAGAATATGTTCCTGTTATTCTGTGGACTATGCAAATTGAATTTCGTCTCAGCCATTTTTTCTTCACAATCGCCAAGCTTGAACCGGCAGCTGATTATCATCAGCGACGGTGCAACAATAGATTAAACACAGGAAATGAATAAATTCTCAAAGTGAAAGTCGCATATATTACAAGCCTGCGCGGCACAACTCTTCTGATGTTGAAATTCGTTTGTCGTTGAACAATCTCGAAATCAGGAGAAACGGCGTAACGTATATCACTTTTGAAGTAAGATGTAACAATTGCATGGATAATATATAAATAGTAGATAAATATTCGAAAATCGTACAGTATGATGCTATTGAACAATAATTTGCAACTGACCGTTCTCTCTCTCTCTGTTCAGGGAGTAATGAGCAACAGGACAAAGACAGTTTAAACGAGACGGGGAGCACAACGGGTGGCAACGTGGAGGGTGCACCTGGGGGCACCCCCAGCAGGGGTGAGCGAAGCGCTGATGGTGATCCATCTCCAGTGCACATCGCCTCCTCCATACCGCCATCAAGATCCTTGGTTTCCCGAATCCTTGCCAGGGCACGTTCTCCTGACGATCTCTTGGACCACTCTGAGCCATTGTAAGACATTCACTATTCATATAACTGTACTAAGTTCTAATCATAAGTACGAGAATTAGGTATTGACAAATACAATATTTTATCACGTGTTGTGATCAATATGTGGACGGTTTATTTTGAAAGTGGTGTAAGCCTATTTTTGTTTAAACCGAGATATTATATCATTTGCGATTAATTTAGTGTAACCTTGTTATTATTTTTTAAATGAAATTACACTAATTTTAGAATAAACGGTCCATATAATGAACTGTATTCTAGCTATGGTAGATATACAAGAGATGCACACACTCATTGAAATAGTTTAGTTTGTTGAAACTCTTATTCCGGCGAATGATTTTCATGATTTTTATTTGGCTCAATAATTATCCGTACTTGCATCATTATCAATTTGTGCATATATCATTTTTAAGTGCATTGTATCTCAATTTTGTTTTGTTGCTTCCTTACAGTTCGCAATTATGGGTTGTTTTATCAAACGTGTACGGAGAGTTGGTTGTGGTAATAATGATGGCACTTTGCTTTGCCGAGGTCATGGACACGCCAGTACCACTCCTCAGCTTGCAGGTAAACAATAAATTTGTTCATATTATATGTGTAGTGCCAAATTTAAGACTAGAACTATGGACCAGTAAAAATGACTAGTTTGACCAGGTCTTAATAACGACTTTCTTGTCATGGAATTTTATTTTTGTTAATATTTTTTAGCAGTCTGTTGTTACATAACTGTTTAATTATTTCCATTTTGTAAATTTGAACACACTGCCTTATCTTAGACCCGCAAATTGAATATATGAAAAGAAATTGTCTGTAGTTCTAGTGTTAATCTTTACCGCATGTGCATATTTATGACCGTGTGTTCTTAAGTATCAGTCGTAAATATGAATTAGGTTAAAGACACCCGATTTGTTTCATGGCACATAGTTAATGTTTTTTTTCTAATGCCAAAAATTGGAAACGTATTTGGGTGATTTATGTTCTATGTTTTATCCATTATCAATGTTACAATTTATATGCAAATATTGAATTTGCTAAGGACACGATGTTCTGCGAACTGATTATTACAACTACTTGTGGGATGTAAAGGAAAAATAATGTCCAGTAAGAAAGTTTAAAACTGGAAGAAGAATGTACTGATCTAACCGTATCACGCATTGAATTGGTTTGCCGTTACTCGGTCACGAACTTCTGAAAGTCCCCAGTCAAGGCAATTCCATCGACCTTGACACTGATGATGGGATTCTTTACCAGATTTTCGTTGAATTTAAGTTCCTACATCTAGTTGTTGACTTCAGTGTTTCCCCCTTTGGCTGCTTAGGAACTAACGTCATTAATCTTCACACGTGTGTGGCATGTACTAGTTAAAAATATCAGAAAAAAGAGTGGGTTGAACATTTCAGTTCTATCTTACAGCGTACATAGCTTACATAGAGTACTTTTAAATCTATTTTATCAAAATTTGTATCCATCTTGTGACATGTTCAGCAAAATTAAATGTGTTTAACTACAAGAACTTGTTTAAATAATGAAGAGTTTCAAAATTTATACATATCAACTATGCAGGCGAATGTGAAATTCGGACATTACTACCGGATCTTGCAAAGAATAAATTATTATCTCAGACAGACGTCAAAACATAATGAGTTCTTCGAGCATTGCGTGCCACGACTTTAACGCATTATTCATAGTCTCGTAATATATCTACTTCATAACGTAGGAAGTGTAATCGTAAAATGTAAAACACAAGACATGGAGGTCCGTTACAACACCCTTTTAGAAATAAAAAGTGTACTTTGTTGGCGCTTCGCAGACCTACGTGTCTCATATCATTTACCGTTCGCCTTTCGTTATTGATTTATGTGCAAGTTTTTTCATGCTCATTTCCTAGCACGCAAAGTTCCATATGAATTTATGTCCAAATTTTGTCATGTTTATTGCCTAGCTTTTAAAAATTCTCCTTTGGCAACGAAGGAATTATTGCCGTTTGTTTACTCACATGCCAGTGGCCAATCTTGCGAAGTGAAAGTTGGTTATTTCTACTTTCGCATGCGGCATATAAATTTCGCTTGACATTCAATTTCACGTAGGTCAACTTGCATCGCGGAGAAATGCGACTTGCGACACAACCTTGACAATGCACACTCTATATTTTTATACATATTTGCGATAAATATGTATATATGGGGCATTTCATAAAAACATATAAAATTTAAAAAAAATCAGAAGGGTTGACCTAACAAAATGGCCGATTTGGCATGGAAGGCCACATATACTCTCACTACGCGTTGGCAGTTTATTATATTTAAGAGAGTAAAGCGTTAAAAATTAAGGAATCAGAGAAAGCTTAATTTATTCAACTATTGATTTAAGACATACTTTAGTCTGCTCTCTACGCACATACGGACAAACGTTTATCCACACCAACTGATGGTTTCTTCGAAATCATTCGACTTTGACCTAAAATGGGTATTTCATGGTAGGTTTAATCCTATCGAAAACATTTCAGATGTCCAATTCAACCTACGCGTTCTGCACAGGATCCTCTGAAAAAAGTGTTACAAGCACTATTCTCTAACACTAGTTTAGACATCCAGTTCATTTCAGGAATACATAGGTTGTATTCCTTTCCAATTTTTCAGCCTTTTTTCGTTACTACAAAAATGAAGTTGTTATCTTCATTAGTCTTTCAGAAAGAACCTGTAACACTTTGCTTCAACAACCTCCCTACTACATTGTATGTACTCTCACAAATGATACCCTGAATTATTTGGAAATAAATCCGAAAAGTAAAGCCACCTGAATCTACGCCAGCTAAGTTAACTGTTATATGAAACAACAACATGTGGTATGCGGCATTTCAGCAATTTCAGCAATCTAGTTCCACACGGAATCCGTAATTGCGGCCGAGATTGCCTTACTTCCTTTCCCGCGCAAATTACGGATCAGCTCGAAGTAAGACCTGCAGGCAGAGGAAATGGAGGTCTGAAGATCGACCGGGGAGCGGCCATTAGATAAGATATTGCGGTGCACGTTTCAAGGTTGCGCACGTTCGCACCTCTTTAGAGAATCTAAGGCTTTGCATTATGAATTTACCTTTTTTCCTATATACATTTTCTTACATGTCACATGAGTATTTTATACTTTAGGATCTTAGGTTTATGTATTTTGTTGTATATCGTCACATAATATTATTAATGTATAACATGTATTTGTTCCTGCACCACGATATCTTAACCCCTTAACGTGCATGCTGGAGTATATTCAAGCGCGGTAAACAGGCCAAACTGTGCACGCTCGAGTATATTCGAGCGGTGTTGTATTTGATGCTGCTAAAATTAAAATAAAAATCTTGATTAATTTTTTATTTTCCTATATTTTTGCCAAGACAATGTTCTAAAATGTGTGTTTTACATTAAAAAGAAATTGATTTTTTTTGGACGGTTTATTTCAAAGAAACCGTACATTAAGAGGATAATATAACAACATATTTAACAGTTTTTTTTCTTAAAAACTAACAAAATTGTCTCAAATATTGCGGCCAGAAGGCGCATTGATATAATCGTATAAGGCATTTTTCTACCCCGTAAAAATGCTGACATGTCTAGTGTATTCAAATATAATTCCTATAATTGGTTAATATTTCTAAAATGTTTCTCCTTCTGATCGCATAATATAATTCCAGGGACGAATCTTTGAAACATCAATTAAACTAATTGCTTTTTGTTCTAGGGCGTATTTCTGATGTATCTCTACGTAGGAAGTATTGCAGTCATTATCAGCATCTACATTTGGGTATTAGTTGATAGTTGTGGCAGTTTGAGCGGTGGACGTGGTGCCCTCGACGATGCTGAACTTGGCGGTGCATCTCTCACTAGGTTCGGTTCTTTGAAAAGAGCGCACATTTCGAGGGCTAGAACGGCACCAACGAGTTTTTATATTCGTGTCGGAGCTCTACGTAAGTAAAGTGTCTTATCCACTACTTTTTCATCCTGACGGACAGATATTTGCTCCCTACAAATGTCATAGTACACGCATTATTCCTATATGTAATTAATTTTGTTGCGCTACCACTGCGTGCAATGGGTGTCGATACATGATATAGAACTAAATTAAAAGTGATCATGTCTATTTACTACGTAAGACACAAGTTTCTTCACTTTGAAACGTAACTACTCCACAATCTTCCAGTATTCGGATTGGCAACTCTAGTCTTCAACGGCCTCGAGATGGCAATGCACTCGATGATGCAAGGTGCCGAATGCTTGAATGATGTTGTCTTTGTGCACCCGGTGCTTCACGGTCTATTCACCTTCTTGCAAATGCACTTTCTCTTCGTGAACTCGCAGGTAAGCGCCGATCTCACCAGATATGAGCCGAAACATCCTGTACGGACGTTTCAGCAATAGACATGGTTGACTTTGTCTTGTGCAATGCATATGACCGAAATCTGTCTTCAATATGCAGTGATGCTATTAATTGCAACGGGAGAAGTACAACGCACTGTAAAAAACCTCAAAAAATTCAAGGATTGATACTACTGTTCTGGAAAATTAATGATAGCAATGGTTACATTCCTTTTTTATTCAAAATTAGAATTTATCTTTCGGATAACTATTAAACGAATGTAGAACAACTTAGAATCCAAAAAGTGTAACGTAGAATACTTACAAGGCTAGTTTCGTTAACAGATACAACTTTGTATTAAATACGTAATTATTCAAGCAGATCTAGAAAGATGCACACAAAGAAATGTTAAAGACTGCATTACTATGCTAATATTAAAAGCGGCATAAATTATTGGCAAAGAAATAGCATAGTAATTATGTTACGTACCTTATGTCGTAATAAGGAACTCCAGTTGATATTACAACGATTGCTGTAAGAGAAGAATAAATTATTTACGATATTCTTATACAGGTTCTGGTTGAAAGATTTGGTTTAGCTGCAAGATTCGGGTTTACCCATCTCGCAGCTACGAATATCGCAGTTTGGGTTCGGCTGGTTATTTGGGATTCTGCTTTGGAATGGACATATTTCGTGCATTTGGCTCAACGAGGTTCACTAACATCATCTTCACCTCTTAATCTTCGCGGATTCCCGGGGTCACTGACAAGACACGCACGAGATCTCTTAGGTTTGTACATTTCTACTGTTTTTTCTATCCAGCAATATATTAATTGTTATTTTTATTATAAAATCGTCAGGTGAAGAAACAAGCGAAGAACTTATCTATACGCCGTATAGACCAATTTCGAACGAGCAGATCTCTCAGGTGATAGCATTACAAGAATGCGTGAATACCAACACTTTGGGCCAGTTATGGACGTCGAGCATGCCATTCCTTTACCCGTTTATTGTGCAATTTAGGTAAATATAGCTGCTGTTGTATCATACGTACCTGTCACCCCTGATAATTATCATAATTGCCTACGGTTTATGAGAAATTGCGAATTCCTCGATCTATTTACACTTCCCGATTTTATCTATTATTTCATGTGAAATGTCACATCATGGAATGCAATTACATTGTCTCTTCATGTTTCAGTCTCATAGCCGCTGCGGTAACTTTCGTAATGGGACAAAATGTGGGTCGCAGTCGACTGTCGCACAAGCAAAAGTTTCATGGTACCAAGGATTTGACCAGCCATACGAGAGTGGGCTGCGACGGGTCGAGCAAGGGTCTCTTCCTTGGGATTCTTTGTATGGTGGCTGGCATCGTTGTCATTCTCATCTTTCTCGTCGTTCGCGAAGATGAGAACTTCCCATCGGCAACGTTGACCTGGCTAACATGCGGTACCTTGATCGGAATCCTGACACTAAGCGGCCTGATGACCGCAAGTGGCCTCGTTCAAGTACGGCAAATGTCCGTTGTTACAAGAGCCCCGGCTGCTTTGGACAATCTTCTGTCCAACGTCGCTCTCTTCGGGGTTCAGCTGTACTCTGTGTTCACCATAGTCGTGTGCACCTGCTCGCTGGTCCTGCTCGATGAGGAAGCGATCGATACGCGAAGCCGTCACATCATGCTCCTGTCAGCTTCCATTCTACAACTAATACAGTGTTATGGGCAGAGTACATTGATTGCCGAGGCGTCGAAGAGATCGTGCATTACGCGGTTCCAGATGATGGCTAAACCTGGCCGACAGGTCATCACGTTCCTTCTATTCAGTAACGCTGTGCTTTGGGCATTCGACACGGTCGTTACGCAGAATTGGTTATCGCAAGAGCTGCAACTGAGATTCTTCGGTGTCCTTGCCTGGGGCGTTCTCTCCAGGATCGGATTGCCTCTATTAATATTCTATCGGTTCCATTCATGTGTACTCCTACTCGAGGCTTGGAACAAATGCTATAGAACGCCAAGGGGAGAACATCCGCTTAACTGACGACACAGAATATCACGTCGATTTTCTTCCAGGTTGGTTTCGGTTAAGTGCCATTTAATAGTGTATTTAGTGCCATTCCTGTTTGATTTTTAACGGTTGCTTGTATCCTATTACTATAATCTGTCTCGCACAGAATATTCTGATTTAATAGTTTGTTGGCTTATAATAACACATTACAAAGTCCATATCATTATAAAAAAGTAAGAAACATAAAATTGTCATATAATGTATTAACATTTATAGGTGCCTAAAATCTTGTCTACTTTGCTCATAGTTCTTGAAAGCATAGTATTTAATAATGGTTTTAACGATTGAGTCTATGCGAACGATCGGTTGGCTATCATTCATTTCTCCGTTGAGAACTATACTTGCTCGGATCTTTTATGTCTACGCAGTCATCATCCAGAAATGTCACGCAAAAATATTGCAGACTGCAGCCAAAGGTGCCCGGTCGCTCCAACTGTCGCAAGAAAGTGATGCTGGATTTGGAGCGAGAGGAACTAGATAGTATCTCGTCCCCAGCTCAGAGGACGACACGAAAACGGCCTCCCATCTGTCCAGCATTGGCGGAAGCCGGACACTTTCTTCCTTACACGGACAGCGTCAGTTGGCTCTACCTAGATTCTAATCCGGTGTTTCACATTACAACGCCCACAATGCGCGCTTCGAACTTAGACTACGCTGTGCCGCCGCCTTTAAGAAGGAAATCTCAACGTCATCGTCACCATCATCATCATCATCATCACCATCATCACGGCGGACGGCATCGTCGGGTTGTCAGCGATCCGGGCACCCGGAATTGGAATGCCGGTCATTGCCGTGACGTAAAGCAACACAGGAGAGTGTTCAGTTTCGATAATGACATTAATAGCGTGGGCCTAGTTGGATGCTCTGTCATCGATGTCAGCGAAGAATCGCCCAGTCCGGAGGAGACGAACACATCGACATTTAGAAAAGTGCCATGGCACCCAAACTTACACATGCTCAAAATCAGAAGAACGTGACGACCGCAAAGTAATGGACACAGTCGACTGATTTCACACAGTTTTATATAACATCCTTTGACTATATTGCCTCAATGTAATTACCGATCATGTCCTGCAAAAATCAGAATTTCACGTTTACGGTGGAACGTATTAATCTGTTGATCGACGAGGTAGTTTATACTTCGTTCGGGACAGGATGCGTGTTTGTAACGTGTGTATGATGTATGACTTATTCGCCTGCTTTTGAGTGTCTAACTGCTTTTTTGTACCTGGGGTGAATATCATAGAGAACATGCGGTAATCGCAAACAATGCGTGAATAGACTTTGCGTTCAAAGTTTACCATTTAAATAATTTTCCGTATATTATGTTTATTTTTACAGTTGCACAAGAGATTTTTCACTTTACTGGCACATTTTTTTAAATCTACACATCGGTTTTGCCTTTTTTTTAATACAGGATGAATCAACAAAAACTGTACCTAAGTCGAATAATCTAGGGCGGCAATCACCATCTAAGATTTCTAGCAACAGGAAGTACAATGTGCCAATTTTGAATTCAACTTACTTTTTGACATTCAGTAATTTCTGTATATACTAGCGATTCTACTAATTCTACTATAAAAAATCAGAAAACTATGAACAATTTAAAACTATAGGTTTTATTGACACACTTTATGTGTTACTTATACCTTGTGCCGCCAACATGTTACAAAAAACGTTCATCCAAATTGAGAATAATTTTCTCATCTAACAACTTGCAACTGTACGTAAGATAGAAATATATATCGCCGACAGTTAAAAAATTGTTTTTTTGCGCACGCTCGCAGTGCGATATTAATTTGTAAAAGCTTACACCTAAGTGCGTGATATTATTGGATTTTCCGTGCAATATACTACATTATAAGGCGTTACTGTGTACAGTTAACTAGAAACTTTTATTTATTGTGCAAGATGTGCAATACGCGATTCTCTCTACGGGGATTGTTTATAAAATAACGGCACATTGTTGTTGCTAGCCATGTTTGCTTCGTTGCCGTCGATGCATGTGTTCAACATTAACGATTGACATATATGTATACATATACAAATGTAACGTTGCCTTTATTTCATAAAAGAGAGAATCGAATGCTGCAATTGCATTTACTTGTGTACTTTTGTACATAATTTATTATGGATCGTTGCGGACGATCATCGTGCGAATGAACAGTGAAGGATATTTATATAGAACCACATGATGCGTTTATTTGAGTCTTGGTTATACAATGCGGCAGCTTATGTTCATGCCATTCACATCCACGAAGAGCATTTTTACCTTGCAGATGTTGAGTTTACATTGCCGCTTACAATAGCCGTTCCCAATGTACCATTGCAAAACTTGCACTAGAACTAGAACATTAGGTGATTCGAGAGCAATTTCATATACATTGTCTGTCGGTAACAGAAATATTTTTGCAGACAAACCGTTATAGATGTTAACGTTTTCTGTAGTATAGATTCGACGGACATTGTGAAACAGTCTTTTATTGTCAGTACTCTTCTAAAGCTATATGTCCATTTTCAGTGAAGAAGTAACGATTTTTTGGACCATTTCATCAATATTGATTCGGAAATCACGACGTTATGTACAAATTCTGCTCCCTTATAGTATGTTCAGTAGAAAAATGAATAAATGTGACTTGCACTTTGCGTGCACAATTGTACATCTCCGATTTTTGTTATTAGTCGTGTCTTCTTATTTCATACAGATCAGATGGTCTTTGGTATTCCAAACAAACAATTTCACGAAAGCTCCGTAGTAAAAATGCGAATATTGTTCGTTATAACGAAAAAATTAGTATCAACGTAATCCCATGACAATGGGAAAAATAAGCGACGGAATATGCCAATCATGTAAAGCTTTATAATAAAATGGCTGTCGCTTAATATATATTGGAACACAGTTCCTCTTTAACACGATACTTTTAGGCGGTGTTGTTTAATTCCATACAATGCTATGCATTTCTGTTTATCGACAAGTTTTTCTTTAAACAAACCACACTTTATTAACGAATAAGCTGTGTTAATAAATTGAGAAAAATCTTAACGGTAAATAAAAGAAGAAGAAAATGTCGTGATATCAATAACATACAAAGTGGATATAAATTGTGATGAAAGCTTCTGAATTCACCTCACTCCCCATCTGGATTGTGGGCAACATTCCTGCGGGGGTTGGCTGCAAACAAGCAGTAAGGAGGAATGTTTAATAGTTTCCATATAGTTTTCCTTTAACAAATAATTCAAGAAGGAACATTGGCCAATATCGGCATAAAGTTTTAAAAAATTGCGTTTTCTTATTCGTAAATAAGTACTATCTATTGCAGTAAACAATTCCTATTAATTTTACACAAAGAAAACACCTATATCAATGTACTCGACGCTAATATAATTTGACAAATTCTATGTATCATTAGACAACGCAATTTGGGGCAGTCTAAGCATTAAGCTGCTAATAGCAACGGATATCAAACCTTCCAATTTAGTCAAGGCCAACGTCATCATCGGACTTAGGAGCATTCTGCGCGTTCGCCATTTTCGATTTTGCACTTGCAGCTGCACGGCCGAGGTCGCCCATAGATAAAATTCCACTTGGGAAAAAACTGTCTCCGCCGAATTTGGAAACCACTTGAAGAATGAGGTCCGCCACCTTAGGGTTGTTCTGATACTTCAATACGTTCACTGGGTTCGCCGAGATGTCTCGAAAGGCCTCTGCTACTTCAGGATCCTGCGAGTTGTTCGTTATTAAACTTTCATTTGCAGTAAAGTATAGGAAGAGTTTGACAACTACTCTTAACAATAGGAATAACGGTATCAACAACCGTACAATATGCCTGTAAACTGTAGGGTTTTTAATATTAAACATAAAAAAATAGTTTCATTGATTTGGAAAAAACGGAGACTGACGGGAAACTTTTGGCAAACACTGATTAACAAAGTATGGGAAAAATCGTAAAAATCTCAGCGTTGTACAAGGCACGTTACGAATGTACCTTGAAAGCTTCAGCAGTTTCAGGATCAGTAAGGAATTTATAGAACTCTTCCATGTTGAGAGTTTGACCGGGATCTTGATTGGTTTGTGATGTTGTTGAGGTTTCTTCACGAGCCTTTGTTGCCTCTTTGAAAAACCTCATTTTTTCCTGTTTTTCACGTTCCAGCTTTTCTTGAGCTCGGCGCTCCTTCTTTCTCTTATGTTCTTCAATTTTGCGAGCCTGAAGCGAAAATCATGTATTCAAAAGGTAAAATAACAAAGAGACAAAGGCTCTTTATGTTGAGTTGGCAAACTAAGTGATTGCGGTTTTTAAATAAGAAGGAAGACACCAAAATATTTATATTTTTTTTGAATGCATGTATGCGGTACATTCAGTTTCTGTGCAATGTGACATGTTGTGCTATGACGATCTAAATCGATAATGGCCTTGATATGGATCTCATCGAGTTCAACTGGACGGCCAGATCGTTGAGCATTTTTAGTGAAAAATCACCAGAACGAAAACTGGCAAAGCAATTTTGACACTGCTTTTCTTTCAAGGCTTCATTCCCACATACGGCATATAACTTCTTTTGCGCCTGCGATGCGTTCTTGCCATTTTTAAATTGCGATAAAAATAAAACTAAAGAACTAATCGATATAATTTTTGTACTAAATTAAAGGTAGAAGTCCAAACAACAAGAAAAAAATATAGATTAGGTGGTTTGAACACGTTAACGAACCCAAAAAAGTGTAAAGACCATCTATTGACAAAATCTGCAATCACTTATCTGCCAACCCAATACATTTTATGAAAGTTACAACAAACAAAATTTAAAAATTTTTCTAAAATAAGAGGAGAAGCTATGACAAGTATGTAAAGCTATGGTTTGTAGTCGGCAGTTGAAAATTACTTAAACATTGTAACGTTTAGTTCGTCGATTTTCATCTCAACACATAAGCGTCAAAATGTTTCACTAGTAATAAAAAGCATAATCTTTCTCTTGAAATATTGAATTTCATTACCGCATTGTATTTTACTATTGTAACAACTACGGTAAATCCCAAACGGTACAATAGTACGAAACATTCTTTTCAGACTGTAGATGTAGCCCTGCTGTCCCATTATTCATTTTTAGGAACATATTCAAATCCTCAATCATAATGACGTGTAACATGTTTAACCAATGTACATTGTGACCTCTCACAATTACAGCGGCTTATTATAGATCACGACCTGGCCAATTTGGCCCGCAAGATGTATTTCAAGAATGAGAAGGCATCGTTTTGTAATGAATGATATTATATTTTTGCACAAATTATAATCCCGTAATTCTCAAAACACTCGGTTGTCGAACTTACTTCGCACTTAATATATTTATTACGACATTAATTTCACTGAAAGTACAAATATAAAATAAGAAACAAAAGTTACGAAAGTGTAAATAGCATCTCCATCAAATTGCAGCTATTTTAGTACAAAAACAGAAACATACAAGTGCTAGCTAAATGAGTGTGTTGACATTGCGGTGTACTAATGCCGACAGTATTTCTGGTATAAAGTACAAACAACAACTGATAATGTAATCTAAATAATAAACAGTGGTAACTTTTACCAAAAAGTAAAATTAAATTATAAAGTTTATTAATTTAAAGTGTTAATATGTGGGTTCCTTTGCGGATAGTATAAATTGTTTAAAATAATATACAAAACAGTAAGCATTGGATTCCACTGGGGTGCATTTACACGTGAAACAGTAAAGTTATATTCAGCGAATTGAGGCTAGTGCCGTGTCAGTCTCACCAATGCACGTTTTCATTCGTATGCAGGTCGTTGACATAATTTTACAATGCTTTTAACCTATGTACAATATGCATGCTCTCGACGAAATATCATAAAGTTCAGTACGTTGATTTCTATTTGCAAAACGTATACAGATGCAATTACACATTAACTACAAATGTTTTGTTTTGTTTTAGTTATGCTTTTTACAGATGTACATGTAAGCCAAGAAAGTTTTGAATAACAACGCAGATTTTTCTTTAAGATCATTCTTATATTATCATGATTGCTTTATTACAGTTAAAGCAATTGAACATTTTTTCAAGAATTTTCCTATTTTTTCGGCAGTGTTCACTTCATTAACACGTTGAGCGCGGTGTCGGGCCCTGGGGAACGACAGCGAACTTTCCGTTCGGCTGGTGTCAGTCGCTCGGACCGACAATGAACTTATCGTTTGGGCAGCGTCGGTTCCTGGGACCGACAGTATGAAAGAAACTAAATAAATGTGTAATTTTAATGAAATTTATTACAATATTCTAAACAAAACTATTCGGACGCAAGACAGCGAGCAATTCAACCATAAACGTCGTCACCCTTTTTAATACATGTAAATCCAAACCATGTTTTTGTTTAGAATGTTTTACGATTTAATTAAAATTACACATTTATTTTGTTTCCTTGATAGTGTCGGTCCCAGCAACTGACGCTGCCCAAGCGATAAGTTCACTGTCGGTCCGAGGGATGTATAACCATAATATTAACACCGTTCAGCTATTATATAGTTCTGGTTACATCCTCACTCATTAGAATTATTGTACTTTTATCATTACAAAATGTTCAAAATGGCTCTGTTGACTACAATTTACATCATACTCCGTATTTAATATTGATCTTCAAATGAAATCGGAAGTGAAATCTGATATTGGATATTTCTGCAATCGAACCTTCATATTTGCTAAGAAATGATATCTGTGAGGAAATCTTATACTTCCTAAATATAAATAACATTTCTAACTCGAATTTGTTCTGCGCAAGTATATTCTGGTCAAACCATTGTTCTCATTCCTTGCAACAAAGTCACGATCCTGGTACACCACAAATGGGAGCCTTATGCACCAACGAAATACTACGTCAGATGAATGTTCAAAAAGAATCCCAGCTGATCTTGCACCTCTTCGTTTCATAAAAAGAACGAAATAAGGCAGGTATAGGTTGAACAATCCTTTCGGATAGCGGCATTCTTTCTTAACGAAGGCACAATCAGTTATATCGACCCATAAATGTGTCACCGTGGATTACTTCTTCGACTAATACGGAAAAGGCACCAAGAAAGGTGTTACGCGGAAAAGGAAGAGCCAATGAAGGCAAAAGGATTAAGAAGAAATGTCTGCCTGGGGATGAAAGAGAGAGAGAGACTGAGAAAGTTCGAGGACTTTTGCAGTGGGGCCACCTTATACGGTGGCGACCCGGGCGTCTAAAAATAAAGGCGCCCGTCGTAGCGACGCTTCTCGCTGTTGATCAGTGCACGCATCCCGCCGCGGAGAATCTTATCTCCATTGCAGTCTGGACGCACGAGATTCATACATATTTCGTCCATATCGTGCAATTAATATAAATACATATCTAGCACAGTGCCGCAAATTTTTGATACTTACAATGTTTTGCCATAGTAACGAATATGGCGTAGTCGCAAATACAGCGACATATGCATACTTTTTTTTGACACAGATTAATACGGTTTTGCCGGACGAAACGAACTAAGTGCAATGCGTAGAGCAGCTCCAGAACAATAAGGACATTGTAATTCCAAGCGCATTGAAATTATCACCATTGAATTATGTGGAACAGCGGGTTGCTGAAGAGAAAGAAAAAAGGGAAAGACCTTGACAGTTAAACCCGCTGAATCTTGGAGCTTTACAGTCAGCCAGTAATATTTCTTCCCAATTATATGTCTGTCCCAATGTCCAAATTTCTACTAGATATACCTTAGTGCTTTCTTTTCTGCGCTTGACTGTACATCTATCAAAGAGTCCCATGCGCATTCCCGGATGATCGTACTACTTTCATTCAACTGTTACGCAGACAAGCAAAAGTGCAACCGATGCGCCGGGTAGCAGAGTCTCAATGTGTTTGCGGTCAGGTTCAGATAGACTACCAATTCTACCCTTAACACTTTCACATCGACGGCAGCTGCAAGAACAGATTAGTTTTTTGATAGGAAACTAGAACTAAAAGTGTTCCCGTGAGCACTCTGAATTCAGAATTCACTAAACACACACAGAATAAACAGCTTCCACATGTACAATCAATAAATAAATGCATCCATAAGTGGCATCCAAAGATGTCCCTAATATGTAATAGAGAAGAGATGTAAGACAATGTTCTACTTCATTTCAACGGATTTCGATATTGTGTTTGTCAAAGTAACAAAGGACTCAAATGTCCTCTTATATACTATCCTCCGTGCACGAATGAGACTCAATCTAAACTTATTAAGTATTCTCCTCTACTAGAAGAAACGACATTATTTTCTTCATTGTTGTTGCAGAAAAACGTGTAGTTGACTTTAAGCAGGGCTAACACACCACCGAAACAACAAAGAAGTTTTGTAAATTATCCTCTTATAAACGTGCGAAAACGAAACGAAACGTTGCATATGACGGCAACTTTCCCTTGATCTTGCAGGGCAGCGAAGGAAAACAACGTGAGAATTGCCACGTTGAACGCAAAGTGGGATCTAGGCGGCAGATATTTTTGCAATAGATATTAAGCACATGCTCATATCGAACTACATGAATATTTCTGAAATTGAATATTAAGTTACGTTCATTAATCTGACGTAGAGTAATTCATCTTTTGACGAACATAGTACAGTCATATGTGCGAATGAAGTGTCAGACTGTAGTTTTGAGCTTACGTCAAATTTTCTGCCCAAACGATAAAGTTGTGTAGTCTGGCTGAAATTACTGACCACCAAAAGAAAGATAGATGGAGCGAGCGTAGTGCATCAAAAGATAGAATACTGATTTCTACTTTGTGCAATTTTGTCATCAGTGCAGTTATCGTATCTAGACGTTCTACATTTTCATCCAAGATTTTCATGGTTTATATTTGGTCAAAAATATGATTTCCTAAAAAAAAAAAAAGATTTGCCGAATGAAGGCAAAGACAGACGGTATGAGGAGAGAATATATAATCTTAAAGAAGTAATACCACTGTTCTGACGTGAAGGATTGTGTTATACGTACGATAGACGTAACTGAGGGTGACTAATAAAAATAGGCGATGACTTTTGTTGCCGACGGAAATAGACAAAGTCAAGGAAGCAAAGGGAGCGAGTCGAAGGAAAGATGACACATTCGCCATGTGAAGAATGGCCAATGCACTCATTACCAAGAATCACTATCTAGATAAGTTTGTACTTGCAACTATAAGGCAGCCATCCAATTTGTCAGCTTAAATAAACCTTAATAGCGAGATAAATGATACCGGAAAGAGTTTTAATGCCAAAGTACTTAGTTCAAGAAATTATGGAAAGTTAGAAGAAAATTCATTTATGGGTGGTTAAGTATTGGAAAAGCAGACCTGCCGTGAAAATTGAAAACAAGTTCAGAAGACTTTACTGTGGTAGATAAGGGGGTAGAAGATGGTTGGAAAAACGTACTTATGGCATTTGAAAACATTGAATTTAGAAGCAATCTTGCCGATATAAAGAAGAAACATTTTTTTCAAACGCTGAAAGAATGTTTGATGTTTTCTATGTATCGTATCAATGAAGCCTAATACACGATAAATTAATATCTGCTTCCAAGTATTCCTTTTGCATTTCCTACTCTAATATAAACACATGTACTGTTATAGCTTGATCGAATCATTGATCGTATGAATAAAAGAAAATGTGTTTTAGATTAGAAACTCATTTACGTTAAAGACGTAAAATGTTTGGTTAGAAGTATTTAGAATCAATACTAGTACCAAGCAGCATACTACAGCAGTAGTATGGCTGTCATTCACTGTCTCATCACTCAATATTTTACAGTGGCCAAGGGTAAAAACGAGAACATAACTCGGAGCACAACAAGTAAATACAGGTGTTTCCCACATCCTTGCACAAACTTCATTACGGGAAAATTGGTTGTAACAAGACATTAGGCACGTCATCACAAATGGAAACAGGGTTCAGATGAGATCTGGGTCATTTGAGATATTTTTAAGTCCTGCTAAACCGCTCGTTCAATTCGAGTTCATGATTCGGGTAAAAACCAAGGGCGCAGCCGTTGTTTATGAAAGGATCCACAAACGATCAAGGAATATTACCCATATCAACCTGTCACGGTTGGTACACGTCAATCGGATCAACATTAGCGATATTTGGACTCCCTTGGCGAATGAAAGATTCAAATCCGGGCTCGCTGGTCTTCTCTTAACCCCCGAAGTCCCGATTATTTTTAGACGTCGGAGCGATCGCGGCAGACACTGAATGAACGACCTTTAAGCACAGGCTTGAACTTTGCCATCGGAACGAATGAGTTCTCGTTCAAACACCTTCGAACGCGCATCGTGCGAATTTCCACGAGTTATTTGTATTATTCCAAACGAGGTCAATGTTTTCTGTCCTGAAACTAATTTGATGTCACTTTCTTCCTGCCATAAGAGTTCTCATATCTTCAATACATCAAATTGAACATGCAACGGGTAGTATTAAAAATCATATTGCCTATAGAATAAAGACATGCAGGTAGCTAATTTTTCCAACAATTCGAAACTAGTTCAGTGCATGATTATATGTAGTGGATATAGGCATAATCAGTAATTGTAGTGTTATAGAATTTGTCGAATTAAGGGTTTAAAGAAATTATGTCTCTTGTAACAGTTAAGGTAAACGACAAATGTTTGAGTTATATCTATAATATAATCTAACTGATTCGTCTTAAAAACAGTGCTAAACGTATAGCGAAAAGTACGTTAACTAACCATCGCATAACATACAGAACATCTATAAACATCGTTATTGGTGAACATAGCTGAGAAAGTGTCCAATTATTTAAAAAGATCTAAACGATCGGGAAGCATTCTTACGTCGACCGATATTTTGTAACCTTGTATTCCCTATTTTTCGTAGCATTCCCGAGATTGCAATGAACAGAATACAATTCCTGTTCACTTTAGAAATGGATACTTGACACATTAATCAGTTATTACAGCAGTGTGTCAAGCGAACATCAAAGCTTCATAACTTGAAAACTGAGAACCGGAACTTCGAATTTCCCATATTTTAAATACAACTGCTAATAAAATCTTTACAGGCATTACCAATACGATGCCTGTTTCAACAAAACGTAACAATTACCCTAATTAAACCTTTCTTCAACTCACTTTCGGCAAGAAAGAAGTACCTATCTCTCCCACAACCTAGCACACGATAATGAAACCAGTGAAAGGTATGTCCAGCATTTAACAAGGCCCACGATACCTAATCATCGACGCGAACTTATCGCTTGGCATCCAAGGAGTACACTTAACAGCTTCACGACCATCGAACGTTAACAGCTACCCGCTGCCAAGCAGTTAACGTATTCAGGGAAACGTACATAGATCCTACGCGAACTCAGCCAAAGTGTCGACATTTCGAGCGGTTCAACGATCCTCGCTAAAGTCCGTGATAACCTTCAGCATCATTGGAGCAGTAAGGTCGCCAGCGAGATGTAGCCGTCAGGTAGCATTCTAAGTGCGAGCTGATGAGAAAGGGGTAGCGGAATAACTCGCTCGCGGGAAAAAGAACACAGAGAGAATCTGCCGACGTCCCTGCTCGACGGGGGACACAGTAGAGGGGCGTCTTCAGGGTTTGGCAGTAGTGACCATGCCAGTTTCCCGCGAGCGAGTTGGAGTCGAACGCGACTATCGAGTGAGAGGAGCAGCCAGCCTGGCTCATCGCGTAGTGCCTAGTAAAACGAGATGACGGGCTCGCGGCTGAGACCCGCATTCCTCGTGGGCCTCTTCCTGGGCTTGCTAGTCGTCGCCTTGCAGGGTGAGTACAAGGGAAAAGTGATGTTTCGATGACGGCGGAGTAATCGGCACGGATACACATCATGGGGAGCGAATATCGTTCGCGCTCAGCCATGAAGTTCCCATCCAAGCTTGTAGGGTGGTAGATGGTAGGCGATGTCTACGGGTCTATAGTGTTTTCAGCAAAAGGTATACTTTGCAATTATCGGTAATAACGTAATGTGTTAAACCATACATGATACTTGATACGATACTCCGATCGTGATACGCCCGGGAACAGGTATTGACTTCAGGTGCTGTAAGCACGAGTGTTCACCCGAATCAGCCGCTAAGTAGAATGTACCTCGAGCAGGGAGAAGTATTCGCGGTGTGTGAAGATGTTACAAAGTTATATCTGAAGATATTTAAAGAAGCAATTATTGTGCGTGAAAAGCGTCCCCGGTCCCAATTGTTAAGACTTAAGAGCTAAGAAACGGATACGGAACATTTGTAGTCTATATGCTGGATATAACCGTCCTCGAGTCAAGTTGAAGTTTCTCATATCCACCTCCGCTATAAATGCTGGCCACTGGTATCGAGTTACTAGCTGCGTCAACGAACCCCCGTGGTAGAATTCCCTGTGACAACCCGTTAAAAATCCTCCTGTCACAATCGCCATCGTGTGCACACCATAATCGAAGTATCGATTTCGGTGGTAGCCGCATATTTATATCTGATACTCGCCGTTCCGCTACTCTTAGCGGTGGATCATCATATGATGCCTCCTTATACGCACAGAGCCAATATTCTATTGATTATTTATACGCCGTTGGGAGCCCGTGGTCGATTACGTAAACGAGCGTATACGTTATCCCCGATCCAGGCTCGGTACAGGCTTTGTGACGTCACACTCGTCTCCTCGTGACGTCACAAAACAGGCAACGGCGCGCATAAGATGAAACGAAGATCCCCATATCACACCCATTCTTAGTTTTTGCGTCGCAAAGACGAACTTTTTACCCTTACAGACACTTCTCCTAGTCGGAAAGAAGGTCGTAGTGATACAGGAAACTTTAGGGGTGATGGGGTGGGGAGGGGGTGAGGGTGTATAACGTTAATGGGGAAAGAGAGAAGACAGTGACGCAACAGTCAAGCAGAATAAAACGCAATGAACTTCACGAAACGCTGACGAACGAGCGCGTGACGATTGACTGACGAAGGTCAATGTTACGTAAGGTCTCAGAGTGGGTTGTTCGCGTCATTGCTTCCTGGCGCGTTGAGCAGCTTCCGCCTTAAGGAGCTCATACGATTCGTAATGTTAACGCGAGCGATCGGAGGGGTTGGATGACAGCCACCGTTTTGCAGTCGCGTCAAACGTCGCTCTTCAAACATTTGTAAAAACAGTAATGATAATTTAGATCATTTGAGAGTTGACTATTTTTCGATTGGGTTAATATAATTTTTCATAAACGCGTCAAACGTCGCTCTTCAAACATTTGTAAAAACAGTAATGATAATTTAGATCATTTGAGAGTTGACTATTTTTCGATTGGGTTAATATAATTTTTCATAAATTAGACATCAGTGCACAATTATTCCAAAAAACATTATGTCGAATAGAACAAGGTTTTCGTTCCTTACATCTTTTTTTTTTATTTAATTTTACTAAAGTCAATTAAAAATGTCCACGTTTAGTACAATTTATGTAGATTAAGCCATTTACTAGATCGGATGAACAAAATAATTTGAATTATTTGACATGAAACACGTCTTAAAATTTTAATAAAACTCGACATGCGATATCATCTCATACGTCTATTTTCCACTGAACTGTAGCAACCAATTTATAGGTCTCTTGTAGAATTAGGAAACGAGCTCAGTAAATGTCCATGACATGTTAATAAGGTATTTCTATAACGGATGTTACAGTGAAATAAATATCTCCAATAGAATCAATATTCTCTTGAACTTACTTCATGTTAACTGTGTAAACAATAAAATTATAACGCTATTACGGATTTTAACAAACACGGACAACCAACAGAGAGGTCCAGAGACACATTAATATCAGAATTAAAAAACCAATTCTCAATTCAAGGATACCTTATTTTAGGATTCGCGTAGAAGTAGATTGTCACCGACAAGATGATAATTGCATAAGCCGTGCACAAATTCGTGCCAGAAATTGTCGCTAAAATTCTGAATCCGTCATGTACACTGATTTTGACAAAACTATTGGCACGTTAAGCATCAAATTGCGACAAAAATCAGTAACAAAACAAAACGTACGTTTCCACGAATCAGCCATAATACACATCAATACTGACCTACAAAAAAAAGGCCACTGACAAATATCATTATTCCTACACAATCATTGTTCATTACAATCAAACCTTTTTATTGCGATGCTTTATTGTACTCAGCATTATAATGACTAGGAAGTTATTATAAATTTGAAAGAAAAAAAGAGAAAAATGAATTTACAGCATTATTCCGAGTGGGCAGAAAGGTGCTTGGGTGAGGCTATTTATACCTTACTATGCTTTTTTCCAGTTAATCTGGAGCACTGCGGGATACAAAAATGATCATCCGGGATTCCAAACACTACCGTGACGCGTCGTACGAATCTTTTTAAAAATCGCCTCGACCAAACTCGCTAAAAGACTGTACGTGCTGCAAGGTACGGAACAGGATTCAAGATTCTATCTTTAACCACAGCAGCTGAGCTTGCCAAACGACAGCTGGTCGAACGCTTAGTCCTATCACTTGTATCCTAACATTTTCCTGTTTTCTATTCACTGTCGCATTATCAGAATTCACCAGAATGTTGTAAAACACATGATAAATGACGTAAAAGGAAAAATCAAGTATATATATCGTGTAGCGCAGGAGTCGAATACTTTCCTTACTACCTGCTATTAAAGACGACATGGGTAACACAGCTTCCTAAGTGTGAAATTAAGTGGAAAAAGACGAAAGATTAATTTCGACTGTTACACAACTAGCGGAAGTGAGACCACATTCAAAACGTCACGTTTTGTGATTGGAAAGAATTCGCATATTCAGAAGAGCTGCATTGTCAGTACGGTAGAAAACTAGATCGTCGTGCCAGAATCTTTTGACGTGCGCCATATTCAGTGGCACGACCTAGGATCTACCCTCTCCTCAAATGAGCATACTCGCAGCCACAACGGATCTTCTTTGCAGTCAAATGTGCTATCATCAAATTACAACCTTCCTCTCAACTATTTATTAAAAAAAGCTATCAGTAATAACGCGTTCGGCAATATGAAAATACAACGCTTTCGGTTGTGTGAAATCGTGTGATTCGTCCTGCTGAAAGTAAGATTGTATTCCAAAAAGTATGATTTTTAACCCTTTGCGGTTGGAAGGCGCCGCTCCGGCGCCACATAGATTCGCACCGCAGGTTGGATGTCGCCGGAGCAGCGACCATTGATGTTTATGTTAAATTTTGTTATCACCAAGCGATAGGGACACAGTATTGGTACTTGAAGAGGTTTCTTAGCTATTGATGTTCTTTCCGCCTCATTCGCAAAAATCGCGTCAACCTGCCACCTTGTCCGGCCGAAAAAGTCTCCGACCGCAAAGGGTTAAAAAATGGGGTGTCAACAACTTTCACATTTTGTTTAAATACCAATGTTTTCATAGAGGTCCTAAAAAAGAAGGCTGGAGACATGTGCTGTAGCATGTACATTAACAACAAATAACATAAATTATAAAAATCTAATGGTTTTAAAAATCTCCTAAAACTTAAAAGAACTTGGTTCAATACTACGACAAAAGTAGCAACCAATATTATAGAGACTATCCGACAAGCTTGACTTCTAACACGTTGGAGCTGAAAGCAGATCAGGCTTCCAAACTAAAATATCCTGACGTACGCTATGCGACTAGGTTTACACCTTCCACACGGTCTTGGAAGCATACGTGGCATTAGGATTAGAGGCGATGATGCTGTCCAATTATTCTTTTCCTCATGAGGCTATGTTATGTTAGAAAAATAGGTCGCATCTCGACTCATTCGACCATACAATAAGGCGAAGAACCGATTGTGACCAATATTCTCCAAGTGCACTGCCGATAAAAATACTATTCACTCATCCGATATATAAATATTTCCAAGTGTTGCTCGGCCGAAAGCCGCCTACCCGTCGCTAAACATAGAAAAGGCGGCCTCGCCGTCCCCAGGTACCACCAGAGTTAGAACGATATCGATATTTTCACCGGCCGTGCTGTAGTCCGACTTACGCATCCCAGCTCACAGATCTGATCTTTCGATTCAGCGAAGAAAGAGAATTATGCATAAAAAGACGGCGACAGTATCGAGAGCAATATAACAGGCCACGATGTTACGTAGAAATTTTCCATTTCCGAACTTATGATTTCATAACCTCAAACTTTCTTCAAACGCAAATGGCTAACTCTTACTGAATTCAAACAAATCCTTACTTCTCACGTGATTCCTGTAATAAAAAGTGATCCCACCGAAGAAGGGAGTAAAATAATTCAAGAGAACTTATACCAACCGCTAATATTATTTATTGGCCTCTATGTTACACGTCGCTGAAACAAGGTCTTTAGGCCCTGCCAACTTTACCTCGAAGCAAAAAGAAAAAGGTTTTTACTTTATAAATTCGGCCTTTACCGGGCTAGATGATATTGGAGGAAAATTTTGCAAAACTCGACGGCATGGGTAATCATCGATCGACTTAGCAGTCGCCACCTGCTAAGTTGACAGGTCGTGACTGTTGCCTCTTAACACCTGTCATTGTCCCCGAAGCACGCGCCTTACCCTAGACGATGCTGTAGCACGACTTTGACAAGATCTTGCGTCACCTGGGTCAGATATTTCGAGCGGTCGCGTGGCGTTAAACCCTACCCAAAGCTCCCCACCAAGTTATCTAACGCTGCTCAACTCCTTTTGGCAGCGCGGATAATATACGCGTGCCATGCGCAGCGGGAATTCTTGCTGCTAAATTCCTGGCAACTGGGCGAATCTGTGCAGGATCGAACCGATTGTCGCGAGACGGTGGGAAAAAATAGATTTAGTACAACCATGTTCCGCGAAATTGACACAGTATCCCCTACATCGGTAACTACCTTTAACTGTATGCCGAAAATGGGTGAAACTTGACGTTAAATGCTGACTCTGACAGAGACTAGAAGACTGACAATTTTCCTTCGGTGTTACTGAGGCGACAAAAATATGTCAAGGAAAGTTTAAATACAATAGCTGTTTAAAATCGATGTTTTAACTTGGAAATGTCAATAGAATTTCAGGAATAATAGTCTAGTTTATGAAATACAGTCTATAATGTATATGATACAGTATACAGTATATGATGCGTATGAAATGTTTCAAAGTGATTTAACTTACTCTGGAGTTTGAAACGTGATATTTATTATTTCGTATTGTAGGTGTGCAAAGCGAGGAGCTGGAAGGAGTACCACCAGAGGATCTATGTCGACCATATATCGAGAAAGCGCTAAAGGATCTCGGTACAGGTAACAGTGAACGTTAAGGAATATTTGGCTGGGGCACAGCGATCTCTAGAGTCTTTTGTTTGAAGGATCTTTGGAGCAGATCAGTGCAGAGATCGGGACCCAAGATGGAGAAAGTCAACAGGAGGATGCGCTACAAGGAAGCGAAGAGGTGCAAAACATGACAATAAGGATATTCTAACAAACCGATTTACGAAATGAAATTTTTTAATAACACTAATCCATCTGAATTTCCATAGCGTTAAATGAACAACAAAAAAGAATGTTACACGATGAAAATTTTCTTTAAATGCTAAATTTTACTCCGGGTTTAGCAAGCTGACGAGCCGAGCGGTGGGAGCACAGAAGAAGGAAGTGAAGAGGTAACGGAAACCGATGCTTCTGTCGAAAAGGAAGGTGAAGGTAGCAGAGAAGAAACAGCTGAGGAAGAAGCTGTCGCTAGCGATGAGCAGGCAGATGAACAGGCCGACAAAATATCTGGTGAAGACGAACAGGCTGACGCTTCGACCGGTGATAGTGCCGAGGTTACTCAGGCCGATGAAGGTAAACTTTGCGGAATTACAAACACAATGAGTTACGTTTTAATCTGTAACAGCGGGTAACAACTGTAATGTACGCTAATTTCAGTGCTCATCTTTTTCTCCATATCAATGTTGATATTGCTCTTTCGCTGTACAAGTTTTATTTTCTTGTTTTACACAAACGTCTCCAATACGCGAAATAGAACATTTGATTATTATAGCAATTCAAACAATATCCAACGAAAAAATGTTTCTTAAACTATTATACACATTACAAACGCGAATACCGCAATATTTTGAACTTTAATTCTGTGCTTCGTAGAAGGAAAATCGACCGAAATCGAGGAAGAAAAAGAGAGTTCTGCTGAAGCAACAATAGACAGTGAGGAGGCTAAAGCTCTTGAAGAAGACGCAGAGCAAAAATCTGCTGAAGAAACTGAAGCCGAAAGTGAGGAAACGGCTGGAACGCAGGAAGATGGCGCCGAGAAGTCCGACGAACAGACAGGAGAAGCAGAACAGAAAGACGAAGGAAGTCCGAGCGACGAAGTGAAGTCTGAAGAAAAGGACGATACCGCCGAAGACGACGGAGTTTCCGAGGCTGACGCAGAAGATACTGAAACTGATGAAGGAGGCGAATCGAAGGGTGACGAAACTGAAGACGATTCTGCTACTGAAGCTGACGATGCGGTCAACGAATCGCATGCTGAAGATGAGGCGGAATCTGCAGCTGCGTCAGACGAGGAAACTGTGATAGAAGAAGACGACTCGAAGGCTCAGGAAGAAGCTTCGAAAGAAGAGGCAGAAGTATCTAAAGAAGGTGACGATACCTCCAAAGAGGAAGAAGTTAGTCAGGTAGAAGAGGGTGAGGCGTCCATGGAAGCTAGTGTCGAAGATGTTGGAGCGGAACAAGAGGATCGAACGGACGAAGAAGCATCGAAGGAAGACGCCGATGTGAGTACGGACGCTGAAGAGGGAGATGATCAAGGAAAGGTGGAAGGAGCATCTCAGGAAGACGCTGAACCGGTACCTGAGGAAGGAGAGTCAGAAGAAAGCAGTAAAGACAAAGATGCTACTGATGAAGCTACAGGTGATAAAGCTGAGTCTGCCGAGGAAGCTATAGATGATAAAGCTGAATCTGCCGAGGAAGCTACGGATGAGAAACCTGAGTCTGCTGAAGAAGCTGCGGGTGAGAAAGCTGAATCCGCTGAAGAAGCTAAAGATGAGAAAGCTGAATCGGCCGAGGAGGCAGACGAGGATGTAGCGAAATCTCGAGGAAGACGGGAAGTTGGAGAAGCACCAACTGAAGAAGCCACAGAATCAACAGAAGTGGAAGAAGAATCCGGAGCAGGTAAGTTTCAAATGCATTCAGTTTTCATTCAATAATCATCTTTAAATGAAATGGTAACATACAATAGGTAATGATATTTGAGATATATTTAACTAGACGCATGGATAGCATGATATTTCTAAGATATCTTGTCCTTTTAATTATATCAGAATAAATTGCTGATAATAAATAAAAATCATGATTCAAAAACAGGTGCAAGCGAAGAACAAGAACCAACGCCAGAAGAGGACCTGATTGAAGAAATTGTGGTGCCAGAACACCTAAGGCCGCGTGATCACATCGATCAATTGTTGAAGTTAGATGAGGAAAACGAAGAAAAAGAACGAGCTATTCAAAAAATGGGTGATATTATTTTGAGAGATTTGAAGAGGCTTTATGACAATGCCATTCAACCTTTGGAAACACTGTATAAGTACCGGGATTTAAGCAACAGACATTTTGGAGGTAAAGTAATAGAAATAGAACTATAACAACTCTTAATACTAAAATAGATTTCCAAGTAAAGTCTATCATCTTACCAGATTCATGAAATTATAACCGTCATAAACACAAACAAGGCAAAAACGTGAACAGTATTGAAAAAATCTATACAATCTTGTGTTAATTGTTTTATGAATGATACTAGTGTCTTCAAAGATAACAACTCTAATTGTTTTCTGTTTCCACTTAGATCCCGAGATATTCTCAAAGCCACTAGTTCTCTTCATGGGCCCCTGGAGTGGTGGCAAATCGTCTATTATCAATTACTTACTTGATATAGAATACAAGCAAACTTCTCTTAGGACAGGTATGTCCCTATATTTACGACTTTCAAAAGTTTAGCATAAAACGTTTAATTCGACAAATTTGTTCTGAAATTATAGGTGCTGAACCGTCGCCAGCTTATTTTAACATTATAATGCATGGTGAAGAAGAAGAGATTCTCGACGGTACTCAACTGGCTGCTGATTGGACTTTCTCAGGTTTACAAAAGTTTGGACAGGGATTACTTGATCGCCTCAGAGGTTTAAAATTGAATAACAAATTGTTAGAGAAGGTGAGCAGGTCAAATACTCTTTGATACATCTTATCAGGAAAATTCTCCTAATGAAAAAATCACTAATCGTTTCTGAAACAACCTTCCTTCGCTAGGTGAACATTGTGGAGATACCTGGCATTCTTGAAGTACGTAAGCAAGTTCAACGCGTATTTCCCTTCAATGATGCGTGTCAATGGTTTATTGACCGAGCAGATATCATCTTTTTGGTATATGATCCATCTAAATTGGACGTCGGACCCGAAACAGAGGCAATTCTTGATCAGCTCAAAGGCCGAGAGTATCAAGTAAGCTTATATATCAAATTACGGCTGCTAAGAAAAAAAAAACATTACCGTACGTATAATTACCGAGCCCTGCTCACGAACTATAATATATCTGTCACGCAGACAAGAATCATATTGAACAAGGCTGACCAAGTAAAACCGGAAGAACTAATGAGAGTACAAGGTGCATTAATTTGGAATATATCGCCACTGATGTCCAGTGCCGAACCACCTATAATGTATTCCACGTCTCTATGGTCACTCCCTTACGAGGCAGGCGCACCTACCAGACTGCTCTATGCTCAAGAACGTGCATTCCTTCGTGATTTACGTTCCGCTATTGACAAGAGGGTTGAACACAAGATCGCTAGCGCCAGAAGATTCGCTGTAAGTATGCTGTTATTAAAACAGTAACAGATGTACTGAGTAGATTAACACATTTGACCCGATACAACTTGTTCCTTAATACCAACATCTTGATATACGTATATCAACACATAAGCAACATACGATAATGAATACTTGTGGAGATCATAGCCAAGTTTTACTAATTGCAGGTACGAGTGCGCAACCATGCAAAGATGGTAGATTGCTACCTGACAACCTACTACAATCACAAAACGTTCTTTGGCAACAAGAAAGAAATCAGTGATAAGATAATTGAAAATCCACAGGACTATCATATTTATGAGGGTCTGAGTACTTTGACAAACATATCACGCTACGACCTTCCTGACCCGGATGTCTACCGAGACTTCTTCCGCCTCAATGCTCTGTACGACTTCCAGCAACTAAGCGCAACCTGCACGTACTTCCGAGGTTGCCCAATAAATAGGCTGGATGTAGCTATAGCTTATGACCTTCCCGAGCTCGTTGGCAAGTACAAGAAATCAGTAGAGGCAGTAATCCATGAGAGTGAAGCCAATAGTCCACTTAGTTGAGTATTATCGCATACCCTGGAATAAAGCTCTTGATACCATGTGAAGTATCCAAAGAAAACGGAGTGCACTGCCGATCGATATACAACGCGCATTGAACCAAAGTAATTTCATTACCTCAAGATGAACGGAGTAAATCGATGCAGTTTCAATTCAGAAGAATATTTGAGATGGTACCGAGGACTTTACTTCCCAACATTCGGACAGCAGTTTCTTTTTGTCCCTAGCGGGTCACAATAGAGAGTGGTCGGTGGAACAGTATAGGAATATTGTGCCCATTGACGATCGTACGATCCTGCATAATGACTTCGATGGTAATGTTCAGGGAGTACGATTAAGAAAGTTCGACCGTTGGCACTGGAGCGAATGCCAGAAGAAGATTCTTCTGTGCCTACTAAGATTAGCGTGGTAATGCATTGTTCGAGAAGGAAAACTCGAACATTACCATTCCGAAGAAAATGAACAGTGAGAGAGATCTACTGGAATGTATTCAGACATACTGTAGCTTTGTTCATCAAATTCCTATCAAGATGTACCTCGAGTAGTATTGCGTAATACCACACGACCGTTTCATTAATAACAAAATATAATGGATGCAATGAGCCGCGTTTGATGAGGCGTGCTAAACTTATGAAAATCTAGTCTAGTTATAACAATTACGAACGAGGTACCGTGATGCACACATTGTATACTTGATTCTCTACTAAGGGAGAAATACATTTAGCTGTATGTCTGTAATTACTCATAAAGTTACTTCCATTGCGAAGAAAGTCACACGCCTTTCTTCCTTTATATTCGTGGAATGGCCTTGTATAAGCAGATTGTGTTCGTATTGAAGGATAGAAAGTAATTGTTAAAACAAAAAAAAAAAGAGATAAACTTAATATATATACATTCATTATGCAGCAACACGTTTCCACCTCACATTGCATTCTCCATTTTTCATTACGGAAACATTCAAGAAATATTATGTTCTTCAATTCGTCCGAAGTTTGTTTGCTTGCTATTTTCAGACTTTATAAAACATGATTCGTAATCACTTATGTAGTGTTAAATAATAATTGCTCATCTGCATATCCTTTGACATTGATTATACATTGCACATAAAAAAAGAAGTAGACCACATAAACACACACTAGACATGTAATAATGATGCAGTTAATTGGCTTTTTTGGAAATATGCAGTTTGTTAATATTATCATAATTATTATTACTCATATTAATATTATAACTACTATTATTGATTATTATGATTATTATTATTATTGAAGTTATTATTATTAGTATTAATATTACTATTACAAAATATTATAGAGCAACATATTTATTATGTTTAAAGTTATAACTGACATATTGTCAGAGCACCTATTTATTTAATAAGGATAATAATTATATGTAATTTAAATATTGCGTACTTAAACTATGTAGAAATATTTTATGAGATATATGAATTATGCTTTAGGAATTGTACTTTTTAAATAAGACTGTGTGTGATAATTGTTTGTCTGCACATTATTGCCTCATATCCAAATGCAATGATTTAATTCAATAGATGGAACTCAACATATTGTTATAATTATTTTAAAGATAATCATGCATTTTTGAATGTATTAAATGTGTTTTTAGCAAAGGATATAACTGTGCTCTGTGATAAACTACAGCAACCACATTAGTTGTAATTATTTGAGAATGTAGTTACTTAACATTCACTAGAAAAAATATTCAAACAAAAAAGTACTTATTCCACAAGATCAGTAGATCCCCTAAAAAGATTTTGTTCTAACAAGTCAATTATAGAACAAACCGAAAAATATACTCACATTTGGTGTAACTTCTCGTAACCATTCATTAGCTTCTTCATCAAAGTCAAACTTGCACGCTAGTCTTAAATCAGCAGCTGCCTCCTCCCAATTACCAAGTAACTGATTGGCCCTTCCTCTACACTTGTGGGCCACTGCACTGTCTGGGTTTAATACTAGGGCTTGGTTACAATCACGAATACATGCATTTGGCTTCTGCTGCATTAAGTAAACCTGGCCTCGTTTTGCATATAATAAAGATGATTGAGGATTTAGAACAATGGCTTCGGTGTACAATTCTATGGCCTTGTCATAATTATTTTCTGCAAAAGCTGATACAGCTTCTGATCTTTTCTCTTGAGACTTTGCAATTTCATCTTCCGTTGGTTGCATAGTAGCATTACCCATTCTCTGTGGGGCATCCATATCAGGTTCTATAAAATTTATGTGTTTTGAAGGTTGGAATTTTTAAATCAACATACAAGACAGAGTATTATATTTAATTTGAAAATTTGTCCATAATTGTGAAAACTAATTCAATAATTTTGTTAACTAAGATAAATTAGTTTTATGCATTGTGGTATGATTTATCAATTCAGAAACCCTAAATGCCCTGATAGAATTTGTCATACTGAGAAAATAAAATCATAATAAGCTAATTATACATACGAATAACTCCTGTCGTGTCAAGTTCTAAGTCACTTTCGTCACTTTCTGGTGTTGGTTCTTGTTTTGGTTCTGGTTTCGGTTCGCTTGCAGTTGCTTTGAATTTACATTTTTCTTCTGATGCTGGACTTGGTATTTTTCCACCAAATTGTTCAATAAACCCTTTTAAGAAACTTAGTTCAGGTTTATGTAGTAGCGTTGGATCCACTGTACAAGCTTTAATGGCATCTTTTAATGGTGCTTTTAAGAGTTCTTCAAGCTTTAGTGCTGCAGACATTTTTATATCCTATGAACACCAAATTAAAAATTACACTATTTTAATTAATAAAATGTATTAATTAAATAGTACAACAAAGTTTCATGTAGAAATAAGACACAACATCAGGTAAAACATGCATTTGTCCTCAGCTTATTTATTAACCATTTTCTACTTTAACAGTTACGAGAACCTCAAATGTATACTATGTAATCCTGGTAACAAAATCAATAATTTAGTTAATGTGTTATCAACATTAAACATCACATCACAATCAACACTTAAAACAGAGCACACATAACATCAATATCTGTAAAGTTAGGAGTTACTGACTCCCCAAATAACAGATAGAATTGTAACAAATTAGACTAGACTTATACGAGATGTGTGAGAATAATATCAATATTCGAATAATAACATAAAATTCAAGAACATTATAAAGATTGCACATTCAGTCTTATATAGCTACCTAAGTAAGCCATAAATTCAACTCCAAAGTTACTTGTTACCACCCATAAATTCTCTATTTGCTGATTTAGTTGTTTGACGATAAAGATACACAACCTGGTTGCCCTTGGATCCCGACAAACCTCACTATAGTCCGATACTGCATTTCTCAGATCTTTTAAAAGAGCTTTATTACAATTTGTCATCTGACAATATATTTGTATATATGTCAAATGGAGGTTATTAAATATCCTTGTGTCAAGATGGATAAAATTGTAGGAGGGATAATGCTAGCCATAACAGTATGTCAGCAGACTAGACAGTGACAATGCTACAATGCTTAGTTAAGGTCAGTGATTTAATTGTATTTAAATGTATTATCATTAAATTGTAATGCTCACCAATTATTATATGGAGACCGACACAGTACTACTCCAAAAGTTGAACAATAATAACGTTTCACGTAAATGTAGTTGTCAGTAGTGAACCGGTGTACTGGTATGACACTGTACATATGACACTAAAAACACAAGGTACGCGAAGAGCTAAACACGACGAACATTGAATATATCTTCTTCTTCTTCTTCTTCTTCTTCCTTTCGTTTATGGATACTGATGGATACACACCGGCTCTGCTCTACCGACCATGTGTGTCACTACTGTCTGCGTTTACTATTTTACTCACTGTGAATTTAATTAATGATTTAATTAATTTTATGTTCCGAGTTTCAATTATGTTCATTATATGTATGTGTTGGGTCATTATGTTCGGTTTGTTTTATTATGTTAATTAATAAGTGTCTTTTATTGTCTTTTAGGGTGCATTCCCATAGTATATGGTTAATGTTTTGAACACTCGCGTTGTTGCACTCACATAGGCGGGATGGTTTTTTCCCAATTTTGTGTAAATATTAGTTAGTAATGCGATTGACTATTATTTTGTTAATTATTGTGGTTTCTTTACGTGTAAGTTCCATGTTGTGAAACCATGGTCTGGGTTTGTTCGGATTTATGTGCTTGAAGTATTTATGATTTTGTAATGCTTTTAATGTCATTTTTTTGGTTAGTTGTGCTTGTTTTATGTTTAATATACATGTTTATAATGTCATTGTCTTGTAGTATCATAAAATTGTATGTGCTGTGGATATTTGTATTTGCGGCTATTTGGTATTGAATATATCATGTAGGCATTTGCCTAGCAGGCCTAAAGACTGTCCTTTCAAATAAAGTCAATGCAAATTGAATTTCAGTATTAATTTGTCCAATAAATTCTTAAAAGA
Source organism: Anoplius nigerrimus (assembly GCA_914767735.1). NCBI lineage: Eukaryota > Metazoa > Arthropoda > Insecta > Hymenoptera > Pompilidae > Anoplius > Anoplius nigerrimus. The sequence goes on along the minus strand of OU612085.1, from coordinate 17,575,844 downwards.
AATTAAGTAATTGTGTATTCAATGTGTTTTGAAGTTTACAATTTTATTTGTGGGACCGTAAACTGTGGCAACGTTGCATAAATGTTCTCATTGATAGACATTTTTAAACTACATACATATAAGCTTTAAGATGCGTGTGGTGCTTAAGGTAATACCTCCGCGACAATCCAAGTAAAAAGTTTTGGCTTACAATTAGTGTCCACATTATACGTATTACCAGATTTAGTCTGTAGCCAATTTTTTTGTTGCGTGATGTACCTCCTATACTATTATATTCTCTATATGAATACACACATACTATGAAATATTATTCTGTGTGGAAATATGTATGACACGCCGCATATTTTTTTGAGATGAGGAACGCGGCCGGCAATGAAAAGACACGCACATGCGATAGAAAAACATCGCTGTCGCACTTCGTATTTTCCCGCCTTTTTCTTTTGCACCGTCATTTTTACCGTTGCAATGTTGCCGCAACGTTTCTACGCGACACCTCTGATAACTCCTCCACAAAAAATAATCGTCTAAATATGTTATTCTTTTTAAATGTTCATTAAAACTATGTGGTAACTAATTTCTATTTATTTGTAAGTTATCCCGAATATGTTACTCTAACAAATATTAGTTTTTCATCCGGATGATAAAACTCCTTCAATGCAAAAAAAAAATAAAAATTTGTCTTTTTCCCATGCTTCTCCCATACTGTGTCTACAAAACACGTCATTTTTAATTGCAATTATCTCATGTTTGATGTCGTCAAGCATCTCCAATTTTGAACATCGTGTGTGTTATGCATTTAATTACTTAAACTACAAGTTTTGGAGAAATTTTGAAAATTTTGCAAACGCGGAGGTACTACCATAACGAAAATACTCACAGTAACTTTGACAACTTGTTATTTTCAAGGCAAGGATTGGAATCGGTGCGTGCTGCGTTTCTCTAGTTACAAGATATTGTTACGGCCTCTTTAGTGGAAAATGGGCATTCAGAAAAACAAATTGACCGTGTAGTGCCGAACTGTTGTGCTTCTAACCGTTCGAACATACATTTTAAAGAACATCTACCTCAACGCTAATAAGTTAAAAAGTTGTATCTAAGTTTACAACGGAACTCGAAGAAACCTGTTCTTGACAATTAACAACTAACGATATGATTATTTCTCATCTTATAAAACAAAATGTCTGAACTCTTAGAGTGCTACCATGAATCTGTCTTTTCTTCTAATTGCAGAATATCAGCTACAATATATATACCAATACATGTGCCATCTCTATGGTTACATAAAATAAACAATATTTTGCGCCTACATTCAACTGTTAACGACAAATTATTCGTTATCTCATCATTGATTCGATTACTGTTTGTTTGCATTCTTAGTTACGGTCACACACGGCCACACGAAAGACTTCACGTTTACCGCCTCCACAAATGTATTTTTGTGTTCATTACTTTATTTCCCATTACGCAGCGTCGATTGTCCGTAGTAAAGAATTGCGCCACGGACGTTGTTGTTATCCCATTATCGTCTTTATTCCGCTTGAATTCGTAAATTACAACATTTTTTTCTATAAACTGAAGTGCTTGACTTGGTTATCTCTTGCTTTTGAAATTCAAGAACTTATAAACTATCGAAGATGTTATAAACCATGCTAGAAATTAACTCGAAAAATTAACGATCAAGGCCATGCAAATCAAAAACTCGACAATATTAACATTTGATATCTAAAACTATACAAGTATGAAATGTTAAGTATTGAGCTGAAATATACATGTATTTGATTAATAGAAGTTCTGTTTATGCCGCATTATTTGGTGACACCAGGTACTGAAAGTATCAACATTGTCAAGTGTGAAACTAAGCAAACCAGTAAATATAATTTCTTTCATTTCACCGTCAACACAAATTTATTTCTTTAACCACAGTGCATATTTGCTGGAAGATATATATTTTATATGCATATTGTTTCTATACAGTTTTAAATGGATTTTTAATAATTATTGTTGTAAAACGACATTCATAAACTTTTTAAAGTTCGCGGTAATTTTTGGTTGAATACCAGACCGTATTGCACGTGTAAACGTTCAAATTGTGCAGTAAGAAGGTAGAAAACGCTTTACAACTGCGGTTTCCGTTTTCTATTGTTCGTAATAAATCCATTAAGTCTCTTATATACATTATATGTTCGTGTTAAATTACAATTCTCAAGTACTAAAAAGAATGTATTCACTTTTGTAAGTATATATATATATACACGTCATGATCTTACTGCTAGTTATTCAGCGCCGTCTAGCTATCAGTCATCTATAACCTAAGAAACAAACTTTAATGCTTATCACAAAGTTTTATATAATTTGTCACACATAGTAGATAATTTGTCTACTAATTATCGATATATCTTGTTTATATATTTAACAATCTTGGAACAGGAGTAAGTTTGCTCTTTATAAACAGACATCGTTAATATGCTAGTATACTAAACATGCACTCTTATCTTTTTGTTACAAATAATACTATTAAATATAGATATGCCTAAAAATTTGTCACTGCAATTTTCGAACTGCGATGGATATTATCACGCACTTCAGAAATGCGAACTTGAGGTAATATCTATGCACTTCTTAGTATTTGTTTATAAGCTCTCTACACAACAAATGCAATGTGTTATTTGTAAATCATTCATCCCCTTCTAGCATCCAATTGGTCGATTTTTCATTGATTCTTGTCGCGATATTAGAAAGCAAATGATATCCTGTTGGAAAAAAGAGGTAAATATTCATGATGATTGTTTTAATATGCAAAACATTTGATCATCTTCATTAAGATACATTATAATATAATGTTTTTCATAGAGGGAATTAAGCCGTGCTGCAAACCGTAACGCACCTAGGAGAAGAAGAGAACAGTTTACATATAGTCAAAATCTACAGGAAGAAGCAAGTAAAGAATCAAATTTCCCAGTACACAAAGGAATTTAGTGTTGACATTAAATACATAGCACATAGCGTGAGCATAGCTTAACATAATTGTGTTAAAATTATTGGCAATATGAATTCTAACTCAGACTTGCACCGACATAAGAAAATAAAATTAATTAGTGACACAGAACAGAATTCTGTCTCTGGCAATATAAAAGAAATTGCTGTCACAGGCTATGACACTATAAAAAAAAATCTTCAAACACAAAACCAAATTTCTAATCAGTGTAATGATAACAAAATTGAGAGTGCAGATGTGAGTGAGCTTAAGATGCATTTGATAAACAGCGGAGACACGGAGGAAGATTTATTTAAGTTTCCACCAGATGGAAATATTTGTGATATGATAGATGGTAATAACCTTACTAGCAAGTTGGCCACTGTTACACACAGATATTTAACTCCATATTATAAAATAAATGTACAAAAACCAGGAGATGACATATGTATTATGATACACACTAACCGTATTTGTATGCTGTGCTTGGCACCAAGTCACACAATACTTAAAACAGGAATAGAAATTTCAAAAGTTGACTTTAAAGTAAGTGATAAAGTGGACAGAGTGTTAAACAAAGTGTCAGGTAAGGGTAAGCATGGCGCACAACCATTACAAGCAAATTCTAATATTTGTATCGTCACATGTGCTGATGGGCAAACCTATACAATAAAATGTTGTATAATTGGAAAATTAGTAGAAGTCAATGAAATGTTATTGAAAGATCCAGAGCTTCTGAGAATGCCCCCACACAAGGGTGGATACCTAGCAATCATATTGCCAAACATACAACTTTTAGACAAGATGAAGGAGGCACTATTAACCCAAGTACAATATCAATCATTAATAATGGGAGAATTCAATAGTAAAAACAAGCATGATGAATATATAAATAAAGATAGCATGGTCGATATTCATATTGCCAAGGATTTAAATAATGTGGTAAAGCATAGATCACAATCAAGTTCTACTAGTAATGACCATCATCAATTAACAGAAGCCAGTACGTGTACAATTAAAAGTTGACAAAGTAATGAACAATAATGATTAAGTGTGTAAAATATTCTGATTGTATGACAAATACCACGTTGTATAAACGATAAACGAGTTTTATCTTCCTTACATTATTCTTACACATCACATTGTTTTCTTATACATGTAGTTTGGCTAAACTAAAAAAAAACATATATTCCTGGTAACAATGTATTTGACAATTTTCAAATCATATTATACTATGGCTTAATTCTTTGGGTACTTCAATAGAACTATAAAACTTCAGTGCAGCATGTAATAGAAAGGATGTAATTACACAGAAATATTTTTCGTACACATAACAACACCTGCAACAAGTAGATTGTGAAGTGTTTTGGAACAAATCTAAGGTACGTGTGGATTATTATCACTATTTCTAGGCATTGTACTACATTTATTGTTCAACTCTACTAGTTCCGCATTTTCCGTTTCATCTTTATTTGTATTTAATGATTTCTTCATTAAATTTCCTAGTATAATCCCTGCAAACAGTATCAATCCTATCCTATGATTGGATACAAACTTCGTAGCACAATCTCTAGGATTATCAATGTTTAAAGTGTAAACCTGAAAAAAATATTGATGTAAATTATTTTTTTCGATAATAGCTGGGAAAAATAATAAATAAAAGAGATTGGTACCTGGTTGGTAAGATGACTACCAACTAGTCCTACTGCTATGTAATATGGCCAAGTTTGTGCATTCAAAATTCCTGCTAAAGTTAAACATACTATCATAGATGTTCCAAATCCTGTCAAGTACAGCTTTGTATCATCACCAAATTTTAGAGCTGTTGACTTAATGCCTAACAATAGGTCATCTGCTTTATCCTAAACAAAACATTAATTGACAAGAATTGCTTAGTAAGTACATAAAAGGCATTGAACAATTATTTAATAAATAAAGTACCTACTTGATGGGCATATATAGTATCATAAAAAACTGTCCAACATATTCCAGAGATATATAGAGGTAGACACACAGACCAATTGCATGACCCTTGTATAGCAGACCAACCCAAGAGTGCTCCCCAATTAAAAGTCATACCTAGTATTAGTTGAGGCCAATATGTCACTCTCTTCATTAATGGGTACAGTACAACCAAACCTGCAATACCACCTCCTGATTAGATTTCCTTAGAATATTGACTGTTTCAACTTTTTGTCATTGTATTAAATAGTACCTAACGAACTTGTACCAAGGAAAATACTGTACCAGTTTAATTGTAACAAAACAAGTAATCCCACAGTTAACTGACCACACAGGAAAAATAGTGCTTGAGTCTTTGAAATTTCACCAGTAACTAAAGGTCTGTGCTTTGTTCTAGCTACCTGCCAACAAAACATTTTATGTACAGTATGCACTACAAATTCTTGATAGTAATAACAGTTAAAATACAAAACCGAAGACTACCATTTTGTCAATATCTTGATCCCACATGTCATTTATTGTACATCCTGCACCCCTCATTACAAAAGCACCAAATCCAAATAGGGCCAACATATGCATATCTGGTAAATCACCAGCAGTTGCTGCCATGCCTATACTCCAACTACATGGCCAGAAGAGTAACCATGATCCTGTGCAAAAAGAATGATGAAATAAAAGATTGTAATGTTTATTTTTTTTGTATATCTACCTATTGGTCTGTCAATCCTCATTAATTTCATGTAAGGTTGAAGTTTTGGATGTGACCCATTCACAAATTTTGTGGCAATGCTTATATGCCTTAGGTGTTGAAAATTTAGACCTTTGTGATAGTCGCATTTCTGAGATGTCCAAAGGAATGGCTTTACCACATTTTGTTTGCTAAATTGCCTTGTTTGCTTATGATCAAAGTCTACAACCGATAAAGTTGGAACATCTTTATAACAACACGAAGAAGATGATGAAATCACATGTTTAAGACTAGATGCTCTATAGGAATGCAACCTGATCAATGGTGTAAACCACTGACAGTTGCGTACCACCATCATCATACAATTCACATCTGAAACAACAAAAGCAAAACAGTAAATTTTAATTGACATTGTATAAATTTAAATACTATAAGTAACGAAACATTATGTATTGACAATAATATATTCCTTTTCTTTAAGTATGTCTATACAAAACATGTCAGTTTCACACAAAAACTTACCAAGTAACACTGTACATTTATTTGATTACTAAATTCCTGCCGCATTTCTGGTTACATAAAAGCAATAATCGTCATACGACATGCGGACAAGTAATGGCAAGAATAAACTACGCCTTAATGGAATATCATAATCTATTTTGTTTATACAAAATGTGTTCATATTACGTAATTAAAATAGTGACATAAACAGATTCTGGCCAGCGGCCACGTTTCCCACGCTGCGTACAACTAACCAAAACCAACTATCGTCATATCGATTATTCTATGATCAAATAGGTTAGGTTATTATCCATTTTTTTGTGGCTGGAAAAAATGTGATATTTATACTGTGTCGGGTGACACTATCAGTAAAGAACGTACAGTAGATACAGTTCTGAGTATTTGGTCTGCCACCATTCAAACTGAATATCATACCGGAAACTACAGAAGCTGTTAGAACATCATATATGTAGTTAGCATTAGCTGTGATCAACTATTCTTCTAGATATTCCATCCATGTAAAAAGGTATGGTTTAGCATCGTAGCTTTGTAAATGTACGCGCATGTAGCGACAAACTTCATAAATCCCAAATGGTTATTAGAAAGATTTGTTCAAATTTAATTGGTTCCCGGTAAGACAGAATGCAGATGAGTCAAACCGCTTAGGCATGCCATACTTATATAACCTATCGTCTAAGAAAATCGCATTTTCTTATAAAATGGCACCATTTAGTTATGGTGCTAGAGGGAAGTGACGTTTGATCTGCCACGTTTTTCTCGGTGCACATTTCATGTTCAAGGTATTTGCAACGTACCTGCAACACTTTACTATGAGTGCGCTCAAGAAGCCAGAAGTTTTATTCGTTCTTGGCGGACCTGGTGCAGGTAAAGGAACATTGTGTCATTATTTACAAGAACATTACGGTTATGTTCATCTGTCAGCTGGTGATTTATTAAGGGAAGAACGTTCTAAACCTCAATCGGAATATGGGGAGTTAATAGAGACACATATCAAGAACGGTACTATCGTACCAGTTGAAATTACTTGTAGTCTCCTGAATCGTGCTATGCAAACATCTGAGAATCTAACTAACAAGTTTCTCATTGATGGATTCCCAAGAAACCAGGACAATGTTGATGGGTGGAACAAGGTATGTTATTATATTTAATGTTATATATTTTGTAAAGTAAAAATTGTAACTTACGTGCATATTGTTTATTTATGAATGTATGTTTATCTTGTGCTTTTATTTTTTTTCATGTCAAAATAGGAAATGTCAGACAAAGTTATTTTGAAGGGTGTCCTTTTCTGTGAATGCAGCACAGAGGTATGCACAGCTCGATGCCTCTCTAGAGGGGCCAAGGGAAGTGGTCGCAGTGATGATAACATGGAGTCCTTAACAAAGCGACATGAAACTTACATCAAGGCTACAATGCCAATAATTGAGCATTATCAGAAACAAGGCTTAGTGTATAAATTGGATACCATGAAATCACCAGAAATGGTATTTCAGGATGTGAAAAGTATGCTTCATATAGTTGGGTGGTAATATACTGCCAGCTGAAGTTGATGCAGGTGCATCCAGTTGTGGGCGTTATTGGAATATCTGTCTATAGATATTATAAACCCATAAATGTCCTATCCCTAGACCATTTTTATAACTGGCAATTTCTATCCCTTCCTTTCCATGATGGCCTCATTGCCCCAATTCTTTGTGTCCTGACAGCATATTAAGTCTCCATGCACAGCATCGTGATTAGTATTATTGCATCTTGCATTTTGTATTGATGGTTATGCTGTCCATAGTTTAGTGAATAAAGCCTTGAAACCAAAAAACCATCACTAGTTCTTAATAAAGCAGTTCACAACCGCTCATTAAGTTGCAAGTGACCAAACAAATTTGAGACAACTACTTTGAAGTTTTTGGTTCCAAAGTCTAGTCAGTTATAGTTCCATATACTGTATTTAATGGTAAAGCATTAGTAGATTTTAAAATGTTTTTATTGTATTCCTATATGCACAGAGGCCTTATAAATTAATTTTTGGTTTGACAATCTAAAGGAGTACGTCTGGTGGATAGTACAGTTTTTTAATGGAATATTGTAAATCCATGATCCGCATTAAACAAAACTCTTATATTTCCTGCAGTGAATTGATCATGAACACTAAACTAACATTCCTTTTAATGCGTATTGGATTGAAACAGAGACATATGACAGATGGAACATTTGATCTTTGTACAATAAATAATAATTGATTGATGATACAAATGTTCATATTGACGTTGAATAATGGTAATAATTCTTTGATACAAGAGTATATAGAATACTGTTACAATGTATGTGCTCATTGAAACTTTAACAGCAATATATGTACTGTCTGCTGCATATGCCTTTAGAGTGATTTAGACAATATAGCATTCTTTAAACAAATTTATTATATTAACAAAGAGCAGAAAAAAATGTAAATACTGTAAAGTAAGATATATGCAAAATTCTTAGGTACCTGTTGAGAATATGTATTTTATGTCAATGGTGATATTCACATTATGTATACCTTGTTTTTGTACAACTCCCAGTTGAAGTGCAGTTTTCATTCAAATGTGTACTTGGCATTTTAAATTTACTTTGGGAGTTTAAATTTATCAAATATGATTGGGCAGGTATATATGTCACAAGTTTCAGTTACAATGAAATGTGCTAAATAACACTTGTGTATAATATTGTAATATTATTCTCAAACGTTTTTATTTAATATATATTGATGCTTATTGAGCTGCTATTGTGGGTAATTACGGAATTACAATAGGTCCAGACTATGTTCCAATCATTGAAAATTTACATGTACACAACTCGTTGCGATGACAGCGATAAATAGACACAACACCAATATAATAGGAGTTTTTCAACTTCAAGTGGCATGTTGCACCACTAACGTCTTACCGTATACGTCGACGTAGTCAGTGCAATAATGCACAAAGTCTTACTTTTGTCAATAGGTGTATACTTCTTTTGTGACTTATTGTTATGTAACCTGTAGGGGTTCTATTTTTCGTATGGTTATAATTTAATTTCAATGTTTAATAGTTTAATAGTTTGCTCTTAAGTCGTGAAATCTGTATAAATCTTTTTAGGGACAGTTTTAGGAATTAATTAACAGGATTACCGCAGTGCATAATGGTAAATAATTGATTGTAGCTATACACATTATGATTATAAAAGTTATTTCATTATTTGAATATTAGTTGAATTGGAAGGCTTTTTGTTTCAATTTAATGAAAAAGTTTTGTATTAGATTTACATTTCTCCTCAAATGTTTGCCGAAACAAAGTTGAACGGCATTGTTAAAGAATCACGAGAAAATAATTTAAATTTTGTGGGTGCAGTTACAATCAAGACCTTAAGGGGTCAATTATTTTACGAACATCGATGTAATTACAATAATCTTGCTAGCATCATTATTTATTTATTCATTAAATAAACGAATCATATTCTGAACAATGTAAGACGCCTTGTTATGAGTAAATAAAGTCAAATTTGTTTATTGTTTAACATTGTACTTTTAGTAGATAAACTTTACAGTTACAGGAAAATTGTCGTAAACCTCTATGGCGAAAATAACGAATTTTTAATGAATTCCTGGTTTATTATGCCGGAACCAGCGGCAATTCACTGTGCACTATCTTCAAATTAAAAGTATACAATAATGAGGTTTTGTGTACTTATTGTGAGATGATAGTCGAGCTAGCAATTTTACTACAAGAAAACCACAGTAGAAGATAACGATATTTTTTGTGGGCTAAAATATTTACTCTCCTTTGAAACTGTTATATTTCAATATTTCGTTGCTTAGCGCTTTACGAGTTCGACACGTGCTTTGCAGACTGTGCAAGAATGCTTATTTTGTGTTTATATTACTACAGGCAACCTTGGGAAACAAAGTTATTTATCACATCAAAACAAAAATCACTTTTTCTCATTCATAAATAATTATTCGTCTTAAAGCGAGAATGATGAAATTAGTCGTCTGCATTTATATGTTAATCATTTAATTAAAAGGTAAGGAAAAGTGACTGTAGCGGAATCAAAAGTGCGAAGACTTGGATAAGTGTAAGTAGGTAACGTAAATAATTCTGAAGAGCTGAAAAGAATACTTCCGGAATGACACAGGTGCAAAAGAGGTTATCCCTACTCCCGTCTGGCCCAATCCTTGATGTTCTTCACTGGTCAGTGACCACTTCCGTCAATAATGCAGGACACCCAAAAATACTAACCAAACTTGCATTGCTCTCAATCTGATGCTTTTAAAAAACCCACTGTACACATGATATATAGATTTCAATCTAATAATGTGAACGTGGACATATATTTTCTTTATGTTCCTATGTTCAGCAGAAATACATAATCCAGTGTTCTTTAATATTTTAGATCAAAAGAATAAGTACCATGGGCAGTAAACCTATAATCATTTCAAGAAGAAAACAAACTTTTGTTTTTAGAATCAAGACTGTTTGGTTTCTCTCATCATATGATTTGGAGGACATACTTATTATATAATATATTTACACATCCAATTATGAATTTTTTATTATGCCGCTATGCTGCTCACATCGTGAAAAAAATAAGAAGACACATACTGTGAATTATACGTTGAGACTTACGTAACCACCCGCTATATAAATGTTGCGATTTAAAAAAATAAAGAATAATTCAGTCAGATTTCGAGTTAACGTAAGATCGAATGTAAATTCTTAACATCGTAAGTAACATTTTAATTTCTGCATTCTACAGAATGCAAATTGCCTTTCTCCTTGGAAATGTCTTAAACCATTATCGGCCAATGTCCCATTTTTGGGACACATTTTCAAATTGTTTTCTTTTAATAACTGCAACTTCTAATTACTATTACTCTACACTACTATTAATCTACAATTAATTTCATTTTTTTTTTGTATTTTTGAAATACAGCGAGTAAAGGGCTAAAATGGATATGGGTTCACCGAGGTGTATATGCTCCAATTGTATACAACTAATAAATAAATAAATAAATAAATTCACGTACAATTATGCATGCAGTGTTATTCTTCGTGATCTCACGTGTAAATGACGGCAAACGGCAATAAGCAAAAAACAACACGAGGAAAACGTGGCACTGTCGTAGGTAATTTTCATTCACTTTTACCTATTTATTTTACGCATAATACTTATCGGAGATTCCTGGAATCATATGGTATTCTGCTAATTTAATACAACGGAACAAAAAATTGAATTTTACTGGAACTTCTCGGAACTTTAAAAAGAATATTTAATGGTAAGGCGTGCGATATTTATGAAAATGCACCACTGACATGTCGAACGGTACCTGGTCTTCTTTCGCAATAATTTTACTGCACGCACATTCATAATCACTGGCGTACCGGTTTGCAACTTATCGTTTCCTTCGCCAAATTTAATCACTCTTACTGAGGTTCACATGTAACCGGTTGTACGAAAAAGATGTATCAGCACCAGCTTTCGATTTTGTCATCGCAATAGCTGAAATTGTACTGGTAAACCACGTTGATTTGGGTAGATCTTAAGAATGTCCGTATATGTAGGTGCGAAAATCATGTTCCTATACAACATCTTTACTAGAAAATATGAAATGGGAAAACCGACCAATGGTTAACAAAACGAATAAAAACTTTGCAACATCATAGAGGAATGAAAAACATTTTTCTTGGTAATATTACTAAGTCTAATAGAGACTAATTTTAGACTATTAAATTGTACTGTTCTTCACTTCGTGTATTGCTAGATTGTATCGTCGTTATCGTACTTTCAATTAAATTATTTATTCGATTAATCGCATATGTTTCGACCAAAGATCAAGTACCTATACTACATCGGGTTCATTGAACTAAGTAATAAGCGTTGTCATGATTTTTACGTCGATATCAAGATAATACGTTTCCATTTATTGACGCGTTTGTAAAATGTCATATCTGTCATTAAGCTTCAAGAAATTCAGTTTGTTTGTTGCCCATTGGATATTTTTCAGTTTTGTACGACGTATGGAACTGCGTGATATATTTTGACTGATTGTATTTTTATTGTAAGATTATTTATTAGTGGGCTGTTTATATAGATATTTGTCGACCAACCATGTCGCGAAATATTAGTAATAATTCATCATTCCAATTAGTTATTTACAAAGCAAGACGTGCCACGAACTCAAGTTCCCTCCCTGCAAATTTACCTGCTAATTTCGAATGATTTTACTAAATATGTACTTCATATAAGATTTTGATATTTCTCATTGTCAGATCTACGATCCGGCATCTGTTTACACAACACCAACTGTTAAACGTTGCTTCTGTGAGAAAAATCAAGTTTACCCCAGTGTTATATAGACAAATACCATCCGCAATTATTTCTTTAATATTTTGGCCCGCAATAACCGACCTTGTATACCGTTTTTTCCTTCCAGATTCGCATGTACACTACAAACGTTATACTCATGCACCTGAAAATATGTCACAGACATAAATGCGATCGTCATTGACCCTGAGTCCGTTTGGCCCTATAATAGAGCCAAGAACTACAAATTATCGTTTCAAGGGCAGGTTAAGCGAGGGCCTGACACACATTATCCGTTTCAAGTACACTTCCGGTAAAAGTCATGTCAAATCTTGCCCAATTTCTTTTAGCAGGCCACGAAGGTACCCGAAATAAGTGCCGGGTGAAAAATTCCGTTTCTCCGGAGCGCGTCGAAGTGTGCTCGCTCTTCCTCGAAGTGGAAGAATCCATAGCCGAATTCCATCTTTGCAAAACCGCTTTGACTTTGCAGCCGAAGAAGACACAAGCGCGTAATCTTCTGCCGAATCGATAAGAGCATCGTTGACCATGCGACGGGGAGCCTCCTCGAGATGCTCCTACCCCCCGTCGCCATCCTCGCCATGTGTCCCTCTTCCAATATATAAGTGAAGCCATCGCTTGACAGAACGTACAGTGTACGTTTTGCCGTGTTTCGTTCATTGATACCGGTCCATGTCCATGCGACGAGCACGCGCGGCAATTTTGTAGCCGCGCCACATCACTTTGCGTTCGAATTCGAACTGTGCGTCCGACTCGACGACAACTATAGACATTCCCACGATCGTCGATGTGCTAGCATGGCGCATCCTTCCGCAGAGTGTTCGTAACCTTTCGGAGCGAATGTCTTCGAGCAAGAATTCGGGCTCCGGATAGCGCAAGATTTTCATGCGCGAACGCGAACCTTCTTTCGCGAATGAGTCTTTCTGCGATTTCTGACAGATCGTGAACGGTTGCCTGCGAGTGGATCTGATTCTGTGGACATGACGGACAATACGAGCTTCGTTCGGTAAAGGAAGCTGTTGACAGGTTGTTTCGATTTATCGTCGTATGTCAGTGCGAATCCAGCAGCAGCGTAAATATCGCATTTCGCTGGACAATTGTTCATCGATCTATTTAAATACGTCGTTTATCGTTGATCTTAGCAGGAGTATACGCGCAGTATCATACTGCGCACAGTGAGTACCTGAGTTTGTGCGAGATTTTCTATAAGGATTCTTCAGTCGCCGGTTTTCGTCATAATGAGAAGCGTTTGTCAGAATTGTATTGGGAGTGAAACATTCTCTTTGATACCCCTGGTCTTTCTCTTGACTGCGGGGGTCAACGCAATGGGGACTATAAGTGTCGATAGACCGGAAGTCATTCTTGTAGATGTACTCGCTAAGCCTTTCGTACCATTGGAAGGCGCGTCGGAAGAATGTTTGCGCGACAGTGTGGCATACCTTGAAGGGCTGAGGATATATACACCATGGGCTCTCCAAAGTGGGTAATAAAGTAATTTCGAATAAAGTTAAACAGTTCAATTTCGTTTTCAGCCCGTTTAGTTTAAAAACATGATAAATAGGTTAATTCGAATGTAACGAGTACAGAAATTACTTAGAGGTATAGATTGCGCGTTTAATACTTGCCAAAGTGATTTGGTGCATCTGTGTCAATATGAGGAACTAGATCTATCCGTATCAACTGTAGATTCGATTATGCTTTATCGCGATTTGCGAGATTCGGATCAGTGATACCTACTGTGTCCTTTTTAACCTTACGCTAATCGGTCATTAATCGCGCTATTCTGGACGGAATCTAACGTGTTCTGTACGAGTTTGTCGATATCAGAAGTAGGTTTGCACAGATTTTATTTGTATGCTCGACTATATTACCTACACACTCATGTATTGAACATCTGACCAATAACTGTTCTTTAAGGAAGAAACTCTGAATTATAAAATGATTAAGGAATTACGATTTCAACTTAATTGCTACACTTAATTGTGTTATATCAAAAGCAAAAAGTGTTTTTTTTCTCTTATATCAATAATATGTACAACTTTCGAAGCGCAATTGCCGGAGCTTAACGTAGTCAATGCGTAATTTGTCTTGATAAACATAATCAGGAGCTACCGGGTTTCCAAGGAAAAATATGTTTGTTTCGCCAGTTATAATAGTTGGCGATATTCTTATTTGCCCAGCGATATGTGACAACTAAGCTAATTTTGAACTGCGTTCAGACAAAATTATTTTTATATTAACGTAAAAGCTATCGATCAACGAAAATATATTTGTAGCTCTTGACCATTTAATGTTTCTTGGTGTGAAAATTTTGCGTTTTCAGGTAATTATTTTCCTTGTAAATATGTCTTTTATGAAGAGCTTTTATTACTATGCAAGTGATTCATTGTGTGTGACAAACACTACTCTGACATGTGACGAATTACGATCAGACAGATTAACATAGTTTATCGACTGCTTTACTTTTACATATAAATTCACGTCGATATTCAATTTTCTCGATGACACCACTTTGGGTTAATCTCCGAGAGCAAATTAAGTGTAATAATCATAATGACCTTGATCTGGTATAATTCAATGTCAGATACGGTTGCGTGCCCATTGGCAATACTATGTGAAATTCATAAATACAGAATATTTCCAATCAGCACAATAATTACACCCATCTGTCTTAAATTGTACACGTTACATTCTATTAAGTAAATCATAATTATTTCCTCATTCATTTGCGGAAATAATTGAGTGCTTTTAACCGATGATTATCTTATCAATATATACACCGCCGTCTTGTACGCACATTCACGTCGATTTACAGTTTGTAAAAAAGTCTTTAGATACAGTGACATAAGTCACGGTATCGTTATGTTCATTCGACAATCTTTACCGTTCCGGATAAAAATGCATTACCTCACGTAACAGACTTATCACATAATTCAATAAAACAATATCTTGTGTTATAAGAATATTGTGTAATAAGTAACGCGAGTGAGAAATGAATGCGGAATCAGCCTGCATAATTATCGTGACTCGTCAACGCCTGCAATCATTTGCTTAATTATTACACGATATTTGAACCGTTTTATAGCCACTCATGTTCGATAAACCGAAGTCGGAGCTTATACTCGGCGATTTCGTTTATTTTAACATATTCGTCAGACAGTATGTGTCATGCAACGAGCTTTTGCCGATTGCGTGTTTACCGTCTGCTGCTAATTTTGAATGAAAAATAAAGTACTCGCAAGTTGTCTCGTTTACGTGGCTTTAAGTCGGCCTTGGACGACCGATATGTATATTCAACATTGTAAAGCAAGGACGAACAGAGAGACAGCATAATTCAGATTCGTTCGCCAGTGTATGAAAACACTCTACCAGTGACTTCGATGATGAAGACGCATATCAATGTTTTGCATAATCGTCGGCAAAGTCATGAATTAACACAATGTTGTTTAGTATAGAGTATATGTACGCGTAGCATTCGATATATGACTGTGTTTTGATGTGCATCAAAAGGGACATTGATAGCGACCATTAATGTAATCTTCATGTGCGTCGTGCACGCGCTGAAATCAGGTCACTAAGGGAGGAAGTATGATGCCGATGACCGTCCTTGGGTATCAAATGTTCTTCTTTTTAGCCGATGACCGATGATCGATCGTTATTCTTACGCGCGATGCCTATTCTGCGTTGCTTCGCGTCGTCAATCGAATCCGATAAATTATCGCAATCGAGTAGCTGAACATCGTTCACATTTTTCATATACACCGGCTGTTCTTCATACCTAATCTATTCTTGCTTCATTGTATAAGTATAAGTATATCATTGTAAGGAATAATAATCGATGGCGAGGGCATACGGGAATAGATAAATGCGTAAAACTGGACTGCTAAGTGCTAAAATAATACATGGTCTTCGCATTATCGTTCGAACGGTTATTTATAAATGCTCGGTTACGTCTATAAAAGCGTTCCATGTCGTAACATTGCAATCATAAATATTATTCGAAGTGTTGTTTCTGTGTTTATGGAAGTTGCAATGATTGCTGAACAAATATGCGTGTACTTCTTTTACATCTTCATATTTTCGTAAGGTACAAAGTTATGCGAAAATATGTTAATACAGTGTTCTGTGGGATATGTTATGATAGTATAGTGCGTAGTACTTTTAATGCACGAACTTCAGCACTTGGATACTAATTTGCAATGATGTCAGTTTAATATTTTCCATCGCGTTATCGCTAGTCGGTCAGGGGCGTAGATCCGATGTATAAAGTGACAGCAAGCAAACATTTACGTAAAGGAATATTTACCAAGCAAGCGTAACGTTTTGTTACATCAAACAGTCTACAAGGAAAACGGTTCTGTTAAGAATTATGAAGAGCCGATGAACCGCTGCCAACACACGTCATACAGTTAGTTTTGTAAATATCCCGACATACATGACTCTGTTGGAAACGTGTGTGTTTAAAACGATATCGTAGCACTACGCTTATCAAATACCTTCATATATCAATTATTATTGCTTTTCAACACTCAACAAAAATGATACCGTTAGTCACGTTGATTTACGAATTACAAATTAAAAATTACGCTGTTTTTTTATAGACACATTTTTCATTACCCTTGTGTTGATAAATGATGGATTATGTATACTCATTAATGTTTGTTTAACATCACTCCATTTGCGCATCACTGTAGACGTCAAAGACGGGGCAAAAAACTTGCCAAATAGACCTATTATGTTATTAGAGGCTATAACATTTACGGTACCCATTTTAAATGCAAATTTTCACATTACCTGCATATCACTAATACATGTAAGAATATGTTATTACGAGCGTATTGTTATGATTTACCGTATTTAATGGCAGGTATTGCGCGTTTGTGTGTGACGTTGGCAAAGAATAATGTATGATAAACTATCGGATGGATTGAGGACAGAAGAATTCCTTGACGCCACGTCTGCCTACCTTAGCATCAACCGGTTTTAGTGTATTTATTATAAACGAAGACGGGAATAATTATCAAATGTCAAAGCTGTTTCATTTGATATGGCATGTTTGCACGGAACGATAATAATACACATTGTAATTGCCGAAGAAAGGACAACGTCATTAGCAACGACACTCTCCTCATCACTACTTTCTCTTCTACACACTTACAATTCTAATTCGACTAGACATCGTATCATCATCTCGTCTACATTCATCCGATACTTATGTAACAGCAAATTAGTGGAGCAGTATTGAATTGCTTGCTCGTCTTACACTTAGCACAATGTCATTCGCATCTTCACAAATCGTTCATTTTTACATACTTCCAAGCTGTAATAGCAAAATGAGTCAAGTTCTACGGTTAGTACAAAAAGTAAACACGCAGTCGGCAAGGTAATGTCGATCAAAGCAATTACGAGCAATCCCAATCATCTTAGATCATCCTCCTGCCCTTGTTTATTGTAAAAGTGTAGCTGGTATTCGAATATCGAAACGTACCTGTGACACGTTCTTGACGTACGCTCCTTGCAAAAGGCCGAGGGCTACCCACTCTCTCGATGCCACGGTAGCGATCGATGCAGAATTGCGAAACGTGCAATCGACAGTGTGGCAATGTTACAATTACAACCATTCCCGTGGCCGATGTTTACCAGGATCGGCTGCGATGGTCTCGTGACATTTTGATATATTTTTTCGCAGTGTACGACGCCTCGGCGAAGATACCGGCGGGCGTGATTACGGGCAATTACCAACAGCTGGGTAATTACGATGAGTGCTTGCGGGTTAATAGCCAGCGCGGATTCGTCGGTCAGGCATGCAGCGCAGCGGTGCGATTCGAGATCAGCAAAGATGACGGGCATGAGAGGCGCGATCCGGACCTTGGCGATCTACTTTTAAGCGTCGCCATAGCGTCGGTGAGTTCAGCAAAACTCACGGACTCTTACGCTCGGCAGATCCGAAATTCATCGTACACAGCCGATGCCAGCGTACGGCGTCACTAACTTCGTCTCAGTTGCGGAATTCAGCTGTTTAATCATAATCATCGGAAGAAGCGTTTACTATACCGCCATGCATCTCCAATGAAGGTTATTCTATTCGAAGAAGCTCATTGCGAATGTATTGCAATCCGAATGCTTTTCTTTGGCGTTTTTTTGAAGTAGGAAGCGTAGATAGCGTATTTCTTCCCAGCGATGCGGTAGTTCAAGTGTGATTAAGTGACTTTTCTTTGGCGGTTGACTTCAAAGTCAAATCACGGTTCGGTCCGAGTTTTACCGTTCTCATGCTCGAGCGTAACAGATTTATTTGTAATGTACTTTGATCAATTTGGGTGAACTATTGCGGGTGGTCAATTTTATTATTTATGACAAAAAAAAAAAAAAACCTGGTTAATTTATATTGCATACGGTTTAAATTGTTGGTGAAAGCGTGCTGTCGAAATTAAGTTTATTGTTCTTTAATTCAAGATTGCTGAAAGCAGTCGAATGATTAATGATATTAAGCAGCTGAACAAATTGATGCCGGAGAGGTTCTGCAATAAGATAGGTACAGTGAAACATACTTAAATTATTCGATCTTCCGGTAGTATGATTAATGATGCTCCTGACATTAAAAATGATTTATCTCAATGCGAAGGTACGTGGAATATTCCGCTAAACTAAACAATTAACACTGTTACTTGAATACTATTTCTTGTTTATCAAAAATCGCTGACCACCACCCACTAACGTATACATATAGTTAATATTGAATCGCACTGTGTACATGAATTACAGTTTCAGTTTTTCGTGGCTGTTACATTTTTTATTATTATTAACAGAATCATATTTGTCACTAAAATATCGGAAAAAATATTTGGGGACCATATTTTCACGATAGTTGGATTATTGCCATCATTGACATTAGAACGAATACTTTACTGAACTGTTCGCTTGGAAGAAGAGTAATATATGCTTTCATTCTCAGAATGTTAGCAAATGGACTTCGGGTAGTACGGTGACATACAAATGGCTATGGTGCGTTCCATCGACATGCAACCACACAGAAATACAGGAGGCACTCGAAATCGCACTCGATTCCTTGAAGGTGGAGAATCGAGTAGATATGGAAATTCACGTTGCCAAAGAGGCTTGCCACACCTTAGAAACTGATACCGTAAAGCTTGATGTTGCCGACTGGATTTATATGTAATGATCAATTTCATCCCTGTTCTATCATAATAGTTGTATCAACGCAAACAACATCTTAGTTTATTCAAAAAATTTCAAAGTTAGTTTTGTTTAATGGACCACGTTATTCGCAGATTTCGGAATAGTAGAGTTATAGTAAAGGTAGTGAATAATAGGAGTTAAATTAAGTCTAACTTTTCATTTCTTTTGATTCCAGATGTATTGTTTTTGTATTCGTATGTGCCATTGTTGCAAGCACAGTTTACGACTTCGTGCAGAATAATAATTTAACGACATTGAGTGGTAAAAGTAAGTTACTATTTCTCTGAACGTCAAGGCAAACATTTTCCTTATTATATAAAATTCGTGTAAACTCTAATTGTTGCAATAATTATGTAATGTTTTATTTTATATATACGTGGCACTTCTTTGATTGATCAGTAACATTTGCAGTGAGCGAACCAGACTCGATTTGTTTTCCAAAATAAATTTACTTTTTCATTAAAACAGTCTAACAGAACAAAATAAAAAAATGAATTGCAATCTTACTTGTGTCTTGTATAATTTCATTTGCTTAGGTACAAAGCATGCGGTGTTTACTGCTTTCTCTCTTCGTTCAAATCTAAAAACCCTCTTAAGAACCGAAAGACACAGAGAATCGATTGGGTGCCTTGATGGGTTCCGGTACCTCAGTATTTGCTGGATTATTTATGGACATACACATTATAATGAGGCTGTCGGGGTTAAATTGGATTTTACGAGTATTCCCCGCGTAAGTATTTTGCTAATATGCTTTACTCATACATCAATAAATTACCTGTGAATTTCCGGTCTTATTTAAAAAAATAAACGCTAAAGCCCACGTTTTGCATTTCTCACTTTCTTTTTAATCTGGGAAAATGTAAAATATGGTGCATGTGTTTTAGACACATATGTTACTATTAAAACAGTTTTTATATGAATCGAACATAAAATGAAAATTAGGATACTCGTAGGTGTTGTAAGGCGTAGTATGTTCCTGAAATGGTTTCTTTCAAAAGATTTTCTTTTCTTTTGGTGAACCAACGTGTTTGTGAAGATCCTCTCTAATGTGTCACATTTATTTATCATTTAAAGATGCATCACCAGTGGAATTCGATGTTGGTATTAAATGGCAACATCGTTACCGATACATTTTTTCTATTAAGCGGAGTGCTGTTGGCTTATACAGAACTGTGTAAGAAGCAAAAGGACTCTTCTTGGCGTTTCAATGTCATTGGCCTCTATGTTCATCGCTACCTTAGGTAAGAATTGCCTTAGAAATCATCGATAAACTAAATAAAATAGAATGTTTGGCGTGAGAAGCTTGCACGTGCACGGTAAGCGTAGAATTGATAGAAAAGTTGTTATGTAGTAGACGTATTACAATAGAGATGCTCACCATACTGTGCACGACGCGAATGTAAAAGTAAATTTTGTTTTGGAGCGCATAAAAAATTGACACGTGTGTATGAGAAAATCGCAAATATGGCAGCTGCATTTAACACTTAAAAGTATGTTCTTCAATGCATCGCGGGTAGAATGAATGATGCATGAACTGGCTTCTTTTATTGTAGCGCATATGAATGTATCTTATATGTCCGTAATTGTTAATGCCTACTATAATGTTTGACGATATAATATGACACGATAGATTCGTTATTGCACAGATTAACGCCAGCTTATGCAATGATAATTGGATTTTACGCTACTCTCTTCTACAAATTTGGATCTGGACCCGAATGGGATACGTGGGTCGGTACAAGTAGAAATTTTTGTCGAGAAAATTGGTGGACCAATCTTCTATACGTCAATAATTATGTGAATGTGCCGACTATGGTACGTCGTAATAATACCACTTTGTAATTAGTATAATTTGTTTTGCGTGGCATGATAATGTATTGTAGCACTGAAATTACTATCCATATCGCCATTCCTTTTTCCACTTATTGTTTGCTCTGATATCTGCAACTCACTATACTTTAAGTCATATAATGTCTGCTAATAGCCGTAAAATTTTAGATGCTCTCTTCCTTCACAAACACACTCATATAATTATATTTGTTTCGTTTTCAGTGCATGTCTCAGTCCTGGTATTTGGCAGCTGACATGCAACTTATTTGGTTGTCGCCAATCTTTTTGTATCCGATGCTAAAACTTAAAAAAAGCACCATATTTTGGATTGTTACCAGCATGGGCCTTCTCGCCTCCGTACTTATTCCATTTTTCATTACATACTCCATGCACTTGACAGGCACAATGTTGTATTACAAAGAGTAAGTTACGTTTGCATTATTTCTGAATACAATTTCGTTCAATATTATCTATTCTTAAGAATCACTGTGAGTCTACTTTATAATAAATAATAAAACTTTTGTAATGTATAACAGCCAATTAGACGTTGCTGACGTGTACTGTCAAATTTACACCAGAGTTTACACTAGAGCAGGGCCGTATATTATTGGATTGGCTCTCGGTTTTATTCTGAATCGGACACGATCGTACAGACTAAAAATACCAGTGGTAAGTGTCGAAATGTAAAATCTGGAAATTGACTAGTGATTATTGACAATACGTGATTATCCTGGTCTCGTAACGATGCTTCAGTACTGGGCTATATGCGGATGGATCAGCTCCATTGCAGCAGGCTTAGCTGTAGTCCTTGGTCCTGCAGGCATGTATTATGATCACCATGCCTATGATAGACTGGAAGCTAGTTTTTATGCAGGCTTGCATAGACAGGTTTTCGCTCTAGCGATAGGTTGGATGGTTTTTGCCTCTTTTCACGGATACGGAGGTAAATATAAATTAGCAGAAAACTAAGATCTTAGCATTTAAAATAACAGATTGTTTAAAAAGGGTTCGTAGTCATAATTTATTGCCAAAATTGTTGTATTATGCACAGTAAAATAATTGTAATTTGAATACGTTTAGATTAGTATGTTTTTCATTCAGATAGTATGCGTTTAATGTTTTTAATATACTTATATAAAAATTTGTCGTTAACTTATTCGAGATTCAATATTTGCAAACACGTTTTAATTTAATTTCACGTGCTCATGTAAAAATTATGTTTTCAAGGTATCTTAAACCAATTTCTTTCTTGGCACGGATGGATGCCTTTGAGCAAACTGACTTACAGTGCATATCTTTGTCATTACATATTCTTGCTCTCTCGTTCTGGCAGTGCTCGGACTGCTACAGAATTAACGCCAATTGGCATGGTAAGTAGCACAAAAACTGTATTTTTATAATAAAGATAATTAATGCAGAGTATATAGCACTGCAAAGTACATTACTTCTTTTGATCGTAAGATCATACAGCACATGTATTTGGCACACATACTTATTCAGTAGATACAAATTTGCTTACGGTTGAAAAAATCGACAAAGAGATTTATCGTATCTTAAGACGTCTTAATATATATCATTGAATCTTCAGGTTCACGTCTTTTTCGGCAATCTGGTATTTACAATGTTCCTGTCGCTGGTGTGGACTCTTTGCTTCGAACTACCTTTCATGAACTTAGATCGTGCACTCGTATCGCGGACGATTCAGAATCCTGGCATTAACTCGAAGGTCGATCAAGGACAACTGTTTGGATCTCTCGACTCTGAGAAACAAATTTATCGTTCGCAGGAAGAAACCAATTCCAGTATCTCACAAATCTACAATCCGGCGGATCAAGGTCGGTCGGCGGATAACGGCATGTACAAATCGACGGACAGCATTAGATATTCCGTAAATGCAGAAAGCGACAGGGTGGACAAAATTGATAGTGTAAATTGTTTGGATGTCGAGAACGAGAGTTCGAGTCGCGTGTACGTTATCGAACAGTGCGACGAGAAAGACTCTATTTGGTCTAAGCCGAGGCCAGAAGAGACACATGCGTCTTATATTGAGAAATATGAAAAAAATGGCATTAATCGTGGTTATAATTACGATACTGCCGATGACGTAAATACGTCGAACAATAGAACAACGAAAACATCGCGGAACTCGGATTGACATGGCGAGCGAAGAATATTATCTGCAGTTGATTAGACAATTTTCCCCACGAGAATGATAAGAGTGCCGAAGGTCTTAGAAGAATCGTTAGTATTTTTGATGACTGTAGAAGAGACAGATTGTTGGTGAATTTGAATTAACGTCTGCGACCGCAGTTCGACGTCCATGATAGTTGGCGTTTGTACATATTGTAAATAACACGCCCGGTTATTTAATATTATTTAACTTGATAACAAACATGAATAGCAATGCGTTGTCAGATTGAATATGGGAAACGATTCTTTTGAGGTATAACGAACTATATAGTCTGGTACCAGTAGAATGTTTGCGTTATTAAAGTTTAAATTCACCTTTCGAACAATTTTCTTTCTGTTGAGTCTTTAAGTGTAAGATTTATTGTCAGCATAAAGAGAGATTTCCATACACTTTGCAAGATATTTCAAAGCTAGTCAATTATCAATTGAAAATAACTCGGAACGCTATGAAGTACGTCTCTTTCAAAAGCCATTTTTCTAATCAGTCTAGGTTTTTGAAAGGAACGTGGTCAATATACAGTAGAAAACATTTAAATAACGTACTACATTTAATTAACAGTTAGAACACAAAGAAAATACGCCAAAGCGTTACACTTTATTTATGCCGATATGCCACAGATCACTATGTTAATCTTAAAGTTGAACTATTGTTGCCTTTAATTGCAAATCATCGGTTACCTTGATTTTTTGTCAGTTTTGTTGTTTTATATGGTGGTTGCGCCTCGTGACACAACATTTTCGAAATTAATTTATTTTTTGTATTCGATATCTTAAACGTCGTAGCCGAATGTTTAACGAAATTAGATCTCATTAAACAGTAAGATTACATGTGTTTGAAGTTCTTTCATATATCAGAGCCATGATAGAAAAATGCGCTTGTGATGTACGTTTGGACGTTGCAGTTTTTATTTGGAAGCATATTTATCGTATGGTATGGAACGGGTTGTTTATACATTCCAGTATTATACACAGGAACGTAGTTAATGGATTTGTTGTTCCAGTTATCGAACATAGTACTTATAGCAGGTTTTTAATCCAATAACCTAATTACTTTTATTATTGCGTCTAACAGATAGATACTTGTGTAAGGGTATTGATATAATCTTTTCAGTGGCTATTACAGCATCCATAACTAACAATTACGGTTTTAAAGTAGAGTATAGGGTGATACGAACAATGCGAAATATACCTACAGTATGTCTGCCTATTATTGTCAAATCTATAAACATGATTGATGTATAATATTTTGCTACAAACTTATGAGCTACCTTTGCCACATTATAACCCGATTGTTAAGTCTAATTTAATTCTATAAGGTACTGAACAACTAACTTCAATCAAATAGGGATTGAGTTGTACACCATTTGAGATTGTTTGTTAACTTCTTTGCAAATATACGGTAGGCTAGAAAAATGTGTACATTCTTACTTTGATCGGGCGAAAGATGCCCGTTATGGTATTGACATCAAATAATATTTGTCGTGGATAAGCCATGTCGTTGTTTATTTAGGTCATCCTTTTTTGCCTTTATTTCCATTCCCCAACTCTTACCCCCGCGCTTGTGCTTCCTTTGGATTTTACGCCTCCCTTCTCCCTTTCGCTTATTTCTGGAATGATCGCGAGAAAGGATGGGAGAGTAGCTTAAGGGACTAAAAGTAAGCTGAGAAGATAATAAGAGCGTTGTGTCATCCGTGGAAGTAAGCGATACGTGTCGATCACCCAGAGACCTTCTCGTGAAATTAATTTCATCATTTAACGGCCTACTAACATTTCTTACTCTCTCCGCATGCACCTTGAAACTCCATAATTTAATAAATTTTTTACAAAATAAATGCGAGTATGCAAAACATTACGCAAAATCTTTGTATAAAATAAAAATTGTATTATTGCAGTATCCAGTGTGTGTTTTTCGTAAACCATTTGGCATACACAATAAACGCACAAATAAAATTATGTATAATACCAAATCATGCAGATATCACGATTTTCTTCTTCATATTTAGTGCTGCCTCAATGTCTGTCTTTGAGCTTAGTGTGCTTTTTATATTTCAACTGATTATGACGTAAACGACTCCGATGAGAGATCGTCGGGATTACGATGACATAATAGCATTAATGTGCGAAGAAATGACGTAATTAACGTTTAGTGATGCTTCTAAACAGCCGGTGCAAGTGGGGTACGAACGCGTGCATAAAGTACCCTTGGGATACTGCTTATGGCGTGGGAAAAGGGGGCTCAAATTTTCACGGGACACCCGTTGAGTGCCCGCTTACTGCGCTCTTTGCGAAATTGACGTAACCCGGCAGAGGTTTAAAAACATTTATTAAACGGCAGAAGGTATCCAGCGGATTTTTCGTAGTTTTCCGTAAAAGAACACATACGACATTACCACTATACAAGTCGTGTAAAAACTAAAACAGAAGAATAAAATATTGCCGATATCCTTGCAACACTCGGTAAACTCAGATTAACAGATAAGTCGATACGAGAAAATTCGTTTCAGTGCAACCTGAAAAATAAAGTGTCAGTGCAAACGCAAAGATACTACACATGAATCTGTCGGTCGGTGAGTAATTAAAACTAGCTCTTACCGATGAACTAATCATAAGTACGGGCGGGAGAGTTGTTTTGAAGCAGAATGCGGAATTGACTTAGTTACGATCCCATTGACTCCGCATCGGGAAATCATGGCCAGAATCTACTTAGTCGATTAATGGAGTGGCGTCAAAACGTCAATCGAACACAGTCCATTTGCGGCCGGCTACTGGTTGCGCAATCATCGTCGACGGGGCTACGGGCAGCTCTCGATGTCCATTGTCTAGATTAGGGATCACGGTTACAAGTGCGCAGGCAGCGGGGCAATATGGCATAACAAAACTTACGTACACCCCCGTGGACACCCCGCAGAGACGAACACAGGGCGTGGATTTCACTGGGATCGCCGTACGAGACGTGTGGTCGACATCTGCCTGCCCACCGTTTTTCCGCAATGAGAACGTAACTATCGCACGGTTAGACGCAAACTTCCCTACCCCTGTCCCCCAGTCGTATTCCGCATTCTGCCTCTTAATGCGCAGTCAAATTTATTCGCCCGCTCGGCATACGAAGCTCGGCGCTCACTTTTTTTTCACGCGTTATTACTGCAGACAATGAGACTCGTTCAGCTCTGCGAAAGAGAACTGCATCGATGGCACGTTCATGCGGTTGGGTAAAGCGATATTTTGAGGCATGTTCGACAGTTAGACTTATGGGAGGAGTGAATCAAGGCCTTGAAATTAATTGCTGTGTTCGGAGAGGTACCATTGTTTAATTTCAGCAGTGGTTGTTATTGAAGTATTTGGATATTAAGTGGTACATACGATATAACGTTGTATGTTGTGCTACGAGCATAGAATGTAATTGTTCGGTTTGAGAAGAGTCTATTTTATTTTCCAGATCGTTAATGGCGCGTAGTTATCACAAAACAGGTTGAAAAAATGTTCTATCGTTAATCATTTTTGAAAATGATATTTATTCTAAACTTACACAGCTTGGAGATAATTCTGAACAATATATCTTTTAAAGGAAACATTATTGAAGCCACTTTTTAAAACCTAATTATCAGACAAAACTCACAGAATCAATGAAACAAAGAACAAATATGCAAAAGTCTAGTAAGTTAAACTCAACCATGCCTTCTCTTACTAACCAATAAGTCTCTACTCGCCCCCTACAAACACACAAAGCCAATTCCATCGTACTTTCCACATAACACTGTTGTCAACAGTAAAATGCCCTTCAGCCTACGCACTGAATCATACGCAAAACGCACATAGATGTCAAAAGCAACCCAAAAGAAGCTTCCGTCTTCCAGTCGCCATGTTCAAAATTTGCTTTCGAATCGAGCGAACATATCCGCTTCCGACCGTCTCCAATTCTACCCCCGAAAGAAGACACTGGTACTGAGCGTACCTTTGTCCCAGCGTCTCGAGGCTACCGCATTCGTCTCGTGTCCTCTGGTGGGGCCCGAATTCGCATTGACCTCCGGAAAGGAGAGTAAGTCGAGGAAGGAGCGAGGCGGAAAGCGGGAGACAAAAAGAGGACGAAGCGAAAAGTCTCGCGACTGGCGCCGACCTCCCTCGTCGTTCATCGTGTCTCGACTCCTGATCCTGCGAGCTTCGGGGGGTTGGCCGGAGGGGGGGGGGGGTGGGGTGTGGGGTGCATTTTCCCTCGACATATCCATGACAGGACGGGCGCACGCGTCTTTGAGCACGAAGAGGCTTGGCTTGAGACGCTGCAATAAACTGTAACTGGAAGCCTGAGGGAGGACAATGGACGAAGTGCGGGCATGCGGGGGTTGGAAATATTCGTCGACCTCGTTCGGCATCACGTTCGAGCGACGGCGAGGACAACGGGGATCGTCCTGTTCGTAATAAATACGACAATGGCGGCTGCGAGCAATGGCGGAACTTCGATATCTGGCGCGCACGTGGAAGAGTGCGCAAGGACGCAGAACACTGAGCTATCCTGCTTTCTTCTTCTCACGCCATTCTCTTCTAGATAGGGTCATTCTTTCGGAAGAACGACCGTTTCGAAGGGAATTGCACTCGTGCTTCCGTTTTGGCGATGCAGTTGCTGGAGCATGAGTATTGGTATACTTTTGGATTCTGGTGTGTAGGTGAATTTGCAGGTGGTTTTAAACGTTATTGATAAGCGGTATGAGGGATTGTAATAAAGCAAATTGAGTCCGCCAGTAGATCCAGGACGAAACGAATAATTTTAATTTAATTAATATTCCTTTTTAGAGTGATCCGATAATAACGCCTATAGCCCCAAAATCTATACGGTTAATCAAAGAAGGGTCACTAAAATTAAATATAAATTTCATGTAATAAAGCAAATTGTTTCATTTCTTTGTGTTGTTGAAGTAGGGTATCTACGATTTCTTGATGTTTTGACTCAGGCGACTGTTACGATTACCAACACATAGATGAGAATTTCTTATTGAGGGATGATCTGATGTATCTTACTGATTTGTTATTGAGAAATTAAAGTAACGTTTTGGTGTTACTATTTGGAAGTTATTTTTGTATATCATATATATGTGGCCTGCTTAATAGAATTTCAGTACTTCCTAATATTGGGTTTATTTGTGAAGGAATAAAATACACATCCTTCATGTACCTGAGTTGGCGAACTGACCCAATATGATACGTCCATCAATTAACTCGAAATTTAAAGTCAACCACGCTACAGAGTTTGATAACATTTACTTATTACTCCGCACAAATGAAAGATAAAATAACTTGAGTTTATGTAATTCATCAATTGATGCTATACATTTACTACGAACGATAACATTTTGCGACTTTATTATATTCCTAGTACGACACGTATGTTCAATAAACATTTACACTAAACCACACCTCAAACTAATACTATTACTTTACGTTGTTACTGAAAGTCACAACACCTTGACGCTTTCCGACAATAATTGTGTTCAATCCAAGCGCGCATTATTCGTTACGTTCGCATATTGTACACAAATCCAAAAGCATCCAACCATTGACATATAAATTTCGCTTAAATCCCAGTTACAGCCTTTATATTACGTTACTT
This sequence comes from Anoplius nigerrimus, assembly GCA_914767735.1. NCBI lineage: Eukaryota > Metazoa > Arthropoda > Insecta > Hymenoptera > Pompilidae > Anoplius > Anoplius nigerrimus. Next base: position 17,546,546 of record OU612085.1, on the reverse strand, counting down.
TTCCTGTATGTTGAACCCTCGATCAACAGCAAAAAAAGTCCGTCACAATTATTGTCTGAAGAAAGAAGCAGCGACAGCAATTTGTGTACAGAGCGCGACTAGAAGAATTGGCATTCGGCGCGAGTGTGAAGTACGAAGAGGAGCGAGTATAAAAAGGTTCAAGTGGTTGCATATGAGGACGAAGCTTTTCGGCTACCCTACGTCAACGATAATCCCCACCACGTCCTCGTTCGTGCGACGCACGAAAATCGAAGAAAGTCGTAAATCGTGAACGACGAGATCGACGGAACCAGTAGACTGGCGCCAGTGTCAGCTTGTCGTCCCTTTCTCTTGCCCGACGGAAAATAGCGAAAGAACTTGAAAAAATCGCCGGGAAGCCCAAAGAGGATGCACTGGAAACTGATATCTAGCTTTCCTCGCTTCGCTCTCCTTCTTCAAGAGCCGTCCTTTCGGAATGCCGGACGATTTCTTCCTTCTTTCGGTAGTTTCCACTCTCGAGTTTTATCTCCCGCTGTCGGTCTGATCTAATTTTCTGGTGCTTGGGGCGGCATAGATATAAGCAATGTTTTCCATTATTCAGTCATTTATGCACACCTTTGTCAGCAATGAGCTTTGGTTTGATGATGTTGCCTGTCTCGTAGAGGATGAATTTAGCGAACTGTCGTGTGCGAAGAAAGGAAAGGAAAGAAAGTGGAAACTGGAATTGTCATATGGCGTCTACGATTTCCAATCGATACAAGCATTCAACGAATTGTCATGAGCCAGGAAAGGTAAGGAAAGGTATTGGATCTGTAGTGTTGTCAAAAGATGTTTATGTTTATTCGATTAAGCCAGCCGTGAAGAGATTGATAAAAATTACTTGAAGATACGAAAGAGTAGGTTCGATAAAAAGACCTTACTGCGCAAAGTGACAGGCTACCGTCACAGTCGCATTCCAGGCAAAGTTTGCATATCATTTAGCCGAGAAATGACAATGTATCGAGTTTCATGTAAGGGATCCTAACGATTGACGCCCACCGCCGCAACGACCTCGCCGAGTAATTTGAAACGAGGGCGTAACCCGGGTATTTCTTCTCATTCGTGACAAGTCATCACAGCTTCTTCCTTCCCATCCGACACTTGCCGTTAGAAACGATTTTGTTATTTCTGCGCAACGCTTCGCTTCTTTCGCCTTATTTCTTCGGAGTGTGATACGATGCGCTGACGATAATATTTCACGACATCACGTATCACTTTTTTTTGGCCGGCTGGAGTAAAGCACTGCTATGTGAAAAAGAGAGTTACAGCCACTTGGAGTTCGTAGTCGGCACTGACGTTTGCGTTGCCCTGGTATATGTAGTCTAGCTCACCATGTTCAGGACTTTCTTCGGCTAATTGAACCGGTGGTGTAATTGTGGCAGTAGAATAGATGTCACTGTGGAAATTTTGTTCATGCACGTCAAATTCGATGGGATATTCGCCGATGATGTTCTAGTGTGATGAGTCCATATTTTCAGTATTTACGTCCGCATCTACTTAATCGATTTGAATTACACCCTTACTCAGTAAAACGTTCAAATATAGTTTATCGAGCAGTTCATGAAGTTTATTCACTTTCACAGCAGCAAAAAAATAATTTACGACAATGATAAGTTCGTGTATTACTGATCGTATACAGCTTATTCCCACATTACCGAGAATCACTGTTGTCCACGCTCATACATTCGATGAAGTGTTAAGTTTTAGCGCACTCTGCTATTTATGTAAGCATGGAATTCAGTAAGGAAAACTGTTACAGATCCCCGAAACGTTCTTGGAACAATATTCTTCGTAAGACGGTCATCTAGGAATGAAATGCGGCACTTTTACATTTCGCTGTCGCTCATTGCAGGATCCGTCGCGTTATTCGAGTGCGAGTGAAACGGCCGTCGGCGTTTCTCTTGTAACACGACACCTTTCGAATTTTCATTAGCCCAGATCAGGGATGATGCCCTTTCCAACAAGGAGCTACTGTGTCATACCGATCCGCTGCGAACAAAAAGGATTTGTTTATTATTCCAAATAGTAAAGCGTTAACCCTTTTCCAGTCTCCGGGCTCATCCCAGCTCGGAATCGTTACAAACTTGCGCGAACAACGCTTAAAGACGTTTTATTGACCCGTTACATTCACGGAACCCCTTTTTCTCGTCTATCGCAAAGACGCCAGATGCCTTTCGGTGAAAAATGTATCGGTTCACCCCAATTTGGTGTAGGGACGTGTCGAGGTATTGCTGTCACAATTGCAATGGGCTCAGCGAATACTGCATAACAAAAAGTCCCAAATGTAACGTTATACAAAGTCATTCGATCGAAGATGTGGAATATTCTTAAAGTTATATTGATACTGATAATATCTATACTTGAATGTTTAGAATGACAAAAAATAACAAATATCTCGTAATATGTTCATTAGATTCATATGTGGCTACAATAATTTAGTTCTGTGCATTAGCGCTTGTAATGTTATATAATATGACAATTGTTAATCATTGTGAATGAAATGATACAAAGAGTGCCTTTTATTTGTTCCAATCGTATTTGAACATTGGAAATAGAAGAATTAAATCTCATTAATTGTTTGGTAGTTGTTCGGTACTCGCAAAAGTTGACAAGAATATAATGTTGATGTAAGTAGCCTAAATGCGAAAAGACGGAAACCTAAATACATATGTTTAGTGTAGTATAATAAAAATCTGCAGTTTTATCATTCTCAAATCTGTCTTTTAGGTAAGACTATAAAAGTACGTGTAAAATTGTGACGTAAATGGACGTAGGTAGACTGACTCTAAAAATCTGAACACACAATTTTGTCTTGATATTTTACAAGCAGTGAAAGTTGTTTTGTTTCATGGTAGCAATTACGAACATGCAACATAATTTCGTGCAACAATTACTCATATGTAAAGCACATCTGAATCAAGATAGATATCCGTACAAATCTACCGCAAAGAAAGTATTATTTTCATGTTAACGATACAAGGTAATCAAATCAATTGACTTAATTGTAATGTGAAATTACGGTAACTAATCAGTTTTTATTATACAGCAGAGATCATTTTATGTTAGTCGCATTGTAACCATAAACTATAACACGACAGGTTTTAATTTTATAGCATGATATTTCCAGCGTAGACCTCCTGTTGATACGAAAGAATCTAAGATTAGATTTTGGGGCCAATTTATATACTGTAACTGGATTATACAAGCTCTCGGGAACATCATTTGGCCTATAAATATCCGATGAACCGAGGCCTGTGACATTTCTCACAGCACGCTTCAAAATAACAATCCAAATAGAAAAACAACTTATTCATAACACGGAACTGAAAAATTGCGATCAGTCATTCGGTCTTACCTAACATATGCAATATTCAAGTTCAATATGTTTTGAGTTATATTTGTAAGTTGTCTGTGTCCCACGTTATTTCTTCCATGTATCACCAAGTATAGCGAATTACTTTCATCTAGGATGTTAAACGTAACGAAAATATTTCTTTGCAAGAAAAATGGCGATTATATTAATATATATTTGACATTTTTTAAAGAGACAGTTTAGACTTTCGCGAAATACAAAAGCTATTCCACCTTTGCAATTGTTTCTCTACCAGCCTAAAGAAGACCGTACGACTACCTTTAACACAAATTATCATAACGAATGCGTCTAATACCCGATTAGACAACGTTTCCGATATCATGTCCGTTTTCGTCTGACACGCAAGAACCCGGACATCAAAATTTAGAATGCATCCGAAGCTGCTCTGTCCTCGAAACTTTATGAATGAAAGTCCCGAGAATAAGAGAGCATCGTAGTAAGCAAATCGGATGGGCCAGCTAGCTTGGCCTTAACGAGCGACGCTTATGATATACAAAGGACACGTGCACAGGGCGTGTGTTTACGCCCTTGGTCCGCAGGCACCGGATCCGGAGGATGAAACCTGGAACTCGAATCCTGACACGAGAGGGGTAGGAAGACAGGAAAAGAGGTAAAAGAGGAGGGGAAAGGAAGAGAAGCAGAGGAGGGACAGAGATGGCATAAAATTGAGCGCAGTACCCGCTGAAAGTCCACAAGCACACCTTCTAATTGTAAGATCTGAATCGTTCCTTCCCGATTGCCGTGCGCATGAATCCAGTGCTGAATGATGGTCACCACTGCAATTTTCATTTAATCATGCTCAATCAATGTCACCAGGCTTCGAAATAGCGGAGAATTGTCGGGTCCGACTGGTCTACAAAAAATCGATGTTTAGATAGATATTTTCAACGGAATGAGCTGGACTGTCTAATGAAAAGGATGGGACCACACACGAGCATCCGTGCCAACTATGTATTTATGAAGGAACACTGCTAATTTTGTGAGGGAGCTGTGTGGAAGGAGCTTTTTGGCAAGCGTTTATAAGTACGTAAGATCGTCGAATATGGTTGATTATTTGGATGGCTTGAAATTTCTAGAACATTCGATGTTAACAGGTGGTACAGTGAATGGAATTCACGGTTTTCTTGCAGTAAACAGTTTCAGCGAACACAGACAGTCAGTGATGGTGGGTTTATGCTTTGGTTCTATCATTGTACTTACGGGAAATGTAAGTATTAGAAACAGGTATTTATTTGGATAAAGTATCGCATGTAGAATGGAATGATAATATTGCAAACTATATTATATTAATTTAAGGACAAAGTTCTAAATGCGTCTACATACCCATAAGTGACAAAGTAAAAATGGCATATATTTTTAGGTTGTACATTTTAGCACACTTTAAATTATGTATCACATGGCTGATAATAAGTACTGATATAATAATTATTCACATATGACAGATACCAGCATAACAATGTCGAATTTCATAAGGAATTCGCTTATTGACCCCACCTTTCCTAAATTGGAATCATCGCCTAGAGACGACAACAAACGACACATCGAATTGATCTTAACACACACCCTCATGAAACATTTTATTCTCTTTAATATTGTTTAACGTGGATTGAAGTAGGTAAACGATTAATTCTTTTATATCGCGTAAGGTCAAACACATTGACTTGTATCATCCTGTCTAGTAAAATAAAAATATGAATAAGAGGTGTCGATACTTCCAGTGTTAATTATCTGCTACCATTTTTCCATTACACTACAGTGATTAAGACGTGACGTTAGACACATTCACATTTGCGCAGCGTATCTGTCGATAAATGAACGAATCCTGCTTCCAGCTCTTCGATTCCGAAGTCGTGACGTTCAGAGCGGTCTTTGTCGCTTCCATACAAGCTCCATTAATACTCGGTAACGCAATAAACTATATTTAGGGGGCGGCATGGCGTACACGTAGTATGATTTGATATCTTGTGAAACGCCACATGGCCCCAGTGAATTTCTCTCTTCCTCCCATCTTTTCCCCTCTTCCCGCCGCGGTTACCCTTCCTTTTCACGCTTTCGTGCTCCATCTCTCTTTGCGCCGAAGCTCATCATTTACCGGTAAACTTCGTTCTTCCGCCCTGAGAGGATACATTTCTTAATTAGCTCAAGGCACGATGAGGTTCACTGTACACGTTATTTTCAATTTGCGTCATGCCTTCATAAACCAAATTTCGAACTACGCCGTGAATTGAGCGATTTTAATCTTACCTTCGCTCAATTTCCTCATGAAGCATGCTATCTATGTACAATTTAAAAATAAAGTATGTTTCATCGCATGACGTGTGCGTAAAGAGCTGAGAGTGCAAGTATTGGGTCGGTGCATAAGTCTGTGCGGTATTTGCTTGGGTTAGCAACAACAATGCGGCATGAATGAATTTTTTTATCGTTATTCCGTGGTTTTAACTTAGTTTGAAGTTTGTGTGTTGTGAAATACAGGTTTTCTTGATTGTGAACGTATTATTTGTATATATTTCAGGCGATTGAAGATTGAATATCAAGTTGAGAAAAATGAGCATTTCCGACACACATTTTACTCTTCGAGTTTAACCAAGGATTAAATGGCATACAATAGTTGACTGATCACATTTAAAAACTTGCGTCATTTCCTCCAGCAATTGCTTCATTCCCGTACACTTCACAAATTTTTCTCGCAGCACTTGCTGCACTGGATCCTCGGTTAAACTCGAAGAGTAAAATGTGTTGGAAATGCTCATTTTTCTCAACTTGCCATTCAATCTTCAATCGTCTGAAATATATACAAATAATGCGTTCACAATCAAGAAAACCTGTGTTTCACAACACACAAACTCCAAACTAAGTTAAATTCACGGAATAACGATAAACAATTCATTCATGCCGCATTGTTGCTAATCGAAGCAAATACCGCACGGACTTATGCACCGACCCAATATGTACTCATGCTTTGTTCTGATCGATTCAAGTTCGAACCTTATCATTTAGCGGTTTATTAATCAAGGAATTTCTGAGTTTGATCTGAGGATACACTTTAAAGTACTTATTCAATTTAAATCACGCTACTTCGTGTTTGGAGAGGAATGCGAACTATGCGAAGTTCCATGGAGCAAATGAGTAAATGTACTGTGCCTGAAAAATTACGGAACACAGGAGTTGGTCCCATCGATCACAATATTGCCACGAGTAGTTTCGTTTACGCAGAGCGCACGGATAAATCGTTTCAATAAAAACATTCTCGAAGATGTATAACACGATTGTACACCTATCAAAATAAATTCCCCGTACTTTCCCAGTGAGTCTCAATTATAAGAAGTTGTATTTTCGATTAATTCAGGAACGTGTACATGTTCAATGACACGTTGCTATTTTACTTTCATTATTTAAAAAATCTGTAAATGTTCATGAAGTTGACAGCTATAAACATATACCGCTTTGTAATATCCGAGTAAAAAATTGAGCAGTTTTCTAATAACCATCGATACCTGGATTATTGCTAGTGATAATGTAGCGGATAAGGTTAAGTTGTCTGTAAGAAACAAGGATATTTTGTCGAACAATCGAAGAATTAACATGAGTGCAAGGGTTGCTGAGTGCGAGAGAAGGACGCAAGGAGGGAAGCACGTGTCATCGCCAGTAAAATAAATAAATTCCAGTAGCTGCGCACCGATAAAGCGCAGAACACCACGTCTTACCCTGTTTACGTCCGACGTCCTTTTCGAGTGAAAAAATGGCCTACTTAATGGCGGAAATAACAATTAGTGAACGTGTCGACGGATCGCGTTGTGGTCCCGGAAATGCTGAACCACGAGACTGGCACGCGTTCTTTGTGTACATCTTACGTAAATAATGCCCGCAAGAGTACCTAACTCAACTGCGTACATTACTTGCCGCAGATGTGTTAATTGACTATTGAATTATGCTGGCCAATAGCGGCGTAGGTTAGTCTGTCCGACTTATTCATAAAAGACTCATTTGAAAAATAAGTACTTCGATGCAGCTGTTAGTTATTAAAAATATAACAACAGAAGTTTAAAAGTACAGCAGAGAGAATTTTGAGAGGATACTGCGTTACCTACGTAACACTTCAAATATGTTCATTTAAGGTATCCTTAAAGTTTTATATCAAAAATATTGCAAGCAATGAGATCTAAATTTGCCATCAGGCCTCAGCATTCTAACGAAATAGAAAAACAAATACAACGAAAAATCTTCGATGTCCCCGTACACAAAAGACAACGAAAGTAAACTATGCGTTCTCGCTGCACATTTTTAAGCGATGACAATCCGAATTACTTATGACTTTAGTATTAAGAGCGTAACAGAACTCCGAGAATGCGAGTCACCAGAGGCAAAAAGTGGCAATCGGACAGTTGTAACGAAGGGAATGAAGTGCATCGATGTGAGAGACAAGAGGTCAGCGAGCGATCGAAGCAGCGAGTGGTCCTGCGGCTTCCCACAGCGTGGCGATTAGAAACGATTAGAGGTGTTCTGGATTGCATCCCACCACCGCAAAAGCGAGTGGCAACCAGCAGCCCCTCCTTCGACTACCCCCGGCGAACGATATTCTCTCTCTCTCTCTCTCTCTCTCTCCCTCTCCGTCTGGCATACTCTCACTTCCGTTGCTCTCCTCGTCGGCCCGCTTCGCCGACTTTCCTCCTCGAGGCTCCCTCTTCTCCCTTTGCACCCTATGGCACTGAACGTTCGTTCGCACGAGGGGCGAACCAGAAAGTGGTGGGGGGTGATGAGGGTGGCGCTATCTGCCGCCAGCCAGTCCTGCACGCTTTTTCCCTCCACTCGAGCTATCACGATTTTTACTTAATAGATACCGCCGCCGCTGAGGGGGGAGAGGTGGAGAGAAGGGGGAGGGGAGACAAATGTGTGGCCAAATGCGCAGTGATGTACTTACAACGAAATATCTTTGCATCCCGCGATGTTCAATTGCGTCTAAAGAACAAATAGAGTCCGGGGGAGGGGGGTGTATTATGCCATATTTTTATATTAACTCGTTGGAATGATACGACTCAATATGCTTGAACTCACAAGATGGAAAAGAATTAATCGTTTACTTATCTTAATAAATGGTAAAGAATATTTAAAATAATAAAATTGCTTCATGGGAAAAAAAGTCATTATTAAGATGGGGTCAAACCAGTCATTTTGCTTGATCGGAAGTTACAGTGTTAAAGGATAGTGTCAACAGAGACTAACATGAGGAAACGAAGAAAGTAAGGCGGATAATTGCGGATGCTTTACGTATTACCTATGTTTATGTCTTCCGGATAAAGTGGCATGTACGATGAAATGTGCGAATACGCACTGTGGAAGGGTGAACGTGGAAGGTACGTTGACGAAGGATCGTGAGGATGTCCTTTTACCAGATGTCCCTGTGTGCCTTTTTCCTCCACTCGAGCTATCGCGATTATTACTTAACAGACATAGCGACACCAGGAAGGAAAGGGACAGAAAAAGGAAAAGTGCTGCCACTTAGAACCTTATTATCACGCGTTATCCGAACTTCCTTCTGGCGATCCTTGAACGGAAAGTCCTAGACCTGCGAGTAATTTTTTAATACGCTTTTCACCAATCGCTTTCTCCTCTCTCCACGTACCCCATTTTCTATTAAACGTTTTTAAATTACTCCGGATACAAACAAACTTCAATACCATACTGATTGCTCCTAGGCTAAATTTACTTCATCAAACTTCCTCAAATTTATCATTCTTGTGCTTCCCACTCTATTAGAAAATCGCACATGTAAAGGTGCATAATTACCTCTTGGAAGTACACAGAAACGAGAGTTGATTTTTTCTACTCTATAAGCGTGCTTTGGCCGATCAAGTCCTTCAGTTTTTTACGATCCTTTTTACGTGTGCCGACTGCGTTATCTCGGAATGCTCGCTTGTAATCGGCACGCTGCCGTTGGTGTAAAATTCTCCTATTATCTAAGCGCCATCGAATGCCATGGGTAATGGCACTCTTGACGTGGCGAAGCTTTCCTGAGGGAAAAAGTCTCCTGAGCCGCCCGCTTCGGGAGAAAGGCGTGGCGACTCGCCGAGCATCAAAGAGGGATGAGAACGAAATTACTCGACGTTTATAAGTGTATTCTCGATTAAGCGCGGCGCTTGCCTTTGACATCGGGACACCGGCACGACCAGACACTCGACAAATCAGTTTCACTCGTTATCTGTGGGACGAGTCTGAAAAAGAGACAAGGTGTACCTTGCATCAGTTTTCTTTTTTGCAGTACAAACTTGCTTTATTCAAATGAAGGTAATGCAACGCGGAATTGGTTCGGTCAAAATTACCTATTTGGAGTTTATACGCAGAATGTACAGTTGTAGAGAAGTGTGCGCCTTGATTTTGCAAGAAATATGCAATTCCATCTGATCAATGGTGCATGCAGTATATTCGTTTATTATTGTTAATTTACTATAATTTCATAGTTTGGACTTGGGCCTGATTCATGACTATGAAATTTATGAATCTTTTATCGTCTTTCTAATGTTCATTTTTTGGGTCAGAGCATATCGGAACAATTTTAGAGACAGCACATACCACACCGAACATTCCGTGAGATAAGGACTAAATAATTATTGAAATGTGTTCATGGTGTCTGGACTCCTTCCAATGACAGGCCAGATGCCACTTTCAATATCACTGGCGATACGGTGACCTTTTACTTTTCATTTATAGTTAATTCCGAAGTATGTCACGCTAACATTTTTCCAAGAGGCGACGAAGTTCCAGATTGAACTAGACCCTTTTGGATTTGATACATCTATTGACTTTTTCATTGAAACTACTATAATGCGCATGCAACTCTCTTGCATTGATTCATTATAATCAGATGTCAAAAGCTATATGAATTTTGCGTTAAACATTTGCTATCGATGGAAAATGTGCAATTACGCACTCGAAGGCCGCGGAGCTCTGTAGAAGATTTATGTTCTGACATAAAACAGAGTGTAACAATTCAATTTCAAAAATGATTAAATGAAACCTTTTTGGCATAATACATTGTACTCCTTACAATTATCCCGCAATCGGCATTTTAATATTTTACAAAAATATATGTATATTTATGTACAAACGTAATAAAAAATAGTTTACTAATATACTTAATTAATTCTAAATATGATTTGCATATAAATAATAGTTGATGTCACCGATTGTAGTACAGAATGTAGGTGTGCATATACGAAATTCGCACATAAGTTCAATGCGCTTTCAAAAAGGGCGCGCAATAACGTCTTCGTCCCTCGTCAATCGAATATTCACACATTGAAAAAGCGAACGCAGGTGCTGACTTATTTAGAGCAAACAGGTTGCTGGATGGCAAAGTAAAAGTCCCTGGGGAATAGCGACGTTGGCTACCGTTTTGGGCCAAGTCCCTTTGGCGGTGCCTCAGAATTCCCAACAGCTCAACATTCAAACGGACAGGGTTGTGCGGAAGGGAACAATTTTTCTCTTTTTTTCTTAAGCACCAACGATTAGGCAAAGCGGAAATTACACGTCCCTAACTAACGTCTTCCGCTTGTCATGTCGGAACCCTTATTAAGATTATCAAATCTATGCGTACATCGAAGTTTATACGGATAGATTCATTTAATTGAACATAGAAAAATTAAGCTGTTTAGATAAGAAATGTGTCATTACTCTTGGGAAAAATCAGAAAATAGAATCTTAACGTAAATTAAGCGGATTACTTGCCATTAGTAAAGGAGACTATATAAATTATTAAATTAGCACTATTCATACCGCGTTTTTGTGTATAGGTACCTATGTCAACCAAAAGGTGCCTCTCGATCCTTTTCCATTTATAGTAATAATAGTCAAATATAGATAATTTGGACAATATATTTATTGACAGATCAGTTTACCAATTATTATACAAAAAGTTAAAAAAGTAGTAGTGAAGAAATAATTAGACTTGGAGAATCAATTGAAGTTAAAATTTGAAAAGCGCCTTTTGACACCGCTTGCCAGAGATGGTGTTAATTATTTTATTGCGCATACTTATATAATAGATGCATACTCAATGCATCAAGAATAGTGTCAACTACTTCCTCTTGTTTCATTCCTGAAATATGTAACGCAGGCATGATATGTCATAATGTAAGTGCGCAGATTTTTTAAACTTCTGTGTGGATTGAAACAATTAATTGGTTGCGCTTACAGGACGTAGAGAAAGTTATATTTCCTTTCAAATATTTTTTACTTGAAGCAGACACGTGCTGTACCACGTGTCACAGGCTCATACTTCCACGAAGAAAAGTAGCCAAGGGTATTACAGCCGTTCAAAAACACTCCATGCCAATTCCCACAGAATTCGGGCATGTTGCGTGACTTCCCGAGATATTGTAAAGGCACGCAAAGCATTGTTCGGTTTCTAACACAATGCCTGGTTCACTTTCCAGATTTTCTTAGGAAACTAACATAGACCGTCTACTCGAAGCAGTAAAAGCATGCAATGTGCACTCCTGGGTGTATGGAAAAAAACGAACGTCGAAAGAAACTTGTTTCTAACAATAACTGAATTCTACATGCTACCTTTGGTCGGCTACTCAAAGACGACCAACATATTGGGAAGCAGGACAAATGAACAAGTCATGGGATCTGATCGAAAACTCATATCCAGAGAAATTTTACATGAATATTTGAATGTGATCCTTCAATTGACCGATTCTTTCCGAACAACGTACAAAAGCACAGAATTAATTTCTATAGGTAATCGCATAAACACAATACAACTTTCGATAAACAATATTATTTACACCGACATCACCCAAATGTTAAAAATAACAACTACAGACGCATTAATTTCATTCCAATTTAATATAGTGCACCACATAATTATAAATTGCATCCAACCACTTTCCACAATATTTCACTTTAATTTACTCACTCCCAATACCTCTTCCCAAAATCTGCCCAAACATCGAGAACATTCCAGCACCGCAAACCCGCCAAGAATACCGAGGCAATTAAAAACATATAGCCTGACTCATTTGAAGTACCTATTAGCCGAAGCTATCAAAAGCCTTGCGCCGCTGGCATCTATTTCCATGCCTCCCAGTATCGTGAATCGCGTACTCTCCCTTGACGTCATCGAACGCGCGCATAAGGATCGAAGGGGGTGGCAGTGAGGGGTCTGCAGAGAGGGGGCGATGTCGCGAAGGGGGAGGAGGCCAACTCGGAAGTTTGACCGATAATCGGCCCCGACGGTACGTCAAGAATCGAGAGGATGATGGCCGTGGTCCCCTGTCCCGATCCGTCGTACCTTAAATCATGCCCCACCAGCGTCTTATTCAATTTACTAATTGAATCGTGCCCCCCCCCCCCCCACCCGGGCGGCAACATGGGGCGTATACGTTGCTGGGCTCCGCCCTTGGGTCGGCGTCGAGGCCTTGGGTCTGTCCTCTTCTACACCCACTACATTCGGATGGAAGTCACGGCGGGCGAACACGCTCGACAGAGGCTAACAACTCCATCGCTTCCAGGAGATTCGGCACTCGAGAATATCCTTCCACTGTTTTTCTTAGTGACACTTCGACCGCACTCGGAAGAGCGTCGCGAGCGGTGCTGCGCAATTGTCCGTTGACCTTGAGTGACGAGTCGGGCGGAATATCGGTCGCTAGGGATGTTATCGAGTTCGTGGAAGATCGACAGGGTGTTTCGTCGGATCGTGGCACGTTGAGGGTGCCCTTTCTTCCCGAGGCAATTTCGAGAATCGCTGGCCTTGGATTTTTATCCTGGAGGAGCGAAGAAAATTTCGTCCTCGAACGGTACGGCGCTAACCGAGCTCAGTAAAAAATTCGCGGGGGTGTGTGGGGTTGAAGCGATTTATTGTCGTGCTCCTGATCTGTTAAGTTGGAGGATATTCTTTAGATTCAAGTTCGGGAGCGTTGGAGGAAAGTTCGTCATTCTTGGGTGTAGTTTCATCCGATATTTCTTATAGCATGGAGGAAGTACATTGAAGACGATTAGATCGTCGAAAAGAAGCGAGTTGAGAGTCTGGGAAAATAAAAGCTGAATACACTGAAACTGCTTCGGCACAATTTGGGAATATAAAGGGAAAATATCTTTGTATTCTTGACAAATAACTGTGCAACCGAGGATACCTTGTTGAAGAAAATCAGTATACCAAGATCGTCGAATGCTAAACATTGCAAAGCAACTGAAGATTTGCCCTTCCAGCAAAGAAACAAGGCACCCAGTTAGTTAAACGTTCTAATACACAAACGGCAAGAGAACGAAGACTACCAATCCATAGAACAGTGTCGTAAACTAAGTACAAAATTAGTGAACAAAAAAGAACGGCACAACCAACGCCACAAACAAAGGATCGTATTGATCAAACTTGTTCATTAACATTGTCGCAGATCAACAGCCTTCTTACCAGCAGCGAAGAATTGTTTGTGCCTCTTCAGTGACGTCGAATTCAAATACATTTTTATGTGTTGTGTCAGAAGATCATTCGGTTACTGAACAATAAGATTCGCGTTCATTTGAAGGAAGAATCCTAAAAGTCTAAAACGGCACTTAAAAAAGTAACGAAACAGTGAACAATATCTCCTCTAAAGGAACGGAAAATAAATCGTGACAAGGATGCTTGGTGGATATGAAGCACAAACGGATTACTATCCGCAGTGGCATCAGCCGTACAATTATGTCACCCAACTTCCTTACGGTATGTAAACTATCTTTCTTACTTTCAGTTTTATTATTAGATATGCATTTTATAACGTTGCCGTAATATAAAGCATAAGAAGGTTATAATTATTCCTTCAAATATTATATAAGTATCAACGCGGAATATATAAATTTTGTCACCACAATAATGGCAACTAAATAATATTATAGAAATTTTACGCACACACCATAACGTTATAATCTTGAAATTTACGAAGATGCAAGCGTGGTATTGATATTGACATGAATCATCCGTTTGAACCACTAATAAAATTCAAGTATTAGATCAAACATACGTCACACGCGTCTACATAAAATACTTACCATACTTTTCATTGCATTCAATGTTCGCTTTCGTCCGCTTAAGAAGCCTGTCCGATAATAAGTAAAGCCAACGTGACATGAGTCTCGACTTAACCGCCCATAAAAACTTTTATCACGTGCCCACCATTATTACACACTATACACATTGTACTATACGTCCTTAAACCGTCAAATATAATACTAGCTCGTCACTATCGCATTCAGTAGACGCAATGCTGACGCTACGTATCAGCAACATACGATTGTCTTAATTTTCGGATATGAAACATACTGATACTATGTTGTCCAACTGCAGGGCCTTTGGGCGTGCCAGATGCCGACAGTCAGTCGACGTACTGGGGCGCGGATTCCGGCATTTCCGGCAGCAGTTCTGGCGCCGGAAGCCCGACAGCATCGACGCCACCCCTGATCGAAGAGATTGGTGTCCAGGAGTCAAGTTACTCGCCCCTTCAACAATACATGCACCCTGCCGGATCGCAACACTATCCTAACCACCCGACGTACCCTCAACAACCGGAAGTGACTCAGTCGCATCATCATCATCCTCATCACCATCACCATCACCATCATCATCATCAGCAGCATCAGCCGCAGCAGCAAGGCCAAGCGCACAGACGCGAGAATGAATTCGTCGGCTCGATGAGTCAGGTCGCCGTGGGAGCTCTTCAGCAACATCCTCATCAGGGCATGAGGGAAGTCGCCGGCGGCGTAGTCGTGGCCAGGCCGAAGAGGAGGAACACAGCCAACAAGAAAGAACGGCGACGAACGCAGAGCATAAACAATGCCTTCGCCGATCTCAGAGATTGCATCCCGAACGTGCCGGCTGACACCAAGTTGTCCAAGATCAAGACGCTGAGGCTAGCTGCGTCTTATATCGGATATCTGATGGAGGTTTTGGAAAGCGACGAAGGAGAGGAGCCACAGACCTTTCGCGCTGAAATTCTGTCCAACGGCAGGAGGAACAAGGCTCAAGTTAGTCAGGTGAGTACGATCTGTTTGGCAATTTTAATTTTGGGATGAAAATTGAGTTACGGGTAGAAAATTAGTCAGTATCTATAAGTGCTAAGAATTATAAAAGTGGATTGATCCCAAAAAAGGAACTTGAATGAAGTTCATTTCGACTGACATTGTCTTGGGACATGTCATAAATTACTGCAATGATTTATTTACTATTGTGATTTAAAACTCTTTTGTAAGCACTAGCACAAATAAAATTATATTATCAAAATTTCTGAACGATACGGAACGAGAACGATTCTGTAACGAGGACGGAAATGTTGTAGTTTAAGACGAGTTCTTCCGAGAAATGTAGTGCTTCGGCGAAGAAAATAGATTTTTGTTTCTTAAACAGTGAAATCATTGAAAAATGCAGTAAGAAGAGACATAATAGTAGTAGTAGTCGGTGATACGTAAAAAGTCTTAGCTTGGCTTGGGAATAGCGAAGGTTCAAGTAGTCCTTATTGTTGGGAATTTTCGAAAGCCCTAACTTTCAGAGACACTTAAACGGCACGCATTGCATTCTCGAGTGAAAACTTCACTTGCCCTCTTTGTCCGCAGTGAGAATTCTTAAATCCTTCGGTAAAGTAGGTCCAATATACACATTTGGACACTTTGGCTGCTCCGCGTGTAACGTGACTCAAATTCTGTGAAGATTACGTTGGACGCGCATAGAATGAAACTTTCGTTGGCGTTATGTACATTTGCACTTTGAGAAGCGAATCAGTTAAATCAGTCGCTACAGAGAGTTGCATCAATACATCGTTGCAATATCGGGTTACACTGTCAATTCGTTGCGATATCGGGTTGCAACGTCGGATCGTTTGCAATATCATGTTGCAATGTTAATCTTGGAAGACAATGGAAATATTGTTGCAACAAACATAAATTTTCAGCGAATTCTTACTGGCATGCTCCCAGTAAAAGTAAATAGGAGGATATTATTATATATAAATACAAAAGACATTCAATTAATTTGTTAGTATCAGAGTATCTCAATATTATTTCGAACAAAATTGAACTCAGTTTTAATTTGAAGTTATTATTGATTCACTTCATTATAAAATAGCATCGATTGTATGTTGGATTTATGAAGGTCGTAATAAAGTTATTGATTAATTTAAATTTAGATCACTGATAAGAGCCTTTCAAAATAAATGTAACACCATCTTCATTCTATAACATTTCACAATTTCGTTATCCTATTTATTTATTGTGATATAGTTTAAATTGCCAATTTTTCTAAACTGATATCATTATATATCGTTGTTAATAACTGACTGCATAACTACTCGCACCAGACTTTTAATTACGTAATTACATCACAAATATAAACGGAGATTAATTAAAAAATTATGGTTTAAATTCAGTAGATCACGACATTTTGTATCAATATGAAACTTTGTATGTTAGATCGAAATTAGCTTGGAATATCTTAGCAATCGTAGGTCGGTCGCAACTGTTCCAATATCTGTCGAGTAATTTTCAGTAATTGCTCCAAATCACTTACCACTTCCGCTACTTTGATACCAAAAATCTTTCCCTCCTAGGACCCTCCACTTTGCGGCTTTTCTAATTTTCCAACATTGCCTGCCACCCATGAAGCATCTTGACCTTTTCACTGAAGTCTCATTCTGTGGTCAAAGAATTCCGTCCCCAAAACAATTTTCATTGTGGCCAAATGTATCTTCATTACGAAGTATCGTCTCTACGTTTGTCCGATAACAGTTGGAGATATTTTCGATACTCGACAAAACCAATTTTATGCACTTAATGAAAATATTGAGGGATAATCATACACTATTCTTCCGAAAATATATTCTTATGGTAAACAAATATTCCTCTCTTTTTGCTACAGAGTGAGTCTTGCTTACAAGCAACCTCCAACCACGGACAGGAAGAGACGTCGAAGAGTAAAGGTCGGACAGGATGGCCACAGCATATGTGGGCTCTCGAACTTAAACAGGAATCGACAACGAGTCAAATGCAATAATCCACGATAAATTATCAACATCGATCAACGAAGAAGCAAGCGAAAAATAAGTGCTACGAGGAACTAGATACGAATTTTTGGAAAATTTGCAAACCGATTACAGAAGATACTGGAAAGAAGTAATTCACAATGTGGTATGTGCATTGTATAACTAGGAGTAAGTAAAAATCGAAATATCGAACAACTGCATAAGGCGATAGGACTATTTTGTAAATAAGTTTCGTGATTGCGCGTGTTGTGTATGTAAATAGAGAGTTAATTTTCTCTCGTTATTAATGTGCGATAGCGATAATATTTGAGCCAAAGAATATTGACGACTTTCTTCGTTCGAGCACAAATAGGCTAGCGGAAATGTTCTCATAAGATCTCATATGATAGCGACGAAGAATAAATCGTATGAATTTGCTGCGTATCTCACTATACGACGTGTTTGTAAAGTTTCTTGTATAAAGTGTAGCTGAAGGGTGTATAAAGTAATAGCCAGCTGTGAACAATGTACGATAATTTAATGACACCCGTTGGATGTGATCGCTGCTAACATTGTAAAAATATTTATGGCATTCTAGCGTAATGGAACAACAATTAAGCGTAACATCGATCAATATTGATCGAGCGGCGATTGCAAAATCAACTTACTTAAAGAGATGAATTTTCAATAAAGAGGAATTATGCAAAGGCGAGTCTTTTCTTCTTGGCACTAAACAGAAAATAACAAACTCCTACTACGATCAAAATAAACATTCGCATAAAAAATTCGGAAAATGACGATTACCTGCCACATGCCGAATAAATGTATCACATTTTTTATACCACAATAGCGATAAGACTAAAAATTTGCAACTACCAGAGATTAGTATGCTTCTGAAGAGCACACAAGCAAACCAACAAATTTCAATCATTAATTTTATGGCCACAACAAAAATGGTGATCGCTGTCACTATGTTCATGACCCACTCATGTCGACTAAAATTATGAAAAAGTAATCTTTTTTTATTAATTTAGTCTGGTACACTAATAATCGCTTAATTCCTGGTATATAGGTATGTAACTTCTGAATCATTTCAATTCAGACATGTACAACAACCCCTATGCCCAAACCTACAGAATAATTTTGTCTTCCATATAAATAACACATATAAGACCTACTCTTGCACCAATCCTTAAAAGATGGCGGGACGTTAACTGCTTATGTTCATTCCCGATGTTCAAAATCGAAACTCTCCCGACACAGAAATTATCTCTTTATCTATCTCTTTATATACAATATACTTCCGACATTATTCGCTTGACAGCTGAGCAGTTCGAGGTACTGATCCTATAAGCGTCCAAGAACTTGCAACAAGGTTCGCCAAACACCTAATATGTTATTAATCCATTGAAGTAAACACGGTCGCCTCCCTGAAAGAAGCGTTTTAATAACAATGTCGCTACTGCGGCCATTACGCGGAGAGTACGATGCCAGGTCGAGACATAAACATTTACACCTCAACGACGATCGCAGACTCTATCGACGATGATATCGAAGGATGAACGAGACGAATATTGTCGCGACGCGCGTATTATAAATGAGGTATCGTAAAGTCCGCGCATCATCGGTCGACAGTCTCAGGTTGTTTGATTATCGCGATCAGTGTGCCTCGAGTGGCACTATATTACCCATTGCGTGTACGTAACGTCGAAGGAACATTATAGTTGAGGGCTTAAGCTAGTCGCGCTGTAAACACTTCAATCAGTTCCCTCGACGGCTCCTTGCACGGCCATTATTTAAGCTCGACGATCGTTTACGAATCGTAACGCCTTTGTCAAGCCGAAAATGCACGGCCTCGTTCCAGGAACCTTTCAATTTATTCCTGCCAATTTCGTTCGTCCGTCACTGACAAAAGTACACGCACGTATATTCCGAGAAAAGTATCACCGCGTACACATTTTTGATCATAACTGCAACTAACCGATGGATCTTCATGTACACTATTTGTAGCATTTATTTCGTTTGTAAGTTATTGGTGGACAAACGTCAATTGTTTTGTGCATTCAGAGATCATAGATAGTTCAGTGAAACGGTTAATGTCTGTACTTGTGCACGTGCTAGACATGTAGCTGGAAGTACTGCCAGATATGGATTGAATTAATAGTGCGTGGAGTTAATTTAGCCAAAGCAACGTAAGGATTGTGGAGGCACGTGCTGTCCTGAAGGAAGGTATTAGGTGCAAGAAGGTAAATCGGCAACGGTCTGTAAACTTTTACCGTGACGAAGGCCAGAACAGCTCCACGGAGCGACATCGCGATATAAACACTCCTGCGGTACCGAATGAACTCGGTTATTCTCGGTATCACCCGGATATTTCACCTCTCGAGCACCGTAAAACTGTATTTGAGAAATTGGACGGCCAATGATATAAGGTTGGGGAAAAAGAAATCCATTATTTTTGCGCGAAGTTCAAGACTTTATTTAACATGCTTTGGATTGTCCGATTTGGGTCAAATATGGACCATTTTGTTGGGTAATTTGTTGCCATTTTAAAGGTAATTTCATAATGCCTCTCTCATAGAAGTTTTGGTCCTTATTGGCGAAAAACTCTAATAATCGATTTTCACAATCTTCTCTTGATTCCAATTTCTTATCACACAGGATGTTTTGCAATGCGAGAAAAAGGTGGTAATCGCTTGGTGCCAGGTCCGGACTATATGGCGGATGCATTAAAATTTCCCATACAAGCTTCAAGAGTTTCTGGCGAGTCACTACAGACGTGTGTGGCCTGGCGTTGTCCTGATGGAACACAACACCTCTTCTGTTGGCCAATTCTGGCCGTTTCTGGTCAATCGCTAGCTTCAAACAGTCCAGTTGTTGACAGTAGAGATCTGAATTTAGTGTTTGGCCATACGGAAGCAACTCATAACAAATTATTCCTTTCCAGTCCCACCAAATACACAGTAGAACCTTCCTGGCCGTTAGTCCTCGTTTGGCCACCGTTTGAGCTGCTTCACCGCGCTTTGACGACGATCGTTTTCGCACAATATTGTCGTATGTGACCCATTTCTCATCCCCAGTCACCATCCGTTTAAGAAATGGGTCGATTTCATTGCGTTTGGCCAAGGCTTCGCAGATGGAAATTCGATCCAACATGTTTTTCGGTGTTAGTTAGTGTGGCACCCAAACATCGAGCTTCTTTTTGAATCCAACTTTGCGCAAATGGTTTAAAACTGTTTTATGGTCGATCTTTAGCTCCTGAGCGATGCTACGGCTACTAACATGCCGGTCAATATTGATTATTTCTGTGATTTGGTTGACATTTTCGACGATGGGCCTGCCTGTGCGAGGTGCATCTTTAACATCAAAAATGCCTGAACGGAATCGACGAAACCAAAATTGCACGTAATTAGCTGTTACAGTATCGGCACCATAAACACCATTTACAATTTCAGCCGCCTGGCTTGCATTTTCGCCTTTATCGAAGAAAAACTGTAAAATGTACCGAATGTTCGCTTTGTTGACTTCCATTTTTAACACCCTGTAACTCACAACTGAATGGACGAAACAAAAAACAACAAAAGAATTTTTTTTAGTGTGAAATGTCATCTTTACAACGAGCATAAATTTCAAATTTTTTGATCGATACTTTACGAGATATCGTTCACTACAGCCATGTACCGAAAAAATAATGGATTTCTTTTTCCCCAACCTTATATATTTCTCGAGAGTCGGTAACAAGGTGCTATGCAATCGATACCCTATCGTGAACAAACGAAATCATAAAGATACACAAGGAAATAATTCTATACAATATTTTTTATTGTTTTCGATATCCTTTTTTTTTATTTTATTTGTTTGAATTTTTATTGTTTTTCGATATCCTTTGTGACTAAGCAAACATAATGAGGATAACACCGAAAGATTTAGATTGATAGGATTAGAATTTATATTGTATCTGTTTGTATCCAAATGTAAATCTGGTAATGGTTTGAGTAGTGTAATGCCATTCAAAAAGAAGAGAGGAAAGTGAAAGGGAACAGTTCTGGTCTGCATTTGCAATGGAAGTCATCTGTTTACGCAAATAAATATTAGTTAAAGATAATCCGGTTTA
This sequence comes from Anoplius nigerrimus, assembly GCA_914767735.1. Lineage (NCBI taxonomy): Eukaryota > Metazoa > Arthropoda > Insecta > Hymenoptera > Pompilidae > Anoplius > Anoplius nigerrimus. The sequence continues at coordinate 17,525,056 of OU612085.1, read as the reverse complement.
ATAACGGTATTTGGTAACAGATATAATTTGTATTAGATTTCGTAGACTAATAAACACGACAGAATGACAGAATTCCGTTGACGTTACTGTTTCTCAGCCACAAACATTTCATTTACAAAGACTTCCAAAGTTCAATGTTTTTATTGTAAAAAAAATTACTAGCAAAATTGGTTAAATAGTAGTTAGAACGCTAGAAGTTCTAAAACTTAACGTTCCTAAACTTAAAATATAAAATCTACATACACTTAGAATATTGTTCAGAAGTGTGACGAACTATCAGACATAACAAAGTAGGTATAACAATCAGCATATCACTTAGGTTACTTAAAACGAACATTATTCATAGTCATAAGTTAATCGGTGCAATACAATAATTGTCAGATAAGAATTCATCCAATTAATTCTTAATTTTGCTTTAATTTCTGTATCATTAAATATAAATCTTTTGTACCAGTTTTTCATGTGCTAACAAATATGAAAAAAAACCACATAATACCTTCGTATATCAATATGTACTCCATTTACCTTGCTTCAAGATTTACATATTCTTACGGTATTTATCTAGTCGCTTAGAACACAAACTTCTCTATCACCACGATGACCAATATACTCTTTTGTTTCCTTCTGGAACAATCAGATCAAAACGCAGCTTGAAAACTTATTCTGGTACTACCGCAGCTAAATGCACCCTGTGCGATCCATAAGGCAGATACCCGTATGACTTTGAAGAATCGATACGCCGATAGTATCTACACATAAATCCCTGGACAATACCTTTAATTGCCTACGAGGTTTCATCTAATTACAGAATCGATCAGCAAAGGAAGTTCTGACAATGTGTCACAATATTAATGGTACAGAGCGCCCATTTCTGTCAAAGTTGGCCTAATTGATTTCTTAATCACATTCGATAACGTAATTGTTATTCGATTTTAGTATTGTCACAAGTATTTTATAGTTTCACGTAGATTTTAACAGTTATATTCAATTTTGTACATACCTACATTTTACACGTAATTTTCTGTGACGATATCACTCTGCAAATCAATATAATTTTATATTTAGTTCAGATTGTCCCACAGAACAATGCTTTGACTTTCACTTTACAACTTACAACAACATTAACTAACTTCTGCCTTTCCGATTTGCCAAAAAAACTCCACTTAATGATTTCCACAAACATTTCGTTCGTACATTTTTTAGTGTTTCTCATACGGATTATTGTTCAGTCACAAGTTTTACATGTAAGTAACTATTGGCCAAGTACACGAACATTGTAGTTCTAGTTTGGTGACTAGTTGCGATTTACTAAAGTTAATTTTGACAATTTCATCCGGCAGAATATCTTCGACCCCATTTTCGGCGGTTCAAATTTCTGGTATTTTCCCATCAAACTTTTCTTATCCCGTCTAAACGTGTATATTGATACATCGATAAATCGCACCCGAACGTGTCGTCACGTGGGAAAATTTTGAACGCAGCAGATGCAAGTGCTCTTACATTGGCCGTGCCGAATACGTTACGGAAGAAAAAAGCATGAGGCGCACATTTGTTTGCTTTGACAAGTATCGAAGTCTACGTATAAGTTCACGAACATCGCGCTATTCGCCCACTTAAACGTCTCAGCTGAAAAACTGTCTCGGCAAGCTCCATGTGTGGATCGAGCGTCCTAATTGCTTGATATCAGTAAGTGTGCCTCATGCGTGAGCGCACATACGGACGCATCGAGATGATGGTAACACAACGTGTAAGAATATCTGCGCGGCACAAAGAACGATTGCGTCCGCATTTGACAATGGAATGTATTAAAGATGCTTTTTATCTGAAAGAAATGTGAGATTAATGATTACTGTACAGAGTCCAAACATATTTAGGTTGAAGCTGTGACTTGAAAGTATAATTGCATACACATTTGACAATGGAATTCGCTAAAGGTTATTCTGATTTAGTTTAATGATCGTTTCTTACATTTTACATTGTTACATATTACGATTTATCAGGTATGTGATTAATCCATCAGTTATACGTTTAATCAGGTTGAATACATTGCATAAGAGTTTGTCCTGACCTTGTTTAGGTTTTCGCGATCAATTTTGATAACAAAACATACCACTTGTTGCTATCTTTCTGTCAAGTTTCAATTAATTATCGCATTAAACATCATAATCAGAAAATTAATTACACATAAGTTTTTCCACTTTTACTGAGTTACTGCATATGTTAGTAATTACTTAAAACGACATTTAGGTCATCAAGACGTTTTTGGACACCAGCTTCCTAAAGAGACCATATACAGAGTGTCTGATGCTTTTTTGATCAAACGTTGTCAGACTGTGCACAAAAATACGAAAAGAATGTTAAAGAAACGCACACAATTTAAAGTTTTATTTAATTTTCTTTATCGCGCAACTGGTTTGGCCTTAAATTGAAAGTTGATTACGTTTCTTTTCCTCAGTTTGTCTACAATGCTGTTGATTAACAATGTATGATATGGTTTTTTAATAAAACTTTAAATGGCCTGTGCTACATAACATGCACTACACTGGAACCCATACATCGGAAAATTCACAGACACCCTATATATTCTCTATACTGGGTCAGCATCAAGAACCCTGAAGCACAAATACATAGTTTAGGAATGTTGCCCAAGGTGTTAAAAGAAAATGTATAAGGTGGCAATTAAGGTTAAATAACGACAATAACAATTAATATATATGTGCTGCAATAAAAAATGCATGCAACTAATTCAAACATACGTACTTAAACCAAATTGTTGTTAAAGCTACACACCTTTCGCAAGTAATGTCTGACAAAACCATTTTAACCAAACCAGAAGAATACTGGTCCAAAAATATCAATTACAATAATCTTTAATATCATTGAACTGAATGAACTTGGCCAAACATGATTGACTGCTACAGGATACTTTATTTTGACTTACTAAATAACAATTGCCACTTTTGTGTGCCTAAATTATTTCACCCCCGAATTTCCGGAACAGCGTGCAACAGTAGACGCGATTGTTTGCTGCCTATACATTTTCAGTATAAATAACCCACACGAGCATGTAATACGTTTTGCAATAATTTCAAAGAAAGTCGCAACAGTAATCGAAGCAAGGATCATAAGGACTATTGTGCAAGTGTCCGAACGGCAATGACACCTTCGATGCGTGGTTGCCCTTTTATATCAACAACATCCGGAGACCTTGATCTGGCTGATCCCGAAATTGAATTGGATAATTGACAGGTTTAACCCCGGACTGATCGTTCACTCTGGTGCCCGACGGGTCATGTTCATTTATTGCGCGGTATGGGGCGTGAAAAACGCTGACGAAGATATGGAGATTTCTGTTTGGCGGAAGACAATTTCTTCGTAAACGTGTGACGTCATGGTCCATTTTACAAACTTTTCGGGACGGACCCTCATTAATTCGCATTTCGTTTTCTCGCCTGCAACGATAACGGTTTCTTTCATTTCAACTTAATTTTTCTAAAATCTGTTAAACAATTTATAGATATACAAAATGATATCGTAAAAAATCACTTTCCTAAGTGGTTTTGTAGCAATATCTAAAATTAATAATTTCTAGAAGATGTATTTAATTATAATAATTTTGGTACTATACTTTTCAGTAACCGGCATGCAATTTTATTGAAATATCTTTTATTATGTTTCCTCAATCTGTAATTTCAGTGAACGTTCTTACTTAGTTCTGCGTCAGTCCAGTTCTTTTCTACAAATCAATCCTATCGTTTCTGAAGAATAACAAATCTATTATTCTGACAGCAATGAGATTATAATAGTCGACCATTGGATAATCCCGTAGTAAAAACCTACATTACACTATCATGCATCCGTATTTTCTGAATCTATTTGTTACTTGACAAAGTCGATTACTTACAGGTTAAAAAAAACAATATCCAACAGATTGTATTCCGAAGATGAATGGCCTTTCAATCAATGCAAATCGCCAAACTATATCTACCTTCAACTGTGCAAACACTACCTCTAAAAAACAGATAATTCCAACCTTCCACAGTATACACCATACATTTTCCAATAACACTCTGTACTTTTCCAAATAAATCCCATAAAATTTACCATCCTCTCAAACCCCTCATCGATCCCCCTAATACGGCCATTCACTGAATCGCCAAACGTTCATTGATCAGACACCTCGCGCACCTAATCGCTAAAGCAACATTCTCGCAAACGATCGTAATTGCAGCTCGAAGTTTGCAAGTGCCGAGAGCCGGAGCGATCCGCCTTAAAAGCGAAACCCCGGAAGAATTAATGAAGAAATTCCGATGGGACGTCAAGCTTTGTCCTTCCTGAGTGCAAGGATCCGGTTGCGGGCGTGGGTGCAGGATATTCTCGGACGCATCCAGGCTCCTCATTGCGTATGGAGGACCCTGACTCCCGATTCAAATGGAAACGAATCGTTTCGACGCTTGTCGAGATTGTCCCCGGGGGGTGCCTCAATAGTCTCTGCAATGAAAGAGACGAAGACGGCGGTACCGAACGACGGAAGGTGCCAAGGTGTCGACAGACATCGACGGGGGGGGGGGGGGGGGGGTCGAAGGAAGAGGGACGGAGACGAAGGGACGCCGACGACGGAGAGGGACGAAGAGCGGAAGATTACGGGGGTGAAAAAAAAGAGTCATAGGGTAGGGGTAGAGAAATGAACGGAGGCAAGAGGCGAAGGAAGAGAGAATGGATGCGCAGAAGGCGAGTACGCGAGCGGAGAAAGTTAGACGTACGTGAAACGATCGAAGGAAAAAAAGACGGAGAAAGGGTGGCAGGGTCGGAGGGAGAGAGAAGAGAAGAGCGTTAGGCGGAGTCCGACAAGGAGGACGGAAGACAACAGTGGCATCGACAATGGGAGCCGGCCATCCCTATAAAACCGCAGCATCGGCCAACGTTCGACATTATTCCAGCAGAAGTTCCAACGAACGGTACACAACGGTATACAAGGATGACCGACGTCAAAAGTACACTTTCCTCAACTACCACCCTGGCCTACGCCCTCTTACTTTTGGTTTATCTCGTGTCCAGCACGTCCGGCGAGTACGGTGAGTTACGCACCTGTTTGATTCTGGGGCGTGTATGATCGGCAAGTTGGTTGAGTTGTATGCAAATAAGAACTCGGATTGTTTGCCTCGGTTTTAGGACCACAAATAGGGGCGTTATTGAAGGCACAGTTGAATTTTGTTGGATTTCACTTAACGTCATATCATGCTAACTATTGGTGTACTTTGGAGTTATGGGGACTACGGGAGGAACCTATGATTTTTAAGGGGTTGAAAGAATGGTGTGATAAATACTCGATTGGGGCGCGAAAGTTGCTTCACCTAAGATTTTCTCGTGTTTCAAAGCGAACAGTAAAAGCGTATTTTTGGAAACAATCATGTAGTTTTTTTTGTAAATTTTATTTCGCAAGAATATGAAACTGTTGAAGCATTTATAAAAAACACATTTCTGTCTTTTCCGCGTCTAATTTTAATTAACTATGTTGTTTGTCAGTAAATGTACTTTCATTAAAGATATTGCTAAAACCATTCCATAAATGTGTAAACAAACACCATTTTTAATGCAAGCCCGTCAATTGCTGCATACAAAAGGGGATAAATCATATGATAATTTGAATAAAAAGTGTTTAACTCATTGTCAGACTATATCATAGCAGAGAGTAACGCCAGTGTACTTCGCAATACATCAAAAAGATGAAACATAACAAAATATATAACTTGACAATTTTAATACACTAAATTCATACAATATAAGTTTAATTTTAGTGACCCTTCTTTAATTAAACATTAACTTTTGAGGCTATAAGGGTTATTTTAGGATCACTCTATAAAAGACTACTAATTAAATTAAAAATTTTCGTTTTGTCCTGGATCTACTGGCGGACTCTTCAGTGGGGCTATGCCAGTAGATCCTGCCCCAGACGAAGCTAACATAACAATACACTAAATAGATTAGAAAAAATGTCAAACAGAAATTACCAAAACAATATAATCTAATATAATTTTTTATTTATAATAGCCAGATAGCAAACAAATAGAAAAATAGTATTTCTCCACAATACTGGAATACCAACAATTTGCATAGTGTCTTCTAACGACGTATCGAGCCAATCAATGACTCCCTGCTTCCCTTATTGAGATAAATCGCCCTCACACCCACGTGCTAATCCCTGCAATTGTACTTACTTCTGCCGCTTAATTTACTATTCTATGTTTTCCATCTTTATTTACGTATTAAAAGCCTGTCGCAATTTACCGCACAATTCCAAACAAACAAAACAAAAATAAATACGACATAATCATTTTCTTTGTAAATAGACGACGTATACATAACAGAAGTAATTGTGACAAAAGAATAAACGTTCAATAATTCGTTGGTATCAGAGTGTGTAATAGCAAAACTAATTGCAGATGACAGAAGTGCGAGCGGCATGTGGTTCGGACCACGTTTGGGAAAGCGACATAGAGAAGAGAATCTGGATATGGACAACGAAACAGATGGTATTGACAGCGCCCTTCATGGAGCTCGGTGGGCACTGGTAATCATGCCAGGTAAAATCAAGCTATGAGTATAGCATTATTCGTATCACATCCCCATGTGCTAAATACGCCTAGGTAAAGGACGTACGTGATTTGTTCTTTTTACATTACATATTTTGTGATTTATGGATGCGAAATTATAGAAACTTCCAAGTACATTGATGGATATTGAACAATCAATTTAAACAATAATTATGAATCGTTTTTGGAATTATTTCCGAGCGCTAGAATTTTGAGGGGTAAGATATACTCCGGTTTTTTTGTACTCTTTGAAAATACAATTCGTAGAATCGTGAATTACTAACACGCATTTTACGTCGTATAGAATCCAGTAGATGGTTTCAAAATTGATCAGACGACCTAAAAGCAGTAACGTTTTGTACGCTTTAACGTGAACGATTAAATTACTAACAACACATGATCTATTTTACAAGGAAAAAATGCATTCAATTTTATATACTTCATATATATTTCATATTCTAAAACATCCACTCTTATTAACTTACTGGATTACTCTTTAAGAACATTTATTTTGACTTAATCTAGACATGCCAATGAACATATTTTAGGTAAAATAAAACTGCACGATAAGGTGTAAACATTAAAATATGAATTGATTTGGGATGAACAGAAAAATTGCACCGAGTAAATACAGATGTTACGTATGATCGCAGGAAGCAACAAGAGGCAAGTGACCCAATTTACACCCCGTCTGGGACGCGAGTCAGGTGAAGATTTTATGTTCCATGAGAACGTCAAGGAGCAGGACGACACAGAACCAATGGTTTTCACACCCCGATTAGGACGTCGTACGAGCAGTAATGCTGCACTACCGACGTTGAGCCGCATGATACTGCGCAGCATGTTGAAGAAGTCCTAGATGCCATTTCGACGAATTGAACACCGGTTGACTCTCAACAAGAAGAAGAGCTTCAGAAATCGGTCATGGCGCGGCAGGCGCATACGATGGAACATAACGAATACATACGAACTGTAGCACAATTAAGAGACATAGAAGAATAAAATACTTATATTTATTTGTATTTCGAACAAAACTGGAACTGACTTTTCACTCGTCCTCCATCTCAAAATCTATACATAAAAATTGAATTCGATCTGCATCTTCCCAATTCATAATTACATTTATAGTTAGTTAATTAGCATCTTTGTTTTCCCATTGTGTTTTCACTGTCAATAAGTCAAATCGCGCATCGATATGATGTACCATGGCTTATCAATTTATAGGAACTTCCGTTTTCTACCCCGGCAATGCAAAGAATCAAAGAAATCATTAATTACGTTCCCTTTCCTTAACATTCTGTGTGCATATTGACCATCCCAATACTACATAGCTTTACTTCAAATGTTTATTTCACGTCGTCGCGAGCTCCTAAGTCAGTTAGGAACAATGGAATAACAAACCTTGAACATATAAGCCTCGGGTTAAACGCAAACAAGCAACAGAGTCGAATGAATCAGGACTATTTTCGCTGCGGCAGGTAAGTGCGCACAAAGAATACAGGGCGGAGAAATGTTTAAAGGGAAGATCGTGCGACTGCGTCAGAGCGGCAGAAGTCGGGAAAAGTCGATAAGAAAGAGGGGAAAGGAGGGACGCGAAAGGAGGAATGTAATCCGTCGACCGGAACTACCGTGGGCCATGTGGTCTCGCGGATGGCGGTCATAAAACTCAAAAACGCCGACGGCATATACGTGTCGGGTAAATATTCCGTCGAACATACAATGGTGCCCCAAAATTGACGTATTGAACGAAAGTCTCGAAAATCAACACGATATCGTGGTCAGCACTCATTTTTGCTTATCTCAGATCCCGCTGGAACGATCAGGTTCACAAGTCAAGTGTTTTCAAAGTAATTCTATGAAGCATATGTACACATAAGTGATTTTACTCACCATTGATATCAAACGCAGACAAGTCAAATTGAGATTATCGTCAGACATCATATTATTACGAAATATTAGATATAGTTTAAGGTCTTTCTTTTCTATAATGCAGAACCTGTCTATGAAAAATACTTAAATTATTACCTGGTATCGTATCACGTACTTACTTATTAGTTGAGGTCAACGCATGACTGTCAATTCGAAGTAAAGAGGCATTTTGGGCTCGGTTTTTTTGGCTTTTTTTATTTTATGTATTCACAAACGTTACAACTTCTAGACACGCGTATAAGACTCGTAATTCGTTTACACAGCGTATCGTTGCGACACTTTACGCCACAATCACCGTTCCCTAGGCATTACAGAATAATAATAATTATATTAATAATAATAGTAATATTAATATTAATAATATCAGCTATCTTCCTCTATACCGCAATTATCGCCCTAAGTTTATTGTATGTGTTATATATTTACATGGTTGTCGTTATGTTATTACGAATTATGTAAAAGATCCTCGCCGGGTCAGATCGTAAGAAATGTGTTTCTATGTGTATAATATACATACATATTTATATATATAGTTTACGTGTGTTCGTATCTAAGTCTGAAAAAATACGGCGGTATTATTGTGTTATTTTTTTCACGCTTAACCTCCTTTCCCCGCTTCCATTAAAATCACGATATAGGAAGTCATGATTCTCCTCCCGATTTTCGTAGTAAACTCGCTAGCGACTTTCTTCTGTTCGACGGAAACAATGAGAAAAGAAAGGGAAACGTTACGGAATCGGAGCAATGTCAACGGTGGGTGTTACCTCCGACCGAACGATTGCGCGCAAATTATGATCATGTATCGTGATTGACGTTAAGAAGGAGAGGGAGAGAGAGAGAGAGAGAGAGAGAAAACCGGCATAATATAATTACGGTAGAAAGTTAAGTGAAAAATCGCATCGCGAGTACGAAATTGAAGTTTCCGCAATCGAAGGCACTATTGTATAAAAGAAAATTGTTCACTCGCGACAATGTTGCGCAACGTTACACGATACCTCGTTACTTTTGTTGCAGAGGTCATAGGTTGGTTGCGTGCCTCGTATGGGACGAAAGGAAAGAATAATTGTGAACGGCAAATCGTTTGACCCCGAGGTTAAAGAATGGAACAAAGTTTTTCTTCCCTTATTTTCCATGCCATTCAGGTTCGCGATTGATTTAACGGATCGTGTTATTCCGGTCCATCCAACGATTAGATTTATCAGTACGCCAAGAGCTTTAGAATACATTGTTCGAAAGGAAAAGTGTATTATGCAGATGACGTAACAGTTGGAAAATGAAAAGGCATTGGTACGGCGAAAATGATTTTGAACAGAGACAATCCAGTTTAATGGAAACCCTTCAAAAACAATTCCTGACGCGTGCCTGAACATTACCCCTTTGAAAATCTAGCAAAATATGTCACATAGCTCTACCATTCAGGTTGAAAAGCGAATTCGTTCGTTTCAATTTCCCGCGCTAATCGGTAATGCTCGGTTAAGGAAAATTTCGAAACTTCGACGTCCACAACAGCTTTTGGTAATAGATTTTTTTGTCCAGCACAGTTCTTCTCGTGCCAAAAAAATTACGTCCGTAAACTACCCTGTGAAGCAATCAAAACTCTCGTTCGGATCAACCCCATTGTTCTGCCACGTTTTTTTTGCATCTTACTACTAAACAATAAAGACGCGAATCGATAACTTTTCGCTTCCCTTGGCTTTTGCACCTTCGGTGCCTCTTCAAGGCCATGTCTCTCCGACAATATCAAAACTTTGTACATCAAAGCGTGTCTATAAAGTAACAAAACGGTGTGCGTGGGGTTGTAGACAGAAATTTGTCCACCCCTGACCGGAGTCCAAGCAGTAACAATAAGAACAATATTTACAGGTGTACGAGCAAAGGAAAAAGATAAACAAAAGAAGTCGAGTTTCAAATAAGGTGAAAGAAAAATAAGAGTTGATGCAGATGAAATTGTATTAGTGAACAATGAATGACAGAGGCAATGACAGCCGAGAAACTGTTGCACAGTTAAAGCATCCGTACGTTTGAATGTCTTATCACTCGACTAATAAAAGACATGGATGAAAATGGTCCGCAATTTTACATAGCCAATTAAAAGCACAGTCTGAAAGAAAGCGAAATAAAGTGCGAAAGGAAAGAGGAAACTGTACTTTGGATTATTTTCATTTTACTTGCATCAAGTTCCTTAGGTCACTATTTTGGATAAATAACGGTTATGGAATATAGGGTAATGTATATATGTATATGGTACATAACTTCACTGAGTATCTGAAAGTAAGCTATCGATCAACGTATTGCGTTTAAGCTTACACGACTTGTGTTTGCCGCTAGTACAACTGGAACTATTTAATTGTGTGGTCGTAATTCCATTTACTTGCTGTATTGCAGTGACTCACGAAATCTATCGGTTTCAAAAGTTGGTAGACAACTTCTTCGATAAGCTTTTATCAACATGGAACACGTGCAAATAATTAACCGTTTGAGACTCCAAAGTGACTGGGAAAAAAACCGCAAAAAAATGCCAATCAGCGCTATAGCGCTTTTCATATTTTCTGTAGAAAAATCCCATTTTACCTATTGCAGTTATCTAAATTGTATGTTCATAAAATTAAAGATATTTTGAATGTGTAATCTGCTGCTTTGTGAACTACATCTATATTATTATATGTGTACGATTAGTTTATAAACATTTCAAATGTTTCCGATTAACGTGCGTCAAGAAAGTTCACTGCTTAGGACTCAAACGTTTAATTTTGTAATTAGCGAATGCCACTGTAATTTGGGACATTCTTCTTCCGATAGCTTTTTTACATGCTAATAGTAACTGGCAATTGAGTGTAGGATAGTCGATCAATTTTGGTATCCCCGGCATTTGATTTGTTAAAAGCTAATGTTTCGTTGTCATCTCACACCATATACCACATAGCAAGTACAGTAACGAGCTGGGAAAATAATTCAGGATCGGAAAAAAAGAAATAGCCCTTTCTCCTGACAGTACATCTCTGGTCCAATTTTTGATATTTCCACATTTGTACACGTGGCAGACAATCCCCACCAGTAATACATCGGGGACCCAAATGCGTGTAAGGTAAGATAGATCTGCGTGATTAACTATCTATCAGACCTATATTTGTTCAGACATGTTCTCTCCAGCAAGCTACTCTACTTATTATTTTTTTATTGTCTTGAATAATCGCTACTTTTTATCACTTTTCTTTCTAATTACGTGCGTAAAGCGAAATCGCAGGTAAACAAGTAATAGTTTTAAACAAATGAATTGATTACATTCAAATTAAACAAAACGGGATAATCAAACAAAACAATTATTCTATTTCGTGAGCCACTGTGTATAATACGTGAGTTATTTTTCAGTCACGTACACGTATACAGGATTATGCTTTTCTATTAAAAAATCGCAAGTATATATGTATGTTTATGTGTGTGTGTATTTCTGGCACGAAGGTGGTGACAAGCATTTATGTCAGGTGGCATAATATTGACCACCGCACCTCGGAAATCTTGAGGAAAGACCCTGCTGAAATCGTGACCACGAAGGGAACAAAAAAACTACCAATATTGTCAAAGACCTAGAATATGCAGTTAAAAAGAAATTGTCTGCTATTATCGTGGATGGGTGCGTATACCAGATAGATCCACCATCCGAATATTCTTTAAAACAGCATATGAACAGGACCCCCCCATATCGAACTAGAACCGGAAATCTTACAACGCTACATTTTGGCCCGATCTATCTGCCGTTTTCTTATTGGAAATACGACTGCATGCGACACAATGGCCGTGTCTCAAATATTTTGAAGGACACACGAGACGCAAAATTCTCCGGGCTAAAACATTTACTAATTGACACATCTATCGTGCAATGCCAGCGCACGTGTATGCAGTCAATACCACTGTAAGTGTGAAAGTTGACGTTAACTTGACTCATCATAACTGTTTAAGCGCTAATAATAAACGTAACAATGAAAGATCGTAACTTCCGAAGAAAGATCAACTTTCCCATTTATTTAACTAGGAGCTGCTTAAAGGTTTACACCTTCTAAATATCTAACAGAGTATATATACGAATGAGTGCCGGATACGGACCATATTGAACACTTTTCTTCAGCGCATTTGGAGGGTCCTGCACAATTTTGTCAAGATGGTACTCTGTAAAGCTCAGGCAAGGTCTCCCCTCAGAACGCGCAATGATGCTATGTTGCCAAATACATATATAATAATGTAACATTTTTTCCTTTTTGCGCAATCTGCTCGTATATAATATTTTTTTTTATATGAAACATTTTTTATACATTTTTTTTTAGTTGCTACCAACCATTAACCCCACCCGTCTATTTTTTTTTCTTTATATAGTATAAGCCTTAAGTGTAAAACTTAATAATTTGTAGTAATACATATATTTATATAAGTGTGTATGCAAGTGTACGTGTGTGTTACATGTGTTTAATTTATACATTTCCGGTGACGCCGATCGCCGCGACGGGATATAAAATATTTTCGGTAAAAAGAACTATTTACAATGTTATACTACATGCTTGCCGGCGTACAAAGAAAGAAGTTAATGCTTCACAGTTTAGGCGTTCGCATTGGATCTAACGCAAACGTGCCAATTTCTTTCTTTTGCGCTCCTCGTTTCGGATAAACGGCCTCTCCCCTCCCTTCTCAACCGCGCAACTTTTTTTTTGTAGCGTATTTAGTTATGGCTGATCCCAAAGTGTACGCCACGGCGATCGGGATCGCATCGATTCTTAATGTTTACGTTTAAAGTAAATCAATTAAATCTATTCTATGTTCCTATGGTATCAACTTCATTATCATCTTACGTATAATTATCATCATATTATCGTAATTATCATCCTTATAATTTTAATCGTAGTACAGGCAAAGTATGTAGTCACTCACTTACAAAACTAGAGTAGTATTTTTCAATCGCCGTATAATAATTAATGAAAAAAAAGAAAGTACAGCAATCAAAGACTGCGAAAGTTATGCATATGTACATTAGTAGTGTGAGCATATTTCGTCCATTATTCTTTTCTGGCACCATCTCTCTATTCCTATTACTATCACGACGGATAAATCCAACTATTTGTGCTCTCTCTCTCTCTCTCTCTCTCTCTTTCTCATTCTCTCTATCTGCTTCATATTCGCCGTAAAATTCTCCAGCCTCGAACGGATATTGTTTACTATAACGTAAAGATCTAAAAACAAAAGTACGAGTGCTCGAGGGAAGAGGAAGTGACAGATATCGGTTAACAGAGCCGTGAACGTATTCATACCTTCATTACCACCATTGTGAATGATCGGAAATCGCATCGCTCATGATGAATTTGCGCAATTGAAATGGGGCAAGACAGTGGAAGTAGCAAATGTTCTCGAAACAATGTGCGAAATTGCTACACCCGGTAGCATGGCTTTTCGTGTAAATTAAATTATATTTCCATCTGTATTCATACCAAGTCGACAAAACTTTCTGTACACAGTTATTCAGAGTATTTCGTTGAGTAATACAAACTAGATAAATCTTCGACGCATACGTAGAACGGAATCACAGTTGCATATTAAACATGGGAAAAACGAAATTTGTTACAGTGGCCATTCTTGACGTTCTATGTATTATAGGAACCACGGAATGGAGAACATATTAAGAACGATGGACGTACAATTTTCTAAGCATATAGCCCATGTATGGCAGTAATTTCACGTAATCTGAACAAAAACCAGCACGCTTCTTAAACATTTCTTTCTTTCAGTGCATTGAAACTAAGTTACGTGAAATTCTAAAGTTCTGTCGCAGTATTTTAATAGCATTAAAATAGATGTATTCTAAATTTGTGTCTATAGTTTCTCCTTTTTCGAACTGAAAATGTTTCAAATGTTAAATGACTTTACGATGTACATTAATTCTTATATGTTTGTCATAGTTTGGGACACATAATTTCAAGTCGAGATTTGAAAAAACATTTGCACTTAAAATGATTTATAAGTGTAATCATGTACAATAGCAGAGCTTGATAAATGGCGGTAAAAAGAATCTGAAGAGGAAGACACAGAGATGGAAGAACGCGCTGTCAATTAATTTATCAATCTTGCTACTTAAAAATCTTACGGTATCACGGATGCGTTATAAATAATTTTTCCCATGGGAAAGTTTTGACACGGATTTATCAATGATAAACGTTGTTATTGCGATAACGGTAAATACTGTCCGGTTTGCAAAATGAAAACCTAAACATGAGACGCAGATCTCAAGATAAGTTTGAGTTGACTGTCTGCAAATTTTGTAACTTTAAGTTAAAAAATCCAAAACATTGATTTGCTAAAATAAAGGAGGAATGCCGGGTATGTGTGAGAAATATCGAGTCTAATGTGACAAATGCTTCTTTTTACAAGTGAAGTCGACAGTATTTGTTATTTACTGTACTTGTACAAGTTCTATTGGTAAAATCTACAAAATGATTCAGAAGATAAAAATAATATAATGATTAGAAGGCATGAGAGATGATCGAATGTCAGAACGATGACTACTTTTTCTTAAATACCATACTGTCTCAAACATTTCGTATAACATTTGAATGTCCAATATTGCATATATGACGCGATGCAGATCATGAAATCTAAAGAAGCTGCACGTTGTTGCCATTCTGCCGTGAGAAAATTCTGTCGACGTACGAAAAACGGACGTTTGCAATGAAAACATATAAACTCGATGTATGACTAGTGTGTATCAAGGACGACAATGGAATATTAACACATAGCGAAATATGGTATTTGTAAATTAACGGATTGCCGTCCTTTGAATGTAAGATTTACGATTGTGATCAGGATTGCGGAACGTTAACGACTTAAAATTAAAGAAAGCATGTGAGAAAATTAAATAAAAGGAAACATTTCCAATAACATGTTCTGCGTGTTTGCGCGCGCGTAGTGTATGTGTGCCTGGTGATTTTCGATTGATTCAACGTTCGTACAATCCGTGTGCACTAATTTTCTTATTTACAAATGCTTCATCCACGCTGTGACACTTTTGTAGGCTACTACGCGCGATACAAGTAAACACAAGCAAACGAGCCTATAGACAATTTGTCATCGCATATACGTCTTATTCAGCTTCGTAGACGGATAATTAAAGTTATGATACATTTCTAAATTCGTGATTCACGAAAGAGCTGCATGATTAAAAAAACACCTATCAAAAGATTAGCAACTTACGTGCTTAATCTCTTTTCCCACGGTATTGCATCGATAGGTACCATCTATTGGATATATTTTCTCCTTAATTTTTGTAAAAAAAAAAAAAAAATGAGTATGCATCGTAAATTTCTCACATTTAACAACGCATCGAATGCAATGTGCACTTTATGGGACAAGAGCAAAGAATTTGAAAGAAGCAACAAATAACATGGGCAGGGTGGAGGACTAAATCGTTTCTCTGTACACTCGGACTAAGTGGCAACTATCACAATTGAGCGTTGTCACGATTAAATATACAGTGTCAACATAAGCGTGGCTCTTCCTTTTTCTTGTCTATAGTTTCCGCGCTACCAAATGTCCTATTTCATGGGATACGACCGACAACGCGGATCATCATTTTCTGTGCTACGCTGACGAAACTTAGATAATAATCATATTTGTTACTAGATACCGCTATGTTTGTAGGTCGATTCGTCTAGACCTTCCGCTAAGCACCTCTTTTTCGGCATTTGCATGCACTCACGTCGGAAGCGCTTAATTCCTGCTGCATAAAAGCATATATTTTGTCTGTTGCCCTCTGTCGGAATTAAAATTAAGAGCACGCAAACGTTTCGCCCATATCTTCTCTACCATTTCGATTGCCTATACACGGATGAGAAACGGAAACAAAGATAATCGACGATACGGTGTCAAACATAAAATACACCCGCTTGCACATTTCTTTCTATTTTCTTGCTTGTTCCTGCTCAATTATTTCCTCCAAGTATGAGCGATTATACGTTCTTTAGATTGTTCCAGCGGACATGTGATACAAATTCGCAACAAAGAACTTGGGATGCACCCGTTTTGAGACACAGCAACGTAACTACACGCGTAATATCTAATAATTTCTCTTAACTCAGTTAGATTATTTTCACATTACAATATGTTAAGTAATATTCTCAATATTTTCTTACTTCGTAAACAGTCATGTGATAACGATGGCTGCTAAGCAGTAGTTGCGCGATCGTAGCAAGACGTTACCGCACGACTTATGCTTACAATTTATAAAAACAAGCTATATAAACTTGTAAGTCTATACGTAACATACAAATGTGCTCCATCTACGGATTGGCTGTATTATTTGCTTCTTTTCTACCATTCTCATTTCATATTAACTCCTAGCAACGTACATTCTGCTTGTCGCCATATATTAAATCTCCAGACAAATGCGTCGATGTTCAACGGTATGATAAGGTGAAAATGCGTTTTTATCTTAATTCAACTTGCCGCAGATTTCCGTTCTAATTGCATATAATGCACGTAAACCCATCATGATTGATTAATTTTGTTGCAAAAGCATTACACATTCACTATACAGAATGGTTCCCGCCAATTGTCGTATTAATTAAATTTTCACGGAAACATTTTACTATGCAACACTCTTGAATTGCACGTATAGTTTTGATTAAATAACGAAAGATTCGTTAATGAATGCGAAATCTTTGTTAATGCGGTCTAAATACCGGACTTTGCCGTACAGTTTGGCATGGTATGGCTACATGAAAAATATATAAATATATCTGGAGTAAAATATCGATTTTACCTTACGTTTTGCATATAGCTAGGTTATTATGACTTTGTGTTCTTCTGCGATAATGATTTAATTATGACTGTTCAATTAAAAGATCGTTGTTCCAAAAGAAAGATTCCATGGAAGCCAAATATTTATTATAACAGCAGATCCTCCTCCATCTCGTTTATCGTTTTACGTAAGGGAAAAAAACGCCAAAACTAAAAAAAGGCAGTACCCATTTCATTTATCTAATTTAATACATTCTATTATTAACATTTTTTCGTAACGATATACTGCACAAGATGATGGACAGTATAATCGTACAAATGTAAATGCATAAACAAGACATTCAATTCGAATCAATGAAAATTTGACTGAACGTGCAATTAATTTCAACTTCTTTATCTATCAGTCATTTTCATTATTATTTCTCACATCAACCACGCCTACTTCCCAATGAGTTCGAGAATATGAATGAAGCATATAAAATGCGTCTCGATGGAAGGATGCAACTTCGTGAGTCGAGATTTTTAAATAAGGCTGTAGATACGTTATGCTGTATAAGTTATACTTTCTGCGACTGGTTAACGGCGAACGTACCTTTTTCGCTGGAAATTCACTTGCTCAACATCTGATCCCGAAATTAAATATAACGTTGACATCCGACGTGTCTGCGTGATATCCTAGTATCATTTTCTCGCGTTCGCTGTTACGGTTGTACTCCGTTTCTCATTTCGTTTAACACCGATCGTCTATCCACGGTCCTGGCAGAACATTATGTTACTCCACGTGTCTCATGCTGCGACGATTGCGTTACACCTACTATGATCCCGCGTGGCCATCAGGCAAGTGTGTAGAACGCGTTTACCCATGAACAGTCGGGCCCTGTCTATCACTTCTGAGGAACCGACAGATTCTCGGTCTTGATAGTGACCGACTTACTCAGTTCGACCTTCGAACTTCTGGCAGTGACTTGAGATTTGCTCATCTCTTGTGGTTTCGCGAATGAGCCGGAATTGTGTCTACTGTGCGGCTGCTGTTTGTTGAGATCTCTCTGGCTGTTCGATGATGCGGAATCGTTTCGCCGCCTGGAATGCGATAGCCTTCCAGAGCCAAAGGAACCAGCCCTGTTACGAAACTGTGACAAGTTGACAGAGTCGACGCCACGCGCCTTCTGCGCATTAGGATTCTCGGAGTTCGAGGTTGGCAACGTAACGGTGCTGGAGCCGCCGGATAAACGACGAACCCTATTCGTTGGCGATGCTTCGGATCCACCGGCACTCTCCGAAACGCTTCTGTTGCGCCTCTTTGCCGCTTGCGACTTAGCAGCGAATTGTTGAAGCATTTCGTTTATCTGAGGCTAGAAGAATTTACGACTTTGAGAATAACGATTTTAGCAACGATTGCTGTTGTACGATACAATTCAAGCCCTACGTACATTGGTACCAATAGCGAATCATAAAAGAGAATTATCTTAGAAAAGTTATAAAGTTATCGGGCGAAATGTCAGGTTCTTCCACCGTACAGCCAAAAACTCTAAAAATAATTAACTATTCACGTCCCAATTTCCAGCACTGCTGGCATCACGCCCAGAATACAGTCTATTCCAATAGTGCTATTTGTACGATTATTATGCCTTGAACTACAGACGCAGAACAAAATTATCCGGACAAAAGAAAAGCTATTACCCTTTCACGCTTAGTGTGTGCAAACAAGAATGTACTTGAGAGACTAAATTTGAAGTACTATCCCATCACTAGCTTAAATAAAACGATGTATACATAAAAGTAACACTATAAAAAGGACAAACTAAGTTTAGTAACACAAAAACATATTTACTATTCCTTGTTGCTAATGTATAACTATTGTATGAGTACAGCGCGTAGTGCATAGAGAAAATTAACATTAGTATCACTTTTATGTAGTTTACAGACTTGGCAATATTATCAGAACATAACTTAAATCAAAACAATAACGAACAAATTTTTGCCTTACGGAAAATATTGGAAGAATCTGACTTGTTTTGAATTTAAAGTAGTTCTCCGAATGCAATAATCATTTTGCGAAAGCTATGTAAACCCTGCCGTTGTTGTGGAGATGACAGCTCTTCACTAAATCTTAGGCGCAATTAGAAAGTTGAATGCTATAAGAAAAAAATTAATAGCAGTTTGTATCGCCATTTTGCTTTGCCTTTTGTTTCAATCGAGAGTTATTCAATCTTTCAAGTTAGCGCTATTATTCGAGGCAAACTAGTTGACCAAATACAATTTTTGTTGACCAATCCCACCAGCGCCCAATGTACTCATAAATTGGTCTCATAACATTGATTCTTGGTACTCATTTTAGCAAGCATATACACACGTTATGTACATACGCGTATAATGCCACTTTCGTACATAACAAACTCCGAAGATATTTTTCTTCACATTTTTCCGTCGTATCCGATTAAAGACACACTATACATCAGGAATTCGCGTATACGTAAGATCGGATAGATAAAAATATTCAGACGACATCTTTCTATTACCGTACACATACCTCAACAACTCGAAAATCTTCGATGCTCTTGAATTTCGATAAGTATTCCTGGAGTTTCGGATCCACGGTAAGCTGATTGGCATTTTTGTAATACTTGAGGAATGCCCAGAATTTTTCTAATCCATACAATTGACCTATAACATAGGGAAAAAAATACAGTTTAGATTATATGAGTTTATATGACAATATGAAGACATAATATGTTTGACAGTGTACACCAACTCTGTCAATAGAATAAAATTCTTCCGGAGTCGATGGGATCACCTCATATTTATTCTCGCACATTTCAACCGTCTAGCTGTTACATCATCGCAACTAAACAACCTATATGTGCAAGGAACAAATAATTGCGGACTTACCGCTTTCATAATCGATTATCGTCTCAGCTTCAAAGTCCTTGTACAGATGATGCCTAAATTTTCTTTCGAGGCCATAACTGTAGAATCTGAATAAACATTCCAACCCATATCGATAACCTTCAAGCGCATCTTCCTTCGCTATGTTCCTAAATTCTTCGTACATTGTGCGATTGAAATTCTCCCGGAGGAAGAAAGACCAGAATCGGAAGAGGGTATTCATTTCTTGCGACTGACCAATTCCTAGCTTCTTCCGCTCTGAAATTAGACAAATAGCTTCAGTCTATTTGCATAAATAAGTGAAATTCACAATTATGTAAAGGAAAACGTCAGTTCTAAATTTCTCAGCAGCTATCTCTAAGCCGGGAAAAGAAGACCAATATGAATCATCATTTGATTTGTTCAGTAAGATAAAATACAAAATGTTTTGTAGGAGAGAAAAATGTTATACCTTTCAAGCAGCGTGAATGGTATTTGTGGTAAACCTGCTGGGTAAATCCGTTCTCTTTTAGCATAGCATGACTTGGATGCTGAAAACTAGGTAAGGATTGAGGTGCACTTCCGCAGCTACTCGCAAGATATCCTTCGTTAGGACTCGTTCCTGCGCTACTTCTATAAACAAAAAAGAAGGGAACAGTCAATATACGCATTATCATAAGACTCTTCCATTATGAGGCTGTAGACTGTATAATGCGTACCCTGTTGAATAAGTGCGAGGTCTGTGCTCTCTCACGTCCATAATCCAACCGACGTGATGTTCCACAGGAGGGTTATTACTATGACGAGTCTTCCTTTTGCGTGGCGTTCTCGGATCCACTGATGGCTCATCTTTGACGACAGCAAAGAAACGTGGCACCGCCCTTCGTCCTTCCCTTCCAGCTCGCTGTATTTCGTTACGACGGGCCTTCTCAGATTTACGTTCTATTCTTTCTGTTCCTTCACTAGGAGCCGGTACCTGGAATAGTAATAAATGTGAAACTCTTGTGCTTACAACTCTTAGAAAGACAAAGTCTATCAGAGAATCAATTTTCTGTGCTCAACACAAGCACTGCTTACAACTATTAAGGTTATTTATAACACTGTGTGCCTATACCTGTGTCGCGATTGATTGCAAGAGTTCAAAATCGTCCAAGGCAGAAGGTGGTGGCGGTGGTACCTCTGGGTTGGCCTTCTTTGGAGCCTTTGGAACCATTTTCTCAAAATCCTCTTGGCTAACCACGTTGACTGTTTTGTAACTTGCAATTGACGAAGAAGATCCATACTATTAAAAAAAATAAGCTAGTTTATAGATTTTTAGAAATATCGTGACGTGATGTGCCACATATATCTGTGGGCAATTTTTAAACTATGTAAATTGGAAACGTACCCTGGGACCATCGCGATTCCATAAGTCTTCCTCATAATAATATAAGCCATCATTGATAGCTTGTTCGAGATCCTGAGTCATCTTGACTCTTGTTGTCCAATCACCAGTACGATCATGGCCTTCGTGTTTCGGTAGTCTAGAGGGGATTGGTGCTGTAGTTTGCGTTACAATTAACAATTTATTAACATCTCTATCTGACAATTCGTAGTCTTCATCATCCTCTGACCTAATACACAAACAATGTATATTATGTACTATGTTTATAATGATACAACTATTTGTAGCGTATTTAAAGACAAAAGAGAGAAACATACTCACCACTCTGAGAAAGCATTATGGCGTCCAGTCGGAGGAGGCGTATCAAGCTCTTCGTCAAATTGGAAATCCAATTCTTCTCGCTCGACATTCTTTTGCCCGACCTTTTCTCTTTCTTCGGATTTCTCCTTATGCGGCTGTTTGACTCTTCTCCTCACCTATTTTTGGTATATGTCAATTACTAGTCATAGACAACAGAAAAAAGTCTACACAATATTACTTTGTTAGACCAACTAGGATAAACAAATAAAAAGTGCAAGACGAAGGAGCCAAACTAAAAATTACCTCTTTCCATGTGTTGTCATCTGAATCTTGCCCTGTCACTTCTCCGTTCACCTGCACTTGCGGAGTTGCTACCGTAACGGGTGGCGTATCCGATGAAATCGGTGATTTTTCACACGACATTGGAGGCGATTCGTTACTCGACAGAGACGATACTTCGCTACTCGATGAAGTGATCACACTTTTCTGAGCCGGCGCCGATATCTCATTTTTCTGAACACCGTTGTCCATTTCACTCAAGGCAGGGTCAATAGCAGCCTTAGAAGCTAATTCAGCTGGCACAAACTCAGGCACATCGGGATTTAGACTCTCTCCCGCCGTCGGGGTGACACTATCAGATTCACTCACTCTACCACCTACGGCTAATGTGACGGGATTGGTCTGCAGTACGCGAGGAACTGGGGGAACAGGAATTGTCGGTAAAGGCCGTGCTGCAGGACAAAATTCGGTTTCAGGTGTGGGAAGCATTACTTCATTTTGAGTAGGAACAGATATTTCTGATGATGTTTGCGTGGCGGGTCGTTTTCGGTCTCTTCTGTCTCTTTTGTCTGAAACTGGCCACCTCAATGGATTTACTCTCGTTCGAACCTGTGAAATAGAATGGATCATTCTCTATAGTGTCGTATGCGTACATGCGAAAGAAAATGAATCTATGCTTTAAAGTTGTAAGAAGGCCTACTTTCAAACTCCATACATTGGGCAGAACCCTAATGGTGTCAGCGAATCCTTCTAAATTTTAATCTAGCACAACATTTATATCTAACCAGCATTGAAAGCACAGTCAGAATGCTCTTAGCGTTATTTGTGCTGTTAGATCTATATCTTCAAACACTATATGAGGTTATACTTGATCTATAATACACACCTTAAATCCATCCACTAGTTCGAGTTTGTCAGATTCCAACATTGCCTCAATAACCAACGTAACGTCGGTTGTCAACGTTTGAATACGGTGAAAAGAGGCAATAAGTGTGACTGGCAAAAACCCGAGAGCGTCCATTTTACGGCGCATGAAGAAATCTCTTAGAAGGTTTTCTTCACTAAAGTAGTATTCTCTACAACGGAATAATAATGATAATAATTAAAAACAACTTATTGCCAGAAGAATAGAAGAGACAATGAAACACTCACATCTGGTTTCGAATACACTCTTTCAGGGTCACTGTATCCAAGTTAACATAATTTGTATTACTAAAGTAAAATGTGCCCATATACGGCATCATATAAGCTGGATCAGCGTGACCAAATTTAGGCATCTAAAATTATGAATACTTGTAAAATATTGCTGTACATCCTCAATAATTACATTTGTTTTGGATGCATAACAGTCAGATCTACTTTCTTGTTATAAGGTTCATCATACAAATGTTCAGTAAGATTCCCTCTAATGTTTAACATCATTTGTTTCTTAACAATATAAGCAAAAGTAAACAGAAAAATACATACATGTACAAAGTGTGGCCCATAAGGTAGAAATTCGTGATCATGCCTATATCTGAAACCACCACGGGTCATACCACGCCCACCCCGTCCTCTACCTCTGAAACCTCGCCCCCCTCGTCCTCTATAGTTGTAGCTGCTTGATCTATCATATTCCCGTTCTCGCCAGGGTTCTCCTTCTTCTCCAAAAAGAAAGAACAACAGACAATGGAGCACCACATATTTACGCGGAAGGATGGAAATGTATCGGTAACTGTTGAACTTACCTCCTCCACTTTTATCTCTTTGGTTGTGGTATTTCGGTGCTCGTTCATTTTTTCCTTTATTCTTTGCCAATTCTATGTCAAGTGGCACCCACTTTTGTTTACTCACTAAAACAAACATTTACATGTAAGTACCGGTGTAAGAACGGATTCGTTGATAGTATAGTTGAATTTACTAAACCTGCATCAAATTAAAATAAGATAGGGAAGTGTTTTGACCCTGAAAAATTGTGAAAGTTACCTTTCTTTTTCTTTTCATTGCTGTCAATGTGCTCATCACTGTCATCCTGGCTGTGATTGTGTTCTTTATTTTCTTT
Organism: Anoplius nigerrimus; assembly: GCA_914767735.1. Taxonomy (NCBI): domain Eukaryota; kingdom Metazoa; phylum Arthropoda; class Insecta; order Hymenoptera; family Pompilidae; genus Anoplius; species Anoplius nigerrimus. Next base: position 17,500,893 of record OU612085.1, on the reverse strand, counting down.
GCCCTTATTTTCGACAGTTGCTGTATTACTCTCTTTTGAGTGATTCTGTTCAATGACACCATTTTGCTTCTGCGTTGCTACAGCTGCCTTCTTCTAAACCAGAATGGTCTTTGCTACATAAATACTTCCAATGGCATAATGCACACTTTACTCATTATGAAATATTCAGAAACAAAACGATATGTGGCTGAACACTTTGGTGCTGATGGGCACAAGCCACTACAGCAATACGAAAAGGAGCAGTCAATTTTTCTCTTGCAGAAACTCTACACTCACAGACGTGTGTAACGTATACTGTAAGCTCTAGGTTTTGCATTTCTATACAATAATTCTTTTCGCCACGAATATGTACGTTTATTATACCATGTAGTTGCAAAGCATGTTTTAAAAAATAGGAACAGAAAAAATTTTGGAATACCGCACAAGAAAATGACTCGATGTAATAAAAAAATATGTTAATTTTAACGATATTTAGATTGAAAAGTGTAATGTATATATGACCAACCTCTTGTGAGCCTAGCGTCGGCCAATCGCCAATGTCTGTAAAGTCACTTGCCTGAAAAGTAAATGTATAAGCATGATGTTAACAAACGGAATACAGATATCAGTTTAAATAAATTATGCTGTCTTTAATTATATTACTAAAATTACCCTCTGATTAAATTTTCTTCTATCTTTCGGAGCTTTCACTATAGTTGGTTGAACGCCGGATGTCACGCCGTTTTCTGAAAAAAAGAAAGAAAGAGAAGCAGCGTTAAATCCTATCACTTCAGTGATATGATAGAAATGTCTATAAAAAAAATTATTTAAAAATACATGCAATATACATTATTAGATGTCATGGTCATGAATCTGGAATACAAAGATCCAGTTAGTACAGTGGAAATACAACTATTAAAATTCCACAGTGATTCTACGGTTCGCAAATAATCGACGTAACATATTTTTATGGAGCGATACATGTGGCTTATCGGCAGTCTGGGTATAACCTGGCCTAAACTGCGTGACCTCGATTATCTTTTGAGGCACACGCGCGTGTTTCACGAATATTTTTATCTGTATCGTCCATGGTCAGAAGAAGGGGCCAGAATACGCACAGAATGAGGAAAGATAGAAGAAAGAAGTGGGAAACACCGAACATTTAATTCACGTAGCATCGCGACAATGTACGAATGAAAGGAGGAAAAAGAGAAGACGACGAAAAATATCGGCTACATGCACGAAATGTTGTGCTGAATCATAACATTGTTTTACATCGAAATGTTTCGATCAAGTTTATTTAGTCATAGATTATAATGTTGACCGAATAATCCTACCCTAATAGCATAATGTGAAATATAATCTTGTAAGATGAGTGTAACCACAGCATTACGCAAAAAATGTACCAACAGAACAGTTCATTAACCGCGTTACCGTCGTACCGATAAAAATTGCGACTTCGGGAGGAAACTAACAAAATTCGTAAGCAGACCCTATTTTCGACCTAAGCTGAATTACAGTTGATCTTATATTGGTATATAAACAGAAGTTTTGGTTGATCGTCCACGTTGCTGCACACCAAATTACGATGGTGTGCAACCAGCATCCAACAAAAAATTAATCTTTACTTTCAAATGACAAAGAAGAATATTATAGTGCTACAGACCTAAGTAAAATTGAGAGGCGTATATTGCGAAATGTAATCAATTAATTACGTCAAGTTACATAAAACTAAGGCAAAATTGAGTAACCATTAACCACTGAAGGACCAAATGTATAGGAAGCCAGTAAGACTTCTTATACGTATTTTTATTTCGATATTATTTACCCATTTTTGTATTTATTTATTTTTAAATTAAGCTATTGATTGGTAACTTACACTATTTTAAGTTCAAAGTTTCAAACCATGTAGTACATTTATTGGACTTTCCGTGATTCTCTTTCTTCATCACCGTCAAGCACGATTACTAAACTGCGGTCGCGACAAATCTACCGTAAGATGCCTTTGGCCCCCCTCTTCTAACGAATCGGCCATGCGTAGAGGCAACGTATCCCTTTTGCGTCTTAGAGACAAAAGATGTCGAAAGGACAAAATATGATGTTGTTCTCGGTAAATGTTTGTCAGCGCTGTGACTTTAACAGGCTGTGTGAGTACCGTTCAGATATTATAAAAATAAAACTTTGCCATAGAACTTGTCAATTAAGTCTAATTATAAAGGCGAAAACACAATTTATTTCTGGCACAAGTGCAATATAGCCTTACTATCTTCATAATACATGGTCATAAGTCAATATAGATGCCAAGAATCAATGACATATGCAATTTTTCCATATTACACAAAATGCTATGCGCAGAGAAATTTGAGATTCAAATAATATAGTCTTGTATTCGTTTGTACTGGGCTCGTCGCGGTTACGGTGGCAAAGTAGTACTTATTTTTAGCTATGTCGCTTTTTAACTGTCATTATTGAAGGACAAAAAGGAAACAACAGTATACCTCTCCGATTTGTTGATACTAGGTCATAAGATTTCCTTTCATTTGACAAAATATAGGGGACTTGTTTATATGCTCGCCCTTGAGGAGAGGAGAATATGAAGAATCTAAAAAAGAATGTCATATTGCGTTACGAAAGGCACGATGATGCCACTCTGCGCGCAACGTTTTTCATTGCGGTTCGATTCTGCCATAACGAGAATTTGATATGTGAAACACTGGTCTCCATTTCAATTAGGCACACTATTTAATATTTCATTACACAGATGTTGTTGATGTCCCTATCATCGGTATGAAATGCATGCTATGAGGAGGATAATAATTGGAGGACCTTAAGCGTGAAAAAGAACATCACGTTGAAACAATGTTCTACGCAAGTGCCTTTTGTTTCAAGTGATTTATGACCAGTTGATCGACGTAGCAGTCCAAACGTTGGCTCCAATCATTTTCTGTAATGTGTAATCGTTAACTGACAACTATCACGCGATTCATAAAATTAAATTGGTAAACTTCGACAACTATAAAAATAGTTCACAAACAATTCCGAACAATAGAATCATCTATTGACTATTCTGTAGGGTATAAAGTGTGACAACATGAAATATATCGGTAGCATTGAGGATCCTCCTTCTCATACATATATGTTCATACACAGTTACAGTAAGCGTGCATACTTTAATCGTTCTAAACCGTTTTGGTAATTGTATCCACTTAATTGTCGATACGATTTTCGACATGTAAAAAGCGCGAAAGTAAATATCTATCTTCAGCGATCTCGATTGGGTTTCTAACGAATTACTCTTTGGCAGGCCGAGCCAACTGGTGTTTCGGGAGTTTGTGACGATGCCAAACTGGTTCAGAGGACACTTAGAACCCGAATAATGATGGCACCGCGCCATCGGTAAAGAAACGTTTACAACAACAATAGCACTGTCAATCCGATAAACACTCCCTTGCCTAAACGAAAAAAGACACGACCCGACGAGAGATTCTTGACGGCCTGCAGGGGTAGGCGGCAAAGGGAGGTAGATGCTAAGGAACGCATGTACGCCGTAGAGTGCGAAACAAAACAGAAAGACACGAAGGTGTAACAGGTGTGAGCTAAAATTAGCGTAACCATTAACCGCGAATTTACAAGACGGAACGGGTTATTCGAACTTTGCACCCAAATACTAGTATAAATCGTCTTATTGAAAATATCCTGAGCCTACGATTCGTCGGGTAATTATCAATGTAACAGCTGAAAATTCATATAATAAGGAGCAAAGAATCGAAGTATGAAATATTTCAATTAAAACGTCCGTGTTCTTTTGTCAGATTGATATTCTTGCCACAAGGTTTGAGAAAAATCATGTTAGTTAGATATGACGTTAGTATTATGACCGCATACACTAATACCGTAGAAATCGGCTGACGAAACTCACGTCGGAAATTAATGTTTTTGCTTTTGTTGATCTTCATTATGTCCCCTGCACAGAACTTCTGTATGTTCACGTAAACAGCATAACAGTGATCGTTGGCACACCTCGGTTTAAAATTATCACTTTTATTTAGGAGAATATTTAAGCAAGTCCGATATTATTTTGATTGTGTCCGATCGGATTGTTAATGAAGATACGGGTACCAAAAACTTAAACTACGTTAAACTTATCGTTTGCAAAATTTGTATGAAAGTACACGGACGATCGTCGTTGTTTACTTACTTATGTTAATGGTATCTATTATCTTAGCCGTATGTGAATATTGTTTATTTAATGACTTGATGCAAATCTCTATTGAGCTGTCATGTCGTCTGCTTTGAATGTATGATACGATAAAAGTTGCAGATATTTGCAATATTAACCGTGACGAATGTGTAACATTACAAATGTTTTTTCATCACAAAGCATGAAAAGTTTGCCAAAACACAAATTTTCAAGAAATTTATGCTGCACTTAACAACATAACAGTTTACATTCTGATTATCGTCCTAAGGAGTATACTCTTGATGTCCGCTTGTTCATCAATTTTACCAAGTACGGGTAAACAATGAATTTACCTATACTTTCACCTTCTGAAACATTCAAGGCAACCAAAGAGATCCGTGTACGAACGACTCAACAACTACACCTCGTATAACTCAACTATCTTGCAACCTTTCCGCGCGCTCATAAAATCGAATTTATATCTGGCATGTCCTTAACGTAGATTACGTTCACGGGCGTATATGCTTCGAAGCACGTCAAACACGAAGAGGGTTTAACGGGGCAACACCCTTGCTACGGAAAACTCGTAGGCATCATCGAACAAACAGGAGCATGATTCGATGCACGACGTTTCACTGCGATGATCGGTCGTTCTTAAAGTCAACAAGCTGGCAGTTGGTAACACACTGAATTCGCCAATGCAGAGAGAAGGGACAGAAGCTACCGCAAGGCGGGTTCCAACGATCGACAACGCGCGCAACAGTGAATATCTGCAGCTGCCCGATGCGCTTTAGCGTTTGTCCTGCGTACAAAATACAATTGGGAAGCTGTTCCTTTTTTGTTCGCCCGAGAAACCCCGGTGCCTTTGTTGTGTTAGGTAGAGGTGCGCCGAAATATCAACGCAGCTTAGAAGCGAACTTACTCCGACGTCTGAACCTGAGTTTCTGTGCCATGTGCTTCGGTTTTATCGTACGATCTACGGATCAAATGTATGGCTGAAAACTTACACAAAGAAAGTGTGCTGGCTTGAATTATTATTATGCAAAACTTTGTACTATGCGTATGGAGTTAATGACGTCATAATGTTGATATATTGGAATTGTTCTTCTGCTCACGTAACAGAACTTTTTACTTAATACATGTCCTTTGAAAACAAACTGACACGCATATGTTAGAATACAACAATCAGTTTACTCAATAAAATTTTTGTGACGGACAATGTTATTTCTGATCATGTACACGTGTAGATAAATAATCGTATTTAGTACTACCTGATAATCCGCTCGATAACAGACCGTGGTAAATAATGCCAAAGTTAATTAACCTGTGTTAGCATTAAATAGGGTTCAATAGATTCATATGTAATCCTATATTGGAATACACATTCTTAAGCGTTACATCCTGTATAGATCAAATGTATTAATTACGATTGTTTGAGCCAGGTTGTAATTACATTTTGGAAACGCAACACTTGTGTAAGTCAAGGTATTATACGTAATGTGTGCCTTATATCAGTTTGGTCGAAGAGCCATTGAGCGGGAGAATGATCAAACGATCCTGTATAAACACTGAGCGCACAGACGTAACACAAAGTCAATGGAAAACTATAATCAATATTGTTCTTTCTTATCACCGATTCAACGGTAGTAGTTCGCGAACGTATTGATTTTGAAGAAATTGTTACCTTTGTAAAAACAGAACTTGCCTATTAAACTCTCGGACTTGTGTAGACAACGGGATATCTCGCTTATTTTATTGTACCCAGTAATCGTATCGTGTAAGTCCGTGCAGGTAATGGTTTCCGGTTAAATCAACACATAAATTCTTGCTATCAATCACGCATGAATGGTAGAGACATCAAAAGGCAAACCCGAGGAAAGAATGTACATGAATTCAATTGCAAAAAGGATTTTGTCAATCTCTTTAGAGGTACAAAACAAATTTTATGTGCAGTCAGAGGTGTAAATAACCAGGAAGTGAGATAGTTTTCAACTATTTTCGGTATTAACGACGTTTGAATCTCTTCCGCATGGCCGCCACCTGCGTTCAATTACAGACGAAAACATTTAAACATGCATAATCCATGAGTCACTACTTCAAAGATTATTTTGTTGGTACATTGCGGCAATAATGTACAGAATTTGTATAAACGTAAATGGTAACTTAGCAATACAATACTTACACATTTATCGCCGACACAAATGTTTTTTCATACTACTCACATGGCATGGAAACAAAAATAAAAATGCGAAGTACTTATTACGCTAGCAACAATAACTCCAAACTATATTAATGTCAAATAATGTAAATTATCAAAATGAATCAAATGTAGTTGTGACATAGTTGTTTTTATGCGCGTAACTGTATAATAAGTTAGTTGCACAAGATATCGACTGCCCAAACGATTTTTTTACCTCTAAGGGCTCAACATATTTAGCATACACACATAACACATTCAAGCGGTGTGTTACGAGCGTTTGCAACATATCACGCCCAACTTCTATACAAGCTGATCTCCCTTCTCTTTCTCTCTCTCTCATTCTAGTCCAGAAACAGGTTTCGTCTCTCACTACTCTCACTTTCTGTGACATATTTTAATACCGATTAAAAGATTGATCGCTAAATTATCATCGGTTGTATAACAAGGACAAGTTATATGTGCACGTATAAAGTTATAGTTCGTAATCAGTTGTTTAATCGCATTACACAACGCTAAACTTTGCGAACAGAAAATAGTCGGCCATTATGATAAACAATAATGTTTCCTTTGCTATGAAGGTCTTCTTGATAGCAAAGCCATACAATCGGTGCAAGGAAATGAAGCTTGCACCGCTTGGCAACGTGGGAAATTGTACTTTATAATCTGACAAATTACCGCAGGAATTAGCGAACTAACGGCAGTAAACGTCTCGATCGAGTGAATCATGCAGTTGAGTGGCATTAAATAGGACCTCCTAACTATAGCACTAACGTCTCAACACATGCGCATCGCCAAATTTTATGTTGAAAGAAAAGTATTTCATGGACGCAAACGATAGACCGAGAATATAACGTCCGTTAAAAATGTGATTCTAAGAGCACGTCGCTTAGAAACGTTAATTTATTCAGGAGTATAACACGCATGCTAGATTTGCTAATTGATAATCAACCGAATTGAACGTGTTACGTAATCGGTAGACTTGTTACAATCATGCCCGCCTAATATCACTTCAGTCATTCTACCGAAAGCTTGACCAGAAGTTGAGGAGTCAGTAGAAGGTCGTATTAAGTAATCGCTTTTTAATGTCGTTCAAAGGTACATTCGAAATACAGGGATAATAAGACAGTCGAGAAAGGGGATCAGATTTTCGATATGCAAATATATCGTAAAGGTGACGCGTCGATTTGTATGCCAACTTGGACACTCCCGTGCCACGTATACCGACAAATCGCATCCACTGTACAAAGATAAGACGCAATCGGGACCCCTTCTCCATTTACTCTTATGATTATTAGACTTTATCGGTAACTAAATATCTGAAATGTCTAATCTTCGCACGTGTCTTGTCAATAGTCTTCCACCATAGCATCCGTATTCTACCAATACAAGAGCCGTGTATCAATTTACGCTCACATTGCACGCGCGAAGTAGCCTAGCACACGTATATCAACGCTTAAATAATGATAATGATGCCAATACGATTAACGATATTAGAGGAGGAATGTATCTTACGTAATTAAAATTACGGTCTTTTAAAAAAGTGTGTCTAAATAGTGTTAAATAGCTATTGTAGCAACATATCACGTGTGGCTTACATCATTGCAAAGTAAGGTTCCTGTTCAATTTTATTAAATCAAATTTGTCCGAATTGGAGTAACAAAACGTAATTTTATTTTTTTTCCATCGCACAGTGCGTTTAAATTTCAAAGCAGTATTTTATAACGCTAAAATGCAACAAAGACTTGTGGTATTTCGAACGCGATAAAAACGTTCATGCGATAATGAAGACTGAAGCTTTTTTACTCTTACTGATAAATTTAAGAACCAGTTTATTCTGCGTACACGTGTGTTGTTCTTGTCTGCGAAATTTTCATAAAGACGGTGGAAAAGGTGCCGTCAAAATGTCTTATCAAAATCGAACACACACGTGTTCACCGGCTATTATCGAGTTTATTTAATTAAGTGTTAAAAATCGAATTATTATCTAATCTAAACAGTTTCGTTTCACACGTATACCCACGGTGAACATACTTTTATTTCGCGGCGGCACACTATTCCAGGTAAGCCAATTTTATACCGATAGATAAAATTCTAAAGCAATTACGAACTCGCGCGCTTGCCTCTGTAGCGTGTTATCCTCATCGTCTAGCGTTAGAGCGGCAAAGTTTAACTTCGTTCACCATGAAATAAATCTAAGTACTAGAAGAGAGTGTGATAACGGCCTTTCGTAACTGGAACAAAGTACAAGGCCATCTTGTATACAATGTACAAAATGAGCTTAAAGTACTCACGTAACCATGAATATATTCTAATCCAAGACCAAGTTACATTTATCATAGAGATTAATAATAATAATAAAAAAATATAAAAAAAATTTTTTTTTTACTAAATTGATAGTAATAAGGCGGGGTTTAACTTACCTTTTGCCGTCCCTTGCTGTTGCGGTTGAAGAACCCTTTTCTCTCTCTCCACCTGCTTATCAGCGAACGTGACGCTGTTAGCGGCCGCGGAGGAAGGTGAATGTGGAAGAGATGGTTGAACCGAAGCAGGCGGCGGCGGCGGCGGCGGCGGTGGCTGTTGCGTTAAAGTTTTACTCTTCGTCCATGGGTTGACCGCCGGTAGCGGCGCCTCGACATACTTCACTGGTGGCGGATTGGGCTCAACTTCCGCCTCAAACTCATCCTTGTCCCTGAGCAGCTCCCTACCCCCCGGCGCACTGTAATCGGGCGGGCAGTTTCTCTCGTTCTTTTCGTTTCTTTCTTTGTGAGATAACCTCTCGTTGCTACCGGCACTATGGCCACGCGGCGGATGCCTGTTATCACGATGCCGATGCCGTTCACGATGCTCGCTCCGATGCTGCTCTTTGAGCTTCTCCTTCCTACGCGCGCTCTTTGGTGCGACTGTCTGGAACTCGCCATCGCTGCCGATATCGCCGTTGTTCAACGGCTGCTGCTGCTGCTGTGGCTGCTGTTGCTGATCGGCATCCAATTTCTGACGATCCTTCTCGTGGCTTGACTCCGACTGCGTCGTTATCGGCACAGTTGTCGTCTGCTCTTTGCGCCTGGGGTCATCCGCCGCAAGATCCGCCGGTTGTTGCTGTACCGTAGACGTAACAAGTTCGCTCTGGCCGCAGCGTTTTTCTGTTCTCGGTACTGGAGGTGGCTGCGATTGCGACTGTGTCGTGAATCGCCTGCTGTTCCTCTGATAGGACTTTCCCTTCGGCACCACGTTTTGCTGCGTAACGATTCGCTCCTTCACGCCGGTCGTCGGCGGCTGATGGGCAACTTGACTGCCGATATTCTCCTTGTTGTTGCCTTTCGACAATGCTCTGGCCGTGCCGGTACTCGCGCCATCGGCATTGCTCTTCGGGTTCAAAACACTCGCGTAAGAAACCCCGGGGCCCTCGTCGCGTTCACTACTACCCTGGGTGCTGTTGGCCACCTTGGCCGCCATCTTGAATCACACGCGCTAAGAGACAAAAACACGAGGTCCGGTCACGAGGGATATACTCTGGAAATTTTCTCTCCCTCTTTCTCTATCTTTTCTCTTAGCCAGTCTCTCAATCTTTGTTTCTCTCCTGTTGTCGCTGCTCCCCTCTCAGCTCCGTTCCGTCTTGTTCGCCTCGCGCTCCTTCTCGTCTTCTATCTTCTATATTCTCCTACTTCTCTATCCGTCTCTCTCCTCTCTCTCTCTCTCTCTCTCTCTCTTGCTCTCTCTTTCGGTCTCCTTCCTCCTCTGTCTCTCCCTATCTCTATGTTTCTCTCTCGCGCTCGCTTCCCCTTACTCGCTACTCAGGCGATTGAGAAATGCCGAAAAACGCGACTCGACTCTGAGCGCATGAACCCCACGATAACGAAGCGGTTACGAGTCGAAGGCGAAACTAACCTCTCTTCCCACGTTATCGTCGATTCAGCGGCCCCGAACACCGACGGAACCGTGTATGCCGCGACACATGGTTTCACGCGAGCAAATGATTCGCGTGATTCCGTGCGACGATTCCTTCCGGCAGCACGTTCTGCGTATGACGAATCTCCGCAGAGATTCGGAGTAAATGCGGCTTCGATCCTCTCCGTTAACCTCCTCGCGGCACGAGCGAGTGTGCCCACACGGCGTAAGCCTCGTGACGAGTCTTTCCAGAAGGCGCGGCGTGTGCGCGCACGCGGCCGTACCTTGACACGCGATATCTTCTCGACCACGTAGCTCGTTAAAGGATTTCGTACGCGGTCGACTTTGATAATAGCGAGCTCGAACGAGCGAAACCGCGAGGTACCTGCGTGAAGATCCGCTTGAAAAGTGTCGCCCGTATAGCGTGCACGAGGCACACAACGTGGGTAGTTGGGTGCACGCTGACTCGGCGATTTCACGAAATGTTTGATTTATTCCCGGCACGAGATATCACTTGCCAATTTACTGATGTCCGTTAGACGACCTCCCGACGTCGAAACTCGTGCGGCCGATCGCACAGATATACACCATACGTGCGGCTTCGCAAGACGAGAGGGCTAGCAGACAGCAAGAGCACCTCGTTAGCACGACAAATTTTTCTTCTTTACGGTGGTCGTACTCCTAGCGCTGTTCTTACTTGCCCCGTCGCGACCATAAATTTTTCTTACACGATACACACGTCTACCAGCACAGGCTGAACGTCGCATTACCGCGGATTACGTAAACACGGCGCATTTTCGGAGATCTTTTTCCTCAGGAAAGCGGTCCGCAAACACATGTGGCCAACGCTGGTTCCTGGCCTCTACGCGAGCGAGCCGCTTAGTTTCCGGTAGGTTGATTATCGCTATCACGCCGGTAGACGACGCTGCTCTGCTTCCTTTCCGTTAATGGCGCGAAATTCAAACGTGACCGTAACACTCCGTAATTCTACGCCCCAACAATTTGAAATTACGTAGAATTTGCAACATAAATTCTGCTATTTTGCGAAAGTGCAAGGAATAACGCAAATTTAAACTCAACGCTGATAATGCGATTTATTGGTATTTACATATATAACATTAATATTTGTGTTAATCTGACTTACAGGATAAAAACAACATATGACTCGTACTAAAGTGAGTGTATAATATCATATCAAATTTGAATCGTTTAAATTAAAGTTTGCGATTATCTGGCAACTTGAAATACATCTATTCTGAACACGTTTTAATTTTTCTCAATAGAGATTAGTAGCAATTACTGAATTATATAACAATATTGGTGAGTGAACGTTTTGTTAATAACGAATTGTAATTTGTGTGCGATAACATGTACATACATTTTACATTGTGTATAAATATATATCAAAATATTGCTTCCAGCTGAAACGCCTGTTTCATGACTTGCTTATTAAAATATAATTGAACTTATATAATTCGTATTATTTGTGTCAACTGACTTCTAGGGGGTACTTTCTCATTGCCCTCTCGAATGCTTCAGCAATAGTTGACCTGCAAAAAAGCAACGAAAATAGCTGTCTGGGTTAGTGTGAAAATTATCACATAAACTAATGAACACCTACCGAAACACCTTTTGATGGAGTAGATATGCAGATACATGGCCAGCGTCGATGTAACGTACATCCATGCCTGGCCAAATCCGTTCCAAACTCATACAACCATCCCGCGGCACATAAGCATCGTCTCTTGCACATACAGCGATTATAAGTTCAGTATCAACAGGAACTTCAAAATTTTTCAGATGAGTACATTCGTCCATTATACCGCGCATGAACTGGAATGCTTCACGTTCGCGCCATTTCCCGTCTGCAAAAAGTGGATGTTTCGGCACGGGTAATATACACACCCCTGTCATCAAATTAACGTCGTATTACTGACATGCTTGGAAACCGTTTGAATAAATAATTTCAGAAGGGGATTAATACTCAGAAAGTCCACAGTATAGTTAGATTATAGATAAATAAAAAAAAATCTTACTGTTTTAGGTGAAGTGCTCTGATTTGCGCATACAAATCAAAGAAATACAAAACACAATCAGTTTATACATTACCTTTTAGGAGATTTGCATCGCTCGATTTAAATTTATTAGAAATTAAGCTGAGCGGAAATAACTTTGCCGCTGCTTTCTCTTCAGATACTTGTTTATCATTTCTATTACACCTATTTGTACTATATTCATAAATATCCTTAACATTATTGTCATTCAAATTATCTCCATTATTTGCATCTTGCGTCTCATTTATCTGAGTTTCACTCTCAGTTTCTGTTTTGTCTCTCAAGGCATTTAGTCTGTTTAAACTTGCAGGAAAATGTTGTGCAAAATGTTGCCCTGCTAAGAAAGCATCCTACAAACGAATAATAGCGTCATATTCGTTATAAATGATTTGTAAATCGTAAGCTTGGATAAATGTGGAATGCTGATTTCACATGTAACTGTTGTTAGTAATATTATATATTGAAAGCTATGTCGATATATTATGATTCAACGTTAGGTTTCAACCACTGATTGCTTGTGCCTTTGCACAATATAATCAAAAGTAATCTATCAAAAATTAAGTTCATTAACAGAAAGAAGAAACATAAATCTATACTTACATTTTGATCGACGACTTTAACCATTTTTGCAAGATCATTTTGATAAACATCATTTTCATAATATTGATTTTCCAGTAAAGCCCAATTGATAGATGCACTCATGACACCTTCTGTGAAAACAGGTGATGCTGTAGACCAAGAAAGACAAGGAACTAATGGTATTGGCTTAGGCCAATTAGTTGCAGCCAAGGAAGCCATCTGCATAAAATGCAATTGTAAACTTTTGTGTAAAAAAGTAAAATTGTACATTTACTGCATTTGCATCATGAATAAATACATACATGACCCCCCATTGAGAGTCCTGTTAAGCCCAATGGACCAAATCCTTGTTGTTCGCACCAATTCAATATAACTATACATTCCAATATCAAGCATCCTCCCATAATAAAAATATCGCATACATTATGTAGACTAGATCGTCTAAATGGAATGTACAAAAAATTGGTATTGTAAAACAACAATTACATACTTAAAGTTGTTTACTTCATACAAACCTTCCATATGCAAATTCTTACATTTGATCTTGTGGTTTCCTCAACCCATAAAATGGGTTCTCCAAAAGTAATGATGCAATTCCTGACTCTTTCAATAAGGGTTTGGCTATTAGGGTTCGCCGCCTCCAAAAAAACTGTAATGGAGAATTTATATAAGACACTCAGGCTAATTACTACAAAACATTGACATGGAATCAAAAAATATATGTTTGTCGGCAGAAATTACATACGTGATCACCAGTTCCTGCCATATGCACACAAATAGGTTTGGTTTTATGAGAAGACCAATAAGATGGTAAAATCAACTGAAAATAAGCAGTTTTTGTCTTATCTGGCATAATTCCTGGTAGAAACCTTTCAAATGGAGATTCAAAATTTCCCTCTATTATGTGACAGTCTGACCACTGTTCATCCTAAAATATATAAAAATTACACATTATTTATAAGATTTTTATTACATACGCAGAAATGAGCAAATATATACCATACCTTTGTTATGTTAACTGGGTAGTTCTTTGGTATAAGATTGTAACATGCTTGCCGGTTTGCGATAACTTTCCTAAATTGAAATATTCTACAACATAAATAATAATGCCAGTTGCTATAGTTATTAGTTTCTTAGGATATAAACTTAGATCATGATGGATTCCCAAAATTGGTAGTTTGGTAAACTAACAGCATGATTACACATGATCAAAATAGCAGAACAAGTTATTTATACAAAGTCATTGATATGTGTTTACGAATACTATTATTATATACACAACCGGCGACGTTGCTTTTTTTGACTCTAGCATTGTTGACATTAACGCCAAGGATCAAGTCTGCAACATGTTACGTCGGACTAGCAAATTAACGTCTTCAGCAATGCGCGCAAACCGATTTAGTAATTGGTACCAGGTTAATTTACCTTTTCAAATTTTGAGGATTTCCCCAGCCCTTTGTGAAAAACTTTGTAAGAAGTATACTTCGATAGACAGCATCTAGTCGGCTTGGTGGCATGATAAAAAGTGTTACACGTCGCCAAAATCTGTTTGTGATAATGCACACAATCGTCAACGGTACACGGATTCACTACTGTTTCAAATTCACATCTTTCTATGAATGATAACATGCGGATAATACGCAGTGCGCTCCTACAATGTTATAATCTGATGTGTTATGCTCTGACTAATCGGCAACGCGCAGACTTTTATTGCGTTAACCGTAGGGTGTAAATAGATATTCTGTCGTAATATATAGACCAATCTCTGAGACCAATCAAGTATCGAACACGCAATCAGGCGATGTGTACAATTCAAATTTTGCGATGTTCAAGAAACAAGGCGTCATTTTTGCTACAGTAAATTTTACACGTTTTGCTAAGAATCCAAATGTTCCCTGCATAGAGGGTATTACGTACGTACAACCGTTTTTGGAATCAGTACATTGTAATTTAGGAGGCAACTACATGTTTGTCTATGAGGGTGCCATGTTTAGTAAACTAACCTTTATGCGTTAAATGGCATTAAAGGATAGTTGCAGGAAATACAACAACCTCCTGTACTGCTTGAAATCTGACACGTGTGACAATACTTGCATATATTTAAAGTAAAAAAAGGTCAAAAGAACTTAACCTCTAACCACATAAATTAAATGTATCCTATGTACATATAGTACCAAGCTTGTAACAAATGTTAGTATGTACATTATTTTATCTGTTGATCATCTTATATTTGTAACGCGGGTAGTAAGTAGTAAACATGCCGAAATTAGACCTTATGTAAAATTGGATCATTGCATTTGGTGTATTGAAAGTATCTGTACAATTTAGTGGCTACACCATATAAACTAAACAATATATAATTCACATAAACCACATAAAAACATTATTTTGTATGTCATGGCTGATTGGTTAAAATGTTTAATCATTGCTTGATACATTGTAATTATTTTATCTGATATCGTACACAAAATCAGGGCTAAAATAAAAACGGTTTGCTGTTGCATTGTTTCTTCGAATTGGAGATATATGTATTAGAAGCAAGTTTATATCGCAAGCGTAATGTGCTTAAAGATACTACATGCCCTTGTAGGAATTTGTTTTCTACAGGTGGAAATACCAGCTTTATAAAAAATGAGTAATGAAACTTGCTCTACGGCGGAGATATTGAAAGCACATACAAGACACATAGAAGTGCTCTTAACATCCAATATGTATATGATTCTGTTTTGCGGATTTTAAGCATCATTTCCGCAGCTTAATTTTCATAATAGATGTAACTTTATCGATCGAGTCCGATATTATATTACAACGCTGGATATGGTAGGAATTGGCACTAAATATGTTGGTTTGAATTTGAATCGAAGAATAACAATTATGGTAAAGGTAAAGAAAGACGTGCTCATCACCGATTTGCATGAAACTTTGCAGAAACATCAATTTTTGCATAAAAATAAGATCTGTAAAAGCCAAAAAGCGCGCTCTCTTCTAATTAAAAAGTTATTAAGCGTCAAAGTTTATTGAAAAACCTGCCTTACCGGCACCGCGAACGCTATCTGCGCGTGCGCACTGATGTCTGCGCATGCGCACGTACAAGTTTGCAAATAAAGTGCGCGTATTTGAAATGAAATAATATTGAATTGGCGAAGGCTTGGTGTGGGCAAGGCTTCCCTTTCATAATATTTAAGGGTTTTCAACCAAAAAATGGTTTGAGAGTTGGTTTAGGTCTAGATTTCTTTCAGCCAAATCTCACTTTTCGTTTTATTTCTATGGCTAGGTGTGGGCAAGGCTTCCCTTTCATAATGTTTAAGGGTTTTTAATCAAACAATGGTTTAAAAGTTGGTTTAGGTCTAGATTTCTTTCAGCCAAATCTTACTTTTTGTATTATTTAAGGGCTGGGTGTAGGCTAGGCTTCCCTTTTGTAGTGCTTTTGTCGATAGAAATGATGTTGCTGCACTTTTGCTATTAAAATATAACACGAACCTACTCTCAAACCATTGTTTAATTGAGAACTCTTAAACATTATGAAAGGGAAGCCTTGCCCACACCTAGCCATAGAAATAACACGAAAAGTAAGATTTGGCTGAAAGAAATCTAGACCTAAACCAACTCTCAAACCATTGTTTGATTGAAAACCCTTAAACATTATGAAAGGGAAGCCTTGCCCACACCTAGCCATAGAAATAAAACGAAAAGTGAGATTTGGCTGAAAGAAATCTAGACCTAAACCAACTCTCAAACCATTGTTTGATTGAAAACCCTTAAACATTATGAAAGGGATGCCTTGCCCACACCTAGCCATAGAAATAAAACGAAAAGTGAGATTTGGCTGAAAGAAATCTAGACCTAAACCAACTCTCAAACCCCTGTTTGATTGAAAACCCTTAAATATTATGAAAGGGAAGCCTAGCCTACACCTAGCCTTCGCCAATTCAATATTATTTCATTTCAAATACGCGCACTTTACCTGCAAACTTGTCCGTGCGCATGCGCAGACGTCAGTGCGCATGCGCAGGCATCAGCGCGCATGCGCAGATAGCGTTCGCGGTGCCGGTAAGGCAGGTTTTATAACAAAACTTTAACGCTTAATAACTTTTTAATTAGACGAGAGCGCGCTTTTTGGCTTTTGCAGATCTTATTTTTATGCAAAAATTTACCATTACACGAAGTTTCATGCAAATCGGTGATGAGCACGTCTTTCTTTACCTTTACCAACAATTATTATCCGAAGAACACGTGACTCATTAATGCTTATAATTTCACCATTAATTCAGATGTATCTTGTACAGTACGTCAAGTTACTTTCTAGCGCAGGTGACAATGTGGACATATGAAAAATCACTGAACATTACGAGGTTCATAAAAACAGAAAGCACGCTTTCTTCTCGTATGTTCAATTTGTCGACTTTAAAATTTATATACATGTTTAAAAAATATACAGTTGGAAGTTCTATCATTTGCTTCTATTTAAAATAAAGATTTATTAATTGAAGATGATACAACAAACAATATTCAGTGTTTTGCAGGAATTGCTTAAATGTTTTTCTTCATGGCTACGATATCGCCATGTGTTTAATTATGGAAATTTTTATAGAGTGTACTTGAAATTGTTGTACAGTGTATGTAAACCACGAAAACATTTTATCGGTATTAACACAGAAATATCCCGTTCAAACCGTTTACTCGATGAAAAGTTGTGAAGCATTAGAATAATGCTAAACAATCGTTTACTTGTACGTTCCGTAATATTTTTAATTTAGAGTTGAAAGAAAAATTGATTGCATTATTCTCATAATGCAACGGACCTGATGTATTAGCAGTCATTCAAAGAGAGTATTCAACTAGATACAGGGAAATAATGGTGTGTCAGCTCGGCAACATTATTGAGTACTTTGAGAACGTCAATTGTAGTTTCGACTTCTACATTTATACAAATGTAATCAGGTTGTTAGCAATGCACTATCGATGAAAGACGCGTTGCATTCACCAAGTCCGAAAGGTCGACATCTTGCAATTCGACCTATCGACCGGACGCGGGCTTGGAACAATCTCAGCAAGAATACGCGCCAAAACATGGAGTGGGGATTCCTGTTACGAAGAGGCCGGTTGAGATTTCTGTTAACCATAGTTGATCCTGCCACACTTCGCTTCTACATCCTTTCAAGTGTCCTGTTGAATGGACGCATCAAATAAGTGAATAAAGCATACGTCGCCTTTGACCGAAATGTTGTCGCTATGTCGTTTCCCGCCAGTGTCAGCAGGCAGAACTGCAAAACAGCATTTTTTGAGTGTATGCGTGCCGTGTCGGTGAGAGCTGCGCGCGCCGGTTGTACGCACCGAACGTAAACAAAGACGGAACCATGATTCCTGTCTCCTTTCTACCAACGTCCTGTACCGAAGTCTGTAAGCTGCGCGCGCCGCTAATATGTCCGCGCCAACATCTCATTGTGTGCGTGCCGTGCGTGTGTAGAAAAGGAAGGAGCTTGTCTCCGTCTCATTTCTTCTTGTAGGTCTCGTGTGACGAGGAAGGAGCTTGTCTCCGTCTCGTTTCTTCTTGTGGGTCTCGTGTGACGAGGAAGGAGCTTGTCTCCGTCTCGTTTCTTCTTGTAGGTCTCGCGTGACGAAGAAGGAACTGTACTCTGTCTCGTTCTACGGTGTTGAATCTATTTTTAGCGTAACGATGGTAGCGCGTTTCGCTTACTTACTGGGTACTGGAGATTTTCGATGTCCCAGCGTCTTCAGAAGATTTGACAAGACAGGCGCCGAAGTGAAGACCTACAGGTGGATAAGATGGTCAAAACTGCTTCCAAGCCAAATGAAATTGTGAGATAGCCATTCGATAGTTAATCGAAAAATACTCATTTTTTACATGTTTTAACCTTATACAGCGACTAGAACGGCAGTGGAAGGGATTGAAAAGAACAGCTATTTGTATTTTTTTTATTTGAAAATGAGCAGTTGAAAAAATTTGAAAAAAATTAGACGTGTGTCCTGATACGAAGTACACACTTTTGGTTTTTTTCAGATTTTTAAAACTTAAACTGTGGCAACTGAAAAATTAGAACCAAAAAAAATTGGCCTATTTGCTATTTTTTATTGAAGGTCTTCTGGGTGTATAACGAAATAAAAACCCTGTATGAGTGCAGTGATATGCCGCACCCCTATTTTTTTCAGATTTTTAAAAACGGCGGGTGATAGTAAAAAATATAAATAAAAACCTGTTATCTGGTCGTTTGTGGCGTGTTGAGAGTAATTTGTACACTGAATCTTTATGCATTCTTTACGTGATAAGTTTATTACGCAATATTCAATTATATGAGGTACATATCGTTATATGAAATGTATCGTTACGCGCAGTGCAACGATTTGATAGAAGGAATCGTCAAATGCTCGATACGCGCGACATGCGTTTTACCGAACATCTATGTATTATATATTGTGCAAATGAAGTATACAGACCAGGATATGGTAAATGAATCCAAAGCGTTTTTTGAAAATAGATTTATTTTCCAAAGGGCATAGCCGGGTAAGACAGTGAAATGTGCCCCAAAACCGATCGAAATTCTGAATGGGCCATTCGTTAGCTTATGAAAAAAGAAACATTTTTGTGAATTTTCAACTTTGTATCTCGACCGTGGGGGGCGGGGGGTGTAAAATGTACTGTCCGCTTCTCCCACCATTTTCTCGGAATCTAGTGCATAAAAAAATTCGAAAAAATCAGAGCCATATCTAGTAATGGCGCGCATATTACAGATTTTTTTTCAGATTTTTACATAAAAAATCCTATTGGTAAAAAAATAAAAACCGAAAAGTCAATCAGAAAAACATTTATTTGATACCGAAGGAGGTCCGGATCAGTGATGCCGCTTTTTTGTGTAATGTAATATTACAATCAACATCTCTCTGATTTTTTTTATAATTTTTGCTCACCAGCAACAGCGTCGGAAAAATAAATAACCCGTTTTTTCGTCAGTTTTTGGGTGTCAGAACAACGTATGAGGTAAACTTTGGTTTAATTTTTGTCACATAACTATTTCATGTAATGTTTAATATTATTGATTACATTGCATAGTCGTAATAATGCAAGAAAACTAAATAAATGAACGAAATCGATGTCACAATGTATGCCTTATGTTCTGAAAAATTGAAGATCAACCAAAGATCGTTGGTAGCCACACGCGTATGGTGACAGA
The DNA here is from genome assembly GCA_914767735.1 of Anoplius nigerrimus. NCBI lineage: Eukaryota > Metazoa > Arthropoda > Insecta > Hymenoptera > Pompilidae > Anoplius > Anoplius nigerrimus. The sequence goes on along the minus strand of OU612085.1, from coordinate 17,480,826 downwards.
CTCTTTTGTCGAAGCAAACTTTTTCTTTGGGTTCGAATCCTGTTAGGTGCCTTTTTTTCATCGTTTTTTTTGTCCTTTCTCTATGCAACAATAGTTAATATTTAATGTCGGATGACTTTCTCTATGCAACACATTTTTGTCATTATTACTGACAAAATATATGACTAGAATAACGGAATCATGGAAGGCGGTTAGAAGGCATGTGCATATTTATTACAACATTAAAATGTTGACAAAAATATTGTGAAATCATCTGACATTAAATACTAACTATTGTTGCATAGAGAAAGGACAAAAAAAAACGATGAAAAAAAGGCACCTAACAGGATTCGAACCCAAAGAAAAAGTTTGCTTCGACAAAAGAGTCTGTCGCCATACGCGTGTCGCTACCAACGATCTTTGGTTGATCTTCAATTTTTCAGAACATAAGGCATACATTGTGACATCGATTTCTTCCATTTACATATTTAGTTTTCTTGCATTATTACGACTATGCAATGTAATCAATAATATTAAACATTACATGAAATAGTTATGTGACAAAAATTAAACCAAAGTTTACCTCATACGTTGTTCTGACACCCAAAAACTGACGAAAAAACGGGTTATTTATTTTTCCGACGCTGTTGCTGGTGAGCAAAAATTATAAAAAAAATCAGAGAGATGTTGATTGTAATATTACATTACACAAAAAAGCGGCATCACTGATCCGGACCTCCTTCGGTATCAAATAAATGTTTTTCTGATTGACTTTTCGGTTTTTATTTTTTTACGAATAGGATTTTTTATGTAAAAATCTGAAAAAAATCTGTAATATGCGCGCCATTACTAGATATGGCTCTGATTTTTTTCGAATTTTTTTATGCACTAGATTCCGAGAAAATGGTGGGAGAAGCGGACAGTACATTTTACACCCCCCGCCCCCCACGGTCGAGATACAAAGTTGAAAATTCACAAAAATGTTTCTTTTTTCATAAGCTATCGAATGGCCCATTCAGAATTTCGATCGGTTTTGGGGCACATTTCACTGTCTTACCCGGCTATGCCCTTTGGAAAATAAATCTATTTTCAAAAAACGCTTTGGATTCATTTACCATATCCTGGTCTGTATACTTCATTTGCACAATATATAATACATAGATGTTCGGTAAAACGCATGTCGCGCGTATCGAGCATTTGACGATTCCTTCTATCAAATCGTTGCACTGCGCGTAACGATACATTTCATATAACGATATGTACCTCATATAATTGAATATTGCGTAATAAACTTATCACGTAAAGAATGCATAAAGATTCAGTGTACAAATTACTCTCAACACGCCACAAACGACCAGATAACAGGTTTTTATTTATATTTTTTACTATCACCCGCCGTTTTTAAAAATCTGAAAAAAAATAGGGGTGCGGCATATCACTGCACTCATACAGGGTTTTTATTTCGTTATACACCCAGAAGACCTTCAATAAAAAATAGCAAATAGGCCAATTTTTTTTGGTTCTAATTTTTCAGTTGCCACAGTTTAAGTTTTAAAAATCTGAAAAAAACCAAAAGTGTGTACTTCGTATCAGGACACACGTCTAATTTTTTTCAAATTTTTTCAACTGCTCATTTTCAAATAAAAAAAATACAAATAGCTGTTCTTTTCAATCCCTTCCACTGCCGTTCTAGTCGCTGTATAAGGTTAAAACATGTAAAAAATGAGTATTTTTCGATTAACTATCGAATGGCTATCTCACAATTTCATTTGGCTTGGAAGCAGTTTTGACCATCTTATCCACCTGTAGGTCTTCACTTCGGCGCCTGTCTTGTCAAATCTTCTGAAGACGCTGGGACATCGAAAATCTCCAGTACCCAGTAAGTAAGCGAAACGCGCTACCATCGTTACGCTAAAAATAGATTCAACACCGTAGAACGAGACAGAGTACAGTTCCTTCTTCGTCACGCGAGACCTACAAGAAGAAACGAGACGGAGACAAGCTCCTTCCTCGTCACACGAGACCCACAAGAAGAAACGAGACGGAGACAAGCTCCTTCCTCGTCACACGAGACCTACAAGAAGAAATGAGACGGAGACAAGCTCCTTCCTTTTCTACACACGCACGGCACGCACACAATGAGATGTTGGCGCGGCATATTAGCGGCGCGCGCAGCTTACAGACTTCGGTACAGGACGTTGGTAGAAAGGAGACAGGAATCATGGTTCCGTCTTTGTTTACGTTCGGTGCGTACAACCGGCGCGCGCAGCTCTCACCGACACGGCACGCATACACTCAAAAAATGCTGTTTTGCAGTTCTGCCTGCTGACACTGTTTCCCGCAGATATAAATAAGAGTGGTGTCTTTGCCGGAGTAGTGGGGGGAACGAAATGGGTGCCAACTCCTTATGCAAACACAACGTTAACGACGTCTAGGGCTTTTCGTTTTTTGGTACTCTTGCGGAAAACGGGAGTTTGTCATTGGCTACAGGGATGTAGAGCGCTCTGTTTTATCTCACTTTGAACGAAAGCGGCATTTCAGATCATGTGACGTAAAATTCCATAGGATGTTAAAACCAGAGTCGCTGTGTATCCAAAACCGAAGGGAAGAAGAAGAAGAAGAAGGATGTTAAATCTATCCGTACATTTTCTGTGGTTAAATTACAAAAGAGACTCAGAGATACGTGATCTTCAAATGATCTTATTAGAGGTGGCGTACTACAAACTGAAATACATGTTGATTCACTCTGAAATGTCGTGCAGGCAAATTGAGGCAAATATATTATATTTCGGAGAACGGTGAACATCTATACTGCAATTGAAGTATTTATTAACTTTAGCATTGTTGCCAAATCTATTCGCGACAATTCCGTGGTTGCCATGTTATGGCTTTAGATAAATCTTCATTGGCATACTGAAACAAATATGTACAAATTGATTCCATTATGGAAAAATGTTTAAATACGTTGAACAAAATAACCACTGAAAACATGAAGGACTTGTCAAAAGCATGTCCAGAAAGATACAAGTACTTATTGACGCCAGAGGCAGATACCCAAAATACTAAATTTTATTCTCCCAAAGTCACATAATAGATCAGGTCCAATATTTTGATGTTTTTTTTTGTATTTTTTTTTATTAATGTTATTGATCAAATACATTTCCAAACATTTGTAATGAGTCACTACTTTTCAATTAAATAAAGAGCATAAAGGACAGAAGTATTTGATCTATTTTATGAGTCAGAGTTTGACAAATGTTAAGCAAGAAAAAGATTATATGAGAAGATTACGTTATTAGACTATTCCTATTCGTGTAAGTAAAATGGTATCATTTGTAATACTCTTTATATGTATATGTGCACTTGTGCAGGAGAATATCACTGTTGGTGTACAGAACTTATATCTAAAATATTTGACACTTAACGATAATATCAGTATATGTTGTTTCAAACTGTATGTGTTCTGCTTTTTGTTGGATTCTGATTACATTTGTATTACAACTTCTCAGACATGTACATACATATGGTCTGCAGTTTGTTGGAACCAAAAGTTTTAATTAAAATAGGTATATTTGTATATAGGCCTTTAACAAATTGTTTATGTTTTTACGTATTGATAAAGGTAGCTCATAATATACAATGGGAAAACATCAACCATTTATTTCTAACAGCCATTTGTTTCAGGATGTTAGTAAATAGATATTACTTATAAACAGGTACATGTGCTAACAAATCTGATCTGTGAGCCGTTTATTCAGAATGTGGCCTCAAATCATTTGGCAATTATTTGCTCTTGTCTGTGGTTACATGTACAAACAAAGTCCAAAACAGAGACTGCCGTTGTCAAAAAGTTTGCATAAAAAATTTCAGAAAAAAAGAAAGAAAGAATACTTTCGAGAAGTTTTAGTATTTGGAAGAATTTAATAAATAAAATGTATTGCTTTATGAAGCTATCAAGCGCAAAACTGTGAAACAAAGATGTCAAAAAAACGGAAACGGTTCGCGAAGAAATTAGTCTTAGGTATTTGTTAAATTCTAAAACCAAAAAAGTTCCTGTCTTTAAGAAATTCTTTTTGGATACCTTTAACGTAAGTAAAGGACGATTAAAACGTATATTAAACTCTGCAAATGTAGGAAATGATTTACATGGGCATATGGTTGGATTACAGAGAAAAATTTCTGAGGTAGAGAAAAAGCATGTTCAAAACCATATTAAAAGTTTTCCTAAATTTGAATCCCATTATACCAGATCTCATAAACCTAATAGAAGATATCTAGATCTTGATCTAACTCTTAGGAAAATGTTTAATTTATATGAGCTTTATTACAAGGGAAATAAAATAAATGCTGTTAATGAGTGGACTTACAATATTAGATTTAAAAAAGATTTGTATTCAAATTTCCACTATGCATTACATTCCAACTGCGCAAAGACACATGTCGATATTGTGACTTATTAAATCAAAATTAAGGTCAGAAATGATGATGAAGAAAAGAATAAACTTGCAGAAGAACATGATGTGTATTTAAGACTAATGGAATGTACTAGGAAGTCACTGAAACAAGATCAGGAAGAAGTATCACGTAATTTAGGTTATTTTTCACTTTTTTGTTTCTAGTTGCAAAAAGTATTACCTTATCCAAAATTGACTAGTTCAGCAACATATTATAAATGCAATATGTACATTCTAAATATAGGTATTCACAACTTTCATAACGATAATGTTCACATGTACGTTTGGGATGAAACTATTGCATCAAGAGTGTTAAAAATTTTATATAGTTTTATAAAATGTGTTAACAATTTAAGAAATAGAAGACACATTATAGCTTACAGTGATATGTTTGCAAGACAAATTAGAAACATTAAAGTAGCTTTAATGTGGCTAAAAATTGTCCAAACTGTTGAAAATAATGTGGAAATCATAGATAACAAATTCTTAATATCAGGACATTCGTTTTTACCAAATGATAGACATTTTGGTGTGGTAAAATGCCATTAAAAAGAAAATAATTTACTGTTTGTCCCACAAGATCGTTATAATATTATCAAAAAGTGCCAGAAAGGTAATGACTTTATTGTAAATGAAATAAAACAAGAAGATTTTGTATCAACAAAATCATTAAAAGATGCAATTTCTAAAAGGCTAAAGTATGCTAACGGAGGAACAATAACCTGGTCAAAAATATGTTGGATGTATTTTGGCAGAAATGAACCATACACAATTTTCCATAGTACATCAATGAATGAGAATGAAAACTTTAGAGTCCTGGATTTATTACCATGTCGGTGTAGACCAAGAAAGTTTGAAAATATTATATTCACAACACTGTTTTAGGATAATAAAGTTTTGTCCGGTAAGAGAAATAGACACTTACTATTTTAAAGAGTATTTATATCAATTAAATTATTTGATTTGTGCAATCAGCTATATAATCAGTATAAGATAATGTATTGTTATCTATACTGCAAAAGTATTTATTTCTTTAACAAATTTTATATTACATTGCAATAATGCTCTTTACCACAAATCAATTGTGAAATTGAAACATAATTGAAAAGATTGTTCTCTTATCTGAATGTTTTAGTAACTTTTGTTATAAACAAATTGTTATTAAACACAAATAATTGCCTATATCAATTAAGAGAGATAAATAACTATTCTTTAAAGGAAGCCTTATTTCATAATCTGTTTATTACAATAATTTACACGGAATTGTGTACACTCGAATTGGTATTACATATGAAACTTTATTAATATGGTAAATTATTTTTGAAAGATAAGAGAAGATATTTCTGAAAACTGATGCAAACTAGAGAATTAGTTAGAATATACCTATTTAGTTAATGTGTTTTAAAAGCTTGCATGAATACTTACAAAAATATAGCTTCAAGAATATATGATTATGTAGTTATAATACGAAAGAATAATAATAATTTAATGTAGTGATTTGATATTGACAATTTCCCACACAAATTGTATTCAGTGAGTTCATATCTTGATTGATTACTTCATCTGTAGGAGGAAACCAAACTAGTTCTTTTAACATGTCCATAGAACAGGTCACCATACCGAGAGTGAACTGTGTTACGTCCAGTTACGTCAATGATATCAAATTATTATTCCACGTAAACAACGGAGAGACCTCGTCTATAGCCCTTTTATTGTACTAACCAATCAGGCGTGCATCTACACTAGAGCTCATTCTTTCTATAGTTGCGTATTTCCGGTGATTGACCGAATTTTTTTGTTACAGGATATTTATAATCGCCCAAAGCATTGATCTGTTTCTGTATTCGTACAATTGTTATAACTTTAGTCCTTTGGTCCTTAAGTTTTCGATTGTTACTATTGCATGTAGTAAGCATACTTTTGGGTATTGCAAAAGTGTGTTAAGCAAGTGTAAACACTGTAGAGTATTATCTTTGCATATCTTTATTAAATAATGTTAATGTACATATTTCTTGTGCTTTGAAGGAAATGGGTTAAAGTAATGACTGATATCAAAAGCTGTTCGTTCGTAAAAAACAACGTAGTAAAACTCGTCCTCTTTTTCTCTATAATAGTTAATGTCTCCTTTACAAATCTTCTAATTTTAGTATCTACGTTAAATAGAAATATTTGCCTATCATGAAATCATATAAAGAAGCTTATCAATCTAAAGTGACATTGCCTCGGCTGATCTTTTTTCTAGCTCAGCATGTTGCTCAGGAGTATATTCGCAAGCCCTATTGACCCTTGCATTAAATTGGGCGTTAATATACACTCTGACGCTGTCAAAGCGACAGAGATACCGCAAAATGAATCTGCAACAAAAAATTATATTTTAAATAAATATCCTACATTTAGAATTTGAACTGCACGTTCAAATTGCACGATTACAGACTGCGACAGCAATATTCTAATAAATAAGATAATAATGCCAGTAATTTTATTCTTGTGTCTTCAATGTCGATTATGTTTACTTTAGCATGTATATTTTTATCCTCCGTGTATATGTGAGCGTCGCTTGCACATTGGGCAAATCTATATCCAAACAATCTGCAACTTGCAGCACGGCCGTTTCATATGAAACACCTGGGAGATAGTAACGAATTCCCGTTATGATGCATCTTGTTACATGTTCCCATTGAGGATTGATTGAGTGGAAATTGGGTTTTACCCAATATTCGATGAAGTCCCGTGATCGTTGCTGTACCTCTTCTAAATTTCCGTTACAGAAATTACATCTGTAGAAGCAATAACTTCTATAATAAATGTCATTCTAATGAAACCTGATAATTTACAATTTACGTACAGAAAGATAAATAAAAAAATACCAGTGCGGTCGACTGTCTTTTCATAAGTAACTTTGTTAAAATGCTACATGATGAATCTGTATATCTTTAAAAATGTAAATAATAGAAGATATGGGCTGGTGATCACGAAAATGTTTTGAGTAAAAACGTCAGAAAATTTGAATAAATTACTTATTTGAGTTAGGTAATTTTCATAATCATTGGTATTTTCAACAGTCAACGTACTCGTCTTCGATTCCAAGTAGATACCCGATGCATCTCCACAGATGACAGAAACCCTCCAGATCTTCGGCGGTCGCTTTATGAATTCCAAAATACGTTGGAAATAATATAACATATCCGATGAATGCAAATTGTGTACACGACATGGCACACTGACTTATTTCCTTTATCTTGGTCGGACAGTTCTCAAAAATTAAGTAAGGGCATTGACCGGGAGCAAGAACTGGACAATTTGTCGAGAAATCCTTCCAAAGCATATCGTATGCAGGACACCAAGGATTTGCTATTGTACTTATATTATTAATGATTTCATCATCTAAACTAGAAAGTTTTTGACTAACGTTGTGGTGCATGGCTTTTACAGCAAGTATACTTTTTTCAGCCGATGATCCTTTGACCCACGGGTCCTCTGTATACCAGTTTCTGAGGTGGATTAATGTTGACAAATATCTAAAACACGTAATGCAGTACAGACGCTTATCTGTAAAGGAATGTGATATGCAATGTTACTTTCAATCAAGATTTTCGGATTCAACAAAATTCTTGCAAACTGCCAATAAATCGCTTACAAACAAAGCCGATTAATTTTACTTGATTGTTTAATTGAATGATAAAATTGGGTTCGACTTCAAGCGTTTTAGGTGTGAAATAACAAAAATACGACTTCTTATCATTGGACATAAGACCCCAAAGTGAAAAAAACTTATTTGGCGTTAAAGTAGATTTCTTCAAGTCAAACCTGTGATAAAGTACTATCATTAGGAAGAAAACGGGGTAAAGGTAAGATAATACATTCTATAATTTCATTCGATGTTCGATGTAAAGAAAAATTGAAATAATTATTTATCTTCTATTTCATGACTTACACACTTTTTTGTTTTGTTTTAACACTTGGCATGCGGGTATACTTTTCCGCCGAATTACGCGTGCAGCGGGCGTTTTTTTAAGACCAAGTAACTCGACAATCATAAATTGTTGGAAGAAAAAGTGCAAAGCGTTGCCTAGCAACACAAAGAATACGCACATAATGTCACACATCCTTGTAATTATACGTATTTAGTACATTCGTGGTGGATACCCGATAATCACCACAAATCTATCAAATACGTATTTTTACGTGACCCGCGCTCCAGTGACAGTCTGTAAAACACGTAAAAATACGTTGCCCGCATGCCAAGTGTTAAGGGATTAGGTTGCATCGACTACATGGCCATTAGCGACGCTTTACATTATGTATTACACTACATTAACACACTTTTTGTTTTGTTGAGTTAATCGAATTTGCAAATTGCCGGTCTGTATAATTGTGTGCAGTTAATAATTAACGCGTATAAACAAAACAAGATAATATTTATGAATATTATCAATATAAAACGAGCCATCAAATTGAATAATAAACAAAAGTGCAGCATACCTTTTGAAAGATACGTATGGTGTATTAGACTTTTGAGTAAAAAGTAATGGTCGGGTACCGTATTTAAAGGTATATAACTGAAACAGGCAGAGTATCTGTGCAAAAGATACACCGCAGAGATAATCTGTAGCGAATTTTTGCCCCCTGTGGAACTTCTTCATGTCAAACCAGTCAGGTTTCACCGCTAATGAATTTCCACAATCCCCTGTTCTGTACAACGCTGCAAATAAAGTAATTGAATCACGCGACATATCCCGGAAATCATCAAGTCTCTCCAACCAGCCACATTGTTCGTCTAAGGTCCATTCATGAAAATTTGCCGGTAATTCAGGGATTGGTAGTGCGTGTTTCTTTGTTCCTTCGTTTGACGTTTCTTCGAAACTTAAATTCTTGGGTTCATCTTCATTATTGTTGTGCATATTTAATACGGTGGTTTCACCGTTGTTTATTGTTTGTTTCTTCAGCTGCTTAGCATTCATTGTTGTAATATTTTATCTTTCCAATTTCCCAGATTTCTCTTAAAGCGTTAATGTATTGTGTTTCGTCGGTGCGTTTTTTCAGGTCTGTTCTAATTTAAGAGTGTAACAATACCATGCGGCAATAATTCAATCGAATTTACCTGCAATTAGTGTAAGTTTACGTGTCAATCATCATTCGGCTAAACTGAACGAACTATGAAAATGACAACGAGACTTCTAATATGAAAGAACGCATGTACACAATGCGTTTTTCTGATCATTGTTTATGAATGTCATTAAAAGGAAGTCTGTTGATTTCGATTCCTTTAAGAAATGTGGAATGATACGATATGAGAGTTTCGTATTTTAATGAGATTATATGTAGTGAACAGGTTCATTCGATTGGGATACGTTTAATCGCTTAAGTGTAGAAACGAGTAGGTCACCGTTAACTTCGTTCGGCAGATAATAACGCATTTACAATGCAATGCATTGATAACCCTGATAATTGTGATTATTGAACTAATGAACTACGCATTTCGCTATAGTAACAACAAAAAACAGCATAAACATTCGCAGAAGTAATGAAAATTAATTACCGCATCAATTTTCTGCAAATATCTTTGTAGAAATTAATTTCAATTGCATTTTGAATGTTCAAAACACTACGTTGAATCTTTTCCAATTCTTAATAGCGCTAAATAATATGTTCTTTTTTTAATTAAACCGATTAAAATGAAATTCATAGTGTAATTTATCAATTAAATTTCGCAATTAATACGTAAATCTATATACTTTACCCCTTAATAGAATGTATGATGCGATGTAGTGATGAAATATTCTTGAGGCAGACTGTTTTGGGAAACTATGTCCTCGCTTTTATATGCGAACGCGTGAACTATGATATAGGAATAAAAAAGTATCATTTATGTGTCTACAGCGAATAGAGTCGTGGTCAATGGTTCCTTGCTGTATAGTTCCGATAGTTCCATTTGCAAATTAAATTATGGTTTCTACGTCCTTGTTACTCGCAAGTTGTCGTATATTGATGTGAGGGCTTCACAGTAAGGTTTCAAATAATCTCCCTCTGAAAGTAATTTTCGACGGATTTCAACCTTTCCAACAGTAGAAGCATAATGTGTGAGAATTAAATTTATTTACTGTAGAGGCAATTAGTTTTGTCGTGACGTTAATCAATAATTATTAACGGATGAATAGAAACGCTCATATTTTTTAATGAATATTCATCTAATATAAGTAAAAAGTATTTTTATAATTGGAGCAAACCTCAATTGAAATTAGAGATGATATATGACTAATATGAGTAAAATATTAGAATGCATCTGTACAAAAAGTAATTTATTACAAGTATGAAGTTTCAAAAAATGTCGAATGCTAGATTATTGTCGTGTTTTTTACACTTATTTATTCGTTTTGTGCATTTCCGCATACTTTGCCCCCCACTGTGGATATCAAAGATTGACAAGTTGTAAGAAATCTTCACATTTTTTTGAAAGTTTTTAATACGATTTAGACAACTCACTCACGACGTGGTTGTATTCACGACAAACTGTCTCACACATCATAATTTTCTCCCAAACACTTAACTCTCATACATACATTCTCAACATTGTGAAGAACATATTTGGAGATTTCGCTTGGATCTGTCAGGATTTGATTCTAGTTTAATGACCTTTGCTTAAACCCGTTTTGCATATGTTTTTTAAAGTACATGACATGTGCAATGAATTCTTTCCAATAAAAAAGTATTCGTTGCAGCTAATCCAACCAGATAAATCTAGTTATCCTCGGCCACTTATACAGAATCCGAACCACGTACCGCTTTGTACCGTGAAACAAGCCGTAAATAATGGCCTTTAGTTCCAAATGTTACATTATTAAGTGCATGTATCAAGAAAACGAATATTCAAGTATACAGGGTGAGCCAGAATTCGAGGGAGAAAAATTGGGGGGTGGTAGAACACATGAATACAAGCACTTTTTATCAAATAATATATGGGTCGCAACTCAACGGATAAAAAGTTACAGAGCATTTTTGCACCGTCACATTTAACGCGCTGACTGACCTGGCGGCGAACGTGTTAAAGAATTATCACAAGAATGGGAGCAGATATTTCACAAAACACTTTATTAACACTAATATTATTGATTTATATGCTCAAAAATAAAAAGTTTAAGGATAACACGCTAACTGCTACGCGAATTTATGAGGAAACAACCGTCAGCCACGCGCACCGCTCAGAACTGCGCTGGTTTTGTGAGATAGCAATCCTAAGTGTACTTCTAAGATTAAAACTTACTCAATGCAGGTGTGTAAAAGTATCAGGACCATTGTGTCCCATCATTCTCAAGACATTTATTAAAGACGATAAGCACCAATCTTGCTTTGTCTTGGTTTTCGTTTGGCCCGCTAGATAATACTTTACTGAAATAGGCCAAATCAACAAAATCGGCTTATACAAATGATAAATGGTATAAAACTGCATTGAGTAAGTTTTAATCTCAGAAGTACGCTTGGCATTGCTATTCCACAAAACCAGCGCAGTTCTGAGCAGCGAGCGTGGCTGACGGTTGTTTCCTCATAAATTCGCATAGCAGTTAGCGTGTTACCCTTAAAATTTTTATTTTTGAGCATGTAAATCAATAATATTAGTGTTAATAAAGTGTTTTGTGAAACATCTGCTCTCATTCTTGTGATATTTCTTTAACACGTTCGCCGCCAGGTCAGTCAGCGCGTTAAATGTGACGGTGCAAAAATGCCCTGTAACTTTTTATCCGTTGAGTTGCGACCCATATATTATTTGACAAAGAGTGCTTGTATTCATGTGTTCTACCACCCCTCAATTTTTCTCCCTCGAATTCTGGCTCACCCTGTATAGAGTCTACTGATTGTTGGTTTGTTGTTTTCTTTGTTAAAATATTCGACGCTCCAACCTTAAATCTTTTAAGTGGACGTATATCTTTTCCAAGAGTCAATGATGTTTATTGTCATAAATAAATGTTATTATCAGAATCTTGGTAGCTCAGAATAAAAAAGACTGGTGTAATCTACGGTAAATGTCATAAACAATACGAAAAAATTGGGACAAGGAATATTGCGGGATGTGATAAAACGTTCTTCATGTTTCTTGGCAACGATTGTATTTTTCGCACGCTTTTACAAGTGATTGCAACATTGTAACAGCGATGCAATAATAAAGATAAAAGAATATGTAACCATTTATTTACACTATATAAAAAATAGATAACAATTTGTTCATTGTAAATTCAATACATTTGGACCCTTTTCTAATGCGAATTTTTTAAAATTTCAGAGAATGATGTAACAGCGACTGCATTATACATCTGATCACAGTTATACTTTCACCTTCAGGTTAAAAAAATATGTGTCATATGTGTCTGTTATTTAAGAATTCTTATTTGAATTCGTTGTTGAACTTGCTCGCAAACTTTAACATGTCTAGTATTGCATAAGGCATCACAGTGGACCTTTTGACCGCTTACCAACCGATTCTTTCGACTAAAGTACGCCTCCGACATGATGTATGCGTTAATTATTCCACTTAAACATCCTATGTAAATGTGTAACTAACTGCGAATAGCAGCGCGTAAATCCTCCATCCTTTTAGCAGACCGCTCCTGCAATTCTGCGTGTTTCTCCAGGCTGAAATTAGCAGCCGCGTCCAAGGCAGAATTTAGCCGATTATTGATAAACGACGCGATCATTCGACTTTTACACGCGTAACGTAAAAACCACCTGAAAGGAATAGATTACTTTTTATTCATTTAGTTTCACCCGACTAAACACTCTGGTATTGATTTGTTCATTGGCGATATGAGCGATACTTTTGTTAATTTTCTACGAAACTATTGGAGCTAGCTATTAAGATTAACGTTTTATGTATTTTATTTTCTAATGTCACAAATTCTGCCGGTTTCGAGAAGAAGTATTTGACAGTAAGATCATTAGGACACTGTTTTTGTTTAACGAGCTTAAGAAAGTACGATAATATATGATTGAAATAGGTCATTAACATGATTGAAAAACAGGATAGCGTTGCTGCGCCTAATGAACGTGAGTTCAAGAAGGTCAGTATTGTTCGTAACACAAATGATCTAATCAATATTACACATCTGTAATAGCAAGAGTCAGATAGCTTAGTTAAAATAAAACGAACTATTAATGTTTGGAAAATGCAATTCGAAACCAATGAACCATACATGTTAAAATGGCACGGGAGTAAAATGATATGGCGGTTCACGGTTTTAAAACCATCGCAATTTCATTGTTGTATGCATTCAAGACATATTCTCCAATTAAAAAAGTTAACTGCAATAACGAAAAATGTTCATATATGTTCGTTTACATGTTGATTGATAACAGGGATGAACACGAATGCATTTATTTATACTGTATTATATAACAATCAAACATTTCAGATATCATAATATTTGAAACGATGTTCATGAATGCATACGTAAACAAAATAAGTCCAGTAATGGTAAATACTTACTTGCTCGCGTATAATACCATCCACGGAAGGTAACTAAGAGAAGCGTACACGTTTTGCAAATTAAGATCAAGACAATTGGCCAGATGCAGCAGGCCTAGCTCGAAACTTATGGCAGGGAAATAATACTCAATTCCGTCCATGAGGCATCTTACCATGTGCTCCCATTCGGTCGAAATATCCCGAAAATTGGGTTTCACCCATTGATTAGTAAAGTCTCTGGTACGTTGTTGTACTTCTTCCAAGGTACCACGACAAAAGTTGAATCTATAAAATTCGTTGTCACCCGTCATTACTCACCGATAACAAATATGCAATGACGGATGTTCACCATATAGTCGATGATGAGAAAACATGGTTAAACAGTCAGTTGAGCAATAGTCGCTAATATCACAATGCCACACAAACTATAACAGGATTAGTTACGTGTCCGAATAAACAAAAATAAGAGCCGTTGAACAGCTACTGAAAAAATAGTACGCTACAAATGAAAAAGTTTCACGAAAACAAATCAATATCATACTCTGTAACAATACAATCAAAGGTATTGAAACTACTTCTCATTTGTTCTGTTGCTCATCAGTTTTGGCTACATTATCGACTTCGCACGTAAGCGTAGTGTACACTCACTCGTCTTCTATGCCTAGCAAGAACCCAATCACTCTCCAGGTATGACAATAAGCTTCCAAGTCCTCGTTGCTCACATTATGTATACCGATAATCTCGGGATAGAGGATAACTGCTCCTACGAAAGCAAATTGAGTTGCCATCATGTCACCCTGATTCATTCCTTTCGGCTTGTCCGGTAGGGTCTCTATGACGCGATAAGGACATTGCTCAATTTTCGGTTCGGGCACGGTAGCTCGACAGTCCTTCAGTATAGCATCTCTTAGCGGACAGCATGGATTTTCTATGGTGCAAATTTTTTTGATGCTCTCGTTGCTATGCTCTTCGAAACTTCGTCTTAAAGCTTTGTGCATCCTTCTGACGGTGACCATATCGTTATACGCTGGCGAACCTTCTTCCCATGGATCGTATCTGTACCAATTCCTTATACGCAAAGCAGTCGACAGGTACCTTTAAACGATTTAATTTTCGTTATTCGTCATAATGCGTTTAAACAGAGATTAGTTGCAGACAATTTCTTCGATGAAATTGTGTATATTCAAACAGGTGCGATTTAAAATTATGTTCGATTGAACGTAGTAAACTCGCGGGTAAAATGATCGTGGATTCATTATTCGTCGTTAGTATCCGCATGTCAATTGTAACTTTCAAACGTATATTACGATTCATATTTTGTCAGGGGTATGTGAGACATTCAGGACATTGTGACATTGTGGCATTGTGTCATATTAACGGAACGGAAAGCTTCGAAAAGCCTTAATTGGGCTAACTGTAAGATTAATATACATTCATTGACTTACGGATTTGTTTATATCAACTATTCATGTGTGTTTTCATTATCTCTCAAATGCCATGAAGTAGACCGAAGTTAGATGTTTTTAGTTTAAATGAAACAATACGATATCAAGAGCCAACTGTGAAACTGAAACTGTGTGTCGCCGTTAATTATCAACAAACCGTACCTTTTGAAAGATAAATAGGGTGTATGAGATCTTCCGGTGAAGACCACAGGATCGAGACCCTCCTTGAAGCTGAAGAGCTGATAAAGTCCCAGCAGATTCGCGTAATTGACACCGAAATAATGATCTCGCGCGAACTTTTGCCCCCTACGAAACTTGTCCATGTCCAACCAATCTGGTTTTTCAAGTTGCGATCGTCCGCAATCTCCAGGCCGAAAAAACGACGGAAATATATAATGCAAGCTTTCGGGCGTGGAATTTTTCGTTATGCTCATATTCTTCTCCAGCCAGGAATTCCGTTCCTCGATTGGCCACTTGTAAAAATCTTCCGGAAAACCTTGATTGTTGTATAACCTGGTGAGTTCCTCCAAGAACTGCTTCTGTTTATATTCATCCCTTTCCTTCGCATTTTCGCCATCTGCCTTGACCGTGCCGTTACCATCAAAAACATTTACGGCAGGTTTGACAAAACCATTTGCACTACTATCAGTTTTGTTCGGACTTTTGTTTGCCTCTTCGTTTAGTCCGTTCGCAGTTGCGAAGCGATTTCTAAGGTTGCTCGTTTTGCACGCGTCCGATGAGTCTTTTCCTGTAATCTTGGCTGTGCCGAGTTTGTCCGCTTCGAGTACGTTCAGACTTAATGCGAGCTCTTTCATGATTTAACTGTTAACCCGGACGATCAGGTGTCAATAACCGTGAAGCTTTCTTTATCTGCAATGACGAATACCGCCGATTAATTGCGAAAGATGAAGAACGTGGGTAACAATAACCATCAGGGCTGACATTTTTTTGCAGGGACAAAGTCAATGTTAGTGAGAATTGATCATCATAAAATAGCGCCTTTAGTCGCATTGGATATTAGTAACTCGGAAAAAAGTCAGAAATCTATGCATCTCGCTCACGCACACACAGGGCCACACGTAATGCATATACAATAATACACACAGAGTACATTACGTTGATAGGACAGAGTTGTCGTTTGAGAGGTGCATTATTTTGGGAGTTCTCACCTTTATTGCGAGATCTTTCATGTACTCTCGAGAACTAAAAAATTACGTACAAGTTTAGAAGCAAGAAATGAGTACGTTCTAACACAGCAGCGAAACAATTCCGAGAAGAAGGTAGAAGCACTTAAGCCTGATTGTCGAAGGTTACTTACCTTCTTTACCACTCTTACTTACCCAGTAGTTTTAATCTGACAGATGCTATAAACTTCCGCGCACGGCTTTGATTCAGTTATGCACTTGTGTCATAAAATATTTTGAACCCGTTAAGCGATTAGAAATAATTAGCGGAATAACTTAAAAAATGCGCCACTTGTAACATACTTTTAATTTATTCAAAGCATTGCGTCAAGTGTGAGTGCAGTTTTGACATTTTCGAGCATACTTCTGAATCTTTGATTACCTATTCGGCTCTTGATCTCTTTCAATATTCACTCGGGAATACATTGCAGGCTATTAAATTATTCATGTTCCCGGTATTAAGGCTTAAACCGGTTTTGATTATTCCGCCTTCGTGAACTGATAAGTCTTTTTGTTCTCTCAGTAGAAATCGAGATTAAAAGATTAAATTTTGAGAATAATAGTTTACGCATATCTCAGCAGACACTACCTTATCGATGTTATGAGCCCTATTGTTACGTGCAAGAGTTACTCGCCTTTACCTTAAGCATACGTAATAACTATTATGAGAGTAGTTCAAGTCGATAATTTAAGGAGATTGAACTAAATATTCTTGTCTCTCTAAAAAAAACTTACATTGTCTAACGCTACTTTTAAAATCACTAACTTATTTGTAGGTGTAATACTTCACAACTGAAATGCAAGAATAGAAGCTACAGAGTTATTAAAAAATTCTTCTTCATCATCTCAGTTATTTTTGGCTCTATAGAATTATTAAAATATCGCAAGTATTGCGGTTGAATGTTAACAAGTGTATTAAACACAAAAATTACATCATACAATACTACGTAGAGTTTCGCAAACTTATTCTTTGTTTCTTGCAAAAATCGTTACGTCACTTCCAGGCGCATTGTAACTAAAACAGATTCATGGATACGAATATTCAACTGTCACCGATCAGGCACGGCATAATAACTGACAAATCTAAGTGCATTCAAGTTCGTCGTTGATAATGAAAGAAAAACGGAGTGGGCTAGCAGGAAAATTAACGGTTGTCGCCACGAAGTTAATCGGAGGGAGAAAGCCAGAGGAAGAGGCTGATTCTATCTGTAGCGGTGCAATTAAAACGCTGTCTTGGATAATGTACCGATCCCACTGTCTAGTCATCTAAGAGGAATTGTTGCCACTGGTGGCAAATGGAAGTTCTTTTTGATCCATTTTTGCAGCAGCTGGGTGTAATTAAGCGTCAACTGCCGTAAGCGAATGAACATGTTCGTGCATCGTTTCATTGTCCTGTGAAAGCCGGCTCGGTTTTAATTATGTGTGCTTGATTAGTTTTTAGCGGTATCAAGCTAACGGAGGAAAAATTACATAAAATATTTTCATCCCGTTCGAAATTGTACGCACCGAAATAATAGATTATACATTTTGTCATGGTAGAATAGAATAAAATTATATTTGCATGTTTTGAGAAAGCTCTCAGAATTTTCGGTTAACAATGTCAATCAGAACGACCAAAAGGTCACAGGGTCAACGAATTCTCCAAATAGCGTTGAAAGACATAAACAAATTTATAACTAACAATGTTTGCGTATTCAGAAATAACTGTATAAGTAGATGCGATCAGTAAAAACAATGCTAACAAAAAAATGTTTGTTTCCCTTGTTGTATGACACCGAGGAGCTAATTTGCATGATGAGCCTATCGATTGAAGCCAACGGAATTACAAAAAAGAGGACGTGCGAAAGCACTTCAGAAGTTTCGTAAACAATGCTTGTTGCACATATTCAGGTATGCATAAGGTGGCTTTGTTTGCACAGAAGACGTTAATGACAAACTGTACGGACGCTGTTTTCATCACGCCGAACTGTTTCGAGATAATTATATGAACATTAGAGACCCATGTGTAGCAAAAAAATATCTGGCATTGCTACGTATATTTTTGGTCACTTTTGGCCGGTTTCATGCGTACGATAGCTAACTTGTTGCTCCCCACTGAGAGTGTTTCGAAAGTACAAAGTAATTGCATCGCTATTTGTCCTTGAAAGCCGTACTATTACACTACATAATTTGCCACTGCTGTTGCAGCATAATTCAGCTCGCACTGGCTTTAACTTCAACAGTTGCGTTACCTATGATTTTCCAATCGCACTTTATATTGACGGAAACAACACAGAGGCTCACGGGACCCTTTCCATAGGATGTAATTAGTGTACATATATTACCCGAGAATGTTACGTTCCATTGATTACTGTACGAAATACTTCTAAACATTCTCTCTTCGATTCAATTCTCAAATTCAACCATATTCGATTTTGCAATTCCAACTCTTAATTCCTCCTCGACTAAAAAAATGATCGCGACACCCACGAGTAATAAATTATTGACCGAAAAGTCTACAAAAAATCCTTATACCTTCCTCCGAAACCATGAAAGTTATACACTCAATAAAAACCGGATATACGAATATGGAATTACTGATCCGAATCTTGCTAACAAATCAGCGATCTCAAACTCCGTTCCTATCATAATTTTCGTGTATCACGGAAGCATGCGAGTCTTTCTCAAAGATCGAAGAAGCTAGACGAACCGACAAGCGTCCAACACACGCCCACAGAACTGACGATCCGAAACTTCGAAAGAAACATCCCATCTACGATTCCGTCTCCCTGAAGAACGCCAACCGCGCGCGACGACAGGCACGTCAAATTTGCCAGCGAACCATGGCGAGATTTCACTTTTTGCCGAGCCGCCGCCGAAGCACTCTGCGTTCTTGCCGCAAACTTTTCGTCTCCCGAGAATCGCAGATTGTCGCGATTGCGCCGGCGAGGTTGGCGCGAGGGAAAAGCGAGAGAAAAATGGAAACTGTTGAAATGTCGTGAGCGTCTGTCGAGGATGTTCTCACCGAAGTTTGCAGATCCCTCGGCTGCTCTCCGCGAGTTGCATGGATTGACCACGGTAAATGGTTAGAAGAGACCGCTTTGAGCGGGCCGCATAAACTGCACGCAATTTCTACACGCACCGGGATACTGCCCGTCAACCTCCGACTTGATATTACCCCACCCTTCGTCGCTCCTGCGTCTATGTGTTAAGACGTAGCATTATCGTGCCGACCTTACAATGAAAGCCGGGGGGATAGGTGAGTGAGACACTTTGCTCTGACGCAGGTGCGGGTCTTACCTAGATCAACGTCTAACGGGTAGGCATTCAATTGCATTATTATTCACTTTTTTCGTGTTGATTTGGAGTTCGATGCGAAGGATGCTTGTTGACAAGTTCGAGGAGGAATTGTTCGGTCTCAATGCCGCTGGGACGGTCTGGGATGGCTGGATTCATGAAGTTCTTGTGTGGCGGACATCGGTTATTTATGGGTATGTAGGCACGTTTAAAGTATTTCCTGCTTTTTTACGCGGTTCTAGGTAATATTCTAGGATTATTAAGGACGGAACGCTTATATTTCATTGGTTTTAGTCGGAATATTGTATTAAAGCTGCATGCTGTTTAAGCCGATCATGTTTCTGCGAACTTTTTTGTAAAGCTCGATTGCCAGGGCTGCGATAACGAAAGCATGTTATGTCATGAATTACTCAATAATAGAAAATTTGTTCATCGGAGACTATTCCGTATTTTGGTTTGTTTTGATATTTGGAGCAATATAACTTGCTACCGCCTTTTAATAATTAATTATGCGCGGCATCTTGTAGTTGTCATCCCATTGAATAAACTACGCTAAAAGTTTTAAACGGTGAAGCTAACGAGGGACGAGAGCCATTTTGCAACGAAGTGAGGTTAATTTTCATTACCATCGTTATTGTAAACTGAATTAATGTGTTGGTAACGACTTTGGCCTACCTTCGTCGGTTTACAGATGAGAGTGTGGCACGTACGACAACGATTGATGTATGTCAATCCAAACTGACATTGATTGTTATATACAGGATTACGTCACTGACGTGCTACTTATCTTAAGAAACGATAGACTACCGGAGATGTTAGAAACAGAAAGCAGTGGCAAAGAATAGAATATTCTCGCGACATACATAAACCCCTTTATGTGTGCGTGCGCAGGAGAAAAACGTAGATTGCGACTTTACGCCCACAGCCAGTTGCGTGCAATTCATTGAGCGTGCATGAAGATTGAGTGTAAATGTACAAGTGCTCTCCACGTACCTATATCATAATTTTTTTACTTCATTACTGTTTGACTCTATCGCGCATGACTTTTCTAGGTTCATTATTATCATTTAAAGCTGATATATGGTTCGCATAATGACCCGACATGGACACCGAATAGTCGAATGATATGTTCGTAATGACTAATCAATTTCGTGATGTCTTATAAGACACGACAATCAGTGATAACGTTCGATTAATTGTCATCGGTAGATCAATAGCTTTATTCAACATATCTTATTTTGTGATACTTCGTAATTCTTCTGAATTATACTACGGTAGCAAAAAATGTGTTGTCAACATTCTCGAATGTCATAAATTACGAGAAAAGCAAATTTGACAAATAAATTGCCATTTTGTATTTCAAATGACCTTGTCTTTGTAATATAAATTTCAAAATATATTGAAATCTCAATTAAAATTCGTATGCCTCTACGATACACCTATTTCTCAACATTTGTATGCATGAGTCACCCTGGTCTATCTGACGTCATAATTTGGTTTTGTTATATTCCGAGTGTCTTTTAATACATGTCGCATACAATTGTTTCAAAATGTAATGAGGAAAGTAAACATTATATATTATGAAATTCGTAGGTAACGTTTTAGGTGGCGCCAGGCACTATGAGAAACAGTGATGTATTTACCTTCAATTAAGATAACAATGTATCGTATGATGTGTTCGTTAAATTCTATTATTTTGCATGACTTTTTAATAAGCACAAGTGTAGTACGAAGATCACAGTAAAGTTGTCAATGTCAGTTCCGCATTCTCCGTTGCTGATCAGTTATTATTGGCTTAACCTGGCATTACAGTGTGCTAGTATAAGTGTAGGTCATGCATGTGATGGCGTAGAAGTCATTGGTCGACGACCACCACCACGAAATTCAATTAGAGAATATTGGTTTGCATATTATTGTCCTGGCGGTAGTAATGCGGTCTTTCGAATTTGTCAAGTGAAATTGCGTATGGGCAAATTTGAAAGACGTTAACGACCCCAGTTGCTCAAGTATCTACTCATGTACCCGTTACAACGTACAGGAGAACTGATGTCTTAACAAAAATATTTGTAGAATGTCACAGAAGGTATGAATATTCTTAACTGGTACTTATACCTTTATGTACAAAGTCGAATGCTCTTAACTCCAAGACACTTATCATCTATATATTCGACCAATATTGATTTGCCCGCTAAGCATTATTTAGACATATATTAGCTACACAAAAATGAAAACGTAAAACTTGAGCAAATTAATAAAATGCAGAAAAGTATATTATTCTTGTCAGTCTGTCCACTAAATTTGCTGATGTCATTGAATAATTGAATTTTTGTAGCTTGGCTCTATGCGTCTTTCCAGAAGTCATGTGTTTGGTAGATATGGTACAGATTAAATTGACACTAAAGCATTGAGACGGCGTCTGTTATTATTGTTAACGGTTAAGAGGGGATAGAGCCCAGATATGTCACATAAAACTTTGTGCTATCGGGAAAACAAAAGTTAAACTTATAAATGAAATTGTCTGTGCGAGAATTGTTTATGGCGCAAGATATCTTTGAGTCCATGATTGGTGGCCGTAGTTATGGAGAAGCTATTATCCGGTAATGGGCCTTATTATACGCGAATAATGCAGTTCGTAGGTCAGTTCAGAAATGAGTATATGTTATGTTTACGTAGCGTTTTTAAATTTCCACGATTGATGACCCCCATGTTGATTCAACTCTTACGTCAAGTCGGGGAGCTTGTATTTCTATTTCAAAGTTTGTTGGCTTGGGTTGAGTATTTGATTCATATTTATGATGTATAAAATACATGCTTAAACGTTTGCTTAATTCAAATCGATTAGAAGAATAGTTAAATTTGCATATGTAACAACCAAAACAGCTATATATAAGAACGATCAAAAACAATACGTAGGTATATATATCTGTGTAGGTAATGTCAAGAGAAACATAGGTGAAGAAAGTGGTCAGTATTTTATTTCACATTTCCAGCTTTTGCTAAATTTAATTATAAATTTAAATATTTCGTGGAATATATAAGAGTTTTTGCTTTCACGTAGAGTGCTAAGAAATTTACTCATACCATTGTCAAAAATACGTAACTCCTATTGTAATTGTAATAGAACATACCATACACAAAATTGTATAAATGATGTAGGTCAACTAAATCGTGAAACCGTGTTATGATTTCTTTAGAAGTGTCCACATTGCAATGAAAAATCTTGAAACAAAAATGAACTCTATCGAAGCACTCAATTGACAAATGTTCAGTCGGAGGGATAGGATTTGACATCTCCATAAGAAAATCTACAGCAGACTTAGGCTACTACTTGGTACAATTATCGTGCGACCGCATGGAACCACGGGTGAAAGTAGAGAAGAAATTACAGGGATGCAAAAAAGAGAATGAACTCGTTCGGTGCATTTACAGTGCCGTTTCTCATCGCACGGTGCGGTACGAATATTCTACGAAGCAATGACTGATAGTATCAATTACTATGGTAGGTAATTACCGAATGTCAATGAGATACATGCTTTTCAATAAGATCGTGTTTCTCATTCATCGAAGTTGGTCGTCATACAGGTTTACATACTTCAAACAACAAAAAAACAATTTATGCTTACGTAAACACGTTTTAAACATGCAACAAAATCGGATGAAAATATTATTCGAGGCTATCGATCCAACATTTCTTTAGTAAATGCAATCGGAAGGATTTGAATATTTTACAAAATGCCATTGCCATCTAAAAATTCATCTCATTCGAATTAATAACGCAAAAAATTTACACAAACTTTACATTCCAAGAATCGGCGAAGATGTTGCGTAGCTGGCATGACATCTTTTGTACAAAACCGAATTTCTTGTACGATCATTGTATTGAGTGGGTGCGAGATTTATAATCGGATTACTATTTGTATTGCAACTGGAAAATTTTCCAAAGACGGGTAGTAACACTTTATTAAGTTTATGTAACATTTGGTCACATTTGCAAAGTCTACGTTGTAAAAACAATATATATTGTTCCATAAAAAAAATTTGTAGTTCTGTTAATATAATGGCAAGGTTGCAAAACATTCATAATTCTGATTTGAAACAGATTCAAAAAAGTTAAAAGGGACAACATTTAAAATTTGTATTTCTTGAAATTGTGGGTGACATTAATGATCCGTACCAGAATTGTAAAACACTTTTGTTGACAAAAATAGTGCTACGCACAGCTTATGCTTTATACATTCGATCATTCATACTGCAATACATTCACAATATGTACTTTACGTAATGTGACAGCGTTTTTCGGGATAATAAATAAATGTGCAGTCTTTTTTACGCTGGACTCATCTGCGAACATTAATTCCTTTATTATTTGACATTGCAATGACTGATAAGTTATAACAACGTCAAATCTGTTACGGAATTATCGGATTGCAAAACAAAACATTCTTATCTCTAAAATAAATTACACTCATGATACGTTTGTATAAAATCATTTTAATGATTCTGCAGAAAAGAGGCACACAGATTTGATACGTAATATGATATAAAATCGATATAAAACCATACCAAAGGTATCACAATTTTGAAAATTTTATGCTCTAGGCGTGATTACCATCTAACTTGCATAATTCAAAACGCATATTTTATACGGTGCCTGAGCTTTGCACATTTCTGTTCGACATGTTGACGCGATTATTTTATAAATTCAATACCAAAGCTTCTGAAAAGGACATATATAATATTCCTCCACGCGGTGTTATTTTGATTAGTTAAAGCCAATTCACAGTAATGTTGAAAACGGCGTGCGCTAAATGAAACGTCAATTTAACGATATATTAACGTATGCAGATAGCGTGTTATGACTTCGCACCAGATTATTCTCCATTTAACCAACTTAGCGAGAGATCCTTGACGAATAGAGCGAAAGTGTGTTACCAATGGAATTTGCTCAGAACTTGTTTCACGTCATGTATTGATTAATCTATTAACCCGCTCCCCCTCCCCTTCTCTTGTTCCTTATCACTATTTTCCTTTTTAAATATTTAATTATTCGTAGAAAAGCGGAAATTGTATTTTATTTATTGGATCGACAGTTATGTAACGTTAACCCGATGGTAATAGATGCCTATGCAATTTATCACAATTTCGAAATAACTATAAAGACACAATTCAAATGAGAATCTGTTATGTAAACGATCTACCCCTACAAATGTGAGACATATTGCTCAAGGGTTGCACTTTTATATTTCCATAACGGATGCCCATGTTATTCATGTTTTGGTCTATTATCATACTCTACAGGTAGTGTTGTAATCTACTTTTTATTTATTGTATATATATGTTTTTGTTTTGTTTGTTTCTACGTTGCATCCCTTTTACCTTTTATCGATTTCTAATAAAGGGCATCTGTTCGCTAACAAAGAAATAATACTAATACTAATTACATATCAGCGAGCAATGACAAAAATCTAATGTACGAAATATATTTTCATCAAGTGTACTTGGTAAATTTTACATGCCTATAAGTCTAATTAATGCTTATGCAAGGTGACAAGGACTTTAATTACGCGAAACGACATATTTTCGCTACGTTGGGCACGACTTATTTCATGCAGTTATTTCGGATATCAATTTTGATCACGTGCCAATAGAATGAATATCCTGTATTAGTCGATAGTTTAACAGTTGTAATATACGAAAATTACATATTTCACATATAGCGATGTTTTATCGTGGTAGCTATCATACGCATTGTTGTTGAACACATGCAACACATAACACATATTGCACATCCGTTCTTGCAATATAATAGTGAAACTTGCTCTATATTGATGCAGCCGTTCTTAGACTGTATTGCGACAGTTTCGTTACCAAGAAGAAAAATTCACTTTCGTTGAATCGAACGAACACTTTTTAAATACAAGTGTTGAGAAATTACCTCAATGTTGGTTGTAATACTTCTAAGTGTTAAAAATACTTCTTTTAACGACAAGCTGTATTCGTAGTTGTTGCAGAATGATAAATTTGCCACAGTAATACAAATTATTCGAGGAAGAAAGGAAAATACAATCTATCATTATAATTTTCAGCGTCATATACATGGTCATGATTACTATTTTCCCGACAAACTGCATTATTTTGAAGTTGGTTAATACGGCCCTGTTATAATCCCTTAGTCCTTTTGACCGAAGCAGGTCCGTCTTAACCCACTTGTTCATAATTTCGGAACAGTCGCAATATATATTATAATTATGCATAATAATATATATGTAATAACATATATCTTCTATGAAATTGTTTATAAACAAAAGCGTACGATGTTAGATATTAAGGTACAAGCAAGAAAACTGCTTTGTGTATATATACAGGTATAGATGAAGATAAGAATTGTGAATGTAAAATAAAAAATCTGATTGCAGTATGCTGTAATCACATAAATTTTCTATGCATATATACGTAACAATAACGACCAGAACGTTAAACATAATAATTCAAACTTAAGTTAGTGTTACAGTGAGCTACCGACACCTTTCGGAACGTACACACGGATATCGTACTAAAAGGAAAGTCAAGGAAATTGCACTTTTCCGTCAATAAAAGCGTATACGGAGAAACAGTAGTCTGTACTTTCAGCCTCACTCCCAATGTTGGAACAATCCAAGCTACTCGCGAATTGCCCTATCGAAATTACTAGCAGCGGGAACTTTCTACGCACGTAGGAAGTGCGCCGGCGGAAGATTGCGCCAAAGATGGAAAGGATCAATCGCGAAGGTATTAACCGATGCGTATTTCGCTCGAATGTTCTTTTTTCCTAGCGTTCACTATGCTTCAGACCGTGACACAAGCCGGCCAAAGCGTTCGCTTTCCGCTCGTAGCCCTTGGATTCATTTCGAGCGCACAGCCGGCAGAGCGTAACGCGTTCTTTAGCAAAATAACAGTTGTAGGACGATGAAAGTGCAAGCGACGTAAAAACCGTTAAGGAGCGACCAGAACGGCATACCGAGAATGCGTTAAAGGACAATGAGTTTTTTTCACTGCCAGCGCGCGTAACATGCGCCCGTTGACCTTGAATCTACTTCCTGGCCACTTAGCAAGTGCCTCGGCCAATTAAGCGAACAAATCGTGCGCATACGGTGTTCGAAGAACAGATTGCGAAGAGCAGGAGCGAACCAGTGGACTAAAAGGATCGCGGAGATTAAGTAGCTTAGCGAATAGTCGGAAAGCGGACCGTCTGATTTGTATCGCGTGACATCACTTGCGGGAGGACAATTTTCTGGGCTTACGTAAAAAAGTGGCGTGGTTCGCGAAGCGGGGTAATGTCAGATTTCAGCGACTTCGAAATGAATTTTGGTCTCGAGTATTCAAGGCGTAATTGGCAATTGCGTTTTTCGACCTTGACGGGATCAGTTTTAGTGCGAGTACTAGCGACGAGTTTTAGCGATAATTAGAACTGACACCCGTGTTCACGGAACGCAAAAGAAATAAGATTTATTTCCGAATGAATTACGACAATAGGTCGTATAATAAAATCGAAGACGTATCTCTGAATGCTCTTTACACGGTGACACACAAAAAATAACTTGATGAATTAACCAGTTGTTGGTATTTTCATCCGGCTTAAAGTTAATTCAGGCGATCCATTCATATTGGTGACAGCGTGTATAATCAGAGAAGGTCAGAAGAAGCACAAAAAACATCTGATTAAAAAACTTGACGCCGCCGACACATCTTGCATGTTTAATGAAATCCTTTTTATAATAGGATGTGCCGGATACGTATCAGTTATCCGTAATTAAACTCTGATCAAGTATCAGTTATTCGTAATTGAATCAGTATTCAAATTTGTTATTTGTCTTGTGATTTGTGTTTATTATCGGATGGAATGTTATGCCGGGAATCTTTGCCAGTAGGTAAAAATACATTTGTTTGGTTGTACTTCTGTTCAAATTAAAAAAAAACTTCACCGACTGAGAATATGTAACGTCTGTACTTAATTACTAACGGCAATTGGAAAAAATTAAGTGATTATTTCTAAGACACTAAGCTATGTGAAAGAGGTGAAGAGCTTACAAAAATTAACATGCTTTCACCGATTTCATACGAAAAGTTGAACAAATCTACGTAAGAAATAATAGTGTCGTTTTTCACACTAATAAGTTGTCATTAGAATATTCGGTCGGATTCACGAAGTCATAATTTTAGTTCATGGGCATCAGACTGACATGGGAATGACACGACTTTTCACATCGAATTCTAAGAAAGCACGTAACTGTATAATCGAGTTACTTACATCTGGCAACATTGATGTTGAATTCATTGATTAAGATAATTGACTGATGTAATATCATGCAAATTTAATGGGAGAGTACAATTTTTTAATACTTTATTTACTTATTACTATTGCTTCTTACTATTCTAATCATTTAATTGTCACAAATACTGTATATGCTATACTTCTTACGTTACTTAACGCAATATTTATTTGTGTTCGTTTTATTCAGTCCATTTACAAAAACAATGCCTGAATGTAAATTATCGCGTGAAAACGTGGGCATGGAGTGAAAAGATCTGAAGTCTACGTGAAAGGTACGAGAGGACGGTAGTCCATGTTGCTTTTTTTATGTTAGACAGTAAAGTGCACACTGGCCATTGTTAGATACATATTTGATCTTGATATCTTTGGTATGTACTGATATCGTTCGATACTTTATATAACGTACATACAAACCTATTTCGCGGATTCGGAATAAAATTGTATCGTCGTAGACTACAATCATACATTTAACCCTTACTGCATCCACATTTTAAGTCTTACCATTGCAACTCTGCCTACGGCAATCTTTTCTTACTAAACCACTAATTGACAACTTCTACTAATGCAACGAGTACTTTTATGACGCCCCTCCCAAAAAACCTTGACATTTCTTTTAACACGTTTGCATTGCTCACAGCGCATCACATTCGAGTCAAGCAACATTAGGTTACAGTTCGGATTAATCATAGTATACACGTATTATAATACAGTACCCCATACCCTACCCCACCAATTGCAGTCAAAGAATCCTCACGTGTACAACACATGACAGTCTTCTCTCCGTACGGTTGAACCTTCGATGTGACTGAGAATGATGGAATGAGCGAGTGGAATCTTTTGTGCACTATCAATGGCAATGATATGACAATGCTCTGCCGTCGCGCGGCCGAGATGAAGAACGAAACTCACGTTGGTGTGGGCACCTCTTCCGGCGGACGATGACAATATTCGCGCGTCTCATGATAAGAGTTCGCTAGCGCACTGGCACAAAAAACACCTATATCTGTAGCAAACACGAACCGGGTCTGTATCCGCCGACAATGGCACTGTCTGATTTAGCGAGTTAACGTCAACTGTTCGCTGATCATATGACCGGTTGGCCAGCGGCAACGCAAATAGAGTCGGCTAGACGTGGATCGCGCGTATTGCGGGCGTGAGGGTATACGTTTGTATTTTAGAAAGGAAAAGGTGTGATGCTCTGGCATCGATCTGCGCACCTGCAGCTCGGCGTCCGAGCATGCGCCGCGATTTCGTCGAATTTTAGACTCTTTCCGCCTACTCCGCGGTCGGCTCATCCTTTTATTCTGACAGAAGTAATGACCGAAGTCGGGATGAAATCGGCGCACGGATGTCATGATGACTGTCATTACTGATCGATGTTCCACATTTTCGCCCTACATGATTTCCATGAGGTAATGGAGATGTATTGTAAGCTTATGTCACAGATAAGAAGGTGAGCTGTAGCATTTGAGTTCGAGGGATGAATGTGCAAAATTGATCACAATTTTTGGAACGACCAATATTTCCTGCACGATCAATTTGTGCAAAGGTATTGAAACAAGTATAATGCTTTTTATTCAATCAAAACATTGGCACACAATAGTATAGCTGTGATTTAAAAATAGAACTTTGATTATCTGGTGAATACAGTTCGTGATGTGTAAACAAAATATACCAACAGGAGATTGGCTGGTTAGAAAGTGGTACACTTTAAACTGATGGAAAACTTTGCGCTGTACCTCGTGCTCACTAGAACGGACCGTACGAATTTTCAACAGTTTGCTGTAACATAAACGAAACATTTTATGGATATTTCTTCTTGAGCGAGAATCTAATTACATGACCTTGTTACGCAGTATACTTTTGCTGTGCTACTAAATTTTTCATAAATATTTTTCTTTTTTTCTATTTTAAAAAGCATAAACTACGTTAAACTGTGTACTTATTTTGCATAAAATGCAAATTGTTATTTTTTATATCCAACTTATATAAAATATTATGAAGGATTTAATGTCGTCATCAATGTAAAATAGACTCCGCGTGAAGAGACGAAAGGAACTACCAATTTAACCTCATTTATCTAAGATATATATTTGACATAAATTTGTATAAAATAATCATTATCTGCAAAATGCAAAAATGTAAAAGAATTCGTAAATGCCTTCCATGTATGATTCTAAACAGTGTTTGCCTTTGTAATTTAGAACAAACGCTGAACTTTCACTATGACTATAATTTTGGGATAGTATGTAATTTAAATAATAGTTAAAAGAATTATAAGATGAAAAGGAATTCTGATGTTAAGATTTGATTCTTTAAAATTATGGGTATGCCTGGTGCAGTGTACATGAAGTTTGTTAAAAGCACAGAAGATGGTGCCACTAACACCGAATTCTGCCCGGATCATCTTCCGTGGGATAACTGTGTTGACTGTACTTAGATGGTAAAAAGGCATGAAAATAGTTTTACTTTATTCAAATTGCTTACTGACATAAAAAATGCTAAACACCCAATTAATAATAAGTTGCATACTGTTCTTATATACAATTATTCTGTAACATCAACCAGAACTATGAAACACAATTCAATTTTTTACAAATTCATAAGATCACTTTACATAAAGTCTATATATCATTTAATTTTGCTTAAAACATTAAGAACACGATTCCGATCGTTATTGACGAGGTACCTTTTCACTTTGAAAACGCGTAGTTTACCGCAAACGATTTAGCAGAATTTAATGTATTAACTTTTTTCCTCAGTTACATTGTATAAAGTAAGTCATTGATAATATATGCAAAACTTAGTATAAACTAACTTAACTTATACAAAATAGACAATCTGCTTTAGTATAAACTAAATATGTACGTACTTATTCTACAGTATTGCTCTGATTTTGTATCTTGGATGACGAATAATGATGCGCCAGTATATAAGATTTCTTTAGACGTCTCTCAATCATATAACAATCACAGTGAAGTGCCACGCCACCTTTAGCCAATACATGCATACAATGAAGATTGGCAATCTGCAGGCTATCTTTGCAATCACACTAATTGGAGAAATTGCACATAGAAACTAATGACCCCAATCGAAAAAATGGGAGGAGTTTTTCGTTGGCAAGAGGCGAATAGCAGGCGAGCGGAAATGACGATTCGCTTCTTTTCAGTTGACCGTGCTGCATGCCCCGAGCATTCGCATGAATTAGCATGCTGACGCTGCAAATCGCCGGGTCATCTCGATTCGTAATAGAGGGCCCTTGGGTTAATTGTACTCGAGACCAGCCAACGACGTTTGCGTATCGCCCGATGATCTGGACAAGTATTATACATCGCTTTCCGGGCGATGAACTCAATCTGCAGGGTGCATTATCAACGTGCATCAGCTTTTTTGCATAATTCCAATTTAATCATTTTCCGCTTCCTGCCTTGACCTTTCAAAATTCGTCTTATTTTAATCACAGACCCTGAGGTCATTGTTACTGAAGACTATTAATGGGTTCAAAAAACTGGCAAGATTAAATGTGCAAATAAACTTCTTGACTAGCTTATACATATAGGTATCTATGAAGACACGAGAGTCTGTGCATTGGAAGTCTATTAACTGAATATAAGAAGTTTAAGATGTAAAGATTTTGATAGTTTATAATACATAAGTAGTACCTATACTATGCAATTATATGAAAGTGTGTTGAAATATACAGGCATTCAAGGATAATTTATGATTATTTGAGTTGAGAGGAAAGCAATCTGTGCAACATTAAGAATGTTTAGCACACTGTAAAGTGCTTATATTAAAAATGTGTTGAAAACTTATTGGGATGATACTTATTTACTCTTAAAATAGTGGCACATCACAGGCTATTTTTTGTGTTGGAAAATTGCCTAAATCATGGTATTCAATAAATTATTTATTATCAACATGATTGATGTACAATGAGTAAGAAATTACAAAATATAAACAGTTGGGCAGGGTCAATTTCTGAGCCATAAAACCTTTCCCATTCTAAAACTAGTAAGTACGATAGTTTAGCGTTGTAAGCTTATTCCTTTATCATTAATTCTAACAATTAAGATAAAGGTCCAGATGAATGTTGAAATATATATCTGCTACATACTCTTATAAATAACTATACTCTGATTGAGGAACACATAAATCTCTCATATTCTTATAGACATTGATTTATTAATTTTAGGTTGAAAAAAATGCATTTTTGTAAATAAAATAAGTCTACATCTTTTGGTGCATACTTATTCTGAATGGTTCTGTATGCAGAATAATATACAGATTGTAATAATCTAGGTAATTGCACTATATCATTTGTATTTCTTTAGAGGATATTTTCAATATTAGTGATAGATTTTCGAAGAATCTCTCTTCAGTTTTAATTTTAGATTTTGAAGAAAAAACAAGAGCATTATTCTGTTGAAACATGTTAGTTCTTTTTTTATTTTAAACTTGAAATAATTGTTTGAAAAGTGGTCATGGGTTGTTTTCATAATTCAAAAGAATGATCAAGTATGATCGATGTAGGAGGTTTATTCGATAGTCTTTTCATACTTTACGAAACGAATGTCCATATTTTAAAATTGTCAAAAGTATTGCTCGGAAGCCTGTGTAATGAATCACTCGCATCTTCCCCGGCTACAGATGCTAGGAAGTTTTCAAAGCGAATTAGCAAGAAAATCGCTCACTTAATGGGTAGTTGATATAATACGATATAATGGGGCAATATAATGTGGTGGGTGTAGTCGAGACGTTATTTATGTATGGGAAACGCTCGGTCTATAGATCGTGGAATCCAGACCTTCATCGACTTCTTTCGCAACAACCATCTGACTTATTCACAACGGTACCATTATTTAGGGAACAATTTATTTCCAGAGGGTCTAAATCTTGTATCAAATTATAATGAGAAAGTTTATTCCATTGTGAATATTAAGTCATCGCATGCATTGTACATAATGTTCATTTTCACAAACTGGCAATTTCATAAAATAACATTTATATTTAAATAGACCATTACATTTCCTAAAGTCGTATATTTGTGTCTTCCTTGAGTTGTTATCGGATAATTCTGTGTTATACAATTCGATGCAAGTGTTACAAAGATTAAATAATACGGTATTGAAAAAGTGTTCCGATCTTTGTTACTGAAGCCTGTAGGAAATATTCACGTTGTGCAGTTGTCTATAGCACAGTGTACACTGCCCACTTTGTTTTGCACCAGTCAGTCACCCTTTAAACAATTGCTAATTCACATTTGAAAAAGCGTTCATTTTCTCACGAAAAAGTACCTTTAAACGGTTTTATAACGGACTGCTGATGATTGTTTCTCTGCTGTGACGATTTTACATTGGTACGAATAAGTAAAAATAAAATGATCTACCCAAACTCAATTAAGTGTTGACAAGCTGGCAACAACATCTGCGGTGCGATGCCAACCAATTCAAATACAACGCCGTTTGATGTACTTATTGTTTACCATTACTTTCCATCGCTGGGGTCACGCTGCTTATTATCAAATAATATTCTTCGAACTCAACAATTTGAATGTTTTATAAGAGTTTCGAGAAAATACCTTTTCTTCAATTCCACCGTACCCTCCGTACCACTTTTTCCGAATGTATTCTTTTTGTGAAGCATTCAATGATGCAATATTTTGCCCATTTTACGATTAGTTAGGTACATTATTATGAACAAAACGTTTCTCATTGTCTACTATCAATTCCATCCAATATTAAATACCTCTTATGTCATGAATTGTTCTTGATATATTATGTCGAAATAAGTGTACTCCCGTGTATTCATACACCTTCATTAGGCCGGTACCAATCAAAAGAACCGCGGAAGATAACAAAGGGCATAATTACCTCCCACGTAGGTCATTCACAGCTGCCTCATTCTCTTCGGTTCCTCAGCAACCCCCAGACATTATTGTTCCCGAAAAAGTGAACATTGCCGAAATGTTTAGCCCCATACAACACGGACGAATCTTTCCCATTGACTCGCTAACCAATCATGTGTCACGAATGCCGGCTGTCGCGATGCCCTGTTGCCAGCACCTGTCCCACAGAAAATATCCAAGTCTGAGTATCCACGACAGAGGCGGCTCGCCAGAAGGTTGTCAGCTGCTGCTGCAGCTGAGGATGTAAAGATGTAAAGGATCGTCGCAGGAAGAGTGGTGCGTATCGGGCGCGTGCAGTTTGACTTCGAATTTCACGCCGACGCTGTACGTGTAACTACGAGGGTGTGTGCGTGCGTAAGTTGATCACGCCTTTGGATTTAGCTCAATCACGCGTTACTTTTCCGGCAAGTTGGGTGTCTACGAAGCGCACACACGAGAAATGTAGCTAATTCCGCGGTTTAAGTTTCAGGAGGATGCTGTTACAGGTTGAAGCTCTATGAAAAATCTCTTACAATTAGGGAACTAATACCGCGGAATGGAATTTGGAAGTCATGTTGAAATTAGAATGTAAACGAGTGGGCTCGAAGGCAACTTGTAATATCGTTTCAGAGAAATACTGGGCTAAAGTTCGGAAAGTGTGAATAAGTTTATTCTAAGAGTCTTTTGCATGGCACTATAGCTCGCTCAGGTCCAATTTGCTTTGGAGAACGAGATTATTCTGTAAACGGCGATTTGACTTTCTGAACTAATATGTCATGTAATTGATGCTACATTGTCGTGGTCTGCGATTTGCGTTTAATTATGTATCTTGTTCACGGAATAATTGGATAACATTCGATGTATTAAGAAGTAATGAACTAGCGTCGTGAATTTACTTTGAAATTCTGATGATCTGACAATAATTTGATTTTGAAATTGACTAATTGTAATATGAAACTGATTATCATTTAAAACTGCAATCCTTTTACACTCGTTGAGTTAAACGTTATTAAAATCCGTTCTGAAAATTACAGTGTCCGTAAGTACACCGAATTTAACATAAAAGCGGTCATAGATCCTACACGCCAACCAGTTCCATGCACTTTGCAAAAAGAACTAACTTCCTCCTTTCAGCGAGCTTTTCATATTCGCTCCGTTTTGTGGAGAGCACGCATTACTAACTTAATCTTCCCACATTTAACTTCCTAAGCTTTAACATACCGACCAGTGATTAAAATAAAAATAAACGTCCTTCCCGAACAAGATATAACTTTAAGCTTCATAATACTTTCACGTTTAATGAATTTATATCAAATTCCGAAAGGGCTTATGAAGCTTATCAATATCTTAATACCTTAATTTCAGCTCCGCACGTAATGATATAATGATGTCATGCATAAACTTGTATGCTGTTTTTCTGGTGTACACATCGTCCTGTATTGTTTATGTTGGTTCCTATCATTTCATCCGCTCAATTTTACCTGAAGTGCCCTATCCGACGATCGGCATCTGTATTAAAAAGCCCTCCACACTAGGGCGATTTGTCGAAAAGTCACGTAACGGGTTGGTAAGGGAGGGGATGATGTGGGAGGCCACGTGACCGAGCGCGTGTTCAACAATAACAGCTGCATCGGTGCAGCCGCCTCAATCCACGTTGAACCATCCTCGATGTAACATCTATAAGGACACCGTATCCTCTCAAACTCCGTTCCAAGATCGGGTCCTGACCACATCTTTCTCAGTCTCGACATTATAATCAATCTAATCACCAACGTTTTTGGCGCCTTCAAGTTTCACCTACGTGTTCTCCCGATGTCGAGCTGAAAATTGTCAACAGACTTAAGGACCTGTTTCGAGAGCACAGTGAAGTGTCGTGCGGGTTAGACACGGATTTTTAATGTGAATGATCGATTGCATGTAATTCACCCTGAAACTTCGCGTGGCAGTTTGAGTCCTCGCGAGTGAAGAGTCGACTTTGATCGAACTAATTCGTTTTCGACACCGTACTCTACGTTTGGGTATAGTGCTGGGGTTGGTCGAAGTACGAAATAGTGATTGATGCTGGCGAGTGAATAGGGTTTGGTGGAAACTGTATTAAATTCGATTAGCGAGATGTTCACCAAACAAGGATGGACGGTGTTCGTTCTCTTGTGCGTCTTCATCGCAATTATTAACGTAAGTGTTCTTTTTCAATGTTTCTCTGTCAATAGACAGTATCGAAGAAAATTATAGTTTGTTTGTTGATATGTGTATTTAAGAGTATGCAAGTATTCATGTAATTTGACAAGAAAAGGCAAGACTGTGCTAAAACAAATACAGTCTTACTAACTTCAAAATAAATTTAAATAAAAGCGAGGAATTCTATTAATCTTTCGAAAGAATATGTGTTGTCCTAATTATATTTTAAATAGTCTGGCTTACGATACGAAATATTAGTAACAGAATAACCATGTCCCGAACAATCAACATACCACTAAAACAATGGTTTCAAAGAAATATTTAATTTATTTTCACTGATAATACGCGACCTTCGTGTAGAGACATCGTGCTTTCTTCCACATGAGAAGACCTGTAATCCTTCTGCATGATTCATTGCGTAGAAACTCCGATTTTGCGCTTATTATCCTTGGTGTCACGAGAAATACAAATCGCCCAATGGAGAACTACGATTTTCGCGCGTAAGAATAGATAAACACGCCTATGACCTGCTGCGTTCCACAACTATGGCGGCCTACGATTCGAACAGGATGAATTGCGTAAGGAAGATTTAATGGTAGCTCGGTATCGCTGAGGGAAACGATAATTTTCAATAATTACGTTCGATGGCCATCAGATTGACGGCTATCGCGACGCTTCAAGTGATACTCGACTTTGAAAATCGAAAGCTATGCCGATCTTCTGATAAGCTAAATGGTCATTATACTTCAATTCAGAAAGTCGTAAAGTGTTATGCTAAGCCGAATACTTTTATGGATACTTCTTCGTTAGACAATTCGTGCTGTCGACAATGACTGTTTAAGCAATTGGTTTGTTGATACTTTAAGAGACACAGTATTGATAAAATGCCTTTTAATACGCAGGGTGACGAACTTGTTGATTAATGGCCTTTATGCACGCGAAGTTATTCACCTGTTTTTCTACCACTAATTTCTTCCAAATTATCTGATATCATATGTCAACCCAAGTTGTGAATGCAAAAACTGAATGTGAATATTCACGTTTTTAATTGTTTGTTTATCCTCAATCAACTGTGAATTGAGGTCAACTTTTAAGCGTGTAAATATTCAGTTAAATCAAATGTAAATACTCATTCTTTCTGACAGTACTGGGTAGTCTATCAAACAGCATTGATGGATAAATCATTTGTTGTAATAAGTTTGAAAATTTGAAGTATGTAACGATCACTTTAGAGAGTTAGTTATTATGTTTGTCTGGCGCTAAAATGACTGCTAGCAACCATAAAAGATGAGAAAGATAGCTATAATCTGATGCAGACGAAAATTGACACTTCTCACGACAATTCACACTTTCGCTTAAAGTGATGACTGCAGTATGATAAGTACATCCCTTCCGTGAGAACAAA
Source organism: Anoplius nigerrimus (assembly GCA_914767735.1). NCBI lineage: Eukaryota > Metazoa > Arthropoda > Insecta > Hymenoptera > Pompilidae > Anoplius > Anoplius nigerrimus. Next base: position 17,443,253 of record OU612085.1, on the reverse strand, counting down.
TTGCCTCATTGACAGAAAATTCTTATATGTCCGAACATAAATTAAAAACGTTAACTTTACTATAATCGCAACAAACGCTTTTAAAAATGTAATCAATATTTTACTTGCCTATATTATATCGTATACTTACATGTCTAATCTTTATGCCCAATTTTATCGCCGAGATAGTTTTAATGCAGTCAAGTGACAAAGGAAATTAAATTCCTTAAAATTGCGAAATGCATTAAAGAATATCGTATATTGCAGTATTGAAAGCGTGTGATTAATATTTTACGTTATGTTACATAAATATTTATAAACAAACACACAGTTCCAACATTGTGTTATGCCTTCGAATGGATCGACAGCGAAACAGCAATTTATGGGTTTGAAATATTGATTTTCTTAACAATAATCTCGAGAATGCCCCTCTTTTGACAGCAAGCAATAAAATGTATAACACTTTGCGCGACTAAAATTATAATTATCTACAGTATTACGAAAGCACCTATAAACTCAAACAAATCGTCCAGCTTTTGTACAAATAGATACGTACACTAGAATCCGAACAGTTTTAACGCTAATTCTCTCATATGGCGAAAGTACACAGTTCGTCAGGCGACAAATATAATTAATGCATCACACGTACGTGCAGCACTCCTGAAACCCACTATTTAGACACAACCATGCGCAAGCAAATTCCAGCTCTATCTACCGAATAATCCGACCCTCTGGACACATTGCATCGATACTGTCACATCGTGCCAATTATGTTAAAATCCGTCGCAGAAAGTATTGTTCGCACAGTGGAGTGTCGAGCAAATTGCGTCTGGCTCGACAACGATAATAAGTGTTTCAGCTCATAAAGGCAAGGTGGTTGCCGACAGTCGGATAAGATCAGTTCACATGCAGTGTATGCATCCCACTAGCAAAAGGATGAAGGGGCAGGGGTGAGGGGCAGAGGAGTTGATTGCGTCGCAAAACATTGTGGCTGAGCGGGAGAGGACGTGGGGTGGGAGAGCGAACCGGGAAGATCGAACTTGGTCAAAAGTCTAGACGCTTCAGGGGCCGCAATAACGTCAGTCGTAATCGTGGGAGCTAACCCTCTAGGCACATTGTGGCGAGGTTGGTAACTCGCCAGTTAGAAGAATGTTTCGTGGCGGGCGGCAAAATGCTTCGTGCTCAGGTACTCGAAACGAATTATGTACAGGGTGTTACTGTGGGAGATCGTTTCGTGTGGGTGCGATATGGCGGATTGGAAATAGGATTCTATTGGCATGAGAAAGGGCTGAAGCAGCAGAATTGTGACGGTTATGGAAGTAACGTAAAGAAATAATCGGGAATGGTTGTAATACCGAATTTATACATACTAAATGATTTTGGCTAATATAAGCTCGTTCAAGTTCGTTAAATGTTTATGCAGAACATTTTCATGGTTGACAGCATGATTAATAAAATAGGCGGTAGTAACTTACTTGTTAGAGCGAAAGCAGAAGTTATGTAAAGTATGTGCGGCGATAAATTGCAAACACTGCCGAATTCATGAATATTTAACAAATAATATTTTAAATAAAACAAGCTATACTGTAAAAACAGTATAATTTAGATGTGTTTTACTAATTATATTCTCCTTAATCAGAATGAGAAATTGTTGTGCGAAAAATATAATTCACTGATTAATTGTCGTATTCAGTGCTTCATCGTCATTACGTGGTCATTAAATTTTTTTGAGCAATACATCTTCTGTTTAAATGAATTTTGGGTCTGATTACGGAACTAAACTTCGCAGTTCTTGACATAATCATATATATATACGTATTAACGAGGCTTAGAGCATAATACATATTATTTTACATTATATTTTATTATGTAAAAGCGACACTCTATACAATTATATGCTCGATGCAACGTATCAAATGTCCATGCTAAAATAGCTTAAAAGCTACGCAGTTACAAATATCATTCAAATGTGTCATTCAGAAGCACAGACTGTGGAAACGTTTTCTATTACATTAACGACATTGGAAACTGCTACGGCAACAGAGCTTTAACTTCTGGTGTGGGGTGCATTTCACAATTTTATAAAGAATACATCGGTATATTATTCTATAACGTTTGAAATCTCGGGTTACATCCATAAAAATTAAATGTATGAAAAATATGGTAAAATACATAACAAGATATGCTGATTAATCATGTAATTATTATCCGTCAGCGGTGTCATGCCTTCCTCATTTAATGAGTTCATTAATAACCGTTGATTGATTTCCAGAAAAAAGCTACGCACTAGAACGTCAATCTATGTCAGAAAAGTTTTAAACTGCAACAATTTAATAAAGTTATTATAGAAGCTTACGTCGTTCGTCCTGAAGGCAAGAAATAAAATCCGTTCTATGTTACCTGGAATTTAAAAAAAAAGAAAAGAAAAAACCTTGAAAAGGTATGCTAGCAAATTGGATTGATTGTTCCGCCAGCCTCATACGTATTCTCACGCAATCCGAGATCTTTGTCGGTAACAGTGGCATGTATTTACTATGTGTAGCTTTACCACTTTTCTCTCGGTCAACTTGCGTACACTCGATTACTGGTATTTCTGTAAGAGCCACCTCCGCACCCTTTGTTACGTTCCGTCATTTCAAGTGGTGCTAACTCCCATTACCACGCTCAACCGTACACTTCTTCCCATAGGGTTCACCATCCGTTTGACTACATTAACTTCCTCGAACCGCCCTGTCCCTTTGGCATTGCTTATACCGCAGCGTGCACCTAAACATCGACAAATTCATCAAATCCTATCCCAGGCCTCCTGACGTACATACTAATGAAAAACGCCGCTATAGTTCAACGTGTTGATTTAAACAAAGTGGGCTTCCAATATTCTAATAAATTCTTTTTATCCTGATTGCGGACAATTGTTAGCTTGACGCTTTTACTCAATATTCAAATCTCTTCTCATACTAGCCGAGGCGCGACCGCAAATTGGGAAAATGCCAAAGCCTTTCATACGCGTACAAGGGATAGTATACGTTCATCGGCGGAAATACCGGCGCTACATAATACCTTGGGATACACAGACACGTGACAGTGTCATTCCCACCGGAACCGAAGCCATCCAAACCAGACATTGTACACGGAAAGAGGCGAACACACGGCGCGCACTCGCTCTAGGTACTCACGTTCGCACGTACGTTTGTTATGTATGCATGCTTGTATGTGTGATATGTGTATGTGATTAAATGCCGCTCGTTGCGTTTACCTGGACGAAACGGAGCGCAGGCTGGTTCCGTTCGCGTCTACGTCTTTAGTATGCGTTCCCTTGACAAGCGCAACACTGACTCACATCTACCCACACCTACGCACCTCGTGTCAGCGAGTTATTCAGTTCAGTGGGGTATTTCGTACTTTACGAGGCTCATTAGCATGGCATGGGAACCTGCGACTTCGCAGTTCCGCTTGCCAAGCGATTTCAGCTATGTTCAACGAATCTCAATCTTTTTTATTCCCTGCATGCGCAGGACCATGCGAACGGGCGAGTGGGTTGGTGATTATTAGTTAATGAATAATGAAAATGTTGCCTTATGTACTGGACGTCACTTTCTTCGACGACCATTGCTCGTAACCGACATTTCACGGGGTTTTGTTGTTTGCGGGTATAGAATATCGGAATGGTCACAGTGGTTTCGTTCAATTAATTGATCGTTCCTTTGAGAAGGTCAGGATAAGTCTGCATAAAAACTGAAGTTACAATCCGATAACGTTTATTAATCCGTAACTAAGAGAGTTGAACACTAAGATGCTACTATTACAATACCTACATCTTATTGTTGCAGAATACATTTTCAATCGCCACATGGAAAGCAATTATTGGCAATAAGCCAAAACCAAGACAACACTTTCGTAATAATTTTACTTCTACTAAATGTTAAATAAGCATATACTGAAGTATTGTAGGAACAAAATATTAATCGTATGTTGCACAGAATCCATAAAAGTGTTAATCATTTTTTTATGATATCACACACTTACCGTTGACACTTTCATGTTTCTATCGTATCTCTTTAACTACCGTGCCGTACTGAGTCAACAGAGTAGACTTCATTACCGGCAGGATCCAGTGAGATGTAAATGACGAGGAAAGAACGACAAAGTTCGCGCTAGCTCATACGACGTTAACGTTAATCACTTGGAAATCGATTTTTGTACGCAGACGAATCCGCTACCGTCAGAATTTGTTTGTCCGTCATTGACTAACTTGCTCTCGCACTGGTAAAATCAAAGTGCGGCCAGCGAATTATTTAGCCATGATATTCGTGTTCTTCCTCCTTCTTGGCTCTTCCCACTTTTTCTACCCCTCCAGATTTTACGATTTGTTAGCTTCGCGAGAGCTTCTTTGCTTGGGCGCGGCTTATTCAGCGGGCTTTTCATTAGCCCCTTGCCTCCACCATTTTTTTCTTCCTCATTTTTCCTCTATCTCTCGGTTGGGATTCTTTGGACGACATCCTCGCGACTTCTTAATTAATTGCAAGGATTATGGCGAGCGGATTTGCGCTAGAGCCAGAGAGGACACAAATAGAATTGTCGGCAAATCGTTTTACGAGCAGGGTGAATCTTTGCCAACGATTTTAACGACCTGTCTTAATCAAGTACCGTGCATTTGAATGGCTCAAGTTACGCAATTTCGCTAGTTCGTTAGTTTTGACAGGTGTCGGTGACATGTCAATGAGTTCAGATTGAGCGTAAAATCCATCAACCGGATGAATCGATGCCCGGAGTAGCAAAAACAAGTTGTTAATGGACGTTTCGATAACTCACCATAGACTACTGACCGTCCGTATGGATTTGACAATGCAAAGCATTAATAACATTCAAAACATGTACTAATCTATGCAACCGCTACATAATCAATTCTGCGAACAGCAATATAATATACAAATTAATGCATATGTCTGAGCATTAGTAATGATCATCAGGTTACAATTTAACTTGTTTACCCCGCAAAAATTAATTTTTCATGCGTGAGTCTGACCTTACCCATGGCATTGAAATTGGAAACAGAATAACATAACATTTAATTTTGGGCCAAATGTCATGAACATTCAAAATCAATTGCTCATCAGTTTTTATATATAGCTATCACGATACCTTACTGAGAAGCAAGTACCTACACTAATTCGCTAAAAACAATCAATGGAAACTTTGTAAAAATCATGCAACAAAATAAACTGTAGTTAGTAGTATCTTCATTCGAAACAAAACAGTATTTGGGAACAAACCATTATGAGAACTCACTCAGAAGCAAGCACTCTAACTTTCCAAAAACAATTAAATAATGAAAAGCTCGTAAATATAATGCGGCAAGGTAAGCTTCAGCCAGCGGTATCTTTTTAAAAAAGAAAAACGGTGTCCTGAAAATACGGTTATCTCAAAGGAAAGTTGTAAAATCAACAAGTACCTACTGCCATCCTCATCTCCATCTCCTATAACGTCTGTTAAGTCATAGAGTTTCGTGCGCGAGTCGGCGGAGTTACGTTATCGAGTTCAAAGAAGCAACACGTGTCTCGACCTCTCACCATCCCTTCTCACGCACATTTTCAACGCTCCCGAGTCGATCCCATTGTTACTACGCCGATGCGCTGTGTCTTCTTCGAGCGCGGTAGTCCAGGTGTGTCAGAATGGCAGTAAAGTCGCCCCGGAGGCCACGCGGACTCGAAGAACAATGGGGTAGTCGTGGCCGAAGATAATTATCGGGGTTCGTTCCGCAGCAGCTGCCTCGATTCACCCTCCAGGCGTACCCCGCCCTGTAACCCGTGGTCACATGGTTAACTGGAAGTCGTGCGAATAGAAAGAAATTCGCCCAAGATGATTCGCAACACTGCTTCTTCACCAACTTACACCTTTGACCGAGTTAGATATCCGCTTAGGTAGCTCAAATTGTGTGGTTAGAGATGAGCATTATGATCACTAATTCTTATTTCTCTTTAGAAGAACTGATGGAGATGTTTGTATAGAATTATCGTGGAAACAGACACTTGGAGAAAATTCTTCAAAAGTGATTAAACTTGGCAAAGTCTCGTACGTAGGTCTCGATTTGTATTTAATAGTCACAAAGGCATTATTTAAAAAGTTTTACATTTTGGATGCTAGTTATGATGGACAAAGATGGTTAAAAAGTTTACAAGAATTACTGGGTGAATCTTATGGAACAGAGTACAGTGTAGCTTGTCAAGGAAGGTATCTGTTGGGATATAATGGGCGGGATTCTATGGGCGGATGAAATTCCGCGTTGGCAACAGTGTCGGCATCCTCATGCTGTTGATAATGGGGATAATCGAGTCGGAAGTTGTAAGTTGCAAGTTGCGAGTTCTTCGAGGGTACGAATAATCCCTCTACTTCCCTTACGACAGGAAGTGCACGTCAAGAAAGGGTCGCAAGTGGATAGGGGAAACTCCAAGTGGGCCTGGTCCTATGCCGTTTTCCTATCTTCCATGCGAGTCTTCAGTAACGTACAGTATATGTTCGTTATGTTACGTACATTTTATAATCCGATAACTCTTATAAATTTCTAAAACCAACAAATTTTACAAATCACAATTCCTTAGTCTTCACACGTGTACAGCACATTTAATATGACATCACAAAAATGTTATTTACGCAGAAAATGGGCATGTACATTCTAATATTTTACATTTTGTAATTCAGTGACAGTAATTTGAAAGTGTGGTCCACTGTTTATATCATAGGCTTGGAATCTTTTATCGACGACAAACCACGAAAAAATGGTGAGACGTTGCATGTTTGGAGGTCATCGTCATAATTTGCCGAAATTGCTATACTGCTCAGCGTGCTACAAGCGTGCCAGGCAACAAACTTCAGTCGAAACGCACGCGCAGGTGCGATATTGTACCCTTATGGCGCTTTACTTCCTCGTCTGTCTCCCTTGCGGGAAGTGGAAGTCGAGCGAGTCGAAAGGGGAAATTTCAAGCCGGTGTTTCAAGTTGCTGTTGCTCTTTCTTACCGATATATCATAAGAACCATAAGTGCTGCCGAAAGTAACGTAGTTTTAACGTTTTCGGCATACGCGATGTCCCTGAGCTATTAATGATGTTGACGACGATCTTTGGCGGATCAGGATTCAAATTCGAAATTCTCTACTAATAAACTTACGCCATGTCCGCAGAAAATTGTTAACAAAGCGCCAAATTGGAGTTAACAGGCCGTCTGGAACTTTATGGGGAATATTTCACGACGCACGAACCGTGTTTGAAGGAAGCGATAATAATTTGGGACCAGTGATAGTTCCTAAAAAGTTTACAATCCGTACCTGAAAATATCAGTAACAAGCTCGCGTCATGTTCACAGAAGATTGTCAACAAAGCGAGGAATTTGAAGTAACAGAGCATCTGGTTTTTTGGCAATCTCATTGGCCGTTTTTTTCGCGACGTGCGTGCACGCTTGAAGGAAGCGATAGTTATTTGGGGCCAGTGGGAGTTCTCATAGGTGGCGAGCAGAAGCGAGACGGAGGGGAAGTTTCATGCAGGCGTGACCCAGGGACCGTGCGGTCCTTTGACAGCGTTCGCCGGTAGCGCATTCTGCCTGACAGTGAACACGTGCGCAAACACGCGGCCCTTTGACTTTTGTCCCCGTCCGTCCGTATGGCCGCTGCATAAATGCAACAGGACGCCTAGCGTTATGCCTCGCCCTACTCGGAGCCCCTCCTTCACCTTCCTTCTCCTTCCTTCACCTACCTTCACCCACCTCCACCTTCCTTCGCTCATCTTCCCTCATCTTCCCTCATCTTACAATTAGCGCTCGCCTCTTTCGCTCACTTTTAGTACTTCACGCTCCCCTTTCCGCGGACTTTAACGAACTTTCTCGTCGTTAGTCATTTTTGAAGAAGTTCTTCCAGAATCTCATCACCTTAATATTCTGACTCTACTCAGCTCGCGCTGCCGGCAATATGTTACTGAATACACAGTTTGTTACACACAAAGTTGTACAGCACAGTTAAATACACAGCGTAACTGAAATTTTACACGTACGGTGAGTAACTGACGCGAACGTGTAGACAGTACTTTCTTCAGCCTCATTTCGCAGCTAAATAGAGGTGTACGTCGCGATTTTTTCGATTTTCCACATTTTCGTATGTGTCGCCTCGTAAACTGGCTCTTTTCATTTCTTTCGGGAATTCAAATTGGTCAGTTTAGTTCTTAGAAAAATATTCTCGTAGTGTTAATCGATAAGAAGTTAGTAACGCAAGAGGCGTAAAAGAGTACTTAAGTGCTTAGGAAGTATGAGACAGCAATTGAACGAACAATAAAAGCATGAGAACACGAGAAAAACGCAAAAATAAAAACTGATTTACAGTTGGGATTGCACTTCTTCACATTCCGCTGTTAATTCACAGAGATTGGTATTCGATCCGAATTTACTGTCACGCCAACAGTGTTCGCCGTCGAAAAAAAGGAGAGCAGCGTACAAAAAACGCGTGTAGTTCAACGGGCAGAGGCAATTACTACTTCCGCCTCCCGGCCGTCCCGCCGGAAGTTCCTATTCATACTCGTCACTATAAGCCGCGTTCTTTCGGTCACTGTCGTTCGTCGATCTACGATCGATCGCGCGTACATACTCGATCGTTCCTCTTCCATCCGCGTTTCGTTCTCTCTCCGTCTCCTCTTCCATCCTCGTTCACGTACCATCCCCCCCCCCCACCTCTTCCTCCTCCTCCATCCCTCTCTTCCGTTTTCATTACTAACCCTTTGCACTTCCGGCACCCGTTAAAGAGAAAGGAACGTCCGGCTGGAAAATTATTGGTGCGCTTCTGGGAGCTTTGTTTGACATCAACCGTTTATTTTCCTCGCCGTCACGCGTTTTGAATTTGCGACGCCGGTGTATGTGTATTTTTGTGCATCATTTTCTCCGCCGCTCGTTCGTCTGCCGTTCACTCGGGAGAATTCTGCTTTATGGATTTGTTTGGTAATTAGCGGACGGCTTTGATCCGGATTGTGTTCCCTAAAATGCGATGTTAGTTATCGCAGTTTTTTGTGATATCGGACTGTGGAATGGTTCTACTGGAAACGTTGAAAATAATTAAATTACAAACGTACTGTTGGAAGCATTTGTATTAACTTCTTTGTATATTAACCATGGCCAAACTTGTATTTGAATTCAAGTTCCCGTTTATTTATTAGGTATATGCCAAAAATCAAAATATGTTATCCGTATGCATTTCAATAGGCTAAATAATTAAATTAATAGATTTTCACTACTCTTCCGTTTCATAAAACGAAACCGCACAGAATAAAGCTAGCATCGATTATTTTAAGTAATCACGTTAAACGTACTTACGAATTGCCGCTCTTAAGTAAGTAAGTACACTAATAACTTAACGCACATTGCATCTTAAATTGCCATCAATTAATCTTAATTACACTTCTCGCTAGTAGTTATCTCTTCCGATCCTCTTCCACTACTTGCATCATTGGCAATCCACATATGATCTTCATCATTCTTTATGACCGTACATTATCATCATCATTATCTTTATTCGCTAATTCGAAATTGACAATCGATCCGCTTTAAGTGCACAACTTGCCAACAGTTGTTTCTTCCAAAAGTCACGTTGCTCATATAGAACGACATATGACACATAAATGTATGCACATTGACCGCGAAACCGCAAATTGGCTGAGCGAGACCGAACCGAAAAACGATGGAAGTACTAACGACGAAGCGCATTCGTAATCCGCAGACGTACCATTTCACACACCTACGTACACCTACACATTGATCGACGATTGAACCAGCGGCCTGTCCTCTTTTCGCCGATTCCGGTCGTTCCCCTCCCCTCTCCCCACCCAATTCTCCTTCTCCGCTTTCAGCTATATCTCGAACGACGCGCTAAGAATTTCTGTCGCTTCCGAGCTTCATGTTTCATGGCGCGTAACAGTTGCTTCACGATGTGCTTACGGTCTTCGGATCTCGAAGAGCAATTCGCCATTTTGCCCCGAGGCTTCCTCTGTGATCTCACGCAAATCGTAATTACGCCATGGGCGTCACATGGCTTTAGGTTGCCTTTTTTGAAGATGTAGCGTGTCTCGCAATTCGAGGCTTTGTTGGAAAGAATTAAGGGTTCGTCCGGCTCATTATCTTTTCATCGTTGAGAATGCAGTAGGGGTTGGCTCAGTAAGCAAAATTTAGTTTGATTGTTTGTTTACTTTGGAGTAATTTGCATGGAAGAGCGCCCGCGGAGAAGGTTGCGCGTAATAGACCACTTTTTCTTGCGAGAATTCTTTTTAACAGAATGTTAAACTGCGCGGGGGCAAACTGTGTTCTACTTTTATTTCTTAAATCAATCTGCTATCTCGGCATAATGACGTCATTACTACCTTTTCGTCTTTTAACTCGATATTTTTCTGTTCTTCGGCATTTACCGTTCTACGTAGTTTTACATCATTGAAACTTCTGAGCTGATCATTTTCTCGAACTTTGAGATGATTTTCGCAAAGGTAAAGCATTTTGAAAAAAGTAAATTTTATACATAATTGAACATCAGCGAAACGATGTGAACACAGGTATGCGCAATGTTGGAATCCTTACAACTGCATCATCTCTGAAGGTACGATCAATTTTCATTACAGCGCAGTACGTGTAAAGTGCAGAAAAAATGACCGAAGTGATATAGGGACACTCTTTTTAGCCTTGCAGCACGAAGGCGTCTTTTCTTTACATCTAAATTGGCAGGGTGCATCCTTACGAGAGTTCAACGGCTCATGTTACGGGCTCAAAAAAATGACAGGGTAATTTAACTGATGCAACACTAGCCTGACGTCTTCCGTCGATGATCAGTAAGCTGACCAACGGTCCGTAACGATATGTCCTTTATTTAGTGCAAAAATTCTTACGTTAAGCTACATTAAATATAATTACTCACGCCTTGAATGTTGATACCTGCTTGATTAAAGGCCATTTGTATATGTTAATATACATTAATAAGAAAGGAAAAACGAATAAGAAGAAGGAAAATGTATGTTATTATTACCTTTGCACCATACGCACCATATGTCCAACGCTAAGCTCACCGTATGTGTTCAAACAAATGCAAAATCCTGTACTGAAAACCATTGACGCGACTCATGCCTAACAAAGATCCACGCTCGCATGCGTGCGACACGCTCACGTATACGATAAATCTGTCCTGCAAGCAAGCAAGCAAAGCTTTCCTTTTTTCTACCGTTTGACACACGTTGCCCATCGGCCGACAGCATTTGCATAACAACAATCGTCCGCGTAATAACGAGGATAAATGCGTATTCCCAGCGTGCGTGAAATGTGCCCCTCTCGGTAGAGAAATTTCGCTGAAAAAAAAGCAAACTTTTGACGCGTCCCTCGTCACGCTGACGGTACTTATAAAAATCTCCGGCAGGGCGTATTGTACGTTTTTTTGAAATGAAGTCACATGACGCGTTAGGCTGACGCATTCAGCGTTGCCTAGTTGCTCTCGGTTTCGTCGAAAGGGAAGAGGACATGCGCGTCCCAGTTAACGGGGATTAATGATTTCGAGGCGAGAAAAAACTCGGTGCGAGTCATCTCAGGGATAATGCGAGAAACGAAGAGTTCAGTGCTGAGAGTTGAAACGCTGAAAAGGCGGCGGTGAAAACGTCGGACTGACGGACGAAAAGGAGGCGTGAACGAGATGAATAATGAAAGACAAAAGGGAGACGCCGGTAAAAATGAGAGTTGATACGGGCTATGTGTGCTACGTACAGGGTGTCTTTGGAAATGGTGTTCTGGAGAGACACGGATTAACGGTTGTGTAGTTAAAGAAATCGTGTCAATAACAAGTGGCAATAACAAGATAAACGTGATCGTAAAAATGTCTTTTATTGATTACATTATCAGTGTTCGTCCTTCGGGAATTATCCTTTACTTTAATTTAGATGAATCTGTATTAAATTCTAAACTCTATTTATTGAATGTAGACGATTATATATATTCAGTGTTTTTTGTTACTAATGCAAACGTAACATAATGCTCTACTCATGTTAGGCAGACGGGACAAATGTATTCCAACTTGAAGAGTTTCTTGTTGAAAATACTTTTGGACATAGAAGGTTGTATAGGCAGTGGGTAATCTTCGATGTGATATATCAAACTGCATGATGTTTCCTAGTCAACGAAGCCATGACCAAACTGATTCTCAGGATAGAGGAAATGATTGATCTTGATCTCTATTGACGATCAGGACACAAGTCGTCAGTGGATTTCGACATGTGAGAATTATCGTTCCTTTAGAGGACTCCGATCATAAGGGGTCACTGACGGAGCTCAAGGACAGATTATATGTTGTGCAACGCTATACTGATGACTTGATCACATCGAATACTGGTGTGAGTTCGTCTGGGTCAACAAAATTGCTGAAAGCATTATTTCACTCATAGAAGGGATGTGATTGCTTGTAGCGCTCTTTAGGTGGAAAATTATGAGCTCGTATTCTCAAATGAGCCTTTATATCTAAGGATTACCTTAGAAAAAAGCTTATATGGCATACGCACAGCTGCCGACAGGCCCGGAAGGCCATCCTGACCTTCTAAGACCACAGAAGGATCTTTGCTAACAGCTGGCGCCTTAAGCTCAGGATGATGAAACATATTTATACAGCCATTCAGGTTTCTCAATTGAGGTTCGGTTCTTCGTCATGGCGGATTGATTTGAAAAACGATCATTCACCAGGCAACTGCTCAATGTATAATATATACGTAGATAGTTTGTGTAAGGATTAGGCAGTTTTCGTTATACCGACAGGTAGCTTAGAACTGCTCGGAGTATTTAGGAGTACTCTGACAGGATTTTTACTGGTCCTGAATGAAGAGGGGAGACCAATAGGTGCTCCACCATGAGTGGGGATATATGTCTGCTCCACTACAGGTTTTTTGCGCAGGATCAGGATTCTGATCCTGGACAAAGAGGAAAGGGCGAAGGATCAGTGCGATCCGTTGTCACTGAAAAGGCTTCCACGTTTTGCAATCACTTTCAGCAGAAAGCTGAACAAACTGATTATTTTTAATTACTTATTTACATGAAGCATTTTATTCTACTTGTACTTCTATATTACATGTTCTTGCATAGTGTGTTCGTTTCATCGAAAACGTTCATACATTTTGAAATTTTGCACGTACAGTAGCTATTAAAAACTGTTACACAAACCCACAAATGATCTATGTACATCTCTTATCTATCTTGCAAATGACCATTACGTACATTCGTATTATCATCAATTCCATAACAACCCTATGCTAGCCAAACAGTTTATCTCCTTTTCACACGCTCTTACGACTCAACAGCAAAGAATACTAAAAAAAAAAACCACTCTAAGTCGAACATTCAATAAAGTCATGCCTGGTCTCCCTTGGGTTATTGGCAACAAATTGCCATATTACCATTCGTTGTGTGGCCGACAGAAATGCAGCGAAGGAAAGTAAAAATGTCGTGAGGCATCGTTCCGAAGAGAAATGTGATGCCAGCGGCGCACGCTCGGGAATACGATGCCATTGGAGGCAGGTAAATGAGGCAAGGAGAGTGGTGCTAAGAAGGCGAATGACGAAGAGAGAGAAGGAATGAAAAGGGTCGAGTTTCAAATTAAGGCCCGGTGTTACCGATTCACCTGACGGCACGGGGACCGTTGGCGCGTGCCATCAGCAGCTGCCATTGACAGACTGCCAGGAAAATATGTATTTTCCCCTCATTTCATCCACGCCCTATTATCTTCTTATCTGCTGGCAACAGTCGGAGAGTTCCGGAAGCTTTGTAATTCTGACCGCTGCCTTGTCCCGACAATGTTGACAGTATGGGCTGCGTCGAGCGACAGATGCAATTTTTGTCCTTCGTTACGTCAACTCACTATGATTTCGCGCAGATTAAAGATGAGGTAATAGAACTTTGCAATATGCTCCGCTTTCTTTCGTCAACAATGTTGTTGATTTCTCAATGCGTTATTGCCAAGTTGCAAATGACAAAGCTGATCTTGTTTTGTCTTTCGATACATGTATATTGTATGGAGTTAATATGACGCATTCTGGTTCTACAGACAGAAATTGCATAGTGTCAATATAACTTCTGCACATAATGCATTTCACGTATCACAGAAACGAAGTAAATTGATAATTGGAAAGATAAGAACCAAATGTTTCTCCCTTAACATTTAACTGTTGATGATTATGAAATCCAGAGACCCCAAACAAATCTGGGAACAAACCGAACTGGCAAACGAGACTTTTCACACAAGATTTCTCGCATTGTAGGAAAAAAACCGTGACCTTGAAGTGCGAAAACGCAGGGCTCCCTTTACTTTACTGTTAAAAGGAAACGGTTTAGAATTCGGGAAACGTGAAATTTTTAGTAGCCAAAGCGACGGTTTCGGAGAGGCACGACTTCGGTGCTTGTTCGGATACAGTATCCCGAATCGTATATTGTGCTTCGATCGGAGTAACGTGAGGCAGAAGGAGGCGGAAGAAAGGCGCAAGGTGTTCGTCCAGTCAGGTGTTCGTATTCTTGAGCACCTGTTTCCCGACGGCCAAACCTGCACATTACATACGGAGTAGGAGCGTACCAAGACGAAGTTCTTGCATTGTCCAAAGATCCTCAATCGACGTATTCGTTAGCGATTTTGATTTCCAATAACTTCTACTTCCAACAAAATACATTAAAATGCAAGGACAATATTTTGGTGACAGAAGAAAATTACTACTGCAATGATCTTACAGTCTATTAAGCAAATGTTTTTTTATCTGTTTCGTCTATATTCATTTGTTTGATTAAGGGAACTTGTATAAGATAATACTCTTGTTTTTACTGCTGGAAATGTTGGCTACGTAACGTTCTGAGCAGGAAAACGGCGTGACAACGTTGCATACTCAGTAATTGCAAGTGTCAAAACCACTACATCTCGTATGTCAATCAATTTTCTTTCGTGTAACGCATGGCACCGTTTCACACGGAACTCACAAAGGTGATAAATTGTATGGCAAGTCATGATAAATGAAATTGCGAATTACATTCGCCGTTGAAAACTAAAAAGAGCGCTACACGAATTCTATATCTAACAATCCCTCGTACAATAATGGGAGAATTACGAATAAATAATAACGAGCAACTCAATAATCTCTTTCATTTCCGAATATATTTTGCTTCTTTGGTATTGGCCATATGCATCAGGTTGACAAGTAAGAAACTTTAGGTTTGCAACCTGAAATAAAACGACATATTTTTATACAAAGAATAAACTTCAATCAACAATGTTATTCCCATTTCGTTCCGTAACTTAAATATAACATATCACCAATACACCAATTCTTTATGAAAGCATACTCTTCTGTAACTACCATATATATTTCACGGTAAATGTAATTGATCCAGTGATCATGTATAATTACCGGTCAATTTGATAAATATTCAAGAACTCATCACATTTACTAAATTTAGTGATGATTACATCTAATTGTAGCAATATCTCCTTACCACATTTGTCTGTTTAAAAATATGATAGAAAAGTTTAAATAAAGGATTTTCTTATAAACATGACGTTTCTTATGCTTTTTATAAAGGGTATGCATCGAAAGGAGTTATGAGATCTTCCACCCAAAGTGTGATACAATTCTTCTTGAGCAAAAGGAGGATTCTACCGAGTAACTTCAGTAGTAACCGGCAATTATACATAATGACCGAATTAATTCGATTCACCGTAACATATATATGAAACATAAATAGCAAACCGTTGACAGAAAGTATCTGCATAGAACTGCGGGCCGCTGCGATCATCTCAGGTAGCAGTGGCGAGCAGTCGGCACTCGGCTCGTTAGACATGCCGAACTCTCAGTAACCATCTGCCCCATATTCCAGGTGAGCAACGGCAGGCCTCACATCAGGCACCACAAGGATGGCTCGCACTGCAGCAGATGCGGTCCAGGCTGGGGCGTGATCAGTCGATGCGTCCGCGGTCGTGACACCGAATGCGGAAAGTGTCCCCGGGGTACCTACAGTCCGCATCACAGCACGCAACCATGTTGGATCTGTTCCCGATGCGGCCCTGGACTGTACGAGGCTCATCCCTGCACCTCGCGGACGGACACCGTCTGCGATTCCTGTCATCGCGGCACCGCGGACAATCCCGACTATCTGCGGAAGTGCGCCGGCAGGGCGAACTTCTTCCTGGCACCGGAAGACGCGGAGGACACAGGAGAAGAGAGTGCCATCGTCAACGAGACGGATACGCAATTTGATGCGAAGGACAGGGAGGAGATCCTCGAGAAGGACGCGGAGGCGGATGGCGAGAGAAGAATTTGAGGACGATCCTCTAAGTAACTTCGGACATTGTGAGATTACGGTGGTCGGATGAGAGGATGTTGATCGTATGATGTGCAGTGTCACATGTCGGTATGGGGACGGCGATGCAATCATAAGGCCGTCTTTGTATTATACTGCCGAAATGCCATGCCAAAGACAAAGAAGTAATTAACAAACATCATAATTTCACGGGAGAGTCTGTAACACTTGTATTTTCTGTGTATTTATGTTTCTCATGTTGCTGAGTGTTCGGAAATGCTTCACTGGGTTTTGGATTGGAGAAATGGTAGGTAGAAAAAGTTTGATTATGTTGGCAAAGGCAAAGAAATGAATAAGGCGATCCTAAGGCCCTCTTCTGTTACATGTAAATGTTTCACATGAAAGAGTCATTTACGAAGGACAGAGACGTAAATTAAAAGCAGAATCTACAAAGTTGCATATTCACACATTGAACTGACAAAATGGGGATCGTTAAAGACACCGAACACGATACGCTTCACTCATGAACGGGAAAGCAAGAAATGCGGATTTCATTCTGCGCTTAATAAACAAACTTACATTATCAACACTATTGGTGCTTGAAGTCAAACCAAATTTGTATGAATATAATTCATTGTAAGTTAATTGCATGAACATATAATGGCACAACATGACACTCCTAAGAAAAATGTTATTAAACTCATATTAATTGAAGAAATATCTGTGTTGAAGAAAGTGACATTGCGATTCTAATGGCAGAAAAAGTTGTTGCAATTGAAAACTGCAGTGAACCACGGATAGTGACGAATGCAAAAAGGTCTGTGGTGCCAAACATCATATCAGATATTATATATTATATATTTGATTTCCAATGTTATGCAATTATTAAATGATTCTCGATACGATTGCAAAATATTATCAAGTATTTAAAGGTATTAAAAATCTTACATAGCAAAACAGTTTAGTGATAATGTACAATAAAATCAGACAGTGAAAGAAAGTATGAAAGAAAGTCGGTGGATTGAATGTGAATCTTCGGCTACTAACGCGAATAAAGGACGATATCGCTGAGGAGTGTCCATTGATCCTTGATTACTAGTCAATTAGTATTTAAGAACTAACCGTAACCTTTATAGTGTTGTGTTTAAGTGCGCGCGTTACCATTACTCTACGTTTTAGCAGTTAATGTAATGTGTACACCCATCTTGTATCTCGTTAGTTTACATTAAACTACAAGTGAATATTATGGTATTGTTGGAAGTGATTTAATAACTTTCATCAATTTGTAGTGGTTACGTACAGGCTAGCAAAGAAGGTGCTTGAGAAGAATATAAATGTACAATACTCAATAACCAAATCATCAAAACATGCTTGAAAAACATATCCATATAACTTTAATTTTATTATAACCGAATTCGATCTTTTGTCTATGCATACATTGTTCGTTATTGTGTACCAAGTAAAAGAACAAGCAAAACAGAATCTCGCTGGCAAATATATTGGGTCTACAAATGTACTAATAAAAATGCTGAATAAAATGTTTTTCCGTAACTTTTCAGTTTTCTAAAAACGGAGAAGTTTGTTGATCCTCAGTACGCTCCGATAACTGTTGCATATTAAACAACGTGCATATGTATCAAATATGTATTTACTTGTTTCTTACTTTACAACCTGATGTTATGAAATAAACATACTTTTACACATTTTGGCGAATGCTACTTTTATATTGTTGAAGTCTCAAAACCAGTAGCTTTTACGTAGTTCCCCGTATTTTACAATAACAGAAAATTCAACCAGTTTTTTGATGGCAATATTTCATGAGGACAACTAAAATAAACTTTGTAAACAATTTCAAGGACGGAGACCATGCAAGTGTGTTTCTTGCATTTTGCTTATCATGATTTTCTAATTCAATTTTGTTTTCACTTTGTCTGTCTGAAACTAACGTAAACGTTACTTGTTTAGATGTCTAAAATGATCTTGCATGCGGACAGATCTCTATGTTTAACTATAGAATTGTACGTATGTACTTATACGAATGTGGATTATTGGACCATACAATCAGTTACAAACTAAATAAGTTTTTACTTTTGTATATACCAAATTTCCTGAAGACGTTCTTGTATGTGGCGTATTCAAAAAGCAATGAAACTAATTTGTAACAAAATCACGTCCTCATCATGTCACGTGTGAAAATCATTTTTAACAAAAGAGTGCCAGTTTTAAGAAATCAGTTTTGTTACATTCCATACACATTATGTATAGCCGCCTGGTATGTAAGGTCGTTTAGCTTTCGGAGTCGATATGTTTCGTTCAATTGTTAACTATAATTCCACCAAACAAATTGCCACGTTAACAGTTGCACATAATTTTATGTGTACAATAGTAGTAAATGAGCATTTAAATTTACACATATTTATTCAGTACTATTGTTTTATTTAAATGTATTCTACCGTAGCTTTATATTATCTGACATTTGTCAGTATATGCAAGCAACAACTTCAAAAAAGTGTAGAAATTCAAATACTAATAAAATACAAAATCTCTCTCTACAGTAAGTGATTCTAAGAAAGCATGAAGAGGTATTATTCATTGAGCGGACAAAAGATTTACATATACAAATTTAATTTACATATTTCTTCGCTACAACGTTTCATCACTACACATGCATCATTAACGTTTAATTCATCATTTTATTTAAGCGGACACGTAACTACATGGTCTCTGACGTGATGTCAGACAGACAATTATAGATTGTTCTGGCTCAAGTGTCCAATACTTTTCTATTTTGTCATACTTCGGGTTCGGTGTGTAAGGTAAATTAACTTTTTTTACACGATCATTTACTCGCAGTTTCGAAGGCAGGTTCGATACTTTCAAGACCAGCTTAAACATAGTGCTGACGGCAGTAAGCGATTGCACAAAAAGAACAGGTTGATCGGCAAGCTTCTTCGTGGAAGGAACTCATTAATATTCTACGAAATTGTTTCCTGTGCTTGTAGCCATTCATGATACTGGTTAAGTAGATTCGCAAATGTCTTGTATTGTACCTACCGTAAGTACAATTTCTAGTTTCGATAACAATAAGTTTTTTATGTATGCACATTGGCAAACTTGCGTTATAATTCGTACATGATGAGACTTTTAAATCTGTACTGACGGATGTGTGTATAGACGAATGGTATGTTTATGCCATAAGTAGCGAAAGGATTAATTCTAAATTCGGTTTGGTCGATAGAGAGTTCCATAATTGTCCTCTATATGCTCTTACAAATGAAACTGTTTTATAGAATACGAATTATAGGGATATGTTTCCATTGGAAGTTGTATATGAATTCGTTCGTATTTCGTCAATTTTATGCTTAATAAAGTTGATGGGACAAACTGTATGCCATTAAGCTTTACTATCGCAAATTATACTTTGTTCAATGGTTGCATGTATTTAAGTACCCACGAGCATTATAAGGCAAACTGATCTAGATCAATTTTACAGAAACTAAACGTAACTTGTAAAATAATACGAACAAATTTGACTCACTACAGTGTGGTATGATCCTCACCCGACATTGTAAACATACGCTTACTCAACACGCGTGTATATTAGATATGCACATCCAATAACTTGTCGGGCAATTAATAATAGGTAAGGTAAAGGCATCAGTAGTTGACCACTTAAGATAAATTTTCCATCTAAACAGCAATAACTACTCGAACTGATATTAAATGTCTGGCTTCGATGCTTCAATATACAGCTCAGACCTTCTAAATTATGTTAAGAAACTTATTTTTGTCGGAAATTTATATTGTATAGTTTTTAGAACAGTTTTAATAAACTCTGTTACTGTTTCAGTAGTTGACCCCTTTTGAGAGTGAAAGAATCAGTAATTGACCGTCTGACGAGTCAGTAGTTGACCATCTTACTAAAAGCAGATTAAAGACAATAAAGTTGGCAATTATTTTAATATCGTTTATTTAACAATCCTACATAATAAAATAGAAACAATCAATCGTAAAACAATCATAAATGACACGTAAAATAATATAAGGGGCGTTCCATGCAAATCGGACACTTTTGTACCTCACCCCCTTCGTTTTTTTTCAAAATTTTATATGTTTTTAAGACCGATGAAAAACGCGATCATGAATTTTCAGATTTTTCTACCATCCGTTGCAAAAATATGAATTTTCTTAAAATTTGGGCTCTTTTTTTTCGGAATGCTCATAGCTTTGCAAAAAATGCACCAATTGGATCGTTCTTTTTTTTCAAAATTTCTGTTTTTGAATGCTCTTTCAACAAAAAATATGATTTTGATCAAAATCATTGTTTTTATTGTTTATTTTTAATTTAAACTATACCGGTCAACTACTAGAAATGATCAGAATGAACTGATCCAGTAGTTGACCCTTTGGTCAATTTGATTTTTGATATTGGAATGAGAAAAACAACGTATACAGTAAATAGAAAATTTAATGCTGATTAAAATGGTGTAAGTTTCAGGCATATAAAGTAAAAAACTGAAAAGTTATTAACTGTGAACTGCGCGCCTACTCTTAGCGGTAGCGTTAAGAAAACTACGATATGGAGAAACGCGACTGACATTAATGGTATTAATCGTCCGTAGTTATGTTAAACAATCGTATTCAAAGAAAAGTATTCTAGCATTGCGTCAACAAAGGATTTAGCAAATCTGCCATACTTCATGCGAAACATCATTGCTTTAAAAAAGCTTATTTTTCACGGTTTACTGTAAAGTGGTCAACTACTGGTGCCTTTACCTTATGTACTTAGAAACCGATAATGCACGAACATGAATAATGTCGTAACACATCTGTATCTGCTGAATTACCACGAAGTTGTACGCGTGCATATGGATTAGGATTAAATCTTTATGAAAATACAACCACTTTCTTTTTTTCATTCTGTTTACTTTATTTGCTTATGTCGATACGCAGGTGTTGTTCGAACCTTAACAAGTGCGGAAATAAATAGTAAGCGACATTCCGACATTCTGACAATTGTACCAACGCAATTGCCGCATTGATTTGTTTGGGCATGCACTCAAAGAAGATCTACCGCCGACGTAGCCAATCTTTCTTTCAAAGTTTGAATTGGCCGTTCAGTCCCGTATCGTTCCCAGTCCCATCTAATTTCATCGAGTGCACTTCGGTGTTCCTCTACTTGTCATTATGCTTAAAAATGATTGAATATTACACGTTAACCACGACCTACCGCATAAATGCTTGATCACGCACACACGCGACTATACCTAGCGGACTTAATAAGATAGCTACTTTCAGTTTGAACTCTCTATATCATTTGAATATTGTGCCCAAGTAAGTTAAAATCAGCGATTTTTTTACGTTACATTTGCAGAAAAACTATTTCGATTCATGTTACTCTGTATATTGCGAGATATACTTATATATTGTCAGTGTGACGAGTGGGCGCTATTCGATTTTACGAAATATACCGACGTACCTGGATACCTGTTAGATGCTCTTGTAATCGTTCAGTCTCATTTCGATGTAGATTGTTTACCAGTTCCTTCCGTACGCATCGATCAGTTTGTACGTGTACATTGTTTCGTCAGGTAAGTTCGAAAATTCTTAAGAGGTTTTAGTTCGAAAGGAGACAATATTGATGAGACGCGTTTCATACGAATAAATGTAACGTTCGCATACATATTCACATTTACTTTCCCGAAAGTTATCCGTAAGGCAACCGTATCGTCAATTTCAATTGTCTATATATACACGTTTAACACGTATCGTATATGCGAATGTGTATATATATTTATACACCGATTTCATTCTATCGCATAATAACGCGGCATGCCCTTGTTCTACACTCGAGCATCCTCTCAACTCTGTATTTCTCATGAACGAAATATAAATGGGTGAGACGCCATCGTATCTCAATGTATTTCATTTATTCGTACGTGCCCGCAATTAATGACATTACTTTCCATTCGGATAAATTGCTCTGATCGTAATTATTTTCTTCTGCAATAAATGCGATTACAAATGCGTCTTTAAACACGCGTGAGTGGTCCTACGTTCGATATTATGTAACATTACACAAAACAGCAATACTAACAATTATCATCTCGCTTCGTCATACTTCGCTTCCTTTGATAAACTATACCAGCAATCGTATAGATTTAACAGCGCTAGCAAGTGTACTAGTAAGCTTTCGCATAAAGTAGATAACATTAATATACAACTAGAGCGCCGTGATAACCGAAGTATAAAAAATCAGCGTTGGATTGAGGATTATGAAACGGAATGATTAGTAAAAACATATGAAATTTTCGTAGCAGCGAATATCATGACATTCGAATGCGTGATTATGTTTATAGGTATTACCTGCCAAGAAAAAAATAAACTCTCATGTTGAACATTCTAAGGATGAACTGTAGAAGGGAATTTAGCATAAATACTCACACTCACGTACATACATACATGCATACACGTAGAGAGAAATGGTCTTAAATTATACTCGCAACATCATGAGACATTTGACAAATGGAATTACGTAGTAGTATTAACCGTAAATAACAATACATGTCCCGCGTAGCAACAAATGAATGAACACAAATGTAATTGATGAATGGTCTGTTGATCGTGGTCAACAATAGTGATCGTTTTTACTTTCTCATCATACGAGGTATTAATTATAAAAATAAATTTTTCCGATTCTGTCATAGAAAGATAAATGTGGTTCAAACACATTGTTGTCTTTATCTTTTTATGTACAACATTTCAAAAAATAAAACCATAAATCAATGAAAAATTAAAAAACATTAACAAACTTCGGAATGTTTAACAATGAGTCTTACAAGCATCGACACAGAAATTTTGTTCAATAGTCATTACTTTTATCTTAGCCAATAATTTTAGTGTTCTCGGACAATTGCACTTGCAATATCTCCACATTTTACATTTTTTTACGATGTATATTTAGGGTACATTAGTTTCGCAATTGTAGCATATTATGGACCCTATCAAATTTTCATGTATATGTACTTTCAAATTGGAAAAGCGCATGCGTTTGGCACAGTGTTGCGCAAGTTTGCAGTAAATGAAAATTAAATTTTTTACATATATAAGTGAATATATACATGCGCAGGCGATAATTCAGAGTTGGACGTTATTTGAATCATAATTATCAAGAATTATTAAGTATTACTTATTATCGAAGTGACATAATATGCCATAACGGTAATTGAGCTCAACTACAAACATTTTTGCGAAATATTGTTTCTTTTTTGCAGTTATTCGGAGGAATTCAATCTAAATAGTTGTTAGATATCATTTCGATATTTTCCAAGTATCTATTTAACTCTTTGAATTTTGTGGCATTTACTACTCAATCCAGGAGATATATTTTATTACGTTTCAACCTACATCTAAAAGACGTGTAATCATCATAGGAAAATTAGGACTCTATATTGTCAAAACATTTTGTCAGACCAAACTACTAATAAACTATTCTATTATATTATTTCTCTGCTATCAATAATTGTCACATATCTAATAACACATTCATGATCGTCATTGAACGATACTTAAATGGCTAATTACGAAAAGTGTCTTCCCAGTTAATTTTTGTTCAATATTCAAAATAAAGTTGCCCAACTCTGCCGTTGAAATGTTACGTACGACCGACAAAGTCCCAATATGTTACTGAATGATGTGAACCAGGTGCAAGGTCTGGTTATTTGGAGGTAAGTACAACTCTTTCTCTTTAATAAGAAATACGTTGCACAATGCCGATAAATATTCTAAAAGACATTGTCACAGTCGATGTATTCATGCACATATCCCATTCGTAAAACTTTTATACATAATAAGAAAAATATGTCCACCGCGTGCCACTGCAAGGTACAAGCGGCCGGCATTTGTAGAAAATTGTATTTCAGCTTCGCACAAAAACGCTTTCGACGAGGGAATGCATTTCAATTTCAATTGCTCACGAAACAGAGTGTTATGTAGGTGTTATAACATAATTTCACATTAATCAAATACGCGAACAGCAAATTTGTTCGCAAAGAAACACAATTGTCCACGTAAAATAACAATGGATGAAGAAAGTGGGAAGTTGCACACGCAAAAATAGATATTATATATTCTCTTATTTTTTTCATATGTGGGGAATTGATATATATTACATATAAAGATTTAAAGCGGTATAAATCGATACAAATATGTAAAAAAAAATCAATAAAAAGGTAGACGGAAGAAAGTAAGAAACAACTACTTGAATTTATTCAGAATAAATAAAAAATCAAGCATGTGTCCCATTTCATACGAGATGTATTACATTATACAATATATGACATAAGATTCATGCGCTCGAGCAATTAAATCACATGGTAGCATTCTATTTGAAAATTCATTTTACAAGTAAAAATTCACGAAATAAATGTTGCTAAATAATTGGAGAACAGACATTCTTGTATCTTACGACACTGGTACAAGCCATTATATTGTTGGATAATAAAAATCAATGGGTCCTTTACAAACATACATGTACACTGGAATAAATGATACAAAATAACTAGACATTAGAGAATAACCGCCCGCACAGTTCATTCCATGGGAGACATTTATCAGTATTTGGAAGCAGGAGGGAGAGGGAAAGGGCGTTGGAAAGAAGAACAAGAATGAGCAATATAAACATTTATCCCTGGGATAACTTGCTGGGATAGGAAGTAATATCAAGAAAAGATTAAATGTAGAAATTGTTGAACGCATAAACTCAGACGATGTCAACAATCATATGAACATTTCGCTTTCTCACTTTTTAACAGTTTCGTATAACCAGATGAATGTACAATACGGGACAGACAAAATAAGACTTTAACATGTACAAAACAAGGTTGTATACTAGTGGACAACATTTGTATACTGCTACAAAACAAAACAATGTGAAATGTTTTTTGTTACATTTCTGTTGATTCTTGAGACTTGTTAGCAATGCACTACTAATTCATTCAGATCATTGGCATTCAATGATCATTGACAATCGTACTTCAGGCTAATTCCTACATTAAACCTGTACACAACCAGACTGCAAGGTGATAAAGTGTATAAAGTGAGGGAGAATAGGGAAGAGTAGAGCAGAAAAGAAATAATTAGAGTCCAGTAAAAAGAAAATCAGCTGGGTAACATAATATGCATAGTAACCGATAAAGATATAACTGCTAAACATTTCATGCTCACGACCACCTAGTCTTGATAGGGCACCGCAATGTTAATAACTTTTAACAATCGTGCATCGGTGCACAGTTCCACGATAAATTTTTGTATTTATATATGTGATATACACATCGTATATGTGACTATGTGTCTATATTTACGCATATATATTCTTACGGTCCGGCGCGACTTAACCGCGCATATGAATTTTCACGCTCAAGTGGGCTTAAAATCAGTTGCACTTTCGACAAATCAAAATAGGAATAGCAAAGTACAGAAAAAAAGCAATAAATGTCAGTTAACTATTCTAAAGCAATAGGTTGACTAAACGTTGAAGTCTGAAAATCCATGACTGGCGATTGATCATGGTCGATATGAAAGGTTCACTTTCTTGCTGCTTTTATTTGTTTATAAATCTTAAAAAAATGCATTAATATTTGATAACTTCTTTTTTTTAAATTACTAGATCGATTTAATGTAAATGAATCACAGATCATGAGATTCCGATAGTGCTGGGTAAAAAGTATCAACGATTATATATTTATGTCTAATCTGAACAAAATTTAAACCACTAGTTTCATCTCTTATTCAATATTAATGGCTTTAAATGTTTACTATATTCATCCTTCACTAATGTGATTTTCTTTTATATTGAAAAGCAAAGCGCAATATGATCAAGGAACGTCTGATTGTACATCGATCTCATTGCTACACATGTTAGACTACAAGAACATCCCCTGTTTCTGAAATTTATATCCTTTGAAAAAGTCTCAGAACTACAGTTAACACCGCATTTTTTCAGTTAGTGATGGAAGTATGTATACATACAATATACGTACCATTTGCAAATGACTTTATTACATTGCATAATTTATATATGTATATATATATATATATATATTCTATGTATATGTGATCTGTCATGTTTTCAAATGATTTACTCGATGATGAAACACAATATATGTATAAATCTTTCAGGCTATACTAGCTAATATGTCGTTAGCATCAATATTTGCATACATGTATATATATGCAATTCGATTACGAAGGAAAAAGGGAAATAATATATATGGGAGAGGGAAGGACAGTGCTACACAGGGATTTACGCTATAGGACCAAGAAAGAACATATACATCTCAGTAATCTCGTCAATAAAAAAAAACACATTCAAACGATGGGAGAATGTCAGAGCTTATATGGCTGCAAGCACTGTAATTTGTGTCTCATGAGGTGATATCATGATCACATTTAATTAATTGGAATACTTATGTACAATTGAGTAGAGCTTTACAATTTGATTAACCGATTATCGGTTATTGTAAAATAATGGTAATTAGACGCTGTTTCGAGCTGCTCTTTTTTTTTGTTTATCTTAAGAGAAACATAATTTATAATCTTTAACGTAATCGTAAATATCGCCTGTACAGGATATGCTACTGAAATATACATCTCGTATCTTCCACTAAAGATCATCAGAGGAACATTTTTAATAATTATAGGACGCCAATTGTCGATTTACCAATGTGCACAGCAAACAGTGTTTTGCCTTTGATTAAACATTTCCGCTTCTATTCGATTAACAGACCAGGGAATTACCAGCCATGGATTTATCCGGTGATATAAAGGAAAGGGGAACCCTGGGAAACAAGCGGAATGAAGATTTGGATGGGAGCGATCTCATCATCAGAAATCACTAATTACAATTAAATGGGTTTTGAGCTCCTTTAAATACGAGGACATTTAAGGTAAATAACTAATATTATACAACTACTACCATCGTGCCCAAATCTACTCTCGCTCACGCAATAATCTCGAAATGAAACGGAAGTAAAAAGAATCCAAAATGAAGGAGAATAGTAAGAGAACGTACCGCGGAGAGGCTAGCGATAAAGTATAGACGGAAAAACATCACGAGCATGCCAAGCTGGCACCATTTGGAATACATCTCAAAGACACGTTCAATTCATCAAATTCTCAGGAATGCATTCCCACCACTCGCACACAATCGATAACGATGTTACGAATTACCGATGAGCTTTGCTGTGAACTCGGAAAGATATGATAGCTTGTACTAACAACATCGAACTTAATATAAAAATGTACGCTATACATTGTCCCATTACGGCTCGAGTGTCAATCGCACATACTCGTGATTTTTGGTGTCTTTCCATCTATTCTTTGCACTTTGTAGGTACTTATGCGTCGTAATGTAGACTGAACAAACTTATATAATTAATAAAAAGTCTACGCTTTGTTACCTCCGATCACAGATTAATACTGCCCTGCATGGCCATACTAGATCAACATTTCTTGTTTCCCCTGTACCGATAAATCTCGATCCTGCTTAGCAAATAATATGCCTTCTTTGTAGTATCATACATGGTAACGAAGCGTCACCTACGCAAGGGTACAACTTGTATGACTGCGCCGTGAGTGTAAGCTTGGGTACAACGCATATCTCTTAACAAATATTCATCAGTATCTTTCTGTACGACGTGAGGCGACATCCTTGCACAACAACGATATGTCTTCCCACGTCGTGATTATAATTTAGCGTTTACTTATACGCCTGCTAGGCCGTTTAAAATTGGTCCACCAGCAGGTCACAGATCTCTACCGACATCGATTCTTTACTCGAACGTACCGTTAATCGGAACATCTACAAAATGGGAAAGAAAACTTTATTCTCCTTTGATTCGACGACAAACTTGACAGTTATATGTAAGCACAGAGGTACATATTAACATTTACATTAACATACATATATATAAAGAATATTACCTGTGCTTGTTTGTTCGGCTCAAGTCGTAACAGACAACCTACTTGTTGCGCTCTCATATGGACTATACCCGCACAAACAAAATTATCTGGATTTGGATCTATACCGTCGAGCAATTGCATTCCAAATCCTTGTAACTTTGTGCGCACCTGCGCTAAGTCCATTGGTTGCTGTGCTTTGAATATTTTTTGCGAACGTTGCTGATTCGCCCTAAACATTGAACATTAAACTGTCACTAGATATGAACACGTAACATAATGTATCTTTAAGATGTTAATGTTACAAACCCTCCGAGATTCTTCCACCGTGCAAAGAATGATTCGCCGTTCATTTCCGTGGGTTCGAAGAATTTATTAATTGTCAGTGGTAACTTCATAGATATCTTTTGTGGCACATTGTTGTAAATGAAGGAAATGTTCATGCTCGGCGTATCTGTAAACGTGAATGAAACAAAAACCAAACAATATATACCCAAAGATATTTTTAGAAACACCTGTCAAACCGACATACCGTTATAATCGTCGATACATTCAGCGTTGATCATTTGTTGAATTTGTGCTCCGGCTTCCAAAACTGGGTCAACCGGTTTCACTTGAATCGCTAATTTTGTTTGATTTTCATCGGACCAAGAGAGCTGAGGCTGGAAGCTATGCAACGCATATTGCGTCTTGTTGCCATAAAATAGCCCAACGCGGCCGAGATTTTGCCTAAACTCTGATTTCACTCCGATTTGTATTAAGTCATTTTCAAACAGCACTCCATTGTTTTTACAAACGAATCTGAAGATATAACGAGATTTAATTTTATATCGCAACTTTCGAAAAACAGTATTTTTTATTATAATTGTTTCTAAAGAGAAAGAAATTACTTACTTTTTAGGATTGTACGTATTTTGGGCACCATTTGTAGCACCAACTTTGTTTGGCATTGTATAAATATCTTCCAACATATCCAGAAGGACACCGGTATTGCTTGTCGGTTGTGATGATGGTGGAGTTGATAAGCCCAACAGATCTGCAGATGAATTATTAACTGCCGATGTAGCAGCAGTGGCCGGAGTTTCATGATGATTGGCATTTGGTGCAGGACTTTTACTTTCTCTAATTTCATTTTCTGGCACTCGCCCTGGTTTCTTTTTCTTCAGAACGGCTAAAATAGACGACTCCCTCTCCGGGAACGCCGGCATTTCTTCCAGCACCGTCGCCTGTTAAGTAGAAAAAAGTCGCTTGAGACATTACTATGATTACAGATACTTTCAACACAGTAGGTACATGTCGTACCAGAACGTCAGTGGAGGCAATGATGCTCAATTGAAGATACTCAGAGGCTCTCTGTTGTAATTCAGCATCCGCACTGCGCAAATTACTATGCTGTCTAAATACATCCTGAATTTGAGTTCTTATTTCAGGGAACAGATTAAC
The DNA here is from genome assembly GCA_914767735.1 of Anoplius nigerrimus. Classification (NCBI taxonomy): domain Eukaryota; kingdom Metazoa; phylum Arthropoda; class Insecta; order Hymenoptera; family Pompilidae; genus Anoplius; species Anoplius nigerrimus. The sequence goes on along the minus strand of OU612085.1, from coordinate 17,413,556 downwards.
AAATTTGATATACGTTGACAGCAATAACGCTCTGGTCATCGGAGAGCACAAATGATACTGCAACAGAAAGTGTATATTTAGAATCACTCAATTGAACGGGAGGGGCTTCGGAAATAATACTCAATTGTAATAAATACTTTGGAATGTAGCAGCTGAAATTGAACAGCTGGAGAAGAACGCTGATCGCCAGCAATGAGATTTCCGAATTCTCCGAGTATATAACCACCGACTTTTACCATGTTTTCGTGGCACGCTGGTGCTTGCAGAGCCTGCGCATGCCGTTTAAAAATTATACGCTCAAAGAAAATTGTTTCTGTCGTAAAATAAATATTTTAAAATTACCTCGAAAACTGTCTTCGCAGCATATCCCTGTACGTCGTCTCTATTGATAACGATTTGAATGACGCGATACCACACTTCCTCCGAAACGTAATCCCCCGCTATCCTGATTAAATTTAGGATAACGTCGACGTACCAGGTATAATCAGTGGCATATTTCTCGGCTAGAATTGCTACCTTTAAAACCATCTCTTCCCTAATCGAGTAATCAGCCGTTTCGAGGTAGTTCAACATTTCTTGTACTATTTCTTCAGCGTTGCTCTTATCACACATGGCATATAAAAGATCTACAGCCTGTTGTCTTACGGACACATCTTTTTCCATTTTCATGGACAATATAACGACTTCCTGATGTTTTTTGACGGCTTCGTGTGAGAACTCGGAGGTGGCCAGGTGGCACATAGACTCCAGTGCCAAGTAACGTAAATTTGTCTCACGATTTGATAAGAACTGACCAAGTTGATTACATGCTCGTACAAGCAAATTTGGCTCGCTATCGTTGTGAATAATTAAACTAATGGCTTCAAATAACACAGCATTTTTCGCATTTGAATGCTGAACTTTCTTCGACTTTGGTGGCTCTTGAGCTTTGTTCAATATAGTTTCCAAACATTCATTCAATCTGCCTCTTACACCCGGATCTTCAGCTACATCGCAAAATATTCGTGGATGACGTGCAACGTTACACCAAAGTTATTCTGCAAATTTCTTACGGATATTTATGTATAAGATTTTTTTTACCTGGTGGCGTATAATTTTGCAGTAATCGGAGCAATTTGACGGAAAGCCACGGTGCTGGTACAAAATAGTATGTATAGTCTTGTAGATCAGTATAACTGGACGTGACAATCTATGATAACAAAAAACGGAACAAAAACATGTAGCTACTTAATCCATCAAAGTATTGACATATACATAATCAGCACAAACATACCCTGCTCAATCTTGAAACTGCAAGACTAACGCAGCCTTTGTATTCATCTGGATTTCTTTTTACAAGTGCATCTATTAATGACGCTGCAGCAGTGACAACACCCAGATGTTGGTCATTTAAAAGATGAACTATTCGTGAAGTCCATTCGCCACCTGGAACAACATCTGGTGCAGTGCGTAGTAGTCTTAGCAAACATAATGCTGCACTTTGCTTCACCACATCCATAGTGTCCCTAAAAATGCAACATGACTATAATAATAATGCTGGTATGGGGGAAGTTATTGACTAAACGCTGATGTTAAAATGCACGTACCCTGAGACAAGCAGTTTTGGAATCTCATTGCCAAAGGCTTCAGCCATTTCCTTGCTACCAATGTTAGCAATACATTGCAATGCAAGATTAACGTGAATGGGATTACGAGATGCCAGATCATTCTTTATACTCTGGATTATTAACTTGATGAGATCACTGTTGGTATTTACTAGGACTGATATGAAAAGATAACCCTGGAAATAAACAAGATAATGTAACTCAGTAAAATAGTACGAAATCAAAAAGTTTCGATAAAATTTGTCAGTAGTGTATTAAAAAATTACAAAAATGTATATAATAATGGACCATGTAAGTATAGGATTTGTTCTTATTTCTCAGGACTAATTATAAAAACAATTTTAGATTCTGTCTTAGTACACTACTGAAATCTTTCACTTCACAAACATTGTTATAGGTGGAATATATACTTACAATTTGTTTTTCAGAATACTTATTTGATGACAGTAAGTTTACTGCTTCCATATGCCCAAAATCAATATCATGACCAAGCAAAAATATAAAAAGAAGTTTGCAGACATATTTCTTCTTTTGGTAACCATCAAGAGTCTTGTCCCCTTTAAATTTGCTCCGTATATTTGCAAGCTCCTTGTTTATTCTTTTTATTTCAGCTTCTTTACTTTTACCTGACAAATAGGAAAGCAAAAAGATAATATAACAATTCTACAGTATAATGCATGTGTATGTAAATAGAAAGGTTGAACACATGTGCTTGTTGACTTAAAATAAACAAAAGTATATAATTAAGCACTTTCATGTGAAAGTCTATCTATTATATTTTGTGTGACGCATGTTGGTGCAAGTAACTTAATCCAATGCGATAATTCTAAAAATATCTGAGAACAGAATTGTGATAGTACTTTGATCATTTATTTTCTGTAGAAAATAGAACTATGTCTTAAACATAACATTCACATGTTTGTATTTTGGCTACAGATATCTAGGACATATTACAGATAGTGTTGTATTATAAGATACCAGGCACTTTTTATGTATAAGTCAATAATACAGTAGACAATGATTAGGATTTGGGAACAATATATACTCTAATAATATTTTATATTCCTGTATACAGTAAAAATGGCACAATGCCATTTGGCTAAGTATCAAAGATCTCATTATTGATTTATTTGTTCTCATAAATATACACACTAAAAAACCCAATTTTCATACATTATACATTATAAGGGAGGCATAAATAACAACTTCCCCAAAAATGTAATAATAAGCTCAATTAATTGTACATTGTACCATTACTCAATGGCTTGGTATGTATATCTCCATTCATTCTTCATAAAGCACATTAGGGTCTCATTATGTGATGCCAAAGTCGTACATATTGGTGTTCGAAAGTCATGCTCTATCAGGAAGATAGGCCTGTATCAAAGCTCCGCCCCCTATCTCTTACTATACTCTGCATCAAACATTCTGCATGCCACAGTAATTTTAATAGTATCGTATCTCTGAATGGGTGGAGTAGTAGTTGCCGTCCAAGAGATAAATGAGTAATATTTAAACAGAGTAAAAAAATATTTAAAAAGCAAATGCATTTTTCAGAACTTGGGAGATAGTCAAACAATAATCAAACTAAAGTGTTTGATGAAAAACTGCATTATTTGGAATAATGTATTATCAACAAAAATATAATAATAAAACTCACAATTTCTAATATCTGAAATGAATACAGCTAGTCCTCGCATCCCATCTCCCCTCACAGCCGGCATCTTGTGTTTCTTTCCTTAGAACAACCTGTGAATAAGATTATATTAAGTGATACTTACATGGCTCTATTCAACTTCACAGACAGATTATGAATGAAATTATTTTATGAATAAACACTTTGTGCAATTGCTTCTCTTTCCCTTTCTCACCCTCACTTTTCAGTACATATTTAAGATCTAATCAATGTAAAGTAATATTTCACAGAATGGAAACCAGTTATTTTATCGCTAAACGATCCGTTTCATCGTCTCTTTTCTGAATACGATAGGTGAATGAAAAAGCTGTCATCTACACTTCCCATGAAAAAAGGCAGACGTGCCAGTCTGCGGCCACCTTACGTTAACCGCAAAAATTGAGGAGAGAACCAGCTTGAGGACGTGCTCGCGTGTCGTCGGCACCGGAGGAAAATCAGTTGGGTGAAAGAAAGCCGCTAGGGCCGTGTCCCATAATTATCAACCTACCGACCAGCGACTTTTGACAGCGGCACCGTACGCATTAGCACCGACTGGGAAGCAGATTTCCTCCGCAATTGGGGCGTACGATGCCGTACGAGTGAATTTCAATTGAATACACTCTGGCGCGGCAACGCAACAATCGTGACGTATCGATCGAGAGAGCAAACAAAGTATTTCGAAAGAGAAGACAGATCGAACGACGCCTCTCGTCGTTCTGACCTACGGTGCCTAAAGGGAGAGGAAGGCTCCTCTACTGCGTCGGGCACGGCGATCTTTTCGAAGCACAGATTACTCTTAGCGAGTGCCGGACTACCGACGTAGTTGCAGTACGTACCGATCTAGATTATGGTAGTGTTCACGCGCAGCTCGATCACGGTGTGTACAGTAAGCGTGAAACTATTCGCGAGTCGGTGCCTGAGATTTCGTGGCTGTCGCCATTTGCAACCGCTGACTAGCTGACGGCTACCCGTCAAATACCATTGCGCATGCGCACTGCCTCTGGCGCGGGACTACATGCATTTCGAATTTAAGCGAAGCATATCGTACGTCAAGTTTGCCGCCGAATTAAACGTGCAATCGAAATTTTCTACTTTATCCAAATGTTTTTAAGTTTGAAGTAGCCATGAGACTATTGTTTAATTCACACATTTTTTATATATTGTTTTTTGTTCTTTGGTAATTGAAGAATTATTACCAGTAGTTAAATACAGAAGGCTGTCTAAATATTTTCACGCAAATGCATAGTAGGTTCATGTTTTATATAAAATACCAAGGTCTGTACAAAAACATTTTTATTAGGAAAATCACATATGTATATAAACTACTATTAAACTAATCAACGGATGCTTGTATTTTCTCAAGTAACATTTCAAGCCTATCCTTCATGACAGGTTGTCCTTTCTTTGTCTTTTTCGACAATTTTTTGTAAGTCTGCATCTTCTTCTGTTTATACTTTTGCAATGCTTCTTCTTTCTCTGCTTTTCTTCTCTCTATTTCTTCTTTCCTATTATTCTTTTCAGCCTTCTTTCGTAAAAATTCTTGCTTTGCTTTGTAAAATGCATTTGGTTTCCTTTCTACCTGGCCGCTGCAACAAAAAGATTGTTTCAATAATCTATCACTTTTAACAATCTGCAAAGTACAATATGGTTTAAAATAATATATTTGCATGCGTAATGTGTACCTTGTTTCACCATCTTGTTCTGTATTATTTTCTACGGGTGGTTGTCCTTTACTGTTTCGTTGTTCTTTATGCAGTTCCTTATAGAAACCGCGTAAAACAGCTTTTTTCCTACGATCCTCCCATTGGGTAACTATGAAAAAATATAAAACTTTGAAAATACTGTCTAACCTATAAGATTATCTACATAACCTTTCTTCTGTGTACATACCTTTAAACTTATTACTGTACTTCTGTAATCTGTACTTTTTTTTATCAAACGGTTTCTTGGTATTTTGCTGATTGACTTGTTTACCTCGTTGTTTAGTTTGTTTGTTTTCTTTCGAGGTACCTTTAGCATGTTCTTTCATGATTGCTCACGGTATAGTCATATGTTAGTACCAATGAATTATGCGAGAGGGCTCAGCAGGACAATCAAGCGCGCGTCAAGTGGCGACAACGTATGTAAATGGAATTCTATTCTACTTCATTCAATATAAGCGTGGAACACTACAATGGCAATCCCTCCGTAGTTGACGACATCCAATTATTTAAGTACGACGTTAGGGTTATCTTGACACTTATTAGAAATAACAAGAGATTTTTACATTTCAAAATATCTTAGTAGTTCTTTTCTAAAAATTTAAGAATTTGTAGCAACATTAGTAGCACTACTTGTCAATACTGTTATGGAATTTGTAGAACGTCCGTTATTTTTTGATATAACATTTTTCTAACTATTAGCGCAAAATCATTTTGAGCTGTAGAATAGTGTGTTTAAAGTTGTCCATTTGTAGATTTGTTCAATATGTACAAATTTACAATACACTACACCGATTTGAACAAATCCACATCAATTTTTTTCTTTAAAATAATGAAACAAGACAATGCTCTAATTTTTGTATTTTCGTGACATTTGATGCTACAGTATTCCCATTGAATCATCACAAAGCAAAATGTAATACTATCAAAATATTGTTGCGCTTGAACATGAGCACCCCCAACAAACTCCTGAAAATGTAAGATACTTAACGCTTTGCTTCATATTTCATACTTTCAAAGTATACGTCTTTATACATATGTTATTAATTTTAATATATACAATTGAACACTTTAATTGGAATCCAATAAAATATTTGTTTGCTGACACATGTCTGGTCGTTGCTTGATTTCGCCCACTTTTCCGTTCCACGTGACAATAACTCCGACGAGTTTCTATCCACGTAAACCATGATACTTACACAATCATTTTCAACGAAGCGTATCTACCTATCATCGCCTTACGTGCAGATTTATTCGCGGCAATGACATTGGTACTCAGTACAACAGATTACGAACACAACTACGATCTGCATCCTCCGTCTGTACGCTTCCGAACGAGGCAAACAAGTGTGTTGCAAATGGAAGTAACGGAATTGATCGCTCTCCTGCCGCAGCACAGCTTTTAGTGGTAACAGTACGTGCACAATAATATTTCTTAGTAAAGGTGCGTTTTGTCTAACGAACTTTTGACGAACGCTAACGAAGTTTTGTTACTCTTAAACAAATGCGGATGAATATTTATTTTTCCGGCGGATACCGGCGACGGAAAACTGTTGGTCCCGCATCGCAGATTTCGGTGGATTATTACCGACAGTTTGGCGCGGAGAAGAAAACAACTAAACTCGACGTTGTAGAAAAGATAGTATCTCTTCGGCACGCGCTACCGCCTATTAATAGCGGGTAAAATCTAAGACAGCCATAGTATCCGAGGCCAGATTCGTCTGAAGGAATTCACTGATCAAGCAACCCTTGGTCTGTCATTCTCGCACGTCCCAATGTCGAGGATGCGATGGGAAATAGAATGACTTTAGGAGCCTTCACGGCGATACACGTGAAGCCAGTGGAGGATGCGGAAAGAATTAGATCCACGATCAGATTGGCGCAACAGATTTATTTTGGGTTCGCGTTTGTACTCGGTACTGGCGGCGCGTGCAGCAACAGGCACAATATAGTGTTGTGTATGCTGCACGATAACTGAACATCTATTGTAGCACTATTTGTATAGTCCATATGCTTGAAAGCCTCTAAGTAAAACGAATGTATGCCGCAGCTTCGTTGCAAAGCATTAAATTAATTCTTTATGCCAAGGTTTTTCAATGTCTCACACACCTAAGCGATTTTGCACAATGAACTTCTTCAAGCTTTTTCTTATAACCCGCAGTTGATTACCGCAAACTTAGAACTGAATGGTCCTTTATGTCAGTCACTTTGTTTCTTCTTCTGGGTTAGTGCGCGTTCTAATTGTAAGTAAATTGTTCGCGTTGTTCCGTACAATTTTCTTATTTCCTTTATTATTCTTGTTAATCTGGCAGTTACTTATTGCTTAACATGCATTAGTGCCACACGGTATTGCTGTTTCGTGCAAATAATGATGGAAGAGGATTAATTGTTTAAGAAACTTTAACTTGCAGTTGTGCGTCATTTACCGTATCACGTCCTACTTCCAAATCGACATAACAAGACGGTAACAATGAAATAAAAGAGTAGCGTACACGATACTCATCACTCATTAGGCACAATGTTGGTACTGTATTCGAAAGAGGTAGATCAATCCCTTCTGCACGTACGTTCGTAGAACTATGCGTTATAATTTTGATGTCGTTTGTTATCCGTTATAATGTCTATCGCATATTTTTGGTAGAGAATTGGTTAACACGAACACGTAATGTAATTACGTTTACTGAAACTGTAATAATATGCATTGAACGGCCCTCTGTGAAAAAACAAAATAACAGCACTACATCCCTTAATTGATTTGTAATTATATGATGTAAAAAAATACGAAGATGTATACTTTCTAATATACACCATACATTTATTTTGACGTATCTATTTTCGTCCTGTTCTTCTTCATTTCTCTTCATATGCCGGGCAGCTGAATCGATCGCCTTATTAAAATTACCTTGTATTCATGTAACAAGTTCGTGAGCAGCCCATATTAGGGACCGTTGTGACGCGCATCTATCGATCCGTGATACTTCTGTTGAGGTGACGTCACGAGAGTCACGTTCCCCCACGCAAAGGTAGTGCGGAAGCCGAAAGGATTACGGATCGATATTTAAGAAAAAAAGAGTGCAGATCGAAAAAACTCAGTAACGGGAAAGTATTTTGAGGCACTCAAGGGCACTGACTTTGACATACTTAGTTACGAAGCAGTTGCAACTGCATCATTTCATTTGATTCACTCTAATCTGCCTTAAAAGGTATGCCAAAGCGCTAGGACGCCTGACATATATGTACATGAGTGTAATCAAAGCACGATGTAACTTGCTGAAATATTGACTATCTTACAGAGAAAATTATATTGCAATTTTTCATTGTTCAAAGTAGAAGAATTTATATAATAAATTGTGATTGGAGTTACAACGCGTAAGTTAATGGACTCACAAAGCTATTTCCAGTTTCTGCATGGAACATACCAGAAGTATGAGATAGAAGCAACGTAATGCAAGAAATAGAAGTCACATACTACGATACATATCGTGTATTGACACGAGAAGTCCAGTCTCGAGTCCGTCGTGAGTTGATGCTGATCAAGCATAATTACGAGAATGGGATGCCTCCCCCTGGAGTTGACTACCATCCCCTAGTCTCGTTTACGCACGAATTTCAACTATGTAGCCATTCCGCGATGGTTGATTCATCCGCGGAAATCCTTGGCCAGGGCGTGCGGTAGAACTATTTATGAACAATCAGAAGGCGTCGTGACGCGCCTGCCCATTCAGTTACGTTTCGTCTATGACGTTACAAAGAGCCGAAATAAACTCGGCATCATTCGATGGTTCACTTCACGCGGGGAGAAAAATTTCGCTGCATGACAGTGCAGAAACGTGACGTTAAAATTCTTGTTGGCGTTTGCGTGGGCGTCGCTTGAAATTCCGCGAACCGTATGATACACTAGAAATTGTGCACTTGCTGCTCCGCATGTCCTACAGTAATCGGCGATATATGGTTGTAAATAAGCGACCGTACTAATTATTCATTTCTATAAGTATACGGCATTTACTTTGAACTACCGTAAATGATAAATGGTGTAGCTGAAAAGGCAGATGCCATCAGCGATTGGCGGATAAGATTCTGATGATCAGTATTGATTTAATTTGTCGGACAATAGTTTTCATTAACCAATGCTGCATTGCATAACGAATAGGTGTGACATTACTGATCCGCTCCGGTGATTGATAACTTGGCAACTTGCTTATACGTATTGTTGACTAGCATTGAACATTTTTACACCGTGTAGAATCTAATTAGTTATTAATCGTGCCAATGATCGGTATATGCCCGATTATGGTTTGTTAATTGTTAAGTGCATATTGCATCGATGAAACCTACTATATCTTCCTCTTTTCTGACTTCTTACTGTGTGTAACGATCTGCCAGTAACTTCCAACTTAATCGGATTAACATCAATATTTAAAATCTACTTTCGACTACATTGCAATGCATATGCTTCACATGTTTCAAAGACGTCGAATGGAGAAACTGGCAGATGAGCTTGTTAATTTTATTTTGGGCGATTGGACTTCTGTTTTGTATTCCCGTATTTCGTGTCGAATGCATACACTTTGTGTCTTTTGTGAAACATTGTCAGGTACAATTTAAGATGATTTAAATGCACTGTACACTTGGCAGGAAAGCAGAGAATAGGTAAAATTCATGTAATTTACACGTGTTAGAGGAATTTCGAATTCTCGAAGATTCTAATTTGGTAACGCTGCCTCAAGAGGTAAAATATAGATGTTATGAATTTGTTTCTTTTTCGAGAAAGATCAGTAAGGAAGGCATTGCGCGTGTTAGTCATCGTTCTGGACCGAACACAATAGCTTATTTTGTCTAATCACAAATACATAGACCGACTACGCCTACGAAAATTGCATAATTAATTCATGGAATAACGTTCCGTATAAACGCACGATACGAATGCCACTTGAATGATCTGCCAATCATTTTTAGATCTTATTATATGCATTAGGCACGCTCCATTTATATTGCGAATAAAATATTTTCCTGACTAATTGGTTAATTTTAAACTGCTGTAATAGTAGTTATGTTAAACCAAGGCATATAGTCATGCGCTATTTTTGTATTACAGTATTAATTTAAATATGATTTATCATTTATGTTCTTCGAATCTTTCAACAATACTAGTTAACAATAGTAATTTATTTTAATCCAACATGCCCGGCTAATTTTTCAAACATGGTACACTATGAAAATATAATGCACGGTTTATATTTTGTATGGCAAAATATCTCGTAGTATATCGTACTTATAAACGTACAATATTGAGAAAAAACGTTTGTTATTAACAAAAGATATTCTACTTGAAGGTCCAAAATAAACGAAGTATTTAATTCAATTCAATTCTGTTTAAATGTATCAAACGAAAAACTGTAAATAAATTTCAATCGCGGGCGAAGCGTGTCAAAGATCGTGAACATTCGTGAGCCGTTCGGGCCGCGTGCGCGAGCACGATGTGTTCCGAGGGCGGCCGAACACGTCCGAGGGTTGACGGAGGCGGCGACCGGCGGATCGCGACTATTTAAGGGGCAATGAGTGAGCCGCGCTCATTCTTAGACGAGACGTTCGAGCGTACGAATCGTTAGAATTCGATATCAAAGTAACCCCGCACTCATTCAACCGCCTTCGCGTCGTTGCATCCGTGTGCCTTCCACTCAAGGTTTTCTTGTCAGTGGATTGTGATACATAAGTTGCGTGTGTCCGTACCCCAAACAAGGACGAAAACATGGCCGACAGTGGTATTAAGCGCAACATTCCGATCAAGCTCGGTGACTTCAGCGTGATCGATACCGAGTTCTCCAACATACGGGAGCGTTTCGACGCCGAGATGAGGAAGATGGAGGACGAGATGTCTCGATTCCGCAGCGAGCTGATGAACCGCGAGAGTAACAACTTCTTTAAGAGCACCACCAGGTACGTCTGTCAGCGTGGCAGGTTATGACATGCACCTATATAACCTAAGTTACTATCGAGTACGTGTGCGCGTATCCGGCAAGGCCTAGCACTTACGTGCCTGTCCGGCCGATGCCGAATTCTTATGAATTTTTTAACTTCTCTCTCGTCCGCTATGTTGAGCGCACACGCTTTGTTTGTAAAGGCGTCACTCTTTGACCGTTCAGAGACCCTTTCGTCTACCGGCTTTGAAGGCCTAGGTGTCTTTCAAGACGTTGTCGCTTGTTTACATAGAACCGTGAGCCATCACGTCCTTCGAATGTACATAAAGTCGGGAATTCGTTGCGATTTTTTTTTATTTCTTAACTGTCGAGATTGGTCGATATTGAAACGAGCTTTTTTCCACAAGCTTGTGTCTTTTACGTTCTGGATATGTAATTTTCGACGCATATACATAATTATGTTACGTCGCGTGTTTAGTAGTTAGATGCTGAGTACGTCATCTATGATATTATTTTCTTCTTACCCGTAGCTTTTAAAGAGTTAAGAACAATTCGATTTCTGTTCCTGAATAAAACTGAAAGATGAGCGTTCTTTAAAAAAAATAGACGTGAAAATGTTATTGATTATGTAATGAATTTATTAAATTCTCTAAAGTAATTATTCACATTGCTAATTATTCATAGTTTGTTTCATCTAAGGTAATTCAGAACCTATTGTGTAGGTTAGTTAAAGATCTATAAAAAATGTCAACAACACGACGTATGATATTTATTACGATGCCTAATTTCACCGACCGAATTGTTACAATAATCGATGCTGCACTTGAAAATTGAACGTCTTTTTTATATGAAACATTAAACATTTAAGACTTGCGAGTAGGACAGTTTTTACAAGAAACTTCGCAGCCTCACCATACAGGCATAATATCATGGACACATAACTGACTATACGTAACGTATGTAAAAGACGTCCTACGAAGACCGTCAAAATTTGCTCCAAATATCGCTTCCAAACTTATTTTTGTCCATGTTAAACGTTCCAATTTTAATGCATTGGCTTCTGAATGATCGAGACTAGGAGTCGCACATTCTTAAATGTCTGTCACAGTTGAGATAGCACACCTCTATTTCATCCTGAAATCTGTTGTACCACCGTTCGTTATCTATCCATCGTTCATCAAGAGAACCGGCGCCGACGGTTTCTAGTAGAACACAGTAGCCTTGGTGTCACGTGTAAAATGCATTGCCTCGCACCTATGTACATCAGGAAATTCATTGGCGGTGCACCAGTCCGCATATCTCACCGATCCGTCCTGAATAACGTTACTACCATGACGTAAACTCTTGCAGTGCAGTCAAAAGTGGTACGATTTTACCTGGAATGCTGTTAAATGTCCTGGGCGACAAAAAGTGTAAAAACAATAGATCCTCTTAGCAAGATACATTTGAAACACGTATTCAGCTGCATCATTCTACGCAAATGTTAAAGGATGGAAATATTATTGGAGGACAACGAACAAAATTGTCTACCGGATCATTATCCGCGTACATGCTAGAGCAATGAAACTTTGGCATCCCAGCAGTCGTTCGTAATTTGGCAATTTATTTGCAATTTCGGTGTAGAGGATATGATTGACATTTTAATTCGGATCAATACAACACATGTTTTTCTTTCTGAATGCGCATATTCATTCGGTATATTCCAGTAACGCAGTCGCTATTTTTAGAGGTTTCGTCATTGCATTCAAAGACAACAAGCAAGACAGGGAGAGCGAGCGAATGAATAAGAGAAAGAGATTTCCCCTCGTCATTCGTCCCGGGTGTACGAACGACACGGGAGAGAAACGAAGATATGAACCTACAGTTTGGTCACTAAGAACCCACCGTTGCCCGGTTGTTCGAGGAACGTTGCAAAATCTTTGCCTTATTTGTTACATCACATTACCGTGCGTGGAGCATGTAATTCTGAATATGCTTAATCCAGTGCAACTTGATGCATTTCTCACGTCAACGAAAAAGTCAGGTTCATTTATTTAATATGGAGCTTAAGTAGCACATAACGTTTGTTGAGAAGTATGAATGATATAAAGGTGGTGTATTCGGATGTCTATTCATATTTTCTTCACAATGACCAGAGAATGATTATGGTTTGAGTTGATTATAAAGTTGCACTAAAAGAAATTGACTTATGCACTTACAAGCTCTTTGGACGAGAAGTTTGACAGTATGTATTGGGTAGACATCAACCGCTTAAATGCTTACCATATGTCAGATCTACATACATCGCGGATGAACATTTCAAATGGCGGATAGATATTGTAGCTGTTTGTTGTGTTTTATGTTGATCTACGTCGCATTCCACAGAACAGATTATCTATTCGTTTCTGATTTATACCTTCTGATGTTACAACTTTAGAAAAAACTGTCCTGGGTATTCGTAAACTTCATTTCTTTTAAGACGCTCCGAAATATCTGAACTTGCTGTAATGTTATAGTCGATACTCAAGTAAACAAGTTTGACTTCTTAAATTTAGTTGTTCTTTGGAATTTTGTATTTACTAAAAAAAAACGTCAGAAGATGTTGTGACTGTAACAAAAATAGAAAACAAAACTCTGTTGCAAACATTTGAGGGTTCATACTTTTCATTTTCTTCTTACTTTACGTTTAAACATTCTAACTTTACTGGTTAAGGTACTTTCATTAACAGAGTCTACCAGTGAAAACTATATTTGCGTATTATAATGAACATTTTGCACATCGTAACTAGCAATTAAAATTTTCTGATATACGGTGGTAAAATTGTTCTACCACCCCAACGTCGGCTTAAATAGTCATTACCTGTACATGTGCGCTAGATGTTGCATGAAAACGGCCTTGACATTGACGCTGCCCCAGTGTGATTAAAATCCCCACTTGCCGAGGCGAATCAAGTACGAAATAATGCCGCGTGTATAACGTGCAAAGGTGAGGCGCTTGTAGAGACTAACGTATGCCATTTTGCGCAGTAATTTTTCTGACATCGCAGCGGCTGCACGCAAAGTTACGCCGATATCGTACTTCTAACGGCCGAATTTTCATCGCGCGTGATTATCCGTATCGTTTCTCCAATTTTTGATAATGATTGTCGACGAAGAACTCTATCCGCCTAGGCACAAAACAGTGATCAAGTTTTGGTACGCAGTTCGTGCACGAAACATCATTCGACAACATTACACAACGACTTACACTTGTTAGTGCTTCTAGTTCTCCTTGCACCACGATGAACATTTTTACTGAGGGCATGCATCACCATTGTTCTACATTATTCGAAGTGTTAGGAATATCGTACATTTCTGCCGATGTTTTGAAATGGATAAAGTGACACTGTGTAAAACATTTTTTCCACTTTGATAAGTTACATTGTAACCATGATTAATATTGCTACGTTCGTATCTAGACAAGTTTCTTATCGTCCATCAACTTTTATCTATATGTGATTAGTTGTATTTTTTCCAATAATTAATTATAATGAATTATCAAATTCTTGTATGAATTACCGTCGACGTCAGTTAGACGCAAAATTCTATAAAGAAATGATAATCGGCAAGATGATATATCGACTACAATTTTCATACAATACGATTCCTTGCGGACAGTACTGTGCAATAAAGTGCAAAGAATTTTCGCATTTAAAAATAAAATTTGTTTGAGTTTGTCATTGTAGTGCTCTGTCTGTATACTCAATAATAATACATATTTCTTGTCTTATCTGATTAGAATATATATAGGTACATACAGAAAGGTAATTGACAGTTTAAATGTCCATAATCATTTCTGACATGTAACTTCATATTATTTGCATTATACAAAGAAAATTGATCTAATTCCGGGTGTACATAATTATGTCGTGTGAGAAATAATATATTATTAGTGTCGTTATCATTTTTTGCCGTTATCAATGTTCGTATTGTTTTATAATGACTAAGTGGAATGTAAATGTTGGCTAACATCATCTTTGCATTTGCATCTTTTCAACATCGTTGCTTCTTTCACAGAATGTTGAAAGTGCCGATGAAACTGAGCATAAATTCTAATAATGTGCGTAGTATTGCCTGACGTAGGATGAATAAAGTGGTTTGTTGTATTTAGTTCTTATCTTCGTCAGTCTTATGCTAATGACGATCCGAGCAGCATGAATTCTGTTCATTCAGCGGTTGTGTCATTTCCGCATTGCCACGATCTTATCGACATTGTTAATCATTTGTGGAAATCGCAACGGTGACACATATTTTAATAACACCCTATACGTTCAACGACTAATAAGGTATAACATCTGGCGCACAGTACAATTAAACATTAATTAATAATAATGTTAAAAGGTATGGTCTTAAAAACTTTGTTCAATGTTTTTCTCAGACAACTGACTTTACCTATAGCCACTAAAATTTGTTGTTTATTACATTATATAATTCCGTAAGGCTTAAAAAATGTTAATGGATGAAGCAAATAAAAAGTTAATTTTACGATGTACATCCTTTACGTCTTGTCCCTCCTGCTGGGTCAATTATCGACTACTTTACTACGCATCATAAAACATACCTGTTCATTAGGGGTTTCGGGCTGGAACGTTTGCCAACGACAATTTAAATCTGATAAACATATATATTTTGAATGCATTGGGCCATTTTGCAAAATTCTATATAAATTTGCCAAACTGTTACGCCAGCTTATTTTTTCTCAATGCAATTACTATAAGTTCCTACAAGCTCAGATCTCAAAATAGATGTGAAAGAGATACATATGGTTGGTATCAATCGGGATCTTGGTTGAATCTGTGGGAGGTGAACATGGACCATCGCGAAGTCCGGATGAAATCATGTGCCTATGACGTAATCTCTTACTCAGAGACGAGATTACCGCAAATAGAAATGTATCTGGAATTCGAAATCGATACTCATAAACGTATTTAAAATGGCAGTGTTGGTTTGTTTATAAATTTGATCTTGTATTGTGTCTTGGCTAGTCATGCCTAGACATCAACAGGAAATGATCTTTGATTGATATCCTTACCTTCGAATTATATTGTCATAAAGGCAGCACAATGATCATTGAAAAATATTAAAGATTTATAGATGCGCATTGCGCTAACTCTAATTCTTCAAATGTTTCTCTTGCGCGTCGTAAACTCGAGTTCTTTAAAGAACAATATTTCTTTAATGAACTTAATTCTTACGCTTCACTGTTACGCAGTTTTGTAAGGCAGCTTCTTATAATTAAAGGAAGCACAATTAACTCAAACAAAGGCCGAAACAATATATTCCGCAGTAATAACATTCGGTGCCACAGAAAATTCGGCTGATTCGGCAAATTCTATTTTGATCAGCGCGAAAACTCGCGGGAGCAAATTAGGAGCGTAAATCGACTGCGATATTTTGGGACAGCCGAACGTATCTCTAATGCCTTGAGCATCGTGTATTAACCAACGACAGGAAATTACCTCTCGTGGCGTCCGAAACTCAGCTCGTTACTCAGTTTCGGTTAGTAATTATTTCTTAGCCGTTGAGCTTGAACTTTCATAGAGGAGCCGGAGTCTTCTACTCTCGGAGAGAGGGCAATGGGGAGGCTTAAACCATTTTACTCCGAGGCACTTGAACAGCGACGTGCACTCGCAGAATGCGTGCTTAGAAGGTATTAGCACAGTTTCCCTTTCCACGTATTCACACGCTTCGGGAATTTGCGCTTTCTGCAGGAATGCGATAGAGAGGATTAGGTTTAGGTCGCTTCACCTTCCATCGCTGGGTCGACACGCTTAACCCTTTCGCGACGGCGGTTCGCTCCGCGTAAGCGACTCCACTGAACGGGGCGCCGCGCCGCAAATCTACACAGAGCGCGTGCACAGTCTCATACGATGAAATTCGGCAGTTCGTATTCCTCAAACCCTTCTTACAATTTGTCATCTTCAAATCTGAACCTCAACTGTTACGCTAATACTCGAATGCAATAATGTTATCTGCCGTTTTGGATTAAGCTCAACGTTGCCGCTGCTAAGCAGAAAGGTCGCTTCGCGCTCGCCGGATATATCCGGCGGTAGGCCCTGGCGATCGTTTCATGCTCGCCGGATTTATCCGGCGGTAGGCTCTGGCGGTCGCTTCGTGCGCGCCGGATATATCCGGCGGTAGTCGCGAAAGGGTTAACTACATTAAAGCAATCATTGAGTTGCCGTTGACTGTTCGCGTTACGTAACAGGTGAACGGGATGTTGATGAGTTACTTTATCAGCGTGTTACGCGCGTACACGTAACGACGCACGCTGGAAGGACGATTGAGTTCCGAATTTTCTGTGGAACACCGCCTATGAATGCGCCTCGGTGGACGAGAGGCATCTTGCCTGAGAGATTGCGATTGAGATTAGATTAATTGGAAGATTGGCGGGACTGTGCGGTGCATTTGATAGTCTACTGTATCGAAGTGCAATTTAATGCTTGTGTATTATTGAATTGTACGACGGCGTAATTGTTGCTTTGAAACGTTTCGGCGTCGATAGGATCTTCAGTGCACCACTATACCTGAAAATTGGTTTGCTTCAATTCGGTCGGGTGCGATAGTGAAATACATTGTGTAAAAGTTTAATAGAAGAGGGTTTTAAATTAGTCGTGCGATGCACGCCATTAGGAATGTACGATTTTGTTAAATGATACAAGTTAGTTGACTTTAAATTTATTCACTTCTACAAAGCAATCATGCAACTCGACTCGTCATCTTATACAAAGAAGATTTCCTAACATACTTTACAGTTATTCCGATTACATAGCTCTTTTTACGATATCGTGGGTTGACATGATACACCATATTTAGCGCTTTTATTGAGTCGGGAATCTAATGATATAAGACGTACCAAAGATGTCGATTCAGATTACAAATTATATTTGATCTTCCTATCACTCGTGTCGTTTCATAAATAATTTTGTCTTTTCACGTTGAACATTGTGCAACGAATGCCACTATTACTGGTAACATCGATAACACTGCTTTAGCAGTAATAACTCCAAATGAACCACTGTTGATTTATATTGATAGAACTCTCCTTGGTATTACATTTTCATTTGATTCTTCGTAATATTCATTCAGCATCATCTTTCTTCGCCTATACCGTGAACTATTGAGCACCCTATGTAACTCGTAACCGCTGGAGTTTTTAGCCGCCGCGAGTTTCCTGTTGCCTAGTTAAGTAGTCATTGTTGCATTCAACGTGCGAGGCAATTTGCATGATTCAGGGTAGGCTATCGCTCTCGCGATGCTATCAGCGACTGCATTCATTAGCCAACGAAAAATGCGAGATTTAGTTCTGGGAGATGTCGGTGTATCAAAGGCAGTTTATGTGTATTGGATACTGTAAGAATGGTTTCACCCAATATGGTGTTAATCGCATACTTCAATGGAGTAAGTGATACAAGGTGAAATACACAATGCTTTTTAATGGTTTGTTTTTAAGTGGGGAATGGTATGAAACTATGTGAAGCTTGTAGCTGAATATGGTGAGAATTAGCTGAATATGGTGAACATCGAAATATTTCTGTAAGGCTTAAAAGAAAGCATCGTTCACTGAATCCGTAAGAACCTTTTGCAAGAGCATAAAGAAATAGAGGAGTGCCCACTCGTATGTCATGGGTGTCATAAGCTTATATCTTTCCCATCGAATTTCTTTGGAGAGAAATCGTATTGTGAAATGAAATCATCAGACTCCATACATAAGGAAGATATGTAAAAGAAATTTTAAATGTCATGGGATAACATAGACAACATTGAAGACGTTAGATCTTAGACTGCAAAAACCATACAACATTTTTTCCAGAGAATATTATACAATATCTATGAAACATATAAGTTCAAATAGAAGATTATCTATTTGCTGTACGATTAAACTATTACACTGTGCATACACAGACAGGTTTGCGACCGATAAATGCTTATGAAGTTAAAATTGGCCGCAAACTGATTGAAGTATGTGTGTTATACCGTAAGCTTTGCTTCGCCGAACGGAAAGATCTCGTTGCTGCGTCCTCGTTCAGCAGAAATAGCGAGTTTGCAGGTAGAATTAGACACAATGTAATGCGTCTACAATTGTCTCGTGCGGGAGTAGTGGGGGAGAGTGAGAGAGAGAGAGAGAGAGAGAGAGTGAGGGAGAGTTTGAGAGGGACGGGAAGAGCGAGAAAGACGGATTGCACTACGTAACCCTAATTACAAGAACGAGAATGATCTGGATGCGATTCGTCCACGATCGTCTTCTGCTCGCGATATTTTCGTTCACGACGGCGCCGTGAAAAGATGGCAGCCGGCCAAAGAGTCAAAGAATATGGCCCGTCATAATCCGCTCGTTGCTCGATCTTTGCACATCCACCGTTCAAAAACATCCTTCAAGATCTCGATCGTCACGCTTGACCTTTCGCGGTCTCTTAAGACCCGACACGTACCTGCCTCCTCTTTCTCCTTACCGGCAGGGATAATTGTGGTGTACCGCATTCTACGCTTCTCTCCCACGACTATATCTGTCCTCGTCGCACCTTCTACGTTCGTTAACACAGACCTGACAAATATAACGATCAGCTCGATAAAGACTCTTCATTTTGTATGATCGAAAGTATATTGCTCATACACCAGGTGTTATAAATATGTATTTCTTCGTATTCGAGTTTCAGTGATTTTTTATATAAAAATTAAATAATGTAGACAAATTCACAAAGACTTTAACTGGTTGCTACACTTGTAAACATGCATAAATATACTTATATACCAAAACAGACAGACAATGCTTTGGTTACATTTAATATTGTTAAAGTGCCATTCATAAATTACATGCACATGCATGTAAGTCCTAACAGTAATACTGTCAATGTTCTCCTCGGATACAGCCGTTTAATCGAGAATACTCGTTTCATTCATGATGTACAGCATCGGATTGTGAGAGTGCTTCTTTCTTCGCAATCTTCCGTTTCCTCCTGTACGCCTTCTTATCCATCTTCTGAACGTGACTGTAGCTATACTCGTAATTTATCACCGTTTTAGAAGTAACGCTACCGGCCTGCTGTGAACTGTTTTTTCTTTTTTACACTCCTTCTTTTTTGCTTCTTTCTCAAAGAGAAGACAGAAAGTAAAGTGCCCCCGGCCTTAGAAAT
Organism: Anoplius nigerrimus; assembly: GCA_914767735.1. Lineage (NCBI taxonomy): Eukaryota > Metazoa > Arthropoda > Insecta > Hymenoptera > Pompilidae > Anoplius > Anoplius nigerrimus. The sequence continues at coordinate 17,393,507 of OU612085.1, read as the reverse complement.
GTGCATGCGAAGAGAGCACAATTTATTTTTGTGTAGTAAACTGTGCTTGCGTGGATAGTTTTGCTAGAAGCTGTTTTAATGAAGGACAGACAGTAGTAATCACTAATATAAATTCTTCGTACATGGTATAATAAGTTTCCATACATTTTCCATAGTTAATTATCTCCGCCGAGAAGTATCCGGTCTCATAGTTTGTAGAATGCAAAATAATTAAATTCTAATATACCTAAGACGTTACGAATGCTTAAATTGTGACTCTTTAGTTCACGTCTAAGCATCAGTTGCCAACGTCATATAATTGTCCGAAAGTTCGAGACTCCCACCGTGCTCGTGTCAAAATAGTCGAGAACTATTTTGGAATTCTTTGCCTTGGGTCGTTAACCTCTCTGAGGAGAGAGGGCGAGAGGAAGAGAGAGCATGACTTCCGGTTATTTGTTTGAGCGATGCTTGCGGGGTTCTTGATATATTTAATACACGCTTATAAATAAACGATAATGTCTGCCGACAGCGTTGTGACACACAGACCACCGGTAATAGGGTTGACGTTCATTAAGGCTAGAACTGAAGCATTAACTAAGTGCAGCATCGATCAGCAGCAAAAGGTCGATAATTAAAGCAGATGTTCTATTGGTTTTAATTAGGCTGGAATGCGATGAAAGGGTCTTAGTTCAGGAAATTTAATATTGCTGATTCTTTTATGTCAATTGTATACTTTCTATATTTCCCGCCATAGTTAAATGTTTTATTTTTATGGTTTTATGATGAGATTGAAATAAATAGGCGGAGGTGGAAGAGTAAAAATCAGTTTTTGTAGAATGTGTACAAGTAGAGCAAATGTGAATAAATGTAGTATGGGAAGTATCAATATCGGACGCGGGGTAAAATGGGGCTAAAGGATACCAGTATATCATTAATGACGTAGTGCAAAAAATTGATTTAAAGGTTGATTTTACACTCTGCGAAAAGTTGTTTGTTGTAAACCAGTTAATTCTTTTGAAAAGTTTATATAATACTCCGGTACATATCTGACGAGATACTTTTTATTTAGTGTATAATTCGTATTATATTATGTTCATTGATCATCAAATAATCGATGTTTGGATATTTTGCCCTATGACATGACCAGCTCTGGAAGCTTCTAATGTTTTTTCGGCTTTTAAATCAACTGACCAGCATGGCGCAAAAATATAGTTTTATTTCGCGATTAGTGTAAGTGAATTATAATTGGATATATTGCAATGCAAACGGAGGACATTTTTGTATAATTTTTTGCTTTCGGATGGTATATGTAGCGAATTCTGTGAATATTTTTTTATGATATGCGTAAGTGGCCTTACATTGACAAGTGGATGCAATTTACCAGACCCAACTATTTATCGATATGAACAAAACGGTGTGCTCATGCACATGATGAATTCTATTTTACTTTCTTATGTCAAAGTGTCTGAAAGTTACAAGGAGAGTTATACACCTTACAGATTCTTAAATGTAAAACAATATTAAGTTTATTACAATTATTCTATTTGGATCTCTAAATATAAGTTTCCTTGGAATATTTCTTCTATGTTGCTTCTTGGCAATCACTTCTAAACAATCTTCAATTATGCGACATGTCGTTTTCAACGGAAGAAGAAACCGTTTCTACTTAGTATTTTCTGTCTAATATACTATACCATGGTCATAAATCATGTCACTTTAAACTTTGCTCAATGCACAGATAACGAAGAGTATGACTGTAATTTCCGTTTGCCACGAAGCAAAATCAACTGAAGTTAACGTTACAAGAGTACTGACGGCTTTGCCCTTAATACAGCGGCTGACCACTAAGCAAAAGCGATTAGTCTAGAACAAACATAAGAAAAAAAAGAGAAATAAAAACAGAATTTTGGAGAACTAACTAGCGAAATTTAACAAAGTAATATTAATCCCCTATTCCCCGCTGTTGACTTCCGTTGCGCCTACTGATTGGCTCTGCATTGGCACGTTGGGTGACTAATCTATGAAGTCGGCATCACTCGAGCAGCACTGAGCATCGCACGTCGACGACCTCGAAGACCGGAGGTTGGGACAAGGTCGACCCTGCAGCACCGCCAACGCGGTCCGCATTCGACAGCTTCAAAAGGTGACGCTACTATAGAACAGAAACGAAATTGGCAAAAGAGCATCGGATCATGCCATACATAGAGAGAATGAAATAGAAAGCGAGAGGGACGGATTATAGCAAAAAAAAGAGCAAATGACTTTTTGACAATGACGGAGGGACGCTTTGTTAGCAAGCGCCATCATCGGCTCCAGATTGATGTCCGTCCATTTGGTTCTGTTCTTGCAAGACTCGCAGAGGAATCAAGTTAGATTATTGTGTACACTTTCCGTTCAGTGTAGTCATATACATACGTAGTCAAAACTTGAAGTCTGTTCTCTGAGATATCACTCATGAGCAACGGTGTCTGTCCGTCCGTGGAACTTCCATTTGTTTTCGTGTGATACTCGTGCTGGCCTCAATGGTGTTACGTTCAACAGGGAGGATAATGTGTACGATCTTCTCTATATTTTTGCTTGCTCATTTCATTTTTGATAACGTTACAGTACCGCGCGGCAAGAATCATTGAAATGTTAACCAATGGTTTCTAGTAGTCTGTTAAGTTGAATATTCAAGGTAGATTTATCTATACATATTGTAGAGTTAATAATTGTGAAAGAGTTCTGGTTCAAACGAAGAATTACTTTTGGAAACAATCTTAGAAATATTTGACAATCGCGTAATTTTACTTATATACAATGAAGAACTGCACCATTGTCGCCGAATTCACAGTCATTTACTTTTCATAAAAAAAGTATATTGTAATGGAAAATTGTTGCATGTGTCAACATACATGAGTCGTTACAGTGTAATAAACGCACGTGTAAAGTTGCTTCATACGAAAAATTATCCACGTCGTATTGATAATGCTCTGAATACATTTCACAATAGCTTGAGGATAACAGCCGCTTCGCCATGTTTATTTGACAAACCTAAAAACACATAAGGTATCGCACGGGTTCTGATATACTGAATTTACTGCTTAATAGAAAACAAATGTTCAATACGGTAATTGAAATAAATACTTGCTCGTATAAGATGCATATCAAATTAATTGATGAGAAAAGTCGATAGAATACAAATATTATAATTAAGAAATTGTTGCTTTTTCTATAAATTCAGAAATCAACCCTGGCGTACTTTGTTTGAGTAACATAATTTAATTTAGAAAATCGATAACCTTGATCCCACAAACATACCTAATATTTCGTTTTAAGTGCATGCCCTCCTGAAGTGCCCTTGAAACTGTGTGTTAAAAGTAACACAGCTGCAGGCGCAGATAATTGTGTAACTGCTGCGAGGAGAAGTAATTACCGTAGTTGTCGGCAAACTGTTGATTGCGAATCGGTCGACTCGTTCAATATATACGTTCTATCAGATTCTAGGATTATCACAAATAATTACATTCTCCCAATTAATGTTGACTGATCGAAAGCAAGAGTTTACCGACCATTTCATTAATGTGTAATTGTAAGTTAATTGTAGTGATTCACATTGAGTTCCGAGTAATTATGTCCAACATTAGACGATAGCTATGTAATTTATTAGAAATCCATAATGTCGCCATATTTGCGCCACGTCACTTTATCATATGCATAATACTTATCACAGCAACAATTTCCGTCGATCATGGGTAAGCCTGTAGAAAATTACACGTAGGCTATCAATAGTGGCATGTAATCACAAAGACACGACGCTTTGTCACGCGTCAATTTCTCCTTTCATGCGATGTTTCATTATTTATAGTACGATCTTCGATACGTATCACTGTATACTGTTCCAACGTTAACATAGCGATTACGGGTAATTATCATTATCACCTACTTGGTTCACACCACCAATCGGCAGATTGTATTTTCGCTTGCTCTAGTGCTTAGTAGTCATAGCATGTTAACTGATACCTGTTGCATAAGAATCGTCTAAGGCACGATTGCGAAGAACGTGTCCAAGAAGGTGGTATAGACAATTGTTCGTAGAAACATAGACATTATTTGCGGCGTATGTCGTAGTTATCTGTAGCGCACACGGACGCATCTTCATTCGCATCTTTCTTTTTCTGTGTAAACTGCACTTGCACTCGTGGAATTGAAGTCAGCTGTTGTATCAGGAGGAATAATCGTTTGCTTTCTTTACTTTTTAGCTCGACCACACAACAGAGCACTCAGAACAGTTCTTTGAGCCCTCAGCATGATTCGCATACCTGGTTGGACGGACTGAACAGCCCTCTCATCATGAACGAGGGTGACAACAAAATGTTGAAACTCCGCTTCGACGTTTCTCAGTACACGCCCGAGGAAATCGTCGTCAAGACTGTGGACAATAAACTACTGGTGAGTAGCGTTTGCCTAACACTTCTAGTCGTTTTTACATATTTTGGAAGCTGACTACGTATTACGGCTCCTGCCGATCTTACCGTTGTGTCAATCACGAAGTTGGTAAACGGCCATAAAGTATAGTAATTCAATACAATGGTAACTATTTCTTGCAATCTACATAATTGTATCATATTTATTACACCTTAGGTGTCGACTTCACTGAAGTTCGGCAACATAACATTTATCCGACCTCTGAAATTGATTCGTATAAAGTCGTCAATTTTGCAAATATTCCTTGTATGTTGGTATCTTGAGTAGCTTAACTATTCGGATGATTGCACGATTTATGTGATCTTAGTAACCCGATTGGTACGTCTGCGTCAAGCGTTCGAAAGCGAATAGTTTTGTTCGTTCGAGATTGAAAGGTTGAAAGCTTGGCGACATATCGTCGACAACGTGAAATTATTATGCTTGACTCATCACGCATATTTTGCTCACCGGCGCTTGCGCAACTTGGCAAGATGCAAAACTGGTTCACCTTTTTACGCAATCGGCGCCCGCGCGCGGGACTGTTTAAAAGAGAAGAGAGAATCTAAGAAATTGAACCACAGACCGGCGATTTATAGTACTGCTTCTATTCTTGAACGGTCCATTTTTTAATTTGCACCCTTCGAAAGTTGCACAAGCTTTTATGCAAGTTCGTCGTCATTCATCGAACAGCTAGTCGCTATTATTTTGAATCGCCGGATTTTCATAATTACGGTTATTCGCCGTTCATTCGCCAGCATTCAGAGTTCTTCAGTTTCCGACACACTTCGCGTCGACGAAACATCGTTGCAACGTTTCAAGTTACAATGTATAAATGGCTGGTTTTCTCATTAATCTCGTTTAATGTAAAGTACACCGTTTAGTAATACTGTCCAACGACGGTTAACCTTTCTCTATTTCGTAACGTTTGTTGAGAATATCGTATAAACTTTCACATGTCTAACAAAAATACTATAATTTGCACTTTTTGGGCCCAGATTCGTAGACTCGCTTATAGCAAATTATTCTTATAAAACATAGTTCAAAATACGCTTGAACATTAATTAGATTTAGCGGGACATGCTCATGTAACCATAAATGGTAGTGTCAGAGAACTTCTGCCCACATTGCGTGACTTGCATGTTTGTTTTTTTTTCACAGATCCAAAATCTATTTTGCAAGTTTATGACTATTTTACGAACAGGAAAGTTTGTTCTATCGATTAATTCGTTTATCTTTTCACGTTATCCCATGTTGTAAAAAATAGTTTATATCGTTATATCGGAATAGTCTGTAGAAAATCATATTGGCTTAATTCAAGTATTTACGACATGAACATTGTTCAATGAATTAAAAATAGCAATTTTTCAACATTTTTAGCGATCTGAGGAATAGTAGTCGACTAATTTGTCGTTAGCGCATTCGACTTTTAAGAACCATTCCACTTATATCCCAGAATCCAATATGAGTTGGTAAATATGAAAAGATATTTTTATTAATAGTTGAACTAAATATACAACCAGCCATGTGTACTCAATGCTACTTAAAATAAATACTGGCGTATGTTAACGCGATTAGATTAAGGATACCGAACAGGAAACTATGTATACTTTTTTCAAGCTTTAATGGCTTTTATTGGCGGTCTTCATGAACGATGTAGAGTATTCTAATTACCCAATGACGTCATTTCCCGTCCGGAAGGCGGCTTCGCCGACCGAAGCGGCAGACGTCTGGAACTAATTCTTGTCACCAAAAAGATTCGACGCGTTTGAAATTTTGCTTTACGCCATGTATATAACAGTATAGTAGAATTACGTACATTTACATTAAAACAACCCTGACACATTATATAAGAACACGATTATTGGAGGAATAATGTTGGTTGAGAAAATTGATATATTCTAAACATTTTAATTTTTTTAATTCAATATCTGTTTGAATCTCAATTTTTATATATATTTGAGTTATGGAATCATTTTCATTTAAGCATGCACTAAAATAGTGTTTCGTATAGTTGGATTGCACGTTGCTGTCGTCGCTGCATAGACTATTGGTCCAACTTCATCTTCCGTTCATTATCCTTAATGGATTTCAAAATTTGCGCTCAATCGAAGAATACCGAAAGTCCGCAATCTCGGGCAGCTGCTTCGAGAGTTTCACGATGGCATGCGAAGACGTGCCTAGAAGACTTTGAGTTCCTTCTCTCTGCCCGGAGAGTGCGTCTCGACCTGGACAGAAATAACCGGTACCAAAAATAAGATTACGGTAGTCGTCACACAGGGTGGACCCAGCATAATGTTTCGGCCATTGTGAACGTTTCATTGTCGACATAAAAGAGACGAGCAATTCCGCGTTGCTCTAAATTACCTCTTCTAAAGACCAATTTTCTCGTTGCCTCAACATCCGTCGTGTTTTCGTCAATTTCGCATCACGGTCACGTTTTTCAAATACCGCCGCTCGCAATTTCGATCCATTGCTGCCTACTCTGTTTAGCAAGCTGGCTTATAAAACGGGAACATTTGCTATACCTACGGTCATGCCTCGATGCTCAAAACTAGACCAATTCCTTTGATATGTATCTCATCTTCTTTCATGATCAACCTCTTTAAGTATTTCCGTTGATTCTGTCTCTAATTTGTTTATAACTCCTACATTACATTCCATTTTTAGCATATGTCTTGAATTTTGTATGACTCGACTGATGTCACACACAGTGATGTAGTGTTCCATTTTGGCTATGCTATTCTTTTTAGAAATTTCTACATGTGTCAATCATTTCGTTACCTTCCTTACTTTATTCTACTACTTTCTTTGCTCCTAAAATATCATTTTAACTAGACCACAAAGTAGACGTCTTATATAATGCAATCGTGGCATAGCGTTTCATTACTTGTAAGATATATGAGGTTTTTAGACTTATTTTGATTGCCCCAATCATTTCTCTAGGTTATTTCTCCGCATTTATTATTTGATCATTCTTTCGAGAAGATCAAAAGTTGTAGACAAAATACCATTCTCGTTAGACTATACAAGACGAGTCCCTCTGATATGAAGCAAATTATCGTGCAGCCTCGAGGTGAAGGAAGTGGCGAATAAGTCACGATCGTGACGTGCAGATGTTCCGCGAGAGTGTTGGGATACTAAAAATCGTTCTTTTACCGTTATGCAAACTTGAAAGGCACGGTCGTTGCACTGTAGACCAGTCCCGAGCTCTCTCTAGCAACGCGAAGCGAAGATCAAAGCGTAGGGAAAAGTATCCCGTCGACTTCCACCCACGACCAACAACGGATTTATGCCGATTTACTTGTTAAGTAACCGGTCTCACTTGTCTAGACTCGAACGCTGGCGTTTACCGTTTCATCTCCCAGCGTAACTTCAAATATTTGCAACTGGAAAACCCTTTGCTCCCTTTATTTAATAACTATTAGTGTACTTGTCACGGTTGTCATCAGCTTAACGAATATTACAACAATATAACTGGAGATTATTCGTTATACGTTTACTTCTGTCCATTGGCTTTTAATCTATTTTTGTATGTTATCTGACAAAAGTTGCATGGTCAAAACGAAGAAGAACAGTTGATTACCAATAGATATCTTAGAAAACAGAAAAACGACCGGTAAGTACTTAACATTGCTGTTTCTGAATGGTCGGGAGTTAAGTTTCAATAACGGCAAGAACGTTGTTTGTCGACTGTGCTTGACTATGTTTGCCTTTTTTTAAGCATTTCATCACCACAGCCGCTTTCATAATCTGTCGATGATGTCATTAATTTTGCCAGGTTCATAAGTGACGTCGACTGTAAATTGTTACGCTGTGATCCGTGTATAACCTGTCCGTGTCAGTTCTGGTCATTCAGGTCATTATCGAGCAGACCTGCGGATAATTGGCTTTCTTCGAAGTAACAAGTTCCTAAACTACAGTATTAATCTACGAGAAAATCTAATGCCAGGCTTCTATTACATCCTAGTTACAATATACCCTACTTAAAATAGCAATATAACTTCTTTTCAACCCAGGTAGAAATTTAAGGATAAATTCATCATCTATGCAAGTTCCAGGATTTATATTCTCACAGCAATGTTCTACGTATTACACTTGTTCTCTACATGCCACACCTTCTTATCTCTTACACAGTATCTATTACGTGTGAAATCAATTTTGGCGGTCGTGTGGCAAAGAGCGTATGCGAAACTTTGCTTTAAAGTGTAAGTTGCGTCTAGGACAATGACGATGTTTAATTTGCATGGCGTACGCACGAACGGAAAGCGGGCAGCGATTTCGTGTCAAAGCAAACGACTTTACGTCTTAACCGCCTTACCGAAGAATCAAAGTGACCCTCGACAACGTGATATCTCGCGCGACTGGAATTTTAAGGAACGCGCCGACTCAAAACAGGTTGCCTTTTATCGTGGTCAAGGTCCAACAAATTCAGGTTGTATCTGTACGCTGAGTTGTCCTTAAAGGGCTGGCTCAAGGACCAATTCCGAAGAATGAGCGGACCGAGTTGAGAATGCTGATTCGCTACAGAATCCAGACGTTAAGCAAGTTAATGTAGAGTGACGTCATCTTTTCGATACAGACAGATGGTACTTGGGTAGAGATGCGTTTAAGTAGAATATTTGGTCTGCGTGTCAATCTTCCTAAAAAAGAAGGCAAACGTCAGCCTTTATTGGTTTGCTGCAACTTTTCAACATACCATTTGTGTAATCAATGATACGCAAAAGTAGACCATATTTACATTTTTATTGATGGTGGTACATTTCGATATCTTAGAAATTCAAAATTTAAATAGATTGAGAATGCCGATTAATATTCAAATTGTGAAATTTTATTATGTGAATATTTTCGATGAATTTACTGGTTCAAGTAACTTGCCCAAAAGACTGGATGTGTCACACATCGCATATCATGAGAGCCATTCAAACTTTATATAGTTATTAAATACTTTACTATGATATCATATTTATCAAGCGATATACATCAAACTTTTTCAATGCTCGGTAACGTTTAATCTACCATATTTGATATTCAGAATGGGCTCTGCGTATCATAATTGATTCGAAATGTAAGGCGGTTGTCACACTCTGTTTATAAAATGTGACAGTTCGAGTCCACCTACGCTCGTTCAAGATCATTGAACGTTAATATGGACCCATTCCACTAGCACTAGAATCTAAGTTTACACCTGTTAATTGAGTATTGGAACACGTTCGAATTTACAATAACGGTATAGACAATCATCCCTTTATTCAGTGCAGAAACTGGTTTAAAAAAAGGTCAACATTGTTCGTTCATCCTTTATATCTTCGCATCGAACTGAATATTTCATCAGACACTGCAGAAACGGGTTTCAGGTTACACACTGCCTCACTAGTAATTGAGTCTCGAAAGTCTCGAACGAAGCTCGAAGGCAACTTTACGACCACGGAAAGAGGAAGAAGGTGACGGCGATAGAAGTAGCACAACATTCAAAATTCCCAGTTATATTTAGTTTCTGAGTCAGAGACGAGACGGTAGCTGCCGTTATTTCGAATAATTGGTCTAACGAGAAAATTCCAGATCGCGGGCGAACAAATGAAAAGTTTTACGCGTCTAGGTTTAACAGTGGCCTTATCGAAGCGTCTGCCAAAATTGGCTGGAATCCAAACATCGCGGACGCTTCAAATTCGCTTTTTGTTTCTTAGACTAGGAGACAACTGCGGGTGCGCGCTATTATGTAAATGTAACAGAATCAACGTTCGGCAATTGCGTGTCAAATATCACAATAGAACATGAGACGACGTACCTGAGGGTACGAAATATTTAACAATGCTTCCGAGTGTCGCTGCCCGATTATTTTCACAAATCATCCGACGAATTTCAAATTGTCAAAGTGAACGTTTAAAATCCCCCCGAGCCGCGGTCGCACTAATTAAGACAAGTAAGCATCTATTACACCTTGCATCCGATCGCTTCTAAGAGCGGAGCGCAAAAAGTGTCTCAGGCGATCATGGCAAGTGTTTCAATGGACGATGGACGTATAGAGTCAAGAACCGTGGGCCCTTCCAACGATCGGCCGTTACAGCCGGTTACAGGCTTTGCGTAATGCGCCTCTCGGCCTCCCTCGTAAGACGATACCTTCCACGAAAGTTTAGATCTGCGGAGAGTTAGGTTACAAGCAAAACGTGTCCCTCGGCGCCCATTTGCCTTCTTGCCCTCGCGTTCGTTCTGTGTCGTGACTTCTTGGATTACCGGCAGCGAGCCTCCTTGCGGCCGCCGACGCTTTTCTCCACCGTGGCTTTCGTCTTTTACGGATGGCTGATCGATATACACTACTCGCCGCATTGAAAATCCACGTTCCTTACGGAGACCGCAAGCACCACCGTCGTTCGGATCTTGTGTCTTCTTCCTTTTCTTTTTCTTATTGCCTGACCTACGTCTATAGCGAGATTCGGACGGTCAGTACCAAAGAATTCTCAGTCTTGGTCGCAATACAATTTTGCTTAGGAAAACAAGAACTATTTGGCCGAGTATTAAGTTCAAGTCGCTTTTAATCATGTTTATTAGAAAAGACAATTTCTTTAGAGGATTGAAAGAATTGCCTGCGACGCTCAAGTCGCCGCATTTAAAATCTACGTTCTCTGCAGAGACCGCAAGCACCACCGTCGTTCGGATCTTGTGTCTTCTGCCTTTTCTTTTTCTTATTGCCTGACCTACGTCTACAACGAGATTCGGACGGTCAGTACCAAAGAATTCTCAGTCTTGGTCGCTGTACAATTTTGCTTAGGAAAACAAGAACTATTTGGTCGAGTATTAAGTTCAAGTCGCTTTTAATCATGTTTATTAGCAAAGACAATTTCTTTAGAGGATTGAAAGAATTGCCTGCGACGCTCAAGTCGCCGCATTTAAAATCTACGTTCTCTGCAGAGACCGCAAGCACCACCGTCGTTCGGATCTTGTGTCTTCTTCCTTTTCTTTTTCTTATTGCCTGACCTACGTCTATAGCGAGATTCAAACAGTCAGTACCAAAGAATTCCAAATCTCGGTCGCAGTAGAAAGGTTAAGAAAGGGTTGGGAGAACCATTCAATCGGGTGCTTAGTTTAAATCGCTTTTAATCATGTTTGTCAAAAAAGGCAATTTGTTACAAAATGGACAGAATTGACAGTAAAGCACAAGTACTCTTGCATCGTTGTTCGTACGTTTAGATTTTTTTATAGACAATGTACACGAAATTTTTTGTTAATAAGTGTACTTGAAACGTGTGTTATATTCATACTTCTCAGTTTCATGTGCATTATCTCTGTCTTCGTAGTATGCGAATGTTTTCTTTGTTGGAGCTCAATGAAAAAACAGGATAAACTGTCGTCGAGAGGTAATTCAACATTTTGAGTAGGCGTATCTGTACTATGTTTTGGTTATAGATCTTGTGCTTACACATCGCTTGTTGATTCTTGTACCACGGCAGAGTTTCAGTAAGATTTATATGTCTTCCTTGCGATCCACGAGTCGTGTCTCTTGCAAACAAAATTGTTCGACTTTCCTGTTTGCTTATCACAAAATGTGACGGAAAATACATTCATTTTTTTTATTTAAGCATCGGAATAAGTACTCGACGTATGTTACGCTACTTGTGCCCTAATTCCGAGCACGATGGGTTTCTTGCGAGTCGACAATCGATATTCGGAATTGCAAAAGTAGGGAAGCGCGATTCTCTTTCGTGATAGCAAACTGGGTGATGTTTAGCGTGAGAGTATTTGTCCACAGAATGGATAGACTCTCACGCGATATCGATTTTCAGGGTCTTTAACAGACCAAATATATTCACGTTTGACCTGTCAAGGTGGACACAGAACTTTGTATACACTTGACGGAACTACATTTTGAAATTGCTTCAACACGAAACTTTTGCAATATTCGTTTATTTATGAATATACGATGTCATGCATCCTTTTTGTGTTCTTCTCTTTACTCCGCAATGAAGACGACGTAAAGTTGGCATGAAAAGAATGCCTGCCTATTAGAAGATATGGATTCTGAATTGCATGTAGCGATGCAGCAGAAACTTCCAGAATAAAACGTGATAAGAGACATATATAAAACATTGTCATATATCTAATGTATGCGGATTTTATTTTTTCGTCTACCATTTAACCACTTATTGTCTTCCCAATGTGATGAAATATGAAATGTTTCTTATTTTGAATATATTTAATGCAAACCAGAATATGATCTGTCTGCCAATATTAGAATATGTTGTAGTGATTTTGCAGCTATGAAGTACTTCCTAAAATATTTTTTCCTCTTATGATATGCAAGGATCGATACCTCGAAGACATTCAAAATGATTCATTGATTCTCTGCCGATATCCCATGTCATGACCCAGAGCATTGCAGTTTCTGTCTTGACTATCGTCCAGGCCAATCGTGCAAACAAACTTGCCTTGCGCAACGTTGCCTTCTTCATCGGTCATGTTATCGAAATGATTGTGACAATCGTATTTTTATATCGATGTTTATCTACCTTTCATCACGAGTACAGTGAACCGATTGATTGTATACTAAAATCGACAGCAATCGAAAGCACACTTACGTGCCCCACTTTTTGCACAATGAATCAATTGCATGATCACGATCTTAATATTTCGATTACGATTCTTTTCTAATCTTGCTTGAAGAAAGGTGAAGAATTGTTTAACTTCGTATTCTTCAAACCGTAAAGCTTACTTATATATCGCATTTTGCATGCAACATAAGGATAGTCGGCCGTGATTTCGATCTATTCTGTTTTGAACCTATGACCCCTTGACTTCCAACCAATTCTTGCCAAGGTGAAGGTTAGGTCTATTCTGTATCTTGGCAGCGGACCGAGTCGAGAAGAAATCAGTTCGACAGGTCGGACGTCTCGGACGTCTCGGACGTCTCGGACGAGGTTGCCATTGTCTTCTTGGCTTGAATGCGAATATTTTTCTCATTCCAGCCCATGAATAGATCAGTCGAGCGTACATTCGAAAAACACTTGTCATATTCACTACTCTTTCCAAACGATCATTGCAGTGAGCCCATTTCCTTAATCCCCCTCTAACTTCGATCATGTAAAAAATTGCCAATCCCCGCTATATGTATCATCGAAATCGTAAACGCGATACCTCCTATCGATGTCGATAATCCGTTCGAAAAAATCGTCTCGCTCAATGCAGCTTCTCCAATTTGGTTCGGAACCTGCACATGATCAGATTCTTTCTCGCCATTCAGTGTTAATGCTCGTTTAATCTCGGTCGGCCGCTGAAACGGGAGCTTCGGCGGGTGTAACTCATTAGCGCCTTTTATGTAATGCAATTAGCACTGTGAGGCCTCGCCTACCATACGACGACGACGTACATCTCTAACGCGCCTCGGTGCTTTTGACGTGTTTGCTGCCGCTCGGCTTCTGGGTGCGGTCGAATATCCTGCACCTGCATTTTTTCGCGCCGCTGACCCACTGCCAGACACGCTTCAAGAATTATCATTCTCTGCCCGGCGAGATCGTACTTTAACCGAACGTTGAGCTGCACGTCGGGAGGTCTTGGTCAAGATTGTTCGCTTTCGCGAAAAAAGCGGACGTTTGCTCACGCTCTGGCACACTTGATAGTTAAAGAATGTGATAAAGGCTCTTGATACAAATGTTTCGAATGTCTGACTCAAAAAGAACACACGGACAGATGTTTGGGGAGCTTCCTAATTATCTGGTACGTTTATGTACTTATTGATTCATTGTGTTTTCGTAATCATGTTTCGTATTCAGGTTTGAGGAGGATGTTGAAGAGGTGTCAGAATTATGATTTTATTGTTCGGTAATTAAAATTCCGAATTTTACGTTTGACGTAACTGCCACTACTTTTGTTAAGATTCTTTATTCTGACGTTTATACGCATGCTTATATATAGATTTGTCATAGTTTCCATCTCTTGAATGTATGCTGAACGTGTCGCGTTTTTTAATCGTAATCATTTCTATCATGATTAGGTTAAGATGTTCCGACCCTGCCTGAAGAGAAATTGTTATCAGCGATAGAATCGTGATTACCGCGTATCAATGCTTTATACCTTGATAGAAAAGTATCTAGTTTCAAATGTAAACCACTGCCATCATATCATACCAATCCATCTTTCGCGTTTGCGCTGTGGACTTTGGAAATAATAACAACATTCGCACATCTACATCTGATGCAACAGAATATATTTAAAATAAAAAAAACGTTCAAATATATATTTAATGCAAATTTTCGATGTTGACCTTGTTGAATTTTCTAAATTGAGCGCAAGAAATCCGAAAGAAAAATGTGTATACATTAAACGGACATAATCTCAACTTCTCATTATCGCCCGTGCGTGTCCCAAGCACAAAAACGCTAAGGACACTTTTACTTGTCTTAAATACACTGGATAAAAACATGATCTAGACCATCGATCTAACATAAACGCAGGCAAGAGGGAAGAGATCGAGAACTGACGGGTCCTTTTATGGGCCCATATAACGGTCTCTGTGTATCAGCGACTTTTGAATATTAATTGAAACTGCAGCCGGACGAAGGACAGGCGATACTCAAGGTGAGCCGTCGGAGGTACGATGTCTAAATATGTCGGTGATCGAGCCGCGGACGATCGGCAATCTGGCGTGACGTAACCAAGAATGTTCAGCTACCGAATGACGGTAGGAACCGTCCGTTCTTCGTCGAGCCGCTGTTTTTTCTCACTTCGAGATCCGCGCAAAAATTCACCTGCGCTCAACCGCTAGAATAACATTTACTTAACAAGCTCCGGGTGCGAGAGCGTCGGAAGTTGAGAGCCAATGACGCAATGTCTATCTTTACGTTGACGTGACGAGTGCCGCGTTATTCTCCTCGCAATTGCACGCGCTGCGTGCGAAGTGCTCTCTTCGATGGATCGGGAGTATTACGTGCGCTGCGAGCAGACAGTTTTCGAAGTCTAGACAGACGAGGGCGAGGTGAGAAACGGATATAATCGGGCCTGGAAGAATCCACGACGCCGTTACACAACGGTTGCGGGAGTTGAAATTTGTATGCCGCTATCTTCGCGCCTCTAGATAGCCTATATAGATAAAGTAAAGTGAAAAGATGAGGATTGAATTTCAAAGCGTCGTATTTCGGAGCCTTTGAACCGAATCGAAATTACGAGCACAAACCTGAATTTTCGTTAGTAATTAAAGCCGAAATGTTTGTGTCATACGGCGTGTTTGTGCGCAACTGT
Source organism: Anoplius nigerrimus (assembly GCA_914767735.1). Taxonomy (NCBI): domain Eukaryota; kingdom Metazoa; phylum Arthropoda; class Insecta; order Hymenoptera; family Pompilidae; genus Anoplius; species Anoplius nigerrimus. Next base: position 17,377,856 of record OU612085.1, on the reverse strand, counting down.
GCAAACTGCACCGCGAACATTCAGCTTCGAGCAAACATTATGGGTTTACATTGAGCTCATACATATTCTATTAGAATGTGATTTTTTTTGCTACCGATAAAGTTCAGGCGAACTGTTTCGCGACAGGTCGTGAATAACAGCAGTGTACCGCTCGATATTTCAGTGCAAACTTTGTTCCGAGAATTAAGAACGTTGCAGGGGCTTGTATCCGTGGTCGAAGAGAAGATTACCACGGGTTGATAAAATGCAAATGTACATACTACAATTCCGTGCGCGACGGAAAGTATGGCTGGGTGGGCGATGTTAAAATGCGAAGGGTCCCTTCTCTATATCTCCATATACTTCCTCTTACTTCCTGGCCCTGTATTTCTCTAACGCTTGAAAAGCTTCGATATTCATTACGTAATAGCTAATAAATAAACCGTCATACACAGAAAAATACTCGTAATACCGAGTTCCAGGTATAATGTTACCCAACGACAAAAGAATTAGATTCTCTTGCAGATGTCAGTCTTTAATTAAATTTCCAAACATCTTCCTTTTGTCGGAGATTCTCACAGCTTGATAAATTTTCCTGTGGCCGGTGTTCAGGTTCGAGAAGGACCTTGTCGCCGAAAACGTGACACGCATAATAACCCACGCAACTTCGTTGTAAAACCAAGGCCGTAGGGAGTGGAATGGTCATGTAATCCGGAACGAAGCAGTCTTTTCGACGTATCGATTCGGGGTTGAGGCGGTCGGCGAAATGTTGGGGTTGGCGATATGGCGCCCTCTTGTCGACATTTTTCTCTCTTTCTCGCCATCATTACCTTCTATTCCCCTCCTTCCGTCTCGTCATGCACGTTTTATTACTTTTCCCCCCCGCCAGTTCCAATTGCCTTTGGCTCGTGGATCGTAAAAAGGCTGAACGTTCCATTGGGACGATGCTGCCACTCTCATAACCTAGTTTTCGTCCTGGGGCAGTGACATTTTACGAGCCCGTTTCCCTTTCATCCTCTTTCCCGTTCCCAGTGACGTCACCACAATTTCCTCGGAGGATAATGCCTGCCGGAAGTGCGGCAGCTCGGAAAACTAATCGGGTTCGTTACACTCACTTTGGCACTCGATTGGCTCAGTTACCACATACGTGGATTATTTCATTATAGTTTTCCTTCTTATTTAATCGACGCGATAAATCGGCAAATAAGAAATAATTGGAGTTTTATTATTACATATTTATCATATGCTCAGTGATATTGGAGTAAATTGACGGAAAATGTTTGTAAATATAAAAAAGGAAATGCTGAACATGAAAGGATTTAAATAATTGAGGACTAGTATAAGGGTACGTTTATACGCTTTAAGTTTGACATTTACTTCTTTGGCCACACTGAACAGAAGACAGCGGTCTAAATTGTTACCACATTCTAATCAACATATTTTGTATGATAATTTTCATTCTGTATTTGGAATCAAATGTACTTGCAAGTAGGGGTCGGTAATATAAACTTTTTGCTTGTAAGGTAGCTGCATTCAACACTTCTAGAATATATGTTTACAAACTTACAATTACTTTCAATCTCCAATGTAATTTTGGACATATTATACTTATCAACAAAAATATTTTATTTAGAAGAAGTAAGGTTCAAACTTGAAGAATAAGTACATCCCAAAATAGACACATGATTTCGACGTGGTAAATGAGACATGTGCTATCTTTGAATATTTGGGCATAGGGTTGATTTTTCGTTACAAAATAATCGACCAATATCGTGATAGTACAATTCACCGTGATATGCATATTACAGACATTGATAGAAGTACGCTGTCATCGTTAAATTTTTTAGACATATATGTCCGCATAAGAGTAAAAAGTAGATGGATGACAAGACACGACTAATGCGATTATTCCCCATTCCTGTACACCGACCTATACTCCTGACAAGTAGGTAAATCCTACGCATAGTCAGGCATCGTCTGTGACTCACTATCCGAGCACATGAGTAATAGAGATTTCGCGGTCACGGTAACTCCACACATAGACATTTCCTACTTACGTCTGCTTCAATTTACAACTCAGTTCACATTGCAAATAACCCTTGGCTTTGACCGAGAAGTAAGTTTTAGTTGGAGCGTACTCAATAATAGCATTTCTGATTGAACATGCTTGGAACTCTATACAACACGGCTTCATTTTGTTTAATGGAACATTAGTGACGTTAAATTCTGAGTTTATTGTATTTACACGATCTAAAGTAATGCTGTGGATCACGTGTTATAAGTACAATATTTAAATTCAAACTAATTCACTTCAAGTAGGAAATTGCTACTAACTACAATATAATCTACAATGATTGAAATCACTTTATTTTATGTTACATACTTTTAGCTAAAAAGTATTAAAAAGTTACATTTTCAAGTTTGAATAATACAGTATGCTAATTGCATCTTAACTAACAGTTATAATAGATGCCAATATCCACAATTTCAATGAAAGTAACAGATTCACGACATTGTCATTAGTATTACTATTTGTGTCCGCTAGTAAATTAGCTGTATCACGCGAATGAAATGCAAAGCTCAGGTCACATTGATTCTCACAGGTTAAGTCGCAGGGTGGTAGAACTCTCGGCAAACGTTTAACTTTCCTTCCGCGTCTATTCATGTACTTTATTCCGATAAAGCTCTTTAAAGTGAAGGCGCTTTAAATAGTACAGAAAAGCTGGATGTATTGGGTCGGTGCATAGGTCCGTGCGGTATTTGCTTGGATTTGCAACAATGCGGCATGAATGAATTGTTTATCGTTATTACGTGGTTTTAACTTAGTTTGGAGTTTTTGTGTTGTGAAACGCAGGTTTTCTTGATTGTGAACGCATTATTTGTATATATTTCTGGCGATTGAAGATTGAATGTCAAGTTGCGAAAAATGACCATTTCCGACACATTTTACTCTTCGAGTTTAATCGAGGATCCAGTGCAGCAGGTGCTGCGAAAAACAATTTGTGAAGTGTACGGGAATGAAACAATTGCTGGAGAAAATGGCGCAAGTTTTTTAATGTGATCAGTCAACTATTCTACGCCATTTAATCCTTGGTTAAACTCGAAGAGTAAAATGTGTCGGAAATGCTGATTTCTCTCAACTTGACATTCAATCTTCAATCGCCTAAAATATATATAAATAATACGTTCACAATCAGGAAAACCTGTGTTTCACAACACACAAACTCCAAACTAAGTTAAAACCACGGAATAACGATAAAAAATTCATTCGTGCCGCATTGTTGCTAACCCAAGTAAATACCGCACGGACTTATGCACCGACCCAATATAAACTGATACCACGTAAAAACGTAAAGTTTCAAAAGATTATTTCACATTGATAGTGCATACACTATTTGTACAACTAAGTTGATGGCCATAATGTACTTTGATCGTGGATGAAGCTTTTTTATAATTGCACAGATACATGCTTATATGTATGTTAATATTCAAAATACAAACCTATAAATGCAGTTTGCAAGAAAAATCCATTGTTGATGCCTTCTATTAAGAATACGAAAAACGATACGTACGATAATATGATTTAGCTGTAGATACCGTAATCAATTTAACCGATTTTTTTTTCCTTTTAAGCAATTCAGCAGTATTATACATATTATTAATTTAAATCTGTAGTATACGTATGATACGCGTATGCCTCTAATTCGATGCCAAAAATGATTGTTCTTGTATCTTATTCACTTTATTAAATTACAGTATTAATGATTCAAAACTAATGCTGCCAACTATTCTCTAATCTTACGGGTTCTTGTTCTTACGAATAATCATGGAAATATAGGATCAATGTTGTAGGTCGGTGTCTTACAGATTGCTCGAAGGACTATATCCCAAACTCTATCGATACATTCCTTTATAACGACACACAGAACGGTCATAACAGGTTAAACCGTGCTATCTCTCAATCCGTTTGCGATGCACTAATGTTCAGAAGAATTTGCCACAGATAACTAACTCAGATTTTCTACTTTACGTTGCAGGTCCATGCCAAGCACGAGGAGAAGACAGAGAGCAAATCCGTCTACAGGGAGTACAGTCGCGAATTTCTGTTGCCGAGAGGAACCAACCCTGAGAACATCAAGTCCTCTTTGAGCAAGGACGGTGTCTTAACCGTCGAGGCTCCGTTGCCAGCATGCACGGGAGAAACGCTTATTCCCATCGCGCACCAGTAGAGAGATGATATCAACAACACGTCAATACGAATCAACGAGATCTGATTCTTAATTTTCTGTTCAGAATTCCCTTTTCACCGAGTACCATCAAAAGCAAACAAAACAAAAAATAAAATGTCCACCAGATCGCTATTCCTAAACAAAAAGCCTATCTCGTCCACTATCCAACAGTTTTTTCCACCGTAACTCCTGTGATCTTGACAATTTTACCGTTAAGGATCAAGAAAGTTAACAACGCGACCAAACCAATAAATTGATAGAAATATCCGACCAATCGGACCTGAAACGCGGGAAAGTATTATCTCTGCGAAGTCAGGGGAAACAAATGGACTGTGTGATTTTTTAGGGCCCGAGGCCTCTATTTTCACTTCGACGCGAAGATCAAGATAAACGATATATTAGGGGTGACAATGTCATTATATTACAAACGCCGAAATGTTCAAACTTTGTAAAAGAATTTTTCATTTTGTATGAGCGCACTCATTCTTTTGATACGAAATATGCTTCTAATATTCTTTTAGAACTCGAAAAGTAAAACGTCGGAAAGTAGTATGCATTGCCTTTGAGAGAAGAAAATGTGTATCGGTCATAGATCACACGTCGACCGAACGGAAAACAAAATGTTTCTACGCATTGTCTATTTGTGCGTAAACCACATGGGCTTATCATGACTAATGTTTACAAAGTAAATCAATGGAAAGCGATCATTTGTAACTATAACTTATGTATGTGTTAGTTTAGGCGTACGTTAAAAAGACTATAATGCAATGCTTGGCATATGTAAGCATTATATGATTATTAATGATATTATTTATGAATATTTTAATATTTCCGGGATGCGCATAATGTTTAAAGGTAATGCAGAAGCATGGAAGTTTAAATAAAAATAAACTTAGAAAGGTATATTATTGTTGGTGTTTTACATTCTGACCTTATCACTACATCAATATTCCTTATCCATTCATGAGTATTACAAACACAGTAAGTAAGCGCGTAGTGGTGTTGTGTGCGATTAATCACATAACACCGCACACAACGAAGAAAACTGTACTACATGAAATAAAATTGCCATATTTTAATTATAATCCGATCAACTGATAATTTGAGTATACAAAGTATAATAGAAGTACAAAAAGGAATACAAATGTTGACGAGTAAATGACATAAGCTTACATTTAGACAGTTGCTGGAATATGCATCAAATTCTAAAATAAACAGATTTTTATTTCAATGTTTATACATATTTTCAATGATTATGACAAAGAAATTGTGTTATCACAGCTTATTTACCATTCTTTATTAACAAAATACTTGCAATATCTTATGTACAATTCGATATTTTATGTTAAAACATTACAAAATTCATACACCAAACTATGCTATATATTTTACAATAACATTATGGTAAAAATGATAACAATAATATTACATGTATCAATAATAGTTGCAAAATTGAAGAATTCTGTCAGATTTTTCGTTTCGAAATAAACCTACATTGGTAATCATCTTGTCACAGATAGAAAATACCTAGTCCGCATTAAAAATCGACATTGGAGTATATGTCAATTGTGACAAACGTACACATTTTATAAATAAAATATCTCCGGTAATTACATTTTCGTGAATGTTAACAAATGAGAAAATTGCACGAGCATGATTGCAAAACATAATTATAAAGACACAATTCTCGTAAGGAATTAAAACAATATGTCTTACAGTGTAAAATGGTTGTGGAACTTGTATACAAAATACGTAAGAAATGTATTGAATTTTGACGTAATCCGTTTGTGTTTAGTTATATGATTATGACCTCGAGACAATGAACTGATATAAATAATTGATTAGTAGAGTGTATAGCAGACATTCGTATTCTATGTACGTCTTTCAGATCTGTGTGTTAGGCTAGTTTGATTTGAATATATATAAGAATATATAGTACAGCGCTTCTAACATCTATGTCACCGTCATTATTTTGGTTTGCGCAATATCGGCTGAGTATAATTGTAATCATAGAATCGTAAAAGAGCACCTATGTCATCAGTGACCATCGAACAATAATTACATACAATCATTGACAGTGTTCGATCTGCCCATTTATGCACAATATATATAAATATACATACAGAACATAAAATACTCTCGATCCGTACGTAGAAAAATTGCGTATATTTATATACGTGTACATATACATATATATATATACATCTAGTAAAACATGGACAATTTTCATGCCAGTTTATGTTACAGAATAATTCGTTTCGTTTTTTCTCTGAACGTATTATACAGACGAAAGGTATTGTCACGATGACAAGTACGCTCGGCACATTTCTATATACTCGGTATTGCAGCCGAAAACAATGGCGCGTCCGATGCGGTGAATGTCGGCGATTTACCTTCTCTTGCGATACGCAGAGCCTGGTGGACTGATACAGTGTCCAACTCTTTCTGATTGGGTTTCTCGTTGTCCAAGCAAATGTCCGCAGCTCTTTTGCCGAAAGGTTCGAGTACCTTCACTCTATAGTCAACTATCGTTGATACCGGATTGCCCGTTAGTCGCAGATTCTCAAGACACGGCAAATGACCAATATTTTTCACTTCCTCAATCTTCTCGATGCGATTACAGCTTACGTCTAGGCCCTCCAATGAGTACAGCTTTGAGAAGCTTGCTAATGAAGTAAGTTTGTTCTGTGATAAGTCAATGTACACAATATACCCTAACTTTGTGTGCAGATTGTCTGGCAATGTTGTGAAATTATTTGATGCCAAGTATAATTGAGATAAACGTGGTAATAAAGTGATATTTGAGATTTCAGACAGCAAATTATTGTTTAGTGTCAAACATTCTATGTGTGGTAGTAATTTAATTGCTTCATCAATCACTTCAATTCGATTATCACTGAGATCTAAATAAGTAACCTTCAACCAAACATGAGAATCATTAGCATTTTCGATGCATTTGTGGACTTCTTCACACATCGCTAACTCAACAATATTTCTTAATTTTGTATTAGTAACTTTGAGCATTCTGACAGTATCCCTTAGGTTACCCATATTATAAATTTTATCTACTGGATACTGATTGATCGTTAGCTCTTCTACATTCTTAAATGTTGAAAGTTCGATGGGTAAAGCAGAGGTATAAATGTTACTGGTCTTATAAGGTTCTGTGCTTCCTTCAATTATCAGATTTGATAAATGGGAGTTGAAATCCAAAACATGACTGAAGTCAAACTTTTTGTCAACGACTTCTAAAGCTGGACAAGGCTGTTTCAATCTTTCACTAATAGCATACAGCTGAAAAATGTGATTTCATTTATTTGATGCGGTAATTAATACTTTATAATTAATAGCTTTTCCATTATTATATACTTCTAATTACCTGCAGTGGGTTAAATCTGTATGACCTTGTTTTTTGTAACAAAGCATCTCCTTCTGTGAAAAATGCCAATGCCAAACTTTGCAAAAGAAATGTTATGTCGTATAGATGTAAACCCAAGAAAATGGCTAGTTCTCTGGGCATTGCTTTCTTCAAGTAATTGTATATTGCATTTAGGTATATTTCTAGGTTCGCTCTACGCTTTTCAATAAAGGCCTCACATTTGTTACCAATGAGCTTCTTCGGTGGTAATATGTCTTTTTCAACACAATGCTCAGAAACAAGTCTTTCGTGAAGTTCAGCAAAATCATTGTATCTGTAAAATAAGTATAGGTATTTTTTCATATTTCAAAATTAAAAAGTGCAATCACACTGTACTCTGGAAGACTATACAAATAAATGAATTTGACAGTGAAGGTATCATTACTTAAACAGAAAATACTATTACATTAAACCTTGTCACTACACCACACAAGCACAACATGACACTTCGAAAACAGGCAGATAGTACTTCACCTATGCTTCACTGTCCACTTGATTGATGCAACCCTCATTTCGATACAGTAGTAGGTGACACCGTCCACCGTGTCAGTTGATGGTATTTCAATGTGTACATTTTCTTGATTCAACAAAAGGCACGCCATTCTCTTTGCAGTCTCACAATCCGTTACGTACAACGTGGCAGGATATTATACTTTCGATTATACCACTTGGAGAGGTTATCCTGGTCGAGTATATCCAAACCGTCAATATCAAGCGCAGTGTGTTGTTTTGCATTAATACGAACGCCTGTCTTCCGCACGGTACATCGTACACCACCCGCTTTTATCTGTCGCCCCGCCTTTCAGACTGCTTCTTGTTGTCAATCGCAAGACACATTTGTGATAGGAGTACATATCTCTGACAGTACCTAACCGAACTCTTAGCCTCGTGCTGACACCTCTCGACGCAATGACACATCGTTTAATGGACTCCTCGGTCGCTTCTTTCTTCATTGTTTGAAATCACTACATTTATACAGAAAAGTTCGTTCATCCAATTCCCAGTGACTGTGCGAAAATGCCTGACTGTGCGAATCAGCTGTTAGCAGGGTATTCGGAACCGTTCATAAAATGCTGTCGCTGTCCCGCTTTAAACGTAACCTGATACGCGAGATAAGACTGTCGTATATCACGTTATTGTTGCCTATTCAGCAGACATAAGCTCCGTTTGGATGGCGTTGCTAAAAATAGTGCTGATTCAACACGCGCGTAAGGGTAAATGATCGGAAAGTGTGAAAACGCATTTTAAGCAATTAATGTACCGGAGGAAACAATAATGCGGCATATTACGCCAGTCGAATCACAATTGTTGCGTCATGTCCGTTAACCTAAGTCCATGTACTCCGAGTTCGCGCTCGATTCTCTCCATTTTCCCTTTTCTCCTTTCTTAACGTTACCGTTGTACCTTGTCCTTTCCTCTTCCGTGTTCGTTGAGTTGTGTGCGTGAATACGTACGCCTGTGTAGATGCCATTGTATTAGCCAGTTACATCAAGCACATGAGATTCTTATTTCTCACATGCCTATAATACATCTCGCAACAGGTGAACGTTGGCTAGGAGAGGGAAGATGCAATTCATCAGATAGTGTATTGTATGTTCCCGAACACAGACAGCGGAAGTGTCGTTACATGCCTGATGTATGGTACAATTTTACTGATGCCAAATCCTTTTTAATCTCACGCTTTATGCTTGCCGCTATTTCGTGTATGACTGGAAAAATGTCAAAAATATTATTGCTTTAATCGGGATTACCTATGATAAATTGTTCCAGTTGTGCATGATGTAGACCGCGGAGACTGATAAGTTGAACATTATTAATTGTATGTAGTTTAATTCACGATGGTAAATTTATTTTATTTTTCACACGCAGTTACAGTGTATACTACTCTATTTATTGCGAAAAGGATACGTAGCAAGCACGTGTGGGAGAATCGGTTCGATAGACCAATGTACGATGTTTCGTATATAACTGACACAGTTTAAGCGAGATATTGTACGCGACTACGTCTAATGTATTGGTGAAACCGTGAGTTTCTTTCCAATTGCTGGCAAGCAGTGCGCTATCCTTTGGTTCGAAAGGATAACCCTGTTTCCTTATAGTGGCAGGTCGTGCTGCCATCAAATGAGCGAACGCGCCCATTCACGGCGGTTCTCATTGGCGACAACCTGTTGCTGCAGTGGCGGAGTAAGAAACATCCATTAAGGGGATGGGTTTCTCCCCATCTGTCAATTTCATAGTGCGCTAACGACCATTTGTCAAACAGAGTTAAAAGTAGCCTTTTATGATTTAGGAATAATATCACTGTTTCCGTCCAATGACGTCTGTATCTAGATTTGAAACAAATGATATAATTGAAATAATCTTGTCATTAACAGAGTAGGATATCAATATTTAAATCAATCATTCTTAATGTTTCATAAACGATACTAACATTTTCGTATGTTTACTTATTACAATGAAATAGTTGACAAAATTTTATAATTCCTTAGGTTACTCTGCTCATGCCTAATAACTGAAACAGTATTTTATTTAAATTTAACTAATACACACAAACTAGAAGGATTTGTAAAAACATTAACTCTCCAATGTCATAGATGAATGTAGAGATCAGCCTTGAATGTAACGCATTGATTTCAGGTGTATCACACAGAGTTAACTCTACCGGTTTCTTCATGAATCTCATGCACTTGCAATATCCAGTTTGTAGACATTAGAGTTAATATAAAGTCAAACCTTGTTCATGGGAGTATAGACAAAAATGTGGAATAACAGGAAAGACGAACAAGTGACAAAAATGCAAATGTCGCAAGGTAAGTATTTTAAACACTTTTCCGCGCTCCATTTCGAGTCTTGGCCTGCAGATCCGATGCTCGCGGACGAAGCGAAATACTTCTCTAGGCTCCGGCAAAGCATGACCGTTACAGCACTGCGATACTGGATGCTGCGTCAGAAGCAATGGCGGCGTTCACTTACCTGGCTGACCACCGCATCCTCTCTCCGCGTGCCTGCCCCTCCCCCTCCCCGCCCCTCTCGTCACCTATCTCAGAGCGACCCACCGAACCTGTTGCCCGTTCTCATCCAGTGTTGTGTCGGTTTCCACCGTGATCCTGGCTGCCTACCGTTGCAGGTGTCCGCCGAGTCTCCTCGAGACTCGAATATCGTCAGGACGCCCAACGATAGAGCGAAAAATCGTGGCGTCCGCTCGTGTTCGCGATTCCTGCCCTGTCATTCGGTCCTGCATCAGTTTTTTCGCAGCGTCGCGTGTTTGGGAACAAACGAGCGGACGATCGGCCGAAGACGCGTATTCCTGTTTACTAAGAAGTGCTACGGTAGTTTTTCCGAGCGAGACCTCCGGTACAGTCCTTCGCTCGACATTGTTCGGTATGTTCAGTGCCTTCCCGACTTGATTACTGTGCATCTTGGGAGGAAGGAGATTGGTCCTCTTTATGAAAATGGAGTATGTGTACGGTGACACGAGGCGGCGGTGCTAGGTGCCGAAGAACGGTCGGACACATGGGAGAGGGAGAATTGTAACAATGTGGTTCCTGTTCGACGCTGTCTTACGTCTGAATTGAGCACGGTAAGTGAATGTTTGTTGGTTCGTGCCTTTTGAAGGAATCTCTGGGATTTGGCGCTGTGCGTCACGCACTTTCGGTAGACACGTTGAAAGGGAAATATGGACAAAGGCGAAGGCAAATACTGATGCTGTGATTATGGGTGTCGTCATTGTCGAAAACTAATAATGAAGGAGTATTAAATTTAATCCATTCTCATTTTTCGATATCATAGAAAATTGAATGTCAGGCAAAGTAAATACGACAAGATGTGTACTCTTGTAAATAATGAATGTGTCAATGAGATTTGTTGGGCGAAAATCGTGTTTGACAAGTAATATGACACGTAAAAAATATTCCAGTTGTAAATGGAGACGTAAACATAACCAAGTTTAGGTATGTATACGAAATATTCCAAACTTATAATTGAACCAAAGTCAACAAATGTTTAATACAAAAAATTGATGTTTAAATTAATAAAGTCTGCTATTCGCAGATAAACATAACCAGTTAAAGTGTCATAACGTACAAGCAACGGCAAGAACAAAAGGCAGAATTGCATGAATGGTGCATAGTGTATATCAGGGATGATTAAAATAACTGCACGAAAGTTTAAAATAAACAAAATACAAAACTCTAAAAACAAACAATGATTTTCTTTTTATTAATTTGGACGATACCTGACAGGTGTGAATAGAAATATTCCTGCAGATCGTTATGAGAACGCATATGACCATTTAAGTTTTAAAGTACAATACAATATTTCGGTTCATGGGCGACCTTCAGATGCCTTGACGTCGACGTCTTGCCAAATATTGGCACATATATACGGAACATTTTCGGGTAATCAACATTGATCAACAATTTGAATAAATCCAACCTGTCATTATGAAATACTGAAGATTTTAACAGAGGGCAATGAATTCTGAAACCTTACAACGTTGAATGGACCGCACGGATTATATATAGCTTTACCTGCCTATGCATGTGTGTTAGTCGTGTTCCCATGTCGGGAGAAACAGTTTTTTGGTGGCAGTGAACGTGGAGATTATATTTTATCGATACGCGAATCCGTAATGGATGGGCGAAATTAGCGACGTGGTATATGTATATGCCTACAGATACCCATTTCCATCCTCGTACGCTCCAAATGTAGTGACATTAAAGCGATACGGACTTTACGAATCACTTCTTCTACATCAGGATTAAAAGTACACTTTATCTCCACAAAGAAATAAAAATTGGATTCTACAGTGTTTTAATGTTTAATGCACTGTAACCTTACTTTTCAGTATTTACAAATATAATAACCATTCATTTATTAGGCAACTACAGTAATACTTGTCACGAAACGCAAACTATAATATTCCAAGATGTTAATTTCTTATTTACTCAACGGTAACAGTAAAAGAGGAAGCGATGAGGTATTATATTTGTTTGTGTTAAAAAGATCCATTTTGTCATAAAATAATAGTATTTCATGAACTCTGCTCAATGTGTTTCCTGTTGGCTTCCAAACTGTACGCAGTATGATTTACGGTGACTACTATATTACAGTTGCGGCATGGTCTGATGTCACTTTTTGTGTGTCTGTGCCTTCTGTGCCTCCGAACTATAAATGTTGAACCACATGAAAATTCACTACTCTCATGTTCTAACCATATGAAAATAAGAAAATCAATAAATAATTATCAAATTGAACATAGCATAATGTAAAGCGTAATTTAAATAAAATGTAGCCGCGATTAATACAAAAATTTTGATTTTCCGGAATTTCAAACAGATATTTTGTCACAAACACACATCCTGACATAATGATTATTCTCTATTCAACATTCTCATTTCAATAAACATCATTACTCGTATCCGTACAACTTCGCACGATCGCATGGCAAAGCCATAACAGGACAGATATGTTTCGCCGATTGAACAGCGTAGATAACTATGCGCGCCAATTCTGTGACAGACATCATCAAGCTGTGTCACACGGACCAATCAGGAAGCCCGCGAAATAGTCGTATTATTACGTTAATTCAAAACACAAACGCAGAAACTCAAGCCTGTCGGAGGTTTGCGTCTGATCGAGCACCGCGCGCGACAGTGACTCTCAACCTGATCGGCGAACGTTGTTTTTACTAGGGTAGAGTTTCCCATTACGTTACTCGGAACGTCTTGGACAAGCGAGAGGATTCCAGGGAGGGGAGATAGCGAAGACATAGGAAAGAAACGGCAAATGGGAGAGAATGAGACGGAATAAGGGAGAAATCGAACGGAGCGTGTATAGCAGAGAGCGAGAATGGAAGATGCTGTGTACCGTGATGCTGCTCGTCGGAGCAGAAGTTGAGATCATAGTAGAGGTGAGTGTCCGCTCTCTTCTCCTTGGAATGTTGCGTTCCCTCTCGTCTTCGACGAGAGATCGGGCTGATCGAAGCTTTTGAACGAAGCTCTCTGAAGGGAGTCCGGGTCGTATCGTAGATACCCTCCGTTCATTCTTCTTCTTCCGAGAAAGATTTGCTTATTGCGCAACCCTAAACTCTGTCTCGATTTGAATCAGGACAGACTGAAAAGATGAATAGGACGCGGGGAACCGACAGAATAATGGTCCTTGAACATTTCGAAGCGCATTAAAGATTGAACTGCCAAAGAAAGCGTAAATAAAATGTTAATATGCATACTCATATCAGACATGTATATTCATATAGTGGCGGAAAAACGGGAGAATCGCAACAAGTCAGTGTTTTGGCACTTTAATTCTGCCTCTTTACGTGTAATTTATTTTACAGATCTGCAAGAGATTAAGAAAACAAATTACTTAGGAAGAAGATAAAATAAACGTGTTGCAAACGAACAATTGACTGCAGTGCTGTAGACGTGCGTAGTTGACGACGTGCGAAGAATAGAATAGATCGGCAGAGTGTTAATGGCCAATGTATACAACGTTATTCTTTACGCTATCTAATTGACATGAAAAGTGGTTATGTTGAAACTACTTCCGCGACTTGTTCAGAAAACTTTACAAAGAACACATTAATTCCTGGTGAATTTTCTTTTTTCTTTTGATTGACATTGATGTTATTGCAACGTCATCGTACAGTCATTTAGGAATATTTGATAAATCATATGAACGTGATAGACTGTAGCAATAAAAACCACGTTTGATACACTAATGACGACAAAACTGACCACAGTCGTTAAGCTCTTACACACTTGATGCAAATTCCTCGTTGGAAATTAAGTAGAGCAATTGAACGAAATTACGGTAATGTCGGCAAGTAATGAATGAACAGATTGATTGAATTTAACGAATTAATTGGTCTTTCAACTGTAACGCGAACGCGGACACTAATCGATATTGCACTAGCCGTGCTTGAACAATAGGACAACGTATCTCATTAGCTTCGGTGCTGCCTGCTTGCTTGGACAATCAGCTGATTCTTCAAGGCACGCTGGTCATTGTATGCAAACTACCTAAAAAGTACATTTTTGCAATGTGATGGTTACTACTGTACGCTACACGACAAACGTGTAAATATTTGTCGGTATTTCATTTTTATGCATTTTTCTATCAGCAAAAGCAGACGATCTACTGTGGCATGTTGCAAATACATCCCCTTCTACCGAATATTTTGGAATTGCGCAATTGTCAGAACGATCATTCGCGAATGACCTTTATTGGATTGCATGACATTGCCTCACTCTTGTTTCAATCGCGCATAATGAATACAAATGACAAAGCACATTACTTTTTTTTCATCAGTAAATACGCATCATGTACATGTCGCTACAATGTGAAACGTAGAATGTATTACGTGTTTGATGATGAAATCCAGTACGCAATTTTATTCATTGTATGGAAAAATGGATTTATTCCTTTATTCTGTACATGAAAAGCGGGCATTTCCTCTATGATGCGTGTCAAAGGTTCGAATGGAGATCGGCCATTGTGAAAGAAAACGGGCACCGGTAGCGTATTATATAAATTGTGCATAATGCAGAATTATCGTGGCTGTCGCGTTACAGTTACATGCACGACTCTCGTTGCGGTTTGTGTGTAATGCAGATTTGTTATCAACACCCGTTGCAGAGCCATCTGTACCGGAACGCAACGCCATGTATTCTTTTTTGTGCCTGCTTGCCCGTAACTCACGTCATTGACGATGGCTAACTCGTATTCTGCAGAGACCATTCACATTCGAGCGAAGTTATATCATAGCTTCACCTCCTGTCCTTTCTGTTCTCGCTGAGTTAGCAACACCTTGTCATAAAGTTATAAACTTTAGGAGAATTGGTTTTGCCAAAAAATTGTACCATTCTTTCGAGTTACATTCGGCTAGATGACACACTTCAAATGGTTTATTGTTCAATAGATGATCTCAGTTTTTTACTGGGATATGAATAATTTCATATTGTATTTTGCAAAGTTAAATAATTTTAATGGCAAATTATCGTGGTCAAAATAATCGTTTATAATATTAATATTTATTAGCAAATTCTTATATCTTTTATCAAGTCTTTTGTCATTGCGTTTTGTTTGAATATTTTTTAGTACCTTTATGCTATTCGTACAATGAATAGACAATATGTAGTTGTTGCCACCAAAGGGAGGAACTGTCAAACAAAGAATCAAAAAACCGGTGCCAAATTGAGTTTCCCCTCGCCTGCCGTTGAGGTCAAAGTAATTGTCGAATCGCCCTAAACCCGGAAGATTTGAATACTCTACCGGACCATGTACACGAAGCATAACGAACAGGTAGAAAACTGTCAGCAATCGTGCAAAACGTATGCCGTTAATCCGCTCGGCGAACGTCGACAATAAAACAGGAAGCAAGTGCATGCATAGGGCATCCATATATACATCGATACATACTTCCTCATCGTAAAACTGCGCTCCTTGAACTGCGTTCAATAAAATGACCGTCCACGTACGCGTACCTCGCAATACCTGAGGCAGTCAAGCGTCGGAATTAGCCTACGATCATTTTTATGCCCGACTTTCGCCTTCGCATTGCTCAGTTCGATTGACAACTGGGTATCGGTTAGAACTCGTGCATGCCAATGCTCGCGGCCCATAACCTACGATTCCGTGCGCGCGCGCGCACTTATGCGCACTCAGTGCGTCTGCCTGCTCAGCTACAACCAGACAACTCGCCATCTCGTTTCGCTTTGATGTTGTGACCACGCCGCATTCCTTCTCTCCTCTGCCGCCGTATCCGTTTACCCGTTTCCTTCGCGCGCCTCTTGACGGACTCCTCTCGAGCGAGGAGCCAGGGTGCACCAGGGCCTGGTCACTCCCCTCTTGTAAAAACGTGGTAAGTACCGCTGCGCTATCTATCGGACAACGACGGAAACGAACTAAATTTGTGTCTAGGGTGGTCTAGGGTCGTGCTCCAAAACGCCTAGTTATATTGCTCCAAAAAGCCGATGCACTGTAGATTTGTTCTGGTAAAACGATTCTAAGTATTCAAGTGTACCAAAAGTTTAAAAGTTTAAATAATATTTATTGTTCTCTAGCAGAAATTACTTAAATCCGAAAGAGAACAACAAATATTATTTAAACTTTTAAACTTTTGGTACACTTGAATACTTAGAATCGTTTTACCAGAACAAATCTACAGTGCATCGGCAAATATAAACTTACGTGTTAAAACGGGTACTTTTAGGTATTAACAATATTAACAGTATGTAATTGTGAAATAAAATCTATATTCATAAAAAGATGCACAAACGAACTTATATATATATGTTTCATATTAATAATTTCACCAATGCGTTGTAGATAACTTTGGACAGCTGCGTGTATGAAACGCTTCTTAGGAACCTGAAAAAGAGAACTGTGATTAATACGTGATCTGATTGTTTCGATGTGAACAATCCTGCTCTTACTTCCCTTCTTATAAAGGATGTCTGTTTCCCGTATTTTACCGATTCCATGGCCGCAGACAAGGTGCATCAGTTGTCGAAATTGAAAGCCTCTGGAACCTGAAAAAGAGAACTGTGATTAATACCTGATCTGATTGTTTTGATGTGAAAAATGCAAACAATATGAACAAAAGGAAACTTTTTTGTATACTGTATAAAAGTATGAGGGTATTACATATATTGCATTGGGTTGAGGGTATATGCAAAGTATGAGGGTGCTCTATATGTCACACATACCTTTACTTCCATTTTGGGAGTACATACAGAAGTATGCAAACTGGCTCTACTGCCACTTTCCAAGTTATGTGACCGCGATTGCTGCACATCTCCTTATATCTGGTTGCATAAGAGAAAACCAATTAGATTTTGCATGACATCATGTGGGTACAACACACACTTTGTTTTAGAATAATTGTTACAAACCTTTACTTCTGTTGTGGAAGCACGTACAGGAATATGTGCCCCGTTGGTTCTGTCCCCACGTTGCACCTCGTAAGAACAAGAGGGCTACATTGTTTCTATTATCTAATTATGCAAACCAATATATATTAGATTTTTAATTAATATATAAGAATCTTATAGACGTATTGTAGGATTGAATGAAAGTGACATACGTTTATTTCCTCTGGAGATATGCTTTTAGCTTCTGGTAAATGCAATGTTGGCACAACATTGCGTTTCAGCGTCCTGCGTGCAAAACCCACGCAGTAATCTTCTTCCTTAAAATGACGGTAGCAAACATTCCTCTTCCTTAGCTCATCGCCACTCAAACCCATTTTTTTCCGAATACACTGCAGCTTTCCACAATTCGAACCTCGCAGGGTCCTTTGGAAAACGGTGCGTTAGCACCGTATCCCTCGTTGAACGGCATCCAAGCACGCAGCACTCGCTAAGACTCATGGCTTTTACTTGCTCGCACCACACACTTCAAAAATGCACAAAAACGTAGAATTTTCCGCTAATATGCACTAAATTTCCAGTTGCCTCATGCCTCAACTTGCAACAAGAATGTAAACAATCGACAGGCGATGATTCATGTTTATATCAAATCTGTCATGGCTCCCGCAAAAATTCAGCCAATCGCAATCGAGCTACTACCGCGACACCTGGTGCGCGACGAATCGGAACTATTGCAAACTGACCACGTTTTGGATGGGGAGTGAACAGGCCCTGGGGTGCACATACGCACGGACACACATGTACGCACGCTTATGCACGTGCATTCTGTGGTTCGCTCGTATGCACACGCTCACCGAGGCGCCATAATACCGTGAGATAATGTCTCGTTGTATAGCCGCCCAAAGGAGCAACGAAGGGATTACCATCGCACCCGGCTGCGTACCCCGACGGGTTTTCCCGGTTCTTTCCCGTTTTTTCTTTTTCCCCCGCGCGACGATCGCGCAATTTAAAAACCGACGTTTCCGTTTGCCGCTGAAACGCGGTGCGAGTCCGATGTCGATGCAACTCTTCTCCCCTTTGAGGTATTCTGTCCGGTGGAACTGTTGGGTTAGATACGACGTGAACTGTTCTGCGGTTATGTAACCCATGCTGTGTTTCTACGTGAGATAGAGCGGCGTTAATGAATTGGAATCGGGGCATTGCGTTAAAGAGCTGGACTGACGTAAGAAAGAATGTAATCTAAATTTCTAACCCAAATTTTTGTTTAACTTGGATCGAGAAAAAGGCAAGAGAATGGTGACGAGTTCTTTTTGTAAGGTATTCTATTAGACGCTGAAGTCATTTGTAAACGCTGCTACGGCTTTGTTCAGTTGTTGACGGTAATGGTCAAGGGATATAACACGTAAAGAGGGGATTCGCGTGAAGTTATAATGTTTTCGACCGCGAACGATTGCAGCTTACACAATGAGGGATTATTCTTGTGCTATAACGATCTTTCAATTATTATTACGCGGCGGTTGACCGGACAGTTGTGAGAGAATGAGCTAAAATTTAGGGTAATGTTCTATTATAAACGTCTCAATTTTAGAATCGTTGCAGAATGTATAGTTCGTGCTTGGATACCTTTATGAGGATATTTAATGAGGTAGCTTTATGTACAGGATGCACAAGCGATATTTGAAAGTGGTTCTCTGGGATAACAGGCTCCCCTTTATTTGTGGTGCCCAATGCATTTTAACGTAGACAA
This sequence comes from Anoplius nigerrimus, assembly GCA_914767735.1. Taxonomy (NCBI): domain Eukaryota; kingdom Metazoa; phylum Arthropoda; class Insecta; order Hymenoptera; family Pompilidae; genus Anoplius; species Anoplius nigerrimus. The sequence goes on along the minus strand of OU612085.1, from coordinate 17,358,611 downwards.
GTAATCTCGGCCTGCGACGCAATCATGCATAATTTAAGGCTGGAGAGCTATTTCCACAATATTCTGTTGCATACAAGTGACCGGTACCATGAATATGACAGACACTTCGCTTTATCTGCAGTACGTGGATTTCACTGAGAAAAAGCTTAACAAAAAAGTTAACAAGGTCGGCACAAAAAGACTATAAAGCAGTATATTGCAAAGAGCAATACATATCCCGTTTTTTCAATACTTTACAAATTGTTGTCCTTACAGCAGTCGTAAGCAAAATGTGCAACGAACTCGAATGCATTCCACGTTCAAGTATTTATTTTATTTCTGATGTCTTATAATCAAGAGTTCTGTTTCCACGTGCCGAACATGAAAAAAAATTGTAGTCAACCTTAACGCGCAACGCCTCTTACTAACGCTCCTATCAATTCGTTTATCGTCAACTTCCTCTCCTACCGTTTTTCTTCATAGTACTTCTTTCACTCGCATCCTCCATTCCAGCATCATTCCCCCCGTTCTATCCCATGATCGATTAAATCCTCCAAGAGAGCGGTATCAAGTCGTCTTGTTTTCATCTTCATCTTATCCTTGCACTTTCCCTATCCTCTTTCACGTCCACTCCCCCCCGCCCCCCATCCCGCCTCGCTTCCCTCACCCCTTCCATCCTGCCGCATCTAACTCGCTCATCAACCGTCTCGCTCCTCTCCGCTACCTTGGCTATCCCGCAGCAACAAAGAACACTCCAGCGTTTCCGATCGTACAGACTCCCAGCGCGTACTGACAGTCTTCGCGGACTCAAAGTCTCGGACTCGAAGCCAAAGTCCTCCGGGGGTTTCTCTGCAATCGGATTCCACCGAATCTCCTGAGTCGGTCCCGAAGCTACGGGCATGTCTCCTACCCCTCCATTCCCGGACTCGTAGAATGTCGCGGCGACTGGCTCTATTTCATTAAATGCGATCTTATCGGGAACTTTCCATTATTTCCCCGACATCGTTCGACTCCGGGTGAGCGTAATTGATACGTAATATCGAATCTGAGCGTTGAATCGACGTGTATGCCCGCCGACCCGCAAACGTGCTCTGGACCCTCCCCCGGCCATCCCCTCGCCAACGCTACTCGTCCGAAGATTCTTATTTATCGTACTGCTGTCGATTTCGCCTGCGACCCGAGAGGCTGTAAACAAAGGACTGTCGGGACAAGCGCATCCCGTTCGAATAAGTCTGCCGCTCGGATGGGAGACAATTTTATTTCGGGGACCGAGCAGCCGTTCGTTGAAATGATATGTTTTCGCTCGGACGTTCTATTTGGAAAATTTTGCAATTGCCGCTGCTACTGGGCGCGGAACGTTTCCGCGAGTAATTTTCGGCGCGAGCCGAGTTTCGCGGGAAAATATAAAGGGCGATGGGGAATGGAAAAGGAATGGAAAAAAGAAATGCGCGGTCGTTTCTGCGTGGTTGTTGCAGTTGGTATTCGGTTAATGTTGAAACTGGATAATGGGGCAGTTTCGTGGGTGCCGTGACAATGTCTGTGAGCGTGATTTGAGTACGTGTTTACTTGTAGAGTGCAGATAGCGGAAGTATTGCGGGCTCTCGTTCTTGTATTTCGTATTGTGATTTTTTTTGCTGGACGGATGTTTCGTGAGCTAACGTCAGCCGATTGCCAGGTATGATAGGGAATATTCTACATTTGAGACTTTTGGCTGGTACGTTGCTCGTGTGGATGTGATGGTACATTTTCAAATCAGAGTTTAATGTCCTGGGTTACAACGCAATTTTTTTCGGTGCTAGACAACATTTTGCTGCGGAAAAGTGGGTAGAATTCGATGCGCGCAGTTAAAAGAATTGTGTTTCGTTAAAATGAAAATATTTTGTTACTACACACGTTGAAACCTTATAAGAATTTATAACGTTTACTCTGTTATGCCATGATTTACGCGTAAGGTGCTATATAAAGCTCGGTACCAGCGAACAAAAAATTATTGACACAGAAATATTCAACGGCGGCGGCGGGCCAAGAAAATTTCCTTTATACTCACTTTTATTTATAATCATGGCTGTTCCGTTTACGATGGACACGAGGCAGAGGCTGTGATGAGAATAGTGAGAAAAAAGTCGACGACCATGTTGCGGTAAATAGAAGGTGGAGCCTTCTTTTCTCGTGGATACCGGTGTAATGCGACTTCTGATACAGGCATACTTCCTGCTCACTCCTCTCCACCGTCGTCACGCTCTCTTCATCTTCCTTCCACCCTCACGTCAGCTCTCCTTTCTGCACTGCTTCTCCCCATCCCCCCAATTCTCCTTTTACTTCTTTCCCTCCTTTCGGGCAGAATCGTTGTATGTACAATTTAACTCTGCCCAGAAAGACCTTGCCGGGCTGTAAAGAATCCGGCAAAAAAAACGGGAGGCAAAAGGAAAATATTCACTCTGTACACGCTGAGCGCCATTGTGCGCCAGGAGAGGGAGAATAATATTTCTTTCGACGTTGCACCGTTAAATTACAACAATGCGTTGCGTTATTCATCGGGATAGAAATAAAACTAGCCGTTCGTCCGCCACACCAGAACGATTCCGTGGCCCTCGCCATCCTCCAATTTCCACAAATTCGTATAAAAATACCATTCGGCCGATTTGTGATTCAAGCAAATGGCGATGGGGTGGTTCACTTAATATTCGCCCTCGAAGTATGTTCGACGCTGTGGGAGCTCGAGCGACTTAACTTCTGAGACTTAATATGCATATTTGATGGAGTACCGTCTGTCTACGAAAAAAAAAGGGCAGGATAAAATCTTGGACATTCGCCCCCTTCAAACGGCGACAATGGTGTGACGGAGACGTTGCGGAATTGGAGATGAGTTGCCAGATGCAATTTGCGAGATTTCATCGGCTTGTTGTTCTTTATGCGTAATGGATAGATTCTTGCCTAACCTCCTAGAAGCTTTGTAGCCTTGAGCGTCCATCTTACGGTCTGGCACAGAAATCTCCTCATTCTTCACGACCAGAGTGTTGAGATATAATTGCCAGTTGGACAGTTATCATGACGACGATAGCAGAAAATTCATGGTCAGACGAGAGAAGGTGTATTATATGGGAAGAATATTGAGGCAGAGACGTTATAAATAATTAGTGTGTTTGCCCTCCCTTTAAGTGTCCCTCTCTTTTTGCGTCTGCCGTGACCTCCTTTTGTAGTTCTTTCCATTTCCTCTCTCATTTCCCCTATTTTAATTTCTCTTGTTATTCCCCATCATATGTTGCTTCTGCTATGTACTTTACTGCTGTGTCTCTTCTCGGACACGTGCTTGTAGTACTGTCTGCTGCATACTTATATGTGCGTCTATATCTTATGTATACATAGCGTATACATACATGTACTTGTAGAGAGTGGCCCGTCGTTGTAGCCACCTTCTCTCTTTACTACTTCCCATCTTTTACCTCTCTCAAATATTAGAGACGTTACAAGGGAAAAAGAGGGTCAGGCTTCGAAGATAAAAATCCGCCGGGAAATACAAGAATATACTGAGCGATACGATTTGAACTTTACAGCCACTGGTCGAGATTTTTTCTGCCTCCGAATTTCGTCGGTCCGCCTTTCTTGCCTGCAATCCTTATATCAGCTCAGGGCAAGTTCACATATGCACTGAATCTGAAGAGCTTTTTAATCGTTTTGCTTGTCCATTCTGCAAGTTTGAAGCAGGGAAAGTAGACTTTGTTTCTCCTCAGATACGATTTTAAAACATTTTTAAACGAATTCCGCCAGATAAAACGTAAATCTTGTTGAAGTATTCATTCTGTCCGCGGATAGATGGTCGAGACTTCGGCAAAGTTCTTAAGTACTTTGGCAAATCGGAAATTGGCCGAAATAAAACAGCTTCGGCCGAGTTTGCCGTGAAGAAGTGTTGCCAAACGATTAAAATTCGCGGCAGGATTTATGACGTTTTATTATTGCAATTGTGCGTTCGCATGAAGATCGACTTTCGACCACGTAGCATTCCGCTCCGATCATAGGAAATATGTAATAAAAACGGAACGGCCAACGTCAATAAGAGTCTCCAATCCTTTTCGTATGTCCGCTGACCGACAATGAAATATTATATCGTCCATCATGCCAGCGGCGCTCGAGAAAAACGTATAATTTGTTACATACAGAAAAATCGTTCACAAGCTGCCGAGCAACGGCGAGTATCGCTGCACTGTCAATATCAACGTTAAAATCTCGCCATTGGTAGTGACTGCTGATCAATTTTATTCGCCGTCGACAGGATATTCTCAATTTCCTTTATACGCTTAAGCTTTCGTTTGTGCGTGTAGTCGGAATTTATCGCATTATTAATTGAAAGCTGTACAGATATTCATTATGCCTTGTATCCAACATTGCGAACGTTCACTAAATAAACATGGTTGGTGATTAAACAGCTTACACATTTTTATTACACACATCACGTACGTATCTATCCATAACCCCATAGTAGTTCTCAGAACACTCACCAATACTAATTGTAAGTCCATAATATAACCTAAATTAAGGATATTGCATCGATTGTTGAAGCTCATATTTCTTTAACTGGAAATAATTTGGCGGAAAAATTCATGAACACGTGTTTCCTCAGTGACTACCTAACAGCACCATATCACGAATGAAATAGCAATAATTCACAATGCTTCGTATTCGCTAGCTGGACACTGGAAATATTTGCCTTTAGCATCGCTAAGCGTGCAGCGATTAAGCATTAGACGGCGGCGATCGATCAAACGATCGGCAAGACTCGAAAATTAATAACAATCGCTTAAACAAATGCGTGGCTCAGTGTCGTGCAAATGTTGGACAATATAGGCGTTATGGCAGATGAAACGAGAGAGGCGACGAGAAGCGGAACAGTGCCGGCGCGAGTGATGCATCGACGGCAATATCCACCTGTTTCAGGTAAAATACGAAAGTACGCCGCCGTTGTACGCCGCTAGATCCTCGATATTGCGTCGGGCACACTGAACTATGAGATCGTTGTGCGGTGATGCATTGGACGATTATCGAATCGCGCCGATTGGCGTGTGACCGATCGACCCCCTTCTGTATTTACTCGACTGGCTTTCAATTCATAATGCCCCGCTGTCGCGCAAACGACCAATCGCGGCATCGTCGACTCTTAGAAATGTTCGGGTAACTGTGAAAGGAAAGTTATTTTCCCGTTTAACTATGGGAAAGTCTGATATTCTGGAACTGCGAAAAAGAGGTATGAAAATATTTGGGAAGTGTTGCAAGTGCTTGAATCTGCAAAGAAGAAATTGTATGTTTTCGACCAATTCCGACATCATTGACTCGTCGAAACGTTCTGATAAGTATGAAAACAGATTTACTTTGTCCCTTTAACTATAGGAGTGACTAAAGTTACAGAACTGCGGAAAAGAAGCATGGGAAAATTTGGGAAATATTGGATATGCTTGAATGGTGTTTGTATACATGTGTCAGTTACAGCTAAAAAGATTGAAAGAATAATTCAACAATTTTTAATGCATTGCAATGTTGAGTATGAACACAACGTCACCTGTCGGGTATGCATTCTGAAAACTAGCATAACACGGATAAAGACCTTCCATGCTAACGCTGTTTAACAAGCCAACATTGATTGAAACAAAAGTGATGCAGCGCAAAATACTGCTTATTCAACGATACCCTTATCGGAAACTGTGCTCCACTCGTTACGATCGAGACCAGTTGAGTAAAGTAATTCTTTCCGTACTCCCTGTCCTCTATCACTTTATGCACATGCACTTGGATATACGTATCACAATTATGCGGTCGCAGATGTATGTTTCTACAGACGGTACGAGCGTAAGTATACGCACGGACCTTTGCATACACACTTCCACATACGCACTACGACCGTGAGGGCGTGCGTAGATGAAGGCTTTCATGGAAACTTACAACCACTCCCATGAACGCGGCAAGGATGTGTTCGCTTGCAACAGCAGGATACGGAGAATGAGAAGCCACGATACCGCGGCTTCCGGTTTTTCAAGGGAGGTTAAATGGCGTGCATCAGAGGTCGATGAGACGTAGAAGGAGCGAGAGAGTGAGGGAGGGGAGAAAAAGGACGACTGAGATGCGAATCGTCGGCCGGCAGGGGGGTGTGGGAGATGGTGGGGATGAAAAAAAGAAAAGCGAGCTAAAAGAAAGTTGTCGGAGGGAACTTTGAAGCCATCTAAGAGGGTGATTGATTTTCGTAAAGCCAATCGTCGATCAAGAACGTGCGCGCGTCTCTCGACCCTCTTTATTTTCACTCTTTTTAATAAATCTGAACGTCACCTCAGAAGGCAACTAATCCGCCGTGCTGGCAGAGGAACTATCGGCGAAATGATTACCGGGAATTCATAAACGGCAAACTTACGGACAGTGAGGCGTGAGGGGCGGGTGAGGAGAGGGCGTAAAAATTTAATAGGATGACTGAGAAATTGTGCGCAGCCGGCGGCTATCCCACGTGAATTAGCTGTTGAAATTGTGATTATCGTTCCTCTTTTCCGTTGTTCCGCTCGCAGAGGGGGGGGGGGGGGGGCAACCCTGCGACGCGGAAAGTCGATAAACTGCCGCAGGATCCGTACGCGCGGGAGAATAGGAAGGTGCGTTAAAAAAAGCTTTCAATTTTCGTACGAAGAGAGATTCGGATTCGTCCGCTTCGTCGCGCGGCGTGCGAACGGAGAAAACTGTCTGGCAGAACTTTCTCGCATGCTGTTGCATGTCTCATTCCATATGGGCGGATTTATTGTATATTGAAAATTTATATCTCGCCTCAATCGCGATCTCTGTCCGCTGCGATCAAATTGATTTCGGATTATACCGCGCGGGGCACTGCTAAGGCATGAGAGGGCGATCCGGATCTGACGCGCCAGACATTTTCTCCCTTATGGCGCGCACGTGCATTCATTTTTGCCTCTGCGATCCGTGTGAATGCAACTTCGCGTCATAGAACGTAGTTTCCGTGACGCTCCTTTTTTCTTCGCATTTTGCCCTCCTCCTTTGACTGCCACACTTAGCGAGTGCCCTTTCAATTCCGGCGTGAGCTTGTCATTTTTATCCCGGCTTCAATCACATTGTTTGCTTGAATAGCGCGCCATTTGTTCCTTGCGGACGAGAACAATGTTTTTCCTCGTATTTCCGCGAGTAACGGGTGTCGTAAATAACGTGAGCGGTTAGGTCGCCTTGTAAACACTTTCAATTGCGGACCAGCTTCGTCACCTCTGGGTAGAATGGTGGTATTTATTACCCTGTCGGCGTAACTCAATGTTGCACTATCAACGGTGGAATATTTTAGCGATCGTCGGCGTCTACCAAATCCGTTGAAAGCGTGCGTTACGTATGCTTGCCGTTTGATTTGTTGCATGAACTTTGTACGACAACGTGACATTATGTGCCGGTGATTATGAGAATGGCTAAAGTCAATAGTTCGTGGAAATTTATTTTTATTTAATTATCTGTGGGGAATTTAATTTACATGGTTGACTGTAATGAAACATGTGATTAAATGTGTTTTTTCTTATATTAGCTTAAGACACTGACATTGGTCGAGAGATACAACAGGTATAATTTGCAAAAAACATTACAAGAAGCAATCCTGTTTTATAATCCGAAATGATATATCGTGTCATATATTATCGGTCTTGAATTCGCGAAAAATCCCATCTTTGTGCAAACACATAGTAGTATAAGTTTAAGTACGATTTCACAGCACGCCGTGATACAATCAATTGCGTAAAAATCATGTCTTCCGGGCATTAAATGAATATTACGCGCACATTGTGTCACATCGTTCTTGCGGTTTTCTTTTTAAGAACCGGAAGAACTGTTACCAGACCCCTAAAAACGTGTGAAGTAACTCACCGGCAATTGCGCAGGTTTACAATCGCGCGGACACAATAAATCTATTCGCATAAACACACGCTCAAAGCAGTCAGCGCTTGCGTTATTCATAACGTCGGACTTTCATTAGCGAATTGTATGGGCTCGGACGCGAACAGTTAACGTCGAGTGGCGCCTATATGCAACGAACACGAATGTACAGAGTGCAGAAGTGTGGACTTCGGTTTCCCGTTTAAGATGTGCAAAAACTAATTTTAACTCACCTCCGGCGTGGTCAAAGAGAGGGTGGCGATGTGATACTATGAAAAAGTTACCCCCTAGCGATTACAGTCGTGTATGAAAGACTATTCTCACATGGTGTATTCTTTGTTGTTACCACACGTCGAGTTTGCCCGAGATAATGTATTAAATTGGTGAAAGTTGCATTGAGATACTGGTATACTTGTATATTAAGAGAATTAAATAATTAATGATTATTGCGAATCGAATACCTTCTATCTAATTCATAGTCTGGAATTATGCACTATGGTGAAGCAATCTGATTCTTCTAATTAGAAGTCTCAACATATTCTTTTCAAGTGTATGAATCTCAATTCTACCTTTCAGTCAACGTTTTTTCAACATATTTATTTTTGTGTACATTTAAAATTATAATTTTTCAGATTCAAAAATGATTTATGGGTGACAGATTCTTTTAAGATGCCGCTTTAGTAATATTGTTTTATTGCACTAACAGTGGCTTAATATGTTCTATGGATTTTTGCTTTTGGTTATAAAGTTTTATATACACATATATCCATCGTTACTAAGAGTCCCTTTGTGTTGCACGATGAAAATCATAACATGACTTTAATTTGACTTTTAATAAACCAATCAGAGACTTTGACGGTATGTAATCATTAACGCGATAATTAATATAACAATTTATCGGTATTTTTTATTTCGCCCTTTGCTTCATTGAACGATGCGCTCCCATTAACCCTTCGGATACCGCGCCGGAGTCACTTTTGACTCGCATTTTCAGACCGGTAACGCACACACACTCATGGTTGGCGGCACCTCCGAACGGCGTGAGAGTGTGCGTTATCGCTTTCAAGCGGCGGCACATCCGGCTTAGCGCTGCCCCACCACATTCTCAAACATTCGGTGCAATACGGAAAAGAAATTTAGTTTGCCACAGATCTGTGAACAGTGCGCACCTTTGGGCTATAGGGCCAACAGGAAGAATAATTCTAAAAAATTCCATTATACAAGAGTAACAACGTACGCGATATTCATTTTGTCGTGGGAGTAACAACCGTTACTCAACAACGTGTCATAAATGTGCAAGATATGTGTGTGTGGCAACCATTCTACACAAACTCGTAAAAATTCGTGAACGTTTGCACGAATGAAGATAAAAATGAATTGTAAAAAATCAAAAATAATAAAATTATATTTTGTGCACATACGCTTATTATTCAATATGTATATATGTAGACAGAAGCCCGAAACTCAGCGACAGACTGCGGTTCCAACTCCTTTGAATCATCCGACAATGTAGATTACCCAGTAGTAGTGTATCCGTGAGATCTTCGAGCTCGAGCAAGCGACCGATGAGTCACATATCGGTGAGGAGCTCGAGCGACTGAAGAATGTATTAGTGAATGTCGGTGTGACGAGTCAGAACTGACTCCGGCCCGGTGCTTTTCGTGCAGTACTCGGAGGGTTAAATGTGCCTGATGGAATACAGTTTACTGAATCGTTTCTGCACTTGAACGCCCATGCTTGTTAGAAAGTGAGCGAAACAGAAGAAGAGGCTGAGGTCGTAAAGAACGTCCGGTTGTTGATCTGGCTGGTCGGCAGACTACAGAAGTGCGTGTGTCGAGTAACCACCAGCGCTGATGAATGTTCTTATGTGATGCAAGTTGCACTGCGTTTTGTAGTGGCGTGGGACTACATATACGACACATATATATGAATGTTACGATGTGTGTGCAAGTTTTAGACTGACATTAGCTTCTGAACATACAACATGGAGCAACCAGCCTGACATTAATGTAAGACAGTGTTAGTATAGGCACATATGTGTGAACAGGGATTTTTCATAATGAAATAACAACCAAAGATTCTGGGTATTATCAGAATCGTTCGTGTCTTGCTGTGGGCGTCTTTTGTATGTAATAATTAAGGTCAGGTTATCGTTGAATAGTTGAGTTGCAAAATAACGCTTGAAAATTTGATCGTCAATAAATGTTCCATGTAACGTTCAAGGCGAAACAAATCATTTATTCTCATTCTGAGATATCGGGTAAAGAGTATTGACATCGGTGATTGCTTGCTATAAGTATTCCCTTATTACTTTTCAGTGTACAATGCCACGGACAGATCCGCTTTGATGCGGTTAACATGATGTCTATGTGAAATTCTAACACGCTTATTTCACTTCTGTAGAAAAGTTTTCAAACGGCTTTGTCGAAGTATAACTCCAATTACACTCAAGCTTCTTTTTATAGAGAGATTAAGTTTAATGGATATGGATTTTTTCACTGCTACGTCTTGCGTAAAATGTCTAGAAGTTTCTTATAAAATGTGAATATTTCTTGAATGAAATGCAGTCAGTTATTCACGTAAAGGATCGCGGTTCTTCCAAGATTTATGGAAAGAAAAAACGGGGTGGCTCTGTACTAACAATGAGAAATCTAAATTATAGTTACGTTTTCAAAAATAAAGCTAATTACCTTGTTTTCAGAGCATCCGCAATTTTCAGTCAATCAAAAAGGCTATCTAAAAATCTAGTACAGTCGGAATAGACTACCGTAGTGGTTCAAAACACAGTTACGAAAGGGAAACGCACATAGATATTGCCACGACCGCGAAGAACGTGAATTGAAGTTAAATATTCATGGGTAAAACTTCTCAGCGTGATTCGAGGTCATCCGATCTTTTTTGCATCTGTGCAGAATGCCATCTAAAAATCGAGCGACGGAAGAGAGAGAGATAGACCCAGAGACTAGAGTATTGAAGCAGTTCAAACGATGGCCAGCTGACGTACGAGAAGAGGACACGTGTTTCTCCTCTTCCATCGCCTCTCCTTCTGCGCTTTCAGGCTTCGCCTTCCTCTCCTTCTTTTGGAGGGAACTTCTCCCAGTATCGTTCGAACGGTCGCGAGTTACAGCCGCTGTTATTCAACGAGCCAGCCAACCGATTCCGAAAACCATTCTCTCCCCCCTCAGGAATACATTTTCCATTTAGCAAACTTATTGTTTCGGCCGCCCGCGAGGAATGGCGCGTTTCCTTTATAAACTGAGCTCAAACGTCGTTCTCGGTTTGTTGCGAGGTAATTAACGATCGCCGGCATGTAAATCCGAGTGTTTGTGATGTGGACCGGACCGCGAAAGAATCTACGAAGAAACTCACCTTGACGGTGTGTACGCGAGTACGCGGTTCTGCATATTTCCGGCGCAGGCCGGTGCGAGTGTTTATTTTTCGACTCCGCGAGCATTGTTACGCTGGAGGCAGGAATTAACGTCGGCCGACTAAATTGCCGCGGCAATCGAACGGAAAGGAGGTTCGGCCCTGGCAACAATCGCATCTCGGGACCCGTCGATTAATTCTCCCTCAGCGTGTGCAGAGCGCGTTACGCGTTATAGATCCCACGCCTGCACGCTCCTCGTCTCTAAATCGAGCGAACGGGAATGCAAATTCATTGCATCGCGCAGTTTGCGGTCGGGCTGGAACGTCTGTTCGAACGTTCGTTGGAGTGCCACGATATGCCGTTCATGAACCGTCAGGGACGTCGAGCACGATGTAGACAAAGAGTCAGCGACGTTCGGTGAATATTGACGATCGTCCGGCAACAATTATTAACGGCCGAGAGAGAAAGAAGGCGGCAGACTGTGCGACTGAGACAGAGCGAGATCGGCAAACGAAACGCATACCGAGTGTGAAGAAATGGCGGAGAGGAGGGAGATGTGAGAGGAAGGAAGGCAAAAACGGAAAGTTGAAGGGGGGTAGGAAAACTGAGCGCTGAAAAAAAGTATAAGAGTTGAACATACGTCGCGGGAAATTGAGCGACTGTGGGAGAAAGAGAGAGAGAGAGAGAGAGAGAGAGAGAGAGAGAGAGAGAGAGGGGGGGAGATTAAGAAAGGTCGCTTATACACAGCGGCAAGAGTGGAAAGAAACTGAAGACGGCGGTGCGGAGATACGAATGGCTGAGCGAGACGGAAGGGCAGAACGCAAGAAGTTTGTAGCCCGAAAGACATTTCCCACGTACGTGCGCGCAATACAGAAGCTCCGCACGCAACCAGCTCACTCCTAACATTGTTTCATGTTCCCCGTTCTGTGCGGCCAAACTGCCGCGCCACGTTTCGCACTCGATTGGTCGTATCTCGCGCTTCTCTGAATCTCGATTAAGTTCGAGACCCCGCTTCTCGAATTCTACCGAGGTGTCGTCAGGGCAGATCGGCCGAACGGAGTTACGACGATTGTGCGAGCTTCTTCGACAATTCTGAATGGCTGTGCCGGCATACCGCGACACGCCGGTAATTTTAATTCAACTCGCCACTCATGCTCGTCATGATCGAATGATTCATTCGCAGCAGGCCAAGGAAAAATTGTTACACGCATCGATGCATCAATGAGTACTACGCCTCTTTGACTGTGTGTTGATTCAATTGCGCTTTTCAGTCTACACTGTTTCTAATTGAGAAACTTCAAGTTGTGGTAGACTCCAGTAAGAGTGTGAAACAGGATACACATGGTTTGTACGAGCAGTACGGTTGCTTTAACGTGTGTGATACCAGCGAAATCTGCATTCAGCTGATCGTTGTTGAGTTTAACAAGTTTCGTTAATAATTATTGGATTTTTGCATCGATGAAATGTGTGTTCTAAAATATTTGATTACCAAACAGTATGGTTAAGCTTTAACAGATATTTCTGTAATACTAAATATACAATCTGTCCGGTAAACGTAAAGCCAGACCTACAAATACAACTTATAATCCGGACAAAGGAGGACGTGCGCAAAACGTCTCTCTCGATTTCGTTTTCCCAGTTTCCGTAACAAGACCGACGTGCAATCACCCCCGAATTTCTTCCCATCGGACTTTACATCGTAGTATATGTTCTGATCGAAAGTGCACACTGTCCGTTCTGGATGTCTACTCCAATACTGTTCCTTCCGAAACACACATTATCCAGATTGATACGTGACCTCTCTCCTGTATTCTTTGCACTCAGAATTACATTTTCTTTTAACTTCTTTCTTCAAAATTCGTATGAATTATTCACGAAGATTTAGACCTTTCCAAATAGAAATATTGATTAAAACATACGTTAATTCATCCGAATGTATAGAAAGTGCATAATTCATATTAGGAACGTAATACAAAATTATGCACAAAGTTTTCTCCATAACGTTATCGAACATTTCCCCCCGAAATTAAGATTTTCGAGCTTTAATAAAAAGTGGTAATAAATACATACTCTTCCTAAACAAACTCGTTATTGAACCGCCGCAAATTGTTCCTCGCACCAATCCGAACATTCGTACAAAAAGGTACGGAGCAGTACCAGTTTAAATCTAAACAGGTCTGTGAATAATGCATGGCAAAACACTCTCCCTGAATGTGACAGCATCGAAGTCGGCCAGTGTAGAGCGTGCGAGCGTACGAGCTTCCGATATTTTCAATCTCTCCGTGGGAATACAAGGAAACGATAGTTCGCGGCGAAAGCAGTGAAAGCCCGCGTTTTTCATTCCCTTGTCGAGGGGCAGGTCGAAAGTACGATGTCCAAGTGTTGCGGCTGCATCGGTTCGTGCACGGTGACGGATGCTTACCAACCCCTAAGGGCACAAGGCTCCGCCTGTGGCACTATCAAGCTTTCCAGGGACGGCAGGGATTCCGTTAGGAGTCCAAGAAATCACCGTAGGAAACTCAGTGTTCGCTACGACGTTGTCAGACTCGCTGCCGGCGGAAGGTGAGCGAATGGATGCGATGCTATTTTTCGGATTGCGAGTGTATTTACGATTCCGCAATCGGATCTCCAAAGTCCAACTTGAAATAACGCTCGCTCATCTCCTTTTGTAAGGATTTGAACGTAGTAGGTCTTACTTATTCACAACTGAGGAGACCCGTTAGAATATTAAATAATAGGTTTATTTAAATAAAACTTATCTTACACGTCTCTTACAATGTTCTTACTTATTGCTTTCGGTTCTTTCTCTTTCGTGGTCTGACTCTTACTCTTACCGTGGTTTGATTCTTACTGCCGGCACGCGCGTCCTCATCAAAGGGCGCCGACGACCCCCGACCGCCACTCAATGTCGTCGCGTCACACTCTCCGTGCCTGCCTTCTGTTGTCTCGCTATCTTTCTCTCTCGTCTCTCGCGCCTCGTCCTTCATTCGTCTTACACTTTAATTCTGCTTTAAGACTAAAACTACTGATGTTTATGTACATGGTTATATTAAAACAATCCAATGACACAACTAGTTATTTCATTGACGTTAAGCAATTTTAAAAATGAACGTGTTCAACGAATAGGACTTGATTTGTTGAAAAAGCAACGTTTATTCCAGCCGAAAGTTTGCTTTAAATAAAAAGTACATATTAAATGTTTTATACGTGTTTAAAATTGTATTTGGGTGGATAATGTTGGCTTGTGTAATTGCGTTTTATAGAGGCATTCTTTTTCTTTTTTCTTTACAGGTGAGTCGGGTCAATTTACATGATTAATCGTCAGAACAAATAACCTGTACAGGTAAGTTTGCCGACGTTTTTATTTTGTTTATACATTTAACGGATGCGGTGTCGTTAGCGTATCAGAGAAAACTTAAGCAATTCAATTGTTTAGTATTCGTGTGTGGAATAGTATATTTCAAATCGTTCAATACTCGCAAATATGTTGGTCGAGATATTCGGTTCCTTGTTCGTGCAATTAAAACGGAAATCGCAGTGTAGCGCGGTAGGTATGTTACAATCGTTGCAACGAACGCGTTTAAGGTTACGTTTGTTAAATTGATGTACGCTCCGAAGCAAATGTAATTTTGCACGAGTGCATATTTCAGTCTTCAAGAAGGATTTTGGGATGACGGAGAGGTAAAATCTTATCGCTTGACAAATGCAAATGTCTCAGACGAACACTAATTAAATTGGAGCTTATATTGCTTTTGAAAGGAGCAGTTAAGGTAGAATATAACGCATAATTCAACTGACAACGCGGTGAAGTGTGTGGAAAGGTAAATGAGAATCCAGAACCCAGTCTCTCGCTTTATCTAAGACAAATATAACTGCAACTATTCTCGTTAGTCTGATGTTACATTAAAGCTATTAACAGGCAAAACGATTTCGGTGCTTGTAAACGAATTGAAACAGAGAATAAATTTTCTTATGAAAGGTTTTTGAATTGTATCAAGTGAATGCGTACGATATTTAATATGTGTAGATTTCTTCGCAAACGGTCTCTCTTAGGCAGTAATATTTTTTCCGTTGTTTATTTCTGTTTAATGCATTTATATGATTTTATTATCATTGGTATTGCACCTTACTCAGAATACCCCCATATACGTTCATATACCCTATAATTTTCCATAACAAACATTTAGGCCTGCTGCATGTGTCCATCGGAAAGTTCAAACGAACAACGTACACCACCTGTGAAACATCATCCGCACCTGACGGAGCTAAACTACCCGACAGCATGCTCTTACACTTTTCAAGACTCCACTCCTCCATTTACTTTCCGTACTTGACGCAATCTTTTTCAAACAACGCCATTTACTTACGCGTCATGCAGAACAAATTAGCTGTACATAGACCACCTAAACAGCCTCCTATGCTGACTAAGGTCGCTTCGTAAAATCTGATTAATCTCCGATCATAGCATCCATCTAGTACGTCACTATGAGCGTACTACGTACGTTACACATAGCCGAGCCATTTTCTATTCGCATCGTGGCAAAGCGTACCTATTTTTCAGGGACGTTTTCGAGAATGGTTCGGGGATGAAGGCGAGAGACGACGTACGAAGCGAAGTGGTAGGTCAAAGTGCGGTAGGGTGGTTGGCGGTGGCTCGACAGTGCTGAGAAGGGATGGTCACGTGACCGACGTAGTAGAGTAGGGGTAGTCGGCGGAGGACTTTTACGCGATTGTGCGGAAGTAGCGTCAGTTCCGCAGGAACTGTCGCGCGGCTTACGCGGCTCTGGCTCATTTTACGTATTCGCGTGTGCTGGACGCAAGTTGTGCTTCGCCTATCTCGCCGAGAGTCCTCGATTCCGTCAAGGACGTTCGGTCCATCGCGACGGATTACGCTGCGAATTGCGTCGCGCGGCCCGAAATTCGTTTCGAATGCTCGCCAAGGGATGAGAGAGGTGGCTGGTGCGGTGGAATTTTACTTTTGCGACACGTCGCTTCTTGTGTGGGCTGGCGAGAGATACGGAGATCGTTGACGACAGTTTTGTTTTAGGAGCGCTCATTCGATTCAGTTCATGTGCACCGACTGAGCTCGCCATGCACGCCTTTTCGACGTTTTCCTCCGTCTTCCAGCCTTTTCTCCCTTGTTTGCTCACGCCTTGGGGGTTGGCGGCTCAAGGCACGCGAGTGCTCGGAATGTTTTACGTTGCTTTTTCTTCGTGCGCAATGGGTGAGATGGAGAACGGGAGATTAGTAGAGAATCCTGGGTCACGGGTTACTACTTGTCGTACGGCGGGATGCGGAATTATGGAAGTGGAACGGAGAAATGCGAATGCCGGGCCAAAGCTGCATCGATTTAATTCGATTTCTTGATACTCTGAGCGCACGCTCATGTCCTGTCTTGTAAGATTGATTCGTTCATTCGTGTGCTCTCTGTGCAAAGGGCATAGCCGGGTAAGATAGTGAAATGTGCCCCCAAACCGATCGAAATTCTGAATGAGCCATTCGATAGCTTATGAAAAAAGAAACATTTTTGTGAATTTTCAACTTCGTATCTCGACCGTGGGGGGCGAGGGGGTGTAAAATGTACTGTCCGCTTCTCCCACCATTTTCTCGGAATCTAGTGCACAAAAAAATTCGAAAAAAATCAGACGTGTTTCTAGTAATGGCGCGCATATTCCAGATTTTTTTCAGATTTTTAAACAAAAAATTCAATTGATAAAAAAATAAAAACCGAAAATTCAATCAGAAAAAAATCGATTTGATACCGAAGGAGGTCCGGATCAGTGATGCTGCTTTTTTCTGTAATGTAATATTACAATCAACATCTCTCTAATTTTTTTTATAATTTTTGCTCACCAGCAACAGTGTCGGAAAAATGAAAAACCCGTTTTTTCGTCAGGTTTTGGGTGTCAGAACAACATATGAGAAAAACTTTGGTTCAATTTTTGTCACTAACTGTTTTATGCAATGTTTAATGTTATTGATTACATTCCACAGTCATAATAATGCAAGAAAATTAAATAAATGGAAGAACTCGATGTCACAATGTATGCCTTATGTTCTGAAAAATTGAAGATCAACCAAACATCGTTGGTAGCGACACGCGTAAGGTGACAGTCTGTTTTGTCGAAGCAAACTTTTTCTTTGGGTTCGAATCCTGTTAGGTGCCTTTTTTTTCATCGTTTTTTGTCCTTTTTCTATTCAACAATAGTTAATATTTAATGTCAGATGACTTTCTCTGTGCAACACATTTTTGTCATTGTTACTGCCAAAATATATGACAAGAATAACGGAAACATGGAAGGCGGTTTGAAGGCACGTGCATATTTATTACAACATTAAAATGTTGACAAAAATATTGTGAAATCATCTGACAGTAAATATTAACTATTGTTGCACAGAGAAAGAACATAAAAACGATGAAAAAAAAGGCACCTAACAGGATTCGAACCCAAAGAAAAAGTTTGCTTCGACAAAACAGACTGTCACCTTACGCGTGTCGCTACCAACGATGTTTGGTTGATCTTCAATTTTTCAGAACATAAGGCATACATTGTGACATCGAGTTCTTCCATTTATTTAGTTTTCTTGCATTATTATGACTGTGGAATGTAATCAATAACATTAAACATTACATAAAACAGTTATGTGACAAAAATTGAACCAAAGTTTTTCTCATATGTTGTTCTGAAACCCAAAAACTGACGAAAAAACGGGTTTTTCATTTTTCCGACACTGTTGCTGGTGAGCAAAAATTATAAAAAAAATCAGAGAGATGTTGATTGTAATATTACATTACAGAAAAAAGCGGCATCACTGATCCGGACCTCCTTCGGTATCAAATCGATTTTTTTCTGATTGAATTTTCGGTTTTTATTTTTTTATCAATTGAATTTTTTGTTTAAAAATCTGAAAAAAATCTGGAATATGCGCGCCATTACTAGAAACACGTCTGATTTTTTTCGAATATTTTTGTGCACTAGATTCCGAGAAAATGGTGGGAGAAGCGGACAGTACATTTTACACCCCCTCGCCCCCCACGGTCGAGATACGAAGTTGAAAATTCACAAAAATGTTTCTTTTTTCATAAGCTATCGAATGGCTCATTCAGAATTTCGATCGGTTTGGGGGCACATTTCACTATCTTACCCGGCTATGCCCTTTCGGGTGCCGATTACTTTAACACTTTTCGGTAACGCGCTCAGGATGAAAAAGGATTGTTAGCGCGACAGTAATGATGGTAGAATGTTTTGTAACATTTTTGTTTGGTGTGTTTCGGGTAACGGTACATTCTGTTTCATAGAACCTGTAACAATTTTTTTTTCCACCGTATTTTAGTTCAAACTTTCGGTTACTCTCGGAGTGTAGATCGTTGTTCGGATTTTAGTCTGATGATCGTAAAACGTACAGTGGAAGTGGATTAACTACTTAGGAGCCTAACGGAATTAGCTTGACGTTATCGAATTTCTTCACATCTGGGCCTATGTTTTTGTTACGCTTGACTTGATTACATGCTATACTGAACACCTCAATTAATGTTGGCGGATATAAACACGATTCAATTGTGCTGTGGACTTCAGCATATTTGGAGTGACTTCAGTTTTGCATAAACTTTGTAATCTTATTGTATATATCTCCTTTAGGTAATTAGAGCTTTCAAACTATTTTATATAACATATCTTCTATCTTTACGACGAAGAAAAAAGTAATTTTGCTTAAACCATTTATGCGACAAACAAAAAACTGCTGTAACATAATGACACGAAAATTCTGTGCCATTAGCACAATTTCCCCTGCGTCAGCGTCCACTTTACGCGACAAATAATTCTGAAAGAAACTTCTCTTGGTATACAAAAGCTCGTGTCTCGCAAATTGAAAATAATAACAAAAACAGCTAAAAATGCTCCCATCTCAATTAGGTGCTTGTTACTAGAATTTTATGTACCCGAAGTAGCCGAAGGAACAATAATCGACGGTAGAAACAGATTTAAAACTAAAGCATCCTATAAATTTCTTACGTCAGCTCGCCAAATCGCAATTCCCTTAACTAGAAGTACTTATCCAGCGAACTGTATTTAGCGCCAGCCCGTTCCGTAGCTCGAGACATATTAGCACCGGAGCCATTACGAAACTGTAGACGGCGTATCGTTCGACGATTACCTTTAGAGGAAATCTCGCTCGGCATTCGCATCTCTTTCCGCGGTACTCGACAAACGGTCTTATATTAAAAGTCGTACATCGATTCAGCACCGTTGGTGCCACCCATCCTCTTCTTCGCTCCTCTCTACACTAGTACTCCCCCCCCCCCCCCGTCGCCCCCTCCCACCCCCGCCCAATCTCCTCTCGTCTTTTAACCCCTCAGTGTCGCTTTGCCTCTCGTCTCCTATTTTCTCCTTTCGTCTCGCCATTCAAATAATGCAACGCCCCGCTGACACTCGTGTACAATATAAATGAAATTGCTGCCGCGTGCTTCCTTCCGCGCGTCCGAAAGGATTCTGATTAATCTGTCCTCTACCTCTCTCTCTCTCTCTCTCTCTCTTTCTCTCTCAACTGGCATCCTGCTCCGCTCTCGCATTGTGAAAGCCGCATTGGTCGGCTCGTTGCACAGGGACAAAACGTTTCTGATTACGGTTAGCGTTAAGTGTCCCGAGATGTCTCTCTCTCTCTCTCTCTCTTTCTCTCTCTCGCTCTCCCTCTATCTCACTCTCTCGTTGCGTGTCTCCGCATTCGTCCTTGAGGGCATTGTTTTGAAGCGGCATCAGCCGCACAGCCGAAATTATACCGTAAGAGCGCGAGCAATTTTGCCAGCTTCACGCGCGACGAGCTCCGAATTTCGGCGCTTCGCTTTAATTTCCGTGAGATCTCGCCTCCCTGTCCTACCCATTCTTATATCTTCTTTCAGTTTTCCACCGTTTCCCGTCTCTCCGCGCTCGTGTCATTCCTCGCCACATCTCTTCTTCCTCACCTGCCCCTGCTTTGTACCCCATCCCCTTGTCGTCACCCTTCTTGGCTGGCCTTTTTCCCTTTGTCTCGTAAGCTGGTAACCTTTATATCGGATACGGAGCGGTAGTTAAAGTTGAACTTCTCCATTGTTTGCGTCGCGAGACGCGGTGGTTAAAGTTTGCGATACACTCGGATTAAAATTCTCCGCTGCTTCGTTTTCCCTCCATTTCTGCGCGCGAATGCCATTAGCGACACTTTGTTTTCATCCGGCTCCCGATGCCAACTGCGTTGGTGTTGGGTTAAAACAACTTGGATTGTTGTAAGCATGTTACATTGTGTTCAATTTCGTTGAATCATCAGATTATAATCAGTCGTTTTTGCAGTTGCGTCTTTTCAGTTTGCGCACATACACATGTCTTGTTTTCAGCTTTTTCAGCTTTTTCAGCTATCTACCTGTAGCTTGGTACGATCTTGCTATTTTCTAACTAAAAATGCACCTTTCGTGTAAAAGTTTCTACTTTGCCGAAACGCTTCAAGCGTTGTGATAAATTCAAACAAATCGTGGAAGGTCACCAATTTTAAAAACAAAAATATAACGTTGCTGTTAGATAAACCAAGTGTACATTGCACTTGTACTGTTTTTATTAAACTTATGATTTCATTCGTTGACCAAGCTTTACTCTAAAAAAAAGCTTTACCAGAGTGCAATCCTATTCTAGCATATTTTAATCGAAATCAATCTTTTTTTTTTTTTTTACAAAATCTGTTCTGCACACCGCTTACAGCTTTGTGATCTATGCTTATATGTCAACTTGAATTCCTCGAATAATTATCTTTATTCGACGAATTCTGCAGAAATGCACAAAATATCGTGAGCTTTCAAACTGCCTTTTTATTGTTCAATCTGTGTACGTTAGCTTAACAACCCTACACTTGTACGTCAATTGACAGCCGAAGTTGTTACAGTTTGCTGTTCAGTGAAAGTGAAAAATCTGAATCGTGCATATAAATTAGAATGTGTACATGTGTCTCGTTCGCGCATACGTGAATGTAAATTCCGTTGTGTCCGTTCCAAGATGGATTTGTGACGCTAACGATCAATTGCTCTCTGCTCGATTCGATTAATTCGGTTTACGAAGTAGGATCGATCGGACGATCGACCGCCATCCCGATTATACACTGGATACCAAGTCGAGGTAAGCTCATTCCTTTAGTTCGGACGTCCGAACTTTCTAATTACCGCGAATCAATCTTTACTATTTGCCGCTCCGCTTGAAGATTCTCCTAATCTCATTCATTTCCTCACGATTACAGCAGCTTTGTCTTTGAAACGATTAAAATCGTAATTTAGGTATTCACAGAATTGGTAAAATGTTTCTCTTGATTATTTGTTGCCACTATTCAGAGACTATAAATGTTTTAATACTTATCAAAACGTATTCCAAATATTGCAATGACGTAATTCCTCCGTATGTAACTCAGGGCTCCAACGCTATTTTCTACTTGCTTGTGTAAGATCGGAAAATATGTTTTCCTCGCGGTTTATTTGTTATGGATTCTATTATAAACTCGGCATTCTTTGAATCACTTAAGATGTAACAAGCAACGTTCACCAATTTATGTTTACATGCAACAAACACATTATTTCATGTAAGGTTTAATTTACAGTAAGTCTGACATATGTTTGAAGATTTTTATCTATAGGATACTACGAGACCAAATTGTTGCAAATACATAAGCCTATTCAGTGATTGCAGAATAGTTCCTGACCTACTATATATTTTACCGGTGTAGCGATAATAGCTTGTTCTCACTGAAGAGTTATCGATCGAATCTCTTCACAGTTGCACTTTTCACAGACCGTCATGCATATAAGTGAACAACGAATACTGCTTTCGAAAACGCGAGACAGCCGTTCGCATTTAAAGATATGTACACCGCATGTCTAGCAGCGTACATACGGCAGGTACTTTTTTCTCTTGTGGCTGGCATATGCAATTGATGTGACAGCTCATCAGATTCTGTCATGTTACCACTGTGCTCCGTAGTTCCTGCGGTTAAATGCGTGCATCGGAACAAAGATTGGTCTCTGCTTATTATCGTGAAATTCTTATTTCCCGACACAGTTCTGCGGGAATACGTGCATACCAGGTCTTGGTGATCCTCCTCTGATCCTCCCACGTTACCATAATAATCGTTGCCAGTTGCGGAGTACGAGATTCTATCGATTTCGGTGGTATCTCCACATTGCGGTACAGTTTGTGCGGTCAGATGTGTATGTAGGCACAAAGCAGACCTTACGCTGAGCAGTGTAATACCGTTGCTTTCCGGCCAAAGTACTCGGATATATGGTCAAGTCAATCTTCGTTAGGCGTTACCTTTTGTCAGGTTCGCCCTCATTCCATTTTCTTTATAGTTCAAACTTCCACTACATGTTCACGTTTTCTAATAATGTTGCATAAGTCACATGCAGTGTGAAATGTACTTGGTGAGGTAACAGATTCTGTTTCGTTTCTCATTACATATGTGCAGTATCAGTAAATGTCGGATGATGTTATTACGTAGGGACAGTGTCGCGGTGCTCACTAGAGTATTACTGTGTGTGTGGGTGTGCACGATTGTGTATTACGCGGAAGGATAAAAGAATGTGATGCGTGGCTTATGTGCAGACGATTGAAGGTGAGAAGGGAGGAAGGTATCGCGCATCGGAGAAGCGTGCGAAAGGGCAGACGAGAAGAACAAGAAGAAAAAACAGAGGAAATTAATGCCTGTGTAACTTTCTTCTTGTTCAAATATATTCTGTGTATCGCTCAGCTGCCAGGGGCGGCGCAAAATTTTGAATACAAAATTAATATTTATACCATAATATCTGCTGTTAAATAAGCTTAATTAGAATTACAAATTTTTGTTAAGAGCCGTAGTAGCATAATGGTTGGAAATAAGTGGTGTATCATCG
This sequence comes from Anoplius nigerrimus, assembly GCA_914767735.1. Classification (NCBI taxonomy): domain Eukaryota; kingdom Metazoa; phylum Arthropoda; class Insecta; order Hymenoptera; family Pompilidae; genus Anoplius; species Anoplius nigerrimus. The sequence continues at coordinate 17,335,479 of OU612085.1, read as the reverse complement.
TTCCAAGCTACATCCACATACGTTATATGGCAATTAATCCAACGAATAACTGTCAATTTCTACCACTACCTATCTAGTTACATTTCGTTTTTGCTGCTATGCTAGTTACGTTGGCGGCGGAATTTAGTGAGATTCGACGATCGCGGAGAATTTTTCAAAGCGCAAACGTGGACGGAGACGCGAAACGCTCGACGCGCTCAATTTCTAGCCTGGAATCGGGCGAATTCCGTTCATTCCAGCGTTTGCCGTTGTAATGATCGTCGGTTTTCGGACATGAGCTTCTATTGATTTTCGCGCATCTCGACATCCCGATACATATACTTTCCGGGGACGAATGTGTATTTAAGCGTGTTCGATAATGTGTACCGTTGAGCAGCGTAGCCGTGAAGCAGTGGGCCAGTCGTTTTGAACAATCCCGCTCGTACGTAATTACGATTAGAAGCGGGCGGTCGCGTTTGCGTCCCGGATGCTCCGCTCGAAGTTTCCATAATCCCGATGTTGGCCCGACGTCACTATCCCCTGTTCAAATATTTAACTCGCCAAAGATACTGCCCATTCGTTCTGCCAACAAATTTGGCGATAATCCTCAATTTGGTTGACGAGATTATCGTAAACGCACACCTTTATTTGAATCTGTACCTAAGAACAGTTACGTGTGAATGATAGTGTGGTAGTACAAAGGACGGTGACGTGCAAACTGTTCTTTCCAATGTTGGTGGGATCTAAATGCGTTGATCTAAAAAGGAAATGCACTGGGTTTAATAATTGAGAACGAATCTCGGTCTTCAGAATTAGCGGTTTACGTTTTCGACAGTTTGAGGGTATTTATTATTTATTATTGCATGACGAGTTGGCCGTTTCCGGATACGAGTTATTTCATCAATGTTTTATTCTAATTGAATTATCCTAGACTAACGAATATCGAAAATATCGTCATTGGAAGCTCGCTTATTTCTCGTTGCAGCGGTGTGCGAATTTGTTAACGCATTTGAGTTGGTGCACGTGGAAAGGCACTATAGGATACACTGCGGAGGTAGCATTTATCAAATTATTCTGTACGGGTACTTATGTAGGTATTACTTACACAATGGAAATCAATTGCCGCATATTAGCACTTCTATGCATACGATCAATTGATTTAGATCACTACAGGTTTCGATCTGAACATACTGAAACGCCGTGGTGGTTTTCTCCGATTCAAGATTCTTTTCCGTGGTTACTGATAGTACAGAATATAGCCTCTTGTTAGAAAGATACAGTTTATGAAAATAGTAATATATGTTTTTCTATTGCTCATTGAGACAGTGTTGTTAAAGGTGCAGTTAACAAGCTATGTTTACATGTTGGATAATTGGCTCAATTTTTAGACTTTATTCTTTTACAAAACTGAGCATATATACGCGTATGTTTTGGACATATCCGGTCAATGCAATTTGTAGCATTTGGAAAGCTTGACATAGTAGAACTTATCAGTTCGTTTCATTTTTGGGTTGACAAGTTTAGAGTATCACCTACAGCCCGTGTTGTCTTGAATTTCGGTAGTGAAAATGTTGCGCATGAATAATTTCGCTCGTCAGTTGTACGCACATTACGCTACAATTAAAACGCATACATACTGAGGCACACATTCTCATTCACATGAGAAAGATGGCCTGTAATTACGACCACTGACGCAGTGCCGTGAATTCGATTAATTAAATTCACTAATACTGATCTCGTTTATCACGAGACTAGCGTGCCCGGACCCCAAATCTTTCATCAAATTAGTATCATCCGCATGGACGCGTATTCCATTAGTGGTGTTCATATTACGTTTACGCTCGTTCAATATGGCCCTGTTGAAATATGATTTAATAGAACTTTCATTTCTCCGGGTTCCTTTATTATCCGCGCTTCATGTTCTCATGTAACGAGTACCATTACATCAAATACTCGGTCTCTTCCTATCCATGTAAAATGGTAAGCATGTGTCTGTGCAAGATTGATGCGAAAAATACCCTCCATTTTAGTATCGAACGTGCAATTGTCGAATGACTCAAACCTTAATTGTGTTGTTTGTCTGTGTTAGTATCGTATCTTCAACATGCTTTTCCTCTTTCCAGCTTTCCAGGTTTCCTTTTCAAGTTTTAATGCAGTATTATTTTCTTGACGACTTATTGAGTAAGTTGTATCATAAAATGTGGAGTTAAGTAAATAGGAATGCTGTTTCAGTAAAACGGGTGTACTGTGTCTAGCAGAAGGTTTTTGTTTATGTCTCTGTTTGAAGTTTACTTAGCAAATATAAAGCGTAAAAAAAAAGTATTCCTTAGTTCGTCAACTAAATATTTGCACTCACAAGAGTGGGCGCTTCAAGGTTTCGTGCTTACAATTAAAAGAATATACGTTGGTATGATGTAAAAAACTATGTGGTTATATGTTTTCCGATATGTGGTGTATATAGCGTGAACAGTTTTCTGAAATGTGTTATTTGTAAAGTACTAATGCTGCGAAGTGAGCTGATTATGTGACATCAGTTTGTTCCACGATAAATGTGGATAATGGCTTTTGCATACAAACGGTTGCGAAAGTTTAATTCGAATTGATTGCACCGCATATCATGCTATTAAGCTTGTTTTATCCGATAAATTAGTAATCGATATATTTACGAAATGTTACCGTACTACGTATCATTATATTTAAATTATATGTAAATGGAATGTTTGAATAGAAGTACATTGTCATTCATTAAAATGTAAGAAATGCGATGTCCACACCACATAACCTTTAGGTTAAAAGTAGTCAAATGCATATATTTACTTACACTTATGATCTTGATGTATTAGCTTCAGGTATACATATGCGCAAGGAGTTAATACTAATAATACGGTGTAACCACACAATAATACAGCGACAGACGAATTAAGTTTTACGGCACATTAGTTCAAAAACATTTATTATTCGTTCAAATACATTCAGATAAAATGACAGAGACCGATTTATAAATATTTAGAGTATTCTTGTTTCATCCCCTTTGCCATTATCGTTTCGGTAGAATCGATTGGTTAAAGAAAGTCAAGACGTTTGATTTTAGTCAATATAAGGAAAACGTACATCGGAAAGAATACACTGTTAAGTCGTCAGTTTCTTGCTGCCACCCAATTTTGGCTCTGTCTCTTGTACGCGTAATTGTTTCACGTCGAGCGAGAAAGAAGTGAACGGGCGATTATGTCGCGCCGAGCATCGCATACCAAGCAAGAAGTTTCCACTTGGCACTTCAATATAATGGAAGACCAAACGTGCTTGCTTTCCTCAAGTTCTCAAAAATGACCAAGTAGCCTTTGTTCTACCTTTGGCCAAAATCGTATCAATTTACTTTCTTTGTTTGTAGTTATAATGGCTAAAGGTTTTTTTTCGAAAGGACAACGATCATTTGATTAATGTCAACTGTCAAGACAAACTTCTCATTTTGAATTTTCAACGTACTTACATAGAAACCGCAATATAAAGTATATCACTATAGTACGTAACGATTATTTCAAAATAAATGTCATTTCACGTGGAACTTGTTTCACTTTTTTTCTGGGTTAATGAAATTCAAATTTTACCAAGCTTCGTTATTGACAAAGGTAACTTTAATGTTAGCAATTTTATTTCGATGTGGTCATAATGACCATCTCTATTAGATTGCACATGTTTTGATTAGTGTATTACGTGTGTTTGTCAAAATAGTTGTAATGTGCATGAAGATTGTGCATGCGTCGAGCGATAAAGCGGAGTTATTGATTAGTTCTGTTCATTTTTGAAGCGACCGGCGTCAACGTTGGTTTAGGCTGTCGGAATTTCTGGTGACCTTTGACATTACCACGGGAGTGACCTTTCGCTTCCTGCACCTCTGTCTGCCTTTTCCCTCCCCCTCTGACAGCGAGTTTCCCCTTTTTGCGCGCAAAAAGACAGACGAGGTCAAAAATGTACACTATGCCGAGCCGTGGAAGGAAAAAAATTCAAAGGCAAAAACGAAGATAGAACTGACGCAATGAATGCTTCGCGTACATTCGCCGTGAATGGAAGACCAGGGTCGCGGTTATTTTAGAGGTAGACAAGCTACGAAAACTAGTGCAATCTTCCTACCAGTTTTTTTCCCCTCCGCTACGTCCTCATGCCAAAGGCGAACTGAGACTCTTTTTTCCTTTGCGAACTTCACGTTTGCCTCGTTCTTTTCCTTCAACCTCTTCGTATAATTTCCTCTTATTTCCCGTGTCTGTATGTACTTCTGCGATTGTTTACGAATGATTCCTCTCTACCTGCCTCCCCCTATTTACTCCTTACCGATTTTTGTTCTTTTATTCCTAGGTTCTTCCCTCCCTGCCTCTTTTGTTACCTGTACTGTTGCTTAACTCTGCCGTATCCTTCACTTCGGGTCACTTCCAACCTTATTCCAGTCTCCTCAAAGAATGTTCACAAATCTTTACTTTCTTTCGTCCCCTTATCTTTTGGTGTGTCTGTGTTTGTCTTGCTACCGTTTAACAGCCAAGACCCGTTCCTACGTACTGTTACGTTGTGGTGTGTTAAGATTATATCAACCCTTTACCTCCATGCAAGTTCGAACATCATGTTGTTTATCTGCTTTTTGTGAACAGCAAAGAGTCTGGTGTTGTACGTAACTGAATTGATGTTTTATGATAACGGAACGGAATTTTTGATTGAAGGATTAAGAAATACGTCTCTTATTCTATTGTTATATATATTGCTAGGTAACATTTGACACAGAACTATTCATAAAACTGTCCGCAGGGATATTTTAGTTGACAAAGTTCGATGAAGTGTATTTTTACATGACAAATAGGGAGCAGCAGACAGAGTTAGACTGAAAGTTTCCGGGTTAATTGCAAACTGGTTTAAAACGGAGAAACTCTTATACGTCTACACATTTTATAAATAACGGGCGGCACGGAGGCTGGTTTGACAACTCAGTTAAAAAAATGATGAGGCGGAAGAAGATAGACGAAAAGGAGATTGAACGAGTTTGTCTATTAGCAACTTGCCCTGTTATCTTTAGGAAACGCGATGAATTCTTACCGAGTTGTTACTTCTTCTTCACTAAAAGGATGTAACCTTTCAGTTTCTTACGAACTACCGGCGTAAATAAAAATATAAATGGACTTAGCATGTTGTTGTACTTACCCGGTGATATAGAATATGTATAGAATATTTCTTTCCAATTCCCTTTCCAATCAGATGAATGTTGCTATTTACAATTTAGTTCGCTGCTAAAACATGAAAAAATCTATCAAGCGCATATATGTTTTTCTATGAGTCTTTCATTGTTGAGTATTAGGAACAGGATATATTTTGCTCATAAATATTTATACTGCAGAACCATTCGCATGTTACGACATGTTCCCGATCTGTTACAAAGAAAAAATTTATCACGTTGTTAACGACCTGATCATGGATTTCTGCTACGAATGCCGCACTTTTTATAACTGTACAGCTAACTCGTTCGTTTTATTACTCGCCAGGTATGTAGTAGTATATTCGTTTCGTATGGCAAACGAAAGTAAAATTGTAAAACAAACTTTTTTCGGTATATTGATCTGAACAGTATTGTCACGAAACGCTTGTTTTACATTCCGGCTATAGTGGAAATATTTTTTTTTAGCGTTTTGTGTGTAAAACTTGTTATTCTTGTAACACGATACCGCGATCATCATGATTCCTTGTAAGAAAACTAATGTCGAGTCCATCTCCTTTCCCATCCTCGCTCGTTAAAATCGCTGTGTAAACACAATATCTCGTTAAATATTTCCACCTTCTGCGCGTCGTCTTTCTGCCCCAGTTGCTTTGTTTTCGAATCCCTTATACTGTGCGGTGGTCAACAGGCGTTTTATAAATGTCTATCGAGTTACAGAATGCGTCTTTGCAGTTTCAGGTTTTACACGCTGGTACAGCGAATTGTGCAGACTTTGTTTCATCGCTCCTCTGTTCGATCATTGTCTCGCTTACATCTTCTTGGTTCTCGAAAAATAATGAAGATCAAGTGTGCCTTATATTTATGTTTGTTTCCCGAAGTGGTACAAATTTTCTAACGGAAGCAATCTGATATCCCTGCTTGTGTAAAGTCGCGGAACCGATCGATACATTACGATAGCTTTCAAAGTAGCTTACTAAAAGACGACTTTACGTTCATTTTAGAAACATTAAATTGGGCTTGTTTTGTTAGCAGCGGTACTGCGCTTGATGATATTGACACGGGTATTGTTTTTGTTCTTTTTATAGTTAACGTTAGACGTGCTTTACAAAGAGCTAAAAAGAGCAAAAGAATGGACCGTGGTAGGTACCGTAGGGTGAGTTTAATTTTGTTAAAACATCTTATATTAATACCCACCTTTGAAGAAGAGAACAGTGGACAATTTCCGAAATTAACTACCATTTACATGTATACTCTTATGTCAGAAAGCGACATTCTAAAGAAATTAATACTAAAATGTCCCTATAAGCGGGTGAAACTGAAGTAGATAAATGATATAAAAAAAAAGACCAGATATTGAAATGCGATGCTCTGCGATTTTATTTTTAGCGACATGGAGCATTCTTCTGACATAATCAATTAGTCCATTCCCGAAACGCTTCTTTCTTTTCCGGTACAAGCATTCAGTAACAATTCATTAACAGCCTGTTTCCAAAAAGTTTTAATTTACTCTGATGTACCTTCTGCTATTCTAATCTTTGCAAAAGTTGCAACGGGCAAGATGAAGCCAATTACGACGGGCATACATTTCTCGATTGAAGAGTCATTGTAATCATTATAATTGAAGGGTCGTCAGACTCCAATCGTGATATACATCGTTGCCACCTGCTTACGTCAAGCAGTCACTTTTTTACTGGGTCGAATGCGACGCCGTTAAATTCGCGTTTCGGCTCGATTCTTCTCAATTCTTCTCGAAACGTACCGAGCGACCAGCGGATTGACCGATGAATCGCCGATTCGATTCGCGATCAGGCTTGGCAGTTATTTTCCATCAGATAGTCCGACCGGGTTCAATTTCCTACACGTCGCGGTTAATTTCGGGCGAGATCGGGGCCACAATAGGGACCTTCCTATTGTCTGCCACATCAGCACACAATTTCCATCTTGACATTACGACGACTGTTATCCGAGCAACGCGAGTCGAATATATCCATGTTCTTAACTCAGTCCGCATTCAAAGACAGCGGCTCTTTAATTATGCGAGTTAATATAAGATGCGCTTGAATTTAGGGTTGATACAGGAAATAAAGTTTGTTCAGAATATTTAATTGTTTTTTCCGTTTAGTTCGTTTTCTTGTAAAATATTTCCTTACGAGTTAACTATCATATAGGGGTACTATCGATTAGGATTTTTGTAATCTACAATTCGAAATCTATATTGGAATGCCTTTAGATCTATTATACTATTTTATATTGCTATTTCGTATTTTCTGTTGATCCAAAACTATTTTAGAAATGTTCTTTATGTCATATAATATTTCGCTGTTTGCCATAATTGTAAAAGTATCTTCGATATTTTTCCGTAGATGAGGTTCAAAAGAAGATGGCTGTTGTATTTGTGAACGAAGTAAAAGATGTTACGAAATTTCTTGTAAGAGTCTAAAGAAGATTCTGACCTCATTTTAGTTAGATTAAAGAAAATGTGGTACGCTCTCCAAAGCAGCTTATCGCTTTTCGGTATAAATATATCGAGCAATATATCAGCATTGGCAAGATATTAAAAGGTACATATAACTTTGTTACAGTTACCTGCAGGAGATATCTACTTTTTGTTCAGTCCGTATCGATTTTAAATTGAACTTCTCTCATAAATAGGGGTTAGCCATTCCAACGTTCTCAATCGATTCGAACGTAATATAACTTTATCCAAGTTACTCGAGAATTTTTCATTTTTTATCCATTTAATTGGTATCTGTACTAGAGCTAAATCGTCTGCCTTAAGAGCATTAACTATTATCCGAGTCAAGAAAAAGAATACTTCACCATCTAATGGCTAAATTTATTTATCTACTCTTGTTATCTATTATAATACTTTGCGCTACAATGCGTGACAAAATTATAACGTGTAAAAGAGCATTTAGGCTGTCGAATTTCTTGTTCGCGGTTCTGACATGCTGAAGTTGATCGTGGGTACAAATGTTGAAGTTACGTCAATTCACATATCAGTACAGTCTGGAATGTCGTATTCTCGGCAAGCCCATTATTCACCACTTGATGTTCCACGAATGAATTCAAAATTTCGATTTACCAGAACTCTTAACACAGTTTTTCCTAATTGCCAACATGCTTTTTATTAATGCTGCATATTTTCACATATATTTTCAGCATATCTCGGTATAGGAAAAAAATTAAGTTCCGCGTTGATTACAAATAATCAATATTTCGCTTCTTCATAACTTCTATTGCAATCAGAGAAGAAAAATACAAATTTTGGTACTTTAGAGAAGTAATGCACTTACATACATAAATGCGCGTTTATTTTGGAATACAGTATTACTGAATATTGTGTGTGACAAATATCACATTTATAAATTTGTTAATAATGAATAAAGAATGTTGTCTTGCGTCAATCTTAACACGTTCGTCGCCACGTCACCCGTACTTGGGTGACGGCCCCTGTGGCTATGTTTTCCGGATGACACTCTCCTTCGTTCAATTGAAACAGGATTTTGTAGGTAGTTTACAATAATTTCCCTTTGTATCACAATAATGACGAGCACGCATATACAACATAGACAGATTAGAAATATTAATAAATGGAAATATGACACTCTCCTTCGTTCAATTGAACCAGGATTTTTGTAGGTAGTTTACAAGAATTTCATTTGTCATCCGGGAAACATAGCCACAGGGGCTACATCCAACTACAAATTTTGGGCGTTCAACGTGTTAAATCAGTGTGAATCGTTGATAAATGTGTAATGTTAGTAACTCAACGTTATCAAGATACATTATTATGATGCGCACGGTGTTTCGCATTTACTAAGTTAGAGGCATGCATGTAAATGGGGCGCAATTTTATACAAAATGTAAAAGAATCTCTAAAAACGTACAATTTGCTGTGCTTTGCATAACAAGCTCACGAAAGCCTGCGCAGTTGATTTTCCCAAACTTCTTGACTGTGCAAGTCATGGCAGCAGTTGTGCACCGTCAAATTTTAAACAATGAAGTCAATATACATGGCCGCAAACGTATTGAACAAAAGCGGAGCACTATATTTGGTGGCCAGAGTTAATTGCACCACAAAAGTAGTGAATTGGGTAAATGATAAAATTTGAACGGAATATGTGTATGCCACGAGCGATACGCAGTACACGGTTTTGATGGACGATGTACTATTCAGTGCTGCAAAGGTGACAGGTGGGACGCTGGAGGAATAAGAGAGCTGTCCCCTTTGCCTCACCTAATTCCGTCCTTCACCCTCCCGCGGCTGCCACCTTTACGTTACTGCTGACAAAAGTTGACATAGTTACACGGTCCTGATACTCGCAGAGAATACTTGTATTATGCATTTGCACCTTGCAAAATAATCGCAGTCACGCTTTTTCCAACTTTTACAATGAGCACCTCGTACGCTGGGTACAATCTGGAATTAATCCTCATTTTGTCGATGAAGCCTGCAGCATCGCTCGGTTCACTCTATCGCTATCTGTATTGTTGCATGACATTCATTCTCTTTGTTGTGTGATCGTCCTTTGTGCTTCAACGTTCCGACTAATGACGAAAATAGCTGCGAATCAAAGCGAGCCTGTACCCTGTAACTAATCGGCCAGAAGCAGGAGCTGAATAGTAATTATGCACATTTTTTCCAACATTGAACACTACATTTCAGTGCAGTGACAAGCATAGGAAAAATGCGAGTTTCAGTTAGACGAAACGTTCGCGTTCAAGTTAACTGTTTGAGTCCCAAGCACTGTGAACGCGCTGTTTAGATTTGGTGTCTAAAAGTTCTAGTACATTTGAACGGTATGGACAACTGTCTGTGTGCTCACAGTCTGTCAAAGTAGTGCGCTCAACTTTCTTGACCCACGTACATCGCAAACCCTTGAAATGTATATAAACTAATAGTACGCACAAGTATATAGAAATATAGATGCATTTCATTAAATAACAGATTATTTACAAATTAAAAATGTTTTATTAATCTTATGAACATACGATTTAAATTAATGTAAAAGAAAAAATGGCATTTTTCGGTAGTCTCTTTCTAATCGCCCATGGGATTCAACGGTTGAAAATACGTGTATGAGCGGAGCAATGCAGGTTGAGGCTGTAACGATCATAAATATTCGTGAGTGTCGAATCGATGTAGCGACAGTGTCGCTTCAGTCTATGGTCTCGAGTGTCATACTTGATTAGGATTTGCACAGACGGTGTACGTACGTCGATGCAACGCTGTAGTTGAAGCAGTTTCGACTGACACGAACAGCAGATGAAGTCAACTCCGATAACGATACGATGGGCGAGGAGACCGGCAAATTGATGAGAGCGAACTACGTTCAAGCAGATCAGATCTATCATGCCAAACCGAGTAATAAAGAATGGGGGCTATTAATCTGAAATTATGCGTCTTTCCGTGTTGGAAATAAATGTGACAAGGTGGAGTCTAGGTAAAACCGATTCAGAAATTGTAAAGTATATTCGAATAAATAAGGGCCTGTTGCGGATTTGCCCCGTGTACAGATTTACCCCACTGCACCTTACAAAAGATAAATGTAATATTACTTAAAATTCTCTTGTGCATTACCAAAACGTCAATCATTGGAGAGAAAATCGACATTTTGTAAGTCAAAGAATAACGCAGTGACTTAAGCTATTTTCGAATTAATGATCTCTGAATTGCCCTTACTGCGTGTGTGTAAATGATTGCAAAGTAAACAGCTATTCGAAGAGAAAGATTCTATCGGTGCCTTTGAGCATACAAGAGCAAGCATACAATGTAATAGCTACTTACAAGACATAGACTGTCTGGTAAATATGAACGTATTGCAGTATTTATTTCAAAAGATTTTTTATCTGTCGGCTGTGATGTGTACATTTATACAAAATATTTTTCTGGAAGTACCAGTTCACACTTATACGAACGTCATTTGTCTTCTGTAAGGGACTAAGTATTATAATTCCCTTATTCGCATGTCGCGCACTCAATATTTGAAGATAATAAATAACAATATGAATGAAACTATGGACCATTTCAAATATGACGCCAACATCACATTGATAATCTACAGTCGGAATGTACCGATGACAGACAACGTATTTGTGAAGTGAACTTCGTCAAAAGTGAAAAAGATGAACATGAAATAGACTACATATAAGTTCAAATCGTTGTTCGTTTCGAGGTTTCGAAGGTCCGTAATGAAAGGTCGTTCAATCGCGCCGCCGCGTTCAAGCGACATCAGTGGAAAGAGACCGTTTCGATAGCCTTTGAAGTTTTATCCTCGCTCAGTTTCGCCAGGTTTCTCGCCACTCTCAGCACTCTTGCAATTAAGTTTCGGCGCCGGCCTGATACATTTTCGTACAGGACACCCCGTCGCCCTACACTTCCGCTATGTGGATCGTCGGAAAATGTGCGAGACACTTTTTTTCAGTATTGACGTAGAACTTTTTTCAAATATTCAAAAATAATCTGTCGCCCGATCGAACGTTTACAATTAGGGCTTAAAAAATAATTGATTGGGTCAAGTCGCCTATGTTTGGCTCTGGTTGATTGGAAACGTGAATATTCTTAGAGTTTACGGGGATAAAAATGTTTAGCATTTTGCAATCAAATAATTGCCAGTCAAAATCCGTCAGAATAAATGTATATGCGTTTAATAATAGTCTGGATGTTTTTCCTCTTATATTGATACATTTTTGCCAGTAACTGTGATCGAAAGATTGTCGAACTCTAATTACAACTCAAATTACGGTCAAAAAACGGATTCAAGTTTTGTGAATGGATCCATTGTGTTGTTGAAAAATTTGCAAATAAATTAAACATTTTATTGTACTTGTACCATTTCATAGGAATTGGACTCAGGATGAATCTGTTGCTGGTAATTACTGTCTAATAAAAACAAACATTTGACTTGTTAACAATGCTTATTAAAAAATAACAAATTATCACTCTCTGTCGTGAGACATTAGGTCAATTTATTATATTTTTTATAAGTACTGCGCGATTGTTTAAAAAAAATGTTGATATGAAAGTGGTCACGGATGCATATTAAATCCATTTACATCGGTCTTGACAACCACTGAGCAATGCATGCTAGTCACGGGATAAAGCTCCACTGATAGAATTACCAGTGTTGGAGTGCAGAAACCAGGCACCCTGCTTTCCTGCTATGTAGCAATGTTTTGGCCAGTTGAACCTTCAATCGCGCCAGGACATTGTGTTTTGCTTCGATGCTTCCAGACTCAGTAGACAATAACTAGCTCCCGCCCACCTTTTTCGTTCTTCCTTTCATCGTTTCATTTCAACTTATATGTTTACACGTAGGAGAATTTCGCTAGAAATATCTAGAAATTCCGCCACTGCTATTGCGGAGTATTCTGTTTAATCAGTGCAAATAACGGAAAGCGAGGATTTTGCTCTTTCTAGAAATGTCGATACAGTTTTGAATTCAGAAAAACACATGTAAAAGGAATTGGAACTAGATTATGTATTTTGTTATTTTCTATTTTACACTGTTGTGTCGTCAACGATGTATTAGAAAGTATAGTAAGGACTTTGCTAATTTTGTGGTAAAAATGTTATAATTACTCAAATCTCTAGTAAACTTTGCATACTTCAGTATTCCAAACGTTGTCAAAATATAGGAACACTAATGACAAGGAATATGGTAGGTCTTTATAATAGTAACAAATTGAACGTTTTAAACATTAATTGACGAGATAAGCTGATATCGAATATTGGGCATGTTCCAGCCATCGTATAATACAATCCCAGCAGTAGTCCGACTAACCTAATTCATAATTGGCACATTGGACAACGCATCGCGACAAACACGCAAATGCAGTATCGCGAGTTAACGCTCCGAGGTCGATAAAGAAAAGCCTTGAACGGGTTTATATAGTGGGCAGCGTCGGTCGTAAATTTCGTTCGGAATTTCGCGCCATTCGAACGTGCCGCACATATGGCCGAGTTCAACGGTAAAGAGATAATGTCTGGAACGGTAGGTTCAATTCTTCACCGCTCTTTAGACCGTGGCGAGCAAGCTAACCTAGCTCGCTATTATTCAGCCGTCCTCGCCAGCCGTTTGTCGAACAACACTGCGATCAATTTTCCCTCGCAAATTCTCCTAAATTACGCTTTTTCCTCCCCGGCGTCCACCTCCTGAAACCTCCTGCAACCTCCTACCATCTCCTGTCACCTCCCGCCACCTAGCGGGCCTGCGGCGCCAACTTTCTTGGCAAGTCGATTAACATGTGGCAGGCGACCCTCGCTTGCAAAGTGAATTCGCGGCTTGGGTATTAACTTTTTTGCCAGACCGTTCCGAAGCCAGAACCGAATTTGCTAATCTACGTGCCACTGGGAACAGATTAAGAGTACGAGCTCCGCAGAAAAGTTTCGACCGTGTTAAACCGACTTTGTTCGGCGATCGCGGCAAAATCGTTGGCTTTTCGGAAATCGTCCAAATTTGCACTTCGATTCCGACGGAGTGAGAATGCTCTGTTTTCGGTCGAAAATTGTTCTCCGGCGCCGGCCGATTATAGGTCGGGACTTTCGATGTGATTGTTGGGATTTAGAATGTTGAAAATGTTCTCTTGCGTATTTACGTTTGCAGGTACGAGTACTGCGGATTTCATAGGGTAATTGTCACGTGCGGAGTATTCTATTTATTTTGAGCGCCTTGACATTATTATTATTTTCGTTGGTACGGAAAATATGTCGGTACAACGTTGTTTACAGTGCAAATCAAATTAACTGTAGATGCGTAAGATTTGCCCGCAGTGGAAGTGTGTAGATATTGCTTACGACTGAGTCTGTTAGATACTTGACTTTCATGGTATTTCCGCAAAGCGTAGCTTTCGGTGCAGGCCAGATACATACTCTCATTTCTGACGTTATACTCTTCCGAGAAATCTTGTTTACGTGACTTTCCGGCATTAAACTCGTTAACAACAAACTTTACCGCCCAAAGTGCAAAATTTCGTGATAGCCGTGCGTTCTACGCAAATCGTGCCAGGGTAAATTTGACTTCTGGCAAAGTAAACAATGATTTGACATTCGCCAAAGCTGTCTCAGTCTGCACAGTTACCTCCGCGCACGTGGTCAATTCGAACTTTCACCGATTTGCGCAGGCAAAAAAGGAGCGACTGTAATCCAGTAGGTACTGCATACTACACTGCGAGATAATGGGATGCCGTCAGTTTTCTGACAGTCACCTTGTTTTGCTTCGGCCCATTTTCCTCGACAGTTTTCGTTGACTTCTACGCCCGCGCCAGCAGAGAAAAGTGTTTTCTGGCCATTATTCGTAGATTCATAAACCGTCGGTGGGACCTTTCAGGATAGCCGTCGTTTCATTCCTGACAAACGTTACCGGATGTACGTTTCATCTTTTGCAGCGTTACTGTTCCGCGCCCACCTTTCTTTTACGGGTCTGTAAACCTCGTTGCGAAGTCCTTTTAAGTATGTACACTTTTGATAAAATGCCGCTGAGAGCGAAAGAGCGGCTTTAATAGAGACGGAAAGAGAGAGGGAAGGAAGGACGGAGAACACCGTCTGAGTGCGTCCCGAAGAATTACCATTTACAGCTGGTTCGTTCAGACTTGATGACGTCTTACTGAAGACAGAGGACGCTGACGGTTGCTAGGACGGTTCTGTCTTATTTTCTATTCCATTAAAGATTTTGAGCCAGATGCATGTCTTCACTCGCTCAGAGATTGTGCCTTAATACCTTTTTCAGATAGTTTCATCTCAGTTACAAGCGGCGCCTCTGATCTCGATCGTCTCGAAATTTATGTAGACTGCGAGTCCTGACTGTCAATTTATTCTCTGTGCGCATTGTCTTGTCAGCTCCTATTACATCATTACACGGCTTATCTCACCGTAATGCCTCTGTTTCTTTTAAATGTATTTTCTCTTTTGGTTCCATCACAATTCTCACCGACTTAAATATTACCAAGATGCGTATCTATATAACATATGAAATTCGAATTCCGATACGAAATGCACGCATTCCATTTCCCTTCGTTCCTCATTACAGTAACAAGGGAACCCATTTACCACGCCGACCAGGGTTCATGTCGTCAACAAAAAACAAAAGTGACATTACTTTCTCCGGAAAACCATCTTAGACCACTAAGTATATAAAACATAGATATCAAAGGGTCTACCGTATCAGTTGTAGAGTAAGTAGTCCGTCGTGTCGCAATCGAGCTAATTTCGTATGGAATGACGTAATGGATAATGACACTCGTTTGCGAGCAACCCCGCGACGTAACATGATCGTTACATCGGATCGTTGCGTTACAGCATTGTAAGAGAAATTCTCCTTCGAAGACGCCGATTGCACGAAAGATGTCGATCGCTCGCAGCTTGTTTGACGCCACTCGATGCGCAGCTTCTACCAGCGTATCGTGCGGACTTTTCTCCGGTTTCTGGGAGAATGAGGTAAAGAGGTGATCAGGTCGTTCCTTACCGTGGTGTCGAAAGAACGACTGATATCCTCTTTCCAATATACAAGGAGCACCGATCGTTTCGTGCCGCTCCACATTCTCCGATGGGAATTTTCCCTCCCCTTGTTTCGATTTTCTGGCCGCACAATGAACTCGAGATTCGGTTCGTCAGCGGCGTCGATTTTGTGGCGCAATTAAATGGAGAGGATTATTAATAATGTGCTCTGTTGGGCGCTGTCCATGGGACAGGTAAACGCTCATTTTGGACTAACTGTTTTTAACTTTGCTCGGCGGTGAAATTCGTCCAGGTTAACACGTTCGTCGCCACGTCACCCGTACTTGGGTGACGGCCCCTGTGGCTATGTTTCCCGGATGACACTCTCCTTCGTTCAATTGAAACAGGATTTTGTAGGTAGTTTACAATAATTTCCTTTTATATCACAATAATGACGAGCACGCATATACAAAATAGACAGATTGGAAATATTAACAAATGGAAATATGACACTCTCCTTCGTTCAATTGAACCAGGATTTTTGTAGGTAGTTTACAAGAATTTCATTTGTCATCCGGGAAACATAGCCACCGGGGTTACATCCAACTACGACTTTTGGGCGTTCAACGTGTTAAGCATGCTGCGGGAATTGCAGAGTTTTCCGTCCCATTTCGTCTATATGTGATGCTTTGGATGGCCAATGCTGGAATATGCAGTAAAGAAATACAAAAGCAACCGCGAGACGGTACAGGATACAAATGTTCAATTTTTTTTTAACGTTAATTGAACATTTTGAGAGAGGAAAATATATGTACTCATTACCATGTGATTGTCTTAGTTTTATTTTCGAAGTAGCGTTGTATTTCGATTTAGTAAGCAGAAAATTTTTCAATACATCTTGCTACTTTGGAAGGTTTACTTCACTGGCATGGTTTTACTGTAAGGACATAATCAAATGGCTTGTACAATCTTATTCAGTGTCCCACTCATCTTAATTTGTTTTCATCTGTTACTAAAGTTGTTTCTTACTGTACCTTTTATTCGAGCTGAGTGCAGAAGAAACGCTATTCGCAATATGCATCGCGCCACTGCAACTAGTTGGAGTGCCGTTCATCGATTCATTCGTCTTTGATTATGGTTGAAGCATGATTGAGTAAGTACGTTCGCAGCGGGAGTCCGGATTCCCGTCATTTTTGCGGCACTGCAAATGTTCCACAAGGGCAGGCACGTTTCTCGTCAGAAAAGTTACGCTGTGTATCCTTTTTGATCCTCTTCTCTCGCATGAAAAGCTTCTTCCACTATTATTGCACTGATTACATTTTCGAAACTTCAATCACGTTTTCTTGTTCGATTTCGTTTTTCGTCGAGAGATTTAGGGTTTCCTTACAATTTCGCAATTTTTCCCTTTGTTCTCCCTCCCTCTTTTCCTGCTCTTGTTAACTTTGCATACGGTCGATTTCTGGCAGCACTTTTTTCGCTTCGAACTGCAGACTCTTGGGAATTTGTGTGTTCTGCATGCAGATTTTTGTGTCTACGTCGTTCTATTTCTTCGGGTATAAAATGCGTTGTGTTACTTTTCGCTTCACAAGGATGGATTGCTTATATTGTTTTCAGTTTGCGCGGATATTTAGTTGTTTGTACATCTAGAAGAGAATGTTCATCACATGTGCGGTAAGAAAATATCTTTCATAAAGTCGATTTAGATGTGCAAAAACATATGTTGCATTTTCTCCTATTTCCGATATCACACACTTGCTTGTGAATTATTTATGTGGTAGGCCTTACATATAATATTAGTGATCCTTGTCTTTATAATCAATTCATAATATCGATTATTCATAATAGATATTGAAAACATGTTATTACTTTGCTTTTCACCACATTTATTGTGATTAGACTGAATCTTGGAATAACTGTTTCTTAGTCGACTTTATACCCTCAATTAGGCATCTACTACAAAGTAATTCACTATCCTGTTACTGTTATGACTACTGACCGAACACATTCGTTTACCACAGTGCGTGGAGCGTGTACACAGTTATTTATATCAACATCGACGTTAGCATCACCTAAACAAAATCATAAAAGCATTTTTAATTAATGCATCCTACAAACGTCAGCAAAAACCCTTCATAAGGTTTATATTACCTGATGCAGAGCACAAGATAATAAAAATTACCTTAATTCGCATCAAACATTATGCTAGAGTCATTTAGTTAAATGCAAAACTTCATATCCACTCATTCCAAAGATGAGACCAATAACCCCAGTGTTTCCATGAATGAATCTCAAAAAGTAACTTCCTCTTAGCGTGCACAGTCAATCATCCTATAACGTGGTACATACTCTTTTAACGCGGTTTCCATTCAACAACATTGCATCAAGTTATTTGGCTTAAGAAGACATTTGACACATTAACGGAAGAACAGTTAGGTTGCTCATTTATAGCGAGGATGGGTATGAAAAGCGTTTGTTCTTGTTACAAAACGGTTTTTTTTAGCTTAATTTAGATTAATTCCAGTTTCATTTTTTTATCATTTTCCAATATGAACTGCTTAACCGTATCATAACTTAATGCTCTGAGAATGGCAATTTTCTCATAACACGGTATTAATTAATCACGTTATAGAGGAGTTGACTGTATCTCGAACGTTGTTTGTCTCTCCGACAGTCTTATCTCTGTGCAGGAATCGCGTGCATTTCGTTGTACAGCACCTTCGCGTACGATCACCTGTCGTTGCTGAATGATTCGTTCGTGATCGGCGTTTCCTCCTTCATGATTCACGCGTCGCTCGCCGCGCCTTCCATCTGTTCGCGATAATTGCTATCAATGCAGTCCGTTGCCCGTTACTTCCTTTGTCGCCGATCGTCACGAGTCGCCTGCGCTAAAAAATGATAAAAAAAGCAGCGACTTGCCACTTCTCATTCTTCTCGAACATGGCGACGCTCGCAATTGACTGTTGCCGTCCGACGTTCTCCGTTATCAACATACGCGCATCGCTGTTCTCCGGCATACGTGGCGTCCGAAAGACGAGCGTGTGTCGGGAGATGATAACGGCGAACCTTTGAGAACGACGCCCATCTCGACATACTATCTTCCGTCGGCCATTCTACATCTATTGTTCCGCTAACGTTAACGGTAAACGATATCGGCGATGAAACATTTTTATGAGGCGCGCGGAGGTCACTGCGAAGTTCCGATTTTCGTGCACTTTTTTCGGGGAGGAAATGCTGCTGGTGTCAGCACTGCTTGAAACTTGCTCGGTCTGCGCAGGGAGTTCCGGATATATGCAGCTTTTGGTGCTCGTTGATATGATCTTGCGCGGCAAATCTTTGATGGAGTGGGTAGTGGGTAGGTGTAATGTTTGCTTGGGGATTCTTATTCGTGTTGAGGACAGTTGGTATTTCAGAAGGAGGGAAGTTATAATCTCCTGTGTGATGTGGTGCCAATTTGGCTAAATGTAGAGTTCGGTGTTTAATGATCTAATAAGGAGCATAATAATGGATTATTCAGTTGGAACGTTATTGCGAATTGTTGAATTTATTGGGTACGGAAAGAATTACTGTGGAAGAACTTTATTAATTAAGGTATTTGACCGTTATTGACTGTCTATGGTGTTCAAAAGGTCTTTGAACTACTTTATTTGATTTTTGTACTTATTTGATGATAATTATTGGATACTTTCATCACATTTACGTAAATATGTCACTTGCATGAAAAATCTTGTATTTTTGCTGAATTGAATATATATCGCCCCGTAAACAGACTCATACTTAAAAATTGTTGCTCTATTTATACATTCAAAATTATAAGTGTTTTAACGTATTGACACACATAGATTATTCCACATTTATGGCGAAAAGTTCTAAGAAAAAACAAAAACATAATATTTTTCGACTGTGCGAAAATGATGATTGTCCTTGCATATTTAGTGTCAAGTTCTTCCTTATCTTTGACTTTAACTTTGGCGTTCGATCGCAATAAGTTCCGCCTAGTGCGTTCGACGGAAAAGATTGATAAAATGTCCATCAAGTGTTTTTTCAACGCTCGTAATGCTGTTTTACTGAAGGCGATCAAATGTACAGTATCTCTCGGTCGTTGCAGTTTTTACGCTTTCGTAGATAAGTCCCTAAATTATAAAAACGGCGCCCACACGGCCCTGACTCCAATCGTTCAACACACTCCGTCAAGGCATGAATAGTAGCTTGAAATTGATTCAGAATCTTAAAAAATGCGTGTGATTTCATTTTGCCTGTGTCTGTTGATATTTACTATTGTATTATCCTCGTGGACGATGGTGGACGTCGATTGCGCAGCAACTCCTGATCCGCGGGACATCATTTACATCATTAGACGACACAAGAAGCCAAAAAAGCATTACGTCAAACTATATCATCGGCCGAGAAAGATGCGTCGGCTCTACTTCGTTCGCTAATTTTCCGAATTTTTGCTGCGCGAGGATGAAACGTGAAAAGAAGAGGATGCGTTCAGTGACTACTGTGTGCTATCAATTGGAAAATTTGGAACAATATTGTGGAACATACTATATACACGCGATACCATAACATGGTTTTTACCATCGATTAACGAACATGTCTACAAATCGTGTGTGCTAATAAAAAAGGATACGTACGTTCCGGTCTTCTACACTTAACCGTTAAAGAGGAATTGCCAAAACAAAATCCGGACAGACCTCAGCGTCAAGAATAATCTAGTGTACTTGTAACAGTGTACGTCAGTCAGTTATATTCTACGTGAGCAAGACTAGCCCACATGCAAATTCATTCAGCGGCGAAAGAATTTTCATTCAAGGAATCCAGAGCAGAAAAAAGGCAATGAAACTGAATTCAGGCGTCGGAGTCGGCACGTTCACGTTCGTGAAAGCGTGTATTGAATCACTTTTTCTCTCGACAAATTAATTATGCTTAACAGCCATCGCGGAGTGGGTGCGGCTTGCATTTACATCGACTTATGTCATCATTCGCGCAAACGAGAGCTCCGCAAGCGATTACTTCGAACTGTACAGACGTGCATAGTGCGTGGTTAGTGGCAACGTCTTACCTTGACCGAGTACTTCCGGTTTTCTCCCTCGATCCTTCGCGTCTGCACAAGGCTCCTCTGTTATCTGCCTCCACGGTGTTTTGCATAAACGGTGTCAACTCCACTGAAAATAACCATTGGATCCATGGACCTATCATGTTCACCATGATCTATCAAAAATATTTGATGGTCATGGACTTTGTTACCAAAACTATGTGCGCGTAAAAAATGCCTATATTTGTAACGCGGGTAGTTTCATATGCATCAAAGATTCAGTAAAATATGAAAATATGCACAAGTGTCTGTTCCTCTACGAATTGAGAAAGTTCACGGTTTATTCATCGTTATACCTATTTGCAGTGGTTCACAATTAATAATAATTTTCATTACAGAGGCATAAGAATTATGGCTACTTATCCTATAAATAACGTCGCGTGGAGAAATTCGCTATGTGAATTGTTTGTAATGTCAACATTTATTGTAATTCTGACAAAGCATTATCTAATACAGATTTTATAAATAATACATGTGTAAGCTTGAAACAATCCATTTTTCATCATTCGCAGAGACCCTACCAGTTCATTCAAGGTAACCCGCTGAGGTAAACAGTAAGTCTGGGAAGTACATTTGTTTTCACTTCCTGCAACACTCACACTGAGTCATTACCGAGGAAGAAAACGCGTGGAAATCGAATTTACGCCATTCAGGCGCGATATCACGCATTACTCCGTTATTACATGGAAGTTGCACATCCAGATTCTTTTCGCTCGGACGTCCACCGGTCTTCAAACAAATTGGATTCTATTCTAGCCTTGCGAAAGTGAAATTCTCGCACGGAATCGCTTCGAGAACGTAAGAATCCGTCGGCCGAACGAAGTTACGTGCGTTTATCGGCAAACGGCTGGCAGTCTGTATCGATACGTCGGCAATTAATGACGTCATAACCGCCGGTTCTCGCCATCTTCTCGGACAGTCGTAAGTCACGCTTCGTGAATCAGATACGGCAAGTCGCGAAAAACTGGCCTGGCACGAACTGGGGAACACTTCCTCTTCTGCGCCAAGAGCACTTGGACACGCCACGCACGCGTGTACGTCAAAATTTGTCCCGCGCCTACGTCGGGTCGGTAATTTTCGACGTCAACGGCGGAGAATCTGACAGCTATTCGGGAGTCTTCGGAAATATCGGAAGTAGATAGCAGCTAAAAAGAGAGAAGATCAAGTATAGGTTTGATCGACAGTAATTTTGCACGTCATAATTTGGTTTGGCGGAAAAGTATTTTCGGTTTTAGATAGCGTTGTTATTTCTTTGAATAATTTCTATCAGTGTTAAAATATATTCCTCTTTGGCATTTGATATTAGTCACGTTTAAGTTGAGGGACAAGATGGAAAATACATTGTTGATTGAAGTTTATGCCGTATATAAAAATATGAGTTTTATCTTACACAAGAAAATCAAAATTACTTTCTTACCAATTTGATATTATTACCTCCAAGCGTTGCGGAACAAAAAGAGAATCTCAATGACTGGATTAAATTGAGTGGTAAGGATAGATATATACAGATATTGTTTCCGTCAATGTTCGACTGTCTGTTGCCTTTGTGAATAAGACCACATGTGGGACGGTTTTGAATAATGGCCGCGATCATGAAAAAGAATTGGCTGATGAAGGATCATAAAAACATTGATTTACAAGAAATTATAAAAGTTTCGTTAATCTGGAGCAAACAATAGGAGACAAAACTTTTAGATGAAAAAACGCATTCAATTAGAACATTTTTCTCAACAAATTACATAAAACAGAAAAACCTTTGTGCTTAAATAATGATGGGTCATTTATTCTTAATATCGGTTAACATGTTTTGTAAAAGTTAATAACGTTGGGAAATTAGTAAAGCACTCATGTAACACCCGTTACAGTTTCATACCGTAAATGTCTGGTTATTTCTCTGTGTTTCGCCATGCGCAAACAAAAATTGGTTGGCATTGTTATTAAATTTACAACGCTGATTTAAAATGTTTTTGGGGAAATACTGAATCGTTATGACTTCCGGAAATTGACTCTTGAATAAACTATTATTGCCGAAAATTCGTATAGCTGTTGAACAAAAATAAAGTAATACGCCGACAACTGAAAACAAAAGTTGACGGAGGCGATTTTATAGAGAACGATATCAGCAGCCGGATATTGAATAATTTCCGGTAGCACTAGTGTTGGAATGCTCCGATTCGTAATTAAATCTAGCAAATCATTCGGGCAGCGCCGGTGGCTGCAATCACCAATTAATTACCTTCGTGTCGAATTACTTGTCGCGCTTGAAAATCGCCGAACTAGGATGCGATAAAAGCGATTCATACACGCGTGTAATATTGAAAGGGACGCGGTTTATTTGGTTTTAACGGAGTATGTTGTACTCGACGTGAAGCGATTTCATATGCGGTTTTCACCGTCGCAGTTGAGGATATTAGATTTGCAAAAGAATGGAAACTTGAAAAAGAAGACCGTGCTGCTTGACGAATAAAGTAAATGTCAAGGCGTTCTTTTCCTAGCGGTTTACAAAGACATTTCAAATAATTGCGTCTTTGAGAAATTCCCAACAATATTTTCTGTTCTGAACAGAAACTTCTACTTTATCGTAATAGATAGATGCGAAATTAGATTTTCTTTTTGCTTCAGTTTCACATATCATATATCTATGCTATATAATCAGTTCTCTTTCTCCGGTCGGTAAAATAAAATCTGAGACCGCCTTTCTGAACAATAGAATACCGTCAAAGCGTGTAAACTTAAAGAGAAGCATTAAAACGCAATAACAACGCTTTTCTCCTCCCTAACGCGAATAAATAAGTACAGCCTTCAAGTTTATTGTTCAGCTCTAGAAAGATTCAGTCGTACGGGCACTTTCTAAGTCATATAAGCTTTCTAAGCGTAAAGTGACTGTTCATGTAAGACAACGCAAACGTACTCATGGACGTTTCATTCTACAAATGCGAAATGATGTTCAGGGCAATGGCGAATGAGGTCCGACCTTATGATAAGCGTAATATCTGTGAAAGTTGTCGCCTAGTTGAACGTTCGCACGAATATCCAAGAATGTGCCGATCGTTACAAGCGCGTAATGAAAATGTGATTACAGCCAACTGGCGAGAAACTAGATCAACAGTTTCCTTTCGTATAAAGTCGGTGGAAGCAATTAAGTGACTGAAATGTGCGAACACGTAGATGCATTATTGCAAAAATGTAAAATAATACCATCCCCTTTGTAAATCTCATGTTGGCGTTTATATCGATGCCAGGTAACACAACAATCGTATATCATATCAACAATAGTTGGAGAGAGTTGCAATTGATGGAAAAATGGATCAAGAGTTTTCTTTCCAGCAAAATGTGCGATGGTAAACACGATTAAACGAATGAAAATTGCGTACATGTAGATATCAAATTCTATAAATGCAAAACAAGAATGCGTGGTTCACAACAATCGTAAAAAGTTGTTGTTGAATTGAATCGCAGTAATGCTAAAGAAGGCGTCAATCGTAAAAAGTGTGCGATTAAATTTCGTTATAATCAGGGAGCGTTATAATTGATGAAAAACTAGGTCAGCAGTTTTCTTTCGCGAAATATGTAAGACGGTGGAGGCTTACGCATTAAAATGTGGATGCACGGAAAAGCATTATTCCACAAATGCAATACAATACCATCTCCTTCTTAATTATTCGGCAATTACAGAAATGTCGAAGACGGTGACGACCGTAACGAACGTAGGATTACCTTATAATCCAGACATGTTTAAATCGACGATAAAGGTGAAACGTGTTGTTGAACGAACAGTTGCCCTCCGGGAATATTAAGATGATAAGAGCAAATAAGCGCATGAGAAAATGGACAGACGTAGACGGTTAATTCTAAAAATGCAAAACAATGCCAAACCTTTTCTAAAACTTACATTGGCACATAGATCGATATTATGTAAAACCTGTCATCGTACTCAACAATTAGAGAAATGTCTAGAGAGCGTATCAATGGTAACAAACGTAGGATTAAATTTCCTTGTAACCGAAAATGTCACAACCGGAGAAAAACTGAACGAACAGTTCTCTTTCCAGGAATATTGAGATGGTAGGGACGATTAAGTGGATGAAAGGATCTCGAAGGCTCGGCCGTACGTTGGCTCATACGGTTGTCTGTATGCTCGTCTGTATGCTCGTCTGTTCGCTCGCCCGTTCGCTCTATTTCCGGGGGACAATGCGAGCAGATCCTCGACGAGGTTGGCGCGCGAAAAAGCGCACCACTCGATGGCATTTAGTCGGGCCCGGGCCGTTCGCTCGCTCATCCAGGGCTGCCAATCTCGTCACTGGCGCGGCTCAGCCGCAAAGTTCCGCAATTTTGTGGCGAAGTCGGAACAACCAGCCGGCTCGCGTCCTGACATGAATTTCGCCGGGCGAACTTCCGGGACGCGGTGCCAGGAGAAGCCGCAGGGATTCCATGAAAGTTTCAAGTGTTTCGAGACGTCATTTATGGATGCCGCTCGAAACTTTAATCGTCCCGATCGCACCGCAAATTCCTGCCGCGCGCTCAGTCGAGATTAATATGACGTCATATCGATGTCGCCGGCAAATATTTCTGTCTTCGGAAGATGGTACGCGCGGTCGTTTTCTTCGCGAAGCTTGACGGAATGCGGGGGGATGGGACTGGAACGGCGAGTGGGACGATAAAACGAACGATACAATTGAGCGAGGAAAAGGAAACTGTAATGGACAAGTACAGTACTCTTGCACAACGTTAATGTTACGCGTCGTATGAATTTGACTCACAGTAATAACCCTTGTAGGAGAATGTTCTCTGTACAACGTGAAGCAACGAACGGAAGAAAACTGTCAGGATGAATAGCGCAATTAGGCTTAACCGAATTAAAATAAATTTTTTAACACCGAGAATTTGCCCATTGTATTATATGACGAGATGCACGAGGAAATATGCGGAACTTGCGAAAAAGCAACACCAGCGTTATATTAATTTTCCCCAGTAAGTTGAACGGTAAGTCACGAGGTTAGATGAGAAATATGGAAGCAGATGGGGGTAAGGGACACACCATAACTGATCTATCCAAGCTCTGTCAAACGATAATGCCATGCTTTGAACAATGTGCCCCTAACGGATTATTCCGCTTTAGCTGTTCGAGCCCAGTTTCTCATTGGCCTATCGAATCTTCAGTCGTTCTCGGATTCATTGAGTTCCAGGGCAACCATAGTCCTCATTCTGTCACGGCAACGTGCGCGGGAGGAAAGTGAATCGTGATCTATGCGTAACGGGGCAATTTCGGTTGCGACGATCGCCAGTTCGCGTAATTGTTTCACGGTGCGATGCGGTAATTACGTTTCACCTCGATGCAGCTCATAATTACGATGGCGGCATGCGTTTGTTATCCACGCTATTCGTTGACTGAATTTTGAAAGTTGCTCGTCAGTCGTAGTTCAGATTCGCTGGTTACGGAAGAATCGATGACGGAACTTCTTTCGGTTAATAAATAATAGGCACAGCGTGGTACGACATCTTTGGTTTGGCACACTCTCTATAAAGGGCACGATCAATAAAATAAGCTAGAACAATTACAGCGAAATCTGTACAACTTGTTTCGGACCCAAATTTATAATTGAAAGGGATAGATAAATTTTGTGTGTGTTGTAAGTTACATTGTTAATATTATCTTGAATGATATCTGGCGCTACTATA
This sequence comes from Anoplius nigerrimus, assembly GCA_914767735.1. Lineage (NCBI taxonomy): Eukaryota > Metazoa > Arthropoda > Insecta > Hymenoptera > Pompilidae > Anoplius > Anoplius nigerrimus. The sequence continues at coordinate 17,309,097 of OU612085.1, read as the reverse complement.
CCAATATATATTTGCAGTTTATATTCAGGATAAAATATTTATGTAGAGCGCGTAAACAGAAAACATACGGATTTATGCACGCCCGAATTTGGACTCTAGTCTCCCGATTTCGGGTAATTTGTTCTAATCATCTCAGCTGCTCAAAGTACTTGCCTACAAATTATTCGTATATGACCGTAATCTGCAACACATTCGTACTACTTGCACCTATAATGTCATATTGGAACTGTGTCGAAAGGAATATATTATGTTAAATTGAAATATTTTATTTCATTTGTTTAAAAGTTTGCATTACAAATTAAAACGAAGAAACGAAAGTGTGAAAGAGGATTTATCAATTGATATGTGATATTTTTGATCAATTGATATACTTATTGATCGAATGAATGAATATCTGGAATCCGTTATTTTATCGACATCTAATAAAACTGCTGCCATAGTTAGATATTCTCTTCAATAAACCCCAGTAAAATACGTTAACGATTCGTAGAAAGAACAGATAACATCACCGAGCATATATTTCTTCAATATTACTTAAAACTGTATATATGTAGCTATTTTGTTATTTGCAATAAACCACTTTGCATACCCATGTTTTAGCCATACGATTGTATAGATATCTCTGGAATATCACGAATTAAGTTGCGGCAATCCAATTTTCTTATATCTACCTTGTTGAACACATATAGGTTGAGTAGATCGTAAAGAACAACCGCTTAAAGCAGTTAAACTAAAGTGCAGGCGACCGAAGGTGAGAATTACTTCATCAGCGTTAAAACCGTATTATACGACATCAACGAAGTTTCTTGCAACAGATGCACCGAAGGCCATCAGAAGACCGACTTTACGCTCATTTCAAACCTCCACTCCTGCCATACACTGTCTTCAGTGTAGCCACCAGACATCAGACTAATTGTCTCGTCTAATCCCATGCTAATTAAGGATATGGGAATGTCGCGCAAATCTGCAAGTCTTAGTGTGGGGTCGTCGGAAAGCTACCCTCGCTTGTCAAGCATAAAATATGGACGGAAAAAGTTTTCGTCTCGTCGGATCGTCGTCCGGAAAAACGCTTCCCCACTTAACTCGGCACAAAATTAACGCGCTCGTCGTGTCGAGAGGATAATGCGACCGATTTAATTCGCGCGGTTAACCGCGGCAATATATCGGCAGTAAAATGGCAGCAATTTATCGCCGATAACGCTTGTAATTAGATTGGCCGTTAGATTTTTGTGCTCGTCGTGAACGAAGTCGTGCGATAAGTAAACGTTACAAGTTAATTCGAGCCTGATATAACAGGGAACAATTGTGCCCATAATTATGAAAGTGGTCTAAGTCAAGATTTAAAAAAAAATGAGTTTATCAGTTATTTCACACCACATTTGTTTACACTAAATTTATTTAATGTAATTTTTTTTTTTTTAAATCTTGACTTAGACCACTTTCATAATTATGGGCACAATTATCCTGATACGCTCGCAGTCTTATACGGAGCCAGAAATGTTTCGTCCCAATTTGGGCTCGCGTGTGTGAAATCTAAATGGCCGGTTCCATGAGTCGATAAATTTAATTCTGCCGACCCGGTAGACGATATAACTTTCCAATGTTGTAGCGTGATACAGGAATATCTTGGAAATTTCGGAGTGATAATGAAGATAGATGGTTGCTGAATGATAATGTGCTTGGTATGCAGAAATCTGTTTGACGACATTCTGACGTAAGAAAATATTTGAACGAATTCTTCAGATTAACTACTGTTTCTGTGAAGTCGTTTTATTATGAACTTGGCTTCGATGCTTGATTTTATTTTCCAAATGTGTCATCTTCCGCTGCTACAAGCGTAAACACGTTTAATCATGTATTCTTTTTATGAATTGAAAGTATTTTCGATACAATATATTTAAACGTAAAAAATGGAAGCAAAATTGAGTCACGTCAATTACTAAATTCACTTACCGTAGTTAATGGACAATTACGACGTACATTCGCTCAATTTAAAACTTGGCAGTACATTGTTTTACAGTCGGCCGTAGCTTCAAACAAAAACCGTCGAATTATCCAATTACGGCTTTCCATTCGGGCAATCGCGTAGGCATGTTGCAAATTACATTCTATACGCCCGTGAAAGAACAGAATACGCAGCAAACGCTAACGTTCCGACATCGTTTCATTACAACTTCAATAGAACGTTACAATTCGATCATCTGATCGAATCTGTCCTCTTAAGCGGCGAGATTCTCAGTGCGCGAAAAGCGATCAATCAAAAAAAAAGGTCGGTTAACGAGACGTAATATCGCGACGTAAATTAAATCCCACGATTGTGGCTCATTTCGTGCGCTGCTGGGCGTTAAACGCGCGTAATGGCATTATGGCGCGAGAAGCGTTGCGGAATTGAATAGAATTATTGAGTTATCGGTGTCTTCGAACGGACGCGGCCAATCGATATCTGGCAATCGTGCCAGAGACTCGTCGCCATCGTTCCACCGAAAGATCCCATTTCGAATTCTATCGAGTTGTCGAGGATTGCAAATTAGAGCTTCGATCTACGCCCACCCCACTCTTGACCCCCCACCCCCACCCTCAAACTTTTGGTTGCAACGTTGTATATTGACGAGTGACGTATAAAAGGTCTGATTCCGGCGGTATTGAGGTTAGGTCATCGGTTCAAAATGCACTTCCAATCCCCGATTCAGCGGTTGCACTTGCGAAATGCATCAGCAGTTCGTACGCTTTGACTTTTTGTATGCGCCTAATTGCAGTCTGTAGCGGGGTTAGAGAAGTGATCTGAACGTTAATGACTTTTGACTTCGTACAATCTGTGAATAAAGCGAAAGTGGCTGCTGCCATTCAAGGTTACGCGATACGTGAATTATTAGCTGGGTCGAATAAATTATAAAATGGCAAAGTTTCTGGCGCGTTTCTACAAGAGCGTGTGTGCTTCGATGAGTTCATCGGCAATGTAAAGTTCTGTGTAATGTTTGAACTGGCGCAAGTATCGAAGGAGTTATAAATGTATCGAGCATACATATTGGAAGGTCATGCGATAATCTTGATATCGTGAGAGGGGTACGATATTGCATCGCGCAGATATGGCATCGTCCTTTCCGTTCTTCAAAATCTTCGTGTCTTCAACGAGATGCAATATGTGCCAAGAGGGAAGTCCGTTAAGATCTTTGGGAGGAGTCCCGCTGGGAATCGAATGTTTCTGCGATATTTGGGTTCGACCAAATTTAAGTTTGACCGAATAAACGATATTCTCAGTGACAGCGAATCCACTCTGCAAGTGAATGCACTTGGATATACTATCTCTATAGGGCTTCAGAATTTAATGCTCAGTATACGGTGCTCGGGTCAATACAGACTCAACACGCATTGATTTCCAACTAAACTTCGAAAACGAAAAAGTATGTTCTGGCGAAGGAAATGTGGTAATGACAAAAATGTTTTTGACATTTTTTTTCTTGTTTCCGTGTATTGTACGTATCCATGTTTACAAGTAATTAAAAATTTCTTGCGTACCTAGAATATTAATATCGTGTCTACCACTTAGGAAATTCTACCATGATCCAAATGTTTGACGCTGTACATTATTCCTAATGTGCAATTCTAAAAAAACTTTGTATAAAGATTAACTAGAGAAAAGCTTCAACTGTCATTTATAATCTTGATCCATAAATTCAACTTGCGTTTATTATTTTATGCGTGCATGCTTTTTAGGAATTTCTCTATGCGTAAACGTATTTTATACATTATCCGGGTCTATTTTGCGTGCGTGCGCATCGATGTCGTGAAAAACCTCGCATCTCGTTTCATACCCCGAGCTACGAACATCATAAACCGGATCCCTTCCTCCCTAAGCGTGGAATTGAATTGAATTATAAAGATTTTACGTAAACGCTTGTCACCCGAGCGACATGCAAAAATTGCGGACGGCGAATAACGATGAAATCGTTAGAGACGTTGCGACGCGAAAATAAATTGCCGTATTAAACGAACGATAATGAAAATTGTGCTGTTTATGGGCGAAGCAAGAGCTTCTGGTTTACTGCCTGTGGATCAATATATTTGTGATAGCACTTCGCGACGTGACCGATGATGTTATACGATGTATTTGTTTCAAATGGAAAATAATGACTGTAAATCTTAATCAAATTTTATCGTTATTTACAATGGGAATGACTTTGTTACAATATTGTTACCATGTGTCGTACATTATGCGAGTCGCCAGTATAACCTAATTAACATGGTAAACCAATTACTATTGTGTATTCATACAAAATATCTTATAATATAAGGTCTGTATTAAGAAAATGCAACTTTCGAATTGACAGTTCAAATAGAGTGGGAAGTATTTGTAATTCCTGGGTGAGTGATATTTCATGTGAGTACATTTCGTGTGAGTAACACGTACATTTACTTTATTACCTGCTCATGTATTATTGACGCCGGCATCGAGAATCAATAGTTCAACTAACTCGAAATATCCGAAAAAGTTAAGTCTACCTTCCGTTCAGTCGTATAAAGTAATGTCCTGAAATCTTTATACGTCTTTGAGACTCTTCCGTCGCAATGCAAAATGTCGACTGAAAATTTGATCTGCTCACGACTATTACCTACTTACGTTGCTTCCCGATTGAAGATGAACCAGCCGGTCATACGTCAACACTCCATCGAAGGATAAAAGGGTGCAGAACAAGATTGCAAATTCCGAAAGCGATCGAGAGATCGAACGTCCGGACGTTCGATCATAGCGGATGTTTCTTTACGAGACTCGGTAATCTGGCAATTCCAACAAAATCCGCCTCTCCTTCCGACTCCTGGGAACGAACGCAGAGTCTGTGCGAGCGGTAAGAATAGGAACGGCCGACTTGCGACAAAATCCGAGGAGGAAACAGGACTAGAAGAAGCCAAGGCAGGCAGGAAAACTACACGGACTGGCCGCACTTGACGTAAAGACAGCGTAACTCGAACCGAATTGCCCGGCTGAGAGATAAGAAATTCTAGGCTCGCATCGTAAATCGTTGCTGGGCGCAGGACACGATAAATAGCTTATAGGGATCGGTCGGCAGTCCGCGACGCTAAAGAACGCAGGTCCTTGACATTTGACACGCGCTGTACCTTCCGCCCCCACGCTTTACCGCCCGAAATTCTTCCAACTTCTTGCGAACCTTTTATGGCCGCATAAAATTGCTCCGAAATAGGGCCATCGGCGAATGTTGCCACTTTAATGCCCCGACGGCGATGCTGACTAACTGCCGCGACGATCCTGACGTCCTGACTGTTCGCGTTTTCCTGGATTTCGACGGCCGACTACAGTAGACCCCCGTATAACACGGGTTCATATAAGACGGATTCGTATAACACGCTAAAAGAGGCGCATATAACACGGTGGAGGAATGAGATAGATGTTGCAATTTTATTACGTTTTAGCTCCAATAATAATAAAACATTTGGCTAGTAATACTAAATGTCGTTTTGCGTCTCACAAGTGAAACCCCATTTTTAGAGGAGATCGTCTCAGTATATTTATATGTATGTGTATAAATGTATATTTAGCATAAGTGATCTGTATATAAGATGCTCATTTGCCAAATTGGTTAAGTCCATGAAGCTAAAGCCCGTGTTGTGAAAAAAACGACATTTAGTATTCAAGGGCCATAAAAGTTGTCATGTAGTAACTGAAACTAGTATTTGTGTAATCTAAGTGACTCGAACAACACGGATGCATATAACATGAAACATATCTACCGTGTTATAGGGGGTCTACTGTACTTTGCCGCCATATTTGTCGCAGGGACTGAGCTCTTTGGTTTGCTTCAGCTCAATAGTACTGAATGTACGGTGGAAACGGAAATTGAAAACGATTCTTGCGGAGGATATGTATTTTTGAATTATCGACATTTTTTGGAATTCTTGTACCCTCGCCTTGATGACTGCAAATGTTTTTGGCAAACTCAGATTGACGGCAAAATCATTCAACGCATATGATTTCTTGAAAGGGGAAAGATTTCTGTGTGCTAATATTAGACATGCGGCTGGATGTCTACGACGTAATGTTTTAATTACTGTCTGTGTGTATGTATTCATACCATTAAATACTGTACTAGAGTATATTTGGTAAAATTGTGCAAGCGTTATCAAAATTTAACAGAAATGCATAAGTAAAATGTTCTTAAAAATAAATCCTGTCCATATGATAGGTATTACTTGATTTTACACTACTGAGCATAGTGAGTTGAAGTAAAATGATCTAGTTTCTATACAGAGTATAGTGAGAGATAGTGTTCTATTCAGAGTTCCGCAGACAATCCGAATCTAGCCGAAAAATCAATGATGTGGAATGCGTCGCGGTGTTAAGTGTCGAAGGTGTGAATACGTGAGTAACGACTGTAGCACAGTATCGTTCGTTCCCGATTCCGACAATACGGCATTGCAAGATATGGAGACGGACCACGTTACAATGCAAGTTTTGCTACCGATATTCCTCTCTTGCTTCCTTTCCTTTCCCCCTTCACGTTTCGACTGAGCTTCCCATTTTCATACGAGCTATTCCACGAACGCGCAGTACGAAATTTCGACGATCCTGTCTAGCTCTATCGTTAGCAATACAAATCTCGCCGAGCAAAGGAAACAAGTCTGCAAGTACGTAAAGGGCATCGAAAACGTTGGAGGGAAGGTTTTAAGCGCCTTAAACATTCATATGATAGCGACTCAGCGTATAAATATCACATTATGTACCTCGAATATCGATTTGACGGATGGCCAATACTCTCCATGTTCTCTCTCTACTCGGATCTGCTATTGGAATGTAAGGTAAACTGTTTGTACATGACTGTGTTAAAAAAAAGAAGGTAGCTTGCGGATCACGTTGACATTTTATAATTGGCAATAAAAGTCATACTGATTATTTCTTACAACTTCATTTTCCGTTATGTTTGGTTATAAACAATATATGTTTATAACTATACCTGTTCAAGATTTATACGTGTATCACTATAAATTGATAAAATTTTATAATGCGGTTTCAACCGTAGAAGTCGTGCTTCAAATAAATTACATTAAAAAGATAACTCTTCTTATATATACATGAACGAAATATGTTGCGTTTCAAGGTAAGTAATTATCGACACCGTTCCAGGTTCTTTTATGTAGCACGTCCCATGAGCAAACTGCGTCCTTCGATGCGCGAAATTAAACGCAAGTCTCTGCGGATTCACCTCATTATCTCGATCCGTACAGATTAATGCGTTAAATCGACTTTACCGTCGCGAAAGGAGCTGTTGCGAATGTCTCCAGGATCATTATAATATAAGTTCACTATATTCGCAACGCTTTCACAGCTACAAATTATTGTTTCACCGTCCAGCCTGCGAGATTATAATAAACCATTTCAGTAAGGATTGACATTTTTTTTGCCGCATACCTGCCACTCTCCCTCTCTCTTGTTTCTTTTTCCCTTCCATTCTTCCGTTGCCGTACATCTTTAAGCCCCCCCACCACCCCCACTCCTCCCCTCCCATTCCCTATCCATATCCGTCATCCTTCCTCATCCAGCGTTGCGCTGCCGGCGAAAAAATGGGCATGAAAAATTTTCTCTTCTCCCAGAGGCTATCGGGACCAGGTCGCCGACATTTTCCGCCTCGGAAATAAATTGTCGTCCGGAGACAGAATTTCGCAGTCACGTCCTCCCCGGAAGTTCTCGCCACAATGGCGGCACTCTTCGGTCGGCTCGAAGTTTACGACTTCTAAGAGTTTCGAGAGCTCGCGCGGGTCCGTACCTGGCCGAAACTGCCTCTGTCGCAGGATGAGCTCTCTCGATGGCGTGTAGGACTGCAGTCTGCCCAGGAAACGAGCTCGCTTTTCGTCCTGGAGGTCACTTTTTTCGCCGAGTTTCGTCTCCCGTAAATTAACATTGAAAAAGGACTTCATAAATAGTTTGAATGCCTTCCTTGCAGAGCCAGTGTTAAAGTATTTTCACGTTGTATGACATCAATAATCTTCTCGTTTTTTGTATGATAACCTCATTAATAATGCGTAAATTACTGTTTCAAATAACTTGCGTGTCACTATTTGACATGTTAAGCTTTGGCACTTACATCGAATGTCTCAAAGTTTACTTCTAAGAATTTCAAGAGCTCATGCAAGTGCCAACTTCGCCGAAACTGCTCCTGTCTCAGGATCAGCTCTCTCGATAGTGTTCAGGATTGCTGGCTGGCCAGGATACGAGTTCTCTTTGCGTCCTGAAGGCCACTGTCCCGCCAACTTTCGTCTCTCGTAAATTAACATTGAAAAATGACTTCATAAACAGTTTAAATGTCTTTCTTGTGTAGGCAATGCTAAGGAATGTTCACATTGTACTGATTCAATATTGTTTTCATTTTTTGAATGCTAACCTCATTAACAAACGTGTAAATTACTCTTTCAAATAAGCTACCCTTTAGTGTTTGAACGTTAAGCTTTGGCACTTACATCAATCGACACGAAGTTTACTTCTAAGAGTTTCAAGAGCTTGCGCAAGTGCCAACCCGGCCAAAACTGTTCCTGTATCAGGATTAGCTCTCTCGATAGCGTCCAGGACTGCGGGCTGGTCAGGCTACGAGTTCTTTTCGCGCCCTGGAGGTCACTGTTTCACGAACTTTCGTCTCCCGTAAATTAACATTGAAAAAGGACTTCATAAATAGTTTAAATGCCTTTCTTGTGTTGGCAGAACTAAAAAATGTTCATATTGTGCGGATTGAATAATATTTTCACTTTTTGAATGCTAACTCATTAACAACCTGCAAATTACTCTTTCAAATAACCAACCTGTCACTTTTTGTTACGTTAAGCTTTGGCACTTACATCAATCGGCTCGAAGTTTACTTCTAAGAGTTTCAAGAGCTCGCGCAAATGCCAACCTGGCCAAAACTGTTCCTGTCTTAGGATCAGCTCTCTCGATAGTGTCTAGGACTGCAGTCTGGCCAGGACACGAGTTCTGTTCTCGTTCTGCAGGCCACTTTTCCTCGCCGAATTTCGTCCCGCGTTCTACCCTGGCATTCGTTCGCTCGGCCAGACGAATTTGTAACGCAGTTATCGGCCGACCGAGGGGGGGTCGAAAACAATGAAGCGATCGATGGGCTCGAGGTTATTTCTATGGGCCCCTGTGCCTCGAACGGCGAGCAATACTGGCGCGAATGGCCCTGACAGTCTGAGGGTCTGAGCGATTTCCACCACGCTCCTTTTATCCGCGTCCCGGCGCTCGTACTGGATGCTTCTCGCGGTTACGGTAATTCACTTGCCGACAGGCCGCCGTTTCTCCGGGACGATCTTATTACGTTTAATAATGTTTTGTGAAAGGCCGGTATAAAAAGGAATTGCGGCACATTGAAATTCTCTCGCGTGAAAGTTCCATTGTGTCTGCGAACGTCGTCGACGTAAAGGAGTAAGATCGATGGAGGCTGCTTTCCGAATTAATATGACGCTGTGGCATGTAATGTTAATTCTTGGGTACTGGATACAATTGTCAATCAGATATTACACGAGTTATTCATATTCAACGGCACGAGTAGAATCAGTCCTAGGATGTCAGAGTGAAGGAGGTCCGAATTAGATTAAAGCGTTGCGTATTTATTCAAGTGGATGCCTTTATTAGAACTTGTTTACAAATATTGTTTGTTCCGGTATAATTTTTTATTTCGTTGTAATGAACATGTGGGGTTAAGTTGTGGTCAACACGTAAATTTAATTATTCGACGTTAGTAAATAGTCAATTATGGTACAAAATTGTTGAACATTTTGTCAATACATCGAGCGGCAACATTTTATTGACGTAGTAACCGATTTTTGATTAAATCAGTCTGCTTTAACACTTGACAATGTCGTTTGATACATGGACGATTTTTTAGCTAGCGCAAGTGTTCCTGATAGGCGGAACACGGGGAAAATCGAACTTTTATACCTTTTGTGCACGCGTTCCACGAATGACATGTCGGTCATGGCGGTTGCAGTAATTGGCTAGCTCAAGTTTTATCGCCGCTCGTGACGTTTTTATTAGTTTTACAGTCGTTTGCTACTGTCGAAATTGGCAGTTTTAATAATATTTGGGGCAGAAATTGTCGCACAATGTTTGCACGTCAGTCGAACTGAACTTACTTTAACTGAAAGAGGAACATTTTATTGAACTTCCGTTCTTGTCAAGATTAAATAATACCTTAGTTAGCCTGCTAGAAAGATCCATAAAAGAAAATATAATTATGATAATAAAACTTGGACCATTTCTTCAAATATATGTAAGTGGAATAAGTGATACTCACACTAGTAATGCCCTCAGGTCGTTGTATTTTTATCTATTGTTTGTTGTATCTAACTTTGTTTAATTCTATTCGACGGAAGTACGATTTAATCACTTCTGTACAATTGAACGAATTCACATTTTATTGTTCTAGCTGCCGCATCTAATCAGGATGGGAAAAGCGCTGATTCTTTTTTAAAAATGTCATAAGCCCAGATTTTAGCACGTAGTCACGTAGGTAACTTTCCAAGTTACTGTAATAGTTCTAGAAAAGCAGCGTACGTGGTTCGGTCTCAAAGCATTGCGCATTTGCTGGCGGGAGCAGCATTTTTCAGGGGTCGTTCTTTAAATCGCACATTCCTGGCATTTTCCCACCTTTGGTATCCGCAATTCTTTCGAGGCTTTGTATTAACTTTGAAACGTATCGGCCGCAGCGAGATTAGGGAACGTCAAGCATGAATCGCACAACCGTTCCAAATCCAATCTATCAAGTTAGTAAGAAAGTTATTCTGGTTTTGTAGGGTGGAATAAAACTCATGTTTTTATACAAAGAACAAACTTTAATTAACAATGCATTTCCAATTTTGTTAGATAATCTTTTGCTATGTTGCTGCTAATTTCATAATTCTCTATTCATAAAACTTCTGGTCTTTATCACCGGGAAACTGAATTATGCTTGAAAACCGAAATTACTTTCCTGCCAACACAATATTTAACTCTTTCTATATTATTTTGTTTAAATTGATTAGAAATTAAACTCTAATTTTCAATATATTATATATTATTATGAAGTACATTACGTTTCAGAGTGTATTATAATAGTAGTCACATTATGACGTAGGTATTCGAGTATGTAAATATTTAGAATAACACAAGCATGTCAACATAACACTTCTCTCTTGAAGGTGCAAATAGCTAATTATGCCTACGAAATTTCGCCCTTTCAAGAGCTTGCATTTTTGGGAGAAATTGTTCACCTTTACGGAGAGAGTGTCGAAAGTGCAGCGAAGACAAAATACGCGAAAGGAATTCGGCTGGCGGGAGTAGCCAGAGCGAAAAGAATCTAAGCCCTCTAATTACGCCAGGTGGGCAGCATTTAATGCCGCTCACTGTGCTAAATTGGTATACTTTCTTTAATTATAGCGGTAATTATGCCGCCGCGCCGACACCGTCGTAAACTTTGTTTTTCTTCGATGTGAGACGCATCGTCGTTCTATTTGCACATGGCTCCCGTGAGATTTCAATGTATGCGCCTTTGCCGAGGACCCGCCGCGCTTGCGCCGAAAGTAATTTGTTGATGTGACGAAACGTTCTTCGCCCTTTAACTTGCGAAAGCGTAACATGCCTGACGGACGCGTCCGGGCAGAGTTACATCGAGCTATATATTATACAACGTAACTTTCATGGAATTGCATACTATGTTTCCGTTTCGGCTTACATACACATGATATCCGGTAGACACTCGGCCGAAACTACGCAAAGGGCATAGATGAATAAGACAGTGAAATGTGCCCCCAAACCGATTGAAATTCTGAATGGGCCATTCGATAGCTTATGAAAAAAGAAACATTTTTGTAAATTTTCAACTTTGTATCTCTACCGTGGGGGGCGGGGGAGGGTAAAATGTACTGTTCGCTTCTCCTACGATTTTCTCGGAATCTATTGGATAAAAAAAATTGAAAAAAATTAGAGTTACATCTGGTGATGGTGCGCACATTTCAGATTTTTTTCAGATTTTTATATAAAATATCCAACGAGAAAAAAAATAAAAACCAAAGAGTGAGTCAGAAAATTATTAATTTGACAACGAAGGAGGTCCGGATCATTGATGCCGCTTTTACCTGTGATGTAATATTAGAATTAACGTCTCTCTGATTTTTTTCATAATTTTTGTTTTGGTGGAACAGTGTCGGAAAAATCAAAAACCGCGTCTCTGGTCAGTTTTTGCCTGTCAGAACACCGTATGAGATAAACTTTGGTTTCCTTTTTGTAACATTACTATTTTATAGGATATTTAATGTTATTAAGTACATAGAACAGTCGTAAGAGTGCGAAAAAACTAAATAAATGGAAAAAGTCTATGTTACAGTATAGGCTTATATGCTAAAAGATTGAAGATCAACCCAAGAACGTCGCTAGCGCAACTGACAAGGTGTCAGTCTTTTAAGTAGGAGAGAAACTTTTTGTCTGGGTTTCGAATCCTGTTAGATCCATTCTTCTTTTTCATTATTTTTTTTCTTTCTCTGTGCAACAATAATTAACATTTACTGTCAGACGTTATCACAACATTTTTGCAACTCACATTCAAGAATTGTAAGCACACTGAATTAATCGGGTCTACTGAACCACTACGCCAAAATACAATGTTGCGTTGAACTAACGGTCACAAACGTTTTTCGACACACCACGTGCACGTGTATTACACATTAAAATATTGACAAAAACATTGTTAAAATAGCTGACGTATACGTAATATCTGTGAATGTTAATTATTGTTGCACAGAAAGGAAAAAAGAATGAAAAAAAAATAGATCTAACAGGATTCGAACCCAGACAAAAAGTTCCCTCCGGCTTAAAAGACTGACACCTTGTCAGTTGCGCTAGCGACGTTCTAGGGTTGATCTTCAATCTTTTAGCATATAAGCCTATACTGTAACATAGACTTTTTCCATTTATTTAGTTTTTTCGCACTCTTACGACTGTTCTATGTACTTAATAACATTAAATATCCTATAAAATAGTAATGTTACAAAAAGGAAACCAAAGTTTATCTCATACGGTGTTCTGACAGGCAAAAACTGACCAGAGACGCGGTTTTTGATTTTTCCGACACTGTTCCACCAAAACAAAAATTATGAAAAAAATCAGAGAGACGTTAATTCTAATATTACATCACAGGTAAAAGCGGCATCAATGATCCGGACCTCCTTCGTTGTCAAATTAATAATTTTCTGACTCACTCTTTGGTTTTTATTTTTTTTCTCGGTGGATATTTTATATAAAAATCTGAAAAAAATCTGAAATGTGCGCACCATCACCAGATGTAACTCTAATTTTTTTCAATTTTTTTTATCCAATAGATTCCGAGAAAATCGTAGGAGAAGCGAACAGTACATTTTATCCTCCCCCGCCCCCCACGGTAGAGATAGAAAGTTGAAAATTCACAAAAATGTTTCTTTTTTCATAAGCTATCGAATGGCCCATTCAGAATTTCAATCGGTTTGGGGGCACATTTCACTGTCTTATTCATCTATGCCCTTTGGCGACCAGCGATAGCACATGTTCCTTGCCCGACAAGTTGATGCTGTCCCGTAAATTAACATTGATGGACTTCACAAAAAGTTTGACCAAGTTGCATACGTAAGGGGGATTTAAATACATTTTCTGATTGTACAGATTTAACTTTATATTATCAATATTCGAATGAGATTGGTAATGACGTATTTTCTGCTTGAACTAATTTATGTGCTGTTGTCGGTGCATTAAGCTTTGGCACTTATTTTCTTCGTGGGATTTATACCAGGGTTAATATACAGCACGACGGTATGGATTTCTTTTTGCCGCCCTTGCTTGCTTCAAGTCTAGGATATCACGTTGTTTGCGGTTTTAAGTGCTTAACTGCTATGCAGATCTTGTAAGTACTCTTGCTGCAGTACCTCCTTTAATGTCAGCGATACTTAATGCGCAGTAAATAAACGAAAAAGAAGCTGGAAATAATATTCCGTAATCCATCCGTTAATGTAAAAAGTTCCTTTTCAAGGTGAAAAAAGTATACTCGTATTGATCAATGACGATGCTTTGCTGGTCATTGCACATTAAATGCTTTTCATTTATTCGCAGAGTATTAATAAATGTCCACTCTATAATTAAAAGTATTTGATGTCGTCAAGGCTATGTAGTAACTACTTATTATTAGCTAATCAATATAGTGCAGTGACATTGTCGTATCCGTCAACTTACTTCTTGATCTTGAACCTCCGTATCGTTCCGTGTTCACAGTTTAAAGTTAAGTTCTTGGCAGGACTCAACTTCCGTAACAAGATTTTATCGACGCCGGAACAGCCGTTATTTGCCAGAAGTGCTCGGAGTAAATATTGCATGAAACCCTTCTTACTACGATCGATCGGCTCTGACTCCTTTATTCAACGGTCACCGTAAAAAGTAGAATGTTTCCAACTTGTCCTTCATCCCTAACCGCATAGAGCGCCGATGCAGGTTCGAGTTCGAAAAATGAAATTTCGGCATTCGTCACGAAACTTTGCTTTCCCAGCGTCGAGTTTGTTTATCACCCGTTTTGACTTTTACGCTCGATCTTTTTTTTCCCTTCGATCGCCTCATAAGGGATTCCGTAGGGTATCATGGGCATAAATCCTTCTCTCTACCCCTATTTGCCCGACTCGCGATACGTGCACGCGATGGAAAAGTTACCCCACCCGAGTCTCGTTCAGAGAAATTCCAAATGGCGTTCTCCGCTCGAAAAGTTTCCGCGTCGTTCCGCGGAAAAGTGCGCGTTCCTGGCGCAGAGTATACACGATGGCCTCGTTTCCCAAGGTATGCTTCTTTTTCCACTTTCGCTTGTCCCCCGCTCCCTAACGCGTTCTTCCTTCTACCTTTTGCCAAGGTAAAAGTCGCCAAAACGCGCCCGACACCCTGTATACATACTCTGTTGCGTCTTCAGCCATACGTCGACAGACTAAACACACGGATTTCAGGTGCATCCTGTTGCGGAGCTGAGAAGTTCTCGGACATTGCGAATTCTTTCGAGATTTTAGGAAGACGGTTTCTCATCATTCCTGAAAGTGTCGTCTTGCGGCGAGAACATTGTGCGACGTGTTTTTACGATTTCTTGGTTCTCGATATGTTTATAGCGGTCGTGAGTGAGATTTGTACGGTTTTTGAAATTGTAATATGCGAGTAACGTGAGAAGTCTTGTTGAACATGGATTTAGTAGGTGATTTATTGTGGGATGGACATTTTTTGGTTGAGAATAGCTTTGTTATAACATTTTAAACGTATATTTACTTATACATGTGTACATAAAGGTTTTATTCGTGATAATACGACATCGACAAATCTTTGCAAATATTCCTTGACATTCATGCAATTAAAATTGCGATTTTGTCACTTTTCTGTACAATAATATTTGAAACGGAAGGAATTTAACGTCATTAGCATATTTACGTAACGTCATATAACATCTTTGTAAATGCGTCAATGAGTAACGCAGCCTACGAATCTCCCCTAGTTAAATCTCCCCTAGATAAATGTAACCGATTAAAACTGACAGATGAAAGCGCAACGTTCTCGACACGTTAAAATGCCGTGCAAAATTGAACCGATCGACGGTAATTTGGTTTGATACCATTAAGGCCTGCTCGGGCCTCAGTCGTATCTCAGTTACGTCGCGTTCTCATCCCGGCATAGTCATCAATATTGAACGATCCATCCGTGTTATGACATGATTTGGGTAGTCTCGCCGATAAGCGTTTTATCCGCTCTTCATTTCCCCTCCAGGAAGGGGTTGAACCTGCCAGATAACCCTAACGGGAAATGAGCAACAGAGCCTACGTTTGTTCCTGCACGTCCTACATCCGGGAGCTTCCATTCACATGCAGAAGGTAAATGGAAGACAAAGAGCATCGCCCTAAAATTGCGACAGGCATCACGAACTTTGAAAGTTCGGACCTGAAATCGACTAAATAGACTGCTTAGTTTTAGGCGTTAGTCCAGAATTATTGTCCCCGCCTCGAGCACAATGCATCGCATTGTGTGCTGGAAAGTTCGTTTTGTTAGGTAGATTCAAAGACGCGAGCTGAATGAATAATTTTTGTGTTATCGAAGTGAGAGGTATTGTGCTGTAGTTTACGAAGTTTTTCGAATTTATTGTTCGTCACTTGGTCTGCATTTTTATGTCCGTTCTTTCGATGTTTTTCACTTCGCTTGTTTGCGGATGTATGATGTGGATTATAATTTTGGCGGAAGGCTGGTAATGGGATGCATTGTGTCGTGCTGCTCACTGTCGTGCATGAGAGGTAGCATGTCGTGCCCAGATTATTCATTCAATTATTTTCCAGGTATTGACATTTTACTCTTGTTTACTCTACTCCCTTTTCGAATTTAGAAAGACAACAGCAGGCAATGCTCAGGCCATAAAAGCTTGTTGATAAGAATCAATGCTGAAAAATACAACTGAACAGTTCTACATCATAAATTAACATAATTTAAAAAATATTTAATAATAAACTAAGTCACCTACATTACAATTATTTCTATAAAATATGCTTCTCCCGGGTGTGTTCTTTTTAAACAGATACTTAGCAAAAATAGAGTGTAATCTAATACGAATGGAAATGAAATTGTTGCGATATGTGTTACGCTTGCTTGTTCAATCCTGACATTAACCTGACGTTTGCTGCTATCATGCTAAAAATACACTGTCCCTTTCTAAATGAACCTATAGTTGGACAAGAGTATGGTCTACGCGACGTTTATATCCTTTGCCTGGAAAATGCCATGTAAACACACACTGAAAGGCCCGTAACTTTACTTCTACATATAGCATTGACGTTTGAAAACAAGTAATTTGAAAAAACCTCAACTCTTAAAGTCCTTACGAAATGCTATTTCCGTAGTCAAAAGTTGCACGATCATGAAACACAGTTCTACCTTCTCACAACTTTATATACGATTACCTTGTAAGGTAGACCTTACGATATCAAAGATCACGTTACACTGTATGGCTCGCATAAGTTGCGCAATTTAGATCTCAAACTGAGAATATTCGTCGAGGATCCAGCTTCCGACGCATCTAAATCTCGGTTAATCGCACCGGCCGGTAAGTAAAAGTTGACAGGCTGACGGAGACTTACACTTATGAAATCCGACGTCATCCGAGTTACGCCGCGCAGTTTAACAAAGTACGGCGCGTTAAGTCAAAAATATTCCTCCTTCGCCGCGCAGCGATAAGCAGAAGATGTAAGTAAGACATAGAGCAACGTCGCCGTAGCAAAAGTTCGTGCAATTTTCCTCGATTACTCTTTTTTTCTTTCTCCCTCGTACCTTTTTCTTTCCCTCTTCTTCCGCCCTCCTCCTCCCTCTTCCCCCTTTCGTTTCGCCGCTTGCACGGAAAATGGAGTCACGAAAAGTTCGCGCCGCTTTCCGGCACTCCGCGGCCCTTCCACCTTTCTGCCTATGCCATTCCAGTATCCTTAGGGCACATCCAGCCTTATACCGGAGTTTGGCGCTACTCCAGGAGTAAAGATTTTCACTCACCCCGAGCTTGGCCTTAACCCCCCCTTAAATCGTCGCTGTCGTTTCCATGGGCTCTCCTCTGAATGGGCCGCTTACTTGCTAATGGATAACTGCTAACCGCTATTCGATAACTCGATTTACGCATCCGACGAACATGATAGCGGTCGAATGTCAATAAGGTAGATTGACAATGCTCTAGTAACATTTTTCTACTATTTCGCTTCTCACTTTGCCGGGAGTTGGCGGGTGTTTGCAATTAAAAGCGACAGAAGTGTTTTCAGAATAAGTAATCTTAAAAACAACCACGTTTAGGTATGAATTCTCCTACCTTTCTGCGAGTGAATGTCTTTTGTTCCTCGAGGGAGCAAGGATAGTCTCTTGAGTCGGTGATTAATAACACTGCCTTAGGTCGTTTGTACTTCGAAATTGTAGAGTATGCTATTCTGTTGTGAGTGTCATCGAATAGAATAGGGTTCACAGTTGTATAATCACTACGATTGGCACGTATTTGTATGAAAAATAAACTTCCTTTTTTACTAACGCATTCAATACCTATGTACAGTATTGTTGCTAACATGCTAAAAATTAACATGTTTCGCAATTCAAAAGAAATTCAAAGGAATCCAATTTATCCTCACTCCTCCAGAAAACAATTTTCATCAAACGAATCTAAGTAATTATTGCGCTCTATTATACTTGGTTTACCGAAATTAATCGTAATTCAAAAAAGGAAGAAACGTTGGGTAGCAATAAGTTCAGCAAATGTTTACGTTACCTTTGTGACTGTTAACTTGATACAAAGCCGTACGAAAACACACATGCCCTCAAAGCAGTGGCTTTGAGAATGATAATTTCAATTGACGGTATAAATGGTGCCGTTCATCTCCTTCCCATCCGCTCGCGGGAGCGTAAATTTACGAATATTCAGAGACATGCACGGTCCTACCTTAATACCGACCTTTGAAATTTTCGCAGGGTGCGTCGTACGTGACAGTAGTAGCGCGGGCTAAAATAAACTCGGGCACCGAAAGCAAGACACGGAGTTTTCCCCGGCGGATCGCGCGCGCGCATCTCCCTCTGATGATGAATTATGTTCTCAAATTCGCGTCGTCCCACGCTTCCCACCATTGCAGGTCTCTGCGCCGTAAACGCTCTTATACGCTTTTGCGCTCGCGGACTTACCCCTTGCCACCCGGAAAATCTCTCAGGTCAGCGCACTTGGCTTGCTACGGACATGTTTTTGGTATTACCTATTAATGAGCGCTGAGGAGCACGTATTTTTACACACTGTAGCATCGCCCTCGTAATTTCATCATTCGCGACCCTTGCACTCTGCATTTCAATTTTCGGGTCACTCATCTTGCCCCTTTGCATTCTCGGCATTTGTCGGCGTCCAACTCACATTTCACCTTTTCCATCGCGAAGGAACTCTGCTGTCTGTGTCTTTATTTTATTGTCTCTTGGCTCTCTCTCTCTCTCTCACTCCCTCTCTGGCCCTCTCGCGGTTTTCTCGGTATCCATACCCCTGCAGTTATTTACCGGTGCTAAATTTAATCTATTTTACTGCGCCTTTCGCGTGCTCCGTCCGTTATTTAGCGATATTATTCCAGCGACTTTCTGACATTTTGCTTGCACTTTCTACGACTCACGTATGTTTTCCTTACTTGCGTTCTAGCAGTCTACATATTTCGTCCATATTGCTTCTACGTCTCCGATTGTTTTATACAATTTCCGTAACGGTATTAATGTTCTTTCTGAGTTTCGTTCTTTTGCCATTTAATATTATCTAAGATTTTGTTGCTTATATCTATACTTACAAATATTTTGTTCATTATTCGTGTCGTAGTGATCTTATCTCATTCTTATGCAATTTCTTAATTGGCTCTCATAAATCGATATGACAGCCATTTTTTTCTTCTCTGTTTATCTTGCACTGTATCTGCTTCGAGGATCGGTGGTTAATAGGTTTGCAGGACCCTCAATGCACAAGTTTAAGCCGCTTGTTTACAAGGAAGTCACGGTACTTTGAGGAGCCGACAGATTTGTATTTCGTGGCAAGTGAAATACGCATTTTTCCTCCTCCCGCACATGTGTAAATACAGAAAATCAGGCGATGGCGAGATACGTGTTTTTCGGTATTAAAAGCAAACCGTCTTTGGGCGAATGCAAGTGCGTCACGGTAGAATTGATGTTTGCGCGATGCTTTGATAGAGTTACTGTGGATCTACTCTTCTTTACCTCTTACTTTTTACCGGTTGCACAGCAATACCCGGTTTATGTGCAAGTTCCGCAGCAATCTAAGATCAACGAAAGAAAATTGTTCGCATCGAATATTTTACTTCAATCGTACACTCTTGGATAAGAACTCGGTTAGTTATTTGTAAGCTTTTTTCCGAAGTTTTACATCTCATCGCAAATCCCGTAGAGGACCTTCAATTTTTTTGCTGCAAAACGTGGCACGCTTTAACTTGCATCACATAGATATTACAACTCCTTAATCTGAATGTCTGACGTTTACAATATAGTTAATTCTGAAATTTTTCCTGAATACGTTATGTAGGACAATCTATTTTTTTAAGAATATTTGTACGCTGTACTCTAAAAATTGCACAATTACATCGGTCCCAAGTCGCATCTACTTAGAAGACTTAATAAATAAGTAGCCTCCAAGTAATTACCTGACCACAAAAACCTCCTTAGTGTCAAAACAAATCGTCTTAGTAAAAGTACAAATTCTTCATTATTCTACCGATACCCAACCTACTCCGATTATTAAGTCACAGGGTACCAGCGCACAATAAACGTGATAAAGAAAAAAGAACAGCCTATTCAAACTATCAGAAAAGCATGAACCTTTAGGGAAGTAGTATATTATAATGAATACGCCGCGGTTCGACCTATTAATTTGAACTCGGAAGTTCGCAACGGTCCCATCCGCAACGTGCATTGCGAGGGAAAGTTTGACAAAGCGTAAAGAATATTCGCCGCTCGCCGTTCGGAACCAATTTTCGGCCGAAAACTCTCGGCGCTGGCCTGGCGAGACAATGAGGTATCCCCCGAGCGACACTTCGGAAGTTTGTTTCACGTGCGCGAAGAGCGGCCAATCCCTGCAGCCCGTCGGCACGTTCATTCTCACGCTTCTGGCCGACCATCACGTGGCGCGAAGAAACTTTTCCGTCCAGAGGTCAGCGATTCTCATGGAAATCCGAAACACGTTTTCTACACATGCCCGGCACGTGGCCGTTTCGTTCGCCACCTTTGTGCGCCGTGTCCTTCTCGATCGGCGATCGAAGGACACGTTCGACCCTGCGCATTCTGTGTACTCCGTGTACCGATCGTCGCGCGTTACCTTTGCACGGCCTGCAGCTCACGTGCGCTTACGTCACGTTATTCTTGCCCTTCGATTGCAGCGGCCGAAGCCTGATGTCTAGTGTGCCCGGCGATCTTTCCTATGTTTATCTTCCGTGCACGCTACCATTTGACACGATACGCCTTTACGTTGACGTGCGTAAGCTGGCTTTACCGTTTTAAATGCCGCTGTCGATCGTTGTCGTAAGTTAACACATTGACTACGGCACTCTGATCGCTGAATGCGTCTCTTTTTTGAGCGCTCAAAAAAAAATTAGACAATGCCTATATGCACCTTCTTAATTTACATTTATAACGTATTCGTAAATATTACTATTTGTTATACATTTGTTTATTATGTAGGGTTTCTTACACTTTAACTGTTATTAATGATATAAATAAAATTAAATTGATTAAGTAAGTATTAATAATTTTCTAAACTTGAGTAAGGCTTCAGAGTATATCTGGTGAGACATTCTCCTTTTTGCAACGGTATTTGACATATTTTAATTTAATATCATTATTATTTTATATGACATAATTTGCAACTATATTTGGTTTCGCTCCTTTTTACATTCGACGAACAGACTATATTTTTTTTGTCGGAAATTTCTTGTCTTTTCCTATTATTGCTTCAAGTATAGGTATGTTGCTCCAAACCATCAAAAAGTCTGTAGGGTGGGTTATAAGATACGTAGAGCCACGTTGTCCTGTTAACGTAAGAAAATTGATTTTTAATTACTTGAGTTGTTAATTGAATCGAAGAAACAGTAAAACGAGATATCTCGTAACCCGTACGCAAAGTATTATGAACTGTGAGACGGATCTGCGTTAAGGGAATAGCTGTGTTTTGTATTTGATCGGTTGAAGATGCGTGGAATATCGAGGAAGGTTGCGTTATGGAAGAAGTTGCAGGAAGCGCAGGGTAATTGCTCACGCTGGACATGGATTTGCGCTTTCATGTAATGGGAGTTGGAAATGTATGATTGTATGACATAAGTCATGACATGTTTTACATTGCGTCGGCAGACGGTGTTAGTTCTACGATGCCATTATCGCAAGTTGCATTGAGAATTAAACGTGATATGATCTGCCGTGATGCAGGCAAGGTTATGCCTTTTGGTAAAAGAATTCGAATGATGAATTTGGAACGTATCTCAAGGTCGTATTACGGTTTATGTCTCTGCGGAAAACATCCTATATGCATCATTCATCAATACTATGCTGCAGATTGGTCTTCTTACTCATACTTAGTTAATGTTTTGTATTTACATTTTGTCAATGCCAACCTTTCGACACAATACCTGCTCATCCTTACCTCAGGGTAGCTCAGCAAGAATTTTCCTCATTGCCGAACATCAGACACAGTCATTTTAATCTTCAAAGAATACTCTGTACCCCACAAAACACTGCACAAAAAGAAACTACACAAGGTTGAAACGACCGAGTCATGACTTTTTGAAACCCTTCAGTTTTTCAGCTGGGCCGGTTCAGCAGCTTGGCCACCTTGCTTAATCATCGATTCCTCTTCCTATTCACGTTCTTCGGAGCGAACGGATTTTGCGGAGACATTGACATTAAAGTAACTTTGAGCTACGCTCGGAATGTTAGGTGAATTTCTAGTTCGCCGGCGTTCCCGCTGAGATGTCCTCGGGTTCTAGGACGCTGCGTGGCGAGTTGAGTTGTAACGGGATTAGTTAAAATGGTTCGAATCGGAGGCTGCGGTCGCGCGCCGGCCGCGAAACGTTTTGCGGCGCAATGCAAAACGGAACGATGTCGAGAGTCTCTCCGTTAATGAGCATAAGATTGCACTAGTCCCGGGGATGAGACAAAGGGCCGGATAACGAGAAAGACGTTGCGATCGGACTGGGTTGCTCGCTGCTCAAAATCCTATTAGGTACTACCGGTTTATGACGTGCTGCGAGAAGTACGAGGAGCCGACAAAAGAAGCGACAGGGATGATTTTAGATCGGTTTCATTCTCTCGTTTCTTCGGGCCTTCGTGAGCTGGATGAGAAAACAATTTATTCGACTTGCCCGACAACGCGCGCCTTTTATTATAGTTTACAAGATTCCTTTAACACGTTGTTGCTTTTTAAGCGTTATTCGAGTTTTGCATCAATTATTGAAGACTGTTTGACAGACTGTTTGCGATGAATGGAGCTTTTCGGACCAGAATTTTCAGTCAATCGTGAGGCGGCGAACGATTTTTTTGGATATTGTATGCATTATTTGAAATGTAGCTCCTTATAGAAAATGTTGAAGATTGTTCGAGAAGGTTCGGTGCTAAAGGGGGTTGGACGAGAACTTTCATTCATTCGCGCCGAGCTAAACATGCCTGAAGATTATTCTGCACCTCATGAGTGCATTTGCACGTCTCATTTGTAGGGAGGACGAACATTTCAGGACGATCCCTAGTTGGGTTAAGGTAAATTTATTTACCACAGCGGAAATGGTTACATACCTCTCGTTTCATATTTACATGGAACATCTCCGTGCGCTTTTAACGGTTTCTCACCCGTCACTTCCTGTTATGATTAATTTTTATGTATTTGATTATTTTATTTTGTGCTATCCTAATGTATCATGTGTGATCTTTTTATCCTGATCGCAGTGACACGTCAGCTTGGCAATTTTTGCTGTTTCTATGAGGATGCGGAATACATATTTTCAAGAATAACACAAATTAAATTGTGTTTATTCCCATGATTATATTAGAGCCATTTTTATTATTTGTTAAATCCACCGTTATCTTGAAGTCCTTAATCTCTTATTTACAGTAGTTTTAGAACAAAAAATATATTTTCGTACAGGTATTACAGAAATACACCCCAAGGCTGCCTTCATCGAATGATCTCCAAAGAATATAAATTTTTGATTAAGGAGTGAAATTGATTTTTTAAATTCCGTACACAATGTTTACCTACTCGAGTTTGACAACGGTTTGTGTACATTAATAAATTTCCATTGCTCAGAGAACTGTTCGATCTCATACTGGACAATATTCTACAGAACACATTGCTTATTTGTTGATACGAAATCAGTTTACAATATGTGTATTTATACAAAACAATTGAGCGAGAACAATTCTCTCTATATAAATCTGTCATGATTCAACGTGCAATGTGTAACCGAAAAGAAAGCAATGATGCTGTATAAAAGAGTCCCCAGTGTATCTAACTATTGGTCTCCGACTGCCTAAATTGTTCAATGGTTTATGCGTGGGAGTATCTATGTCAAGGCATTATAACGATTCTTTTTTAGCGATCGATATTTTCCCGTTGAATGCTTCATCGGACATTGGAAAAGGGTGAAAACTTACAAACCAAAGTTCTGGACTTTGAAGCATCAATATCACAATGAACATAAACTCAAAGATGTTTAGTTCCTTGGCTCACAATGATAACAATATTGTTATTTATATAAAAAATAGTACACTTAGTTTGGCGACAGAATGTTTCCATTTGCCACACTTTGCAGTAAAGACTTTCCGACTTTTACTGACGTCTGCATGTGTATATTGCCATTGTAGATTCAGCTATTTACTTTATTCGATAAATACTTCAAATTAGTGTTTTCAGTTTTCAATTACAATAGCAAATGCATATTCTGCAGGTTTGAATGCAAATTGTCATTAGCAAGCGACGTTTCGACGGGAAATATCTAGAGAGAGAGTCTATGCAGATTAAACATAATTTTCCTGAATATTTGGCGGAACGCAGCGAAGATAATGTCGTGGAACGCCCTAAACGGGAAATTTAACCTCGGCGACCACGGTGAGCAGCCAGTGACAATGTAAAATTACCATCCGTTTTGTGACGAGACTGTCTCTCTACAAGGCGTTCTAAGCCTCGAGACAAAGCCTCTTGATTAAAGACATTCTTCTTCTGTGGGTTCCCTGAATTATCGTGTCGCCGCCATGCTTTTTTTCTATCCCTCTTTATGCGATCCATTCAACAAGTACGTATGCTCCCAGTTTTGCACGTTCATCTACTTAATATACAACCTATATGTATGTGTATGCGATACGCCCGTAGAGTATACAAATGTACGTGTAGGCCCTTGTGTGCATATTTCGACGTATTCACGCCGCCGCGTTAGACGTAGAAGTTCCAAAACACAATAGGCAGGCCAAGAAAAAGGGGGGTCGAAGCCGAAGAGGAGGAAGTAGACGAGAGAGGGGGGAAGGGTCTACAGAAGAGTCGCTCTACCTGTCGTATTCACCTGTAGCCTCGAGCGCGTTTCATCAAGTGCACTACCTTCGACGAGTTTTCACAGAAACATTTCCTATCTCAGCTTCCATTGTATCGATTATAATGCCGATATTTCGTTACCCCCCAAGGGCGTAAGGGTTCGTCTGCGAGCTCCATACACAAACCTTGCCGATCAATGGACCGAATAAAAGTACGCAACTTGAAAATAATGAGTCGAGATAGTAGTCGTACGTACAGGATTATCGCGTAGAACTTAGGAAACTCTCTCCGAGTAACAAAGAGCGCAATTACAAAATCGAATAACATTCAATCTTACGCTGTTGTAGTTGGTGGCGAGAGGAGGGTTGTAAAGTTTGCGGAAGAAATGAAGCGGACAGTTTCACGGAACTCTGAACCACCATCGATTGAATTCGACTCTTTGTAGGCTCGGCCGAGTGCTTCCGTAGGCGCCGAAAAGTCTGAAACTTCTCGAAACGTTGGGGGTGGAGGTTAAGGAATTTCTGCCTGCGACGAGGAGGAAGATAGGTGGGGGAGAGGTGAAAGGCAAGGCGGGCTTGCGTACGTGACGTGAAAGCTCGATCTCCGACGGAGTCGCGTGAATTTGATCCTTCAAGAATCGAGTCATGGAGTTTAAGGAGCGTTACGTAAAAATTCGTCGAACGTGTCGAGAAAGGGAGAGCAAGAATCCTCGTCGTCATCGTTGCGTCTCGCAACTGTGACGCTCAGTACATCCAACACGAAGCAGCAAATTCGCAATACGCCGTCAGGTCGACGCATTCTTTCGGTTACTCTCACTTTTCGCCATCTATCGGCTATGTCGACACTGAGCGTCAACGGTTCGTCATTGTGCCAGTACAAGTGATCGATAGATAGGCTTGATTGCCCAGGGAGGCAATGCATTTTCGGCTTACTTCGTTCTGGATCACTCCCGCACGCGCTTGAATGAAAAATACGATCCCCCATGATTCAAGCGCAAAGCGTTTAAGGTCGCGAACGCACATAGTTTACTCGATGACCCCTGTTGTTGACATCCTTCGAAACGCCTCCCCGCATCAGAACAGATCGGGTTGAATCGAACAGTGTAGAAAGCGCACACATGACCCTCGACAACCCGCGACGGAGTGCCGAGATCCGGCGGCACGTTACTGGAAACGAGTCCGCGGTGGATGACAACAAAAGAACGTCAGCTGGCCGGCTGTAGACGGAGGGGACGCTTACGTAGAAGATCGTGCGCGCGGGATCAGCCGAGGTGGGAGCAGGAGCGTGTGAGGGGAGGAAGTCGTTGGCGGGGCGCGGAGAGAGGGGAGACGTACCGGTAACCGGAATGGGGGTAGACTGGACGCGAACTGTGGCCGTCTCGTCAGTCGGCCCGGAAACGTGGGGCTAGGTAGAGGTACGTTGTTGTTGCTGCGTTGCCGCGTGTTGTCGCCCTTGCATTCAGTGCACGTGCCAGTGTCTTCCATATTACCCTTACATCTTCACCACCGCCCCTCACCTCCCCGCGCCCGGCAAACCGAGTTCGCGCTTTGTGCTCGATTCGTCGGAGGTCATTTTGAATGTCAGAGAGGGGTACGTCGTTTCGGAGTGCTTCATTCTGGCGGTTGTGGAATAAGTGCGTGGCTGGGTGTTTAGACGTGTGTGTCAGTGCGTGGATCGGAGCAGTGTGCAACGACTGGAAAGTGTAGGTGCCGTCGCCGGTGTGCGCTGGCGTGTGAAACCGCCCGGCTGGATTATGCGGGAGCGGAATGGTCAGTTTCAAGACCAACAACGTGTCCAGGTATTTCGCGATGTACTTGTGCGGATTCTCTCCTTTCCTCGTTCTTGCCCCTTCGAGTCTGTCTTCGTCCGTTCGGTTTGCTCTTTTTCCTTTCCTTTTTCGCTTTCCGCTCCGCTTTCTCTCCGCATCGCTTACTTACTCCCCTCTTCGTTTTCCCTCTTTTTCCATGCGCAACTGAACGAATGGGATTTCGCGGAAGAATCACTGATGTACGGACAAAGAGTAGTACCGTTCGGAGATTTAAAACTGCAGGTTCTTTCGGTGGTATTTCGCACTCCCTAGTAGAGGTCATGGTTAATAAATAGGTTAGGATGACGATTGTGCGTTCAAATGTAAATTAGGCGCGTAGGTGTACTATCGACCATTCGGAATCTTGTTCCATTTACACGATTCGATATTTCCAGTTGGCCGAACAAAGACTCTCGTGGAAATGGGAAAGATTTATGGGGCTGAAGGAACTTTAAGGGCAAACCGGGAGATTTCTTAGGGGCAAGCTTGTTATTTAATGGTACAGTGACAATGCCGCTGACAGTTGGACTACAAGTCATTGTCATGGACCGAAGTTTACGTCCGTGGCTGAGCAATGATTTAAGCCAACTACGTGCGAATGCACGAGGACATGCAACTTTAGCAGTACAATAGAGACAAGATAATTCACTGCTAAAAAATTAATCATATATCGCATTACGCGGCTCCTTAGCAAAACGTGAACAGTACATCAACTTGTGCCGATTTTCCCCATCTCCGTTACAGTGGTTCAGAGCATAACGGCTACATCCATAAACTTCGATCCAGCGCCGTGCGCAATAAAACAACGATAAGACAAGGTAAAAAGAGCAATCTCGCGTAACGATTATCGCGAGGCTAATAGCGTGAGAATAGCGAAATTTATCATTCCGATAACGCTTGGGTCCGCGTAAAGGGATTGTTTCGCGTTCGCCGATAACGACGCTAGTCAAGTTGATAATAACTGAGAGCCAGCGAGGGTACGGCGTGCACTCTAACTTACGCTTCGGCGTTACTGACTCTGCGTCGTCAGTTTCCTTCGTTTCCGACGACCCGTGCAATTTGACTTGAGGAACGGTCGAAGTGCTGATTTGCGGAATTTCGCCCCGACGCCGCTGGATCTCGGAGCTGAGCGGATATTCGTTCGTGTAAGGTATTCTGATGGGATTGTTCGGATTATGGCGAACGCGAGCTGAGAGGCGATTGCGGCCATCGATACGATCTATCGTCGGTGGATTATGGCGTCGGTATCGGCGTCGGGTTACTCGCCGCGTTAGGCGTCGCGACGCTCCGGATCCTTGCCGGTCTTCCGCGTGAGAAACGATATTACGTTCTCATTGTTGCTAGGATGGAATATCCGCCGGTCCCGGACGCGTGGCGCCATTGTTGTAAAATGGGTTGCGATTTAAGTAGGCGTTCACTTACATTCGTTCAAGGTACCTTCCGTCACAGCGGAAAGATTACTCTCCGGAGGAAGCGGAGATTGCTCGAAAGTTCTACTCCTCGGCGCCGAATGCAAAAACCTTGGCAGATTTGCGAAAGTGGATTCACGCTGACGGCACTTTCTGCCCAACGTGTCATGGGTGATATCACGAACACTAGCACATGAATTAAGTATTGTTCTTTTCTTTGGATTGACGATAACGTACATGCGTGAGGCAGGAAATTGGATGAATAGTAATGAATCGAAACTGCCGAAGTTTCTATTGTAAATCATATACTGTCAGAGTCTGTATACCTGCGTGCCATACGCCAGAATGTTCCTGAAAATATGAATGATAGTGGGTAGTATCGGATGGTTATAAATACCTTCTGAATCACCCGTTTTTTATGAGGCGGTATTGGAAAAATAGGATTGAAGTGCCCGAATAAAATTGGTAAATGAAATTTTTTGCGCAGTTTAACAGATGAATTTAGGTAAAATTGAACGGAAGGCGCAAATCTACCGGATCACGGGACGTTCATATAGCATTGAATTTTGACCGAAGTTCGTGCAAATTGGTCTAATTAGGAAAGATGACACGGGGATCGCATACTTGAGTGTGATGCACGCAGTATTCGTTGAATTTGACAAAAAAACTACGCGAAGAAGTGAATGAAGCTGTTGAATAAAGATACTCAGACGAGATACATATTTCTTAGCTTACGCAGCCTGAACGTAGAGACGACTGGAGGAACAAAAATGTACACACTTCGAAACGTCGGATAATTAAGAGCAAGTGGGATAGTGTGGAAAGTGCAGTGTCTGTGGCACCCGCTGCAACGTCGTTACACACATTGGGCAGACGCCATTAACAGTCAAGTATAGGATGTCTCCTTGACTAAAAATGGCCGCTACGGGTTCGACACACCATAAGCATCGAGCGAGAGCACGTGCTGGCGCCGTAAAGGATATTTAATGCTCTCTTTCTGCCATCGCGCGTATATGTACGTCTCGTCGCGACATTATGCACTCTGGGAAAGGGTCACGAAACACACCTACGTGCGCCAAGTGGGAATACGACTTTGTAGTGTTTCCCTCTAAGCACGCGGAGGCACCGCTCGCAATTAGGGGTATCACGTTCTGTCTCAAAATCATTTTCACAGGCTAGAGTAATTCCGCCGCAACTTCGAATTCTGTGCTTTATGAAGCCGAGCGTTACTGATAATTAACAATTTTCTTAACGATATTCAAAGGACGTCTCTAGTACCTTTTTTGTTATATGAAATAGGGAGCTGGTTGGATATATTCATATGTTGGGTTCTCTGAATTTTTAATGTTACCATTTTCGCAGTTGCGTTTTGAGTAACTTCAAATGTTCAATGCTCATCGCTGACATTTTATTTGTTCTTTTAATGAGCAAAAGATATTGGTTGGCCATTTTTTTGGATTCTCAAATTTGAGAACTAGCGAGCTTGCACTGCGTTTGGAGTCAGTTCAAATGTTATGTGCCTAAGAACGCCCGAGTCAGAGTTCCTGTCCGATGAATCACAGAAGGAACAAGGATAGCCACTAACCGGTTGTAATAACTTTTTTACATTAACGTGTCCTGACAAGTTTTCACTTCTTATTTACTCCCGCGGGGAGACATAGGCGCGGTTTAGCGACCAGTAGGAAAGTGTTTTTTGTACAGAACTGATTGACACAATTAGATGATACGTTAATGCTCGCTAATAATATAGAATAACGGCCGGAAGATATATGGTGCTTGAGAGTAGATAAGATGGAACTGATACGATTAAGAATTGCGTCGCAGAAGCTTTACGAGCGAAAACCTTTACGTCTCACAGCATTTATTCTTTTTAAGTCGACAGAAATGATTTCTATGGCAGTTGTGCGACGAGTGGCGCGATTATTTCTAATACCACGCTCATATAAAACTGGGTTGCGTTTTTCTTGTTAAGCTACTCTTGTGCATCCATCACGTTGATGTAGTTTAGCATTTTTAAAGCTTCGTTCGTGCGACGAACGGTCCTAGCATTCTTATGTATGTATGTATGTATGTTTTTATTCTCGCTTCCCTGTCGGGTTTGCGACTTTACACCTTACAACAAAAACACAATCTTACACATGCCTATACAATACAATTTACAAAATATTCTAGCATTCTTATGTATACCTATGATTCTAATCGATGTAAAGAATACATAATACAACACATATTTAGTCCAATGACACACAAGGTATGAACATGGAAGAATCTACAAATAAGTTCATGTTATAACCGCATATTCATGTACCTTCTCAAAACTTCATTCTGTAATCTTCATAAAGTCTCCAAGTGTATTCTTGATATGCAATACTCATAACAGTAATACAGCTTGCATTTCTTCCCTGCTGTATAGAAGATTAATTACAAAAGATATCAATGCGCATCGTGCGTTAATGTTTTACTCACTAGGTGAACTAAGAGTCTAATGCAGTACTGTTTGTTAATGCTGTAATGTTGCTTCATTGCTGTACTCGATAAGAGCTCCTTAACTTCCTTTAAACTGAACTAAGGTAAATCAGAATATATATGACGATTCATCAGTTCTATATTTTATTCGATTAAAAACTGCAGCCGTGATGAATTAAGTAAATTTGGAATTCAAACATTTTCCTTTACTCCTCCAAAAGTCTTCCGAACAACGAGTATTTGATGACAGTTACGTCTAAAAATACACGAATTCCCTCGGTTTTAGACAATTTGCATGAATTTCCCATACATACATTCCTTTAGCGTAACGCAACTCGTACGTATGCCGGATAACCTTGACGGAATGGCGCCGTCATAGGAATGCACTCGAATAATACTGTCGCGCATATTTCACCTTTTAAAATATTCGAGAACCTGTTAGCTCTGTCTCCTAGCCCGAGACAAGAATGATAATTTCTAGTCAGACAGCATCTGTCGGGAGAAGCCAATGACTTTGCCGATACTTGAATCGCTCACAATCAGTTTCCGATCATCGTTCCCTTCCTTCCACCATCTGTCATGGCACCTCCTGAGTTGGCGCCTTTCTCAACTACTTAGATTCGCACACCTTCCTTTTTCTTCCTCCTCACCCTATATGTCTTTTAAACATTTACATCTTCCATTCAATTTTTCACGGGCTACTGATGAATATCGATCCGTTAGTTTAATTCATATAAATGAGTGAATAAGAATACGTTGTATGTAATACTTACCTCGTTGCTCGAATGTAGAACAGCTTTACAATTTTTTTTAATTTTGTTCAATGAAAGACGTTATAATTTGATTGAAATCTGGGGACAGAATGCAGTAAGGCATGCTGAGTGTAGCGACATCAATTAGTGTCGCTGCATAATGCGATAATTTACGCCCTCAGTTTGTCGGCTTTGCGGCTACACGTCTTTTCTCTTCTCTCTTTTTGTTTTTCAGCATGCGCATCTGTCTTCGTTCGTTATTGTTATAATTTATGTCTTTTTCGCGTTGCGCGCAAATAAGATACGAAAGAAATTACATTTGTGAGTACTACGAGTAGTTTGTCTTTTTCGATTAATTTTGTTCGGAATTACTCTACCGACACCAATATATGCACGTTTCGTATTGCTCTACTTAACCTCTTTGTACTCTTTAACGTACATAGTGTACGCGTAGTTACCTATATTAGTATTCAAGATAAGTTAACTCATATTAATGCGGAACGGAAGCGTATGATTAAATGAACCGCTCATTGGGCGCAAATCGCTTAACTTCAGAAAACGAAAAATTGAGAAAAGCGATGTAGTAGTATAATATTGCTCTTTTGAATTACTATTTAAACAGATAATTAAACAAAGCTTATACATACTGTATTTCTATCGTCTCAGTAAATGGTACTGATAGTATACTTTTTGTTTTGAGTTTCTCATCGAACACATTTTGCTTATTTTTTTTACTTCAAACCCAATAACAGGGCGATTTATTTGAAATATAAACAGTGGAGAGCCAACAAAAGAAGAGTCAAAGAGGCGTCTGACGTGAATATTAAAAAAATGTTTAGTAGTCCTGGCCGATATAACGAATAATATGCTCAAATAATAATCTGTACAATCGTGCGAACACAAATCAATATTTTGAAGATGAAAGTTGAATATTTTTGTTGTCCTTGGGTTCTGTGACTCTGTGTTATTCATTCACATATCTCGTTCACTCCCCCCGAATAATAAAAGTGCATGCAATATGCAATGTTCTAAGATTATACGGGCACGCCGTTTTGCTTGTGAAGCAGACCCGTTTTATTTCACTTCACTCAACGGGGTAAGCTGTACAAGAGTTTCTCTTGTACGTTGCAAAAGCTTATGCCATGAAATACATGAATAATGTTTGCGCACAGCCACTTAAATTCAGCCAAACATACCAAGTTTATACCGCTTATTATTGTATAGTATTATTATACCCACTATATCCCTGCGCTATGCATACCTCGGCATGGGAAGAATAATAATTGTAAACCATGTGCCAGTTAAGGTGTGTCAGTCTATTACTATCTTATTCTACATCGCGTTTACGACATTAGGCTACGTTTCAATTAGTGACAAGTATGTTTGAGTATAATTACAATTAGTAAATGTATTATACATTTCATGTAACTTTTGGTATTTTTTTGGGTCAGCTAGTATATGTGAAGTCATTCTGCCTAGTTAACAGATATGGAGGTTCTAGCTTTGAATGGCACTGGTGGTCGATTGGGGTGAAACTTCACGGGTTTCATGGGGGAAAAAAAGAAGTCAATAAAATCTGTTTAAAGGGTTTGAAACATACAGGACCCCATCTTGCATAAAAAATGTTTGCACGTGTACCTATGATGTTCGACAGTTAATGTTATAATGTAGCTGTATATATGTCTCAGACTGTATAGGTTAAACCGTGATCGAAGAAAATGTGGTTTAAGTATCACAGTACTCCAGCGGGGAAGACATTTTAAGACAGATTCTAGAACTCGAGCCAACTTTCAGGTAATCCAGTGTTAGCGGAGAACATTGAAACTACGATTTGAGAAGGCAAGAGTACGGGGAAGTAAATTGGTTTATCACTTGGACAAATGCCTATGGCAGAGAGAAGCTAGCAAGACAGATTTTCGTTCGTTCACAGCAATAATTTGATGTATCGAACTGCTATAGTGTTTTCATGGGTTTGCTTAAAATGTGAAATTATTGAAAGTGGCTGGATAAAGCATTATCTTGCAAAGAATGATATCAGATCAAGATCTGGAAGTTTTATTGCACTTAATGCAATTAATGTTGGCAAGTGCCGTTCATTGATCATTTAATCAGATGTAGAGCGTATCATGAAATTCTTTGATTGAGATGCTGCTGTTGTTTCGATGTTTGCTGATAAGGTAGGCTCTAAGTCGCGATTTATCAGCAGGGAAAGCTCTTTCAAACTTGAAAGATCTCCGAATTAAAAACATTTAATGCCTTTCTCTTTTTATTTCACATTTTTTATCAAATCAGAATGAATTGAAAATTTCGTCTACATGCTCTAGCATATCCATAATAGAAACAGATAAATCAAATAAAAACTTGTAGAAAAAACCGTCGGTTTTATATCTGACACATACTTACATAATATTGTTGACTTTTACGAGGTAAAGACTTATATAAAAATGTTATCTACTCAACAGGTCGAATTTGATTTTTTAATACCGTACGTCTATTCGGAAACCGTTATATAATACGTAATATAGAAAGTTAACTCTTTACCAGCCTTATCGGCCAAGAATAACACCTCCGTCCTATACATACTTTGCATCTGTCCAGACGATTACGTTGGCTTCATTATCTGATAAAAGTTGATAAATCAACAAACTAAAAGGAAGGGTGGCTTTCAGTTTACAGATAAGAGCGCGACTGCCCCTGTCACAGTGTCCTCAGGCGCTCTTTTCGACACTTCCGGTCTCACACTCTGCTTCATGAGTCGGAACGATAAAATCGTCTGCTCGTGTGGAATTTACCGCGCTTCGCGTTTGTACTCTGTTTTTAAGCTGCTTTCACACGGCTCCAGGTGCACGGTGCGTGGTGATTTCAACCGAAAATACAAACAAAAAATGTCGGCTTAGAACTTTCGACAACCACTATACTCCCAGTCCATTCGTTCTTTTCCCCCAAGCAAAATAAATCACGTTTTGTCAATTCAGCATAGAAATTTGTATATTAATATTTCCGAAAAATGTCCAATCGATAGTCCCATTAAAGTGTTCTAATTTTTGCACTTGTGTTGATGTTGCATCCATTGATCTTCTTTAAACGTCTCCGTCAATCTAACTCTAGATTAGATTTTATTACAGGCGTCACACTGCGTGTACATTTGTAAGATAAATGTTCCATTTTATTTATTATCCATTTCCGAGGTGCATGCTAACACCTGCGTACTCTATATGATGCACTCGCTTTGATTACTTAAAATATTTTTTATATTTGTAGAGATATGGAAACGCGTCATATACGAAATGGACATGATACACAGAAATGTAACATTGCAATCATAATTTTTGGAGATTTTAAGGCGAATATAACTGTTTGTACTTCAACCGACAGAAAGGTTTCACCAGTCTTTGAAATAATATTTTATCGTTCCTAATCATAAAAGTCAAATAATTTATGACACTTTGCATTTACACGTCTTGGAAGTTTTAAGCGTTTGGAATGTAAGACTGCAATTGTTTTAGTTTTTTCTCGTTGGGTATCTTTGCATTCAACCATGTTCTTACCATTCACTACTTTATGAAGGTAGCCAACGATGCATCCGATTAAACAAGTAAAGATGACTTTGCAAAGGTTCTAATTGTTTCTCTTGCAAAAGCATTTTCACTTCTACATTAAAAGATTTTAGTAAACCGAATTTTTTTCATGCCTTCAAAGACAATCCATGGACCTATTAGTACCAGAGTTGAAAGGCTATTATGTATTGACGTTTCATCCATGGTTATTGTTAATTAAAACATTTATCGTCATTCATTCATTTACTCTGAGAGAGTTTTACTTACAATTTTATGGTCATTATTTGTTTTATTTCGAACGGTTGCATATGTAAATACTTAATTAGTACTTGCTTTAATATTTGAATGGCTAAACCATTGCATGCATTCGGAAATGTGTATACGTATCACGGGTATAGGGTACATGCATGGTATCGTCCCATAGCCGGATATGGTGTCTGTCTTCTTGCACTCGTATTCAGCAGCAGGTGCAATGTGCGATTGAACGTTCGAAAAAAGGCAGTAACCGCCGCGAAATAAGCGGAAAATGACATTCTGATGTTCGCGCTTCTATATTTTCCGCAGAAGCATTGTACGCGCATTCAATTCTACAATTCCGGCAGTCGGGAAGAATAAATTTTCCGAACGCTCTCATTCAAAGAAGAGAAATTGCATGGAAATGATTGAACACTATTATCCCGGGACTATAATTCTATTTCGACGCTATATTTTCTCCCAATGGCAACTCATGCGTCACACTCTATATCAGCTTGATTGACTAAAATACCGACTCCCAGCACTTTCAACGACCTTTCTCATAATCTCGAAATCAAAATAATCTATATCCCCGTATTTACCATCACATGAGTGTAGTATGCATCCAACGATACTGACCGAGGAACGAACGGATGTCATATCTCAATGACGTAGAATCCTTTAGAGATTCCGCGTCGTCAAAAGAGCTTTCGGAGGGCCTCGGATAATCTGCATCAAGCGTAATGGAGTAAAATAATGAAATCGGGCGAAAGGATCGGCGAGAAATATGCGTGCCAACGTAGCGAGCCGCCGGCTTTGATGTCTGGCCAGCGTTTTACATTTGAGCTGGCTAGTGACCGTGCTCCGGGCCCATTTACCTGGAAAACCGGTAGACGTTCCCGATTGATAACGAATTCCGAATCTATGTCAGATTCGATAACGCCGTTATCACTCTCATACGCCGACAACTCACTCGGCTCCGACGTTCGCCTCGGCACCCCTCCCCTGCGATCAGGCATGAGACTCTCATGAAAGTTTGTATTCAGGTCAAACCCCGGGATTTAAATGTTCTCCCCCGACCGAGAGACGACGGACGATCGAGGATGATCAAAGAAACCGCTTGCCGCCACGGTTGCCGATTCGAAAGTCGGGATACGTGTGCATCGTTTCATTGAGGTCGTTTCGCGATGGGTCGACTTTAAAACGTCATAGGTTGCGTCGCCGGCGAACAGTTCTTCCGAGCCATTTTGTTTAATGACGTGTGGCTCGGTGCAAGGCTAACGTGAGGACGTTGTAGGTCTCTCTAACTATTTCTCGGTAGCGGCGTTCGCAAATTTACATTTTCTCTTCGTTTATCAAGCTGCGCTGTCATATAGGGGTCGTTGACGATGTGGTTTAGTTACTGTACGGATGAATAGGTCGGAATTGTATTTGAGCGTATTTACAATAGTCTGGTTTATTTTGTGTAAACATTTTAACGTAAGGCTGCGGAAGTATCGATTGCTTAGACTATAGTGATTCTTGATTGGTACTTGCCATGCGAGGGTTAAATCCTTTGACGTGACTAATGTTGTATGTTGTTTAATGTTAATTGTACATATTTTCTATATCTATCTTATTTATATGTTGAATTTACTACAGTATTAGCATGAATTATATATTTACTCAAGCTCAACAATATGATTTCGTAAAAGCTGTATTTTGGTTTATAACTTTCTTGATCTCATCGGTTTGTATGATGAATGTGTGCTTATTCTTCCATCTTATTAAATATCTATTGAATTTATATGTCTGTAAATATATTTTTAATAACATCTCTTTGCTCCCTAAGTTTTTATAACATTTTTTTCAAATCGTCTTGGTTGAAATATTTTTTATTAGCAGCAATTAACAGATGTTAATGGTATAGACGATTAAGTGGGTATGTGCAGTTAAAGAATCGATATCTGTTTCTATCCACCCCCTGCCTTTTTCATGAATTATTTTACCGTCCTAAGGTAAAAGAATTCTTGCAGTAGCAGAGTACTACTTTATCCTTACATGGTAAAACAATACTGTAATGTATACAAATTTTCACCAAACTTGCAAGCAAAGAAATGTATTCTTGGTACCGTGATATATAATGGATTCATTATTCACTGTATTGGCTTATGTTGCCATCTTGAGATATTAATGCTCCATTACCAATTGCGCCACATGCTACTTTATTCTTTGGGTGTGGCAGTAGATTACAACGCTACGGGTGGTGAGAATTTATACTATTTATAGATTTAAAGGCAGTGATTTTTTAAATTAGACTGTTGCGAAGATATGAATATGAACTATTCGAATGTATACTTGTGTATTAAGTATAACCGTTATTCGACAAACTGTTGTTTGATCTCAATTTAATGCAGCCTTTTTAGAAGACTGAAATTATATACTTTGCGTATCGCAATCGTCAATTGCAGTTCCATTCGTTTATTTGATGTTGCTACAAAGTCTGGGTTGGAACATAACCCGGTCAGCGCAATACATTTTTTACATTAATTTTTTTTGTTGATATATTGTACGTTATTGAATAAGTTATCATTTTATGTAACATTCTGACATCATTTTCAACGTTTAATAGACTATTATTAATTTTGTATACGGCTTATTTATTGTGCGAGAATGCCAACGCGAATATTCTGGAGCCAGAATATCCAGTTGGTCTATGTACATTGACACGTTAGTATTGTGTTATTGAACAGTTCGCACGTACAATATTTGTTTACCACCCTGCTGCAGATTATTATTTGATAAACTTGTATATATAACATATTATCCAATTATAACTACGCGGTTTTAATCGGAACACTGATAGTGACTGCTCGCTTGCGCTATACATTCCCCTGCAGAAAAGGATAAATCATTTTCTGGTACGTTTTAATTAATCTGGTAATCCTAATAAGAATGAAATTGTTCGCATTTGACATCTGAACGTAAGAAATGCCAATGTTTCGTTTCATTTAGTTAAGATTCCAGACATTACTCTTATATACACTTGCAGAGTCTTCTAATTTTCTTCGTTTTCCTTGTATCTTCTTCGCGTCTACTCACGTTTATTAAGTACTTCAAGAATAGTTGCATTTCTATTTTTCTGGTTTAATTTTGGCGGACTTTTATATACATATATACAGGCTGCGGCAACATAATTTTCTTTTCTCAAAACGCGAAAAATCACTTTTTATGAAGCAGATTTTTTCTTCAATACAGGTACATATCTAAAGTTTTGTTTTACACAGTTTTGAAAACCATTTTACCTTACTGATTCCTTCCCGTTGTCGATACACAGGATAAGCCGATTTGTAGCATTAGCCATGACCCTTACCAGCTTATAAATGAGGCATTCCATGCCAAATCGGACACTTTTGTACCTTACCCCCTTCGATTTTTTTCAAAATTTTTTATGTTTTTAAGGTCGATGAAAAACGCGTTCATGAATTTTTTCAGATTTTTTTGACGGCCCGTTTTGAAAATATGAATTTTCTTAAAATTTGGGCTCATTTTTTTCAAATGCTCATAACTTTGCAAAAAATGCACCAACTCGATCGTTCTTTTTTTCAAAATTTGTGTTTTTGGATGCTCTTTCAAGAAAAAAATATAATTTTTATCAAAATTTTTGTTTTCATTGTTTATTTTTTATTTAAAACACAAAATATGTGTTATATATATTAATATGTATATATATATATATATGTATAATGAGATACCACTATGTTTTAATCAGTTATTGTGGACGACTCTAATATGAATTGGTCCTTACAGTTAAAAGATATGACAATTCCATCGCTTTATTTATATTATTTTAATAGATTAGTTAAAGGGTCAAACCAAATGTCAATGTGACAGTCATACTGCATTATAACGTACATTGTATCCTGTTTTGCTCATTTAGTATAAACTTTCTAAATGTAAAATGTGAAACCTTTTTTGTTCACACTAGATGTTACTGAGTTGTTACCAAAGCTAGTACAATAATTTATCATGTTTAACGAATTACTTACTTGGGACAGTTACAACCATCTTATTGTTGAGCCTATTTACTTTGTATGTCATGGCATGTAGAGCTTATTTGATCGACATTTTGTGTTCCATAATATCAACGAAAATTTAAGTAATTGGTTAATATTGACTTTAGCATGCTAGGTTTTATTGTTAAGGAAATAGTACGAAATTCAGGTCTTGCACTCTAATGCTTTTTACTAATAATTCAAAATCAATATATATCATTGTAAGTGAAGATGTGTGTAACTGATTTGAAAGCTTAAAGTAGTTACATACACTTGTGTTTATTCCGAATGACAGCATTTTACAAAATTGATCGGCCCAGAATAATATTTGCCGTTCATTAGTGTATGGTTCGTTTCCTTACTGTTCACATATTTATACATTTTGT
Source organism: Anoplius nigerrimus (assembly GCA_914767735.1). Lineage (NCBI taxonomy): Eukaryota > Metazoa > Arthropoda > Insecta > Hymenoptera > Pompilidae > Anoplius > Anoplius nigerrimus. The sequence goes on along the minus strand of OU612085.1, from coordinate 17,269,394 downwards.
TCTTTGGTACATCCCGTTCATAACTTTTATTGCTACGTTCATTTTTCATTTTCATGTTATTTTACCGCACTTACTTTGAATAACATGTTTTTTTTTTGCTAATAACTTTAGTATCAGGTTTCACTATCAGTAGAGTGGCTTGATCTTGCCCTACGCTCAGTCGATAACGTTGCAGACGCGCAGAAGGGTAACCAGGTACTAGATTTTACCAAATATAGATATTTCATTTAATCGACTGACAATTTGAATAACTAAGTAAGTAGACAGTTGCATTCAAACGACAATATAAAGAAAAAAATAAGTAATAGTTTAGTACTTATCACGGTCAAACTCAAATTGTATAGTTATAATAAGATTTTTAATTGTTCCCTTATTTCCATTCTTTTGATCCGTCACTTTATTAAGATAACATTTTTGTCGTAAAATGTTAATAACATAAAAATGGTATACATCTTCCTTGGGTGGAGCTGTTCATTAATTACTAACACAACATTTGCTATAACCTGATTGACAAGAACCTTTTTTTGCTGAAGCGTAATTTTAACTTCTACATGTAAATTATGGTGATAGTCATTATCTGGAAGTAGTCCATTGCAAGATGAGTAGTTCCTCCCTTCACAACTGCCGTTTTAGTCAACAACTGTGCCGCATCGCCACCTGCCCGGAAGTGCACGAAGTTTTCCAATCCACTCTTCCAATTATCCCGTCGAATTTGGATTGTTAAGATTACAGACATGAACGTTGATGCAGTCAACCGATAACTACGAACGTGACAGCTTACCCACAAAAAATTTAACCCCTTATTTTATATCCTGGCGAAAACTTTATCCTGAAGTACCAGTTTATCAAACCCACTTGGTCATAGTCAATGCATACTTCATGTGCACAAACAATAAGACGTGAAGTAGCGCATTCTCCCTTCTGTAAATGTCATTTCAACTATCAGTCAACGGCGCATCGCCACCTGTCCGGAAGTGCAGAAAGTTCACTGACCCCGTTTAGACTCAGTTCCACTATTACCCTCATCGAATATTGTCCACGAGACTCGCACACATCTCAGGCACCTACTATTGATCAATGATCGCTAACGTACCGTTCACCTAACAATCGCACATGAAATTTTTCTTACATCTATAAAAAACTATAAAGGCATAATTTCACCAAATGTGATTTAATATAGCTATAACTATTTATACATAGAACACTGAGAGGCAAAATTAACGGTTTCCTCTTCTCAACTGTCGTTTCAGCGAGCAGTCGACGCCGCATCGCCACCTGCCCGGAAGTGCGCGAAGTTCGCTGGGCCACTCTCACAACCATCTCCACAATCATCCCCATCGACATGAGCCAGCAGCACCGTCGGCCTACTGCACACCGCCACCCCCGCCGGCCTATTGCACACCTCCGCCCCCGCCAGCCTCGAGTTATCCCACAGTGCAGCGCGGCTGCGCACTCCATGCGAGGTGAGTCACCCGGCATCTTTGTGCCTCTCTTAATTACTCTGCGTGTGTGCGTGCGACCTAGCCGCCAACCTGGCCGGTAACCTAGTCGCCGACCTGGCCGGCAACATAGCCGCCAACCTAGCCGGCAACGGTGCGCGGCCCTTGTCGCAAAGGAACTCGCGCCATTCCTTCTTTGACGCCCGATAGACTCGCACCGGTGCGTTGAAACGTCACGACGACGGTTCACTTCCTCTTTTGCGGTTGGGGAACCTTCCTTTGCGGCATGTATAATTCTTCTTTCGCCCCTTTTCGACGACAAGGCGTAATTGCGTCGCAAGGCAAACTCGACTTTCTTTGCACGTCGGGGTCGAAAAGACGTTTGCTCTTTGAGCGACACGTACGTTGATACGTTCAAACGGTGGGATGGATGAAGAGCTGCATATGCCGAGTAGACAGATATGTTGATGTGGCTGTTGGTATTATGCCAAAGCGACAGGCTGCAGTGAATGCTTTCGGCTAGGCAGGGTTTGTTTGTGTTAAGGTCGTTTATCGACAGACTTGCGTTTTAGGGCACTTTACTATGTCACAGCAAATGGCGAGAACTGGATTTTATTTACCAGCCAGACGCTTTATAATTTCATATTTCAGATAACGATACGTCTCGTATTGATTTATTGAAATCCTTCATTGCTTCATACGCTATTTATTACACTTTCATTAAGCTTTGATACGAGCGAATGGTAGGTCAGCAAATATAAACCGATTAAAGAATTTCCAGGGAGAATCAGCTATGACTCATTAAATTGGGTACCCGATTAAGTTTGCACGGTAAGCATCATGTGTTCGTATGCATAGCCTTTGATTATGTATTTAGCGGGTATACGCTCGCAACGAGCTTTCTATAATATGTTTACCAAAATCTTACGTTCGGTGAGGTGTTACCTGGACGGGGTTCGATTTTATGTTTGGTTTATGAACTCCAATATATTTGCTAACCTCCCTTTGGTCAGTGCCAGGGCTTAAAGTTTATATGGTCATGTCGTCTCTCTGCGCTCAATAGAGGATTTTCGCGCACCCTTTTTTTTTTAAACCGAGTTTCTTCCTTCTATGGAAACGTTACAAACGCGTGTCCAAGCGTCAATCGTTTTTGACACGTTCGCATTTTATTGGTTTACTTTTTTTGGTTCTTGGCTTCTGCTCTTTGCACAACGAAGCTCTTTGTTCGAATGCAGCGAATCCATCGGCTTGCAGATCCGATATTTCACCCGCTTCAGTTGTATTGTTATTTTAATACATATTCTATAAATCGTTAACATTTTGACGTAATAGACGTTGTTTTTCTTCCGTTATATGAAGTATACTGTCATCGCCGAGCAGATATTGATTATCGTTTACTTTGCCAAAGGCATTATCAAGGTTATTTGACGTTATATTATATAAGTAGCACACAATCTGTGTTTTCGTAAGGAAATTAGTTTTTTTGTCGTTTTGCAAAAGCAGAAATCATATTCCCCTTTTTCCTCTCTCTTCGTATTCTTTTTTTACAATGTGTTTAAAAGTGTTAAATAAATCTTGGTATAAAGCATCAAGCATCATTTATGGACATCAATTTGTATTAGTTTCTGTTGCTGCTTTGGTTGCTTTATTGTACCTTTTTATATTTGAGAATGTCTTAATATGAAGAACACAGACCATCGATAGTATATACTAATGTATGTGTTATATGTAATTTGATGTGGATAATCACCTACGGCCTGTTTCACTAATGTGAAAATATGAGTTCTGTGATCGAGACTTTGGATATTATAACAGAATTATTGACTATCAGGAATATTGCTGCATATTGCAGATTCCAATTTATCCAAAGTTCTGCTGCTAAATATTGCCTCTACATTGGCTTCCAATAGAATTTTGATTAGATTATGCTCACATCTAATAATCGTTATTACCCTTTTATTAATACAATTCTCCTCCCTTGTTTCAACAATTATATTTTCATACAAGAATACTATGACTGAGTCGCGTTTCGATTTATTTTAACACTATTCTATTTACGTTATCAATGCAAGATTGTTGTGTTTCAATATTAAATGTCGGTATGCGTTTCGTTATTTCTTTGTGTCTTCAGAACACACGTTACTTATTTTACGTATTGTACATATAGCATATGCAGCTGTCGTTTAATATGTTAAACAGGAAAGTAGCCTGAGTCTGAATATTCGAAAAAATTAATATTCGGCAAGTAGTAAATGGCGGTACCATTTTATTGTGGAGTTCCACAAGTGATTCTTCGTTAGTTAAGCAGACCTTTATAGTGTAAAGTCAGAGGGTTTAAATGGCATCGGGCGACGTTCCAATTCGCCATCTTCGAACCCACAAGTTCGCTCCAAACGATCTCTACTACCGCTGTTTTACGCCACAAATCCTATTTTCTTGCTCATTACTTACGCCCACTACTCATCATCAGATCTCCTTCTTCCTAGTTTTCTATAAGAGATTCTGATCTCTACAATAGGACATCTATTCGACAACAGCATTTTTTCCATTATGATAATTTACAGCCTGAGTCTTTACAAATATTCGTTAAGTTTGTTCAGTCACGTATTTACTTGCTGGTCATAGAAGTTTTTTACGTTGGGTATTTGATAATGACAGTGAATGTTCATCAGATCAATACACACTTCTAGAATGTTTGTGTGCTTTTACTCCATATCTGAATTAGATTGTACAACTTGAGACTAATGAAACTATTTCTGTTCGGAATGGAATTTGCTTTATGAGCCATTAGAATCCTTCTATATGCTTCTCGGCAGGTTGTTCACAAACGACAGTGATACTTAACTTTTGCCAACCTCAGGTACGTTCCGTTTCGAGAATCGTGGGGAATCTCTAAATAAAATGATTTTCATGCGTTCCCTGCGCTACGAGTTTAGGTTTGCGTTTCGTTACCGCATTCTATCGTGAAGTTTGTAAAGCCCGCGTAGAACGAATACGTAACCTCTACTGCAGTGTCTATCAGTTTCCATTAGCTTTTGAGCGACAACATTCTTGTGTACTTGCCTGGAGTAGTGCGAAGGGAGCGTAAAGGTAAAAGTGGCGTGCGCCTGTTGGATCGAAGTTTGTGGACCTTTTGCGCCACTTTACCTTCGCGCTCTTCCGTTAGGATCTCATTTATGTATCCGACTCTTCAGAAACTGCGTAACCGGATGCCAAAGACTAGACCAAAAATAGCAACAACAGTAGCTTTTGCAAACTGCTATGCCAATGTTACGTCAGGCATTGTGTTTCTTCACCTCTGTTCGTGTTATATAGTTACCAGCTGAACACAAAATCACGCTTAATTGATGCTAATTTTCGTTAGATTCTCGTTTTGTATCTGACTCTTCAGAAACTGCCTAACAGGTTAGCAAAGATTAGGCCGATAACAGCAACAATGGCAGCTTATGCGAACTGTTTTGCCAATGTTACGCTCGATAGCGTATTTAATCTCCTTTGTTGGAGAATGTAGAATCACGTTCAATTGTTGCAAATTGACTTTGTCGGCGAGAGGTTGAATGCAGACGTTGTCTGCATCTCTTTAAGCCTCTCTTTGTCTTGCGGGGCGGTAATCAATACGTGTCTCGCTTTTATGTTCAATTGGAGGTAGGCGGTTATCAGTTTATAACTTACCCCTATCTAACAAGATTCCCACCTTGCCAGTAGGTAAACTGTCAAGAGAGATTACTTTCGAAAGTTTTCTCCATCGGCTGCGAAAAAACGTAATATAACCCGACAAAAATGGTTTTGATCATTTTTTGCAGTCACGGGATTATATTGTTTGTTCATGAAATTGTCGTGTAGTTGTATGCTGCACTACTTCTGAATGATTGATAGGTTGCCAATCACTTCACTGGGATGTCTGCATCGATATTGGACCCACATCAGATCATGTACAAAGTGTGCTCGAATATCGTATACGCCCTTAACTGTCTCGCATGGCATACAGCGAAACTGCAATTAACGACTGTTTGCTATCGCGGTTCGTTTGTGTGTTAATCAACCGAAAATAACACGTTTCACAATCAACAAGTTTCTGTTTAACATTGACGGCTAATAGGCTAATTTAAAGCAAATAGAACGTGTAAAAGTTGCAAGTCGAACGAATTTTGCGTAATCTGATGATGCAAAGTAAATGCAATTTGCTCATGCTATAGTTGAAGCACGCTCAGCTTGGGAAACTATACAAGCAAAATGTCTTAATAATTTTAGCTATATTTTACAAGTGTTGCAACTCGTCATATTTACTTTTGTAAACAGCGAGCAAACCCCAATTGTACCTTACAAGCCTGAAACTTTGTTCTATACTTTGATTACTACTTTCTTTTATTAATACTATATTACGACTAATATTGACGACTGTATTACTTCAACCGCAAACAAACGTTACTAACGATGATATCATTTAAAACTTGTAGTTGAGTGTATCACGATGAAGTGTATCTTCCGTTTTGTCTATGCACGGTAAATATATTCACTAACAAGTTGTCCGTTGCTTTAAGTGGTTCGTTCGCATCAGATTAGAGGCGATTGCCTGTGTTCCGGTGCGCTTAAAAATTCTATTACCAAGTGCACGTACTTACCCAGTTATTCCGAAAGGATTTCTTAACTTTGCCTTCCTTCCATTACAAGATGTAAATTAAGAAAGTTTCAAATATCCAGTCCGCCGTTATAATACTGTCTCGACCATTCTTTCGCCACATATGCGACATCAAAACAAGTGCTAACACCATCAAACACAGCGCCTGCGTTCATTTGCATTTGTTGAGGACTGATCCTGCGGGGAGTTCATGGAACTTCTGATTTAGCAGTTCGCCATGACGGCAGGGCGTCCAGGCGTTCTTTCGCGACATATCCCGTCCATGGAGTGGGGCCGTGAAAAATGAGCAAGGGCGAAAGAGGCAGCAGTCGGAAGACACGAGTGGCACTTCTGGTTCGAGCGAAACAGAAGGCGGAGCGAGTTAAAGCTCCCGCGGAAAAAGTCGAGTGGCTACGAAGAGGCTGTTTCCGTAGTTGCTCTACCAGAATGCCTACTATAACGCCCAGCATGTTTACGCGTATAATGGCTGCTAGCGGTAGTAACCGGCAGCGTGAACTTAGTCAAGTGCAACCGTGGAATTATTTTAACCCTAGTGGCCATTGCGGAATAGCTCTCTCGAGCGTCAGACTACAATTCTGCGCACTCCTTTTTCAGACGCTCGTTAAGTCGACGGCCCTTTTTTCGCTTGGTGAGCAGAAAATGTTTGAGCTCGTCGATGATCCGAATCTAAATTACAGGCGTGTTCAGACATTGTTGTCACTGATCGCTATTAATATTTTTAATTATTATGACCCAAAGAGAGGCAAGACCAGCTTTTCTTCGAATATGATCCAATCTTGAGATGACACGATACATCGATGCAACGCGCAAGAATATCATCCCTTAATGCAGAGAATAAATAATATTTTATTTCCAATGTTAAATTAATATCTAATTTATGCTTTGAAAAATATATTTCTCTGTAATATCAAATTAATATTTGACATATGGACCGTTTATTTTGAAAGTGGTGTAAGTCCAATTTTCATAGACATAGGTGGGTAATTTGGTTACACGTGCTTTATTTCACGAATCTTGTACACACCACAGGATTATTATGATGTCATAAAACAATGTAGACAGAATAATACAGTTATTTTACACGAAATTCTCTCGTTTTATTTGATGTAAAATAAAGAATCTACAAATCGCAATTCAAAAACGGGTAAGAAAAATTACTAACAGAGAAAAAGTAAAAATATTTGGATGTGGTTTTGTAAAAGTGCGCCGTATGCTATTGTATATAAAATATCGATGGGGGATACAGAATTTTAGACGTTAGATTTATCACTTACATGTCGGGAAAGACCACCAAACTTTGAAAGAATTGTCCAAACACCTTTGTATAACGATGCCAAACCAAATTACATACGAAAAGTATAAGCATTGAAGCAGTTATTTTACCTTATAACTAAACAATAGCTTAATAGCAAACTTAAATAATATAAACTAATTAACGTTCAAAATAAAAAATACTAGTCCCATTTTATTTCTCCTTATTATTTATAAACAAAATTAAATTAGTATAATATATATTTGAAGTGATATTTATTTTTTCAGAATTGAAACAAAATGATTTTTACAATTGACTAATTATGAAAGTGGTGTAAGTCCATTTGCAGCCCGTAAATATACATTATTTCAGTTAAATTCGCCTAAAAGAAATTTATATAATCAAATTACACATTGATAAATCCGTAGAAACATTGCCAGACTTGATATAATTAATGTATATTTTTTAATTGATTAATATGCTAACCTTTAATTTACTCGAAACAACAGAAAATGGACTTACACCACTTTCAAAATAAACGGTCCATATATTTACATATTAAAAAAAGGTTTAAATGCCTTTCTAGTATTAGATACATACGTATTCAATATTTTGTACTACTAGGGTATACTTAATAAATTACTTTAATTAATGTGGAATGAATTTGACATTTTTTCTTTGAATTTTTTAGCGCTAAGTACTGGTCGAACTGTACACAAATCTGACTTTTTTCACATTTTTTTGACGTATTAGCGAGCATGTACCTTGAAATGAACGTTATTCTATTGCCTTGTGAGGCTTAATGTACGTAATTGGTGGATATTGGTTCGTCGAACAGTTTTACGTACCCGATGTGCCGTTTCGTCCGCTTTGTTACGTGCGTGCCGGACTGGTCCTCACTTTTAATTGTCCCCGACTTCTCCATTCCGTGGCATTATTGCGGTCTTTTGTTCTTTGCTGCGGAGCGAGCGCGTCTGTCTCCGAAATAGATATGGCGCTTGAAAAATCCGACCCAGGGGTCACGTTTCGCCGAGAGACGTGGATTACGGAAGGTCCCCGATACGTGTACAAATTACAGCCCGCAAACTCCGACGCAGCCCGCACATCTGTGTATAATGCCCGTTAGGATGGTATTGGCTTGGTAACAAATGAATTTGGCCGCTCCTTATTTTTATCCGCCATTAGCAGCCCGATATGTTGCCAGCCGACGCTGTAAATACAGATACTGCTTATGGACTTAAACGCTGAACGCCTTACATGTACGTTTCAATAAAGCCGTCACGGGGAGTTTGTCCGAAAGTTATGTGCCAAAATATTAAGTCCGTAAGTACGGCGCTTAATTTAAAACTAAATTAAGTTCATTAAGCAAAATGCGCTTGGCGTCTGTTTTAGCGACGCTTTTAGTCCGCAGTATATACGTAGAATTCTAAAAACTCGATAATCACACCAACAAAGCCCAAAGAATGTTTCCAGTCCACGCCCACGCTCGATACTATGCTTAATGCTATTTTCCCCACAGTGCACCTATCTTTTTCCCGCATTATCTCGCGCAACTTACTTCTCGTTCCCGAGCGTAGACCCATCTACAGGCACGCTCAAAATTCGTACCATAAATTCCACCTGTTCTGTATAGATGAGCAATATGTCAGCCGGGGAGGAATGCTCGCTGCAACCATTATAGCCTACCGTCCGCTATAATGATATTGCGCTTAAGAGAACCATAATAACGTCTTATTGCTAAGGCTAATGAAACTTGGCCGGAGTAGGTCAGAGTAAAAAAAAGAAGCGGTCGTCGCGATTAGCGCGTTATGGAGTCACTTTGGAACAGCGGACCGTTTCAGGCCGGATGCTATACGACTCTGCACTCACACAACGAACAGTCGTTTCCTCTTCCTTGTCGGCAGCGATAAAGAAAATAAAGCGCTTCCTTTGTCGTTCCCGATGCTCCCCTTTCACCCGCTTTCACCCCCTTTCACGTATCGTGCCCGCTTCTTCCCCTTCCTCCCCCCTCCGTCACCCCTCCTCGCCACCCTCTGCCAAGCGCGATTTAAATAATCAGCCGGACGGAAGGGCGCACCCTATTTTTCTTTCCCTTTCTCTCGATACCGGGTGAATTTATGCGAGGCAAGGCTGAATTCCCTGAGGAGTTCGTTAACCATTCGTCCGTTCCGTCTCTCGTCTATCCACCCTTTCCCACTTTCATCGATTCCTCCGTCTTCGCTTTCCCTCATTCTTTCCCGGTTTCCTCTATTTAGATCGGAAACCGTACTCGAACGTTTTGCGCCGCATCGATAATCGCCGCGAGTCTTGCTCGAAATTGCGGTAGGATCGCTAAGCATTTATGGTAATTTATAAACGGTCCGACGTGAGAAAATTAAATAAGGTTAACGACTGAATTCGGAATGAGTTTTGAGTTTTTACGTGGCTACGGTTGGTTTTGCAACTGTCCTTGGTGTATGCACCTTAAATGTTACAGTTAGTTTTGTCACGAGTTCACTCTTGAAGTAGTACGGGTTATCTAAATCACGTTGTTTGGTGATAAAAATACCGAGTGCCAAATAATCAAGTGCAAAATCCAAGATGCGCGAAACACATTATTAGGTAGCAAAGTGGTGGAATGATTTAATTCGAACCACTGAGAGTGAAAAAACAACGAAGAATTTTGACCGACGATTTGTATCGGCAAACGGTTGGAAAGTCAATTTCTCATTTTACTTAAAATTGAACCCGGCCGGTCGCTGCTATAGTCTTTCTATTCATGACCTCGCCCTGACCTACCTTCCTGAAACGGGGTTGCTCAACGCGGCGCGTTCTGTGTACGTGCCATAAGTTTATCTGTCGACCTATCTGCGCCATACAAATGGCGCCGAGGGTCTTGCCACGCCATTACTTTTCATCCCTTATCCTTTCTCCGTCTTCTACATTCCGGCGCACTGACGTCGCTCTTCCTTCCTTCCTTCCTTCCCTCCCCCCACACCCATTCTTTCTGTCTTTGGCAATAAAGCTAAATTCAGCACCCCCACTCGTTTGACCGCCATTCCTTGTCGTTCTCAACTTCTTTGACTCGGCTTCAAGTCCGTCTTTGACTTTGTCCTTGCCTCTTACATTGGATCGTATGGACGTTTTCTGAATCAGAGTGTGCTATCGTACCACAGTATGTTTCCTGCTTTACAGCACAAGCAACGATCCATTCTTTAATAGTTCTCATCCATTGTTATTTAACGCCAATATTGTCCACTCACTGATTATACTTAGAAATATTATTTTTATTCGTTTTTCGTACGCTACTGATTGAACTTTCCGTTGAAAAGACTGCTAGCTAAGGACGCTGTTGGGATCGAAAATAAAATTACTTAGCAATTACTTGTAAAGACCGACCTCGCGATCTGCCACGAAGGCAATGCATCAATCGTTTCATTAACTTCAACATAAAAAATGGTCTGTTTTAACCATCCCACCCTAAACAGTCATCGACGATTAAGTTCTTCCGTGGTCATCGCAAATTAATCTTTGGCTGGCATTGAATAACTTTTTCCTCTTTCTAAAATTCGACCAATCTCTACGACGAAGATGTGTCAATGCAAAACTGAGAGTATTAGCTTTGAATTGCGTCGTTATACGGTTTGTGTCTGTGTTGTCTGGAGCGAATTTGGTCGGTCGTCAAGCGCGAGACTGGCGTGAAAAGCAAAGGTTTAGATTTGTAGCGCTTGTGAATTACAGATTGTGCATGCGAGGCTTTTCTCCTCTTTCGCCTTGTCGGCTCGTTTCGGCTTTGATTTATCAGGCTTTGTTGCCCTGGTCGTTTGGTTCGCCTCTCTGGACGAGTTAACGTGACGCGTTGAAGGTTGTGAAGGAAACAAGATTTTCGGGGAAAAGGGACATCGTCAATTTTGGAAATCGCAACTAGTCCACGGCATTTCTATACTTAAATTACGGAGCTTACGTTTTTTTTTTTTACTTCATTTTCACACTCAGCATGAATTTGCCTCCCCAAATAGAATTCTATTATACATCGAATTTTTCTGTTTTTTAGTTTATGGTACTTATTAGTTGAAAATTTGTAGAAAAAAGCATACTGTGTAAGAACTGACAGTATACTTGTAACGAGTTGACAGAAAATTTTCTGTTTTTGCATTTCTTCGAAATACATATACCCTGAAGTTGATAATATACAATGCGAATTTAGTATTTCTACAATGAATAGTTGCGTATTGACATCGAGTATATATCCTATAACAATCCCCTCGTATTCTGCATCAAGCATTTTAACATTGCATCACATATTGTTAGTTGGCCTGCTTAATTAGTTTCCAACTTGAGATTATCACGTGTGCATAACGCAACCCCATTTACACATTGTTCGCTACAAGTTTGAAATTCTTTGATGGATATGCACGCGGACGTGTTGAACGAGAAAAGTGTTTCGCGCGTAACAATTAGCGTCGCAAAACGTGCAATAAAATGTTCCAGGAACATGAATTACTCTGCGGTCTTACTTCTTATTTTCTCGTTAATGGTAAATTATGTCCAATGTATCGTGATCGGACGTCAGTCTGGAAAAGTGCTTTGCGAGTGCGATGCATGATATAAGAAGTGAAATATTGTACGTAACTGCAACTGAAGTGGCTGTAGGTATATATCGTTAGGTCATTAATTTCAAGTAGGCGCTCGTAAGAATAGCGCTCGTATAATGCTATAACGGAATCAGACAATCGAAATATGAACATATCTTCATTTGCAGGTTAAAAATGTTTTCTGCGTGACTAATGATACACAGCATGAAATATTCTGTGACATACCTATAGTATGTACAACCTTCCACTGATCTATTCTTGTGTTCATAATTAATTTTCTCTCCCGTTAATAATTCAGAGTCCTCCGATTTCATGCGACTCAGCCTTTTGTTGCCGCATGTCACGTGGCATTAATTATTTTTAACATTTCCAACCTTATCGCCTGACGTAACACAGTTTCGACATTCCTGGTAATTTGTACCATGATTATCGTTCTGTAACGAGTTGCATCTTTGCACATTTTGCGTCGCGTACAAATCAAGCCGTATTTCTCACGAGTCATCACGATTTGAAACTTGCTCCTGGAGGAAACCCTGTGGCTTCATTTGCGTTACGCTGTATATAACACGGATATTACAGAAGGATAAATAACCGTGTCGTTACCGTAACACAGTGTTTATTCCTTTAATCTAGGATCATTCTCGAGAGGCTTTTCAGGGCAGCCTACAAGCAAGTACCCTTTCCGTTACTCGCTCTTCCTTTTTATCTCTCTTTCGCTCTTTTGCGTTGACTACGACTTCCTCTTTTTCACCATCCTTCTTCCTTCGTCTTCCACCTTCATCCCTCTGACCCTTCTTCTTGCGCACTTTCCTTCCTCCCGCGCTCTCTTCCCACAGGTGAGTGATAAGGCGTGATTAACGTCCTCGTTATCCGTCATGCCCCATCCCAGGACTTCTTGCAATTTCTCTCTTTTAGTCCTCCATCCTCTTCCACCACTTTCTGCGCCGAGGTTCAACGTTATTCCACCTTGTCCTCTTTTCGACCTTCTCTCACTCGCGCCAGTACTTTTCGTTATCCTTATTTATCTGCGCTCTTTCTCTTGCCTGCCTTCGAGCTTTGCTCTTCCCACTTTCTCTCTCTCTGTCTCTCTCTCTCTCTCTCTCTCACACCCACACACACACTCTTTCTGCCGCGCGCGCGTTCTATCTTGCTCTCAATCTGCTTCTGTCCTTCTTTCCGTTCCTCGTGTTCACTCTTTCTTTCCCAGAGTGCGCGTTCTGTACCATCCACGATTAAATGAGAAACGGTGGTGGAGAGAGAAATGTTCGCGACAAAATTACCACGAGGCCAGGACGCTTCGTCACTTCCTTCGGATTAAATGTTACCAATTCCGTGTGCCCCTTCTCCCGATGTGTTTTCGCCCACTTGCCGAATACGTGGTGAAAATACATCGTGTCTGTCGTCGACCTCCCTTTTCCAAGTTTCCGTTTCGTGTCTACTCCTGTCTCTCACCCTTCCTTTCTCTCTTTCTCTGTCTTACCCTCCTCATCCTTCTTACTCTTTCGTTCTCTCTACGTCCAACTCACTTCTATACTTTCCGACTCCGTCTTCCTTCCCTTCTCGGCCAACTTATGTTTTTTTCATTTCGTCTTAAGGAACATTTTCGCCTTTCTTTATCAGATCAACTTAAATTGATCTTTACATTTGCTCTTTGCCATCCCATTACCCGTCGGTAGAAGTTTGCAATTAATCTCACGTGAATCTTCATGTGGAATAATCACCACTGTGTTTAACGTACCTTTCTTTACTCTTTAATCACTCGCTGAAAGCAAACCTCGCAAAACGTGACAGAAAGAATGGTTGGTCATGTATGTGCATGTTCGATGCTAATTCAGCCGTCAAGTCGTCGTACTTTTGGTAAAGGGTGGGAATAGGTAAACACTCCGATACGTACCATGATATTGTTACGTGGGCGCGGCATACCGAAACGATAAAGAAATAGACCAGTTTATAAAAAGGCACAAGATAACATTTATTACTGGAACACGACCGATCTCTTTTGTGTCCAGACTAAGACTCTGTATCTTACAACAACATGTCTAACAATGCTCTTCTATTTTATTGATTAAATAGTGTTCGTTGACATCTTCACCCACCTTCTCGGCCGTAACAATATGTAGGTACATTGATTAGAATAGTTAGACAAATTGTAGGGTTGGACGGTAAATACGAGATTTGTGGTTATCGCGGGACAAGAAAAGCATCTAGTGTGCTTCTCAAAAGAAACAGTGAAGGTAAGCGGGTCAGTAGCATCTAAGGAGCGCAATAAATGTTTATCGCGTTCAACGATATGTCGGGAATTTCGGGAATGGGAAGGCCAGCGAGCGGAATATCGTGACAGGCGACAGCAAGGAAGAAGGAAAGAACGAATGGAAGGAATGTGTACGTAGGAAGGTCCGTTTTGTTCGTCCTCGGGTGGCAGGCGGTCAAGAATTTCTACTAAACCGCATGAAAATCGACTCTCATCGCCATGTCGACTGCAGTTACCATTCGCCTAATTTGAATAGATTTCCAGCCAGTCACCTAATTCCTTGTTATTAATGCGTCGACGTCACGTCACGGCGAGAAGTCGATAAGGAATTTGTTATTTATTTCCTTCCTGAGTCCATAATGTTCTAAACGATCGCGCGAACAGAATCGCCGAGGAATGACAAACTGCTTGCATGCATTCTCTTGCTCTCGTTCTGTCTTTTCTCTCTCTCTCTCTCTCTCTCTCTCTCTCTCTTCCGTTTTCTTGCGCATGCTCTCTTTTTCGCCAGCACTCTGCTTTGTTTTAATTACGGAATGAAAATTTAACGCCCTGGTGTGCGCGCATGCTCTTTCCCGGCAGTTTGCTCTCATTAAGCAGACATGCTGAAATTTTCAGTTATCCGAGTGTGTCAAAGGCGTCTATATAATTTTACACTTTCACTTGTACAGATTTCTCTTGACTTTCGCGAAGGGACACGCGATTATTTAGCGGATACTTTGATGAATAATAAGGATAGCTTGTAATTAATCAAATCGACCAGTGCTAATAATTGACATATTATTTCATATTCGTCGATCTTTAGAGATATTAATTGAACGATCAAGTGTCCTGTCAGTCCAAATTGGGAAACTATCCCAAATCAAATTGTCATAACGGCTGTCTTCCGAAATTGGTAATAATGTACCTTCGTATGCAGCGTTATTAATTGTCTGCTGTTATTTTTTTCTTCGTCATGTCAAACAAACAATAAATATGATTGCAACATTTGTAATAAATACGTATATTACTGTATGTTCGTTTTCATAGAGGACATATGATAATATGGGATATTATCAATTTGCCTGAAATAACACTGGGTGATCGCTGATATATCTGTCAGGAATTAATATGTAGAGAAGCTGGGCAGGTTAGAATGCTAGTTTAATTCTACGGCTTCAGTTTCATATTGAGCTAGGAATTTTCGATAGAAATGCCTGGAGCAGTTATGTTGGGATTGAAACTATTTAGGTCATCAAATGTGTTTCATTTTTCAGGAATGGATGTTTTTCTATTCATCTGTGTTTATAACAGCCACCGAAAGGATATGTTTCAAGTAGGAAATTATGTATTGCTATGTGTTTAAAAGGTAATACAAACGCCCAGATCAAGTCGAATAAAAACAATCCGTTTTAGAGTAAGACAGAAACCTTAAACCTTATTACAAACAAGCACCCGTTATAGTATTGTAAAAGTGCCTAGCAATGCTTTTGAAATTTCTAAACATTTTTAGGTTTGTATATTCGGCAAGTCGGTTCCGTACAGAATCATTTTATACGTTCGTATTCTACAGACCTGGTGGCGACAATTTACATGCACGTATGGATATCAAATTTTGTTCACATATCATGCCTTCCTCCAACGTTTCGGATAAAGCGAAAAACGAAACCAATGCTCTACGACGTTTAACGCGCCAGAAATTGCATCTACGCCTGCGGTAGAGCGCGTTTCGTGTGCAAAATGCATTTATCGATGCAATCGTGGCCACGGCTCGTTAACCGACATTTTATTTCTTGTCGCGATTCGGCCGAAATTCAATTTCCAATGCTCGTCATGAAAAACGTCGCTGCGCCATCTCAAACAAACGGCGGATTTTTTATTTTAAGCCACGACAACAAAGAGAGCAGGGTCGGGGTCTACTTGTGGTTTCATGTTATTTTAGCCAAAAACGTTCCGTCGTTATTTTATCTGTTTCGCGTGCTGTATTGTCGCCGAATAGTCGATGATAGGTTAATTATTGTTGCGAACGGACTGGCGGCGTTTGAAATAGAAGGAAATGAGTGATAAAATTGCCGATATCATAACATCGGCATTAACCTTTCGTTTCGATTGGAACATTTTTATACCATTCAGGGACGACGGCAAGTTTGTAAAGTCTCTACATATGTTTCTAAAGTCTTGCAAGTTATTCGTATCAGAATTACTTGTGTGCAAAACTGGTCACTCTGTATTAAAGCATTAAGGGCGTCCGTAATTTTCATTATGTATAAGTTTTATAGCTTAACCGATACCAAAATGTTATGTCTTATACTGTCACCTGCGAAACATCGTCGAACACTATTTCTCTGTACACAATTTAATGTTTCAAACAACGACTTTGAAAACTGTTTGATTTAACTTGTTGCACTGTGCCATCTACCGTACAATGTTTTTGTATACCAAAAAATTGTTCGAAAAAATTCACGCCGCATTTGAAAACGTTCGTTTTTTTCGATGCAAAACCACTCGGTACACGTTGGAAAACAACGAACGCGAAACAAAACAGATCAGTTGTACAGGCGCGATTACGGTGAAAGGATATTTCGATAAAGACCGCGCGTTTCGCAGCACCGAAAGGACGTTTAAAACTTTGAACATTGTTCTTCCCGTATTTCGCTGGACGATACTGGACCACGGTATTGTAAGTCTGCCCATATGTTGGCAGCGTGCGACGATTAAGCAGCACGTAATCGCGCGTATTCATACGAATGAAACAAACACGTCCCGTCACGTTTTTCTGCTTACATTTGCATACGCACTAATGGTCACCGCGCGAGCGAATTCGTGCGGCCATTTGTTCGAAATAAAATTGTTTCAAAAATCCACGGTCCCGTCTGTGGTTTATATTTTGCCGAAGTTGCATCGCTTTCCAGCTTACGATGCAAATTCGTTCGCCATTCGTATGCGTAAATGCGTTTGGTCTTCTTTCGGAATTGCAAAAAAATGGAGTAAAATAGCAGTTTGTTGGGGCAATAAATTACGGGGTAATACACTCATCGTTTTGATCTTTGCGTCGTGTAATGTAGTCGTTGTACATATTTTACGCGCTGCTAGTGACTGCTATACCTTTTTTATTTTAACGCAGCTGAGGGCATATGAGATTTGCACGTGACAGCCTAGAATGCAGAAAACTTCTCTTTCAGACAATTATGTACCCGTTATTATCACCAGTTTTGACATTTGTTTTTCTCGCTTCATGCACATCACTTCGTTTTACATTCACGTCTCTTCTCGTTCCGCTTTGCACAGTATTATAACCATTAGGTGTGTGTATTTCACATTCTGCATATAAAACAATGTACGAAACTTGAGCGATGAGCACAAACAATATTTGCACTTTACATAAGTATATACTTTGAAATATCAAGATGTAAAAAAAACACGCTTCACCCTCTTTCCCAATTTTACTTGATCACCTTCGAGTAAGCAGCCTACCATAACGAACTAATGTCTTATCACCTTATGCACGAAAAATGTAACCACCTATTCCGCGTTCCGCAAGTTTTGCGAAAACGCCAAATTGTCTTGACGCGTTTCAGTCGCATAGTTTTTCACCCTCGCAAAAACAGGAATGAGGGAAAGAGAGTCACAGGTTCTCAAGCTTATCGCTCGCTTGCCCCACGTTTTCCTCCCGACGGAAGGAAATCGAGGCGAGGCGAACTTAACGACGCTGTCGCTCGCACCGGTTCGCTACTTCGAATCGACGATAACGCAGGCAGCCGCGTTACCGGCCGGTCGCGTGTGCAACTCCGCGGCAACCCGAGTGCAGAAAATTCATTCGGCGGCGCGCGCAGCCACTTTTCCACCGAGGAACGAGCCTCGCCTCTTTGACGTGCGACGCGGCGGCTCATCCACTTTCCCGTCAGCTTTCCAATTTTGGCGACACCGTTCGAAATGGGAACGGGGCAATCATAATTACGAGCCGTAGGCCGAGCTACGCTCTGACGGGAGCCGGATGAAAACGGCGCGAGCTTTGCGAGTTTTCAGGGACACGCGCCGTGCTCGCTAGGGCACAGATTGAACGAGCTGACGTGCGAGCAGTACAGCGTGCATGAAGGACAGTCAACGGTGAGGGCAGGGCGCGTGGGGGGGGGGGGGGGGCGCGGTTGATAATAGGGAGTCGGGGGAAGGCGGAGGAGTGGGAGCGAAAGAGAAGAGAGAGGGGAAAGGCGCTGAAAGGGTTTCCATCGATGCGAACCTTATCGACTATCCCTTGATGGAACGTTCGAGCCGCGCTCGAATTCGTTCGAATTCGGATACAAGAGCGCTGGCTGACTGTACGCGCGCCATCGTGCTAGCACCGTCATTTCGCTCGCGCGCCTATTCGAGGCCGAACTACGACGCTCGCCATTTATTTCGCGCGCACGGAATACGGAAATGGCGCCGGACAATTGAAGTGATTGTTCGCGAATTGGGGGCCGTTCGGGACTTTGAGCGCGGGCCTGCACCGAGGTTCGGACCGGCATCAATTTAATATTAGGTATAAACGGTAGGAGAGCGCAAACGATTTTGTCGATGGGCTCCTCGTGGTGGAGGCGGAGAGGCGGTCAGGGTCGATTCGAATCATACAGGGTATTGAAATGGTCTTCCGCACGCGCGTGCTTCCCTCGTATTCCTTTCAAATCCTCTTTCTGCTTGATTTACGGCTCATAGTATATTGAACATGAATGGAGTTGGATATTGGCCGGACTGGGATATGTTTCCGCTAAGAATATTTGGCATGCATTTCGTACATGTGACTAACGTCTCTTCTCAGAACTTATTTTTTCTGTTTTTTCGTTACAACACATTTTTTTCAACATAAAAGTCTTTGGGCGAGTAAAAAGTATTTTTTTGAGACGGGGTTATGTAATTTTACTGTGGTACAAATTAAAATGTGTGCGAAGGTGTAACAAATATTTCGTTTTTATAGTCGTTGACGTTTTTGCTGTAGACTTTTTTTTCACCACATTTACTAAATAGCAGTTTTTAATATCCCAAAATGCGGTGCAGAGGTTTCTTGGCATGGTATTTTTAAAGTTAGAGCTGAAAGCAGCATACTTTATATCGCGTCTTTCATATACAGTATCAATGTATGCATGCTTGGTTAAACAACGTACATTCAGCCACTGTTCTAATTCATGCCACGCCCTGGTCAGCATCTCTAGCGAGACGGTCTTCGGAGTCGCAATCATCCTGTGCTTCAAATCAGGTGTACTCGCTGGCAACGGTAGATATTACAACACTTTGTCCTTCGTGTAATTCCAAAGAAAATACGGAACTGAGGTTTGAGGACGTGCAGACGACTATCTGAATACTGTGTCACCAAGGGTCTGCATATTAAACCTTGAAGAGCATATGTTATGAACACATAATGTCCTCTTCCGTTTTTCATTCTGTTATATAGCTGCATAAAGTATCTTTGTAAGACAAATAATCTTTGAAGTTCCAATACCTTGGGCCAATTATTATTGTCGTTCTTGTATATACAGAAATGTATTATTTTTTTTAATCATGTGTTAAGAG
The DNA here is from genome assembly GCA_914767735.1 of Anoplius nigerrimus. Taxonomy (NCBI): domain Eukaryota; kingdom Metazoa; phylum Arthropoda; class Insecta; order Hymenoptera; family Pompilidae; genus Anoplius; species Anoplius nigerrimus. Next base: position 17,249,719 of record OU612085.1, on the reverse strand, counting down.
ACAACTGTTAGAATGTGCAATTTTAATGGATTATTTTAGTATGTCAGTGAAAGTGGATAGTAATAATACTGATGTCAGCCCGTACCATTTTCTGTCATCGTAGCTGTAGCATGAAAATTTGAGTAGCTTCCTGTCAGATGGATCCACGTTGGATTCACATGGCGCAGGGATCATTAAGCACGTTAGTCGATCGCGTAAATCACGTCCCATGGAAGGAGCACATTACCGTACGCTGTTATATGTTCGACAATGCATACACGTCGAAGATGTGTTTCCATTCGCGCATGTAGCATCCGACATGCTGCATACAGATTCTGGGGTTTGGTATTGGGGAACATATGTTATGAAACGACTATACTTCTTCCATTAATAGCGGGAACTTTGAGAGTTGTGTATTATGCAATCTGGCACCGAAAATGGAAAAGCTGAAATGAATGCGCCTAATAGAAATGTTGACTCACGTATTATTCGCAGTGGCATACAAGTGAAAGCCGTCAATCATTGGGTCAGACATACGTACAGTGCGTACAGTGCCTTCTTCGCCTTTGCTTGCATTGAGGATAGAACGAAATGTGACGTAAGCTGACAAACTCAGTCGTTCATCTCATTCTTGCGAATTGTGCATATTACTTTTGAGGAAGGACGACATTCGCGACATGAGTATTTTGAATATCCGGTCGCCGTACAGAAGTGACCCTATTGCGAGGGAAGGCGGAAGGGTCAAAGTAACGCATAAGGGAGAGGTAAAGAGGTTGTCATTCAATGTGCCGTCCCCGGCAGTTCACGGAAGTGGATACTCGGAGAAGTAGATACTTTAGTACATTGATACCGCCTCGCATAATCCGAAATTACCCCTCGCCGAGTCCCCTTTGACGAGGCGCTCTTTACTCGTCGCATCGTGCGGCGGATGATTCAAGGACGTCACTTTGTCATGGAAATCCACCCTCTGGCTGTGCGAAAAGAGTCCTGTGTCAATTTTAATTACTTGTCGGACTTACGTTACACCTGTACGGTAGGCAGTACCTGTTCTCTCTCCCCCCCCCCCCTCTCTCTCTTTCCCTTTCACTCTTTATCGAATTACGCAGTCCTGATCGGTCTTGAATCTCATTCGCGGCCGACTTTCGCTGTAAGCAGAATGCAAGCAGGCAGGATACATGGAAGAATAACCGTCGCATATTCGAAATGCCCGCCAGCGAATTGAGCGTCTCTGGAGGGGTCGAAGGAAAATGTGCAAATCTGCTTGGCATAATAGAAAATTACAGTGGCGAAACTCGCTCCGACGGGCAAGTTGCGATGCGTCTACCGTCGTCGAGCCCCGTTCGAGATTGTGTCTTTGTCATGGAAATGCAGCGCGTTAAGACAGAGAGGTGAGGGAGGGGGTCGAGAATCGTATTGATCCTTGTCGGTGTTGCTATTCTCGTGGACGAGTAATTTTGGTACCGGGTCGATCGACGAAATTAGTCTCAAGGTAGAGGAGGCAAGGATTTTTCTTAGAGAACATTTTTCTCCTTTACGACCATTTCGGGGGTCACGTCGTGGGCGAGCATGTTGCCGGATAGGTCAGGGTAAGAAAATTCGGGAAAAGGAGTGGTTGAGTAGTGCATCTCGTTGCCTCTCGGTGAAATTGAATTCCAATACGATCAAATTGGCGGGCCGACCGTAAAGTGCATCATAATTTGGCCATTAGGGGCAATGCGCTTAAGGTTATCTAGTCAATCCGCGTTGTATCGTTCCACAAATTATGCTGCATTTGATTAGTACGTCCCAGTATGTTCGACGGCTACATTTAATTACACGATGTTTGTCTCTCACGAGTGTGGAACTCCTGATAAGAATATGGAATTTTGTTGGATCTACAGTCTACTTGTTGCATCAGGTATTCGGAGAAAAAGAGCACTTACTAATTAAATGTTTCACTTATTCTCACCATTGAAAACTTATGAATGAGTCGCTTCGACATTTCAATCAGCAAAATTATCATTTATTATTCACTCTATGCATGCGTATCATGCGCCAGTCTCAAAAAATAGCTGATCGAGACATTGAGAAGTCCAGAATCAGCTACCTTGTCGAATACGAACGAGATCGACGTTTTCTCCGCCGATTCAAATAAGCCCCGCTTCAACGGGGAAGAACAAGTGAACCTGACTCGGATAATTCGGAACAAACGTAATCAAGTCCATTTTCATGAATAGTGCAGCAGCAGTGGCAGCGTGGCTGTCTAAATGATCGGCAACCGTTGCTTTGTCATGCTAATGCCCAGTCTGCCGAGAGGAGGACGGACGCTCATTTTAATTAAAGAGATCCCCGATTCACTCTTTCGGCCGGACCCGAGCGGGATTCTTTGTCGAACAGGCGAGCGTGTCCTGATCGTGTCGAATCTTGTCAAGGCAGCGAAGTTTACCTGCTCCGCCTCTTCTTCTGCCGTCCGATCGTTCGAGGTTAACGATCTCCCACTGATCCGAGCGACCCTACTGCCTCAAATGCACTTGGAAGTTTTCACCGCGGTACCTGCGACAGTTATCTACTTCCGCATTCGAATCTTAAGGGTGAGCTAGATGGCGCAGCAGCTTTTCATTATGTTCGGTGTGCGTGAATTAATTGAATGCGGCGCGCAGCCCTTTCTTTCTTTCAAACTCGGGCGTTCGCCTGGCTGCAGTTAGGCTTCTCAGAAGCGTGCTTATAAATTCTCTTCCTCCTCCCTTTTGCACCTCTTTTGTTTTTCCTTTAAAAGGCTTCCACCGCCCCCTATGCGAGCTCGCATTGTACTGGCCAAGTTTTCGTCCGCGAATGAGATCTAGAAGATCCAACGTTAGAAACGTGCGGATTACAGATTGTGGTTTGAAATTTTGTTTCTATGTCGTTGCGATTCGATTTTGTGATAGGATTCAATTTGATTGCGGTTTAATTAACTCTGGCGGTAATGCGTTCTGTTTATTGTTTGGGTTGGAAAAGTTATTTTAAAGATGTGATTGCAAAGGATGTTCCACTACGTTTGGTCGAAATTAAATTAAGAATTACTTGATTAATGGAGTTTCTATCAGGTTTAATTAAATTGACTTTATTTCGTAAAATACTCAGGAAGTTATATTCCATTATTATACGCTGTGGGATGGGACATATTTCATTCTAATATAGTGACAAACTAGGATGTAGATACATTTCTAAGTTGTTGAAAAGCGAGTACTATTTAATTTAATGACAGGTTATTACGAAAATTTATGCAATTGTTCATCGTTACCATTCATGGTTGTATATGCCTTATGTACTGGCGTGTCTTTGCACCTAATATTTGCACAAACAGCAACGATGCGATGATTGTTCTAATTTTTTGTCATTTTTAGTAGTACAAATTCTTTTCGTATTACTGAATACTAACAATAAGTAAAGCGAAAACTCTCAAACTTCGACAAATAAAAAGGGAACAGGTGAGACGCAAAAAGAGACGGGAGTTGATCGAAGAATATGGACACTGGGTTGCTTTCGGAGTTAGAAAGTAATTATAGACTTTTTAATTACTTGTGTCAAAGATAGTGTGTTCGCCAATGCACGAACGTAACTACCACATGCATAAGTTAAATCTTCGTTTAACTTGCCGACAAATATATAGTCCCATCGTTGCAGCACCATTATTAATCTTTCTGCAAGTACAGTTCTTATTTAACGCCAATCCATTATGAAAGTGGAACGTATAAAGTTCCGATAAAAGTATAACTTCCTCTTTCATACGGGAATATTCAGTTATGATTGCGTGTCTTCGAATAAGAAGAAGAAGAAGAAGAAGAAGAAGGGAAGATGATATTGAGTACCAACGATTCGTTCTATGGTTGAACGCAACTCGAGTGGTTTCGATCCGAACTACGGGGTGCATCTGCTATCTATATCGATACGGCTTCCACTTTTGATTACCCATCGCGACTGATATATGGCGGCACTTGCAATTTATTTCACTCACATGGGTTACGGAAGCGGGCATGGACGATCGAAGTGTCTGCTCATAATATGGATGGACCTCGAAACTTACAAAACCTGTGTTGGCATGATGAAATCAGCTGCGACAAATGTCGTTGGTTTGATCGGTGGTCAACACTTCTCGAATTCAATATATTTTCGTTTGCGACGGCAATAGTGTTTACAGTTCTTGGCTGCGATAGATTGATATGGCTTCTTGCTTTAGCAAAATGTGCACACGTATGGTGGTAACGGAAAGTACGATCATTTGTAAGATAGTATATTATTTCTAATTTTGTTTGGTTGACGGACAATAATCGATGAAAGAGTCCGCTGCGATCGAAATAACTGGATTAATTATTATAGTGCACTCATGGCTATATTTAAGTCTTGCTCTGGTTCAATTCTTGATTGACAATGATTTACGATAATACTTTTCACTTAATTCTGTTATTTCACTTTTTATCCGCAGCATGTAACAATCTTCATGATGTCCAGGCCGGGTGTCGTAGTATAAAGTAGGAAGAGCGGCGGTAGTAGGACCGAGTGTATGGATCTAAATACAGTGTGTTTAGAACTCTTAAGTTGTTTAAGAATCACAACAATTTTTATAATAAATGTGTAACTTAAATTATTATAATATCCATGTATTTATAAACACGCTTATAATTCTCAACTAACGTAAGCGTATCCTACATAATTCTATAATCTGAAATGGACCCAAATATAGAGTTCTAAACGTACTGTATTTAGATCCATACACTCGGTCCCACCATTGCCGCTCTTCCTACTTTGTAGCATGTTCTTGATAATGCCTACTAGTTTTCTATACAGGGAGCATGGTGGAATTTATTATAAAATATGTACAATTACTGTGTCAACGATATGGCTAAAGCGGTGTTAAAAATGAATGATCTATATTACTTTAGCCGTACCCAGCTTCTTGATAAAACTACGCAATTAATTTTAAAACGTTTGAATCCAGGGTAAACCAAGAAAAAGTACTGATCTTTTTCAATATCAGTTAAGTACAGACGAATTAAACAGTAACAAGTTACATACGTCAATGACTGAGCCTGAAAATCATACGTGCTGCATGACGGATTCCAACCAAAATTCGCATTGCACCGTGAAATGCGCATTTCGCATTGAAATTTCTTCCCGGTTCATGTGCACACACCGTTTCCGCAGTGAGGGTAGATAAGGTGCGACACGTGTCATGGAATTAAGGTGCCGCGAACGCACGATTCCGTCTCGATTCCCTGCCGCCGCATTCAATTCGTTCCGGCGATCGGCGCAATGCCCCTGCAAGCCAGGTTGCTTCCCGTTAAGGGAATGATTGAGGATCGCTCCTCATCGGAATTCCACGGAGTACGAGATTTAGTACGAATTCGAAGGTGTTGGGCACGGAAAGCATTAAGGGTGGAGGCCAAAGAAGAAAAGCGGGGCGAGGGGTGGCCAGAGATAGAAACGTCGAGCGAGGTAGCGAGAGAGTGAGAGGGAGAGAGAGAGAAACAGAGAGTGGAAGAGTAGATGGATGCTATACCGGGGACACCGTTGTCTCGAGTCTATAAATAACTTAAGTCCAGACCATACATCGTGTTCCCGGGGCGTTACTTCCTCTTACGGGGTGGACCACCCTCTCTATCGGACCTTGGTATCTCCCCACTGTAGCCTTAAGAGCGTACCTTTATATCGTAAAGAGAAGCTACGAAGTAGAACGTTTCCAGCCGTTTTATTATCCTTCCCTTTCTCGCTTTACGCGTAATCAAAGTGTTATCTCTCTTTCTCCCTCTCCCTCTCCCGCTCTCTTTCTCTCCCCCCCCCCCCCCCCCTCTGTCTCTCCTTTCCTCTTCCACGACCTAATACGGACAATTATTATCGTCCGGCGAGCAAACGTGTGGCTTTTGTCCGGCAGTTTTATGGGTTACCTTCGTGTAAAATGGGACGTCAGTAATTAATGATCAGGGAAGCACGTCCTTTTTAGACGCTTCAATGATATTGAAAGAGTGCACGGTGTTGCCGCAGTTATGATAATAGTATTTGATACAGTCATTGAATTTATCTTCTTATGATATGTGGTAATAGTTCAGTGTGGATTCTTAACAGTCTAGATAGTACTCTAGTTGGATAGACGAATAGATGCAAGAAAATGTAATGATTTATCTGGGTATGTTGATTCGAAATTTTGGTAACTTACTGCGTTCACATGTCGTTTTTCCTTTACCTTTGTCAATTGCATTTCAGTAGTTATTACTTTCAAATCATAATAGACATTTACAACTTATATTTTGCTAGGCTGACAGAGAAATTATAATAAACTGTAAAATACATTATATTTCTATAATATAAGATAGAAATAGTAGAAATAATATATCTTTCAGGCTAAAACGGACACGAATTGTTTTTCCTCACTAACTGACTTAATGCGATAAATCGCAGATTAGCCAACTTTGAACACGGAACCCTAAAACGTCTACAATAATCACTTCTCCGTACAGCAGAAGCCTTATCACGTTCTATTAGAGAATCACCGACTTTATCTTCTTTTAATTTTTCCTTATATGTATAGAAGGTGACATTTCGGTATATGCGCCACTGAAGGCAGGCTTCGCTTTAAACTTTGAATAACAGGTTAATGAACCGGGGAAATGTCCGACGAACAAATCGAGCCCGTACATGCGCCTCAAAATTGAACGACAAGACCCGCGTTCCGTCTTCCGATAACAACGTCCTCATTTCCGGGCGACTCCGGCCAAACTCACGAATTCTCCGAGTGCTCCCCTCTGCCTGCTCACGCGCCTTCACGTACACCCCCCCAGATTCTCACACACTGCCCTGTGCACGTGTGAGCGCGGATGTCGTCTGTCGTCGCTTGTGCAGAGAGAAATCCACCTTAATTAAGCCATTACCGATATCCACGGAGATTTACATACGGCTCCACGGTTGACTGTAGGCAAGGACATTTATCTTCCTTAATAACTAATAACTTACACCTGACCTGGCGCTGATATTTGGTTACGCTGAAGAGTTCGCTCTTTTGCTGACGTTTATTATTCACGGCATTCCAACGGGCTCATGGTATTCTTGATATGGTAAGTCAATCAGCCGACTCACAATAAGGAGGATGTGAAAGGAAGTTGATAATGACTTTTCCCGTCATTTCCATTAGCGCGTAAAAAAAATCGACGAACGATTAATTAATTCACATGCAATATTTCGGTACAAGCTTATCGCTATTCAAATTCAAATCTGTACGCAAATCATGCGTAGGTATTACATGGTAATTAAATTTTGACTGTAAGAATGTTCCTAACATTTATTATTCACGGTAGTTGGTTATACATATGGGAAATCTATCAACCGTCTCATAATATGGAAGAAGCAAAAAAAAGTTAATAATGACTTTTTCGCAATTTTCTTTAGCACCTACAGAAATTACTGATTGATTCAGATCGGATATGCCGATACTTTATCGCTCCCCGAATAAAAATGTGTCGAAATATGGCAGAAGTGGCAGGAAGTTAATGATGACTTTTTTCGCATCTATTTACGTCCGATATTTCGATACAGACTTATCGCGTCTCGAATAAAAATGTGTAAAAATATGGAAGAAGTGTAAAAAAGTTAATGATGTCTTTTTCCGCATCCAGTCGCATCCGACATGCCGATACAAACTTATCTCTATTCGAATAAAAATGTGTACGCAACTCATGTGCAACACGTGTTAATTAAATTTCGACTATAAGAACATCACACCAACCCGTACCAACCCTACCCGAGCGCACACCATCGGCCATCCCGCCAAATCCCTGCATCGATTACGACCGTCCCGCCAAAGTATATCAGTGCAAGTAACACGCGGCGCATAAAACGCCCTCCGCCCTAGACTAGCTAAATGCCACGTGTGTACATAACACTACCCGTAACGCGGCGTACATAAAGAGCGTATGCTCGTATCAAAGCCTATGCATAATATTTGCAAGAAAGTACAAACAGAGGGCGCTCTCAGCAGGCCTGTCTGCGCTAGGGAGTATGTAACGAAAATAAAAGAGAGAGGCGGTAAAGGGGAAAAGTGCGAGTGCGGAGCAGGGCGCCGAAGGGAGGCAGAAGAGGGAGGCGGAGAAGAGAAGCAGGGGGCGTTTGTCGGAGAAGGCGGCCTGGAAAGACACGCTCAGAGAGAATATCGTATATGGGAGACAACGTGAGAGAATGTTGAAGTGCAGGTCCGCGGACGTGCGCACGTAATACCCCTTGACACACACGCTTGCGCGCCTACGTTGGAGCGCCAATGCATACGACCATGCATCTTCCTAATGGGGTGTCGCCACGATACATCGCTCTGTGCGGTTACCTTAAGCTGGCGTCGTGTGTTCAGAAAGCAGTAAAGCGATCCTCCTTCCCGGGTACGAGCGGGGCGCCACTTTGTCTCGCGGAATAATGGAGGTATAGCATATTCAAATAACGATTTTACGTGGTCGGCCGCGCGCACGGATATGCACCGGTCGAAGGGAATGCGGGAAGGAATAGGGAGAAGATACCGACGCAGGGTGGTGCATTAGGGTAACGTTAATGCAATTACATGCGTTACGTTCGGCGCCATGTTGCTCGACGCTTGATTTTCTCCAGCTCGGCCCGCCTCGTTCGACCTTGCACTTCTATTCCCGAGCGCTCGACTTCCTTCGTTTCCTTGCCCTGACAAGGACGCCATTACTTACTAAGGTTACTTTTGAAAAGATATGTAGAAGCTGAGTCGGCGGTGAAATGTTAGTAGTAATTTAAAGCGCGGGAGAGTGTGGAAAACTATATTTTAGTAATTGTAAGGTAAAAGGAAAGAATTTCTTGAAAATCTTACGATGTGCAAATAAAAATAACACATCTTTCAAAGGGAATCAACATCAAAGCTTACAAACTATATTATGACTGTAACTAAAGTTTAAAGTTTTTTGTATTAGACGAGCTTGACGAATTAACGGCAGTTTTGTGAAACGAAGGGCACGGGAAAGAATTGATTAATCTTTCAGTGAATAAATTTTTTATTGATTCGTCACGAACCACATTCAGTATCGTGACATTTGCCGCAGTCTATTTGGAAACTTTTCAAACGACCTGACCACTCTCAATACCTGCCTCGTTTAAGCGATACTCCCGCCATATCAAATTTCGAAATCCGTTCGGACTCTATTAAACAGTTTACCTGCACAAGCCGATGATTGGTACATCCGGAACGTTTCCGACGTTTTTGGTGTTACACCGTGCCCGTCATGTCACGTCGTGTTTCGAACTATTCATGGGGCTTTAATCTTTTTCCCTCGTGCTTTGTACCATGCGTCCAATCAAATTGTTCATTATTATGTATCATGTGTCGGCAAGTCGTTAAGTAACCATTGATTATGTCATTTCTTTATTTCAGTGGCTTTTAGACTATATGTATGCTTTACAAATATGTATGCGTGACCATGAACAGCGATAGATACTGTGCGGCTGCTTGCTCTGCACGTGTGACGACTTACTCTGCATTTTAAACTGTTTAAAAGGAAAGACGCCTGAAAAGACAGTAGAAATGCGCGGCTCCACCGTATGGGGTTCTTGTTTTTAATTGTGTAAACGCGCGCAATATGAAAAAGCTTCATCGTTGTGTTTATCAGTACAATTTTAAAAACTGTTGACTAAGCAGCCAGTTGCTGATATTGATTATATTTCACAAACTGCGTTGATACAATACAACACAATAGTACAGTTTGATTACTCTTTGGTTACCAGTGATATTTAAGACTAACAACCGCTTCGACTAATTGGTATCAAGTTTGATTATTACTCGGCAAGTAATGAATACTTGCTGTATCTACTTCTATATAATGATCCCTAACGAAATACGAAGTTGCTCAATTTGTCATTATTTGCCAACCCGTCCACGACATTCGGTCTCAAACTTAGTCTAATGCTCGAAATATCTTCCTGATGGAATAATTGGCAGCACGTTCGTATTTCTCACGTACCGGCCTTTACTTAGGCTCGTATAAGGCATTATGCGATCGGATGATTCGATATGAGAAGTCGACGGCGGGAGCTGTTCTACGCGAATTATCGAGGGTCTCATCGATGCGCATTACGATAAAGCCGGTTCCGAAATGGAAATATTCGCGGGAGGGCTCTGCGATCAATGAATCGCGTTACGACAAAGTGTATGCGTGTGCGAGCATGTCGCTTCTGCGCAGCGCGCATAAAAACGAGGGATCAAAAATGTTTAGTGGCACTTAATCGTATGCCATTTTCCATTCGCGAAGATACACACGGCCGAATGTTGTGTTTACTAATTTATATGAATTACTAGTGCCTCGACTGACGAAGTGGGGGATACGTTCAAATTTTGTTTGCAAAAATATGACATTCATGAATGGGAGATTAGGTGAGGAGATCAGACAGGTGGACATAAGAACAGAGAAAACGAGAGAGACAGGGGTGGTTAGAAGATGAAACTGACAGGGATTCAATTCTGAGACTGTACAAAAAATGTGATTTTTATTCTTGGGATATAATGTACTGTGTATTTTGTAAGTTAACATCGACAATTGTGCAAATGGCATTACGAAAAGTCCACGCATCGATATGGCAGTGTTAGCGATCGGCGACAGGGTCGATGAATTTTCGTGAAAAATGGAGACGAACGAAGCTGCTTAATGTGATGATATATCGCTGTGCCTGTAATACCTCTTGATACAATTTATCATGTTACATTCTGTCGATTCTGAAAAACGTAGCTGCACGCTGTCGATTGGGAATTGTGCTTACACTGATATATGCATGCTTTCTGATTTCTTTCTTCCGTCTTAAATTAGTTGTATTCTTCACGACACATTATTAGACAGTTGCTTTACGTCGTTACTTATATTAATTCGAATCATCTTGCAATTTGTCTCACGTAGCTAACTTAAACATTGACCAAATGCATCAATTATTTGTTCCAAGTTTCCATCTTCTGCCATAAATGTCTATTAAAGTCACAATTTTCAATCATTATGACAATTATACCGCAAATTATTTCATACCAAAATTCTTTGACACGCTCCTGCTAAGTATGTGAAAGAAATTAAACAATGTCGCTTATCGCACAACTTCTTTCCTGCCTTAAGTGCACATTATCCAGAACTGTTAAGTATCAATTAAAACATGAAGTTATCATTGATTTTAAGAATGCTGCGAAATCCAACCTCGCCCGGAAAGATGACAGAAGTGGTCGGGAGTAAGATGAAAAGTGAATGGTGTGAGTGAGTACAGGAAAGAGCGGTGGACATCCAAGTCGACCACGCAGAAGTTTCACGGCGAGAAACGTCGCGACGTGTTATGCAACTTCGCGGTGGCATAACTTACGGACTATCCGACTTTGCCTGTTACTTTGTTGTAACAGCGGAGGCCGGCGTTACGGCAAAGGCGTATCTTGATTTCCCTCGGACTGCATACGAAAGTTACGCGTGCAGGGAATATACGTTCGGCTGCACTGGCATTCGCATCCTATATGTCCGGGGTAATGTTCTCCGAAGCGCGAAACTTTAGTTGATGCGCAAAAGGTGGACGAGGGCGAGACGAGATAAGGTTGGATAACTCAAGGCGAGTTCCCTGCACGACGATACTTTTGTCTTTAGTCGACAATCGTTCTATTAGCGAGTACTCGCCTCACTCATTTCAAGACATCAGTTCAATACTGGTTTGGAGCGTGAGATGTGAAGAAAGAGGGGTGGGGGTTGAGTAAATTAATTACATTAATATACTCTTGCTAGCTGTTGTGCTAAAGCTATTGACGAAAATATGATTCGTGTGTGCGTCGGATGATAATGTATGTGCTTATGATGTGTGTATGTGCAAACTCACTGTGGTCGAATGAATTATATCGAGCTGTAGTGGAGGTTTGGAGTCTTAAATGAGGAAGATGGAGGTGGAGTTGTGAAACGCAACATTTTGGATTGGTCGATGGAAGGGCGTTGAGAATATTGTAAATATGTGGAGATTTCAAAGATTGAAATGAGAAGAAAATGGTGCAGCGACGAGTCAAAAAAGTGACAATAAGATTGTAAAGAAATGTTTGAGAATGATAATGTATGGAATTATCCTAGGTTTTGTGGAAAGGGGGGATGACAATGAAGAGATAAAACAGTGACACGCACATTAGGAAAGAATTAATAAAACAAAGGATACACCGTACAGTCAATAACAGGTTTTATATATCGCTTATTTCAGTCGTAATATTTTTAAGCTGTACATAAATATGTTACTACACATAGATAATAATTCTTCTAACAGAAAGCATTTGTTCGTCAAAATATCTTTCCCATGCAGTATATTACAAACGTGTTAGTCAAATCCACCCCTTGTGCATCAGATTGGTACTCGTGCATACCAAAACAAGGTTACAAATTGAACGATTTCGTTTCATTAAGATATCCACGTACAGGAACATCGTACCGACGAAGGGCTTAGGAGAGCAGGCAAACAAACAGCAATTAAACCTCAACGATTGGAAACGAATTAGTTCACCGGGCAGTTCACCGAGAGTATAGCACTAAATATTCTGTTACTACTTTATTCCCCGTTATGGGCAGTCCATTACTAGTTCACCGCTAATTAGACCATTAACATGGCTTGTAGCTGTATTACCGGCCGTATCGCTATGGATAGTCCATTATTAGTACGTATCTATCCCTTGTTACTTCGTCCACACAATACCTTATTTGCTACGATGATCTATCGTTTGCCACGCTAACCTATCTGCCATTTGAGTATTCCGCTATCAGCAGGCAGGTAATGTAAACCCGGTCGGACAAAATTGTCGGCGTGACAAATTGGCAAAAGGGAAGATGTAACGGCCGGGAGGACGAATGGATGGCCGTCGAAAATTGATAGGGCCCCAGGATGCGTGAGCGAAAGTTTTTAATATTCTTCTCACTTCGGACTGGTCAGACGTTTCGGGATTGCACGCATCGATCGTCGCTCTGTGATTCGAATTCCAATTGTTTCCGCCTTATCGCGGATATTTCGTCGCGGTGATGGGAAGTAATTCTCTCCGTCCCGCTTCGTCGAGTTTTATTGGAGTTTAATTAATCGCTCGCGTTCGATTTGATACGCCCACTCCTCCCCTTCCCCGCGAACGATCGAACGAAATTGCAGATATGCAAATTTACCCCGTTCTCACTCGATCCCGTCGGCATGTAAATGCAAATTTTCGCGTGAGCGGAGTGCACGGCGTCGATCTCGTTCACTTTTCAAATTTCATTCATGAACTTCTTAAATACCGCGCGCCCGGCAAATTTTGGCACGGCGACTCCGGCAGCGGGATGCCGACCTTGCCGAGTGCATCACTCCTCAGAGCTCGCGCTGCCCAGAATGGGAGCGATGACGTCATTTGGCTCGGCCGAGCGAAAAAGTGGACGGGCGATGATGCTGGAAAGCTCGGACGTCGTAGAAGCCGAGAGGACGGGCAGGAAGGCAAGAAGAATCTTGCAGCGGACAGCCTGATACCGAAAAGTAGCAGGATGGAAGGTATTATTGGCGGGAAGCGAAGAGGGAAACATTCTTGGTGACCGGCGGGAAGGTGCGAGGGAGATAGAAGACGAAAGGTTCGCTTGAGAGTCGAAGAGACGTGAAGAAGCGCGCGGGTCGCAGGATAATAAATTGTCAGAAACGTTAGTAGGCCGCTGGAGTGGCGAGGAGCGAACGGGGTTCCTGGATGAGAAAGAGGATTGAGGAAGGAAAGGTGGAGGGAGGGAAGAAGGCTGCTACGATCTCGTGGAAGGAGAGGATACGCTCCGAGTTGGAAGCTGACCAAATGTAAAAGCTTCTTAGCTTTCACCCCGCTGACCCGCTTCGATAATGCGAGAATATCGATCGATGACCGTTGTCATTCCAAATAGAGTCGCATTGTGCGTGCTTGTTGTTTCACCAGAGGCGGCTTTGATACGGGAGCTCGTGACTCGCGTCAACATTTCGCGTGCTATGATAACACGATGTCGATGCAGACGTCACCGATGCGGCGTACGCATAATTCCACGCGTGTGTTTTGACGTCTTGATTCCTGATGGATTTCGGCTGCTGTTTAAAGGGACTGATCGAATTGCCGCTATAGCCCGATCTACATATCGTACCTACGCGCCGTCACCGAGTGCGGGCGTTATTTTATTCTTTTATTCGCCATGTCATCGGATTTTCTGCAAATTGTATCTGCGTTGTGGTTTAGCGGAACGTGTAAATAATGTTTATAAAGTTAAACGAGGAGGTATAAATCGTAATATTCGCAACGTTTACCTGGAAGTACGTTTAATTTAGCTTAGTATATTGTACCAGATGATAATGTGCGTTTAACGTGTGCAATTTTGTTTTATGCCTTCTGACGTACTTTTTTTGTGGAAAATGATGTACTTACAGCTTGGTTGTGTCTAGTGTTTCGGAAACATTATAAACTCTGTCGTTCTGTAAAACTGACAAGCGCATGATCAGGGTCAGTGAAGCAGTCAAAGCGGAAATCTCATCGCGAGTTTATTGGGTGTACTGTAGGAACTCTCTTCTTTTTCCAATGTAATGTTTTACAGACAATTTCATTCTGTCTTGATTTATTGGTACAGGGAAATTAACTATGTCTGCAATTGCGAACAAACCCCTCGCGTAATGCTTACACGTTGCAATCACGAAGCGCATCTAAACAGCTTTAACCAAAGAATCTGCCACACACGTTTTTCGGCGATAATCCTCATAATAAACATACTGCATCATTCACTGAAACGACATTCTGAGCCTGTTTGCATCGTGCGTTCTCTTTCCAAACACAATCCGTATCTATAATAACGACCTACCATGATTTTTGAATGAAATCTGATTCTATCCAAATATGCAATCAAACACAACGTTAGCCCACGTCCGTCGAGCTTTCCCCAGTTAAGGGGGGAACCTGATGGATCGGGTAAAAATTTTCGACTTTTTTTTTTTTGCTTAAATCGATAGTATGATTCTTTGAGAATATGTTCCTAAAAGCATAAGACAAAATTCAAAGTATTTTGAAAGATACAGGCCATTGAATAGTTGCGTGTACAGCTATATACGGCCGCGCAGCCGGGCCATCAATGCGTACGGTCCGTTTCTCAGCACCTTAGACGGGTTATCCGGCTTAAGATAGTCCCATTGCAATAGATAAACATGTAGATTTGATACAAAAGAATCCTTCTCGATGTATGATAACTGTATTGCGCTTCGGAAGTTCTGAAGCGATTTATTTCAACCACGATCATTACAGTCTTGAACTTTCCGCGGCGCATACGTACCACACAGTTATATTAAAGTTTTAGTTGAGATTGAGGAAATGAAAAAAGCAATCATGGCGACACTCGACCATATAAAATCAACCAACGAACACCCACTTCACGACGGTTGTCCGGCTGGCAAGAATAGTTGATGCAAGTGCTTTAGGCTGAAGCGGAAGGAACATAAAACGATTTTAATCACTCCCCTGCACTCCCCGCAGATATTTTAGATAATTTAAAACCTATATATGCAGACCTTACAAAAGAAGACCTCTTAAATAGGTGTTTTCGGGGGATACTCACAAAACCCGGATGAAAGTGTTAATCCGACCATCTGGCGCTTAGCACCGAAACATTTAAATTCCGGTGCAAAAATTGTAAAAATTGCAACGTTTATTGCTGCCGGCGTCTTTAACGAATGTTACACCTTCATATTACAAGTAATGGCGGAACTAAAACTCATTATCGGACAGCAATGTAAAATCTACGCTGATTGTTACGTCGCGAAACGCGTTGTACGGTAAGACCGCCGAGCACTATGTCGCACTAAAGAGACTCGTGTACATAAACAATTGGCCGAATCTAAAAAAAAGGAATATTTTGAAGTAGAAGAAGGTCTACTTTATGGACCAGGATTAACAGATTAAGTGTAAGTTGCCATTAACTGTTACTTTTCTGCAACAACAACTTTAAACGCGTTTATCTCAGAACCACATTTTTTAAGTTTGCATACACGATTAAGAAAAAACTATTTGATGGATCGACTTGATTCAAAACTTTTTAGTTACAGACAAGTCCCCCAAATTCGATGAACCACTAAAATTAACAAAAAAACTGCAATTAAACAATTTCTTACGTCAAAATAGAGTGAGATTCTTACGTAAAATTCAGAGTTTTGTGTTCAATATGTCATAACTTTTGCAAATTTCCACTTTTTTCAGATTTTAGAGGTTCATCGACGACAATATTTATCCTAAATTAATGAACTGTTTCAAATTTTTGGTTTCCGTAAAAAATGTTGACACCAGACTGTATGCAAACAAGGGACCTCCGCTGCGCGGCGGCGTAAAGAAAGTCATTTATTATTGTATTTTACAAAATATTTGGGAAAATAAAAATTTATTTGCATAATATAACCTTGAAGCAAGTTACTGCAAAAAGAATTTTAAAGATTGTGTTACTGATTCCTGAGAAAAAAATGTTTGAAAAACAACGAGAAATGCGGGGTATCCATCAGGTTCCCCCCTTAAGCCTCGCACCACACATGCTACATTATCCATTCAAGCAACGTGATCGCACGCATTCCCAGGCCGAAACCTTTGTGCTCCTCCCTCCGTATCGTTTTCCTTCCCACGTCTTCTCACTCCCACCGAATCCTCGAAATGGCACACGAGTCCTGCACTCGTCGCACATTGGGGTATTTGCTCCGAATAGGCGGACAAAAATATTTTTTTGCTTTTATTGCATTTAATCGATGTAGTTGGTCACATTATGAGGTTCTAAGTATATCATAGAAATTTTATGAAAAAAAAATCATTTTTTCATGTAAATTGTCAAAAAAAATCGTCGTTTTTACACCTTTTTCAATATTTATTTGCACCTGTATAGCTTGGTATGTGTTATTTGAAAGATAAAATTGTGTTAAAGTTTGATCGATAAGTATATAACTATCATTTATTAGGAAAACATTATTTATTAAGATAAAGTATGCTTGAGACACGCGCTCGATATAGTAAAGACTGTATGGCTTGTCTCGAAAGATTACTTTATTAAATTGTCTACACACTGTTGTTACAAATAATGTTTATATACACGATAGTGGTAGGGTAGGGTGGCATAGCTACACTTTAGGTATGCAGATGTGCATACCAGTATGCTAGAGATGGAAGAGTTCTGGGATGTCTTTATTGTGTCTCATAGTGACCAATGAGTATTGGAAAGGTCAAGAAAGGGCTGCTTTATTACGCATTTTAACCTATTCGCCATACGTGCGGTTAACAATAACCCCAACCATAAATAACGGGTTTGGCCAGCAAGGGTACCGAACAAAGTACATGTTTAATCGGTAACATAGCCTTGGTTATTGAGTGGCAGTTCTCCGGAATCTTTAGGTTCGTCATCTTCGTCATTGTTACTTTCGACTGAAAATGTTGTTGATGCTGCAGACTGTAATAAGTGCTCAGCTTCAGCTGAAAGGCTTTTGCGGCCGCCCGAGACGGTTTGTCACTACGGGTAGCTCAACGTTTCCTCGGAGCCATTCTTTATTTTGTTTAATAAAATCTTCATGTTTTCTATGCGCTGCTGCCCATTTTTCTTTTAGACGATTCATAAAACCCTTAATCGTGTCGATTATTGCAATCCTCTGTTCGTCTGAGCAATTTTCACGATTAAGTAAGATATTTTTCATATGTTCTAATTTTTCATCATTATTGCAGTCTTTTTTTTTGTTGCATAATGCTATATAACTCATTACGAGTAACTAACTTGACTCCTGATGAGCCTAGTACCAAACATAACAAGTGTCTTTGAGAAAGAGACAAAACTTGAAAATGACCGTTTGTTACAAAAGTGCTTGTAAAAGTCGCACCTGCAGCTACCTGCAGCTGATTCTTTTTGCGCTCGAAAGTAGAGGCTTTACTCTAACAGAAGACACCAAAATCATTTCCGGCCCAGCCCGGCCACTATATCAAAATCACTTTTGAAAATTAACATTTGTGCGAAAACTTCTTTCTTTACGTGCAACTTTTCGAAGCCCTCTAACTCTTTCACTTTCCAGGATATTTCAAAATTTCTTTCACGCCAGTAAAGTACATACCTTGCTGAGAAGATTCTATGTTTGACATAATAAAAATCTGTTTTAAAACACTTACAAGGCACAAACAAACTTGGTGCGGTCGCGAGACTCTCCGTGAGCGATGCGCCCACTGAAAGCGACCGTCAACTTTGAACTGACCATACGGCCCTACCGGGCTTATGACTTCAAATTCCTTACTACCTCATATTCTCCCACTATTTAGCTATACACTCCAAAAAAAATTTTCACGCTACCTCAAAATTGACAAAATTCAATTTTGTCCGCCTATTCGGAGCAAATACCCCACTGTGCGTCGTTAGCCTCAACGTTAACGCGCGCTCGCTTTCTGTCGATCCCGGCACGTGCACAGGATCGCGTGCGCGCGCGCGCGCGCCTATCCACACACGCACACGTGTCTCGCGTCAGCTGTTCATTCATGACCGACGAGCGAACCCCCCGTCGTGTCACGCTCAATCGAGCGCAACGCACGGCGTCGCCTCGGATGAATGAAGATCGCCGTCGGCATCGCAAGAAAGGAAGCACATCGCACGGCCCTCGAAAGTTCCTCTTTAATGTCCGTTTACGCGGAAAACATTGGCCACGCCGACCGCGCAGCCTCGAATGAGGCTTACTCGCGGTCCTTTATGCTGTTCAACCGTTGACGACCCTCTTTGACGCCATATGCGCCGCTGCTTCTCTGTAGAAATGCCTCTTGTTCGAACGGTGAATGAATCCTTCCGCTTCCACCGGCCAACGAAAGCGCATGAACATACGCTTCAACATGGCTGTTTGGTTCGCGTTGAAAAAATAATGGCGTATATGGTAGCTTGTTTTGAGAAGTGGTTAGATGAATGAATGGTGATGATAACGATTGAGAGAGAAAGGTTTGAATCGTGTGTAAACGAAGGGGTGGAACTTGAAGGAAGGGGTTGTTTTGATTAGTATTTTACGGTTTGTATCTAGTTGATCATATTTTGACTGGCATTTGATGTTCTTGTATTAGTTTTAGATGCGTTCTGAGTCTTGAGATTCGATGAAATGGTTGTGATGAATGCATTGGTAGTAAGGAACCTGATTGCAGTAGTTGTACATGTACGGTCTCGTCCGCAAGTCACCGGACACCTACAAAAATTTGAATTGCGGGGAATTTCTTATTCTTGAGGCACTTATTTTTATGAAATGAAAATAACACTTGCCAATTGTTCACAATGTTTTGAGTATGTGTATTGAATTTTTTAATGAAAATTACATAAACTTTATATGTTTTTTTTTCATTGACACATGAATCACATCTTTTCATGAGGCTCCGGTGACTTATGGGCGGGGGTGTATTGTACTCTCTTCGTATTTAAAAAGAAAGGTGGTTTGTGTTGAAATACTGGATAGGATATTTTATAAAACCTGTGCAAACCTGTTTTCATTAGTATGCTGCGGTTTGTATGTAGTTGGTAACGTTTTGAACTGGGATGTGATGTTTTTGCATTCGTTTTAGACGTGTTTTGTTCGTTTTGACAATTTGATTGAAGTACAGATTAAAATGTTTTGAGATTTGGTTATGACAAATGTATGCAGCGTACACGAAGCGTGCGGAGGGTTACGGTTAGTATGTTGCGATTTGTGCTAGGTTGATGATGTTTGCTCTATATGTTTGTTCATGTCGTGTAGTTGGACAGATTAAGCAAAATCATCACAGAAATCGACGTACTGCAAATTCAGTGTTGTGCTGACGTAAGAGATGTTTCAGCGTGGACACATACCTGACACACAAAATGGAAATTTTACTACGTTTATTATATGCATTGCAAACTGCATATTTCTCCCAAATATATAAAGAAGTTGAACCTTTTACTGTTATCTATTTTTCTACTCTTGTTGCTAGGAAGCTTTGTATATTGCCAATCGTGTAAGTAGCAAATAGTCAAAGTGTATCGTAATTTATTATTTAAGTTTAAGCTTAGCAACGCGTAGCTTCACTAATGTCAATAGTACAATTGTTTATATTATAAAATAGAAAAACATTTGGACAACGAAACAGAGATTTTCGCGCTTTCTGAACTACAAATAAAACTGGTGAATTAGGTCACAAATGCAGAGACGGTTATTAATCATTCAGTCACATAAGAGTTGGTTCACTCGGTGCTCCATAAATCTGCACGCTCTAAGATTCCTCTACTCATAAATCCTAATTTTCAAATATTCAGTTTTGTCTCGTAAAGAATGTCCGCGTACCTAGAATTTTGAAAATATGTTTCTAAAATCTTATACCTAATATGGTTAGTCGTCTATTTTATCATCGAGTTAGAATTTCTGTCGCGATATTTAACTTTATTATAATATAATAGTTAACTCGCTTTCTCCATCTCTTTTGTCAATGAACCTACTGTTGCCAAGTTAATGCTCCATGCTGAAACATTTATTTCAAGCAGAGAGCGACAACTGTCCATCTACATCAACCAAAACAATTATTACTTATCAGCATTTTAAGTAAATATAACGGATAAACTGTTCTAGACTCTGCACTATCTTTATTATACCACCTTTACTTTCCGTCATTAGGATCATATTAAAATAAACTTATCCTGCACTGCACATTATAGGACATAAATATATAAAGATAAAACAGATTTACAATAAGCCCATTACCTTGACTTTCGATACACCATCCTTTCAGACGAGCTCTGCAGTTGAATGCGTTCAACGACGAAACGTGCGAGACTATAACCGGCAAAAGAAACGTGCACAGAATGTCTGACGACAAAGCGTTAAATGCACCGTGCTCGTTTTCACCGTCTATCCATCGACCGTTGATTCGATATAATTAAGTCGGCGAACGTGAGTCGAGAGCCGATCCTAATGAAATCTGCAGCGAAGCGGACGACGTAGCTGGCAAAAATTTCGGCCACTTACAGGACGCCGATATTATCGATGTAAATAATCCACAGTGTCATCGAGCTGCCCGGGTGTCAATGAAGTAATTGAAACGCGACAGCTCGGTGCGGCGAGTCGATCAAATATAAACGAGAAATCGATGATCGCGAGTTAATGGAATCGGCGCGTGGAAGTTGGCGAAGAAAAGGAGAGCAGCCAAACGGCTCCGACGCTCTCTGTCCTCGTTTGGCGAGCCATCGAGAGTCATCGTGGGTGCCAGTTAAATTGCTTCGAAAGTGGAGGGTGAAACTGGGTGGGTCGGGAGCCCATTCGGCGCGAACAGCTTCTTCGCCGAATCTGAGACGTGACCGAGGTACTCGTTCGTCATAATTTCGTTGCATGAACGAAACCGTCATCCCCCGCCCTCCTACCTCACCACGTCCCTTCCCACCTTCCTTCCAACCTTCTGCTCTCCGATCGAAAGGATATTCGTCCAGGAGGCCAGCGCCGTAGTGAGTCAGTCGTAAGGACAATGCGCCGTCGGTAATTTTCGACGTGGGAGGGGTGCGATCGGGATGGGGTGGAAAGGTCAGAGGGAGAACGGGGTGAGCTGAACGAAGCGAGAAAAGGAAGAGTCGGGGAAGGTTGCTGGGTGGGAACTGCCGGGGGTGAATAACGTGACGGTGGTCGGAGAAGGATAGGGATGGAAAGTGCGCGCAACGGAGGACGGAGAGGTGAAGGTGGAGGAATGGGGGGGGGGGGGGTGATAAGGAAGGAACAGGTAAAAAGTTGACGAGCGAGCGAGAGGGGAGGAGATGACGGACAGAGACAGATTGCTGTACGCGGTCTGGCAGGGGTCGGAGCCATTCTCGAGAACTCGCGGCTGGAGCAAGGAAGTAACGGAGATACGAAATGACGGGTTGAACCGGGAGGAAGGATACCCGGAGGATGGAGAGCGCGGGAAGAGAAATAAAGATATGGAATGATAGGCGCGCGCGAGGAGGAAGAAGGACGAGGTCGGGGACGACTTTCCGTGAGCGAGGGGTAGAGATGAATGAGAGACGAAGATGCGGAGGGTAGGTATGAGGTTGACGGAGTTGAAAGAGAGAGCGGTGAACAGTCGGCCTGTCGTGGACTGAGCAGGATAGGTCGAAGGAGAGAGTAGGATATTGAGAGCGAGTGAGTAAGAGAGGGCGGGGGGGACTAGAGGGGGAGGATGGAGGTGGGGGGGGGGCAGAAAAACAGAGCGAGAGAGAGGCAGGGAGAAGAAGGTGCGGAAGAGGGTGAAAGCGACTGGCGGCGGCATCGGCGGCGTCGGCGTCGTCGGCGTCGTCGGCGTCGGTAAGGGAGACTCTCGCGGCGTGGAGAGGGTGGAAGGCGCATGCCAGTTGTGCCCTCGCCGCGCCACGAGTCGGCCAACCCTGGGATTCTCGTGCCATCCGCACACCCTCCGCGGGACGTCTCCCACTCTCTCATTCGCTCCCTTCCTCCTTCTGCTCCCCGCTTCTCGTTCTCCCCCACCTCCCGCAGCTGCCCCTCTCAGCTCCCCCGCCTGTCGCACTCCCCTTTCTCGCTCCGTCGCGATTTCCGTCAGTGATCCAAGTGTCGTGGTCGGCGTTAATCTAGACCTCGCCGTGTCGTGCGCCGAATCGCGTGTCGACGTACGCCGAGCACGTCGGGCAAAAGTTCTACGGCGATATTGTGAATTTGTGATTTGCCGGGGAAAATCGAGGCCCGTTGCCGCTGCTTCGAGGGTCGTTCTTGCCTCGTGATAGATCGCATCTTCCTCGTCCGCCTCCTTCGGTCGATGCCGATGCTTTAAGCGGCACGAGGCTGATAATCGTTTCTTGCGGGGTCGGTAGATTGCCTCTTCGTAAGTTCAACATGACGCGCGTTGAGAGAAGCGAGGGGTTGCGAGGAGGATAGATAGTGGGACTGCTGCCGGTTCGGCTGTCAATAAGGATGCATGCGTAGCGTGGATTGCAGCTGGGTGATGTGCCGTAGTCGTCGTCGGTGTACGATATTCTCGGGGAGAATTGTTCGTGGCATTTTACGGTATAGGCGCTGTTCGATTTTGCTGCTTGAAAGTGGTGAGAGATGTGATTGTTTACCGCTGCACACTTCGCCAATGTTTTCGTAAGAAAATCTTCTGAAAATGGTACAAGTCGTCTGTTCGAAAAAAGATTAATTGTATTAGACGAGTGCATCGTCGTATCCTTGTACAGTTGATCGACTGTTATTAGAATAGGAAGTAACGTTCTTGCTTCGTGCTCAACATTCCGTAAACATTTAGCGCTCTCAGTAAACAATCCATCAGAGTGTAAAATTGAAGCCTTTTCAAATAGTTTCCCTATTACAGCAGTTGAAAAAGGCAGTCAGAGATTGATGGTTCTATCAGGCTCGAAACACTGTATCGGACAACGAACAAACGTTCATCTGTCCTGAGAATGATCGTCTCCCGCCAATCCTTATACGACATCGTTTCTCATCTTGCTTCGATTATATATTCCTTTCCCTGTTTGCGCCTTTTCAACAACCACCAGCTAATAACCGACACTCCCGGGCAGTCTCACATGCGCAGCCTGCCAAGCATTGACTGTGAAAGAATAGTGAAAAAAGCGTATTTGCACAATTTCCAACTCTTCGAATTTGTGCATGTGCCGAGAATGGAGCGTGTGTGTGTAGCGTGGTCGATTTCTATAAAAGTCAAGCCGAGGCCGTTTAAGGTTGTCAGGGCGGGCTACTCGCGCAAATTTCTCCGTGGAAACGGTGAAAGTTTTGCAAATCGTGGGTCTCGAACGACTCCCTCCTTCATCGCCTTCTTTTTTTCCTCCCTTCTTCGCGCGTGGTTTCGATCTATCCGTCGACACGTTGATCTTCCTTTGCCCAGCGGACGAAAAGCAACGAGAGAAATTGTCGTTAGAGGTGAAGAAGTTAGGCTCATGACGTGACGCTCCGGCTAAAATCAACTTCTTTACTTTATACATATATACATACATATTCCTTATATGTATATATATTCCTATGTCCAGTACATAGGCACTGCACTCGACTGTGAAGTTTCTCAATTGCATCCTTCTGGTCTAACTTCTCCATCTGTCGAAGTGTCATGTCTTCCATCTTTTTCTTTCCACCTTTTCCCTCTCTTCTCATTCGACAGCTTTTCGTTTGAGGTTCCCACTCGGTTGAACTCTCTTTGTTCTCTCACCTCTTTTCCTATCATCGTCATCATTTTGCGAAGTCATTCGCGTGTACAGTTTGTCTTACTGTTACGCTCGTCAGATTCGTTTGACTCAATGCGATGGAAAGTTAAGTCAAGTGTCGTTCACCCCTCAGGGGCTTCTTTTATGTCTGAGCACGCGACGGCGATGATAGCAGATCGACCGAGACGGTTCCGTGAATTAACAGTTTCCATTCCTCCTGTTCGCAACATATATATTGTACTGGTAGTCTGATTCTGTCGATTTTTCTGTCTGCTATCATAGATTGTGCAAAGTATCTGGCAGACGTCAGTTATAGTCAAGTTTCAAACCGAGACTGTTCAGTACGGACTCTTATTAATCCAGAAGAACGTTTATAAAACGGATAAACGATCAATGGCAATTCATTTTTTGTACATTGGTCTATATCTCCTGGTCTTAGATTTTTGTCAATATTTCTTTGTTAAAAGAACACATCGCTCCTGCGGTCATACAATGGGAATGAATACCATTTTCACCGCATATATTTGTGAATAACTATGTGGTGTCATCATTCTCTTTGCCAGCTTCATCGTCTCATTGATCTGCGTACGAAAATGTTCGATATTAAATTACTAATAAGTTTTAACCGCGTAATGTTTAGTGTGGCGACCCGAACAGTAGAAAATTATTCAAATAGCTCGAATTATTCAAGCTTATCCAACACGCTGAACGTGATCTCTCGAAGCGTTACAGACGAACCGTGGCAATATTTGCATAATTTATTGCATCGTCCGTTTCGTAACAAATCCCCATCTATATGTGCAACGTATACGATTTATATGTAATATGTACGGGGTATGTAGGTGTCGATTGTATCTATCAATGATGTGCACTTATATTTACTCTCGTGTCTGTCAAATCTCTCTCCCTCTTTCTCTCTCTCTCTCTCCTCCTCCCCCTCCCCTCTTTCTATACATCTTAATAGTTCTGACACAATGTCATTTAACAAATCGCCACGCATCTGATCCTCGTACATCTGGAAGCATCGCATATCGAGTGTCACATTCAGATCGTATATACGCACGTCGAATTTCATTTTGAACTCTCTTGGCACCCAAGCCTTGATTCCCAGCCTCTCCTTCTAGAATTGAAGTGCAAAACCAAATATTTTTAAGCGTAACCTCCGGGCCCTTCGTGCGAGCGCTCATTTTGTCCCGCAAAAAGGTTCTGATCGTGCGACACTGCCGCGCAAAATTCTGGATAATGAAGAATGATTGCGAGCGAACGTTATTTAATATGCATGAGTACGTTTTTCGTCGAGTAAAGAAAGACGGAATAATGATTGTATGCGTTCAACGCGCGTAATTTATTCCACGCTTTTCATGGAAGTTCTGTCCGACTTGATATGACGCAATTCAGGACTAAATGAAGTGCAAAAACCTTCTAACTTCTGTCGTGCCTTAAATTTGATAGAGAAATCATTTTCACTTGAATATAACGAAATTCGGGCGAGTTGAATTAATTCTGATTAATGAAATGCTCGTTGGAAGCCGTCCGGTATTATAACGACTTAATAACACGTAACAGGTCGCGAGATAAGTTTTAACTTTCGCAACTTTGGAATGGCGCTCGTCGTAATTCACAGTTGCCAGCTTTGTGTGTCGCGTGATCTTTTGACACCGGACGACAGTCTCTCAGAGTTGTGCGTTTTTCGTGCCTCGTGATATTTATTATCCGCTTCTGTACTCGTTTCAGCTGACCGTAATACGTCCACGAGTTTTGGGTACTTCTTCGTTTTATGTAGGTATTATACATACGTTAGTGCAGTTACAGAATTTCTGACCAAATTGGCACCAACGATAAGAAACCGATTTGATTAAAACCGGAAATGCCGAAAATGACCTGAGATTTAATAAGAAATTCGTGTAAATCCTCTTTCGATAAATATTTGACGTTGTCGATTCGTATTTCAGTTAAACACGTTAATGAAACATTTTCATCAGTAATGCCAGAAAATGTTAATTAATTCAACGTGTAATTATACATTCTTCAATCGTATATCCTCAATGTACTTTCACATACGTAACATATTTTATTGAAATTTACATTATACATTGTATTATACTCTTCGTAATATTGACTTATCCTCTATAGTAGAAATATTGCACCTGATTGAAAATGTCAGTTTTACGTTTTGTCCAGTTTCGAACTATTTCAGTTATCGTTAAATCACACTCTATGTGCACATCGTTAAATCACACCCTACTTATTCCCGTCGATTTTTACAATTTATTTCCAATTATTATGACATATAAATCTCAATGTGAAAATTAATTCCTGAAATTTGAAACATTTCTGCAGTTTATTTACGCTATCTTGTATCGCTTTCCTTTTTTTCAAATAACAATCCTTTCCATTGAACAACCTCCGACTAGTAAGTAGTATAACTCAATGATTGTGGCGGCACAACTCGCAAGTAGTAAGAACCGCAACTCACCTCTCTTATAAGCCTAATTTCAATTCAAGTTTTATAAGCCTAAATTCAAATTTGTTAACAAATAATACATTTATTTTATATATTTTACCGTATTTGAATCTGCAAGAAACTTTTGTCCCGCCAATATATATTTCTTTTAAGACCGATTCTGTATCAAAGACTACCTTGTTTTACCTGACTTTCGGCGCATAGAAGATCAAAAAATTAAGGTGACATCGAGTGGAAATCTAACCCGACCTCCTTTGTATTCAGATGCTGCTAGTTTATTGGCAGGGTCACCGATGTCATAACCTCCTAAGGCCCTTTTCTCTTACTTGTGTGCGAAGTACACTTGCCTTTGTCTTCGATTCTTTCGACAAGTTTCTCTTGTTATGGACTTTTGAAGAGACATACATGTTGCTCTATGATTTGCCAGCATTGCAAAATTTACTTTGTTACGTGCGTACAGTGTTCAAACACATCACCTCTGCTAATGTGCATATTTTATAAATAATATTTCTACTCACTGTTTCTACTTCTTTCCACACCGACGATACCAAGGAAAACAACGTTTCCACCGTTTGTTTTTTTAGCTTTCATAATCCCTCATATTTGTTTCCATCGCTATTTTGTACTAAATACTTTGATTGAATGCGGAAACCATACACAT
Organism: Anoplius nigerrimus; assembly: GCA_914767735.1. Lineage (NCBI taxonomy): Eukaryota > Metazoa > Arthropoda > Insecta > Hymenoptera > Pompilidae > Anoplius > Anoplius nigerrimus. The sequence goes on along the minus strand of OU612085.1, from coordinate 17,222,493 downwards.
GATAATACTCCCACCAACACGAGAAACATACGTGATGTCAAAAAAGATTTCTATAATTTATTTACGTGCCTGTCCCTTCAAATTTCTTACATTTCCTTTTCGACATCCGTATTTAACAATAACTACCTTCCTAATAAAATTACAGAACATTGCACCTTCAACTGGTGACCATCGCATTAGCGGACATTTACACTCCTCGTTTCATCCCTTCTTTTTGCCCTTCAACTCCGTCATCGTTAGCAGCAAACTACAGGGCGTTACTAACCCTCGTCTTTTGACATCGCGCGCAACGCATAATTCGAAGTTTCCCTCCTCTGCAAACAACCTGCCCCCCGTCGTTCTACGTTGACGTAGGGCAGGCCTCCATATTCACAGTTTGTCCTTCCGATGTCCCACCGCGCCCATCGCCCTTCCAGTCATTTAAACAGCCGGCACCAGCTCCCCTCCCCCTACCACCCCACCCACCGTCCGCCCCCTGTCGCTGCTCTATCGATAACGCGCGACATGTCACAAGCAGGAAGTTATTTCTTTCCTCGCTTTTTCGAGCACAGTCAACGTTCCTGGTAATACTTTCGTCCTGCTCCCCCTCAATTCGTCTCAATGATGCGAGACAGCCTGTGACAGCGCGTTTCTTTATCTTCCACGTTTCACCGCTTTCGATCCTGCACGTTTTCCCGCTTTCCGCGTTTTCCGCGTTTTCCACGGACCTCCATCTTTTTCCCCATCCTTTTTCCTCCGCCCGCTTTCGCTCAGCGCTCGCTTCCGCGTCGTTAATTTCCGCCTAAGTGCAGCTACATTTTGCATTGTGCCGTTATGGTAATTGATCTGTACCGTCGGCAGTCGCACTTTGGGGAAATCGGTCCCGGAAGGCGTTAGGGTGTGTTTTCTTTCGCAGCTCGCCTCGCAGCTCGCCTCGCAGATTGGCCCCAGCGGGAGAGAGCCTTCCGGGCTGGTCGAACTGTTTGTCTCTTTTGCCTTGTCTTCCTTCGGCGCTTATCTGTTAATCTACACAGCACATCGTCTATTCATCCGGGCCGCAACACGCTTCTACATGGTTACGTGACTACGTCGTTGACTCAATGTTGACGCCGGCCTCGTCTTCCATCGACAATGTCTGTGCAATTGTACAGTATCACAGTCTTGTGCATGCTGCAAACTTTCCCAACTGACGCGTCCGACGCCAGTTTCCCCGCCCTGCCGAGCATCATGGCGACCCTCGTATCTACCTCATCTTCGTCGCTGTCCATTAGTGCTAGTCTTCTTCGTGCACTTTATCATCCCTCAATTAGTCACGGGCTCATTTTCTCCGCACGTGCAGTTCGCAGATGGGTCCGTTCGAGTAGTGCATATACGGGCATTGAGCGGAAAAAGAATGAACAGTGGAAAAAAAAAAACAAATTTGTCCAGAATAGGTGTCAATTCGTTGTCGGTGGCGGGAAAAAAGTTGAGGTAGGATAGGTTCAGGGAGAAGGGGGAAAAGTGCCGAATGTAACGAGGGGTAGAATGTTGGTACATGATGCGTTATTCAGGTGCTTCTACACTCGTTCACTAACGTCGACACTTATACTACGATACTTTCATGAATATCGCATACTGAGCTGAAAAATACGTCGCTGCCGTGAGTAAGAGCGGCTATCAGGAATACTAAAGTTTGCGATGCTTTCATAAGTATTTGTCGGATTCATAGAATATGTACTACAAACGTACATATCGCTAAGGCCGGAAAAGTGTTTGAGCAGTTCAAACAACGTTTAATGGAATACATAACTATGGCTAAATATGGCCTCGCCAACTGACAATAATGATTAAACTGCCTCTAATTAAATGTTCCATTAACATTTACACTTAGAGTGTCTTCAAAGTGTACATCTCCAAGAAATATAAGGTTGGGGAAAAAGAAATCCATTATTTTTTCGGTACATGGCTGTAGTGAACGATATCTCGTAAAGTATCGATCAAAAAATTTGAAATTTATGCTCGTTGTAAAGATGACATTTCACACTAAAAAAAATTCTTTTGTTGTTTTTTGTTTCGTCCATTCAGTTGTGAGTTACAGGGTGTTAAAAATGGAAGTCAACAAAGCGAACATTCGGTACATTTTACAGTTTTTCTTCGATAAAGGCGAAAATGCAAGCCAGGCGGCTGAAATTGTAAATGGTGTTTATGGTGCCGATACTGTAACAGCTAATTACGTGCAATTTTGGTTTCGTCGATTCCGTTCAGGCATTTTTGATGTTAAAGATGCACCTCGCACAGGCAGGCCCATCGTCGAAAATGTCAACCAAATCACAGAAATAATCAATATTGACCGGCATGTTAGTAGCCGTAGCATCGCTCAGGAGCTAAAGATCGACCATAAAACAGTTTTAAACCATTTGCGCAAAGTTGAATTCAAAAAGAAGCTCGATGTTTGGGTGCCACACTAATTAACACCGAAAAACATGTTGGATCGAATTTCCATCTGCGAAGCCTTGGCCAAACGCAATGAAATCGACCCATTTCTTAAACGGATGGTGACTGGGGATGAGAAATGGGTCACATACGACAATATTGTGCGAAAACGATCGTCGTCAAAGCGCGGTGAAGCAGCTCAAACGGTGGCCAAACGAGGACTAACGGCCAGGAAGGTTCTACTGTGTATTTGGTGGGACTGGAAAGGAATAATTTGTTATGAGTTGCTTCCGTATGGCCAAACACTAAATTCAGATCTCCACTGTCAACAACTGGACTGTTTGAAGCTAGCGATTGACCAGAAACGGCCAGAATTGGCCAACAGAAGAGGTGTTGTGTTCTATCAGGACAACGCCAGGCCACACACGTCTGTAGTGACTCGCCAGAAACTCTTGAAGCTTGGTTGGGAAATTTTAATGCATCCGCCATATAGTCCGGACCTGGCACCAAGCGATTACCACCTTTTTCTCGCATTGCAAAACATCCTGTGTGATAAGAAATTGGAATCAAGAGAAGATTGTGAAAATCGATTATTAGAGTTTTTCGCCAATAAGGACCAAAACTTCTATGAGAGAGGCATTATGAAATTACCTTTAAAATGGCAACAAATTACCCAACAAAATGGTCCATATTTGACCCAAATCGGACAATCCAAAGCATGTTAAATAAAGTCTTGAACTTCGCGCAAAAATAATGGATTTCTTTTTTCCCAACCTTATATAATTTGTTTCAAACATCGTTAACATATTTCTTACGGTATTTGGTTACAGTGCGACCAATATTCTTTCAGTACGACATCCGCAAAAGCTTTGTATAGCGAGTGTCGATGAAACAGTTCGGTGAGTCAGCGTAGACCAGGAGCAGGGCTCGCTTCGGCGAATATTTGCAAAACACGTTGAGAGTGGACGTTGTAGAAGGCCAAGGACGGACTGTGACATGGGCTGAACGACGCTGAGGGAAGTCAGCATAAGGGTTCTGAGAACGGTGGGGCTGGGTTAGGGGAAGGGGGATGAGATGGACAAGTTCATGGATAGCGCTTGCCACGGAAATGAAAGGCTGAAATATTCACGGTCGTGCCGGCGAGTCGGAGTGTGGGGCAAGTTAATTCGGCGCATGGGATGGCTGCATTCGTAGAGAATCTCGTGAAAAATGCAACGCTCTACACCAGTTCCTCTTTCATTCTCTACCGCATTTCTGTCTTTCTCCCTTTTCTCTCTCTCCTTCTCCCCCTCTCCCCCTCTCTCTCGTTCTATCTCCAGCCCGCGGGAGCGTGCTCTCTCACACGCATATATCGGCTGTCTCCTTCTCTGTTTGTCCCTGCTCTCCGTACTCATTTTCCTTGCGTTCACGCCTTTTACCTCTACGCCTTTCCCTTTCTCTTCCTCTTTCTCTTTCGCTCCGGAGTCTGTGTACAGGTGTACTCTCATCCCGCCATTCTTTTTCGTTCAATTCAATCTCCCACCAGAACCGCTGTTTCTCACGCAAACAAATGCTAATAAGGAAAAACGCGGGCTTGTGTGGTTGCAATTAGAAAGTGTGGGTAGGAGGCACAACCGGGATTAGTTTGGACTGATCGGTAAAGGAAAATTTGGCACGTTGTCACGTGCATCTTTAAATTCCGTTACTATTAAGTATATACTCCTAACAGAAACGCTCAGTCTCGTTCTCGAATTTCGCCCCTCTGGAGACAATTCTTAGTCGTTCCAAGTGCAAGGATCGTTCGCCACATTCCAGGGAATCAGAGTAACGGCCCGTTTCCGCCTTTTTATAGACCGAGGCAAGGTATAGGAGAATCATAAGCACGTTCCTCGGCGATTTACGATCCGTCCCATTTCTTTCGTCAATTACGCCGGCTAAACGAACGCACGGGAACGTACGACGTCAGATTATGGATTCAGGTGAATCGGGTGGATTAAGATTTCAGTTGGGGGTGGGGGATAACCATTCCTTCCATTACGCCTTAATGTCCCTACTTCGCGACGGAGGGGTTGGGAATTCAGTTATGCGGAGTTTGCTCGAAAATTAAGGATACTTGTAATGCTGATTGCCTCGTCCGACGTTATGACACGGCACCGTCCCGTAACGAACGCAGATTTTCGAGCGAACAAGAAGGCGGGATCCTCCCGCTTGTTTATTTGTCCTTTTACTATCAGTCCTCCACAAAAGCTCGAGCATTTTTCTTATTTTCGCTACTCCCTTCGCGGTGGGCAAATGTTTTGCTCCTCTTTTTGCCTCTTTTTCGAGGATCCGTTCCGGGGAAAAGGAAACAAGTCGCTTAAAGAGGAGTGCGTGTTTTCCTTCTCTCTCTTTCCCTCTCTCCCTCTCTCTCTCTCTCTCCCTCTTTCTATCTCTCTCTCGGTTCAGCGCTTGCCCAGGCATCAGTAATATTAAAAATTCCACTTTTATTCGATGCTACGTGTAACGGCCGTACGCATAATATCTCAGAGCGTAGCGCGTATGAAAATGTAAATGTCCCCGGCGTACACAGGCGGAACGGACCTAGTGCCCGAGTGTTGTGGAATTTATTTTCGAAATTTGCTGCGATCGCCACTAGCTGTTGCCGACTCTCGTTGCCCGGCCAGCCCCGAAACGTTAAACGGCCGTTTGCTCCCTGTGACGGCAAATAACGTCGCGGCGAAATTTAAATTTCGTTTACGAAGCGCCAACGATACGAGGTGCGCCGAGTGAACGAGGGGAGTGGGAGGCTAGAGAGAGATAGAGAGAATGCTCTTTATCGCTTGGTCGCAATGTGCTATCTTTAATAAAGCTGCCGCTGCGGAGCGCTCATTTGGACCGGACAATGGTCGTTCAATGAACGTGGTTAGGGTGTAGCGATATGAAGAGAGATGATGCTAACAGAGGATAGGGATGGGAATAATATAGTGGCTCTCTGTATCGTTCACGAAGTCGGAACATAATTATTCATACATTTATTTAGAAAGCCCGATGACAAGTGAGCAGATCCTTTATCGCCTTATTATCCTGTGTTGCTCATCCGTGGCTTCCACGCGATCTGGCTCGTACAGTTGTCTTCCCATGTGCTCCGATGGGTTCTGCCTTTAGGAACGATTTGATTCGCTAGATGCTGTTCCGGAATGTTGAGATCAGACGTTTACTTTCATGGCCGACGGTAACGGCCTTGCTTCAACCTGGATCGAGTCCGTCTGTGCGAATAATCAGATGAAACGCACGGAATGCATACCACCGCTTAATGACAGCGATGATGACAGTAACTTTTCCGTACAAGAATCTTTTTTATCCAAATCCATCGGCATGCCAGTCGATAACAAAAGTGAGCAGCGGTTAACGGACGAATCGATCGCTACAGAGAATTTTCGATACACCGACATCACCCAGAGCCTGGTGGCGAACCTGGAATAGAGAGAGTCGCTTTACTACGATATCCGATAACAGTCGCGCGCGCCTGCAATTCCAACGCAGCTGTTTATATTAATATAACATCACGTCTCGTGCGAGCGGCCGCAACGGCTGGGGGGCCGAAATTTGCAATTCCATTTTCGAATTATTCGACAAATTGGCCGCGATTCCGTGGGCATAAGCGAATTTAAAGGCTTGACGCGCTGCGTGCCGCGCGCGACTATGATAATTATTGCTCCGAGCGAATTTCGATCGGCCGTCGGCGGGCCGATGCTCGAGGATTCTTTCCGCTCTTGTCGGCAGATTAATTCGCGATCGCCAAGCTGAACGACCACAGTGTGCAAGCACGGTGCGCGAGGGCCGCGACGTGGTGCAGATATCATTCGCTTTCCGGGCCCTTCCGGGTGCAAAGCGTCGAGGATGCCGCCCGAGAGTCGTCCTTCGCTGAGCAGGAGCAGATCTTCGGTCGCCAACCCGCCGACCTTGATCCGGAAGCGGCGCGAGAGGCCGGAGACAGCGTCTTAAACGAAACGGCCAACGGGGCCAATGACGTCAAGCATGTAACGGATTCGTTGACTTCGATCGACGGTCGCGAGATCGACGAAGTTGCGGATCACGCGGCGGATCGTCAGAGTGACGGGGAAAGTGTCGTTCGATGTGTCAAACGTGCCTGCAACATGTTCACGTGCCTCTGGAATTTCTTCGACTGGTAAGGAACATTTCAATTATCTTCCTGCATCGCTCTCCTTCCGTCCGGTCGATGATGACTGAGCGGGGAGTGTCAAATTGTCAGCGGGAGACGACCAGTGATTGATATGCTGATGTAATGTCTACAAGTGAAACGATAAATTGTAGGGAACAGAACGTCTGGCGTTTCCGTGAGTTATCGAGAAATGGCAATCTCTTGAAAGCTGAAGGTTTCCTGTTATAGCCGTTTTTAGTTTTGGGGGTGTACTGGTTAATAGAATGACAAATGTTTCCTGATGCGATTTTCAGTGTTTTAAATGGCATTCTGTGGCTTTTAGACATGTTATTGTTATATTCGTTGTTTTACATTAATCCAACGATCTAGTACTACGCATATGTTTGGGTTCATTTTCGCGCCAGGTCTTATACGAGCAGGTCCACTTTAATAAACATTTAATTATGTACGAAGCGTAGAAAATATTTATATTATCCCGTCCCGTTATTCATGAGTTATCGCGCAATTGGATTTATGCGGTCTCTTAAACGTTAAATAAAGCGCGGAACAATACGCATGTTACGCTCATACTCACAATCAGTGCTCTCGCTTGCTGCCTCATTAGCTAGGCTGGAAGTATGCATTCTTGCTTCTGCTGGCATCATTGAACATTTATTCACCGCTTCACCCACGCAATCCTGTCAATACAGACAAACAAATTGCTCGCAGCTGCTATTCTACATGAGACCCGTTAATAACCCAAGCAACGCCGTTGGCATCTTAATTACCAATATCATTGTTTTGAGAAACGTGATTTATGGTCACTTCAGTGCTAAAGTGCTGCTTCTTTTGTTCCATAGAATCAAAATATTATGGTTATAGATTACAGGGAATTGATATGCTGTTTTCTGTAACATTATTATACACAACACTATTATTACGCGTGCCATGATTAGTTTCAGGGCCATCACGATCATCCTAGTAGTATGATCATTGTCACTCAACATTTTTAGTATTACGTAATTGTCAGGCCTATCGTCAGATCGGTAGATAAACAATATCACGGCATTTAAGCATTCAAAACCTACCACTTTGACGATCTGCGTAAGGTACTCTTAACTTCCTGCTTGTTAGTGTCATTGATTATCAGTAATCTCCGTAACATTATAGGCGACACTATTATTACTGGAATCATGTTCAGTCTTAACAGGATAATCGTGTAAGTATCACGATCATTATCATAGACCATTTATGGTAGTTAATTTTCATTGATATTTCTTTTCCGAGTTGCTTGCATGTCACTGTGACTGCCTTTGGTACAGCTTTTCATTATATTATTCTACAAAGTAACCATTATCATCCACGTTATGATTTGCTTCAGACTTATCATGATCATCCTGTCAATACTCCCATTATCACCCAGCACGCATGACATTGCACAAATACTACCTTTACTCCCTACTCGGCAAATAAACGGCAAACTAATGTCAAATAAATGGGAACAACGTTCAAGCAATGAAAACTTACCAGCTTGGCTACCAGAGTACACTCTTAACTCGTTGCGTTTCAATGCCATTGTCACCGACACTGTCACCATTTCCACCGATATCAATAACGAAACCAGCCCCTGTTATTTCCACCGTCCCCATCAGTGGGCACTATCCCCGTAACCGTTAGCATCAGTGCTACCAACCGCCATCGTTCGAATCACCGCCAGTCAGTCACGCCATTGCCATCGTCACGCTTGCTTGCCGTATCGTTCGGCGAGTATCCTTTCCGCGCAATATTTCGACACGAATGAAATGGAAAAAGCGAGTATTCCATTCTCCAGCCCTGTCCGCATCCCGGCGATGTAATCAATACCGTCGGATGATTTGAGCGTTGCGAACATTTTTTTTTCTCTCCCGCCGGCCGAGCGCAGGTCACCGCGTTCACGGTTATTGCATTTCTGCATTACGCGGCACGCCGGCGAATTCGTTTAGGTTATTGTTTCGCGGGGAGAAAATGGCGGTCGACGAGGGGGCAAAAGCGTTCGCGGTAAGGTACGTTAAAAGGGTGCGAAGCCGGGGGCTAGCAAACTGCGCAGCGTTCATGATTTTCTTTCCTGCGCGTCAATGCTTCCAACGTCCAGGACTGAAGGAGAGGAAATTGAAAATGCAGCTGCAAGAGCAGAGCTTCTTACTACGATTCTGAGTTCTCGTTCCATCATCCGGGGTCTGTGACAATGAGTTGGAGGTTTATTAAAGTTTTTCACTTAATGTTTGTCCCAAAATTACGTATTGGTTCGGAATGGTGCAACATAATTATCTTCCCGCGACCATCCTTCGCCTATCTTTCTTAATCCCCCAATGATATTCTTTCTATTCATTTTTCATCTCTAGCGGTGCCCAAAACTTTCACACCGATATTTCCTTCCCGTCACGTCCTTGGGCTATAAATAAACAATACCACCTTCCACAGCCCGTATCCACCAATAGCCAACTTTGCACTCTCCTCCTTTCATGACGTTTTCTTGTCTTCAGGTAGTGCTTTTCCAGGCCGAGAATTAATTCTGCTTCATAGTTCGAATCTTTCAGATGCGCCACCTTTGGTCAATCCTGCTCGTCTACTTTGTTACCGTTTTTAGTTAAAGTTCTCCTTCTTTCCATACTTCTCCTTCACTTACAATTAGTACTGTGTACATATTCCATCCTCTTTCCATACTATAAATCTTTCATTAATTCATCGATACTGTTTCTTCGCACACCTCTCAAAATTCTAGTTCGGTTTCCTTTTGCTCACAATCACCATCCGATCCCTTTGATTCGCCAACGCGCGAACACTTAATTTATGGCTTAGTTCACACCATATTCGACCGTCGTCCGATGTAGGTATATCTAATCCGCTTGCCCTGAAACGCGTTTGTACTTGATATCCTTGCCGCAGATCTTGCATAGAAGGCACTCCCATGGAGAGGCTGCAAATGGGTTGAATGACCCTTGGGGGAGAAGCGTCCGACGATTTTATATGTTTTATAAAAAGTAACGAGGCTCGAACACTATTTTTGTGTTGCCAGGAAGTTTTACTGGGTAGGTCTCCGAAGACGAACGATCGGTGTAAAACATGGTAGCTTGGCTAATTCTCGACAGCACAATGGCGCCATCATTATTCCATTAATGGTGTGCCGCAGGCGTATTTGAGCGCAGCTTCGCTCGTCATTCATTCTTTCTTCCGCCATCCTGGCCACTGAGAAGAAATCGATACAGGTTGAGCGTCCAATGTGGTGCGGCAACAATATACACTTTATAATGGTGATTGTACTCTTTGAAGAGTGGTGGTTACAAAGAGCATACGTAACTAATTATAATTTGCCAGCGTACATTAATGATTTATATTGGAAGCTGTAATCGCAATATTGTGCTGAAGTATCGTGTTATTCTACTTTAGACACAGATACTGCAAAGTATATTCAGGTATATGAGTGACGTTCAAAAATGTATACGATGTTTAGTTTATACAAAACAAATATAGCTATTTCGTAGATAGTAGCAGTGCGTGAACTGTACAAGAAATTGGTTATGCAAATTTTTTTGCAATGTATAGTGGAGAATTTCTGTAAGCACACCGTTTGTAATTTCCAGTTTAAATTATATAGTCTAGCATGTATAGCTACGCCGCACGTGTTTTACGGCGTGTTCTGCAAAATAATGTGGTTGGTATCTTTTTTCCTCGTTTATACCGCGTGTATGCTTGATAATTTATAGTACATTAGTTTTTGTAGAGGTACATGTTACAAAGTTGATTTTTGAAAAACGCGTACGCATTATAAAATTCTGAATCCCAGAATCCGATACGAGCCCAGTGCATACATATTAGAAGGGTACGAGTAAAATTCGCTATATTTGCCAATTGTGATAATGTGATTATATGCAGAATGTAAACCAATGTGGATATCCTATTGTCCAGATCAGTACATACGCAAAATTCAAAAGAACGCAAGATCGGTTTATTGAAGAGCGAGGATTGCGCGGGAAAATTCATTCCACATTATTAATATGAATTAATTCGGCCACGTATCTGTATATTTGACCTCCTGATGTGATTCGCCGGACAGTGAGGTCACCGCAGTCCTTATTAAGATATCGGTGGATAAATAAAAAATGTGACGTCACCTATCACGTAAATTTCCCCTCTCCGCTCTCGTCAATTTTTGAGCGGGGCCGAAGGATTCGTCGCGCTCATTGATTTTCATACCCGCTCACCCCTGCCCTGTTTTAATCTCCACTCACTCGCGGGCAAATTGATTCTCATTTCTTTCATTGATATCTGCCAGCGAAACTTCCGGGCGCATATATTTGAGTTTGCGCAAGCGAATTTGCACAGTCGGCGCGCACACCCGCATACGCACTCGTACGCGCTCATATGTGTTCCAACCGGCATACGGCTTATACGCCTACGTAGGTGGATACGTTCTGCATCGCGTATGCACGAATATTTGCATGCCAGTGCGCGTGTCGCGCGAATCCCCGTGTCAGACAATAATGCTCGGATTAAATTTGTTCTTTTCATAATAGGGATTACGTTGGAAGGCGTGGCGATACGATGCTCGCTGAACAAAAGCAATCTCATGATTTAGTTAGGGCACCCTGTTCGTTACTCCCGCACATGCCTCACGATAGAAATCACTCGCGCGTACGTCGAGTTTACACTAGCGTACGCTTTTTTGCTCACGCGTGCTTTGTTCGCTGTGTATCTTCGGCGAGATGCAAATTAATGGTGGAACAGAAAGGAACAGCTGAATATACGTCTCGTGGATTTCTTTGAATTTTGTTCATTTGCACGACTTGATTCTGATTTTCGTCAGCATTCAGGAAAATATTTATCCCCTCTAAAATGTGTTTTTACCAAAATTGATTAAAGAAGGTACAGGGACCAAGAATGTTGTGTTACTTTAAAAGTTGATACCTTAACGATACTGTTTGAGAACAGCTAATTGTTGCGTAATTTACCTTTCTAGACACGAAGAATTGTCCGTAGTCATTATTGCTTGTCACGGTTTTCATGCGCAACTGGAATTGCAAATCAAAATAATGTGGCGGAGATAACGGACGCACGTATTTTTCAATGGTCTCGTAAAGAACGGAACAGCCGGAATTTAATATCTTCATTTTGTAAGAGTGATCTCCGGAAAAAGCGTTCCACTGGTCGAATTAATACAAACTACAACATGAGTTCATATCTTATATTCTCGGTGGAATCATTCGTGCAATAGATACAGTCACTCTTTTTTGAATTGTGATGTTTTACCTGCGAAAAGATTTTATCATTTTTAGAGCCTGGAGGGGGGAAATTAAGAACAAAATGTACGGAAATACAGAGCACAGGGATGTGAGAAAAATGTTATTTCTTACAGGGAATCTGCTGATAACAATGGCAACAATAATAACCATAATGATGATGATAATAACCAGAATAATAATAATCATGATAATAAATAGTAGGCATAATAGGTATAGTAACAGGTATTACTGACCATGGGCCGTACATTGACCGAATTTCCTTTAACGCATATCCTGCACGAAAATCGAATTAAATTTAAATTCATAACTGTGAACGTACACGATAATCTTTCCGGCGAACAAAATGCTCCCGATCCGGTTATGGCGCCGTTCGTCCGACGTGTCCGATCGAAATCACTCGCCCGATGAATCCAGAATCGGCGTGCATTCTCGATCTGCGCTTCTCGCGGCGCACATCTTGGGCATATTTCGCCGGAAACGGAACCGAGATGGCAAGAGCTTTCGAGCAAACTTCGCCCGGCGTAAATTCACTTTTCCCGAGTAACGCTTCTTGCGCGGTCAAGGATAATAACTTCGCGCCGGGACGGCCGTATTTCACCGTACGAGATATGCACTTCGCCGATTTCGCCCGACGTACATACGTTCGTTCCTACGGCAACGTCCGTAGGTACTGTCCGCTGGCGCGCCGGCGAGGACGCCATTTGATGCCAGTGTAAATCCTGGATCCTACCCGGCGCCAGCTGAGTTACTGCCGAAATATGGAGGACGATTTCGTAAGGTGACCAATTCGATTCTCCCTCCGGAAAAACTATCGTATCGTCTGCCTGACTGCCTCATTTGAAATTCCACTGGCTGTGAGAAGCGGAGGAAGTAGAGTGAAAACTGAAGGGATGAAGGTGGGGGTAGATGTAGAGGATCTCGCAGGCTGATTCTTATTAGCCTTCTTCTGTCTCTCTTTTTGTACAGGAAGCAAATGGTTTTACTGTCGACGATTGTTATTTTACTGTTATATATTCATTGAGCTTTTAGGTCAGTAGGGGAAGAAAAATTGGTCAGTATATTGTGTAAAAATTGTTCTGCGGTGAGGTGGTTTCTTAAAATTACTTAGAAAGTTACTATTTTTTTATAGAAACAATCCATATTTACAATGTCAACAGAATTATAAGTTAACATGACAATACAATAAAATAAATTTATTATAGAAAAATTATAATTTATTACAAAAACTGCTTATATGTGCAAATAGACTATCGATTGCCAATCATTTTGCCAAAGATTACGCATCCAACAAGATAATCTTATCAGGAAAATGTCGATCCATCGTCGAAACTAGCCGATCTGCAATGATTAGCCGTTCATTGGAAGACATTAAGGCCGACGCGCGTTGAGAATGTCTTCCGTCTACCCCAGCTGACAAATTACCAAATGACCGAATTGCCCTCTGGTAAGCTTCCGTCTAGACGTCCTTTCTGGGGACTTTCGCCTGGGCACGATCCGGAGCTTTTCTTCGCGACGTTTCCCGGCTGAAAATGCATAACGCTTTGTATGTATTTATGCATGAGCGCACGTAGAAGTCGCCAGGTAACACGAAGGGCGGCATAAACTCTGGGACCTCAAATGCGCCCTGAATTATATCCCAAATATATTCAAAACTTCTCGTTTTCTCACCCGCGGCTGGAATATCGTCCGTACGTCGTTCGTGCGCTCGCACGGCAATAAGATTTTCTACGAGGGACGATGCGAGCCAGTCTTACGCTGGAATCAAAGGAGTGGGGCTTTACCAGGAGAATACGGATACGTGCCTTGAAAAAGGATATCTCTGCCAACACGAACTGCTGTCCGGCTATCTACGGAAACGCAAAAAATGCTGCAGGGCGCGCTGAATCTTTTCTTTTTCAACACGGCACTGCGTAAAAACACAATTAGGTGCGTACGTAAAAAGGAACAGTTTGAACACTTTGTAAGGAAACGCATTCTTTATCGTTCGCGTAAAGTCCGGTTTGTGCGATGGACAACAGGCCTTGACGTGGTAAATTTCGTTCAAAATATACGTGCGACTGCGTTTGTTGCAGTTTCGGCAGTAGGTCAGATGGTAAAAAGTTGCAAACGGGGAGAAAACGGGAGACAGTACGCAGACGTTGCAAAAAGAAGGGTAAAACTGCTTCAAGTACACGGGCACAATTCTACTACCGTTTCGCCGTAAACTGGAATTACATCCGATGCTACTGATACACGACGTCAAAAATCGGAAACCCTCGAGACCGTATTAACAGTTCACTGTCTCCTCCTTCCCAGCCAGCATCCGTCCTTGACGGATTTGCTGCTCACACACACTCTCCATCCATCCACCTGCACTATCCACTCACGCATGGATGCGAGTCAGGCATAAACTTCAGCGGCTTCCAATGCGAACTGAATTATAGCCCAAGTATACCTACGAGCTCTTCCGTTTCATCCGGAACTGCTAGATTTTCCAGCTCGGAAGTACAGTTGGAACCGAGAATAGAGATGAATCTTTCGTTGTGCGTAGAGGGCAAAGAAAATGGGACGGATGCAAGTGGAAAAGGAGGAGTTGGAAAAAGTAAATAGCGGAGCCGGAAGGAAAGCGGGAAACGGTGATGGGACGGGACAGAACGGGGAGGAGGGCGGGCTGAGTTCCGGAAGGGAGGACGCGCAGGAGAAGGATCCGTATATCAGGAGTGCAAGGAATAAGGACGCGGTCGTAGGTAGGATGTAGGTAGGGCCTAGGTAGGAAGTACGTCGGAGAGTCAGGTGGAAAGGAAAGATAGAAGTGGTGCTAGCGGTGGGCAGATGGTCGTGGATACGGGGTTATACGCGGATAAACTACTTTTTTTACTCGCACTACGCGGATGATCGAGCCTCTGATACGAGGAAAGCTGACCTACCGGAGTCGTTAAAACCACATCCGCGCCCGCCGTCCGGCCAGTTGGAAACTTCATTCGGGGAAGTGCTAAGAAGATTTGTTCCGCTTGTAGGAAATGGACTCCGGGACAGAATGAGCTAGTTTGTTTACCGTCCCGAACTTTCCTACTTGTGCCCGATGCTACTTCGTCATTACCCTTTTAGCTCTTCGTCGACGGAACTGTCGAATGTTCGCACGTTGTTTCTCCAGTTATTGTGCGAGCTTCTTACGTGAGAATGTGTACTTCGAATGAATACGGATGAAGTATGGTTTTGTCACGATAACAGTGTTCATATACAGAATAACTTGTAAGCACGCTATGTTTAAGTAACGTACTTAGCGTTTCCGCAGGAAACTTTCATGTAATGGAAAGGTATGTTTAATGTTGTCCGAAGTGTTTGTGAGTGGCAAAAATCATGCCAAAGAGATGTTAACAAAATGTTTTATGTTCACCCAAGGAACACAGAAATATATTTTGTGTGTAAATTTACAAATCTTTATCTCTGGGCGACTGAAAAGTGTGTGACGAGAATGTTTATCTAGTATTAATGTTTAATCAATTTGCTTAACTAATTATTTTTTATGTTATTATTTGGTACTGCGTACTTCATAACTAGATCATTTATAGTAAATAAGTGCGAAATGATTAGATAATTATCCAATATGATCGTTTTAACACATCACTATATTTACTTTTATACCTTATTATAAAGCTGTATCCGGTTTAAATAAATTTCACAGTGTTATTCAGTCTTTCATATCCTGGTTGTCTGTATACTAGCTTTTTGTTATCAGCCGAATGAAGTAAGCGAGAAACGAACAATCCATCTTACATTCGGCTGGCTAGTAATGATAGTAACTAACCATAAGTTTGAATAATTGCGTTACTTTGCCTTCTCATACAATTTCAAACAAACCGCAGGAAATTCTACTACCAGTTAAGGTACTTACTATGAATTTCATTAATTTTAATGCAATTTTTCTATTGGCCAGAAGGCACTTGATCACTGTACGAAGCTCTTTAGTCATTACTACATTATACGCTTGCTTGTAGGAAAACATTTAGCAAACGTGTATAAATGCGCTTATTAAAAAGTACGAAGAATACAAATGATAATCACACCGCTACACCGTGCTCCACTCAACTACCCTCCGCGTTCTCTGTTTCTGTTCAAACATACTTGACCTACATCGCACCGCAACGTGCGATACAGCAACAATGCTCTTTGCCGCTCATTGCCAAGCGTCAAAAGACAAAACGCATTCTTACAAACTCAACGGTTGCACCTCATTGAGTCACTTTGAAGAACGCAGTTCTTTTCAAGCTTCGTATATGCGATTCAGCTCACGTGAAGGACAATATCCACCTAGCTTTATTCTGTCGAACAAAGTTGAGGAGGGATGGTCCGAGCACTCATGAGAAAAATGACTGGAGATCGGCAGAGAGGCCGAGCGGTTGAATGCGGGAGGGGGAGGGAGGAGAGATAGGAAAGGAAAGGGATGAATTCTGGAACCTCGAGAGGGGGTCCATTTCGTTTGAATTTTGCTCTCGGGACTTTCGGAGAGACATTGACGTATACACCTATATGTCGCCCGATGGAGCGTTCGCGTATCGATCTAAACCACACAACGACCTTCATACATGCTCAGCGGCTTGGTCAAAAAGTGTCGCGGTAGTTGAATTATAGCACGTTCGGCTAATGGCCGTAATTACAGGATAAACTTGCGGTTTTCTATGCCGAATTTGTGCGCCCGCGCTCGCCCGGCTAATCTGATTAAACATTTCGTGTTAGCGGGTGCATACTACTAAACCCGACTGCGAACGCGCCATTGGATAAAGCAAGGCGCTTTTGTAATCTACACGTACTTATGTACTCTCTCGACGCATAGAAATTGTTAATGGCATGTTATCAGAGATTATCAATGATTATGACTGCAGCATGCGTGCTTTCAGCTGTTCGGATGATGGTGTGGTACAGTATTAGTGATTCTACTACGTTTATGTAAATCGTGCTCGTGCCCATTTAACCGCAAGCTCGGAAATATAGTTATTCTTTAAACCTTGCGGTTAGGCAAAGAACAACTAGTAACGATTATGCTGCAAGGGTACGTTAGATATGGAAATAATGTTGATATGAATAATCAGGTTGAATATTTTGTGTTGATGATGTATTCATGCTACCATGGATAGTGGTGATAGGAAATATTAAGTGGCAGCCTGATATTTATACGTGGAGTATTCAAAGGCAGGGGACCGTCAATGGCAACAAGGCAAGTTCGAGGCATCTGCATATTATATCGATATGAGAAGTACGATCTTCTCGACGGCAGTGCCATCGAACTATGTGGTGAATACTTGCCAAGACCAGGCTGTCTGATTATTCGAAACAATACGGAAACTAATTCGCCAAGCATTGGTATTCGGATGAGCTGTACGTGGCAGATTCCATAATTCAGACTGCATCCGTGTAGATTTGAACAACTAGTCAGGGGGTGGCGTGATTTCTATTGTTGAAGAATAATTTTGCCATTAAATATAGTGGTTTCTGTTGCAGCACTAAATGATTGCATATCGTTAATAATTATGTGTTGCAACGTGTAAATCTTACTAATGTTAATTAACGAATATTATTCACATTAGTATTATGGGAAAGCGGAGCTTTATATAATGTGTATTTAATTTACTATGATCCCATTGCACGGCGAATTATAATATTTCAAGCACATTGCATCTAAGACGGAATCTGCTGCAATATCTGTAATGTAGATGTCTCGTTTACAATCCCACGCCGGATGTACAGCAAGTTTCGTGCAAGTTATCAAGTGTGCATAGAGGTCGATTACTTTATAACGACATTTACCTTCGCATGGCAAGTTAATGTTTTACTTCCAGCAACGTCTTTACCGTGAATAAAATATCATCGAAGAACAAATAATAATGTTCAAACAAAAAATGACATTTTAAATAGAGCAAACAAATAATTTGTTCAACAAATCATACGTTATATAAAATATACAACTCTCGATCATATTTTTATGCATAAGTCAATTCAACAACAGTTTAATATGACAGCAAAACGATACCATTAATATAATCTAAGTTTATAATTACATGATGACCAATACACGATTTTCAATAATTGAACATTACTGTACATTGAACCAGGTTAAGATGGATCGTCAATTTTACTGCATCGCAGTTCTTGTACCTTATCCAAACGTACGATCTTGTTTTTCACCTCGCTGTCTTTACTTGAATTGTCTGTCGACCCCAGTCGGGTTCCCAGCCGGTGATAAATTCTACGGAAGGTAAAATTAAGAGGCGACACCGAGTGAGTTGTTGTTCCAACCTTCACCGCCGAAATTCCTACTCCTTGCCCTTCTTCTACAGTCCTTCCTACGCTCGCCATCCGCAGAACTTCCCTCCGAGCACTTTCGATCGAACCGCTTCGTGCATCCATTTACGTAGGAGTTACTACCGAGCGGTATGCAATTTTATTTTACCCCGTCTTCCAATAAACTTCCATATCCTCTCTCGTTGTTAACGTCTCCCTCCCAGTCCCCCTCATCCCCTCTGAGCCCTTTTCTACTTCCATCCTTGTCTCCCAGTTTCCACCGTGCCGATTGTACGCCATGAGCATAAAGTTCCTCGATAAATTTCTTCGACGCGTGCAAGCCACTACTGCAGCCGCATGAAGACGGAGTGTGTGGGTAGCTAAGGGAGGGGGTGGAGATGGGGCAAAAATCCAGAAAGAGGAGGCGCCATAGGTGGGGCATATAAAAAGGTTGTGAAAGTATATGGACGATGGAGAAAGAAGTCGGCGAAGTGGTCCGAGGGGTGGAAGGAGGGATGGGGGTGGGTAGGGCAGCCTTATCGTCCGTCGTGGCATATTGGTGGCTGTAAATATGTCCCCGGTCAGCCATGTTTTTCCCTATTTTATGCGGTTCTTTTGAGCGCCGCTCGTAATCCGTGGGACGCCTTTCGAAAAATTAAAACAAAAACCTTTGCGCGACTAGCGCGCGGAGAAATGGATGCGGGCTAGATTTTGATTGAGATATGGGAGGGTGTAAGGTGAAGAGGGTGTGAGAAGTGCGGGAGGGGGAGGGGGGGCGGTGAGAGAGAAGAGTGTGTAGGAGCGTAGAATGACTGGATCCGCATTGAATGCGCCGACGGATCGAGTTATATCCTCTCGATATGAGAAGGGGAGAGCACACACTCGAACGGCTTACGCGAAAAGCTTTCATGGCGGATGCAAAAATATTTGCGAGTTCTCGTAGAGAGCCCCTTTTATGTCTGTACATCGATTGTACTGTGCATCTGAATACCACCGTTTCCCATCTTAGTCGCTCTCTGTCCCACCGCGTCTCTCTCGCATATTTTCTGCCTCTCAAAGTTGTCTCACTTCCCTCTTTCTCTCTTTCCCCCTCCTACACCCCCCACCCTTACTCCCCGTTTCCCTTCCTCTTCATTTTCCTTTTACATTTTTCATCCCTTCGCGGTGGCCCATCCACTCTCCTCCCTCCATCCGCGTTGTCCTTCTTTGGCGGCGCGTATTTTCTGCCGTTATCTCATTCTCTCCCCTGTAACTCCCGTTTGCTCAACCGTCTTCCGTCTTTTTTCACCGAACCGGGCATTTTACAGAGATTTTGTGGAAAGGGTAAGCCGACGAGCGCACATTGGGGTATTTGCTCCGAATAGGCGGACAAAAATATTTTTTTGCTTTTATTGCATTTAATCGATGTAGTTGGTCACATTATGAGGTTCTAAGTATATCATAGAAATTTTATGAAAAAAAAATCATTTTTTCATGTAAATTGTCAAAAAAAATCGTCGTTTTTACACCTTTTTCAATATTTATTTGCACCTGTATAGCTTGGTATGTGTTATTTGAAAGATAAAATTGTGTTAAAGTTTGATCGATAAGTATATAACTATCATTTATTAGGAAAACATTATTTATTAAGATAAAGTATGCTTGAGACACGCGCTCGATATAGTAAAGACTGTATGGCTTGTCTCGAAAGATTACTTTATTAAATTGTCTACACACTGTTGTTACAAATAATGTTTATATACACGATAGTGGTAGGGTAGGGTGGCATAGCTACACTTTAGGTATGCAGATGTGCATACCAGTATGCTAGAGATGGAAGAGTTCTGGGATGTCTTTATTGTGTCTCATAGTGACCAATGAGTATTGGAAAGGTCAAGAAAGGGCTGCTTTATTACGCATTTTAACCTATTCGCCATACGTGCGGTTAACAATAACCCCAACCATAAATAACGGGTTTGGCCAGCAAGGGTACCGAACAAAGTACATGTTTAATCGGTAACATAGCCTTGGTTATTGAGTGGCAGTTCTCCGGAATCTTTAGGTTCGTCATCTTCGTCATTGTTACTTTCGACTGAAAATGTTGTTGATGCTGCAGACTGTAATAAGTGCTCAGCTTCAGCTGAAAGGCTTTTGCGGCCGCCCGAGACGGTTTGTCACTACGGGTAGCTCAACGTTTCCTCGGAGCCATTCTTTATTTTGTTTAATAAAATCTTCATGTTTTCTATGCGCTGCTGCCCATTTTTCTTTTAGACGATTCATAAAACCCTTAATCGTGTCGATTATTGCAATCCTCTGTTCGTCTGAGCAATTTTCACGATTAAGTAAGATATTTTTCATATGTTCTAATTTTTCATCATTATTGCAGTCTTTTTTTTTGTTGCATAATGCTATATAACTCATTACGAGTAACTAACTTGACTCCTGATGAGCCTAGTACCAAACATAACAAGTGTCTTTGAGAAAGAGACAAAACTTGAAAATGACCGTTTGTTACAAAAGTGCTTGTAAAAGTCGCACCTGCAGCTACCTGCAGCTGATTCTTTTTGCGCTCGAAAGTAGAGGCTTTACTCTAACAGAAGACACCAAAATCATTTCCGGCCCAGCCCGGCCACTATATCAAAATCACTTTTGAAAATTAACATTTGTGCGAAAACTTCTTTCTTTACGTGCAACTTTTCGAAGCCCTCTAACTCTTTCACTTTCCAGGATATTTCAAAATTTCTTTCACGCCAGTAAAGTACATACCTTGCTGAGAAGATTCTATGTTTGACATAATAAAAATCTGTTTTAAAACACTTACAAGGCACAAACAAACTTGGTGCGGTCGCGAGACTCTCCGTGAGCGATGCGCCCACTGAAAGCGACCGTCAACTTTGAACTGACCATACGGCCCTACCGGGCTTATGACTTCAAATTCCTTACTACCTCATATTCTCCCACTATTTAGCTATACACTCCAAAAAAAATTTTCACGCTACCTCAAAATTGACAAAATTCAATTTTGTCCGCCTATTCGGAGCAAATACCCCACTGTGGAGCGATGCGTTGAGAATGACAGAGCACGTAACTGCGAAGCTTTCGGAAAATACTTGATCGTTTGTCCCTGCGCTGTCTGCGAATATTGTGCGCACACGGCTTCGGTTCTGTATACATATATATGTAAATTCCGAGGCGTTAATACGTACCGCGACATAATTATTCATGACGAGATGCGAGGTGTGTGTGCGTTATTGCGAAGCGATAAATACGCGACAAATGTGTTAATAAACACGAAACGTAGATGGGCATGTACATATATGTGTAGCACCTGATGAACATGGATTCCAACTGTGCACTTAAGGCAAAGTCGAATGATATTGGCATGTCAAGACTGATTTCTTTGTAATCGCATGTCGAATGTTTCGAATAATTAATTTGAGCACGTGTAAACGGACTGCATTTAATTTAGCTGATTGTAGTAATGTCGGGCGAGTTTGTTGAGATATAATTCTATTACAATCTGCATAAAGTATCGTGCAATTAATATCGCTACAGGGTGTTCATTCTATACAATTGTTTCAATGTAGTTTAATTGAGTTGTTTCAATTTCCTTTTTTAACAAATTCTTAATTAAAGTTTTTTATTATTCAATATTACCTGCGGTCTAACTACTTCCTACTTTTGTTTCGTTAGTTTATTATTTTTAGTTTACTGACTGCAATTATGAATATTTCGTAATTGAGGTTTTATAGATATGTCCTTAACTGTTTTTCACTTTCATCATTACGTGAAACGAGACTTTTGAAGTGATACAAAAAGTCTTGGTACATACGTGCACGTGTAAAAATTGCAATTTATATCGAGCACCGAATTTTATTACATCCCAATAAGGCTTTCGCGATATGAACGTCGATAGAGTTTTTCCCGTCGACAATTTTCCGCTCGTGAGAGCGGCGACACACGCGGCTGTAAAAAGGACTTTTTATCGCAGGACGGCGCTCAATGCTCGATACGCATCAGTCGACGGTCTCTCATCGACACACGAACGTCTCACTCAAACATAGCCCCACGCAATCTTTTCAAGCTCCACAAAATTACGTTCCAAGCCTCAAAACTACATTCTTCATCATTTTCATATCTACAAATTTGTAGTACGATCTCGATACAGCTATCGGCGTCTAAAAATTTAGCACCGAATGTCGGTACTGCTTCTCCACACTACTCGTATGAACCTCGATAGTGCTTTTCTGGCAGAATTTTCGGCGTGCTTCCGAAAAGGACTCTTGATCGATGCATCGAACGACGTGCCATCCCCGGCGTCCATTTTATCGATGGGGGCACTGCCGATACGCGGGATTCCCATGCCGAAAGTTGTCGGGTGCATTCTGTGCATTACACGTATGCATAATAGGATCCTGCTCGTGCAATTCCTCGCGGCGGCGCGTGCGTAGATCGTGCAAGTTCGCACAATGGAAAGCAGACGTTATAGTGCTAGACCGTGAGTGGAAAGTTTCCCCCTTTGTAATCCTGCGCAGATTTGAAGGGCGGCTGTTCGCGGCTGCTTTATACGCCGGTTTCCCGCGGTAAAACGACGTTCACCCCCTCTGCCCCTAACTTTTCCACCCCTAGCAACCGTTCGTAATTCGCTCCCTCTTGGCATCGGGCGATATTCCTGATATTCGGCCTTGCTGCTCGATTATCGGCCCGTTCATATTACCCTATCGGAGTAATCGATTCCAGTTCCAACGGCGGTGCAATGAAGCTGGTTCGTCCGAATTTGACCTTGTTTTAGTACAGTTCCGTAGGACCACTTAAGTGGAATGAGTGTTATACGAAGTTGTGTAGGTGCGCTTTACCGATATTATTTTCAATCATTTTCTTGATATATTGCGTATCGTATACTTTTGAGGGCATTGGTTTTAATTCACGAGTACTTTCAGCAATATTAAAGGGAATCGTGAAGGGAATATATGATGCTTCGTTAGATGTTGTTATGTACTGTTTATTCATCCTTTATTCAACGTACGCTATCGAGAATGTCGTATCTGCTGCGTTCGCTGACCAGCAAAGCAGTTGATATTCATTATGCATGAGTTAAGAAAACATCGGACGAATGGTAAACTGTAAATTGCAAATTCATGGCGTATCGACGAAATTGCGAATTAAGCACAGCAAACAAGCGGGGGAAATCGCGGAATTGAAAATGGCGATGCTGCTTGTGATAACATTTCTATACGTTCTTCTGATGTTTTCCGCGGCGCGGTGTATTCTTTAAATCAAATCGGGAAAACGTCATGTTGCATTGTCAGCACTCTGACATGACCTGATTCGACGTCATAAGAAAAACGATCACGGAAGATGCGAGCATTAATAAGAAAATATCGTCTGTGAACAACAGATGCATGTCATAAACATCTTCCATAAAAAAGTAGACCGCACAGATTAAACCTTAATGCTAATTTTACCTTCGAACTGGAGCACGTTTAAAAATTTATACAGTATCAACTGTACCTATATTTTCCGTCAGTTAAAGGATTGCAGAGGTAATCAATTATAACTTACGCGTGAATTCTTAACAATTTGAATACAATTACCCATACAAATATCAGGGCAATTTAAATATATTCCGCCTGGCTCGATCAGTTCATTAGTTATCCCAGTTTAATGATCGAATTCAAATATTCTTGCGACCGATTTTCAATGGACCGTAATTTATATAGACGTAATCACAATCATAATTCATCATATTCATATCACTTCTGCTTTTTAGTATAATTTTAAATCGAGTGTGAATAATATGCAGGAAGTTCATCTGAGCGTGAAAACCTTTTTATGAGTTGTGAAATAATTTCTCTGTAATGCAAACATTCTTACTAGTCTCTCATATACTTATAATAGGTATTATAACAATCAGATGAAATGTGCATCGAAAAACAAAGAATAATTCCATCACTCCATTTTTTTTAATTACGCAATGCATTGAATGGCTGTCGAATATTCCTGCTTACTTCAATCAAACAATTTGCTTACTTCCGGCTGCGGTACACTTAAGATGCAAGTGAGCGGAAGGAAAATAAAAATAGAGAATGCCAATGCCTGCTACCCTCGTTAATGAACATAACGCGATACCAAACATGCGTTTATTAAGCGACAAGCATCGTATTACCCGGTAGTTAGCGATTATTGCAGATATTCAAACTCAATTACGCGCATGTATTGCAACACAGTAGCGAGCCACTATGAAAACCATGCACATAGTGCTACTATCGACTACTCGCAATCAGCGACCACTGACCCTTACGTGTCACGATCGAAGGTCTTATAAGCCTTCGCGAAGAGCAACGCTCTGGAAATAACCGCACAGTATCCACTCAACATGCAATATGCATTATGCCTTCGTGCTCGGTCTACCTACCAGCGACTCCAGCAACAAAATAGCACCCTCGCTTACAAACATGTTTTTGTTATCGTGGCGACGTGTATGTCAACACGTATAGTGAAAGTAAGGCAAACTTGCGCGTAGCCAAAAATTCGCAAACCTCGAAGCAATTGTTCCATTCAAAGACGTCAACCCCTCGCATACTGTTACGAGACGAAAGGATTAAAACAGTTTTCGTGTTTTGTTGACTCGATTCGATGTTGAAGGACACGGTTTCAGTAGCAAGTTACGATCGGTTCCGAAAGTTTGGTCAGCCAAAGGCAGACGTTCAGTATCGCAACAACCGACGACGTTCTTATACTTAGGAAGTTATTAAGTAACTTCGCACCGGTCATCCCGGTTAATCCCGAAGAGGATTAGGCTGGCCAATGGCGTTATATTCGAAGGGTGCGCATACAGAGCCGGTAACGAGAAATTAATTTATGCGAACGGTCTCTGCAAACAGCCTCGACGCTCGCTTAATCCTCCGATGTAAGCGGCGGGCATAAAATCCGGACTCTCGCGGCAACGACTGCCGTTATAAAATTTGCCGATGCTCCATGGGTCATATCGTTTCCCACATGTGGCTATAAACGGTCATGAGATGGATATGGTTCGAGTCTGCCCGGATTGCTATGATCCTGGACATTTGATCACTCGCCGCTCGGGTTGCCGCACTTCTGCTTTTATCGGATTTCACTTTCAATTAATGACAAGAGTACACTTTAATGAAAAGAGAGACAGGTACACTGGCATATTGCCTACATATAATATTGAATAGCGTGGTATCGTTGTATGTGAAGGAACATTATGTGCGATATGTAATAGTTTTTTTGCTGCTTTGCATTGTCGAACAGTTTAGCTCGTTGAAGTCTGCTTCTACTAATTATACTTACCTGTGTATAGCATATTGTAGTTACCCGCATTCTTTTAATGTCGTACAGTGTATTTTGGATGTGGTTTTGTAAAGATAGAAGGTAAATTAATATTAAGTGATTGTCCTCTTATTTTGTATGCAAGTTTGTATTTTGATCGTACATAATTTTAATGACGGCAACTTAGTTGTTGACAATTTTATTTTCATTTTTGTGGTGAATTTGATTAAATGCTGTTTAATGGGATAAGCTGAAACATTGTATTAAAGTAAATCGTTAATTTATCTTTTGAACTTTATGTCCATATAGAAGAAATTACAGTGCAGAAAATATATCCGAATTTATGGTTGTTTTTTATTAGACGTGACAGGTTTTGATACAAAAGTGTATGTAACGCTTGAGTGTGGTATTATATACATTTTAAGATAATGAAGCTTTATGTTCAAATCCCAAGGCCATTAAGCAGAATGCATGTTGATATGTTTACTCTTGAGTGCTGCTTACTTCATTAAAAAAATAAAAGAGTTGTGATACAAAAAGTTAACTGTCATCTAACTACTTTTGTAAAAGTACAAATATACATAACGCAAAATATTTCACACAAAATTGTCCAACATATTATTTGCATGTTGCTGGCATTATGTCAATATTGTTTTGTTTCCAAGATAACCAATCTCTATCAATTTAATTAGCGTTACTTCATTTGATGAACATGACCTAATTTGTAACCATTGCGTATCTTAATCAGTAATGTTCGAAACGTCAATCGTTTAAATGATGGATATTCAATGTTTCCATAAATGAATTTATTTATACTCAGACACGAACAGTAACACGTCCATAAAACTAATACATTTTGGTAACTCTTCGCAATTATTAGGTTTGAAACCTACAAATTCGTACAGTTGATGAAGACAAGACGCTAGAAAGTTTTAGTACCCTTCACAAACGACCACATGTTGGAAATAAGCGCATAAACTTAATTTGGCGTGTGACGTGCATCGCAGAGTAGTTGGCAGACAGTCAAGTGTCTCCAACGTGCGTGACGTAATACGAATTTACGTCATTCCCTACTTTTGTTTCCAATGAACCGTATGATTGTTTCGAACGTAACTTAATGACACGGCTAATGCTCGTTGCAGTCGCGCATGCAACTATAGCACAATACATCAAGTGTAACATAAATGATGTGAATAAAAAGAAGCACACATTTACGTCCGAATAAGAAATTTCTGGTATTTTATGAGATAATTTATAAAATACTGTTAAATTTATTTTAACTGAAAAGGTGGAAGAAATATTGAAAAACAATATACAATATGTCTCTTAAACGGAAAAGTGTAACATCTGCATTAATGCATTATGCAGCCAAAAGCTGAATTTACGGTACTTAAATACGGGTTCTGTTACATTTTCAATTAATGTGGAAACTATATCGAGCTTAGCTTCATGACAGCATTGATGTCAGATATAACTAAATTGTTAATTAAACCGGACGGGATCAAACAAAAATCAAATTCTTTATTTTTCTAAAATTTTGGCCTTGTTTTACCTCGACTCTTCTTACATTTTCCGTTTAAACTCGACGCAAGACCCGTACTACGAGCTAATAGTGTTATGTGTCCTTCCTATGACAAAATAACAGTATTTTACGAGCTGCATCCTCAACGTACAGCGATTAAATTACAGGCACACGAAATTATAGACATGCCCTCCTTAATGCAACTCCACCGTCAACCCACTCTCTCGTAAACTGTATTGACGTATAAGAAACATACTTGCATTACAGTCGTAAATGTTACATCAAACGTATCCCGTACACTAACCAGCCATAATCCTACAATGCTCTTTACATCGACATCATGCCTTACGGCTACAAATCATATCGTTATCTTTACATAAACACCAAATTCGTGTACTATCAAATTGACAAAACAGTAATTTCCGTTTCGTATTGTGAAATAAAACTCATATTTTATATAAAAAAAAACAGACTTTCATTAACAACGTAATTTACATCTTGTCCCGTAACTAAAATTCGTTTAACATCAAATTTCAAAATGGATTATGTTTTAACACCGACAGAAGTTTATCGAAAAAAAAAATTAGAACGTTACCGACATTTGGAAATCGAAAATACGTTCTTGTCAATACCAAATCCTACATTCTTTCACGTCACTGACAGGCTCGCGAGTATGTCCTTACGGCTGTGAAAGTAATGTCGACCTGAGAATGCTCACTGAGAAACTGTAATTGTCGAATTTTGAGGCGTCGGAATGAAATGTCTCGATAAATGTCAATGTCCCGCGCCTCAGGCAATTCCGGACGACTAAATCTTGACACACCGCCGGGCACGTCAACGACGCGAATGCAGGCGAGTCGCGAATTAAGGACACTGCTATCAGAGGCTGACTTCCGACTTCCGTCGTGCCCGCTGTCGATGCTTTATCACAGGCAAGAAGCCACCTTAATATCTTAAAGTTCCGCCGGGGACTTTCGGTCATTACCGAGCGCAGCGTTCATTCCGGCAGAACGATGCTCGCTTAGAAATAACGAGTTAATGCCGTCATTACTTTTCCAGCCGGCTCCCTCCCCCTCCCGGCCCGTCTCCGCTCGTTCCTGATTATCCGAGCAGATAAGGTGAATCGTAAATCATCGCTCAACCACCGTGACTGGTAACTTGGACCAGCAGTACGGACTGTTACACAGTTCCGCCGCAGTAATCCCCAAGTTTCCTACTCAAGATCGGAAACTTTATTGTTATAATATTCCGTATCGTCGGACGCTAGTCAAGCTTTTAGTCAAACATCGCATTCCTTCGGACGGCAACTGCGATGGCGGGATTACGCGGGATATTGTCAAAATGTACCTTCTTGAGAGATGTGTACTTCTTCGGAAAGTGTGGAAAGTTGTGAGGTTGGTATAGAATTATGCTGCCGCAGCAGGATTGCTGTTGAATCTAAGGTCGTCACGGAAGGGTGTAAAGCGTGGTTCGGTTATCGGAATACGCGGATGGCACGCAGAGATGCTGTTTTCCTTGTAGAGAACAAGAGGGTAAGTGCTTTGGCAGAATGATGTAGAGACTGTGGCTTTAAAATGTTGTGTGTCTGAAGAAAGAAATAGAGATAGCGACGGGAAGAAAAATGGGGAATGAAATGTTTATAAAAATGAGGTTGTCCACAGGACAGAAGGATCAAATATAATGTAAGGTTGAACGGAGGGAACAGTGGATTCTGCTAAGATTTTGGGATGAAGTATCGTGGTTGGAACGAATAATTTGTGATGAAAAGGATATGATTTAATAGAGTGATTAAATGTGATATCAATTTAGGTGTTGATAAAATTGTTTGTGAATTTTTAAGGGCTGATGATCCACTTTTTGAAAATGGTAGTTGTTACTGAATCGCATATAAAGGTGGGATTGCACCTAAATAGATCCATACGTTCTACAGACTCTTTTAGTGTTTTTCAACTATCGTAATCACTTTTTCCTTTACGTATCTCATCAATTGCTAAACAAGATATTCGGTAACAAAATGATTTATAAAAGGAAAATCATTATTGGGACTAGTCGGACAAATCAAGATACATCTAACGTCGAGTGTTTTAGTATTAAAAATCGAAGGGTGATTAAAGTCGGAATTATATAATTTGTAAATTTGTTAACGTTGTTGATCATGAAAATATGTTATTCTTGCTACATTAATGCATTCACAAATTCACAAATCATTTCGCCCTAAAGAACCTTTTTCACCGCGAAATAGTATACTTATCCAATATGCAGCTACCGTTTCCGTTACTGAAAATGTAAAATATTTTACGTTCAAGTTGCGTAGCATTTTTGAAGTAGCATAAAGCAGGTCCTACGAACGCCCCTGTGCTTCACAATTAGAAGTTAATTACCGTTCCTAATTAGTTAACCGTGGTCCAGAATTCCTTGCCGGAATCGTATTGCGGTACTTCGATTCCTTGAAGTCTACTTATTGAGTGTGCATAAATCGGCGAGTTGCAAACTTGAACGCCTCACTTCAAAATCGTTCGACGTTTATAAGGGCAATTTAAAATTGTTCCGTCTGACTCGATCAGTCCATTAGTTATACCAGTTTAATGATCGAATCCAAATATTTCCGCGACCGATTTTTAATGCACCGTAATTCATATAAACGTAATCACAATTATCAATCAGTCAGATTCGTATCACTTCTGTTTTTTAGTATAATATTACACCGAGTGTGAATAGCTGTGTAGATTTTGGTGAAACTTGGTTTTGCTGCAATGGATACGGAGGTGTTTCACGCAAGTAAGTGTGAAATTAATGGGGCTATACCCTTTTAGTTGAAATGGCGGTACTAGAATTCACTTGCGGCTGAATTTTGAAACTATGCAGATAATTCAATCGCAAATTGGTCTCGTCCTTCCACTACGCAGATGACTACACTATATATGCAGTATACGGAATCCATAATGTATGTCGTCATGAATTACACGAAAATGTACGAAAACTTTGAATTTTTCGAAATATTCCATAGTAGAAGCTTACAGACACGAAAATACATCAGTAGTGAGAAAAACACTGGTTT
This sequence comes from Anoplius nigerrimus, assembly GCA_914767735.1. Lineage (NCBI taxonomy): Eukaryota > Metazoa > Arthropoda > Insecta > Hymenoptera > Pompilidae > Anoplius > Anoplius nigerrimus. Next base: position 17,192,593 of record OU612085.1, on the reverse strand, counting down.
TGCTTTAAATTAATATAAAAATCTGTCTATTCAAGAAGTAGAATTTAAATTAGTAAGTACTATATTTCATAACCAGTCACCTTGCAATTCTCATATTGTGTTCGTATTACCATATAAAACAATAATTCAAAATTATATAATTAATCCCTTAGTCGCTAATAACCTTGTTGTTGATGTGACTCAAAACCACGAAATAAAAAAAAAAATAATTCAAATCGATTACTAAAGCTGATATTTTTCTTCTTTCTTAACACTTCCCTAAAAACCCTTCTTACACACATCAATATCCAAACAACATAAAACCACGCAGACTACCTCTATAAACAGATGAACCACCATCCGTATTAGAAACGACCCAATTTGCCAGCTGCGCCGGATGTTAAGCGCGGAGGAAGGAAGCAGTTATTATGCCACCGGTTTGAGCTTATCAAGGTTGCAACGATCGATTCGTCGATCGCTTAACCCTGACAACTGGCTTGGGCATCGAATGCTCGCCCGATATCCGAGGATCAATTAGTCCTGAAGCAGCGCATAATGGTCCTACCGTTAATTATAAAGCGACAGCTGCTTGTCGGCGCTCGCAGCTTCCACGCGTCAATTATTCCGATCGTTGCGACAGCTAAAGATCGTCAATGCCGAACAATTGCCAAAACGACGAAGAAGAAAGGAAGACTATTCCCGTCCTGCCGCGAATTTCTCGACCTCGCGAAGACACACGCTTCCCAGCCAGCCTCTTGCTCGGAAAGCAGCCGCAGTGTATCTCGTGTCGAGCAGCGTTGCTAGGCAATAAACAACGAGCTCTTCTAGTCAACAATGAAGATTCACGCTGGGAGACACGCGTTTCATGCGACGCTGATGGGACGCGCTCGTGATTAGGATTTAATGAACGCGACCGAACTTGCGCCGATTAGTTATTAATTTCTCGAATCCTCGTCAGGGGTCGGCGAAAGGCGCTTGCAAGTTTTAATAGCCATCAAAGCTCGTTGTCAACCTCTGTGTCAGAGGATGGCTGGGTGAGAGTTATTGGAATTGCGGTGAGTCAAACGCAGCGGCTAATGAAAAGATGATTTGGGACAAACGTAGTGTACGTGCTGGTGGTCCTTGAAGTGTAAGTGAAATATTGGAGGAAGTTTAGCCAATTAGATACTTTAACTTAATGTAAGAACTAGTTGTTTTATTACTTTGGTCTAGATCAGTTTCGCAAGCATAGACACATATGAATTGAGAATTATGAAGTCTGCGTAAAATATCTAGCGAATTTGAATGAATACACAATAATATTTCTCTGACGTGTATTGTAATGACATGAACAAAGATATTATATTATTTTCGTTTAGGCAATTTTTGTAAATAGTGGTACGAACAATGGTTATCAGGAACTTTTGCTTCAATAGGTGACCTTACAACACTTTCAACGCTTTTCACGATATATGCGTTGGAATGGATGAAAGGTCGTTGATTAAAAGTTTTAATTGGGGTGGCGCCGAAAATAGACAAGGCGTGTTGTCTAGCGATCTAAGTCAAACATTCGAGGCAATATTTGTATGCATGTACGCGTGTATCAAGAGCCTTTTGTGTCATTGAATGGTTACAGCTCGCAGGCATTAATTAGCACAAGCTAATTTCGATACTTTGACGGTGGCATTTATCGGAAGTGATGTTAATTCATCGAAAGATGAAATCCATTCCGCGGCACAAGGCCAATAAATATAGAGTTTACTTTTATTTAATCAAAACAAATAATACATTTAAAAAAACGCTAAAATACTGTACCAGAGTTTGAGCGATAAATTGGGATATAGGGAAGGTAGGCGGTTGAAAATTAAATTGTAATTAGCAGCAAACTAAACGGCGCGGCGTAGTCAAAGGTTAAAAGAGTGAAGCATGAACTGATAGAGACTATCTTAATGAACTTATCGTCTGATGCTTCCGCGCGTTTAGTACGGCACCGCAATTTGTAAGTTTAAATGGTCATGTACGTCAGTCGACGCTGAGGCACTAATTTCTGGTGCATCGTGGCGCATCGTGAAAGCCTAATTTCTGTCGGTCTGACTCGTCTAAAGAGCTTAGCGAGCTTTTGCGCCGTGATTCCATACGTACGTTTATCGTGCAAAAGATGCGCCCTTTAAATTGGGACGGATTACATTGGCTATACTTAGCAAAAAAGTTAAGTAATTCTTGGGTTTTCATGAAAACGAGTCTACTGATATGGTGTCTAATTATTTAGACGTATCTACTAATTAAATTTAGGCTTAAGTGTCTGAAACGCGTCTCAAACTTGTGATTAGAATCGAAGCTGATGTTATTATGCGTGGAGACGTAGAGCTTAGATTTGCGTAGTTATGCAAGTAGTCATATAAAGTATTACCGTGTACGAGACAACTAATACAGAAGAACTTTCTTCCTTGAAGCATAAATCGATAATTTGACCCAGTCTTTAATCCCAACTTATAGAGTTTAATACATTCTCTATCTTTTTGTTATGAAAATCAACGTTTCCACTTAGATAAATTTCGCTTCGCCATCATAAAATGTATCATATCTCTGATAAATGCCATGTAAGGTATAAAATCATTCTAGATTCGACTAAATAACAAAAAAGCGTTATTCATATGCCCATAATTCTCAATTGAAACTTGTCATAAGCGATGAGGACCGTCGTATCCTCTCAATTAAGCCTGTCGAAAAATGAAAGATTCAATTTACAAGTAATTTAGCGAGCAGCCCGTTATCGGCGAATTGACACGAAATGACGAAAACTATTTCAACCGCAGGGAATCGCGTTGTTCGCCGACATGGCGGAAGATATTGGATATACCCGAAAATGTGCCAGTTCGATCAACGCTGCGTCTGCGGGCAACCGCCGCGCAATGCATACACCGCTCACGGCAGGGACAAAAAGTATTTTTAAAAGTCCAAATCAACCCGAGTTAATTGAGTTCGGTGCCGAATGCTAAACCCCCGACGATGTACCCTGGAAGCTTAAACGCTCGTGCGTGTCCGGTCGGCTCGGCACAAGTTAATTCGCACCGGATCGCCGCGAACTCTACATACGTACATTGTACACCCATACCGGCACATATACATGTATATGTATATGATGTACTGGGCGCCGACTTTCAGCAGTTTTGCTCGATTCGGGGCGTATCGCGTGAATCTCAATCTACACGCTCGCCGTCACTGTGACTATAGTCGGCGCAAATTGACTCCTACGCGGATTTGCTCGTCATGATCGCGCCATCAGCGTCCTGATGAGTTTTCTTGTTATTTCGTTTTCGGGACTTCGGCTAAATGCACCGCGCTCGACGTATCAGTCGCTGCCCGCGAACTTGCTAGCCTGTCGTCATTCTCGCTTGCATTCTCGCCGGCTAATGCGCAGCAAGCGAACAATGGCGCGCAGATTGTAAACAGCGATGGCTGGAAATTGTGACCGCGGAAGTTACGATCACCGTAGGTTACCCTCGATTCCGTCCATTCGCCCGGACACGCGACGGACGAATTATGCGTATCGCGCAGCGAATAAGATGATTAGCATTCGTCTCGTTCATGTTAATTGCCACGGTTATTCGGCAGGTGAATTATTCATTGCTGCACGCATTGATTGGATGTAAACAGCGTTCGCCGACAGCGTTTTTTCCAAGCAAGTCGGTGACTTTGTTTTCAAGTTTTTGGAGTAACAGGTTTTCAAGGTTTTCGTGTAGAGTACAATCATACTGTTAATTTGTTTCTAACACGTACAATGCGATACATAGCCGAAAACAGCTTATGGCCGTTATCACATTTGCCTTAACACGTTAAAAAATCTAGTCATGTGAGATATTGAATGTTACGCTCAAATTATTTTCGTAAATTTTAACGTCGATAGATTAATCGGTGCATCGCTGTGTTCTGCGACATATTGGACGGGATGGGGGTAGGGGTGGAGTGTGGGGCGTGCTTTGGTCTTTTTTTAGTAACCATCCAAAATCCACGCTATGCTCCGATTCTTTTTGCTCCGGTCTTTTTCCAGTTTACGATAAAAGCTGATGAGCAACAGAGATAGAAACAGGATTCGATCCAACTAACTACGTACGAAACAGGTTTAACTAAAAAAGAAGACGAATTAAACCGTCCAATAAATCGGAACGTTTTTCAATTTCAATTATCTGTCGAATTCTTCGACAAATTTTAGCACGTTAACGGCAAATCTGGAACTCGTTTCGCTCTATCGCCCTCAATTTTTGCAGAGACAAATTTTTAGAAAGAAAATGTTGACTTTTAATCTTCGAACGATGTTGAATTCATATATTTGAAACTAGAACAATCTGCGCGGAGAATAAAAAAAAGTCGTCATAGATTCTCAAGTATTATTTTGTTTCTATTTTTGGCACTCAACATTTACATACGTTAGGGTGGTTATCATTGTATAACGCAGACTTTTACTTTCCCCGAAAAAAAAATTGTTTTCTATAAGCAAGATTTTGCCGTTTGCATTTTGTTACTCTTTATCGATTAGACCTGAATTTTAACACATATGTGATCTGCCATAGCAATCCCTGCTGATTTCTGGCTGTTTACTGTTTTTCCAGAAAACCATCTTCTATCTGCTCTACACATACTTTGCAAATTGCAATAATTATTTCCGAAAAGAAAATTTGTCACTTAACAAACTGAGATTCTACGCCAGATTCGTAATTTCTGCCCCAAAATGTGTTATACCTCTAAAAAAAACTGTCATTATCTTATCGATCGGTCAGTATCGTAATGTAACATTTCTTATTGTTTAAACATACTTATCTAAAAAGGAATGGTGCATGAAAACTATTCTCATTTTTACTCTTTCTATGACAATATTCCTAAAAGCCCTGCTTATTCCTTAAAATAAGGATGATTGAGCGAAACTTTCAGATTCACGTATAGACAATTCGAAGCAACGCACGCGTTAAGTGTCATTATCCAAAATGCGATTAATCACGCAGTAAGCCACGTCCACGCATTACTCCGCGACTTATCCTGGCGTATCGCAACTGACCCAATTTCGAAAGCTCCGCTTCGAGTTAAGGGCGCATCAGGTTAATTTCGCGATACATCGTTACGTCATCAGGACGCCTCCGCGCATTCTACCCGTCCTTTTTCCCTCCTCCATTCCGACACAAAAGCGAGCGCATCCCGCCCCTAATGAAGCCTAATTGAAAATCATTGCACGTAGAAGGGCTTCCTCTCGTGGCTCGCTCTTGTCTTGTCCTGCTGAATGGCACGTCAACGATTGACAGTTCGTCTAATGACGAGCCGATTCATGCCCGCCGCCATTAGATTCGCCTCAATAATGCGCCCTGTCTGTTTTGACTCGTAATTAACGATATACGCCATTGCGGAGAATGCAAGGAAGATCGGAAGAAACTCGGCCGTCGAATGAGCTTGGGAGATTGATCGATACTCGATGCATTTAGGCCACCCCTTCGACCACCCTCACGACCACTCCTTGCCGTTTTCCTCGCTTCCCTTTCGTTTATTTATATCTCACCCCCCTTCTCCCGCCCTCCCCATTCTTCGTCCTCCGTTCCTCCCATCTGCTCGTTTCGTTTTTTGCCTCTTATTTTATTTCCGTCCATGCTCGCTGAAAGATTTTACACCCCCCAATACGCCCTCCCGATGCTTGTATCTATTTTTTGCTGTTTCTTTTACTGACTCTGCCGCTTAGCATAACAGCTCTTCCTCACGGCAGACATCAGTTTATAATCGTCTCGCTGAAGGTTGCTTCTCATTATCGAGGATACTCGAAAAAGTTGCGAGTTTCGTCGAGAAATATCGCCCATATTGATTCACGGATGAACAGAGTGCTTCGAGTGATTAACGGTTGGAAACGATTAAAGCGGGAATAAGGATGACTTGTATACATATTGACGTGCGATTAATCCGCTTGGATACATTCAAAAGCTTATCAGCTTACATGCCCTGTTGAAAGAAACCATTGGGAGTTTTATTAACCAGAATCGGTAGCGATATTGATACAAACAGTTTACGATATGTACTTACTGTTCTTTATTTAGTCTGTAATGTATGCACATGTTTTGCAAAATTGACTTTATAGTTAGGTATGTATATTTATACCAACGCGTTTTTCACACGAATCTTGACTTTCTCATGTACTAATTGTTAAATCAGGCAAAGGTTTGTAACGGGCGTACCCTCAGAGTGTCCTGTTCCGGTAATGATTTGAAGATACGTTTTTTCTTGACAAATAAATATATTTGCTATATACAAAAACTGTTGTTATACGTTTGTATGCCGGGTGCTGGAAACGGTGAATGTGTGGCAAGAATAACCTATTGAAGGTGGGATTGACACACAATACGTATCGGTCAGGTCTGATAAATATATGAAAAGATAATAAGTAAAAGGGACGGGACTATTACAGTAATGAAAGAATGAGGACAAATATATACATAAGTTTTGCGACGTAATAAACACTTCGTAATACCTAATTGTACGAATAGGATCATTCAGGGAGCTGCTCAGAATCGTCGCAGTAAACCTCGATCACTGACAATGAGACGAAAAGAGTCCGCATACACAGGTGACCTTTGACGCTCTTCACTTGCACACTATTTGAACTCAGCAATAATACATGACAACCGTCTGCGACTCTGACCCGCATTCATTGCAGCGCTCCACCGTGCATACACCTCAAATTGGCTAGGACAACTCAAAAATTCGTTGACGCAAATTGTGTCGACGTGAACGTTTGACGTCGGCTTGGCCACTAATCGGAAGAATGGGACTATGGAACTTCTCATGGAGATTGAATCGCGCACGTACAATAGTTCACCAGCAACCGCTAGTTTCTGAATTGGGAGTATGTCGAAGAACGTTTCGTTATTAGTCGTAAAGTGCTCGTTCGTGCGGCCCTCGGAATGATTTTCCTCCGAGCGGCGTGAAATCGTTTATCGTGAGCAGGCTAGCAGGAGTGCTCTTTCACGGGCCATTAGCAGAGAGCACAATGTATTTTGCACGCGTGAATCCGTGCAATAGTTTCCCGAGTCTCGCGATTGGCGTTTACGCGGTTGAGTTTTTCTTTAATGACACGCTTCTCTTTCGATGAACGACCTACCCTCTACGGGGTAGGTATCGTCTTTCGATCTTTTTGTCCGAAGAGGTTGGCCTCGATCGACTCCTTTATCGGGGAAAAACGAAGTTCTTGAATAATAATGGCGGAAGTGAATCGATGATACGGTGGGATAATGTCAGGGGCGTCTTACGGTGTAACGAAAGCACTTACGGTAGACCTTTGTACGGCGAAATATAAAGTGATACGCTTGGCGTCTGCTGCTGTCTGGGCCCAGAAGAAATTTTAGCTGGAAACCTAGAGCTGAGTAACATTGACACCTTTTGCGTCCGGCAGTATCGGGTGGATGATCGTTTTGGGTTAGAAGACGTTAGAGGTAAAGGTGTGGATTCATTGCCCTTCTTTTTGGACAACAGTAGATTTAACATATTTTGCTTTTGTAGTATGAACATTTTTCGAGTTATAAGTATAATAAAGGAAGTTAAAACAAAAATTGCCATTTGATTATTATCATGATTCTTAGTTAATATTTTTGTTACCACAATACCTAATCATAAGTCCGAATATACCAAGGCATAATCTAATTGTCATTCTCCAATGCAGTCTTTCTATCGTGGCAAATTTGGACGTGCTTTAAAGCTTCCTAAAGAGCTGACGAATGACAACAAAGTGTCTGCTGGGATTCATATTTTGAATCTAGCATATCACACAAGTCATATTCGCCCAGTCACGCGGACTTTTACAATTTGGCGCGTAATTCAAGGCAGTCGAAGTTACGCATTGACCTCTCAGTCGTAGTCAAATGTTCCAAACTCTCCTACGCCATGACGTTAAAGTACCTTTTTCAGGGGAGCTAAGAGGATTGAAGGATTCCCCTTCGCAGAATGGGATTTAGTATTTCACGATGATAACAGTAGAGTGTTCCGGGCCAACTGACATCCAGTGACATTCGTACGCGCGGACAATTTGTTGGCAGTGGTCTTGCGACGAGTTGCCCGAAAATCTGCCGCGATTAGTGATATGTCGCCGCAGTAGGTGATTTATGCATACATACGCATCCATTGTTCCTACGCAGGACTCTCCACGCACTACTTCCGTCACTCTCTCATCCGATGGCGCCACTCTTCTTTTACGAGTGCACACGCTTTTCACCAGCACTTGCAGCTTTTAAAAGCTTTCCTCCTGTCAGTGATGACATTGTCGCATAACTAATGTCCGCGATTATATTTTTGTCGAAAATAACGATCGAATAAATGTACGTTTTCACATTTGTGTCCCATTTCATTGCGAGGTCCCACTTTAGAAGATTTCTCAGTATTCTGGAATTAAGCTTGACAAATATGATCGGACCGTGCCATTCGATGCGACGCGCGTTGAAGGAAAACTGTTCCGACATTTTTGAAGGATCGTACATTTTGCTGAGAATTACATTGCTGCGGACATGTCACCGGGTTTGACTTTTTCAGAATAAAAGGGTTAAGGGTCGAAATGCGGTGAGTGGTAAATGCGCAGGAAATCAGGACGCGGGAGCCCTTATTTTCTTAAGGCTTGCAGGGTTGAAATTGCGGAATGTTCACAGTCGGCTTCTACGAGGAGTCAGTGTGAAACTTTGAGTTTTAGTTGCGATACCGGGCTACCGGTCTCAGAGGGGTATTTGTTTCGCATTTACAGTAACATAAAGTTCTGGCAGGTACGCAATAGGTTCTGGCCGGAATAATCTGGATATTACAGTGGCTACGATACAGAGTATAGCTATTAAAATGCCGGGACCGCAATAACGATGTGAATCTCTTGGGAGGACAATAATGTTAAAATGCGTAGGCAGCATCGAGGGTAACAGAAGAGGGTAAAAAAGAGCAATGGTGATGCAATACAGTGCCAAACGTGTTTCACATTATTACGGACTGTCATGCAAATTTTTAGATTAACTAGCTCGTATTTTATTTTTCACCTCATGAAATGTGACGCAATTGTATGTTGGCGAGTAGTAAATATATTAGAGTACTTTGAAGTGGTATTGGATCATTACCACTTTTATTTTATGGCTTTATTTTTAAGTTATACTTGTCATGTGCAAGTTGCCTGCTGCGATAAAGGGTTTTATTAATACAATGTGTAGTCGGATCAAAACATGTATTTATTGATTTTTCTGTGTTTTCAAATACATTGAAAGTATGATATATATTGTGTTAAAAATTGGTCGGAACAATTCTAATTTGGTACTAACTTTAAAAGAAATACTGTTGGTGACATTTTAAACTCTTGCTTTACGTGCTGGAACAAGAACAATTTTTTTAGTGTCAAGGTAAAATGCTCAGAATGATCTATTTGGCTCATTGGACTAGTACTGTTCTGCGGAATGTCCGCAATGCAGACACATAATTGTCTCCGCACTTATCGCTCTCAATCTTCGTGTTTACGATTAAATGGTCGGCAATGGAATAGGAATTGTGGTCATTGCCAAGCCATTTCCCGGTCGTTACTGCGAACATTGTCTCCGCTTAATTCATCATTCTTCCAGTGCAGCCATCGTATGTTTCCTGGTCAAATTACCTTGTGTCCTAGAAGCATTCACTACATACAAATATCTAGATGTCAAGGTTCACGTCGGCAGTCTCTACCTATACTCCATCAGTATATCACGGAAAGAACAGCATTTTTACAATTATATCATTCAATGCAGTATATTAGTACTTACTCTGGATAAATTAAGAATGATGTTTTCGAAATTCCATAATAGACGAACTTTTATTCCAAATATGATCTGTATTGATACTGTTTTTCAAGGCTTTTTATTTCATTTCTAAGTTGAGGAGACAAATATGGTCCTAACTTAGTTTTCTCATGTTAAATGTACAATTAGGACGTTCTGGTTCAGCACTGCGACATAATTAACGTTAAACATAGTTTGATTTAAATAGTAACATTCAGCTTGCACCGGTTTATAGAATGAAAATTGTGAGCTAAGTCGTAGGTGTTACGGTCACTAAATCTTATCGCTAACGTCAACTAAAATTGTATTTGCTCACTTTCATTATTCACCGAATAATGGACGCGAAGGTTATTATTATCTAAGGAGAGCAGCCTGCGGAGACAATTCGCAGAGGCTACTTAAATCAGAGTCCGCAGAGACGGCGCAGGAAACGGAAACGCAATTGTCAATGAGCCCTTTCTTGGTTATTATTACCGGCATTGTCTTTACCCAGTACATTACTTCTCAAGAGGACTTAATCTTGGTCGCTCTCCAGAATCACACTCGGTTCTTAAATCCATACTCCGTACGATATTCAAGCCAATCGCTAGGTTGGAAAGTTTGCAGTCCCACTTTTCTTTAAATAGAAATTAATAACTCCAATTGCTTGGATAAATTTACCACTGACTGTGCCAAGATTTAAGTTGAAATACTTGCTCAATTTGACTTATATTTTTTTGTGCCTCTGTTGTTCAATGAAATAATTTTTATCGAGTTATTGTTGTACAAAGATTCCCAGACCTTGATTATGTAAATAAGTGAAGGTTAGAAATAAGTAAAGTCACTCGAATCGATTGATCAGCTCCGATGATGAGCAATTTCCCAATTATCACTCTTAACATCGCATTGTGTTCCTCGAATCTCTCTGCCTTATTGCACGATGATATCGTAATTATCCGACTGCCCATCAAGAGCTACTCAGAATGCTGTCGTGGATACGTCATTACGTGAGTGTGGCTATTCACGAAATTCGGCGAACGGATCGTACATCTTCCTATTGATTCTCTTCGGTGTGAAGTCTGACAGTACACTGACCTCTATCACTGACTCAGCTCTCGTCGATTCGAGCCAAGGAAGGCACGACGATAAGACTTTACGTTCCTCGAGCGATAGCGCCATCCATTTGACGACTATCCGAACACGCCATAGCAAATGTTTGCACTTCTATAATCTTGCGAAACTTCAATCAGCGAACGTTGGCGCCAGCACAATTTTGAATTGTACTACAAATTTGAATACTGCTGCCTAACCAACGTTGACTTCTCCTCTGTGCGGAAATTGATTACACACAGTATCCTAGAGTCATTTTCTCGGCCAATGAATGTCAATCGAATTAACGATCGCATAATTATCGCATCAAAATAAGCGGTGCAGCAGACAAATGCAATTTGAACTATTGGATTGTGTTCGGTTGGTATTGCATACTAACATTTCTGTTATTATGTTTGGCGTATTGTTAAAATGTATATGCGTAGCTTTTGGATTAATTGTAGGCCCTTTGATACGGCAACGACTGTTCATTGTTGACACCAATAGTGATTTAATCAAACCGTATAATTATATTAATTGATGCTCAATACTGGTTCTATTCTATATACGTCGATGCTTTTACGTTTCCTTAGTCATTGTCGTTTCTGAATAACCACTAATCCTCGGCGAACCGCAACAAACTAGTTAAAGATTTGTTTCGAGCTAGACGCACGTGTATTACCTATTAGACAAACCACAGAGTCGTGCACTTGATAGAACGCACGACGTTGATTGTACATACCAATTGTTGTGTCGATAAAACGCGCCCAAACAATTATCACTGACGTTAGTACGAAACTTTGTGTTTGTCTCTATCAAAATATTGTTTATTTATCTAATGACGGATCGCTGTTAAATAATTTTCATAAAATGTGATGAAACAAAAATTTGGTACTGACAGTAATGTTTCCGTAAATAGTGCTTTACGATCGATAGGGTGTAAACACGAGTGATTTCGTGCCAACGAAATTTTTTTTTTATACTTACTCCGTCCAGAATTCTTTGCTTGCAAATAGCGATGCCGCACGTATGCTGATAATAAAGTTTGTATTATTTCGACAGCTTGTCTAACTTTATCCGTTATCTGGTCTTTGTCATCGATGATGAGCACGCTAGCTTGAACCGTTCCTTATAAGAACGACTTCTACGCTGAATGAGGTTGGCACGGTTAATTCTGCCAAACATCGCACACGCTCATGAAAGCTTACCAGCGGAGAAAACGTCTGTCACTTTACGAAAAACTGTAACTTTTTACGATTACACTTCGCGATCTGATTATTCAATATTTTATCTTCATATCAAGACAATTAATTCAAATTAAAGTTTTTGCCGATCTCGTCCTTCGATGTTTGTAATAAGAATAATGTGACCAATTATTTTAATAAGACATTTAACAATGCAGAATATAATACTTCGACATAAAATTTGAATCAAACTGTAGAAGTAAGAGACAGTGCTTGCGTTTACAAAGTATAAATTCTTTAGCGGTTACGGCGAGCCAATTATGATTATACGAAAAGAAAACTTTTTGATTCTGCATGACGGACTATAAACTAGTCTTCGGGGAGTAAACTGCAATAAAATACTTACGATCCCCGTGAGGTTTGCTTCGCAAGAGTAATGACTGTGTTATACTGAACTGTTGGACTGTCTCCAAGCGATTACGATACTTGACTAAGTGTCCTTCGCCAAAGTTTCGTCTTTTATTCTGCGATCTTTACTAAACTTGTTTACTTCCACCTTCTTCGTAACAGTGTACTCTCTTTTGAACAACTCTGGTCTCCGAGGTCTCTTTTTAGCCATCGCGTACTTATCATTTGAATGCCAGACAAGCACTGTTGATGAAAATGGAATTACGTAACTTCTACCTGTATACAGGCTGAGCCAGAATTCGAGGGAGAAAAATTCAGGGGTGGTAGAACACATGAATACAAGCACTTTTTGTCAAATAATATATGGGTCGCAACTCAACGGATAAAAAGTTACAGGGCATTTTTGTACCGTCACATTTAACGCGCTGACTGCCGCGCGCGTCGTCGATGCCTCACCTGACGGCGAACGTGTTAAAGAATTATCACTAGAATGAGAGCAGATATTTCACGAAACACTTTATTAACACTAATATTATTGATTTATATGCACATAAATAAAAAGTGTAAGGATAACACGCTAACTGCTATGCGAATTTATGAGGAAACAACCGTCAGCCACGCGCGCTGCTGAGAACTGCACTGTTTGACAAAAAGTGCTTGTATTCATGTGTTCTACCACTCCCCAATTTTTCTCCCTTGAATTCTGGCTCACCCTGTATATTATACACATAATTGCCGATTTAAGCCTAAACATGTAGAATCTGTATGTTCTATTTGCTTTTAAATAATTTGCAGAAGTCATGGACATATAATATTTTGTCAGTGAATATTTGCAGTCTATTTTAGTAATGTAAAAATTAAACTTCCTCTTCGGTCGACAAATCTAATAATACTGCTGAAAACTGCATCTCGTGTTTTTCTAATCTCTTAGCGACGCCTTTCAAGGATTTCTTTCAGGCCAAAAGGTATCTGCGCTTAGCTTGAGGCTTCTGTTCGTTCCTAGATATTGCTTTTCTAACCAAGCGGCCCCATGTCTCTGCTCTGTGTTTCTTTGGACAGATTTTCCTTTATTGCTGTCAGGTCACTCTGTATCTTGCAGGCTTTCCTGACAATCATCCAGAAGAGTAATTCTGGCTGGCTGGATACCTCTCGGTATTCTTGACGTTCTTTCGATCTTGTCCTCTTCCCAGATATAACACTCGAGCTGACTTTTGACTGGAGGCATTTTTTTCGTCTGACATCTTTTTTGTTGCCGTTGACCTGCGCATCTGAATCACAAAACATTTTATTTTTGTTCTCGTGGCTTCTTTTGTAATAGTAAAAATGCAATCATTGTTACGACACCGTTATGGTTCATTGAAAGCATTTAATAAAAACAATGGTTATACGAACCACATTACATATGTACCTGAAATTGTTTTGTAATTAAAGTTTAATGTCAACAAAACTACATATTCCACAGCTGCATAGAATAAAAATGGATAGAGAAATGTAATCAGTCTATGGCCTCCATTTTCCGTCGATTGACATTTATGACAAGCGAAATCACGGATTTTCAGAATTTTGCTTACTGTTCATTGATACACCGCAGTATCCATGTCAGTCTTTTACGTTTGCAGTCGTCAGCGTGTTGCTGCGTTACATTGACGTGCCTACCTTTATCGGAATTGTAAAAGCGCTAATGACAACGGGCAACAATACTCCGGTGAATATGATTGAAAACAGGAGCGGGACGGGCAATACAGGAGACGCAATATATTTTGCTATTCAGTGAAAATTTGGGAGCGCGACACGCTTTGCTAACGTTTCGGCATGCCGCAAACGTGCGAAGGCCAGTGATAATGAATACCGGCAACTATGTGGTCGCCAATGCAAACAATCCATACCCGGTGCTGCAGTCGCTCGATTCGGCCGACATCTCGGGTCGCATAATTTTCCAGCCATTCACTCAAAATCAATTTACGCCTGGCTCACTCGAAATTCCACTTTGCCAATCTGTAGCACTACTCTCGATCGGCTCGCTTTATGGTAACGTCCTACGATTAACACACACTCCCTCAATGCCATGACTATGCACTTTCTGCATGATGCGTCCCGGCTTCTATTCGTTCCTACTTACAGAGCATCATCGCTTAGACTAATCATACAGCTTCTGTTACCTCGACGTATATAATACTTTTCACATCTCGAACTTGACAAAAGTCGTTTCAGCAAAAAATATAGAACCTATAGTCGTAAATAATTTATGCCGCATACTACTTGTAAATAGACACTTGACATCATTAAAATATGAAAGAGTTAGGAAAAGCGTATAGAAATTGTCGTTAGCGATCGTATTAGGTATATGAACGGCTTCAATAGGAAAGATATACACGCATGCGCAGCAGGAAGGTACATAGACGGATTTCGTGCTCGTTGGCGCAACATCCGTTTTCTGATAAACGAAACAAACTTGTTTTGCATTGCTGATCGCGGGCGACGTTTCGTCTCGATTCAACGAAGCAAACCCGTACTCGCCGTCTATCGCTGCTCGTTTCGCGTTAATTAGACCAACGCTGGCGAACAATTACCGGCTGTTATCGAGCGCGGTCGTGCGGTAATTGACAATCAACGCGCCACTTTTGGTTATTATAAAATTTGTCATTGGCCGACAGCCAAACTGTAACGTCAATGACGCGTAATGACTCTGACGTTCTACCTGCATAGTACATGTCCGCTGTGTAAAAGCGATATCGTGGGAATCTGATAATTCGCTGAGGCCATAACGATTTTTCCATTGGCGAAATATGGCTATTTTTCAGCTGCATAAGCCGCCATGACGTCTCTTTTCGTCGCTTTTATTGATAAAAATTCTATTAACGCTTTAATGGGATTTATTCCGGCACGCGTGCTGGCCATAAAAGGTCGTATTGCATCGTTGAAAATTCTGTTAGGGGACAAATGTTATTTAAATGAGCGATATCAACTATGAAAAGTCACTATCGGATTTTCCTGGTCACCAAACTTTATTACGATAATATGATAATGTTTTGTTGTACGAGTTTGGAACAGCGTGTGTTGCTGTGGCCGAACTCTTGATTGGTTAATAGCGTAGTTTGGAGCTTGTATTGTATTACAATTTGCGCGTACATTATCCGACTTCGTCTGCGTAAGCAAATTCTGACCGACGATGGAGAAAACGTGTTGATCATTTTATAATTTCCACTCGTTTATGTGTCGGGCGATAAATCAGTTCTATCTAATTACTTTCATGCAGACGCGGTAACGTTATAAGCAATACAATTTATAATAACTTATATAAGGAATTTTAGAAGGTATCTTTTCGCTACCTGGAAGTAGTACATTTTTTAATGGTCGTTAGTCAAGAATGAAAAACATAATTGTTATTAATATAGTCAATGAACCTTGTATATTTGGGCGGGCTAAAAGTATTGTAATGAAATTAGGTCAGTAGCTCATAACTTCTTATTGCACGCTGAAGAATTCATAGTTCAATCCCTTTCTCAATCCTACAATTAGACCACTTGAAGAACGTACATTCAATTAATGGAGTCAAATACTGAACACAGACGATTGATAGACGAAGATGGTACTTACATAATTGTAATGTAGATAAGTGACTGTCAATTAAGAATTATAAAAATGAATACATGGATACGACGCTTATTGCCGACGTACACACACTGACAATGAGTCTGGCTAGAACCTTCTATAGTGTACAGGATAATCTGTTCTTTACGCTGAAAAACAGTGCAAGTTCGTGACGTCATGCCAGGTTAGTAAGGATGACACCGTCGAATTGCCCGGACTCCGAGAGATCTGACTTTAATAGCTGGTAATACAGTCAGCTTAGCACCAAGCAAGGTGTATGTTTAATGGAAACCCGAAGTTGGCCAAATTCCGTATTGGCGTAGATTGACCCGAGTGGCGGAGCAAATCTTGAGATATCACCCGTTTACATTATCACCTTGCAACAACTAAAATTAACATCCACCGCAAAGTGACAGTAGCCGTTTGCCAAGTTGAAGTCCAATACACCTCTAAAATTCTAGAAAAAGTCGTTTTCTTTTATGGAACTTTTTTTTATATTTTTTTTTTAACGTTAGAAAGGGTTGAAACGCTTACAGAGCAGTCTACTGTATCTTGACTGATTAAACTCACGTTCCTCGGGTTAAAAGCATTGACTAACGGCCCCATCGCTGAACTGTGCAAAAGTTCTCTGCCTCTCTACAGAAACGTTTGTATGTTTCATTATTCAACTGGGATGTTTCGGTATTCGACCCTTTGTCACTATTTACGTTTCGACCGCTCCTGGTGGCGATGTGAATAAAATTACTGTCGATTCGGTGCTTTGGAGGGGTCTCGAAAAGAACTTCAACAATGAGGGAGGTCTAGATGAAATTTGAAATTCTAATCCTAACATTTATCTTGCGCGTGGCGTAGCCTCGCGGTAGCACAATTGAGCAGAAAAAGTTCAATACTTGGCCACTTGACTCCCATTAATTGGCAACGTTAAAACATTTCGGCCTCCTCGAGGCACGACCTTCGACGCACGAATACTTCCTTCATTATCCACAGTCTTTTCACAATTACATCGTTCATTATTCCATCGGAATATTCGTCGGAACAAAATTTCGCTCGAGTGGCAATAAAATTCTTTCCAACGCTCCAGCGAAGCAGGCCACGCCAAGTCTCGATACGGCATAAAGCTCCATCCTTTAATTACAAAAGTGCCTTCAGTCTTGCGCGAGTGAAGCGATTTAGTCTTGGCCTCTACACATATTTGACCTACGAAACTTTTTCCTTCGGAGAGCAACCGTCAAAGGAGAATCTTTATTAAAGGAGGAGGGCACTGATGCGCAGGTCTATCTTCTTTTTTTTTTACTCTGCCAGCGTTATTTATTATATCCCGCGGCAGACTCTGCATCGGACCATAAACAATGGGGGCAATAACGTCCGGTAAGTCGATCCCAATAGCTTAATACGACGCCGGTCCAGCTGGCGACCCGCGGGACACATGTGGCCGCACGTTGTCCGACCTTTTAAAAGAGTACTACGTAAGTTTCGCAATAAACTTCGGCGTTTCGCATTTTTCCGGATATGAAAGGCTGTTTATCAACTGGCTTTCTCTATAAAAGGAAAGTTGCGGCCGCGTTTTTAGTCGCAGTGCGTTTTAGGTGGTTGTGTGCTAATACTTTTTCCGCATAGACTCACGTTGCGTTTGTTTGCAGTTCTATCGACCAAGCCATTTTTGAAGAAGCTTATATTGAATATCGTAATTTTATTACGTAGCGTATGGCATAAGTAATAAAGGTGGCAGTGGTGAAAATAATGAAAAGATTGCTTTAATCCTTTATCTCACGGTGGTGGATTAACGACACATATGTGCGTGGTATTAACAGTCGATATTGAAATTGTCTAATAAAAACGTTACCTTCTTATTCTATTGTCAAATATTTCTCAACTGTCTGTTACTCTCCTGTTATCTTTAATCTCCATTAACGATTGTCCTTTTTCTTATTCCACTTTTAATCTCGTCGGCTTCCGTATATTGCAATAGCTTACTGCCATTTTATTCAGCGAAGTTGTATTCCCCCTTAATTTTACTTCTCATCTTTGGGATCAATATCCTTTTCTGCTTTTACGAAGCGCGTAAAAGTGAATTTTAATATCACATTTGTGTTAATGCTTTTATTACGCGGATATCTGCGACACTTTAAGATCCTGGATATTTCATAACAAAATTATACGATATAAATATATCTGCTTCAAAATCGAACTTACGGATTGTTATAAAAAGGTCATTACAAAAGTTCGTGTACAAGTGCGTACCTATATTATCTTCTTGAATTTAACTAAATCATTTATTTTTTCACGAAGCACCACAAATCCGGCTCTCGCTTTCCGAAGTACCCAAACCGGATAAACAAATATTTACAGCACGATTTCATTGGCATCCGATCCGCTCGCAAAACCTTTAATAACCGTTATATCAGGTTGTCCGTACGCAAAACGCTTTTAGCGAGATAAAATCTTAACAGGCAAAAGGAAGAGACGGTTTGCATTCGCTAACTTTCGGCGTTGGGGAAAGACGCTTACGTTGCAGCGAATTCAGCATCGGGCGAGGGTATTGAACGGGCTGGGTCGCACAAAAGGGCAGCCTCGAAAATAAAAGTGCGACTGCATTTCCGAGCGTCGAATCCATCGCTTTGCCATTGCCACTTTCGCGTCCGCCCTGCTAAAGTCCCTTCGGAGTCTCCGTTTCCGCGCAAATTCGTGCGCTACCCTGCATTTACATATGTCCACACGCTCCGACACTCTTCTATAAACAGTGGGCGAACGAGAAATTATAGTCGCGCAGTACAAGTTGGAGTACAGGTTGGACGGAAAACAAATATCCTTTTTGCGGCGTGCGATTGCACGGTAACGTTTATGTTAAGGGCAAATAAGGTGCTATATGTACAGAGATGTAGCATATGACGTCATTGGTACAGATTCAACTTTATTGACTGATTTCTGTAGGGTGAGTTCGGGTGTGAAAGAGAATGCATCGGATGAGATTTGTAAAAAATTGTCATAGCGCTCCTTATGGCTTTACTCGTTCCCTTCCGGGTTACAAACTCCCACACCTGTCTCCTTACATTTACCTTAACCTACCTAATTTCTAAAGGTCGCCTATAGAATATTTGAACAATTGAACGAAATTTCAATAAGCTAATACAGTCTGAACAATACGGTTACCCACAAAATTAATAGTGGAAATATACATTAACAGTAAAACCATCGACCCGTCAAAATGACTCGTCTGACTCTATCTTAAAAATGACTTTTCTCTCATGAAACATTCAATTTTATGAAATATACTGGAACACCGACAGAGGTAGGTAAATGATTAATTGTTTCCATCTTGAAAGTTCAAAACACATTCTCACATAATCGTTTCATTCCGACAAGTTAAACGAACATGTGAGTAAAAATCGATGATTGTTCTATTATATAATAGTATTTAATATGATTTAATGCTTCAACTCCGTTGAAAACAATTAAGACGCAAACAGTGACCGTAGCAAAATTAATATTTATGAATGTTCATGCCGGGTACTTCATCCGCTTAAGCACTTATACCAACATAAAAGCACATCGCTTGACCGGGCCAATGTACACCACTCTCAATGAACTCGAAAGTAGCAATATCGCTGGATTCTTTTCGCTGGCAGGAACCAATAGCTTTTTGTACCCCTGTGCGCGTTCGCACATATGCATCGATGCGAGTTTTCGTCCACTCTCGGTCGTTACATGCAACATCCTGATGCAGTTCGCATGCATCATTGCACCTCTGTGGTATTCGCCGAGCGAGTTTTCGGGCGACGCGTTCGTTGCTTCCAATAATAAAATTGTTAGGCGAGGGGGCGGGGAAGAAAGAACGATAAATCGATTGTAGCCGAAGCCATACTCGACCTTCCATTTCAAGCCTCTTCCTGTTCTTCGCGAACCGCTCTTCCGCGCCTATGCTTATCGAGCTACGCTTCTCTGGCGTATGGCAAAAGGAAGATGAGCAAAAAGTTGCATGCCTCCTCGTTGGCAGTTGCTCGGATTTGTCTACGGCAATTGGCGTTCTGTGCATTCGGGCATTGGAACAGAGTGCGCATGCGCGTGCCCAGCTCGAAGTTTGAGAATAAATGAGCAAGTTTTTATGCCGCGCAAGTGTTCGTTCGTCCTTTTTCATCCTTATTCATTTCGCGTCTCGCGTTTCAATTACGGTTGTGTCGGAGATAAAGGTGTATATAGGAATAAATGATGCTCATCGAACATTTACCGACGAGGATGCTATTTATGTTTCTATGAAAGCGAGCAGTGCGAAGTGTGACGGTCAGTGTTTAACCTGCTTTCAACTGGCGCGGATCGTCTGCTGTGCTGTAGCAGTCATAATGACAAAATGGCGGTAGAATGTAAACCTGATTGAAAGGTTGTATTTATATACCTTTCGTAGACCGTTATAGAGTACCGCCCGGATCAATACTTAAAATTTGAAATTGTTAGAAGCAATTGGAGCCGACCGAATCGTTCCGCATATTGATATCTGCTTCATTTTAAAGCGATTGTTAATCTTGACAATTCCGATATTCAATTAGAACGCTGTCTGGCATCGAAGTGCCAGCCGCAAGGATATATGATCGGTAGGCAAAATATTTCCGTAATCCAACTGATCTGCCGCATACAAATGTCTGCCGATACATCATAGCTGGCCTTACCGATACGCCTCTGTCGCGAAAGTCAATTTCCAATTAATTTTCCGTTAGTAAGGTACAGGTCAATTTAGCCAACGCGCCATACCCCGACGTCGATGTAATTTACAGTTTCCGACCTCGGTGGAGCTCAATTTTTGCTGCCTTCATCGTTCGCGGCGCTCCTTATTAGTCCGGCATAGTCGATTAAATTATTTCTCATGATATCGTACGCTTCGATCATACGGCGATAATTGCAAATTCAAGATTTTCAACGAAAGATGTATGACGTTGTTCGTTAAGTAATTGTGGCCCTGATACCACCTTATCTGCGATGCACTTTGAAGGATTCGAATCCATTAGCTACTGATAACTTTATGGTGTACATTTTGTCCATTAACCCTTTTGCTGCTGCATAGTAGGTACGATAATAAGTCTTTGGATGAGTGATATCAATTTTAATTTCTTGATAATTGTACGAGCAAAGTTAATTCATGACTTCTTTCGAAAGAAGTTATTACATATACCTGAATTATGTATCGATCCGCTTCATTTATTGTTCCTATGTGTTATTGAGCATAACAGCTTGCTGTCATAGTAGTTTCTCTTTCGACGCATCCAGCACGCAAGTGTAATAGGCATAACTGTGCACGGATCAATGATGTGAAATTACATTAACAATATTAAGCCGAACGTTTGCGAATAGGTGCGCTAGAAGCGAGCGTTGGCATAAAACGTTGATGTCGGCTGGCTTAATTCACTCTGTTGACATCGCATCGTTCGACCATGGTCGCAAGCAAAATTCCGAAATGCGGCTCTCGTATGTTTAATCAGTCCCGCCTACAGCGCGTTACATGTCGCATTCTCGCATAATGTGACGCATTGTAATTTCAAAACTCATTTATATCAATTTCCTCACCCAGTTACTATTCGCACTAGTTACTTCAAACTTCCCTGCTATACTACCTAAATAAGCTTTACTACTCTTTGTCATCTAACGTCCATCTGCATCGTTAACATTGGCGCTAATGCGCACGTTCTGAAAATGTGAATTAATTAGAAGTCACTATTTTTCTCGCAAGATATTTCGGGTAAATAAAGCACAACTTTGAAGTGCAATTGCAGAATACGAACGCAAGATTACATTGTGGCGTGTACTAGACTCCGAAGGGCGTATGAAACTTTTCTACGGTTGTTCGTGAACGGCGCTGTAACCATTTGTAACTGTAACATTAATGCACCGTAGTCCGTGTAAACAGAGGCACAGCGCGTACGTGTAATCTTTATAATGCATCGCTCCATTCCGCTTTCGGAAGTACAGACATTTGCTTAACGGATGTGCCCTGGAATTATTGGTCGGCAGCCAAACCTAAATTAACGTTGGCGTATATGAATAGAGTCGTTCTGTACTCCGCTGTCGCATTTGCGAAACTTCCGCACTGAGAACGTATGCGACTTTAATTATTCATTTCTTGAATGCCAAGAACGCTCTTTGTTTATAAACTTGCACTTTGCGATGAACTGCAGTTTTCAGGAAACGCCGAAAGTAATTAATCACTTGCCGTGGAAAGAGTCAGAGGAAATATCTAAAGCTGTTGGTGTAATATATTGTTGCATGATAAACTTCATTCATTCTGTATTATTGTTTTTAGTTACAATTTCTGACTGTTCATCGTGCATATACTCCGTATAGCGTAAAACGTAGTTCCGCAGCTACCTTCGAAACTTTACAAACGTGGGATAAAAACAAGTTGAAATAAGTTTTCTTCCGAATTTGAAGCAAGAACGTGAATATTGTTGCGCTCAAATTCTGAAACTTGCAAACGGTGTGAATTCATCTTGCGCCGTCTATGAGAACCGAATATTTAACGAGTCAGCTAAATATTTAGCATGTCGGTTATCTACACGAGAACATTGTAAAATATAACTTCCCATAGAGCATTTGCACTGACTATTCATGAACTGTTTCGATTATTTCCTCGCACGATAGTCAAATAGTTTTTCATGTTGGTCGCATTGACAGCATATAGAAGAAAAATGACTACTAGCTCATCTATTCTGTGCGTGCATGTTGCCCAGCAGCTTTATTGGCCTGCCGATAAATTTTCAATGACATCAGCGCAAAAATGGAGCCGAGCTCGTCACTTCTATTGTTTGAAAATCGGGTCGGGGTGGTTTTCGTGTATCGACTGTCTGATAGAATCGATGGGAGATACATTTTTTTCTTACATGTAAATTTCACCTGGTTTGACTTAGACTATCAAGCAGTGACGTTCGTATAACGTCTGGAACGAAGGTACTAAATGACAGTTACATTTTCCGCGTATGAAGATGTGAAAATAACATCAAACGTAACTTTTGGATACATTATTTAGTTTTAAGAATCGTTATTTTTTACGAGCAACGTATAGTTTATGTATCATTAGCATACGCAATAACAGAGACCATACTGATATGACAATTGTTGTAACGAAGTAACATATCCGTTTTATCTTGTCTACATATGCAACATATAAAAAGCTCTTGACGTACATTTGTGTACACACGATCTATTTAATACCAAAGACATTCACCGTTTATATTCTACACTTCGTACTTCTATATTTCTGTACTGTGTACTTATTTACAGGGTGTATAAAAATCGGTTGTAATAAGTAATATCATCTACGTTGTACCTATTATTAGTTCTTTGCACTTCAAAGATTTTGTTAATCTTTTCTCTCAACACTCGCGGACTCCAGGAAGAATGGCCGCCCGGCATTGTTCCTCGAAGAATATAGTTCATCTTCGGAGAGCTTTCTTTGAAGCCCTTCCACGAAACTTTCTCAATGAGTTTGGTTCGAAGAAGTATTTCCCTCTATTCAGCCATTTCCTATCTTCCTTCCCGTAACGGTTTTTACTTCTTTGTTTTCCCAATGCCAAATAAAACTTTGACACCTGATTACTAACTCTCTGTCAAGTCTTTATGTAAATCAGCAAAAAGAAACTTCGTTTCATATCAACTTTTCTCTTTCACCACCTTCTTGACCTTCGAAGTTGCATCGTAATAACCATAATTTCGCAGAATAAAGATAAATTTTCGTTTCGTTCTGCTCTTGAAAATTTTGTCGTATTGCAAGATTTCGCTAAAATTATTCTTTTTTCTTACCTCATTTTAGTCATTTTTTTCTCAGTCCATGTCCTTTTTTAAGTCTCATTTGCGTGGTCACGTAACAACATAACTTTGCATAACACGAATATTTGTCCAAGAAAACTTTTTGTACTTTCTTCAACATACCGTTAGTACAACGTGTGCGAATTTGCAAATAGAACCTGACTCTATTTCCCGAATAGTCTGTTCTCATAGCTTGGACGAAATCTTGTTGAAATTGCGACCTGTCTTTCAAGAGCCTCTCTCAGTTTTTCCGCAAAAACTTTCTTAATGATTCGGTCTATTCGAGGGTTTCTCGTTTCTTCCACCTTTTTTTTTGTTTCACCTTCGTTTCGCCTTTCTGTCCCACTTGTTTGTCTGTTCTCTTTTCTTCGCGCTAGCTGGAATAGAACTTTCCCATTAGGTCGCAGGCTTTCCGTAGGGTCTTTATGCAAATTAACCAGGTGAACCTCGCTCATGATAACTTCCGAATTCCTCTAGACGTTAGTCGCCTCGGTCTTGTAATATGTAAATGCACTTACATAATTTGAAAACGGGACAATAGATGTTCTTCACTAAAGAATCTGTATGAAATATGAAACGTTATATTTGATTAATTATTCATGCCATTAATGATAACTTCTTAGTCGGGAATATATTTCATGATTACGTGACGTCCATGATAAACCTTTGATGTCTGATGAGGTCATGACTGTAGTGAAATGTAATTCGCGAACAGACACTGTGTAATATAACGCCAATATCATCAATTGCCACCGCCGCGAAGCTATGCTATCATATGTCCACTGAATTTCTAGTTACATCATGCTTCTACGTGACCTCCATACTGTGATTTAACTGCTACCCGGATGAACTTCCGCTTAGGCTTCGTACTCTTACTCCAACTTACAATTAAAATGTCACGTTAGAAATACGATTGGTCACGGAGAAAAATCCCTTCAAAGTTCATAAACAGACAATAATTATAATTTCGATGCATAGTACAGGTCATGTGTTTCATACGACTCTGACAAAGATGTTGAGGAATGTACTCGAAAAACAAAGTAGACTGTGGCACACAACCCCGAACGGAGAAGAAAACTGTTACAAAATAAAATGATTGTGCTGCACGCTCTGGCACAGTGCAGATTTTATAGCTGCACGTGCAATAGCCTGGGCTCTCACGTCGGCTTGCTGTTCTTCTTGCATTCAACGTTGCTCAGCGCTGGCCTCGTTAAAACGCGGTTCATCTTCGACAGACTTTCTTTGCGAATATTCAGAAGAAGTTCCCCGGGGATTTGGTTTCGGAGCAACTACCATCGTGTCTCTTTCTTCCACCTTTTTTTCCTGCCTGCTTTCTGTCATTACTTTTTTTCATTATTTTAAGTGAAACATCGCCTCAATTTGCGATATTTCCGAAAATATCTGCGAATGAGAACATTCGTAATATTTGCAATGAAGCTACCGCATCTTTGTACCGACCGTTTTCTAGTCGACCTATGTTAATACTTACATTACTGTTCCTCGAATTAGCAGGTTGTTAAACCTGATAATCGATTGCAATTTTTGGTACGGCTGGATTGCAATGCTGTATCTTGAATAATTCGATAAGCGTAGGTATATTGCATTATGATACCATTTACTCCATGACGGTCGCATTATAACAGGTCTATTATATTCGCACGTAGGAATGCGACATGGGTTACGTGTCAACTACCCGGCTAACCCATCAGAAGTGAAACTCAGCTTCTCGTCATCCCGTATTACTCATACGTCAGCACCATTTTAACCTCGTCCCAGTCACTGGCTTCAATTCATCATGAAAGGTCCGCGTCAGCCAAGTTTCACCTTCGTCGTAACGCCCGCCCTTCATTCCTTCGTCTTCAACCCTTTCTTGTCTAGAGCCTTCGGTACGTCTCAGTTACATAAGCCAAACGTCACGTGCAGCGTGTCTCGTAAACTCGGCTATAAAGGTAAAAACGGGATCCACTAGAAACCAAGCAAAAGTACAAAATGTGGTATGCACATGTGTAATATGTATACCACAAAGAAATTAATTAGATAAAAATAATCATATTATTGGTTCATACTGACTATATTTTGGACGTAAATAAGTTTGTAATTAATTTTTATATATCTATGTTCTAGTATGCTTGTAATTAAGGTGACACAGTTGCTGCGGATTGCGGCAAGAAAATTATATTATTCATGCGCGTAGTTATTTGAAATTGTCTGTTGGATTCGTGCCATGATACGTGGAACTTAGGTAGTGGACGTTATGTGTACATCTGCGGGAGTATAACTGCTTGAAGCACTCACATGATTGTGCTGCCATAACAATTGCGTCTATTTTTAATGTGGTTGTGGCAGTGGTGTTTTGCGTTACATTCTATTTCAGTCCTGCGGAATTGTGTACAATTTGTGCGTGGAATTGCTATACTGCAAAGATTATGACAATAGCTTCAGATTTCCAAGATTTCATTTTATTAGACTGTACAGTTGTACGTTTACAATATTTGTGCCTTATTTTTAACATGATTTATTTTTGCAAGGAACCATTTTAAACGAAATATTTTGATTTTAGTTGACTTCGGTTTTCTATTTATCATAATATTCAGTGGCGCTTTGACAACTTGTTTATTGAAAAGCTTTGATATTTTATTTTGTGTTATTATAATATTAAGATTCACTGGTTTTAGGAGGATATTTGATCTGACATCTTTCCATAAATATATTATTAGAACTTTACTTGATTACATTCTTTCTCCGGTGGAAGCGGATGAATCGCGTGTTGAGTGGAGAAAAATCTACTTACGAATGTACGCTGCATAGATTATAATCTCATAAAAAAGTTCTAGTTAAAGCGAAACCTCTTTCCTTTTCCTACCCCGGTAAACTACCGTACAACTTGCTTATAAACTCTTATTACAGCAATATTCTCATTTTCTTAACGAACAATTAAAATCAATACTGTCAATTTAAATATCGATTTCGTCGAATACCTTGGTATTCAAGTATTCAAGTAGCATAAGTGTTGTACCAACGAAGGGTAACTGTCGTTACCATAGCGTACGCATCACGGTAGTTAAGAGATGCGTACTATGAATTTCAGTCGACTCCCATGAGAAAGCCTAAGCAGGTACATGTATGTAATTGTATTTTATCAACATCGTGCTTCATCGATATATACTACTAATCAAACTACCAGCTCCTAAACAGCCAGTGGCCACCAACCAATATCAGCGACCTTCAAAGCTTTACAATGCGCGCACAACAAAGTCGAGACTGAACGTAGCGTGTCGTTCATAATTTCTCGGTAATGAGAAAAATCTCATTACACGTCGAAACGACGTGAGCACACGTTCATGGCTATGCATGTCTATGCATGTCTATACATGTCTATGCGTGTCTATATCGTGTTTGCCGTTACTTAACCCAACGAGGCGGTTGCCTTTCCGCGCAAAAGCGATTTAACCTAACAAACGAAACACGCCGTTTCTCCGAGTCGGCGTTCAATCCCGCGAAAGTAAACGGATCGCGTGCTAGCAGACGAAAATCCAGCCATGGAACCAGTAGGATCCAGTTTTCGCGAACAGTGTTGCACACGAAAGTGTTGCATTCCCAGCAATTCTCTCTCTCTCTCCCTATCTCTCTCTCTCTCCCTCTCTCTCTTTTTCACTCTCACTCTCACTCTCTTTGTATCCCCGTATCTCCTCCGCTAACGCTTCCGGGAAATGTCGTTAAATCGCGAGAAGAGTCGCGATCGCGGCGTCATAAAAGTTGTGTTCAGCGCGAACGAGGTCTCGCCTGGCACGTAATTGATGCGCCATGACACCTCGCGCAAAGGGAAATGTTTCGTAACGTTCAAAAGCTCGCTCTGGGCGCTATTCGCCGGGATGGGAGGGTTTGAGCTCGTTAACTCGGTTTAACCCACCCTGTATGGATACGCGTCGACTATGATATCGGAGGCTTACGGGGAAAGGTGGGAAACGATGACGCGCATGAGGCTCGATAGATAGCGTAAACGAGGGAGACTTTGACTTTCTAGGAGCATGTGTCCTACAACGTCAATTCTGCTAATGGACTGTTGTGCCTTGCGCTTCTTGCCGTTAAGTTACGCGTATTATGTATCTGGCGGTACCAATAAAGTCTTCGGACGATTTTACCTCAAGCGCTCAGCATGTTCGTAATTTCCAGCTACTGTTAATGAGAATGAGTTCAGAGTACGTAGGAGAGAAATTGTTCTTAAATACCGGTAGGGATTTTAATGTTTCACGGTTCATCAATTTTTAGAGAATAATTGTTCAATTTTATTAAACAATTTTTTTTCATTTTATGGAAAGAATGTAAAATTTTATATTTGTAATACAATTATACTTTTATAATTTGGTAATATTAAGTTGGCTTACACATATCATTTTTTTATAAATGACCGAAAATATGTGAGAATACCCTTTTCGTTGATTTGAAAGAAATGCAAAACTACCATCGTGGGGTTGAAATTAACGAGCTACACACGTTACATATTTCAAATATACAACAAACGTAGCGGATGGCAATTTATCACATTGTATTATTTCGCTCCGTCCCTCGACGTAGCTCTTCCTTCGAATTCTCCGAACGAAAAGTAAACAAAATCATCCCATAATCCAGCGTGTTCGTGCGCCAGGTGGCACCGTTTTCACGTACGAAAATTCGAGATTCCGCTGTGCGACAGATTATGTCGATTGTCGCGCGTATCGGAAAATGTATTCGGTCAGAATGCAGCGGGCCGGCGAAATGACGCGTACATTTAACCCGTATTTATTTCCACGCATTTGTTACGCGCGACGCGAATGTGGCTTCAGAATTCGCCAACAGCGAATGGCCCGCGTAGGAAGAGTGTAGTGTCCGCGGTGAATGCGTACGTAGGTGCGTACGCAGGTTCGTACATAGGTTCGTACATAGGTGCGTACCAACACGCGTGCAACGACAATGTAATAAACCTGCTTCTCCCTCATCGAAGCTCAAACGTCGGTTCCCCTGTCCGCTTTAACGAAATTATAATTGCGCCCGTAATTGTGGCAAACGGGAATGCGGAAACTGACGGCGTACTTTACGTTTGTATCGCAATTTCCGGCTATAATTTCCACCCTGCGAATTGAAATAACGAGCGGCTGCTAGACGAATCGTTTCAAGCTTCCAATTTTTTTCTTGTTCCAGGCTCGACCAGCCGGTGACCAGTTCGACGCCCGGAATGGACAACAAAAAGGTACGTTCGTACGCCACGCTTTTATTTTCGCGTAACTCCTACGGTTTACGCTTCGAACGGTAAACACGGCTTGCGCGTGCACTGGCGTGAGCTCGTGTCTGGGTTCGTACGTGGACTCGTACGTAGGTTCGTACGCGGATTTGGTCGCGCTGTGTTGAAGGAGCGCCTGCTTCCATTTTGTTTTCTTTGTGTTTGGAAAACGATATGCGATGTTTCGATTAATGTCGTCGTCTGTGGTAACGTGTATGGCACGGAATGTTGCGACCGATGAAGGTTAAATTGAGAAAAATTGTATTTTCGTTTGAGTATACCTTTCTGACACTATCGGGAATATCAAATTATGTATCATGAGACCCGATGTGGTCTAATTCGAATATAACTTAATATGAAGGATTCCGTGACGTTGAATATGAGATATTTTGGCATTGGGTACGTGTCACGTAAACTAACATATCCGCTGTCATAAAGTGTCCTCTATACTTCAATCACTCCAAAATAGAAATAAACAATTTCCATATCCTGTTACATTTAAACAGAGGTAATGTAAAACACGAAACACTTAAAATTCCAACACGACGCATGTTTAACATGCAATCGCCAACCGATTACAAGAGAGAAAGTCACTGAGAAAGCAAACACCTCTCACATCCCGAAAAAACATTACTTTTATCGCATCCCAGCAGCAATAACTGTTCGCACAATTCTTATCCGCCACATTAATTGAACAGGTATTACACGACACCCTTAATACCATAATCTTATATCTGCGCGATGATCGTGGACACCGTAATAAAGCAGAAGTCTAAAAAGTTGAGCAAGTTCAAGCTCACGGGTGCACACACCAATGCGCATAGAGACACACACACGCGCGATCACTTCCGCAAGTAATCGAGCTGATACGAAGAGCGGATAGCTGCAAACTCGTCGAGTCATAATTATCCAGGACCGCAAATATGCGCGACAACGATTAACTCAGCCGACTAATTGTGAGTGGCAGAAGTTAGCCGGGACCTCATTTTCGCGCTCGAGTGTGAGTGCGAGCGAAAGAATGAGAGAGGGGTTGCCAGGATAGAAGAGGTGGATGGATAGAAGGCCGAGATCGAGATGGAATTACGAGGACGAGAAGGGAACTTTGTCTCGCCTGCGCTTTTCGTCTGCTCCCTGCCGCGAGCCGAAACTTTTCGTGAGGATCAGCGAATCTTGAACTACCCCTCCGGCTGTCCTTCGTCTGGCCGGAATTGCATAAGCGGCTCGCCCTCCTAATTTAACGGATTACTTAGCCGAACTCTCCCTCTCTCTCTTTCCCTCTTCCCCAGCTCTCATCTCCTTCCCACTCTCTTTTCGCTCTCTTCCTGACTCTCTTTCCACGGCCGCTGCGCCAATCGTCGCCGAACGAAACTTTTCAGACTGATCTCCCCGTCGAGTGAACAGCAAGGAGGATTCATCCTCTTTCTCCCACTTCCGACAAATGGCCGGACTTTGTTTCGCGCCGGAGTGCAAAGCCGGACTGTCGGGGGTGTTTAAGGAAAATTGTTAACCTGGCACCTACTTTCGCCGTCGGTGTGTGTTAGCTTGTATAGGAGTGCTATTGGTTTCTGTACAGGTTCATCGATTCCGAATGCGAAGGTGATTGATCGTTAGTTGGAATTAATTGAATCAAGTTGAAATTTATTTTTAAGGCGGATGCTTGAATTTCTTTGATGTGAAATTGATAGGTTTGAGATAAATTATAAAGTTATTGTTAGTTGATGTTCGAATAATCGATATATCCAAGTGCATCGAAGTCAAACAGGCAACTTTATTTGGTACAGGTTGGTACAGGTAATTTAGTTGGTACAGGTTGAGCGCGTTTCATTTTTCCCAGGAAGTTAAGCGGAAGACTGACATTTGAGTATATTGTCAGAATTTAACATAGTAGTCCTGACTTGTGAGAAGTATTTTTATTTAAATTAACAATAATACAGTTGTACACCCATATGCAAATAATAAATTCTGAGTACTAATCAAAAATTTCAAAAAGCACTTACGATTTCTACATTGAAATGTCATTCTCACGATGAAAAAATTCATCATCTTCCGAGAAGCTCATTTAACATTTTTATTTCTAATCCCGGTCCGAATGTCAGGAACGGTTAATGATATATATATCATTCGCCCTCCTCACCCCCTTCATCCTCTTCGTTTATTAACCGCTTGAGTCCAAGAAGCCACAGAAAAAATACAAACAAAACGAGGTCGAAAAATGACGAACAGCGCGATAGCATTTGTTTTAATCGATTACAAAGAGAATCAGGTGCCTTATTTTGTGTTAAAAAATGCAAATCAGCGCTATAGCACTTGTCATATTTTGCGCAAAAAAATGCCATTTTAACTGTTGCATTCAGTTCAATTGTACGTTCATGAGATTATAAATATTTTTAATCAGTAATTTGTTATGTACGTCAAGAAAGTTGAGCGTCGTACTTCGACAGACTGTGAGTTGTTATCCATACCGTCCAAATGTGTTGGACCTTTTCGACAGAAAATCTAAACAGCGCTGTTCCGTTGCATGAGACTCAACTGGTTAGAAGGAAGTGGCTCACGTGCAGGACAAATGGTATCGTTCGGAGACGATAAAACACAAATTTAGTTCGACGACACAGTAATATTTGACATATCGGCGCCATCGCTGTAAGCGCAGGCCTCGCAACAGTTTCTTCTTTCTAATTAACGTGTCGCCGATCACTAATATTTCAGTTCACGCGAATTGCACGGACGTAGGAAGCATTTGCCGCGCTATCGAGCGAGCAAAATTTTCGCGCCGATCATGAGACGCGATAACAGAAACGCGAACGATATTCAAAGCGTGACAGACCGCTTCCGGCGCCTCGAGAAAAGTTATTTGTCGATGGACATTAATTCTCGCCATTGCCGGCGTCAGGGGAGTTCGAGGGTGGCGGAGGGCGAAGGCGGGCGGCATGGAAGGGAGTAGAGGGTGGTAAACGCTCACACCAACCCCCACGGCGTATCGATCTTCCCTCGACTGCATCGAACTTTTCACCCCGAACGCCCGCTTACCGTTGCGCCGTTGTAACTTCCTGCAGATAGGCGAGCAATTAGCATTTTCAATTAAGAAAACCCCAGTCGGGCCGGACTGAATCGCGATACAGGAAGTTGACTGATTCGCTCTTTAAGCGGTACAGAAGGAGAGGTTGAATTCGTTCGCAGTTCATTTAGCATTCTCGCATGATGCGTTTAGCGATACCGGTTCGAAATTGTGGCCTACGTAGAACTCCGTAGAGATCGCATAATTTGCCTCTGATTCGTGAATTATACTTCCGTATGACTTCGGTAATCGTGAAATTGAACTATGGTTGGACTTGGGTGAGTTTTTCGTTTTTCATTGCTTTTGGTTCAAACCTTGCGCAATAGTTTTATTTCGTTTCGAAAGTAGTAAATCTAATATCGGTGCGATGAAAAACTGGTCGCAGCTTATTTTACGAGTTTCATTTTCTTCCATATACGGAAGATTGACTGCAGTTTTTTGAGCTGAGAGACGCTCTGAAAAAATTAAACTTAGAACGAACGAATGAGGAACAATAGATTTCAATAGATTTCAGCGTTCTACATTACCCCCAGAATGCGCCACCTTCAATATTTCACTGTTATAGCCTCCTTCTCTTCATTATTTTTGCTTGCTAAACGGTTTATCGAATATCGATGAAGCATATACGGTTCGTTATTTCAAGCAACAGGAAATTGACATAATTTTCATATTTCATAAGGTGGCCCAAAAACGGTGCGGATAAATTTGATGTACTGTATACTACGAAAAGTTTTAAAATTGCGTACACTACGCGGTTCGTATATTTCTTGGCTTATCACACAATTTCAAGATGCCAAGGACCATATACTTATGCCTTTACATAGTTATATACACTATGCCCAAACTCACGGTATATATATAAATACATACTATATATGCATCTGGGGAATGGATAATCCTTCATATAACGATAACCGGAGTTTTCGTTATAAAGATTCCTATGAAACATAGCAATTACTCCAAGACTAATTTTATCCTTTAACAGAAACATTACTGAAACAAGTTTCATACATACACGTACATGTATTTTACGCGGAATACTTAATGTTTTTTTCATAAATTTTACATTAGCACTCAATTCATTAATATATACCAGTAATATTAACGAGTTACACTAAATACCATAATCTGTATGCATAACTGTTATTATGTTACGTTCCTTATAAGCTTTTGTCTTAATTTGATTACTGCCAATGTGTAAGTGCGCATCAAAAAGGGCAGGCAAGGAAATGGCTTTTTCTTGTGTCACAGCCCACACTTCATTTCACCAGCTCCATTTTCTAGTTGATTCTTAAGGTGATGTCGGATAAATACGTTATTTGTTGATTCTGGTACGTTTGCAGTACTCTGAAATATGATAGTATGAAACAGTGATGGCGAACCTTTGTGAGAAGTGGGACAAATTTTGTTCATTATTTTTTGTAGTACTAGCTCGTGTGTCACTGAGTCAGTGATGTCAGTTTGAAAAGGAAAAGGGAGGATAATTAAATCCTATTCTTAAATGCTTACTAAAAAATAAGTTATGAAAATTAACGTATGGTCATTTAAGAAGCCTGCATGGGTCAGAGACTAACCCACAGGTCGTATGTTCGCCACCACTGATATATAGCATGTGGACGGAAAATAATTCTGTGCATTCCCTTCAATGCAAAAACGTTATCATATATGTACGAAGATTAGAAGGGTATTAATATCAGATAAACATATTTCATAGGTGATTTCCAAAATAATTGTATACAATTTGTTATATTAGCCGGATCGGCCGGGCCTAATTTGTATCTACCAATTAGATAAGCTATACACGAATATTATTCTGTGATTATATCAAAACTATAGTCACTTCATTTACGGAAGCGGGACTGCTCTTTACATTACCCTGTGTGTCCAATAAACTTGAATAAGTACCTGTGGCGATAGGACGTTCTGAATGTTATAAAGCAATCTCAAATTGTTAACTCCGGAGAGAGGAAATATTAAAACGGCTGTAATCAAAGAAAAAGATGAACGAAACAATATGCTTTCCGTGTTTGGAAAAGGGGGTGCTATGACAACAGTGATTTTCAACATGGATAGGATATTTGTTCGTACGAACCGCGGCGGGTATGAATTCTCGAAAAGAATGCTGAAACTGTGTGCCAGATGTTTAATGATAAATGTTCCAATAAGCTACCTCTGTGCAAACTGAAGCATCCGACTAGAAAATTCGCCCACTCCGGCCTCATGGTATTTCGTTGTCAGGAATATATGCTTTTCTCACAAGCGCAATTGTAAAGTTTCAATTGCCCTCCCCTTTCATCATAGGCGTCCTCTCTCTCTCTCTCTCTCTCTCTCTCCTTCTCTCTGCGTTATTCGCCCGTACACCGTATTTTCCCTTCTGCGAGAATTGCAACTGGATAAATGGCTGTTATTTTTTGGACGAATAAATTCCCGTTTCTGAACATTAAACTTATAGCAACCCTCCGCTAACGCAATGGTCCAAGCTTTGGCGTGATAACCTAAAAACCACCCCTGTTAACGTTTCTCATTCTGATAAAGCGTATTGAATTTATTTGGCAATTATTAACAGCTCTCCTTTCCTAACGGTAGGATTGGTGAAAGGGACGTGTGTAGAGCGAATATATCGGTGTAAGTAAAGGTATGCGTCATGAGGGTTTGTATGCGCCAATTAATGGTTCACGCGGGAAAAGAAAAGAGTGCAATGTGTGGCATACATGCGAAAGGGCAGTCTGAAAGGTCACACGAAAGAGAGTGAACGAACAAACGAACTGACAATAAACGAATGAACAACGGAACGAACGAAAGAATGAATGCTTGTGTATCTGCTTTCTATTTAATTATATGTATTTTATTTCTCTTTCTTCTCACATCTCTTAACCATCTGAGTACCAAGCATCGTGATCGCACTGTTTAGACTTTGTGTCGAGAGTCCCAGTACGTATAAACGGCATGGAAAACTGACAGTGTACTCACAGTCTGTCAAAGTAGCATGTTCAAATTTCCTGTCGCACCTAACATATTACAAATTAAAAATATTTGTAATCTTATAAACGTACAATTTAAACGAATGTAACAGTTAAAATGGCATTTTTTGACACAAAGTACGACTGCAACACAAAATTCGAACTATCGCGCTGTTCATCATTTATCGACCGTGTAATTTCTAACTCCTGGAACTCAAACGGTTACAATCACAGTCTATCGTATTTTTTCAGAAACTGAATCCCACATCTCATTTCCCTGATCCATCCACAATTTCGATAAATAAAACTCGTACACTCTCGGGTGGCTAAGTGCATATAGTTCGAGGACGCCTAACAACGGATATTGGCGTGTTGCTTTGTTAGCCAAAGTGACGCGGAGCGTAGGACGAAAATATGGATAGCCGCGTAAGAGGTGCTGTCAGTGTTATCACGAGGCTGAAAGAGACACCCGGGTGACAGTGGTTACGGAAGCTGGGGTGGGTGTGAGACGTTGCACGCTGGCATCTCTGCGGTTGGCAAAGCGTTATCTGACTAACGAGCCGCTGATCGCGACGAGACCCACCCTGGGACACTCCTATCCGTAAATCCTCTACAGGACGTACACCCTATTTTACTCTTGTGGAAGATGCAAGATTACGAACGGTCCTCGACAAGACCTTTGCCGATCGAAAAATTTTCAAATGTTCATTTCTCGAGGGTCACAGGGGTCACACGTGACCACGTTTCTAAGGTTTTGATGTATTTTGTCAATGTGGGGACGGTTGTTCTTTACTTATATATGTTACGTTTCGTATATTACTGGTTTTAATCAATAATTTTGTCCAGTTATTAGAGTCAATTTTTGATCCTTGTGGTTCGATATTAGAATTTGACTGAATTTGGGGGATGGAAAAGATATGATATTGGAGATGAATCTTTTGTGATACAAA
Source organism: Anoplius nigerrimus (assembly GCA_914767735.1). Lineage (NCBI taxonomy): Eukaryota > Metazoa > Arthropoda > Insecta > Hymenoptera > Pompilidae > Anoplius > Anoplius nigerrimus. Next base: position 17,156,574 of record OU612085.1, on the reverse strand, counting down.
ATTCAGTCCGCGCACTGCAATGTTGAGACATTGTAAAGTTTATGATTCATGAACTGCGGTTTTTGCTTCTGAACTATTCGATGATATTATGTACGATACTTACTATTCGGGTCAATTTAGTTCATAATTTTGGACTCTTCCACTTCCGTGAAGTGACAATCGGAATGAATGTATTGTACTTGTAAAGAAGTAATGGGATCGAAAGTTTTGCTAGACGTTGTTTTGTGTTTATTTCCCATACGTGCTTCTTTACTATTATGAGCAATGTCCATTACTACGTCCCTGTCGTCGGTAGTGACTACTTTATATATCGCTATGGAAGTCGTCGACAGTGGCTCTTGAACCACTCTAATCCAACTACGAGTGACATGCTAGAGGGACACGTATTACCTTTCTAACTAAAGAGACACATGGCGGCAAATGCAATTACAAAGACGGCGCTGCGGTTCCTGCACAGAAATACGTGCTCGTACACTCAAGTTGACTTTTTGACCGGTATACTTTTAATTTCGGTCGTAGCCGTATTTAGAAACGTATTCGAAACTGGCAAAGGTTATTTCTGCAGACACTTTTGTATCGGCACTTTGCTGAGGGAGCTTAATTTATATCACGAGTGATAGCATGCAAACATATTTTTCGTCAATCGATTTCAAAAGGTATTGCTGCAAATCCTTCAAGTTTCTGTTGAATAAATAGGAACATTGCAATAATTAATCGTTTGTGATCTTTCATTTCAACCAACAGTCTGGCTACCTATATATCCTATACTGATTCAATAATCATTCAGATCTAATAATCACGCAGCTTGTTGCGATGTTTGATTGCATCGCTTAATTATTGTACCTTGACCGTAAACGAATCAATGGCAGAGAATCAAGCATTGAAAGATTTAGTCATAACGATGCCATAGGAAGTAATAGACCAAAGTTTGGCTATAAATGATTACCGAATACAAAATTATAAGATATCTTCCTGTACTCCTAAAAAACGCATTCTCTATATATACAGTAATATACATAACTTCATTCGCACAGAAATATTTCGCGGCTATCTTCTTCCTCCTCTCTTTTCCTTTCACTCACGACACAAAAAATCTAAAAGTACAAGTGTCAACAATATACGCAAATATCTCTATTACAATATTTATGATATAAACTGTCGTTTGAAACCCTATGAGACAAACTTTAATCCCCCGCCTATCCGTCGGATGCCACACAAAATATGAAAGAATAAAATGCATCAATTACCAATAATTCACTCGACTGACAAAAATGACCTTGACCGTCCGATGAATCTGCTACTGATACTCTCGTGACGTCGGTTAACACTATGCTGTCATATACTACTTTAATTTGTCCTTGTTTAGCAGGAATAATGGGAGGTTGTAAATGAGGAAACGCATTTTCTGTCGCAGGTTGTCCAATCATCAGCGCCGCCGGCGGCCCTTCAGGTGCGTAGCAAAAATGATGCTTCGGGGCCAGCGGCTTCGGTCTCGGGCGTTCGTAGACGAAGTGGACCTCAAGGTCTTCGTTCGCCCGCGGCCAAGAGGCCACTATCAGCACCCGTCGCCCTGCAGGGCTGGCTCCACAAACAGGGTTCCGAGGGTCTCATGCTCTGGAAGAAGCGGTGGTTCGTCCTTTCTGAGTACTGCCTCTTTTATTATAAAGGTAAGGACCACTCTACCTGAATGGAATTCTTCGTGTTCTAACTTTATCGATTCTAGACACGTTTCATTTTGGCAGCCATGAAATCTTGCGAATTTCGTATCAGTTTCCAACATTTTGCAAACAGAGTGGAGAGTCGCAAAATTTATTCGGGGAGATTGTGGTGACTAGAGCAGTGTATTCAGATATGTGTGTGTATGTGTAAGATCTTGTATTAAGATGGACTATAGTTTGGATTTTATTAAGAAAAAAATGGTCAATCTTGATTATAGTAAACAACATTTTGCAGCCTTAACAATTATTTCAGATATTGTCCTGCTATAGAAGCCTAAGTAATGTCTGGTAGTAGACATAATTCAATTATATGTAATTGGTTCCTTGTTCACGTGAGTTTGCTCGTTGTAAATCACTTGAGAAATGTACTTGAGAAGTTTTCGTACAAAGTTCGGCAAATTCACCTTGCAATGTACAGTACGTAGGCACATAAATAGTTTTTCCTTAAAATTTCATATAAAAATTAGTTCGGTTGTTATGCCTCAAGCTTTATTTTCGGAGTTGGTGACTTTATGAAAATATATTCTCGCCAACTTTCCTGTAACTCTACTTCACCAAGTATGCAAAATACATATCGCAAACGTGCTTTGAACAGTCCAATAACCAATCGTTCTCGTTCATTATTTCCCAGCATTTAGACACGTGTGCTAAACTGCTTTCTTTGGAACCTTATGAATATAAAAAGAATTCTTCTCCAATAACTCCAAGTACACTCCAATAAACTTGATTGATGCATCCGACCGATGTTCCATGCGTACTTTGCCAAAAATCAAGCAATTTACATTTATTACCTTACAAGCCATGGAGAATTAAGAATCGCCTATTAAGTAGGATCAATTTTCGACGGGAAATAAAGCAATCAACGTTATTAACGATGGACGGTAGACGCGGTAGAATTTTGGCGTTAGTTCTGGTCTCGCTGAAGCAGTTCTCCAGCCGCTATTATTTTGTACCATCTATCTTCGACCAATCTCCGGTTCCCGCGGCTTTACCCCTCTCCACTCACCCTCGACAAATTCTCCAGGGGATTAATTGGCTGGATTTCTTAGTCCTGTGTACGATATCAGCGCAGCAGTCTTCCCAGCGATGCACAAAGGCAAAAAATCTTGGCCATTACCTGTTCAAGTACACTTCCACTCACTATTTGAATGTAAATTTTATATCGAACCTACTACTTTACAGAGCCAGTACACTTTTTCACTACGATCGATGTGTCACTACGTTCGTGCAAATTTTGCCCCGCAATTTTTAACTAACACATTTTCCCTCTCAGAACACACGTTATTTCATGAATCGCAGAGAGGTTTCGAAAAATCTGAAACTGCAAATGGAATCTAGAAACATTATAACGTTTTCTTCAACTTATATTTGAAAACGTAATTCTCTCCGTTGGAAGGATCTTCTCATTTGGTATATGCATTTTGTAATAACGTACCATGTTTTTCGCTTTACATATTTGATCAGCTTCTTCATACGAACAATTTTTTGTTCAATATCACAGACTTGTCTCTTCGCTTTCCGAATATTACCTGCTTCTGTGCACGAATATTTTTCATTTGCAATATCGAGAACATGGATTCTTAACCGTTACTTTCTTCGAGTACTTACCGTGCAACGAGTTTGTTCCAGTACAAAAACCACTTTTACCGCCCGATTTCGTTTTTAGCATCGACACAGTCTTCGCTCTTTGTCCCGCACCTGCTGCTCATAACATCTGGTACGAACCAAGATACACGTTACGAGGAGCTGAGAGGAGTCTTGAAGACGTTAGGGCACAGAAAGGGGGGAGGGGATGCGTGGTTTACACTCTCGAGAACTTTGGTTAAATTAGATTCGACGGATACTGCCTCTAATTAGTGGCTCCCCGAGTCTCTTTAAGTGCCTTAGTACTTAAAGGTGCCCGCTTCATACTCGAATTAATTTCAAATGCATATTGCCCCCCCCCCTCTCTCGCTCTCTCTCTCTCTCTCTCTCTCTCCACCTCGGTTTTCACCTGTACGTCTATTTTTGTCCCGCACACACACGTCACTTCTTCTACGGTTACCCTATACAGTTGCACTTATTTGTCACTTTTTCTACCTCTGATCTGTTTTTCCGATCTGTTTCATTCTCTCGACTCTTCAGTCCGACCGTCATTTTTCCATCTGTTATTTCTCGTACGACGACCAAGTTCACATGGTATGGGGATTTAAAAATTTGCTTTCAGCAATCTGCGAATGAGACGCCTGCGTTTTTCAGCCATCTACGGACCTCGGCAGACTTGATTTCACCACAATTCATTAAAATTTCGTACCCAGCCATGTCCATTCGAAATTCGTATCAGCGTCGGACGAGCGATAACGCTCGGTTGGACGCAAAGAAACGAGCTCCGCGCAAATTGGAACTAAATTACGTACTCATCTCCTAACGGAGCTGCCAACCTATGAAACCTCGAGTGCGGTCTTTTTCAAAACTTAATTCGCCGGAATTGATGATAGAAAATTGCCGAAGACGGAAATGAGCAACGCGATCGACGCATGACAGATTATTTCGCCATTGCGAATAAATTCGTGCCGCGCCGAAATGCGGATACCGATCCGATAACTTTCAAGTACTCAAGTTACGTTTATTAAATCATCGAAATGTCAACCGTCCGTTAAATGCGACGCGAATTAATGAAAAACAACGTTTCGCGCCTGCGTCAAGAGCACGATGCGTAAATATTAATTGCGCGACCGCAGGTTATACAGAGATTTCGAACGCGTTTTCGGCAGAAATTGTCAGCGCGACATCGAATTAAAGAGAACGAATTTTGAAGTTTCGTACTCACCGCTCTCAGCGGAGCGGACGACAAAAAGCGGTTGGAATTTATCACCAGCGCTGCTCAGCGGTTAATTTGTACACACCGGGGACCAGTGGGGAAGTGAAATGTCGCTTTAGCGACGTGCGAGGCGTGCAAGGCGTGCGAGGCGTGCGCAAAGTCGTTACGCGTTATCAATTATTTGTCTATCTGTCATGCGAAATGGATTAATTCATGGCAAGTGTCGCGCCACCACTTTTTTTCGATACATATGTATTTTTTTTATGCCACCCATACCGCCGACGGGAAGCGAGCGTGCGCTTTATTTTCCTTTATCGTCCCGCTCGCCGCGTCCCTATTTTTCTACCGGGTGTACCGGAATAAATGTACTTGCGAAGCACTCAGCAGGTTATGATGCATCGGTGCAACGGACTCCGAGACTATTATGAGGAATTGTTGACCTTAATTGCTTGCCACTCATGCAGTGTTTCGAAATAGCGTCAAAAATTCCCGAACTGATACTCTTGGTCTTGACGCGATTAAGGAAGCATTGTATTGGCATGGTACCAAACGTTGACTATCTATTTTTCAAGGAGTCTTCGACCCGCGCAGTCGAAAGTCCTGACAGTGCGGTATTGTTTGTTTCTATCGATCGCATGGATTATTGGTTTAGTCTGTTTCTTTTTTTCGGGATACTGTATAAATAGCTTTAGGGGTGGATTATGAAGAAAGAAATTCGTTGAAGTTACATTAATTACAGGTTACATGAAGAAAAGTTTTCGTTCTTGTCTTTGTCTTGTTATCTATCCTAATATATTCGTGCAATGTTTATTTTTATGATTCTAGTGAATGTTGCAGCTGAATATTGATATTTACACAAATATTTGAAGTGATTACTTTTTCCACTTCAAACGTTGACCGTCACAATTTTTCTGCATTTGTTGCATAAAATGTCCCTAAACCACTCGTCAGTGTAAAAAATGTTCTAATTTTCGTCGCCACTACTAACATTGTTATATATTCAAACTCTGAACACTCAGCACACCCTGTACCTAGCTGTTTATTGATGCATGTATATGCATGCGCGCACTCACGTGTGCTTATTTACGTACGCGCAATGCAAAATACTGCATGTTCGCTTTGACGAATTTTTTCTGGCAATTCAAAATTCCCGCGGAACAAATAACTCAAAAATTGATCACCGCTAAACGTTAAATAATAATACCGTGATTGTCTCTGTACCTATTAACCTTTAACTGTCACAATAAACAATTCTTTCAGCATACTTGCCATGTAATATTTTAATGTTTCGTAAAAAATGTAATAATGCAAGTGCAAAGGCTTTAATCCGCGCAAATCTGATTTTGACTGAAGTTTGCATCAATTTGCAAAACTTACTTCAGCGAGCTTCGAAGTTAACTAATTTAATGAAGTATATTCACAATCAATAAATTACAAGACTCATTTTTCATTTGTCAAACTACTGTAAACTCGGGTATCTTGAGACGATATAGATTAACTCTTCTCTAACATCGGTGAAGCCATCGACCCGAACCCATATTTCTTCAATAAACGACTTGCACTAGATAGGTTTGTCAATAAGTGGGAACCCTCCTCTTATGTTTTCCCAATCTAACTCCTGTTCCGAACGAGATATGCTGCTGGGGTCGCCGGGTCGTTACATGGACGCAGAACTGTTGTTGATGTATAATAAGAATCAGCTTGATTGCATCAGTTAATCCCCCCACCCCTACCTCCTCCTCTCCCTGTCTCTCCATCTCCCTCATTCCTTGAAACCGTTTCCCTACCTTTATTTGTGTCACGGGGCAGAAATTGAATTCTCTCAGCGAACGAATGAGTTCCTGATGTTCTTACATTGATTTTCCGCCGAACAATTTCCATGTATTATCCGCGTTGTCAGGTGGAACATAGGATCAGTCGGAAAATTGATGAGTCGATTTTGGCGCGTGTATGTTGATACTCATACTGACTTTGCTGATCTGATAGTCTGGAGAGCATTTCAATAGCATAGAGAACCGATTTACTATTTGTAGACAAATAAACGAATCGGGCAGTAAGTACCTCTATGTAAATAATACTTACTCAAGAAGAGCATAAACACCTCAATACAATGCCGGTTCGACAACTCTATATTAACAAAACATGGAGAATTGATAAGTTGTCATCACTTTTCAATGTAGTCTCCAAACATGCAGTGAATGTTTCGACAATGCTCTGATGCTTTGAAAAATATATCCGTCTGCTGACTGTGTAACCACTCGGACTACTTTAAGTTTACGTTTGCTATAACCTTTCTTTGCCACATAGTGTCTGTTTGAAGACCCATATGATGATCACTCAACGCTAGAACCGGGAAATATACAGAAAGCACTCAAAAACAGAAATTAATTTTCTTCAGAAAATGTTCTGTCCACTGCTACTCGGGTTGCATTAGGCACTAAGTATCACTGTAAATTGCGAAAACTATATTAAATAATGATAACGTGTATTCAACCCAATTGCACATATTTGTTCAATGAAACAAACATTATTATTATTTTCTGACTGATTCGCCTGCGACATAATGAAGATAATGGGGATATAATTTCATTTATTAGCATCATTACAATTTCTTTGATAAGACTTCATTAACTAGACATCCTTTCTATGCTTAAGCTACAACTTTATTTAAACCTAGCGTCGAGTTCCGTTTATCGAAGTTATATACTGTCAAAAGTAGCAGGTAACTGAATTTGTTCTCCTAGCCTTTAGCTCTCCTACACTTTTCGTATCCTTTTCCGCCGAGACTAACCAAATTGAGCCGACATGAAGACCGAACACACAAACGGTCCTGCAGTGATTCTCACCTTGACATCCTGCCAAAGCGCTTCGTGCCCAAAAGCTGTGTCACGAGGCAGAACTAATCACCGCATGATCGAGAACACAATCAGTTCGATTCACAACATTGATTGGTTACAAGCGTAACGCAGACGCCGAAGCATTATTTGAATGCAATATAATGAAAGAGAAGTGAAATAAAATTAACATATAAGTATATGGGGTTCTGCTTGAGAGGAATAATGAGACGCAAAATATATTTAAAATGGAAGAAAGTCTCTTCTCGTCAATTCGATTCTCACCTTCGACAGTCGGAACGTACAGTACGCATCACATTCTTTTTTTCTCCGCGTAAACACACAATATTGTTCCCGATGTCCATCGATACATACAGGTATATTTTGGTTGTAAATTAAATACTAAATGTTTCAATGTAGAATGAAAATGTGCTATATTAAATAATCAGTCAAGATACTGTTGACATAAAGACTATTGCCGTCACAGACCGTATAGCTTTTGAGTAAATACTATATACATCACTCACTAAATTACTAAAGAAATTGTTGACCACCGAGACGAAACTTCCATCCATATTATTGTAAAGTGTCAAGTGCTCGCAGCTTGTGGAAAACAAGGTAAAGCCGCTGGAGAACATTCTGATGCTCAATAATTCATCGCAAAAGTACCCGCCTTACTTTGCGTGTTTCCTGGTTTTATGCTGCGCAAATATAATGCTTACCGTGCAATGGCCTGTTGTTACAAGAGTGCTCTGTGAAACATTCGGCGAGAATCGCGAAATGTCTTAACTGTGTAAGCATTCCGCTCCTTTCTGTTGCTTTTAGTTTTCGGCAATGAAGCTTTATTTCGTACAGAGCAAGTTTTAAAGTTGGATCATTAGTTGAATGAAAAATGAACTGGTGCCAGTGTCGAAAAACTGTACATGAGCAGGGGGGAAGTTATCAGTTCCTGTACAAGTTGACCAAAGCCTCGTTTTCCCCCTACAACAATTTTCAATACCTGTTTCTAGTTTTGGGCATCTAAACTTATTTCTAGATTTAACAAACGGTAACATAACGACCTACATGTACTGAAAACTGCTACGTCCATTCATTCAGCATTAATCTCCACCTTCCACGATTGTTACATATTAATCAGAGTCAGAAATATAATTTGCCTGACCATGATTCGTAACAGTTTGCTCTTCCTGACATTTTACCTGTTCAGAAGTGAAGCATTTCACTACCTCGACACCCTTTGTGTCGAGATTTTTGTTGTAAAACCCTCAATATTATCTTAAACGACGCAAACCTCTTGCCTGCCGATGCATCGTAGAAAATGGAACTCGCACCGGAAACATCTCAGGACACGCAACAGAACATTACTCGAACTTTCGCCGACGGGTACGCCGGCGCATATTGGCTTTACATATTTTTCACCACCTGCCGCGAAAGGCACGACCGCTATCTCGTATAATCCACATATAACGACTGCACGCACGATGAGCTTTTCTACGAGCGGATTTCGCTCGGCTCAAGAGCTTTAGTTCTTCTTAAGCAATGTTCGCCAGAGTTCCCAGTTATGCCGTCGATGGGAAGAGAAACTTCGTAACAGGCGGAAAAGGCAGGACAGACAAATATAACCGAACGACGAGGGCTGTTTAACAATGTAGAGACGACAAACCGTCTCTCGTATCACTGAACTTCAGGCTCTCTCGTCTTTGCACTCTTTTCAATCTGATACGTCGCGTCGTCTTGAAAAAGGTCAGACAAGGTGGATCCGTCGGAGGAGAGGCAGAGAGAGAGAGCTTCCTTAAGAGAAAGGAAGAGAATAGAGTCTGATCTTGATACGTCATCTTTAAAGCCGTCCCTCGTCGCACACGCGCACAACCTTCCGTAATTCAGTCGATGAATGTTTCTCGTTAACGGCCGAGATCGTTGACCCTTTTCCTCACCCTTGACTTTCGTGGCTTAACGCACTCGAGGTTCTTTCGTAGGCAAAAGGGACGCTTTTCAGGTGCCACCGACCTTTGCCTATACATAATGCACGCCCATCTACAATGCGCTAGACACGCGCGTAAAGTCAGGGTAATAGATGCTAATGACCGTTTAGAAACGTGCAAGCAGCGAACAATTAACCCGAACTTCCGGACTTGCTTACTCCTGTCCGCCTCGCGTGCCTATAGCAGTGTTATTTTTTGCACGATGTCGCACAGTGATCGAGGACAAACAATATAACCTCTGCAAAACGACACTGCATCAAGTAGATGCATCTACGCGACGTTGCGTAAAGTTGATAACGCGACTGTAAATCAGGCTCTTTCCAGCAAGCTGATTCAAAAATAAGCACTCACGATTTATTTGAACTTTTCACCAAATACGCAAGGTTCGGACTATTTTTGTTTAACCAACCGTTTTTATCGCTCGACAAAAAAAATATTATTATAACACGTTTGGACATAACCAAGGCAGGAATTATCTTTCTCCCCCCTGTTACCTCGCGTACATCGATTTCCAAGATTACTACCTCAATGCACCTCGGGTCAAAGCGCCATCTTCCAATTTCCCCGTACCGTCCACCGAATGAAAAAGGAGCTCGATAAATATTACAAGTAGATACGCTCTCTTTTATTGCCGCAGTTACTTTCGCCCGTAACGTCTATCGGTAGCCGCGATCTCGTTAAAACTCCTCACGTACTCCGAAGTCTTATCCCTCAAACACGTCGGCGAAGCTTCGCTCCGCCGGACGATTTCTCAACGTTGGATCGCGATCGTAAGGTAAACTTTGCCGCGGTAATAAGCGCCGTCTCCCATTCCGGGCCCAGGACGATCGATACGTCGATATTTTCGCTTCGGCATCCGGCCGACGGCCGCACTCCATAACAATCTCGTGTAACGAGTATCTCAATGGGCGACACGTAGGTCCGCGCACGAGCGCCTTTCTTGTAAGCGGCTTTCCAGGCTTTAGAATCTTCTGTCTGCCGAGCTACGTTGCGTTCCGCGCGCTTGACAGTCTCGCGAGACCGCGGTTGCCTTCGTCTTTCGTGTAAACAGAAGCCGGAGGCCGAAGAGGCGGCTACGCGCTCGGATTAATAATCTGAGATCGAACAAGTTCGCGATGCAGGCGCTCTTGGGGGATTGTTGCAAAAAGGTGGGTGAGGCATAGGGGTGGTTAGAAGCGTCGGACAGTGTGTTCGACACGTTTGTAAGCTACGCTTCATTCTTGGAAATTCTACCTTTTTGCGAATCTGTACTTGCGCTGAGAACGGAAATTGAACGTAGGCATGGTTAGAGGTACTGGGCAGTGAGTTCGAAATGTTTGTGGGCTGCGTTTCATTCTTTGAATTCGACTTTTTTCCGAATGTGTACTTGCGCTGGGAACGGAAATTGAGCGTAGGGATGGTTCGAAATACTGGACAGTAAGTTCAATATATTCGTAGGTTGTGCTTGGTATTTTGCGATTCTGTTTTTGTTGTGGATTTTCACTTTTGGAAAGAACAGAAATTAGTCGCATTGACGGTTAAAAGAGTTGAATAGTGAGTTGGAAGCTGTACTTCATTACTTGAAATTCCGCCTTCTTTCCGAATTCGTACTTGTGCTGTCAATTTGGATCTGTACTTGCACTGAGGAAATTGAGCATATGGAAGGGTTAGCAGTACTGAACACTGAATTCGATGCGTTCATAGGCTATGCTGGGTTCTTTAAAATCCTGCTTAAATCGTCGAGGATCTCTATTTATGTTCCGATTAAATCCGAGGGTATGTTTTTGATTTTGTTGTGTAACTGTGGTACGGGGTCTCAATGAAGTTCACTAAATTGTGAAAACTATATTCTCCGCGATGAGAATAATATTGAGAAGTAGACGAATGTTAATGAACGATCATGGGACAACTATAAAGAACTTGGTAAAAATGCGGATGTTTGCAATGAGAATGGATTCAAGACAGACGGTATGCTCGGGTGAAACTTTTCGTATTTTGGTATCGTTCACGGTTGGCTTGTCTGTAACAAACACAGACCTGAACGAGTCGGGTTGTCGATTGGAAGGACGACTTTGATCAAAGGGAAAAAGTGAATGTTGCAGGGAAGAGATGACTTCAGAAAGTTTGACATTGTATAGAAGGGAGGAAACAACAGCGCGCAAAAAGTGTTGATTCAGAGTTGTAATTTCGTAATTGAACTTCACAACTGTAAATACTGATAAACAGTACTTTGAGAGATGGAATTTGCACTAAAACTTCTGAAAATTTCTGTACTTATTCTTACTTAAATGGTCACAATGTCATTGCCATCTTAGTAGTCACATAGACTGAAAAACAATTAATCACACTAGCTGCTAAATAACGTCTCAAACAAGGTGTGTGACCGCCAATAAGGAATAATTAAACAAGTTAAGGGACTTGTTACTCCTTGTCCATAATGTATTAAGTAACAATAAAGTTGCGAGAAACGACGGATAATTACCACAACTCTAACAAATTTTGTAATCTGCCCAACTACATAAAAACTACATGACGAAAAATAGCGGCGCACACAGCTACTAGCTGATGAACAAAAAATGTGGAAAGGGAAAAAAACTCGGTACTCGGACGTCAAGCCAGACGTATGCTCTCGACATTTCCTTTCGCGTTAATCAAAGTTGCTTGAGTCGAACTTTTCCGCGAACGCTCGAAACTATCAGCGGACTCTCGTGTCTTCGTGTGCTTCGCTGATGTACAATGCGTCTGAAAAGAGTAGGGGTTGGGAGGTTCGAGCTGTGCAACTTGGGGTTCCGGTTTCAAGTGCAGACGCACTTGAGTTTACGTGTCTCGCTTAGGAAAATCGAGTTTTCATTCGTTTGAGATTTAACGCCGCGCGGTGTACAAATAATTGCCGTGGTTGGCGAACTCTCGATCAAATTGCGCCGGAAATGTCGGTTTTCCGGTGCTGCTGTCGTACTAAACGACGCTGCGTATATTTAATATAAAGCGAATGAAGCATCAATATCGTCATGTGTGGAAAGAACATTTCTGTTGCGCTACTGATGTCGACCGCTTCAACGATTTTATCCAGTTTATTATTTCAGTATTTTTTCCTGCCCGATAGCGAACTTTGATATGATTTGTAATAAAATTTGAACGATAATTAAACAAGTATTTATTTTGAGGTATGTCAATATATGAGCATACCTGTAAGCATGTTGTTAAGAGTGCAGTACGAATGTAAAATACGAAAGAGATGAAATTCATTTCATGTGTTTGGCGAGAGCTTGAAAGGACAAACATTCGAATTCGATATTCGTCACAGCGCATTCCGCGATTAAATCGAATAATCGCAATTCCACTGTTATGCACAGAAGGCACTGTCTTCAGCGGATTCCAGTATTTTTATCATCCTCGATGTGAGTTAGTTGGATTTTCAGTGCGTTCCACTACGCTCTTTCATTTCATTGCAACTTGTTGGGAAGTAGTTGAAATATGTAATAGTCTCGTAGCACGGAGCGTTCAAACGTCAAGTGGGATGTACATTTTCAGCGTTTACACCTCCATCTCCATTAATTAAAATTGCTGAGGGAACTATTCCGTTCATTGTTTCCCCCACTGTCACTGGCGCTTTAGCATTCTTCATTTCGTTGGCCAACGTCGAAGGGATTCAAGACGCGCGGCAATACCTAGAAATGAGATTTCTACAGGAATGAAATCTTTCTGTGTATGTCATCTTGGCGGGATGCTTTCTACATCTACATTTTCTCTTCTAGTTATCAAAATTCCGTAAGAGACTTCGACAACCATCTTGCTTTTCTTTCACTTCGTAAGACTGAGATTCTCCATCTCGCTTTTCAGTTCATATCTTAATTCCCAAACATTTCATAAGTATTTCTAGGAATATTCACAGTTTACGCAAGAGTTACAGTGTGATGATTAGAACAATAATATCTTGTTTACTAAAATACGCAAAAATAATATACAGCACTGAAGGATTATTCGTGTTATGGATATGAAATATAATTCAATTTATTTATAATCTGTTGGTACGCAAAGCAAAAACAATAGCTGTTCTAATACAACACCCCACATCTTCTCACACACCTTCGTACAAAATAGTTATCAGTTAATGATTAAAATCAAGGATAAGAACCTAATATAAATGAAAATTAAATTTCACACAATGAATTGCATCGATGAAAAGTAAATTCAGATGCATGATAATAATAATTCCAAATACATACAATCTTTTGTGGAATACCCGTTTACGTTCCCGAACCAGACGTTTACCAAAGAAAGTACACGTAACAAACAATAATCGTCCCGAGCGGCGTCGGGACAGCATTAAGAAATGAAGCTTTCGCACCAGTTGCTCGTGCCGCGTTAAACAGTTACTTAGTCCGACTCTCCCGTAAAAGGATAAAAAGAGAAGTTGAACGTCATCCCGGGCTGTCCGGTGCTCTTCAGCATCCGACTTGTGCCTGGGAGGAGTCAAACGCCGTTGCCGACGCTCTCTCTCTCTCTCTCTCTCTCTCTCTCTCTCTCTCTCGCGACAAAATGAGAAGAATGAAGGGCAGCCAGCCGTTATACTCCGCCTCTTCGAGCGAGATGCCTCCGAGAGTGCAGACCAGAGCCGGACGTCACGCTGACGTCACCAGAAGTCCTTTCCGTCCGGAGAGAGCACCACCGACGAGCTTCCCCCTCCCGCCTTCTTCGTATTCTCCGCAAGTCCGCCGGATCGTGGCTCAAAACTCATTACAATTCCGTGTAACGCGAATTTCGACGCGCGACACGTGTACGGATAGAGAAGCTTCTCTAAGGCGCTTTCCAGTCTACCCCGGGGAGCTTTGTGACTATCCAAACAACGTTGAGAAAGTGTGCGAGTGTGCCAGAGCGGGCGCGCGCACCAGATTGGCAGAGCACTCCGGGCACGACGAGGGAACAACAAAAGAAGACGTGGCTGGCGTAGAGGGAGCCTGGATGGGGATGAGGGGGAGGGATGGGGGGTGCTTTAATAATATGGATGATCGAGGTCTTTGTGCTTCGCCGTTAAGCTCGGCTCCGCTGCTGATCGTTTATTCCTTCGAAAGCGTACCCTCCCGACTCACCTCCTAATGGACGACGCGTCATTTGTTATATTCAACGCTGTGCCACGCGGCCTCTGTTGTACGGAACCTGAAGCGCGACATCGCTGGGTGACGTTGCTCGAAAAGTTGAACGCAGTTTATGAAACGTTGCCTTTGGCGCTTTCGAGGAGAGTTCGCTAAATGCGACCGGAAGCGGCGGACCTTTGACGTGGGTTTGTCGCCGGTTGAGTCTGAGCCGCGTAACGGCAGAGGGATGATGTTGACGATAGCGTGTATAGAGATGGACGTGATCATTGTAGAATTCTAGAGGCTACTGGCTTCATTCAGGTTATAGTGGACTTCGGTGTATCTAACGCGAGTGATAACGCGACAGACTCACTACTGTTGTACAATGACGAGTTGTATAATGCAACGTGGTACTTTTATAACGTAGTTATAATATATGATGTAGTGAGAAATTATTGAATGAATTTGAATATTGAATGAATATTGATAAGATGCTAAGTTAGTAGTTTTTTCAGATTAAAATGTATTTAGCATGGCATCTTGTAGCACAATATGAAGAAATGAATGTATTTACACGAAGATTAATTTGCCTATTTTTGATATTAAAGTTTGCTTTTCGATTGTCGTAAGATACACATATTTATTATTTTATTTGAGGAAAAAAATATCGAAATGCAACCACAACATTATACGGAAATTATCTCTACATCGCACGAATACTCTGCATTTAAAAATTAAATCCATTTTAATTACCCGTTGCATCGTAGTCTCCGTCGCTACTAATTTCTCATATTTCTTATATATTTACGATATCAACAAGACCGACATTTTTTAATCGGTAGCATATACGCATATTTTATTATTTTAAAGAAGTCTATGATAATTAGCAAAACATAGTTTACATTATTTGCATTAACAAATGATGCAAACACGATTCATCACGAAGTCATACGACGCTCGGAACGAGACTGGACACATTGATGTACTTTCACTTCGGTTTAATACCGAAAACTCTGAGTTATATGGCAGTAATGTGACGATTTTCGCGCCTCCGTATGAGTACCTGTCAATGGCCGCTCCTGTTTGTTGGATTCTAAGTCTAAAGACGCTACCCAGTCTCATTCGCCGCATTTTCCTTGCCTGACTCACGGCGGCGTACCGTTTCAATAACACATCGATGCACTTCGCGAGTCAGTAAGTTTCTGAGCACCGCGTGCATCGTGATACGCGATGTGAAATCAGCTTTCCCGTCGAATGCTTCTGAGGTTCGAGGGCTTTGCTCCTATCCGCGCGAAGGGAGGCAAGATGTTCATGGATTCTATAGATTTTCCTAAAGTGGGAAAGATGAGATGGATGAAAGTCGCACAGGGAAGAATCGCTAAAGGATGAAAGAGGGAAGCTGCGGAAGTAGAGCGCAATGGGAAGGATAGAGGGTGGCAAAAGATGCAAATGCAAACAAGATTCGAGTATGTGGAATGCAAATCACAGATGGTATGCGAGGTACGCAAAGGGCAACTTGACGATATAATGAAAATATGAGCAATGAAAGAAATGAAAGAATGTAGCGAAGGGTATAGGATGGAACAAGCGGAAGTAGTTTATTAACACGCATTGTCGAAATCTTTATTCTTTGACGACAAACCAGCTTAAGGTGGTACATAAGCTACTCTGTATTCGATCTCGTTGCAAAATTAATTTATTAGCTTTGTAATATAAGTTGTACGTAAATAACGGGAAAATTTTGCAGTAATCGAAGCTTTATTCTGACAAGTTATTAATCTGGAATTCTATATGTTACCCCTGCATGATGAAACAATTGGGGAATAATACGTCTGAATATCTCTGTTACCATCAAACGTGCAAAACATAATGTAAATATTTATACGGATTACAAAGATGATCATAATAGCAAATTGAATGTTTGTCCCAAAACCATAATTTCAATAATACCTTCCTTTTCCATTTAGCTAAAGAAATATTGCAAACGAAATAAACTGCGTGCTGTTTATATTCGTTAAATATTGTATTTTATTGAATTACCATGCTTGTATAAAATGTTTTACTGTTAACGTACAAACGTACTTACGTATGCGTAACTTCACGATAATGCAATTCTTCGCAGACGATTATTACATTATAAAACACCAACGAAATTGATATAATTTCAGGTCCTGAAGAAGAGAAGCTCTTGGGCTCCATATTATTGCCCTCGTACAGAGTAACCGTCTGCAGACCGGAGGATAAGATCAACAAGAAATTCGCTTTTAAAGCCGAACACGCGAACATGAGGACGTATCACTTTGCTGCTGATAATCGGGAGAGCATGAACCAATGGGTGAACGCACTTACGCTCGCTACTCTCCTGCAGGATCCAACACCGTGAGTATTTGCTTTTTATTCTTCACTCACACTGCATCACTTTGTACACACTCTTCGGTGTTAATCGTCAGATTTCTCCAGTAAAAGCAAACATCATACCCTACGCAAATGTAGAACTGTAATTAATGTAAATTTATCTTTCCCTTTGAAATCGTGAGCGGCTGTCTTTATTTTATGGTTTGTTACGTTGTAATTATTTGTCATGTGTTTTAATGTTTGCATCGTATCGTGGTATATAAAACGCGAAAAACCAAGCCCTTTATTTTCCGTAACGCAGTTCGCGTTACACTTACCTACCATAAATCGTTTTCGGCCCAAATGTTTCCTTATCGGCCGTAACGATGTAATCGTTACTTCCGCAACATTAATGTATCCGTGCGATCCGTTTTATCGCCCCACGTTCCGCTCACGCTCCCTTTCCATTATCAAAAAATGTAAATTGTCGGTACACAGACGCGTTTCGTGCGACACGCCAGAAAAGAACGGGCCATAAACTGTCGGAGGTCCTTTTTCCGCGCGGGTGCAGGATTTCAGATCAACCGGCAGTTCTGGCCGAAAGAAAAATGCGAAAATCGCTTTGTCGCCGTCGTTATATAGCGGGGGACGCAACCGGAATGGCGATCGCGATTGTTTATTTTCCCCCCGGAAGGGTATTGGTGCCTGCCCGTAGGAGAGTGGGCCCTCGTTCGCACGTAATCGCAGTGTAACTATCCAACTCGTTAGTCAGTTTCGTCGAACTTCCCATGCAAAACCGGTACGGCGCGCGCGCAAACCTGAAAGAGGGAAAGAGAAACATTAACGAGCGAGACGAGGGCGTTCAATGTTGGCCGGACGGAGATAGAACGACTACGTACCGAATCCGGTGTATAAATAGGAAAATAGGAACGAGAGCGTGGAACGGGAAAAGGGGAAGGGACGACAGAGGGAAAATGGAAAGAAGAGTGGAGAGCGTGCGATCGCAGTACAGACGGAATGACAAACACGTGGAATATCCGTACCAGCCGGAAAAGTGGCGCACGGAAACGTAGATAGGGATTCAGTTGGACTGCTGTGAGAGTAAGGCGGGCGGGAGAGGAGAGGTTGGAGGGATGGATTGGGGGGGGGGGGGGGTGCATAGAGCAAGAGTCGTTATACCGCCGTGCGGTACGTGCCGATGCAGTGGCGCGTAGCTAGGAAAGGGTCAGTCGCACTGGCAAGGTCACTTGGCGGTCACCCGAATTTTCTGGCGAAACTCGATTTTAACGAGGAAAACTCCACTCGGCTTGCGGCCGACTCGCCCGCAGAGATATATCGTAACGATGGTCGCAACAGCGGGTTTGCTTGGCTCGCGAAGAGGGGCGATAGCGGGGTGGTGGTGGGGGTGGGTGCCAGACGAAAATTCAGTACTCTTTGATTGCTGGTTAGTTGCACTGTTACGCGTATAACGGCTCTCCCGGGGCGAATATGGAAAACTGTGAGATGAATGGTTGTGAGGGGACATGGGGAGGGGAAAGACGGTGGGGGGAGGGGGGGCAGTTGTCGGTGGTGGCGAAGAATGGTGGGGGAGACTAGAGAGAGGTGTGACTCGCAATGCAAAAACGAAATGTCCGCCATACCGGGGAATAATTAAGCGAACGAGCGCCACTGGGCGCCATAGGTGAGCTCCCGACGTTTAATTGTTTCCGAACGAGTTCCACTTTTTGTTTGAACGCACTCATAAAACGAACGATCGCCGCTCGCGTCTCTTTCGACGCGGACCGCACCCGCGGATACGTGCTCTCGCGATTATTGATCTTCAAATCCAATTAATAATGCGTCCGACGGATTTAATTCTGACCCGGTGTTCGGGTCGCTCGCACACGTAAGTGTGTGTGCTGGGTATATGTGGCAATGACTCTGTCGAGCGAATTCTCAACATCGGATTTAGGTCAAATCTTTCATCTGCGTACTTAATCGAAGGATTGCCACTGTGTTAATCTGTACCCCGTTGCTTGTTTCGACAAAACGTATGGCAGATTGATGCTTAACCTAATTCCATCCGTAATCCTTAATATGATAATCGATAGTAACGATGCCCGTATGAAATTTATCAATATGTCGCGTTTAATTATGTGGTGTTGTACGGCAGTTGCAATCCGACAAAGCACTTTATCACGTAAAGATCAGGACGTAATCCAGGTGTAATACAGGAATATATTTCGAAACAGTTTCCTAAAGGAATCTGTGCTGTAAAATACGTCGTGGCGTAGTACAATCACAAGGGCTGGAAACATACCAAAATTAGATTAAACTATAATACGAATATAGTACTCTCCGTCTTTATATGACAAAGAGATGAAAGAATATTGACCTTCTTTACACTATTATGATTTCATAAAGCTTAAACATGTACCTATGTATCACGCACGAAATGTTCCCATCGCGCGCATTCGAAAATGTATTTACTTCTCTCTTTGACTTTAAGCAGTGCTGGCGAAGCTGCCGTCGTGATAGAAATAGCTGGCCAACCGGATGGCGAACGGAGCGCAAGACCAAGCGTATCCTCGATCTCATCGATCCTGAATCAGAGTGCCGACGACAGCGACTCCGGCTTCCATGGTTTTCAATCACGCGACGATCCCAGTCACGCGTCCAACAATAATTCCAGCCCAAACAGCGTCAACACTGCCTCCTTCCCAAATTTGAGCGCGAGTAACAGCAACGGAACGTCCGGCGTGAACAACAACAACAGAGATCTCCACAACAACAACAATAACAGCAGCGGCAATCTCGCGATCGACATTCAACCGGTAGTCAACGGCTGGATCCAGCAGCAACCGTCCTCGTCTCAATATGGCCAACCAAGCACCTCTCAGCAGCACCAAATGCAACAAGCGATACAGCAACAACAGCAACAGCAGCAGCAGTTGCAACAACAGCACATGCAGCAACAGCAACAACAATACGGCCAGCTAATGCCCACTGCTCAACAGCTGCAAGCCAGCCACTCTCATCAGCATCAGGCGTTGCTGCACCAGCACATTGTTCATCAAAACGCTCAGTCTCATCCACACAAGCATCTCGGCTCGCAGCCACACTCGCCGCATGCGCAGCAACAACAGCAATCGCCGTCGCAGTCACAGCAGCAGCAAATTGTCCAGCAACAAATAGTACAGCAGCAAATAGCGCAGCAGCAAATAGCGCAGCAGCAACAAATTGCGCAGCATCATCATCAGTCCCACGCTGGGCAGACGAACGTTCAAACGGTGCAGCCGATGCCGCGTAAATTCGGGCAGCCAATCTACGCCAACGCACCGCCTAAACCTAGAAGACTGACCGACGGGTCCAACGAATACTCAACACCGTCCCCAGACCCGGATTATCGAAAGTCGCCGGTCTCGCCGGACGTGACCATGACCAGCAAGAGTCCGATGTCCGATTACGATCGAAGTAGCATGA
This sequence comes from Anoplius nigerrimus, assembly GCA_914767735.1. Lineage (NCBI taxonomy): Eukaryota > Metazoa > Arthropoda > Insecta > Hymenoptera > Pompilidae > Anoplius > Anoplius nigerrimus. The sequence goes on along the minus strand of OU612085.1, from coordinate 17,136,390 downwards.
TCTACGGCACGCGAATGAGCCAGCAGTCGCAGCAGAGCTTGAGGACGGATAGGTCGGGTCTCAACTACGGATATGCTCAGGTTCAGGCGACGGAGAGGCGCACTCCGGACACGTACGGGAGGAGTGCGAAGCCTCGTGCCAGCAGAGGAAACGGCGACTACGAAGAGGTCTATGGTGCTCCGCAACTTTACCAGAGACCGGCGGGACCAGTCGGATACACGAAAACTGCCGCCCCGGCGCCCATTCCAATTCCGGTTTATACGCAACAACATCAGCAGCTGCAGCAACAGCATCAGCAGCAGATGCACTCGCCTGTCACGACGCCTAACGGTGAGCGCTTGTCTAGAATCTTTGGTTCAAATTCGAATTTACATAGCATGAATTGAAAAGTTCTTGCGAAGGCGAATTTATTATTTTTGTTTATTTATTGGATTTATTTGATTATTATTTAATAGATTTTGTGAGGCGACTTTACTCAGGATGCGCTGTACTGAAAATTGTAGTCTGCTGTAGTATAATTTCTACTCTATATTAATTTTGTAATTAATGCGAAAAAATTAGTTTGACTAGTTTGGCTTTAGCTGGGGTTGGTTGAACCCTTTCATTCTTCGAAAAGTTTGAGTTTTGATAGGGAGGACTTTTCAAATGTTGTATAGAGATAGTTGTACCGTAAACCGTATTGAAAATTATTACCGTGGACAGCATCTGTTGTTCTGTTTCAGATGTTAACTTCGCGATATCTTGGAATTAGCTCATTAGAGTTGAATTGGTGTGCATTACCAGTGGGTAGCCGACATTTAGGACTAAATCACCGCACGATTACTTGTATATTTTCCAGTGCCAATTATGAGGCAACCAAGGTCTCAACCGCCGCCGCGACCGCATAGTGCGGATTTCCTCGAGTATGAAGCAGCGAGGAGACCTCAACAGCTCGTGCCAATGCAAAATGAAGGGTCGTCGAGTCAACAAAGACGCCCGCAAAGGCCTAAATCGAGCCTAGACATAGTCAATCCATCGGACGCAACTAACGATGGTTATTTCTATTCAGAAGAAAGGTAATAGACAAACGTATACTTTTGTGTCAAGCAAATTGATTCTCCAACGTATTTCAAAGTACTCAATCAATCTAAAATGACAACTCTAGTATTTCTTTATCATTTTACTAAATCTTTTGTTTGTGTTTATAACGTATACTATATTTTTCTGTAATATGCTATTACGAACGCAAAAATCTTCCGTGTCGAACGAAACATGATTTAATCATGTCCGGAAAGTTTTGTCCCATAATCTTTAACGAAGAAGTTAAAGATATAATTGTATTCTGCACATGAATACCTCTCCTACTGAAGGCCTTTCGAAAATTCATGCGATTACAGTTTCGAAGCTGTGACAAAGAACGTTTAAACTTTCCTTGGTGAATAATGCTCGAATTTGCTCTTCAACTTGAACTCTTGTGAACTTTGACTGAGACACGTCGTATGACGATGCGCCTGTTCACGGTGACACGTTATAATGTTCTACTATTAGAAATTTGTTGTTCGTAGCCAGAGGCAAATATATGAAATGGATAAATTGATTATGACAAACTAAAAGTAAATATGTTTACTTTACGGGGAAATAGAAGAAACGGGTTTGATTTAAAAGAGAATATTTTGCAAAGTGGTTCATTATGCACAAAATAGTGGAAGTAAAATGGCTTTTGATAGTATGAAATAGATTAGAACACTAGATATTTTGATTAATAAAGTCCGTACCAAGAATACAAAAAAAACCTCTCAAATTCAAATTACAAATTGCGACCCAATTTTCATATTTTAAATCTACAATACAAGCGGTACATTCTGCGTTTTTTCAACCCAGGACCCCTAGGAACATAATTTTACACACGATGATTTGATAAATAACGCATTTAAGCATTATTCATTTTCATTGTGCGGTTGAGTGGCCGAACTGGACAAAAGCGTCATGCTTTCACAATGAACCTGACATTTGTATATACCACATTGTCGTATCACCAATATAAAAGTACATTACGACATTTAAAACAAATTTTCAATCTAAAAACGTTTTCAAAATTGTTTATAAATTCCGATGCTAAATCTACAACAATGTTCCCGAATCCCATACTTTTAATTCATAATTTCATAACCATTTGACATACTCCTGATTAAATGTACAAATGTTTATGCAGCACTGTCATTTGAATAGCGTATAGTGTCAGTCATCTTCCGTACGTGCTTGCGTGCGAAAGATTCATGCACTCTTTCAATGAAGTGCATCGTTCAGCTAGCATTCGCTTACATTGCGATGTAATACAGATACGCGGCCCAGATGCGTCAGTCGGCCGTCTACCTACACCAGACACCACAGCATCATCAGCAGCAGAGGAACCAATCGCTGTCTCGTGCTACGATGCCGTCGAAGTCGTCGAGTGGCCGCGAGCGAGCGGAAGAGGGAAGAGCTGTGTCGACACTTCCGGATTCTTCCTGCGCCCTCAGACGCGCTCAGCGCGATCATCTTCATCAGCAGCACGTGATGCCGACTCATTCGTTGCAACGGCACATCGAGTGAGTCATACGATATGTGAACATACATTCCGCCTTCCCATTTCTCTTTAATGACAAACCGAAGACTATAAGATGAGAATGAAAGCAATCAGTCGTTCGTTCGTTTTCGTTCACAGCTTGATTCGGTCATGATGCGAATGCAACTGCGATTAGGATCATTTTTCTACTTTAGATATGTAGGGCAAGGACTTTGTTATTGAACATTTTTTGTATCGTTTACCGAGTGTGATGAAAATTAATTTTGGGTAGGTGTTATTATTTTTCATTCCTTCGTACGGTTTGTATAACATATTATATATGTTTATATGATGTTTAGGTGATCATGATTAAATTTGCGAGGCGAAAATGTTTCTCGATGTAAAGTAAAATAAAACCTTTTTAACGTTTTTTTGCTGCTGTTTTGTATTACAAAGGAATGATATCAAGTTCATTGTGTAATTTCCGGAGGTGAACACTGAAAATATTGTTCTTCGAATGAAAGTTGATATTTTGAGTTTTACTCACGATGTGTATCAAATGCGTACGTGCTTTGAATGACTCAGTCATTTCATAATTGCTGCATGGAAGACCGCGGTATTCTTGGAATGCTAAGAATTTGTTTTTCGAAAATTATAAACAGCATATTGCGCCGGTGACGAATCTGATGTAGGTATGTTTTGAAACAGTGAGTGAACAAAACCTTCCACTCGATCTGGAGACTATATTTCGATTTGACTTCATGATCAGACTCCAATAACGATACAGTCGTTAAAATTCATACAAAATTTAACATGTACATAAATGAAATAATCACAAACATTAATCTTCAAATCGGCCTACTTTCGCCTACCATATTACCAATACACTGAAACTTTCTTTCTAACAAAAACTTTCTCCTCCAGAAATATGAAAAAAAAATCCAAAAAATAATGATCATAACATCAACGTCATGGTCCAATATACATGTGTGTATACGTGTTACTGCTACCCGAAAATAGTCCGACAAAATAATAGAAAAAACTTTAATTCGAACAAGGTCGAAGAAACTTGATTTCAAACTGTCCCAAAAGCAAAAATTCCGCGTTCTTGATTCGATGATTCGATAACGACATACCATTATCGAAAACCGTCTGTTCGAGCAGGATGTCTAGCAACAGCGAGGCAAAGCTGCGCAGATCGCTGCGTGAGAAAAGCTACGAGCCAAACGGTCGAGATGCAATGATCTACGCCGAAGACGGCACTGTGCCGCGAAGATCGACACCGTGCGACTATGATTCGTCCGTCGGGTGGGGGTCCAGAAGTTCGAATCACGTGGTTCACGGATCGACTCACGTGTCGCAGACATGTCACGCCGGTCACGGAGCCTCCAGACGATGGGGCGACCAGCAGCAGTTCTGTCGATCTGCATCCGCCCGGCTCCCAAGGACGCGACATCCGGCCGCCTTGGACCAGAACGACGACGATTACGCCGAACGATCCTCCGAGCAGGATTCGAGGGATGGAGAACGGAAGATTCAACAGGTACGTTTGTCGTCTTCGCTAACGCGAACGAATATCTTACCCCAGTTCTGGTTCGTTTCTTACCGCTGCCGCTTGCAGATGTGTCATTTCGATTGTTGAGATTAGTGTGTTGGTTGTAATAGCGGTTTAAAGCAGAGCGATGGAGAAATAGTTGTAATCGTTTAGTTTGATACAGCGTAGGGTTGAAGAAAAATGATACAGTTTTGTTTGTTGAATTTTTGACGTATCGTACGAACATGATCATGAAAATTTTTTTTTGTTGGTTTCCATGGATACCGTAATGTATGTGTATGCTCGGGCGGATTTATATCGCATTATTGTCGGGAAAGAACATACATAGGTATCGAATAATTATCATTGCTTCCTTGTTTGTTCTTTAAAGCGCGGCTAATTGGATGTGTATTCAACACAACAGAAGTTATGTTATCTTTGTCGATATAAAAGAAATTGTCTATGATGAGGTAACCATTGTCGTGATTGTTGAATGCATTTTTCTCTGGTATATAATATCAAATAATGTTTAATTCGACTAAAAATCGTCGAATTTAATCGAAGATAATAATATATCGGCATTTAAATCAATTGCGTCAGAAACATAGCAATATACATATTTATGTAATTCCATACACGGTCAGTGTAGTTACATGCACTCAAAAACTAGAACTATACACTACAAAACAACATTTGCCTAATTACAACGATACGTCCATGACATGAATATTACGGAATTGTCAATTATAAAAAAGTACACATCCTAAAATGCACAGGGCAGTCAGTATGCATATGCGCATACCTCAAGATTGCAAATATATCCAACTAGAGCGTAAAGTTTATCAGACGCAAAAGAAAACTGTCCTCCGAATGCGTGGCACCCGCTTAGTCATTTCTGGCAAAAGTATTCCCGGTGAAATCGCTGAATCCGTAATGTCCGTCAAGTGTCGGGATCATGATTCACAAAGCCGCTGGCACCCCTCTCCCGTTCTCGCGTAGAAGCCAGCTTCGAATGACGGGTCATCAACATTGCGAGGAGTGACCGAACGAGTACCGACCGAACCAGACAATCGGCCATACTCGGCGTGATTCACAGTAACCTCGGCAGGTTGCCGCAAGTCGTTGTAACAGTCGGGAACCCGTTCGGCTTTCACCGCGATCCGCCAACTCGTCGTCATCGTTCGAAACGTGACTCCACGTGCTTGCGCGATCCGTGACAAACTGAATTCCTGAACGATCGAGACCCACGCCATGCCGCATCTGCTTGCCTTCGTATCCTTCTTCAAGTCCAACTCCGAGCCGGTCGAGTCGCGTAGAGCAAAGCGCGCGCTTGAAAATTTTCACGATTAAGTGTTATCGGAATGCTTTCGGTTTCTGTGTCAATTCGGTGAACGCGTTGTGTATAAGCGACTGTAACGAAACTTGGTTGTGCAAGTGGATTTGTGTTGTTTAGAGTTTGATGAGTATTTTTATTTGAAATTGTGCTTTGGCGAAGTTTAATGAGTTCCGGGGAACAGTATTCGAAGTGACGTTTTATCTTGACGCGTGGAAACAGTGTAAGTTGCATAGTTTCGAGACTTAATCGGCGTGAGTGGTGGTGGGTTTACGTGGGTGGTATAAAGTAGCATTAAAGTGTTTAATGAGATCCGGAAGCTCGCCGACTCTGTGTCCAACGGCAAAGTTGTATATTGAATATGGGAAATATATTTAAAATTGCAACTTTCAGACGAGGATGAAAGTGTCTGGGCTTTATAATGAAATAAGCTCTTTGACTTTTCGAATTGAATATCGTTTCAATCGTGTCTGTCTAAATATTTCTGCGGAAACTGTTATTAGCGACTCCACTAACTCTGTCATCAAGGACGTAATTGTGTTACAAAAATAAACTGGACTAAGAAAGTACTTAATTCAACGGATTCTGGCACCCTCTTGAATGTATTGATCTTCTGTGTCAACTTCTTTGCGCGACTTGGGAATCGATGCTTTTGAATATATACTTTAACCACAAGACAATTGTACAACATCGAAGGAAATCAGACTTTGGTAATCGCCATTAGTTGTAATCCGCATCAATAACTCACACTGCACGGCACAGTAAACATTCAACATTTCACCACGCATACCATCAATTTTTAGTATAATGTTTACATTATTCTTCACACAACTTCAAAACACCCCCTACAAACTCTAACAATGCACCCATTTGGTCTATCCCAAAACCAAACTGCGAAAAATTCAGTCCAACACAACATCCTTCAACACAGGCCACACAAAAACTATCCAGAGCCAATCCGTTCAGTCCAGACACACAATACAGACCCCCGTCCGTTCAGTGAGTTCCGATGTATGTGGAATAAAAGGTCAGTTTGTCTTGCAGCGTGAGGAATCGATGAAGCGCTTACTGGAGTGGAAGCAGCGAATGCTGCAGTCGCCCTTGACGAGGAAGCCGTCGGGCTCGACGAGTCGGGGAAGAGCTCAGAACGAGCTGTCGAGCTACTACAAGCAGCAGGCCCTCCTCGACCTGGCCGCTCACGAAGCTTCCGTCGCCGAAGCCCGACATTCTCGTCGTCGGGACGACGGGCATCGGCCCCACGCGCGAAGCAAGAGTTCGGACGGCCGACGAACGGCCAGCAACGTCTCCCGGTACAACAGCTACTCCAGCGACGACGAAGGTAGGGATTCATCGCCTGAACTTATTATCTGACCGAGCTGAAGAGCGCGGAAGATGCCGCGTCGGCTGGATCTCGGCCAGGGGTCGCAAACTCAAACGCGGCGAAGTTGGAAGCTGATGAGAAGCGAACGTGGGTTACGATTCGCGCGAATAAACCTTTTTGTACCTTAAAGTTGAAGTTTTTTGATTTAAACGCAATTTTGATACCTTTTTTCTGAGTGTGACTGACAAGCAGTTAGAAAGTGGGAGGATGGAATCGTTGTCGGATGGAGAAATTGAGCAAGGACGTAATTAGTGACTTTTGAGTTCGATTGGATGGGTTCGTGAGAAGCATGACAGGAAGGGGAGGCTACACACGTTTTAAAGTAAACTTAGAAGAGAGCATATTTCACTTTAATATGTTGTCTTCGAACATTTTTATTGGAATTTTCTGAGCGGGCCCGGAGAAATGTTTAAGGTACTAAAAAGGTCACTTTTAAATTGTCTCTGTTTTACGTTTTAGATGACGTCAGAAACATTGATTTTTAAAAGAAATCAAGGTTGTGGGCGGAGACGAAGTCTTAGCAGACTATCAGTTTGCGACTCCTGATCTAAGCTGACGATCAAAACTCTGCGGTCAATCGTCGTTCGAACTGATAATTAAGGATGACGATTGACCGCCTCGGCACGAATTATTCGATAGTTTGGCACTGTCGATGTAACCTTCCTACGTCCAACCGCCCTTGGGACCCGGACGTGTCATTCGTTCGGTACGGCACTGGCAACAGCGAAATCGATTCTCGTCGAATGTGAGGTTTGAAAGTATTAGCGCGCAAAGTTGATAAATGGATATTTAACCGTAAATGACTCAAACCAAATACCTCGCCGGTATCGATCAAAATGGCGCTCAAAATAAAACATTTTTGGACGCGTAAAATTGATATCTACTTTATAAACGTACGAAAGATTCGGTTTGGGAAGCGTATTGCGACGTTGCGCGGAAATCAATTTTCAGGAACGGCTCTCTCAAACAACGTCTGTGCCGTTGCGAGGCAGAAACTAGCGGGTCGCTTATACGATTTAGCAAATGCCAGGAATAAATGTCGGCCACGCTAACGAATCTCCCGACGACGCGGGTCCCTCGCGGCGTTATGCACACACTATTAATTCGATTACAAGTAGATAGGTAGACCTTGCGCTCTGCGAAGGGCTCGCAGACTCTAACACGAAAGGCTAACCGCTCTAACACCCAGCCAACACTCCCGTTACTCTATCGCGAGGAAGGCAGGAACGCTTTGTATGGTACTGCATTTGCCGAGATATTGTCCATCCCTGTCGGTAGTCCCATTGTACGTGACGTAATGCAAGTGAAGATATTAATCGCACGTTAACGCGCCCCACGAAAGTGTCGTCTGTGCCTTAACTGGTCGTGTTCTCTTTCTCAGTATCGTCCTCTTAACATTTGGTAACGTTTTCTCAAGGACAAACGACGAGAACGTGCACGCTCGCGACGATACCTGTATTCCAACTAATAAATGACAGTCGTAACGTTCTCGAACTAACAAAGAGCGCTGCGTGAAAAGAAGTAAGACTCGACCTTGGTCGAGACGAACGTTTCCGGTCGAAGCAGTCGTTTTTATCCCGCGTCTGCAGCTCTTGTCACGAGAAATCGAACTACTCCCAATCCTCCCGCTTCCTATCTGTCTTTACCGAGAGCGCTGAGCGACTTTCGCTTGCGGATATCGAAGTAAACTGATGACAAGTACACGAAGATATGAGAAAGGCACGTACGAGTATCGTATACATGTACATATTGTACGAGTACGTGCGCGAGCAAGAAACGAAAATCCGCCGGCGTTTTCTCCGCTGGGCTCCTTCTATCTGCTGTTGTTGGGTCTGGGCTGACTGGTGAATGGGACGATTAACACCTTAAAACACCTAACAGTTTGATGTGAAACGAGAACTGTGTCCTATTAATACCGATTTGATCCGGATTGCAGTAGAAAACGTAGGTCAGCATGGCATGTCTGAAAAAGAGGAGAGAAGAGCAAGAGAGTGGAAAGAGGGGAGAGTGAAAGGGAGAGAGAGAATGAGAGAAAAATCGTTAACTAACATTGTCATAAGCAATCCCTGTTAGCATTGTTTACCTTCAGCTCGTATCATGCGCCTCCGCTCCACAAACAAGTTAACAACTCCGCACATGACAAATTGATCATCAAGGTCGTTGCACGATCGAGCTCATTCGTTTATCGACACATTCGAACAGGTTGTTATATTCATTACTCGCGTAATCACAAGCAACTTTCTGTCAGTATAAAGATTGTACTCATTCAATCACCGCATACAAAGTCAAGTCACGATCATAAATATAATTCACCTATATATTAAATTGAAAGCGCTGTTCGTATAAAAATCGATATCATCGGCTCGATCAGGCGCGATCGTCTAATGGGCGACTTCTCAGCTTTGAGGATATGGCTTTCGAACGATTGGCGGGTTCTAACCGAGAAGGGTACGAGGGACTTAACTTTGAAAGGTCAGAGATCCGCATTGGCCAGACCCGATGAGTAACCGAACCTACCCGTTGTGTTTCTTTGTAACGCACGAATCAGAGCTGGGAGACGTCCGAAGGAGGCGCACGCGAAGACCCTCGCACGCAGGAAGGAGCCCAAGGCATGCCGGTGATGTCCAGGATGTCGGCAGCGTCCCGGCAAGCGGACGTTCGAGCGTCCTTCCAATTCAAACATCCGCGCGTTCGACGACGAGCGATCAGAAAGCAAGTTCCTCGAATCCGTCCGGCCCTCTGCTACAAAATTGCGGCATTCCACCTGACGCCGGCTACGAAGAGGTCAGTTTCCCACCTCCGCCCAGAAGGGAGGCAACCTTGTCTCATCAGTCGGAAAAGAGGCCAGCGAGGAAGTGTCAGTCGGTAGGAGAAAGTGCGCACGATGATTCGTTGTCGAGGCACAAGACGAAGAAGTCGTCCGGAATACTGAAGACGCCGATGACGTACAATGCCGATTATCAACAGACGATGGACCCTGGGAGGCAGCATGGTTCGAGTGGAAATGCGTCGAGTGACTCGTGGCATGTTCAGAAGAGCGTTCAGTGGGACTCGAGGGAGGATAAGGGCGGCTGGGATCCAAGCATCGACGAGAGTAAGCTGATCAAAGAGTTCTCCTACCAGTACATCAATCCAAAGGATGCGGCGGACGCTGCAAAGGAGGAGGAGTCGGCGATTATACAAGAGACCATGAATCTCGTCCAGTCTCGAATCAGGTCCTTCGAGCTCAGTATTGACAATTCGAGTCCCGTGAAGGAAGTGTTATCGTTGCAGGAGCCGTTGAAAATTTCGCCGCATCAAGCAACCGAGGCTCACGTTTCGAAATTGGATTCCAATAGGAAGTCTTCATCGGCCATTAGGAGCTTCGCTCTGGGTGAGGGTAACAATCAAGAATCTTCCAAGCCAAAATACGTTGAGGACGGCCATGCTAAGCAGAGTTCCACGGACAGTAACAAGTCAGTACGAGACTTATTGGCGGATTTCGAGCGTAAATCTCAACAAGTCCAGTGCCAGCAACGTAACAAGCGTCAAGAAGTCAGGCATCGAGGAGTATTCAGCGATACGGAAACGTTGCTATACGATACCGGAAGCGACCTTGACCAGCAGGAGAAGAGTGAGGAGAACGAGGAGGAGGAGGAGAGTCGAAAAGCTCAAGATTTGACGAAGCACAAGTTGGAGGAAATATCTTATACGGGCACGCTTAAGAAAAAGAAGGACGAGACGATGGAACGTGTGAAGAGGGACAAGTTGAAGGTGAACACGGTCGAACATCCACCGCCTCCCGATCTGGACGTCGTTTCGAACACGGATTGTGCTAGGTTGAGTGTCACAGATTCTTTATTGACGCACGGCGACCAACTGTCCGGCGAAAGTGGCACGACGAGTCCGATGCAAAAACAGGAAGAGGTTTGTCCCGAGGAACACTACTTGCCGATGTCGCCGAGGAAGGCCATCCTCGATCCAAACGATGATCGACCGAACCCCAAGATGATGGAGAGTCTGTTCGCCAATCTCGAGCACGAGGAGAGCTCTTACGTGGAAATGGCACAAAATGGAATGACGCATTCCTTGCTAGCTCCGAACAAGGAGGAAAATAAGCACGATTCCGGCGACTATTCCACTCTGGACACGCCCCACTACGAGTTCGTTTGCGTGGCCGACAGCAAGATGGAGCCAGTTTACATGGAAGTGAGTCAGCTGTCCGAGAAGGAGGAAAAGGAGAATGGTTCGATGCTGAGGAAGAGAGATACCAGGGAAGAAGCACATGATACGCAGAGGGCTGATCTGCCCGACATTCTCACGGCCTTGAAGTCGGACAGCTCGGACGCCGACGATGAATCCTCGAAGGATCTCGACTCGATAGACGCTCCACGTCACCCACGCTTTAGTCTGTCGGACACTTTTCGACCTGCTTCTTACTATCTCGGAGCAAGTCGGACGATGATTGCGGAGATGCAAGATTCTTCAGACAGCGAACTGGTTTCTCCACCTCCGATTCCAACGTCGCCGCCGCCTCTAGAAGAGCTGGACTCCTTGGAGATGCAAGAGTCCTTGGAGGTGAAGAAAGTCTCGCCTCAAGTGGCCGTCACGAAGGACACCGTACCCGATCCCTCGAAGCCTTGGGGCAAATCAGCCGGGCAGTCTGAAGGTCACAGACCTCCATCGAGATTTTCCGACGCGACCATCAGCTCGACCTTCCGCGACAGCAGAATGTCCTTGGAGAGTGCGTCCGGAAGCGATTCGGTAGAATTAAGGAATCCCGACGAAGAAGCACGACACAGGCAGCTGAAAAGAAGACCGGTCAGCGACGAAGTTTGCGAAGTTCTCGACAGCCTTGACGAGCTCGAATCGCTGGGAAGTCGTTTCGACGGAGCCAGCATCGATCTCGACCAATACCTTGAAGAATTGCAAGCGCGCGACGCCTTCAATGTCGACCTTTACGCAAAGGATCTCAGCTACAACAGTATTTACGGCTTCAACGAGAACATGCTGGTAGTGGACAAGCTGCAGAAATCCACCTGCTCGGACCTGTCGCGGAAGATGAACTTTGTGTCGAACAACACTCTCGACCAGCCGTTCGGCTACAACGCACGCAACAAAATTGGCTCGGCCAGCAGCTTGCCGTCGATGAGAGTATGCGACGTGCCACCCTCTCATCAGCATTCGCAGTCATTCACCGGCGACGTGCATTACGAGAACATAGCAAGCTTCTCGCCTCTGCGCTGCTCGCCAGCCATTCGATCCGATCAGGAACAAAGTCGGGAGGAGAGCCAGCACAGACATCAAAGAAATTCGCAGAACGGTCCGCTAGCCATTTCTCACAGCAGGGACTCCAGCTACTCCCACGCTTCCGGCATCGCGTCCATATCAACCTCGACGGGCTGTCAAAGGCCTGCCAGCGCGCAGTCCTCCGTACATTCGCCGATGGGATCGATTTCTTCCGGTAATCAAGGGAATAACTTCGGAGGAAGTGCCTTGCTAACTTCGAATCCCTACGCGGAGCAAAGGTTCGTCGGCAGTCACTCGAGATCGGCCAGTCAGGACTCGGAGAGATACACTCTGATACCGAATCATCGAGCGTCATCCAGTCAGGACTCGAGTCATTACCCAGTGCCGATGGTGAAGCCGAATTCTGGTTCGATGTCGTACTTGACGAGCGGCGGCAGTCTTCAGCGGCCGCAAAGCGATCAGACTGGAGCACCCTATTACTACTCGGACCTTCAAGCAAACGTAAACAGCGTGGACAGAGAGTCGCCGAAGCCGGCCATGATCGGTCACACGTCGAGACTGCCGCAGCTAAATAATCAAAGGGACGACGCGTCAGGGCTCAATAAGAGGAACGACATCGGCCGCCTGGTCAATCCTATTGCCAGGCAAATGCCGAGGCAAATTCAGGTGGGCGACATCGACGAGGCACGTCGCATAGCTGCCGAATTGAGGAAGACTACCTGCCAATTGCTGGCCGACAACAAAGTCGGCCTCGTGGACAAGCGAAACTTTTACGAGGCCGACACCCTCAGACGCGTCAAGTCTACCGATCCCTTGCCCGACGCAACCTTGCCGGAAGTCAATACCAGGAATCTCTATCCGCACGGGCTGCGAGACAAATCGAACAATCAAACGACCGCCGGCGAACTGATGGCCTATTTCACGCCCGCCGCGCAAACCTCGCACAGACGATCGAGGTCACTCGAAGGCCTCCTCGACGATGCGGGCCTCCAGAGTCTCGTGGAACAAAGGAATCGAGCAAATCATCATCATCACGCGTTGACCTCGCCAGCCGCGCAGACGGAGGAGAACGCTCAAGATACCGAGATCAATTCCCACTACGTCTCCCCTGCCGAAGGTGACAACTTCAGCGCCGAGGATCCTTGGGAGCAGGACTCGCTCTGGCGCGAGAGCTTGCGAAGAGTGAGTCTGCGAAACGCTCGATCGCTCGACAACCTTGACAGCTCCCCTCGTGCGAACGCCTCGTCCTGTCCAGACACGAAGGCCAGAGGCAAGATCACACGTGGTGCCACCTACGTAAACGACAGCGTAGCTCTTCGCAGGGAGAATTGCTTAGAGGAACAATTGGCGAGCGAGAGGCCTCGCGTGAAGCGCAGGTCGAACATAGATAGGGACGATCTGGAGCAGCAGATCGTCGACGACCTGACCTACGAGAGTCTCTCGATGGATCGGATCACAGCGGGCGGCTACGTCTGGGATCCGCGGAACGAGGCCTACCGGAAGCCGACTGCCGAGGAGGCGAATCATTTTTTAGCAGACGGCAACCTTCCCCCGGCGCGCTCGATGCCGGAAACTCAGGCGTCGGCCGCGAGTTCCGGCTCCTTCGAACTCGATCGGGAGAAGCTCCGCCAGTGGGACCTACTGTCGAGCGCCTGCTTGCTCCAGGAACAGCAGCGCACGTCGATGGCGGACTCGGGGCGAGGGTTGCCAATTATCGAGCGTGCTGGGGATCTTATCGATTCAAGAATCCTCGCTATCGGTACGCAAATGACGACGACGACGACGATGACGACGATGACCTTGACGAACCGGATGACGGATCAGCCGACGGCGACGACCGCGACGACGACGACCACGACCACGACGACTACCGCAACGAGCAATCTCGGGAGTCCTGTTACGATAAGGGGGAAGGACGAGATGAGCCTCAAGCAGATCGATACCGATGTTCGCGATCTGCTGACGGTGAAGGAGATCGCGACAGTGCGCCAGGAGCTGAGCGAGCCGAAGGAAGCGTGTAACAGGGCGGCAGGTGAGTGGCTCCTGAAGACTGGCGGTGCGTTCAGGAAGTGATCGGGCCGTGTTCCAATATCGCCTTATCACACCGCTCTCCTTCGGCAGAGTTCAACTGGTGGCTCACTCGTCCATCCGAATCAGCTGCGATCTCTTTGTCCCCTTAGCTTGAACCCACCTCGTCTTTCTCTCGGATCCCGGAAACACCTCGTACTCGGCCCACTGCCTCGATCCTACCCACCTACGTACACCTTCGCCCCTTCTCCAAATCCTTCCCCTACGTTTCACGCCTAATGTACCTGCATTTAACGGTGGCCCCGCTCGCAAATGCGCGCAGCCACTCTCGTTTCTGTACAGTTACGTTTAACAGGCTGCTTATCGGGTTCCAACTTGCATCGCCTAGCTAACCACGCTCTATCGTCGATCTTTACGATGACTAGATTGCGTTACAGATCGATTTGCCGAGCGCTTTTCCTATGTGTTACGGTTCGCCCCGAGCATCATGTTACTTCAGTGCAGTCGGCGCCAATTTCAATGTGCGACTTTGCTCAACGTGGTCGAAGCGCGAGTATGAGCGAGTTGGAACACGGCCTGTATTGCGAATTAATACGGTCGGCAAACAACGTCCAATGTAATAGATTACACTGCCCCCGTGGAAGGTTCGATAACCACCGGGCTCTATTCTTTTTCTAAAAAATCATCGACGTACCCCTTCTTTCGTTCTTCTCATTAAAGTTTAATGTTCCGCGTTCGGAGTCGCACATAGACATTCTGTATCGTAGCTCGCGTTACAATTCAGTATGGATTTTATGAGGGACGATGTTCATGTCGCGCCGAGTATCGATTAAGATGCTGGAAAGGTATGCTGTGTGCGATGTTCGAGAAGAACGATTTTGCCGGTACTACAATATAAAAATGTAACCGCCTAGATGAGTGCTCGTACGTAAGGCTGAAACCATTAAATATAAGAAATTATTTTTACGAAGGCTACATTTTTATATTTTAGTACTGCGATTATTGTTTTAATCGTAGACCAATTATATTTGCAATTATTATTTATAATTTCTGTAGCGAGTATCCAATGTTAATAGTTTTGTTGATAGAAAGGGATTCGACGAATTATACGATTAATTTAAGATGAAAATGGAGTTGCATCGAACGTTGTTTGCAATCGTTATAGACTAATCTAATGACAATTGACGTGACGCCAGTTTTTCTTTTAAGTTTTTATTCTCTTTTTTATTTTGACGTCTCGTCGTGCGACTTACAAAACGAACAAAAAAAGGAAGAATGTTATAGATAATTATACTCTTGGCTCTACGATACGTTATTCTCACGCAATCGAGATTAGCCATTTTTTGCTCGCGTCATTTTTCAGAATTTCAGCTCGCCAAACTTGCCGGTTGCGATATTTTTGGCGAAGAGAACAAAACTGTGCCACGTTAATCCGAAGACATTGCACGGGCATTTTTTGACTGTCGCGTTAAAGGTCAAAATGGCAGCAAATTAAGACGGCTGAATCGGTTGTTTAGGCAACTTTGCCAAATATTTTAAAACACGCTCATCTGTCGTCTTCTTTATCACAAATCGTTGACAGACACAGAACTCTTGCGGCACGCCATACAAAATTGATGTATGTACGACTTTATATGCGTCCGTTCACACGTTTATATTCGTTAACGAGTATATAATTTCTTTTTAATACCAACTATTGTTACTTTTTATATCTTTCCCTTTATACACCATTCATTATACGCCCTCGTGCGCTAGTATTATTTAAACGTTATACCTTTTGTATATAACAGATCGATAGAAGGTAGGATAATGTGTACAAAAATGACGAACATCTGACTTGACATGTAATACAACAAACACAGTTATCACAAATTTTGCTCATTCCTTTTGTTTCCCCAATTCTTTTTCGCCTAGTACAATACATACATTTATAATCGTCAATCACAGAAATAACGTGACGTACAAAGTAAAGTAACATTGCAAACACTTCCATCTTGAAAAACATTGTAACTTTTAATCTCAGTAATAGCTATTAGCAATATAATACCAGTAATTCTACCAATGAGGAAAAGATCTTTATATGAGAAAGAATCCCGAATGAAAAGTCGAGAATGATGCCGTAAATGTTGTCACGACAGACATTAACGGTGCTCACACTTCATTCATGCATTTCAAAACGCGAAGTATCATACGTCCAACTTCCGCATGCTTCTTACACGTGACGTCATTGGCGAGGATCGTCGATCTGCGTATATCGCGGCATTTTAATTTCAAGGTAAGTCGCTACTTCTCAGCGGGACCTGCGTCGAAGGAAAAAGTTAGGGGTCAGAGTTCCTTGCCCTGATAATCGGAGAAAATTTTACAGTCACATACGCCTGTATAAACACAGTTACAACGTTGAGCACGTATGACACAGAGCCGCGGAAACTTTGCGAAACTTTTGCTGACTCACCTCGAAATTGCGGAGAGACTTCGCAGGAAACGTCGCTTCGTAAAAATTCCGACATTTTATAACGGCGAAGGTCGAGTAACCTTGGCCCGGGTCTTTTACTTTTTAAATATGGTACACTCTAGATTTTCGGTGGCTACAATGACATTTTGAAATTGTTCGATGTTAATTTTTATGATCTTATTTAATCGTTCGTTCTGATACTCAATGTCAGCGACGTTGAACATTATTAAACGTAGATGTAATTAGTTACGGTTCACTTAATTATGCATTTCAATGCTTAAACCACAGTTACTTACAAATGAATATAACGAAGATAATTAATTTACAGTGAAAGTGGTGTTAAGGCATGTAATTGAGTACTTTACAAAAAAACTCCGATTAGGATAGCATTGAGTATGAAAAATTTGGTAATGGCAATCAGAAAATTTGAATCAGATGTTTATAATGTGCTTTTGATACTGGATGCTTGCATACAAAATTTAGATTTCTCTTATGTTTCTGCTTCATTGCAGAGGTAAGTGGTATAAATTACACGTAATATTAGGCGCAATTGATATTTGACTTAGGTTTCTAAAAGCATCAAAAAGAAAACTCGTGTTATTGAATTGCCCAGATTATCGCTACTTTTGATGTTTATTTGTAAGAAATAAATATGTAAAAAACTAGTTTATTTAAAAAATATACATTTAATGTGAAGCTTACTCATTTGGCACGTGTTGTTAATTTAGCCGTATAACATGAATTGAAAAAAATATACATTTTGAGAATCGATAACTACAATACAAAATAATCGCATCTAAAATCTGTATATTGGAATTAAAGGCATGGCTAAAACTGTTAAGGCTACATAGAAATGCTGTGACAAAACTTCTGCGGGAATAGAAAAGGAAACGTAGCGTTGTATTATCCTACACTTTAATTACAGCAACATAGACACTGATTATAATATTTAGAATGTGCGCATAGGTACAAGTCTCTTCAGAGTCCACGCACACCCGGACATGACCTTCACGTATGTGATGCGAAAGTCTCATTCTAAGCGCGGGAAAAGAGTAAAATCGTAACTCCCAGACACCAAGGTATCGCCTTGGAAAAAGATAAATAATTGTACAAAAATTGATGTTTTTGAACAAAAGTAAACTATTCTGACGGAAATTTCATTTCAAGCATTCTTGATTTTTAATCTGAAGTTATACCAGCAAGAAGTTTTTTAATTTCTGATTTACCTATGTACCTATTCTTGGCAATTCACGAGTTTCTGTTTTCATGAATTAAAAAGTTATTTGTCTAAAAATAACTCAGTAACTTCCGTCAAAGTCGTTTACGTTGTTTTCTTGTCTGCATTAAAAACATTTTCCCGTTATAGTTTTATCATGTGAAGTTATTTGACTTTTACTACGTTTTTACTCCTCGTTGTCTGGAATTAGTACTTTCTACTGTCTTTATTCAGCAATTTGCATCGCATATCTGGAACAAAGAAAGTAAAACGCACATTTCATTAATTTCATGAGAAAATGCAATATTTACATTGAAACCGTAGTTTTCTTCTTCACTTATTGTTAACTCGAATTCAAACCACTGCCAGTTCGTAACGTACAACCTAAACGGATCGAAAGACGTCTCAAACTTCTAAACTGGATAAATAATACCTCCAACCCGCTTGGGAAATTTAAGTCATCCAAAACTATCTCTTTCGTCACTCCTCTTTCAATTCATTCCGTATTGTCAGAGATTTAACATCCTTTCAAACTGTAAGCGAAGCAAATAGAAATTTCCGTAGCAAACGCAAGTACCAAACTCTGACATTCTTATCCAACTATTTCCCCAATTATGCGTGCTGTGCGTTGCGTCCGTTACGATAAGATTTGCAAAGGAAGAAATTGAGTACGAGTTCGCGACCACATTTTCCATTGTTCGTGAGTACATTCTCGTCGGGCAGCTCTCCGACCCGGGATCCAATCCGTTCGTTCACCTTGCCGGACTGGAGTGCACACCTAAATGCTTCGGGGCTCCCCAAAATACGAGGATTAAACTCGATGCCCCCGGCCTGCTACCTTCTCCTTGCATTCCTGCTTATGAAAAAAACGAGCAAGCGAGCTACCCAAGTTTCTTGGCCGCCATCGAAACGAGTCCAGGGCTCGGCGAAGGTGTGTGCGTTCGCGATGGTGTACGCCAATACGAGCGAGCAGGATGGAAAAAGTAAGAGGAAGAGAGAGGAGAGGTATAAAAACAGAGAACAGTAGCGAACGCTGAAAGGAGACAGCGCTGTCAGGCTGAAAATGGGGGGGGGGGGGGGGGCTAGAAAAAGGCTGAAGAGGGAGAGCCCGTTCACTGACGATTTGTACGGGTACGTACGGATACCGTGATCACTGACACACGAAAGAGTTAATCCCTTTAAAAGCCATTAGAACGATTTTCGAAAAAGCACGTCGTGCCGCTTTACTTTACTTTGCATGCGTATGAAGCAATTTATTCCCTTAGCGGCTAATGTATCGGAAGGTATTCTACGGAGAGTGCAAGAGAGTCAAAGATCGGGCAGGATTTAATTAATTCGAATACGGCTTCAGGAGATTTTCGAAGATTGAATTGCAGGTTGATCGATGGTCGTGGTACCGTGAGTTTTTATACGTATGTTGCTGAGGTTTTCCGGGTGTATATTTTACGATGAACGCAGATTGCATGTGGAACAGTTAACGGAGAGTGATTCTTTATGTATGTCACAGAAAAAAAATATTTGTTTAGAAGTGTTGTTACGACTGTATAATGCCGAGTATTGGAATTAATATTTTTCTTTTGTTGCATAACAGTTTTTTCTAAAGAAAATGAAGATTTGTAAATTGTACAAAATTCTGCTGCCAAAGTGCCGAGCAGAAATGGAGATTTCCTCACGAAAATAAAATTTTCAATGCCATGTTCATTTATATATCATATATAATATGTCGCGGGTAAGAGAATTATCACGCGTTAGATATATTACTTTTTCCAATATCGGGTGACCGTGTATTTAATTAACAATTGATGCGCGGCTTTAATCAGCATTTAATCTGGAATTTCAATTACCATTTATGGTTAAAGCCGCACGTTCTAGATTTAACTTGAAAAATTGTACACCGTTGACAACGAGAAGTTCGTGTACGCGGACAGTCAAATTGCCCTGGGCACGTTTAGGAATGCAATTTAACATGCAATTTAACCCAGACATGGAGATGATACACGGATGGATGTAGTTCTACCATATTAATCCACAAAGACCATTAAAGGGTATTAGTATTCTACTAAAATATTACCAGACTTCAATCAAGCTTCATTTTTTAAACATGCATTTAGACAAATTTATTAAATAAGGCATATCTAAACAGCAGAAAATCGACATAATAAGAAAACGTAACTTGCATTATTTTATTAGCTTTCGACAACGACGATTATTTGTATGAATCTTGTTATTTGTGTAGAAATTAATGAGTCTGACATCGAAACTGTCAAAATGTCACATTTTCTGTCTTTATGATGTTATTGGAACATGTTCTATTCCAATATGAGACACTAATGATATTTATTTTTTAATGAATTACATCATATTTGTTTTTCTTGCATTGAAAAGAAAATTTTATGAACTATCATGTGGATGAAGTTATGAAGAGCATGACCGTTATATATTATATAAGTAGAAGTTGACGATGAGATGTTGGATGAAATTTTAATTGTTGCTAAATATACTACTCCGCGATTGTACGTTCGGATTCTATACGTGACTGTTCTTCATTGGACAATTGTGTCATATCCGAAATAATGAACGAGAAAAGGAAAGTAGGAATTCTATATTTATACATACGGTAGAGTTTATCTTTACCTGTACGGATCTCATGTGTACAATAATACAAGTATACTCAAGGATGCTAAAGGACAAAACGACACGTACACGTGTGTATTCCATGGACTGAAGACATTTCAAGAAAAGATTGCTACATGACTGCCGAACTTAATCTTTTACACTTTATTGACAGCGTCACTGCTTTCGTTGGCACAAAAGGAGAGTAATTATGGCTGGCAAAACTATGATGTGTGACGGGCGCGTAGTGCACATTATTTTTAAGAAGAATTAGTTTTTCCGAGATTCTGCAATGATGTTATTCAATGTTCCATACAATAGAGTCAGGTGAAATACAACATATATCGATCATTAAGAACAATGTTACAAAAGTGGATATTTATTTCGAAAAGATTATGCTGGACCGAAAACAAATGTTATCGCTTGGACTATGTCATATGGACTATATGAAATATAACATGATACTATGATGACGATGTTAACTTCTCTACGATACTTGTTTCTGCAAACTAAATATTTTGGTACTGTTTTGTACAGCTTTTTTGTAATATAGAGAATATCGCAATAATTGAATGTAAGACTGTTACAACGGTGTAGTAGAACTGCTCCTTACAGCATATACATACCTGGTGACGACATAAAATAAACAAAAATTATATGCGATCTACATCGACGAAACATATATCAGGAAATAACGAGTGGGAGTCACAGCTTTCTGACGACCGACTTTTATAAACGCCACCCGTGATTATTTCAACCCCATATACTGGCGTGTGCGACACTTCTTATAAAAGATCGTGCGACCACGACTTCGTGCATTGTTCTCATAGAATAGAAGAACTCCCCGACGCGTTTCCCCCCCCCCCCCCCTCAAATCACGCCCCTACGCCGCTCAGGCATTATTTTCGAAAATATGTTCCGATGCAACAAAGCTCCTGCTCCAGCTGTTAGCCGCCATTTACAGCATTGACTACAACCTTATGCATCAAATATGTTCTATTGTTCGTCATCTCAGCATTGGTCCTAACATCGTTATATACGGATAATATGTCAATGACCCTTTTTTTCAATCTATTCACGACGACCTTGTATTATACCCAAGATTTGTCTATTTACGATTGCGAGTCAAGCAGACATTAAAACAACAGATGGATTTATATTATTATAGTATTATATAGGAACCGTATGACCGTATTATAGGGATCGTATGAAGTCTCAGAATGATGTTTTATGATTCAGGCAAGCTATGGCATTATTTAATGCTAAAGCTACGCAGACTTATCTTTACGTTTTTATTTAAATAGTGACAGTTGTACAAATCAGTTTGAAAGTAATTGATTACATACTACGATGAACAAATGTTAAAATAAGAAAATTTAGTGAATGAGAAGTCAATATTAAAATTCATACAGTAGTAATTTTGACTGGTTCAGCAAATCTGGTGTTAAGAAACGGATTCATGACGATATCCGTGGAAAATCGTCTTGAACTTTCTAAGCAACCGATACGTCATTGTCGACTTAACTCTAGCCTGTCGACCTGGAGCGCCTCCGCGGCATTAAAATTCATAGACGTAAAACGGCCAGCGTATGCACGGTTAGTTACATGCGTGTACTATGTATCGCTCGTGTGTAAGACCACCGGGTGTTCTCATCGTTATTAGCATCGACTCTAGCAGGAAGAGGCACAATCGACCTAAGAACAATGTCCAACTCGGACGTCGCTGAACATTATCATTATGTGATTAGGTATCTTGGATCGACCCGACGCTTTGCTCCTCCTTTCTCCTAAAATATCTTTGACCGGTTTTCGTATTTTCCATACATTTCTACAGTCATCGATCGTCAGTGTGCCTGAATACAGATTTCATTCAAGTTCCATTAAAATCTATGTATTCAATCCGACGACATAATTAATATCAATATTAACATCTCAATCGCTAAACATCGTAATGATTTATACTAGTTTAATTCGTTCTATGGTATGCAGTTGATAAAAGTAGATTGCATGTATGTAAGCATATTCGCTCTGCTATAAAAGTAATCTCTTAATAAGAAAATTAACTACTCCATATAATGATACCAATCGGAATAGTTGAATATTTTTACGACAGGCAAACGGAGTATGTCAACAGAATTTGGTACACTGCTCTCGATAAATGTCAAACATTGCACTGCGAAGCATGCCTTGTTTCACGAGTTTCATCACATACCTCTATAGACGTTACACCGATGACAGTCATAACAGAATAAGTATCACCGTACGTGTGAAACGATCGTAAACCGAGTCCACCATGCTTTCAAGGAAGTAGAGAATCGCCGCTCGATTCTCTCCGTAATGATTAAATGCCGAGGGACGACGATGGAATTTCTCCGGGAATTGTCTCTCCCGTGATCGGATGGGAATCATAAAGTTTCCTTCGGAACCAACCGTAAAATAACTAATCATCATCGTGCAAAGCCTGACGATCTTCGCCATATTGGGACGCTTCTCAAAATCTGTGTCACGCCTTGAATGAGGAGGAGAGAGTGCATATTTTATGGAAACTGGTAAACGTTCTAAATCCACCGGTCGTACGAGACTTCATTGTAGCTGTCGTGGAACAGTCAAGTCTAGGAGAAATTTTTGTAAGAAACGTCAATTGCGGGCGCTGCGATTACTGCAGCGAAACGTGCGATTATCTTGGCTTGATCGCGGACAGTTGGGATGACACAGATGCAAGGACAATTATTGTCTCTTGCCACTATATCTAGCTCAATCTTTAACGCTTTCCACTTCTCCCATGACAGTCTCTGCCAATAATATTGTACTTCAGTACACTACCGTAGGTATAACCACGATTCCTAACTGCACTACAGATCTCTACTATCATGGACTCATTATCATCAAGCACTATTTTTCTCTTTTGCTAATCCTCAAATAACTATTTAACATATAACTAATTTATAAATATAATCCATGATATTCTGATAATATAAACGGTATACAACTAAATCTGTTAATCGTTACTGATTCCTTCACCTTATTTATATGTCCAACACATATTTATATGAGTACAATTGTTCCGTTCTGTAAAACGTAGAGCCTAAAGGTCGACTGATCAATAACTTTCTCAAACACGTTGCTCCGTATCATCCACGACGTGCGAGGAAAAGATTCGAGCAGCAAGATTTCGTACAACACGAATTCATAGAACACCTACGCATTCACCGCGTTGCACAGAAGTCCGTTGCACGTGAAGACCTTTCTGCCAATCGGAGCCGCATTCCATTTTGCTTCTTCAGCTTCTGTCCGTACACACCTATCCACGTCGCAGTTTCCGTCGAAATCTGTGGAGGACTTTGCATTCATTATCTTCGGCGCTATTGCGTGTAGTTTGACTGAATGCACTGGTGCGCACCGACAATGAGTACCTTTGCTCTGCTCGACTATTGTTCGGACAGCACGCATAGACATGCGTCGAGTATGTTCTGGCGCAGTCAATTGAAACTACCGTACATCCCGTGCAACGTCTTATTTCACGATTAATTTCCCGATCGACAGTCCTCTTCTTCCGCTGAAGAGTAAAGCTTTAATTCATTCGAGACCTCCCGATGCGTTATCATGGGGCGAATTCAATATGCCGTGCGAGGAGTGGAGGGAAGATATATACTTAGCTGAACTCGAATCGAATATGGGACCTTCCGCTTTCCAGACGGATGCCCGTTCAACTAATAATAAGTTGGCGAAGCCTTCAATCCCAATTTCGCGGCTGTAATACCCGGTGGACGATGCAGAAGTTAAGAGTTTTAAGTTAATAAAAGTCGTCTCATAACTTCTTTCGCTCCTTATTGTTGATTCATTCGTGACAGATATATGATAAAATATACAAGACCGAGTTATATTTGCTAGGAATAATACGTCTAAGATTCAGTCCCAATTCTTTCAAAATCGACGAAACCATTTGCCAACAATCATTCCAGAATACTCTAAAGTGCCATCTGAGGTAAAAATACAGTGTCTCTGTCATATACGAATGTAAAAACTAAATAATTATAATACACATATTATTTCCATTGAAGAGTACACTAATGTCAATAACTGTTCCACCGAATATCGGATTATACATGTTCAAAGACATGTATCGACAAAAGGTAAGCCGCGATTACGCACTCTTGGCAACACACTGGAAAACAAGGGAAGATTCCCTCGATAATGTCGATGCAGCCCGCGGATATCGGTAGATTTTTGCAATTTCAGTGTCGGCGCACCGTCGTGCCTGTGATTGGCAGCCCGGTAATGCGATTCCGCCCCATCTGCTGACAAGTATTGAACGTCGCCGAAAAATCCAACTGCCGGGGGGGGGGGGGGGGTTTGATGGAAAAAAAATGCCACGAACGCGGGAGGAACATCGATTTGTCACGGCAGCCGTCGCCATAATCTTCGCCGTTGTCGCGGGCGAGTGGAGGTAGCAGTCGCATTGCCCGGCCGAAAGAATGGGCATATTGAATCTTCATTGGCATTGCGGACACGGCGATCGATGTATCGAAGGGAAAACGATTTATTGCGCGGCCCGCTTGTTGCCGGCACGCTCGAATGAATCGCTTATTCGGACGGAAGAACTGTTACGTGCAGAACGTGAACCCGGCGAATCTCGATGTCTCGCACGGTCTAGTACGTTCCCTATTCCTTTTTTATCAACCCCCTCCCCCCCCCCCCCCCGCCCCTCCACCCCACCTCACCATTCCCTTTATTCGTTCCCTCTCCCTCCTTCATTTGTTTGAACCTTTCGAGCGCAGCGATGTTTTTAGCGAATGGATGTAGCGATTAAGTGGTACGCGTGTAAATGATAATAACTGTATGCGCGGGTACTTTAATGGAACAAAAGTTCCCGTGTACGCCGTGAATCCCAGAGTCGGTAGCCCGTGAAACTGAAAAATATTTAACACGAACGGTACGGTTATTCGATTACTTCGGGTAATGAGGACACCGCTTTTACTCTAACTCCTCTACTGCAAAGTTAATACTAGAAATGTAGTAGTCTGTATGGTCTTGTCAAAGCAACGCTTTGTGGCGAATTACGACGATAAACGCAATACGTTACTGCACATGGTCGATAACGTTAAATAAGTTGAGGTAGTCATAATAATGACTATTCAGTCGACGAACATTTCATTTGTTAAGATTTAATTTAGCATCCAGGAAATAAATATAATAGATTTCTGTATGTTGCGGTGAATACGCTGTGCGTTGGATGAAGAACATCGTGTTATACGGGTCCTTTCCTCCAATAATATGAATGGTATTCTCCGCATGATATTCTTACGTCAAATGTTACTATCTATATTTTATTTGAATATTTTCTATAAATCACAACGTCAAAGGCAACAATATAATGCTGAATCAAAATAAGCTCTAAATGTAAATGCGAAGGCTGTTAGCAATTTACTACGCAGCACGTTGTACGAGAGACCATGTTACACTAACGCGACAATCAGATGACATCTAAAGCATTACATAAACTCGCGACACGCGATTGCGCTGCCTACAATCAACTATTTTCAACGCGACGTCCTACTAAAAATCTGCAGAGAAGTCAGTGGACCCCGTGCCAAAGCGCCTTAAACCTCGCAGCGACATTCAACGTTTGGCATCAGGCAAAAAAGCCCGGGGCGATGACTCACTCCCGTCCGTATTTCCTCCGGCAATCAAGCGCCATTTCATTCGGGGGATCCATTGTAGATTACAAATCGACGTCGTGCGAGCGAATTCGCTCCTCGTTAGGGCAACTGAGGCCCCCGAAGTCTACGGTCCGCTGTACCGTTTGCAGGAGTTCACTGCACGATTCGCAACAAGATTCGCAGCATGGATTGCTGTACGATGCACGACGCGAGGTACTGTTCGAAATAAGGTTCGAGGCAAGGTTCAAAACAAGGTTCTAAACAAAATTCGAGGATAGGTTCAAAACAAGATTCTAAACGAAATTCGAGACAAGGTTTGAAACAAGGTTCGAGCCATATTCAAAACAAAATTCAAGGCAAGGTTCAATATAAGGTGCGAAAACAAATAGGGGAGACCGGGGCAAAATGGTATAGCGGGGCATAATGGGACCGGGGCAAAATGGGACCGGGGCAAAACGGGTATGGGGCAAAATGGAATAGTGAAAATCAACACTGCTGGAAAATACGTCATTGGGGCAAAACGGGATCGGGGCAAAATGGGACAGGAAAAATCGGAGATTTCTCCAGGATCGGGGCAAAATGGAACAGGAAAAATCGGAGATTTCTCCGGGATCGGGGCAAAATGGGACAGGAAAAATCGGAGATTTCTCCGGCCCATTTTGCCCCAGTCCCGTTTTGCCCCAATGACGTATTTTCCAGCAGTGTTGATTTTCACTATTCCATTTTGCCCCAAACCCGTTTTGCCCCGGTCCCATTTTGCCCCGGTCCCATTATGCCCCGCTATACCATTTTGCCCCGGTCTCCCCTAAGTACGGGGAAAGGTTCAAAAAGTGGTTCTTGACAAAGTTCAAAACAATGTTGAAATAAAGGCTCAATGTAAGCTTTGAATCACGATTCGACGCAGGGCTCGCAACGTAGCTGGTAGGACAGCATCATACTGATTGTTAAGGGGTTGAACGGTCAACTGGCATGGGTTGAGAGTCAGTCAGTCAGTCAGTCAGTCAGTCAGGCGGTGGCGCTCCGTGCGGTACCACGCGGCTCTCGCGTGTTCTGGTGCGCGCGCGTGCCAGTTAACATCGATCGCCGCGTGGATCAAGACCGCCCGAGGACGCCGAGTTGTTCGAGCGAATCGATCGTGCGCGTCGTCGAAAGTAGGATCGATCCTTCGACGCGTCTTCGCGCGAGTTCGAGTGTCCAGCCTCCGATCGTTCCAGGCGTCGAAGCTTGAGAGGCGGTCGCTTCTGTGTGTACATAAGGATACGAGGATACGTATCAGTGATCATACGGCGATCGTGTCGCGTGCTCATGTGCGATTCGATTAGGCTCGCCGATCAGAGATCACGGCGTGCGGGGGTCAGAGTCAATTATGCGTGCGTTCGTTGTGTACTCGCGGGATGCTCTGTGCAGTGCTTCGTAATGCGGTGGATGTAGTTCTTGGCAGGTATTGTTTGTTTTGGAGGATCGGTGTTTGAGGGGAGCTTTGATCGTTGCCTAGCTGCTCGTTACACTTTTTGGGTACAAGGACTTTGGAAGAATGTGTGAGGCTGCTTCAAAGGAAATATGGATGCTTAAAGAAACGTGATTTATGGGGTGAATAGTTGTTGTCGGAGGAGTGGTTTATCGGTGTAGAGAATTCGATTGGGAAAAACAGAGTCAAATTGTGTCGTGTCGACAGTTTGAGCCGACACGCGTAGCTGTTTTTCGTTAGACAAAAGAATTCCGCAGGCGGTAAAACATGTTTTCTAGAATATCAAGTACTGTGCGTAGTTTCTGTGGATGAGAGCGAAAAATTGTTCGAAAGTACGTCGAAACGTTAATAGCTACACACGCGGTGAGTGCATTTCTCAATCGCGTGATACTCGATTCTACACGTGCTGCCGGTTGAAAAATCAACAGCACCGCCGACAGAAACACGTGACATGCTACGCACACGTGAAAACTGGCGCCGATATAGAATACGTTCGATTCGGAGTTGCGAGCGTCGATATCGGTCAGCAATAAAATTAGGGAACTTCCTGTCGACGAATAAACTTTTCCGACCCAGACCGCGTCTATAGCTTATACCTGGGGTGAAAAAGAACTGAGCGGTCGATAGTCCATCGACCGTCCATCGATCGGGCTGGCTATCTCGAAAAAGATGTACCTCGGGGCAGGGCCAAGTCTCGAACAATTTAGCACGAAATACGGAACGAGCGCAGGTGATCGCCGAAAGGCGTTCCTCCGTCTGTTCTCGTTCAACTTTGAAACGTAGAAGCGACGAAAAATAGCGCCCGGCGAGAGTAACGAAAATACGGGCAAGCAGAAGGAGAGAGAGGGGGAGAGAGAAAGAAGTGAGAGAGATAGAGAGAGAAATCGGCCCAGCATCGGCGTCAGTACGAGCTGGCGATATTGATCATGCCAGTTTCCAGGTTTAGAACGCGGATACGACGCTTTACGGTCTGATATTGATCAGCACGTGACGGCACGCTGAATGGACTCCGTCGAAGCTTCGACGTTTCAAGGAAACCGTTTAACCGTACCGACGATTTTTCCGCCATTTTTTCGCAAACTTTCCCCCGATTTCCTCGGACGTCTCGTTCGTCGCGGCCGCACGGAATACGCGTTCGCCAATTAAGCCGGCCAACTTCATTAGCGGCCTCCCCATCGGGAAAGGGGGATAGCGACGGAAATAATTTCGACGAACGGTTTACCCTGGATTATGGTCGGGCTTCATATTCGATCGATCCCCATGAAATCTCGATGCGAAGCTTCCGATGTTCCGTTGGGGCGACTGATTTCAATATTTCCAATTCGAAAACCTTTTACTGACCGAATTGACGGACTTCTACTCTTCTGGATTGACGCTCAAAAAAATTGTGTTAGATACGCTTACAATTGAGTATCTTGTTCATGTAACGATTATGTCTATGTCTTTCAATTCAAATGAGAGAATCCATTTTTTTCGCATGGTGGTATTTGAGTTTCGGTATCAATTATAGTTCAGTAAAGAAAAGACGTTAGAATGGAAACTCCTAAATAGGTATACGACAGACATCCGTGCATTTTTCTCACAAATAATGGAAAGTAAGTGGGACTAACGTACGATGCTTAGCAGTCCCGCGAAGACATTAAGCTACTTTGAAGACATTAAAGTCACGCGAGGAAAGATAACCGCCGCTTCTTCAAATCGATCCGTAGCCAATCGGTGAATCTTTAAATACGCTTCGTTACGAAATCTGGTACTCGAACCGGTGCAACGTCCGGACAGCGAAATATTTCATGAAGAGTTCCTGCGATCCCAGGAATACCCTTGCCACATTCTACCGCAGCTCGCAGTCGTATACGGCTGATCAATGAAAACGTTGGAAGCTCCTATGACGGTGTGTCGCCGGCCGTGGATGTCGCCGTCATTAAGATTTAATTGTCCGTCGACGTGACGAATTCGGGAAAAAAAGGTACGCGTCCGGCCGGTGCTTGGGGCCGATTGCAATTCAGTCGCCGTGATTGCTCTTCGCTCGTTGCTAATTCAATAAAACGATTTAACGCCAGCCGCCGTCGCATCGATCGCCGCTCGTTCGCCGGCACGAGACGAGAGGTTCGGTTTCGTGTGCCAGTCCGAAATGTTTTCTAGTAACGTATCGGCGCCGGTACATATACGCTCGAATAACGTCCCGTCGAAATCGCATTTCCACCGGGCGCCTGCCGGCCTCGTCCTTTATCCGTCCGACCGATTTTCTCGTCGCCCCTAACCGATCGAACTGTCTGCCTCTCGAAGAACAATTGCTGCCCGCGTATTTTCGTCTCCTGCCGCGGCAAATCAGACGGCCTGTATTGGCGCGTCAGGCAAGCTCTACCCAGAAACGTATCTGCTCCTCCTGTATCCGGGACTTTGTTCGTGCCTCGGAATTTTTCGCTCGTGAGTCAGTGCGGCGGTCGATGGGAATTTTGCATGCCGGATTTTCTGATGTCGCCCTGCACCGCCCGTACGTCCTCGGTAGAGAATGTTCAAGGATTCTTTGTCGGCCGCTAATTAGACTACATCTGGAATTATCAGATTTTTCGCTTGTGATTTGTAAATTTGTGGAGTTTTCTGGAATACTTTATTCATGTCGAGGTTTCCATTGATATGAATTAACAAGTGAATGTTTTAGCTAATAACGGTGCATACCCTTTATACAACCATATTGAAATCGGATCAGTCTCGTAATAATTCATCCGTGTACTTTCATTATGCATCCCATGACTTGATGATGGGAGGCAAAATGAGAGTACCGATCTGGGTCGCAGACAAGTCCACTAGCTCCTGAAAGATTTCATGCAATCCCGACCAAACCCACCGCGAAACAGCATCATTCTGTACGTTCACCTTGCAGAGATAACCGTGTCTTCGAAGCTCGCGCCGAAATCTTCCGTATAGGTGGAAAAGACAGGCAGGGAGACGTAAGTGAAAAACGGGCCGTGGGTGGAAACAACGTTGTTGATTCAGGCTGTTTACACCGTGAGTGGCTGATCGACACGTGGTGGTATTGTTGCGGCTATTTACTTGCACAATACGTGGCGCCGCGTGTTAAAGGGAAACAGAGACGCTTAAGGGAAGGGATAGACAGAGAGCCGGCGAGAAAGAGAGAGTGGGGAGGACAGAAACTGTAGCAGAACGTGCAGGAGCACGTTGTCGGATAGACAGAGAACTCGAGGTGCACGTTTACGTGAAATGAAGAGTCGAGCGGCGAGTGTCGCGTACAAAAGTGGAGTGGCAAACTCATGAATCGCATGTGGGCCAGGAGGATATTTGTCGTTGGGCTACAGTTCATTCTAACGCGGCAGAGGCTCAAGTTTTTCGAGGCGGGACGAGCGTCTGGGACGAACACTCTGTGGCAAACAGCGAGGATGGGTGGAAAGGTCGGTCTGATATGCGGTAGCTGCTGGACCGGAAAATACAGTACGTATGCATTCGTGTATGCACATACATGTACGTGTGAATATATGGCGCACACGGTCAGCGACCGTGCTATGCGTGTGGAATTTGTGAAATCTTGACAGGCGATGTGGAAGAACATTGTCCTCTGTGATTTTAGCATGTTTATCGATTCCGACGACAATTTTAATCCCGGTGTAAACGTGGGACTTGAGTGTACGTGTGTGTGACGAATGATATGTGGGAGATACGTTAGTGATTTGACGGTGCGTGTCAATGCTTCTTGAATTTTCATACTCCCGCTGTTTGCTTTTAGGATTTCTCACGAAAGGGAGGAAGATTATTTGTTTTGTGGTATTGCAGTCTTCACGTTTGATAAAGTTCATCACATGGCGTAGGAATAACACTTAAGTTTGAATTTTTACTAATGTTAATTTATACGAAGTGCACAGCATTTTCAGAAAAATATGCCGCAAATATCATATAATACGCAAGTAATATCACGATAAATTAAATTGACCATTACGCTTTATAACTGTCCACGGTACAAGATACTAAAAATAATCCTGAATTTTCTTCCTTCATTATCAATCTTGATAGGACTCACATCGGAAGTTTTATGGTAAAAGCAAGTGTCCCTATAAATACAATTCGACTCCGCCGGCAATTTTGGTCGCCACTTAGGATTCGGGCCATCTATTTTCCCCCGACGCTGATATTAAACATGGCCTCATTCTACGGCTGACAGATTCGTGGTTCATTTGCATTATTACCTGGAGCCTAATTAAAAAAAAAGATCGTCGTAACACAGTTCGCGCGGCTCAAAGACGATATCCAATTCTCTAATTCGGAGATATGACGCCGCACGGTCCTCCCTTCGGGAACGATGCCAGGATTACTATTGCTCAAAGCCACTCTCGGGGTGAGATTATCGATTGCCAGGATATAGAGGGGATGGGAAAGAGGTGCCATCATAACACCAGAAATCGGGCTGGCAGAAATATATTCCTAGGATGACCCGGAGCTATGGCGCTCCGCTCGTTTATCGGAGACGCTTTGAGACTCGTTCGTTCGCAGGATGCAGAAATACATTTCTGTCCGACCCGCTATCCCGTTATTCGACGCGCACCACTTTTCATCATTCGATTACTTCGCCCGGAGCTGATGAGCCTAATCAACGTTCCCGCGTAGTCAACTGGCGACACGGCATTCTTCAAGCACTCGCTTAAACTACATGGCATGTGTGGAGAACTAGACAGATATAGAGGGATAGTCGGAGATGTAATATTGAATTATTCGTGACGGATTTAAGTGCTTCTAATTTACCGTTTCTAGTCTTGGAAAGCAAAAGTTCCACGAGTCGTTTTTTTCGGTTCGTTGTACGCCCGAAATAATGTTAGCAGTCTGATAAGAACATTGAAAATATATTTTTGTGAAAGTTTGTTTTGTGAGAACTGTGTATTATGCAGTATAAATTGTTTTTCATGTCTCTATCAAATATTGAGGGAAGTCTCAGAATCAGCTTACTTTTTTAAAATTGTTATCATTCAAAACTGCATTTATATTTTTAGTACGATGTGGTTTGTTGAGATGTGTGGGTACAGTAGTGTACTATACAACGACAATTGAAGAGTTGAATTAACGCGCGTCAAGTTGTCTGCTTGCTCTCGAATGACCTTGATCTGGTGCGCAGTTGTGTACGTCTCAACAAACACCCATCGATTTTGCATTAAAATACACAGTAAAATATTTCTTACAAATAATTGGCGCGAACAATCAATAACTTCATTGTTGCTAAATTTTGTTGTTTTGAGAAAATCTGTTGCAGTAAAATTATTAACGAGCAGTTCTGCTCATATCCATTGGGTTCATACAAAGTTTTAGTAAAAAAATGAGACGATCTGTAATAACTGCTTTTATTTGACGATTATTTCAGGTTCTTTACACATTTGCCGACAGTATGACAACAGAGAACCGTACATTCTTAAGTGTACACAACTGACAAACAGTTTACATTTGGAACAGTCTAAGCTTCCTCAATTACGTAGGTCCATCTTGTTCTAAAACTGTCATTCATTATGCGGACAAGTTACTAAACAACACTTTTAATATTATTGATTAACTTCTTTGTTCTTCTTGTTGTTCTCGTTATTTGTTTCCTTTAATTTACTAATATTACAGCACAGTTCATGTGAAAAGCTCGAGCGGAAAATGTAAGCTTTTTTTCAGGTAACAGCTTGCCTTTGAAAATAACGTTTTCAAAGACTCTTCAGCAGCGTACAGCTTAGCAAAGTCTTTGGTGCCACATTACTCGCGCATTAAACCCCGTGCGGGAAATAATTGTACATTTTCGAATATTTTTTACGCGCGGAACTCGTTCTTTCACTTCGCGGGTCGCTTTAATATCTATGTCGCTCGCATGGAGCGTAAACTATCAAAGAGAAAACAGGATTGTATCCCAGCAAGCAATATAATTAGTGACAAACTGCACCGAACCAACTTCGTTCGTTAAAGAATTAATTTCACGAACGATATTTTACTATACTTTTCAGCTAATTCATGCTTACGGTCAAAATGTATCATGTCAAATAATAAAAAATTAGCTGAACCACGCATAACTGTATAATAAAATTTCGTTTAATATCGTGATATGTGATGTGTTAATGTTCAATGGTGAATATTCTATTTACAATGACAGCATTCGATTTAATATTAGGATAGCAAGAAAAAGTATTTTTCATTTTCAAACATAGATAGCGTTGTAACTATTTTTGAAAAACTTCCCTCATTGTTAAAATATTTTCCCTTTGGCATTGGATATTAGTCACATTAAAGTTGCGGTACCAAGTGAAAAATACATTCTTGATTAACGTTTATTCTTTGTACAAGTATATGAGTTTCATTTCACACTAAAAGACCGAAATTCCTTTTTTGCCAACCTGATATTTCCATGCTTTTGTAAGTTCGGATCGGAAAAGTTCTATGCGACATACAGTATTTCTAACAAAACCGAGACGCCATTGTTCACGAACCGTAAAAATGACAGGCTGCATGTTTCACGTGCCCGCACTCCGATGTAGAGGCGTTCTTCTCTCAGAGTACAGTTAGTCGGCTCGCAATGCGTTCAAAGATTCCAATTATTCCGGTTCTCCTCGGATTTTCATCGCCTCTTTATTCTCACAGATACTCAATAAAAGATCGTCCCTGCAATCATCTCTAACGTTTCGCCTGGGTGATGCAAACGACAGATTGTTTTTCGATACGTGTAACACGATACGGCTTTTGTTTCAACATTTAAATGTTACTTCGGATTTAAGGTCACACACTTTCTCTGCAATCCAATTACCACAGATACCCACATGACATTACTAAGTCCGAACAAAAGCAAGAAAACATATATTATACCGGGTGCAAAAAAACATGCAATTTAAACAAAAAGAAGTACTACCTCTTTAAGATTATTTAACTTTCTACCGTGGGAAACAATTTCGAAGTTAACCAAAGAATCTATTTAATAATATCAATTACTTCAGGCACGGTCATCATAGTCATCAAAGAAATGACTGAATCGTGTGAAACTGTGATTTTCGCAGAGCCACGATTTCTCTATTCCACGTGATTGGCATTGCGGAAGCCGAAAATTCAAACGCTATTCTGAAATTGTCACGTAAAGATCAAGACATCGAGGAAGTCCTTGAAGCGCACGTTTCTTGCGCGGCACACATTCGATAAGCTACCGCGGCCAACAGTCATGCTTGATTTACACGCGTGGCACGGCGTGAAATGGCAATGTTCCGATCGGGACACGTCACCGATGACAGAATGACGATGACTCGATGAATCGTCATCGCGGGTTCGCGGCCGATCGATAAAATTCTGTTCGGGGCGAAATTTCCGTTCGACATACGGCGGGCATCTGGAATGTCGCGCTTGGAAATTCGCTCCGAAGTCGTTTATACGGCCAGAATGACAGGTTGTCTGCATCGCATGGCTACACATTCTCTGGCGCACGTACGCCGAGTATTCCGTGTAGTTCTCGCGACGGCATTCCAACGCTTTCCTAGGCATTCGCGAAAAACTGTTCCCGGGGACACGTACCGATGTTTCCAGATGTGCCAGCCTCCACTTGCCAAAATACTTTTATCGCTATTTTCCTTTCGGAAATCAACCTGTCCGAACGACGCTGCCTACGTGAATGACGTCGCGACGACTTTTCGCAAATTAGCTTCCATAACGTGAAATATGCAAGTGAATCTGGTAGTACTGAAATGAGAGCATTTTACATCACTGCGGAGTAACGTTATAGCACGAAGCCATTCTTTATTCTTAACTAATTTATCATATCACAATGTACATAGCATCGTATGTATTACATTAAGAACGATTCTTGTACAAACAGATGAAACAGTAAGAACGAAGAAAGGAAATGTTTACGTATGAGTAACGTTAAAGCATCAACCAATTTTTTACTCCAACCTAACTCACATCACAATACACATACCACAGCATTTATTAAAATAAATTACAATTTTTGTACAAACAAAAGAAATAGTAAGAGCAAAAAAAGAATATGTAATGAAAATGTAAATATAATACGAGATTTAACTACAATAGATGTGCGTCGAAGCTCCTAATTGATCTTCGGCTAAGTAACGAAAGCTAGGCTCAAATTGAATAGAAGTGAGTACGAAGGTTTTGAGATACTGTCGCGTCACGTATATGGTTGGCCACGCTGGCCTGCGTTTCTTCTGTAGCCGTGCGTGATGCAGACGCGACCTTTCGCGCGAACGTACCGTTAACTCTCCGGCTGCAATACTTTCATTGATTCGAACGGTCGTGATCCTCGGCCAATTGTGCGCAGACATTCTCCGGGCAATTCTCCGGGCAATTCTCCTTGGATCGACGCGCGTGTCGCCGCGAGGAGGCTCGCTTCTTTTTCGCCGCTTTTTATTACTAAACAGCTGAGTGGCAACGGAGAGAGGTCGCGTGCTTGACAGTTACACGAACCATAAGACTGTACGGCGTCCGGCCTGAATGGTGTCAGGCCCTCTACTGACAACGATCTCTACTACGAGTATCCTACTCTCCACCATTCTCCTTTTACTTTACCTTTCCACCTATATAGTCACTGTAAACACCGGCCCGCGTCTCGATTCTAGACGATGCCAGCGGTATTCTCTTATAGAGAATGCTGGGAGCATGGGGCACCTTGAACTGTGGGATTTTACTTTTCTGGGAGTTCATGGAATTTTCACATGTTTGGCGCAGATCAATGTGCACAGTTTGTGGACTCCATTTGCATCTGGTTTGTTCTTATTCATCTTTTGTGGACTTAACGGTTTTACGAAACTTCGGTTTGAGAGAAGCCGTTACAGGATTTTTTACGTTCACTGCGTGGATGAGAGCTGCTTTACGTCATGCAAAATATGTAATTTTTACTTCCTGGTTGATGCTGTTACAGTTGAAGCGTACGTGTGATACTAATGTGTTCGTCGAAGTAAATACCGCTAATCTAACTAGTTATACTCTTCTGATTATTTAATCATATCCGCTCCTCGGCACATTTTTCTCATGGACCACCTACCTACTCGTTTTAATGTTCAGCGAACCTGTATTTAAATTAGTAACGTTGAAGGGAAGTCACTTGAATATCCTATAAATTAATCAACGACGTAGGACTACATTTGATCAGCCTGCAACGAACACATACCTGTCAAATTGCACCTATACTGACACATAACAAACCAGCATTTTGACAGGATACATTTTTCTTCGTTCCACCTGCTTCTTCAGCTTATTTTTTCCCGGTATGAAATTAGTAGTTTGCACTCAATTTATCTCGGCCGACACCAACTAGTGATTCCTAACCGCACTTCTCATGCTCTCGACATTTTCTGTATAATTTCATAAATTGTGAATTAGCGACATCGTAATTTATTATCGCAAGTCATTATTAATTCTCTTTTATCTTTCTGCATGCATATTTAGATTAATCGTTTCCACGAGCTCTTGAAGAGTGATAATCTTCTCAGACACATACTGAAAGCGTCTTAAATACACAAATTAAACAAAGTTTGTGATAGAAACTACAATAGCTTATAATAAAAACGAATGCGTAAAAAAATATCGTTTAAGAGAAGACACAATAATGTATTAAAATAAGTGTTTATCATTACATATTTATGCTTGTGTTATATTTATTATTTGTTGTTTAAATATTCTTTCAAAACGGACGTTTTGTACATCGCTTTGGAATTATTTTCAATCCAAATTCTTATTACCGTTGGTGACTAATCTAATCTTATTTAATTAATGATTGATCGTTTGCAGATTACTCAAGTTATTAACCCTGTCATGCTCTAGTAATTTTCAAGCAGGTATATTCTTAAATCATAGACTTTAAGAGTGACAGATTGTGCACTCCGCGTGATTTAAGGATGTAATTTTATTCCATCGCGCGAGTACCGTTACAAATGTTCGCGACATTCATGCAGGCTTAATCATTATGCAATGTGCTGTCGACGATGACAATTTCAATGAACTATTCTCAAGTACAGTCATCCTTCTAAATTGTGAAAGTATGAAAGATGGCAGACATCAGCAGTGACAACCGTGAGCACAAATTAGCTTTTCAAAAAGACAAAAAGATTGAATGCTCAACAACCGCAATATTTTGTGCGTGTAATCTCTTTACAACAAACCCGATCTTAAAATGTACGCATTTACGCACAATATATATTACATACCATTATTTGATGAAACTAATTCTGTTATAACTGCACGCTACCAAATGCTTAACAATTTATGGTAATACGCTGCGCAAAAAAGAATCAGCCTCGAAGTTAAAGTAACAACTAATTGGCTGACGAAAGACTATCAACAAACTCCTTCGGCGGATGTTCGGATATTTTCCGCTAAACAAGCTCGGACTTGTTTATAGAGTCAGCGTTTTAATCGCGAAAGTTCCTCCTCCACACCGGCGAGCATCTGTACGGCAACGGCCGTCGCAAAGTGGACGAGAAATCGTCACGTAACAAGAAACCGGAGAGCTCATTCGAACCAAGTCGAGGACGAAGACGCAAAAACGGAATGGACTCCTTCGACTGCGCCGAGAGTTTGAGTGACTCTCCGGTGCAGGTGGAACTGTTTTTGCTTACCGGCAGCAACTGGATTCGTAACGGACGATCGCTGAGAATGAGGGAAGAGGGTGGAAAGAGGAAAGAAAGGCGGGAAGGAAGAGGGCAGGAGGAGTGAGGGTAGAGGGTGGGGAGGGGGGGGGGGAAAGGGTATATGGCAAGAAGCAAAGAGCGAGAGAGAATGAACGTGCAGCCTCTGCGAACTTCAACGACTATCTTCGTCGTATGAGACGATCCTAAGAAGCTTCTCATTCGGCGCAGACGTCTACAGTATTCCCACTTTTTAGTAGATTGCCGGATAATCCTGCATTTTCGACCGCCAGATTCGGTCAGATTCCTTTGGCCAGGGTCTACCTGCCGTGTGCACGCGTGATCGGTAAATTTGATCGGCGCTTATAATTGGTAGAAAGTAAAGTTCACTGAACTGTACACCGTCAACTTTCTAACACTGGTCAAGTAAGTATTCGTGGGTTGAAATTTCAATCGTGGGGACGCTGTGAGAGAGCTCATTAGTGCTGAGAAGCTAATCTTTGTGCATGGAGCAAAATGTACTTTCTTATAATAAATACCATTTTTCGTACCAATGATAAAGTAAGTAGACATTTAAGCAATGCAGTTTATCACAATGAGAGTGACATGAAATACTTTTTTGTAAGATATAAATACAAAAAGGAGTGACGGTAGTAGAAAATTAAAAACGATGGTTACTATACTGTTTTTGAACATCTACAAAATGCTCACGGTCGTAAATTCGAGCCGAGTTGACGAAAGAATATATTCAATTACCTGAAGTAAAATCAGAAGCTACTAGGGGCATTATAAGCATGACTGCTTGCGGTTAATATTCGCTTACGTTACATTATTCGTAGGTATTATGCAGAGTATGAAAGAGACGTACACAAAGTTATTTTGCCTTTTCCCTTTGGCATGTTGAAATAGACAGTTGTCTTTCGGTCGGTCTTCTAGTACTACCCGTGGAGAAAACTATGAAGGCTTTTCCCGACGTAGAAGACCGGTCGTAAAAATGTTGTGGTAAAAGCCGCAGATGGTATTGCATGGATGCTGAAGCTGCCTCGCAGGTATGGGAAATTGCTGACAAAAAATCATTTCTTTCTGGCTCCCGTGCTGGCGAAACATTGCCGTGTATCAAAATTTTGCTAAGTATCCTGGCGAAAAAATATATACGTCTTGCGGGGTTTGTCAAGTGTTTACGAATACTGAACCAGCAAACTGCAATGTGGACCGAAATACAACGTAAAGTTTTATACATCGTGAAATTCTGGGAAAAAATATCCCAAGGAGAGTATGTCTCTCTATTTCTGCGGATGAGTGTAAATAACTGTAACAGATTTGTGTTTTCCTGAATTGCAAAATGATTCGTAGAAATATATGAGCTTGCTTAAGCGGTACTTAAAAATTCAATATCATGAATATAAAACTCTACATTCTCTGTAATAAAGGTATATATTCTCATTACGTTTTAAGTCCCGTAGAATGCTGGATAATAAACTATTTATTTTACGACAGTAACTTTGACTTGTATGCAAGCCAAGATTGCGGTAAATTACAGGATCTTAAGATTCTGAAGATTCTTGTTATTCCATTCTACCCTTCGCATGAACTAAATAACTACACATGTTCAAATTAAATCGTATCTTTATGGATTCTCATGTTTCAATTCTATCATGCGCCCAGATACATTATTTAAACGTCAGTTGACCAAGACGAAATAATTGAAACTATATATCTTAAAATAAAGTTTGATCATTTTACATGTCCGACGGTAAGAGCCAATCAATACCAGCCCACAAGTTCCTCACTTCTAACTTCCACTCTTCAACGACAAAACGCCTATTGCTCCCATTAAACTTGTCCTTCCCAAGAAAGCCTCTACGCGGAGGCAATAAAAGATTTTTTCTCGGAAGAACGACCATAACGACGAGATGGAGAGATTTATTTCATCCGACCGTTCGGTAACGAGCCTCCGACACATCGTGCGCCGGAAGAAGGATGGTCGTAAAAATCGGGAGATAGAAGTCACATAGTGCGGCTCGTTGCAGGAGCAAACCAGCGTGCATTGTTACGTCGAGATTGAGACAGGGCGAGGCTGAATTTTACAGGCAGCCGCATAAAGTGATATTAGCCTCTCGTCCGTGAAACGGACGCGGACAAAGTCGAGGATGCCACTCGGGCTAGACAAACAATTTGCCTAGCCTCGTGCATGAGAATCGGTCGGCTTTAATACCGAATTGCGAGCATCTCTCTCTCTCTCCTTGCCTCCATTTTTCTTCCTCCTTCTGCATTTTGCGTAACGCGTTTTCCCGCGGACGCTTTAAATGTCGTCTCACCCTCTCCTGCCAACTTCCGCAGACGTTTCGCATAACGATCGTTTCAAAATGTACTTGTCAAAAAAAGATTTTGCACGGCGTCATTGTCTGAATTTAACGCTCGCGAGACGCAATTCCGTTAAAATACCGTACAATTTTTTGCGATTGTTTAATGAATTTCGACCGCAAGTCGAAAATTATCTTGAGATACCGGCTACTTTAAGGTCAGAGAGAATTTTTTTTTCTATAGTTCTACTAGTCTCGAGTACTTATATTGGCCATTCTGGTTGAAGTTGTTTGAATAAATGATAATTCGTTGAGACGAGGGGTGGCGGATTGGACGGATTTTCCAAAAGTGCTTTATAAATAGTTCACGTCCTTCCCGACGAGAATAAAACATGTTTTGACAGCACACCCAAGTTGTTCGCGTTGCTTTACCACGTACAAAACTCAAATTTAACTTCTTTCCTTTGTGGCAATTATCTATTTCAACAGTTTATGTTTTGGTGAAAACGTTATTGCAAATTAATTAATGTGATGATTATTGCTGTTCAAACATTCGCATTAATCGCATTTACCTGTATAACACGTCCGTTACATAAATATTTATATAACTCTTTATTTGTTTCCTTTCGGATTATAAAAAACTTCTCCATCTTCCCCTTACATTATAAACCTTAATCTTCTCGTTACCTAATGAATATTATCTAATTAAAATCATTTAAAGCAACGTGATCTCATCTTCATTACATTTTTTATTATATACGTACATTAACTGTCTGCAGGGCATTTGTAACTTTTGTAGTCCTATAAAACGTAACGCACTACAAGTAAGCGTAAAAATGATTAATAGACGCTTTTATCCGTTTCTACAATTGGAACACCAAGCGCAATCACCAAATGCGCTTGTAACAACTGCGCGTAATGGAGTACTAGATTTAAATCATGACATAAAAGAATAACCAGCAACGAATTACAAGCCAGCTTCATTTTTTACCGTCTCATAATACGCTCAGAAACTTTCCGTCCCAGCTAATACAGGGTGGCCGCTCAAAATTTGGGTTTGAATAATTGATTTTTCACTGGTGTACGAAACCTCAATAACTTTGACTCAATATCGGGCTTCTTACATAGCGATTTTAATCTTCAACGGAGGTTCTATAACCTAAATAGAAGAAAATGAAAAGTATTGCTGCGTGAAAGAAAAATATGAAAAAATTGTGTACACGTGAAATAAAGCGGCGAATGTCCTCTGTAGTATTAGTGTCTGTTTTGATCATCAACGTTACAGCTTCCTTGATTTCGTATTCTTAATTTATAATTTTTCTATATCCGTTAACTTTGCATATATTTTTATTATTGCACCTTCGACGATCCGTGCCATAATTTTACTCCAGAGCATAGGAACATTTGCAAACCCTTCAGTTTTCCAATGACCACCTTGTATAAAGCATCCGTCTGCCGTTTCAAGGGCCAGACAAAGATCAAAGAAACTGCAGAGAATATTTTCGGCCAACATTAATTTCCTCCCACCCACGCAAGCGTTCGCCACCCGTGCTTCGCATCGAAGAAAAGCTGCAAAATTTTTGGCACGCGTCGCGATTCGATCGTTAAAACCTGCCCGGTTACATCTGTTACGCGGCCTCTCTCAGCCGGACCTTGAGACCTTACATAAAGAGACAAAGCCAATATAGATTCATCTGACCCACTTGATCACTACAGATCCCGTTAACTGACATCGACTCGACACTACTGCCCCGGGGGCATTGTGCTATTTGCTACCGTAATCGTGCTGCGAGAGACTGTCGCGCGAATGCCAGGAGAAACTCTTTGGCCGACGGAAACGTTGAAAAAGAGGACGAGAGACATTGAAAAAAAGAGCATCGAGGACTAATAAGACGAAGACGGTGTACGGACGAGTTTGGAAGGCAGACGGCGAGGACAAGAGGAGGAGGGAAATATGCCTGGCGTGGGCGGCGCAGGAGGGGGAGGGGT
Source organism: Anoplius nigerrimus (assembly GCA_914767735.1). Classification (NCBI taxonomy): domain Eukaryota; kingdom Metazoa; phylum Arthropoda; class Insecta; order Hymenoptera; family Pompilidae; genus Anoplius; species Anoplius nigerrimus. The sequence continues at coordinate 17,094,068 of OU612085.1, read as the reverse complement.
GGGGAGGCGATGAGAAAAAGGCGGAAGGAAAAGAGAAATGGAAACAGTGAGAGAAAGAGGATGGAGAGTGCGCAAGCGCTAATGATGCAACGTGCAAAAGAGACTCGGCGCGCGCGAATAAAGTGGGTTAGTTTGCCGACGTAATAACGAGCGAGTAGGTATTTATATAACGGGAGATGCCAGTAAACCGCGCTCGCGATCCTCGATCGTAATTTGACATGGAACTGGTAATTCAATCCGCGTGGAATTCCAATTCGGCCCGACGCCTATTCGTAAATAAAACCGGCCCCGAACAAATCGTTCTCTTTTTCTCGCGCATTTTTTCCCCGCCTCGACCGTTATGAACTCAGCACGCCACAAGATTTTAAATTCGATTCTCTTTTTTCTGTTCCGGACGCGATTGCTTCAGAGCATGATATTCCGTGGCGATTATGGAATTACAATGGCAGGATTGCATTGAGATTGCCAGCGTTGAAAGTGGGGCAAAGTAGTATGAATCGGTTTTCTATATCTTAAGCTGACATACTACCCGAAAATGTTTGTGTAACAGAATAATATGTATAGGTGTACTAGGTATATAGATGGTACTTCCGTGTGCAAGCAGAATGTTCACAGACCCAGGTTGTATTTTTAATTGAATGGCGGATATGAAAGTCAGAGCGTTATGTTTAACTGAAAACCATCCATTGCACTTGCTTCACTCGAGAATCCCACAACTATTAGGACAGTGGCTCTCGTATCTAAGCCTCGACTAGCAGTGTGACAGCATGACAGTTCAACTCCAGAACATCCGCTCTGCATGAGGAAAATCAGTGCCAGTAATCCCACATTGAACGAGCGAATCCACCGAATTTTCGCAGCACCAACCAGCTAACATAAAATAACAACCGCTGCCATTCGCCATTGCCTTTTCATCACGATCTCGTAGCCATAACACCCCAAAATTAAATGATCAAGGGTAATAAATCACAGAGCCATGTTTTCATGCAATCCGCGCGGACGGTACGGGATATTTCAAAATCAGCCCCAGCCTTTCGACATGATATACTCACCTGACCCTGCAGCTTCATTTGCGCGACAATTAAACTCCACTCGATGAATAATCGAACTTCAAACAATCCGCGCAGTAAATCTATGGCAGAAAAGTGTTTTGTCTAAACGACGGCCAATTCCTCTTTCCGTTTTCCGCGGAAGGTGCTTAAACAGCAATAACAGCGATGAAGCAAACATGTCCCGCCCTGTACCTTAATACAAATGTTCCAGTTTATGCGGCCAAAGTCGTTCGTCTCAGACGCTCGCGGCGTCCAACTCTCTCTCTCTCTCTTTCTCTCTCTCCCTCTCTCACTGACACACTCACCCTCGCTTCCGCGCCGCTAAAAGCCACGGAAATTCCGTGACACCGTTTCACTCTTGGCATCCCCACCGGAATTGAGTTACGGAATAAAGAAGCAATGGCGGCGGCAGTTTCTGTTTCCCGAGAATAGAGCGGCGCGCCACAATCGGCCACGCTTCTCAGGACGCCGCTATCTCTCCCTCAGTTTTCTGCAGACACAGCCTCGAGGAGATGTGGGCGGGGGGAGGGAGGTGAAGCCCGTCATCCAGACTGATCGTTTTATTTAAGCCGGCTGGGTGGAGGGAGGATCGACAGAGAGTAATCCGCGACGTTTCATCACGTCGGGAAACAGATATTTCCTGCCAGAAGTGAGACGCCTGGCTAACGTTCTCCGCCGGAAGAGGAAACGGTCTTTATCACATTGTCCGCGTCTATCACCATGCTTCCTATACATCCCCATTCTCCCCGAACGTCGACGGGTATCCATATTTCAGACATTCTTTCCGCAGCGTGAATACGCCGATCTTCGCTGCCGACTTGACGAATGCGTGAGGGGCGGGATGCGGGGCAAATTTGCGAATAAAGTAAGACGCAATAAAGCCGTCGCGGGGTGGAAAGCTACGGGGGGAAAGGCATTCCGCAGCTGAGAGGGTCTGAGAGGCAGGGGAGAAAGGATAGCGAGGATCTGCGAGGCAGGGAGATGCAAGGCGCGAGAGAGCGTGTCGTTGTAATGCCGGGAAGGCGTAAAATATTTATTGCGTTATCCCGCGGCACTTCCCACGTCCTCCTTTTATCCTTATCCCCGGCCGTTGGTTGGCCATAATAAAAACGAGGCGTCCACCACCGGGGGTGTACCGCCGGGAGAAAAAGGAAAATCAACGGCACCCTCTCCGGTCGCCGACGCGACTGTACAGCAACAGGTCCGGAGGGTGTGCGATACAAATGACCACGGATGTGCGTCTCTCTCGCTCCCGAGACCGCGCATAAAGTGGCCGCGATCAATTTCTCTCTTCTGCCCTCGGATTCCTGCGCGAATGCTTGCGATTCGTTGGGAGGAAGCTCGATCGAGTTGGGCTTGCAGAACAATAATGGACGCGGGCAAATCGATGGAAGTTGGAAAGAATGTGAACCGCAGGAAGGTAGGATATAAGGCAGGCGTGTTATGCGATACGTATTTCGATTAGACTAATAAACCGGCATGGTTATCTCAGGTTTCGGAGTATGGACTTGCGTTGGCTTTCGTTGGCTTTCGCTGGTTTCTTTCATCGTTCGTTGCACCTTGTTCCATCAATGGCGTTACGTAACGGAGTAACGTGAGAGTAATACGGATAAATTAAGTGTATTCAAAGCGTGGCTCGTGTTTGGCCGTCTTTCTGCTCTAATAACAACGTTCGGGGAACCGTGCATGTTCGACTCGAGTTCTGATATGAAAAGAAACTATGTAGCGTTGATAACGTCGACACAAATCATAATGTAACGCTTGAGTAGCAGTTTGCGGGACAGAAATTTTTGTTTTCATGTCGCCTTTTGCAAAAATATGAACGATGCCCAGTGATAAATCGTGTATAGAAGTGAAGATTCTTAACTTGAATGGAGTAATGCGCTGAAATTGCGCAATTATTTTAATATCGTGTAATTTTCAATTACTTAGCAGAGTAGAATCAAGCGCGTGAGATGGTGGTTAAAGTTCCAATCGTTTGAGCACGCTATGTGTAGTCACCATTTCTGTTTAGTTCCGTAGTTTTAGCTTTGGAGTTTCAACAGCCTGGGAAACAGTATAGTTATACCACAATATTTCGGAAATGTGACGACGTCAGTTAACCTTTTACATCTAAATATTTTTGAGTATGTATGTATGTATTCCTCTTTATTGTTCCCTTACGGGTTACAATTTTATACTACTCTACTTTATCCTATATATCTTACTTATCCTACTTAACGTACTTATCCTGCTTAATCTATTCTTATATTTTTGAGTAAAGAAAACGTAAAAATGAGTAAAAAAGAGTAAATTCCTCTTGAAAAGGACATGAAATAAATGTCGAAACGTAGAGCTAACACGAAGCCATCCTTGGTCTTGCACACGCCAAAAACTCCTACCATTACTTCAAAGGCGGACCAATGTCACAGATACATTTTTGAGTACATTTCCTAACATATGAATTTAAATAAAACGTCGATAGAATTTAATTGTTAATATAGCTAGAAATGTTAAGCTTTTGCTGATTACGTCGTAAAAATATGATGGCCAAAGATGAGCACAGTTCAACAACATACAATAATCCTCTGGTAATCTCCAAATATTCCCACAGGATTTCAAAATTCAATTTTGAAGCACAATAAGCACATTATCTGAATTTGCAAAACGCCCTTATTCACTCAGTTAACTTTAGCAATTCTAAGCTTCCTTAATCCGCGTACACAGAAACAATAAAAACACTAATAATCTCGCACATATTCAAACTTCTGACAAAGTTCCAAACAAAGTGCACAATATTACACACATGTCTAAACAGACACAATCTCCCATTTACCAAAAAAGTTCCCTAAAAGGCACTCAATGCATTCGATATGTTTTTCGCAATGTTTATTCAACCGAGACGTATTTCGCGCTCAACCCCTACCACCCCCTCAGTGCTCGATCTAATGCGGACCAAAGCTCTCAAATAATAAATCTCTAAAGAATGGTCTGCTCGATTGGCCCAGTTTGGAAAATGGGGGCAAAAAAAGCAGGAGGAAGACGAAAACTATGCCGTCTGGGAAACTCCGTTGAAGGGGCAGGCATGAAAGCCGAGGGCGATTAAATAATTTCTCGCAGAGTGAGAGGGTCGTGGAGTGGGGTTGGGGGTTGCGGGGTGCGCAATAAGTCCAGGCCGCATACTCAGTTAATCATGAGAGTTTGAGCCTGAATTTTGATCGAAGTGCAAGAGGCATTTCGTGCCGACGTGCATTCCCTAGCCAGACCTCTTCGTGCTCGAAGCCGAGTCTACCCCTCAACGGCACTTCCGGCGTCGCGACGTTCGCCATTAAATCCCCATGAAGACCCTTTCCACCCTCGGGATTCCTTGGCTCGGCTGGATATTCGCCGAGCGAACGAACGAACGAATGAACGAAGGAAGGAACGAGCCACCCTTAGACATCTGCCGCCCTGTACAATCGGCACTGCACCCCCTCTGCCATTTCTGCACCCCTGTTCTTCCATTGCCCGGATATCGCCTAGACCTCGCCCACCTAAGCCACCCTTCGCTGAAACGCTATTTACTAAATTAGACGTTTGTCGTTTCACGACTTCTCCGCAGACCGGCGAGCATTGAACGGCATATCCAGATGGTGATTCTCAATGTACGCGATTGTCGCCCAGCTCGGGGTGTTCAATATTCGCGGACCACTTTCCGGAAATGCGGGACGCGAATGCCGCCGCGGGAAGAAATTTACTTCTGTTTCGTTAATGGCGGCGGAGCCCGCGGTTGCCGGTTATATGAGAGGAACGTGCGGATTGCTTCGACCGCGTCCGCATTTCTGTTATTCAATGTTTCTCGTTCACCAATTTCTTATGGTGGCCACGGCGTTCGTATGATACTTTTGCCTTAAACGGTTTTGAAGTATTAAATGTACGGCAATTACCGACGATTTGTGGGGTCGGTGGAAGCGTATCATTAATTGCCATAACGTCAACCTTTTTTAATACTGCTCGATGTACTATTCGGAGTAACTATTATTTAACAAGTGTCAAGTAAATAATGCTAAAATCATGTAGGTATGACAACGAATGCTTTATTAAAATTTTGGATAAACATAATGTTACTCGATGAATCCTTCTGTCATTAAACAAGACCTTTCACGCTTCGATATTTGTGAGCATGAGCATTCTGGGAGGTTGGCAAGAAAGTCATTTCGGTTTTGCAGTGTGAAATAAAACAAATAATAAACTCTAATTAACAAGGTGAAAAAAATCGAAAAAAATTACGACGCTATCTATATTTGAACACCAAAATACTTTCTTGCAAACCAATATTATAAGGTTGGGTGTGGACAGTCAATAGTAAAGACATTCCATGTAATAAATAGAAACGGTTAGTTTTTCGTTAGAGTTTATCAAAGAAGAATTGTTTTAACGTTCCTGTGAGTTTCCTAGGTTTCAACAAACTTCGACTTTCAGTATATACGCTGTCGATGAAATGTCGCATAAACATCCAGGAGTTCACTAGTGTAGCAAAAGTCACACAACTCGATATTCCATAGTGTTCCCTTCCATCGTCTAAAGTACCTAATCTAGTAAAATAGCAGCTTTCCAGTTTCGTGGCTGCACTGGACTGAGTACTAACATACATACGAAATATATCTATACACACAAACGTATACATATATGAGTGTGTGGATACCAAATTGAATTGCCCTGCAGACTGTCCTGCTTCATGCTTGACTACACTGCACCCATTATTGCAGAACGCATCAATACGCAGATCCCTTCGAACAAAATGTCTCTCATGCATCAACTATATGACCAGAAAACAATTTGCAATCATGAAAGGCGAATTCAGGTTGAACAAGCTTAATTGGCAAATAGTAATTTTCCTGATATTCATTTTTGGACTTTATTCCAAGGGATAATTTAAGAATTATTTTAATCAGACCTTACAATATTTTTTCATACCTAATTATAGAATGTGTTAACAAATAAACACATATAGATAATTTATTTGTGTGTTCAAAGATGAATAATATTACTTCATTGCCATATGATGAGCGAGAATATTTAAGTAAGTACCATCTCAAAAAAAAATCCAAATGATTGTTAATCATATCACGAAACAGAGCTGACCGTACTTTATGAAAAAATACGAAGCGTTTATATTGCATTTTTTTTTTGTCACAGGAATAGTACCTTAACTTAGCGGAATGAAATTGTGTCAGTAAACGTTAGCGTAAAATATAGATGCGATAGTAGTGGAGTAGCTGAACGCCCACAAAATTTATTACCCCAATCCCAAATGAAAATTTCTCTGTTATTCGCACCTCTTATAAAGCAATTCCGACGAACTTAACGAACCGACCATATATTTCAAAACGATTATGACATAGAACCAAATTGCGCGCAATAATTCACGGACACCCAGTATACGCCAACATAACGGTCTCCCTTGTATGCGACACCTTGATCTTTTCTGCACCCGTGCCAAGTGGAACGACTATATTTACTGAATGTCTGCACGCGCATTGATGTACTCGAATATGGATGTGTAAAGTGTCGAAGGGCACAAAAAAGAGAAGCTCAATAAAATCAGGTTATCGATCGTTCCCTTTTAACGGGCCGGTATGAATTAAGAATGGACGTTACGTATCTCAATAAATACTTTTCAACGTCAAACGTTTCCGTATAAAACAATAGCCTTTAAACAATTTCCGTCGTATTACGGTCAGTGTTCTCATCATCGAAAATTGAAACGTCTTGCGTCAGACATTGTCTGTCATGTCAGTTATTACATATTTTCCAATATATTTTTCAGGACCTATATCGAACGAAACTGTAATCATGTATACGTCAGTATACATACTGGAATGGCTATTGAGACAGTGTTCATCAGTATCTTCCAACTTTGTCTTATAAAATATCGAGAAAAAAGACCGAAAAATCGAATGCTACCGGCGCTTCGTGTGAATTCTGAGACTAATCAACACCGCACAGGCTAACACGAAAATTGCTACTATTAGCGGATAAAGAGGAAACACATTAGTATGACAGTAAAGCGATGTGTTAACGAAAGTGTCCGACGATTCGTGCCAGTACGAATCGCGAGGTTTTGGTTAAAGTTGTGTTCAGTTCGCGAAAGCGTCTCCAATTTATCCCTCAGTCACTGCGGAAGTGAATGTCAAAGGCGCCCCACGTTTCCGACAAGTGTCAAACTGTATCAAGGATGACTGGGGGGTAAGACCAGCCTCGTTGCGTTGGGATGGAAATTATTTTAACGATAAATCACCAGAAATTCGTTGACCGATAGACAGATTCCTGACAGGCCAAAACAAACTCGTGAAATTCCGATTGGAAATTTCATTCCGTCAAGCTGCTCTTCTACGCTTAACTTGACGAGCAGCAATTTAATTCTTCATGTAACATAATTTCGGACAATATTATATAATATTATACAATAAAATATAATATAATACAATTGATACTCTTTCCTTCTACATAGGTAGTTGTTTAGCTGTCATATATCCTTTCAGTAGCAGCATTGTGTGTCCTGTTATCCAAACGGTATGTTAAGAACTAAATGCGTGGTTGAATCACGAGAGAAATTCACTGACGTACCGAGTGTCCGCAATTAGAATGTCACGCTATTTCAAATGTCTCGTCTCCGTAACCGGAATTATTTTAACCGATGTTAATTCCAACATCTCTACGTAATAAAAAAAAAGGATACAAAGATTTTCGTTATGTTCGATATCATGACATACAAATTGTTAGTACAACATTACATACATGTTTTATCGTTACGTATTTACCAACCAGCTTTCTTCGATGTCTGCAATCGAGAATGAACTCGGTGTGTAACAAGGAGGGTATAATAAGAGTAAATTAATATTCGTACTTGTATTCATCCCAAAATTAGTTTACCGAATGAAAGCGATCGGAAACGTCTACCATATTCCTGCAGTTATCGGCAAATAACTGTATCAATACACGATTGTGCCACGCACAGCGCTGTTGACTTATCAGGAACGTTGGACGGCATATTTGATATTTCATGAATTCTTTGGGATCCCGCGCTCCGTCAACTGAGTAAGGTTTGAATTGGTTTTCCGCGACTTTGACCTCCCTCGAGGGATTTCACATTTGTGAATAGCGTCTCATTCAGCAAATATTAAGAAGGATTTTCCGTCTTGAAAGCGTGCTTGCAATGGCTGGCGTTCCACAGTTTACACAAAGGCAGAACGAATTCCGGGGTCGTTCATTCGTCTGGGACTCACTCCGACCGAATCGCTCATGGATTAGTAGAAAAAAAACAACGGATTCGCGCGAGACAGGGTGAAACAGGGGTATACTACGTATTCGGTTGTTCAATTTCACGGGAAAACCCTTTAATCTCTCTGGGTCTATCATATAATCAAAGGTGGCCCCACACGAGTTCTGGTTTAATCCGATTGAGCGAAGTGAAATGTCTGCCAATTCGCATGTCTCATTGATTGATCGGATATTAAACTGATTGCGTGTAATTAAACGGCAATACCAGGAACTGAAAGGCATTTCGTTATTTCAAATTGCAACGTTATTTCTGACGTTTGACAGAATCTTTGTGTGAATCAAAACTGTGCAAAATAGGAAAGTCTTACAAAGTCTTGCGCAAAAGTAGTATGAATCTCGGTGAACTAATTTGGAGTGATTGGACTAATTGAGCCTTATCGATCTCCTCGTTGTAATTAATGTAGTAACGATAAGCAGTAATTTAACGTCGTCGATTTCGGACGTCACTCCCAAGTGTCGATATTCTTAATGGGACATCTATGAATCTATGAACGTCTTGATAGACACCGTGTTAAAAAGATGTAATTTAAACACAAAAATGTACGCCCGACGTCAATGCAGTTCGCGTAAATCGGCAATAAATTGTTCACATTTAACGCTACAACTACAGACGATTTCTTTCATATTTTCATTTAACTTACTATGGCAATACAAGTTACTCTGTTTGTACTTACAAAATAGAAAACAATTAAATTACTTACCTACCTCAACGAGCGCTTATGACTATTTAAGACAATAGAATGTTTCATGGAAAGGAAGTTATTACGAAGATACGGCCAAACCATTTCTAGTGTTAAATAGATACCTGGATATTTCAAATACAAATTTAATGTCACACATTGCATGAAAATGATCGATCCCGTAAGCTCTTCACAACCCACCGAACTTATGTTCAAACGAACGCTTATACACCGCTCTGCGAAATACTATAAAGAAATACTGTAAAATACTGCCCAGAAATCGCCAGTTCTACCGCAAAGATTCGCGAAATGCACGCATAGCGGCTGTCGACAGAAACGAATCTGCACAATATGCGATTCTACGACGTAACAGGAAGGAAGCATTAGTCTCGCGACGGCCGCAATTCAGACACGTTAAATTGCCCTCCGGTACAGGTAACACGCGTACGCAGAAACAGACTGCGCTCGCAGGAGTAGGTACCTACATACAACACACCGACGATCAGGCAAGACGAATGTACGTAAGTTCTAAGGGAACCGTAAGCGATCGTGCGAGAAAAAAAGTCAGGGGGCGGCGAACGAAAGGAAACGAGCAAAGTGACGAGAAGCCACTTGTGTGTGTGCGTGTCCCCCTATGGATGTTAACTGGTAAGCCGCACAATCGGGACCCTTACGTAACCGTACGCTGATGGCCTGGTTTCGGAGGCTAGGTTAATTGCACGCGATAAATTGTCCTTTCCCGTCTCCGGTTCGGTACTGTTCTCAAACGAGGCGGTTCCTGCGGTCCCGCCACCCAACTCACCCCCCCCCCTCCCCGCCTCTCCCGCTCTCTGTCTGTCTCCAACCACCTTGTCCCTCCCCATCACTCTGCCCCTTAACTCCTTCCCTTCCTTGCCAAACTGTCTCAACGGCCGCGAATCACCTTCGCTCTCGCTTCCTGGACGGCTCGTCATAGTTCCGTTCCATTTCGTTCGCTCGCCAGCTCGCTTCGAATTTCCCGGTGACCCCGAAACATCGGGACGTGTCGTCATGAGCGGGGCGTAAGATTCAATTACGACACTTCGTAGCTCTTAAACGTCGGGCAGGAGAGGAGCTTCCAGAGAGAGAACTGTCACTGGAAATATGCGCAGGTTCGGACCTGAAGCGGGAACGACGTTAACTATTGTATCGGGCCAATAATGTGTCCGCCCTGTCAGGGAAATTGGATTGACGTAGGCTCGGGAGGCTCCTGCGACCTTGGCCAATGTCATTCTGCGTGTCGCGGTAGGCGCTGGCTGATTTCGAAATTCGGCGCTGCTCGCGGACCGGATACGTTAAGAGATGCACGATGCTTCTGTACTTTTGTTCTAACGCGGGGAACGGATGGGTTGCAGTAATTCTGGTGTAATGAATATTTGTTTAACGCGTAACGGTTACACGGCGGTGTCTAATACTTCTGTCCGCAGCAGCTCGTTATAACTTGGTATAATTACGGCCCGGTTAGCTAGAATTCTGGCCTGCGTACGCCTTTGCGCGTTGGTAGCCTGCAGTGGAACATCTCTAACCGTGTTTAGCATTTCATTGTCAGTCCTTTAATCATTCCTGCCGGACGCTAGCGATGCCGACGGCTCGTAACTTGCATCAACGTTCATCTTACCCTGTAAAGACGCCTGAAGCATTGTAATTAAAGATAGGCTCCCACACTTGCATCTAACATCCATATACCTACGATACGACATACCTAAAATGCTATGATCTTACCTATAAAATGGAGTTGAAAAAATATAGCGCGATGCAATCATCCGTTGAGCATTCCGCTATCATTCGCTGACCTAGTCGCGCACAGTTAGAGTGTCTGCGTTAAACTTATTGTCACCCGCGAAATTGCTGTAACAACTAGTTTGTCACTTTTACACCTCACTTACAGAGGCGTTACCTCGGCACCCAGATTGCCGTAACCGAATTGCGGCAGAACCTTTGGGCCAAGCGGGCTACCGGCCGAAGTGTGAATAACTGAAACTGAATCGCGAGGCTCATTAAAACGAACGGAAAGAGTTCCACGTTCCTGATTGACGCAATTGAAGTTGGCCATTATTCTCGCTCATTCCGTTTCTCACGCAGTCTGTATCTAGCGCGCGCTCTCGGCCGCGACACATTAAAAGCGTTACGGCCGGTCAAAAACGGTCCGCGGACCATTATAACAATCCTTTATAATCAGCCGAGGCCGGGCGTAAAACACAATCTCGCGACATAATTGCTCTGAACTCGTTGGCGGGCAGCCGTAGGTGCAGCAATTCGCCTCATTTCGCCGCATTCCGTAGCCGGCCGCCGTCCTCCCTTTTTCTCATTTAACGCTTCTTTTTCCCACGCTAAAATACTCGTCCGAGGCCATTGTTAACGAGTTTTCGTCACCTTTAAAAATAGCGCATGAATTCAATTACTCAGACCCGTCGCTGTCACATGTCGAGCCGAAGCGCGACAGGGATAGGATAAATAGTAGTGGAAGGGAAAGAGTGACAGAGAGCTGGAGAGAGAGGCAAGAAGGGGAAGATGGATTGGAGGAGGAAAGAGAAGAATAGGTTGGAATGCAGCTGACAAATGTATACGCATGTTTCCGCGCGTCAGTAAAATTCTCGTCGAGCGTCGATGCTCGGTAACCGGTCAACACTCGAAGCATTACATCCGATTTCGTTGGCTGACAGTGCGAAATTGATAAAATGGTTTCAAAAGTGAGCCCTGTTTGCCGCAGGCAGCACTCGATCAGTTCTCTCGAGGCCTCGCCATTTGAACGATCTGTATGCCCGTGCGTCCCTATGCTTTCTCATGCAAACGCACGGACTCCTTCACATCCAGTAACGTGTGCGTACATGTACATACGCGTTTCTGTGCGAGCAAGTATCTGCTGCGGGGCTAGAGTGAGCGTGTACGGCCGGCAAAGACACGACTGCTATCACACCTATAATCGTAGCGGGAGAAACGGATTGAGTAAATGTACGCGCTGGGTCGATAGGTAGTAGGGAACAATATTGAATTCTGCACAATCGGCCGATGCCGTATGGTAATTACTCTTTGTCGGGCTGGAGGGGAAATGCCACGCTTAGGATGTCGAACCGTGGTTGGTCTCATTTTGCGCGTTGCAAATTTTCCGGACTGTTTTCTGGCGAGAATCCCAGAATTTAGTAGAAAGTGCGAAATGTCTTTCTTCTTCCATTTCATTTGAAATTCGAACAGTATGTGATGAAGTGTATGACAATGTTAAAGTAGATAATCGTTGTGTTTGTACTGAAATGCCATGTGAATCGGCGATTATTTTGGTTGCAATGACTATACTTACAATTAGTAAAAAAACGTTTTGTGTTACATCATTTTGTTTAGTTCGTAATAAAAATATGAGAACTTTACAATATTGGCTGTACAGAATATCGTTAATATTACCGAATGTTACTGCCGGTTAAAAAGCTAAACAAACAAAATAATCACACATAAAGAACACATTTTATTCACACATTGGATACCTTCGCGTCATTTAAAGTTTACCAGAAAAAAAAGTAAAAAAAGGTTTTTGGGCAGAATAAATATAGACTTTGTTCATTATCTGAACTTTAGATACTCGTTGACGTCTTTATGCACCATATTATTTCACAAAACAATGTAAACTTGAAGTGCCAGTAGCACAATAACGGGAAAGTAAAGAATATGTTTTGTTAAGAGAGCACATTGCAAGCGTTATCTTTATTTCAGATTATTTTTATTCTCCATGATTATCTCCATTTTTTCTTTACAGTTAATAATGCATACCTGCATGAATATTCAAAAGCTGTCTCTATAGAGTAACGCACATTGTCTGTAAAGAACATTTTGTATAAGCACATCCTAAATCTTCCTCATTTTATACATTTCAATGCCACGTACCAGCTTTAAACAGTATATTCTACACATATTGCACACACACACCTAGCGTCATTATACACATCAAGTTCGATAATTTGACAATTGACACCCAGTTTACACATATCGAAAAACATACCGTGTATCAATTCACGAACCTACTTACAACTCTGCTTATATTGTACAACGTTTTCCAAAGTTCCAATACAAATCATGTTCGTATCAACACTTTAAAGGCTTCTACTCTGCAGCATATCGTCGCAATAGTCGAATAATTAACAAATAACCCTATGAAATATATTATATTAGTTCGAAACTATACATTCCATACGTGTCACACGTATCGGGTTCGACAGTTTGACAGTCGACCTCTTTGCACATATCCAACATATCGTGCAATACCTCAATAAAGCACGTAGAACTCAACGCGCACGTATCCCGTTTTTAAAAGCCCCTATGAACAGACTAAATTCTACGTAAACACTCAAAACGCAGACATCCTCTGATCATCCCTCTCCTCGAATAGTTGAAACAATGTTTCGAACCTTCTTCCCCTCGTGCAATTCTTTCCCATCTCCTGTATTGCACGAAACATGCGCCAGCCGTAAACTATGCGCTCCATAGATGTTAACCGGAATCGATTCCGACAATTTGACGATGCGCGGCCAATATCCACGCAACGAACGCCCCGTGTAATAACTCGATAAAGCAGAAAAATGCGAGGTTGAGTGTAGAACGTTTTTAAAAGCTCCTATGCATCGAACAGATCCGACACAGATACTCTAAGCGCAGGTGCTCCGTCGCTAATTGTTGGGGTGGCCGAACGGGTTGTACAAAGGGAAATTGAAATGCGGGGAAGAGCGGGGCAAAGCGGGTGGACTGTCGAGCCGGTAGTGAAGAGTGATAAACTTTTTTGTTGCAGCTTCCGGGTCCGGCTCGGTGATAGGACGAGATCCGCTTCCGCCGCGAGCTGTGAGTACGTCGCATCTGCCGCAGAGGACACTGACGCAGCCACCGCCGACGGTGTCCACCCTGCCCTTGCCCAGGATGAGCGGCAGTCATCGTCAACAGAACCATCTCGTTCATCATTCCTCCACTCCTCAGCAATCGACGAGGACGCTGGATAACGACGTTGCGGGCGGATCGCAAATTTTGAGGGCAGCCAGTAACGGAGATGTCGCACTCAGCTCGGCCATGTAAGCTTTCCTATATGCACTTACCTATATTTGGAGGGTTGGCGAGCAGGGGGTGGATAATGCAAGCTGATGCCCTTTGAAGTTTGTGGGGACATAATTCAGTTTTGTCTGGACTTTCGGGCACTGTCTTCTTTCTATACTTCCTTGTGATTTAATTGTTGGATAGTAAAGTTACTTTATGGTTTAATACGCTTTCTGCTGTAATGATGCAAGCTGAAGTACATTTTTATGTGATGCAGGTGGGCTTTTTTGACTGGGTGTGTAACAGTAATTGTGAATAGCAGTGATCTTATGTACATATGAGCAAAGCTGGCTGATTTTTAAGTAACGTACATCTGTGATTCGTAAAGTAATCCATTATATGAAAATTGAACATGTATCAATATTGCTGTAAACGATAAGGATTCAATGAGTAGTATAACATTGAAACCGGTAGCATTTTCCTGCTTTGTAATTGTAATTAGGTTACCGACCAGTTATCTAATCTTGCATTGTGCGCTTACCGCATACTATAAACCAACACGTATACGAAGTGCAAAGCAATGTCACATTCCAAAAACCAGTCAGTGTGACCTTGTTCCATTCGAATCCTTTCGGTAGGCATCAATTTATCTTCGTTACTTGTCGAGTCTTGTCAATCACCTTTTCTGGATAAATCCATTTCAGCGGTGCGTTCAAATAGCGATATTTTTCAATCCGCGATGAAAAATTACAATTAAATTTATGTGATGAAACCATCAGCAACCAAAGTAAACTCTCTAAAAAATTATCGGACAAAATGAACGTTTAATTGAAAAATATACATATTGAGATAAAATACATTGCTGCACTGCATGGAAAATGTACGCCACGTAAATCCTAATTAAGTGGTCGGAATAATAAATGATTGAGAAAATAAATGAAAACAAGATTGACATTGATCTGTATGCATTGTTATTTTTGTAATTCAAATCGACACTCGGTACACTTCATCAAACAAACAATTAGCGCAAAGTGCTTATGACAACTGAAAGTAGAAAACGTCTTACACAATTGTTAATGCATATCTAGGGCACACAAGGGACAGTATCTTATGTCAATGTCGATCATGTTGAGGTATATAATTATTTTAATACGAAGCTTACGTTGAAAATTTCTCCGCGAATTCAGTATACTTTCAAACTTTATCATCACATTATAATATTTATTACAATTGCATTTATTTTCACTGTTATTGTGTTTTTGGTGTTTCTACATTACAATATATGAAAAGAATAAGCAAACTATCTAGTCCACTCGTAGTTTTTTTTGTCTGCTCCAAAACGGCAGAAATGAAAGTACATTTACTGCGCACACCTAGTCTGCAAAGCGAGACCCGGTTTAACGCATGCAGAATATGAAAAATGGACGACGTTTGAATTCCAGGGTCAACAATACCGACATGAGAGATATCAGGCTCTCGTCGCCGAGTGGCCATTCTTCTCAGCGATTGATCAGTCCTGTCGGCCATTTAAGGGTAACTCCGATGAACGATCATCGAGTTTCCAGCCCGAGTGACAGCGAGGTGCACGTCCACAGCCCAAGTAAGCCAAACACTGTAAAATGCACTCTCTATTCGTTTAATCCCTCCATTGAAATCCGCACTTAATCGATTATTGGTTTGTTATTCGACATTTCGCGATGAGCTTAATCTGCACCCCCGAATTTTTCCGCATCTGCACCGATCGCCCTGCTTTCTCCCGAATCGTTTGCGTATCTTTGCGCTATCTGCATCCTCCGTTCATGCCAGCCACTGAACGGCGTTGCTGCGTTGCGATGAGAACGGGTAGTCGCTCTTAACGGCTCTATCGCAAATACGGCCAACTCCGATGAAAGAAGCGAAACTTTCAGCTAACGCCCGGAAGGTAATTCGAGCGACGACAATCGATACACCGTTCGCAGCGACGTAAGTTTCGACGCAGTTTTGTAATCAGCCCGAATCAGCATCAGGTCAAAGGTTGTTAACCCGATAATGTCCCTTGATCGAATTCAACGCGCTTGGCAACATCGTCCGTCCGTTCCAAGTTTGACCGTCCGATTTGCGCGATAATAAAGTCGAATTGTCGTCGACGTGGACGGACAGCATAAAACGTTCGCGCTTAATGAATCTTGAACCGAGCGACAGCGGTCGCTGGAAGAAAGGTTCATTTCGATGACAACTGGTCCAGTGCGGTTAACGTTGAGACTGCCAGCGATTTCTTTACATACTTTTATTTATATCGTCCCGAAGACAGGAATTTCCGGCTGAGATCATATCTGCAAAATTATTATTTATATACATCATACCTATATACTTATACGGTATGTAGACGACTTCAATATAACACGGTGTAAGACCCGCAAAGTGAAGATAAAAAATTATAATAAATGCTTAGTTTAATGAAATATTAATCTAATTACTTAACTTCTTTAACATTTTGAATTTTCATTTTACTCCAATTTTTTTTCGTCTCTCCCAGTATAGAATAAAAATCATCAAGAAAGCTTGAAATGAATTTATTTTCTGATGTATCTTTTGCATTATATTACGAATCCCTCCGGTGTTTCAACAGTTTGAATCTTGTGATATAGAACTGTTGACTGTATTTACCTCATTGAATGCTAAATATGATCGGTCAAAGTAAACTGTCTGCCGATCGAAAATTCATTAGACAACGAGAAGTCAAATAATTTCCATTGAACCAGCCGCTGTGTCCAGTGTTAACAGTCAGAAAGAGTGCGAGAGTTAGTAGTATTCGAAAGTGCGCATTGGCCGCGGAAGGTAATCATACAAAGGCGCGGCTAGTAGAAGTTCAGCGATGGAACTGTCGAAGTTCTGGGAAAGGACATAAATTCGGGCCGAGAAGTTCGCCGCGTGTCGGAGTTAATTATTCAGAGATCCCTCCGGGGAGATCGCTAAGGTGCGCGTCGTTTCTATGGAGCACTACATCGAGTAACGGTGAACTCGTATGCATTCATTCCCGACCCTAACTCCGGGTGTCTGGCAATCAATGGATCACGGCGTCGAACGGGACTGCCGACGTTTCGAGAGCACCACTTTTGGGAACTTATCACAAACGACGTCACGCGCAGATCTATGACTGGCCTGGCTTAAGCAAATTTCGACGCGATGCGAGCGAGCTGAATGCGAACTCGTTAAACGATATTGAAATCGGCCTGTTCAATGGGATATACCTATTTTTCACGTCTAAACTCTCATTTTCAATAGTTTATTTGACGCTTGTCGTGAGAATAATTTTTGTGAGAACCCGTACTGCCTTAGCGCAATATGGGATTTAATTTTAGCTGAGACCGTTCTCCTTATTCATTGCTACGTTTGAATAGATGTTACGCGAATGCATCGTCAATAATTAAAAATGATTATGCCTCATCCGCCGGCTCCGAATCGCTGATCGTCTATTCGCACGTAATTCATTTATGGTCGAGCAATTAACCAACCTTCTTCGAACATTAAGGGAGCGAAGAAAGAAAAGAAAAGTAAACGGCATCCTATAAACTCGGGACAAAGGGGTATTAAGCGGAATGCTCCTTTCCATTTTACGAGAGCCCTCCAGTGACACTTAATGAGGGCATAATTAATTACGACGACGCAGCTTATTATGCCATTCGCGGAAGAAACACTCAGCTTACTGAAAGCTGCCCGCTATATCGAAGGCACGCCCGTAAAACGTCCGTACTTCTATTCTGCGCAAATCCACTGGCACGAGTAAAACAGTCATTTACCACGGCGTCATTCGCGAAGGCTCTCCAAGTCGGGTCATTTCACGCTGGATGCCCTGAATACGAGACTTCAACAGCTTTTCGCCCACTAAATCGGCCCGCTGCCGAAAATATTCACCGCCATAATCTGTGCGCGAAAGTTTCAACCGGAGGAAAATCACTCCGACTCTGCTAGAAGTGCGCCCTCGATACGGGCTAACATATTGACTGCCATGCAAAATGATTTTTATCCAGCGCAGAATCCTGTCATCATGGCGAAAGTTAACGGACACTTTAATTATCGGACCTCCGCTGCCGGGGAAATTTCTTTTACACGCTCCCGTTTGTATCAGATAGATTCATCTCGCAAATATTGTGGCCAGAAAAGAAATCCGGTCACGCAATTTCGCTTCTTTCGCACATTTATATAATTCGTCGTAACGGTGTGCAGACAAAACACACGGCATGGCCGTATTGACGCTTTTCTTCTGCCTGACTTTGCTCCCGTCAATGAAGGAATATCGTGAAAAACTTTGATTCGGAACAGTTCTTCGATCGCAGAACTCCATGCCGTTTCGATAAACTCGGCACTGACGACTGTTCTGATCCTTCCACGAATGCATTTCCACCTTTGCGAAAGCACGGATTTCGGAAAATCTCGTTTCGTCGGTACTCGTTTCCATCTAAATCTCTTTCGCGCCTTTACTCCTTTTCGTTTCGTGAGAAATTGTAGGTTTCCCGACGATGACATCGTGAGATGTCAACTTTTGCATACAGTCTAAACTTTTCATTTATCGCTTACCTTAATCAGTGAGTTTATCTTTTATTGAATTAACTTACAATATTTCTGTTAAGGCCTGTAAACTTATAATCTCAATGGTAACACATGTTAAATACCGCAGCAACTTTGTGCTTAGTGATTTGTTCAAACATCCTACAAACACTGGTAAAAGAACTTCAATTAAACAGCGAGCCATTATATTCCTATTTTTGCACAGATGGCTAATTGTACATTGACTAACACACTAAATTAAACAACCGTGGACGGCACTTCATCAATCTATGATTCGAAGAAGTTATCGATGATTTCGTCCTACGTATATGTGATTTACCTGTTATTACAGCGGAACGGCAAATGGTCAGTCCAATAAACAGGGAGGTTGATCGAGGCGGAGGTTCGAACTTACGACTGAACTCCCGCAATCGTGAAAATGACGAGTTGCTGCACAAGAGGGTGAGTAGCCACACGTTTGCCGTTACAACGTAATGAGAAATAACGTTCGAGTTGATTGGCATGGCAGAGCATGGAAGGAGAAAGGAGATATGAAACTCACGGTGATTCGACACCGATCCTTTAGACGCTTTGTGTTAACTACTACTCTTTCTCCCATCTCTGTGCCCGCCACCTCTCTCTCTCTCTCTCTCTCTCTCTCTCTCTCTCTCTCTGTCCTTCTCTGTCCTTCTCTATTCCATTCATCTTCCCATTGGATCGATTTCTCTCTAACCTCCTGAACCGTCCTTCACGGACAGCACTGCGTCCCGAGATCCGGCTCGTTTTTTCTATCCCTTGCACTGTCGCCACCACCCAAACCCTACTTCGTATCCACCTCACTGTTTTATCGGTCAAGTGTAGTCTGCATTATCGCCCGAGCATGTAAATTCCATTAGCCCAATTAATTAAAATCTCGCCCTGAGCGCCTGGCACTTTCACACATAAGCGGCGCCAGTCGGTGTACGAACGAAATTAATTGCGTTTATGTGGTTTTGCATTCCCCTCACCACCGCACGGAATGGGCGTCTATGTCACATCACGTTCGAGAATTAATTCGCCGATGAGACGGGGAAGCGTTCGAAATTTTTGCGCCGACGCCAATGCGGACACGGCGCTCGATCGACATTTCGCTTTTTTCCGACAAAATGTTCGAGTTCCGGTTATTGAGTCGCGACCGTCAAAAATTTGACGACCGTTCGCGGTAATAGGATTTCCGTACGCTCGCTTCTTCCGTTTGAGCCATTTCTGTAATTTCGTTCCTCTAACTCTTATTCATTCGAAACGGCCAATACAAATCTCGCTATACTTCTTTTGGGTAGGATTCGTTTGATTTCGTGTGCGGCAATTTCGTACGTGGGAAAAATAGAAAGGGAGGGACGCGTAATTGCAGATTAGGATGGTATAGAACGATTTCGCTGTTGGGTTAATACAATTCAACCTATTCGTGTATATCACACTCTGATTATCTTATTCAGGGACAACATAATTATGCAACTACAGCGTCGAGCCCGCTCCAGTGGAGGCGAGTACGCCTGGGATTTGTTCTATTAATCGGATACAATGATCACGTTCGTGAGAATTACGTCGATTCGAACGATTACCGGACAGAATGCAAATTATCGTGCCGCACGAAAAAAAAAGCGCAAACTATAGGACAATGCTTATTCGGGATGGACGGTCTAAACGGAATCGATAAATATCTCTGGTTTCAGTTCTATATGGGGAGACTGTTTCAAATCTAATGTATTATTCAAACCTGAGAAACGTAATAATAGGCCATTTTTGTTAACATTATTCTTACAGAGGTTGTATGATTGTTAACGTTTTGTTTGAAATGATTCATGCCTCGACTTTTTAACGATAATTAGAAAAAGTAATTATAACAGTATTTTGTATATATAACTCTATTTGTTAAATGTTTTAACACGAAGTGTACATGAGAACAGGACCTTTATTAAGATGAAGGACTTAAAATACTGAATTATCAATTTAAGTGATCACACATTTTATTTACCATTATCACTACCATTTCGTTAACTTATATCAGATGCACTATATATAAAGAAAAACGTTAATATTGTATGCAAGTAGTCTGAAGTTCTTCTCAAGGATCCATCATTTAATAAAAATCATACGATTTTACGAACGATTACAATAATTGTTCGGGGTTACTCGTTTTATTACATACAAAAGTATTACACCATTTCAAGAGCTTAACCATTTCAACGTTTATATACACGGTAGGAAAAAAGTTCTTTGCGAACGAACAAACTGATATTAGTATACCAATTTCATGACTTCAGTCTTATGATCTAAGCAAATGGTAAGCAAAATGATCGAACCGTTTAAGTAAAGTACACGTGTTATATCTGACAGTAAAAATATTTTGTGGTTACAACGTTTGCGAAAAAAACCTTACCAATAAATCTTTCTTCATCACGTACAGTTCCACCAATCAATAAAAATCCAATCTAAATTAAAAATTGATGGCGCTCTTTTTCAAAAAGTTCTATTTGCGACCGAAGCTTGGGTAACAAACCTTGCCCAACTGCATTTGCATGACCTGCGATATTGGTTTATTGACAATGCAAAATGGTTGAGAAACAGAAAAATAGACGCAGCTGTCTGCGAAACTGTGATCATATCAAAATATCAGCGTTTTTCACGTTATCGGCGCAACATTCACAGAGCAGAAGTATGTTAGCATTTCAACGTAAAACTCTGCTAGAACGCACTCCATCAAATGGCGTAGAGTGCTTTTGGCTTCAACGTGACAGTTATTCAGCAAGTTATATCGGATTCTCAATGTGGTAGGCATGAATTTTAGCTCCGGTGCAGTGGATAACAGAAAAATTATGGTGCCATGAGTTTGTTTCCACCTCGCCCGTTAGACTTTTACTATCTGGATGAATTACACAATAGATTTGGAATGCTAAGGCATCAAAATACACAGATGAACAAATTGTAGATATGTTTCTATCAATAGCGTCAGAAAATTGAACATTGTACGAAATATTGCATGAGACATTTTCGTTAGCAGTTGCATCGATTAGTCGCGACGAGCATTCATAGATTTAGTTAACGAAAGATAAATTCAGATATTGTCAGTCATCACACTTAGTATCAATAACATTTACTTTGAAGTGGAGGTTTGTGAAAACATTGCCTCTACCAGTGGACAGTTTTAATATTCATTAGAACTAGTGACTTTCAAATTGTGCTTGAACAACAAGTATAAATATAGAATGTTATTTTCATTGTTAAGCTCAATTTTATCGTTATAACAATGAATGAAAACCTATAGGATTTTGTTTAAAGCAATACCACTATGTTTAAAATCAGAAGAATGATTCTTAGAAGAACATCTTTATCATCATCACTTCCTTAAATATTGTTTTGCAGCGAAAATTCTCTATACACACCTACAAATCTAAAAAAATATCTTAATATAACATCATACGACTACCAACAAGTGAAACAATTTCCTTTAATTCTGAACAGAATACAACGAATCTTCTCATTTTTCAACTCTTAACAAACGTTTATTGATATCACCTTTTCACTTAATTTCATTAGATAAATCTCACACTGATCATCCGTTAAACAAAGATATTAGACGCGAGAAAACTTTTTTTGTAGAAACATCACCTCCCTACCCGTTCTATTAATGGGTAACAATTGCGCACGGTCATTCTCGGCGTCATACGACAATTGAACGTGCGCGGTATTAACGCGGGTTGCGTCCATTTCCATTAACTCAGAGCGCACGCGAGCTGTAATGAAAATTCATCGGTATGCGTGCGATATATAACTGCCGCGCTAGTGCAGGAGGAAAGGATCGAACGTTTGCATGCCGCGTTTGAATCGGCAGATCTCGAGATGCAAATGTTACAACGTCGGCCTCACAATCAGTATCGAGCAGTACAGTCAACGCAAATGTCCTCCTCTTTTTCACCGACAATCTTTTCGACATAAATCTTCCAAACGACGCACATTGAAACTGGATGTAGTTCTACTAAATCCGTTAACGCATTAACTGTGCGTGACAAACTAATAACGTGCGCCGTGTTATTTCCGGCGAAAGACAAATCTGTTTTCCACAACAGAAATCAGTAACGATCATGCTTGTCTGCATGGATCTTGACGGTGTTAGTCACCGCGCTCATAACCGAGAGTTGAGTGAACTTAATCAGAATTACATTCGTTACACACAACGAGCGGCGGGAGCGTCGAACTCTGAATTAGTTTGAAAATTCGAAACATTCAAAATACCGCAGCCGCGCATTTGCGCGAGGACGACGTACTTGTACTGATTATATTTTCGATGCCATTCGCGTGTTTCATATGCGATCATCGCTTTGGCCTTCCGTATTTTACGTATTAGAGCTATTGGCCGCTACGTTTTAGTGGCATCATCGTTTTAATAGGTATCTACTGGGCTAGAACAGAGCAGACGCGTCAGAACAATACAATGATACACGTCGCGTACATAATTCGTGTGGAACACGGGGTTTGGAATCGAATATGCGCACACTTTCACACACATGTCCGCACCAATTCGGGAGCGTCCGACTTCATGGCTCCTATATCAGGTCCATAATTCTAGCCGTAGGTTGGGCAGATATAGCTAGACTACGGCAGGTCGCGCAAATGGAACAAAGATTTCGGCCTATGCAGCGGTTACGCTAAATTGAAGTTCAAAGTTCAACATTGGACTGCCCGCTCGAATATTGCAATTTGGCAAATAACGAAGACTTTTACAAACATGTCGGAACAACGGCGCCGTACTTCTGTCAATATTGAACTCTCAATCCTATTTTTGCCAACGAACAATTTGTTATTGTGACAAATGGGAAGGTATTATGTTACGGGTCGCATAACAGAACTCATTGTGCCGCGTTCCCGGAGCGAATATTGGCAAATTTCGAGGCAAATAACCCGCTTCAAGTTTTGATATATTATTATGACGCTCCAATTTAGTCCTTAATAACTGTTGCGATGCCCTACAAATGGCTGGACCTGAGCGACTGTCACCGTGACAATGAATTAATATGTGGTATAATATGGCACATTCAAATCTCTTTGTGTCGATGTATTACAGAAGTAATGGATACCCGCTCTGTAATACATTCTATTATGTTGTCCATCACGAGTTGTAGCCGTTGTATTATACTTTTGCAAATGGTTATACTATTTATGCGTTAAAAATACGCAGCGAAATCTACTTTGTTACTACAACTTATTTGATTCGTTACATCAGCAGGTTGTTCTTTTTTACATGGCTACAAGAAAGTAATAAAGCTCAGACACTTTGTTGGTGTCATGTGTTATATCATAACAAAACATTTGCAACAAAATATATTAGGTTGGCAAGAAAGTGTTTTCAAACATAGATAGATTTGTAATTTGAATGAAAGAACTTTTGTCAATGTTATAATATTGACTTTCGGCATTCGATAGTCACGTTTAAGTTACAGATCAAAATATAATTGACAACCACATTGTTCAAATAATTAGTTAAACAGTGATTTGATAAAAGTTTATTCTTTGTATAAAAAGCTATAGCTTTATTTGATATTATAAAACCGACATTTTCTTCTGCCCAACTCGGTATATATTACATTAACGTAAACGAGAAAAAGGTGCCGCACACATAAAAATATATCCCGCCGTATTGAGCTCAGTTTTTCTATGGACACGCCAAACTTCTTACCGTATATTTAAACAAAATTTACACAAGAAATCAAAATAATTCGTTTAACTTTATTCGCCAATGGTTTCCCACTCACCGACCATTTCATTTTCCCAGATTTTGCTTAACGCTAACGTTACACACGTTGCGACAACTAAAGTAGAAATGTGTTCAACGATCGTCGCTGGTCACCTTGTGGTTTTATTTACTGAAAGCGGCGATTGTATTGAGAACGATCGTAGTCTTTAATCGGAAACAGCGTCGTACGTTAAACGAGACTTCGTGGCGAAGGGTCAAGCAAGGATTCTAATTACGTAGTCTATTAGTGTTACCCAACCGTATCCACCGACGTCGTGTGTCACTTTAGCCCTTTCTCATTACCGCCGAACATGACCCGCTCACGAGGGCACTGCTTGTCAACTTATCAAAGCGTTTGCATCATGATCGAGACTTGCTGCCATTTTCATTAACGTAAAGTATGCCGGACTTGTCACGGAAGTGCATCGGCGTGTACGATACGTAATTCTCCACGAAACAACTATTTAGGATCGAACCGAACTATACACCGATATCGGCATTGATCCGCAGCGAAGAGTTAGGTCATTGTATAATTCAGAGCCATATTTGCCGTTAGTATTTGACCGGCGTTCGCGAGATGGTTTCGCTGAATTGAAAGTGCACGGGGATCAATATGGTTCGATCTCTTCGATTGTCTGCGAGACTTCGTGGATAGAGTATGGGGTATCGTTTGGCAAACTTGTTCTTACGGAATTCCAGCGTATTGGGAAAAGAGGGTAAATTCCTACGTCGGTTCGGGTTTTTATAAAATGCTTTAATATCGTTAACTGTGAAGTTCGTACCGTTTGTGAATGGTGTTTTTATTTGTTGACTGTTTTGCATGTCATTAGATGGGTTCCCAGTTTGTCAACTTGTGCGTATTGTTAAAGTGTGCAGAAAATTACCCATATTTTTTGTTTGATTAATGACAGCGATTTAAGCGAGTGAAATATGACAAAGTCCACTGTTATTCCGCTTTCAGCAGTGTTTTCGTAAAGGCACAAAACTTTGCACGAAGTTAAGAGGAGACATTTGAAATCAAACCATGTAATGTGTTGTTCCCCACGACCTAAATGGATATAGTTTGAGCGAAGTTGCCTGCTTGCGACGAATGGATTCTTCCGGAGTTTCTTATAAACAGACTGAACCGAATTTCAAATGAATGCACAGGTGCTATATATATAGCAATTTCGGTCGTTTTCTGAAAAGGAAACTTCTACATACCACAGAATGTTATTTGGTCTTCCAACTGATTCGCAGGAATACATGAAGGAGCTCTGCTTTAAAAGTATTACGCCAACGTCACGAAAGGAATACAAACTATTACAAAAATGAATTTTTATCGCTGCATATTTACAGTACATTTCGATTGAAATATATATTACATTCGTGTCTTCCATAACAGAAATTGACATCGCTAATTATTTAAAGTACGAAGTCACGATATGTACAAAATCGTGACTAAAGACTCTTGATGTATCTAAACGAACATGCACCGTTTCGTTTTGCATTGTAGTTGGACTATATTAACCTTAAAATTGAGGTAAGATAAGCAAACATTGTTTCGGTGTAATCCGGTTTACATGATTATTCTTCGGAAACTATACGCCAGAGATTACGAATGTTTGTCGCACGCGGTTACACCAATTTACATGGTAAAGCTTTAATTCCCGTGTAATTCAAGACGATGCTCGGTTTACTCTATTTCTCGTCAGTTTCCGATGTAGAATAACGCGACGCGCCTCGTCGCGAGAAAATGAGATCTTCCCAGTTTGCCAGACGAAATTAATTCGAAAATATAGCCGGAGCATTGAATTCATTATCAAGGCTCGCTGCGCCGACGGAAACGTAATTTTATTTTCTCCACGGACGGTAAAGGACTCGAGGCACGCGCAGTTACATGTGACCGTGTCGATTTGCGAGAAAGGATCCAGTTTCCGTGCAATTCGAAGTCGCGCTCGCTGTTACTGTTCGCTTCCTATTGCTCGCACTCTCAGAATTAAACGGTCGCCAAGATATTGGAGGAATGAGATTAAAATTTCCTTTCGGGGGAACAGCACGACTCCCTGCCATTTCCGTCCAGGTTTTACTTTTCTAACGAAAGAGACTGTCGAAACATCCTCGAACGTCTTCGGCCATTCCACGTTTCGCTCTATATTTTAGTATACAGCTTATAACACTGTATTACTTTTTTCATGTCCTCTAAACTTTAAAACGCCCCGCGATAATGCAGAGTCGTGAAATCTTATCCGTCACGAACGATACGTTCTTTATTCCTTCTTTGGAAGCGAGATGGAAATAATAGTTAGTTCCATGGCAGACACCTACCACATTACGTACTGCACCTTTCGTTCCAGACTCACTCAATCCCTCAAAGACTCGCCCGCTTGTAATTGCACCCATTAAAGTTGTATCACGGAATAGACGAATTGTCTCAGATATCGAGCCGGCACCAGCCTTGTGACCGGCAGGATATGGAACAAGGATTGAACTCGCGTACGGTTATTCGTCCGCTGGGATTTGCGAGGGAAGGCACGAGTAGCTACATAATTCACGATACTATTTCCTATGTTACTATTCACCTCACCCGGCTTCCATGGAGCGACGGTTACATCGTGCGCCCCAAAGACCAAATTACCGTCTTACCTCGCATTGTGCGCGAACGCTAATGTAATGGAACGTTCTAAATTACGTCTAATCGCTTCCTGTTGGCGCGGCTGGCTTTGCGAAATGATACGCTCGTCGCTCGATCGGTCGGAGTCTATTCCTTGAACCGACGACACTTAATGGGCACCCATCGGAGGCGAGAAGTGCACTCTTACAGCGCGAAAATGCCGGTCACGAGCACGCGTGATGCACGCGCGACATTGTGCGACAGCGTATATCTCTCCGTGAATGCTACTTTGCACGTGTATGGGTACGCACCTTCTCGAAAGCATATACTTTAACGCACCACCACGATCCATCCGTTGCTACAACATCGTAAGAACGCTCGCTCGCACGGAAGCACGTCTTTCGAGCTATTACTCACGATGCCGAACGAGCCTGCTAACGAAGAAATTATCTTGAGAACACTTTCATTAGTGCCGAGGTGGAATATGATGCTCCGACGTCCGTATGATAAAGCGGCGACGCGTCTGGGCGATTACTGAGACGCAGGAAAAGGGAAATGTCCGCATAATTAAAACCGAGCTTCCACTTTCACAAAGCGCCGCGCTGACCGCGGAGAAAAAAGAGCATGGACTTCTATTAAAAGCTCTTCACGAACTTGCCCGCCGCCTGTAATCACGCTAGTCTCAATCTGCCGATTACAGCTTCATTTGCGCTCGTTGTCTTACTCGTACTGTCTATATCACGGTGGGCTCCCGACGTACGGCCAGGTGTTAAATGTCGACTCCGTTTTCGTTTACCGGTGCGAAACGAGAGTCATTGCTGGTAACTGCTGTAAACGGAACTGAAAAAGAACGCCGTTGGTGCGCGGAACGTTTGTTGGACGAAGCGAATTGGTGTGGCGCACGTGCATAGACGTTGTGCTCCTCTTTCTTCGCGTGTTTCTACGGAGTCATGCAGATTTGCTCAGGATGAATCGAGGTAGCGGTGGTTCAGGTTTCTTGCTGTTTTCTGAGAAGATGATGAGACAGTGGTAATGATAACGGTGACGCGTTAAGTGTTAAGACGACTTTCATTCTACCAGCTGCCTAAACTTCACTGTTCTTGTTTGAATGCGATATAAAGGCGTAGACGTTGTTGGACTTTATTAAGAGATATTCATTAATTTTCCTTGCGTTCTGTTATTTATATTTTTACTTCGATTATTGGAAGTAGTCATATAGTTTTCTGTCCGTATCATGGTCTTGATGATTTATTTTCTAAAAATCGGCATCCATATCTTTAGTTCATCAAATGCAGGTACCACTGAGGTTAAGTTATTGTTAGATCCGTCTTTTGTTGCCTTTTGCGCGTTCATTCGTAGGATAATAATAATTTTTATATATATATATAATAATAATAATAACGAATTTAGCTTTCATCCGATGCACATCTAATTAATTAGCTCCTCGCCGTGTTTGAGTTTGAGACCCGCGCTTTATCCTCTCGAGCAGCAGCCTCGTGCGAGAATTTCACGAGTCCAACTCCCTGCTCGCAAGGACGCGAACCCGGCGGTTTCCATCGGATCCTGTCGCCGGGATTACTATCCCAATGCTGCCCGTGGCATTTGCATGAACGCGGAGAAAGTCCGGCTGCGATCAGCCGTGCGAACCATAGCACTTCGGCAATTTGAATACAGTCGATAGGAAGGATGTTTCATCGGCCGACGCGAACGATGCTCATAAAGCGCACGCCGTACGTACAATTCCATACGACATCCAAGCAGATACGAGATATGATTCGAAAGACTGCTATTCGCCGACACGGCGCGCGAGCGCGCAATTTCTCGAGACTTTTAAGCGCAACGTTTCGAAATGTGCCTGGCGACAATTCGAGGTATTTGCCGCTCGATTCGGCCTGCCTCGCAGAGCGGCGGAATAATAAAAGCGAAGATACCCAGCAGCCTGGCCGGACCAAACGTACCGACCGGCGTTTAATACAGTGTCACTGTATGCGCGGAACAATCTAATTGCCGTAATTGGCCAGGCGCGGCGTGCGGACGCACCATGCCGCCGAAACGGCTCGTATTATTAATGCTAATCGCCGGAAAATCGTCTACGAGCTTCCCTCTGCAAGCGCCGGCTGTACCCCGGTCGAGTATTCTAATTTCGCTGTAAAGCACTATCCTCGACTACGACGTCGGCGGCGACGGAGAAAATTCAATTTATCCCGTTGACGGTTAGTCGGACGAGAATTTTCCATCGGCGCCGCATTCCTGCGATGACGATTGCCACGGGGTGGAGCAATTTTTTCCCGCTTGTTTTTTTTTATTTCTTTTTATTTCTTAAGGCCACCTTTCGTTCTAAAGGCGCAACGGATAGTCGAATGCGAATGTAACTATATAAGTGCCGTCCTCCCCCTGTCCGTTACCCATACTGAGTGCGGGAGATGTGCAAAAAGAGAATCGGGCCGAAGAGTCAGAGAGAGAGAGAGAGAGAGAGAGAGAGGGAGAAAGAGAGAGTGAGAGCGAGTAGGAAAGAGGGATAGCAGGAGACGGGTCGAAGGAGAAGAGAGGGATGGAGAGAGAAGGGTAGAGAACGGTGAAAGGAACGGTCGAGATGAGAGAAGAGGAGAGAGAGACGGAGAGCGAGGATAAGAGCGTTAGAGGGGGTGAGGGAGGAAAAGAGGATTAAGAAAACTGAGGTCCAGGGTCGATCCTGCATACGGTCAGGATTGGTCAGCAAGGGCACCGTGCCAGAGAGCTGCAGACGGACCTTAAGCCCCGTGCACAAGAGCGATTTAGGTAGAGCACTAAATCGCAGGTGCCCGCTTTGTATGAAATAACTGAAGTGCAGAACCGTACGAACTTACCTATCTCTGCCCACCTCGCGCCCTAAACCCGACCTTAATACGTTATCGTATAACGCAATTTTCTTCCGAACGACGCCGCAATCCGGCTGAGCGTAGAAAAAACGACCTGCATCCTCCGTCCGCGCCAACCAAATTAGAGCACGACGTTTTTCATCCAAGTATACTCATGTTCGTGTAACGAAGCGAGTACTCAGTACAAATCAGGACAGCGGTGGACGTTTCGAAAGATGATCCCCGGTGGTATATCTAAACTTTTCGCCAAATATTAAAGATGGCAAACTGTCGTGAAGTGTGAATTTTTCGGACAAAGGCCGTGAAACTTGACAATATTCAAAAAGATCACCAATCGATTTCATCGAACTTTCCGCAAAGAGAATGCGATTGTTCATCCTCCGATCGCGTTCTTCGCATCGAGAGAAGAAAGGAAGGCAAGGAAAGGAGGCGTGGTAATCGAAATTTGAAAAGACAAGGTCGACACCCTCTCGATCGCGAGGATCAGCTGGTCGGGGCAGACGTGTCAGGGTCGTTTTTTGACTGGTGGGAAAAAAGCGTAGAATCGCTGTTGCCGCATATACCTAATGCTCGCCGATCGAAGGCGCGGAACTTTTGCCGACGACCTCAGCCGCGTGTGGCCGCGCCGAAGGCAGCCAGAACCCCGGCAAAACATACAAAACGATGCCCTCGACAAGCCGAGCAAGGAGCCCACGGTGCATGGCGGGTAGGTACTGTAGGAGTCGGTGAACAGGCGACCCGCGCGGAACCGGGCATAACGCCAGTCTACCAAAGTCTTCTTTCGAGCACTGCGAGGCCTTCTCGTCCTGCACGTCCTGCGGCAGCACGCCTGTCCTCTGCGACCCCAGTTCTGTGTCCGCTGTCAACTTTCGGTGTGCGTGCGTGCGTGCTTGCGTGCGTACCTCCGTGTCTGCCTACCTACGTGTGTCACTCGCCTCTGTGTGCTCCTCTCCGAGTGCACGGCCAAATACACAGACGGCCACGTGCGCGTATACGACCAGCGAACGTGAGCGTGCACCCGCGTGTCGTGTACGCGAGCTCGATTAAATTTCGTGCGGGAACCCTGTAAACGACTGAACCGGACGGTCCGACCGACTTTACGAGCCGCGTACCTGCGAACTTTTCGCAATTAAGGGATCATAAAGGTGAACGCCGGGGCGCCATTGGGTCAGTTCCATCGATCGGATGCGGATAGTCGGCCCTTTCCGACGAGCAGGTACGAGGAAACGTCCGCTAAGGACGGCCCTGCCCGCCCTCTTCCGTGCAAGATGCCCGGCCTTATCTGTCGAGATAGCATGCAAATGAAATTTTCTTCTCCGACTACGATAGAGCGGAGCCAAGGAAAGTTGGCTTTATCGCGGGGCATTATTTTTCCGTGGCGTGCGCTGCTTTTTTTTTGTTCAGCTTCCTCGTTAGATCTCTGTCAGGATCGCGTTGTGTGGCTCCGTGGCTCGTCGATTAGATTTCGATCGCTGGCGTTATGCTCTACGCCGGCTGCGGGCGAGAGCGAAAGCGCGAGAGAGAGGGAGAGAGGAGTCTCGTTGAAATTTATTGACAGCGCGGTCAGTAGTACACACACCACGTACGTATGTTTGGTCGTTGCCTCTGATACTATTCAGTTACTACTCAGTTACTATTGAGTTGCATCCTTACGCCCGGAACATTTTTTAGAGATGCGTGGGCGGTCAGGTAAATTGACAGTACGTTCAAGCGCTCATTCCGTTAACACTTCGCTGCCTTTGCGGCCGAATCTGGCTGCAGTTTTTCCTCGAGCAAGACGTGTTCAACTGTCTGAAACGTTATTGCCCCTTCGTTCGCAGAGGCCCCCGCAGTCTGCGGTATACACTCCCGAGGGAGAGGAAAATCGTTTTATCCGTATGACTCGCCGCGTTTATCATCGTTAACTTTTTCTCCCCATTGTTATGGTACATTTCATCCGTATACACGGGACAATTGGAAAAATAGACGAGTAGGCTGGTAACGATATCATCGTAAGAAACGAAACATTCGATAACGGTCTGCTTACGCCACGTTTTGCCTTTTGTCGCTTCCCTTCTGCTTTTCGTCGTCCCGGTCCATCTCGTCCCCCTTTCTTGCTGCCCCTTCCTATTTATTTCCTCTCATATATTTGCCATTAAAGTCCGGAAATTCCTCCTTAACGCGGACCCTCAGAGACGCAGACGCGCTGAGAGCCGCTGAAGTGCGCTGGAGTCGAATGAGCAACCATGATTTGAAGTCTCAACGAACGTGAGGGTCCAGTTAAACAGTGGCTCTCAAGTACCTTCATTTCGCCGTGGAACCGCTCAAAAAGTTGTAGGGGATAGCCTATAGGCGTTCTCTAGCACGAATGCGGCTACTTTACAGCAGTTCGCATTCACGAAAGTGTTTCTGCGCCTGTAATACGCGCGCAGCGCTGGTAATACAAATTAAAAGGGATTCGCATCTTGTTCGTATCTCTCCCCCTTTCTCTCCTTCCTCTTTTTCATCCAGCTTTCAACGGATGTACCGCGGACCTTTCACTCTCCGGTACGCTGAAATTTCATAACTCTTCGGCAGAAGGGAAAGGAGACGAGCGTGCATTATGGTTCTCTAAGCCTCCGTACGTCAAAAGAAGGAGGAGGCAGCGTTACAACGGCGAAATGGGAGGCAGAGTTATTTCCCACATATTCTGAAAGATCTCATTATGGTTAGATGACTATTTTTAAGTGTCTCCTGGGAATGACGACTGAGCGGCAGTCAGAGCGATACGCATTGTGAATCCGATTCATCCGAGATTGCGGAAAGAATTTTTCTGTAGGAGGTAACTCCTAACAGTTTTGTTTTGGGCGAAACGAAGTGCGCCTGGGCAATTGTCGTTGTAATCACGGTAGATGCGAGCGATGTAAATGCCGGAAGCGATATCAGCCTGTGTCTTTGCCATACCAATCAAGTCGAAGCGCGTACGCGCTACCTTTAACCGAGAGGCTAGTCAATAAAGAACGATGCTAGGTCTCTCTTGTTAACTAAAGATTGCATGCTCCCGACAGAGTAATGTCACCTCGCAGCGAACAGACGCAGTCAGCAAGACGTCCGGCCATCACGGAAGTGGCGGATTGGTGCGGGTTTCCGCCGGCGAACTTCTCGGCAGGACTCACGAGGAATTGGTCCTGCTGCTGATCCAGCTTAGGAGGCAGAACGCGGCACTCTGCAAGGCCATGGAGACCTGCCACATGGAGATCGAGGCTCAGGTCCGATGCGATCATCTTCGAAGCTATATAGACATTTTTCCCCAGCACAGAAGTCAACAAACCGATCATCCAGCCGTCCGTGTGATCATCGCTAGTCGTTGGAGAATCGTTCAAAGTCTCGATCTGTAGTAATCTGTGCTCAAACAACGCATTCTGCCACGAACGCAGTGCCCGTAGTGCCCGAGATCTTTCAGAATATGTCAAACGTTCGACGTGGATTTGGTCGCAAGTTTATCCAGCAAAATTACAAGATGTTCCGAGGGTTCCCAGTACTGCCGAGCACTGTTCTCAAATTGTCCCTTCAAGTTTCGCGGGAATGCCAGAGAACTTTCAGACTCATTCCGATCTCCGATTACGCGACCTTAGGATAAATTCTTTCTTTGATCGTCGATACCTATCGCAAACGGACGCGATCTATACATCCCGACGACGGCTTCCCGAGCTTTTCCGCGAGACAGAGTGTGGAATCTGAAAACAGCGTGCGTAAGCGCTAGACAACGTTGCTTCTAAGTTTACGCCTCGGGGCGGGATAATTAGCTTTCGGAGCGTATGGAAGTTTAAGGCTGGGCGCATCATCGTCGGTAGGCTAGAAACGTACGCTGTAAGTGTGGCACGCTGTCTATCGGTAAAACTCGCCTAATCCTTCCCTTCGCCCCGCCATGGTGAAGTCACCTTAGACTGGCAATGTTACTGCCGCTCGCTCTGCAGCATACTAGTCGTGGCCCGAGATATCGTGTTTCCACGTCGACCCTGGAAGGAGAGTCGACAGTTCTCGCACGATCGTCGTGAGGCGAACAGTCGTTGTCACGGAAGAATTTCAGGCCCCTCATTCCGTATCATGGCGGAGACGTTCTCGGGCACGACGCTCGTTCGGCATCGAGATTAGCTTCATTCTCACGCAGAATGTCATTCGTCCGGCAAACACGACACTTTCGCCCGCGATCTTTCCTCAGACTCGCGATACTCGCCGCGGACAACTAATTGGCTCGAATGTACACGCTTTAGACCTGTGCCAATGAGTGTGCTCCTCGTTTAGTAACTCAATTGTTTGAGTTGCATGTGTACTTTGAGAAGTGACGCGTCGCTACTGATCAAATTCACGTTGATTTTCTGTAACCCGCAGGCTAGATTGGCGGAACTCGATACGCCGAGACGACTCGAGAATCTTCAGAAACTGGACGAGCTCAAGAAGCACCTGATGGATTTGGAAAAGCAGGTAAGCTCGGTTGTACATTGTTTCGTGAGACAATTAAAGGCATAGACTTGTTTTTGGAACAAAATATATAGACCATTCGTCACTAAACACTTCATATAAATTTCCTAATAAAAAGAATCTTATGGTGTGTAATTTCATATGATGGGTATACATGGCATACATTCTGATACGTCTTACACATTTACGACTTTTTAACGGTTTAGTTTGATCAAAGTACAACTTTTCAATTTCGAAGCAAAAGGGATGACACCGTAACAGGTCGGAACGCGGACATTCGGACAAATCCTTTCGTAACTTTGTAGTTCAAGTTCTTACAACCTTGCCCGTTACACCCTGATTTTCCGAAACTTTGATCCCATGCGGGAAGGTAACTCGCAAGGTCCCGACTCTAATGGCATTTTGTTCGCAAAAAGTACGAGAAGGGGAAGCCTCTCGTCAATCTCGTGGACAACATGGTCAAACTGGGCTCATTGTATAACCGCACAACTGCCAATGGAACCAGCAGCGTCTCTGGCTCTCGTCATGATCTCGTTCAAGAGAGCGCGCGAGATTACCGAGACCGTTTAGAATTCAATCAACGGGTGCAGGAACAACGCCTCTTGGCCGAAGAACGTCGAGATTGGGACAGACTCAGCCCAGACCACAATCAACTACAGGTGGGTAAAGCATTAATGCTTAAAATGCACGCGATTAAGAATCGACACGTGATTTTATTTTGCGCAAATTCGGAAAAGTATTTAATATAGTCGACACCAACTCGTCTATACTTAGGAGTTCCGAAAGCATTAGTTGATGCAAAATAAAATTTGATTAATATCTGATCTGAGACTGTATGATAGAAAGGCTTTGAGTGCAGTGTTTTCTTCTACATATCTGAACTAGCGATGGTTGCGTGCATATAATTGGTACGGTAACAGACACTTTCGATTCAATGTTATAGTAGTACTGTAGAAGGAGTGGTTTTCACCATGCTAAGACAGTCAAGTATCGAAAACAGAATATCGTATAAAGTATTGAACACATTACCAACTAAAAATCTCAGAATTAGAATCTATAACGGACATATCGAAACAGCACGCGGTTAAGGATTGTTTTAATTGAGGTAGGAATTTATAGTACAAACATGACTGAAGATTTCTATCCAATTGTTGGAAACTATCGCGCGAATGTTAAAAACAGTTTCTAATAAAACCGGAGTAATAATATCGAGGCATCGGTAAAGAACATACCTGAACGTCGAGAACAGGAAGAATTGCCTCATTCTTCGAGGCTTTCCGCTCAACAATTTCCGCCAATATCGCGCGACCGCCGAAATTTCTGCCAATGAGACCCGCATTCCCTTCAGCCGCATTCTTCCAAGCTCTCAGCAACACATACGCAACAGCCGCGTTCTTCGCGTCTATCGAGCCTAAAGCACGTCGCGCATGCAAGCGACGCAAAGCGTCGAAACAAGTGCTCTGACATAGAAAAATTCCAATAAGAAGTCTCGTAAAGTGGCCCCAGTCGAGCATGCGTCCGATCGGATCCAAACGGCAAGGAAAGAAAGGACGAAATTAGAACAGTCGCGATTTGTCCGACCGTGAAGCACTGTGAAACGTTTAATGATACGGCACGGGCAGACAAAATTCGAACGTAGGAAACTCGAGTGGCAACGTGCGCTGTTTCGGAGGAGAAGAAGGAGAGGATAGAGGGAAAGACAGTGAGTGTGACAGAGAGAGAAAGGCCGGAAGGAGAATTAGAAAGAAATAAGCCGTGGCGTAGACTGACGGCATGCTCGTTGTTGGAATTAATCGCGTCGGTCCGCGACGTTTCTTTCGTACAAGGGGAATTTCTATTGTGGCTGAAACGTGACACTTGACCTCGACGCGTGTGACGAGACTTCGAGTCGGTGCTCAATGTTACTCCGTGTTACAGGCCAAGGTGCAGCAGCTCTACAAACTGGATCGCCTGCTCCAGGAAGAGTCCGGCACGCTTCATAGTTTACAGCAGGACAAGGTTAGTAACGCGATATTTCGTAATACGATCAGGAATAACATTTACATCATCGGCTTGCGAGGCGATTGATCCTGTTCGCTCTATAGTTTACTTATTTCCTATTGCACGTCTATCTTGCCGAGAGAAAGTGATTTTAAATACCTTGTTAGATCTTTCTCCCGGCTTGCTTTTAACTTTATATTTGACAAATCAAATATAGTTTCACCGTAGTATTATTTCAGCAGTGTTAATTTATAATGGACTTTCTGAACGGTTTTATCTCCTTCAAATTTAAATTGGTCTAGCTTTTGACGTTTGTATTTTTTTGGCGTGTGTGGACACGGTGATATTAAATTATGTATTGTACTGCCGGTATCAATCTCTACGACATCACGTCCGAAAATATCGACTGCAAGAATAAATCTTTGACTAAAATTAGTGTTTCTTTCCAATTCTCGGTAGTGTTCTCACAAAGAATATTATAGTTACTTGTAAAGCTCAGTTATATGACAATACATTCATATTCTTATCAATAAGAATTGCGTAAGTAAAGCACAATGTGGTCTACCGTTTCATGGTAAAACAACCGCGAGCACGTGTTACCCAAGTACATAAGAATCTCCATTATAGCAAGTTATCGAATTCATGTCCTCGTATTATGAATCCCCCTAATGCATTCCTCGTACGCCCACGTTTACCGACCCTTCGAACATCCGAAGGGCGTGAATTCGAATCATGACTCAGACCGAGCTGCATTTGTTGGATCAGGAACATGGAATAGATCAAAGCGAGAATAAACCCCGACAATTTTCGACCTTCGCAGGAAATTCTCGAGAAGGCACTCGGTGGCCTCCGGCACAAGTTGCAAGGCAGCAGGAGCAATTTGGCGGAGGCAGAACGATACAGAAAGCAGCAGCTTTTGCTGGAACGAGAGCTCAGCAGAGTGAGGGTCCTGCTTGCACACAATTCGAAGGTAGAAAGTTTGAAGCGTCTCCTAAACGCGCGACGAGAAGGCAGTATGCCTAATACGCGTTGACATTACTCGCGCAGCGATCCGAGCAAACGAACAACAGATTAAAGCGAATGAAAATTCATTCTCGGTGGCGAGTACGAGGCTGTCCTCTGATCACGGAATTTGTCAGTTCGCGTAAGTAAGGCGTTTCAACTGTCGTTGCTTCGAAAGTCAACGGGTCGAACCGTAGCGAACGGAACTCGAACTTCGTCTTTGACTTTACGTTCGACGCTCGCCACGACTCATTCGAAGCGAACAACATCGATTGGATGAAAACAGGTCGCTCGAAGGCGACGATTCGGGAAATCTGCTCCTTTTCCCACCCATTCACCGACACTGACTGAAAAATATTTCACGGCAACTGGCTCGAAACCGTGTCGCACGTCGCAAATGTCAGCTGATCATAGCTAATGCGCGTTAAGATCCCAACACTTCGCTCGACTTCGCTTATTCTCAGATCTCATTCTCGAATATACAACAGCGGCGACAAGTTGCGAGCGCGTCAGTTCCCGACCTTCGCGGACAATTGACACGTGATTAAACATGCGATTCGTTGTTTTTCCAGGTAAAGCCGATATTCGTTCAGGTAAATGAAAGTTTCATTACGAAACAGTCCTCAAAGCATGTTATCAATTTCAGTTCGATTTCCCACCCCCCGTTTCGTTTGTCTCTCCGCTTACGTCGTCGACATCCGTATATTCTCACGCGTTTGCGATTCGTGCGGCCGAAAGTAACGCGCTCGCGAACGATGATGCTTGCAGAAACTGGAGGAAACGGTCGCGGAGAATGCGAGATTGGAACAGGATTTGGTGGTGCTAAGGCAGAAGCTGCAGGCTTCCCGACGTTATACTGGCAATATAGCGAGAGACACTTCCGGCACAACGGCTCCGCTGGAAGCCGAGCTAAGACGAGTGCAACAACTCGTCGGCGATCTTCAGAGGCAGAGGAAGGAGCTTAGCATCCAGGTTCGACAACTGACCGAGAAATCCCACAGCCTGGTACAGCAGATCAGACCGCAACCTACGTCCGGTAAGTTTCACGAGGCATTAGAAGGGTTGATTCCACCCCATGTATGTACAGAGATCTATATATGATATAGAACCAGTTAATCTGGTGAAACACGTATCTCTCAGTGAGCGTTATTGCTCTCTAAAGAGAACATTTATACTATCTCATACAGAGCCTCATAAATTGAGTAATATCCACAAATTATCGAACGCACGATAATTCGGTCAAACATAAATAAAACCAATTATTTCCCGAGAGTTCTTATTAAATGGCTAGAATTGAAGAGAGTCGGAGTGCAAACAATGGCCAACTGTTGCGTCGGGCAAACCTTCCATGTACTGTCTTGGGTAATCGATAGGAAGGAAAGTGGTTATCTAGGCTTATTCGAAGTGTCTAAAGGGAAGCCTGTCAATTTAGCCCCTCAGGTGCATCATTCGAAGAAGCGTACGCAGAATTCGTGGCTGGAGACTGATCTTGATTCAGGCATCACTTTGGACCATGGGCTCGATGCTCCGGCGAGTCCAGCATTGTCATCCTCACCGCGAAGTAAACAGAACGGAGGCAGCTCTTATCAATTGTACACCTCGTCTGGCCAGTACAAGGAAACGTCCTCTTCGTTAAATCGTCAACAGAATCAGAATCAGCAGCAGCAGCAGCAGCAGCAGCAGCAGCAACAGCAGCAGCAACAGCAACAGCAACAGCAGCAACAGTCCTTCGGACATTCATCCCAGAATCACATCTCGACACTCTCGCCGCAGTTGCGAGAGCAAATTCAACAGCATCAGCTGAAGCAGCAGCTTCTGAAGGACCAGATGCAGGGAAAGGGAAGTCTGATGCAAGTGAATGTTGCCCCGTTGTATATCAATACGGACTCGAGGATTCAAGGTAATCTTTGCACACTGCTTGCTGTCCGCTATTACAGATTTAGTTAGACGGGTTAGGTACTCATTAGAGAACGATCAAAGCTTCGTGTGTTAGTTAAAAGAATATGCACTTAACGAGGCAAGAGTAAACATAATTTTGTGTGACAATAAAAAAAAACCAAGTAGACTTGATATTTTAGCGAGATTGAAGGACTGAAGTATGTATACGTTTTTAATCGAAAATTATTGCAAATAGTACGTGTACGACAGACATTCATTATGATACATAAATTTTCATAAGTCCGATATTCTTGGGTACTGCAAAATTTTAATATCGTGAATCGTAGACTCGAAGGATACAAAAAATATTCGAGATTTAATCATGACATTATTGGAGTTAATGGGTAACACCTAGGGTTAATGTACGAGAAAAAAATGAAAAATGCATGAAATAGAAATTTGAGTTTCAAAACTACCACCGACCATAAAACGCATGCGCGACATAGATTCACTTTCCAACGGCAGAAGGAAAAAGAACAGTCACGCCGGCCCCGGTGATTTAACGGAAAGCAACATTCGTAATAACCTATTCATCACTCGGGCTCGCGAGTGCAAACATTTGTTCACGATCCTTAAATCACGCCATAGATACGAGCAAGCACGCTGAAAATGGAACGACGACGTCACTGAATCCGGCACCGGAATACGTGCCTCCGCCGCCGCCGCCTCCTCACAACGAGGAAACTCTCTTGATGAATGACAATTACCGTCAAAATGAGGATAACAAATTCACCGGTGAGTAGAGCCGAGACTCCCGAGCAGGGTCCAATTTAAACTTTGCGCCGTTTGTGCGCGCGAACTGCTGGCACCGCAACGCAAAATCGATCTGTCTTTCGAAAAGGCCTGATGCACAATCGCGAGAAGCAGGAGATTAAGACGGTGCGGATAGTGAAGCGGGAATCGGAGAGACGGCAGAGAGATCGCGGCGACAGAACAGGCAACATTGGCATCCCGCTGACGAACGGACTTCAGGCACCGGGCGGGGCGAAGAGGCTCTGCGACGAGGACATCGGCGGATCGCAGAAGTTCGAGGTAAGCGAATCTTTCCCAGACCGACTACATCTTCAACAACATTCTCTTTGAACACGAGTGCGAGATGCGAGCGCTAACGCCGCACGCTTGTCTTCGAACCTTGTTTCCTCGCTCGTATTTTTCGAAGCATGCATGATGCCAGTGCTACTTGGTGTTCTGCACACATAGCCGATAGCTGTAGTTACGTGTTTTACTACTCGAAAGCCGTTTTACGAGCAACGGCCACGTCCCCGCGGTCGGAAGCGAAGCCGCGGTCACCTCCAAGGGGACGATCGTCGTCCGGAGCAGAGCGGGGCCGATTACGAAAGATCTTCGATTTGCAGAAGGCGCAGTTAGGCAGAGTCGTCGAGGAAACGCCGATCGTTCACGCTCAGAGCACCGTTCAGCTCACTGAGCTGGACGATGTTCAGTTCCAGAGGAGCATGTCGCTGCCGAGAGGATTTGGCGGGCAACGGCAGCATCCTGGCATTCATCATCCGCCAGTGGTACCACCGCCGCGCAGCGACAGTATACACGCCATTAGAAATATCCTCGCACGACGGCACAAAGTCCGAGTAAGTTGACACGCGATGACGGCCGAACGGAAAGAGAATTCAGAATCCGCGCTGTTTTCTTCATTGCCCCCATCCCCCCTTAACCACCACAACTCGTCATTGCCACCACCTCCCCGTCGTTTTCGTTTATTTCTTCTTTTCGTTCATTTACCACCGTTAGCCTTACGTTCACGTTATTTTGACGATGACCGCAGTTCGAAAGTCACGACGGCAGCTCCGATAGCACACTGTCACCGTACACGGACAGTCCGACGTCCAGCTCTCATCTGCCGATGAGCTCGCCGAACTATTCTGCCAGCCCGCCGTACAGTCCGAGCAATCAGAATTATCCGGCTCAACCGTCGCGAATCGCTGGCCAACAATCGCAGCAGTATTATTTGGGTCAGTACGGACCCTACGACGGGTCACTATCGTCCGGCAAGGCTGAAAGTTCGGCTGGCACCTTGAGTCCGGAGACGCCTGGACTGAAGCCACGTGCCGAGATGCCCAGTGGCGTTCAGGAGAAACTGTTCGGCTCGACGATGACGATCAACAGCATGTCGGAGTCGCCCCAGCTATCGCCCGTGTTTAAGAGCGAGG
This sequence comes from Anoplius nigerrimus, assembly GCA_914767735.1. Classification (NCBI taxonomy): domain Eukaryota; kingdom Metazoa; phylum Arthropoda; class Insecta; order Hymenoptera; family Pompilidae; genus Anoplius; species Anoplius nigerrimus. The sequence continues at coordinate 17,052,736 of OU612085.1, read as the reverse complement.
CCGCCAAGCAGATCATCAAGGAGTTAACGGAGAAAAAGATCGAGGGTCCGAGAAGGAGGCAGGTGCCGCGCGAGAAGAGACGTCACTACACCGTGTCTAGTAGCAAACCTATCCTCGACCTCGAAGACGTCTTTTCCAAGATGGTACCTTTTGTTCGTTCAATTATCATTTCTCCATCTCACAACCGTTTACGTTCTTCGCTTTCCGTACACGGTATCTTTTCTTTTCCTCTCAGTCTTTTTTTCCCACCTTTTTGTCTTTCCTTTCTGTCGGGCATCGTCACACGTTCGTTCTGACACACGTCCTCTGTCGACCTCCGCTTTGTCACCTATGTCTTTGTACACCGATGTTCAACGTCTATCTGTGTTCATTTTGCTTGCAATACGCGCGTGACGCTTCGCTTATCGTAGGGAATGGGTAGAGCCAGAGATGATCTCGACATGGAGCGGGCGCTTAGGCCCAGGATCAACGCACCGGATGTCGTCAGGTCGACCTTGAGTCATAAGGAGCTCAAGTATAACGAGAGTACAATCGATCAGCTCTTAGGTACACCGAATAAGATCGTCATTCCCGAACGGTATATTCCTGAGCAGGTAAGGACTGTGTAGGGTAGCGTGGCTATTAGTACCGAAGCCACATGAAGAAGGTAGTACCGGAAGCGACTTAGAGCCTGACAATACATGCCAATGTTTTTTCTCTACAGACGCCGGAGCTGTCTGCCGAAGAACAGGAGCAACGTTTAAAGAAAGCCGAAGCAATTCGAAAGATGCTTTCCGAAACGACTGTCACTGCGCCAGATGGTGCCGGTACGTGTTCCGTTTCCTTCCAAGAGATCCTACATTCATCCCTAGAAGCATGTTACGTGAACGTTTCTCTTACAGATGACGACATTACGGTCGGCAAGGCGGACACCTTGAAGAGGAAGGTCGTAGAAGAGAAACGGCACAGGGACCACATCCTTCAACTGAATCAAATACTAGCGAAGCAAGTGATGGAAAAGAGTAAAATGGTAGCTGGTATGTCGGTACTGGGTGTAAAGAAGAATGTCATGAGACTTTGATATATCTTGCATGATCCTATTTTTAACATAGTGATACGACTAGCATGCGAGGAACAGTGTCCAGTGGCTTGTCCTTAATAAGAAGAAGATAGGCAAACGTTTTATTTCCCCGTTTCGTTCGTACACACGGTTGAACAGCACGTTTGTGTCCACTGCCTATGTACTACATACTTGCGCAACGAAATTTCGCTTTACAATCTGTCACGTCATTAAAATTTCTCGAAGTGTACGCAATACATAGTTTGACAAAGCTAGATTCATTCTCAATGTGAGGTCGTTTTTTACCTCCGACGTTAAATATTGCATGAATTACTTAAATGCCTTCATGTACGTCTAACGACGAAATGCTTCCGTTCGTCGACGAAGATAGTTCTGTTAGACGTAGTTGAGTGTTGTTTGGATTGTTTGTGCTGTGTGTGTAGGTAACCAGGCGCACTGACTGACATGCTTTCTCCATCCTCTCCATGTAGGACACGCACATCACATTATCGTTTGTCAGGTTTGTTTATGTTTTTTTTCCCTTCATTTTATCATTGAGCGCATTCAACTCCCCGATATATCAACTGATACGATTCGCAATTGATCAAAACTTGATGAAATACGATATACTAACTGGATCGTGTTTCTGTTGTTATCGACAGTGAAAGCGCTGGCGACTCTTCCGCTGAACTCCGAGCCAAGTCTGGACGAGGATGATCTTTCACCAGTGACACCTTTGCCGCTCTATCAACAGAGGGAAAACTTTTATTCGTAAGCACTGACTGCGAGGAAGAGCTTTTCGCTCCTCGATTCGTCCGTCAAGCACAAAGAATCCCAACTGCCAGCTTGATACAAGCGAGCGAGTAGAAAGAGAAAGTAGGAGAGAGGATGCCGATGAAAGAGAGAGAAGGAGATTTGTATTTGTGTCTATAATTTATAATATAAACCTGCTGCGACATCTTAAAACGCAGCGTATCATGTATAACGTAGGATGGGCAAAAACGACTGTTTTTCATTCGCACCGGCATTGTACATAATCATCGGCAACCGAGTAGGACGATAATACATATGTACGTAGTTGTCACGAATTATTAGGGCGAGCATGCGACATTTTGTAACTCTAACGATAACGACATTACATCTAAAACGGAATGATCGCACAATGTATCCTCTCTCTCTTTCTCATTTCGGCGGAAAGTTAAATTTAAAATTCAATGCAAATCGAGCGTAGAACCCTGATACGTGTTCGATCGTCAATGGTATTTGCTTTCCTCTATTTTTTCATTCGTTCTATTTCTTACAATACGATCGAGCACGTTGATTCGTGTTAGAAACGAAAACGCTCAAGCGCATATTCTTGTTTGCGCTTTTGAATCGATCGCGTTTGTCGCGAATATCGACGAAATTTCATGGAAGTCTTGAAACTTCTTTAGAAACACCACAGGGTATGAGACACAAGACGTGCGCGCTAGAAATGCACGGCAATAAATGCACATCGATATAATCAATTGGTGCACTTTACGTAAGTACGTCGAAGAATTTCTGATTATTATTAACATCGCGCGTTGTTACGACGGCAACCTATCAATACAAGGTCGTAAAACAAGATGAGGTGACTTCCTTACGAGCGTATATTTACACAGAGGACGGCGTTCTTCACGGTGTATGTACTTTGTTGAACTGAAGACATACACTTGTTTAAACCTTGATTCGCAATGTTTATTTAACGCCGATGAGATGCGGTCGACTCGCGTGCTCATCTTTAGCTGTATGCTGCGTTAACCGTGCCGCTTATCGATACAGCGGCGATAAAACACAAAGAAAGTGGAAAGAAAACCTTTAATATCAACCTGACCGCCTTTCCTGCAGACATCACGACGATCTCAAAGATCGTGGACGATCGTGCGTGAACCATGGGTGCATTGCGAAAAGTAACTTCGATCGATAACAGAACCGTTCCCACGATCGTCGACCAATCCGGAAGCGTGCGGCCGTCCGTTTCTATCACGAAAGTATTTCAGCGACATTTTATAAGACGTTTCCCGAATCGAAGGGAAACTCCCTTCCGACGGTGTCAAAATTTTTGATAAACTTTTAACCCTCCGCCTTCTTTTGCGTTGATTGTGGACCTGTCGCGCATCAAAATGCGGCCACTCAAGCGCGGCGTTTATCGATTATTTCAACCGAACGCTTCCCGGCGATCCTCGTGGATCGCAAGGGTGACCATGGACCTTCCTAAAAGCTAAGGGATCCAATATGGCAAAACACTGCAGACCGAATAGGCTGCAGTCTAATCGCGGCTTCGCGCGAAGCGCAACGAAGCCGGCCCTATTTTTACCTTTGTACTTCGTCAATGAGTCAATTGCGGGGCTTAAGACTAATCGAGTCACCCGGTAAGATCAATTAAAACGCGCTTACCGCAGAGGAACGGTTCTGATCGAAGGATCATCAATCGTGGTTATAGCCGCATCGGCCTCGATGCCGAATAGTTAATTAAGGAGAGGGAGTGCCAAAGTGCTCGGTATTCACGGTGCAATTCAAACGCAAGTGCGACGATCGTTGTCAATTACGAGGAACAGGAGAATGAATGAAAAGATTTGCGCCACATTCGTCCGATCGTTGGCGCAAGAAGGGAGACATGGTCGTAGTTAGATAGATGGCCGCGTATGCGTTAATTATTTGAAAGGTAAACCGATGTCCGGAGGTAGCGCGGCTACCTTGTCAATCATAACGAGTAGAGAAAAGAAAAAAATGCGTGTTAGTGTAAATCGTTGAATGACAACGCCTTCGGAGATCAGCGACTCGCACCTTTGCGAGTCTTCATCGTCGTCGTCGTTGTCGATGATCGTCGCTGCTCCTAGTAACGTAACCCCGAATTTTTTATAATAACAATGAATGTATTATAACTCGCAAACTAACGATAAGTATATACGCCGTTATGTGCATGTATATAAATATATAGGCATGAATATATTCGACACGGTAGTGTTGTATGTCTAAGTGTGCGCGCGCGCGCGTCGAGAATGCTCGAAGCTTATAGAGCTAAAACACTTCGGAACGCAATATTAACGACCTCATTAGCTTCCCTATTTTCGAATTCTCCCGAACGCCCCTCGAAGGAAAGTAAACTAACATTCCAACCGAACTGTGATAAGTTATTGCAATCGGTGTCGCGTTTGTTCCTCAGGTCATTCGGATACGCACAACTGAATGAGCTGCAAAATATTAATATAGAAGCAAGGTAGACGCCGGACATTCCCATCTACGAATCACTTTTACTTACCTGTCAATCTTATCCTTAACTTATATTACTATCAGCCCAATATACATCTATGTACAAATTTATTTAATAAACCCTTCGCGCCTTATAAATAGTATAACTTGTAATCTTTGTTATTTCTTCCTTTGCTGTTACTACTGCGCGTGAAACTTTTTCCAGTCAGTTTAGAGGTAATAAATGGTGATGTGCATAACGATAGGAGATATATAATATCCGTCGGTAATCGTCAAGAGCCTGTACATCGGACATAGTTGATATTGCGTTCCGATTCGACGTAACGATGACTCTTCGCATCTGATCGTACGGACGATGAAATCGGCGTCAGCCTAAGCGACGGTCTATTCGCTAGCGCCACCTGCAGGGCAATAATGCACCGACCCTGGTCAGCACCGCATCGAAGATGACATTAAAGATAAAATTATACTACTATGAAAAAGGCAGAATCTGTTATTGTTATATCGACGAAAATAAAAACCGTATGACGAGAATGTTAATTGACGTAGTATCTGTTATTTAACCCCGCCAACTTATATTTATTATGCGTTTGTTTTGGTTAACTAAGCTTTTTACATATTGGGATACTGTGCAATACGTTGTGTGGAAAATGGCTTGTGATATCTTCATTGGCGGTGTACCTTATCTAATTTGGAAGATTGGTTTGTTTGAATGGAAAGGAAGTAAATAATAGAAACAGGTGTTGCTTGATACTGGTTATTTTTGGACTTCATTCTTATAGTGTTGTGGCAAAAATGACTTGCCAACATTAAAGGACCTGTTATACGACTTCAAGGAAATGATGGAAAGAAGGACAGTTACTTACGTCCGAAAAAATTAATAATTTTCAAACTTTTGCTTGAGTTGGGTCACCTTGAAAAATGTTTGACTGCGTAAGTAGAAAGAGGGAGTGAAAACATGTTTCAATCACCAAAAAGTATCATGCATGACCGAGCTGCGACAGATAAACTCAAAAATGGAAACGACTGCAACTCTTCACCCTATCCTTCCCTATTACTCAACAGTATTACGAGAAAGAAACGAAACGTCTTGAACGGAACGACAATGGCAGGTAGTCGCGAGGGAAGCTTCGTTCCCGACGATGTCAGTCGATTCCCGTTCATGACAAAATATTGCTCCGGCTGTTGCTTTTTACGACAGAGAACTGGTTTCAGGTACGACACGGTATGCGCACGGTATTTAACGAGTGTTCCGCGAGGGCTTTCTGGCTCGACTTTTTCTTCTTGTTTTCAGCTTTAAAAGCCGAATCCGAAATTCGCATGCAAAGCGCCGCGACATGTGCATCTGACGTCAGTTCAATGTCAGCCGATGTTTGCACTCGGGGCTCGTTGAATATCGGTTCGATTTGTTCGATCGTCCGGTAACATGATGAACCCTCTGAAGCGAAAATATGTCGAATTTCTGAGTGAGACTGATTCTACTCTTCGCGTTACGATCGAAACGGAGGATCGAATGTGTGAACGCGCAGGTAAGCAAAAGGAAAAACGAGCAGAAGACCGCTTTCCGTTCGACCGGATAAACTCATTTGTCAACATAAAAGAAAGGATAGACTGTTCTAAAATAATCCCAAAGATGCTCCTGGTCGGGAGTCTTGGTCAGAAAACATATTTTCGGCGTTCTTGTTTACGCACTCATTGAAAAATACCTGCAGAAATACTGATCGAAATGCAGTTAAGAATTTCGGCCGGAATTTTCCTTCTGGATAACATTGTATAAGTTACGGGTGCGAAGGAAGTTCTGGGACGCTATTTGGCGATTGTCAAGTTAAGATGTTGAAGATAAGCGGGAATGTGGGCAGAAAGTTGTCTGCAAAAAAACATTATGCAAGTAATTAAGGATGAACCGAAATGTCACTTGTACTAACAGTTGACATCTGGTGCAAGTCAACGTTTAGCATATTATATCGATGACCTACTGATGAATTAACCCAATTTATGTAATCCTCGCGAAGAATATTGTAGCTTATAGTAAAAGTATTGTAAAGAACCTATTCATCTGTGACATATGAACGCTTGTAAATATGTGGCATCGGTTTAATCGGCAAGTTGGTTTGTACATTCCATTATCTTTATCCGTGTACACATCAAATATACACATTTCTGTTGTTCTCGATATTACTAATACTTCCATACAGCTAGTAAGTATGTAACAACTGCTTAATTCGCTATTTCTTATATTCTTGTTTTTCTTGAGCGCAATGAATAATTCTGCTATTTATTTAAAAATCTAAAAAATAATGGCGCGTAATAAACTATGTGTTGTTTTATTAAAAATGTATTCATCTGTACTTTCTGCAGGTATACATAAATTTAAATTTCTTCCACTTTAATGTAAAGTCGCATGAACTTGAGAATTTGTTATAAGCATATGTAAAATAAACTAATTGCGTGTCACTGTTTCGCTTGCTGATGTCAGATGGTCTGAGAATTCGATTCAACGATCAATAAACGAACATTGATATAAATAATACGACATACCAGATCAATGAATACAAAGAATGATTGCGTAAATATCATGAAGCCTCGTCAGCATTATATAAACGCTTTCATATTAAATATATTTGTTCGGTCCTTTGTCGCAAATTATTCTTGAAGACAATTAAAATAACCTTGAACATTTTTCTTTGAGCAACGCCAATTCGATTAGCATACTGGCCACTGAACAACCCATGAATGAAATATCCACGTTATTAAAAAATATCAACGGTTACAATTCCCAAAACTTAAAAAACAATTCGGTACAAACATTCATCACATACAGGACTTCCGACTAACTCTTATCACGCACGTGAACAGGACGAAGTAAATAAATTCATAGGACTCTTAAAAGCAACAACAGCTATTAATCTTTCATATAACTTTGCCGAGAGCTTCACTCGCTTGACGCATGGAAGAAAGCCATCTTCAAAGAAGATTCATCTACCCACCCGAACCAACCCCAAAGGGTCAAAGTAATCCCATTATGCGATCTCTCGGCGTGAATCGGGCCACTTCTTTTTGCAATATTTTTTGGCACGATCGTTGGCAGGCGAATGTTCGTGTCAGTAGCGGCTAGGATCCCAAAAGGATAGCTAGGAGTTTCGGAAGAGGAAGCAAGGAAGAGGAACAATTAATCCTCGGGATCGGAGTTGCCGGGTTTACAAGTCGAGCTAATGACGGATCGTGCCGATCCTGGTATCTTCCCCCTGTTTCGACTCTGTCGTCGATGGGAGGCAGAGGGTCGACGAACCAGCCAATCGTGCGAAGGCCCGTGCACCTGAATTCTAATGAGGTCCATCTGGGTATATATGAGCTTAACCTCCGCTTCAGCCACGATTTTTCTGAGGTACCCGGTCACCGAGAAGGTGAGTCTTTCTATATCTCCTTTCTTCGCCTCTTATTTACGCGGAACGTTTCTAGTTCACTTGGATTTTTCCTCTAGCGTGCCGACCTTCAGTCGCGGACATTTTTGGTTGTTCGGTCCGTAGCACTAAACCTTTTCAATTAATTATTGCTTGACTTTTGCTGAGAAAATCGATTGGGGGCGTGCAGGGAAAAAGTTGAGTGCAAGCCTGTAAACTGGTAGAGTAGTGTTAGTCTTACAGAATGTAAGCGGGTTAGGTAAATAAATTTGATAGAAGTCTGTTAGACACGCTTGTTTGTCCGTTACCATTTATTCTATGAGTTAAATTGTACTTTCAACCAATAATATAAATAGGACATTACCACCCTGTCATGTGACACTAATACTTACGCACAAAATATCTACGTTTATTGGCGGGATCAAGTCAACAGACACCATCGCGAATTTAACGTGGATTCATTATCTTACTCCACATTAAACTATAGTTCGGCAAAGTGTACATCCTCGAAAAGCAACAAACACATATTGATAAATCGTTCTAACTTGCAATTAAACGTCGCACCCTCCTCGACTTTGCCTTCCATCGAATGATTACCATCCTTATGAACCGATCGTCATTATCATCGAATCATCATAGAGACTCGAATTTCTAAATACTTTGGTGCTCGGCGAAAGGCGCGCGTCCATTAAAAAAGAATCTCGACCGAGCGCAAAGGACGACTTTATCAAAGTCGGTATATTATCGTAAAACTGCCAGCCGCCCACTACCACCGAACGCGAATCCAATGGAATCTTGTTGCGAGTCCTGGTGCTTCTTGGCCGACGACACTCTCCCAGTCCTTCCTTCTTTTCCTTTTCTCCCGTCGAAGGCGAAGGTCAGGCAGGAGGAGCCGTCCACGCGAGTCGAGAGCTTTTCGAGAGGATCCTTTCATTATCATAACATGTTCGAATTGAAAAGAGGAAACGGAGCAGTCATACGCGCCCATTAACGCCACTCTTTGTTGACCGTCGCCGAGGAAAGCCGTATATCTGATCAATGTCGACCGAAGTCGGGGACGAAACGAAATAACGCAGGTCGTATAACGTCCGCGTTAGTTTGTCCTCTTCTATTATTTCGCGAGGTGCACCCGGCTACGCGAGAATATTATAGATGATACGTCCACCTTGCCAGCCACGGCTGCATTGACGGTTCGTACACTTCGACGCGTCTACCTGCGCGAATTTAATTGGCAGCTTCATCCTCGAGGTTAATGAAACCATAAAGAGGCATCACGTTCCGCGAACTGGTTCTGCTTTACGGTCTCTAATGTTTACTGAGTTGCATCGAAACGGCGGTGACGTGGACTGTTTATAGTATGAATTTATGTGGAATTCGTAGACAATTGTGATAACGTCCGCTTCAATATTACGCGCGCAATGCGATCTAACGTAAAAGTTTTCATCCGTAAAGAGTCAGTAGTAACTTATTTTAAGCGTCTCCCGATATATACGGACGAAAAGCTCTCGGCAAATGTATTCGATCAATTGTATTTGCATTCTGACTAATGTCACGTCAGTGACATGCTCGAATATCATATTGGTTTGGCAAGAAAGTATTTTCGATTTTCGAACGTGCATAATGTTCTAATTTTTTTTAAGAACTTCTGTTAATATTAAAATATCTCTCTTTTGGCATTTGAGATTAGTCACGTTTAAGTTACGGAACAAAATCGAAAATACATTGCTGGTTAAAATGTTTCTTTGTATAAAAATTTAAGTTTTCTCTCGCACTACAAAACCCAAATTACTTACTAGCCAACTTGATATATCGCTCGTACCATAATCGGATAATCATATTCCGGTCGGTTTTGGATAAAGATCCGTTTTTATGTCGGGACCATGCTTCGTACACCGTCTTATACCATGTGCATTCGACGTACAAAAAGCGAAATAGAAGTCGAAGGATTCGATGCACCGTGCATTTTGATTTGCTCGACAGAAAGAGCTTCTGCCTCTACTAGGAAACGTGAATCCGCTCCGATGTCCCTGGTTATTTGACACGAGACCATTATCCGAATGCTCATTTCGCACAATCATCAATCGATCTCAAGGACGGTCCTTAACCTTCCATCGCCATTCTTTGTTCCATTTCTACCGCACGTCTGACTTCGATTGTCATTCACTACTGATCGCTAGAGAAGAGGCAGACGGACTTCCGCGAACCGAAGACGAGAAGCCTGATTAGACTTTTTAAAAAGATGCTTTTACGCTGTTGTTTGCGTCTCCTCGGATCTAGAGTAAATAACGTGAAATTCGCAAATGTTCAACGACGATTCGGCGTGAGCTTACCGCTTCTCACGGAACGTTTCGTAAGATTACATTTTTACTGCGGTTGTAATTATGTTTGATAGCGTTGCGTAACGCGCAACGACAGATTGCGCGGGAAAGAAGATGCGAAAATTCGAAATTGTAGCCAGAAGTTGAAATGTTTCAACAAGCTTAAGGTCCGAGTCACTAAAATAAATATTGGATCGTTCTCAAAAGTTTTCTGCATACGTCGACGAAGTTCTTTGTCCTAAAGTCCGTATGAATTTGTAATATAAGATATAGTAATTTCGGGCCCTACGATTCATATGCGGATTTCAACTGGCATTCGGTTACTCTAGAAAGTACAAAAAAATCTGCTTGAGCCTACGGGTTGATGACTCACTCGAATTTATGCACAACATGCAGACGTGCAGCGGTTCCTCGACGATTTGTTCAGCCCAAAATTCCATATTCTGTCCCTTGCCATTAAAAACGAACAAGCACGTGAATTCTCAAAAACTGTTTGATTTTTCTAAAAATTTATCTAGTATTAGATACTGCATATAGTTCAATACATGTACGAAACCAATGTTTATTTCGTGATTTGCATAGATTTTTATTCAATGGCAAACACTTTACTCCTACTCTAAACTTGCCTTTGCAACATGTAATCGTGCGGTACATTATAATCGATCTATATGACGTTCGTTACTTCATTACGAGGTTGTTAAAAATGTACAGCTGATCGTTTTACCTTTTCTAAAGAACCACAGATGTTAACAATTACTTCAACAAATATGTAGGCAAATATTTTTCCACGCATCACACCTACGAGAAAGTTACGGAACTTTACAAGTTCTGTGACAATGAATACGAAATCCTCTATCCTAAAGTTTAATCCGTACATTAACCTCTCTCGAATCTCAAGATCAAAGTGTCAAAACAGCTTCAAAAGACTCCGCTTCGATCATTACTGATCTACTTATGCACGCTCGTATTCAGCGTGGGACCTTTATTACGGTACTTGTATGACGTTTGAAAACTGTCACAGTCGCTCAGCAACACGGTATATGAATTTGAAGGACAGGAACGTTCTTTCGGAATTTCTTAACCGCCCATTAAGCCTTTACAGTTAAGCGTTTACCAATTAGGTATTCCTCAAAGCATAGCCGATGATGTAACTAATCCCTACACTAATCCCAGTACGCCGTTGCAAGCTGAAGCATACCAAAGCGCTATTCCATATCTATTTCTTGACACCCAGCGTTTAAATACTTTTTGAACTATTGGAATGAGTTGGGGAAAATTATTTCGATTATTCGCGATCACGGTTTAATCCGTTTATTAACCTCGCCGAGGACCAAGCCAATGCCTCTTCCGTTCCTTAGCCCCGGTCTTAAAAGCGTAGACGGGTTTGACATGAGATTACCATTACGGTATAAGAACCTAACGCGATTTCGTGGTGTCGTCGATCCCCTGCTCTGCGAAGAACCGGTCGCCTTGCAGATCATTTACCTATGCAGAATCAGTATCTGGCTGAAAGCAGGGTTGCTCTACCCTCCTGCGAATAATTTCCTACGCGGCGATCAGTTCTGCTCAGCAATCGAACCAAATACGCAATCGGAAGATCGTCGTCAAAGATTGACGTTCAGAGTATTTTATTCTCTCGAACAGTTCGTCTCTATCTAATCGATACAACAAACGCACGTCAGACGTATTTGTTTAATTGACGCGAATGCGATACGAGCTGTGACTGCCGGTTCATAGTGTAACGCGTAATTTTTGTTATTTGCCTATATTGTGGCATACGTCAAGGAGAATTTCTTTTTTATTCAGATCTGGAAATGACGTCGACAATGGGGAAACTTCTGTTTTCCCTGCCACTCTTCCTGGCGCTCTTCTGTTACACAACAGCCGGTAAGTGTAGCGGATATAAACAAGATAAGATACGAACGGGGAGCGAAAAATCAATGAATCACACTTATATCTGCATTTATCGCCTACGTCCGCAGCGGAGAGAACAACGGAACATCTTCCGCGGAAACTAACGATAAAGAAAATGAGGTCGAATTGTCCTCCAAATGATTTCAGCTTACACGATTTTCGACGAAGCTACCGTTCAAATTGAACTGTTAAATAAGCATCTGCCGCTATAGCAATTATTTACAGTCGATTTACCGAAACATCTGAACTATCATGCCTGACGTTCTAGGTGAATATACAATTTCTTCGTTTCCCATTAGATCACACACCGCGAATTGTTTGCTACTTCAGCAACTGGGCCATTTACCGGCCAGGTGTTGGTAGCTATGGAATCGATGACATGCCATCCGATCTCTGCACCCACGTAATATACTCTTTCATCGGCGTGAGCAACGTAACATGGGGCGTCCTAGTTTTGGACGAGGAATTGGACGTGCAGAAGAACGGCTTCCAAAACTTCGTCAATCTGAAGGAGAAGTATCCAGGCCTGAAGACTGAGGTGGCTGTCGGAGGATGGGGTGAGGGCGGCAGGAAATACAGCGCTCTCGTTACCGTGAAGGAACGTCGAAGGACGTTCATCAGAAGTGTCGTCGGTAAGTGTACCCCCGCTAATAAAGATCCATAAAGAAAGTTTTCAATTTGCAAGCTAACGAAAAGATGAGCTCGTTATTTCACGCTCCTGCCGCAGAGCATGCAGGTGGGACGTACTTTCAGACGATGAACTAATTTAAGAATATTTCTTAGAACATGTATAGGTTGGACTTTCATGCTGGAAGATATTCTTTTCGTTAACGTAAATGACGAGCATGGATAAAAGATTATTTAAAAACTTGCAATTTTTTCTGTATGTCCAGAATAGTTTGCAAACGTTAGACATGTTGTGTATTTACAGTGTATTCAAGTAAAGTAATCAATAAGAATTCAATGATATATTGTACCATTCGTGATTCTTTAGATTTCATGAACAAGTATGGTTTCGATGGCTTCGATCTTGATTGGGAATATCCTGGAGCGACCGACAGAGGCGGCAAGATGTCCGACAAAAATAATTTCCTCTACTTCGTCGAAGAACTGAGACGTGCGTTCGACAAGGAAGGAAAGGGATGGGAGATCACCATGGCTGTACCCATTCCGAAATTCCGATTGCAAGAAGGATACCACGTTCCAGATTTGTGCAGGTACGTTATTCTACTTTTTTTCATATTCCCCTAACAACTGTATTTTCATGAAGATATCAAAAGGAATGTTGCAATGAAATATATAAAATACTTAGTATTCTCATGTACATCGCTGAACCTTGGTTGACTTCTTCATCCTGATAAAACTTTACGTATCTGCTTTTTTATACTATGGCAAGGTACAATTATTATAGGTAAAATGGAACAAAACTAGTATCAGGGAAGGGGTTTTTTTCCATTAATCGTAAACGAATTATGACTTAAACAGCAACACTTCTTTGTTTGCCTAGGAACGTCGATGCTATCCACGTGATGTCCTACGATCTTCGTGGTAACTGGGGTGGATTTGCTGATGTCCACAGTCCCTTATACAAGAGGCCACACGACAGCTACGCTTATGAAAAGTTGAACGTCGTAAGTAATTTATCTATTTAAAATATATATGCAAAGAGGATTCGGTCTCTTCATCTTACATTTTTCTAATATAAACAGCATTTAATAATTATTGTTATGTTGGATTCTTTAGCACGATGGTCTTGCACTGTGGGAAGAGATGGGCTGCCCAGCGAATAAATTGGTTGTCGGTATACCACTCTATGGACGCACCTTTACGCTTAGCAAGAGCAATAATGACTACAAACTTGGCACGTACATCAACAAGGAAGCTGGTGGCGGCGACGCTGGAAAATACACTCAGGCTAAAGGATTCTTAGCATACTACGAGGTGAGACAATGCACCAAAATGTGTACTTACATAAATGAACACACTTGATTGCGTGCATTTAACAAGATTATGTCAGAGAGTATAATAACAACGATAAGGGAGGTGTAATCTACACCGGAATTTTGAACCGAACATTCGATATTTTCGTAGATCTGTACAGAAGTCAATGACCCGAAGTCCGGATGGACAAAGAAATACGACGATATTGGCAAATGCCCGTATGCCTACAAAGGTAAATGATACGATTTTCATATCACAGACATTTTAATAACCTTTTTTATTATGAACCTAGCAATTTTCACGGATTCTAAGAATCATAACGTGAAAACACGACATGTACATTTTTAAAAAATATGCTCTTGAAATAACAGGTACGCAGTGGGTTGGATACGAAGATCCTGACAGTGTAAAGATCAAGATGGACTTTATTAAAGAGAAGGGTTATGCTGGTGCCATGGTTTGGGCCGTTGACATGGACGATTTCCATGGTCTCTGCGGACCTACCAATCCTCTGATGAAAGTGATTCACAGTGGACTGCAGGGATACACAGTACCTCACAAGGAATACCACACAACGCCGACTGTAAGTAACTCACAAATGAACTGTACTGAAAAAAATAAAAGTACAGTACAATTTCATTTAAGTACATATCCTTCCTCTTTATGGTAGCTAGCATAAATGTGTATGATTGCGTCTTTGCGAACGTAATGTTATCGGACTATATAGAAAACATGTTTTGGTATATCATTTTTTAGCCGGAATGGGCGCGACCACCAAGCACAACCCCCGACCCTTCTGAAGGTAATCCACCACCGACTAGGGACACAGAAGAAACCACTCGTCCAACCAGTCCGGTAACTCCTCCTACGAAACCGGACAGTACCCAGAAACCGCGTCCGCCCGTAACCGACGATGAAGCAGCGCAAATCAAATGTGACGGAAGTGACGAATACATTCCCTCTAAGGACTGCTCTGTGGTATGTCTTTTTCCAGTACTTTTTCCTTAAAACTATTTTTCTAAAATACCACGTGTCAGAAATTCTATATTAGTTTTTAGAGTTTTAAACTGGGCGTGGTTTCTGTATTACAGATACGTATATTCAAAGCAACAACCTGATATGTGGTGCAAATGTTCATGTAACCCGCAATTTTTGCAATACAATGATTTTATTTATAGCGGGATTCGGATAAGAAGGTATTCGAATCTATAGGTTGTTCTGTAATGCTTGATGAGAACAATACTTGTGCTAAAATTGTTACTTAATGATGGATAATTTAACTTTATAAAAATTAGCGATATGCAAAAGTTGTAGCACCGAGGTTTATCGCAGAAACATAGACCACTTAACAGTAGTAATAGTAAAGCAATATAGTATTGTAAATGAAAAATGTTTTATTCTATTTTGCAGTACTACCGGTGCGTTTTTGGAAAGGCTCAGAAATTCAGTTGCCAATCTGGTTTGGTATTCCATACACAAAAGATGATCTGCGACTGGCCTAGCGATTCCGACCGTCCTGAATGCCGACCGTAATAAAGAAGCATATGACTCTAATCGCAGCAACTATATTTTTTATAGAGTCATGTAAAGCATTGAAAACGCAATGAAACAGAGTAGCGTATTAATCATTTGTGTTAATACTCGCTCTCCGCGATTCTGTACTTGTTGTATCACGCAATGTGTTCACATCTACAGTGATAATGCTCTTGACATATGTCTGTAAAAATGTGCAATAAAAGGTAAACTGTATGGAGAGAAACCTTGTGACAAATTTCATCTTATAATCCTTACAATTAACCCGCGTGAATATATCGGAGCTTTACAAAAATCTTTTTTTACAGGTTTATTACATTTGTTCGATTAATACATACGCATATTATAAAGGACCTCGTAATCTCTTTTATACATATAACAACCACTTACTCGCGCAACAATACAGTGCATTCAATGGTATATACATTCTCCTCCAAACCTAATTACTTCCTATTGATAGTCGGCATATTCTTAATCACATATAAAAAAAAATTACATAGTTTGAATTGAAAAAATGGAATGGCTAACTCTGCCTTACTTTGATAGCACAAATATCTCGATTGCCGTCAAATGCCGCTTGCTTGTCTTTAACAACCTAATACCTTTGTGCTTCAAAATTCCAAATAAGCGTTATTTTCCAATTTCAGTAAGAATTAAATTTAGAACAGGCGATGATAATTTACTCCACAATGGTCAAAAGTGACCCTGCAATTTGTTTAAGGCAGTTCATACAGAAACTAAGCGCCTATATTTTTTAACTCTCCAAAAGTAGTATTTAACTACTGACATATAATGGGCTGTTGTTTGTGACTCTTTGCTTGTTTACTGTAAATTTTATAATTATAGCCAATATATAGTAATCCCACAAATGAGAAATAAGTGATCAGTAGTTTGCGATAAGATTCTACGTAACCGACATATCATTCCAAATCCAAATATCTTGTAATAGTTCTTTTACTATAATATATGATATGACACGTATCCGTTAATACATCTGATAATATTTTTTCCTTTATATATTCAATAAACTTAGAGCAATTGTACCAAAAGTATTTAAAATTTGTATAAAGTATAAGTACACGATACATTCAGTCGTTGATTATGAAATGCTGACCCAATGCAAACTACACTTATGGAAAATGATTTATGCGATTAGTTTGGTACAATTCCTATACATATGTAACAACACACTCTATAACTTTGAATTAAAAATGGAACGCTAGATCATTAATGTGGGCGATAGTCAAACTGACACATGCTTGACAAATATAATTCAAGTAACGATGAAATTATGAAATGAATTTCAAACGAGTATAGTGAACGACCTTAGCAGAGGACACAGAAAAGGTCAATAGTGTCATTCCCCACTAGTGCTATTGCATTCGACAATCTTCTAGTGCACTAGTCCGACGCTGCCAAACGTTCTGGTTGAATAACAAAAATGGCGTTGATAATGAGATCTAGAATTGCCCTTTTCTCGATTAAGAATGCAAAACGCGTAGTGCCACACATATCTTTACCTACAAAATATCAACGATTATGTTTCCATACAAGTTGGATTCTCGATGGTATGCAGTTTATTCAACAAAAATAGCGACCACCCTCAATCCAACCTCTTAGAGGTTAAGTTTCTCAGGAAATTGTTCTGAACTAAATTGAAGTCCACTAATACATTTTTGGAGATCCGTTCACTGAAAAAGACTAAGAAATAGGCAACAAGACAAAAAATATGTTTTAGTTATAACCATAGAATAACAAACTAACACGATACAATTAGTTATGCAATCAAATTAAATAGCAATTGAAAACAATGACATATGATAATTTTTTACTTAACATATAATTCACTAAGAACAACAATGTTTTTTCTTCAGTAAAGGGCAAGCCATTATTAATGCCTTCTTTGTCGCCAACTATGGAGTCGGGGACTATTGTTAAATGGCTAAAGAAAGAAGGTGACAAAATAGAAGCTGGAGATGCAATTGCTGATATCCAAACTGACAAAGCTGTCATGTCCATGGAATTCGATGATGATAGTATCCTTGCAAAAATAATTGTACGTTCAAACAGGCTCATTGCAGCAAATTTAACCATTGGCCAATTCTCATGTAATTTTTGGTATATATTAAAGTGATTCAACTTAAACTTGCTTTGTTGTTAGGTTGCAGAAGGAACCAAAGACATCAAAGTTGGAACTCTAATAGCTCTTACGGTGGAAGTAGACGAAGATTGGAAATCTGTTGAAATGCCTGATGGTATAGAAGCCACAAGTGCGTCACAACCGCAGCCTGCTCCTTCTGCTCCACCACCATCTGCTGCAGCTAGCACACCAGTAGAGCCACCTCCAGGCCAGTAAGTTGTTTCCTTCATGAGAGCAAAATAGGATCTACTCGATACTAGTGACCAATTGCACACACGCCTATCAGTAATATTTATGTATTGCTGGCAGACAAAATGTTACCATGCCTGCATTGTCACCAACTATGGCAACAGGTACAATTGTAAAATGGTTGAAAAAGGAAGGTGATAGCATAGAACCAGGTGATGCTATTGCTGACATACAGACAGATAAAGCTGTTATGACCTTTGAAATGGAAGAGGAAGCTATATTAGCAAAGATTCTTGTGAGTTACTTTTCATAATTGTCAGTAAATTACATGTATGTTATTTATAATATATCTTCAATTGTAGATGCCTGAGGGTTCACAAGTATCAGTGGGACAATTGATCGCTATTACTGTAGAAAAGGGAATGGACTGGAAATCTGTTGTAATACCATCAGGTGATAGTCTAACTGCTCCTACACCAGCAACGACAGAAGCAGCACCAGCAGCTGCTGCAGCACCTAGTGAAGCAGCGAAAGAAAGCGGACAGTATGTATCACAATTAAATTTCAGAAACCCCAAGTACACGCCGAAAGTATATGCATCTATTCAGGCTGTTGATTTTTAGTACACTGACTAGCCTAAAAATAAAGAACAATATATATTTTTTCTTATATATATGGTAATTTTGTCAAACTTTTCTACTAACATTGTATTATTCAAAAAAGGGTCTATGGTTTGGCTGTGAAACGATTATTAGAAGAATACGGAATAAACCCAAATGCTATTAAAGGTACAGGACGCCCTAACCGTATTTTAAAAAGTGATGTACTTTCATATATTCAAGCAAATAACGTGCAGAAGATTGTACCAAAAACAGGTAAATGCTATTACCGCGATTAACGAGCTCCATTTTTATCAAAAGTTACCTTTTGCACTAGTCAAAATATTGAAAAAAGTTTAATTAGTATCACTCTAAAGAATAGGACGTCAATATGTAGTGATATAGACGAGTCGATGTAGGAATGCAATTAAAAAAAATCTTTAACATATTTATGTTTATTTAAAAGTTTGATTCCAAAGTTAGATTTTTACATGTTAGTTGATGTGACTAATTGGTATACAAACTGTTTCATAATTATCAATAATTAAAACTTGCCAAAGAGTCAATAAGTAATGCGATATTTTGCATTTGAATTTTTAACTTATCTTGTAGAACCACCACCAGCTACTGGAAAACCTGCCAAAGATACAAGTCCAGCAAGTACACATAAGCCGTCCGGGAAACCTTCCAGTTTTAAGGATGTTCCAGTTACAAATATTCGAGCAGTAATTGCAAAACGACTCGGAGAATCAAAGGTATGGTTTTATGTACAAATCTTCGAATAATATAGCAGAATAAGTTAATTATATTGTTTAACCCTTTGCGGTCGGAGCCGTCCGACGAGCGAGGCGTCGCTGTGGACGAAAGGTATTGGTGCTTGTAGTAAGGAAAATGTACACGTTGAACGTTTGCGTTATAAAAACTAAAACTCTATTTAAATATGAATAAACTTTTTGACAATGTCCATGACATTCAATTGGGTGGCTATATGCCGACACGCGTCCGCAACGGGAAAAAGGCTTGGGCGGCTATTTGCCGACACGCGTCCGCAAAGGGTTAATATTAACATATTGAAATTTAAATACATTACTTTGTAACATATTACATAATTTTTCTTTCATAGCGCGAGATACCTCATTCGTACACAGTAATGGATATACAAATTGATAAGTTAAATGAAATCCGCAGTGATCTAAAAGCACAAGATGTTAATGTCTCAGTGAATGATTTCGTCGCGAAAGCAACAGCACACGCTCTGCTTCAATGCCCAGATGTTAATACCTTGTATCAAAAGGGACAGGTCAGCATAAGTGTTGATGAATTTAAAAAAAACCAAAGGAAAAGTATGATAGAAGGATTATTTTGTAGGTCGTACGGGTACCAAATGTTGATATTGCTATTGCCGTCGCAACTCCAAATGGTCTCATCACGCCAATTGTCTTTGACGCTGCTAGGAAGAATTTAGTAGAAATATCTCACAACATAAGGGAATTAGCAGGAAAAGCGCGGGATGGAAAACTCAAACCACATGAGTTTCAAGGAGGTTCATTCACGTACGTACTTCATAGGTAGTGCGTATTTATTATATATACAATACATGACAATAACTTTAATGTTTTAGCATTTCAAATCTCGGCATGTTTGGTATTAAAGAATTTTCTGCCATAATAAATCCGCCACAAACCGCTATTCTGGCGGTTGGTACAGGTCGTACAGAATTAGGTAAGCATATTAAGACAACTTTTTGTCATTTTTAAATTTTTCAAAAATTGTAATGTGCGAAAAATAAGGAATGGTTTCAGTTTTATTGCCATTTTCTTTATGCACATAGATACAGCACTAGCGACAGTAACAAAAATGGCAGTAACTTTATCGTATGACAGACGTGCCATCGATGAAGATCAGGCCGCTGATTTCTTAGCTGTGCTACGCTCTACGTTAGAGGATCCGGGATTCCTCACAGTGAACAGAATGCATGCTCTGAGGCATCGACGTGAATAATGCTATAATGGTGAGTTTTTGTGAACATTACAATAAATTGGATTGGACCTGATGACAAAATAGTTCACGCTTCCAGACAACATATTGCAGCCTTAAGTGTCATGTCTTGAATGTGGTAAGCGCAAAAACGTTGAAATGTTGCTTGTATGCACGTTACCGGCAAGTGGCAACCAATATCTTTTAGAAAAAAATTTATAATTTACTGTATTTGTGCAAAATAATTTAATTAGTTATTATACATTACAAGAACTCATGTTACCATGTACAAATACATATAATGTAATGTTGTAATGTACAAATGTATATTATAACAAACCTATTACATGACGACAGTATGTTGAACATGCAAATAGTAAATGCTGATGATCAAGTTTTGTCGCGTTCACTGTGATTTGGTTTTTATAGTCAAGGGAAAATTTATATCTGCGGCAATCTAAACCTACTGCCTTAATTTATTGAATTTACAGGACTCAAAAAAGCCTTAAGATATTAATTGCAATCTTCAGGGTATTTGAATAGTGCAATATAGTCAATTGTTGTCGATAAAAAATAATGTTTAGGCCTAAAAAAGACCATAGCTTAATATGGCAAAGTGTACTCCACACTTGTCATACTATCGGAAACATTGTATAAATAGTAATATCATTAATTCGATTACGAACGAATTTATAGAATTAATGTATTGATATGAAACTGATATAAAACAAAACCAAAGCCAAACTACTAATATTTCATTATGATTAAATGAATACAGAAGGTTTATACAAAGGCTATAGATATCTGTCTTGTAAATAAAATATTTATTGCGTACAATTACATGTGATGCTTCATTGCACCATTATCCTGTTGATTCTGTGCTCTTCTCTTTCATAAAGCAACGCGTTACAAATAGTATCAAATGCACACCATATAGTGATCTTAAAATATTATATCTTAGCACGTAAATTGAATTCATATGTGCAATTCATTTTGCGAACGGGTGCATAATTTTTTTGCATTCACGCAAATCCTGATGTTCTCTTATCACTGATAATGTTACGTAAAAATCTGTTTTTACAGTAACATATGTATCTATTGATAAGGCACAAAAGTTAAAACGTCCATATTCTGTGAACACTTAGTTGCTAATATTATGCTTGGACAGTACTTATAGATTGAAGTACGTTTGAAAAATAGGTGTCTCAATGTAATAAAACATATTTTCTCATGTGTATCAAACGTTCATGTCGTACTTTGTCGTTAAAATATCAATTTGATATGCATCGCATTGAATTAAGACCAGGTCAAAGTGGTTTCTTCGGTACACCTTATCTCTTCTTCACAAACGAAATTTTAGAGTTGTATACTTCTTCAAAAAATACACATTGATGTGATCCTGTTCCGTCCCTTACACGTGAAGAGAGAGTGTTTGTTACAAATGGGTTTTGTTCAAATTACATCATATAGCGAAGTTCATACCACGAATAATAATACTATTAACTATATTATGTCCTATCACAGTCGTGATTTTTTTTCGATTTTATCATACCAATACCTTTCTAATTTGGCTAATTTGTTGATATACACAAATAATATTATCATAACACGAATACTGATGTTGTACCAAAACATTGTAAATATGCATTTATACACATAATTACTATGTTGAAGTTCTTAGAATATATTTGGCTGAGCTAAATTCTGCTCTTGATAATATAAAAGATGCTATGAAAGAAAAGCTAATACAGTATAAAATTTGGTAAATCTTTATAAAATTACCTATAGATTATTTAAAAATGCATATGCCATTAATACGTGGTATTCTGCACATTATTTTGCATGTGTAACAGTCACTTTTTAATACATATAATTATAATGTTGAGCAGTTATTCAACACTTCACTGTTGCCTATACATAAAATTAGTAGCATTTTCTTATAGTTTCCTTGCCATTTATAAATCTTCATTCTTTGGACCATTTGCTTTAAAACATTTTTGAAATACTAAATCAATACAACTGTAACACAGGAATGTTATTATGAAACATTGTTCTCTGCAACTTTATGTTTGAAACAACATAACTATATAAGTTTATCAATTTTGGAGAAATAAAATGTTAGAGTATAACATACAAGAACTATTATGATGAGAATTTAAAAAATCATATTTCTCTGATTTTATCTACACGTTAAGAGAAAGCGTTCTCTAATTCCAAATAAATGTATGATACAAATGTAGTCAAAGAAGAACCATCCGAATAATTAAATGAATATACAAAATACATTATTGCTGAGAACATAGTCACAGAAAGATGTTGAATGCATTGCATAAGTAAGTAATGCCATGCTTGCCAGTGATACCATGCTTCTTCTAAAGATATGTATCACTGTGCAAATGTCATTGTAAATGTACTTGCTAATTCTGCTGTTTTACATATTTCTCTGTCAGGGTCTATTGTGAATAGTAATATTATATACTCTTATCTGTTGTGGTCAAAAAATATTACTTATCCATGATACTTGACGTATTTTATGGTTTTATGGTGGCATAACTAATACACATACACACGTTATAATATTATCAGCTATTCAACATTCTCTTAAAATAAGTACCGACTAAAACAGTGTTCATATATTATGTTTACTGTTATCAGTTTGAAGGATATATACGAAACATGGGTTTCTGTGTTTATGTGACAGCACCTAGATTGAATTAACGTTCTCATTACTGTTATCATAATTAGTACTGACTAAGAACATTGCTCATCATTTTCTCATTAAAATAAGTGCTAAGTATAATGACAGTGCGTACATGACTTTTTTGCAGTCAATTAAATTTGAAACTAACCATTGTGGTATTTATTTAGTAGAAATGGTATACTTCAGTACTCCACATTAAACATGATCAAAGAAATATAGGGGAATTGTCACCAAAAAAGTTTGAAACATTTGACAAAATATGCAGATATGCCACAATTGTTAAGTTATACTTTTTTCGTAGTTCTTGTATAATAATATGTATTCCAAAGTCATCCCTATATGTCTGCACAAAGATGTTACTCAGATATCCTACATAAACCGACAGTAAACACTATTGAAATCAATGTCTTACAGGACTCACAATACAAGAAAATAACCATTTTTTCATGATTAAGTAATTAATAATATACTTTGTGAAGAATTTTCTGTGCAGCACGAATTAATGGTTTAAGAGTTGTCAATTCTGCGCAATTCTCTAAAAATGAATGAGCTAGTAACTCATCAGCAGTGGCCCTATCATCTACCTCAACAGCAAGGCACCTTTCTAAAAAGTTCTGAAGCGTTGGACTTAAAGTGTCCCATCTTACAACTGAGGGTTTACCGATGGCAGCAATTAAATATAATGCCCTTAAAGGAGTCTCTTTCATATAAGGTGGTTCACCTTCTATCATTTCAATGGCCATAATACCAAGTGACCAAATATCCACTTTCTTCCCATATTGTTTTCTGGTTACCACTTCTGGAGCCATCCAATATGGGGTACCTACCATAGTCTGACGTTTTTCATCACCATCTATATTAGCACAAAACCCAAAGTCTGTTACTTTTACAGCGCCATTCATTCCAAGGAGAACATTATCTGATTTTATGTCCCTATGAATAATGCCTCTTTTATGTAAAAAACTTATTGCCTTGAGCACTTCTCTGCAGACAGCAGCTATTTGCGCCTCTTTCATTATTGTTTCAGTTACTACATCTGTCAGTGGCCCACCTTCTAAAAGTTCCATAATAACCCAAAGGTGTTCATCCACAATATAAGCATCCAAAAAGTTTACTAAATTGGGATGTTGAAACTCCTTGAGAACTTTGATCTCTGTTAGAATAAGTTCTTTCTTTGGTTGTTTAGACAAATCTATGTCTTTGATTGCCACTTTTGTATTGTCTTCACGATCCGTAGCTGTGAAAACTGTTCCTGAGCCTCCGACACCTACTTCTTTAATTCTGTCAAAACGCAAATTCGGATCACCTTTGTGGCATATAGCCTTTAGTTCCTCAAACACTTCGTCATCACTTAACTTAACTATATTACACTCTGTTTTTCTTCGTAGGATAGGACTTTCTTCTATTCTCGTCTGTGTGTCATCTCCCTCAGGTAATTGGTCATCGTCAATTTGATATGTATTGAGATCTTCAAGGATCTCTGTCAACGTTTTCTCTATACGATCAATGTGCTTTCGCGGCGCTGGCTTTGGTGTTTTGTTAACCTTCGGCGGAAGTTCGGGTAGCCTTTGTACCTGACTATCTGTCGAACTTGCGGACGTCGAACCATCTGAACCACCAGACTTATATTTCTTGGTTAGAATTTTAGCTATTTCCTGCGATTCTTCCTCTATCACATCTTGAGTAACAAAGGGCTTAAACACCTCTTCCTGTGGCTTACGTTTAATCGAGTAGTTGTAAAATTTGAGAGCGTGCAAGGCCGCCGCTGGGTTTTGATCTTGCTCCAATTTGGTAAGCTGGGTGTTGAGCAGACGAATCCAAGGATCCGGCAATCCTTCCAGCTGACCAGTCTCAGCATTTTTACTCACATGAAACTGATGTGATACATTCGTTGGCAAACCAATCTCAGCTACGGTGTCGACGGTCGTGTTGGTTTTCTTTTTAGAAAAGAACTTTGATAAATTAAGGCTCATCTTCGCGCGCAGCCTCGCGCTTTTTCGGCGCTGCGTTTCTGATGATATCGACCAATATTCGCGGTGGTGTGGAGGGCAAATTAGCAGACAGTCTCCTTTCAAATCGCGATTTCCATTGTAGCGGTGACTCGCCCGTCACAATCTATCGTACGCGATATTGCTCACCTCGCGATCTCGTCTTTTCACACCCGATTCCTAGTGTCCTCATCAGTGTTGCCATTTTTGTGATCTTGTCACCAGATTTAGTGATTTTTTATCTGGTCGAACGTGGCTTTCTCTTTTTATTATTTTTTTGCGTTCAGATACAACCTTCTGGAAGGAATGCTAATTGTGACTTAAGTTGAATGACGTGTATACCAATTTATGCCTCCGATAAGGTAAGAGCTCGGCACGTGTACAAGTTGTTACAGTTAATACAGTGTCTTACTCTCTTTCTTCCTCACACACACTCTCCCTCTCTCCCTCTCCCTCCCTCTACCCTCACCTCTGTATTTGTCTGTCTTTTACAACAACGTTCCTTATTTCTTACTCCTGTTCCCGCTGTCAGTTTTCCCCTCCAGCAGTTTCGTTCTGTCCCTCTCTCTCACTCTCTCGTTCCTCCCCGCCTCCTATCTCTCACCGCCTCATTCCTCTGTCTCTCCATATTCATATTATTTGTCTTTCTCTTTCCTGTGAATCGTGTGGTCCCCCTTGGTTCTTCTTCACTCATTTTACCCTATCTACTTTACTTCGCGCTTTTTTATACGCTTTACTGAACGAACGGGGAATTTTAATGAGTAGCGAACTTAAATATGTAACACGAACTGAATGTCTCATGTTTATCTAACATTTAGCGAGTGAAAGGTGATGAAGATTAATGGTATGCAAAAATAGGTAGATGGTGACACGTAATTGCCACCCTTCACTTTAATTTTTTTCTCTATACGTACCGCAGGCACATGCAACGCTGCGCAAACAAGGTACAATTCGAAGGGAATAACGCATGGGAGTGAATGAAAGGCGTAACAATTGGGAAAAATTATTTGCAACATAAGGCGCAATCTCTTTCCTTCAGGCAGTGAGACCCGTTAATCTTCCTGCACCCTGATTGGGCGGTAAGAAGATGCGCACGCGAAAGCATCGAAATGATCGGTAATAATAGCAAAATATTTTTCCAATTGGCAAACGGTTTGCATTGTAAACACACCCAACGCAAAGACTGTTGTGAAGATTTTCATTCGGTGTACGCAATAAATATTTATGATACGTATATATATTTGGGAATCGTGCGAACACACGACGTTCTCAATAACATCGCGCGTGCTGCCACTTCTTATCGCTTCAAGAAACCATATTATCAACATGTTTTTAATTCCCCGCCCCCTCTCATCGGTGCCCTGTCGCAATTTTTCCTCCCCTTTCCTAATCATGAAGTATTCATACACTTCTTCTTTTATATACATGCATACATCAAATCGACAGTTTCCCCTCCCTATCGATGTAATTCGCAGTGGGGGTAGACCACATCTCTCTCCCTCTCTTTCTCCTTTGTCAGCTGATAAATAAAATATTAACCGATGGTTAATTCAAATACACTATTCGAGAACGAGCAACGAAAGAGATACTAGTGCCCCACCTGAGTAATCGCGAGCGGGTCGTTCATTCGGCTTCTTTAATTCGCCGCGCATCTCTCAGTCAATTGGTAACAGGTCGGACGATAGGTTGTCACGTGTCCTTCCATGTTTTAAATAGTTGCCCCTTTTTCGCGTGGGAAAAAAGGTTTCTGAGAACAGTCGACCGCTAACAGGAGTATCCATAATTCGTGCGACAGTTCGGCAATTCTTATACGCGTGCGTTTGCGTATAATGAACGGTGTGATTCTACTGAAATACACGTCGGAAATACTGTGCATTTGCTGATCTACAAGTTGACAAATCGAAGATGGTTCATCTCAGGCGCAAGGTATGTAATTTGCCGCTGTTACCCATATCGGGAGTTGCCACTTCGGTCAATGACTGTAATGTTCTTGGTGGTAGTTCGTTCGTTCAAGGTAGAACGAACTTTCACAATCGAATACGAAAGTCAAAACAATTCTTTTATCGACGCACAAATAAACAAATGCACGTCGAGTACCGCTATTCTTATTCAGACATTTTTAAGTCTTCAATACATGCGATGCTATTAGAAAATCTTGAAACTGCATAAAGGTTGCATTGAAAAAGTATAACATCGTATGCGTTTAAAAGTTGTGCCATTGGCGCGTCGCGCATGAAATTCACTACGTGCGCAAAACATAGCTTACACAAAAAATAATTGGTATGCACGGAAAACGTTCTAGATTACGGCTGTGGTACACATGTGTTCCGACCTAACCTAAGTTAACCGAGCCTAACATTATTTTAAGCCGAATAATTCTTAGGATAAACACGACATTTGAGCAACTCAAACAACCATACGTCCGCCCCTCTCTTGTGTGACGTACGAAGGAAATTTCGCGCGTGTCATTGACTCTATCTTTCCGTTATTTCGATGAACACTCGTCGAGATAAGGAGCAAATATGAGATTCATACGATCGATAGTTATCGATAACGCGAAGATGCTTATCGATATAATAAGCGCGCACTCGTTTTAAATTGTAAATTATCGCTGTGATTGTCGAATGCCAGTCAATTTGCCTGTTATCCGTTCTCTTTAAAGTGCAACCTTCTTTGTTCGTAAATAAGTGATTTTCTGAAATACGCATCCGCTTTGATGCTGATGCAATTTGCGCGTTTTGTCAATTATCGAGTGGAATTTTCGTAAGCATGTAATTTCCTTATGTATGTCAACAAGAGTATATTGCTGATTATCCGCGCGCACTCACATGCACACTACGTTAATAAAATTACGGAATTGCAACAGACCAAGGATTATCATCGATTCATAAGCGTGCGAAAATACATGCTGAATTTTTTGTTTCGTTGAATCATACGCACTCAAGATTATGTTCAAGCCCAAACGCGTGTCGCTTATCAGTATTTTTTTTGGCTCTCCAATTTCATAAGAGATAATAATGTGTAAATACATGCCACTTTTTCTTGACAAGGTGAGCCTCAAACTCGTTAACCTTAGTTTCTTTTTTTTTTTCATTTATCATACTGACTATATTAACTAATTAGTAGATAATGCCTTTTTTTATTTTTACTACATTTAGATTTTATCCTGTGGGAGTTTACTCAGTCAATTACAGCCCAATGTAAGGTGGAATTCTTCTTTAAGAGTAAGAGATAAGACAGTGGTACAACCAGAACATTCTTTTAAGGTATCCTTCTTTATCTAAAAAAGATACAGTACATTATCTTTGATTAATCATTTAAATGATACATGTTTATACTTGTAGTATGCTGATTTATCAGTCCGCCTTGCAGCTCCCCATGAATTACAAACTAAACCAAGTGTCAGTGCTCTCAGCTTTGGCAAATATTTCACTGATCACATGTTAAAAATATTTTATTATGAAGCTTTGGGGGGCTGGCAAACACCAGAGATTACTCCTTTTGAAAATCTAGTCATCCACCCGGCTGCAAAGGTTTTACATTACGCAGTTGAGGTAATGAACATTTGTGTTCTTCATTATTTTATTTCTCTTATATAATCTATTATTGATAGTCAAAGGAAATAAGGAATATACTGTATACATACATTTACCTACGAACATAACTTTTTTATTTCTAGTTGTTTGAGGGGATGAAAGCATATAGAGGAGTCGATGGAAAAATAAGGATATTTAGACCAGAGTTAAACATGGAACGCATGAACAATTCGGCTATGAGGTCTGGTTTACCTTCTTTTAATGGGACTGAATTAATTAAGTGCCTTAACAGATTAATTAGTATTGATCAAGAATGGGTACCACATTCTACAGCTTCTAGTTTGTACATACGTCCTACACTTATAGGCATTGATGTAAGTATTTGGTTTACGAAAATGGATCTTATGAGCAAAGGTTGAGGAGGGAAGATATTATGCATAATCACATTGTGCAGGCGTTTCTTTGCTAAATCACAATCAATCATAATAAGATAGGAACGGTAATCATGTCACTTATGTCACAGACGTCATCAACAGTGCTATATAAGAATAAGCAATGCATTTCTCAATACCTAATGATAATACAAGATAAGAAAAGGCATAATATTCTTTTGTTGAGGCAGGGCTGTATATTAAGGATAGAATACAGTCGATGGAGTTATTTACTTCTATTTTATAAAAGTTCTCATACTGATAAAATTCATGTTTTAATCAAATTTGGTTCTTTGGGATTAAACATGTATTTTTCTTGCTGCGGTTTGAACAATTTGGTTTGCACATTAATTCCTTCTTATTTAAACGCGAGTTATTTCTATCACATACATAGCTACTTGTGTTTGCAGAATGAGGTGTTCTCCACCTTCCATTAGTGTATTTTACTTTGACAAGAACCGATATCTATCAATCATTTATTCGTTTTTTTTTTGTTTATTATTTACATTTATTGGTAATTGACCAATTCATTGTGCATATCAATCATTAAAATTAGACAACATCCTTTTCTTTTTATTTTGTTTTGAGAAAGGTAGTCATGACATACTCATGCTTACGGTATATAAGGACAGTTATTTTTATTGTTTCTATAGTACTGCAGATTTTGTTGTATATTCGTGACACAAATCAAATTTGTGTTCAGAAACAAGAACATAGTTACTAGAATTTTAGTGTAATAGCATTTTTAACAGTAAGATAAAATCCCACCTTTACAATACTGTACATACATTTTAAGATTACCAGTATGTAAGAGAGATGTTGATAAGTTTCTTAAAATCTTCAATAAATGGTACAGTATTATGAGTGAAATGATTCAGCAATGTTCTATAGCATATCTGATTTGCTTTACTTGTTATATACAAAGTTTGGAAAACTATTTAAGCCACAATATTTGAACAAGTTATGTAACAATAATTATTTTTACACTGTGTTAATATGTGTAACATAATGATAGATGAAACACTGAAATTTGATATGCAAATTTGACATTTTATTAACATTACATTCAAATTCCACAGCCTACACTTGGAGTAGCAGCTTCAGATTCGGCTCTACTGTATGTAATTCTCTGCCCTGTGGGTTCATATTTTCAAAATTCGGATGCAAAAGTGGGGGTATCGCTACTTGCAGATCCTCAGTATACGAGGGCATGGCCCGGAGGCTGTGGTGATCGTAAAATGGGTAGTAATTATGCTCCTACAATACATGTCCAGAGGGAAGCTACAGAGAGAGGGCTGCAACAGGTACTATGGCTATACGGTGAAGACCATGAAGTGACGGAAGTGGGAACAATGAATATATTCATGTTCTACATCAATGACGATGGAGGTGTGTTCCTTTTGCATGAGTGTAAATAATTTCTTCTAAGACTGGGAAGGTATAACCAATCATATACATGATTTCAGAGAAAGAGTTAGTGACACCACCACTCAATGGTTTGATCCTTCCGGGAATTACGAGGAATTCAATTTTAGCACTTTCTAGGGAATGGAATAATTTCAAAGTTAGTGAAAGAAAAATTGGAATGGAAGAAATCTGCCAGTTATTATCTGAAAATAGGGTAAGCGTAACATTCGTTAATTTACTACACGTGCGTTTAATAGCATATATCGCGTTTGTCTTTATGCTCATGATATTGACGTTATTCAAATTGTTATTACAGCTGCTAGAATTGTTTGGAGCTGGTACGGCTTGCATTGTTAGCCCTATTACGTACATAGATTACGTTGGTCGTTCACTCCACATACCAACTATGGATCACGAACAACCGGTATACGGAATGTTTTTGAAGCATTTAACGGATATACAGTATGGTTTCATACCGAATCATCCATGGGCATTACCTATCGATAATTAATTTTGTCATGGATCATAACTATAATGAATTTCATATTCACCGCACATACATTCTTTTGATAACGTGCAAGCCGTCATAAAACAACCAGAAGTTCCGACAGTTAACTTTGTATGATTTGTAATGAGAACTATAGGACTGTTTTTTTCTGTAATGTATAGTTTATTATTTATTTAAAGCTTCACGTATTTCATTGATACAAAAGTAAAATTACTGTGCCTTTGGAAATACCGTGAAGTGCTTACACGAGTCGTGACGTAGGCATATCGAAAATATCTTCCTAATAAGATAGGCAAAATGTATGAGCTCTGAAGCAATAATAACTGATACATATGTATACGCGTATGCCTCACAATGTAAGACGCCAAGGATATTTGTACTTAGTCAAAAATATATATTTATATGTTTTTTTTTACAAATGTAGTGTATATAGCTTAAATTATGTTAATGTAGTAAAATGTGCAAGAAACCATAAAATAAGTGACCCTGACCATGGCTCAGCATCTATGAAATTGTAACTGTTAAGTGACGATAACAAGAATTGTAATTTTAACAGATGTATAAAATAAAGCTTAGTTGTACGTTTTACACCATTCATTTATTTTGAACTCTTTTGTACATATTAGTTGGGTACGCTGCTCCGAGTATGCTTAGGCATATTAAGTCGACTACTTGTTATATTTACACAGATTGTATATTTAGTGGTTTTGAAGTGACAAGGAAGTTAGTAATCAAAGTTCAATGATCTCTACTATTACATAGTATTCTCACCATCAAATTAAGAGATCATTTTTTAATGAGAATCATAACTGTTTTTAATATTCACAGAGAGCTTTAAGAAATCTAACCATTTTTAATAAGAAATATTATGTAATATTTAAAGTGTTTTCAAATTTTTTACATATATTCACATTATATAACTTATTTATAGTATTTATTTGTTACAGATCATTTTACAGATCATAACTGTTTCCTTTAACAGTGGCATTCACTGTCTCTTACGTAAAAATGACATATAGCAATATGTAATAATATAAATTCATAACAATAAAAAGTATATAACATAATAATACTTATTATAACATTATTATACAGCAATTTTGCAACTAAATTCGTTATTTTAAAGATAATTCTATTCAATACCAAAAATTTGCCAATAGTGAGAATTGGTAACGAAACTTGTCATAATTTTGTAAAGATGGTTGCTTACATCTTTATCCTTTTTATTCGGTTCCGTCATGTACACTATATTGTGGAACTATGTCATTGAAAGTAAAGAAAGATATGTATGAAAACGTAAACAGAAATATCATTGAAATTAGATAATTCTGCTATACCTATATTTGATGTTAGTAAAACATTTGAATTCAAATTTTAGTAATTTGTGCATACTGTAGGCGTCGTCATCGTAGATATTCCTAGTGAGGCTATCTTACGTTACAAAAATGAACTAATCTGAACATGCTTGTTTCACAACTAGGTAGTACGGCGTATGGATTTTACGTTTAAACTGGTTTGTTTCATCCATCTATGTAAGATATCTGACCAGTGATCATTTGAGGGATACTTTGCAGTGACTGGCAGTGACTGACCGGAAAGAAATTTAAGACACAAAATGTTTGCGTTACGAAAAGCAGTTGCCACTGTACCACGGTTAACTGTTCCCGTACGAAATGCTCAACAATCAGTTATCGGTGCACGTGCTCTCGTAAAATTGTCAACAATTGTAAGTTTTCGTTACGTTATGTAATGCCAGGGCGCATCTTAAATAATCTCATTAATTGCTACGCCTTTTATTAACATTATGGGACATTTCTATAGTTCAAGTATTTTCATACATTTGTGAGAATTGATTGAGAAACGTTTACTGAAATAAATGGCTAATATTGCTATTCAAAGTCGTAACGTTAATCCATTATTTCTGCCTTTCCACATGCATTTAATAATATTTTAAATCATTTCTGTTTCAGGAAAAAATTGGTTATTTCGCTTTTATAGCTGGCGGAATTCTGGCAGTGCCATGCTATGTTCTGCTGAACTTGAAGTCATATAAAAAAGGATTCTAAATCTTTAGAACTAGCCATTTAGAATCTAACCTTAATGATGTTACATAGCAATTTTCAATATATAAAATGAAAAATTAGAAACCACAGTGTTATTATTATGTGCTGTACCAGTTTCTGGTCGATAATATTTGCATTTCATTGCTTCCTTCATACTTTTAATGTTAGCTACTCTTAATTACTTCGGTGCTAGCGAAATTCATGATTACATAACAATAAACTTGTTTTAGATGAAGGTATAGTAAAAGTCAAAATTTATATGAATACATTCTTATTTATTTGACAGTATACGAGACATGACTAAAAATTGATATTGTCTTCCCCCATTTGAGTTTAGGATAAATAAATAAAGTTATTTTTACAGTACAATTATGAAATTACAATATCACAAAATTATTAGTTTCGCATAATAACTGGAGACAACCACAGATTAGTACTGTATGTATAGTAAATCACCCCTTACTGTTACCTATATAGAATATTACATGACTTACATAATAGGTTATATTTGTTGTAAAAAATACTTCTAGTTTTGTTTATATATATATTTTTTTAATACAAACAAAATAAATTTCTGTTTGTCGTACAAGTGGCAGTACTGCACATGAGCAGTAACTGCATCGTAGATATTCTCTCACCAGGTAATTATGCATTATATTTTTATGGAATTGTAGGTGGCATTTATAAATATGTATAAAATATATATATAGCCACCAACGTGACCATTTAAGACTACTATGATACACATGCTTAGAAAATACACACCATATCTAAACTAATGAGTAAAAGATACTGTACCGATAATTTGAGCGTGCCTAAATAAAAAAAAATATATAGTGATTATCAACATATGTTCAATTTCGCCTTATTTCCAAGTTACAGCAAATTATACATATAGTGTTTCTATTGCAATGATTGTTTAAACTGACCAGGATATTTAAATCAGTTTCTTCAAGTCATTTACAAATAAAACCTGTTGCAACATTGTGTAGGAAGGGAAACTAACAGATTGTTTTAAAGATGAAACGGTATGTACCTAATGCACAGGTTTGTCCAGTGCGGTACGTATAACAGAAAATTTCATTATGGAAAGTGTCTAGCTAGTAGATATACAATACCCACTGGATTTTCCAGAATAGTAGTTGAGCAATTGAATAATGGTTCCAGCATGTACAAACAATGCATGGAAATACAGAGAAATTGAGACAATTGCTTGTCACACGACTGGAATCTAAAATACAGGTACAAGATCATTTTGAATATTTA
Source organism: Anoplius nigerrimus (assembly GCA_914767735.1). Taxonomy (NCBI): domain Eukaryota; kingdom Metazoa; phylum Arthropoda; class Insecta; order Hymenoptera; family Pompilidae; genus Anoplius; species Anoplius nigerrimus. The sequence continues at coordinate 17,018,551 of OU612085.1, read as the reverse complement.
GGAACACTAGCTTAAACAGGACATGTCCTTTCTTCTAGCCTTCATATGCTCGTCATTCCAACAGTGTGCATTGCTTATATTACACCTTGTATAGCACAAAAATTAACTTTTTATGTTACATCTATTGATTGAAAAATAATGGAATCTGGAGTAAGGTCATTCATATGGATACATCGTTTTCTCGGTGTGGAAACAAATGAAACAATGTACAATTAAAAAACAACTGTTGGGGATTTCAGCAAATGGCTTTCTGCCTTACATTAAAAATCATTTTATTCAAGTACAACTTAAGCTTATTCTTTTTCTTCACAGATGCACTCATGATTTAACTTACTTGTGTTAAAGTGGATTTTTAGAATTGTAGGATTGAAATCTTCTGTATTCCTATGTGGTTTTGGTTTACGGTTGCAACAATTGAAGTCTGCTTTTAGCATTGCTTTTGGATACACTATCTACAGTTATTAATTACTACAACAGAGAGGTATATCGAAAAGAAACGCTAAAATTAATCTCTTATATATATGGAGTATTGAAATCATAATAAAAATGGAAAACCTGATTAAATTTGTAAATTTTATTGAACAGCGAAAGGATTAAGTGCGATCCGTAAGTATCACATAAAATTGTTTTTGTCGACAAAATATTCATCTGGGAATGTTGCCCAAAAGTCCTTTCTCTCAAAAAACATGTACTGTGAAAATAGTATCGTCTCTGCAGCCAATAATTTAGACAATGTAAATGGCATTATCTTTTATCTTTGGATAGAGAGCTATCGAAAACTGCCTTTAATTTACCAACCTGAAGGGTTCAATGACAACAATTAACAGCCGCGATAAAGAACAAATTCAAATATAAAAAACCACGAAGTGTATCAATCGTCCAACCAATCTAATTATGGGACTGACGATTACTGTTTGATGAATATGTAATGTATAGAACAGAGGCAGAAGGTGAGAGTTTTAGTATAATACAATGTAGCACTTTTCTAATCGTCAAATATTGGCCGTTTATTGTGGCGGATGTGCCTGCGCCTCTTCAGACACGTTGCACAGCATTTCTCTCGGACAATGGACGAGACGTCGCACATACGTCTGTACATGGCGCACATTGACGATGGTACTATACTGTCTTTGCAATCTGCGAAATAAATATTTATCATATGAAAAAAGTATAACAGTTATAAGTAATGAAAGCAAGAAAAAGTGTGGTTGCCAAACGATATCTATTTCAAGTTACCAGATTTCTCATTGCCGCACTGTCGTTTGTAATAGCAACGTCTTGTTTCATATGGCTTTCTGTTTGCATTACATTCAACCGAGGACGTGTCAGTCGTACGATCACGACATTCGACTTGCCTTTGTTTATACCCGGACTTTATCAGGCACGTGGCATTGCAAGAGCCCCAGCTTCCTGCAGACATGAACATGTAACACATAACGACATATGACATTCCTCCATTGCGCCTTTATCCCCAATCAATCGTGAGCGCACATTAGTATAGGTTGTACGAAAAGAATGTTAGTTATTTTTATCCAACGAATAATCATCGATCATACGTTTTTACGAGACCTCACCGGTCATCCATTTTCCACCGCGACATTCCTCGATGCTAGCCGGTTTCGTGGCATGGTCGCAATCGCCTGGAATGGAGCATGTCACCTTTCTGCTCCTTCGGCCATCTGTACAGTGACTCCATCGAGAAACGATCCACTTAGACTTCGTATTGTACATTGAATTGTCCGGATTCTCATCGACGACGTTGTCGAATTCCAATATCTCCGGCTCCTCGGTCGTCAGACCGTCGACGCTCGTTATGCCATCCTGGTCGTTGAAGCTGACGTTGTAGAAGGAAGAGTCCTTGTTGTCAGCGTAGACTATCAGCAGCACTTCGGTGGACTGTCCGCAAGGCGGGAGATTCAGACACGGGCCGACTTCTTCCGGTCTCACGTCCTTGTTGCAGTCCCGATCAGGCAAGGCTAGGTCGGAACGATTTGTACCGATACCCGACGATACACACATCACGGATCTTTTGCGAAGAGCTCCTTCGCCGCAAGTGACCGGACACATTTGCCACGGGCCGACCCACCATCTGGAATGAAAGCATTTTCTGGTCACCGTTTACGTGGCCAAACGTTCGGCCTATATTTTTACATTCAGGTCCCATTCGGATAATGGAAGTTTAATGGCTGTAGGCGAGAACTCGTAATTTCACCTTGCCGGACACGGATTATCGTTACATTCCCGCGACATGGTATCAGGTTTCTTCGTCTCGTCGCAGAAATGATCTTCTACAACTCCGCTCTTTCTTTCCTGACAAACGGGTTGCGACGTCTGCGTGCCACCACCGCAGGTTGCAGTACAAAGTGACCAATCAGAGAAGGTCCAGGTGTATTCCGGTACGCGATCAGGTTCCTTCTTCGGGACAGTGTACTCGTAACGTAAGCCAAAGTTGCGGTAATGTCCCCTGTAGATCAACTGAAGTGATTGACTCGTGTTACTTTAGTTCATTAAAAGGCACTATTGCCGAGGGTGGGTCAGTAACGAGTGTACCGATCTTATCGATCGATTTCTAGCGCGTGATTACATACGTAAACAGCGATGTTTTCTTTGATAGGACCCGGGATTCGGATTTTTTCCCTGTCCCGATCTCTCTCATATAATGCCGGAGTGCCTGCAACTTCATACTCGCCTGCCAGAGTGATCTGCCTGTCCATGTAACAGACGTAGATGTTAAACGCTGCAAGCATCCGAATTATTCTTTACATCTCGAAACATACATTTGTGCTAATGCTTACCGTTTACCATTAAGGAAATATTTGTCGGAGTTCGGCACACCGATGCCAATGTAATTCTTACTGTTGCCCACCTCTTCGATCTTTATGTTTCTGGAGCCCGAAGGTATCACGACTACTTCTTTGTACCCAGGCCCATCGTTCTTCTCGTACACGCCGCTGGTGGTCTCGCATTGTGTTCCATCGCCGTGACAAATGCCACAACGATCCTCGGTAGCGTCTGAATCCACAGCCCAATCGCAACCGACTTTCTGAAAATCGGTTAAAAAGACAGTTAACTCAGAATGAACGTGCAAATGTTCGTTGCACTGCGCAATAAGAAGATGAGAAAGTTCACCAACCCTGCAGATTCCAGCGATACACATATCCCTGGTGCCGACGTTGCAAGGTGTCCCATCGAGAGCAGCTTCACCCCAAGGAACGATCACGCTCTCTTCCGTGTCCGTACAATAGAGTTCGCAAGGTTCCGCTACAAAGATCAAAGGACATTCACTATGAAGTCATCTCAACTCTCCGTCCCGTTGACATGCTGCCGGCTGTCAAAATGTTCTCAATACCAATATCCGTCCTTTAACGTTACGGACGCGTCAAATGGTGCGCGCGCGTGCACACGCGCCTTCACTCACTTTGATCGAAGTACGGTAACCAGGTATAGTTCTTTTCCTTATACTCCTTGCCGTCGTAGTTGCTACATTGGACGGCTCTGAAGCTCGGCATGCCCTCCGGGCATGGCTCCGTGTTGCAGATCTTGTAACGGCGCCGCTCTCCGATGCAAAACTTGCCGCCGTGCGCCGGTTCCGGATGATCGCATCTTCGTTCGACAATCGAGACTCCGGCACCGCAACTCCTCGAGCACTCGCTCCAGGAACCCCACTCGCCCCAGCCGCCGTCGATCTGACGGGGTCGGTCGACTATCGGCACGCACTCTTGATTCTGGCACCACTGCGAGCATCGAAGGTCGTATCAATTTCTACCCACGAACTCAACCTACAGCGAGACTATCATCCCCGATCCTCGTACCATGTGCTTGCCGCAGTGGGTTCCTGGTGCTGCAGGGTGTAGCATCGTTGTGCACGAACCGTCGACGATGCACCATAACTTTGAGCATATCTGAAAGACGGTCGATGATTATTCCTCTTTTTCCATTCGATAGGAATATGAACTGAAGTGATGAACGATAAAGGGAAGGTACTGGCTCTTGAATTATTTTTGTACCGATAAAGAAACTTTTTGATAGTGTTTTGTACGGGATTTCGTGGGTCTTAATTATGCGTATATGTGGATGAATTATCGAGAACTGTAATCTAAAACCAGATTCGTAGGTACATTTTCTTGGACATGGGATTATTGTATCGAGTTTTCAATTGGACGCGATCAGTTTTAAATTATTTTAAGATAACGTACCTCTTGTAAAGGCGAACATACTGAAGCATCTCTAACGCCAAATTGTAATCTACATTGATGCTCAGCATTGTACATGGCACCAGGTGGCAAGTCCGGGTAAGCGTAATCGTTATCCGCAGGTTCATCCTCCAGACATTCTCCCTTTCCTTGACTAAAGAAAAATTTTTATTTCATTTAACACCTGCGTTGTTACCGTTGGGTTTTTTTTTTATAAACGAGCCGCTAGGCGGAAGGCTGGATTATAGCAAGTCTTTTATTGCGCGTATATTTCAATGACATTAATTTATACAATAGGCACGCACGCTCGCTGCTCACCTGTCGAACTATCGCGGTTGAGGTGCACAGCTCTGCAAGGGGGAATCTCCTCGCAGGGCGACAGGTTTGACTCTACAAGCGGATTAGTCGAGCTTAATAACTCGATTGTTTTCTTAAAGGCAATGATTAATGAGATTAATTATGTGCTCGTGATTCCCCTGAACAGAGCACATACACCTCACGAATGATTTGACGAAACACACTCTCACGCACACAAACACACTGCCGTCTCATCCACTCTTCTTTCAAACACACTTGCACTCTCAACAACTAGCCTTTTCGCGGTTTGAACAGATAAGCAGCCGTCTCGTTCGTCCTCGCTCCTTTCGCACCTATTCCCCTTTGAAAAAGGGGTGGGGGTCATTGACTATTGTTGGTGTGTCCCTCTTGTAATTGGTCCTGCTATTACGCGGTACCGTCCTCGTTCGGTCACATGTAACCGCACGGTTACAGCGTATATGTATATCTATTACTGTATCCATGAGAATTTACAAGAGTGCGTCCAAGTTTATTACAACATAAAGAAATTATGAACATCACGACTCAACAGAATCCCCTTCTTGTCAACACATTTTACCGATTCACGCAAACAATTTAATATTCCTTGACAAAAGATCATTTAGAAAATCCATTCCAACGTAACAGGAATTCCCATATTCTTATACGTTGTAAATGTAATATAAACATTTGATCGCGACATGACCTTCACCTTCACGACCTTAGCCAAAGTCAGCCGAACTTACTCGAGGAAGTTGGTAATGTCTCTTCTGGAGCATCTGGACCAAGCGACACCCACTGCGTCAACCTCGAAGGTCGGCGTCATGACGTGCAGAGTGTCGCCGTCCCTCTTGCTGCAGCCAATCTTCTCCGTGTCATGATACATGCCGAAGCTGAGCAGAAAGGTTTCGATGAAAGAGCGAAACTCGTCACGGCAGCCTGGCCTCCGTGAGCCGCTCGCCATTTCTACTTTCGAGGCATTCTGCTTACTTGTGCCCTAATTCATGCGTGATCGTGTGCGCCAAGGTAATCCCATTGTCCTCGTTGACGCTGCAGCTGCGATCCGGTTGGCACATACCTGCGACGTGAGCCACTCCCAAGGTACTGCACGGCGTGTTCGCCCGTGAGCAAATGTCCTCCCTCGTTACCAGGATGGCGACGTCGTGATGGTTCGGGTGCGAGTCGTCTCCTGGGTTTAGATTCTGCTGCCACTTGCAGAAATTGTAGAGCGTCTTGTCGGCGTTGACCGAGATGTCCAGCCCTTGCTGGGACAAGCGGGACGGATATTCGATCAGGTAACCGGACCGGGGCAGTCAGGTACCGTAACCAGATACTTTAGGGGTCTCGGGCAAGTCTGTTAAATGAGGGTTTCTAGCCGCTCGCCCTCTTCAATTTATCGTTAAGCACCGCGTGCAACCGCGATTGCAGTCAGTGTCCGGGTGTCCGATTGTTTTAGATTTCGGGAGCTGGATTCGGGTGAGAATGCGAGCTGCGAACGTGATATCGCTGCACTTACATGGGGTTACATCGTGTACTGATTACTTCGTTTCGCGCCACTGACGGGGAGTTTATTCTTTTCGCGCGATGGTAATAGAACCTTGACTAACGATGAATTTGCAGGAACCACGTACGATTGTCCGTAGATAATACTCAATGTGTAATGATTAGTTACTGGTGAATTTGGGCAGTTTGATACAATATCAAGTGTCCGTTACCAAAAGATCTTTATTAAGTTCTATGTATAGTTGAGAAACCAGTATCTAATTAAAAACCCAAATAAACATTGTTTGATTCCTTTGAAAAAAGTTAAAGTTTAACAAAACAGTAAGTTATCATTTTATAAATCTGACTTACCTAGTCAGCAACTCCCGACGTTTTGACACATTACGTATATACGAGTTTGGTAACATTAAGTGTGTACGTTTCAAATGAAGCAATAGGGGAGGTTTTTAAATTTAAACAAAGTCTTCTGGTAATTACTTGATTAAGTATTAAACTGACCGAATTCGCCAATAACTAACCATTATAAATCAATATTGACGGTCAAAATCGGTTCTTTACAACCCTATTATATGTCTAATACTTAATGTAAGTAACGGGCTAAAGTTGCGCGTGGTTTGCTCGTAGTCGTGAACATGTTGGCCTACAGCGTTGAAGAGAAATTACGAACATTTTATTACACACCTCCGCATCATCTTCCTCGACGAGGATTATTCTGACGACGACTATATTGATGAAATTGCCGATAGTGGGGTCGAGATAGAGAGAGGACACCATGTTCATAATCGTGAGGAGATAAGTCTCGACGTCGCCATCCTGATGGAACGCCATCATCGTCGTGTCGGCCACGACAAGAGCCTCGACGTGTCGCGGTCGACTGATCGATCTTTTGGAACGATGCCATCGCTTCGCCTGGTAATGTTTCCTTCTTCCCCGGCCTTGAACCTGAACGAGACCTGGCTGTGTTTGCCACTCCAGTCGCGTTTCTGTCAGCCGTCGCGGCTCTAAAAGGTAACATCGATTAGTGTTTCACTTAAGAACAGATTTTGTTCATTTTACTGCTAATGAATGCACACGCGTATCTTCAACTTCAGGATTTGGTACAAGTAATACGGTAAAAGTACGCGATTTCAAGATATCCTATTGTGCATTTCATTTTACGTGGCAACCTAAGAGCATCTCTTTCTCAAGGACCGTAAAGTCCAATTCCGCAAACGGTGCAAGTTTGTCATCAACTATAAATCTCAACTAATAAGTAATTGTGGAATTGCGCATGAATCTAGAACGCCGTGACCATCCATCATCCGAAACTTTATTAACTTCGGAAATTAAAAGGCAGGAAACTTCGCCAGCGTGTCGACCGTTAAAAATCTGACGATAAAAGTGAGTCCCCCCGAGTTACATTTCAAGTCAATTAGTTCACATTTCCCGACATATTTAAAAGCTTAAAAAAGAGCCGCGACTGATTTCATCGAATCTTTATCTGACAAAAACGTGAGCAGGCTGAGGTGAGAGTACGGAAAACCGTTGAATTTGTTACGTAGGAACGCCATGGCGACGGAAGAAGAGCAAGAATGAAACTTTTTTGCCGGCACCGTAAACGTAGCGAGCGGTAATACTGACTGACATTATTCCCGCGCACTTCATTAAAACACTTGGCACGGCCGAGGCCCGAAACGTAGCGAAGCGGGTCGGTAAATCTTCGTGACGAATGCGCGGCCATAACGAGCTATTTAACGTTGGCTTATATTAATCGAGCGTGCCGGCGTAAAGGGCTGTCGGGCGGAGTTGACCGCCGTTCGTTTCCTTTTTGAGATATATAGGGGATCTCTCGCCTACCGCCCTCCGCGGCATTAGGCGAAGGAGGATACGCCGGCTAATAGACGTCTGTCCTTCTCCCGCCGAAGGGAACGTTAGTATCGTTCGCCGCCACCACGCGACGCCTTTCACATTGGCCGCTGATTTATGCAGATTGCCGCGATTGCGAGCGGCGGCCGGGGAGAAAGGGGGCAAGCCAGGCTAATGAGAGAAAGGAAGAGGGATGCTGCAATTAAGATTTCATTTGGGGCCCTATCGACGGATCGATCGCGGGAGCCGAAATGGATATTCCTTGTTCGTAATAACAGGTTTGCTGTGAATTGGATTATCCCTACTCGGCTGACACGTCGCCGTCCCCGGCAGGGAAAACGTCCCCGACGATCTTCGGATCGAGTTGTGAGCCGCGAGTGCCGTGTCGCATCAATATCCTCCATACCCAGGTGTATTGCCAATTTGATATGTACGCGGTACAGCTCAGGCTGCTGGGACGCAACTCGAAGTTCTGCCGTCGGCTTGTCAATTGAGCAAGTTTAAGACCCGCCGCGGTGAATCCCAAAGTATAGGATAAGGGAGGCACTAAGGATAGTCGCGATTAAGAGGATCAATTGATTCGAATCTTGAGCGGCAGTATGGTTGAAAAACGATTGATTTCGATGGTTAAAAGCAAAGGGTTCTACGTTTCTTCGACCCGTTCAGCTATGTAATCTACGATACATCCGCAGTCGCAGGTGCGGTTTAGAACGGAAGCGGTTGCGCAGTAATTCCGAATATCCGGACATGTCGCTCTCGAACACGGCCGAAAAAATAGAAGGGAGGAAAGGTATTTCATCTTTTTCCGCACCGAATACACATAAATCATAGCTGTCTGGTCCGCGCTATCTCTGGCGTGTATCTAATTTCGCTTTCACACCGTCTTCGATCAAAGGCGTCGGTGCCGGGCAAAAAAGGGAAAAAGAAGAACAGCAGCATCCCGATGCACGCCTACGGGACCATTCTCATCCTCTTCTCCCGTTCGTTCGCGATACTCCGAAACCGGGTTAGCGGAAAGCGGTTAACATTAACCGCTCAACCGCTTGAATAAGCGTAACGATGAGTCCGATGATGAAGCTGCATACATTTTTAACACTAGAACTACCGATGATTCTCACTCAAATTTTCATTCATGTTCCCGGTATGTCACAACTCAATGCGTTCGAAAACAACTGATCATTTATCTACCTCAATGAGAGCTACAAAATAATTAAAAATAGAATGCTTCATGAAAAGTCATTAAAACATGGTCAGACCAGTCTGGTCGGTAGTTCAAGTATTAATGGACCGATTTGTAGACGTACAACTAGTGACACGTGCACATCTGGCTGATCGAACGCTCCGTTCAAACTCTCGTCGCGCGTCTTTCCCGCCGCGTAGATTCTCACCGCGGGTGCCGCAGTTTCTCTCTTGCTTCTTCTTCTTTTTGCGCCGGCGCTTTGCGCGGCCACCGGCGCCATTCTCGAACTGCTGCTGCCGTTGTTGCCGGAGCTGCTGCTGTTGCCGCTCCGCCGATCGCCGGAAGACGAGGTGAGGCCGACCCTCCAAAGACGCCCGATCGTCGCCGGACGAAGAGGACGAAGAGGACGAAGAGGACGAGGAGGAGAACGCAGAGAAGGACAGGGCACCGGCGCCAACTTCTTCGGATGCGCGTTTGTCCGTCTTCGTGGCACGTCCTTGTTCCAGGGTTACGGCGACTGGTTCCAGCCAGAACTCGCCGTGCTTGCCGCGCAGCATACCCGCCTGAAACACAAAACCGGGTCTCGCGTTACTTCGGGCGTAGACGAACGCGTAGCTACCTGCGAAGTACGAATTGCGACCGACTCGTAGATTATTCCGAGGCCCTTAAAGGTTCGACTTTTGTCGCATTTCTGTGTGGAAACTTGACTGCGAACGTTTACTTATTGCGCAGTTGTTACAACAAAGATACATAGTAAAAGTTCACGGAGACACAATTATGAGGAAACTGGATATACGTTTGTACGGTGGAAGCAGAATATAGAGTGCCGATTTGTAATATTATGGAATAAATAGGCCTGGCTCGTTAATTCTTATTGGTTGGTTGTGAAGGGTGGACTGATATCGTCATTAATAATTAGGGTTAGCTACCTTACAATGATGTTTTTAGAGAAAGGTGTTATCTATTTCTTGTTGTTTCTAAAACTACCTTTCTCGCCGCATTGTAACTTGGGTTCACTTATGTAGGGAATGGGATATACAAAATCTGTGATTCGAAAGATACGCGCGTAGCAATGAGGGAGACGCCTTTTTGTTTAGCTCTGCGTGTGGGACATCGTGACGGTTGCGAAAAGAAGGGCAGTGCGTAATGAGATAGCGAAGAAAGAGAGAGTATAGCAAGAAAGTAAGGGGTATATTGTGAAATTCACTGAACATTCAGCAGACATATTATTTCTTATCCCTTGCATTATTTTGTTTACATCTTAATACATTCATCTCGATCTAAAATATTCCAATATACACACCATGCATAGCGCGGGGTTGAACATATACGACGATTACCCGACGATCTATACTATTCAATTGTATTCATTGAAGGACTGGTAAATGAAATCATTTAGCTGACTCCAGTAACGTCTTGGGTAAACGTTCGGACAGCTTCTAATCATAAATGAAATTTCTGAGGAAGGTGAAGAATACGAAGCGACGGTGATTGCGAACTAAGCTGTCGACTCAATTCGGCAGCTGTAAGACAACTCTTGTTCAGGTCTATTATCACCTGGACGGCGCCGTCGGAAGGTTCAGTCGTGAAGACGGCGCCTCGAAACTGGAATCCTTGGATGGGAAGGGTGCGAGGGGAGGGATTGGATGGACCAAAAATAGCAGGGATGCGTTCCCTATTTCGACTAGCCCTCGACACCGGCCGTGAAAAATTGTGGCGCCAGTCTGACAATGGCGCGGAACGGCTCAACGGCAGTGAATAAAAGAGGGGCCCGTCGAAGGTCTCCAAAGTAAAAAAGGTCCGACCGTGACTCAGCGCGGCATGAGGCCTCACGGCTCGCTCTCTACTTACATCTTCTCTTCCTTTCCCCCTGTTCCTCTTTTTACCCTCGTCCTCCTCCTCATTCGCTTCATCTCGATCGACCCGACGTTGCGACCGTTTTGTTCCATTTCCTTTTCATCTCGCGTGCCCACGAACTTTGATCGGCTATATAAGGAATGATTTGTTGCCGCGGTGGCTCCGACAACGACGTCGAACATTGTCGTCGGATCGGTAAAGCGGGGAGGACGATTTTTCTCTACCCGCTTGCGCTCGCCGCGGCATCAGGCAGAATGCGGGAGAAGTTTCGTTGAATTTTGTCCGAACGTCCTGTGTTTGGCAACTAAACGTTTTGCGGACGATGGTCGTTGAGAACTGATAAACGATACGCCTTCCGTTTAATTGAGGTGTCGAAACGAAAAAGGTTGCAGTTTGATTTAGGATCGTCGCGAATTTTATGTAAAGTTTCTATGTGAGAATATTATTGATGTCGGTAAAATTGGCAGTACTGTAAATAATATAATGTACATTGGTGTCACTTAAGATTTGTAAGTATTCTGATTGTCAGGTAGGAGTTGAAAAACACCAAAATAGAATGTCCACGTTAAGTTCCGAAAATAATATTTTGCTCCTGATAATGCACATATTGCCTTTGAGAATCGTGACATTGCAATCTACCGTCGCGATTGTTAATTATAACCGTTTCTTTCCTGTAACATTCAGATAGTTATCGTTTCCCAATTCCTTAACATTTACCCTAGCATCATGTACAGCAACATCACGTCGTTGTACAGAACTGCGCAACGACTTAAATCCCGACATTTAACATAGTCTATTATTATTTTTCTGCCTCCGGAATTGAATAACAGATGTGTTTATGTTTTTCCAAATATAATGACACTATCACCGCTCATGGAAAGACGCAGGACTCTAAGGACGAGTCAAGCACGGACGAAGGACCGATTTGTATTCGGAACAGTCCGGAACAATCCGATACAGTGTCGGAATTAATGGGTCCGTGAAATTCCAGCTGGCGAACGATTGAGAGATGGCTCAGGATAAATGTTTCAACGGCGCGGCGGCCAGTTCAGCGGCTTACTCTCGGTTGACAGTGAGTTTATGCATTGCGCTCGGGCAAATTAAGCGATTTCGCGCAGGTATAACGTTACTTTGCACTATTGAATAGAGAATATATGCGGACGTTATCGCGCATCTTACGATCCCGGCCGCCATTCGTTACATCGAAGCGTCCCGCTTCACGTTCGGGCCGGTTACCGACTCAATGCAAGTAATCACGAGCAAATACATTCCTATGACGATCGTTGGCGCGTACCCATTTGTACAACTCGGTACCTTTAATTGGTCTGCGGTCGCACGCGGATTTGTGCGGGATAATGCATATGGATTTGCAGCCGGGAATTACATAGGCGAAACCGTCTTGTCGGCCGGGGCCGAGCTTCAATTAAGCCGCCATATCGGCCGATAATTTATATACCCTCCCTTGGCCCGGTTCACTCTTTTCCCTTGCGGTAGAGGAACAGGCATCGATTTATGGATTGCAGTCCTTGAACAACGATCAAAGAATACCCCAAATCGATTCGCCAGCGATGAAATTGATTCAAGTAACTTCGTTTTGGTGGAAAAATTAAAAATGCAAAAGTTTTAAGAATATGCAGTCATTTGTTACGTGGCTCTTGGGCTCCCGATTCAATGTGCATTCTTACAGAATTTTAACATTCGCCGAACGTTCCATGTCCCCCCAACGATAAGACGAAGACCGAGAAACGGAACGCAATTCGCAGTAACAAGATACTAAAAGTACTGGTGGAAATCTGGCTCGGCCACTAACGACACATTCCAACAAGTCGACGCGTACACCCATTGCGCGTGATTCGTCGTAACGATTGCACAAAGATCGGTCCGAGTGGGAGTATTTTATGAAGAAAACTTCATTACGGTGTCGCCGGAGGAATTATAATCGGGGCGCGCATATCGGGGCTCGATTGCGCAGGTTCGCCGGATAGCTGGCTTATGCCGGACATTAGCATAATCCGCGGAACTCCGCGGTCGGGCGCAGAAAATGTTCGATGCCGATTAGTTAATGGCAGCCGGGCAGTCATTATTCTCGCGCGGTCGTACGTTTCCAATCGTTAAAAGGCGCGCGCGTTAAAGTGCGAGCGTGCAATCTAACGGCGCGCGTGTATAAATTATTATTGTTCGACCAACGGGAAGGACCGATGGGCGGTCGCATATGGCGACACGTAGACGCCCATGTTTAGCGGTCAGAACCTTCGATCGGACTTTCATGCCTTCGCGCTCGCATACTCGCGCCGCGACGCACACGTCTATCCGTAAATTATCATCGGCGACAACTGTCATTCGAAATGGTGTTCGCCAAGCGGACACTGATTGTGGACGACGGCTGACGGTGGCGACGATTTTGCTTCGATAATTGTTTAACACTAGAACTAACGACGATTCCTACTCATATTTTCATTCAATTTGCCGGAACCGCACAAGTCAATCTGTTCGAACCTACAAAATGGAGAACAATTGATCATTTACCTATCCAAGTATTAGCTCAAAATAATTAAAAAAAAATAAAACGTTTCATGAGAGAAGAGTCATTAAGGTCACCCTTAATTTGATTGAATGGTAATTCTAGTGTTCAGGTTATTGGTGTGGGTAACAACAGACGGACATTGAATGTCTTGAAGATGCTGTTCATGTTTCTGGAGTACTTATGGTTTTTTTGTCTGCTTGTTTTCGTTTACCGGATACATTGTTAAAGAGCACCAAGGAAAGAAAAGTTCTTGTGAGAATTTATCGTAATAAGGTCGTATTGATTATACAGTAAGGCCTGTTTTTGTGCGGTTCTTTTCTATGCGATTTTATTTTTGTGCGATTTGTTTTGTGCGACTTTATTTTTGTGCGATTTGTTTTGTGCGATTTTTTTTTGTGCGGTATATGAATCTCAGCGGCGTTGGCACCAGTTTAATGATTCCTATCAGTGTACATATACATGTTGTGGACGAACCTTGACTACGAGGACTCCTTGACGACAATGTGTGTGCACTCCGCGAAACTCTGTTAATTTGTTTTAAACAATCTCCTGACAAAGTACAGTCAGTTACGTATACCATATATACTCGCTCGACGCGCGAACAGTATACGCTTGGTATTCGGAGTTTTATCTACGATGTTAAGAATGCGTAGTAATGTTGATGTACAGTTATAAAAACGCAATCATCCGCCCAACACAAACTGTAATACCCTCCGCTAATCCACTCATTAATACGCAACCCAACCGCGATTTTATTACCCCAAATCGTATCCCCAAACCCTTGGTCTCTTTTCTTTTCCATGCACGAAACTTATCCTCTCCTAATCCGCCCTGCACTGCAACCTCTCGTAATTATTTTTCCTATCCACTTTCAAGTCGTATTTGCCATGCAAATCATCACCTCTCTTCCTTAGTCTCAACACACTCTACAGCCCCGATTCAGTCGTCACAAAAATTGATAATCGATTTCATGGTCAAATAGTCAATCAATTGAAATCGCATCTTCAAGCGAGGGAAGCGAATTTGAACCAAGTCATCATAAGAAGATGCGCGTTTCGCATCACGACGAGTAGCAGTGCATGTGCATTTTGAAAACTTCTCCATGTATATAGTTCCAATGTAAAATAAAATGTTTTTAAAATAATGCCAGGTCTAATTTAATTATTTAAGTTGTTGGAAAGCATTTTCTCATCTATTTCGTAAATAGTTGATGTATTTTCGAAGTGCGACTTTTTTTATGCGGTCCCTATCCACCGCATAAAAAAATTTTTTTTTGTATATCGTACGCAGATACTTATTATATGTCAGTGTTAATCAAATTTTCGACTTTTTTTTTGTGCGATTTTTTTTATGCGGTCCCTATCCCCCGCACAAAAACAGGCCTTACTGTAATGAATCGTTTTTACCTATTTCATTACACATTTTCTTCTTCGGTTATGTTGTATTGTTTGTTATTCAAGTTTACTCAAAGGCTCCGTTCAAATCTTCATAAATAATCTGTATATATAATCGCTTAATTCGTTTATACGTCATCGTAACGGAAAGAAAGAAGGATACTGGTAAACTGTATTAAAATTGATTATGTATCATGTGCTTTAGCGGGCCGTCTGCACCTGCATTAACTCAGATCCAGTGCTTTCATTACAACCATGATATCTCCAATCAAATGTAGACTTAAATATTTAGTTAATCAGGCGGCGCATTGACCAGCGATGAATCCCTGCCTCAAAGCATACTATTCGTCTGATGAGAGTTAATTTTCGAAATTCCGGCGGTTTGCAACAGCTGCGCAGAGGGATGTGGGCTATATTACATCCGTGTGTGTTCCACGTCGTGCTTTTGGAAGTAATATGTCGAGATAGTTAGTCAGTCGGTCAACAAGCTAGTCAGTTAGAGACTCAATGGATTAGTTGGTAATGATCGTGAAGGTCCTTGCCCCGACAAGTGCATTGATAAATTGTTGTAAATGATGCTCGAAATCGCACCAGAGAATAAAGGTTTTACGTTAGATTAGGTACTAATTACATTAGATAATAGAGAGTTTATATGCGATAGTAATGATGTCATATTTATTTACCATTGACATAATTGAAAAATACTATGGTTTACGATATTTCAATATATAATGTATTGATGTAAGATACGGGTATTATGTCGTATAGTGATACGATTATTATTATTTGCACTTAATTGGTTAAAAGTTACAAATTGTACTATAAGTTCTGAGTGATTGGTCATTTAATTACAAAGCTTGAAGCAGTTTATCACTTGGATAAAACACGCTTGATTAACTTTGCTCGTAAAAATGTTTACGAACAATATTGACACTAATATAATTCTTATCCGATAGACATTTAACAAGCAACAAAGTATTCTTATATAATTATTTAGATTCAAAAGGAAATTAATTCCGTCAGAAGTTGTAATCAATCTGCCTTCCAGAGAGAATTTCTACGAAAATAATTTGCGTAAAAACCGTTCAAATTACACTAATTAAAAGTCGCGCACTAAGTGCTAATGGATATTTTACAAATTAATTTAATTTTTCATATTAAATATATGTGGCATATCGGTATACATCCTTTTAAAAAACATGTACATATACGAAGAGTGGACTTGTCATCGTGTTTATAACCAGTAAGATGAAAATTACGTGTAGGTAACATTATGCCAGAGTGTTGTATTATATTATACCAAGAAAAAGGATGTGAATATGGCGACGATATGATTACAAAGGATTATGACGCGATTGATTTAAAGGTTATCGAGTTCACCTTATTGACAATATCTTTAGAGATTGTTACAGCGTCTATAAAAGTGTTATTTCTCTACAACATTATTAGATTGGCGCAGAATTTAATGATGAATTCGGAGACCAGAGGTGCGCTATAAAGTGTAAACAGGTTTATTGGACAAAGTAATAAAGTTTCATATTGTTTTACGTTCCATTGAACGTAGTGCTTCTTTTTTTAGTAATGCAAAGGATTTTTATCGCATCTATCTTCCCACACAATGGTTTTAATAAAAGACATTGTTGCGTACCACACGCTTTTTTCTATAAAGGTTAACTAACCGTAAATTTACTGTCTTAAAAGAAACGTGGCTCAAGGCATTCCTTACAAAAACTTCTATGTATGGATCGGTCTCATTGTTCAAAACACGTACAACGAATACGCTAAGACCCCCTTCAATAAAACAGCCCTTCCTTGACCAGTCCCATACTCGGCAGTCATTACCTGACATATCCCAGATACACTAAAAACTCATCTATTCTCATCCTTCTGGAATGCACATGTTACTTGAGCCACCCAACCCTACCGAGGGTCAACCTCGTACCTTCACCCCTCTCCTTACTCTCTCCCTCGGTACTTGAGGAGTTTTCTTTAATTTTCCTACCGCCCACAAACGCGGACCTCTACCAATAAGAATATCGCAAAACCACCACCAAATCGTTAAGCTCCACCCATAATGTTTATTTATACCGCATACTCCCAGAGCGAGCGTCACTTACTTACAGACACTTACAGTCACTTTCAATCACTCTACTACACTACAGTCCACTACAATTATCAATACTCGTCTAGTCAGTTAGAACAACCATCACAAGTGTACACTTCCATCAAATCTTTATAACCTCTGTAAATTCTGTGTAAGATAGTGTAAATATACCATTTATCAAAAACCTTCAACACAATTAAAATACCTTCACTCCGAGAAATCGGACTGCGGGAAGTCGCGAGCTACGCGACGGTACATTTGGTCCTTCGAGCCGGATTCTCAAAAGTATCAACTGACATTTATCAAGAACGAGTAGATTCAAATCAAGTGACAGTGTCGTGGCATCTACATTCCATCAACAACAACAACGATCAAGGCAACTACCAAACGAGCGGTGAGACGAGCGAGCCAATCAAACAACACCGAAGGACTGCTTTTCGGTAAGCTCTGTAAGACAATCGCCAATTCTTTCCGGGCCACTTCCCTTTCTCACTCTGCCTAACCATGTCTCTTCCTACCATCACCGCACTCAAACGCCGACGTGGAGATATAAAGGCAAGAATTACCCGCTGTACAAATTATCTTTCGTCGGCTAGTTCTGCGCCAGACAGCGATTCCATTCAAATCAAGGTAGATGCATTAACGGAACATTTTAAAAACATTTACGCAATTCATGAAGAATTGGTACAACTAGAGCCTGAACAACACGAAACTCTTTCCAACGAGCTACATGCTCTGGAAGACGACTATCAAGCAGTCTTAATATTATCCAAAAAACTAATCCGCAAGGCTTCAATGGAGGCTTCAACCACCATATCAAATCATTGTCGAACAGAATCCCCAACAGTAACAACCATAGCACCGCGGATTAAATTGCCAGAAATATCCCTACCACGATTCGACGGCAGCTTCGAAAAATGGCATTCCTTCCGCGATCAGTTTATGGCAAGAATAGGCGAAAATGATAGCATTCCCACAGTCGACAAGTTGCAATACCTCCAAGCCTCACTGACCGGGAAGGCAGCACGCGCAATCGAGTCTATTGAGAATACAGCCGCTAATTACAAGGAGGCATGGGACATTCTAATCGCCAAATACGATAATTCGCGTAAGGCTATTCTGCAACATTGGCAGGTTCTATATTCAATTCCCAAATTACAACGAGACTCACCCGACGCTATTGACGAGCTGATAGATAAGATTCGACAACACATCCGTGCGATGAAAGGCTTAGGAGAACCGGTAGAGTCTTGGAACAGCAACCTGATATTTTTAATACTTAGTAAAATTAATAACAGTACGAGATTTCAATGGGAAACCACATTGCCAGATAGTAAAATGCCGCCATACACCGCATTGATAGACTTCTTAGAAAAACGTGGCAACTGCTCTGACAATACCCCCACCGAAGCAATCCACAAGGACTACAAGAAACCAGTACAGCACAACTTATCTCGTGCTAAAACCTTTATGACAACCACCGGTCGTACAGGCAATCTCAATAACAAACCAATTAAATATCCGTGTCCTATATGTAAGGAACAACATCGAATTTACCAATGTCAAAGGTTCCTCGCGCGTACAGTAGATGAACGACACCACGCCGTAGAACAGGCAATGCTATGCCCGAATTGTCTCGGAAAAGGCCATTCTCTAAAGGAATGCAGGGGTAGCACTTGCAGGGAATGTAATAAAAAACACCACACTTACCTCCACAAGATCGTACTCTCCAACGACAACGGGTCAGAAAAGACCACATGACTGACCGCTCATAAATCAAAGGTGCTTACGGCAAACATTTCAGTCGATGACATTCTACCTACGGCGGTGTTAAAGATCTTCGACAAAGAAAATCAACCCACATCATGCCGCGCTATTCTAGACACGGCTTCAACAACCAACTTTATCACCGACGAATTAGCATCAAAATTACAACTTTCAAAAACTACTTGCACCCTTCCCATCGAAGTTATCAGCGAACTGTCAACGGAGTCAACACACTCTGTGACGACCAAAATCCAATCTCGGTTAAACTCGTGGGAAAAAACAGCAAATTTTCTAACACTCCCATGTATTAACAATTCTATTCCTGACCAACCAATTGATAGGCATCTAATCGACATTCCTAAAAATATTGTTCTGGCTGATCCGGAGTTCCAAAAACCCGCACCAATTCATTTACTTCTGGGTGCCAGAACTACACTTTCCTTATTGTCGGTTGGTCAAATACAACGATCTTCAATACACCAAGACCTAATCTTTCAAAAAACCCTGTTAGGGTGGGTTTTGGCTGGACAATCAAAGCTTCAAACCAATGAAGCGAAAACAATATGCAATCTACTCAATATCCAACCAGACATAAATCGCTTCTGGGAACTTGAAGATTGCAACAACACTAAACACCTCTCATCTGAGGAATCTAATTGCGAATCACATTTTCGCAACCACACACATCGAAATCAAGAAGGAAGATACGTCATAGCTCTTCCATTCAACGAAAATATCAATCGCCTCGGCGAATCGCGTACAACAGCTATGAAACGACTCGACTATCTAACAAGACGTTTCAATAAAAATCCACTGTTCAAACAACAATATTCCGACATTATTAAGGAATATATCGAACTCGGCCACATGATCAAATTAAATAACGATCCAGGCGATGGCTTCTATCTTCCTCACCATGCTGTAACCAAAGAAGACAGTTTAACAACAAAAATCCGCGTCGTGTTTGACGGTTCTGCATTGAGCACGTCGGGAATATCTTTAAACGATACCCTGATGGTAGGTCCAACAATTCAAGACGATCTGTTTACGATTCTCTTGAGATTTCGGACATTTAAGTATGTCCTTACTGCTGACATTGAGAAAATGTATCGGCAATTCATAGTCCGTCCAGCAGATCAAAAATATCAAAAGATATTATGGAGAGAACTCGACAACTCCATTTCAACATACCAATTAACAAGAGTCACTTTCGGGCTTAGTTCGTCACCATATCTCGCCATCCGATGCTTACATCAACTAGCGGAAGACCAAGGATCCAGCCATCCTATAGCTTCAGCAATCATAACCAACGACCTATACGTAGACGATCTTTTGACTGGCGCAAACACTATCCCCGAACTCATACATCGCAGAGACGAAATCATCAGTCTACTCAAAACCGGAGGTCTCAATCTACGCCAATGCGCATCAAATTCAACCAAGGTATTGGCCGGCCTCCCAAACAGCGCCATCAATCTCAAGATTCAAGACAACGTCAATCACAACCCAACATTGAAGACGCTTGGAATTCATTGGAACTCAACACAGGACGCCATTATATACACAGTGAACAATATCGCAACAGACATTAAACCTACAAAACGCTCTATTTTTTCTATAATTTCCAGAATATTTGACCCTTTGGGTCTTTTGAATCCCACCATAGTAAAGATAAAGCTACTAATACAAGAACTGTGGAAGTTAAAATTAAATTGGGACGAATCTTTACCAGTTGATATAGCCACTGAATGGAACTCATACAAGAGCGAGTTATCGGTATTGAACGATTTAGCATTTCCACGTAGAATTCTACTCGATCATTTCACCGATGTTCAATTACACGGATTTTCCGACGCCAGTGAAAAGGCATACGGTGCATGCTTTTACATACGTACAGTTGACCGCGACAATCGAATTCAGGTAGTCTTATATTGCGCAAAATCAAGGGTCGCGCCAATCAAGACGGTTCAAACAATCCCAAGACTAGAACTATGTGCGGCAAATCTTCTCGCTCAACTTTACGAAGCACTGAAACGTGCTATAAACATAAACTTTTCGAAAACAATATTCTGGACCGACTCAATGATTGCTCTCCACTGGATCAGAACTCCACCACATCAACTCAAGACGTTCGTCGCAAATCGCGTTTCTTACATACAAAAACACTGTGATCCACAAAATTGGTCACATGTCCGATCCTGCGATAACCCAGCTGATTGCGTATCAAGAGGTCTTTCACCTTCGGCATTAATAGACTCTACTATCTGGCGAAGCGGACCGTCGTGGCTTTCCGGGGGAGAACATACCTGGCCCGAACAACAACTTCATCAAATGAGCGATTCGTCCGAAGTACGAAAACCAAAATGTTTCGTCACGAACGTAACTGACAATTCAATTCTGTCACGCTTCTCCTCATTTCTAAAACTACAACGTATAGTTGCACTCTGCCTACGTTTCAAAACTAAGTGTCGGACGAGATGGATCTCGATCGAAGAATTATCCCGCGCAACAAATACTATCCTTAGGCTGACCCAACACTCGATATTTTACGCAGAGATACAACAATTGAAGGAAGGAAAACCTATCGCATCGAAAAGCAAACTGCTGCCATTGAACCCATTTCTTGACGACAATCAAATTCTACGCGTCGGTGGCAGATTACACAATTCTAATCAATCCTATCAACAAAGGCACCCAATTATCCTTCCAAGGTCGCATCACATCACAAAATTGATAATCCACCAATATCATATCACGCAACTGCATGGAGGAATCCATGCCACATTGTACGCCATGAGACAAAAATATTGGCCCATCGATGGCCGTAATCAGATACGGCACATCATAAGATCTTGTGTTCGGTGCGCAAAGGTCAATCCACCACCTGTAAACTATCAAATGGGTACACTACCCCAAGCCCGAGTCTCTGAAGCAAGACCTTTTACAAATGTGGGAATTGATTATTGCGGTCCTTTTTACATAAAGGAGAAGCGATACAGGAACCGAAATCGCATCAAATCCTATGTTGCAATTTTCATCTGCCTTGCGGTCAAGGCTGTTCACATTGAAGTTGTTAGCGATCTAACGACTGAAGCATTCTTGGCTGCACTAAAAAGATTTACGTCACGAAGAGGCATGTGTTCAACAATTTACTCAGACAACGCAACTAATTTTGTCGGGGCAAACAATGAGCTAAAGGATCTACAAACACTGCTTACTTCCACCCAACATAACGAAACGGTGCAAAAACATTTATCGGCATGCAATATTGAGTGGAAATTCATTCCTCCACAATCACCGCATTTCGGTGGAATCTGGGAGGCCGCGGTAAAATCATTTAAGTATCATTTGCGTAGAGTAGCTGGCAATGAATTATTCACATTTGAAGAATTAAATACTCTTTGCACCGAAATAGAAGCAGTCCTAAACTCTAGACCCCTCACTCCATTATCACCACATCCTGAAGACCTGGCTGCCCTAACTCCTTCACATTTCCTTATTGGCGATATTCTTGCAAGCGTGCCGGAAGCAGATTTTTCAGAAACACCATCCAACCGTCTCAGCTCGTGGGAACATGTCCAAAAGGTCAAACGCGACTTTTGGACACGATGGCAGAAGGAATACATAAACGAATTAAACATCCGTCGAAAATGGACTGCAGGGACGCACCCAATCAAGGAAGATTCAATTGTCATCCTGCGAGATGACAATCTTCCACCACTACAATGGCGCCTCGGACGAGTCACAAAGGTCTACCCCGGAAAAGATGACATCATTCGCACCGTACAAGTGCAAACCGCATCAGGCTTATTCGACAGAAGCGTTAAAAAACTAGCACCATTACCAGTGACCCTTAATTAATTACATGAATATCGATTTGTATCAATTGCCCTATTCTGTTCATTCGAATTTTGAGAACACACATTCTCAACCGGGGGAGTATGTTGCGTACCACACGCTTTTTTCTATAAAGGTTAACTAACCGTAAATTTACTGTCTTAAAAGAAACGTGGCTCAAGGCATTCCTTACAAAAACTTCTATGTATGGATCGGTCTCATTGTTCAAAACACGTACAACGAATACGCTAAGACCCCCTTCAATAAAACAGCCCTTCCTTGACCAGTCCCATACTCGGCAGTCATTACCTGACATATCCCAGATACACTAAAAACTCATCTATTCTCATCCTTCTGGAATGCACATGTTACTTGAGCCACCCAACCCTACCGAGGGTCAACCTCGTACCTTCACCCCTCTCCTTACTCTCTCCCTCGGTACTTGAGGAGTTTTCTTTAATTTTCCTACCGCCCACAAACGCGGACCTCTACCAATAAGAATATCGCAAAACCACCACCAAATCGTTAAGCTCCACCCATAATGTTTATTTATACCGCATACTCCCAGAGCGAGCGTCACTTACTTACAGACACTTACAGTCACTTTCAATCACTCTACTACACTACAGTCCACTACAATTATCAATACTCGTCTAGTCAGTTAGAACAACCATCACAAGTGTACACTTCCATCAAATCTTTATAACCTCTGTAAATTCTGTGTAAGATAGTGTAAATATACCATTTATCAAAAACCTTCAACACAATTAAAATACCTTCACTCCGAGAAATCGGACTGCGGGAAGTCGCGAGCTACGCGACGGTACAGACATTGTTATTTAGGAAAGTAATATCAAAGTACGTGTTTCAGGAAATGATAAATCACAATATGTGCTGTATATAATAAACTGTTAAATTATTTTGCTCATAGGGCAACGTTTCAATATCAGAAACAGGGATATGTAACAGTCAAAAAGTGTACATTTATTTTTCCGATTACTGTAACGCTCAGTTTTCCAACACTTCAATAGTTTTCAAAATCTGAAAGCTTTTGTGGTGGAAGAATTTTCTGTAATACAACTTTTCGCACTTGATTTATTTGCTTCTTTTTTTATGCAGAAGGCACAGGAATGCTTAGATGCTCACTATTTCATACTACTCGTGAAAAATGATGTTAACCGTTTTCTGTTCTTAAAAAAATTACGGATTGGCAGAATCTCTGAATGGATGATTTAAATCGAATAACATTGCTGACAATGTCTAGTCAATGTGTAATTTTTCAAGATGTAATGAGTAAAGAGCTATCTTTAAAATCCGGGAAGGATAGACATAGAGATGCAACATGTTCTGTTATCGATTCCAGATATATCACAAGCCGTATTATGCCATACTACATATTCATTTGTATATGAAAGTCATAATTAGCGGTGTAATAATTTTCTTTCATTGAAAGCGTAGATAAAATAACGCTTGTTAACATTTCTTTCCAAAAACAACACGCAGATATATCACACTTTTCAGTCAAGTACAAAATTAAAATATTTCATTCCAAACGTCTCCGCGCGAAACATTCACTACGGGAAAAAATAATGAGTGGTCTGTACAAAAACATTGGCGTTTTAGGCAAAAAAGGCATTAATGAACTGTACGCGTTACATTCATTGCGACCAACAGTTCGTTTCAGGATCCATTATATATCTTAATAAAGCAGCTCTTTTTTTACCGTATAAAGTCGTTAAAAAAACGCAATTCTTCACGAGCGCAGCTGACATATCTCTATTGTGAGATAAAATTGGAGCGTGGCATTTAGATTTTCAGAGCGATGATGGGAGGGTCGTGAAAATTACGTTGAACGCACGGTCGAGGAGTACAGAATGCGAGGGTGTAAGGATACCGATGATGATTAATACTTCCTGCGGAGGAATATGATTTATGCCGTCATTAGAACCGTCGTTGTGGACCTTCTGTACGTGGGTGCTGTATAATGATTGCTACCATATACTTCATACGATACCGGTCGCTTTCCATGCTTTCCCGCGAGCAACGTATACACAATGTTTTATATCGGAGGAGTTGATAATCGTCATTACAGGATGTTGATCGATGCAGCAGGTTCTTATTGACTCTTTGGAATACTTGACAGTGCTACAGTGTAATATTTTCTTGGTCATTGTATTAGTAGTTCACCTTGGTACTTTAATGGGTGTGATAAACAAGCATTTGTCTGAAGATGCAAGAAGTTTTATTGCTTTAGAAGTCTAATATATCACGAACGGTAAAAGAACAATAGTGATTTCGAAGTAAAATGGTGCAAAGCTCACGCTATTAAGAAGAATCGGCTTATTACAGGAATTTACTAACGCATGAATCAAAAAAGAAGAATTCCTAGTAATGTCAATATAATATTTGTTCAAATACACATATTATATCGCATTATCCGCAACAAAAAGCTCAGACCAGGTACCGAATAGTTACGGAACTTCTCACGTTTCAACTCTGAATAATCCAAACGACTGTATGGGCAATGCATTCGGAGAATTCCAACATTTTCGATAACTTTTTCCTCTTAATCCTCTGCACACATCCACGAATTCATTTTCCGGGCCGCAAACAGAAACGTGCAACGACTTGAAAAGCGGAAATCTTAAAACATGAAGAACGGGAGCGATACTGCGGAGTCTCCGTTCTCCGTAATAAACAGTCAGTAATATCTATCCAATCTGTAGAGATACGTTCAGGATTCCGTAGCAACGTATGTTCAAATCCGGGAGCACCGGTGTGCTCAGTAATATGTGCCGAGTAATATGTGTCGAGCAAAGAACACACAGGCCCGCCGCTCGCCATTCGTTCGGCGCGTCATAGAGAGCGTTTAATTGAATTTTCGCGAACACGCATCGCAGGAAACGATAGTGCGAATCCGATGATCGCAATATTCATAAACATCGCTGATCGAGGGATCGGCCGTCCATCGATCGGAGGCACGCCCGGGCGTGAACGAAAGCAGTATCGCTTTTCTCTTTGCAAACCTGCCGTCGGTCCCGTAATTGAATTTCTGCCGACTGTGTCTCGTAGATTAGCCGAGCTCGTGCTCGATGATCGCGATGTTCATAAACACTTAACATCTGTACAGTGCTGGCCGTGCCGGCCGTCACGTCATTCGGCCGTATTTACTAAATGGGCGTGTTGCGGTCTTGTCGATTTGCACTCGACGATTACAGTGTTCATAAATATGTCTATACGCTCATTTGGCACTGCGTAGTTGCGGAGCATGAGTGTACATTGAGGCGATACGCTTCTCGTTTGTTAAGCGTTCGACTAACGTGACGGGAATATGCTCGGAGATGAAGTGATGATGTGAAGCGATGAGTGCATACGGAAAGATGGAGGCAGGACGTTTCGTCAGATTCGGAGAATTTCAAGTACAGCTTATTGACTTGCGTTCTTCGACTACTGAGAAATGTTATTGCCTTACTCTCGAGTACAATGACCGACTTCACAGCGTGTGGTCGTATCCTTATGATTATGTTGCCGGATAATTCAGTGAGACGTGTACAAATCAACACTTACCGACTATATTTCGTTATCCATACTGTAAAATAACATTGCAACATTTAAGACCCATAAGTTTTGAACCTTAAATCACGGTATAAATGTCACAAACATCGTTCATAGTCTTTCCTTCTTTGCGCAAATAAAGCAACGCGGAAAGGTTTTCTAACCGACAAAGTAATGCAAAGCAGGACGAGAATGAGACCCATTGCCGCATTTCCCAAGTTTTCCACCGTATCACTGTATTGTTAAACTCTCACTGGAAGTCGTCGCAGTCCAACCTTCGCACGGAGGCTCGATTTTGTGCCGCACAGGAGTGAAAATGGTAAGCGCCATTACGTTCTAATCACCGAAAGTAATAAGGGCCACCCATAGTTCGTTTGATGCGGCGAAATAGATATGCATTAATTGGACGTCGGAACGGATCTCTGCTGATTACCTATTACCGGTAATTATATGTTAACCGCGTATGCAGGCCCGACTCAAGGCTCGATGCCTGAAACCTGTTCCCCTACTTCGGGCTCACATTGAATCGAATATCTCGCTCGCACACGCGCACACACGTACGCCCGCACACACGGCGTACGCGAACTGGATTCACGCCTTCTAACCTTTCGCTACCGGGGTGCAGAGTCGTAAATAATTGGCGCGCTTTATAGTGTATCGCGCATTATGTCGACCCTCTAATTACGCTTGTTTCGCCAGTTCTGTAGTTTCTCTCCCGCTCGCAACTCGCCACTTCGATGGCATGTCCGA
Organism: Anoplius nigerrimus; assembly: GCA_914767735.1. NCBI lineage: Eukaryota > Metazoa > Arthropoda > Insecta > Hymenoptera > Pompilidae > Anoplius > Anoplius nigerrimus. The sequence continues at coordinate 16,991,727 of OU612085.1, read as the reverse complement.
AAATGGCTGAGAACGATGCTCTTCTCGAGCAATGCACTCCTTAATTGCATCTGCGCGAATTAAACTGATTTCCGTCACTTTCCGATGGAAAATGATGAATATCAGCGAATTAAGAGGACAGAGCGAAATGGTACAAAAAAGAATGACGTATTTCATTTTTCACCTAGGTAGCTACTTCTGATTATAAAATTTATTTTAATCAACGCCTCAAGAATCGTACGCGTAATATGCCAGTATAAAAAGAATCAAAAGATTCCCGATCATTCAATAAAAGTCGGTTCAAGTATCAAAAGCTTTTCGGAAAGAGTTTTGTCCGCAAAATTCGTAGAAAGAAATGCCTCGGAGAAGATTCGGACCTTCCGACTTTGAGCTACCGTTTGGTCGGAGTCGTAAATAACGGCGTTGATTTATAGTGTCGCACATTATGTCAGACCTTCGGCCGTGGCCGTTTCGTCGATCCCGTCTCGTATTTCAATTCTCAGTTTGGCGCACAGGAACGATTCCTAGCTTGGGGGCATCCGGCGGGGTAATTCATTGGGACTGTCGGGCGAGCGGTCGTTTCGGCCGTATCCTTTAACGGGACCTTGACCAATACCGGGGCCGGAACAAATATTCCGCGATTACACCTTTCGTCGGGTCGACCGTAATGATCGCTTTACGCTCCGCCGCTCGAGAGGGGAGGCGAAAAAACAAGGGGAGCGAAGGAATTGTAACACGATCCGTTTGGATGCGGCCCGGAGGCCGGGAGGAAACTTCATTTTCTCTTAGCCGCCGAAGCGCAGGATACGTTTCGCGCACGGTTCAATTTTGTCCGACTTGGGGCAAGCTGGTAAAAAGCATTTAATCGCAGCGCGCTTAATCGCGCCACGCTGATTGCTGCCGATCTTACCTAGAAGCCGGCCGAACGGGAAAACCTCGTACTAATTAGCGCCTTTAAGTGCGCCGCGCCGTTTCGTACGCGAATGCAATTTATATATTTATTATTGATATGTCAAACCGGTCGCGGAGTGTGTAGCGAGTCGGAGAGATGCTTAGGGTTATTGATATCATCTTTTTTGGAGCAGAGTTGTACGTGCGTGGATACTTCGAGTGCGGAAGTCAAAAGTGCACCTAAACTGATTGGAAATCTCAGAAAAAGCGGCATTCGTGATTCGCAATTCCATCAGTATCAAATCGATGTTTCTCTGATTTTTTGTTGGTTTTTGCTCTGTGTAAAAATCTGAAAAAATTGGAAAATGTGTGCGCCATTAGCAAATGTAGCTCTGACTTTCTTCAATTTTTTTTTATCCATTAAATTGCAAGAAAATTATGGTTGAATCTGCCATTACATTTTACACTTTCTCATCGACTCACAGTCGGGACGCGAAGTTAAAAATTCGCACAAATATATTTTTCATAATCAATTCAATCGGTTTACTGGCACTTTTGACCACTTTATTCGGCTTTTTCCTTATTACGAGATTGGAGTCGACACTGTTGATTATTCGACTCCGATGATCTGCGGCGCTTCTGAAGATTAATTATATGCTCATTCCTTGGCGCGTGGAAATTCCAGTGACGCAAAGTTCAATGGCGGAAAAGTGGACGAGTGAGCAGATGAATAACTCGATCTGTCACCCGCCGAGATGTGCGTCTCTGATTAATTTGCGCGTGTCGCGCTGATGGCCACGCAATTAGACGCGTTTCATTAAATAATATATTTAATAACGAGCAATCATAACATACGTCATCGTACTTCCGACGCTCACGGCTCGGATTTACGTCACTGCCTGTGGCGCGAGGAGAATTGATGAGCGGCGAACAATTTCGTCGATAGAAGTCGTCATTACAATATCGTAAATAAACATCGGGGCACATTATGTCGAATGTACGCTGGCGTTTTCGTCCGTTTGCTTTCCTATTTCAATTTGCCCCTATCTTGGGGATCTCGGGAGCGACTCTAGCTTCGGGGTATCCGCCGGATAATTCATCGGGACACTCGTCGGAGAAGTTGTTTCGAGCGTGCTCTTAACGGAACGTGAGTAATGTCCGGCAAGTACCAATATTTCTTGTCGGTGGCTGTCGTTGGCTCCGCAATAACGATTATTTTAATTCTTTTTCCCCTCCCGTGTTCGCGGCTGGAACCAGCTCGCAGCGAACACAACTGCCGTTGCCTGCACGCTCGCTTGCTTGCCGCCATTGCCGTTGCTGGCCGCCGTGGGTGCAGAGTAGTACTGGAAAACTAAGTTGATCGGTTTGGCGAAGGGGGACAGTCGGCGTGTTATGATTTATTGCGCGCAACATGCGAAAGGTATTCGCTTGCTAATGAGAAGCGCTTCATTAGATACTATCCATATCGATCCCGGTCGCCAGTCGTAAATCACTGGCTAGCTGCCATTGCGGCGTGTACGATAATCGAATTCAAGTTAATCTCAATTAATTGTACATCGGGCCGAGTCGGCCTGCCGCGTTGCAAAATTGTCACGGTAATTTCGAGCGGTGCGAATGAATTTCGTCCCACCCCTCCTTTTTTCACGCGTTGTCAGGCATAGAGCTTCGGGCAACAATAGCGATTGCCTGCCTCGAGGATCTGCCTCAGCAGCGTTCACTTTCGGGCGTCGATATTACATTTAACACGCGCATCGCAGATGGGACAAGCGTCAACAAGGGTGTAAAATTTGATGTCGCGCTGGCTGGCAGAAGGGAGAACGCTCGAATGGAACAAGGCGTGCGATTAGATCGTTATCGGTATCGATTCGCGTTTATCATCGAACAGCATCACGCGCGCGCGCGCGCGTGCGTGCACGCATACGGGGCTTTCCTATCTCTAATCAAATTTACTTATAATATTCTGCCGATTAAGGCGAGATACGCTTTGACGGGAAATGCGCATTTGGCAAACGGCGGAGTTTCATTTATTTTGTCAAAATCTGATTAGATTCTAAAGATACTGAGGCTTGTTGATTAAGCTTGTTATTTTAGGTGCTTGTTTATTATATGTCAGGCTTTATTATAGAAATAGTTGAAGTGTACAGAGTTTTAATGAACCGGATGAGCAGACAGGATGTTACTTTGCCACTTGTGCATTTTCGTATTTAGTCAGAAGTAATAATATTTCTTTATTTTTAACGATAGCACATGCGTATTTAGGCTGCTGTGTCGCAATGGCCGCTAAAAGTCTTTTACTGGTTCCTTTTGCTGTTTTTAATAGTATATACCTAATGTTGAGAGTTGCAACTACGAATTACTCTTTCGTTTTCAGTATCGTCAATGATTAAACGATTTGACGATCTTGAATCACTTTGATTCAAGAAACGGTAGATAATAGTAAAAATCTTATAAACGAATGATGCAATATGAATGAAGTTGCTCTTGTTGACCTCTAAGAACATTTGATGTACCGTCATCAGTGACGTTTCTGATTTTGTTGCGGCAAACTTGTTCTAACTATCAATTACATTTCATGTAACTAACGATTACATGGTATTGCATAATAACGGAAAAAAACACTCAAATTCACCGATAGACAACAAAATCAATGCTGAATTATCATTTCTTACTTCCATGAAATCATAAACACATGTTATCTGCATATGTTGAAATAAATAGAAATGAACGGAATTGCACACGAACACTTTATTCATGTGCGTGTATTATCTCCTTGAAGGCGTCATTTACTTTTTATCTTAAATTAAGTCGCATAGGTGAAACGGTTCAAGCAATATAACGCTTTATTGCGATCGTCTTTCCGATAGAATCATGAAGTATTAATTTAACATGTGTCGACAGTTACAAACATAGGTCACTCTAAGCAAGTGCAATGTAATGCTTATGTTTATCAGTTGATTGATCATACGTATTTAAAATGCTTTGTGTTGGAACGTGCTTTTTCGCCTGCCTGATAAATCTTAGATTTTCCTAGTAGTTCTACGATAGCATTTTGGTCCGCCATGCCTGCGTCAGATATCATCTAGCACATAATAACGAAGAGTAATCTTTAAAAAATTGCATATTTGCGCCCCGTGATCACTCTAAACGCTAATGACGCATACGCTTGTAGATAGACACTGTTTGTTAAAAGTCACGCGACATGATGTATGCCCTCGTTGCACATTACAAAGCCACGATGATCGAGCTTGAAGCGCGTGATAATATTCCGTGAAAAATCAATACGTTCATTCAGGAGGTAGCCTCGATTATATGGCGTGTGCATTTTTCATACATTGTCGCGACCCGGGATGCTTAACAATTTGCATCTTTGCGTCATCTGATCAATGTAAATGCTTACAACGCATACACTTTTCGATAGATGCAGCTGACTGAGCGAAACACGACGTATATCGTGATTGTGCATTAAGTTATTCGACGAAATCTCTTCGATTGACTCAACTCACGCAATTTCAGCAGCTTGTTACGGCACAAGCTTGTTTATTAAACAAATTGAAGCTTTGCGCGTCGTGATCGTCGTAAACGTCAGTAAATAAGTATAGATGGATTTCATTATATAGATGAATGGTATTATAGCGCTGTAATTGCCAAGCGCGTATAATATTTTGTGGAAATTCAATACGTTCGTTCACGAGGCGTCTTCGATTGAGATAGCTTGTGCTTTTTCAGTACATTGTCGCGGCACGGGCGTAATGTCAGAGATTACTCTTCCAGTTTGGATGCGTGAAGGCAGATAACGGTTAAAGATGCCGCTCCTTCAGGTATCGCGCCTGATAAAATCGTATCTTTCATGGCGCGGCGTTTCGTGTTCGTCGCGATTTTGCCACGATTAGGAGTGAAATTATATGCGCGATAAGATTGTCGCGGTTCAGATACAATTTACAGGGATGATTGCCAAGTCGATGTACTGCGCTGGGATCGAACTGATAGCGAGTGGCTAACGACGAACCGGTTTCCAATGGTTGTTAAGGTGGAAACAATCCACGGAAGGGAATATTGGGCTTATTACGATGAAAAACATTCGGACTCGGCAAGATACTGTTCGTTTTGATCTTTGAAGCTTCAATGTGCAGCGAATAAATATGTAAGACACAACATGAACTTTGACTTTTGTCACGCGATAAAAATATTCAAACAAAACGCAAAAAGAATATCGCGTATCGAGTACGAAGTTATAGGAAGCGATAATTCAGTCGTGGTTCACTTGGTTTCTTAAACATCGTGTATGCTTCAGAAAAGCTGTCGTCCGTAAATTCGATTAAACAAAAGCACATTGTATACATAATTACGGTATTGAATCTTTTAAATTCCTTTTTTATGTTGTTAGTCGCATTCAGTGAAATGATCATTTCCTGCTAAATGTGGAGTTAAACTTGACGAAAGAGTGGATGATTGACTCGATTTTAATCAGGCATTAGGCAGCTAGAGTCGGGGTTGCATCACGAAATTAACAGCTGGGCTAATATCATTGCCCGGCAAGCCTGAAATGACTGAACATTATGCATTAGTGCCAATTATGCATTGTGCCCTCTTCCCGCTGCACCCTTCATTCATCTCTCTCCCGCTGTCTCTTCCTCTTTCTCTCTCTCTCTCTCTCTCTCTCTCTCTCTCTCTCTCTTTCTCTTCCTCTCTCAGTTGCTCCCGCTGCATCGGTTTATATACACATACACAGACCACCCTATACGTTCACGGTATACACACGGTGTTTCGTAAATCATGATGGAAGCATAGGCAGGCTAATGTTTCATGCTGTGCAAACTGAAATTGTCATAAAAGTGGAGAATAATTGTCTAGACATGTCAAAATAAATATTGATTGTATAAAAGCAAGATATTTGAAATATATGCAGTGGTATATGAAACGCAAATAACTAGAAGTGTTACAGAGATTTATTGTGTTAAATACCCCTTGCATAGAATACACAAGAGGCATTGTATAGTTACATTCTACCTCTAGATAGCCCTTGTTATTTGATTGGATGTACTTACTTGAGTTTTCGATTACTCATCGAACCTTCTCTATGGAGATCTCTACGCAATTATCATTCAAAACCAAAAGTACATATAAAAATGCATTGCATTGTGTTTCCTTATTCCTCGATCATATGTTAAGTCACAAAGATCGTCAGATGCCACAATTAGCGCATTTGCGTGGCGAATAAATACGTATATGGATCCGCCACATAGGGGGTCAAAGGGCTGCGACCTAGATCGCTGTGGATTACGAAGATCGTTTATGGTATCGAACGGCCGAAAATTACATCTCTGACGATTCGTCGGCGGTCAGTGAAGCCACGGAATCGTTCGCGAGCGCAGTTCCGAGAATCAACGAGCGTGGCTAATGATCGGACGATATTAAACTTATCCGGCACGAAGCTCAGAATCGTGCGCGCTGCCTCCTTCTTTTTCGCGGCTCGCGATTATATCATTCGGCCGGTCGCTCGGTTGGGCATTTAAAGGCGAAAAACCTTTCGAGGAGGCGGTCGGCTACAGGATCAGGCTAATTTGCCGAACTGCCCGCTCAATTTTCTCGCGGAAATTGCCCATCAGGCAACTTTGTGTTTATTATCCATCGAATATAAGGAAAGTTAGTTACGTCGAGCGTAGCTATGGGTAATTCGTGAAACTGAGTTTGCGAGTACTGTGCCGGCCGAATAAGCTAGCTTTAACATTGAAGCGCAATGGCAGTCGGCGGTTATTTACAGCGAACGATGTATGAATAACGGTTAAAAGGGCTGATAATTAAGTTTTTCGGCAGAGTTAAATCTTTGCCCGTGGAGGGACGGAGTGATGTAATGCGAACGTTTCAATGTTCTCATTCCCAAAGGAGCCTGGCTACTTGTACGAGGGATTTGAGAGATAATTCAGGCGCTTTAGGTATTATGCCGTGGCACAGGGGTTTACGTGTACCTGGCTTCACACATATAATATCACGTGTAACGTGTTACGTGCTTGATATTAAGCTACTTTCGGATAGCTTATCGAAGTCGGTACTAACTTCGGTAAAAGTTGCTTCGTAACAACCGCTTCTCACGGCGTACATGTATGTACGATGTAGTTCCATTCCTTCGTGTAGAAACGTTTTACGTGCTATAACGTCAGAGTTTCTTGGCACCAGTGATTCGAAAGCTGCCTTGTACGGCCTCGTAATTGAGCAACGGCCGATGATATTTGAGCTTCGTCGGATAAATATTCCTTTTTTGCCGCATTACTTTGTCTGCTTCGCGAGATTCTGACTGTAAGCTGCCAATAGAAGGAGCTAGACTGTAATCGATGCACTCCAAATTCTGGATTATGCATTCGTCATCCCGTAGAATTGCATTTAATAACATGAAAAGCTATCATAAGCAAAAGGTGTGAATAAAAATGCCAATTGCAGAATGAACGTGTCACGTTATTGAACACTTGGTGCAATATCAAATACTACGTTACCTCATTGTAAGAAACATGGGATCGTAATGTAAAGCGTTATCATAGTCCAATAATATGAATCATTTAAGATACTTCGCTTAATGTGCAAACGCATTAAAGGATTTACATTGATCGTTTAAAATTGCAGATCTTTGGAAAATATGGCCCACGCGGTATACGTCAGCACGTCGTTTTACATTTTGTATATATCTATATTTTGTTTCAACCCTGTGTTTAAATTGTTTGGTTAAAATCGGTTAGCCCTTTTTTTTGGTTGAAAATTCATTTTTATTCAGTCGAACGAATTCGGCACCACTCGCAAGTGAGAGTCCGTCACGGGTAGACGAAAAAGTAACAAGTGAGAATGGTGATTTGATAAAAGACAGAACTTGTTCCGTGTCCACATCAAAAAATGGTTCAATAACTTTAAACTACAATAAAGAAGTAAGTGTTTCTGGTAATTTATTGGTATTCTTATCTGTACATTTTATTTTGTTTCATTTTCTGTATTAAGTTTGTTTATTTTATTTTATTTTATTTTTATTCTATTGTTATTTATCCATAGCATGCTAGCGATATATCATTATGACTTAAATTTTATTATATACAACATTTTGTAGACTCCTGAAGAGGACACCGAAAGGTGTTGAAACATGTAGAGAAACAATCGACTGAATAAAAATGAATTTTCAACCAAAAAAAAGGGCTAACCGATTTTAACCAAACAAAGTCGTTTTACATTTACAGCAGAACATTCGAGCCATTATCGCGATACGAATGGTCTGTTCTCGATTTGTCTGAATTTAATAGCGACCGCGTGCCGCTCAATTTTCAAATTCCCGATTTATTCACCGTCCACCGCAAGAATGCACATCGAATTGCGGATTCTTTAATCTTTATGACATATGCGGTCGGGTAGCAGCGTTGTAAATGTGATAGTGGGACGTGTCCCGGATAGAGGCGGGATGAAATTGACAGGGAGGAAGAGGCGGTGTGTTGCTCATGAGCGATATCCAGTTTCCAGTGTTATTTCAACAGAAAATTGAGCAATTACTCGATATTGCGTGAGAGAGGGACGTCTATAAGAGAAATGGTCGTTGCTGCCAGCCGATTCTACTGTATATAACCCAATGGAATACCTCAACCGACATGCTTGTTGCCAGGTTGTATTCTGTAAACTTACGAGCATCTTATGTATACGTGCATATGCTGGTGCGTACGATTACGTAATATGAGTACGAATTTCTGCTCATGTTATACGTTTAGATACATTATGTATGTTAGGGGTGTGACATACCATTTAGGACCTTATTTCTTATAGGATCAGGAGAAGTAAATAATTATTAAACGGTAGTTTGAACGATCCAAGTACTGAGACTGACATCTAAGCAACTCTATATACCAGTGTGTCTTATTATGTTGAATTACTGTCCGTTTCGTGTTACATACCCTTAAGGCTTATAAGTTTTTTTCTTTAATCGTCTACATTATGGGTCCCTTTTAATTCGTGTGCAACTATATAGCCGTGTATAGTGGGATAATGATATATTCCGGAAATTGATAGAGTTGTTTGTTCAGAGCTTTAAGTTTTAGGGTATCTGTATAGAGGTAGTAGAGATCAAAGTAAAAGTTTATGAGTATAAGCATTACTTTCTGCTCTTTACAGTTGGCATGTTCTTTCACTAATCTCTGTTTTTACTAATAGCACCACACATTGCAAACAATCTATGTTCTATGCCTAAATCATATGCCATTTAATTGATCGTCTTTCGGTGAGAACAAGTGGAAGAATCGGTGAAAACTATTATTTCAAAACAGTTAACCGGTAACAGTTGCCCATTGTGTTAAGTTATATTGTGAAAAACACAGATTGTTGTAAATAATCGTAAGAGTAACATAAACTTGAACGAATTTATCTATTTTAACTACTTTAGTGTCACGTTTACCTATAAAAAAATAATCCACCACACCACATTGTATTGGGTATACTTTGCATATATGTAAACGTCTTATGCGATATTACGTCGTCGTATACTTATAAACTAATGCTGGTAGGTGCGCCTTCATGAATGCCAGCCCGCGGAAAATTAAATCATTATCTGGAAGCTACGAGCAAATTGCGCGGAGGCACGCTTAGAGAGAAGACTCCTCCTCTCCCTCCTACGATCTCACCACCTTATTCCTCGTATAGTCGCCTTCGTAAGCCCCCTTTTGTTCTCCATTCCTCATTCTCCCTCTGCGCAACGCATCGCGCCTTTCAGTCTTTCTGCCCTCCCATCACTGTCTTCCATTTGCCTTCTTTACAGCGGCCAGAAGTTCGCTTCAGCGACTTTCTCATCACATTTCGCCCATCAGAATTTTCTGCTTTGACTCCGATTTGCGTACAGTATCAGATGGATGCAATAACGAATTTGCGGAGTTACCCTGGCTATAAATTTTGAAAGTGCCGATTTGCGAACCGTATCAGCGGCTTGCCAAAGGTGCGCGGAATAATTGATAAACTGACATGTTCGACGATATCGGGCCGATCGATAGAAACTAATAGCGATGCAATTTGTAGTGCCTGCATGTAACGTCATAGTGTAATTTCATTTCGGGCTTATTGGCAATATAGCTGAATGTTAGCCGCGTACGGTTACATTATTGCGCTCTATGTGGCGCATATATTGATATCGCGCATGGCATCTCGATATTTTGGCACCGGGCTCGCTTCATGTCATAAACAAACCTGGAGAAAAGTCGTTTAAAAATTATACTGGACGCCGAGAAAGCAACATTCGATAACCGAGTGGATTCGATAATTGCCCAACAAGGCGGCCAGATGTCATTAGTTACCTCCTATATACTATGTGTTCGATACTGTTTATCACAGTGTAATCAGAAAACATAACAATCATTAGTATACTGTCTATGCACACTGCTAGAAATGTGTCGGTAATCAAAAGAAGACCGAATCAAAATAATTAAAAAATTATTTCATTACAGTAACCGAAGTAGAACAAAACAAATAAGCACTCAAACCTTCCAAACTCGAACAAGAAAGACTTCAGATAACATAATAAGGATACACAAAGTAAGATTTACTTCAAAACCAATCCCCTGGTTCGAAACTGAACCTGAAATGAACATTCGAAAATGTATGACATGTCAGTGGCTAGCAAACTCGTGAATTTTAGGCCTTTCATATCGGGAACTTTCAATCGTAAGGCCGACTGGAAAGTTTGTGCACGATCACTTGCCTGCTCGCGGACAAGGCGTAACTAACAATAAGGAGATATATGATCCTGATTGCACGGTATGCACCGCTACTTGACATATAATAATTTAGTTAGCACGGAGAATCCCTCGGCTTACTCGGCTGCCACCACATACCGTGCTAATGCATTGACAACTGTTAACAGCCAAGATCTTATCTGCCCAGTTGGGCCAGCGTGCAGTCTGCATTGCTACGAGCGAGCTAACTACGCGCCGTTTATAAGCAGACTTGACACTGCGTCAAATCGTTTGCACAGAATATGTGCGTAAGTTGCATCGCGAAACGTTTCTGTTACGCGAATCATTGGAGTAAATGACTAACAGGATGAGAATTGTCGTACGCAGCTGATGACGTTTAAGATTGCATGTAAGCGCTTATCCCGATGACATGAGGCAATACGGATAACATTTGCATGTTCAACACTGTTGCCACCTGCAGATCGTTTAGCGATATAAATTATAACCGTTCGCTGTTACAATTAAAAAATTTCATTACACAGATTCTCTGGAATCTAATCACGGTTCATCACTTATCAAATCAAAGATACCGTCAAAATTACTTTTTATCAACATCGGCGAACCATAATAGAAATTCTAATACCAAAATAGCTGAAAGCTGCATCGTGAAGCTTGCGAAATCGATTTGCTGGGTGTTCCTTGAATCTTTGCAAGTGTTACGTAACGGAAGGCTGAAGTGTAAAACTCACCAGACCGTCGCAGGCGGATAAAGCGACCAGGGAATTCGGATGGTCCTGAATGAATCCACGATAATGACATTTGCCCGCGCGACTTTTCGGCGAGCTGCGAACGTGTATGTCACGTTTCCGCCTTTCCACTACCATCCCGGGACCGATGAAGCTGTCGACCGCCCTCAGTTGTATGTGATACTCAATCCCTGCCACTGGTAGTCGGTAGTGTACCACTGGGCCTTCTTGGTCGTGATGGTGGGTCACGTTGTGCGATATCAGGTCGCCCTCGTAGGTCACTTTACGTGGTATTACGATCTCGTGCCTATGTATGTGCTTCGGCGGGGTGTACATCCCTGGAATTCAAGAAAAATAGCGATGCAATTTAACGATGTTGGAGGCACGCGATGCACTAATTTACAAAGGGCAACGCGATTTTTCCATTGTGTTTCTAACGCAATTGCGGCAGGGATTGCGGAGGTACACATCGCCGCTATTCCTGCGATACGTAAGGTGTATCGAAGTTAATATTGTCTGTGAACAATGATACGTTGATCTTTTTGTGTGGGTGTATCATCTCGCATGGGCAAGAAAGTTGTTCTTCCGCTAGAATGGTTCGAGTGTCTGAAAGACATCTTCGCGGAACGAAGAGCTATATAATTGATAAGGCGTGTGTTCGGTATAACAGGGAAGCTTATACTGCTTCTAACACTGTTGGGATGGTGAATGTGACAGACATCACCGCGAATCGAAGAGAGCTATATAATTGATAAGCCCGACAGGACGATGACTTTTGTCACATCGCGTAGACTCAGGCGAACGATATCGTTCGCATTCAATTTGCAAACTCGTGTATCTAATCCAGCCGCGTCCGACCGCTTTTCGGTATTGCGAGATTGTTGCGTTTCACAGTCGCGAATCAACTTTCCCCATCGGCGAAGTTGAATTCGCTCTAAAGCTGTCATCTATGGCCGTCCGTTCGGCGATTAGGAAATGACATTCTGTATTTATTGTCTGCTTATCGCACGCTGAGTCCCGTTTAGACGACGTAACGATGCGTCTATAGCCTGCGCGGCAGGTAAACTCGTAAAAGATGGACATAAACGTAAGTGCGTAGGGTTCGAAGGCGGGCAAGTTTCGAGGATCGTTCGCTTCTCGTGTTGGCGGATCGGAAAAACGAAAAGCAGCCACCGTTTACTAGCTCGTTAGGACGCCGATTGCTTGTACTGAGCAAAAGCAAAGGTTCACTTTACTGTCTCACATAAAATATATTCTTCCTGCCGATTTCATGTTTCTTTACATCTATCCATTTCTGTATCAGCTGATAGCAGCTGAGGAGAACAAAGTCCAACATTCTATGGATTTTACTAATTTGACCCCTTCTATCATACAGGGTTGTTAATATTTCTGACAAACTGTGTCCCTTTTCAATTGTACATACATCCCGATTAAGCTGAAACTGAAAACTTTAGGCCGTACAATTTTCCTAAGTCCGTCCATCTGTCCTTTGTCATTAAAAACGGGTGCTACATCAAAAATCGAATATCTCATACTCGAAAGAGCGACAAATACGTGCGAATTCTAGGGGCAAAGCGTGTTTCCTGTTAGTTCGCTCGTCGAGGGAGTTGAAGCCGACGGCCGAGAGGCATTTCAGTCGAGCGTCGCGAATGAACAATGAGGCTACAGAAACGGAAGTCGTGTCGATGTTTGTTGGCGATCGGTCATGTCAACCTGAGGTATCCAAGTGGCAGGCCGGTCTACCGCCGACAGTCGACCGATTGACCGGCCATACTCGACGTCTAATTCCATTCTAGCCCGCGCTCATTTTGAATACCGCCGATTGTTCTTTACGCTCGGTGCCGTGTCGCAGTTTGTCTCGTTAATTCGTAACAAGACGATCGCATGGGACGATAACGATCGGCGGCGTGCCGGCAATGAGCCCGCATTCATTCGATCGGCTTTATCGATCGATCGATCGGTTCCATTGTCGGCTATTGTCGACGGTGATCTAACGCTTAATAGAATAATTGCGGTTAGCCTCTGCCCGGGACAGAGTCGGAATAAAAGGACACGGGGAATGCAGTCATAGTTCAACTGTTACAATATGTCTTCATGTAAGAGCACCGTGACAGTTTGCCGCCAATGCAATCTCGTCGTTGAGCGCTGACATGCGATACTGTCCTCGGCGTTCAAGTGCCAGTCAAGAATCTTGTTCTATGCATACGAATAAACGGAAGCCGGTGAACTTTGCGTTCTCTTCGAAGTACCTTGTGCAAACGCGACCGTTTTATCGTTACTGCGCAGTTCATGTTACAAATGCGAACGGTGCGTTCTACGTTATGTTATAATGTTCATTGCTCACAAGATTGATTTGGGCAAATTATTATATTTGAGGCGGCCGCTTAAAGTTCGGAATTAAAAGCAATGTTGATATGATTAGTAATTATATTTTGATAGATTCTCGGTGTGATGAATATCGCCCAACATATGTTGCGTAAAATGTATTACGTGCGATTTCCTAACAACGCAAAATTTAATGCACGCTTTTATGGGTTATAATACATGATTGTGTACATAATTAGTGACCGCCTGCCGTGTTTTCTCACAGTTTTATGTAAGCATCTTCGTCGGTCTCGTAAAATCTTAATGTCAATTACACTTATAGGTTGCATTCTATGTTTTTCAATTTCACACTGCTGCCAATTAAAAAGTTTATGGCCTACTGCGTGCTTGTGGAAGCTTGTCATCAGCGTTTAATTTTCATCCTGGGGTGCCTGTAGGCGAAACGATCATCGTTTATTGTAATCAAGGTACGTGGCGTGGTTAATAGGGGCTATAAACACGTTAAAAAGACACGAGCTTTCCGATTCAAACGAGAACATAAATGGCCGGATATCATTTCGAACTACGGATAATTTCCATTCGTTCAAATCGAACATTCATTGAAACAGCGCACGTGCCGTGCGTGATATCATACGAATCGATATTGAACAAAAGCGTAGGTGCTAATGATTTATGATGAAAAAATTAAGTTTTGGATTACCTTTTTTGTTACTCTGCACGCAGTGATTACTTATTCATCCCTAAAAACATCGTCGAAATGTGTATCACAGGCTGTACAAATGTTGCTGCATTCGTAACATGCAGAAAGTATCTCGCATCTTCTTCGTTTGCAAAATCATAAGTGAAAGTTGATGACGGAAAAAAAGTATCTATACATTAATGTTACTTTTCCGTACCAATGCAAAAGAAAATTTACAGTGACGATCAGCGTAGAAGTTATGTAGAAGCTACGGTAGTTACATAAGAAAAATACGATTTTAAGGCAATACTTAGTCATTGATGATAATGGAAATAAAGATAATGGCACTGTAAAAGAAAAAAAGAATAGTTACATGCTTGCCAGCGAGAAGATACAAGACAGCGTGAACTGAGGTTGTAACACCAAGATTGAAAATTACTGGTCCATTGACACTACAAACTAACGCCCAAAATCATTGGGTGTACCTAACTTTTGTAAGACTGTCTCGATTCTTATCAGTGTCACACCAACATATTCTTCTCTGATAAGTTTACAAAATAATAGTTTGAATGTAGACGATGAGACCAGCAAATGCAGCCTGTGTCTTACCCAGACATGACACGCATGATAAAGAATCATTATGCACTGCATCATCACAAGTTATCCCCAAAGTCTTCGACAACGATGAAAGCGGTTCAGTCTAGCAAGACACCGTATGTCATTAGCACGTGCGTGCTTTTTGGGCATTTTGTGGCTAATAGTTCTTGCGGTTAATAATTTTCTCACATCGTCAGTAACGATGTCGTTGGCAGACACGGATTATAAGCTCCGCAGGCAAAGAGGAACAACGAGCGCAGGATTGCACGCGAATGTTTACAAAGAACCTGGTAGCCACAGTAGGCGGCAGAAATCATGTTAACGATCGCTTTAAACGTTATTAGCGAACGGTATTAAATCGCACATTTGCACAGTCCGAACGATCATTCGTTGGCTGCGTTATTCAATTCACCATGATCTATTAACGGAACGTGTACGATTTAGCTGATTTCATTAGTCGCGTTCTTTGCTATTAAGGATATTTTTTCGTCGTCACCATAAGAATCCCGAATGGTATGCGATTTAAAAAAATCGACAGTTATTCGAGGAGATTGTTACTTAACGACACGTAGGTATTAGACTGTGTCTTTGCACAGCGCCAATAATTCTTCGTTGATCGTGCTTTACAATTCCGTATGAAGGATTAATGCGTTATATACGATCTAACTGATTTCATTAGCCATAACTATCGCGGGTGAGAATGTTTCTTTGTTGATTGCGATAGAATGATACGCTGCTGGCTCGAAAAGTGGAAATGTTCGAGTACGAATACGTCGAAAAAGTTTTACGCTGCTGATGCAGGTGTCGACATTTTTCTGCGCGATACGAGTCGTCTGTTCGCTCACATTTTCAAGAGTGCAAAATGTGCGGTGTGCCGGTAACACTTTTTACTGCTAATGGAAATTACACTGTGTCCGTGCACTACTTATAAATCAAACTGCACACTGTAATCTTCTTTCCCGTATACGAAATAGGAAAAAATGGAGGAAAATATGTATCGCATGTGTCGCATTCGATGCAATGAGCGAATCGTAGCCACGGCGTATATTTAATGAACTCGTTAAAGAATAATTCGCGGCACAAGATACGCAAACCAACTGATGACAGAACTGCTGCAAATAACACGCCTTGTGCACAATGTCGGTGCGCGTGTCTGTTAATGTATTTTAACTTCCCAAAGGTTAATTAACACCTGTAATATCCGCAGCTACGTTCTCTCCGGCACGTCCGTTGTCGAAATTTTAGTTGTACGTTAGACGCGTGCACGCTCGAACTTCAAAACTTGAAGTTAACTCGAAGTTGGACACGTAAAGTCCCGATGGCTAATGGCATTCTCCTGCCAGCGTCAATAATATCGATGATCGACGGGGATTACATGCACAGGCACCTGAAACGACGTCATACACAGTGTGTTCAACCGATACACTTCGTAACGAAAATCACATTTTCGAATGATAGCTAGTTTCATCCACAGAAAACGACAACGAGCCCAATTACGGCATTACGCGCGTTATCGATGGCTATCATCTCCATATTCATACCTAAACGGTACTTAGCTCGACAGCGATTCTAATTCGTTTATCGCCGAATGACGTCACGCTGGGAGCGGCTAATTGTTCATCACGCGGCCATATTGGCGGCTGCGGTATATATTTATTGTCCGACTCGTCTCATCGTGCCAGACTCGTGCTTTGTGTCCCGTAAGTCGCCTTCGATGCGCATCCATCCTGGCAGCGTGGAATCCTTATTAATATGTAACAACTGACCGTTAACGATCCGTAGGCATACTTTGTATCGTTTAACGAGGGCTCCCCGTGATGCACGAGGACAGTATTTTCCGTCGGCAGTGCGGTATACTTGGGACGCTAATAACAGCCTTCCGCCGAGAGCTCTTTTCGCGGCTGATAGAGAGACATGCCCCTGATCGAATGAGCGGACAGAGATTGCGGGAACTGCAAAGAGCCGCCGCCAATGAGAGAGGCCGCGGAATACTGTACGTGCCTCGAACGCGGCCGATTGCCTCGAAACTTTTTTCCCCGGCCGCCGCCGAGTGTCGGGGGTTGTTGACGGTCGAGAGATCGATCTCCGGGCGTGATTAGCGTGTCAGGACGCTTCGTTACTTCTTCATCGAGGCGCGGAGATCCTCTCCTCTCCGCCGAGAAACTGGAATCGATCCGTCCAATTCCAGCGCTCGACGTTTCAGTCATCCGGACGGGACATGGACCGAGGCTGAAGATAGGCGGACGAATGCAAAGGTTCGGATTCCGCGAGCGAAGGGGAAAAGTGGCCAGCGGAGGAAGGAGACAGCGTACCAGGAGGGTATCATCTAGCGCAGGCGGCGAACGTTATAATCATCATTATCCCATTATCATTAAAAGGTGGAAAAATGGCGGGGCGGCCAATGAGCGTCGAGATAGGCGAACGAGTCGGGGTTAACTGCAGGTGGGGACTCGGATGGATATATGCGGACCTCCCATACGGTTGTTACCTACCGTACGCGTCGCGTACACAGGCAAATAGAGGCGCAGGTATGCGAGCGTATGCGATCGACGCCGATCATGGTCGTTCCTTACGTTGCGCCTTCAGCGCAGTATATATCCGACAGTACCCGCGGCTTGTTTAATTATGTGTAATTGATGATGCACGATATCGTTGCTTAACGTAATTATACACGACTTATGCGCCGAGTTATTAATTAGTCGGTGTTACCTGCCGACAAGAGGTGAGCTCGGTGTGAGTATTCGTGCGAGCTGGTTTAAAAGGTCTCGACTGCTCTCGAGAAGTCGCCCGGACGCTGTCCTTAATACGTAATCCTGCCAATTTTGCAGGTGGAGAGCTTCGCGGACGTGGAGAGGTGGATCAAGAGTTAACCGTGTGCTGAGAATGACGTAATCGGTCAGATTCGGTAATCGCATGAATGCTTATTTATCCTCTCGTTCCACACATCTGCGAATTCTTTCGCTAAACTTTTCATTACCGGGCTAATTCTTATGTTTTGAAACGTCTACATGATGTGCGTGATTTACAAATATTGTTTAGACCCGTAACTCGATTATATTAGAACTTCGTTGTTGACTGTCCTAATTCAATAGTATGTAAGAAAGTGAATGCAATATAAGTGTAATACTCAACACAGTACGCGTTCTGCATTTGGTATACACAAGTGTGTATTAAATATCGTCATTTCACTTAATATATTTAACACAGTTTGGCAGTAACACAGGAAGAACTCAGACAACAGTTGGTAAGCAATATACGATTGCGACAGCCAGAAACGTACAAAAATATTATATAACACAGAATAGCTCCATTAAGATAAAAATTCTCATACCGTTCAGACTTAAGGAGCGTGTTTGCAGGGTGCTACCTTTCACACCAGAGATATCTTCAGCTGGATTAGTAAAACGCTTCTAAACGCTTCTGACGGAGGGTTGTAGTGCGGGAGTCAGAACTATTAGACGTAGAGGCGATTCTTTATCGCCTATATCCACTATGTTACGGTAGAAACCAGTTCCAATGGATGACTCATTGCCACAGTGGTCATCTGCTCCACGGCTGGCCATCGGCGGCACAGTAAAAATGGTCTCCGACTTATTAGCATAAGCTTACTTATGGAATTGATTAAGTCGCATCATACCCGCGAAAATACAAATCGAAATATACACCGACGCGGGGGATAGCCGGACGACGAAAATGTGTGTGTCAGGACTGGTTTCGTGATATCGTTCTTGTCTCATTCAAGACATTGTGTTGTAGCCAAGTATGAGGGTAGACAGTTCCGGATTATTTTTGATACGAACTCTTTTCCTAACTGTTATGGATATTGCGTAGATTCTTAGCTGCTCGTGGTTATGAAAGGTTTATATTATTTTGTCAAGTACGTTCTCTATTGATTGGTTGGAATCGAAACTTCCCTGTAGTGTTCTGTTAAAATATTATTTTGATACACGTCTGTATTCAATTATACAAGGTGACAAAAATTAATGATATAGTTGAGGCTACATTTTGCATTATATATCATGATTAACAATTCTCGTGACGATATAGTAAACAATCATTAATTCATGTGTGAATGAAAAAAGGAATAATAGTGTCTTATATTCAATTTTTATATGTATTAATATATAGGATATAGTAGGATAAATTAAAATGTTCGCCGTTATAAATGAATGGTAACCTTTACAACTTTCAGAAAACAACAACTGAAACTTTCATTCATACGCAGTTAATTGCGACTTACGACAAAATATCTGTATTTTTGGCACCAAACAATCATGGCAATCGAATAGATATAAAATATCGATGGTAATGTAAATACAATTTTGAACGGAAACAAATTGTAGTGGGTATAAGCATCAGTATATTATATCCGTGGGAATGAGAATTAAAATCTCTGCGATACGTACCGAACACAAATGAGTAAATGTTCCAAAACACGCCATAATTGCAAGACAATCATAGTACTGTGCGAGTAAGTCGCAATCTCACAGTGCGCTTCTGCACAACGCAAAAAGCTCAACGGCAGATGGTCTTACTTTTACGGAGAATTAGATGGCTAGTATTGAATAAACTAGGCTTCAAGGTCCCATGGTTTGCAGTTAAAGCGATGATTGTAGCTTATCCAAATGATCAAATGGGGTCCGCAAAGTGCATGTGGTTTAGTTAGAATTCTTATGAGACGTATGTTTCCCATACACGATACTCTTTCAATTATTGATTTCTACATACCTACATCGCTTTCCAAAAAGTATGTTTGCACTGTAACTCTTATGCACAAAACTTTTTCGTTATCCTACGAGCATTGGAAATGTATATTGTATCTAGACGAATTTTTATTTATATAGGCGATTACGTAGTTCTTATATAACGTAAAAAACACAGAAAATATATACAGAATTCAGAACGAATAATTAATTCATTATTAATCATTAGCCATACTGATCGAATATTGGTAGTGGTTAATCGAATTAGTGACTGCAGATCTTATTCATTACTTGTACTTTTGCATTGTCAAACTTGTCATTGTTCATAGAAGAACATAACTCACCGATTTAAAGAAACATTACTTACTAGCAAATTGCTGTCATACTATGACACGTCATATGCAAACACAAACCATTCCACCGACACATTCATGAATGGAATATAAGCACCCTGGCACTCGAACACATCAGCTCTATTCCCGAGATTCATTGTGGCCAGCTCGAGACATCATAACGTGTTAGGTCAGTCGGGACGGCATTTAATCACGCCGGTGCAACTTAATTATTGTTCGCACCTCCATTAATGTGGCACTCAATCTAAGCGCGAGCGAATCGAGTCTCTCCCCTCTTAAGTGTTCCACGACCACGAGGCACACAAGTCCACACAAAGTCTCCACCGTGTACATAACCCAACATAATTCCGAAATTATTTCACTTCAACTGTGGAAATGAAAAGCGGCTTACAGAAAATAATAGGAAAATCCTTTAACACTAAAATGATCAACCTATCGAAATCACTGTCCCTATTATAATAATCAGTTTTTCTCTCGCGAAACATTTGTTTTTTAAATATTCTTTAATAGTCACTAAGCCAAGTACATTATTAATCGTTTCCTGTTTTGTAACTTTAAGAACACCGACTTGCATCATTCTCAAAGTTAAATAAAACTATGAATAGAAACCGTTGGCAGTTTTACAACAAGCATCGTAGACCAACGTGAACATTCAAACTTATATAATCAGTATCGTCCATAAAATTCTCCAAAATCATTCATGCAAAATTGATACCGAGTACAATTATTTTGATGCCAACATTTGATTCGAAAAGTCCTCCCAGTCGTAAAAGAGTCAATATCGGAATTGCACTCAAATAGCGTGCCGATCGATCGTAGTCGATGTTTTTGCCACTCGCGCGGCAACATAATTAATGGCGGCGCGTTTTTAACGGCACGTTCGTTAGCCGCCGTCATTTGTCGAGCGATCGGGGGCAGTCCGAGTGTTGGTATCGCGACCGGAATAATTCCCTTCTTTCCTCAGAGTAACGGCAACGCTCGGCGCGTCGTGCGTCCCGTACGTGGGTGGATGTCGGCAGGAACGTAATCTGAACAGCTCGCAGTCTCCTTCGTTTTACGCTAATCACCGAACGTAAGACGGGGCATCCCCGAGGCAACGGACGTCGGGGTAATTTCTCTTGGCAAGAACGAAAGTGGCCAGGGGCGGAGCTATTTATAGAGCCGGCTCGAAATCATCCGCCGAACGACGCTTTTCGCTTGGCTGTACGTATTAGCTTGAAAGATCAGCGTGAATTCACGCTAGCCGCGAACGGCTGACGATAACTGCCGGATGCTTGACATTTCACCGGATATCAAAGATTTAATTCAAAAACTCGGTAGAAAGAGATCGGATTAGGTTACCGGATGTACGCAGATTCGCTGCGTGTGGAGTGCTGGTTAACGTTGCCTGAACAATTTGGTCTTATACGACGCGAAAGAGATTTCTATGAGCCTCGTAAAGATTGATTGTCCAATCGAATCGGGCCGTAAAACTTTTGTTTTCTGCGCAGGTCGTCGACGAGCCACGCTTTTTTAGCGGAGCGTCGGATGATTCGACAATGTTCCGTCGTATATCACATAGACTCCCACATACTAGGAAGAAACGTTGACGTTTATGGTGGCGTATGTTGCGCTACAGTCACTTCTCACCGAGCATGCATGACAATTAGAGGGACGTGTAATTGGCCGTGATGATCTAGACTCCTTTTTCTGCACGACATTAACGTTCGTCGATTCTTGTAGGCGCGCGGTTGCACATATGTGCTTATATAAAATATACTTAACCTGAACTATTTTCCATTTTGATTCGCGACCTGCTAATCATCCCTAATCAGTGCTAACGTATATGAGAAATATCGATCGCGGCATTTCAGCTGGTCCGGACAAAAGTAAAGCTGCTGTTAATAAGGAAGCGGAACAGAATCGAATAATTTATGGGAAGTCATCACTCCGTGTAGCAAACTGTCGTTCGAGGACGGTCAGGCGTTAGAAAATTGATGTGTGTGGGGCGAAACCGGGTGGAATTTAAAGCGGGCATCGCTTCGAAGCGACAATTAGAAAGAAGTTGTAAGTAAAGCAGACCGTTGGAAGCATCTTGAGAGGGTTGATGATGAGCGAAGATAATTGCGGGGCGCGTCGGAAGGCGAAATAACGTTTATGGTTATCGATCGGATAGCGCTGCCTCGAACGTTCTTGTTATATGAGAACGGTATCTTCGCAATGATTTACCGTGATATCGATCTCGAGTTGACGCGAAGTATACTACAACACGATACAAGCATTAGAAGGTGGCCGCTATATTGCCTTTCATGTCGGAGCCAGCGCTCACGATCCTCCGAAGGAGCCAGCCGATAGAGGACACAGGACTCGAAGCGGATTCTCTCGTTTTTCGTTAATCACGACGATACGTTTTGTTTTACTGCCACTCTTCTTCCATCTCGCCCGTTAGTCGTACAAGTACGCTTAATGCATCCTACGGCTGGATGCGCGATAAAGTCGTCCTGCTCCAGGAAAGCAGGAACAGTACGGCAGGAAAATGGCCTACAGATAAATTGGCCGTAAAGGCGTATAATAAAATGTCGGCCGATAAATGAGTTCTCAATGTCGCTCGAAATCGTACGATGATCGACGTGCCAACGTCCGTTTTAGTCGCGGATCGTTGCCGATAAGGATGAATCAGTCGCTTCGAGGGCCGACGGTAACTTGAAACGAAAATAATTCCTCCTCCCCGTCGAAAGGAAAAGCGTGATTTACGGCGGCATCCAGCGATATTCGCGAGGCTTCGTGCGATGAGAACGATACGTTTTCGTGATTTAGCGCGACGTCGATCTCAAGTTGGCGCGCGGCAAACTTGGGCACGATACAGGCGGGCGCCATTACTTTGCCGCTTTTTGTCGATGTGGCATGTATGGTACCTATAAGAGGGAACGATTCGTACCTGAGCCCGTGTCGTGACTTGGATTACTTTTTTCTCAAAAGGCGACGTCTCTGCCCACAGACGATCGGCAGATGTAGGCGTCCGCGGATAGATGTAATCGAAAATCATCGCGTTCCACGTACCACTGATTTCTTTACGAGCGTGAGGACATAATTGATCACCTCCGCATGCGCACGGACTTATGCAACGAATGCCTAAACGTTCTCCGAGCCGTGAGAAATCGAAAATGAGTAACAGAATGTTACGAGCCTTTACAGTGAAAGAAATGGACACCCTCGACAATCGGTTGTCGTTGTATCCCAAGAAACGGTGACAATGTCCCGAGTCAACGTTGCTGTTGAACGATATTACAGCGTACTCGAACCTTCCGTTTTATAGGAATTGGAAATATGTGGACGATATGTGCGACTTACGTCCTTAGCGTAGGCTTGTGCGTGTGTAACCAAAAGACGTGTATTTATTAAAGTTTTAGTACAGTTGTTTTTACATTCACTCTACGTCGCGTTCAATGATCCCACAAAGCAGAAATTTTATAGAAAATTATCGGTATAACCCATATATTATGTACATATAATGATGAATTGATAGATAACAATTTTGTTACATTATTACTTATAATGAGTAGGAAGAAGAAGAATAAATTAGCAATTTCCTAACGGGTCGGGGCGAAAAGGAATCACATTTTGCATCCACCATTATTCACCACTCTATAATTCCCTACAGTACCGTCGAAAAATTCCAGCCGAACGATCTCGCAAGAGAAAATAATAAAGCGCGGAAAATAACGCTTATCCATCTTCTGCCATGGCGCGTACCACCTTCGACGTGTGTGTAGCGCGATTTTTTGCCTGATTTACGACAGCGTTCTTCCCGCCGTACGTATCACGGAACGATACTTCCGGCCGTATAGCCGAGCAAGTGTGCGCGCGCTCACGCTGTCGCGCTGTTATTTCGTCGGCTCTTTTTTTCAGGCCGGAATTGCTCGCCAGTACAGGCTGCCTCGGAAGAGTGAATGATTCGCACCTGCGGGGACAAACAGGACACGAAGACGCTGCGGCCGCGTGGGCAACCTTGGTCGGCTAACGAATAAAGCCCACGCATCGGACTCGGACGCTTTTGCGCAGGAGTGATTCTTTTCGAAACGGACACCGTCCTCACCCACGAGGATCGATCGACGGTACTTCTGTTCACGTCGAAACTCGACGAGCGATCGGCACAGGCACGAGAGTTGGGAGTTTGGAAGGAAGACGATAGACCGATAACTGAACTGCTCGAAGGCCCTTATGATTGGAGTGTTAGGGATTCTTTTTTTGTCCCTGAGTCGTGGGGGTTCAAAGAAAAAAGGTAGGAGTTACGCACGTCTGATTGGCAGAAAGGAAGAAAAGCTGTATCATTGAGAGCAATGATGACTGAAAGAAAGTAATGATAGAAATTGAGGCTTTTGCTACTGTATCGTTTCGGCTGTTTTCTTTATGCTTGTCAGCGGTACCCACCGCAGACGTTTGATTGATAGGATGCAGATGCGGTTTTCCATGGAGGTTCACGCAAATTTTTTCGTTCCGCCGACGACGTTATGAACGATCCTGTGAATACATTTTTGAGGGGAATATAGTGAGACAGTCGCCGCGAATGTCGGCGGCGTGCGATTTTTTGGGAAGCATTGTTATTTTCCGACGTTGATGAATATCGCTTGTAAGCAAAAATTGAATATATGGTGTAAAGACTATACCCGACCTTTCAGTTAACGTCTTCACGCATACGCATAACTCTGTTGAAATGATTTTATACGAAAGGAATAAAATACAAACGCATAACTATTACTTGTCTGATACTTTCTCCTTTTTGACCCTATAATCGATAGAAACTTGTAGACAAAAATACTATAGTACATAAAAATTGGATTACATTAAACAAGTTGATCTCATGACAGTAACCGGATAATAAGCAGGGAGTAGTCTTTATTTCCTCTGAAATCTTATAAAAATCCCTGCTGTTCAAGCATCAGCCCATTACCTGTTAATTCGAAGAATCGTCAGGATCCGGCAGGATTTATACTAAAGCCACCGTCGCCGAGCGGCAACAATTTTTCAGAACGTCGTTTCGCGCTGACATAGTGCCCATCCGAAACAGAATTTACCGAGCCCGTCGCTGGCTGATAACACGGACAATGGATGTCGTTAGTCTTCCCGCATCGAAGATGCAAGTTCCCCGTCCCGTAGCCGGCAGACATTCTAACGTAGTGGCCCGGGGGAAATCGTGAAATCCGTTATTGCTCCGTCACACGGAAGGAGGCATACCGTTGGCAGGTAGTTTACACGTTCGATAAGTGGCCGCGGCCGTAGTTCTTCGCCGACGTGGGAAAATTTCTCACCCGTCCCAATGTGTCCCCTCCCCCCGGCGACCTCGCCCTCCAGCGCCATGTCTCCGTCCTCGAACAAAGTCCCAAAGGGAGTGGTACTTTGCGACTCGCCGGTCTACTTTGAAACTCGCCTGCGCAGACCGATCGACTTTGGTGCGATCCGGTTCTCGCGAAAGACGACGACAACGACGACGACCGATGACGTTTCGGATTAACGTGTCCGTCGGCGACGAGTTACGCGACAGATTAGTTCCATTCGTTACCGAGGCCAGGAAATTCCTTCTGCGTCGATCGCGGCACGATCCTCCGATTTTTCCGGCGAAACTTTAACCATCGGTATTCGAACGTACGTGCCGGATTCGAATTATCGAGTCGTAATTTGTCGAAAACGATGCGTCCTGCACGGGATTCTTTTTAACGAGCGGCACGCTATCGGCCGCTCGCGCGAATTATGCGGCCTTGATTACATACGATGGCGGCGGAATTGTGCGCGATTATGTCCTCCGGGCGGAGAGCGTAATCAGGTTGGGATTTAGTGTAACGATGAGGAAGACGTGCGGGATCGGCTTCGGGAGATCGGTGATATCGTATGCGAAGGGTTGTAGGCGATATGCGCGCGCAGCAGCGACTTTTCTCCATTCAGTTCTGCGATATCTAAACGGCCGTGCGGCGAAATTATTAAGTAGCGAATTGTCGGAAGTTATGTCGGCGGACGATAGTATTCGTATTTTAGTTTACCTCCGAGTGCCATCTGCGGATATGTAAATTAGGATCAACTGCGTTGACTTTGATATATCGAACGCAGAACTGTTGGCAGCAGTATCGGTTTGTCGGAATCGTATACGGTCAATCGTAACTTAATTTAACATCTTCCTGGTTAGTCGGTGATATAATGTTGAGGGAAAGTAGTAAATGGTATTTTGTAATAATTTAAGGTGGGAAGATGCAGCGATAATCTGGCGGTAAATAAAAATATTGGTGTTAGGAATACATTTTTTACTCGCTTTGAATTTACTTTGTATCTATATTTATGGATGCTTGCACTTAGGCACTAAGACGTCGGTGTAGTTAAATGTCGGAAGACGTGAATTTACGGGGAGGAAAAGGTCAATGCATAAGATTACACCTTCTCCTACGCTTTTTGTTACAAAAAATAATACAAGCCGTGGTTTTATGTTATCACTACACTTTCGATTATATTGTATTTTGCGGAAAAGTTTGTAATTACATTTCAACAAGTTCTGTGGTCAGACTCTGATCTCTACTATATCCTAGAAAATTCGAATGCATTGTAGACTAAGAATACATGTTAACACAGTGTAACAGTATGTTCTGTTACCAAAAATAGCATCAGGCAGTAATCGATTTTATAATTTACCGTATATAGAATTTTATGTAATATGATCCACGTCCTATATTATTCCAGTGTGTATTTTGCGATAGCCACCTTAAATTCTGGTATTGAAACGATGGATTACATGCTTAGGCATAGCACTGTATCTACATTATAAAAATGTTGGTCCTGAATTCCCTGTCGTTATGACGAGCAGGAATACTAAAAAGAATAACGCGGACCATACCTTTCTCGGCTGCATTATTATTATTATTATTCGCGTCGCCGTATAATCATGCGAGGATCCTGTTCAATTAAACCTCGAACGAGAGACATACCAATTCGCTTGAAATGCAATATTCCACTCTGCATCAACAAGAAAAATCATGTTCGAATCATAATCGATACACGATACTCGCAGGATCACAAATATTCTTTGATTACTTACGATCCCATGTTAGTCGATGATGTCGACGTATCAGAGAAACTACACGATAGCATCGTGGTATCGAAAAATATCCTGAGCACGTACTAGACATTTTTTAAGACTTCATCACATGTCAGACTGGTGCATAAACGTCCGAGTGTGAGCGTGATTCAAGACTCGTGACCAATTAAATGTCGTCCGACAAGCATCCTTTTGGCTCAACGCTTCGCCACATGATCATTTACCGCCTGGTAAGGTACGGAAAAGACGAGTTAGGGTCGTATTGCCTACTGCCTAAGTGCATCCCGGACTGACCAGTAACGTCCATCTGTAATTAGGTTGGGTCATTTTACACGCGAAGTCGAATCTTATCGTCTGACAAACGATTGAATTTTTCACGGCGCGGTGCGTGTAGCAATGACTGTCGAGATAGAATTTCAGGAACGTGCAAGCTTGACTATCAGTAAATGGACTCAGGTATCTCAATCCGTAGACTTGCGCTTACTTTCGAGTTACCCGTAATTTCTCGTTCTGCAGAAATCTTCGCCCTTCCCTGATATAAGGTATGCGTTTATCATGCGACGAGGCAGACTCAGAGAGAAATTTACTGTGTTGATTATGCTTGGGATTTATTGGCCCGTGAAAAAGCAGGCGTGGTCGGTTAAATATATACGTCTCGTTTAGATATTCGTCCACGATCATTTTTCGATACTACGTATACATATTATGGACTTATACGTACTACATCGTACGTTTACTGTATTATCATTTAAATATTTGTACGATAAATGGGAAATGCAATGAATAAGTACATTTCATCTACTCATTCAGAATTAAACAATAAGACCGTCCAAAATTGAGTCCTTAAACGATCAGACTAAAGTAGGAATTGAAGAGACAGAAACATATGGAACGCGAGTGAAATCCGTATCTGATCCTCAGCCAACCATTCCTATTTTCAAATTCTAGCTTCTGGTTCCTCATCAGTAAGGCAAACAGACGAAACGATCTCAATCTCGCCAAGAATTGTGCGAAACATCAGTCGTCCGCGATCGAACACGTCTACGATTCGACTGTATCAAGTATGTATATCGAGCTAGTAACGTTCTCGAGTGACTTGAAAGAATGAGAGCTCCGCCGGAATGAGTCGCAGCATGAATCGGCCGACGGTAGCGTCCATTGACAGCGAGCGTTGCCCACGCGACGCTCGCCTCCGCGCATGCGTAAACCTCTCTGGTCAGGGCGGCGTGCAGGTGCGCATGCGCGCATGCGTAATTGCGCGGATGCCTTCTGCGCGCAGTCGGATGCGCGAGAGTCCTCCGCAGGACGGAGGCGTGCATGCGTGCAAGCACCCACGCTGATTGCCGAGCACTTTATTCGCGAGGCGAACGAAGGAGCGCGCGGTTTATTCAACGGGCCCCGGCCATGAATGGGCGACTCGTTCGTGTCACACTTACGCCGCCCGTCCCTTCCCTTCTTTTTTCCTTTATGTTTATATGTCAGTCGGCTGGCGCCAGCACGGGGCGCGCGCGATTTTTAGCCGGTGAAATAAAATGCAGAGGACCGAGGCGCTGATTTACATACCCACCTTGCGTATACCGGGCGATTCAGACCTTCCCGATGTGACTGAATGAATTCGGGGGGGACGGGAATGAGGCTACGGATCGTGATGACGCGAACACATCATTTTCGACCATATTTATTTGCTTTACTTTATGCGTACGTCGATTTCGGGGAAGAAATTGTCGGGCGCGACAGGTACGTGTTATTTGTATAGCCTGGAAATTCGATTTGGAGAGATGGGTGTTGGGTGAGTGTTGAAGGTGTGCTATCGATGAACTGTGGATTTATTAAATAATTAATTCAATCCAAGAAGAATGATTTGTTACTTGACATTGTTAGTAAATGGATAAAATTAGAGAATCATTTTTATAATAAATCGATCGGAATTTATTGATCAAAAGAGTAGATCATTTCAAGTCCAAAAAGAAATTGTCAGACGAACGCGTTTATTTTACACAAAATGTTCGTACTAAACAAATAATAAAACCATGTATCGTGGTAGACTGTAGATTTATAAAATATTTAATCGGATAAATGTAGGAGAATATGTACTAGCCGATTGATTTACACTGGCAGTAACAAATAAAGTTAAAGATCTTCCAAGCTGCCATCATTAATTTGTTGGGTCCTTTTGACACTTTTATGTATGAAATAAAACAACACATATTGTGTACTGCTTTTGTTCTCTTCGTATTGACCTTTTATGACTTTAACTGCATTCGGATGTAGCGCTTACTTTATGACTTCCGTGCGGCAATATTTTTTTCTCACAACTGTGCCCAGTTATAACTTCAATTTGTTACAGCACAAGGATGTTTCTAATTCCCTAATCAACTTTACATCCAGTAAAATTCGTATTCTTTCGCAGTAACAATTCTTTAATGGACATGAACAAAACATTGCGGTTGCTTGATACTGTTCAACATTTTCCACAGAATAAATTTGTTCGTGGGTATCTGTCATTTATGTACACTATAATATGTACAATTATTGAGAATACTGTTTATAGAGGTAAGTACAATCGAATGTACTATAACCTTAAATAATGTGTTGCGAAATTGGAAATATGCTAGTTGATTACGTGTAGGCGACACAAACCAACAATTCAATTATCTGATAAATTGCGATGCATATTAATTTGTCTGGAAATATGTGGTAGTTTTTCAATCTTTCATTGCATTGAATACACAAATATAATGCGTTGTTGTCCCTATCTCAGTAATAATTGCTAAACTTCAAACGATAAGAAAAACGTACAACATTCCCTTCACAACATATACTTTTCCTAAACAACAATTCTTCAAATCATTCGCTCGAAAAATATCCACAATATATTTCTCAAAAATTCTAACAGTTTATAAGAAATGCAGCTATTTTCAATCGACAAGCTAATGTTCAGGAGTCCCCAACCGAATCGCACCTTTCCGGTATTGACGTGAAAATTATTTGCCATTTTCGCTCTACGAGAGTAATGTTCGTAGGTGCGCGCCGCGCGTAGGTTCAAAGGGGGTCAGCGAGGGGTAAAAAACGTTCTACCACGAAAGTAGCGGAGCTGATCCTTCCGGCTGCTCGAGGCACTTTCCAGCGAACGCCGGCGAGTTGCACTTTGTCCCAGTTCCTGGGGGTTAATTTCCAAATTGAGGGGGAATCGCTGGCAGGCCGAGGCGCAAACCGCACTAATGCCTCGTCATTATGTTGCGCCTACCGAGTTAATAACTGCATAATAACCGAAGGGATGCGAGCGGTTATCGCGAAGTGGACATATTACCCGTGTCAGTTACCTGCCGGAGATTTCAGCCGGTAACGTTGGGTAAACAACTCTCCTCCGCGCTGTAATTTACCCCCCCCCCCCCCGCCCTCCACCTTCCCCCCTCTACCGCCCATCCCTCCCTCCGATCATAATAATTGGCCCCCTAACGAGAGTGGCTAATTTCGAAATATCCACCGGATGGCCGTCGGCGATTTTACCGACGTCCGTGCCCGGCATTGTTTTCTCGCCCACAAAACAAATAAATATTTACGAGATTGTTGGGCGTCGTGCGTCAGGAAAGAGGCTGACGTACGCCGTTGCCGGCACGGGATCTTTGGGCACGTTGGCACACGTCACGTGAGACTGTGCAATTACTCCTACCTTGATTAGCGCGTAATTGTCGCATCGGAGACGTACACTTGTGTGCTAATGTCGGTCGTTCGGTATGGGCAGGCACGCTTGCCGTTCGGTCTCGGCCGTCGATGATTGACACCTAAGGTCCGACTTTGGTCGTTTACATGTGGAACGCTAATGATACGGGACCCTGCGAGCGGGAATGATCGTCCTACGTCGGCGTCTTCCTCTTCCTACTCCTCCTCCTCGACGGCGTTCTCGTAAACAGAGACGTTACAGGTACTGCCAAGGCGTGATTACTCAAATCTTTGTATGCAAATGCCGGCGATGAAGATGCCAGGCTAGCAATTCGTATCGGGAATTAGACAAATTGCGAGCGCTCGCTCCTTCCATTGCAGGAGGGAAATTCGACTCTCGTTCGCAGAACGTGGATATTGCCGAGTCGTCGAACGATCGGTGGGATGCCGGATCGTCGAGAACGTATCAAATGTAGACATTTTTTATTCTTTTCTTAGTATCTCGACAAGGAAAAATTGAGTCAAACATTTCAAGGTTAAACCAACTGACGTCTTAGTTTGAAGGAAGTGGCGTTCGTTATAGGTACTTGCGAAGCTCTACTTCCATCCTAGGTATCAAATTATTGTCAACGATTGCTCAAAAAAGGAGAAAAAATTGGAAACTTTAAAGCAGATTTAGTCTGTATTCTATTAAGTTTGTCAAATGACTGAACAATCGGCCAAATACAAAGTTATCAAATGTAGAATTTTCTTATTCTTCTTTCAGTTCCTGGACAAGGGAAAATTGTGTCAAATATTCCAAGGTCAAACAAACTATCGTCTTACTTGAAGGAAGTGAAGAGTTTGCCGACGAGTAAAAAATCAAATTACATTTCACGGTTGCATCCAAATTTTCCTCAAACTCGCGCACATCTACTCTCGACCTAGACATCAGATTACCGTTCAACAATTTCTCAAAAAAGGCGGAAAAAATCAACATTCTAAAACAGTTTAGACTACGTTCTCCTAGGTTTGTATCTCGGCGGGCAAAATGATGCCAATTAGTCGAAGGAGGAATACGGTGACGTCTCGGGATGAACGACGCGACGAGATCGGCGACAGATCGCATAGAGGCATCAAACGACTTGTACGCGAGCACGCATATACATATATTCATGCGAGGCGAGGGGCATTACAAAACGACAATCAATTATGGGTCGGTCCCTCGAGACGGGAGGAAGGACTCGCGCGACATCCGCGATGTATCTTCGAAATATTTATCGGCACAATTAAAAATCAACTTCAGCCTTTAACAACTATTAAGCCGTCCCGCCGCATAAATAAGGGGGTAATTAGCATTTTACGACACTCCTGACGGGGATCACCGCAGGTAACGCGTCGCTGTCGGCCGATCATCCTCGCTCGCCATCTTTCTCGCTCTGTGTGTCCTCCTCCTCTCGCCGAGTCATCCGTTGCCATTTAGCGTCAGGACACTCGCCTAACCTTGTTGCTACTTGTATTCTTAACCGGAGCGTGTCTCGGTCGCAGGAAGGTGAGGCAGAGATTTAAATCGCCTGTCTCAGCTACTTCGCACTCGAATTTACTCGCGGAGAGCTTGACCGGGCAGAATCAACATTTTGTCGGCCGCTCATGATTGAGGGTGGTGAATGGAAATGGAGCTGGAAGACTAGGTGGGAAACGCAGGGTGCGACCGTGAATGTTTACTTATAAGACCTTTGAATTTATTGGTATAACTGCTCGATTTTCGAGCTGAAGGTGGCAAACCTTTTCAACGTCGGAGGGCGCTCGTGTCGTGAATTATTGCCCTACTGACGTTTCGTAGAGATTATTAATTTCAATTTGCAACTGAGTATCGAGATAGTAAGAAGATTTTTGAGTACCGTAGGTCGTTTAATTATTTGCAGCCCTAAAGATTTTATCTGCTACCTTGCGTTTTAATTACATGCACAGTATTAAATTATATGCCTTGGTTAATGACATAGATCGCATGAAGCGTTATCATAGGAGGAAAAGGAAGTATGCGATAGTTTTTAATTGGAGTTTTTCTCCCGCGAGGAAAATAGTCAACTCTCGCTAACACGCTGGCGATCAGCTCGTACGTCTCACTCCTCTCTTCAAAGAAGCGAACAAAAACGCTATCTACCTGGCAATATCACACGTGAGGCTGTTGCCAGCCCGCGAGGGGACCATGTTGGAAATACTTTCTGCTCTCATTTTTGCGACACATTAATTATTCCTGAGAAAAGTGCGTTTTCTTTCAGCGCCGCTTTTCACGTAATTACTCAAGCATAAGGGGATTAACGTTTAATTAGCTCGCTAATTAACGTATAGCATACTCACCCCTCACGCTGGCTTGACGTAGTCGTGCTTCGGGCACGGTGTGTACCACGGCGATGAGAACTTGAATTATCAACAAGTATCTCATCGTTAACACTGTCTCGAGAACGTCCTTTGCGAGAAACGCGCGCTGATTGACGACGAGGCGTGCTTTATCAACTCTCCCGGCGTCCATATAAAGCGTCTGTAACACACATGCGATAAATCATTGTCCGGAACTTTTTAATAACCGTTTTATCTGGCGGGAAGTGTGCCCGTTCACCGACCGTCGATTCTCGTTACGAGGCATACGCACCGTAATCTTATAGTGTCTTGCCTTTCGTCTCGCATTTCGTTCATTGCGTATCTCTTACTCGCGCGGTTCCGCTAATTTATTCGGCTCCTTAATACTCAAGAGAAGCGTTCACGCATTTTTACCTCGTCTCTCCTCTCCTCCCTCTCCGCCTTCCTTTCCTCCTCCGCACTCGGCCGAATCTTTTTCGCGGCGGCACGAGGCTCTCTATTGGTCCGCCGACAAGATTCAGGTGGCGTGAACATTCGAAATGTCGCGGCACTTTGGCTTGACAGCTAATTGCGAGGATTATGACTCAAGATTGATTCGCGGGTGGCAAAAGGTTACGGATCTTCGCCGCTATGTTCGTGCCAGGAAACGTGGATAAGGTTAATTTAGGATTTAAGATAGCTTGCTGAAAGGTTGCGGATATCGGTTCTTACATTTGGCGATGTGATAACACACGGTTGGGTACCGGAAGATTATTTAGATTTCAATTGTGCTACATTTCCGGAATTATCTATCGGAAATCGAAGCGTAGGACTTTAAGTTGATTTCGGATTGGAGGAGAATTGCGAATGTCGAATCTATTGTATGTTTGCCGTTATGACCAGAGTAGGAAGAGATTATTTAATATTAAAGTGTCTTGCTTTTTGAGGAAGCATCAGTAGATACAGTTGTGTGAATTGGATTATTTTTACGTTTTCTGTGACATAGATAGCTGTGCCAGATTTAGTCTATGGTCAAACCAGATCAAACTTGATTTATTTAATACCCTAACTCAGACGGTGGAGAAATGTTGATTTAGGCCGGTTTTGATGCGTAACATTTGGAAGAGCAACATTATTTTTCAAAAGTGTAATTGTATTCGAACTGTTTAATCCTAATATGTATTTTATGCATTCATCAAGATACAATGTAATTTTCTGAAATTTTCATATCGGAACATATATTGTTCGTAGCATGCCGAATTAGTCCAATTTGAATGTTAGGAATAATTCAAATAATGCAATCGAACCATAACGATAAACGGCCTGTATGTAATTCTTTCGGTAAAACTATTTGCGATGTTAGATCCATTCGAACATTTAATCCTGCATCTGGCCGCAACAGTTTGTGGTTATTTCCTGACGCACATTTCGTGTATATTAAACAATTTTCAATAAGCGTACCTACGATTGCGTACAAAAAATCAACTCAGTTTACTTTATAATTAGTCCGAAATTTGTTAAAAACTCAAAGGTTAATGTTGACGTCCAAGTTGTCAAGAAGAAACTGAAATATTCAGTCGATTCAACCCATTATTACCGACATTAGGATAAAAGATATTATCCGAACTAATCGTCTCAGATATTTAAACGAGGCAAGCCGTAAAGACTGCGCGTTCTCAATCTCATTAACGGCGACATTTACGTGTCGAAAATACAGTGATGAAGCGGAGTTTTACGTTTTTGCCGCCATTAATTACTCGATACGTTTATCGATACGTTTCGTAACTGCGCGACGAA
Source organism: Anoplius nigerrimus (assembly GCA_914767735.1). Classification (NCBI taxonomy): domain Eukaryota; kingdom Metazoa; phylum Arthropoda; class Insecta; order Hymenoptera; family Pompilidae; genus Anoplius; species Anoplius nigerrimus. The sequence goes on along the minus strand of OU612085.1, from coordinate 16,956,938 downwards.
ATTAGGTCTAAAAGATGAGAAGTTGGATAGTGCGTTGGTGGGACAAAATGTATTCATGCTCATCGCAGGATCGCAAGGCAGATGAAAGAAGGTGAGAGCAAGCAAAAGGTCCAGCGAAAGATAAAGATAAATATTCGCTCAGTAATGCATCACGAAACTGGTCATTAGGTTCGCAGTATATTCATTTGTTCAAATTAACTGACATTTTTTAGGTGACTCTAGCACTGGTATCTTCTTCTATACACGCTCGTATTCTGATTACTCGTCGGTGAGATGATAATGCATGTGCTCGTAGGTGGCTTTTGTTATAACGTGTTGCTGATGGGATTTAATTCCTGCCCTCGTGTGTATGCATTAATACTCCCTTCATGCGGATAAATTATCGACCGCCGGCTTTTGATTAATAGCGCGATTTGCTGGAATTATAGATATTCGGACGATTTATGGTTTTATGGGTGGAAATCATGGTTTTGGAATCGTATGTAATTCAATGGAAAATATTTTTTGCGCTGTGCCCTTTCCAATGTAAAACTATTATTGGATTTTTAGTGTTTGATATTGTACTACAGTGTTTGTAGTACGAATAATAACGATGACAACAAACAGATGAAAAATTGTGGATTGTATTTTGACACTACTTAATACACGTGAGTCACTCTGTCGTCGTCTGCTTAACTTTATTTCGCTTCCTTTCCATTCATTAATGTATAAGTTTAGAGTAGGGTTAAAAAGAGTTTTTTTTGGACGTAAACAAGTTATGTACATAAGGCCTTCATGTACGGATTCTGTCCCTACACTGACGTTTAGACATACATTTCGTTGTATATGACTATGTTTTGAAATTACTTATATGAATTAATTTTAAAAAGTCTCCCAAATTGTCAATAATCGAAAAAAACCTAAATCAATCGTTAAATGTACACTGTTTACGTTCCGAAATTAGCGTTATATATAAAATTAATGACGTTTCTCATATCACGGCTTATATAAAACGCCTTTCTATATCGTTCAGTGCACGCAAAATTGCACAATATTTCATGATTACATAATTCCGCCACGAGCCCCCCGAGCAGCATGAAAAATCCGATAATTTTCAATCGTATATTTCCAATTTGACGTGCGCCCACCGCGGCCTCCGACAAATTTGTACTACATTGTTGATTTAATTTTTCACGCAAAATCAGCCGCACGTCAGTTCGCACCGTCGTATTCGCGACTGACCGCATGTGAACAACGGTGAACCGGCTCTCTGGTGTCACATACGTACGGTCACTTCTGAACAGTCTGTGGAATATTTATAAGTCGGGCGCGGTTTTAAATTGTCGCGTTCCGAGCCACTCTCCCTCATTCTTTCTCTCTCTCTTCCTCTCATTCTCATGCTGTCCCTCCTGCTCTCTGTCCCTCGCACTCTCAGCGCATCCCTCTCGTGTCATCTCGATTGAGTTGTAGCACGTGTAACAGCGCTGTGCAACGGGACGAGGTCATAGACAAGAAGATTAACGGCACGGGTGACGTTGTAGATCAAGAGGATCCAGTCTTCAGCGTGTGCATTAACGAAGAGAGAAACAACACAGCGCAAATGTGAGAGAGGCACGAAATTGGCGTTGACGAGATGCGGAGGCTTATACGCCGTATTCGCACACCAAGAATAATTAAAGCGGGCGTATTCCCACAAAATATATTGTCGATCGATATATTTTCCAGGTCCGACAGTGCTACCATGCTACGAAACGTTAATAAATTTGTTTCTATTTCATATTGTCCTCGCACGGGTAAAGTATAATTTTTTATCTGTTTTATGTTTAAATTCGGAAGAAATGTTTTATGTGCTACTAGATTTTTAGGTGAAAGTTGCTTGGGTTGGGTTGCTTTCTGTGATAATGGAATTTAATTAGGCTATGAAGAAGTAAAATTCCCATGTAATATTCGATATCGAGTTTCATGATATTAGAATTTAGATACACTGTTAATAATGGTAACCACCTTTAACCACCTAACCACCCTTTTACGCGTGTGTATGTGTGCGGAGATCAGGCATCGTTAGATATTCTGCATTGTTGATTGCGATCTATAGGCAACTTCAACTGATATTTGCTAGAAATTAATCGAATTTTTGCTGAAAGTGTGATAAATCTTAAACAATATAATTTCAATACTATGCAAGAAATTAGTTCAGACAGACTTTCAAGCACAGAATAATTTTGCGAAGCTTTTCACACGTATGCGATCTAATATTACTTTGGCAGCAAGACACATGTTCAGAATATGGTTTCTTGCGCTTAAGTGTAAATACTAAACCATTATGTATGCAAGTACTTTACACCTGATGCAAAGGACGTACAAAGTGCAAACTTTGCAGAACACGTTTGGCAAAATTGATGTCGCGAGTTGATCATGAACCTTATATGAAGGGTTACTTTAGCATGCGCTCGATACGTATTACACGTAAGGCGATGCTCAGGATACGAGGATATCGATCAGATCATGAGCACGCAAGCGAGATCAACGCTAACGAAGACGCTGTTCGAAGCCGATAGATAATCAGGATGGGATGTACGATGCATTTCGATGACGTTACACGCAGTTGTACTCACAGGTAGTAAGGGCAAATGTCAACAGAGATTATTGTCTGCGAGACGGAATGAATCTAACTTTGCGCCAAAGAATAATAATTTTTAGTTACTTCTCTTGAGCATCTAGCAGTACTGAAGTATCATATGTTATTTCATCGTAATGCACGTTACTTCTCATTGAACCATCACTATTTTCCTCCGTGTAGTAGAAGCGGAATCTTTTATTTGTTGAATTTTCTCTGATTTAACGCAAGATTTTGTTTTTTCATTATTTCATTCTTGCTGTTAATGGGCTGACTTTTACACGCACGCACAGCGTGAAAAAATGATGTACTGACATACTTACATGCTTTACTTTGCAACAACGGAGAAGGAATAAAAATGCTACGGTTTTTGTAGTAAATTACATTTTAGGCTTATATTTTTGTTGCTGTCTAGGTTTCTGTGACGCTTCGTAAAACGCATCCATTCATGTCTCCCATGCTCGACCCGATGCACTCAGGGATAAGACGAAGAAATTCCTGAAATATCTGTCGCTCTCGCGAATAGAAGCAACACGGCGGGAATCGTCTACCTCCCCAACTCAAACTACCGCAAACCATTAACTTTACTACCTACCAAACATAACAACATTATAAATCGAATTGTTATAAGAAGACGAAACTTACAAAGAAAAGTGCATTCAATCCCAAGTATGAAATAATACCTACTCGAATCACAGTGATTCGATGGAAACAGTACTATGAGTTCGTCGCATCATTCACAGGAGTAACTTCAGTTTTATTTGAGCATTTCGCTTGTTTACGTCAACATTATTGTGGCGACAGAATACGTGGATGAAACTAAGGCATCCAGATGAAAAGTTTTCGCGTTGAGTGTCGAAGGATCGACCGATAGCACAGATTCGTTCAGAACTGTTCGTCGAAGTGAGAGGCGCACCGGAAATGCGTTTCAGACTTCTAACGCCGGGCGCGTGGGTTAGCTACGGTCCATCGAAAAAGTTGTCGAACGGAGAGGCCGAGAGGAAGTGTCGGAAAAGGAAGAGGACAGAAAAAGCTGGCGCGGATGTCGAAGGTGCACGGTCCGTTCCGTAAAAGAAGATTAACGCTGAAAAGGCTCAAATGGGATATACACCCACGAAAAGACGTCCAACATTACGGTCAGCAAATTCGCTAATGCGAATTAGCGTAATTAATTCGACATATTTTACTCTCAGTGAAAATCGATTCACAAAATTAGGGCACCACGAGCTCGCTGTCTTCGTAGCCGAGATTTTTTTTATTTTTTCGCTTTTTTTGTCACTCTTGCTCGATAGATTTCGGCGATGCCATGCTGTTATAGTAATCGCTTTTCAAATATATTCATGGAATGCTCTTTTTCGGAAGCGGCACTCTGCTTCGATACACCTATCCTCACCCATTCTACTCTTCTCCCCCAAAATTTTGCTTTTTCAAACGATACTGTCCTTGCTCGCCGACGAATTTCGGTCGAAATTAATAGCAGCGGATACGATGAACTTTCGCTAACGAAATTCCCCACTATTCGACGTCAAAACTGTTCACCGTAGACGCGATATCGATATTTCTATCGCATACCGTTCCAATCGCTGAAATTTCTAATTAAGCGTTGTTTCGCTGGAAAGATGAAATGGGCTGAGCGGGCAGAGGATAAATTCCGAGAAAGAAGTTGGTTTAATAATAAAATAATATGAATTTCTCTGTTTGCTTCTTCAAGCAAAATATTCCTAGCGACCGTAATGCAGTTTCATAGTTAAAAACGAATTGGACTTTTCAAAGATTTGCATAGTTTTGATTGACGTCGCCCGTGGATTTTTTTTTTGTTTTCCGTGTGATATGATCGGTACTGACGTAGTTATAGCTTCCCCCGCAGCGCGTTCAAAAGCATTTCATGCGATGCGCCCATGTTTCATGTGGGGTCAGATTTTTTTTATCGAAATTGTACGGGAGAAAGCAGATTACTCATCCCTGGATAAACGTATGTACTCATAGTCCCGTTCCGAGTCCCGAACGAAATGCGGACTCTGTATTGTGAAGCATCGTACCACATGCCGAACTACAACCGTTGTGCGTCGAAATTTCGGTATTAACAGCATCGTGGCCGACGTAGTTTCATCAATCGTAACGAAGTACCTGTGCCGAACGATAATTGAAACTCTCCGCTCACTTCCTATTGTTTTCGCTGCCGCTACGTCAGGAGATCGCCATATTCCTGTGTTTATGCAACGTTTTCATCGTTTTTTTGGCTTGGCCGATGGAGAATAATAACGAAAAAGTTTGAATTTTCTGTTTACATGCTTTTTGGGGAAAAAGTGTACCACATACTGTAGTGCAACTAATTTTATATTAGTAAGGTCGACGTAGAATAACGCTTGTTGTGTGTAATATAAAATATGGAACGTCGTTCAGACAATTTTTCATTTTGATGGGTTCCTACGTAAATTATTCTGACTGACTTTTCAGTAAGTGTATAAATTTCAGTTTCGTTAAAATTTTATAGACGTTATCCGTAAGAAAGATCGGGACAATGCGGCAAAATCGACCATGTCATAGTTCATATCAGCTGACATGGTTTATTCCAATAGTCCAGCAAGTACGGCAAGCTGAGAACAAAACTTCAATTGCATGTTCCGATTATTATTTTTATACTACACACAATACGTTCGAAATAAACGGACGCGACAATAACATTAATCGCAGATTCTCTTTGTTCGGAAACATCCGTCGACACAGTTCAACTTAGACTACCGACTAAACGGCAATAAAAACAAATGTCGGCACTTGTCGCGATTCGCAATGAATACGCGCAATATCCTGCAGCAAATAGATTCCGTACCTTTTCAGCGTGTAAGCGTTTACTAGTCGACTCCGAACTGCGAATGCGCCCGATGCCAAGCCACGAAACGTGAATGTTAACATGTGAGCAATTGCAGGCGTGAGCAACTTTTTTTCCCCCGGATAGGCTGCGCGTTTATCGCTTACTGGTGCAATTTCTATCGAATGCCGAAAACGTGACGCATCAGTATATCTCGCTGCTCGTCTTGCATGCGATTTATTCGAGATCATTTATGCGGCTAGTGCTGTTAATATCATGCAGGATGGTATTCAATGAAGATTGACGGTGAGTCATCTACCGAGAATTTAAAAACGTACTTTTGCTGCGTCCGGAGATGCACGAAGGAGCGATGAAAACAGTTTATCGGTGAAGGGATTCAAAATTCTGCTGACGACGACTGTTGGATTAACGGCAATAGGATAGAAAAGGATTATGTTGATGATATAAGATTGCTCGCAAATTGCTGAGCGCACAAAATGTTGAGCTGAGCTAAGAGAAAAATCTGATAAAACAACTTGCGTGTTTGTTTAGGTATAAAACGCATCTTTCACTTATTAGATTTTGCTACAATGGCAACGTATCAATATGCAAATACTCTTCCGGTTCAACAATCATTTCTTCACAATGCGATCTTACAAATTTTTGAATGCAATTAAATAAAAGATTGACCATCATTATAGGACCTTATATCATATGCGTCGCAACGTTGGAACATTTACTCACACATTTACTAATTATGTTTAAAACTCATCGTCTTTCGATTCACCCCTTTTACAGCATTCCGCATTAAAATTCTATTTTGTGTACGGCCTCTATCCCGGAGGTGGAAACGGTTGGTGGCATGCATGTGATAATACGTGCATACCTATATGTGATACGATCTGTTAGTACCTATAGCTTGGTGTCGCGATTGAACGTCGCCACGCAGCCTCGCGATGGAGGAGGCAAGAGAAAAAGAGTCGTAATAGCGTGCGTCGATCGTCCGCCGAGGTTGGGTTAGGCCTGCTCGGCTGCCGGTTGGCAGATAAATATTTACGCATGATTTGTTCCGGCCATGTCCGGTTCCTGCACGCGCAGCCGCGGAAAAGTCGCAGTTTCCAATAGCTTACTGGATTTAATGTTATTCGGCTTATAATCGAAGGGTAAAACAGATAAAAATGCTTAAATTTTAATCACGCATAAGCTTATTTGGCTGAATGTAACGTGAGAAATTAAGCACGAGAGTGATATGTGAAGAGGCGTGAAAAAAATCCTTTTGCTATAGGCTTGTGCTAAAAGAGATGGCTGCATTTAATGTTGAGTAGTCGCTGAAGAAATGTGTTGCCTGATAATAGCAAATTGATTAACTTGGAATTTCGAAAAGTCTAGTTTAATGGAAAACGATGTGAAGACTATCGTTTTGATGGTTCCACAAAATTACTCTTCTGCAACGAGTTGACAAGTAGAACTAAAATTACGAAATTTTTTTTAAAGCAGGGTTTATTACGAGGATTATTCAGAAAGCTTACCGAGAAGATCCTTTAAAGTGGCTCGAGCAGGAACCATTGTTCCCGGAAAGAATAAGGACATGGTACGAGCGTCGAAAAATATCCTGGCAAATGATTGGCGAAACTCACGAAAAGATTACGACGCACTTAACGTCGACGAAATTAGAACACGGTTGCGAGGAGGTTTGAGAAGATTCCCTGTAATGGAAAATGGAGCAAACAGCGTTACTGGGCAGCGCGCCGCGGAGTTACTTTTATCCTCGAAGGATTATATTTCCCCACTGCGTACGTATGTCCTGTGGCGCAATCCACTTTCAAAAGAAGTTTAGATGTAAATACCGTAAAGGAAGCGATCTTGATCGTTTCAGAAATCTGTTTATAGTATGCAAAGATTTCTAATAGGCTGTCTGGAAAAACCGTCATCAGTTGATGTCGTAGTTTGTGTTGAATTGATCTTGAATCGTTTCCCAGTTAAATGAACTCAATTCATGAACCGATAACATTTAGCAAAGTAACATTTACTTTTATCTTTATTATTCAAACAAAAATGCATGGACATGAGTGATTCGCATTTTCTTGTAATCCCAATCGTCGAGTCGAGCATCAAGAAAGAAAGATTGTTACGCGGTAAAAATAAAATTTGGTGGCCAAGGATAATTATGTCGACTGAGGTACAACGATTGAGAAAGCATTAAGGAGATTTCTCTCTGAGCGGGGTCCGTGTTAACGATAATATAAATACAGGCAGTGCCACATGATTATGGGAACGGTGAAGGTACTTGTCCAAGTATGGCCCTCCGTAACGATTTAATAATTATGCGGTTATCCTTCCCGCGATTCGATAAGGTCCGTTATTAAATGCAACATAATTCGTCGATTTCCGATTTGATATGCGATGTCTTGATGATACCCGCCTTTAAACGGTCATTATCGGGATACGTACGTGAGGGATCATGAGAAAAGGCACAAAAAATAATCCTTTCGCCATAGGCCAAATGATGTACCTATTACGCGAAATCATGCATTTTGCTTCTACTACGCGAATATTGTTCGGAAAAAGTATAAGCGTTCTCCTTTCCGCTTATTTGCTGCTGCCTTCTGAATATTAGTGCGATATGAAGATGAAATGCGCTGTACTATCGTTTAAAGGTACTCAACATGTAAACGATAATTCCTATGAACCAGACGGATGAATCATACTTCATAGGAACTTGTCAATAAGGATCAAGGAAACAAAGTAGACCAGTTTCTCGTAACTATCCTTTTTGCGTCAAGTACCTGACAGCCGACGCTTTGTCATACAGACTTTTTTCACGGCATGCAAATGATGCTCGAGCACGATCACTCGCTTCAGATAAGGAGCGTGCGTCTGATCTAGTCTGATGTACATGGACGGATGAAGATTCAACTGTTAACACAGTCTCTTCCTCTCTGACGTCCGGAAGAAATCGGACGAAATGAAGTCACGAACGCTACCAGTATAGATGTTACAGACGTGTGATTCGTTTCCTCGAGCGGCACTTTCTGTCTATCGCAAAAACGAGTCGGGTGACTTCCCGTGGAAATCCATTGAGTGTGCTGTTTCTCCTATTGGTCTGGCATGTCGATTCTAGTTTTCTTTGTCACACGTTGTCCGTCACGGCTTTACTTGAGTTTGCGGAATATTGTTAATTTAATAGCGAACGGCAATCGATTCGAAGGTCACGCGCTGATCAACCCGGAAACAAACCGTAATTCTTTATCGCGGAAAAATTAATAGCGGATACTCAGTGTCTGAGTTGAAAAATTTTACCCCGGTTCAGGTCATCGACGGTCGATTTTTTTTTTGGAGATTCGAGCGTGGAATGACTAGTTACACTGGACGGTTGATTCCGTCGAGAGAGTAGAAATGAGTTTTATATGGGTAGCGGTCGGGGTGGGAATATAATTTTTCTGCGAGTCTGGAGAAATTAAATGTTAGGAACTGCGATTCATTTCAGGTGCGGTCGTTGTGGTATATTTTAGTGATATTTTTCAACAGGTGGGATAATGACTAGGTTAGTACCGATTGTTTTGTTACTTGTGTTGCATCTATTGTTGGTGACTACTATTTCATACATGATTTGTCTTTATAAATGACGCAAGAAACAATGATTTGCGAAACCTTTTCTTTGGCAGCGTCTAAAAGAGATTCCATCACAAATAGCAGAGAAGAAATTTATCAAATTAAGATGTTTGGCAAAGGATGCACAAACCTATTCACAATAACAGATTTTTAATTACATCCAAAACTTATTCATTTTCATCCGTACATGCCGATTAATATAAAATCTTCTTGTCCCAATCTAAACGATTGTCATCGCATCTTCAATCTCATCAATACATTTCTCACCCAGACTTACACGGCAAAATAAATTCCTTTAACAAAGATAATTCTAGTACACCGAAGTGTCACGTACGCGAGTTTTGCTCTTTCCTAATGACTTGCAAAACGATCAGCGACCCATTCAACATCGCCCTGAACACCCTCCCCACATTGAGCGGCACACGTCTCGTCCGCGATCAGATCGTCGGCTACATTCAATTTGACGATGTCGTTCGCGATTTCAACGATCCTACGCCGCGAGCAGAATACGTCGTTCGACGGATCGTTCGTCGGATCGTTCATCCGATCGTTCGCACGGCATCCTGCCATTCCGTAAAGTACGTTCAATTCAGCGTGTTCACTTCCAATCAGTGTCCGCGAATTAATGTCCGGTCGAGAGCCAGACTCTCCGTAGAAACTACCCTCGACTTTAACGGCAAGACGAACGATTCCGCAGTTCCGAGGCTCAGTAATTTTCTCTTTGTGTCGAAACGTTTTCATCGCGGACGCGCGAACTTGCGGTCCGCTCATGGCTCGAGTAAATAAATTCGCGTTTATCCTTCGTTTAAAGTGCCATTCACAAGTGAGCTACTCTCCGCGCGACGGAAGGGTGGCGATAAAGTTGGAGAGCGGGGGTTGATTACGGATGAGCACACGGATAAGATACATTCGAGGCATTCACAGCACGAATTGTCGAAAATATTACCATTGCGAGGACTGTGAGTGGGTCTGCAGATTTTGCTGATTGCAGAACTGATTTTATCTGAATAAACTAAAAGTTCGTAAGTACTTTTTGGTTATTTCGACCGGCTAGTTTTATAATCATCGCGGCTGTTCCTGGAATTTTCGATACGAAGGCCCTCGGCTGCGAGTTAAAAATGTTACTGCTCGCAATCTTTTCAAGTGTGGTATTTTTAATTTTTCCTCCAAAATCTCTCCGTTTTTATTTCCCCAACGCTTGCCTCGAGCGCGCGATGACAATTTCGACCAGCAGCATGCACTCGCCTCTTCCCGTCGTTCACTTTGCAGGCGGTAGACTTTTTTTTCACATTTTTTTGTATTAAATTATGAGAGCCGTTGGAAACTTGGCACGTGGGAAGCGCGTAAAGCGTCGATTTCGTGCTCGTACTGTTTTTGCGAGCAAATTTTATTTCATTCCCTTCCGATGGCCCATTACGGCGGGCACGTTTCGATCGATTACGTTGGCTCCTTCCAACCTGTTGACGTAAGCGTGCCTCGAAACTGTCCGAGTGTCGCCCCTCTCGCGTGCCGACATCCTTGCCGTGCAGCAAACTACTTTATTTCGCGAAAAATTGTCAAACGCGTCCTTTTTTTTAACCGGTTGAGACCCAGGGGTCATTGAAAAAACACGATCGAAACATGAACAGCGCGAGAGGATTTGTCTTAATCGATTAGGAACAGAAGTAAACGACGCGATAGAGTTATTTCGACAAACTTGGAGTACAACGACAGTTGTCCTTTTCGATATAAAATCTAAATAGTCCGATTGTGGTCCATTGAACTCGATCGGTTAAGCTCGCAGAGCTCTCGCGACGATGGAAACTTGCGATCGCCGTGCGATTCATCGATCAAGCACGTTTTTTCAATTTACGGAAGCGTAGGGTTCGACAAAAACGGCGAGTTTTCTGTGCTAAACTGTGTCAGTGTCAGCTTCGTTTGCAGCGCATCGAATGTGGATGTTCGATGCCCGTTAAGTTTTCGTCCGCAAAGCTTGGCGTTTCGGTTGAAACTTTTCAGATATTGAGGCATATTCCGGTTGTTCGCTGCAAAGGCACGAAGATAATTTTCCGCGACAGCTGCAGTTCCCACGTTTTCGGAATACCAACGTTAAGCGCGCGCCATCGGCCGAGGCTGCCGCGGATGAAAAAACGCGGGAGGCAAAAAAATACCGAGATTCGTGGCGCGAATAAAATTTTCGCTAAACCCTGTGACTTGTGGGGGGAAAAAAGGTATACGTATACGTCCGCTTTTATCGAGATCTGGCACACTTGCAATTCCATGTAAAATGTCGGGCTGACGGTAGGACGTAAAATGTGCGGAACATCTGCTTCTATCGTAATTGTCGCGTCATCGAATTTCGAAAATAAATGCGATAACGTTCGGCGCTTCAGCCTTTTCCCGAATTTCACTTAAATTTTCCATTTTTTCACCCGGCTTACGTCCATTGAATGAGCGAGATTAGATCCCTTTGCGCGTCGGCGCCGTTGAGCCCGCTGGAGTTGATCAAAGGCAGGGTACAGAATTTGCGAATTATATCTGTAGATATGAGCGTGTTTCACGCATCCATTTGCGTCGCGAGTCTGACGCTTGCGCTCGTTGAAAAGCTGTTTCTTCGCCAACGAGTTTTCACTGTTTGCACGGCGCCGAGTGTCATAGGCCGTCAAACAAAATTGCACCATTGATCGCGGAGGAGGCAAGGATTCGTCGGACGGCGCGCAGCGTAAACGTAACGCGTAAACAAAATGTTGATGCACGCATAGTTTGAACACGCACGTGCAGCGTTCCCCACTTGCTTTTCCGTGCTCCGCAGCGCAGGTAACGCATATCGCCCGATATTTTCCGCGGAACAATCAAAACAAGCGATCGAATATTTTTTCCCCTCTTTTTGCCGGACGAAGGAATAACAAGAATCGAAAGGTTCGAACGACGCGTAACGCCTTTTGCGCAGTAAGATTGTTGCGCGCGAACTTCGTTCGCCGGTCGAGTCTGCACATTTGCAGCCTCGGAACAATATTGAAACGCCTGCCTCGCTGCCTACGTGATTGCGCTGTTTTGTCAGATTTAAGTTGAGAACTAGTTGAACGATTGGAATGCACGCGTTCGCCCTGACGTTTCTATCGATACGCACGTAGTCGCACACGTATTGTCTACTAACTACTCTCACAATCAGTAAACTAACCCGCTAATCAGAGCCTTACGCAGTGCACCTTACGCTTGAACTTACAGACACTTCCTACGATTTCGTCAACTATCATATAGCCTGCCGACGTTGACTTTGCCATTGCTTACGACATCAACGCTGTTAAATCCTGACCAGAATCTACCGTCGAATTAGCGTCTATCCTCACTGACAATGACACGCTCGCTGTACCGGCCGGAACGTCGATTCCCCTCCCTCCCCGCGTCTCTCTAGGTCAAAGCGCACCCTCTCTGAGTTTGATACGTACCTATGGAGAGTAGAACGAATTCCAGTTTCGCGCTCCGTCCGTAAGAGCACTCGCGAGATCACCGTAGACACCTGCGCCGTCGACGCGATATTCGGCGCCTCTGTCCACCACGAGGACGCACGCTGACGGCTCACTTTACAATCTCCCGTCTACCTAATAATTTTCTTCCTCTCACGCCGAGAGGAACACGCCGGGGCAAGGTGGCCGTCTCGCACCTCTAACGGTCCATCGGCGTACACTTTTTCGGCGGAAATGTCGGCGAGGGTCACCAAATCATCCGTCCTTTTGGAAAGGTGGGAGAGGGAGGTGGGAAGGGGTCGAAGGGTAAAGGAGGGCAGAACGGATACGGACTGAAAGTCCTTTTCGAGAGTAGGAGGGAAAGACGGATGGAGTAAGGAGAATTGAGAGAGAGAGGCAGAGAGAGAGAGAGAGAGAGAACGAGAGAGAGAGAGAGAGAGAGAGAAAGAGAAAGAGAATGGTGGGAGGCAGAGGTCGGAGATAGAATTCGACACACTCGGAGGGAGAGGTTTTCACGAGGAGGTGGTGAACGTGGAGGAGGGGGAGGGGGAGGAGCTGATTGTCGAGAGAGAGAGAGGAGGTGGGGGAGGAGAAGTACGTGGAGGCGGTGGAGGAGGTGGAGGAGGAGAAGGAGGTGGACGTGGAGGAGGAGGAGGAGGAGGAAGAGGAGGAGGGGGAGGAGGAAAGAGAGAAGATAGAGAAGGACAGACAGAGAGACGATAGAACGCGGACACCGGCCCGCCGAAGAAGTCGTGGGCACGATCGCCGTCACAACACTAGTGGCCTGGTACACTCTTCCGTCGGTACATACACACCGTGTATTCCTCCGGCCCCCCTGTATCTCTCCCTCGCTTCGCTCCGTCGGCGACGACGGTGGCACCCGTCTGCACGTACGTTTCCTGCCTATAACGTTACGTCCCGCAACTCCAACCTCCGCAGCCGCGTGCACACTACTTGAGGTAGCTGCGAGTGTGTGCGTATCTTTCGGTAAGTATGTTTCGCCCACCGGTAGGCTCGCGGCACACTGTCTCTCTCTCTCTCTCTCTCCCTTTGTGCGCCTATGCTGGCCTATGGTCGCCTATGCTGGCAGACAGTAGCCTCTACTAGCTCTCGCCTCTCCTTTCCGCCTCCTTCCTTCGCCGCGGTCCGAGGGAACTTGACGTTCCCACCTCCTGCATCGGCCGCCCGCAAGAGCATACGCCGGGACAGGGCGATCTACTAGGTAAGACTAGTTCCTCCACCCGGACCGTGGACCCGTTTTCTCAGCGCGCTCTCCTCTCTTCCACTCCCTCTCCTTCCCTCTAGCTTGCTGTCTCTCTCTCTATCTCTCTCTCCTTCTCTCTCCCTCTCCCTCTCTTCCGTGCCCCGTACACTCCCGTCCACTTCTTCCTACTCTTCATATCCCTCTCTGCGTTGTTCGTCCACCACTTGCTTATTCCACTTTGTACTCCTTCGTCTTGATCCGTCTGTCCGTCTCTGTTCCTCTGAATCTTCGTTTCTGTCGGCTGTCCCCCCTCTCCCCTCTCTCTCTCTCTCACTCTCCTCCGAATCCCTCGCGTCTCTCGAACTATAATACTTGGCCGCTCTCGTTGCGTGCACATCCACTTGCCTGCGTACCCCTGATCTCGCTCTCGACTCCTGCTCTCCTCCGTTTCCACCACCGTGAGCAGAAGAGGATTCCCTCGAAGCCCTTCCACGAGCGCGAGCGGACCCCTCCTTTTCTCCGCTGCTCTGCACTGAGTGGAGCTCGTTCTTCTTTTTCCGTCGCGCTCGTCAGGATTGTGGAACATGTACGTTTCTTTGCCTTCCGTGAAAGTCGCGGGCGAAATTGTGTCGACCACGTGCGAACGTGATGGGTGAGAAGACGCAGAGGAATTTTAAGGAAGGGAGACTTCTAATGTACGCTGACTGCCGAACAAATCATAGTGTTTTTTGTTTAAAGCATGCACTGTGAAATATGGTAGGCATTGTTGGTAGAATATAAGGACGGTTGATAACAAATGCGCGCTTTAAAAGTATGTGGAATAGATCGTAAATTGTAATTTGTATAGCACATAAAATTGCATCAGCAATACGTTGTATTCAAGGAAAGATGAAAAGTATGTAAATCGGTAGAAAGACCAACATATGTTCAGAAATTACAATTCGCATTTAATACAACTTGATAACATTATTCAAGTCTAGAATTCAGTAGGACACCGTTAAACAATATAGAGTTACATTGGTGAAAATATTAAATAAGAGACGGATGCTGAAGGAATTGATGGTCTAAAGTGAGGAGTACATCCGTTATACCAAGAGTTCTACACATCGAATGTAATTTGGTACGTGTTGAAAAAGGAACTTCGAAACATCGTTACTTGCAGTTGGCTGAAATTAAAGTTACAAGCGTACAGTAGTAATTGGTAGTAACATTTAGAGGTAGTGAAAAATTGCCAAAGTTTGAACGGTCGGAAGGACTTCTGAGAATACCGGGAGCGATAAAACGCAATGCTGCACTCGATGCAGCGGAGAGACTTCAACAGTTTCACGGACCCAATTGTAAGTGCAAAGTGAAATAAAACTACCGTCTGCGTGGAATGAAAATGTGATACTTGAGCCAAAAACGGTGTACGTTACTGTGTTGTCGTATTTATTGATCGGATAAATGGTTCTCACCTCTTGCAATTCTGGATAACGTCACACACTTGAAAGCATGCGACTGAATGTTACAAGATAGCACGCTATAAACGAATACGAATAAAAAGACAAAAAAAATCAAAACATTTTATAAATTACAACACTTCCGGTAGTACCAGTATCATAACCAAAAGTAGCAAAAGTCTCTTTCTTAGTTACATTACGCTGCGTACACAATTATAGTACCAGTCCCCAACACTAAGGTATAAACGTTCAAGTCGTTTAGCCTGTGTTCCCAAAATATTAGACTACGTTCGACAAATGCCCTATCACAACATTCAACTGCTCACGTTAACATCAGTCTTATGCAGCCAACGCCGGGAGGATGTACGCGTACAGGTGTGGAGTCGAAGAATTTCTTGTTTTTATTCGACAATAAGGTGCTTCGCGCAACAGCGAAAGTATAGACTGCAGCCTGGAGATTTCACAGGTAAGGCTAGTTCCTCTCCCCGCACAGTGCATTCGTTTCGTGAACACTTCTGTCTGCGCTTCCCTCTTTCGTTCCAGCCAACTACTTACTTCGGAAGGACTCCTCACGTCTCCCGCCGACACTTATGGCGCACAACCACCATTTCCACGTGCGCCATCTCTTTCCCAACGTCTACCCTCGAGTCTCTTTTCCTTTCAGCCTCCATCCACCTTTCGCCCTCCGTTGTCCGGAGAAAATAGGAAAATTCCCGGCGAGAGCTTTCTCGGATTTCATTAAGTCGACTCTCGTGCGTACACGCGATACTACTTGTTGAATCTCCGATGCGAGTAATTTGGGCATCAGTTATACTCGGGCTCGTCAATTAACATGCCGCTGATTTCGTAATTTGCTTCACGGTGAAATAATTTGTCGAGCCCGACTGCGGGCTATTTTGCAACTGCGTGATAATGATGCAGATGCCACACGGAGAGAGGACATCGAATAAAGGATGAAAAATTGAAATTTCTGGTGGGCGTGGGTTCTTCAGATTTAAATGCCAGAGTTAAGAGCAATGTTGAAGAGGTTTCGTCTTTTTTTAGATTACTCTGACCGAAATGTGTTAATGGGAATGTAGTTTTATATTAATTTGCAAACTTTCAAAGACTCTGCGTGCAACTTATAGACGATTCTATAAGAATCTATAGACTCCAGTTTTTCACGCTTAGTTTCTTGTCTTCCATTTATAACGTAATATCAGATTAAATTAGAGGTATTGCAATATAAACCGTGTACACGGTATTTCTGATTCTTCAGAATCTGACGACTAGATACATACTTACAAGCATTATGTTTTTGTGTTCTTTGCCGCACGCAGCACTTGCCGAAATGGCACATAATTAAGAAACGTCACGCATAGATACAATCAGAGGCAGTGTGGTCCTAACCTAGGGCAGCGTTGATCCACAGGAATTACAGAGATTTCTGCGCTGGGTGATCTCGTCCGAGCTACTGTCGGCACGCTGTAGCCCGAAGGTCATAACGAATCTGAAATCGACCACGAATGGTCGACCCACGCGTACTTGTTCGCAGGACGTACGAATAGCTACCAGGTGCTTATTATCGAGAGAACCACTTCTAAGATCGTATATCTTTCGCGGACAATTTAATTCGCCGCCACTTCCGAAACGGCTCAACCTGGGACACTAAATGCTGCCTCCATCAGGCATGTGGATCAGCTGGATCCCGTTATGGCTTTTCAATGTCAACGTTTCACCTTCGGTGCATCTGTTTCGTAAGTCTGCTTTCGCGTATACAGTTCCACGGTATCTCGACTCAAGCAACAATTCATATTCCACACCATTGGATAACTAACTTCCTAACATTCAGCTAACCAACCCAAGGTCAACATTGCAAAAATTTGCGCGTCCAACAATGTAACCCTACAAATCTTCCGTTCTTCGACGTAACATAAAATCTCTATCAAACGATTTTGCATCAAGAGCATTGTCATTGCATCAGCGTGTACCTTGAGCACCGTCGTCATGCTGTCGGACAATTTTCATATACAGGAAATGGAAGCGATCGCGAATGACGATTCTCTGATTAGCAGTAGTCTTTCGTCACAGTGAGTCGAGGATAGCGAGGTCGAGAGGCAGTCTACGCATGCGATACGCAGCATGGTACGTATCGCACGCTGAGTCGCTCACTCTCGACTCGCCTGTTTTTCAGCCTACCGTGGCAAGGCAGCCAGCGTCGAGCAGCGACTAGCGGCACCGATCGCAGAGAATGTCGCACTTTCCTCGAGTCAAAGGGATCCACCAATAGCGCCGCGTTATCCGCCATAGATCGATGCGATCCGCGCAAATGCCTCAATGCCGTTCGCGGCTGCGGAGATCGGTCGGACCACCCACTCGATTTGCAGGCAGTCGCCGTTTTTGCCCGTTCCCGATAAAATGTAACGGCCCCGGCCGAGAGAGGCCCGTTCCCTCGCGTATGACAAACGATCGGCCATAACGTTGAATTAACTCCCGACCGGTCGGTATACGTTTGATTAAGTCCACCGGAGCGTATCCGCCAAGATGCATTAAGTCTCCATTCATATGCATAACGCGCCCGATACTCAATAGTACTCGGCCGACTGTAAAGCGTCTTATAAGAGCTCGGCATGGCCGCCGATGTCGAGCCTCGCGATCATTCACATTTTCTTGCCCCCGGTCGCGCGCGCCAGGAGGAGGCGAACACAGCTGCTCATTGACAGCTCTTAACGCGAGTACGAGGATCCGATAGACAAATAACGTTAATGCCTTCGCGTGGGTAAGCCGGTACGTGGACTGACATGCGCGCACGCTCCGGACGGAAGGAGAAAGAGAGAGAGAGAGAGAGAGAGAGAGAGAAAGAGCTTGTTCAACGGAACCTACGTGATTGCACTCACTTTTTCGCCTCTAGCTGTCACGGACCTCGTTGTTCACTTTTTTTCTTCCCGCGTCCTCATCGGGAAGCAGTAACAAATTGCGCGCCAAGTTTCAATTTGTCCGTTTCCGCAAACAGTTATGCATCACATTCGACTAAACGGATGATTTATGCGTCTGCCGAGTTTGTCCACGGAGTAGGTGTGCATGTGTCTCGATTCTGAGGCAGTACAAGGCGTACGGGTAAACGATCGAGTCTGCTTGGATTTGGAGGAACGGCAAGAAAAATTATGCTACGCCTGTACCCTGCTTCAACAAGTTGGTTCCTCTCTGAGAAATGAGAGAGCGCGGTTCTCGGCTAACGTAACTTCTAAGCTTCTCTGTCTGTAGATATTACGGGATACCTGAAAACTAAGGTCGAAAGTTTGTCCGGACAGCTTCATCGTTATCGCGATTAGATCCGTGTCGTAAATCGATGAACTTTCTTCGAATGCGATCCAATGAGGTTGTCTACGACAGCAAAGCCACTGAAAGCAGTGACATGACAATGTCTACAAAGTTCAAATGATGACGTAGTCTGATATATGCTCGACTTTGACTAGGATAAAGACACTCACATGAGACCTTCTGTGTGCCCTAATCTCCCTCCACCGTTCGTCTATGCAAAAGTAACGACAGAGACGGTCGTAAATAACACTGACGATTACTAGGTTCGTTC
Source organism: Anoplius nigerrimus (assembly GCA_914767735.1). Classification (NCBI taxonomy): domain Eukaryota; kingdom Metazoa; phylum Arthropoda; class Insecta; order Hymenoptera; family Pompilidae; genus Anoplius; species Anoplius nigerrimus. The sequence goes on along the minus strand of OU612085.1, from coordinate 16,938,261 downwards.
CGGGCGTGTGTGGCCGTGTAAGTGCCCGTGCGTGTCACGCGCAGCTACGCTCAAGTTCGCGGTTGTCGTCGGCCGTTTAACATCGCTAATGCCCATCCACGCACGCGAAACGGATAATTGGCCGTTACTTATAATCCCTGCTCGACGTTCATCCTGACTCTCTACCTCATTTTTCTCCGTCATATGCCTCGTTGCCTTAGGCTTCAATTTTTTTTCTCACTTTCCGCCTGTCTCTTCTCTCGCGAACGTCATCGATCGTAATTCTTCGCCTACCTGCTGCTTTTTTCGAATATCTCATTCCTGGCCTTACGTTACTCTTCACACACCTTCAATACGTATTTCCGAAGCTCTTTCGTCCGATCTTCCGCCCGTAGGTTATAATTCTTTTTACCTCACTTCTCTGCTTTCCACTTTTCCGTCTTTCTTCCTTTTCATCCACGTCGTCTTAACGTTCGTTCTCGCTGCATCATCGTTTACGTATTCACCCCTCTTTCCTCGGTCCATCTTCATCGCCGCCATGTCAGGGTCCGCTAGTGGCTCGGCATCATCGTCCTAGACAACTCGCGCCTCGATGCCGCCAATTTTGCTGTTTCCTTTTTCGATCGTCCGTTTGCCCAGGCGCGGGGCGAGAGGGCCTTAATTATTCTGCCGGCCAACGACCGGTTGTCATCGGCAGCCGGAGTGATGAGCGTGAAAGGACCACCTGGCGTCGCTGGTTTCCCTGGAATGCTCATCTGGGCTATATACGTTTCCAGAATGGCTGCCACGCGGACGCGGAGGGACACGCGATCGATGAGCATGGACGTGCATCTTTCAAAAGACGCACGTCATGCGAGGATACTCTCGAGGCCAAGCGGCCAAGATGAAGTTCGACGAAGGAGGTAAGTCGTGATCATCGTCCGTTCGAATTATGTAATTGGACCGTATTGAATACGTACTCTTGTCAACGTGAGCGCCGGGTCCTATAAGCTGGCGAAGGATCGATGTCCGTGAAAGAAAGGTTCTGTTTCGTTCGTTTGGGGGATTTGTGCAGTACTCGCAGTCTGTAGTAGATTACGTGCCAAGCGTAACTCTTCAATGCTAGAATTTTCGGTGAAGTTTGCATGCGTGGTATTTTATTTAATTACAGAATAAAGGTAACATGATATAACGCAGATGTTTCTTTCGCACTATCCGAAAATGAACTGGATTCACTCACTCTTTTTATTTGTTCGTCGCATACGAATTCTCACTCTCCGCTGCAAACAAATGCCAAACACAAAGCCACTCGCTGCTCACTCACCCATCTCTCGGGTACATATACATACACCCTTTCAACCATGCGCATATCCCACATATGTACTTTGTTCCATTGTCACGACGTTAGTTCAGATATACGACCACGAGGCGAAGACAATTTATTAAGGATGTATTGGTCTCTGAACGAAAAACGCAACCGGCTCACAATAAACGTAATCACAAACCAAATCAGAAAATTGAACTAAGTTTGTAGATTTTGCGTTACAATAAGTAGCCACCAACTTCATATACAGAAGGATATCTATTTGGAATTCCGCCTTATTTAGCTTCATGTAGTGACGAATGTGAAACAATTTCAACATTTTTACAGAATATATTCATATCCGCATTCTGACAGACATCTTTTTGGGCCAGACGTGTTGGAGGGACACGCGATCGATGTGTATGGACGTGTATCTTTCAAGAGACGCCCGTCATGCCAGGGTATTCGTTATTGAGGGGGGAGTGGTTGAGATGGAGGGGTAGGGGGGCAAGTCATGATCATCCGTCGGGAGATGTAACGCGTCCGTTCCACTGGCGTAAATGCAACGCTGTTCGCCTTTTGCTTGTGGCATGCGACTTTTTTTTGTTTACCTACCGCACGGCTGCAGAGCGAGCTTTACTCAGAATCCTGTTACGCGAGGAATATATGTCAGTGGAGTGTTAAAAGCACTGCGTCTCTAGCTGATCCTTCGTTCGGATCAACTGGTTCGAGGAAACGTAATGATGGAGAACTCCGTTTGTTGGTGGTTCTAAAATTTTATTTTATGGTTCTAAATATAGTGGTTCTAAAAATTATTTAGTTTTTCATATACTGTCAGTCAAGCATACATTTCAATACTCGCAATACAAAAATTATACGAATAACTAATACCGTCAATAGACTACTGGAATTAATAAAGAAAAGTTCGAAACAAATTCAAAGATGTTTATAAGGGTTTTACAATATTTTGCTGTTAGTGTGAATGTTACGGAGGTCATAGAAGTATTTGCGTACTTACTTTGGTCAACGATCATTTGGTCATATAATTTAGTGGTATACACAATAAGAATATGTTGGTAAGTCATATTATGTAGTTCTCTGTTATACGCTGGTTCCGATGAATAATATGCGATGTATGTTTGTCCATAGTAATGAAATGTCAGAATACTTTCATACATAACTACAGACAATTCACAAGTAGTGTACCTATTACTTAAAAAAAATATTTTGACAATGCTCGGTAAACATTTGTAATGTTTCTATGCACGATCTACAGATAAATTGTGCTGTTCAACGATATATTATGGTACAAGATCATAAAAGATAAATGCGTTATATTGTCTAATAGCTCGTAATGTATACCAAAATTGTATGCGCAATGTGCTACGTGTTTATCCTACATTACAGTTTTATGTTTCGTGCTCTTTGTTTTCTTCGGAGTCGAATGTTAACCATTTATGTAATTTGTACATTTAACGATGTCGGCATTATTCGTTTCGTCAGATGTAAGGAGTGCGCGCATACGTATAGTCTTCAACTTCCTTTGGATCTGACCATAATTGACAACAGGGATTCGATTGTTCGGGCCCGTTTGACACGACGAAAAAAGTCGATTAAGATTGACCTATCAGGTCCGATCCGGAGGCTGATTGGGCCCATATTTGGATCGATTCGGGTGAAGCCGCATGTAGGTATGCTTGAGTGTAACCATTACATCGGGTGTATGGTGAAAAAATTTCATTCGTAACTCAACGATTTTATGCTAGTATACTGGTACACGACTTCGAAATGTCAGCAATACATGTTATTTATAAGTATTTTTTATTTCAAGTTAATACATGACAGCCTAATATGTTCGTACAATGAGGCTTTTTTATTTGTATCATAATTGTTTAGTGGAAAACTGAAATGTTTTTATTTGCATGCCTCCAAAATTTGTATAAACTGATAATGTTTTTCTTCTTACTAATACCGTGTCACAATAGGATTTACAACAACGATATCATTATTTCGATGTGTTTACTTAGGTCTTATTTCGGGAATCTAAAAAGTTATAATCGTTTGCCGCGAAACGTTACGGACAATGTTCTTCTTCCAAAACATCTTTTCATTTATCAACGATTCCGTACGCTAAGAAAAAAAGGCACCCGCCATGAGCGGGAAGAATAATTGAACGTTTCCAACATCGCCCATCGCTCTCCCGACGATTTTATATGCTCGTCCACCCGTTACATTCGATTCGCGCAGCACACGGGCAAACTTTAAGGAGGATGAAGCACGCACGGCAACGCAACGTGTGGGTCGTTTGCCATTTTAAGTTTGCTCGCCGTTTCGAGAGCGCAGCTTCTTAAAAAGGATCACGCATCGCTTTGTGCCGCCGACGCCAACTTTTTCTTCGCGTTACCAGCTCGTGATTGCTGGTGGCGCACGGTAAGAGGTACGTACGTGAGCCGGGCATGTTTGTGTGCGGCATGTGTCGCAAAGAGGCGATACGGAAATGAGAGCGGTCGATCCGCACGGATTGGCGCCCATGTTAGCCGGTCCGTAGGAAATTCGTCATTTTCCCTGTCCGCGAAATCCTGCTTATCGTCCCTACGCGCAATTCGCTATCTCCCTGCTGGCGTCGCGACGCGAGACGACGGCCCTTATCCGAGAGGTGACCCGATATTTGAGCGCGAGCAAACATATGTCGCTGATTTCCTGAGGGGTTTGCAGGAAGTATCGTCCGACAGAAAGGGGACAGGAACCTGATTAAGACGTTTGCGACGACACGAATCTCGCCTAACCTAGTCACGCACGTACATATAATGACGTTGTTGGGTTTTGATTGCGAAGTCGGTTAATTGAAGCAATCGGAACGATTTAACCTCTCTGCAGACACTGTCGGGATTCTGTGCGTTCAGTTTATTTAATTGCTTCGTTCGTTATGAGGTATGACAAGAAATAGTCTGTACGGTTTGTCGCAATAGCAACCGACGTAGGTTTAATTAACAATTTATTCAAACTTGCAGTTGTTTTTCCATCTGCACCACTTTTATAAGAGGTGGGACCATTATTTATGCAAACGAGAGTATTAATGAGTGACGCAATTTGTTGCAAGTGTTTCTGGTAACGTTTCCAGGCGTAAATTTATAATTAAATTGAAATAAATTAAATTAAAACAAATGCATTTAACCTAATTTCTTACTTAACCTAATGTAACAAAAATTGTACCTGTCAAAGTTAAATCAAATGTAGCCAGATGCGAAATTAAAATGGCAATTCGATTTAAAAGAAGATTTTTCTGGCAAAGTTAAAGTATCCTCAAGGAAATGATCAAATATTGGTTACCCAAACATGTAACATGAACGTAGAACAAAAGACATTCCCGGCGTGTTTATCGAATACGTATAAACCCAATATTGCCCGCCCGATAGAAGACCGTAAATTCTGAGAAGATGTAACGAGATTATCGTCAAAATAAAATGACAATATTCCGGCAAGATTCCCTGAAGTGCAAGCAAAGAGGGATCATCGGACGCTGAGGCGGAAGAAGGTAAAAGGAAGGAAACTGCGTGAAAGGCAATTAAAGGGAGAAAAAGGAAGGTGGAACGAGAGGTCGTAGAAGGACAAGCGAGCGGGAAAATCGTAGAACGCCACGAAGATTCGTTTCGCCCGTCTTAAGTTTGTTTCAAGTTCGTAATTACTTCGCGGGCACCGATTTGGCGGGTGGTGGGGGGTTGCCGTAAAAAGCTTCGTTCTTTTTGCATGACTCGCAATTCCGGTACGTACTCCGGAGGCGAACTCACTTCGAATTACTTCGCCGGAGAAGATTCGATTCTCGCGCAAAACGTAAGCGGTAAGCGCGATCGCGAACGTTTTCCTCTCGTTACGTCCCACGTCGTTGCATTCCGCCCCTCCCCCCTCCTGTTCCGGAATAATGGTAAACTCCATTACAACATGCATTTTTCATGTCGCCGAGAGTTGCGCAAATTTTCGCCTCCCGCTGCCAGGTTCGGGAGCGCGTTTTCTCTCGGCCAAATTGAATCGTAAATTTCGCCCGGGGCATTTAAAAAAACATCCGCGAAATTACAATTTTTTCCCTCCGACAGGCGCGTAAACCGTGGGTCATCGAGTTAATCTACCAGTTTCCGGCGGTGCGCGCGCACTCGGCTGCGCTCTTGTACTCGGACGGCGTGTCGGATTTTGAATATTCGAGGGCAGGGCGATCGTGCCAGAAAATTCGTCTTACGCTCCAGTTGGCTCATTCGATTATTTGGGCATTCTTTATTACGCCCTGTCAGACGATAGTCAAACAGGGCCGGCATAGCCCGCATTGAACGTACCTGCTACCCGCCGGCATTGAATTAAGTGCAACAAGTGTACATAAAATGATTGCCATTAACTCAAGTCGAGCGTAAAATTGAATGAGCATCGCCGACGATAATGCGGACGGTAATAGCCGTGCATTGTATAATGTCGTTCATAACTTTGTTTGGTGCTCGCGAGATACGCGTTACCTATAAACGTAACTGTCGCCACGCAGAAGAGTATGCGTGCCTGAAAGGTTTACGACGCAACCAATATTCAACAACAGAAGGATCTTGTTACAAAAATATGGGTGCTAATCGCTGCGCATTACACCCGTGATTCATGTAAAGTGTACAGTCAATATATTTGCGTTTGTGAAGTTGCACATTGTAGGCTTTTTTAGTATATACATATATACGTACGTTAGTTTGTATTCCAATATCAGTAAGGTGAGGCGGATGTGATGTAGACGCCTTTAAGTTATTCAAGCAGAGAGTTCCACTACAACAGTATGGTTAGAGTCGATTACAAAATGGCATGTTCTATTACACTTGTCGTTATTTGGATAAAGTGATTTAACTGTCTAATCTATTCCGACGGTAAGGTCGTTTAACCCATGCAAATCTTAGCTGAGTAGCAATCAAATGGATCTTTGAAATCAAGTTTACCCGTTTCAATGTACTGAATGTCAATTCTAGTCATTAGTATTCTGTGTTCTTCTGCGCAAGGAGATTTTGGTTTATGCTAATTGTAAGGTTTATTAAGTTCTTCATCGTTGAGTACTTTCTTGTAACATAAGATTTCAAACTGTTTAAAAATGTGTAATCAGAGAAAAATTAATAATCTATTAAAGGAAATTCCACTTATTACTTACTACATATTCTGAATCAAAGAAAAGGCCAATCAATTCGTACAACGTCATAAAACTGTGAATCAGTGGGCTACTGAATGTAATAATGTACTTTTCCGGATTTTTCAATAATATCTTGAAAAACTGGGTAACAATATTGCAACTATCGCTTTAAAAAATTGTATTCAATAATAAGTTTTTCATTGAGACGTAGGGATATCACGTAGCGTATGCTGTTAGATTTCTTAATTCAACTAACCGCCTATTCTTGTTGACGAGGTCATGTAATTTTATAAACATATGCCGTTTCTAATAAAAAAGTTTTTATATGGATTACGTCATCCACTATTGTATTTTATCATGCAATCTGATCAAATATTCATGCTGTGTAGTAAAGCGCACTCGAAAAATGTCTACTTCTGTTCAACAAAAACAATTTACATCGAGCGGTTGTTCTTACTAAAACAATCTATACAGTCGAAGTACATCCACGTGCCAATCTTAAAATGTTGCATCTTGTTCCTTAAAAGCGTTAGTCTCAGTAGTATACTTTGCATACGAATACGAAGCACAATTATTCGCGGAGGCATTTTCCCTCTTTACTACATGCACTCACCAAAGAACATAAAATAATTTCCCAAGAATCGTAAATCTAAATTTATAACCCCACTTAATCGTCCAAGAGGAGATTTTTTCACAAGCTGAACATACGGAACAACTTGTACATTTGGCAGGCCATTTAATTTGTCGAATATCTCGCGGGTCACATCGGCCGCGTCCATTTCGGGACGGGTCACTGATTCAGTTCAAAGGATATCGACGCAACTCGCGGCGCGAAATCGTTCGGCGAACTTTTTGGCGCGAAACAATGATGTTATCCGCTTCATCCACCATCGTATCGATCCACCGTCATCGGTGGAAACCCCACACTTTTGCCTAGGCTTTTGCTCACACTTTTGCATAGGCTTTAGCTCGTCTTCCGGCGGCGGCCAATGGCTGTCGACGACGTCGTCCTTGACAGATGCTCCGAGGGATCGAGGAGCCTGTGGCGCGATATGTAAGTGCATTTGCATCCGACATTCGGTCATCAATCTCTCGTCAGTGACGGGGACGTCTAGGTACGACGACGTTGATGTTCCACATCGGCAGACGTCTAGCCAAGTGTTGTTAACGACGCCGAACGTCCCTGTTCCAGTGGGCCAATCGAAATCAATTGGATCTTCCGATGTCTCGCGGTTATCCTCCTTGGATGCTACGCGCTGGAAACAGAGATAAGAACTGAATCTTCGTCTTTAGCGGTTGCTTGTCTCTTATGATTCATTGGGCGATGTTGCTTTTTTTTGCGGCGAATGCTGCTTGGAGTTTCAGTTTAATAATGAAGAATTGTCAAAAGACCTGTATGCAACGTATTTTTCTTATAAAGGTGACGTAAGGAAGGTTAATTACTTAAAGGTTGATACATTGATGTAATGTAGGAGTTTATTATGATTTTGTTGTTTATTTGAGTATTGTCAATGAATATAATAGTATTGATTATTAAGCGATTCTAAGTGGTTGGATCTGTCACGAATTTGTACTTATTCAACCTATATAATAATTACGCAATAATTATTTAGATTTATAATACCGGTATTATTATATTTATTGTGTATCCATGTATTGCACAGGCATCAGTAACAATTGGAAGTACAATATATTCGATATGTATTCGACACCGATATAGGCCAATCACAAAGGTTTCGTCTGTCAGTTGACTTCATAGGTATAACAAATTTACAACAAATTTGTGAGTACACGGTGCAATGATTAAATTTTTTCTTTTCTTTTGGTTGTTTAATCTCCCGCTAGTCACCTTAGAAAGTGTTCTTGACAAGTACACGAAAAATCCAGGTGATGTTTATCACGGGAGGTAAGGTCCTTCAAGCCTTATTCTTACTTGAAAATCTACAATTTTATAAATGAGTTTCTGTGAGGTTAACATTTCATGTCAATTTAAATGCTACCGTCTGCCAGAAAATAAATTTGACAACATTACAGCATATCATGCTGTATTCGTATACTTTCGACAAAAACCGTTTTATACTTTTTTCATTTTTCAATTAATCTTTGTCCAACATTTCCTAAAAATCGAACCAATTGTGTGTTACCTATTTTATGCCAGACGGGAGCAAAATTGGGTCGCGAGTGTAGTTCGATCGCGGTTGCGATAAAGTTAATTTTGTTTTCATTTTGTGTTAACACGTTTCGCTGACCCTTTTATCATGCTCAGAGACTTTGCCGTGCACCGAAATTTGAAAGCGATTTAACTATGTGTTGGCAGAGTTAGAATGTTTGCAATACAGTGCAGGATATAAATGAGAGCGCTATGTACGAAACAAGGGTGCGAACTTTGTTACATTATAATCAAGCAGCTGGAACTTTCGCTCAACACGACGGCTTCGTGTGTGACGACTTTTCGTCCTATCTGCGTTTACCGCACTGACTTGAAACGTTTTGAACCTCGTTCTCCGTTTCTTTCCTGTATAGAACACTATACATTAACAGTACAGTGCCGTGTAAATTAGTAGTAATAAATGAGTACAAATAGTTCTAAGTATTATCAATTCATACCATAGAACTGAACTTTAACAATATATTAAATTGTCTTTGTTGCAGTTAGTTTAAGAATACATATTAGTTTTATTACATATTGCTGGATTACTATTTTTACATCCTCATCCAAATCTGTCCAATAACAATTTCAGTATATATTATCATGTACACACATGCTATATTTTGTAAATACATTCAATTTTCCTCTACAAAATAATGTACTGTTTCTTTTGCACTTCTATAAAGTCCAATAACTGCCTTACCTTTCCAAACCGTCACTTGGACTCACATCCACACACCACTTCAATCCATAGCATAACACAGCCACATGCTATCAATCCCAAGGATAGCACAGTATCCTATAAACGACGCGTACGATACAAGTTGACCGAAGCCAACGTCATTTCAGATACACTCGAGACGTGGAAGCAGCCGAGCTTTTGATCCCGCGGCGAGTGTCGGAGGACGGTAGCTTCGACAGCTACGTCCTGCCAAATTTCTACGACCGGGTCGAGATTTCGGAGCGCAGAAAGAGATCGACGAGTGGCGCCGGCCAAGATGATGAGGAGGGGGGCGATAAACTGCACCTGGCGCTGACCTTCAACGGGATCGATCATCACGTCGAGCTGAGCCCGTACCACGAATTCATCTCGCCCGACATGGTCGTCGAGACGCGGGGCGCCGGTATCGCGACCGATCTCAACGAGGGACTGAGATTCAAGAGGGCCTCCGACCACCAGTGCCATTATCGTGGCACTGTCAGAGGCCACGACAATTCTAGGGCAGCACTATCCCTGTGCGACGGCGTTGTTAGTATATACGGCCTGTCACCGAATATGCGCGCCTGCCCTACCCGACTCCCACAAATCTTCGAGCTGCTTTCGGCCTTCATGATCTTCGATTCATTTCTTCGGATCGATTCAATCGTTATTTTGGGGAAGTTAAGACGATTTGTTTGGCGGAAGTGTAAAAAGGATTTTATTGAATTTAGAGTTGGGAAGAAGTGGTCAAAATTGCGGTGGAAGCAACTTTTGAATGAGTGCAAAAGATCTTACTCTTGGTGAGATTTTTGTAGGGGAAATAGGTATATATCTAGTGTATGTCTGTAAAAAAAAACGTTTTAAATTATTTTTTTGGTTATTCCAAAATGTTGTATATTGCAATTTTCGCTATTTCTTTTGTAATTAAGATTTGATTTATCTGTATTATTGTTTTATATCAATTAGAAAATTGATTCGTATGGTCGGGCAAAAATCGAGTTTGCGAATTCAATTTAGAAGAAACTACATTAGTCTTAAATGTATTCGAATATTTCTGGGAGTCGCTGTACGTACGATTTACTCTAACTTTGCTGAAAGTCTTCACTCCTTCAGTCGAAGACGATCTCAGTTATTGAGCAAAAATTGCGTAACTAGGAAGAAGATGCGATGCATCGAGTTTGTATCGACGTGCGGATAGGCGGTATGTACAAATCCGATGTAACGTACGAATAATTTAAATTGCCCGTTGAGTATGCGCTGCTGAGATTGTGAATTATGGCTGTCGCTTGCAGTGTTAATAGAAGTGCCGGATAATGGGACGGGTAACTAATCTATACAACGCATCGCGCCGTGTTTCGTATGGCTTACCAGCACGCATGCGACTGTATGAATGAATCGCGAGTTAGTTGCAATAAATATGCACTCGCTCGCTTCGGAATAATTTCTCTATTTCGACCGCTTGGTATAACAGAGATATCAGATTATGATTTTGTCAACGACGTTTGCTTTCGGGCATTACAGACTTGTTTCCATTAGTACATTTTGCGTCAATACTCTCGCTGCGCGAAAAAGGCCAATTTCAAACAATCAGATTTTAACGCGCTGTGTGTTCATATAATATTCAGTACTTTTTCTGATATTTTCGGCGAAATAGAATTTTCTTGCATGGCAAAGGGATAGCAATTAATTTTATTTCTCTACAGAAAATATGAGTGAATATCACTGAAGTTCATACTGCCAAATCTTTCTGTAAGCTTATTGCCCGCGATGCCATCTCTAAAATTAGAAAGAAGTTCTTTTACCGTCAATTTCTTGCAAATCCCAACTGTCCGAAGGCATTGTTATAACAACACCATACGACCTCAACGCCATATGAAAAAGACCACAAAGACGGCATTCTGCGTACTGCAATGTCCCTACCGCTTTGATTCATCTCTCTATTCAAGCCAGTTTCTTTCATCATCAACAACTCTGGATACGGTCGCGTGCGGCACGCTTTCTTTCCGCGAATCGACGTCTTTCGAAGATTCCTCGCCATCCCGCAAACGCACCCGACATTCTAAACGATCCTCTTCGTCCGAACGACTCAACCACTCCGAAAGGCCGTCCCTCTCTTGAACTTTCCGCTTACCGCGTTTCCTTTCCATTCGCCCGACTACGCCGATCGGCCATCATCCGTCTCTTACTCTCCGTGCGCGCACCTCGAAGATTGTCCTGAATTTTCCCGCCGCTCACCTACGGAAAAATCCACGCTCGATGAGATATTCGTACCGGAAATCGCGTGAGGTAACGAGGATTGCACAATTTGCGATCTGCGCGAACGAACTGTCGCCCGTTGCGCAGCGCATTTTCAGCGTAGGCGTCCCGTATCTGCGCACGCATTAATCCGAAATTTACGATCCTCCCGGTGCATTGAATCGATGACATTGCGCGACGCGACGATCTATATGCAAATCGTCGTTATATTAATTTGCATGCGCTTAAGTAAGTAATAAGAACGTTGATTAGCCGTTCGTTGCGTCGATATGGGCGACGTCGAAGGCGTCGCTGATTGTCGGCGTAGACAATCGATGAGAACGGCGTCGATAATCTTTCCTTGCGGTTTCCCAGCGATCGAGTCGCACCTTCAGATTGCGTCGTTTCGGATATCGTTGGAGATCGTTCGAGTATCGTTCAAGTATCGTTTGAGTGTCGAACCAACGTGGACCGCGATCATTCTACGAAAGTTATTAGATCATCAGTGGATTCAATGGATACTGCTTGACGATTCTTTATTTCGGTTAGCTAGGGTGCATTCCCTGTTTTCCACACGATACATGTAATCGATAAATTGATGTTGCGGAATGAAATACGTGAACCGCGGAATACTAAAGTTGGTGAATATTCAGAGTTGGTACTATTGGAAGACACTAGTTGCCAGACATATATTTCTGGTTGCAGAGAGGTATCAGAGAAACTAAAAACATCTAGAACAGCTTCAACTGGTTATGTTAGTCATCAAAATTTGAGTATCCTTTACGCATTATCAGAGGGTGGGTCAAAAACATTCGCATTTTCTCTTATACGGCACATAAAGAACGTGTACTGAAATGATTGAAGATTATACTGAAAGGTGATGAATTTGAATTTTTTAAATATTCGTGGAACTAATTCTGCAGCGGAACAGCCGATAATTTCATACCCACCCTCGTACGTAACCAGTGGACCGATATTCTAAAAGCGAAAATTGTAAAATTCAAATATTCAGAACCGGTATTTGGTTAACCACCACGGTCTTATCACTCTAACGCGTTTTATGCAGTCAATGGCGGTAAATTGTGAAAATCGTAGAGACTATGGATTTTTCGCGACAGAGAGTAAAATTGCAAGCTTTGTTAAGGGATGTCTACGAAATTATCAAACGAAGGCTATACGATGAAATGAAATTGTGTAAATCGTAGAGGCTTTGAATTTTTCACGACAAAGAGTGAAAACGCAATCTTCATTAATGTATGTCTCATGCGAGACTGATACGATTAATTAAGTGATGGGTCTAGCGAGGAGGGTCTGGGACGGGTGGTGAAGAAAGGGAATGGTAGATTGAAAAGAGAATGGATATCGGAAAAGTTATCGTATCCGTGGCGAATGTCGCTTGGTCAGTTTCGATCGTCGGTTTATTAGGTCATGCGTTCGGACCGTCACGCGCCACTTCGGTAACGAGCGGAAATCCCGACGATTCGAGCTATGTTTTTTCACCAGGATATGATCGGTGAACGACAAGCGAAATTCGGAGGACAGGAACGTGCCGATATTAGGACGCCTAGTAAATCATCTTTCGAGCTTCGTACGTCCGCTGGTTCAAGCATTGATAGCGTGCTGTCCAAAAACTTTGACAGGGTCAAAATCCGGCCGCTATAAACAATTTAATATGGTTCAAGTAAATATCATGCAATTATTTGGCATATCTAACGAAAGAAAAAATACCTAATCTATTGTATTTTCACTGACAGTAAAAATTGACTGCATTAAAAGAAATCTACACTCTTTTGGGTAAATAGAAAATACAGAGTTGAGCAAAACACGTTCACTGATCATTCACTCCTAGTCATTCTCTTCTCTTTGTAATTATCTTCTACGTTAATAACGTTACTGCATCAGTGATATACCGTCTGCACGTTACATCTACCGAATCTTCGAGCAAGCCAACTGAATATCTCTTCGCAACGGAGAATTCCTTGACTTTCCCAGCGTTTTATGCCGACATTGCGAAAAATAGACTTACGGGATAGAATTGAAATAGGATCTATCCGACGGGTGAATTTTCTAATTGTAAATCACCGTCCGCTCGTCCGCTAATGAGCGGAGTTACGTGGTTGCGACGAGGCGCGCATACCTTTCGATACTTTATTTACGATAACGGTGATTATATCGGCGGGCAGACATAACGTGACACGTCGATCGCGTGCAGGCTGGTTACGTGCAAACTAATCACGGACGGTACTTCATCGAGCCGGTGAACGAGGCTGAACCCGAGTCCGACGGCCAGCACGTTCACATCGCATATAAGAGAGAAGCCCGTCACGAGAATGTCGGGAAGGTCAGCGATAAATCGAAAAGACATTGTGGAACGAAGGGTTAGTTTTCATGCTGTTTCAACGTTTCTTCCGACTCTCTCGCACGTTTAAAAAAGTTTTTTGCCACATGTGTACACGGTTGACAACATAACAGTAAACTTGGCAACCATGCTAATTTGATTCAGGCGAACCTGACCTTTGATACGAGAAGTATATGAGGCATTCCATGCCAAATCGGGAACTTTTGTACCTCACCTCCTTCGATTTTTTTTTTCAAAATTTTTTATATTTTTGAGTTCGATGAAAAATGCGTTCATGAATTTTTTCAGATTTTTTTGACGGTCCGTTTTGGAAATATGAATTTTCTTAAAATTTGGGCTCTTTTTTTTCAAATGCTCATAACTTTATGAAAAATGCACCCATTGGATCGTTCTTTTTTTCAAAATTTGTGTTTCTGAATGCTCATTCAAGAAAAAAAATATGATTTTAATCAAAATTATTTTTCTGATTGTTTATTTTTAATTTAGAGGACAAAATGTTTTTTATCTCAAAACACGCCCCGATGGCTTTTTTTGTAAAAATAATATTTATTCATAATAAATATTTTGATTAAAATCATATTTTTTTCTTGAAAGAGCATTCAGAAACACAAATTTTGAAAAAAAGAACGATCCAATTGGTGCGTTTTTCACAAAGCTGTGAGCATTTAAAAAAAAAGAGCCCAAATTTTAAGAAACTCAGATTTCTAAAATGGACCGCCAAAAAAATTTGAAACAATTCATGAACGCGTTTTTCATCGACCTTAAAAATATAAAAAATTTTGAAAAAAATCGAAGGGGGTGAGGTACAAAAGTGTCCGATTTGGCATGGAATGCCTCATATATATGAGGTTTTTGTTTGAATAATATTTTTTCAGTTGGGTTTGTATCGGAACGAGGTACTTAATGTCTTTTGAATGTGTTCGGAGCATTTTTATCGGGCTAGTCTGCATATTGTTGGAAAGTGCATATCATGTTTGTGAACTATTTTGTATTGTAATGTCATAGTGTTTTGTTACGTAAATAGTACGCTCCGCCGCGCAAATACTTGAAACTGTAGGATTTCTAGACTGATTAGAAAATTTTAGAAAGTTATTGTTTGAAATTTTCAATCTCTTTCATCTAGTCTATTGGAAATAAGAATATGTTTCTGGAAAAAATTTCAAGCGTTAAACGACCCATAGAGCATGACTTATAAAACACATATGGCATTGTATTGTAAAAAGAAAGTAACAACTGCAGGAACGTCAGTCGATGAGATTTGATATCAAACATCCTTATTTCGAATTCGACATCAAAATTTAGAAACAGAAAATAACCGCATAGATTCAAATGCATTTCCAATAGTTTTATAATTTGGCAAATTATTCACATGTAACATATAGTCTACATACTTTACATTAACAAAGGAGTGCTTCTACTCTAATTCAGCTGTTGTATTTACCAGAAATTTAAAAACTCGTAAATGTTGATATCAATAAACACACTTATCACTCAAATCTTCATTTGCAGAAGACAATTAACCAACCTAAATAAGCTTTATCCTTACATAAACTGAGAATCAAACATTCGCAACATAAATGCGATTAGATATACTGTCAAAATTTTATATTACCAAACAACGACCCCACCTCACATCAAGTTTCAGCAAATATTGCTCAGGCATTAATAGCTTTGAAATCATTCCATTCTATACATAACATTGCAATCTACCAACAACTTTGCTTCCTGCTCGTTTTGTATACGCTTACAAATCACAGTGAAAAAAATTAATGTACAACTAACATAAGTGTATCGCGGACAGGTGGCAGGAGTTTAAGAGTTCGAAGGAATGTCCGCAGTATGATTTAAGATGTTCCCGCGGAATTTTCTGTTACATTCGCCAGATGACTGGGAATCCGCGTGGGCGGAACAGTTGGCAAGGAGGGAAAAGGAACTGACGGCGATTAATTCTGTCGGCGCGCGCCGTTCAGCTCCGGTCTCTTCCGGCACGCACAGCATACATCGTTACATAGAAATTGGACTGGTCGCCGACAGGAGATTCCTCGACTTTCACAATGGAACGGACTACGAACAATATCTCCTCACGATCATGAACATGGTCTCGGATTTCTACCATGACAGATCCTCTGGGAATCAGATAGACGTGGTTGTGGTTCGCATGATATATCTGGAGAAAGAGAAGGAAGAGGTAATACGCGGACTTTAACGCGATCGGAACCCCATTAGCTTTTACTTTTCGTAGATAAATGGATTATCGGCGTAGAGTACAGAAATTGTTTGGTAAGTTGTGGTAATTATGGGTTCCATTCGATTTTTGCGATATTGTTTTTTGATTCGGTGACAAATATAAAGTAAATAAGACATCACTGGATGTTTGGGCAGTTGCTAAGTGCTTTAGAATGCATGTAGTCTGTAAATAATCCATGTAGTACGCTGGTTTCTCTCGGTCAAAGTTTTGTTCCCCTTAAATAGCCGTGTATTATATCATTAAAACAAAATTGGTTGAATGAGTCGGTCATTGTTTTTATTAATACGCGGGTAAATTATTTTTGAGTGTACGGAAAAATACTGTCATTTGACGTAACGTCACAATGTTCTATGCATAGATAGATTTGTTGATTAGTCCAGCCTCGGAAGAGACGTTGGATAGTTTTGCGAAGTGGGCAGAAAAAATGAATCCTACCGATCACACGCATCCCAATCATTACGACGTGGCTGTGCTTGTCACCAGGTAATGCAGCTTTCATTATTTTCATTATTTTAACGTGTTGTACGATTATAAGGTAATCATTCGTTGTTTGAGGTACGACATTTGTTCGGAAGGAACGAATTGCGAGCTTATGGGACTTGCTTTCGTCGCAGCTGCTTGCGATCCTCCAAAAGCAGCTTGTATCAATGAGGACAGTGGACTATTACTTGGAATCGTGATTGCTCACGAAGTTGGTCATGTGTATGATTTTTTAGAAATTAATCTATCTAATCAATTCAAACAAAGCAATAAACGCGTCACAAGAATTTCAGTACTGCAAGGTCTTAGCCATTATTTTAAGCCATTTATACAATACTAGAATTTTACTTCTGTTTCACCAATATAAATGTTGTGTATTTCAACGTTAACGATTCATTAAAAAATGTTTTGAAGCAATAGTCACAGCAGGAGAAAAAAATGGTAATGCTTTGCAACTGAAATTTTTTATTGACAGACAAACTTAGCCATAAAATACTAAGTAATAAGTACACATGATAGAATTAGTCGAATGCGCCAAGAAAAATGTTATGATTTCCTTTCTAACAATCATCTAGAATGGGATGTTCTCACGATGAACCGGAAATCAGTGGATGCCCGTCTCAAGACAAAGACGAGAGCTACTTCGTAATGTCGCCGATCGTTTTCATATTCACTATCCGGTGGTCAAGCTGCAGCAGAAAATTCATGACACAGTTTCTCGAGTAAGACATAACTGTACATTTAGTTACGGGCAATCGCTTACAGTTTTTCAACTTCTCATGTCCACACGACAGGAGTGGTCTTGGCGAATGTCTGAACAACGATCCGAGAAGTCCTTCCGACAAGTTTAAGTACCCAAACATGTTGCCTGGCGCGATGTACGATGCAGATTTTCAGTGCCAAATGCAATTTCCTGGATCGAAAGTGTGCGCGCGCAAATCGGTAACGTTCCTTGCGCTAACGTTTTAATACTGAGTTGAGAAATGTGCCTCGCGAGCGATTGTTCGTAGTTCCAGCTTTCAGCATAGTTTTCATCCTTGACTGCCCGTACATTATGAGCAAATGATGAAGGGGCAACGCGAGCAACGGAACGCTTTTATACGGCACTTATATTATTTCACATTTTCCCGCAATCTTGCCCCAGAGTTTCGCATCTTGAACTTTGAATTCATTCATCGTCCTGTAGATAGCAAAAGTTAATCTCGAAGAGAGACTGTATAGGACTTGTTTCCGGTTGCGGTCTACGCTCCGCTGTAGTATACCTCAAACTAACTTGATTATTTCTGTCTCTGTCTCTGTCCGTCTCCCTCTCTCTCTCTCTCTCCCTCGCTCTCCTTCCTTCCCTCTTTCTCTCTCTCTCTCTCTCTCTCATGCCTTTATCTTCCTCCCTCGCTACTTTTTCTCGACAGAAACATGTATATTACAGATAACCGAGTGCGAGGCTCTCTGGTGCTTGACCAATTCCAGCTGTTACTCCTTGGGAACACCAAAGGCTGATGGTACAAAGTGTGGCGAAACGAAGGTTCGACAGTTGCGCAGAAATAGTTTGTTACAATAAGCTTTCTGTATTTAACCTCCATTTCACTCATCTGTCTACGGCTAACATCTACCCGTTCAAATATTACAATCATTTTTGACAGGTGTTAGATAATGCAATGAAACGTAGCAGTACCCTTAACATAAACAGTTATTAGTAACGATATGGCCGTTTGTTCTCGACACACTGTGATTTTAGGTCAATGAAGAGAGCATATTCCGTTTGAAACTACGAATTGGTAATAACTTATGCTCGTTATTATAAACGTAACGTGTAATATCGCCTATACATCGGGCATAGCTTCTCCGCAAAACACACTAATTATTTCCCCGATTTTAACGAAAATTATTAACATCCACATACAAATTACTTTCAAACGCTCTAAAAACTAGCTGCACGAAGAAGAAGTAGAACACCGCGTACGATTTACATGATCATTTATTTCAAAGTTCCACCCTCCCTTCCAATTATACTTTTCGTACAGTAAGAAACATTTACTGGTAATTCCTAATCGAAAAGGATGTGTAGAAGAGCAGAATTAATTCTAGTAATATTTGACTCACTCATACATTTACCAGATTCTTAGCATGCCCAAAAAACTATTGGTCACAGTTCCGAGAAACAATGCTTAAAGCACGTAGACCATTAGTGGTCACGTCTCACTCACACATGTAAATATTCACATTCCACTTAACGCATACGCTCTCCCACTTAACGCATTATCTCTTCCGTTCCCACTCATACTCACACTAATAATCCAAAATAACGGCCGAAAGCGAAATACGAAAATCGGAGCGTGCAAAAAGTTTCGCAACACTGAAATGCTCTGTGGAGGTACGGTTAAGTGCCGTCGACGGGAAGGTGGGTACGACGCCGACGCTTCGCGTTGGCCTCACGATCCCTTAACAGCTGACCCTGTTCACGGAGACAATCAAGGGTGGTCGTACTCAAATTCCCGCTCGACGAAGTTGAATGCGTTTCCGGCTGGGCGCGATCTAAAGAGCGGTCGAAATTTAGTGGTGCATCCACAAGAAGTGCGTGGACATGGGCACGAGGCCTGTCGCCGTTCACGGAGGATGGGGCGAATGGGGCCCCATGAGCCAGTGTTCAAGGACGTGCGGCGGGGGTGTCAAATTCTCCGAGAGGGAATGCGACAAGCCGGCACCGGCTAACGGCGGCAGATATTGCATCGGGCAGAGGAAGAAGATCGCCACTTGCAACACGACGGTAAATTGCGCCGGGGACGCTTTAACGGCTGACGCTTGCAGCGTCGCGACGCCAGAATTTCCGACTGCCGAGCGAGATCGTCGATTGTCGACACTCTTCCTCTGACCGCCGTGTCTCACTTTTCTCACGGACTTCGCTCCGCGATTGGCCCGGGTGGAATGTCAATTTCTCACTGTTGTTACGTGCTGACCTGATAGCTATGCTGCTGCCCTCTCGCTCGGCGGGTTCTATGCTCCCGAGGACGCGGGGGTGTAACTCTAGGTGGATAGTTCCGCGTACGATGCAAACGAATTAAGTCAACAAGACCGTAACACGATGTTCGGCAGGTCGAATTCGGAACGTTCTCGTCGCAAAAGTCGATTGAAGCACAGTGTGCAAAGAGACACGTTTGAGAGCTGTTCATGGGGAAATACAGGGTCTGATAAATTGTTTAGATGCTTTTTGGTTGGAACGGATTCAGTACGTCGCGCTATGAAATTTAGTAACTTCCCAATGAGACGGTGTTTTAAAGTGTGGAATAGGACCTGTGCGTGAGTTATGAAGAAGTAAGACTATGTTTGCGGTAACAATGCGATGACGTAATTTTGCAGCCTTGCGACCCATCGAAACCCTCCTTCCGTGCTCAGCAATGCTCCGCCTACGACAACAGGCCAGTTTTGACGGATGGTCTTCATCAGTGGATGCCGTACACGAATCCAGCCGTGGATCAGTGTGCGCTGTTCTGCATCAACGAGAAACAAACCTATGTCAAGCTCTCGCCCGCCGCTAACGATTCCACCCCTTGCAAAGCCGGGACGAATTACATGTGCATTGCCGGCTCGTGCAGAGTAAGATAATTGTACACCGGGAAAGTCATGGTTAATTATGCTTTCAAATCTTCCCTGTCGCCGTTTTTCGTAATCAGAGAATACGCGAACGTTTTCTGCACAATTTCAGTGAATTTACTGTTTTCCTTACTCCCGGGTAAATTCTGACTCGGGAAAATTACATTTTTTTTTGCTTCAAATTTAATAACTATTTCGTACCATGTTTTACCATATTCTCTTCATTGAAATTCTCTCAGTCTTGCGTCACTTAAAAAAGTTGATTAAAATATGTTCGTTATAAAGTATTTCGAAGACGATACATCCGCGTTGACCTTGACGGTTTATTACAACCCGAATGAGCGAGAGAAACACTTATTGGATTACGTTGACCTAGATCACTTTCATAATCAATTACCGTTAGAGTAGTATCGCTTATCACCTACCTTACTTTCCTATTCCTCCCTCATTGCTTCGACATCCTCTGAGCCATTACCGCAACACTCCAGAAGGTAGGTTGCGACTGGGTGATCGATTCTGACGCGATCGAGGACAAGTGCGGCATTTGCAAGGGGGATGGTACGAAGTGCAGCCCCGTCGAGGGGGAGTACACGAAAACGTCAACGAAATCAGGTGAGACTGAGAGCGTCGTCCTTTAATCCGACTAGATATCGCCCGATCGCCGTTGAAACGGTCCCATTCCCCGGTTAATTCAGACTACGTGACCATCGTGACGATACCTCGTGGCGCCCGGAGCATATACGTGTCCGAAAGGAAGCCGAGCACCAATTCGCTCGCGGTGAAGCTGGAAAAGGGGACGAAGCACTGTCTAAACGGAGACTTGTGAGTTTAGATAAAGTTCGACGATAAATCCTCGCCAAGCGTCGGCCGCCTCGCGATACGTTTCCGCCCGTAATTTCGTCCCCGCCAACCTTTTCCCACCGATTGCCAACACTCGCGAACGCTGTCGGATTAATTAATAAGGGTGCGCGAGCGTGGCCGGGTATACAAATAAGCTTCGTCCCTGAAATCGCAGTCGCGAGGTGAGGAGCGGCGATTACGAGTGCGCCGGGACGATGATAATTTACACTCATCCGGAGCCCGAGAGGGAGGAGATCGAGATGAAGGGACCGATAACGGAGAATATCGAGATACAGGTACGTCAATTTCCCTACTCGCTCCTAGATTCGTTTAATCCTGCCTTCGCTGTGGCCTCCTTCATTCTGATTTAGCTGATGTGATGCTAATTGTGTTTTTCTACGTTGTCGTAGAGAAAACTTGGAATAGCGGGATTAATTTATAAATATTTCTTTATGGAAATGATTTTATGAATGGAGATTGCGATCAGGAATGGGAAACGGTCATCTTTAAAATGTTAATTGTCGAATTAAAAGGCTGGTTTGAAATAAGTGAAGTAAGAGGATTAAATGTGATGATATATAATAATTCGGAACAATCTTTAGATTTATTGGCTTGGAATTGTTTTCAGTATGATTATGTACTTTTTACGAGATAATTTATTTCTCTGAAGTGTATAATAGTATAATTTCGAACCTCGTTTTGATATTAATGCAATGATATTGATATTTAATACCCTATATACTGAGTAGGTAAGGCATATACATATCTAAAGTCAAGAACAAAAAAACATGATTACAATATAAATATCTTCTAGTTAATAGATAATAATTTTGTTGCGATTGCCGCCTCCTATTTTATCAGTACCAAACAATTAAAATACTGGCAATATTTCCTAAAAAACAAACCCCATTTACCCACTCTTCTTCCAACTACTACTTCAGTACGTGTTCTTCGCCCCGAAAGAAAATCATGGCATATACTATAAGTATTACGTGAAATCAACGAACGCCAGTTACACAGCAAAGTACGTGTGGGATTACTTGGAATGGTCCGAGTGCAGTGCAAAGTGCGGCGGTGGAACAATGGTACATTTAATTATCTACCCATAGCACCCGCTGAATTTTTGTTCATGCTCGACAACACTCATACTTGCATTTAAAGATATCTGAAGCATCCTGCGTGGAAGAGCAAGGTGGCAAGGTGACGCCAAATTTTTGTGAAGGAACGCCGCGCCCAGAACCGAAGAGTCGAATTTGCAATCAGTCACCTTGCCCAGCAAAGTAAGTCGGATGACTGCTGTTTCATTTTTCCGGTCTGTGAGAAAATAAGTTCTGTGCTCGAGCAACGAAGTTTTCACGCAGATGGAGAGTGAGTCAGTGGAGCAAGTGCAGCGCGTGCGACGGCAACAAGGGCATGAGACACCGAAAAGTGCAATGTGTCAAGCCAGGTGCGCGTCCTGGGGAAGATGACGTGCAAGCAAATTTGGACGCTTGCAAGGGTCGAGTGCCGAAACAGAAGGAAGAGTGTGTTGGTAAGCAGGGCAATTTGTTACGTGCTTGTGCGAATCGTAGCTACCGTGAACGACTACTATTAATATTTCAATTAGACATTTGTTTATACATTTCATGATGCTCAAGTTGTAAAGTCAAGGATTACGACAGTTGGTATTTTCGTTCCACAATGTTTGTTAAGAATAATGTTCGGATGAGAGTATGAGAGTATAGCGTAGAATAAAGGAGATGCTTTGATAAGATCTGTACGCGAAAGAAATGGAGAGCATATCAATACTACAACTACCGGCAAGCCAAAGTGCCTGGTCTTTTAGCCTATCTTAATAATGACTTTTCCGTCACAAAACATTTTATTTTTTTAAATATTCTTTATTATTTATTGCGGTAGGCCAATTAGTCGCTTTAGATTTTCTACATTCAAATACATTGCCTTGCCACCGGGAAGTGAGATGAAAAAGAGTTGGAATTGTCAGTAATTATAATATAACAGTAAGAGAAGATATAAGTGTCAGACGGACGAACAGGCGAATGAACAAGAATTGGCCGCAAACCAGTAGAAAGTAAAACGAGTTGAAGGTGGATCGAAAGTAATAAAGGGATAAGTTAAAGTTAAGATAGGCGTAACCAAGCTGGCGAGAGACGCATCGTGCTATTATTAGAAGTATAAAGTGTGAACAAAAACGTCGTTAGTCTTTCTAGACTCTGACCACTTTATTCACCCACAATAATGTTGCGTTGATATTACTAAATTAGGTATACAATGAATTGTTTCATAAACTATCAAAATCCATATGTGCAATTTTTTTTTATCTACGTGGATAAAATTAACGCTGATTACAGTTATCAAAATTCGCTTTACCAATATTTTAAACGAAATTCTGGTACAGAGATGTATCAGCAGCGCGTAAGCCGAAATATATTCCTCCAGATATATCACCTTTACGTTTCAATCTGCCCAGTATATATTATCACGAAACAATCATTTTCTCAGATAACGCATTAAGTACTTACCCACGCTTTCAGTGCTTATAGGTTTTAATCAAATCTTGCATTTCATTAGGCAAGAGACCGTGCAAGAAGACGTGTTCGAAGGCAACCCGCGAGTCAAATTCGAGATTGATCGAAGCAGACACGGAACACTCTCTATCCTTGGAGGAGCAGCGCAGAATGATCGACAGATTCGTCGATGTAGAATTGGGCCGATACTTGGATAAATCCCACGACACGACGGCTCGTATCGGGAACGGCGATGGAACAAGTTCGCCGTTCGATTTTCGGCAACTTCTTCGTGATTGGGCGATGTTGAGCGAGAGGAAGAGCAAGCGTACGTGCGGCGAGGCGAACGTCACGACTCCTAAACCAGGATCGATCATCAAGGATTCCGTGCCGGCGGAAAAGGTCGTTTTGATGCAGGCGCCCTACACGGAGGAGTTCCTCAAGGCCAACCTGTCCGACAAGGCTTTCCAAGAAGCCGGTGACGTTGTCGACATGGGAATCGACTTGAGTCGAGAGAAGATTTATAAGGGCGATCAAGCCATCAAGCTTATTGAACAGCTGCAGCATCATAATTCCACTCCCGTGCCCGCCGCAAAGACGAGATGAGATGTGAAATGTCGGGGAAACTCGGATAATTTCGCGATACTGACGTCTTACTCCCTCGACCTCGCACGTCAGACGTAACCGAACAATCGATTGAATTGCACGTGATTATTTGACACACGCTATGGTCGATTACTGTAAAAATGTTGGTTATGAGGTTAAAGTTTATTATGAAACGATCGTTAGGAACTGATGAGGGAAAGTTACTTTAAAGAATACAGATTAACATATATCTTGCGAAAGTATTCTAGTATTCTCAAGGTTGTGTTGCAAAATGTAATTCTGCTAACATTTGAGTATTATTGTTAATGTATGTTGTGCAAATTTAGTGATAGAGACTCTATGTATAGTTGCGTAAAACACTATTCATTGTCATACGTCCAGTTAGCTCATATGTGCTGTTGTCGTAATATGTTCTTAATCGTTACGAATTTAAGTATGCTTCCCTTTCAATCATATGCGCAATACCGCGGCATCCAGAACCGCTTAAAAATACTTAAGCACTCCTTCAAAGCAGAATCTCATCCTCATTTACGCTCCCATCTTCCATTAACGGGTACTTAAAATAGCCACTATGTTACATACATCCTGTTCGGAGCACACTTGTAAATTGCCCAGGCGTTGATAAAGAAGGTGCCATTAAGTTGCTATTATCCACTAATCTGAGCCAACCACTATCGATAGCTGTCATTCAGTAGCGCTTGCGAATTTATGTTCCTGCTTCGAGCCACTCGTCGATAAGAATGGTCGGGATACTACTTCCGTGAACTTTTCTCGGCTAAATAATACCAGGGCGAAATGGTAGACGCGGAGAGACCCTCGGCTTTGCTCATTGGACAGGACAGGCCAGGAAGCGAACGACCAGCTTGATATGAACATCGACGAGGAGAAGGCAGGCGTTGCGAGGAGAAGATTTACAGGGGTGTTCCGTCCATCAGACTCATCAGGCAGCTGGTGCAACGCTATTTTACGATCGGGTCTCGTGCAGAGACGCTGCCCACGACGAGAAAATTCACTATCCCAGCAGGCTACTGATCGTGGGTACTCCAAATTTAAAAACCTGCTCGAAAAATGTTTATTAAATATCGACGATACATCGTTGCACACTTCTTTTTCTTTTCACTGTAGAATTTGAGAGAGCATGTCTATTTTTTATTTTTTCATGTAATGTTATGAGGATTCATCTTAGATGAATATACTGGGTGAATTGTTTTAAGAGTAAGTATGTTTGGTTTAGTCAAAAGTTTATTATGAAGCGAGCCATACTTATTCTTTTCCGTTTTATTCGACAATTATTTAAACAATGGGAAATAATGGTATATTCGGTCAACATTATAGAGGTTCACTATTTCAGTCCTATGGCGGTTCTGAATTGTTCTTTAGGAATTTGTCGGACAAACGTTATAGGATATCAGCATTAAGTCGATGTAGATTTGCTTTTTATTATACTTAGATCTCTTTTTATTTCGATACGTGGAACAGGATGTGCATTAATGGCTCCTCCATTTGATATTATAAGGTTTCTTTATTTTCGCCGCACTCTACGAGATTGTGGATAAATGTTCAGTCATTGTCGCTGAAACTGTTTCGTTAATTTGCGTTTCGCCAAATCGATGGAGAAAATAAAAGCTTCAAATCCTGGAAACGTTTACCTGCGAAATGTCCGGAAATCGCGATAAATTCTCGATTTCCCCCTTTTACGCTATAAAACGGTAGTCATAACCATCGGGATGGCTTGGTGACGTCATTGGAAATTCAATCAACTGAATTTTATTTCAGAAAAGCGCAGCGTTGTAAGTATTTCAATGATACGACGAAAGCTTTACGTAGAAAATATATTACTGTTTATTGCATGGATTGAAAAGTGATCCAAAATGTGTGTCAAATCAAGTTTTAATCGCAAAAATGGAAGAGGCGCTGATAAGTTCACTGTTTTTTCGCTTTTTGTTTTTAAATAGGTCTGGGTTATAGAATCAGCAATCGTATCATAATTCCTACAAGAATACATGAAAGACCTCATTATATCCCACATAAAACGTTAACTATTATAACCAATATGACACAAAAGGCAGAACAAACCTTTCAGCCCCGACATAAAGCTACTTTTAATCAATAGTATAACAATTGATAAACGACATCTACACATAATGAACCACTCAAAAATACCGAAATTCATACGTAAGCTTTGCCTCATATAACGCAACACACACCACGTCGTGCTACTTTCTATAGGCATCAATAACTGCAACGCGACCGACAAATAAAGAAAGCATTTAAAGGTATCTAGCAAATGGAAAATGGGTGCAGCGATCAAAGTCAGCGGTCGAATGACTAATAGCGGAGGGCTGCACAATTATCTGCATTAGTCGCCGTGAAAAAATGTGCGGAGCGCATGCATAGATGTGTCTTGTCAGAGACATCGATTGACATGACGTGCGATAGCGAGCAGGGGAGAGCTCTCTTGCCTTCTTTACGTGCCACTACAATGTGACCCACCTTAATGCGGCTCGAATCGCGTCGACGATTAATACGCGAGATAAACCGACTCGCGGTTACTTAATCTCTATCGACATGAGTGGAGCTGTCTCGAGACACCTCTCACCAAATAGCGTTATCGTCGTCCGAGGGCGACATTAAGAGGACGAACTATCGGCAATCGGGTGGTATCGGAGTGCAACGACGTAAGGCAGTAAATAATCGTCGGACGATAAATCTGCAAGATGGATATCCGCTCGTTAGAGAGCGTGCGTAGCTGGGGCAAATATTCACAGGCTTCCAAATGAGAGGCGTCATTCCTTTCCGCGGCAACTGGCTGTGTCAGGAGCAAGAGTCGCCATTTTACTCGACACACAGACACATTCGGTCGCCAGCTCAAGGAACGATTGTTGAGCGGTCAAGTCGGTGAACCGAGTGCTTTGCTAATTCAGCAATATGATTAATGGATCTAATATTTCTAATCTGCATCGCCGTAATTAATGATAGGCAATGATTAATGATTATATCGGGGCATAAAACACGTAATGCGAAGATTTCGTTTAAAAGTGATTTTAATCGTGTGCGCGATGATCGATGTAACACCGATTACAGATGTGAGGGATTAATTATTGGGATCGCAGATGTGGATGTTACTCTCTTAAGAAAAGTAGGACCTGCTTTTTATTATTTTTTTTTTTGCTGGATACTTAACGATAGGCTTGTTGCAGTTAGGAAGTTGGTGCTTCCTGCTGAATTCTTTGAATGTATTTAACGGCGTCCATGCCAGTTAGTGTAAACTCCGTGCTATTATCTGGTGGTTGAGGCTTGAAATCCTTCGGAAAGTTGAGAATCCTGTTCTCCTCGTCACGTTCGATGATAATAGTTAACGTCAGATTAGTAATATCTTCTGTATCAATTATCACTTGTCCCTTATCAATCTTAAACTTCGAGTCTGAATTTTCATTCTCACCCACCTCATTCTTTGACCACTGCCCATTTTCTATTTTACTCTGATGCATTTCAGCTGGTTTATGAAAAACCGTCAAGTTGCTACTAGCCAAGCCATCTTTAGTCATCACCCCATTCTCCTCACGACGAACCTTTATCGATTTCTTCGCTTGCCCGTGCGAATCCGCCGTCTGACTCGTTCCTTTCCAGCGTAAATTTTCGGACAAACCGTCCACTTTCAAAATATCTTTCCCCGACCGTCTCTCAAGCTCTTGTTTATTCCGCTTTAACCCTCCAACATCACACGCCATAAAATTCTCCCCCTCACTCGTTCCGTCCGCCAAATTTCTACCCAACCGCACCTCATCCGTAACATTTCCCCGCAACAAGTCCGTACCTTTATTCTTCATTAACCTCAAGGAACCGCTTCCGTCATCCTGTGCTCTGAACAAGTCCTGTGCGCGGTCGAGAGACGTCAGGTTCATTGAGAGGTCCCCATTTCCCCGAAACGTGTCTTCAACGTTCCTTTGACTTGTGTAGATCGGTCGATGGTCGCCATTCTCTCGAGCGCGCACCGCAGAGGTCGGGAAAATATCCGAGTCGTCATTCTCCGCGTCCTCGAATTCGTCCTGCCGTCGTCTCCTGCGAGTACCGCAAAGTTCGGATTCTCGCGGCTTTGGTCCTTGACAGTAACTGTCCGCGATAATATCCACATCCTGTTCGCCGCGGCCAACCGGGCGCACGCATTTGACCGCGCGTGTCTTTTTGCAGCCCGTCACGCAGGGCGTGCAACCTTGCCAGTCGCTGATCATCCATCTGTAATAGCACTCGAGTGAGAAACCTTTGCTCGGCAATGAGAGGTCGGGACCCCCCTCGACATCCTGCACATCGATCTTGTCGAGAGCGGGCGCGATATCGATCGCTCCAACTTTGACAGCCGCGTTAAAGGAATCTTAAGTATCGCGGAACCTATTTATCTAGGCCGTGCTTGTCGCCACTTTCCTCGATATGGACCGAAGGAACCTTATCTATGAACAGCGCATACCTTCTTACAATCAATGTTGCTCTCGTTTCTAATCGAACCGTAGTATAGAACTCGATATGCCCTCGCGATAATGTGCGTTCTTTTGTTTCGTCGGAAGCGATTTTGTGTAGGTAGAGGTTTGAAAATAAGGTGGTTCATACGGACCTTGGAACACAGGGCGCCTGATTGCATGGCCTGACTCTCACGTCCGGTCTCCGCATACTTTTACAGAAGCTATCGTCGACCAGGCCACCGATTTTCTCGATGCAGCGGGGCTTCGAGATTTGTTCGCCTGGACCACAGGCTGCTGAGCACTTTTCCCAGTCAATGTAACCCCAGGAAAATTCAGCTTTCCGCGGAGTCTGCTGCCTCAGGCCCAACGAATACTTCAGCGTAACGTTTTCCTTCGGCTGTACCTGATTGTCGTTGGATCGGGAACGTTGAATCGTACGTTAGGGAATCTCAATAATTATCGAATTAACTGCGAACGAAGCATAATTAATTCATTTTTGCGACGATGTTATTTCACATTCATCTCGTCTCCAAATGACAATGCTTGTCAGATGTCGGTTCATTAGCGCGGGTCCACTGGAGATTTTAGGCTAAACCTTACTTCAGGGACGAACAAAATTGTCACCGAAATGTTCGACAAATACACCGGATCAACTAAACATTAATTCAATTTCCATTGAAAATCGTCAGTTGATTTCCCAATGAGACTCTAGAGGCAGCCCATTCCGCCTCTTCCCTCATTTTCACTCACTACCGGAAACGATCGCGAAACGCTGCGCAGATTTTGCTGCGGCAGATTCCATGAATATTTTATCGTAATATTCTGTTTGCCAGCCAATTCTCGTCGATGCGGCGAACGGAACGCAATAAAGATCGAACGAATTGTCATTGAAAATCATTCCCGTAATTCCCGGCCGACTGTCTGTCCCTGGAGATTTCCCTCCCACCCCCTTTCTCGTTTCGTCCTCAGAGACGAGGAGAAGTCGTTTGCGAGCTCGTTTTCGTTTTGTCGGGACGCACACGCGAGTCGACGCCTAATTGCGCGTAATAGCGCGGCAAAAGGGCCTTAGAGTTATACTTCCATTTCTTTTTTCTCTTTTCCGTCCCTCCCTGCACACGATTTAGCTGACCGCGCCCACCTATCGACGAATGCCGTGCCTTGAGACACGCCGTTAGCAGATAGACTATCGTTTCGGTGCGGGCGAGTAATTAGGCGGCTGGCATTCGTTATGTTTACCAATATAATCAAGTCCTCCGTGACGGGTCCTGGTATGTTCAAAGCCTCCTGTCTGGCTCTTATCATGCCCAGCCACGCCTTCGAGCCAGGCACGTCGAACATTCCTAAACGGTTACTGAAATAATCATAGCGCTGGCTTTTGATGTCGGGATGTTCCGCTTTTTCAGGATATTTACCCGTCGATCAGCATGGCTTTCGTACGCTTGTTCTGTACGGCAATTCGTGAGATTGTTGGTTCCGTTTCCTCCACTCGGATATTCCGCGATCCAATCGGTACGTCTACCACTTTTTTCAGTTCTATCGTTGATGGGGAAATTAAATTATTAATACTTATTGTTGTAATATTGAGGGAGCTATGCGAGTGTAAATGGTATAAAGTATTTATTTTTGTAATAGTTCAGATTCGGAGTCAATTATTTTCAGATTTTATTGGACGCAATTCTAAATAGTGTTTATTGTTTTGATGATACCCGAATGTCCTTTGATACTAAAATTGGCCATTCCATATGGTCACTCTTAAGCATATAAACAGGAAAATATAAAAAACTTTAATATAGTCTTAAATAAAAATTTATAAAAAATGACATCAAAGCGGTTGTGAAACACTTACAGAAGTAAAGTATTGACCTTCCTATCGCATGTGAGCTTAATATTGATTTTATTATTGTTAACGAATTACGGTACGAATTTCATCTGTGTATGAAGAAGGAGAGATGGAAATTGTTACGAACGTGAGCAAGCTTCGAAAACGCCGGTCCCTTCCTTTAGAGTACAGGTTGTGCTGTCTCCTTTGCAGACACCGCAGACATCCTCCACCGCAGTTGACTCCATGTTCAAGTCGCAGGGTATCTCCTTACATTCACCCCCGATGCAGATATCGCGAATACCGCTGTAGCATGTCGTACCGTCAACGACCTTCGGTCTCAGAGATGTTACGAGTTTCGTTTCGCTCAAGCAATACAGAGCGCATGGGTTTTCGGAAACCTTCAAGTCTGATACGTGAAAGGAATTAATTTTATCCCACCGTCAACGGATTAGTATTAAATACATCTTTTCATTTGAATATTAATCATATCTCTGATTTTCTTGTACACGTAAAGCAGATTTTCAGCCATTATAAACCTGCTGATAATTGTTAAAGCAGTCTAAGTGAAGAATTTGAGGAACATTATTCATTGCTTTATTTTTGAATGAGACGTTAACTGTTATGAAATACAGAGTTAAAATGATATTTTTTTTTTTAATATTTGCTTCGTCGGCATTCGTAATTGGCGGCACGCGCGAGGCTTTGTTAAAGCACGTATATTGGAAGTTGGATGTAATTTCATTATTCGATGAATTTCCCTTTATTAAAACTGAGTTACGTAATATAATTTGATTTTTTAATGAGACGCAATATCGAATACCTTCATTTAATATTGCTGGATATCGAAACGTAGCCGTTTCTATTTTTTTACCGACAATATCTTACTTTCCGGCAAATTGTATGCGACCCATTGATGCACCTTGCCATCTTCCGGAAATACCCAGTCATTGAATTCGGCACATTGTACATCGCGGAAGGACGGGGCATCAACGTCACAAGGCTAATTCATAAATGGTTTAATACTTTATAAATTTACCAACACTCATGATTTTTCAGAATTATTCATTAATAAAAGTCAGTCACCCTTGCATTTAATTCTACGTTGTACTAAATAAGCTCTGAAAACGATACCTCCGAATATATAGTTGGGTCATTAATGTAAAACGTATATCTATAGAATCACATAGCAATGTATTAGGTTGGGTAATAAGTTCGTAGCGTTTTTTATATTTGCTTTGTTTTACACCGATTTTTTTGCGATTTGACAAAGTATATAATATTCATTCGATAGAGCTTGTGAGTGAGCGCGAGTGTGTGAGTGGCGCAGCGAAACTGTAAGACAAAGGCGATGAATCGCAGAAATGCATTAACGACGCATCAGAGAAGGGCCGTCAGGTGAAATTGAGTGGTAAAGGGAGGTATTGGGTTGGGGAATAAATTCGTAGCGTTTTTATCAAAAACTTTAATTCAAACAAAAATCAATAATTATATTAGCTTGAGGAATAAGTTCGTAGCGTTACACTCAGTCATGGATCATTCACACATCCCATAGCTCTATCGAATGAATATTATACACTTTGTCAAATAGCAAAAGAATCGGTGTAAAACAAAACAAATATAAAAAGCGCTACGAACTTATTACCCAACCTAATATGACGAGAAAGGCTTACGTCGGTTGCGCAAATTTTGTGCCGCTTCCTGTCACCGGTGCAATATTTTCCG
Source organism: Anoplius nigerrimus (assembly GCA_914767735.1). Lineage (NCBI taxonomy): Eukaryota > Metazoa > Arthropoda > Insecta > Hymenoptera > Pompilidae > Anoplius > Anoplius nigerrimus. The sequence continues at coordinate 16,906,144 of OU612085.1, read as the reverse complement.
CCCTTCGAAGGCGTGGGATGATTGCACTTCCTGACTGAAGAAGCCACGCCAGATCCACAAGTCCTGGAACATCGACTCCACGGTGACCACGAACCCCATCCGCCATCTCTTGCTCCAGGTCTTTCCCCGATCATAAGACATTTCATTTGGTAGCACCACTGCATAATTTAACACTGACATATTTTATCTTTTAAATATGCTAAAAACTAGCGGGGACAGTAAATATTCATGTGATTTGAGGGTAACATTAAAATGTATCGCAGCAACAATTTAATTTAATCAAAGATAGCGGTGCAAAGACTATTTTGGTTTTGTTATTTGATTAACAGAGAGGCAAGTTTAATGGCGTTAGCGTTAAATTAATCGAAGTCGATTTGAAGGTAGTGGAAATCCCAAGCGAGTTGTAGTAAGATCAATTTGAGTGAAGAGTAAGTAAAATGATAATTTGGGGACAATTAAGAGAAATATGATAAAATGCAAAGCCCGTGAAGTGACGACGGCAGATGGAAAGAAATCGATAATTTACATTCTGTCAATTCTAAAATATATAGTCGCGCCCGTCAATTTGAATCCGACGATAACGACCTGGTAGAGGCAGGTTGCTAACAAGGAAAGTTAACCGGGATTATCAGAAATTTGAACATGCACGAGATATTGGTCAAAATAGTCTATTTGCACTCAAATTAAGGTCCAACCAAGCAGATGTGTGTCGAAAGCATGCATCAAAATCTTAGACCGAAGCACAAACAAAGAACATCGATATTGATTCGTTTTAGAAGAAAAGCCGAAGGTTCATTTTGGTGGAAAATTAATTTCTAGCCATCCTACCGCAGGATTCGAATTGCGAGCGAGAACGGGCATTCGCATTGGCGCCAGGCAAACTCGCTTGAGAATTCTCGAACGATCTAATTAGTCATCGTGCACGCGCTCCTCTTATTCCGATGCGATAATTTACTCTCTTTTCGCCGCATGGCGTTCCCTCGGCGGGAGGTTTCCTTCCGGACACGCAACCTTTTCCCGGAATGGCGCACCTCAGGCTCTCGCAGGTCTGAAAATAGAGCGCCGATCGCTTCAGTGAGATCGTTTCGTGCTGATTACGATATCGCAATCTGATATGACTCTCTCCTCTTTCTATCTTTCTCTATCCGATAGACCGACTCGACATTACACGCTCACTTTCTCTACTCGCTTACTCTTTCTTTCTTCCTTTCCTTCCGTTCCGGTTTCCGCCTTTGTCTGAATTCTGCATGCCTCTTATCATTGTATTCTCCCTACTCTCCCCTGCCTCTTCGTACGGTTTTATGTATTTCGCAGTTTGATATAACTTTCGACCCGACCACTCTCCTCAAAGCCATACGCTCATTTTCTACCTTTATGCTTATTCAGCCACTCCTTCTTTCTTTTTACCCTTCGTTATTCCTATTTGCCACCCCCTTACAACGATATATATATACTCTATCTAATTTGATTTAACTCTCTGCGCTTTTCTGACAACTCGTTACAATGTTACTTGTCCATTTCCACCTTTCATTTCTTTCAATTTCTTTTCGCTCCAGCTTGCATTCTTTTGCCTGAACAGCATATTTCTTAGTACTAGATTTTCAATATACATATCTGTCAAATCTTTGCATCGTTACATTAGATAAGGTCTACCGCTCATTGTCAATCTCGACCCTTTCTTTGCTTTCTTAAGCAATACCGAGCGACGGGCATGGTTTCCTAAATGGATAAGGCAGACCTCGGAAAGGAAACGGCTCGAAGTAGCTTGAAGATGCGAACGGCAGATGGTGCCTGTCTACGGGCGACGAACGTGCATAACGATCGATACTCGAAGACTTTTCGATTTGTTGCGCTCCAATCGTCGACCGTGTCCCGCCCGCCCTCGTTATCCTCATTTGTACCGAAAGGAGACTGGCGATGATCGCGTTTTCGATTTTAACGAACCCTGTACCTTCCGTTTTGAGAGAGGATTTGTATAAACTCATTAAAGGAGACGTTAAATGACGATGAAAATACAAGTCGATTGAATTAATAAAGCGTTTAGTCGATGCTTCGCGATGCGCAGAGGGATTCTGCGAAACAGAGTCAGCTCCGATCGCAAATATTAAATCTTCTTTTAATGGACTCTCCGCTCTGCCCCTTTCCGCTACCGCTATACCTGCCTTCTGTTAACATTTAATTACTACTGCATCTCCCTCGTTCACTTTCGTTCATTTACTTTTTCTCTCTTTCCCCAATCCAGTCTCTTTCCCTTTTCTCGCCACAAACTTTTTTCTTTCAGCGCGTATTTTACAGGAAGCTACAATTGTAAAATCATGCCGAATTCGCAAAATCCGTCGATGTTACATTTTTCATAAACGATTTATCAAAGGTTCCCCGAAATCGCTTGTTACAGAATATGCTCGAAATAGAAGTCGACTTCAGTCACTGATGTGAATGTTTGAATGTGGTCAGACTGAACACCGCAAACTATTAGTAATTGAATCAAGTTTACTGTTTAGATTGGGTCACTTTTATAGTTATCGTTGTAAGTTTTTTTGGCTTATGATTTTAATCGAACATTTTGAGCGGGTTTGGCCGAGAAAATTGTGCTTTTTCACTCACAATTCCGAGGTCACATTGTCGCACGTCCTGACGATATCGGAGCCGACATTGGTCGTCTCCGTTGTACATGACGCCGGGTAGCATGGACAGGGTGGGAAAATGATGATCTTGTGGTTCATCCTCCAAGCAAAATCCCGTGCCGGAGCTACGATCGAGAAAAATGAGCCCGACGTTTTAAGGCCACCTAGCATTTTTTACGACTCCCGTCATTGGGCGATATTAAATTTCAGATCTTTTGGTTTGATGTAAACATTGATTTTATAGACGAGTAAAACTGTTGAAACGGTTCGCGTGCTTAGTTGAACGTCTCAATATAAAAAAGAAAGGAACGTATACTTTGATCCCCTGTTACCAGTAAATCACATATTTAAGACTTTAGTAAAATCCATTATTTGCCCATGCTGGGCCTGTGAAAAGTAGTTCGTTAATACAGGTTCTGTGACGTCACAAAACGATTTTACATTCTTTGTATTACTGATTTTGTCTTCCGTGTCATCAGAATCATACAATACTTACTACTATAATAGTCGTATTGGAAAAATACGTTCAATGCGAAATCGACATCGATTACAGCGATCGACATAAAATGTGTATAATTTATGCTGGGGAAACTTACTCAATATACGACCGGAGATAATTCTGTGAACACTTGGACCAACTCTTCGTAAAAAACGGCTCGCCCGGATGCATCACCGTAGTCTCGACGAAACCGTCCCGATGTCGAATTATTCCTGAACATCCGTTCTCCTCCGCGCTGTCGTGTGACATGCCAAGGCTGATGAACGTGGAAAATCGACTTATGAATCGGAAGATTTATTAACGGGGCCACCGGATGGCCGCTTTCAAAAGGCATTTCGACCTGCAGTCGACATTTTCTTAATTCATTAAACAGCGTCCCTCGTCAGCCCGATTTATTTTCGACAACGCGACGGCAAACCATTATCCCGAAAGTATGACGGAGTTCTCGCGGATCGAGAATGGTGGCGGGCTCTTTAGAAATTTAGCTCTTTAGAAATTTCTCCATCGCCCAAGACGCTCGTCCGGATAAGGAAATGGACCGGAGGAGGACTGCGAGTCGTCCAGCTGTTTCGCGAACGCAACACCCTCTACTCTCTTCTACGTCCAGTTGTCGAGTAACCCGGATCTTCTCCGGTGTTACGGAATTTAATTTTATATTACGGATGTTGAATTCCCGCAACTTCGCTCGTTGTAACACCGGTGTCGGTAATTTGTTGACATGTAGCTCAAATTTTTTTGCGAACAGGAAGGAGAATTTTTTTTGTTGGAAGTTCCGCGAAGATCTTTGAAATCGCTAGATAACTGGCAACTGTACGATGGATTAATTTATCATTTGGAAGGGTAAGTTGTTAAGGTGGCTTAACAGACTCCAGTAGGCGGATTACAAGAACGGTGGTAATTTCTGTGCATACGAGATTTATCTTTTCATTGATGTTTCTACGATCGTGCAATTAGATATTAGGAATTAACAGTTTCTTTGTTCGGAAGATTGAATGCGTGGATTCTGTAACGAGTATGTTTTGTAGATATATTGCTTAATAATGTTTAAGATGAATTGGCGTTTCAGAAATTTAATTTTATATTTGAATTGTTTTTACGTAATTCGTTGATCATGACGCAAGTAACGTCAATATATTTTGTGCAAAAAATTGATGTTTTCAGCTAGTTAAAAATATTCTTCCACAAAAAAGTGAATGTTTTCAGTACAAACATTTGCCCTTTGCAATTTTGTGAAAATATTTGCAATTGAGGCAATGTTAACGTTCGGGAAATGTAATCACTGTAAATTTTAATACAATGTTTGTTGATAGCAAATTTGATTGTGTTGTGGACTTACACTATTCCATAATTAATATGAACATTTAATGAAAGAGTAAAATAACATACAAAAAAATATTCCGATTTGTACGTCGGCTTCTTATTAAAAATTCAACACGAAGCGTTGTTTGATTTCCACGATCGTATAATGGTTTCCGTAACGTTTTGATCTGTTTTACCTAGAGTAATAACATTCGTATCAAAATGGCCAAACCGAAAAATAAACTTTTTTCGTTATAGAAGGCTCAACATTCGACTAATTGTAAGATGCGTTCTAGTATAAGTCCTAAGCATTTGACAAATTATCGGATAATATCAATCCTTCACATATACTAAATCTTATACATCGTAAAACAACCTTCAATTTGCAATTTGTCTCCAGACTTAAATTACTTTTCGTTGACCTAGTTGCTGATGGGCGTAAATGTTTGAAAAAGTGCTCGAGTAGCAACGCATTGCAGAATATTCCGCGCAGAAAGTAAGTTCCCGCAATTCGTACAATTGAATACCGAAATTCGAGTCTGCGGTCTTTCACGAAATGCCTCGCGCAATTCGAAGCTCTCACGTTCGTACGTGTGTCCAATCTGATGAGCTATGTGGTATCCGGTCTGAAGACCATTGTCCTTGACAACTACGGCACCCATCAAAGGATCGCATGTCCCTGCCATCGTAGATGTTCCCGTGAATCCGCAGAGATTCCGGGTTACGCAGATGTCAACTCTATCAAAGGATCATTTCGTCAAACTCGCGATGTACTTATTATCCTCCCATTCTGATCGTTTCTCATCTTTCGGAACCATATCGGAACTCTCAAGAATCGGAATACTCGACCTGCTGATTAGAATCGCGCAATCATGGTGGTTTGGATGGGTATCATCGCCAGGATTTATTAAACGTTGCCATTCTTGAAAACGCTTTAGAGTTTTCTCTGCGTCCTTGTTGGCTGTCAAACTAATCTAGAACATTGCAAATATATTTACTGAAATATTTACGTCCGACGAAAAACAATGAATCATTTACTTATGGTATTAGGTGTTGAACAGAATATGAAGAAATAAAATAAAGTCAACGAAAAATGACTATCGATCGCCAAAGAGCGCTAGTGCGATATTAAGAACTTGTAAAAGCTCATAAAAGAGGTTCGAGAACATGAGACTTCGAGTAAATCTACGAACGAACATAACGTCAAAAAGAAAGCGTCATCCACAAGCTTCCATACTTCGCAACGCCCGAGGGCTTCGAACGATTCTTGACGTCTACACCGTAATCTGCGATCAAAATAAAGGAACGCGGCGAAAAAAAACTACCCTACTACGAAGTCCCGATGACATAAATCCCCCGTGGGAGACCCGAAATAAAGATAATCCTTTATCCAAGAATATCGCGGCAGTACCTCGTAGTCCTCTATTTCCAGCCTTACGATCCGAACTATGGCCAACTCCATTTCCACTTCTAAACTCTCATCGTGGAAAAGTCCGGCGGCCTGCAACCCATAACGATCGATCTCAGGGATGAATTTCGGCCGAACGGAAATCAGGGCCGTGTATCGCACGCGAGTCCCATCACGCACCATGTTCAGCAAGGTGAGGGCATAGTTCTCGACGTCCCACTGTCTATAGTAATCGAGGATCGACTTGTCGAGAACCAAGAGAAGCTCGATCGTGTAACCCAGCTTCTTCCCTTCCTTCCGTTCTCGCGCCGGTCGACCATCGCGTTGCTTCAAAGAACGTTTGGCAGTGGTCTTGGCCAGATTGTCGGTGACGTTGCAGAAAAACTCGGCGCGTGTCCCAAATTCGTCTGGGCTCCTTTTGTACACGATATGCGGCTGGCCCGCTTCTTCCTCGGTGTCGTGACCTGACACAGGCTCGATCGTGTACAACGATCCTCCCGTTCTAATATAGCCAGCCTGGAGAGGGGAATATCGGGCTTTCTGGTCGAGCAGTCAAATTCGCGTCCGTCAAAGGGAAGGAGGGGGGAAACCGTTTATCCGACGAGAATGCTTTCGATACGGCACCGGGCAATCTGAGTATTCTACTGTCACCGACGAGGCACGTAATCGTTCCTTCCTCGAAATAACCTATTGGCCACTTCCACGACGCTCGTTCAAAGCCAATTTTAACTCGGACACGAGGGCCAGTGATAGCGGGATGAGGGACGGGTTCGAATTTTGAAACGTTACTTTCGTAATATTTGTGAACAGACGTGGGAATGATGCGTGGGAAGAATATGATTATGAGTGACGAAAGATATGTGTTTGATAAATTATGAATTCTTTAAAGGAATACGAGGTTATAAAAAAAATTGTGCAAGCACAAGTCGTACCCACTTACTAGTTATTCACACGAGTTCTGATTGATAAATGATGGACTAATCATTTCGTTACGGTTATATAGTATATCTCGATATCTGAACATTAATAAAGTCCTTCAATTCTGTAGGGGAAGGTAATAACTGTCTTTTCTCATCAACAGTCCGCTTTGCGATTGCAGAATTGAACAAAAAACATCATTGCAGACAATGCATCAAGACTCGTTGCCATTACTGCTTTGTTCCAATACAAAAACTACAAACGTAACTTGCAGGTCCATTCTTCCCAGCTAACGTAAAACATTACCTTAACTCTCTATCTTCCAAACGTTTGAAGCAACTTACGAGACCATAACACGTAGAAAGCGCACTATTTTCCGTCTCATTCCGTACACGACCGTGATAATGACATTCTTCATTGTTCGCCCGCCGCAATTTTACGTTGTTGAGGAAATTTTCATCACTTATTCTCCCTCCCTCGCCATTGGAGTTTAAGTGTTCCTCGACAACAGCACCCGGGGCAAGCAATCGGTGATTCGGATAAAGCTCCAGGTGAAGTTCCGTGCCGTCAATCTGTACGCGATAGTGAAGGGCTTCGTCCGGTGTCCTTTTCCTGCGGCTGCGACCTTCGTACGATGAGCGATCGAAGTGATGCGGCACTCGATACGATACGAACTTTCCGTCCGAACTGACCTTTCGCGGCATTACGATCTCGTAACCGCCTGAGAAGCCGGCACCGTGCGTATATCGTCCTTGAAAAACGAAAAAATACGATAAATTGCACGGTCACGTATTTCAATGCTGCCTTCGCGAAAAGGTCACGGCATTGTTACTTTCCTGATTGGAAAGACATCTTTTGCTGACACTGTGCGTGTATTATGCTATCTTTGCTACGCTTTATCTTGAAAGAAGACTAGATTTTATTTTGTCTATTTTATTGATTTTGGTGAAAAAATATGTGACGAGGAACATAGATGATCAAGAGTGAAGTGCGTAAAGATTTTTATTTTAGAGTAATATTCTTACACTTTTCTTCGGTAGGTAAGTAACATGCTAAGTAATTGACTATACGTATTATTACTTCCACCCGTGCTGGAGTCGTAAGCGCAGTTGTCCGCTTTTAAAAAATTATGTGCCAGTAAAAAAAATTATCCCTGTCACCGCAAACGCAAGACCGTGAAGAAAGGAAGTAAGTAATTTTAAGAATTTCGAGGTGTCACCGTTCGCAAACGCACATTATATGAAGTTAACCTTTTAGAGTACTTTCATTGCGTCTGTCACAGTTTGTTTCATTTAACCATCAATAATTCAGTCATCCGATGTCTTACGCCGTTGAAGAAACTAGAAGTAGGTATTTATTTTCGCATCAGCACGTTTTTCCGAGAATCCCAGGAAACCAGTGTCCTCTAACTCGCATTACGTACAGTTAACACGTCACTGAGCCCCATTTATGTTTATGTTACAACTCGTGTCCCGTGTACACTCGCCATGCTTGCTACCTCCGGAGTACAGGGTAGCAAGAAAAGCAGGAAGCCGAAAGGAAAAATCCCAGCTTATATCCCGGGCGAGCTCAAACATACGAAATGGCCGCAGAAGGGGTGCAAGAAAGTGGCGCGAAGAACGGAAGGGAGAGAAGGGGAGGAGGGATGGTGGGGTGTATCTTAAAAGAAGTCCCGATTGCGGCAGTGGGGACGAACTCTTTGCGGGTTAACTTCAAGGATCCCTACAGCGCCGGATCTCCTTCGGTCCAGGAATTTCGAGAGCATTCCATAAAAGAATCGATCGCTCTCGAGCGCAGCACGTCGAGCTCTGAATGGACCGAATGGTCGGTGACATTATTGCAGACTCGAGAGAACAGTTCTTCCACAACGCGCCAGTTTTTTCACCCTGCTCCCCTTTTGAACTCTCACTTTATCTTTCTCTCTCTCTCTCTCTCTCTCTCTCTCTCTCTCTCTCTCTCTCTCTCTCTCTCTCTCTCTCTCTCTCTAGTCTTCTTACTTCGATCCGCTCTCTCTCCCACCGTTATCACGTACACACAGACACACATCCACACGTTTACGTCCAGTCACTCTTACAGCGTTCAATTCGCTCGGCTTGGGTAAGCCACGAAAAGCGATCCAGAGACGTGGCTGGGATCTTGCAGGAAGAAAGGCTTACCCGATACGCGGTGTCAAATACTCGAAGCTAACCCCAACAAATTAAGGACGATGAAGGCTGATTATAGTCCTTCCCACTCGCGGGAAATTCGCGTACGCGCGGAATTTTTTTCCATGATCCACTGTCGGAAGGAGACGGAAAATAACGAAGCGATCGTTACGGGAAATTCGAAATGTTGATCAATATTTATGTGCGCTCACATTTTATTTCTGGTGGCAATATTCTTGGTGGAGTAATTTTTACGGAGAGCTGTGTTATGCATTATTTATTTGGTTTGATATGTGCTGAATTTGCTTGACGGCGAGTTAAGAATAAGAATTTGGTCGCGTCAAGCAAAAGTACGGTGAAGTCGAGAATGCAATGTGGGAATAACATCGGGGACGGTTCTGTTAAGTGAAAAGTTTACTGTAGATTCTGTGCGCACATAAGTTTGCCCTCAGGCTCTTCTACGAATCTATTCAAAAGAATGATGTCCGCCAACCGTAAAACCGAAGATAACTAACTTTTTTTGTTTGACGAAGCCAAAACTTTCTTGGTGAGTAAGTTGATCAAGTTGTGTCTGTTAGTTTCTAAAACGTAATTATATTTCTGTTCAAATTTTATGGTTTTGCAGCTGATGCAAATCTATGGTGCCTTCGTATTCTCAGTAGGGAAACTGCTGTGCTCGTAAGAGCAGAAAATGAGATTATTAAAGCTGTTAGACTGTCAACATACAGAAGGTTTAAACTATTTATCCGCAGAAAGCTGTTAAATTTGGAGATTGTTGTTGCGTACGAATTGTGAAACTATGGAACAAAAACGTTTTTTATTTTTTTTATTTCATGGTTTTGAGTCGCATCAAAAACAAGGTTATTAGCGTCTAAGGGATTAATTACATAATTTTCGATATTAGATTTGTTTCTTTGAGGTACATGAGTAGGTTTTTGATTGATTCTTCTTTGAGGTTGTCCTTTAATGATGTACCCAGTTTATAGAAGTCACGTTGGTTCTTGTATTTCGAGCAGTTCAGGAGCAAGTGTTCTATCGTGATTGTTGTGTTGCAGACGTTACAAAAAGGTTTGTGGTTTTTGGATTTGATGTGTGAGTGAGTGACTTTCGTGTGGCCAATTTTTATTCTTGATATTGCTACTTGTTCCTTTCTTGTCAAATTGTTGTTGTCTGTGTATTCTTTTTTTGTGAGTTATTTACGATGTCTCTAATGTAGGTGGGTGCAGTATTGTTCCAGTGTGTATTCCATGTATCCATCAGTTTCGTTTTTGTTTCTTTTATTAGATCTTCGAGAGGTATATTTTTGGTTGGTTTCGAATATCGGTCGGTGGCCGCTGTTCTTGCTGCTTGGTCTGCTTATTCATTTCCAGTAATTCCTATGTGTGAGGGGATCCATACTAATATGATTTTCCATCCGTTTTTTTTGTCTTGCATGAGTTTCCAGGATTTGTTGGGTTATGGTATTAGCGGAAATTATATTATTTACTGAGGTTACTACACTTTTGGAGTCAGTGAGTATTACCTAATGTATTTTGGTACTTTTCCTCCTCTGTGATGGTTAGTGCTTGATTGATGGCCATTTGTTCGGCTGTGTATATAGATGCTGTCTCTGAGATTTTCGATTTGGCGATGGAGTGTGGGGTGATGACCGCGAATCCTGTGCCTATTTTGTTTTTTGAGCCGTCTGTGTATATGTGTGCATAATCATGGTGTCTGTTTACAATTTCCTTGGTTAGGCTATTGAACAGTTCTGGGTTGGTATTAGCTTTTTGGTATTTTAAGAGGTCCTGGTTAATTTCGATTTGGGGTATTGACCACGGAGGTGTTTTTGGTATATTTCTGTAGTTGGTATGTGAAAGTTTGATGTTTAATTCTTCCTCTATGTTGGATATTCTGTAGTAGAAAGGTTTTGGGTAGTTTTTGTGTTGGTCATATTCTTTGCGCAGTCGGTGGGAGAAAGTGTTTGTGAATACCGGTTAGTTGGGTGCTGTTGCGTTTTTGATTGCTTGTGTTGTGCACAAGACTTTTCTTCTAACTGACAGTGGACTCTCATTAGCTTCGTAGAGCATACTTAGTATAGGGCTGGTTCTAAACGCTCCTACAGCTATTCGGATTGCCATGTGGGGTATTGGATCGAGTAATTTAAGATGAAGTTGTTTGCTGATTCATAGATGATTGATCCATAGTCTAATTTAGGTCTGATAAGAGCTTTGTACGTTTATATTAGTGTGTTCAGGTCTGCTCCCCAGTTATTTGCAGCGATACTTTTTAACCCTTTGAACTCGAGAGGCGCCGATCCGGCGCCCGGCTGATGTTAAGTGGCAACTCGAGCGGCGCCGATACGGCGCCCGGCTGATTTCAACTGTGAACTCGTGCAGCTCCCGATTGTTTTGAAGTTTTGTTTCGTTTTGAAGTCAAGCGACGCTGCTACGGCACAATGGTCTTTTGTGACTTGTGAAATTTTATTACTTCGATACGCTTGTTTGTTATAAATGTTTTTAAAGTACCTGTAAAACGTTTCCCTAATTTGGCCGAAATCGCCTCAAGTTGCTGGTTTGCGCAAGCGAAAAAGGCCTCGAGTGCAAAGGGTTAAAATACTCAGGCGGGAGAGACATTCTCTTTATAAATTTGTTATATGAAGTTTCCAGCTCAGTCTCTCATCGAAGGTCAGTCCGAGGATTTTTATATTATTTGTTTGTTTGAGTTGGGTATTACCTAGGAATAGTTTTACTTTACTCTTGTGTTTAAGTCGGGAGAAGACGATTATTTCGGATTTAAAAACATTTTTATTTCGTATGCGGATGAAAGAATAATAATTGATAATGAATAACTCTATTGCAAATGTAAAAATTGTTAACATGTAACATCCCTGTAATAACGAATATCATTAAATCTATGATGAAATAAAAGAATAAGTATTACTTGCAGTAAATAAGTCTTAAAATAAATGTTGCATTTTCTCCATCTGACGTAAATATTTGAAAGTTAATACTAAGCACACTATTCAGATTAAACCTTTTTTTCCTTTTGCTGTTTTAACCACCTATACTTTTGCATAAATCACGTTGAATCTGTCCCATATCTGATGTCAGTAGCATTTAAACACGAACATTATCATCAGTTCAAATATAGGGTAACACGGGTCACGGATCACGGTATAGGGCACGGATATCCGAATCATGAGAAGCTGGCATTAAATTAAATTCATTACATCATTTTTCTTCTTCTATTTGTGGTTTTACATCGCATCAACTGCTGGATCATTAGCGGCGGTGGGACTATGTTACAGTAGGTGGTACATTTTTAATTCCTTGAGAAAGTTTACAGTATGTCTTAGGTGGTCCTGGTTAGTTAGTGCTGTGTTTGGATTTAGCTCATATCTCTGTCTCAGGATATTAAGATTCGTACACTCGTACAGGATGTGATCGGTAGATAGCGTGTGGTTTTGGCATAGAAACAGGTGTTTTCATAACTCATTAAGATAAATGTACAGAATTTTAACAAAAATAAAAGAACCACGAATTACCAGTGCAGAATGTAGGAAGCTACTATGTGCGATAATCAAAACTGCCTGCTTAACGGATTTGTATTTTTTTCTCCATGCACAAACCTCTTCAAATAAATTACTCAAAATGAAAAATTCTCATTTTCGTTTTTATGTCGTGAGTATTGTAAGGCGTACTCGTTGTTACTCATTGCCTTCCATGCGAAACTTGCTTACAGCGTGGATCGGTAAACGGAAACGGGACAGTCAGTTATACCATAATTTCACGATCGAGAGATTTTTGATGTCATCAGTGATATTATTGTAGGCGCGACTTCGGCTGCAAGAAGTTATTTGACCTGGCGGCTGGAATGCGAACTGTCTCCAGATGGTCGCGGGCGCAAAATAAATTAACTACCCCGACGATACTTTGCCGAGAACGAAGATTACAAGCGGAAAATATACCGTGCGGACAAAAAACTGTCGCTGGCAAGAAATATGAATCTGGTCGTGGAGATCGGAAGCCACGACGAGGAACGCTGCAAAGGATTATCCTCAGCCTTATCAGGACATTGTGTTTGCGAAGTTTGTTTTGACAAAACAGTAAGGTGGCGAGCTGGTCTTGTCAAGATGCAACGACTCCGTATGTTTTCCGTGGACTGCCGCAGCATGAAGGGACACCGGGAACGGTAACACAAATCTACCTGTGGAAAAACATCTACGTCGCGTTCCTTCTTTTTCCGTGACGCACAGATTTGTACGTCGGTAGGATTTATTTGTCGACCGGAAATGTTTCTTGGTACGGAAGAGGCAAGCCGATGGAAACGGTGACGATCCTGTTAAGTTGGTTTCTGAGGTACATATTTCACGCAATGGTTTGCGAAAGTATTCGGCGACTGTTAATGCAAGTGTAAACAATATAAATGTCCGGGCTTGCTGGGTTTTTTACGCTGATACACAGTAAATCATATATCTCAAGATTTTACGTGTGAAGGAAGTCGGATAATATCTGTTGATTTTAGAAAATATTTTCTTTGGCGATGTGTTCAAACAGGAACTCTTGAAGATGAATAATATATTTAACGGTACTCTTTAAAGTCGACTTGAATTGATAATAAGGGTCTTGTAATAATGTACGCTTGCATGTAAGATAACCGTAAGACAAGGGCGTAAGTTGGAATTAGTGTTGAAGTTTCCAAAATCAACAAAATCTCAAAAAGTGGTGGCTAATCTTCACATCGGATCCAGATTAAGCATACGGAACTGAAAATCTTATCTGAACACACGGTAACGTTCGCCGAATCTGTTAAGACTATCGCCTTGAGGTCACTCCGTGGAAAGTTGGTTCGAAGAAAATGTAACGAGATACGGGAAAGATGTCGAGTGGGAAGGAAATCACGGTCTATGTTGAATTCGCTCCATGCCCGATAGTTTTTCGGTTTTCTTCGAGGAGCTACGAAGAGCGAAGTTCTCGAATTGGTGGGATCCTAGCCAGGGGAAGGCTTAGCCCAATGCGCGAAGTAAATTTCCTTCTAGTAGGTCACGGCGGATAAGAACGTGCGGAGGTTTGCCACAGCGATACCTGTGCGTGACAGTTTTCTTGTCTGCCGTTCACAGTTTGCGCACGTGTTGAGTCCCATTCAACCAAAGTCTAACATACGCGAGTCAATGAGAATTTCGTGGTACCTATATAAAAAAGCTCGACGAATCTGAAGGGGAAGAACGCTGCGCGAGAAGAGTCATATGAATGTAGTGTAATGTGCTAATGTCGTTCACAGTTCATGCTAATATTAAGTCCTACTCAGTGGAAGTTCGACAACAGCCGAAAACGAATTTCGATCTGGTAACGTCCTTCGAGGAAACTGATGTTGGGTTTGATATAACATTATATTAATGTTGTTCGCTACGAAAGTCTTGGCTAGACAGGTTTACGAGTATTTTGAGTCATGTAAAGATTGTGTTGTATCTGAAAATAGAGTGAACTAACCGTTTCTTGCGAATGCATCATTCTACCTAATTGAAGACTCAATGGCAGATTATGATTACAATGTAATTGCCTGCGATGGATATAAAGGACGCAGGTTAAGTTTGGTCTGGGTTATTCGCTATTATCAACAAAAGTGGCAGACCGAATTTATTATATTTCTATTATAATTCTGTTTTATTGTCCTTACTTTCATATGTATGTTTTGTTAATAGTTTATTGTTGTTTGTTTTAATTTAGTACAATTCTGTGGATTTTCAGTTACAGTATTCAAGATCTGCCACATCGTAGTATCTCACAAATGTTATTTGAGACAGTTGTTTGACATACCACATTAATGTTGTTGACTACGAGAGTCTTATGTAAACACGCCAATTAGAATTTCGTTACATTAATAGAACGTCGACAATCATCTAATGGGAGACCCATCGTGCGAATTCGGCGTCACACACTAATTGTACCGTGTATGAATGACTGACAATGAGTAAAGCATTTAATGTAGGGGCATTGCCATTATTAAAGCATAAATGATTGGATACTTTATAATCAAACTGTGTGTTCTGAATTTCCGTGTTACATTAATGTAAGCACCCAGGCCCATTAATTAAATTACATATCATGATAGTTACAACCATCGATTTGCGGAAAACGTTTCCACTGTTTAATTAGTGCACATTCCAAATACGCTAATAGCTGTTCGTAAGTAATGAACTCTAATAATGTCCTAACAAAGCTCGCACTAGTGGTAACTGGACTGAAAGTGATCAAATTAATACGTTAACGTAATATATATTTTAAATTTGTCGAAATAATGTACAGTAGAAGTACTATTGTTGTAATATGTTAACGATTGCCACAAATAAATAGTAGAATTACAAGGTCGATATATGTTTTAATGGTAAAATAGAAGTATAAGCGCCTGGAAAGCACTGAAAAACTTAGTTTTAGAAAAGCCAAATTTTAAAAATTCGTACTTAATAGGGAGCATTTTACGCTCAATTTACCTTGATAAATTGGGTTAGGTACTTCATCACAAGTTATGCAAGATGCAAGGAGGATGGATAGGGACAGGAATGATACCCAGTTGGTCATCGTTTCGCTGCAGTTTGCGAAGTCACCGGTTAGGAAATTAAGTCATATTACAAAAATATAATAACCGTAACGGAGTTTAATTAAACCAGCAAACTTTTCGAAAAAAATTGTTCGCACAGGTAATAATTCGTTGCTCGTATCTTTCACGGTATCGATTAAAAAAAAACTGATGTCCGACATATCGCTCGAAAAGTTGTTGGCAAAGTTCACGTAGCGGAAACTTGTTTATCGTGTCCTTCATGAATATTGATTCTGGTGCCGTAAACTTACATTAACTTTCAAACTTCTCATCCTTTTACATATTTTTATTCTGCTACGAGTAACAATTTTTCAGCAAATTTAGTTCCAGCGACATGCAGTCTCGGGAGTGAGAGCTAAAACTATTTTTCTCCTCCAAGAAAGAATTTGTTTTGCAGCGATGCAAAATTGGAGAATATCCTTAACTATATGAAATATTCACACTATACGTAATAATATATCAATCACCCGTGTAATATTGAAACAGGAAGTTAGATTACTTATTATGGAGATGTAATTTAACTTGGATTCAAATCACAGTAACATAAGAATTCAAACGTTTTCTTTTATTGTTTTGATAGAGCACTGAATAGCAAGCACTTATTATTTATTTCACACTGCCGCTTTTTATACATAAATATTTCCTTCTTTATAAGCCATTATTTATTTCTACATCTATTCAAATAATTTCATGAATATTGTTTGACCAAGTTATCACATTTGTCGTAACTTAATCTCAGATAGCAGTTTCTGTAAGCTAGCGCAATAAATATTTACTTGTTCAATGTAATTACTTATTCTGGCGGTAGTACTGCGATTGCGTCACAGAAAGTGTAATTAGCAAGTTGATACACTGTTATTCCAATACTCAAGGTGGGTGTGTCATGTCAGCCTCATGACGTTATTCGGTACACTTTCGCATTTCGCGGCTGTTGCTACTAATTAAACTTCTACTTGCGTCTCGCACGACTTTGCGGTCTTTGACTGAGAACAATCCGAAACTCATACGTCCGCTGCAGATTCGCGCCGTTCAAGTCTGCCATTTGGCCAACTTCCGGTCTCCTCTTATGCTCCAAGGCTCCAATGATAGAGAAACGCACACTACGAAATAGAATTTCGCACTGAGCACCTATTTCGTGAACTCTTTTGTGGTATGCTTAAAGTCGAATCAAAAAGTGTATCTTCGAAAGTATGAAATCAAACAAATTTTCTTTTCTTTGCTCGATAAAGCCACAAATGGAAGTTTAATAGTAGGGTAAATTATTACATTGATAAATGTTAAGTGATGTAAGAATATTCTTGTGTTACGGGTCTTGACGACATTTTGCAAAACGAATCTACTGGATATAGGTACATAAATGACCAATCGAATTGAGTTGCAATTCATCGAAATATTCGGAGGTTGTGTCTTTCCCTTGAAATAGCGCAAAATTTTTGGTTCGATGTAGAGCAAACTTTCTTGCGAGTAAGTTGATGAAGTTATGTCAGTTAGTTTGTAACATGTAATTGTATTTGTGCAAAAATTTGACTGTTTCGGATCCAAAACTGTGTCTTCATATTCTCAATACAGAATCTGCCATGTTCGCAAAGGCGAACAATCAGTATGTTTCACCTGTTACAATGTCAACTTCATGCCATGTGACTTTTTCTCATTCGCAGTCCTTGGCTACACCGTGCGCTACTTGTACAATTGGCTTCCGAAGTATCCTGAACGTTTGCTCATTTCAACTCGGAATTCTGAGACAATACGCTTGAGGTTATACGGTACCAACCTTCTAGGTGATGCCTTTCATGAAGAAAACCTGCGGAGATCACGTCGAAAATTATTTACAAGCGGCACGCTGGACAGTGTATCGCCTTAAGGTGCAAATAGAGGAAAAGCGGCGTTTGATGTGAAGAAAAATTTCAATATACATCGTCTCTTGGTTAATACCTTTTTCGCGGATGATTAAAAAGAGCGCCAGTCTCGGTAATACTAATACGCTGCGCACCAATTCCACGGTCCATTCTCCCTCAAAAGAAAGAATTCCCGTCGTTCCTGTCTCTCTCTTTCTCTCGTCTTTTACCTCCTTCACCACCCTCTCTCTTTCTCTTTCTGCTCGTTCACGATTCGCGGCTGGGCGGAATAATTTTTACCGTCCAGTGATCCTCAGAATAGACAGAATCGCCGCTGGCGATTTCAAAGATTAAGAAGGTAAGAGCGCCCGGTTATTTTCGCTTTGCGTTTTAATCTATTGTACCTTGTTAACCGTCAAACAGCGGCTTTTTTCGTTTGCTACTTGCGTTACTGGTGTTTGTCTTGGATCCTCTTGGCTTCAAGATTGCAGCGCAGATGAGTCTAATGGATCTTACTTTGGGCACTTTTTATACAGGTAGTAATATTTTGCTGGTAATTTCTAATCCAAAGGGATGATTAGCTCACTCATCCTCTTACGACACGCCAGAAACAATGTTTATGGCACACGCTTCATTGCTGCTCACGTCTCACTCACGCATCTAAACATTCACACTTCACTTAACGCACCCTTTCTGACATTCTGACTCTACTACTCAGGTTTCTCTTATATTCATACTCATACTCACATATGCGTACAATCCATCAGCAGCTCTCTGTTCAGAAACACCAAAAAAAAATGTTATCAAACAGAATTAACCCGAGAAAGATTTCAAAAACAGACGTGGAAGGAACATAACATCGGACACATTCTTGAGAGCATAAAGTGACGCATGCTGATCTGAACTTGTTCAACTAACAGGAAACATGAAGCTGTACCGTGAAACAGTGCGCTTAAAGAATGAACTGCTGTCCAGCGAAGCGGAATAACGGATGCAGATTTCTCTTTAGGCGAACAGCGTAGAGGACATTACGTTGGCAAGCTGCTGCGATGTAACATCGTCGAGATGGCCGAAAGAGACGCTGTAAGAAAATCTCGTCCATGATAAAAATGTCAGGTAAGCGGGCGCGCGGGGCAAAAATGTGAAGGGAGGAACTTAAAGTGCCGGCGAGGGACCATTGTATTTAGCGCACGTAGAGGCCCTTTGTTTCCTCGAGTTGGGTCATTCGTTTGTTGGTAACGTGCCGTGTAATACTGCGGACGGTAGAAGTACGCGATGTGGCAACGGGATGTAACCCGCGGACTTCGGCCCTCCGGCGATGGTGGCGAGAGTTCGTCGGACGAAAAGGGGTGACGGGACGTGCGGGGCCGAAACTACCTTTTAATCCCGTATGTACGCCGTCCACCGTGTAGGCGTGCCAACTCCCGACGACACTGTAAACGGCGCTGGTCGTAAGAAGGAACGGTAATCTTGCTCTCATTGTCAGAGTCTGATTCTCGGATCGAACATGGGAACTTTTCGGTGGGCAGTCGTTTTCCTGCATGCTATCAAGGTGCTAGGATTTTGTGTTAGCACAGGATTCTTTCAAGCTTTTGTGTTTATGTAAGATGATTGTAGGTGTATGGTTATTCAAAATGATGATTGTATGAGATTTGATGAAAAAAAGTTTGGAGCACGAATGGCGATTATAATGGAGAGCCCGAGCAGTTTACAGTGATATTTGTTCTGGTGTACGAAACTCGACTGGGTGTCTCTGTAGAGAGGTAATATTAAATATCGTGTTTATGAAAAAGTTGTGAATAAATTATCGTTAGTCTTTATGTGCGGCTTGTTTTTGACGTACTGTAAGCTCGCCTCATTGTCACTTTTGATATGCTGTATTTTGAATGATGCATAAATGTTGTCTTTAATTTTAACCCTTTCGTTACGGCACCCGCCGGAGCAACGCGACTGAACGGAGTACTATGCCGAAAAGTGTCAATCTTGTATAATATTACGTCATAATTTACTACAATAGATTAGAGTTTCGGTCTTACTTCTGAGCACACTGTTAAAAAGGGTTTCTTGTCCTTGTTGCCTCCAAATGATAGTGTTTGTTTTGTGTCACAGAACAAAATAAATTCAGAACGAGGGCGAACGCCATTGATTTGTTAAAATGATATTGCGTGGACGCCGACTGTAGTCGGCGCCCGTTACGAAACGGTTAAGCACTTGCAGAATAATAGTGACCAATAGCGTTTATGATTGATTGTTGATTGATTTATGTGAGTTATACTTACATAAATGATTATACTGCAATTATTAAACTCTTCGTATAAAAAAGTTATTTTCCTTCGTATTCAGAATATATCAATTAAGTAGTAGCGGTTACAATTATTTTTGCACGCCTCCCACTATTGAATGTACGCTTTCATTATCTTTCCATTTTGTTTTCCTAAATCAATTTTCTTTCTAAACGCCCCCACGTTTGTTTATACTCTAGTTTCAAAATTTTATGTAACTAATTACAAACTAAACCTATAGACACATTTTTTCGTCGAATAATATGTTGGACGCAGTAAATTTGATTGCTAAAATAAGTGATTGGTTCATTTCAGACGAAATTAATTAGCGAGAGAAAAATTCAGGTAATATTGTTAATATAATACAACGTTCGGTTAAATAAACCGTATCACGCGCATCGGCTTTAGTTGCAATTACTTAGTAACTGACATAGCAAATTTCAAAGTATTTTCAGCTAAAACTAAGAAATCGTTCGTTATGTTGTATGAATAATTTACAAGTCATCCCATCTTTCAATTAAACAATGTCTAATCCTATATGCTTTACTCAGCTTCTAAAATAAAGAATGTCTTGTCAACACTATCACACATCATGGCTCGAAGACACTTCTAATCTCGACAGACGTTGACACTCTAAACGATACATCTTCGTACATCCACCCGTCCACATATACAGGGTGATTCTAGTAACTGGGCCAAGCGATAACTCTTTTTAAAATAAATTTAGAACAAAATCGTAGAGGAAAAGTTTGTATTAGGTGAAAAGCTCTATCATCCTATGCACCGACTTTTTTCCCAAGTGCATTGGTGCATGTGCAAAGTGCAGTTGCACTGTTTTTTTAAATGGAACCACCCATTTTTTTTTACATAAACACGTTCCTTAAGCCATTCTGCAATAAAAACGTATAAGGGAAATCATCGAAAAAGCAATAGTTTACGAGATATTTCACTTTATTCAAACTCTTATAACAGATGCCCAAACCGTTCACTATCGCATTATCTAAACGTTTTTGGTCAGAGTTACGTTCCAATCATGTTTACTAACATCTCATACTCAAGGATAGGAACGTATTAAAAAATGTTTGCAAGCTAACGGTGAAACGTTCGAGTATCTGTTATAAGAGTTTGAATAAAGTGAAATATCTCGTAAACTATTGCTTTTTCGATGATTTCCCTTATACGTTTTTATTGCAGAATGGCTTAAGGAACGTGTTTATGTAAAAAAAAATGGGTGGTTCCATTTAAAAAAACAGTGCAACTGCACTTTGCACATGCACCAATGCACTTGGGAAAAAAGTCGGTGCATAGGATGATAGAGCTTTTCACCTAATACAAACTTTTCCTCTACGATTTTGTTCTAAATTTATTTAAAAAAGAGTTATCGCTTGGCCCAGTTACTAGAATCACCCTGTTTGAATAAAGTGAAATATCTCGTAAACTATTGTTTTTTCGATGATTTCCC
The DNA here is from genome assembly GCA_914767735.1 of Anoplius nigerrimus. Lineage (NCBI taxonomy): Eukaryota > Metazoa > Arthropoda > Insecta > Hymenoptera > Pompilidae > Anoplius > Anoplius nigerrimus. The sequence continues at coordinate 16,885,094 of OU612085.1, read as the reverse complement.
TTATACGTTTTTATTGCAGAATGGCTTAAGGAACGTGTTTATGTAAAAAAAAATGGGTGGTTCCATTTAAAAAAACAGTGCAACTGCACTTTGCACATGCACCAATGCACTTGGGAAAAAAGTCGGTGCATAGGATGATAGAGCTTTTCACCTAATACAAACTTTTCCTCTACGATTTTGTTCTAAATTTATTTAAAAAAGAGTTATCGCTTGGCCCAGTTACTAGAATCACCCTGTATAGGTACGTCTAACGCCTCTCCTCGAATATCGCTTCACGCTCTACTTTTTGGCTTAACGCCATACTTGTACGGCAACGTTGCGTCAGCGTTGTCGGCGATAAAAATATTCTCGTGCATATTGCAAAACATCTCGAAAACGCAACGTACGTCGAGTGCGAAACAGCAGGCGGCGCATTATCATTCGTGCAGATCCTGCCTCGACACGGGCGGGTCCGTAGAAAAATCGGGAAAGGGCAGGCAGGGCGAGAAAGGTGTCGGTAATCTTTTTTCCTTCGCCTCCGACAGGCGGAGCATCTCCGACGGAAGATGCGCAAGTCGGTTCAGCTTGCGGATCACATGCAAATGCCGAAAGGCGCGATGAGATGCGCGATGAAACGCCGAGAGTCGGAATCGGACGGCGTATCAGCCGTTGGCTTATTATATTCCGAATAATATTAAGGCCACGCCGCCAGCCACACCGACTGTCTTTAGCAATTCAAACTATCGTTCAAACTTTTTCTTTCCCGTGGAGCGTGCGACTGGATGCTCGAAAAACGAAGGTGGTAGTGCAGTCTCAGTTGAAGTCTGGGAAGTGGGGGAGGGAAGCAACAAGAACTTACTGAAACAAAGATGGGGAGGATCTGATGCGAGGAAGATACAAGCGGGGGAGCTCCAAAATGAGAATAAGAGGTAGGGAGGAAGAGAAAGAGAAGCGGAGAGAGTAGGAAATGAAAGGGGTTAAGGCGAGACGTTTAACGTTTTATATTTAAAACATATTCAAGGCAGGCTCTTTCGGATGAACGACGACAGGAAGCGGGAAGGGGCGGGCGACGGGGAGAAACGCGCCACGGAAGTGAAACTGACACATTTCCAGGGAGGAGAGAACGGGCGCGCGCGCGCGCGCGCGTGTCCCATTTCCCTCCTTTATTCGCCGTTCCTTACTTTTGCCTCGCCGTTTCTTTGATGAGTCGGAAGTGCGCTACCCCACGGCAATGCCGCCCTTGTTATACACATATCGCTTGAAAAACCGTCCTATCTCGGCCCGTAACGTCGTTTTCCCTGTAGATCAAGCGAAGCAGGGATTTCATTCGCTTCTAGGGATGTTTCTTTAGTCGTCGTTGTGTAAGGGACAATGCCCAGAGATGCGTTGTGTTAAACAAATCTTTATGATCAGTGTTGTTACGTTGTAATTTATCTTCTGAAAAGAGGCGTGTGGCAGTGTGGGTGATTGCTTCTGTCAAAATCACTGTTTCTTACATGGAACTAGAATTAATGTATTACTAGGGAAAGTTCAGCTAAATACAAACTAGTGTTATACTATTATACACAAATACTCAAGAAGTTTGCGACGTTTGTGCTTTGATTTTCTTTAACTTTACGTTCTGATCGACAGTAATATTGAATAATAAACATTTTGGATGTGCAGATTAATCTATAAGATCATGAGTCTTTGATGCTAAATTTATTTGCATATTCATGGTGTTTCTAACGGCAACAGTCGCGTCTGTCTTTGAACAATGTCTACTCCCATAATACTACAAAGGCGGGCTGAAACAAGTGCATATCAGATATGTTCATTGATGATCAAACTAATTGCTGTGGCCAGAGTTAATGTCCGTTAGGTCCCTTTATCGTTCTCACGTGTAAATACACAATCCAGAACGCAGGCACAGAACCATATTTACATCCGATCAAATTAGATTTACCCTATAATGAATGCTGAGTGCACTGCTTGCGGTGCCATAATTGGCATCGCGCGGAAGCACGATTTTAATAATGCTCGATATCTGACCGAACGTTGATAACAACAAATTACATGAGCACTTGCCAGACGAACAATGAAATCTGTCACTCTTCAGCACTACGAAGATATTCCTACTAAATGTTTGTACCCGCTCTACGAAGAATCTACCGAGTAAGTTCCCTTCATTTTTCCATCGACATCGACCAGGCATGACGATTTTCATTGAAAACAAGGTATGGTTGCAATCTAAAATAACGCCTGACTTCAGCTCGAATCCTTCCATCCTTCTTTCGACCTTCGCCCTCGGTACATCGTAGGGCTGAAGGCCATTATCATAAACCGCAGAATCAGCCCGGTGAGTTTATGAAGATTGAATTAAATTGTACCTCCGTCGTGGAAATGCGGAAGAGGAGCGGAGGAAAATGGCAGAGGAAGGAGAGGGGGGTTGTTGGAGAGAGGGGTGAGGGAAGGGACGATTGGTAGGAAAAGCCACGTCGTCCCGTGAAAAGCTTCTTTTCGTTTTGGACGCGTGGTGGGCACGGGAAGAAGGGCGAGCGAGATTCGAAGGAAGGAAGGAAGGAAGGAAGGAATGGGGTTGGAGGGAGGAGGGGGAGGGGTAGATGGGGAAAGACCGTGGTGCGCGCATTCAAAATTGCGGCGTCGTAAATCGGCGTTAGTCTCTGCCAGCGATTCGACGATTCTCACTGCCACCCTCCACGGCATTATCTCGCTCGTTTCGCGGCGTTAGGTTAAACGAAACCTTCCGATAACTTCGCGAGGATTTAGGACCAGGCGACTGTTTCCGCGAATCGAAGTTGTTACGCTCCGAGTCGGAACTGTCTATGCTCGATGGACGGTCGATCGTTCTGTAACAATGTAAGGTCGCCGGAATAGAGGATTTCGGAAGGGAACGGACGAAACTCTTTGTTTTCCAATCGAACCACTGGCGTTTGTTCGAGTGCGCGGTCCTGTTTTGTAAACAAAGCGCTTGAAATTGGAAAGAATACTCGGTTCAATATACCGCGTTCGTGCTCTAAAGTCACCGATTGCATACGATGTAATGCTATTTTAACTTTTCTAGTCAATTAAAAATTGTCATAAAATCAAAAAGAGTAATAAGAAGCTGCAATATGGGGGTTGTATATTCTAAATTTTTTAATTATGGTTATCTGTGGTGACAGGTAGAAAATACTTCTTTTTAGATAACTTAATTGTCGCTTGTATTAGGAGTCCGCTTATAGAAAAATGTATATACTTACGACAGTTATTACCTACGTTCACGTTCACATTTGATCGAAGTTCAGCTTCGCTACTTGTGTTCTAGTCATGTTTACTGTACCACAGTTGATCGATAGTTTACAATTAATTGATATAGGGTGTCGCGCAGTTATCTACAAAGACGTTTATAAGTCTTGATTTGAGAACCTATTCCTTCGTAGAATTGTATCGCTTAAAATTGCACATTTATGGTTACTGAAGGCTCATCCAAGCGATACCCTCCCACAAATAGTACATATTGCTCCGTTTGTCCTCTTATTCGAAGATTGTCGCTCGGTCCAAACAGTCCAAGCAGCTTCAACGTCAGTATTACCAGTATTACTGCATAAACCCGATTTTATCTTACTCGCGTAACAATGCCTCAAACCTGCTTACGCAATTACGGGGCGCTACCGTTACCACGTCAAATTCTTTACGACAGCTTTTATTAATACCTCGACGGCGGTAACAATTAAAATCAAACGATTCCGCTGCACAAGTAAACCCTACACACGAGGATGCAAACGTAAAGCCAATATCTGCTCTGTGGCACGATTTCTCGATCAGAGGCGACCGCGCAAAAAGAGGAGGAAGAATAATTGCATCCGCAGCTGTCGCAATAGCAATTCGAAAGATTCCAGTGCCCGAAGAGCCTTCTCCTTCTCTTTCTCTTTCTCCTGACCCTGATCCCCTCTCTCCTTTCTCCACCCTTTCCCTCCTGCCAGGTCATCGACGCTGAAGCTGCGCGCCGGGTCGTTCGGCGATCGCAAAAATTTATTACCAGAATAAACATTCGGCGTACGCGACAGATGTAAATTTCATCGTCAGCTGCAGCTGCAATCTGACGCGCGCACGCCTGTTATCGGGATTCGACGATCGTCGAGAGAGGCGCCTGTGTACGCATCGTCGACGAATGCGAGCCTGAACGTAGCGCACGTCGGCCATTCCAGTGTCGTCTCTGTGCCGATATTTAATATTCGATATTATGCCGAATCGGGCCGCGCGTTTCATTTTACCTGTTCGTATTTACGCCACGCTCCCATCGGCGACTATTTGACCGCGCTGAACGCGACTACGATTTTCGCTGACAAAGCGGGTGGCCCGCCATTATGTCGGTTCGCCTGCGTTAGTAATGATCCTACGAGCGGTTTTGTTTCCTTATTTGCCTGTTTCGATGGGTGGACAGTGAAAGGGATCAGCCGTTTATGTCGGGAGCGACGTATTTGCTTCTGAGGCTGGCGTACAATAGACCTGCGAAAATTTGAAGCTAGGTCGGGACGGATTAACTGTTTTTAATGCTTTCATTGAAATTTCATGTATTTTTTTTGTGGAACCTTTCAGCTTTGTTCAAGAAGAATGCAATGCATTTTGATTTCATTCAAAGACTGCTGGTTTTGTTCCTTATAGCTGCAAGGAGGATAAGTGAAATAATATCGAACTGTTTGGCGAAGGTGGTGACATGCATTATGTTAGACCGAAATGAATTGAATCGGTGTTTACGCACAATGAGGTATATAGCTTTCACAGCTTATAACATAACTGCATCGTACAGGCATTGTTGTATTTTGAAGTTTGCTTAATTGTCCTAGGTGCTATACATATATTGCTTTGACTGAAGTTTTAAAAGCATTAGATGTAATAGAGAACGTTTAACCTCAAGAACCAGCTTGAGTTAATGGAACACAGACAATTCTCGATACACAAAACCCAATTAACCGAATGACATGTTATTGTATTTTATTATCATCGTCAATAAGCAATCTGTTCTGGCGACGTAATTTCCTCGATAAGGAACAGCAATTTCATTCAATAGTAGATCCGGACTGATTTAAATGACGTTCAATATCGACCGTTAACGCATGCTGTTCCACTAGTACTTTCGTTCCATGAGGTATGTCGCGATTTATAAGATATTGTCAGACGCAAAATAGCTTTCGCAGAATTGTCTCTACGAATCAACCGTAAGGCATAACGGATCGCAAACTTATAACACTTCACAATCGCACGTTTTCGTTATGCAATTATTGCCGTCTCGCTTTACTGCATTCATTTGTCTGCGACAGGCTTACTGTTCATGGGTTCGTGGGTAATTGCTTCCTATTAAATCAGGCATTGACGCTGTGCACTAAAAAAATATTATGACAACGGAATAAAGGGAAAATATTAAAACAAAATAATTGTTTGTTATAATTTCGTATTGGACGATGTTTGCAATTAACGCTTTTTTATTCATATGTTCCAACAATTGTTTGCATCCGAACTTAAACCGTGTTCTTACACATGAAAAAATATTCACACTTTTATTGTAAAATATGTACATTTTAAAAATGTTTCAATATAAGTTAATCAACTGTATATAACAACGTGAGATTCGATAAATATTAATATTACTATCTGGTATGATGAAACCCAATGGAAAATGCATAAAATTAAAGAATCGATGGACTACTTTTATTTTATCTTCCGTTGTTATTCGCAACATATTCCGATTATCCACGAATGAACTCACAGATATTTTCTTCGCACGACCATTTCCGAAATCAATGGCACATGAAACCGTTAACAATAAAATATCGACTTGATAACAGATCAGATGCTCACGGAACCATAAAATCGAAACGATTGCCAGTTGGCTAAACACATATGGTCACACAGTTCCCACGAACATCAAGCCTTGCGAATGTGCACATGGCAGACAATGCATAGTGTAACATGTACCATCGTGCGTCTAATGCGTTTAACTTTTATCCCAACGATATCACTGCACTCTGATTTCAGTCTTGCCAGTATTCTCCAGCAGCGCACAGTCCATTAAGTTCGGCGAATGTCAATTTTGACGGAACATCAACGATGGATTTGTGTTACGAATCTGGAAGCTCGTCAAGCGTCATCGACTGCATTATTTGATATTCTGCAATACAGATGAGGAGCGGGCAGGGTAGGTATTCCACGGGCGATGCCACCGAATTGAGCGGCAGGTATTTACATTGAGCAAGGGCCCGTGCTGCCAGAGTGCACGAACCCACGAGCATTAAGCACGGAACAGTGCGCCCTTCCTCTGTTTTCGAAAGTTTACAGTCACCCTGCCGAGACACAATTGCTCGCTCGCCCGTTTTTTCCTCCCAAAGATTGCATTGAAGGGCTTGAAAATCAGCGCGCACATGGTAGACTCAAATTTTTTATGACATTTACGTGACGCATTTTTCGCCTTGCTTCTTGTTGAACTGGCATTTCCGCGACGATGGCCAGGAATAACTAACAAGCTATACTGTGCATTAAAGTATGCATACAGTGTCGCCCAGATATGTTTAGTCATATCTGGTAACGTAATAACTTCTTGAAATTGGTCAAGTAACTTGAGTATTTTTAAAAAGTTAATCAAAGTTGATAAAACAGAAATTGTTTGAGATAACGAGAAAAATAACAAAGTAATGGCTCTTTTATTAAAACTTTTTTGTATCTAAGTGTTGAAAGGAATGTTGAGAAGTTACATAATTAGTGTTTACTGTCTGTAACTGCGATCGGATTCGTTAATATTTTTTCGACGCCGCTCGACATTAGAGACTGCAAAACTACTTATAATATACCTCCTTTAACTATTCTCTAATGCAAATTTATATATTCTCTGTGCATTATGTAACAACGAAAACTTGTACCACATTTTTCATCTCTCGCCTCACGAAAATTATTGTTATAGCTCCTTTCATCGACCGCATCACTAATATCCGTTCAACATACATCAAATGTCACGCGAACTGGCTCAGTAGATTTTTCATTATTAAATTCTTAGCCGGCAGGCGTCGGATTCGACAAATTTTGCGTCCGGGACCACTTGCAATATCCGACATAATGACGATATCGGCGTCATATTCGTTCGAATTTTCACCGAGATTTTCGCGGTTCGCCTGTCGTCCGTTCAATTTAATTCTCTTAGACTGCAGTCTCGCGACTGAGGGACGTGCGGAGGAAAGTGGAAGGATCGGCGAATGGAAAAAGTTAAGTCCGAACGTTTCTCCGTAATGGACGGCGTTGTCCGTTAGGCAAACCGGACGTTGATATACGCCATTCTTTTTGTGGAAGAATCGTCGGAGGCGGTCGAGACGGAGGGTGGGAATTGTATGTGGGTCAAGTAGCGGTGGGTATTAGGGGGTGAGAGCAGGGTGCACGTTCCAGTTACGTGTCCAGGCTGGATGGGTGGATGAACGTGTACGCGCGGGGAAAGTACGGGCAACGAGTCCGGGAGACGAGGCGACACGATTCGTAGGAAATAGCTCCATTTCGCTGAGATTTGTACCGCCATTAAAGCTCGTCCGCGACGCTGCCGTAAGAAGTCCGCGCTGTAATTTTGCCGTTGCGCCATTCGTCTTCGGTTCGGCGAACAAGTCAAGCGGGCACCGCGCGAGATTTTAAACTCGACTCTGCTATCTCAACGATAGAAAGCTAATTTAAGCGGTTCTGGTCTTTTTCCCTTACGCTTTAGATCATGGAATAAATTATTTATTTCATGACATTGTAAAGGATCTAAATATATTTTTATGGCCATGTACGTTGTGTTTTAAAGGGTTGCTATTGTAAAGAGCCATCAGTGTCTGATCGACAAAACAAATCGGGAGTATCCTGTCTCAAATATCCTGTAAATATATATGTATGTATAATATATACAGTCCCATACCCTATAAAATCATAATACTAAACCTTAATGTTACCTTGCGATATAGAAAGATTAAATATTCTAAAATTTGTGTATTTCGTATCGTAAACTGTTACTGTTTATTTTCAGTAATATACGCTTGCATTGAAGTGAACTTCTCACTTAAAGTACTTTACTTTTGGATAACGTAACAAAAGCTTTTTACACTGTTGTAAACAACTTTTTATTTCTGTTCTCGCCTTTTGTAATTGACAATATATTGTACACAAATTTTAATGCATGAACACTAAGCACTAACTATGAAAGGATAAAAATATGGCATTAACGTATAAAAACGCTGTAACAGTAGATTTGCGAATGTAAAAGTACATACTAACGTTCAGAATGACCATATTTTCGCTGGTAATCATATTGCACCTCTATTTGTCAGAATTTCCTACCATCGCAGTATCTGTCGACACATACACCATCATGAAGGCAGGCAGCATCAAAAATATTACTCGATGATACACAGTGCGGCGTAAAAACCTGATTTGTGAAGTAAGCCTCGCGGGAAATGAGAAATTGCATGCCAGCGAGCGACGTTCGCTTCATTAGAACACATAAACATGCCGATAATTAACCGTTAACAAGCGGTGGGCAAGCGATGGGGTTTTGTTACGGTTATATTCGTCGCGGTCGAATTACCGTCGATCCGACGTGAGCCAATGAACGCTCGTTTGATAAAGCAAATTCGCATGTATTTCGGTATTGGTTGTAACGCCTGATAACGTTTCCCCATAATTTTGCTCGGTTTATCGGCGCGACGTAAAAGGTTCGTAAAAGGTGCGCGCGCAGGATCGATGGTTAAATTCATTAACGGCACGCCGGTGTACTGTGACATTATCGAACTGCTCGTAATCGCGAAAATGAGCGTTCTCAGGTTTCCCGTAAAGTGCATCGCTTCATACGAGGAAAAAAGTTTATCGCACCGCGTGCGGATGCAGCGGCATGCATTTGCGGAAGTCGTTTCGCTTTGATGCTCGATCAAGGATCATGGCGGTACTGGCAGCTTCAGTCGTTTTCCTGCTTCTGTATTGGTCCATGAGCTCGGCGAATGCACTGTACTCACGTGACGTCTAATGTAGGCCAAAATTAAACCTAACCACCCCTATAGCGTAGTTCGCCGGGAAGGAATATGTTACAACGTTCAGCGCACTTTTGTCGTATTTTTACAAAGCATTTTTGGAACGCTTATAAAGGTGTAGTCAAGTTACCGGATGGCTTTTTGAATTTATTTTTAGACACAAATGCAAAGATGCATACTTAGTGCAGAATTTTGAATGCATTTGTAAGGGTGGGGGCCGCTTAAGAAAAAGCCATAGGAGTAGAAAAGGTGTATCCATCTATGCATATGTACATACATATATGGTTATCTCAAAATACATTACAACCTTTCTAACGAAATCACACAAGTATATTCAACAGAGTCTTACTCGCTGCTCCTCAGTGCGCTTCCGATTCGTATTTCGTACTCCTTTGTTTCTTAGCACACACTTAAGTAGTCTCAAGAATTGGCAGGCACACCACGCAACATTTTTTGGGAAATTATTAAAAATTATATGACCTTCATTATATACCCAGTGATTCGGTGCTGTGAACGTTATTACAGGATCTGTTGGTTTTGGTAGATACTCTAATTGGATCATGCGAGTTTGTTAAGCTATAAAAAGAAGTAATAGTCTGTAACGAGAGTGCAGTTTGCGTGTTTTTGTTAAAGCAGGAGACACTCGGGGCGTTAATTGGTAAGCGTTTAGGTATTTTACGCGTATAAAAGAGGAGCCCTTTGATTTACGAGCTCAAAGAAAATACTAAAAAAATTTATCTATTCACGTTTCTCTTGCATTCGAGCCTTTGCATAGTCGATATCTCGAGTATCTTTTACTATCTTGCTTTTGCAACCGAGTTCAATTTTTTTAAGCATGGTATTTTAAAATGTTCCCGACACGAGTTTTTAGTTTTTCCCTCTTTTTTCGCATCTAATCGCAGTTTTCTTCGTGGTTTTGACTTTTTGATTTCGTGTTTTCCCTATCATTTTCCCGATTTCTTAGGCAAAACAAACTAATTTACAAGCTTTCCTCAAATTGTTTAATACAAACGTAATATGATTTCAAGACATTGCATGTGCCAATAATGTTTCCAAACGTAAATCTTCAATGTGATGTGTTTATAAGCACAAGCTCTGCTTCTTGCTTTCTGTTGTGGTTAACAGATATTTTACGAATACATACGAAAAAGTATAATAATTAATTTAAGGAAGGACTTTCTTATCTTCTTCAGTATCGCGTTTGAACTCAATAGAATATCTTCTTGCAAAGTACTGTTCTTCTGTGATGTTCTTCTGTTGAGACAGATAAAAAATTTGTCAGAGTCATCACATTTTTAGACAAGAATACATACGCTGTTGTCATTAGTGTAAAACTTGAAGCATTGTTTGTTTTGAAATGCATGATAAATGAAAGTCTGAGAAAAACCTGTACCGCAGTTTTACAGAGATGTCTGCCTACGGTTACTCACATTTTACATACTATTTCATATGTATATCATGAAAATGAAGAACATGTATGTGTATATGTGCATTTCCGGTCGAATGTTATGTGTATGCATCTGTATATTGCACCTTGCATGCATATATTCTGACTACACGTTCTCATATAGTGCAAAGTATTAGTAAGTTCAGTATTATATTCTAGTGTGTCTGATTATGCACGTAGTGTAACATATCGATTATAAATACATAACAGCAACAAACATGTTGTAAGCATTATTGAAACTGCATATTTTTCTGCTGCATTTTTGCTTTTAATTAATTGAAAAAAAGAAGGGAAAATAAAACGGGTGGGAGAAAAGGACGAAGTATCTGCAGCGCTCTGTTAATTGAGCGTAAAATAACTGGGATTAATTTGAATTTTGGATGAATGAATATGTACACAAATTAATTCGATCTCCAATGAGATTGAGAAGCGCATGAAAAACGATACAATCGCTGCGTCACTCATGTTATTAAAAAGTTTACATCGGTGAACTTGATTTTTGTCTAATGACTCTGATCTTTGCACTAAGAAATTGAAACAATCAATAGTCAAAAGAAATTGTACATTCTCGTACTATGTAAGAAGAAGTTTTTAGGCTTTTTTTATGTGCTACATGTTTATAATAATTCCAAATTTTAATTACCCTCGGAAAAACATACCACCTGCAGTTCATTTTCTTATGGCCACAACATCGACCAAGTGGTTTTCTTTGATGCTGCTCTCATGTATAGAAAGCTGAAAAACGCCACAAGTGGCAAAATCTTCGTTGCGAATGCCACGTCGTCAGATTTTTCCTTTGAAAGGAAACATTTTGCCTGGAAAAGCGGGACAACGAGTAAAGATGATAAAATGAAAAATCGCATCCTGGAGGAGTGTGTATTACTGATGTGGTGTACAACTAATTTGCAACATAAACGTCTACGCAGTTAAACAAAAATTCATTTTTAAGTCCCCTAATTACGTGTGTTCAAGCAAACCTTACACACCATAATTATTGTAGTCTTCTTTACTATGCTTGAAACAGGGAATCAGAAACAACCCCAAGACATTTCTGTAGAACACTCTCGTGAGATTTTTTTTCACCCAAATTACACTCTAATCCCATCAAACTAATGTATGGAAGATTTAAAGAATCTACCGAAAAAGTTAATGTCTTTATCGGCAGTCACCATTTCTAATCAGAATCGTTGGAGTCCAACAATCATCAATCAAATATCATCGAAGAAACAATAGCTTGTCAGTCCGATACATCTTGCATCGGTTTATCCTGATTTTCAACAGAGATTCTCAACAGGCTTCGCAGGACGGAGAAGATTGATATCTCGAAACAGTAGATTCCGCCTGCGAACAGGGGTTTGCACGTAAAGTATCAATTTCGTTCGTGAAGTGATACCATGCTTCCTGTTCTGTGTTATAACAGTGCCAACGTCGAACTCATCGATTACGCGCCTCAGGCATCAAGCTTGCCCACACTCTTCTTGCGCACTGACTAAGCTTATGCGAACGATTCCACGCTGTAGTCTTTTTCGTATACACGTTTCCAGGCCACGTACGATAATTCACAAAAGCTGAAAAATACTTCACGAAGAGCAGTGAAATGCGTGGAACTATTTTGATGCTTTTGCACGTGAACGCACTCCTGTGTTTCTTCAAGTGTTACTGTCAGGTATTTAGTGTGCAGAATTATTTCAGTAATCCTCTTGATATGTGCCTAAATACTACTTGCCTAGATATATCTTCCTAATCCATCTGTTTACTGTAAGGATGGAAGTTCGATTTCTTACACATTCAATGAGGAGACTCGGGAGAATATTAACACTGGGTTTATTTAAACAAAACTTGTCTTACAGGTCTCTTACAGATAGCAGTTAAGGAAAAGAGAGGGACTGAAAAAAAAACACGCTCGGCAAGACAGAATGCCCACATATCGGTGAGGCAATACTAATGCAACAAAGAAAATTTTTTTAATTTGAGTTTTTGTGAATAAAAATGTCATTATCCTATTGCTAATATTTTTCCAAGTAAAATGAGACCAAACACGGTACCAATCGATTTATATTTCCTTACGAATTAAAAGTTCTACATTCATCCACATTATACATAGATGCATACATACATACATAGATACATACACACATACATAAATACAAACATTTACATAAAATGTAAAATGCGGTAATTGGTGGAGAGGATATGTAGCAATGTGATGTGGTGGTAGGAAAGAGGAAGACAGATGTAGCAGAGAGTGAGTCAAGCTAATTGAAACACTTTTAGCCGCTTGATGAGGTGCGAAAATGGTGGAATGGTTCCTATATATGATCAAAGGAAAGCCGCAAATGCGACATATAAAGGAAGGAACATAAGGTTTAGCGACTTATAAAGGAAGCGTTCCTACATTCTGCTGTGCAGCTCGAAGGTTTTGCCAACAGTCAGATTGACAAGCCGAAACAAGGCAACCAAGTGTCGTAAAAATATCGTGTTTGGTTTCATTTTTATCAGAAAAATGTCTCCTATATGCTAGTAAACATTTTTTTAACGAAATGTCGCAAATAAACATTTTAAATTGTTTGTCGTTGGGGTTAGTGTCTCACCGATAGGTCTCGGTTTGTCGTCGGCGGCATCAAACAAATTGTGTGGCAATGTCGTGCGACTCACAATCAGTGGCCGGATGCGAGGGGGATCCCCCCAACAAGATGGCGGCACAGCGACTTATATCGGATACTAACTTCAGCGGACTTATAACGGACTTTTACTGTAGTCTCTCGCTTATCTTACACATCACATTATCTATGTTTATTACCATCCTTCCGAAACAAAAAAGGCGACTCACTTATACATGTGGTAATTTCATTAACACTGTATTTATTAAATGAAAGTTGATGATGGTACAAAAATATCGTTATGTGTTTGCTTATTCACGGATACGGCTACGACTAACTTCGCACGCTTCTGGCTCGCGCTGGACCGTCTGACCTATCCCTTCCATTTCCGCATACGTAAAAACACACCGGTCAAAGTGCTCATCCTACATACATAGTATACTTCATCAACGCAATAATGACTAAAAAAACTATTCAAAATTATTGTAAAATTTAAATCGGTTATTGTTGACACTTTCGTCTCTAAAATATAATTGAATGTATTGTTTTGCTCATTTCTTTACTGTTTTCGTTATCTATCTGTTCATTCAATCTCTGTAGAATTTCATATGAGTAATGCCGTTAACACCTGATCCAACTTCTACAATGAAAGTAGTACAAATGTTGCCATTTTGTTTACCAATTAAAACAGAAATGTAATTTCATATACGACAAATCGCATTGCACTAAGCCGGTAACCACTATGCTTCAGTCGTATTAGAAACCGCGTTGCACAATAACTTTTACAGTCTTCTCAATCCGAACCCAAGTTACAGTTGAATGCATGACACCCTTCTCCACATTTTTCCCGCCTTTTACCCGAGCATGTACCTACGTAGGTTTGCGCAACTGTGTGCCTATTCCTCAGCTTCTACACCCAAGTATTTACACCTCTTCCTCATCTTTTGGGCCTACCCTTCCTCCGATTTCCTTCTGTTCGTCGCTAACTTCACTTTTTCCTTGTCGTGTGGAGAGTATTTGCGTGGACCTTGGTCGTAGTTCATTGTTCCGTATCGTACGGTAAGTGATTGATGTTGAAGGCGTTTCGTAGCACGCGCCCAAGAAGGGAGCATTGTAGGTAATTACCTTGCACGGTAAACGTTTCGTAAACACTGGCCAACAATTCTCGCCCTCTTCATTTCTCTCGTTTCTTACCTTTCTACAGCTTTTACCTCGGCTTTTATGCCTGATCCCCTCTTTCGGGGTCCCTCGCAACCTTATCTCGGAAAGCGGCGATTCCGAGCTCTCAGCAAGTTTACTTGGGTCAAATGTCAAAGTGCTGTATTTTTCGTGCAACCGTGTAAGCATTGTAATTTCGTTCGCCATTGTGGTCGGGTAGAGATTTGAGAGATATCTTTGATGCGGTGGGGGATTTCTTGTAACTAGTGCAATTGTGCGAATGTGCACTCAGTTTAAGGTATGTTTATATTTGGTTAAAGAGACATTAAATTAAGAGAAATTAAAGTTGAATGAACGTCGTATGCTAAATCTTCTATCCAATCTTCCATATATGTTGTAAGTTCAAATATATTATTCTTGGTTTGCAATTTTATTTAGTAGATCAATTAATATGAATTAATAAGTCAATTAATCATCCAAATGATAAAACTCCTTTGAAAGTTTTAGATTTAAAGTTCGAAATTACATGGTGTAGGGATGAATTTTTGCCGAAAAATATGTCCTCCAACACATGATAGAACTTCGTTTTATCGCATGTGAGTGTTACTCGCGATGATGTAATGAAATGGATTATGTATCGTACATGTAAAATAATAATCTTTATGTGTAGAAGGTATTTGCATTATATCATCCTCTCGATAAGTGGATACAACGAAAGTTTCCGCCGGCTGACTGACGTGCACGGTGTGAATGTATGAGTAGTAGAAACCAATAATACCAGACTAGTAACCGAATGGTATACATTCACAAGATGAAAATCCATTGTTAATACCCTTCAGGTTTGGCATATTCGTGTATAATCTTAATAGATATCAATGTCCCTCATATTTCAATCGCGTGCCAATATAAAGGCTGCACAAATGGCGTACACATGTATTATTTTACCACCAAGAAATCTAAGAAATATTACGATTTAACATTGTCACTGAGTTTTTGTAAAGTACAACTAATTTTTTGTTTGCGTTTTTGTTAAACCTCTTACTATAGGTAGATTGTTATTTAGCAGAAAGATGTGCTTCTGCTCACCCAAAGTCGAATAGGCGTATTTAGAGTATTAGATCCGCGAGCGTCGTGGTCGCTCTTTGAAAAAGAAAGATTGGGTTTAATCCGATGTGAAACTCTGTTTGCTCTCAAGCTTTTAGTAGCCTTTGCTCCCGAGGTGACAGTCGCACAAGGAGCAAGCGGATGACACAGGAAGGAAGCAAACTAGAGAAGAGACGCATATCAATGCCGCGCTGCTTTGACTCTACCTTTCATAACATGCATGCACATCCTTTTAGGCTGGCACGACATCCCATGCAGAAAATCCGCCTTAGGTTGCCGATGACGCACGTTTTCCGCCTCGAAATCGAATATCGAACAGGCGTATATATCATATTAGAGCAGCAATGAGCGAAGCTTTAGTATTGTTGATGTTTCAGACCGGTTATGGTCGATGTTTTTAATAAAGGATAAATTTTGTGAGTGCAAACTAACTTGTTTACTTTGTAGTATTGAGTAACCATTTATTGAACTAAACTCAATAATAGTACAAGAATCGCCTTGGAATACGTGCTACTGACGGCTAAATGGAAGCTTATATAATTTGAATTATTCGTTTCTTTCGTCTATTTATCACTTCGTTAGTTGACGACGGAGTTATCCAGTACCAAAAAAGAGGTGATCACATCTGATTAAAGAGTTAATCAGTTGTTGCAAAACACATGTCTAAATGTAATTAACATATGTCAGAAGCAAACGTCTCTGCATACGAAATCAACAGTCTTATTGCTTGGTCAAATGTTTCTATGCTTCGCAAAGCACATACGTACTCCTACTTTATTGTTATGAATGTTTCCTACACTACCACAAAAACATAGAATGGATACCATAAGGAACGTAGCGCAATGTACTTTTCTTGTCTATTGTAAATTCACAATAGAAAATAATGGCGCTCGTGAATTAAAATGTCTAAAAGGTTAACCGCATAATTTAATTGTTTTTCTTCGTATGTACCTATATAATATATAACATCAATAATCGATCACGCGTCCAAACAAGATTCACCGAATACAACGTGTCGTTAGTTCAGTATTAAAAATTGTTAAATTCACGGATGTTAAATAGTGAGACAAATGAGTGACTGCGATTCCAGTATGTCATACTAATATGGAGCATCAGTTTAGTTCCATTCCCGTTCCTTGAATCCACTGCGCGCAAGTGAAGGTTGTTCGAACTTGCGAACTCTTTAAATCTTCTTCGATCGAATCGTCTTCGATAGTACTTTTAAACATGTCTACAATTTCAGGAGGATTGCTCATTTCTTTCCGTTCTAAAAAAAATCGCGAGAAACAGCTCGGTTTTGAGCGTTTACATGTACTGACCCCCTTAAATCCGCATCACGGAAATGTTTGCAAGATAGATACGAAAAAAGAATGTACACTGGCTGATGTGTGGCATGATGTGCCCTCGACATTTTTTCACTTTAAATCTGTTTCCCTCTCCGACACGTACCTACAGATTTGATTGGCTTGTGTAATGAAGTCAGATTAAACAGGATTTGTTGTGTAGCATACCTCAAAGTCGTGCGCGACATAGAACATAGGCCAGATGTAACGAATTGTATCGCGTAGCAATAAATAAACGTCTATAGATCACGTGTGTTACTCGTGCATCTCAAGTGGGTTCTAGTGCGTCTTTTGTTATAGCGACCATAAACGCTCGGCACGGCGACACTGCGACGCACGTACGCCCTTTCTCTGTCGCGGTACTTCTTCCTTTCTTTCTGACGAATTTTCCAGAGAAGGGATGAGTGCCGAATCGGCCCATCGTCGTCAAGACGGTCACGAGCATACCATTCTATAACCGACTAGCGTACAGTCTACTTCTATTAGACCAACAAGTTGTAACAGATTCACGTCAATAAACCATTTCGAAATCATTTCAAAATATAGAAAAGGAAACCAGCAATTGACCTTATTCTGGCTTCTAGTCTTCTTGTCATCTAGTTGGCTTATTCTGCAAGCAAGATGTAGGTAGTTGTTGGTAACGTTGCTTTATCACACCGTACATGTCTCTTTCTTACTTAATGGCACATATTTTTTTATAAATAACACACTTGATTTCGTTTGAAACGAAACATTAAGAGATGATTCAAATTGTAAGGGAATCTATCGAGGTGAGTGTTGATAGATCATGTCCAATGCTTACGCTCATGTGCAAATATATTGGTCATGTGGTCGATGTCTACAATATTTCCCGTGATATGTACAAACATTGTTTGTTCAACAAGTTGTGCGATACGCTCGTGCCACGCTTGAATGATAAGCATATATTCCACACTAGATTTAGCACACGTTTGCAACGCACCCAGGCCCTGTGAGCACTTTGCTCATCATTAATATACCAAAAGCTTGGAATATTGATGGGACCACTTGTTTGCCCATGTCCGACGGCGCTGTCGATCAAAGGGCTTTGCAATTTAGAACTATCCTTGTCATTTTTCCAGCCTTAAAAGCTGACGACGTCTGTAAATGAACAAAGTATTCTTTATAGAAGTACAAAGTAAAATCCATTACGATCTGACAAGTAAATAAGTCTGAATGGTTAATAGTATACGGGAAAGGGAAACATTGAGCAGACATCACAGTCAAACATGTGCGTATATATGTTTATGTAATATTTACGTACCTATATATAGTGTGAATATAGATATGAAAATTAGCAGAGTGAGGGAATTACAAATATGTTTCATGCCTTCGTTATTTCGTATTAGCGCTCATCTCCGGTGCGTTAACAAGGACAGATGATGGTATCGATTCATTCAATTAGTGTGTTCGTCGACCCGTTTGAAGCGCGTGATTAATAGCGCAGGGATGTGCTTATAAATGGTCGCATCAGAGCTATCATTCGAAGCATGCGGGTGTTCCTGGCCGCCATCGCATATTCCGATTCGGAACATGAAACACGTCGTATGATTGTTAGTCACTTGCTCATCGATTATTAAATCTATTTGTGCAATTAATCGCACTGGCTCGTCGCCTTTATTTTTGCCTTTTCAATTTCGATAGCGAAAGCGTGCCTGTCTCATGTCTTTTCATAGCGTTCGAGGGTGACCTCACCTTTGGCGACTCTGTGACGAGTGAAGATAACCTATTGGGATTGTTTAACGATGACGATGGCGTGAGTTTTGCCGATGATATCGTAATAAGTGACCTCCGTCTTTCTTTTCTATAAGTAATGCAGGTTCTTGTATGAGAAGCTTGGTGTCAGTTACTGTTGCTTGTCGTATCGATATTGGAATAGGCATATAAACGGGGTGATTTGATAATAAAAGTTGAATGGAACACGTTTTAGAGTTTCCAAAATACTGTAAATAAATGGTATCCAGAGAACTTAGATTGGGGCATGAAATGAAATGTATAATTCAGTAAATTGAGGAGTCATTGGCTTCGTAAGCATTGATGTTTGTTGTTCTTTTTTTCTTCCGCGTAAAATTTTTATACATTAATTGTAGGTACCCACCACATTACAATTTTTTGTGTTTAATTGTTCTAAGAAGTTGACCTAAACATCGATCAGAAGGAGAAAGACATTGACTTTTTCCTTCAAAAGAGCACACTATTTCCAAACAAATTTTTTCCAATCATACGGTCCCGTATAAATTCACCTAACATTTAATCTACATATCGATGGTGACTTATGATTTTAGAGTGCAGCTTTGCACTTGAAATCCTGGTAGTTCCATTGTGAATAAAATAATCTCTAGCTTCGCTGTCCGATTGGGCAAATGAGCTGACGATAAACGCGCTGGCGTTATATAACATTATCTCACATGCAAGAACACTGTAGAGTATGTAGGCTATCTGTATGCAAGGCGAATAGCAGCGTGTCATGCGATACAAAAGACTTCACAGCGACCCAGCCATGAACACGAATAATGACCAAATTATATATAGGGCACCGCTACATTTACATAGAACACACTAAACGGATTTAAAATTCTAAGTCGAACGAGCAGATTGCATTTATTCTGTTAATTCATTTACCACCTTCATAGACACGGTTACGTACACGTACATTCATTCGTCGTAAATTTCAATGGAATTGAATGAAGTTGGATAAGCATATGTTGAACATTGTTTATTATTTCTCTGTTCTCTACATCTCCAAAATACACTTGCTTTCTGATAAATCAAATATACAACGCGTCAAATTATTATTTCAGATAATTACAGAAAATTCTTCTCTGATTTTCAACTCTATTCTAACAATACGTTTTTTCTAAAATATATTGATTTCTTCATTTTCTTCATCTTGAACTTTCTCGATCGCCATCTTTGAACTTTCTCGGTCGAATGTATACGTAGGGGCAGAACGCGTGCATAATTATCACGATCCTTGTATGAAACACTATACTTACGAAAGACGCAAACATTCGAGCTCAGACCGACCGAATAATTAACATACTGCAAATATAACACGCAGCTTAAACCTGGATTGGCTCACGTTATTCGAGCATAATTTGGGGAATATTCTAGGATTACTCGACCGAGAGCCCGTCGAAAAATAAAGGTTGCGAGTGCCGAAGAGGTTGAGCATTCCAGGCTCGCGCATCGTTTCGCACGCAACAACGCGTGAGCAAAGGCATTTCACACCTGGCTGCGTAAATACAAGAAGCAGCGCGCCGGGATTCGATTTAATTAGCGTCCACGCAGAACGTAAGAGATTACGTCCTGATTACGTCCGTTCGGCGTCGGGCCAATAAAATCTCGGGCCATTAATAACGCCGGGAACGAGGGCTCACCGCTTGCAAGTCGAGCAGACGCTATCACCTCGTTGAGCGAATTCGCGCGCCGGGGGTGGTCGACGGCAAATTTACAGGTCGACCAAAATAAACCGGAACGCCGACGATCGAATCCAGTTCCCGGCCTGCCCGACTAATGGCCAAGACGCACGTCTCTTCCTGTGCTTCCGCCGTGCCGTTAATTACTGCCTGCTTGATGCCCGCTCTTAGAAGTTCAATCGTTGATGAAAGATTGGCCGTTGAATGGAAAATTCTCTAATGCGTTGTTCGTTTCTGGCGCTGTTGGGGTCTCTGGGTATAATAATGTAGGAAAATTGCACTGGATTTCATTATCAGAAGAATGGTTAGAAAAGTAGAATACATCTTGGTAATGTCTCTTTATTTTTTGATCGGTGCTATCGATGGTCTCATACGAAACTGGTGCATTATTTTTCTCAGCAGATTATCATCAGACACATCCGTAATAATGTTTTGTAAAAATCTGTTGTACCCATGATAGGAAACTGGCCGGTAGAATACTTTCGATGCTGATAGTAGATCAAATTGAATTCGTCGTTCCGTCGTGACTGTGTATAATGGTGTATTGTGCCGGTTAAAGTCAGTTAAAATCAAGCATTGGTCACCACTTCATTGTTCCGTACACACGCAGTTGTACAATTAAAAATAACGAGGACGAAAGTTTTTATTGGGAAAGCAATCAGAGAGGAGTTTAAATGTTTACAGTGGGAAGTATAAAATGATCATTAGGAGGAAAACGTTTCAGTCGAATTTAAAGTGCGCGCATAAATCGGAAAAGATCGAATATTTTCAACTAATTGTACGCGTATTTTATTCATTAAACGTCGACGTTCCAGAGTTTTTCATATTTTAACGAATTTTTGACGCGTCAATGTGTGTATAAAATTACGATCGTTTTTTCTTCAATATTAAAACGGTCCCTTCAAACCATTGTAAATCTCTTCATGCAAATTTCTCTCTAAAATATATAAAATCTCAATATAGGTACTATCATTTTCATAAATTGCAAACTCTCCAATCATAATTTGATTAACCCCTTAAAAAGTGCATTTTAGCTAGAAACTTTTGAACAAGTTTCAGTTACATGCTACTTGGAACTGTTGAAAGACTAAAGGTACAATGAAAAGCGAAAGTTTTAAACAGAAACACCATTCTCACATTTTCAATAGTTTGATTGCATAGTGGTTGTCGAGTTGCCAAATACATTTTTCAAGTGCAGAGTCACATAAATATAAACTTACTTTAATAAATATAATACTAGATTTATCATTTTTTCAATATCCAAACATTGCTTGGTACTATCCTCTATTTTTATTTTTGAGAAACCTTGGATAAAATGGAGTGACCTACTTTGAAGAAGTATGTTAATTTGATTAGTATACATCAGAATGACAAAACTTCAGGTCATTTATTCACTGTTCCAGAATAATGTTTTATAAAAGGCAATTACCTGACACAATATACGATATGGAAGTTGTATAATCTCTAATGCGCTTCTATTTCAATTGCTATTTATACACTTTTATCAACGTTCTTATACCTACAAATCCATTATCTTAATTACATTTATCCGTATTTGGATTCCTAACCCTTGAGCATCGCATAGATATATATGTATATACACGTATTGGTAAAGTCTGTGTTAGAAGCTTCTTCCACTTAGGAGTGGGGTAAAGTTCTCGTGGAACCTCACAGTATTGAATGTTCCGTTTGTCTTAAAGAGATCCTTGTAACTGTTTTCAGGGAAGAATGATGAGGCAGAACGGTTGCAAGGATATCTTCAAAGTCGAGGATACTTGACAGCAGGATTAATGAATGCTGCACGAGACCTGTTCATAAACATCCTCTTCGAAGATAACTCAGATCACCGATTACATTTATCCTTGAATTTCGACCCTACCATAAATCGTTAACACATAATTCAATGGGAAGTAACTTTGATACAAGTTCATTCGTTATCGCGCGGGATAATTTAAAACCTAAAATCTGCGAAATGCCTTCGTGCGATTGGCGTTTTTTCGTACGAAAAATGAAACATTTGTATTAAATATTAGTTCAACAATGCATGCGTACGTTTTACGCGTGCTATATCATCGATCTTTCTCGCGGCAGAAATATGAACATCTATTCATGAAGTGCATTTCTCTCTCTGCACGAAATCGTTCAAATCCCACTCGGGTTTATTAACCGAATATATTGTGCTGCAACGGCGGAGAGGAAGGAATTGCGGCCATTGTGCCGTAGCGTAAAATGCATTCCAATGGGCTATTGAACGATTTACACTTTGTCAAACGTGTTTTTACGCGTCGGCCCGATTGGTAAAGGCGAATTTCAGCGAAAAATATGTCGTGCGCAGACGGTTGACCGTGATATCGATCCAGTTTCGCTCGTCTCGCTTGTTCCAGCCCTTTCAATTTTTCATTATTACGGTCATCGAACGGAAGACCTTCGCCGATCGAGCGCGAATGGAAAAAAATTGAGGACGATTTCATAATACGCTGTAAATCCAAGCGTGCTTCAATCGACTACATTTCTTACCGTCTCCTATAAACGTCGGACGATTGCATTGCTGTGTTAGTGTAAGTAGAAATAGAATACTGCTCATCTGCTGACCACTCTGTCATACGTCATAGGTGTCATCGTGTTATAATACGCGTAGGTACATATAACAGACAGGATTTTGCAACGTTTATCGTACAGATTCCGATATTGACTACCCGTAATTATTCATCCAATGCCAGACGATTAAAACGAAACGGCACGCCACCGACTTCGCCGTACCGGAAGATGTCCCATTCTTCAAACGGGCAAGAAATCCGTTCCAGTGTTGTTTTTCATTAAAGGTAGTTGCCAGTCGCACTAAAACGCTCGAATAAAAGGCCATTTGTAGTCTTTGAAACGAGCATTGTGCGCCGTGCGGGAAATAAAGGACAAACGCTGCCATTAATAATATCGCTTTCATAGAATGGAAATGCGGGAAACGGTATTTGAACGTTTTCCGTGGATAACGGCATGCGGCCCGATAATACCGGAAACGGAATGGTAACTGAAAAAATGCTCAGCCATAATCTGCGGCTTAAACTGAATTGGGGAGCTGTTGCGCGATCTGCTGTCGGCTGATTCAATTTTTCGGTCGTAAGATCATCGAGGAGGGGCCAGTAGATTTGCTTTCTATTACGTGCACCTTGAAACTCTTATTAGAAAATATCTAATGAAATGATTGACACTGTCACCTTGGACTAAAGAAATCATCTGTCCTCATGCATGTGTTATATAGACTTGCGCATAAACAACAATGTTATTTTATATAGATGCGTTCTACTATATTGTTTCATATGCTCGGCACGTATACGTTTTTAAATGTTTCCACAGGTGTTAAAAACAGAGGGGAGTTTGCCGCTACAATTCATGGCAAATAAAAGCAACCATACTAATACTGTATTTTGTTCAATTCGTTAATTGTAAACGCTTTAGAAACAACAGAAAGAGACAGGAAATTTCAAACTTTCCATATAAAATTTGTAAAATACTCCGTTGCTTGCACGCACCAAGTGTTAAGTTAATTTTTGCAATTATTAAATGAACTACATTAAAAACTACCACTAGCAATATACTTTACATGATTAGTTACTTTTATTTATCTTGCCGTCACCGGATCCTAACGATTATTTAGTAACCGTTAATTTTATTTTTCATCAACAATTATATCGTGGTTTTCGGTGGGTATAAAATCAGAGCCGCATCGTACATTGATCCATTTATCCTGTGCCGTGAAGTTCGAACATGAAACATTTATACCTGGTGGTGCAAAACTTGGAGTACGCTGCATCCATTCATGTATATAAGTTGCACATGAATGCGTGTGCGATTCTATCCACGTGGACACTCAAGTTTGTGTGTACACGCCCGCGCGCGTTTACTGAATTTACATAAAGTAAGCTGGCCCTCTCTCTTCTCGACCACGAGCAACCCTCTTGGCCATGGCGAACATACCGTATTTCTCGGCAGTCCATCGTGCTGCATTGTAATTACAGGGCTGCGTGATATCAAGCCTGGGAGCCCGAGTCTAATTTTTACGTGATATCGTCCGAGTACCTATCGTACTTTTCCACTTGGAGTGAATTATGGCAAGTCGTTATACTCGTAAAATCGTCTTTCCGAAATCCGGCAATCCGGCGACTGAACTCTTTCATCGCATGCGATGTCTAAAAGCAGTCTAGGTAAGTAAAAAATTTAATTTCGTAGTTGTACCTATTACATACCACTGAACTTTATAGAAAATAATCGGGTTATTTCGGTACTTGAGAATTTACTGATTCTAAACATTTTCAGTCGGGTCGGCAGTTTTCTTGTCTACGAATGTATGTATGTGTGTGTTGATTGATCTCTTACGAGTTACAATCTTTCTACATCTTTTGTTATGAATGTACTTATACTTATTTTTTACTACATCAGGATGTGTGTGTGCATCAGTGCCTTAGCACGCTGTCTTGTTTAACTTTGGATTTAACTGTTTTTTTTCAGCACTGCCATTTAACTTGCACCTTTACATATTGCATCCTTCGACCATGTTTGTACAATTAACAGTTCGATTGTCACCGTGGTATGAATACTAGTAATTTCCCACAGATTGTACCCGTTTTTGGCGAATTTTACATTGCATCTATACATTCAAATACGCCTTATCCTACGTAGATAAAGCAGGTCTCACACCGAAACAAGGATCCATGAAATATGTCTTCAGCGTCGCACAAAGAGCACCCCACCCTCTCCCAAACCCACAGTACACATACGTCCACATACGACTCTGACCACGAACTGTACCGATCTGTGAAAGTCCCTAATGTCGTAAAGTAGCTCACGGTTCACCGATTGAGACCGTCAATACAGGAAAGCCGAATCGATCGTATATCCGAGCAGTTGATGCGAAACGACTGCTCCCTGTTCGTCCACGTTTAAACGGCAGGACTACAGACGCGTTCGGCAGGGTTTCACTCGGTCTGGGGACAGGAAGTGTGCGCGAGTGTTGAAAGGCCGCGTCGCTCTCGTATATGGAAGCCTTTTATCCGCTCAAAGTGCTTATCGTATTGAGACCCAGAATTTCTATACCTGAGCGTGGCCTTCCTCGATTTTTCGACTCTGTCCTCATTGGTCCAATTCCTTAGTGGGTCTTGTTAAAATGGGATTTCTCACGTGCGTCCGCCGCATGCGTCGATTGACATGCTGCCAGACGCAGATACGTTTTTTTCACTGGCTTGAAGACATGCTTCTTACTTTACGTTCAGGTTGTAGCATGAGACAATGCTTCAAAAATCGGTTATGGAAAGGATGTATTCTGTTCTGTGGTAGAAGTGCGACGCAGATAGGAAAGCTCCGGAGGCGGACGTAGATAGGAAAGCTCACCTTTACGTCTCTAGCCGCAACACGCCGAGAAGATCGACTTGAATGCGCGCGATTCGAGCTATCTGCTTGGCCGAGTGTTGCACCTAACGAGCCTCGCGCAGCCGCAGTACCGAATAGAGATTAACGAAGGATTCCAAATTCGGAGCGGGTCGTAAATTAAGCGATTTCGACGTGCCCAAGGCACAGAGTTTCAAAATATGTGGGCTGGGTATGCGGGCATTGAACGGAATGTTAAGCACGGATATTCATCTGTGCGACATTTCGGAATACACATCAATTCAAATTGCTCGCTGTGTCGCTTACAATGACGTAAGATTCAAAGGAAAAAGAACAGAAATTGCATCATGACATAAATTATTCAAAATTCTTGAAGAATAGGAATACAGTGCTATACCACCGCAAACAGCCTTGATAACCTCTTAGATTAATCTTACTTTACTCTAAGTTTCATAGAAAAATAAAGTGCTGGAACAATATCATCACCTTACTGTATCTTCATACAGAATACTTCAAGAATCTAGCGCAACACAAGAATTGGGAGACCAATAGATGCATCGCAGCTATAGTCCGAGAGCTGGCTACATGGTTAGCAACATACCTCGGTGCAAGCAAAATTTTACATGGAACAGGTTCGATTGTTGCCGGCAAAGCGATAGCCCGATTGTCAGAAGGCGCGCTGGAAGCAGTATGCGTGGGCGGGCGATTAAACGTGTAAATTTCCCGACAAAAAAAAACTGTCGATGTGCAAGGCTGAAAATTTGCACAGGTGTTGAAGAGCATTAGGAAAAACAGGGAAAAAAATTTCAGAAGCGCAAGAGGAAGATAAAGGGTTGTCAGAAGCTGCCAAAGTTGCGAAAAATTTCGGAAAATTTACATGTAAAGGAAAACTTCTGACAATTTGCAATTGTATTGTTTACCTATAGAATATTGTACTTGCAAATTGTCAGAAGCCAAAGTGGAAGAGATAATGAGAAATTCGAGGGCAAAGTGCAGGAGCGTCTTCTCGCGCGCGGCGCGGCGCGCAGCGGACCGATGGCTTTTCTCTTGATTTTCATACCGTATATATTTCAGTGCACTTCTGACAATTAATATGAATATTTATAGAGGATTAAAGATACTATTGTTCAAATGTCAGAAGTCAATTAAGAAGACACATACATTTTTATGAGAAATAAAAAAATTATTTTTATTTGCAATAAAGTAAATTTAGAAATGTTCATGACAAAGTGTCCCAATATGATAGCGCTGCAGATGAAAAAGAAGAAACTGAACAGGATATTGCATACGAAATCGACTAATCATTTCTTTATTGCAAATAAAGATCATTTTTTATTTCTCATAAAAATTTTCTGATATTTGAACAATAGTATCTTTAATCCTCTATAAATATTCATATTAATTGTCAGAAGTGCACTGAAATATGTACGGTATGTAAGTCAAGAGAAAAGCGATCGGTCCGATGCGCGCCACGCCGCGCGCGTAAAGACGCCCTTGCACTTTGACCTCGAATTTCTCATTATCTCTTCCACTTTGGCTTCTGACAATTTGCAAGTACTCTATTCTATAGGTAAACAATACAAATGTAAATTGTCAGAAGTTTTCCTTGATATGTAAATTTTCCGAGATTTTTCGCAACTTTGGCATCTTCTGACAACCCTTTAACATTCACTTACGCTTCTGACATTTTTTCCCCTGCTTTTCCTAATGCTCTTCAACATCTGTGCAAATTTTCAGCCTTGCACATTGACAGTTTTTTTTTCGGGAAATTTACACGTTTAATCGCCCGCCCACGCATTTAGCTTCCAGCGCGCCTTCTGACAATCGGGCTGTCGCTTTGCCGGCAACAATCGAACCTGTTCCATGTAAAATTTTGCTTGCACCGAGGTATGTTGCTAACCATGTAGCCAGCTCTCCGTCTACTAGCTGAATTACTTTCCAATTCTTACCGATCCGAAACCAAGCTGGCAGATCACACACGACTTCTTATTTCCATAGTTTGCCGAGAGTCGGAAATCAAGCTCGAAATTAGCCTAGTCGAAGGACCGCCGTCGGTCGCCTTCCGTCGGCAGTCAGAAGGCTAGACGCGAACAGTCGTGGGTTGGGACGTCTTCTTGCCTCAGACCGGTGGCAATTTCCTCCAAAATCTAAAATGCAAGTAACAGTGTGTTTGCCCGAATTACCATCAATCTACATAGGACGCCGCGTCGAGAATAACGTCGCCGGTCGTCGCCATAGTCGTCCTCGACGTCGTCCTTCTCCTCGTCGACGTCGTCGTCGTCGTCGTCGTCGTCTGGTATCGCGACACCGTCTACGATCAACAACTGGGCGACCTCCTCTTCGGATTCCCGAGTTTCGTGTTCCATTACTACTGCCGAGCGTCTGTCGAACCGGCGAGTCTCCCGTTAGGATTTAGATGCGCCTTTGTATATTGGCTGGGAATACGTCGTTATGTCAAAGCGGGTTTACAATGCGGGAGGGACTACGTGAGCTGGATGAAATTACTGCCTCCACTGGCAGTGGTACCCACCCACGCCGAATCGACTGACAACTCTCCTGGTAACTGTGTCGAACCTCGTGTTCGGCCGAAACCGGATTCGCAGTTGCACTCGCGACCGCGATGACGACCAGGACGAAAGTATTCCTGCGCAGTTGGGCTGCGCGATCTGTCAGGCATCTCCTGCGCTTTGAAAAACAACGATAACGCACTTTACGGCTGGATGTGTTCCTCGGGTACGGATCGAGGCGTCAATGTCGACATTTTCTGCGTTATCGGCGCGCGCCCGGCTGGATCTGCTCGACGATGATGAATGTCAAAATGTCGACGTCACGTGCCATTTTTTGTTTTCCTCTGTTTTCTAGGCTTAGAGATTCGAATGCTAGACGCACGGAGAGCCATAGAGCCTGCTCCGCTTAAAAAACGTTGATGGTTCGACATGATCCTGAATTAGGCAAATTTCGGTTTTCTTTACCCACCTTCTTTTTCCCCTCTATATTTATTTCTTTGTCGTTTGATGAGATTTAGTCGACAACTACGCTGTCGATGTTTGCAGGGTAAGTGCGCGCGTTCTTTATTTCAGGATCTCTTACGACTTTAGCGACGTGAAACCTACCGTGAATCCTGTTCAGCCTCTGCCGTCGGTCATATTTGAAATTCAAATAAACGTTCGTCAGGTGGAGAAGCGGCGAGTCGCGTCTTCGAAGAGTCTTCGGATGCCGACGCTAAGCTCGATCGGGGAGGCTTCGGTCGACGAGTGTGAAGGGACGCGGATAAGGGAGCAGAAATAAAAGGGCAAGTCGTGCGAAATTCTCGTAGCGACGAGCGGCAACGAGGCCGCGAAAACAGGTTGACTTCGCTGCGCGAGCGAGGGACGGATGACGTCATGAGGTTCTGCGACGAACGAGGGGCGGAAAATGACCCTCGTACGTGTCGGGGCGGCTCCTATTTACGCTTGATAAAATTTTTCCATCAGTTTTCCGTAACATTTTTTTTAATTCTTTTCCATCGCACCCTACGTTGTTTTCATTAACCCTTTCGCTACGGCAGCCCCGTCCGCCGAAGTACCGTCACTGAACGGAAACTCGCGCCGAAAATATGCACAGTGCGCGTGGTTTCTGTATATATGTTGTTCTAATTGTAAGTCTTAAATAGGAACTGTGGATAAAACAATCATTGCTCTAATGTAACAAGTATATTTACATTTTTAATATGAAAAGACTTACAAAATTATTAAAATACTATAGACTATAGGTGGCACTTGTAGAGATCATTTCGATGCCGCATATATGCGGCGCTCGTGCCCAGAAGTCGTGGCGTGGATGCCGCGTATATGCGGCGCCCGTACCCACAGGTCGTCGAGTGGATGCCGCATATATGCGGCGCTCGGCGCGAAAGGGTTAATAAGAGAATCGATGCGGAGGAGACATTCGTTGTCATAGCATTCTTGTATATTACGGAAGCATCTGTTTCAAATCTCTTCCATGGTCTGAGTTAGTGGCGGGCACCGGAATAAACCTATATTTGCACGAGAAAGGATTAAATTGAATAGCTAACGCATAAGCATATTACAGAAAATTAAATGCCATTTGGGTCGCACTATAAAGGCAGTAGTAAAAGTGTACCACTTTTAAATCGAATGGAGAATCTTTAAGGAAAAAACTGCTGTGTATAAAAACGACAATACAGTTGTCTAGTGTAAAATGATATCAAGATTATAACTGTACTTTGTACCTGGTACAATGAAAATGACAACTGAAAGATTTACACGAGGTAGTGCAAATTAAAAGATCAGAAATCTATATACAGGGTGAATCTAAATATGAGGGAGAAACTTTATGGGATGATAGAACATCCTACACAAGTAATTTTTGTAATACAATGTATGGGCGGAACGCAAAGAGGTGAAAAGTTACAGGGTAGTTTTCCACCGTCACATTAAATACGTGTTAAAGAATTTTCACAAGAATGAGAGGAGATATTTTAGAACACATTTTATTAGCAGGAGTGTTCTTGATTTATATGCTGAAAAAAAAGTTAAAAGGTAACACGCTAACTGCCACGCGAATTTGCGTGGAAATATCCGTCAGGTCGTGCGCGCTGCTCAGAACTGCTTACTGCTTATTACTTGCCTAGTATAAGTAACAATAACATACCTGTTAATACAATGTTTTCTGAAATATATTGTTTTATTCTTGTGATAATTCTTTGTTACGGCCTCGTATACGTGGTGGGTTCTTCGGTCGTGGGGTAGAAGGCTCCTTATAACGAACTTGTTTTCGTGTAAATATTTTATTAATTTTTCTTGTGAGTAGTCTGGTCGAAACGCGGTTTTACTGTGAAATGGTGAAGATTGAATGCCGCAAAGCGGGTACAGGCAGTTCGTAAATATCCTTTTAACTAGATACGGGTGTATGTGTGAGTGTGTATTTGTGTGTGTCTATGTACGAAGGGTGTGCGGCACCCTCAAGGGCCCCGACGCAGACCTACGTTATTAGATCGTAGAAGGGTCTTACGTTTGGGGCTGTAACTGTTGTATATGTACGCTGATGGCGTAATGTTATAAGTTATAATTTATATAAATATATATGTTGCTTAATTGCTAAAGCTTATAATTACATGTATAATGCAGGAATGATACGAAGTGTAGAGTGTGAACCGTAACATTCTTGAACACGATAATCACCGTGTCAGGCATCGGCGACGCGCGTGGCAGTCAGTACGTTAAATGTGACGGTGGAAAACTACCCTGCAAGTTTTCACCCCTTGCGTTCCGCCCAAACGTTGTATTACAAAAATTGCTTGTGTAGATGTGTTCTATCACCCCTTAAATTTTCTCTCCCGACTGAAATTCACCCTGTATAGTCATCAGTTATGCTAAACTGACGGGTGGTGTTGATTGAGATCGATTTTTCTGCTGAAATGATGGCGAAACAGCGGGAGTGCGGAAAGGTTAGAAGTATATCATTTTTTATTTTAATTTTGAATTACGCATCTGTGATGCTAATAAAACGTCGAATACTACTAGTCCATAAATCAATTGAACATTTTCGGTAGGGCCTAACAGAAACTTCTATTCTAAGTCCTGAAATATAATTAAGAATGAAATATGATATACTAAGTATATTAAAAAATAAAAGAAAATGCTCTTATCTTAAAAAAAAACACTTACTGTGAGCGATGCCTATAAAGTCTTATACTCCACGTGGGAGACCACTGCCAGAGATATGAAGCTGTTGCAAATTACAGAATGGAAACTTTGCGTTTTATTTGAACTAGAAAACGACATACTACCCGAATACATGAAAGCAGACATATTCACAAGCATTTATAACTATTCGCCGTCTAAAAAATAGAACATACCTAGACATTTTGCTGCAAAAGAGTGCCGGAGCTGTCGGTAAGCAGTGGTTAAAAAAAGAACACGCGGCATGCAAAGGCTTAATTTATTTGAGTGGCTGCATCCACCGTCAACAGACCCGTTTTTCTCCGACTCATTTTCAAGTACTACTTTTCGCTGCAGAGCACTATCACCACTCTATCACGTCTAGACGCATGCGTCAGACGCATTTATACTGTCGCCGCAGAAAGCGAGGCGACTACAAGTAATTTTCAAGTATCGCTTCCTTCCGCAGACACTGCGTAGACGCGCGTGTCGAATGCACACGGAAACGTACGTTTGCAAGTAGCATGGCATGTGTCGTCCGAACATGCTGCGTGCACGTAACAATGTGCGTGAGCTGGTCTACGTGCATGAACGGAAACGTCAGGCTGAGCGACAGATCGTTAAACGGCGATAGCCTATCTGCATGGCAGTAGCTCGCCAAAAATTGCGAGCCGAATGAAGGGCCCAAATAACCGGCAGCGTTCTGTGACGGGGAGGGGGGGGGGGGTTGGATGTTATGGGACAATTTGCGTCGTTCCAGTTGCGAGGATAAGAGTGGACAGGACGCGCGTTTCCGCCACCGCGAAATCTGGAATGCGCGCGGGAGCAGTTTTCAGAGTGCACTTTTATTCTCTTCTTTTATCTCCCTCCTTCGCCCTACCGCGCCTTCCACCTCTCCCGCTCTGCTCTGGCCACCCCTTTTTTCGGCTCGCCCGACGGAATAATTGAGAGGCCGGGAAAGAAACAAGGAGAGGGGAGTTTATTATGCGACCCGGTGCGCCATTTCACAATGACGATAAAGGACGAGAAATGGAGTGGCTCGGGACATTTTTCGAATGCTGCTTCCTGAAATATCTGTTGCCGTTCTGCCGCGCGCGAGGGAGGGAATGAATTTACAAGGGGCGGTGGCGACTTGCTTTTGACAGAAGGGCGGACCTAGGCATAATTGAGAATGTTCGTATTCTGAAATAATACCGTGAAACTATACTTTTTGGCACAAGAAACTAATTATGCCTGCCGGTTATGTACGTATGTTTGTCAAAGGGTACATTTATGGTTTTGTTCTCCTTTCGGTTGCTCAGGAATTTTTGATGGTTTGTATACAACTGTTAGTCAACGTCAACACGAATAAAGTACTGTGTTATTGATGTTTTCCGAAATAACTTTGTGGAGATATTTATTCTACTTGAGCTGTTGAACTAACAGTTTATTATGTTTTCACCGTATTATATCAATTTGAATGTGCATTTCTTTCAAACATTGTGTCATGCACGAAATAAATAGAGTGGCCTTTTACGTTGTTCGTTTCACAAGTGGTGTTGTCGAAGATATAATGTAGTGTAGCAATGCTTTGGACGTATTGCTGAAAAAATGTTCCCCCACCCTATTCGTGCTACTTTTTAAAGTTTCTACGCTTATATATAACGCTGCATATCATCACAATAAATAATGTAGCTTATTTACAAATCAGAACAAGTTCAATAACTTATTTACCAACTGATAGGTTTGTGTAGGTTTTTGTAGTAATCTTGTAAAAAAAGCTCAAGTTTCCCCCAATTGTAGGTTAAGTCATCAGTTATTGCCATTAAAGGATACTATTTAAAACAAAGAAAGTTGCAGAATCTAAGAGTTTATGAATATTATAGTTCAAAGAACATCGACAGATTGGTTTTGCAATTGAACGAATGCAATAAAAAATTGACCATAAAAACACAGATATAACATGAAAAAGAATGTAAACTAAGTGTTCCTAATTAATTTGGCCTTAAGCGTCCATAAAGAAATCGACTACTTCAGTTCCGATTGAATATGTGGGCGTCGGTCTTTAACAAAGGGCGTCCTTAATTATCATGATTTTTTCGTTATCATAAATGACATACGTTTTTTGACGATTTTTCGATCTACATTGTTTATAATAAATCGATCGATGCGTTGTCAAAGAACTTATATCGAATAACGTATGCAACTGTGGTTTTGCAAGAAGAGTCAAGAGTAAAGATGATTTATTACTCTACGATGCTGTCTTGTCAGCAATGCAAAGTTCTGTTGCGGGTTGAAATGTCAGATTGAGTGGTGGTAAAAGAAGACCTCTGCAGGACAATTTGTTGCTAGAGGGAAAAGCAGATATGTAACAACTTAAGGTGTAGTACATAAAATTGATAACACTGATAAGTGATCGGAGAAAAGGAATGAATTAAAAAGAGAAATGCAGATAGTATCGAGTCTTTTATCGAAAGGCTGATGCAGTTCTTAGCGCGTTTAACGTTCCTGATACAGAATGCGCAGGCAAAAACGTAGGGCAAGGATCGAGAGTACGGCATCGTAGTGCGTCTTCCTGGCATCCAGCCGAGCGCAAGGATCCACCTTCCGCGAGTCCTGGAGCCCGAGGCCATTCCTACGTTGGGAAAGATAAATTCGCGCCTTGCGGCGCTGGGGCGTTGATGGGAGAGTAGTGGATAGAGAGAGGGAAGGACGTCCTGGAATTTATTTCGACCGACGGGACGGGCGAATCCTTCCCTGCCGCGCGGCAAGGACACAATTCCGCTCCGGTGTACTAAAGTGCAGAAGGATTGCGAGCCACCGCGACAACTTGCCTCGCCTCCGAGGAAAAACAAATCGGAGCACGGTATTTTCAGAAGGTGGAGCATCCTGGAAGCCTTAAGTAGTTCGAAACGGTACACCTAACCAAGACAGACGCACTCTGCATCCCGGTTGCGAGCTTCGTTACGAATCTTCGCTCGCGTACGTCGATACTGTCCGCGTGGTAGGGAGAAAATGAAAGATCGTGCATGTGTGCGCCTGTTCCGGGCATAGAAGGGCGGAGAGAGACGTTTACGTAGCGCGTATCTCATTCGGGCTCGGCTAGCTAGTCCATGAAATATTCAGGCTACAAATGCCGTTCCGAATCCGATCGCAAGCGCTCGGGTTAATAAGAAAGTTTCTAAACTCTAATGCATTTAAATTGCCTTCGCTGATGTGACTCATGCATTCAATTAGGCTATCGCTGCCATGGAGGACACTTCGTTCGTTGTGGTTTCATCCTTGATTTCTTCGATGGCGTGTATGGTAAACGACATTGATAATCGCAGGTTTATCCTCGTAGATTAGCAAATTTTGACCAATTAAAATCGTGGGAGTATTTGCGATTATTGAGGTCCACTGGAGGCTGTCATGGGTTTACCGAATTTGTTAAACGTTGGGCGTGACATGCACTGAATTCCTGCATTACGTACATGTACAATATTGGGTGAGTAAAATGTACACAAAGATTTTGTGGTTTGATGGTACACGCGAAGTAATCCATGTATTTTTTTTTATAGATGATCAGATGTATTGATTTTTCAAATCAGTTCAAATATCTGCAATGGAACACTATATCATTTTACATATACCAAAATGTAACATTTTTTTTTCGAGTACAGTAACAGATTTTAGATGCGAGTTTAATTATAAGAGATAATTTTTTGTTCTTGCGTCTGAAAATCTTTTCTGTAAAAAATCGACTTAGTTATTCAACACGAACAGTGATATTGTATCAGAAAAATAATTAAGCTGCGTTCCTTAAAGTTGTTTAGACGGCAACCGTATTATTACTTAAACACATTTTTTCGGAATTGTGTCCCGAATTTTATTTTCACCAATATAGATTTTCAAGAATCAAGGCTATCACGATTATCTTTTTCCAATTAGATGAATTGTATAATTGATTCATTAACATCGCAATATAAGTAGGTTAAGTTCCACTAGCCTACTCTTTAGAAATATTTCGTCTTCCCCTTCTTCATGCTGTCCCTCTTCCCTTTGAACGTTCTTACACACCGGCACAAAACTTGCCTTCGTCTCTTTGCGTTCCCAGCTAGAATTTCTTCCGGTTTTAATCGCTTTCCATACTCAGCCCGTCGGGCTTCAGTCGTCCGTCAACCAAACGACAATCCAGAAAGCGCATCGCTTTCATCCATCTCCATCGTCCTTGTTCCTTATTCAAACAGCCGCACTCCGTACTGGGCGGGTAAGTATTCAGGATTTTAACGAGCTTCGAATAACTCGGAGCGCAACGCTGGCCGCGGAGGAATATTTTAGGACCGACGGGCGCACATAGGCACCTACACACGTACACGAACCCACACACACACA
Source organism: Anoplius nigerrimus (assembly GCA_914767735.1). Taxonomy (NCBI): domain Eukaryota; kingdom Metazoa; phylum Arthropoda; class Insecta; order Hymenoptera; family Pompilidae; genus Anoplius; species Anoplius nigerrimus. Next base: position 16,849,614 of record OU612085.1, on the reverse strand, counting down.
CTGACATAGGCGCGTACCTACGTGCATAGATGCGTGCATATCCGAGGGAATTCAGAACGGAAGAAATACAACGGCACGAGAGTAGGAACTCGATCCAGGTAATGACGAAGACTGGCCGGAAGAGGGAGAGAGAAAGAGAGAGGGCGAGGCGGGCGAACTCGAAAGAGGGGAATGAAAACAGAAGGTCGGAGAATATACTCTACATCCGTGCGGTCTCGATCCTGTTAAAGATAGATTCTAGGCAGTTCCGTGTACGTACGTACTCGAAGGAAGAGGAGGTGGGCGGGACGTAGTGTGCTGGTATTGGGGCAGCGAGGGGGGAGGTAGGGCACGATTTCTTGCGATTCCGGTCACGAGTTCACTTTACGTGACGACTCCAGCTCAGACGCGGGCCCTCTCTTCCGCACGATCCCTTCGCGACGCTTTTCAGCCCGCAGGTAATGAAGACATGCAACCGCCTTCGCTCGGCAGGACCCCGAACCTGATCCATAAATGATTGCCCACCCCTGCTCACCCTCCCTTCCCAGTTCTTCTCACTTCTTCTCTCTCGATACCCAACGAGTACGACAACGACATCCCGGCGAGATATTGTGGGAGGGGAGGGGAAAAAGGAGGGGAATACATCTTAAGCAGCGTCGGGCACTCCATTTTCGACGATCGTTAATTCCAGACGTCTACCGGTCATTTTTATCGGCGACATGCGAGGAGGGAAGTATCAGGCGGCTTCGCCCATCGAACTTACTCTCGGGTTGTGCCTGTCATCTTCGCTGCTTCGGGTATTCTTCTCCTTCTTTCCGGCCGCACTCCGTTCCCGCCGCGTCGAGGCAGTCGAGGCTTCAGGGATATGCGCTCGTGTCTGCTTCGCATCCACGCCTCACGTTTCGATGTCGGTTTTTGTAATCCATAGCTCAACGTCCGCACTCGCCGCGGCTAGGCGAGGAGCGGAAGATGCATTGAAAGTGTCAGAAGGAGTTGGCAAGGAAACCGAGGAAGACGTATAGTGCGACAAAGGCGGAATGAGGGTGGGGGGGGGGGGGTGTAGATAGCGAGAGACAGAAGTGCAGCGGTCTGACTGCCAGTGGAGGAAGGAGGTGGGGATGGTGGGTGTGAAATGGACTGAATGACGTACTGTGGGTACATCAGAGAAGATGAAAAAGATGGGGGGAGTGACAGGGAGTCGTACGTATTCGTGAGAGCTAGTTTACGTCTGGTAATTTGCAAGACATACGTTATACTTCACATACTTACAATTTACAGTGTCGTGATGAATGGATAAATATAATGTATTATAATTAAATATGACGTAGTCTACATGAACATAATTTCACTATTGGGTTGGTACAATAAGGAGACTTTAATAGAAAAAATCGAAAATTGGTAAAGAGTAGCGTTAAACCTACAGAAAAGAGTCTGGGCCGTAACGTTTGAGAGGCATGCAAAATTATACTCCTGCATCCTCAGAACTCTATCTTCAGGAAGCTCGCTCTATGTGTGCGCATAATGGGATTACTGACGTGGCAGCCCTTATCTACTAGTCATAGAAGAGCACAGATAAGGCCGTTTCGCCTTACTCTGCTACGTACATTTACTTATATGAGACTCGCTTTAAGCAAACGCGATCCGACGGGATTAGAGGTGTGCGTAGTTAGGCTCGTACGTGTGGACCTATATAGCAGCGAAAAGTTGTGAGGGCGCTGACGGAAAAGTAGAGGTAAAAGAAGAGATTATAGGAGAGAACAGCAGTGTACGCGTAGTCAGAGGCCACCCCACCAACTGATGATGACGGATAGCCTCTGATTATTCCACGCAATTTATCTCATCACCTTCGGTGGGCGCGGAGCTAGAAGGAGGCGCAGAGTCTCTGGCTAAAACGTAAGAGCTCTAAGCGAGTGGTATACGCTCGCAAAGGGTGGGAAGCATCCCCGCCGACACTTAAGTAATTACCCAGGGGCAAGAGTTAACCTCGTTTAACGAGCGGCAGTTATCACGATGCACCCGCTGCGCGATCGTGCATGATTCGGGGAGAAAAACTTGGTTTTCTTTGATCCATGCATGCAATCGGTGCGGCTCCTTCCATTTCTTTACTTCGCATGCAATCAGAGCAGCTTTTTCCATTCCGATATCCGCCCCTCCCACCCACACCTAGCCCTGACTCTCCTCAATTTTTGCCTCCCTCCCATTTATCATCCACCTCTTTATCCCTCGTCCTTATCCTCCCTCCCGCTCCGACACTTTATACGGAGACCGCTTTTTCCTGTCTTGATTTAATCATCGTTCTAGCACCCGTTTTCTTATTATTAATTACTCGTACCCTCCGCAGTTCCCGTCGCGCCTCCTCTCACCTTTCCTCCTTTCCTTCTTTCCGCATGTCCCTTCTTATGAGATATAAATCCTGTCCGCGATACGCTGCTCCTGATTTTTTGTGCCGTCCCAGTGTGCTCGAGTGGTTTCTTTCGTTCGAGCTCTCTTCGTCGCTATCACGCACATTCCCCTCTCGCGGTAGAATGATGGAAGGCGGGAGGGAGGGTGGTGGCTACAGTCTCGATTGCGCGACGTAGGCAGCACGCTTGTCGATCCATTTACGTGTCGAAGTGGCGTGGCAACAACGACTTCGAAAGTGCGAATTGTTTCTCAAGTGCCTTCCACTCCTAAGATTTACGGGCTTCCCGTAATGGCTCGCAAACAAAGTTCCTCTCTCCCTCTCTCTACCTTTCTCTACTCTCTTTGTCCGTTCTTCCTCTCTCGCCTCCTCCACGCCGTCGCAGCCAAATTCAATCTACACACTTCGCTCAATTTCATAAGAATCTCTTCCGCAGACGCGAGAGTCGATGGTATGGATTTCCAGCGGGATATTCATAACTTTTAGCCTGGCAGCGATGCCACGCAGAGCTCACGGCCTCGTTCTCTCGTTCGCGAACGTCTTTCACGCCGTCGGCATCGGCGAAAGGTGGCTCAAAGTGTTTGCGCCCCAGCGAAATAAATGCAAATAGTTATTACTTGTGCGAGGAGTCGCGGTGCATCGAGCGGCTGCATATTTCCGCTCTTAATTTCGGGGTGGGCGGGGTGGGGGGGGGGGGGCGCATTCAAGTAGCTCTAAGCCGCTGGGCGCGATATTATGCGCGGAAGGTGGTTTATTTAAATACTTCTCTCGTGTGCGATAAGATCCGCTTGTCGTTGAGTTTGATTGCACTATTATTCTCCCGTCGTGAATGGTCACCGGCGCGACACCAGGGAAAATGGTAATGAGCAGACCTATAATGGCTCTTATCACGGGCGTGTGCACGCGCGCGCGTGCCAGTCACCTGACAGATACGACGGCAAGAAGAATGGCGCGACGGAGGGAATAAATTCGCGATGCGGACGAATCGACGGTGGACATTTTTTCATCTTTATCCGCCGATTCTGTACGAGTTTGATGTGATAACGTAACGGGTTATGAGGTGCGAGAAATGCGGAAAATCTGCTCCGAGAGAGGTTGACTGATTTTGCGGAATGAATATTACTAAGACGGATAAGGTTTTGTAATGCTGTACGCTTATGTGTTTCATCTAAGGGGATATGTACATGATCCAATGGGCTCTGTACAGTGTTAAGAAGGAGACGGTTGGTTAACAGATTGTTATAAAGGTAAAAGCTTGTCTGTCGACTTTTTTATAACACAATCATCTACGCATGTTTTCATATATTTATTCAATTACCTAATACACGCTACAAACTATGTCACAACAGATAGTTATAACTTGGCAATAACTTATTTATAATCGTGTTCCTCTTTAAGGAACAATGTTTGTATATTATCAAGAATAAACGAACCTACCATTTATAGTAAAAATGTAAACATATACATTTTGTTCTTCCCTTTTAAACAATTTTTAGAGATGACTCATCCCATTGATGGCTAGTATTTATCATTGTAGATTTGATCATATCCCCGCAAAAGATGCATGTAGCTTGAAATCGGCCTCATTGGCAGGTCAGTGCTGTATTTGATACATGAACGCACACACGAACACATACACCCGAAGGTCTCTGAACTCCGATTGATCAAAGATGCCCGAAGTGCACTTGCACGTCTACTCTTTGGGGTAAAATATGTTTTCACTATCTCCTGCTGGGTATACTACGCCATGCACAGGACGATAAAGCGTTACAGGGCTGAAGGTGTGATTTAATAACTCCATTCTGGAAGCGAGCGCAAAATTCATCTCGGCTCTGTACCCGCCATTCTGACAACAATGTACTCCCAAGCTTGGCATAGACTTCGAATTTTTCGGTTCCCGCTGTTATGACATACGACATAACACGTGATTCGACATCGTACGCTCGCTGCATCGTGAATATTTTTCTAACGTAGTTACACTTTACTAAAATGTATCTCCCATCTAATTGTAAATTAGAACGACGTAGATAGTATTCAAATATTCCGATCATGAAAGTTTGCAATTAGTCAGCATGTCTCTTTTGAATCGTGGTAACTTCAAGTTTAGAGTAATGCGCACGTATTTAGGTGAAATAGAAATTTTCAAATTAAGAAAAAAATGTAACTAAACTTTTACCCACGATCGAACAAATTTAAAAAATTCTTATATCCATCCAAGTTTTTTTAAGAACTCTTTCAAAAAAATTGAAGGGAACATACATCTCGATAAAAAACCTTTTTGCTTCAATCTAAAAATGAACGATGAAGACAATAATTTAGATTAAAATCATATTTTTTTCTTGAAAGAGCACACAAAACAAAAAATTAAAAAAAGAACGTTCTAATTTATGAACGCGTGTTTGATCGATCACAAAAACATATAAAATTTTGAAAGAAATCGAAAGGGGTGACAAACAAGCGGCCGTTTTGGTATGGAATGCCCCGTATATATACAAAAAAGTTACAGTTTCTAAAAAGGACTAACAATATAATAGTAAACCACACGTACACTGACTTATGTTGTACTATATCGCCGAAAAATGTTGGGAAGGTTTGAAGTTGGTTAACGCGTCGCATTATAAGCCACGGTCGGTTCAAATATTTACCGAAACTACTTTGTAGTTGGGGAGCCCAGAGTTGGCAACGAATCCACGCCAGTAAGATTCTCGAACGACGATGACCTTCGCTTCAGAGGTGTACTAAAGCGTCATGAAGAATTTAAAGTAGTGTCAATGGATCCCTAGCAGCTGCTTAAATCTACATAGCGCGTCGACCGCTTGGGATGCTTTCGTTTGAATCGAAATACAGCGTATTACGTGTTACTTGGATTTGAGGTTCCCGCACTGAATTCTTAAATCGCAACGACGCCTTAATGCAATTTACATTGCGCCCTTCCACGCGCTTTCAGCATTCTTGCGTTTTAATACATTATGGAACCTGGTGTTTCGTTATTGCAAAAAAATTTGGCGTGCACGATGAGTTACAATTAAAATATTACAATACTTGGGCAGCACAGTTTCCTTAGCGCCTCATACACGTATTTAAGTTATTAAATCGTAATGAATAATGTATAAATATACATTAATATTTAGAGACTTAATTTCCACGAGCTAATAAAACAGATTGTAATAATGAATAACTTTGTAAATTAGCGATTTTAATTTATAGGTACTTTGTACGTTGTTACTTGGCCTGTTGTTACGTCATTTATTGGCATCCATATTGTTATTCCTGCATAGTTCTTATGTTTATCTCAATCAGAAGCGTAGTATTTTCGAAGAAAGTGAAGTCAACTCTTGTTTACCAATTTTCTAGGAGATGTTCTATGAACCGCCGTATATCATTATGTTTTCATTCGTGGCGACGCTACCAAAGTTTCCTTCACAAGAATGTACGGTGCAAAGACTGTTCTGCGTTGAAGCTGCATACAAGTTGGCAAGTGGGAGGTGAAGGGTTACTTACTGGCGGTTGGGTGGGCAGCGTGGTCAGGAAAAAGTTGAGAGCCAACCATTTTTGGGGTCAAAAGTTTAATGACACTGCCCGGAAGAAGAAAGTTTGGACTATCGGGTCAAACGATTGTTTCATAACTGAGCGGATCGCTGACCAACGATATTGAGACAAACAGGCTGCGCGCAGTTCATCGTCATAAATATGTAGATGCTTCCACTTGGTCGTTCTTACTCACGACTTGCAAACTCTCTATTTTGCTGGTGGTTCTTAGACCGTCAGTGTGACAGCTCCGACTGACGTCGGAAACCATTTTACAGAACAAAGAGTGAAGTGAGTTACTAACGGCATAGTAATTTACTAATAATATTTTATTCTAATTGGAATTATAAGTAAATAACCATATAAATAACCGTGTTACTTTCAGGATAAAAGTGGTGAAAGCGAATAAATCATTATTTTATTAAGAAAATCATTTAAACATGTACAAAGAATCTCTTTGTAAACAGACCTTTGTGATTCTCTCCAAGTATCAGGACGTATTTGTTTCGTATGTAATCAACCGTTTGGGATGAAGGTCAATTACTGGTTTCGTTTTCTATATTTTGATATGATTTCAAAATGGTTTATTGAATGTGAATCTATTACAAACTGTTGGTCTAATAGAAGTAGACTGTTCGCTAGTCGCTTATAGAATGAGGTGCCCGTGACCGTCTTGACGACGATGGGCCGATTCGGTACTCATCCCTTCTCTGGAAAATTAGTCAGAAAAAAAGGGAAAAGTACCGCGACAGAGAAAGGGCGCACGTGCGTCGCAGCGTCGCCGTGTCGAGCGTTTACGGTCGCTGTAATAAAAGACGCACTAGAACCCACTTGAGATGCACGAGTAACGCACGTGATCTTTTGACGTTCGTTTATTGCTACGCGATACAATTTATTACATCTGGCCTATGTTCTATGTCGTGCACGACTTTGAGGTATGCTACACAACAGTATTAGCAAAAGCAAACATACACAAAATAGAAAACGCTAAATGAAATGATTGTTCGTATGTTCCGTAGTCCAATATGTATAATCCAGAATCTTTAGCCATTCGGAGTCCTAGTATGCTTGCAGCACAGGAAGCAAGCCATAATACCCGTACTTATAATGCAGCAGGATTATTGAAAAGCAGGCGCCACGGCATGCGAACCTACTAATACAGACGAAGGTCGGTCCTCAGCGTGTTCGACGATTTTCTGAGCGTTTTAATAGGAAATGCTAATTAGAAACCGGATTGCATTACTTTAAATTACTACTGTGACCAGCGGAGCGGTGCAATTGTCGCGGTCAATCCAATTACACGAGTCTCTTGATAATTACGAGCCAACGGCCGGTCACTTGTTCCATTCAAATTGGACGGTCGATCAATCAGTCGATGACCCCACCCCAGGCTCAACGTAGAACTTTTTGCTAACATAGAGCTTACCATATTCATATACGCCTCGATGAGCTTTCATTTAATCAAAAATATTGTTCATATTGAATACTTACCTGATTTTAAAAAAAGCGCAGACCGTAGTCCTAACAAAACATTTGTTATCTTAAAAATGCACGAATTCAGTGTACTTACGTTTGTCGCTCTACACAGCGTGAAGCAGGCATCTAAGACAACTGCATGGAAGAAAATCACATGAAATTCTGTGAATGCATGAATGACAAGTCCGCAGAAACGGTCGCGTAACGTATTCAAGGAAAAGGAAAGAAAAGTTCGCGGCGTTTTCGTCAAAGGTAGTCGTTCCCGCGGCCGACGTATCTCGCAATTTGCCGGGATTAAAAGGCGTTCAGCGAACGTGCCGAAAGTAAATTCGCGTAATTGACATTATTAGGTGGTACGCGAACTCGGAAGTAGCGCGATCATTACCTATTCGCTCTACTTTCCACCATTTGTGCCTCATGGGAGTCCTTTATCTCGGCGGGCCGGGGCTGAGTTTTGCAATGTGCTGCGTCGGGAAACATTGGGAATGGCTCCCATTTGAAATTGTACGTTCCACGGTGCGATTTGGTAGCACCGACCGTCGGCCACCGCAGCACCATTTGTCAGATAACTTCTTCCGGACGCTTCGCGGCGGGAAGCGTTTTAAAATTACTCCTCCAAGCTCAATGGATACCCAGCCTTTCGTTTAGGCCGTCGCGAAGTGCCAGTCTTCGATCCAATGTTTTGAACAACGCAGCTGCTTCGAAGCTATTGTCCTGTTTCACAAAGGAACGATACTCGTACTTTTCAGTCAAATCTTTTGTAACCAAGTATGATTTTGATGCTTTTGAGTTTCCAAACCAATGAATGTTTTAACTCTAAATTGTCTGTAACGTGTTTAGGTATATGTGATTCGAAGTTTTCATGGTATTAGAAAGATTATTTTGTTAAATACGGACAAATATTTTGCTATAAATGTGCTATGGGATTATAATTAGCGTTTGAGAATCCTTTCAAAATATGAGCAAGATATATGCTCAAATTAGACTAAAGTTTATGTGGTATGATTAGCAACTTGATAATGTTATATGGGAATACGCTTGTGATGTTGGTAAGAGTTTTCAAAATTGGGCCAACGCCAAGATTGGACTGGAGTTTGCATTCAGAAATTAATTTATTTACGACGTTCTGACCAGTAACAACACTTTCATTGGTGTAGATGAAATACGCCACAGTAACAGAACAGCAATCTCTCTGAATATTCGGAGCTGACATTATGTACATTAATATTTGTGTTTAACCTTGCCAAACCACTATTTTGTGTAAAAATTACTTGATACACTCGGATCCGTTCAGTATTGCATTCATCTAATTTTTTTGTGCACATTTACAGTTCATAAAGCGTGCTTTAATTTGTCTATTCCTGTATAAACTTTATCGGGGGTGGAAGCTGCAAATAATCTTCGCTTCAAGTATATTTGCTGCAGACGTACAACCTGACCAGTAAATTATTTTCCTTTGCATTTCCAAGCGTTTAATTATCCGCACAACCGTGATTAACTGCATTTACTGGCATGTAATGTACATTGTACACCAAAGTAATTTGCTCGGTGGACTAGAAAGTGAATTGAGTATAAATTACAATGTTGTGCATATAGGTATGCACTATTGAAGAGGATAGCCGAGTGAAAAATTTTGTTAAGTATGAATAGCACTAATATTTATTTAATTCACTCTGGACGCGACTACGGTATTGATACCAGTGACGAATTTATTACAGTACTATTGCAATTATTACTTTTAATGTAGGTATAATTTATTACTTTCCCAACGGACCTTGACAGTTCCACGTATTCCATATGTATAACACTGCATATATTTTCGATGTGATTCAATATAGTATTGGTACATAAACATTTCATTCCAATCAAATGAATGTGTGACTAACCACAAAGTCATATGTAATAATTAAACTTATTTGTTAAAAAGGTATGAACCGTCTATTGCGTGTTACGAAATAAGAGAATGTATGCTAAAAATAATCTTACCAAAATATAAGTATTGTTGCATAACAACATGTTAGTACATTCAAAACGATCATTGGTTTTATTTGTAAACACCTACACACAAAAAATAGTTTAATGCCAATATGTAAGCATGCAAGAGCCCGCAGGTGAATCAAATGGAAATCACAAGTAAATGGATTACTACGAATGTAATTAGAAAGGCTTAGAACCAAGCTGTTTAATAGTCATTCGCAAATATAGCCAACCGCCTTAGTAAATAAAATCAAACATTTGGGCCGTCTGTGACAGAAATGATCATAGGGTTTATTCGACTGTCTGCCACACTACAATTAATCCGTTTCATCACTCTGTCCTCGGATAATTATCTTTCCCTTAATACTGCATACCTACTAGGGCATGTCGTTCAAGTCACCTTTACTCTTCCCACATTCACGTTGAAATAAACAACAGGTAACACAAAACACCGTCCTCATTCAAAGATTTCCAAAATGCAACATTCTTCAGCATTGTTCATCTCGTTTTTCTATTTTCCGTCAGTTAACCGATGTAAGTCACGTAATTTAAAACGAGAAATTCGACACAGCAAAGCCATTCGTTCCCTTGACCAGTGTACTTTAAAAATGCTTATTGTTCGTTAATGAACAAGCCGTGAGATGGTACGTGTATACTTGCTTATACCTATAGTGCGAACGTAAAAAGCCACTCGTGAGCAACTCCTAATGACGGCTCTAATTACTGCGAAAACAAATGGTACCTTGCCCACGTATGTTCTTTCCAGGTTCGTACAGTTAAAACTTCAGCGCAGAATACATTATATTTTTAACAGCTACCGTTAAACGTTTTGCCTGATTTATAATGCATACCATTTTTCCGTAATGCACCCTTTAATGCCGGCAAGGATTAAGGAGTTCCTAAATACACCTACGAATAATTACTCTTGACAGAGTGTAGGAAGTTAGACTTCCACATATACAGCCTCCAAAAAGTTTGCCTGCAAAAGTCGAAGAATTTTTTACATATTAAGTCCTTTCTTCACTATAACTTTATTTTTCACTCATTTTTCCTGTTTTCAGGTTAATGCTTTGTTCGTATATTAAACGCGTCGCCGAATCTTACGGGATGTGATAACAGGTTACGTATTGAGTAATAATAGATAAGTGGATTAATCTAAAGTTTCGTCGCCATCCGATGCTTTAGATAATTTAGAGTTTACAAAGTCCTAACGTGCTAAACAACATACAACCGGTCATGCGCTGATTATATCGGTGTCAATCAATCTACACTGTTTGGACACTTTTTTCCATTCCTTTTTCCTACACACACTTCCATACTTTTACGATTAATAAGAACAAATAGCGCCATTAACTGTTTTAACCCTTTGACTGCTAAAGGCGTATATATACGGCCTCTCAAATCCATCAATATATACGAAAGGCGTATATATACGCCCTCTCAACTCCATCAATATATACGAAAAGCGTATATATACACCGTCTGTATTTTTTAACTATAACTCTTTTACTACTGTCTTGCCAATTGATTCAAAATGGAATTTGTTGTCTGATTTTGATCACTGTCAGTGTCCTCCACTAGTCAGTGGGCAACTAGTCACAGCGACTGACAAGCGAAAAACGCGCCGTCCATATAGATGGATTCGTCCGAGAGCGTGCGGCAGTCAAAGGGTTAAATATACATTACACTTTAAATATTAATATGACTACAAATGTGTATTAAGATGAACCAAAAGTTGAATATGTTCGTTATTAATGATAAGCTCTAATCAAACCCAAAACATGATTTTATCCCGTACAAAAAACGACGTATAAGTGCTGAATTTTACCACTTACATTACCTATCTTCATATACATCATCATCGAGTTTAATATTCTAAGAATCACGCGTTCCTCAGCGCGCGATTTATGAATTATGCGCATATTACATTTTGAACTTTGACACTCTCATCGACTATTACAAATTCTTGATAGATAGTTTCAGGGGTTAATCAACATAACTCGCTCTCGTTCGGATGTATGTCTTTGACGCGCCAAAGAAGTTCCTGTGCACACATGTACGGAGTTTCCAACTGAGTCGGCTGCATATGGAACGTTTCAGCCGTTTCTGCCGCGGATTTCCACGTCCTTCGCAGTCAGTCAGTTATCCGGGGGCTATACATACCTCGCGAAGTCACGAATCACAGAGACGACTTGGGAATCAGGGGGTTGTAATTGAATCCCGAGCGAAAGGTGTATAGGAGAAAAACCGATAAAAAAAAAGGAATCGTCGTAAACCGATTGTCGTGCGCAGCTTGAACTCGGAATTTCGCAGGATTTCTGGTACACTCAGTGATGGGAGAAAAGGATATGGGTTCGTGGGGTGAACGGGGGGAGGCGGAGGGGTGAAAGGCGGTACAGGGAGGCTGAGTTTCGCCCACAAATGCGATTAGCCACGTCGGAAAGGAGCTTTAATGAAAGTTGCCTCCGGTCGTTTCTCATACCCTGATACTTACGTGAATTTAATCTACGCAGGTACGTCCGATGAGTTTCCAGGGAAGCGGGCCGATGGCGAAGAAAGGGATTGAATACGGATAAAATATCGAACGGGAAGTATCTTCAAGTCGCCCCGAGGCAGGTTAGGGGATTAAGTGAAAAATATTTGTGATGTTAACAGCACGCTTTATGAATGAGCCGGCAAATTTTGAACTTGAATGCTATGTCTGCAAACATTTGGTGGCATGACTCGATTGGACGAAGAACGATGTTATTAGAATGTCTATAATTTGTTCGTTGCAACGTTTTTGATTATCTCTTTTTGTGTGATAAAAGTCAGGTTTGTTCATCGTTACAAGGTAAACTTATATCGTTACAAGGTTAACGATATAATATTAAAAAAATATCATATACAGAACTAACTATCCTATGATATATTCTATACTGGATACTATGCGGAATTTAGATCGTATGCAAGTCCATCAAGCAACTAACAGATAAGTTACTTTTTCTCAGGAGCAAACGGATTTTGATGTCAAAACACAGACTGAATAATAAACACATATTGCTTTGCTTTCCATGGGTACTCTTCCAGAGAATTGTGTTTTCAGTCAAATGTCCCACGTTATGCCCACGAACACCGTTTAGCATGCAAATATATGACTCGCCATTTTACATCACCCTTATTCAAGGTCTACGAGTGCGTCTGACAAGAGGCCGCCGACCAATCAATCGTTTTTTAGACGAAAATATCGAACCCGAAGCGCGAGCCACTTGCGACTTGGGTCAAACGTGATTTGAAAGGGGTCATAGGTCGATGACGACCGGAGGGAAAAGATCGAGAGCAAGCCATACAAGATGGGACAAAATGGCCGATCGCAAAGGGAGCAGACCACTTAGGACCTTTACCTTCACCCCGCGTAAACTCGCCACCTTCCATTATTTCCAGCGACATAATATCGAGGAAAAAGGACCTATCGGCAATGCGTACTTCTTTTTATCCACTTCTGAGCTCTGACCGACTACAAAGGAAGCCAAGGCCATGTGCAAATCATAAATGCTAATAAAATTCATGTGCTTACGTATGACACATACTACGAAGACGATATTGGATATTGCATCGATATCCTGCATCATAAGCTAATTAAGTGACGTTTCAGTGCGCACATTTTCCTTCCGTATACTGTCTGTTGAATGAAAAATTTGTTATTTTGGTGGAAAAAGACGGAGAGTAACGATTAGTTGCCTGTTTTCGAATATTTTTGTATGAAACGAAATTTCACTTGCGACATAGGTACGTTTATTCCCATGGTGAGAAGAGTGGAATGCGATATGTCTGAACTTCTTAATCATTTCTTGTTAGCATTTTTAATGCACGTTGACAATTACAGATTTATTAGAGGTCTCTTTTAACTGAATCTTCAGTCTCAAACGCTTCAAAATAATGTGTTTAAATAAGTATCACACGTGTAAGTACTTACGTGTAACTCTAATTTTGAATCTGTTTAATTATTAAGCATAGATTCTTTGACTTTTTGGGTCATGTTTACTGAATATCAAAACTTTTCTTTCCAAGAACCCAAATAAATACAACCGTTTTTGAGCGCTTGTCGTTAAGTCGCTTCAAAATATGGAAGACAGTTACTTATTACTACATCTGACATAATACAGATTAAACAAAAATTAAATAAATACTTATGTGCTTGAAAACAGTAAGATTCAAATTCGACCCGGAACTGATTAATTTCCCGTCATCCCGTATCGACAATCCGTGGTTAGTTTTTAACACAACCTGCATCGTCCTCCGTGGAAAGTTATTCAACATTATTCCGCGTGTCGAGATCAGGGTGGCCGCTAATGAATATTTGAATTTACTTTTTATCCATTAATTTACTTCTCCAGCCGTGTACTTGTGCACACAGCGCGGTCCCGAAGCGCAGAAGGCAGTTTTATAATTAATCCACCGTCGCCGAGCGGCGTGCAGATTGCGCAGAATTTATTGTAGACGAGGTTTAATTAAACTTTGTCTTCCGCACATTTCGCAAAACCTCTCGTTCTCTTAGCTAACTGTCCGAACAACAGCGCGAGAATCGACTGTGAGAAAATCAAGGATACGCACATTACGTTTACTCTCATATGCAGAGGCTACAATTCATACGCAAATAAAATATGTACTTACAACATATTCTTGCAAGTGCGATGTAGGAGTTTACGGTACTTGGGTTTCTTTAAATCGTTGTTACGTTTCTGTTGAATTGATAATATAAATTGTATACGATACAAAAACTTCGTGTCCAGCGTATATCTGTGTTAAATATAATAAACAACGCGGTTTATATATAAGAATCATGGATTGTAGCTCGGAATTTCTATAGTTTGTACTTACGTGTAAAATGAGGTCAAAAGAGGCATTAAGCCAAATGCATTTGTGATAAGAAAAGTGATGCGAAACACAAGTTTTTCACGATAAGCTGTATAACATTATTTTCTTTGACAGATTTATTTCTAATTGTTTGGTTTTAAAAACCCAGTATAACATGAAAATATTTCTTTGTTTTATAAGAGCTTTTCTTTCCATCTACAAATAAAAAATAATTTATCCATTTGTTGTTTCACAAGTTTAAGAAAGCGTTAATATCATCGCAATAACGATTATCGGTGTCTCAACATTATTGGAGCCCATGACACATGCCTTACATGTATGCGTTACAAGTCCTTGATCGCCGCTCACATCCAGATGATGGCTTGCACGGTCCCTTGACTTCGATCTCTGTGACTATGTGCTTCCTTTCGTGTTACAACAAGGACAAAGTGTACGCGTCCTCTAGTTAGGTGTATATATGGTTTGAACTACCGAATTGCTGTGCCTATGTCGAGTGTTACACCAATTAGATTGACCAAGCTGTGATAGGAACGAAACTTCCGCCTATACGCGCCTGAGAGCTTGACCTTTGACTAACAATACGGTTACACTCATTAGGCCGTTCTACTGCATGTATTATGGACATATAGGATGTATAGCCTTCAAATAGACTCTACATTACCATTCTGAATATGTAGATCTTGACGAATATATTTACTTAGAACATTTATGAATGAAGATAATCGCCGTTAGGAACGAACAATTATAATTCTTGCCGAATGAACGAAAAGTATATAAGATCGATAGGTAGTAATAGTAAATATCGCATATACATACCAACTTATGAGAATGATATACCAGGTTCTTTCTTATACCAGACACCGTTGTTTTCAGCTGCATTTATTACTTCATTTGCCATATTTTTTGAAATAACAGTGCTACTATGCAGAGAGGTTAGACAAGTACATGCCAGCTGTTGAATTGTAACTATCATCTGCTTGCTCATTGTAATCGTATATTACGCCGAAGAATTTAGTATTGTTAGGAAGATCTTTAGTTATTGCGAATATTATTATTTCAATTGGAATTAGATAATTGTTCGCCAAAAATAGTATAAACGAACGCAATGAGCCAAAAAACACGTTCCTTCATATATATGTGGTGAGAATCCTTGTCGCTTGAAATGACGAGTGCCTGCCGGAAAAATTTCGCGCGGAAAATCAACAGTGGCAGGCCATCAACACAAAACGTTGCCTTGGCCAAAAACAATGACGCCATTGATGTAGGTGTACATAGTTAATCAAACGTTGTTGTCCGATTGAATTGCAGAATAAGAGGCACTTTGCCATTGTACTTATTGTAGAAACGATTAATTGAAAATACCTGCGCCAATCAATATTGTGTACTAACACAAAATTCTAGTAACAGCTATAACTTTAGCCATTACAAATTCGAACGTTGGTATACTGTCGATATGGTAAACGAATTATACGTAAGTAGAAGTATGAATCCTGTATTGTAAATATAGACTTTGAATACAAATACAAGTATAAAATAAACCTTTCTTTATTCGGTGTGCACGCCTGTAAAAAATACTTTATAAATATAGAAAAATTAATCAAATGTAATACATTTAAATAAAATAACACTTGAGTAAATACAGTTTAGGAAGCAAAATGGCAAAACTAATTTAAGAAAATTGTAATGCACCGTAATTGTAAACAACCGCTTGTATCACTCCGAATCATTGTTGATTGATACTTTTATGGCTAATACTAAAAATATTAAATATGTCATGTCCTCTGTACAATATAAATCTCAAACGATACAATTTGAACATTTCTAGTTGTCTTATGCCTCGATGTAAATATGTTCTTGCGCAGATCGTACCAGAACTGACATGAGCACAAGAAGGAACGGAACTACCGTGTGGCACAATTTCGTGACAAGAAATTCCTACGAAACAAGCTTCGGCCACTAATTCGTGACGTAAGAATTTTTGTCCTATTGACCGGGAACATAGCGGACGAGATTATTCTGCAGACTAAGCCGACCTGCTGCATGCATGTGGAACATTGCGAGGGAAATCATGGTGCGACCCCGGTAATTCTCCTTATTAGCAATGCCCGTTAATTACTGAGGTCAGACGAAGCTTTGCCCCGCCTCCCCTCCTCCCCCTTACTTCCACTCCCTTCGTCGTACCCAGTTATTTCCACGGAAATTAGCGAACTGTTTTCGTTTTACTTTATCGTACTGAGTCCTCTTCCCTTTGTTGTTGTCGAACGTTTTAGGTCGAAGATAAATCTTGAGACTATGGTAGGATATTTCATTGAATAATTAATTCATTTTGATAATATAGTTTATTGCTTTAATATTTCATTGTTCGGCGATACTTTTTACATGTATTTCACTGTGTTCAAATACTACCTAGATTGAGTTGATGTAATTGAGTGAATGGGGGTAAAATATATTCGTGAAACGAAACGGTCGTTAATGTAGACAATGGCCGTTCAACTTCAAGGAGTTCCTATTCAGAAGATCTGCTGAGGGACACTTTGTTCCCGATACAAGTTTAACTGACGGACACGCGCAAAGCACCGTGACTGAGGTCCGACCAAACTTTAATTTCCTCCGCGATCAATATAGTTAAGAATACGTCATGCTGTGGAAATTGAATTTCATCGTATCTTACTTGCATATGTTGCATCAGGCGGATCTATCAAAACGGAAAGTGTACTTAATCTGCTATGTTAAAATTCAACCAAATCTTTTTAAGAATACTATCAAGTATTTGAACCGAATTCTGGAATGGTTGGAAAGCTTGCAAGCGACAGAGACTGATACCTCAGACGAAGACACCTGGCTGAGAAAACCTGTTTGATATCGTTCCATTTTCACACGTACCTTTTCACCGCATGAGGCGCACTCCGGGACAAGACGATTACTTCGGAACTCCGCCCTTCCGAGGGGTGGAAAATACCACCTGGGAGGCTAATGACCCCATCGCCGTTGCAGGGCTAGACTAACGCTGATAAAGAGACCCTGAGTAAGGTGAATGAATGCGCGTGGCTAAATGCTCGCCGGGCGTCCGAGCGAATACAATAATTATAGTAATTTGCTCTTAATTATTCAGCGGCGTCGCTAAGTGTCTCCTTCGGCGAATCTTCATTTTTCCTCTCATTATTTACGACTGCTAAACCGTCGCACTTCGCGGATGAGAATAAATAACGCTGAAACGTCGGCCCTCGCAGAAACCTTCTCGCTCCTGCGCTATCTTTCAGTTTGTCTCCTTCGCGTCTGCGTTACTTTCCATCCTCTCCTCTCCCTCCCCCTCCCCATACCCACACTCTATGCGCCGTATTTTCCTCCTCTTCCATCCCACTTCGTCGCACTCCCTTCCTCTCAAGCGCTTCTTCTCTTTTTATAGTGACTGAGCGGAGGGGCCATATAAAATTAAACGTCTTAACGAACGGCGGCATACTCTCTTGTTTCCTGGCCGGCAGTATATTTTCACTTGGAATCTTACGAGACTCTTGATAAATGCGCTGCGTAAAATGGCGGGCGCGGATCGAGAAACGTAATTAAGAAACAGGAAACAGCTCGGGCGCAATAAAAGGCACCGTCTTGGCGGCCGTATAAATTCATCGGACAAATTGGATCGCGTACGAGCGAGCGATCATATCGGAAGACAATTTAGACCCGTACATTTCTTGTCGTATGATGCAATGTACATGATGAAATATCGGAATATCTAGAAAATAGTCGGCGGATTTCAGTGCGCGTAAAATCTAAATGTATAACACATTTTTGGAAATTTTTCGGTCAACTAAATTACTCCAAATGTTGCTTGCATTGAGGTTAACCGACAATTGGTAAAAGAAGTCGTAATACGTTCGAATGCAGTGTCAAATCTTGGGTTTGTTCTGATGCGTTCCAATTTTCATTAACTTTGTAAAGTAGAATTTTGAATTATTTTTTAATGGATAATGTTGCATTGTCGGTACAGCAACCAAATCGAGTATGTTGCGAAAGTACACATCACTGTATGGCACAGAATGTTTTTATGAAACTGTAATATCGAGTATGCAATCTTCCATTCATCCAGAACACGATACTCCAGTCAATAATTTGCATTGTTGGTAATATTACGCATGCTTGCCCTGTTTAAATGTTTTCCAATCAACATTTGAAAACGTATTAACTTTAACATTTTCACTGTCAGTATGCTACGGAATACTATATCCATCAACACGAAATTAATATGATATGTACCGTTGACAAATTAATATTTTCATGGAAAGCGTTAAGTGCTACCATGAAAACGTGTTGTATGGTTCAACTATATTATCTCATAAACCTCTTTGTTGCCTAAACCTCACCTTCTGTATCTTTCTTTCTGCGCAACTTCTTCAACTGACTCTTCCTCCTATCTGTCTAGAAACCATTTCGTTACTGCCACTAACTCATTCGTATTTTCATATTTCGACCAGTAACAAGTATCATTCGTCATTTGTAACCTCATATTTTTCGCCGTGTCCACAGATTACATCCAGCGTTTTTATATGTCTGTAATTTCAAACCTATTTGTCAAAAACTGACCCGTCTTCTCTATAAGGCAATTAAACATAATCCATCACCATGTTAGAACCCAAAAATTGCTACACGCTGTGAAACTGTGTATATGTATAGATGTTTCAAAAGTCTTATCATATTTTTGTTGAAACAACATTTGTTTTTTAATTCCCTACCCACATATAACCCATCAATGTCTACATTTACCCAAACAGTATCATCAAGAAAAGTTGCCACGGATCTGTTCTTGATACAATTCAGTGAAACTTATATTCCCAAACAAGCCATCCTGCGCAACATTTCAACATATAAAACTTTTGTACCAAACGCACATCGCTTAAGTTCAACTTGATCCGACTTTAGACGCTGTTCTGCTCTACAAACATTATCCTCCTCTCGGCTCAATGAATATTTGTTGCCACGGCACAATAAACCGCCCACCGTCAATTTAACGGGTTGGACGTCAGTTCTTGACCGTCTAAGCGGGACAGAGAGTGCCCGAAGCCGATCTCAATTATAACACGAGCGTCGCGCGTCAAAGTGCGACCAGCAGAATTGACAAAGTGTGCCGAGAGTCTGGCTGCCTACGTGTTCGCGCCTCTCGCCCGAAAACTAATTCGATTGCCTCGAGCGACGTGCCTAATTTCGTCGTTTAAATGAAATTTCCCCGCCGCGGCTTTGTTCCCTTGGTCAGGTGACAAAGCAATGGCCACATTGGCATCAGCTCGGCGAACATGGAAGATCGTTAAAGGTGCTGCCTATCGTTCAGCCTCTCGCGATGCTCCGATGATCGAGGATGAACTTACTGATGAACTTCTAGTGAACTTCTAGTGTACCTTAAGTCCATTACCGCGTTTCGTTCATCTTTGGATAGTAACAAGTACTAATTGTAAGCAAACGCTGTTTCGAAAATTGTTTTAATACCATGGTAGAAAACCAATATGTACGAATTGTTTTGAGATAAATTGAGCCCAGTAAAGAATTATGAGGTATGATCAAAACGTTTGACGTATTCGAATCTTTAGTGTCCTCCTTTTCTTTCCCAACTTCGATTGACGTCAGCGGAAAAAAGACAACGATCGAAGCGAATATAATCGGACTCGACACGTTTGTCGTTACATGCCTCCAATCTGTTCCGACGCCTTCTACACCTTTGTAGGAAAATAACTTACCAAATGTTGCTTTGAAGATTAACTTAATGCCAAGGCAAGAATGCAGGATGCATAGGTCACTGGATAATCTCCTTTCCTACCGAAGTAGCTTCGCTAAGGTTCCGCATGCGTTACGGGCAGCGATTAAATTCATTGTCCTTATTTAAATCCTACGTCCATTAACGTTGATGGCAAACATTTGTTTATCGTTAACCGCGTAGCCGCCTCGTTCTCATAAAATAAACTGAATCGCGGTAATCGCTTGAGCCTCATTCGAGTGCTGCTCCGCGGAAAATTAGAGGCATGAGTGGATAGACGAAAGAGCATAGAAAGGGCAGGGAGTTGGAAAAAGAAGGAAGCGGTGGTAGAGGAGGAGATTGCGAACGAGGCAGATAGAAGAAGGGGATGGCCGAAAGTGGAGAAGAGATATGGATGGCGGTTGGTGCTTTGGCTACTAATTGGATCGGTACAATTTCAACAGCCTCGTTTCTATCGCGACTGACGCGTAATGGTCGGACGTGAGTATTCGTACGATACTTCTGACAACACTCCGTGGAATATTGTGTTTACGTATCTATTGACTGGCTACATCGGTTTTCAGGGTACGCCCACACCTCTCTCTGTCTATATATATATATATATGCACATATGTGCATCATACATATATGCGCACACAGCCGGTCGCATACATGCAACTGTGCCGACATACATACGCATATATCAGTTGATTGACTCATTGTATTATCCCTACGTTAACTGACTGAATTGCGGCGATGGTTGATCCGCGATCTATCCATTGTCGAACTCGTCGAACTACAGCCGATCGGCATGCTGCTAATTAGATTCGCAGCGATGTCAGACCGATTCGTTACGGCCCTCGAGGGTTCCAGCTGGATGCTCGGATGAATGGATTTCATAAGTAATTAGTGGTCGAGAGGTATAGGGATCGATATAAAATTACGATGAAAGTCGTCGCGGTAGGCGATCCGGAGTTGAAGCCGGCTCATCATTCAATCGATAGTACTCTTCCGACGAAACCGGCCGGATCTTGAAGTCTATCAGGGTTCGACGCGCGCTCTGATTAGTCGCTGCCTAACGATGATTTACCGTGATGTATATATCTGACTCGCGTTGACGTCGCGCCAATATATCGACGACGCTAATTAGACTGACGGTGCTCGGAAATCGTTAGCAATACGGCCGGATACGTAAAATACATCAATCGTTCCGTTTGCCTATAATTGGATCCTCCCTTTGAATCAAGCTCCGAGCTTTCAGATTTTCTTCCACGATCTCGCCAGCAAACGGACAATTCCATCGTCAGGTCTTGGCACATAAGTATTTTCCACGCTGTTGGGTGTAGATGCAACCTCTAAGCTGTCTACGGAATAAAATTGTGGGATTTTTTCTCTAAATCGAAATCGAATATCCAAGTCTAATTATAAAATCCCACCTAAGGAGGGCGTCCAAAATTTCAATGACTATCTCAGGAGTCTAACCAAAAGAATATTTCCAATTTTCCAAAGACACTTTATTAGTGTCGTCGTCGAACGCTGTGACCAAAACTGACTGTCGACCGCGTGGCCCGAACGCAGCCGGGTCCCATGCGTCCTAATACAAAAAACTATCGGTCAGGCGACAAAACCCTATCGCCTACAAAATTGTGACACATTTTACGGTAAATACTGTTGCTTGTAGGTAACAAAGTTAGAAAACATTTATGGCGTGCTATTATTCTTGCTTAAAAGTACATCAACACAAAATAATTACATTCTATGTACTGCATAAAAGTGGAGAACTTTGTTTGTTTAAAATAAGAATAAAGAGACTGGAGTTACGATCAAAGTTGACATAATAGCTTCTGAGTTTAGAAAACAAATCTGGCCGCAGAATTCAGCATTTTAAAATGCACACAGTTAATGAATTACATGATAGGGTTCATTAGTTGAAAAATTATTTAATGTACTGCCACCCCATAATTCTCTTTTCCACCCCGCACCAATGGACAGTTTAGCCGAAAATCAGAATAAACGAAATCCACTGTTAGTGCAAACACGAGCTTACGGGTGCACTTTAATAAAAGATCAGCAAGAGTAATGTTGTACTGACGTTTCAAAGCGTGCGTTGGATAAGGAAGCTGTAAGAGTGGGCAGCCAGCAAAGGCAAGGTAATTAGCGCCGTCGAGTCATGGATTAATTTAACTGCTCCTTTAATGTTAGAGGCCAATGGTCGGGCAGCAGGGTAGGAGAAAAAAGAGTTTGCAACGGACGAGCTTGTTTCGGGGAAGGGCACAAAGTAAACGAGCCGCGACCCGACGAACGTGTTCACCCATACAAAGAGTTACGGCCACAGGAAAAGAAGGCGGCTTTCCCGTTGTTATGAGGCGGCTTCGCATGGAAAAAATTGTCTTTAATGTTCTTCCTTTTAAATACGCGACCATATACTGCTGGCGACAGACCTCGCGCAAATGAAATAATAAAGATTCCTCGGGCGAGAATATTCATAAAGCTGATATTTACTGGTTTGGGTAAATCTTTAAAAGCGAGCTGTCTGTCGGTAATTTATGTTATCAGGCATCTCCGGAAGGGAAAAACAACAATTTATTCATTGTTAGTATAATTGATTACCTTATGTGATTATAGATTTCAACCAAGCGGTAAGAATTATTTTGTTTTTTGCATATACCTATGTATGTTAAGAAAAATATTTTTATTTGATTTTCGTCATGCTTTCCAACGGTGTGGTCATCGTTTTCAGCACTTTATTGTTTGTTTCTATATCTTACTTGACACTTATCGGATTATTGGATACGGTATAATTTTTAATGCTAACAAATATACAAGGACAATTGCTGGAACAGGACATTTATAGCGGTAAAAAATAATTAATGCAATATGTATGGGCAAGAAATTTATTCAATGAATACACCGAATAACTAAGATACCTTACGATTCACAAGTTTCTCAAGACCAGTACTTTTGCCTACAGTCATTGCGGCAGTGAAAAATCGTTACGTACCAAAAAAGTTTTTCCACAGTGCTGTCATAAACAACGCGCCAGGTAATGAATGGTCCAGTACGCTCGTGAAAATTTTAGTACCGCATCGTCTTAATTTACTCCTCTCATTTATTTTAACTTCGTTCACGTAAGACCGAAGGCGACACAAAAGAATCTGAAAACAAGTCCTTTGATCCAAAGTCTCGTCTGTTTCATTTGGGTCGCATGTTTTCGGAGCACGTAATTTATCACGGCACTGTGTACAATGTTGAATTTTCAGTCGTGTTGCAATCATCTACGAAATCTTCGTTCTTTTTCATATCCTCAGTGAATTCCTTCAATTTGTAGCAGATAACAAGATGCATTCTCCTTGTACACGTTTCGCTGTGCATACTATTTTACGTCACTCTTATGCTAAGGAAGGTCAACATAGAAAATAAATGCTTTCAATATTGCTTTGATCTTTAGAAATTGACATTGCGAATGACATTAAAATATTGTCGAATCAATCATCAATGTTAAAGTAAAATTGATTCGTAATCTTTTTCTTTCTTTACAGAGGCTTCCTTTTTTATATCGTTTATAGACGTTTTCATCGCACATATTTTCCTTCCACGAGTTTATTTATTTAAAAACTGAGTTTTCAAATAAACTCCTGATAGAATAATAATTTATATACATCCAAACCGATTGGTTTTCCAACCGTAATTTTAACTGAGATGATAAAAGGGACTAACATCTTTAATCGCGTGCGCGTGGTGCACAAGAAGAACAAAACTTGAACATCGTTAAGTATTGTATGAAAGACTCATGTTACGTATCGTAGAATCAAATCATTTCTCATATGTACAGTTACGAATAGAGGCCGTACTTTTCGTTAGAAACTCGTTGCAATGCTCTCCATTAACTTTAGTCCGCTCGCTTGTCCGGGACGCAGTGGTCAGTGCAGGAAACTGCGCAAACATCATTTTCACAGTAAATTGTGGCTCGTTAAAACGGGGAAATTAATACCACGACCGTTAAACTTCGTTTTCTTGACGTTCTACAGAAAGCATTTACGCCGCTGAGTGGATCTTATGGTCGGCATCGCATAGCACGCGAATTCTTCTTGATGTTGTACATGTGAGTTAACTTCAGGCCGTTACATTTTCCCATTGTCGTTACCCAGTTTTCTCTTAAGTTTATGGTTCTGAAGCTTCGCACAGAACGTCATATATCAATGTCGTCAATCATTCATGTACGCTTCCACGTCAAACTAAGTGTTCCCTACAAAGTGACGTAGAAATCACCTTGTTACACGCATACGATGATTAATAATAACTTATATGTATAACAGAAGTTCATATCAATTTCGGTGTTGAGCACAGAGAAGCATTTGCTGGAGGATTTCTCCATTGAATAAGCTACGAAATCTCATATTTTCCGTGCCCGTTTGAATCTGTTACGGTAGAAAGTATAAGTAAGCAGTCCGCTCGCTTTAATCTCGCAAACGAACGCCACCTCCCGCCTCCGAATGTGACGATGCACTTTTAATCGTGCACGCCGACTGCCTCTGAAAAAGTGGCACAAAACAGAGAGTTATGTGGGTCCCGGGATTGCTACGTAACCTACTTCGATTCCCCCGCTTAATGCACTTCCGAACGATACATTTTTTGCCGATTACCTTCTTTCCTGCGATTCTCCTACCAGCCCCCCATCCTTTTACCGCCCTCTGCTCTCCCTCTCTCTTACAGCCCCTCTTACACCCACGGTATGTAGTCGTAACGAAGATAAAATCCGCCCCGAACTTGAACCATTATAACTTTCGGCCAATAAACCTGCCATTTCCTGGGCCGCGCGTACGCGCGCTGAAAACCTCGAGGAAGTCCCACGATATTTACGTACCTGCATGTTAGAGGGACCCCTTTATATAAGTTCGGAGCAAGGCTGTTGAACGTTAAGGGTGGGTGTGGACATGGAGCGAAGACCATCTACTTCGTCGCGGAAAAACGTTCATCTTGGAGCTTCCGTAAACTTGTCAGTTGACTGATATGCTTAAGTGCACGGTTTTACGATCTTCTTTGATAATGGAACGCGTGTCAAAGGATCTTGGGCCAATTAAACGTATGTCAGACGCAGACCGTATTCGATGTTGGTGAACCAAAGCATGAAATAAGTACATAAATGAAAATGTTTCAGGAAAGATTCTTTCGTAGTCCCTCGCTTTTTGGGATACGTAAATAGATCAGTTTAATTTTCGACAATAGTCTTCGCAACGTCGACGTAATTCTTACGACAGGTGGTTATCAGCGACATGCACGATCGTGCAATTGATTTATCGATAAAACGATAAGGTTCCGAAACAGACGATGAAAGCGCAGACATGTGAAAAAGGAAAGAGTGGAACGATGAGTGTTAGGGAGGAGTGGCAACTTTGATAAAATCGCGTGACTGCATTCGCCTCGCAATCATTGTAGACCGAGAGTGAGAGAGGTTATTATCGGAAGAATCGGCGGACGCAATTTAAGGATTCTTTATGCGTGCACTTATTTAATTAAATTCCCCTACCGTGCACAGTATACCGTTGCAGGCTAATCAATATGTCCGATAACAGGGTAGCGTCAGAATGCGCGCACCAATCCAATCACCGATAGAGAGCGAGGCTCCGCCGTTGAAAATCGCGACGTGCTCTCGGTGAGCGCTCAGTTTGCCGAATGCTTTCAATAATTGAGTAACATGCAATAACGTACGCGCCTCGTTCGGCGCTGATATGTGCTGCTCGGCCTGTGCCGTGTTTCGAGCGCTGCAGACGGCGCAAGATCGTGTGTGTTAAGTAGGAAAAGCGGATGTCAGGCGATTTCCATATGTTTTGTCAACCAACAGTCGCTTTACGCGCGATATTAACTGAAAATTGCTGGTTGAGCACTGAAATCTAATATCGTTAGTTTTGGTTCCGAAAAATAATGCGAACTGAAAGCTCCTAATTTGGGATATTCTGGCAGGTTATGTTACTTTGTTGAGTTAGCTGTCATTCAAGGACGATTGAAAGGTTCGATACCTGGTTATATCATGTTTCCTCGCAACTAATTAAATATGACGTCAACCAAAGGTACACAAATTATGTGATGTCCAGGAAAAGATCAATTAACTTTGATCTATCAAATCTCACTGATAATTAGTGGCACGCACTGTCCTCGAGATAACGTGGTATTAAATATGTGAAACTGTGATAATCAAATTTGCCCCTCCAACTAGTGAGTGCCATATTCTCAGGGCTTTACAAAGCACATAAGATCGCGTCCGTTAAGTAGGGCAGGTAAGCACTTATCAAGCGACTTGGACTAGTTTCTCCAAATTAACACTTGATTTATACGACTCAAATTATACACCCGATACTTAAAAAGGTGCACTTAGCGTGCGGAAATCTTGCTTCATGCACTTTACTCGCGAAAATGCTTATCATCCATCTCTTCGAAGAAACAGACAAGTGTAGTACAAAAATATTAGTCCCGCTATACATATTCACCGGATTAATCACATTAACCGTAACATATATATGACATTTTGAAGGTTACTGTTTAAAGTGAAAAACATGTTAACAGTTAAGTGGCACTTATCGCTTAAAGTCACCTAAAAATTAGTGTCGCTAACTCGTGTAGCCAGCCTGTCAGAAGAGCGTCGCACGGAAAATGATGAAAAGCTGATAATCGAGTAAATTTTCCACCTGTCCGGCGGGAGAGAGTAGCGAAATTCTCATTTCCTTCTCTTTCAAGGCGGACCCTGTGCGCGGGGAATAGAGACACTCTGCGGCTTCTACGTGTTTGGACGTGCGTAGCGGTTGGAGTTAAGAGATCAGCCGATCACTCTGGAAGCCAAAGTTAGAATAGCCTTCTGAACTTTCTCGATCTCGTCTTCGCTCGGGATTATCCGACGTCCCGGGACGAAGTCTTGCGTCGGCGCGACAAGGATAGCATGCACGCCGTGAAAATGAGCAGGAAAGTAATTAACCCTTGGAAACGGCGCTACCGATTCCTTCCCCTGCTCCAAACTCGGCCGACGTTTGAGGAGGTAAATGCACTCATGCATATTCACCGATCCGAGCGTGTAATTTACACGCCGCGCGTACGACGTTCAATGGGGAATTTTCCGCTCACGTGTCAGGAGAGTCTTCCTTCCGATTTTTTTTTACTCCTATTTCTTTCTTCCGGTAATCCGACTGCCATGAATGAGTTGCGTGTTCTAAGACGAGACACGATAAGGTCATCTTATACATCGCAGCAATGTATGTATTATAAGTGTATAGTAAGTACAATATTTCCGCAGCTTAATTGATTATAATTGTCAGCGGCAGCAGTAAAATTCAGTTCATACCAGTACACGAAGAACTGTATATGCATGAAAAAAGTTTTGGTTTATGCATGTTAGAAACGTTTCGAAGATTAAGATTGTTATTCGTAGAATTATAATTTGAAAATACTTTGTGATGTATCGCGAAGTTACTGGACACATATTCACTCATATGTCTGATTCACGCAATACTATCTGACACATAGTCATCGATTATTCTCATCGTTAAAGATCGATATGCATTGCATTTTATTTCTGTCCTTCCCTCGGCATTTATGGGACAACACAGCGGAATAGAACAATACGCCTTCTATTTTACGATCGCGCCGCCATATTTCGGCCGAAGGTTTTTATCACAACGGCGGAAAGGAATTGACTTTTGCCTGGCGATTAAATCGGGGGAAAAATCGTTTTCCGAAAATCGACGACTTTTTAATTCAGTCCGCGCAGTCTCTAGCGCGTTTCATAACTCTCGACGAAACGCTAACGTACGGATTAGCTCGAAAATAATGAACACGATATGGCGTGTTACCGATGCCAATGACGGCCGGCATTTGAAGAGGCAAAACACACTCATGCATATTCACCGACCTTCGTGCGAATTTACACGCGGCGTGTCGGCGTTCGATAGGGAGCACAACGGCGTTGAGTGAGTGCCTATTGCCTCTGAACATCTTTTCCCCTATTTCAGGCTTACAGATCGATTTAAGCTCGGCGCGAAACGTTTTCTTCCAAAACGGAATTTTGCCGAAAAAAACGTTGCCTAACATGTCAAGTGTGGATTACGATGTTCGGTGACGCTCCAGTACCATTACTGTCGCTGACAAAGGCCATTCGTGCATTAGTCCGGTGCAACATTTTTCTTGGTTGGTTTACAATCGCTTGTCAATACCATGTTCCAAATGCGTCCGTTACTGGCATGACACTCCAACATATGTTGCGCTTGATAGAAGGGGTCGAAAAGTATAAAAAAAAATACGTAAAGTTGAATAAAGAATTCAGTTCAAGGTCGTTTACCGTGACGAAACAATCGATCAAAAGGTTTGATTTGCTTGGCCAACCGAGCATTTCTATGATACATTTAGCAATTGCTCCCAAAAAACACGTTAAACATTTTAAACCTGCCATATGTCATAACCCACTATAATATCAATGCTACGGATCGCGAATCTTCCATATCAGCTCAAACCATTCTTTAATATTCTAAAGAGTGTAGTAACACGTCGCACACGAGTCTTGAAGTAAAACATCCATATCAGTAGAAGTAGTCGAAATTTCGAAGACGTAAGTTGAAAAACGCGCATGATTCACAATTACACGATTCTCAGGACGACGTTGACGCGCGATACCGCGAGAATTAGGTGGGAAATAATGAAAGCGACATGCGACGTTACCGATGCCATCGTCGACGAAGAAGGGGTGATGGTTGGTAGAGGGGGGAGGGCATTTGAGGAAGCAAAGTGCGCTCATGCATATTCACCGATTCGAGCGTGTAATTTACACGCAACGCTGTACGATGTTGCATGTAGAATTTGGAGTTGGCACATGGGTTAGGCACTATCTGAAATACCCATCTAGCTTCCTTGAATGCTGAAAATGTATCACTCGCCCATTCTCGCGGGGAAAGGAGCAATTTTGGCGCACGGTGCACCTTTGCCCCGACCTGAATGTTCGTTTCACGATTTCCTGGACGTCGCTACGGAGAGTCAGCTGCCGGCGACTGCTTAAAAAATAATTAACCCGATGAAGTAATCGAGATTGTTTCGCCTACATTTCGCGGTGCGCGCAAGGGAAAATATACTCATGCATATTCAATTATCTCAATGCGACGTTTGCATATGAAAAATGCATACGGAATGAGAGATAAAAATTCGACTGAGCAAGGATAATTTTTCGCTTCGAAGTAAATACGTTTTCTCTTGACACTGTGTTGTATGTATTGCGTTTACCCGCATGCGACGATTTGATACAAGTAACAGAAAACGTTGTATCTGGAAACAGGTTGCTGCCAAACTGAATCTATTTTCTATTACTGGTTCATACGTTGCCTAAGCTTCATACAACTCTGTCTTTAAGGAAATCTCAGGACGCGTGGTAAAAATGAGGAGTAAATTAATTAACTTCGCCGATGTTGGAGTGCAGATTTCTGAGCTGGCAGTTATTCGAGGAGACAAAACGTATTCATGCATATTCACCAAAATAAGCATGCAATTTGCGCAGAATCTGCACGATGGGCCGCAGCCTGCGTAAACTCTCGATTATGGTGGCCATCATCGGGCTTATTTGTTGAAGGTCTGTCAATAGTTACAGGGAACAAACAAAACATTGAGATCCATCAATCGCAGTAAGTAGCATGAATGCGGTTGTATTAAAAGCATCTTAAATTTAATCGTAAATTATTACGATTGCTTAAGATCAATCATTTTAATTATTTTCAACAAGACCATTATCGTACAAATGGGATATAATCAAATGAAAATATAATTGATCTGCAGCATGTCATCAAATTACAGATTTAATCAAATGATGATACGCCAGTATCGCATATTCCTGAATTATGTTTGCAACTGACCACCGCGTACATTGACTCCATCGGAGCACATGATTAGTCTGAGTATTCCAAACGTTTTTATGCAATTATTCTCACATTGTTCGATGTGAAAAACAATGCTAAGTTGCTTCCCTCGCTTAACCTTACGATGTAACTTACCGTTATGCTTACATTACAATAATCTGGGATGGACTTGGGGAAAATCTGGAGATACTTAAGGTCTCTGACAAACTCATATTTTTCTTACAATTCTCCTTAGACCCTCAGCTGGCTCTACTTAGCAGTAAAATAACGAACGCACGCGTGCCGCGACCTTCTCAAACCTGCAATTCAGAAAAACCTGACGTTCGCTTATCGCAGGCAATAAGAATCCAGCATTCATCGTTTATCGGCCCACTATCGACAACGTAGTCCAAAACACACTCGAATACCGCAATAGCACACGAACGATACCAAACACAGTCGTCCGCATGGGAACGTTTTCGTTCTTACGAAAATGACCTCACGTTTGCATTCCTCGACTGTCGAGGAAACGAGTATATCGAGCGATAAAACGCTCGATCGTCGTCCGGTATGTCGTCCACTTTGCGCAGGACCAGTCGACTGCACCATTGTCATCCGTGGAATGAGCGGAGGGAACTGGGCGCAGATTATCTCACGTTGCACTTCAATCTCCCCGATGATCCGCTCAACCCCCTCCATTCTTCAGCTTCCCATCCCCCTCGAGCGGGTGGCACCTCGTTGTCGCAGGCAAGATCGAATCGAAACAGCGTTCGTCCATCTGTGGTAGCACTTAACTTTCCGTTCCCTTTCGAGCCCGTCCCGTTTTACCGCCACACGACACTATAAGTACGTTGGACACTCCGGCTAGAATATCATCTGGATAAGTAGAACGATCGGAAGCAGCGTTCCAGCCATTCTGTCGCCACTCCCGTGTTGCATTGCTGCTGGGTGTTCTTCTGAAACAAATGTACTTGGTTAACGCGATTGCGCAGATTACGATTATTGCGCATCAGCGACCGATTCTTCGATGCCCTTTGTCGGACCGTGTTGCAATGTGGCAGAATATGTAGGTGCTTTGAATAAAGGTGTTTGGTTAGTAAGATTGTATGTTGATGATGCGTAAGTATTTATAAAGAGTTTGAGCAAGTGTGGAGATATTATATAATAAGGCTGACAATGTTCAACGTATTTACGTCGGACTGGATTGAGTAGCGTAGGTATGTTAGGTAAATAATGTGTGAGTTTGATTACGTGATGGATTAAATTATTTGTACATTATTGGTTGCGCGAATAAATGTTCGAAAGATATATCGTATTTATGAGGATGTCAGTGCGTACTCGTTATTGAAACAAAATGCTAATAAGCCCGGAAGATGTTTTTGCGCAACTCTGTTCAGAACTTTAGACGTTGAAAAAAGAAGATTGCGAAACGAGCGTTTTCATGCTTATGACCGTTGAAAATTTCTTCACTCTCAAAGTGTACGGAGTGCGCTATTAACGTTTGACTACCTACTTTACAACTACTTTATACGTCCAAACTTCGAATCCACCGTACTTAGCCGGGCTTTATCTACGGAACATCGTTGAAAATTCAACGTATGTCAAAGAACATCGTACTTAAAATTTACACCGTGTGCTACCATATTCGCATTGACGGGTCAGGACTGGAAACGAGATTCGGCAAATCCGAATTCAGTCGCAGGATTAGGTAGACCGATTCCTGCGAGAGTACTGAGATTACGGTCAACCGAAAACGGACACGCTTTTGAATGTTAAGGGATTCGGTGAACTAAGTTGCTTATTGATCAGCGCGCTTCCTTTGAATCGTAGTTCAGAGCATGTTAACGGCTGCGGTTTGGTCCAGGACACATCCTAACAAAATGCACGATAACTACATTGCTAGTATGTAAATATGCACCTCAATGAATGAAATCCACAAAAAAAAAGATTTTTCGCATAGCTGCTCTGGTCAGAATTTGGACATTATGACAGGCTGGAACGTCGAGTTTGATGCGCAAACTAATTGAATGAATCCTGGTTATTTTTGCATTGTACGAAATTAAATGTGAATAATTTGTTCACGAAAATACCTTGCAAACGGTGGATCGAGAACCGCGATTCAAAATACTTATATAATTGTTTGCCCTATCACGAATTTGTTACCTCTACACGGCACAGATCGAAATAAAACACTCTTACGCTATCGTATGTGTACAGATCTATTTTGGAGCCACTGTTTCGCTGATTGCATGCTACCGTGGACTGCGTTTCAATTTCCAGCTTAAATCCGATTCGCGTATTTTGAAAATTTGATCTTTACGTTCATTTATCCCGCGCTATATCGCAGATATCTGACCCAGCAAATACGTCACACCTACTCAACCTACGTAAATGTCCTGTACGCGTGGAACACACGGTCACTAAATTATCTATAAAATGAAAGCGCCGTTTAATGAAACTTAAAATACACGAAAAAAAATAAAGAAAAATTGCCAACCTATTTCAGTAGGTAAGGAAGTCATTAATTGATCTTTGCTGCTGTTACCATTGACTATGTGAACGTGCACGCTGTACGCCGACATGTGCTTTGGCGCGCATGTGTAAACTCCCGAATCTTCCTGGACAGCCCTCTGGATGAGTAAATAACTCGATGTCACCGGTCCCTTCTCCGTGACCAAGCTAATGCCACCTCTCGGCGAGTCGAAGTTAATCACCTGCGAAAGAAGGGGGAGGCAGAAAGCATGCCGCATTATCAGCCTGTGACGTGACTAGCTACGAATAAAGGTACTTTGCGGCCAAGTAGGCGGTTGGAAGGGGAGAGGGGGAGAGTGAGGGTTGGAAACGAGGAGAGGGGTGCCTCGCGGCCCTTTTCTATCCCATTCGGCCTCCTCTTCATCCGAGTCGCGCATTCTATCGCTCTCTTACCACGCAAAGTGGTAGAAAGCGTCGCAAGAGGCAAGTCGCGCTAAAATACGATTTAAGACCGACCCTCACGAGCAGCCAACTAGCGCCGGCTACGTAACAAAATTTATTCCCATACTTCCCGTGTCCGTCCTTCGTCGTTTTTCTGCCTTTCTCCTGCCGAGGGATTAGCCCTTTGCACCGCATTTGTTACAGAACGAGCCGAAGGGCTTCCTTTGTACGTGTTCCAATTCGAGCGCAAACGTTCTCATTCTCGTGGAATGTTGATCGTCGCCAATGTGTACGTGTGTGTGTTGGTTGCTGATAATGGATGATTAATGCGCGTAGTGCACTTGCGTGGTTCGTTTGTCGAACTGATGTTCGATGTTGTCGACCGATTATAAAGGGCAAACGAATGACCGGCAGGTGGGGTGCATTTTTTTTGAGGGCTGTTAACTAATGTTTCGGCGTACTTCCGGACGTGACGTGCTCGATGATACCGATAACGAGAGCTGGATAAATATTGACGATGTCATCGATAGAAGCGGCGTTTGAACGTTAGTTTCGACCATACACTCATGAATGTCTTTACCATAAAGCATGATGCTTTGTAAATTCAGTATTTTGACGGGACAGTCAGTTACGATATTTATGCTTTAAACGTTGATCACATTGACAGTAACTGATTGTCCCGTCTTAATGGACTGAAGTAAAGAATGTGTTAAACTTGGAATAATGTACAGATATGTAGTATAAAAATGTAATCAACATCTTTCTGACAGCGAAATATTTTGAAACATCGGTATCGTCAACAGAAATATTGGCAAATTTTCCGATGGCAATGTAAATTTCAAACTGATTATGACTAACGTAACGACAGTATGTTGACAGATTCATGATATTAAATGTTGCGGCAATGCACGTGATACTTCGTTAAAAACGCAATATATTTTCCCGTGTGAAAAGAATTGATGGCACATTCACTTCAACTATTACCTTTAACGCTAATATATAGCGTACATAACATTTGCTGATTAATAGGGATTAAAGATGTATAAGAATGAGACATGTTATGGTATATTAATAATTTGAGTAATTTACATGCAGGGATACAATTAACAAGTCACTTTACTCATTCCATCCTACGCTATTACTGTTATGAATCAAAGGATTGGCACAAATTCATTACTATTCTATAAAAATCTCATTATATTCGAGAACAATTAACATCTAATTTCTTCCTGTTGTACAATATAAAATTAGTCTACATCGTTCAACTACCTGACTTTCAACATTCAAATTTCTGTGTCACAATTGCAGATAGCAACGTTGCTCGTGTCGAACAAGTCTAACAAGAAATACGTAAGATGATATCACACGTATCCATTATAACTGTCCACGCTATAACCGTAACGACCAACATAAAAGCGAACAAATCAAAATCTCCGCGCGCATACTAACACAAAAGCGCACGAGACGCTTCGTATGCTCCTATTACGTCATAAACGCTTCAACGCTAAACCCGGTGGTGTAAAAAAGTTTGCCCAGACACATTCTGACTAGCATTCTTGCCCGTTGACGCGAATACAGCCGCGTGACAAAGGTCGTTGCGAGCGCGGTGCGCAACTAACGCATTAACGACGATTGTCAAGTGTCACGTCGTAACCCCCACTAGCGGCCGTTACAATGTAACGACAACGAACGCGTTACAATTTCGCGCTTTCCCCTTTAACGATCGTGACCCACCAACCCCGCGAGAAATGTTTCTGTTTGCGCGAATGACGATGTCGTAGGGCAGGGTTATCAACTTCAAACGCAGCAAAGGTCAATCAATTTCAATGAACATTAGACCTGTTTAACGTCAGCGTGTGAACGGGCATTTGAAACAAAGACAGACTTCGACAAACATTCTTTAGTCGCTGAACTTTACACTTGATTGGTATATTATGCAATGCTAGCGGCCATATTAAGATGGTAAGCTACTCGTATAAGGTCAATTACGTGCGTTGGAAGCAAAGTCTGATTCTTTCCTTTTAATCTTTGGGACTTTCTCCATAAAACAGGTTACAAATGATACTGACTATAGGCGATTTCAGACCCCATCCTCGATCTTTCGAAAATCCGAATTATCCCCCAAATCCGTCTTTGCACGTGTCATGCATGACTAAGCTTCCGAAGTGGGTACACGTTGCGAGTCATAAAACAGTCAAAATTGAGACACTTTTTTGGGTCGCAAGTGCATACTTCCTCTTAAACTCGTTACATTTAAAGTTCATTCCATTTTTGTTAGAACTTGTCCATCTACTAATAAAAGTTAACCTCCAAAGGACCTAATTGTAACTCTTCATTTGTGACACTTACACGCATGCAGTCACTTACAAGTTGTAACAATTAACGATTGTATATCAAACATCACACCATCATAATATTGCAAAATAATGTCAACATATATCAGTTATGCTAAGTAAACAAATTCAATTTAATGGCCCACACAACTACGGGAGATCGAATTGTAGGAACGATTAAACAGAAATATGAAGAACATGAATTTTCCGAAACAAATCAAAGCTGCAAGTCAGTTTGCGATCAGTATTGCTCAATGCAACTACGCGCGCACGCTTCGATATCACTCTACGAAATACTCTATGAAATTCAAACGATGCTAGCAAATGTGCCAGCAAATGTGCAGCGCCTTTACGACGCTGTATATGGAAGCTGCGGTAAGTAGAACGATTTTCGATGAGGGAGAGAATGGCGTCAGCGAGTGTCCTTGTTCCGCTATCGGTTTTGGTACCTACTCGCTTACCTGATGATTGTGGCTCCAGATTATCGCAGGCGGCGGCTCTGGAGCGTATCGCACCAGGCAGGTTAGGTTTATCGTGCTGGCCAAGTTGATGAAGAGATCCGGGCCACCCACAATCTCGGTGATCGGTTCTGTAACATCGATAGATTTACCTGATCAAGCTACGTCGATTTGGAATATTCGATCGTTAGGTATTGAAAATCCATTTAGGCTATTAGAAGAACTTATTTCATTTTTACTTCAAAATTATACTCTTGGCACTAACGATGGTGTTTTAAGCACTTTTATTGGTTTGTAATTGTATTTTACAGGGCAACCCAGTTAAATTGTACTTTCTAAACAAAACCTTTTGCTCAAGTTTTATTTTTCTTGAGATTTGAAAGCAAACATTTTTTAAGTAGACACACATGTTTTCGTAATCGCGATGTGTTAGCTGAATTCGGGATATATAGCTAAAAATCGGCATTATCTTGAGATTGTTGCGTTTGGGGAGAGAATATTGGAAAAGTGGATATGTTTAACGTTAAGTTCAATAATTTCCATGTTACCGCTCTTACATTGTAAACTGTATTGGTCGATTTTGTGTATATGTGAAACACCGAGGGAAGCTTTCTCCACGGAAATGCGAAGGTAGCATTACTGAGGACGCGGCGTTACAATTTTTACTGTTGTGTGGCAGTTTGACTCCTGCATTCTATGCCATTCTCACAAATGCTTAATTCCGTTTGAAATAGTCATCTCGTTCAAATAAAGAACAACATGGTTAAATGTAATATCCTACAAACCTTAAGATAAAGCAACTATCAAGCGCCATGCCAAATACAGAGACGCCATTCGTTTTATAAATACCCAAGTCATTATTGCTCGTTTATGGAAACTTTATTTGTAAAGGTCGAGGATTATTTAACACATTGCATACATCATATATGTTACAAGTATTGTATGACAGTGGCTAACAATGACCATCCGTTCTGTGTGGACCTGGAACGGAGTGCAAACAATTCTTACTTGTGAAAGACGAATACGTTTCGAGTCTGCACAGGCTCTGTGCCCATAAAGCGTCACGTCAAAGCACGTACGCTTTGATTCTCTTCGCGAAGCGAAAAGAAAAAAGAGAAACGCGTGCGCCTAGAGTATTGAAGATGATGAGACGCGCACACTTTCTCTTGCATTGCCGTTCCCTTTTGTGTATTTACGAGTGTCTCCCGTCCGCTTCTTCCGCAGCAATGCGCAGTGGAACGACAATGCTTCAACATTTTCTTTTTTTGTTTTAATTTTCTTTTTTTGATCGGACAGAAGTCGGCACTAGAAAGAAATCAAGCTACGGCCTGCGATGACATCCGCATGCTGAATCTTGCGACCGACATTGCCGTGAGTTAAGTGTCATGGCAAATTTCACTGTCCAATTCAAATGTCGACAATAGAGCTTTGTATGCTAACGTTCCATGTTTTTCATTTTCACTGCTCGAAAAAGACCGTGGCAAGTGTTTGACGTACAAGTGTGTAAAGTAAGTCTTTTTCGATAGATATTCTGCGTTTTTTACAATAGCGTCGTCATCATTAACTGTATCCTAGATACCTCTTTCAATGAAGCAAACTATTGCCCAGCAATCGTGAGGCGCATGCTACTTGCGAAATATTAGGCACTCCCAAACAACCTATTACTTTCATATAATCGAACTATGATTGCTCCTTTTACGTATCTGATGCAAGAAGGTGTGAAACAAATAATTTATTTCAGTGGTTCAAATGACAACCATTAATCAATTTACACTGTACCAATTACACATGACTGACGAAATATTGTTTCTTTCACTAGCGTGAATGTATTTAGAAAGTTTTGGGGTAGACCATGTTATTTTATATAATTGATTACCACCACGCCGCTGGTCGAATAAAGTTACTTGTAATGCATAAATATTAAAAGATTCTATACATGTGCGACTTATGTGTCTATATGATAGTACTTCTGTTATGATATGCAACGCACATGTCCGTACGTGTAAGCACGTGATATATAGGATTTAACATAGATTGGGGTGTAGACATATCAATTACAGACTAATCAATATCATCCCTAACCGCAAATTGTTATCGCATTCTATACACGTGGCGTACCTATTTGAGACAAATGGCTTGATTAACTCAATTGTATTTAATATCAAAAAATATGGTTATGACGAAATTCGCTTATTTTGAGATGAATATCATCTGACGGTAGAAATAATAGTTATACCACATTGTTAAAATTCAGTAACAATGAGAAATAAATCACTTTGAAATAGTGACGTAACGCTGCATTGATTTACTAAAATAGTGCGTGTAAAATAACAGATTGAAAAGGTTTCACACTACAAGTTTAATTTGATTTGGTAGCAAAACATACCTTCCATGCATTATATTTCATGCGTTATGTGTTGTTTAGTATGTTATTTGACATTTATATGTTGGTTTAATTTTGTTCCACGCGAAATTTTCGTTATTTAGTAACAGTATCGGGAGCCAGAACATTACATTTATATTTCATCTATGTTTTTAAGTGTATTGTTTTACAATTTCCAATCTCTAACAAAGAAACTGATGTCACCTGGCTCTTTTACATACATAAATTAATGTCATCGGCTTATACCCCCCACCTATGCAATATTTGTAATGAATGAAAAGGAATAGAATAGGGCGCTACTCATTTTGATTGTTTCGGCATATTATTCCGTCTTATGTATTTCAACTGTTTTACACAGAGCTCACAGAGTTAATCGGTAAACATTACTGGCACAGTAATAATTTAACAGAAATCTCGTAAACAAAGTACATGACGTGTTTCATAACAGAACGACTCTAACACGATCAAAGCACGTAACTCACTATGTACCTTTACATCTGTAACCCAGTAGCAAAGTAATCGTTTGCAGAAGAGTAAAAGCTAATCCATCAGACAGAGCAACAATTAATAAATTATCAACCAGCGTACAAAACCCTTTATACACCATTGCGCGTTCGCCACCGATGTCAGATTAAAATGTTGCGTCACGAAGATATACACAGTGTCCAGCGATGCGAGGTGCGCCATAACAAAGTGTCGCGAAGCATTATTATTCATCGAAAATACCGAGCGCGTCTCGTTGTTCCAGCTGAGATCCCTGTTGTCGGAGTATGGTCCCGGGCATCTCTGCCGGAAGTGCGCCTTCTACTTGCGGATATGTTACAGCCGGTCCGACGCTGGGATTCCACGAATTTCTCGCAATCCCATTGGCGGATCTCGATTGTCCGGCAACTCGTCCCAAGCCTCCGTTTGCTGACCGACCGCCGACTCCGCCACCGTCGTCAAGGCTGAGCGGCTTCTGGCAAGCAGAAAGATCTTCATTTCCTCCCCGGGAATATGTCCTTAAGCGACGGCATGCTCCTTCAGCGGCATATTGCTTCTCCGCCGAGCGCTTCCGGAGGAAAGCGCGCGAGGCGGTAGCTGTGGACACTGGCAAGGAGATAACTTTCGGCGAGTGTCTGTCCGTGTACGTGTGCGAGCGTCAAGCAGGAAGGGAAGGGTGTGAAGAGATAAATAGAGGTATCGAAGTAATAAGCGACAAAAAAAATCAGCACTAAACGTTAAGAGTTGCTGTACAGTGTGATGAAAGAGAAGATTGAAGAAAAGAAAAGTGTGAGTGGACAATATGTGAGAATGCGTATGGTGAGAAGGTTTTGAAATAGGATAAAAATAGGATTAAAGATAGAGATGGTGAGGAAGAATCCGAGGAAAGGCAGAATATTGAAAGGGTTGTATCTTAGAGCGTATGTATGAAGGAGACTTTGTGAGAGGAAATAAACGTGACGACGGTATGAAGAAGAAAGATAATAAGGAAGTGAGAGCGTGAACCGATTGCCAAGAATACATGAGGGGTCCTGGGAAAGAATCTAAACGAAAATGAAGGCTTGAATGATGAGGCACGCTAGAAATGTGAAGGAAGCCAGCGTATTGAGTGTGAAACGAGGGAAGAACAAAAAATGCGAAGAGAACGTATAGAGCAAGTAAAGACGAACTCCTGAAACTACGCAATGTGACACGGAATCCTGCGCTAGAGGAGAGAGGTTTTATGTGGAAGTGTTGAATCATGTGTGAGAGTGAACAGGATATACAACGAGACTTTGGGAAAACGAAAGAGACGGGGGTGAAGACCGACATGACGGGGAGCTCGATAAGTCTAAAGAACTAAGAGTATTGAGTGGGTAAAAAGGAAACCCACAACGAACGCATGAGGATGAAGACGTATACGATCAGGCACACTACAAAAGTGAAGGAATTGGAGTATGAAGTGCAAACTCGGAAACATACATATCTGGGGGCCGTATAGAATAGTTAAGATGGAAATCCTGAACGTACGCAATGTGACAGAAAGTGTAAAAGAATCCTCGATTAAGGAGAGGTTTTACGCAAAAGTGTTGAACGAATCATCTGTGAGCATCAAAAGGACATACATCGAGACTTTCGGGAAAGGAAAGAAACGAAGATGAAGACCCACATGACGAGGAACGCTAGAAATGTGAAGGAAGCCAGAGTGTTGAGTGCGAAAAGAGGCGGGGGATATATATAGAAGACGTATAAAACGAATAAGGCGGGATGTCTGAAGCGAGCCAGAGCGGAGCGAGCGAGAAAGTGAGAGAATAGTTCGCTATGGCAGACATTTTACGAGATCCTCGCAGTGCTTCGGACTCGTCCGCTCCTCATAACCGGCAGTACACGTCAAGGGGGACGATCAATTATTCGGAAAGTTCGCCCGACTTCGCGACGAAGTCGTCCGGCTGCGCCAGGTTGGAACTGACCGATCGATCTCCATCCTCGGTTAAGGATCGCTGCTCTGCCTTATTCGGCCGATACGAGCCGGCTCTCGGGGACATAAATCGAGCGAAACCGAGCAGTTCGACCGCGAGCTACCCTCGCAATTGAATCACCCTGGCCTAACGGCGACTCGCGGTAAAAAGGACCGGGCGAGAAGGCTAAATTGACCGTCAGCGAGTGCGCGCGCGCGTCCGCGTCTGCGCAAAAGATCTTCCGGCGAGGAATGGTCTCCGGCAGTGACGGTGAGTGGTGGAGATCGTGAGATCGAGACCAGGTGAAAATTACTCGCCCGCCGTTTCGCACCCCCGCACACTCTCCATCCGCAATGAGAGATCGTGCCATTCTTCGCGTGCGCCGTCATTTGGGGGCAGGCTGGGGAAGGGGGGACGGGGAGGTAGAATAAAAACGACGTGATACAGATTTGTTCCCCATTCGCAGGGTTTCGTCCAATTGGCCAGCGTAGCGTCTGCCTTTGTAGGAAGTTTAGTGATACGGCTGAGATTGTTGCCGCATGTGTAGATTGGCTTATGGAGTTCTGAGGAATGAGGACTTGTTTTTCAATTCGTGGAGGAAGTGGTGTTGTTATAGGGGTTGGTAGGTAGAAGAATGGACGGCTTTCGGCTAACATTTTGCTATGAGAATGATGAATCGTTCTTCGACAAGATTTCAAGAATGAAAAATGTTCATATCTGCATTGCACAGGCACATACCCGAATCCATAATGAATGTAGGAAAATATTTATTTACTTATATTCAAGCTATACTTGCACAGTTCTGAATTTTAGTAAATCACATATATGGTTGCCCTACGTAATAATTCAATTTATTGCATAGAATCACAAATCTGAAGGTTAGATACCATCAATAATGTATAATATATTCATGGTACATTCATGACTTTAATTTGGTATTTTAAGTGAGGTACATAACAATGTAACAGCGACAATGTTTGTTGTCTAACAATAGCACGTCAATGCATCTATACGAATGAATACGGAAACGTCGAAAGTCCTTGAAAACGTACATTCAACAAGGGATATGTGTAAGTAGTTGGTAGCTGAGCTTAGCAGAGCTGAAGAAAACTGCTGAATTGTCATCGTTTCCTGACTCTCGCGGGTAGCATAAACCAAACTTACAGTTCTTTCTTATTTCGGCTGTTAGGATGTTACTGGCAATGTCAAAGCAACATCATGTATGCTAACCGTAATCCGATATCACATTTGTATTAATGCCGAAAACTAATAGATTCCATAATCTATGGAACTGTACTAAATTAATTGTTACTCTCAAACGTATAAGGTACATCCTAATCGTCGAAACCAATATCTCGATATTTTGATAGATAAACGATAAAATGATACAATTACGTACTTGCCGTGTTGTACACGAAGTAATATGGCTCGTGAATTATTATCACAGAGAGAAATTAATAGCATTGCCGTGGAATTGGTATGGCTTGCATTGTAGAAAATAATAGCTTATAATATAGATAATTAAATGGAAGCCCTTTCATGGTTGAGAAATTGACACTTTTATATTGCTTTTCCTCTACATGTTTCGATACAGCTTGTGTATCCTCATCAGGAGTGCAGTGTGTGTCAAAGTGTGTGTGTATTGAAGTATGTGATGATTGTGTGGATGTGTGTGTTTTCACGCCGCTTATATTGTATGTTCCATCTTGCTTTTGGGTAGATCTTCTCCCGTGAGTGTCTTTCTCTGGTGTTGATGAGATGACGACTTCGTTCGATGACATCTCATCAACACCAGAGAAAGACACATAAAAAAGGTTGAGCAACAAACAATAGCTTATAATGAATTTACCTACCGACAGTACTAGATATCTATACAAGTATTTGTTTAGTAGAAGTACGTAGATTAACTAATATCTGCATACATGTAGTATTAATTCTAATAATACCACAACGTACACAATTACGATTTTGAGTCAAATCAGAAAGGAAAGATAAGTTATAGTACATATATTATTACATATGTTATGTTATTAAATTTGTTGAAGAACAAAGTTTGTATGGTTTTATAGATTCAGTATACCTGTCACACTATAAAATCCATACAGTAAGAGAGTATTTCTTTTCATTTTCAATAATTTTTACCGGGATATTGTTTTGCTTAACAGTAAAATGACCAATTTGAGATCTTTATCTTACGGCTTTCACAGTGATCATTCAAAGATGTGCAAATTTTCGTCCTGGGAATTTGCACAATCATTAAAACGCGTCTATCGGAATTCTATTGATAACTTCGCCCTAATTTGCAGCGCCTTAGGTAATTTTCACTGGCAATTAGTGTCAATCGAGCTTTATGGAAACGTCTTTAAATGTAACCTACGTCAATGTACGAAAGGTTGAGATTACACTAAAGCTCATATTATTGTTGCACCTTCAAGGCTCCTTTTTCAATACATACTTAAAAGAAAACAAGAATGTTTGTAATTCAAGTATATTATTGAGTGTAAATGCAAACTTTCATATTGTACTTTAGAATAACGTATTTTAAGCGTTTCCACTTCGATTACTTTATTCTTTAATGTTGAAGCGTTCCGCCTTGACAGTTTAATTACTACGTGTCTGGAAGCGACGATAATGTCATAATAAAATACATCATAATCTCTGTCTGGAACGTGAAAGCGATGTAGTCTTTGCTGACATTTTTTTTTGTCATCTTCTTCTTCTTCTATTTTTGGTTTTACGTCGCATCGACTGCTGGGTCATTAGCGACGGTGGGACTGGATTACAGTAGATGGTACATTTTTGATTCCTTGAGGAAGTTTAGCGTAGGTATTTCTTAGGTGATCCTGGTTAGTTAGTGCTGTGTTTGGGTTTAGATCGTATTTCTGTCTCTGGGTATTAAGGTTCCTACACTCGTCCAGAATGTGATCGGTAGTTAGCGTGTCATTTTGGCATAGGTTGCACAGTTT
This sequence comes from Anoplius nigerrimus, assembly GCA_914767735.1. Taxonomy (NCBI): domain Eukaryota; kingdom Metazoa; phylum Arthropoda; class Insecta; order Hymenoptera; family Pompilidae; genus Anoplius; species Anoplius nigerrimus. The sequence goes on along the minus strand of OU612085.1, from coordinate 16,806,344 downwards.
TTTTTGTCATCGACTCCATAAATCCAAGTAAAATGTGGAATATTTTTTGTTCTCTCTGAAGACTGTCTTGTGAAACTTGCATTGTAGTATACATACGAATTTTTCAACGATAGGTATATAAAACAGTATGCGTCATTTTATGTCTTGAAACTGAACAATCGCAAATATTAGCGATTAATGGTGCTACTTTGACTAAAATACATCTAATTTACTATACACAATTTAACACTTTTGTGACCTAAGCAAAGTTTTACTCCTTTGTTTCTCATATACACATGTCTACTCTTCATAGTTCTCAGGTTTTCCGTGTAAGCATTTTCGAACATTATCAATCTCAACAGTTACATGAATATCTTGTTACTTATATTCATTCCAGTAAACAGTCCATGACGCACAAAAAGTATTGGATTACATTCATTCTTCTAGTACTCTATCTCTTGTCGAACAAACTTTTCCTTCACATTCATCGTTACCTTTCGTAACATGTGCTTTTTTTCAAACATTCCCATTTCTCAGCTCCTTCACATCAGTACGTTCTGATGCAGCAATCTCTATAAATTTCGAAAAACTACTCTCGCCTAAATTCATCGCCAAAATGAATCCGTGAACCACAAAAAAGGGTTGAGTTATATTCGTCCTTTCAATAGCATCCGCCCGTTAGCCGAGAGGTTCGCCGGACAGATTGGAGTCAGCCCGACGGTAGGAGGGTATCTATTTTTCATCTGCGGGGCCTGCGCGATTTGAACGCAGGCCGCAAATGTCGAGGTCATCCAGGGTATTAACCTGACGGACGTTACCTGGAACGTTATATCGGTACGGTAAGTTACATCGGCAGGGCAAGTGTGCAACTGCCGTATGCATTACTGCCGTTGTGAGCGGAGTGCTCAGGGCTAACGGTTACGGTATCACGAGCTATGGGGCCCATATGTTACGCGCCATATCATCAGGGACGAGACGTCGGCATCGGACGCTCGGCATCCCGGCATCCCGGGCCATACTTGTCAGCGGGATGGGCATTCCTTTGCCGATAATAATCTTCCGTCCGCGCCATTGCCCGATAGAAATTGATTGCGTTCGAATACGTCGATCGGCGCCGAGACGCGCATGCCTGACCGACGCTCGCTCGTCGGCATCCGTACCTATGTTTGCGCCTAGATTGATGCCTCTCGTTGTGTTTATATGCCGCTGTTTGTATATTTGTCCACGCCTGTCGCCCAATGTGCCCTACATGCGTACGCGACGCGCCTCTACATGAATATGTAACTCACGCACACTGGCAGAACTACGTCAGGTATGTATATACGCTTATTGTATACGCCCCGGGTACCGGCTACGTGTGCGTACGTATATCGAAGTATGAACATTTTCGACGGTCAATGACTCCCAATCTACACGGCTTCCACCCCTAGCCGCCGTACGAGATGATAAGAGACTGTATCCAAATGCCATTGAGGCGATAGGCGATCTATATACACGGCTTAATAAATAGCCATCATGGCGATAAGCGATCGCATTGCCCTGGATGAAGCCGAGAGACTGGCATTGTCTCCTTTTTTATAGGACCGGCAGGTAATGGCAGAGTGTTATCGCTTGATTCGTCTCGATCCGTGACCGTTCAACGTCGTATCTGAAATAGTTTAATCTAACAGAGGTGTAGTTTTCTATTTACGATCGTCTCGGAAACAGAGTGTCACGGGAGGACACATAGTGCGAGATAGCGCGGAGAAGACGGACGTCATAGGATGAACAATGGGCGGCAATGAACGAAAGAGCGGAAGAGAGAGAGAGAGGATACGGAAAGTACAAGACTTTACATTAACCGTAGTCGCCAATAGCGTCGCGTAATCAAAGCAGCGTAGAGGCAATGGCACTTTTTAAGACGTCTTAAAACTTTAAATTAGAAGCCTCTCAAGCAATCCTATAGGGAACATTTTTTAAAGAAGGCGTTCTAAAGACGTTATAAGCGATAGCATAAGATGCCTTCGGGCAATCTTTTGAATGTTTGAAATATGGTCTTGCGTAACCTGCTTACGAAAGACCTTTTTCCATTCTATGTTGTTAATCGCATGCTGGAAGACCGCCCGAAAAAATGAAGCTTCTTCAGGGTAAGCCTGTCCAAGTTCTTCGCGTATCTTTACCTTGAATTAAATTTTTCTGCGCGGTACAGAATGCGTAACTATAGTATCGTTTGTATTATAAAATATGGACGCCTTTGAATGTTGTTTTAGTAAGCATTTCTTACAAATATGTAATTATAATCACATATGTGCATGAAATATAATTTAAACCCGTTTTATTAGTTGTTCAGCAAATTCGGAATTAATGTTTCGATAAGCTGTCCGACTGCATGCGGATGGAGGAATACTGGTTGTTTGTGTATATTTGGTCATACAGCAGGAAGATTGTGAGTACGTTAATGCATAAAGTAAGCATAGTTTGCCTGCATCAATGTGACCATAATTGAAATGTGCCGCAGTTACTACTAGTCACGTACTCTTCGTTGCATTTACCATACGCCGTTGCAAGAGTCAGAGTAATTATTTGCGCATGCATTGTCCACTTGATTGAACAAAATTGTGCGTGTCCCTATCAGTTTATGCACGTTCGAATACATTCGGTATTTCGACAGAATAACGCATGATATTTTCGTCAATTAATATCTTGTAATGGATTTGAAAAGTTATAATATATGTCCATAAGCTGTTCGATTTAATGAATGAGTGCAGTCGCTGAATTACAACTCATATTACTTTTTCCGAGCAGCTCTGTTTTCATTGTTATCAAGTTCTTTTGAAATAAATGAAAATGTTTAATGGGAAATAATCATTTTTCATTTTCAATATCTATATTTTAATATATAACATATAAGATTTATAATGTGTGTCGAATATAATAATTACGGATAACATTATCAAACGGCTACTGTTATTACAGACAATCGCTGTCGACTTTGTCATATAAAATTACTTAAAAATAATACGCTTGTTATAATCAAACTTCGGCTATTGTAGGAGGAATGAATAGAAACAAGCAATCGACGAAATAAATGCATTCTTCAAATAAGTGTTGCTTTAAACACGTTGTCAATAAACAATGTAATTTTGGATAGACATGACTAAACTGAATACCATCGCATTAAATTGATTCTAATGATATGCTTTTTGTCATACTCTCCTTAATGTAGTCAGGTATTATGATGAAAGATTCCATTCTAGCAAACAGAATTAACGGCTGTGTTAACAATAGCAGACATGCACGACTACCGCAAAATGTAGTTCTTTTTGTAACCTTCTCAAGATATTTTCTGCTTCGGGTTTGAAACACGATTCGATGCCTCCGATAATTCTGATGTGTCTGTTGATTGATCAGTGTGAGACATTGCATGTATGCATCGCTGTACATACGTGCGTACAGGAACATAGGGGTGGAGAGGCTAGGAGAGACAGAACTGGATGGCTTCCGGTATAGGCAATGGGTACTAACGAGATCAAAATGTGTTCCTGAGCATGAACCTGGGATGCTCGTCTACGTTATGGTACTCCACCGTTGCAAATGGTTCTACCACGCCCATAAGGGAACTCCGGGGTTGAACTGCCGAACAAGAGCCGTTTACACAAAGGGTCATGGTAATGGTAAGATGCTTAGTTCGAATACGTATCGAGCATACCGTCTAAGTTTCGTAGTCTATGCCTCATACCCATTTGATGCCCACCCACTCTGCTCAAGCCGAATCACCTATGCGGCAAAGAAGAAAACTACTCGGATTATCATTCTCAGGTAACGCCTTCTCTCTTCGCTTGTGTCGTGGTGTGCAAACACTCGAAAATTGGCTGATAAGAATCGGTAATTTCCAAGAAACTGCTCAACTCGCTTTACTTCTCATTAATCAACACTTCTTCTTTTTCTGCTTCCACAAGAGAATTTCTTTCTTTACCATTCATTTAGTAATATTTTTGATTACGAGTATATCACTTTCAATATTATTTTTGGCTTATTTTTAACATTTGCAACATACATGATGTGTAATTTTATTGTTGATCGAATGGTGGTCCTCCAGTAATATCCTACTTGCAAAGGGTTTCTCAACGTATGCACCAAAAATGGTATCGTTGTTATTCTCTCACGCGAATTTACTAACTGACCCGATCTTCATTCGTCGAAAGCGACAGCTGGGCAGTTTTATTGTTGGCGATAAGACCATGAAATAACAGCACGATACAGGTCGCTAAAATCATCTGTAAGTCCGGCGTCCGCTTACAACGACGGTCGGCACATTACTTCCCGCAAATTCTCAATATGACATCCTTTATTTCAGTTAAACCGACTGGAAAGAGCTTGGCGTCCAGCCAAGATTGGAAATCATTCGGCGCCATATTGAGCTAACGAAACTTTATTTCAACTGGGCGCACGGTGCCGTTAATCCTGCTTTATTTTTCCAGGAAACGTCTATTCTTCCTGCCGCCTCTTTCTATCCGCCCTATCTCCTTCTCTTGTTCACTTTCGTTCATCGTCTCATCGAATGGCCGACCACCAATCGAATATGCGGTCAACGATGAGAGGATTAGCGGGGCCGGATTAAATAACGTTAACGCCATTGCCGCAGCTTTCATCTCACCCCACCCACTGCCGCAATTAGTTTCTTCGGATTTCTGGCTCATGACCACACTGTTCAGTAACTGCAGCTAGATTCGTATTCCGTCTCTTGGTAAGACTGTTAGAGAAGCAGAATTTTCATAATCTTAGTAATTAACTTATTCGTTGTTGTTCACTTGAGTTGATGCATTTTCAAGTAATAGAATGAGAGTATTTGAGTTTTATAGTTTAAGCTGTTACTAAACAATAACGGTAAGTTGTTTTATGATGCAAAGTGTAATTATTGTAACAAAACAAGGAATCAAAATTTTTACTTAATATTACTTATTGAAGATATTTTTATACATTTGCGGTTTATAGATCCTGTCTATTAAACGACATAAATACATGTAGCGAAAAGATTTGTTTGTCCAGAGAAATTGAAATAGAGACATTATTCAGCTATTAATACGGTTTAAGTAATGGTTGTATTGTCATTTCTTGGTAACGTGATGCAAAAGTCGTTTCCATTTATAAGAAATGCATTATATATAATCTTTGACGACTGTAGAAAGTCCAGAGAGTAGTTTTATGTTTAGTTCTCATTGCTTTGGTTGAAGAGTTGCATAATACCTACCCATTTCAAGTTTGACCGCAACGTCGATTTGTTGACGTTTAAAAGCATCAACGAACTCGATCTCTTCAAAGCTGCGAATGAGGACTTACAAAGTTCCCTATTGAATGTCAGTTAGAAGTGACTGCGACATTTCGAGACGTAAATCTATCTCGTCAGGAAGTCCAGAACTCATTTTGAAAGTTGGTTGCGTCCAATGTTCTTTCGAGAACGTTTCAAATTTCTTCATCCTTACGCCATTTGCAAACATCGATTACTCAATAGTCACGTCAAAACCAGATTCTCCCAAAGGTACATCTTTACAATTCACACGCACATTAACAGATCGCACTCCGTAACATCAAATAAAAAAGTGTCTGTCCTCATAACCATTGATAAAAGATAAATCAAGTCACTCCGCGAACAAATATTTGCACGATACACAAATGCTCATTCCCAACAAAGATACTAAATTCAATGCTAAAACCCATTATCCCTCAAAGGTTGCCGTCATTTATTTCTCTTTCTCATTACCCCTTTCATCTGCAGCGTACACGTTCTTTTCCGATCTTTTTCCTGCACCCGCTCTTTGTACTTCCTAACCAGTCTAAGCGAGGCTTACCGGTTGCAACGGCCGAGGATTAGGAGAATCGGATTAAGCAACGCATCGACGCTCTCCTCGTTTCAAAGGAATCGGTTCGCCATTATACGTGTAACCGTACACCCCCGATAGTCTTTTCATTAGCCGCTAAGAGCCTTTGCCGGCGGCCAGGATGGTAAGCGAGTCGGACGCTTAAAGAGTTCGCCATCGAGCGTCACGGAAGGTAGCGAAACTTTTTCGCCGCCTTGCGAGGCGATCAAATTAAAAACGTAACCTAACGTAATGGCGGGCTGAAGGGAGGGATGGGAGGGCGGACTAAATTTGAGTCGAGTCGCGCGCACCTTCTTACTTCTTGCGCCAGTTCCGATTCAATTTCGTCCGCCCGCGCTTTCCGCTCTACACTGAGTCAGGAAGTTTTAAGCCTGATATAGCGCAGATAAGATCGGAAATGGACGAAGGGGCGACAGCGGGGTATCACCTGCGAAGAGGCCGGGGCATATCAACGTCGGCAAAGTTTAATGACATTTGAGGTCGCCAAAATTGGTACGACTCCGTGATATTCTAGCGGCGGCACTTTCTCGGCTCCCGATTGTGCCTTGAATTGCATTAAGTTTGGATCGCGCTACGGAAGCGAGGAGAGGGAGTGTTGGAGTGCTCGGGGAAATTAGCGAAATATGTGCGGGGGTGGGGTCTTCGATATTCGATCGCAAGAGGCTCATTGGTAAATGTTTCCGTGATGTCGCGGCGGGTCTGAGCACAAATCGCAGAAATTAACTCTATAGTTTTGATTGTGCGTTTTTTGTGGTTTCTAATATGTACATGCATGAAAGTGGAAGCATAAATAAGTAGGTATTTCTTTCATCATGTTTCTTATTAATTTCGAAACTTTTCGGATCTACTATGGAAAGTTTGAAGTATTATATATAATACACCATCAACAAAGACACAGTGAAAAACGATACTACCAAATGTGGTAGAAATGTTTAGAAGTACAAACTCTTGAACGGTAACTGAAATTAAGATGTATAATCGGCCCTGAATCAATATTTACGCAATACATCACGACCCAGGGTGCCGTATTATCACAGGCATCGCGAGCTTTAGCCCGGAGCATAATCCTTGGAGAAGTAAACGATAACGTCAGCGCGCACTGATTCCCGCTTGATTATTATCGGCCGGGCGAGCAACGTTGACGTACGGATAAAATTACATATTCCTTCGGAGCGTTGAGGATATCGTGCCGCGCATTTTATTAGCACCATACACGGCACGCATGTCGTCGTCCTCGTCCTCGTGACGGATTAACGAGGTGCACCGTTGAAAACGCAAAAAGCTCTAATTTCAATGACTGCCGAGCATCCGGCAAGCTTCTCTGCCAAGATTTCATGCCGAGCCCATGCGCTCGCTGTAATTACAAAGCAGCTGGCCGAGGGGGTTGCTGGGAAAAGTAAGAACGAGGGGGCAAGGAAAGGTGGGTGTACCGGATCGGGTGTGATAACGATACTTGGAGCTAGCCGTTACCAGCGTGGCATTGTAATTACGGCTCCGTGCTTAAGTGCACGGTGCTATTTTCGCGCGAACAAAATACGGCGGTGCCCGGTTTTCGTGCCGGCCGACACAGCCTCGGCCTTCGATATACACGTTAGCCTCCCCGATCGGGGTCTTTGACGTTGTTACACGCTCTGTTTCAATGCACCGCCCGTAAGGTGGCATTTTGTATATGCGTCTTGCTTTAAGGCTATAAAGTGTCTTTATCCTACATGCACGCTAGATGTGGCCTGCGACCAATCCAAATGAGTCAAATGTACAATTAACTCCGAAACGTACAGATTTTGCGTCTGCTATGCTATTTTGAAAAACAAGTGTTCTTTTTTTTCGATAATTGATTTTGAACTACAAACGTACAAAACGTATATGCCTGCCTTCTGTTGTATTTCAACCCTTAGTGTTTTTTAAAAAATTAAATTTATTCTTATTGAAATTTTACACACAAAATCTTACACTAGGACTAAGTTTCGACTATTTTGGGAACAGTGTGAGTACGAAAGGGATCGATGATCCTGTTGCGCATTGCCTAGTGTTGATATGTAATGGACTGGGCTGTATTATGGTCACGTACGAGCAGCAGATAATGATTTGTCAACTTTAGAGATTGGGGACATTTCGAGGAATGTTCTTATATGCCGCCTGTTGTACGAATTATTTATTTAAGATTGCATTGCGGTCAGATATTGAGACAAATTCACGCAAGAAAGTCCTCTTTCAAAATCTCAGGGTTGTGGTGACGACAGGAGAAAGCTGATGGCTCAATTAGCACCAGGAAAAAAAACGAAAGCATGTTGTAAGAGTAGTTGAAAAACCAATCACGTGTAAATTCTAATAAACACCCGTCTGTGCTAATTGATTCATTGAACGCATCTAGTTCGCCTTCGATCCTTGACGCAGCCTCACACTTTATGGCCAGCTTTATAACCCGTAGCTTAACGTCAGGTGTTCTAGGTAGAAGGCTTCGTTATTTTAATACATTGAAAGCGATTCGTGTCGAGCAGCGAGGGTCGTTCGCGGCAGCGAATGCCTTCCGTACGTCGTTGACGTTTCAATTTATGCTCGGCACCGATCGCTTCTGCTTTCCGCCGAGCGGCGCTAGGAGCAATTGAGTTTCGAGGCGGTATCGCGGACATGCATTTTGCACGGTACAGGGGAAAAGAATTGAGAGCTGAGTACCTTCAGCTGGAAATTCGTTTCCCTTCGTCGCTAAAAGGCGCCGACGCTGGCAGCGTGAATCTTTAAAATAGTCTCCCTTCCGCGATCTCTCTGTCGCCGGTATCGATTTATTTCCTTCACTTCGAAGGGGATTTCAATTAACCTGTCACGGTCACGTGCTCTTTTTTACGCTACGCCCGTTGCCGTTCTTTTATAAAACCTTAATCCCGAATGCGGCATGGCCGTTGCGCTTCGTGTAAAGCTGAGAGACTCGCGTGTCACGTAATGTAAAATTCGAGTCCGACACTCTCTCAGGAATCGGTCTCGATTTATTCGCTCAAATACCTGCACGCGTTACTGTACCGTAATCATATAATTGAATCGTTAACAAATGCCGCAATGCGATGCTATTGTACTCAGATTGATTCACGTCAGCATGATCCTGAATACAGTTCAGCTTTTTAAGTTATTTTTTCCGTACCTCAATTTAATTAATGTATTGTAAGCGAGAGTAGGCATTTAACGCTACGGTATCGATATTATTCCATCCGCAGCGTTATTTTTACACACATTCATTTCTTTTGACATTCATAACATATGACTTTTTGTTTAATAATAAATAAGTAATTTCGTAAAATATCCCTAAATATACATATACCTATATTTATATTATTAACCTTAGTGCTAAATAATAATAGTCATTAAATATATTAATATCTATTTTTTAATAACCATTACTAATGCTAATGATATTTCGTAAGTTACATAATACGATAGTATATATAATACATCCCATTCCCATTCATTTTGCAATAGGCCGTATCAGATTCGAAATATGAAAATGAGATGCCTGGTTCTAACGGCGACTGAATTCTCCTTCCGTTGTCCAGCGGTCGGTCAATTTCCAGTCAAACGATGCCACCGTCGCGCCCGCTTAAAACAGACACGCGGATTACACGTTACAGCCAATCAAATCGCAGGGCGAATTCTCCCCGAACGACGGCGATCGTCCGTTACGGTAGTCTTCGTAAATCTCCGCCCGGAATTATCTCGATCCAGTTTCCGGTTTTCCCTCGAAACCGCCAACCCGTGTATTTCACTTCCTAATCCCACCGTATGATTTGCACAAGATTCCGCGAGAGACCGTGTGCACGGAGGATTTCTCCGCTTCTGTCTGCCGACATAGACCTGCCGTTACGAGTTCACCGCACAACTGGCTACACTACACACGTACACCTAGAGGAACGGTGCGGAACACTGGGCGGTTCCAAAACTCTGACAAATTGAATATAGTGTACCGTCGCGTAGCTCGCGACTTCCCGCAGTCCGATTTCTCGGAGTGAAGGTATTTTAATTGTGTTGAAGGTTTTTGATAAATGGTATATTTACACTATGTTACACAGAATTTACAGAGGTTATAAAGATTTGATGGAAGTGTACACTTGTGACGGTTGTTCTAACTGACTAGACGAGTATTGATAATTGTAGTGGACTGTAGTGTAGTAGAGTGATTGAAAGTGACTGTAAGTGTCTGTAAGTAAGTGACGCTCGCTCTGGGAGTATGCGGTATAAATAAACATTATGGGTGGAGCTTAACGATTTGGTGGTGGTTTTGCGATATTCTTATTGGTAGAGGTCCGCGTTTGTGGGCGGTAGGAAAATTAAAGAAAACTCCTCAAGTACCGAGGGAGAGAGTAAGGAGAGGGGTGAAGGTACGAGGTTGACCCTCGGTAGGGTTGGGTGGCTCAAGTAACATGTGCATTCCAGAAGGATGAGAATAGATGAGTTTTTAGTGTATCTGGGATATGTCAGGTAATGACTGCCGAGTATGGGACTGGTCAAGGAAGGGCTGTTTTATTGAAGGGGGTCTTAGCGTATTCGTTGTACGTGTTTTGAACAATGAGACCGATCCATACATAGAAGTTTTTGTAAGGAATGCCTTGAGCCACGTTTCTTTTAAGACAGTAAATTTACGGTTAGTTAACCTTTATAGAAAAAAGCGTGTGGTACGCAACATACTCCCCCGGTTGAGAATGTGTGTTCTCAAAATTCGAATGAACAGAATAGGGCAATTGATACAAATCGATATTCATGTAATTAATTAAGGGTCACTGGTAATGGTGCTAGTTTTTTAACGCTTCTGTCGAATAAGCCTGATGCGGTTTGCACTTGTACGGTGCGAATGATGTCATCTTTTCCGGGGTAGACCTTTGTGACTCGTCCGAGGCGCCATTGTAGTGGTGGAAGATTGTCATCTCGCAGGATGACAATTGAATCTTCCTTGATTGGGTGCGTCCCTGCAGTCCATTTTCGACGGATGTTTAATTCGTTTATGTATTCCTTCTGCCATCGTGTCCAAAAGTCGCGTTTGACCTTTTGGACATGTTCCCACGAGCTGAGACGGTTGGATGGTGTTTCTGAAAAATCTGCTTCCGGCACGCTTGCAAGAATATCGCCAATAAGGAAATGTGAAGGAGTTAGGGCAGCCAGGTCTTCAGGATGTGGTGATAATGGAGTGAGGGGTCTAGAGTTTAGGACTGCTTCTATTTCGGTGCAAAGAGTATTTAATTCTTCAAATGTGAATAATTCATTGCCAGCTACTCTACGCAAATGATACTTAAATGATTTTACCGCGGCCTCCCAGATTCCACCGAAATGCGGTGATTGTGGAGGAATGAATTTCCACTCAATATTGCATGCCGATAAATGTTTTTGCACCGTTTCGTTATGTTGGGTGGAAGTAAGCAGTGTTTGTAGATCCTTTAGCTCATTGTTTGCCCCGACAAAATTAGTTGCGTTGTCTGAGTAAATTGTTGAACACATGCCTCTTCGTGACGTAAATCTTTTTAGTGCAGCCAAGAATGCTTCAGTCGTTAGATCGCTAACAACTTCAATGTGAACAGCCTTGACCGCAAGGCAGATGAAAATTGCAACATAGGATTTGATGCGATTTCGGTTCCTGTATCGCTTCTCCTTTATGTAAAAAGGACCGCAATAATCAATTCCCACATTTGTAAAAGGTCTTGCTTCAGAGACTCGGGCTTGGGGTAGTGTACCCATTTGATAGTTTACAGGTGGTGGATTGACCTTTGCGCACCGAACACAAGATCTTATGATGTGCCGTATCTGATTACGGCCATCGATGGGCCAATATTTTTGTCTCATGGCGTACAATGTGGCATGGATTCCTCCATGCAGTTGCGTGATATGATATTGGTGGATTATCAATTTTGTGATGTGATGCGACTTTGGAAGGATAATTGGGTGCCTTTGTTGATAGGACTGATTAGAATTGTGTAATCTGCCACCGACGCGTAGAATTTGATTGTCGTCAAGAAATGGGTTCAATGGCAGCAGTTTGCTTTTCGATGCGATAGGTTTTCCTTCCTTCAATTGATGTATCTCTGCGTAAAATATCGAGTGTTGGGTCAGCCTAAGGATAGTATTTGTTGCGCGGGATAATTCTTCGATCGAGATCCATCTCGTCCGACACTTAGTTTTGAAACGTAGGCAGAGTGCAACTATACGTTGTAGTTTTAGAAATGAGGAGAAGCGTGACAGAATTGAATTGTCAGTTACGTTCGTGACGAAACATTTTGGTTTTCGTACTTCGGACGAATCGCTCATTTGATGGAGTTGTTGTTCGGGCCAGGTATGTTCTCCCCCGGAAAGCCACGACGGTCCGCTTCGCCAGATAGTAGAGTCTATTAATGCCGAAGGTGAAAGACCTCTTGATACGCAATCAGCTGGGTTATCGCAGGATCGGACATGTGACCAATTTTGTGGATCACAGTGTTTTTGTATGTAAGAAACGCGATTTGCGACGAACGTCTTGAGTTGATGTGGTGGAGTTCTGATCCAGTGGAGAGCAATCATTGAGTCGGTCCAGAATATTGTTTTCGAAAAGTTCATGTTTATAGCACGTTTCAGTGCTTCGTAAAGTTGAGCGAGAAGATTTGCCGCACATAGTTCTAGTCTTGGGATTGTTTGAACCGTCTTGATTGGCGCGACCCTTGATTTTGCGCAATATAAGACTACCTGAATTCGATTGTCGCGGTCAACTGTACGTATGTAAAAGCATGCACCGTATGCCTTTTCACTGGCGTCGGAAAATCCGTGTAATTGAACATCGGTGAAATGATCGAGTAGAATTCTACGTGGAAATGCTAAATCGTTCAATACCGATAACTCGCTCTTGTATGAGTTCCATTCAGTGGCTATATCAACTGGTAAAGATTCGTCCCAATTTAATTTTAACTTCCACAGTTCTTGTATTAGTAGCTTTATCTTTACTATGGTGGGATTCAAAAGACCCAAAGGGTCAAATATTCTGGAAATTATAGAAAAAATAGAGCGTTTTGTAGGTTTAATGTCTGTTGCGATATTGTTCACTGTGTATATAATGGCGTCCTGTGTTGAGTTCCAATGAATTCCAAGCGTCTTCAATGTTGGGTTGTGATTGACGTTGTCTTGAATCTTGAGATTGATGGCGCTGTTTGGGAGGCCGGCCAATACCTTGGTTGAATTTGATGCGCATTGGCGTAGATTGAGACCTCCGGTTTTGAGTAGACTGATGATTTCGTCTCTGCGATGTATGAGTTCGGGGATAGTGTTTGCGCCAGTCAAAAGATCGTCTACGTATAGGTCGTTGGTTATGATTGCTGAAGCTATAGGATGGGTGGATCCTTGGTCTTCCGCTAATTGATGTAAGCATCGGATGGCGAGATATGGTGACGAACTAAGCCCGAAAGTGACTCTTGTTAATTGGTATGTTGAAATGGAGTTGTCGAGTTCTCTCCATAATATCTTTTGATATTTTTGATCTGCTGGACGGACTATGAATTGCCGATACATTTTCTCAATGTCAGCAGTAAGGACATACTTAAATGTCCGAAATCTCAAGAGAATCGTAAACAGATCGTCTTGAATTGTTGGACCTACCATCAGGGTATCGTTTAAAGATATTCCCGACGTGCTCAATGCAGAACCGTCAAACACGACGCGGATTTTTGTTGTTAAGCTGTCTTCTTTGGTTACAGCATGGTGAGGAAGATAGAAGCCATCGCCTGGATCGTTATTTAATTTGATCATGTGACCGAGTTCGATATATTCCTTAATAATGTCGGAATATTGTTGTTTGAACAGTGGATTTTTATTGAAACGTCTTGTTAGATAGTCGAGTCGTTTCATAGCTGTTGTACGCGATTCGCCGAGGCGATTGATATTTTCGTTGAATGGAAGAGCTATGACGTATCTTCCTTCTTGATTTCGATGTGTGTGGTTGCGAAAATGTGATTCGCAATTAGATTCCTCAGATGAGAGGTGGTTAGCGTTGTTGCAATCTTCAAGTTCCCAGAAGCGATTTATGTCTGGTTGGATATTGAGTAGATTGCATATTGTTTTCGCTTCATTGGTTTGAAGCTTTGATTGTCCAGCCAAAACCCACCCTAACAGGGTTTTTTGAAAGATTAGGTCTTGGTGTATTGAAGATCGTTGTATTTGACCAACCGACAATAAGGAAAGTGTAGTTCTGGCACCCAGAAGTAAATGAATTGGTGCGGGTTTTTGGAACTCCGGATCAGCCAGAACAATATTTTTAGGAATGTCGATTAGATGCCTATCAATTGGTTGGTCAGGAATAGAATTGTTAATACATGGGAGTGTTAGAAAATTTGCTGTTTTTTCCCACGAGTTTAACCGAGATTGGATTTTGGTCGTCACAGAGTGTGTTGACTCCGTTGACAGTTCGCTGATAACTTCGATGGGAAGGGTGCAAGTAGTTTTTGAAAGTTGTAATTTTGATGCTAATTCGTCGGTGATAAAGTTGGTTGTTGAAGCCGTGTCTAGAATAGCGCGGCATGATGTGGGTTGATTTTCTTTGTCGAAGATCTTTAACACCGCCGTAGGTAGAATGTCATCGACTGAAATGTTTGCCGTAAGCACCTTTGATTTATGAGCGGTCAGTCATGTGGTCTTTTCTGACCCGTTGTCGTTGGAGAGTACGATCTTGTGGAGGTAAGTGTGGTGTTTTTTATTACATTCCCTGCAAGTGCTACCCCTGCATTCCTTTAGAGAATGGCCTTTTCCGAGACAATTCGGGCATAGCATTGCCTGTTCTACGGCGTGGTGTCGTTCATCTACTGTACGCGCGAGGAACCTTTGACATTGGTAAATTCGATGTTGTTCCTTACATATAGGACACGGATATTTAATTGGTTTGTTATTGAGATTGCCTGTACGACCGGTGTTTGTCATAAAGGTTTTAGCACGAGATAAGTTGTGCTGTACTGGTTTCTTGTAGTCCTTGTGGATTGCTTCGGTGGGGGTATTGTCAGAGCAGTTGCCACGTTTTTCTAAGAAGTCTATCAACGCGGTGTATGGCGGCATTTTACTATCTGGCAATGTGGTTTCCCATTGAAATCTCGTACTGTTATTAATTTTACTAAGTATTAAAAATATCAGGTTGCTGTTCCAAGACTCTACCGGTTCTCCTAAGCTTTTCATCGCACGGATGTGTTGTCGAATCTTATCTATCAGCTCGTCAATAGCGTCGGGTGAGTCTCGTTGTAATTTGGGAATTGAATATAGAACATGCCAATGTTGCAGAATAGCCTTACGCGAATTATCGTATTTGGCGATTAGAATGTCCCATGCCTCCTTGTAATTAGCGGCTGTATTCTCAATAGACTCGATTGCGCGTGCTGCCTTCCCGGTCAGTGAGGCTTGGAGGTATTGCAACTTGTCGACTGTGGGAATGCTATCATTTTCGCCTATTCTTGCCATAAACTGATCGCGGAAGGAATGCCATTTTTCGAAGCTGCCGTCGAATCGTGGTAGGGATATTTCTGGCAATTTAATCCGCGGTGCTATGGTTGTTACTGTTGGGGATTCTGTTCGACAATGATTTGATATGATGGTTGAAGCCTCCATTGAAGCCTTGCGGATTAGTTTTTTGGATAATATTAAGACTGCTTGATAGTCGTCTTCCAGAGCATGTAGCTCGTTGGAAAGAGTTTCGTGTTGTTCAGGCTCTAGTTGTACCAATTCTTCATGAATTGCGTAAATGTTTTTAAAATGTTCTGTTAATGCTTCTACCTTGACTTGAATGGAATCGCTGTCTGGCGCAGAACTAGCCGACGAAAGATAATTTGTACAGCGGGTAATTCTTGCTTTTATATCTCCACGTCGGCGTTTGAGTGCGGTGATGGTAGGAAGAGACATGGTTAGGCAGAGTGAGAAAGGGAAGTGGCCCGGAAAGAATTGGCGATTGTCTTACAGAGCTTACCGAAACGCAGTCCTTCGGTGTTGTTTGATTGGCTCGCTCGTCTCACCGCTCGTTTGGTAGTTGCCTTGATCGTTGTTGTTGTTGATGGAATGTAGATGACACGACACTGTCACTTGATTTGAATCTACTCGTTCTTGATAAATGTCAGTTGATACTTTTGAGTATCCGGCTCGAAGGACCAAATGTACCGTCGCGTAGCTCGCGACTTCCCGCAGTCCGATTTCTCGGAGTGAAGGTATTTTAATTGTGTTGAAGGTTTTTGATAAATGGTATATTTACACTATGTTACACAGAATTTACAGAGGTTATAAAGATTTGATGGAAGTGTACACTTGTGACGGTTGTTCTAACTGACTAGACGAGTATTGATAATTGTAGTGGACTGTAGTGTAGTAGAGTGATTGAAAGTGACTGTAAGTGTCTGTAAGTAAGTGACGCTCGCTCTGGGAGTATGCGGTATAAATAAACATTATGGGTGGAGCTTAACGATTTGGTGGTGGTTTTGCGATATTCTTATTGGTAGAGGTCCGCGTTTGTGGGCGGTAGGAAAATTAAAGAAAACTCCTCAAGTACCGAGGGAGAGAGTAAGGAGAGGGGTGAAGGTACGAGGTTGACCCTCGGTAGGGTTGGGTGGCTCAAGTAACATGTGCATTCCAGAAGGATGAGAATAGATGAGTTTTTAGTGTATCTGGGATATGTCAGGTAATGACTGCCGAGTATGGGACTGGTCAAGGAAGGGCTGTTTTATTGAAGGGGGTCTTAGCGTATTCGTTGTACGTGTTTTGAACAATGAGACCGATCCATACATAGAAGTTTTTGTAAGGAATGCCTTGAGCCACGTTTCTTTTAAGACAGTAAATTTACGGTTAGTTAACCTTTATAGAAAAAAGCGTGTGGTACGCAACATATAGTACGTTATTTCGCCGTAGTTTGCCGTATTTACTTTCCGCCCACCCACTGTCGCCGCTGTTATTAATTCAGTCCTAGCGAAATAGAGTTCTTCGTCCGCGGCGCAATTTGAGCCGGGCCGCTTTCGTTATCGCGAGAATACGATAACGGATGGTGGAAACTTGTTTCGCGAACTGTACCTACGCCGCGTAAACGGCAACTGTACTAATGATAGTACGGGGCGCCGGTCAAATCTCTGCTGATTCGATATTCCGGTCCAAGCCAGCTTATTTCGGACCGCATTGCCGGGCCAAACGACGCCGGAATTAAAAATTACTAATTAAAGGTGGCTGCTTCGCGAGGGACTAGTGCACGTCCCAGCCAGATTCAATTTAGCGTACGTTTGATCAGGCGCGTGCACGATACGTGCCGGAAATGTATTGTTTGCGAGACGAAAGTTAAGGCCTTACGGCGTCTCGTACCTTTTGCGATAATCGTAGTAGTGAAGTGAGATGATTGGCGCTTAGATTATGCTGAAAGTCATGTGAGTACAATGGAAATGGTCTGTTCTAATTTAGGTTGATGTCGTCGGAATGTTTGAGCAACATTTTTGGCATGAGATTGCGTTCCGTGACGCGTTGTCAATTCCTGTTCAACGGTAAAAATTAAAGGTTTTCTGTACATATTATAGCTAACAAATATCGATGCAATTTCGTTTCGAATTGCATGGAGTGATAAATTTTGCAATTTGGTCCTACAGTGATCCTGTTTATCGAGTTGCAATAAAGCTCATTCCGTTAACCGTTCACACACTTGTGAACTTTACCAGTTTCAAATTCATTGAATCGTTTCATAAATTTATGCTCGATGTATCAACAATTCACGTCAATCCCACAAAAACGAACTTCTCCGCTGACCTTTGATACGAGAATTCGTACTACCGACCAGAAGCAAATTCCGACTTAACCGTTCGTTTGCACGCTGTTCAAAGTCGTATCGCAAAGTTATGCGACAAACTCTCGACAGTGCTCAAGCTACCTCCACTATCATCCTTTTTTGCCCAATTATCCTGCCGCATGGAAAAATGCTTAATTGGCTAGATTAATCGCGCGACATTTACCAGTACTCTTCCTTCCACAGCGCGGAGTACTTACTCCTTGTAAATAATATTTCCAACTTCCGCACTGATTCCAATTTGAATGCTCCTAATCGGCCGTCCTTGGCGTTCACTTACCCAATGCATACATTTAATTTGCTCGCACGGGCTTACTCGCGCTTATCCGTGCGTTGCCCACGTTACTTTCTTCCGCCCCGTTAGCTTCGACCCTCGTGCTTCTCGACGTGAAGAAAGCCACTACATCCACGCCAATTAACAACTTCTAATTGACTTATGAACGGCCGGTCGACTGGACGATAAACTCGGACACCGATGTAAAGCCGGCATGTTTTTTTACGCGCTAGTACTTTCAGATTTATGCGGTGAAACGTGCGTCGATCGTCGCGATGCACGCTTCAAACTTCCGAGCGATGAATGGAAGTAAAGAGTGCGCTGATCGAGTTTTAATTGGCTGGGCCATCAGATTAATTGCGTAGGACGATATCGCCGCATACAACCGCTTTTTAAACGCAATTGTAAACAGGATGTACTGCACATATGGTGCATCACATTTTTATTGTCAATAACAATTGATAACTTTAGGAAATGTTTCAGTGTATAAATGTATGCGTAGGTTATTGAAATATATGGTTAGTGCTCTTCCAACTACAAAACCTAATGTGTAAGAATTAATCATTGCAGATTGTCACAATATTTTTTACTATTGTGGCGTTCCACACATTTATTTTATCAAGCCTAACTAATCCTAAAGTGACTTCCCTAAAAGAAACGTGGCCCAAAGCACTCTTTACAAAAAACTTCAATGTATGGATCGGACTCATTGTCCAAAATACGAACAATGATTTGATTAAGACCCCTTTCAATAAAACAGTCCTTCCTTGACCAGTCCCATACTCGGCAATCAATACTTTACATATCCCGAACACATTAAAAACTCTTTCATACTCATCCTTTCTGGGATGGACATGTTTCCTGGGCCACGCAACCCTACCGAGGATCAACCTTTTACCTGCACCCTTCTCCTCTCTCTCTCTCTCTCTTTCTCTTTCTCTCCCTCCCTCTCGGTGCTCAAGGAGTTTTCTTTAATTTCGCTACCGCCCACAAACGCTTACTTCTACCAATAAGAACAGCTAAAAATTACCACCAACTCCTTACGCTCCACCCATAATGTTTATTTATTTAGACCGCATACTCCCAGAACAAGTGTTCATTACAATTGCTTCAATCACCACAGTCCACTACTACAACTATCAATGCTCTTCTAGTCGTCGTTACACAGTCAAACACTCACTTGCAACAAACCATGACATGTGTAGCCTTCTATCACACATTTGCAAATTTTGTAGTGTCAAATACACTATTTTTCAAAAACTTAAAACAATTAAAATACGTTCACTCCGAGAAATCGGACTGCCGGACGTCGCGAGCTACGCGAGGGTACAACTATCGAAACGAAACACTTTATGATTCTCGTGTTTGATTTCAGAACTTGTACTTGATTTCAATTCTCTTCTTAGTGTACGCGAACCATTATTCAGAATTTTCTATCAGCGAAAGAGATTTCAATTGTTACAATCGCGCGGCATGCAAGGTTCAATCGCGCAGATGGTGAAGTACAAGGTCAGACAATGGGCGACAGGCGACAAATTGATTTGTAATTGTTGGAAGGTGAGTGCTCGAGACGACGAATATTGCCTGCTGTTCGACGTACGGTGGAACCGCGAACAGTGACAAAGGCTGCTCGCACCCTCGAAAGTCCAATCAGTTGCGGCATTTCGAACAACGATGCCGATGTAAAGTCACCACCTCGGCGACAGGTTGTGGAAGCCAACCAACGAAATTGTTTTCACGAAGAATTTCGAGTTGACGCGCTCTGTTCGTATTCCGTTAGAAGGTATATAGCCTTGACGCTCATGCCGACATACCCGCAAATAGTCGACAATCCTCGAAGGCAACGAATGGTGATAGACATTGGTCCTACAGTTTCTCGAATAGTTTCGGACTAATCGAGAGTAAAGCAGAAAAATATTGCGTTTGATTTGAAGGACCTTGGTCGTTCGTTAGAAGTGTTGACAGTATTGCACTTGTTGCGCGCAGAGTTGATATTTGAATTTCGTTGAATGCATCCTTACCTGCATCTGTAGATTTTTGTTTAATTTGACCCATAGCCAGATGTCGCTTTTTCTGTTTAATATACAGGTATAGATTTCAAACTTGCGAAACAGAACTACTTTTTTGACCATGTTTACGTATAATTACGAACGCTTGATTTTGATTACAATAGCCAATACATGCAATTGTGTTGGTCATGTAAAGAAATCATGCATGTGGCACATGGTTCAAGTTTAAGTGATACGACCGGCATCTTTAACTTATAAACATTGATACTTTTTTCGATATTGTTCCATTATATTCCACGATATCATCGCGCGAAATGTTAAATTCCGATCTTGTGGAAATAATCGCCTGTATCGTCCAGAATTCGGTTCATTAACGCGCCATTCCTTTTTCTCCGAAGGTAATCATCGCCGAATTGACTAATTTCTTGTGTATCTTTCCGCCCCCTTACCAAATAAAAGAGCATCGTCGAAGAGTTACGGAGGTCGGATTATCCTGACTCGAAGCTGGGCGAAAAAATAAGGATCCAGCAGCAAAGAAAAATAGTCCTTCCAGATACGAAGGGGAGAAAGCGGTGGAAAGGACGGAAAGAAATGAAAGGAGTGACGAGTGGCGCAGAGTATCTTCGAAGCATCAATCGACCCTGTGGTCATAAAGGCAATGACGCGGCTAGGAAGAAGAGAGAACGACCTTGAAGCATCTCAGTAGCATAGACATCCTTCCTTCTCCTGCAGCTATGGCCAAGTCGTTGCTTGTCGGCAAGTAGATCCTGGATGAGCGTGGAGAGAAAGGAGCCAGAAGACGCAGAGGAGTGAAGAACGCGAGAAAGACAGCTCAGTAAAGAAGAAAGAGGTGAAGAAGGCGCAGATAGAGGCTGGGAGTTTTTCGAGAGCGACGACGGCAGGAAAACGGTCGGAAAGGCTCAATTTGTCGTTACAATTTCAAGGGTATCGCGTGCCAAGAATGCCGCCGAAAGGTCGACAATTGTTTTCCGATCCGATTGACGTCGGTCTCGTCGTCCACTTCCTTTAATGGCTGTTCTCTCGGACGGATACGACGGCGGTCCGAGTTGTCGCTGCTGATTCGCCGTGAATGAACAATAATTCGCCCTCGTTCCGATCTTAAGCCTGGCGCGATATCTCTGAGTCCCGAGGGATCCAACTACAGTGGAAACTCCTGACGAATACCCTTTGAGACTATCTTTCTTCTTTTGCGGCGAATTACCTACTAATATATTTCTGAATCACACTGCTACATCATCGATTTGAGAGGAGATGTAATGTAATTTAGCGTCTAACGTCCTCGCGGATATGAAATATATGTCGAGTGCGAGGATGTTTTAATTAAATGCAATATTCATATTTTTTGTTGAAACCGAAAAGCTGCCGCGTAAATTAAACATTTCCGCGCGTTCCTGAGTCTTTCGTTTCGTTCATTTTTTGAGGTACTTTTCTGTTTCGAGGCAACGCGGAGTTACGTTATACTTTAATTCTGTGTGATCACGGTTTCCTTTTTTGACAATTATTTGCGAACATGTGTCCGTTGCCACTTTTGTTCTGCAATTGACCGCACTCAGGCTCTTTCATAAATGTAAATTTGCCGAAATAAAGCTATAATCAAGGTTGACACAGAAATGCGATACGAAATGACGGTCCAGTGAAAATACGGCTGGTCTTATTCGCTATTTGCATAACGTACTTTTAAGCGATTCCATTTAATCATTAACGTCGATACGCATCGTATCATATTAACGCAAGGTCAATAATTACTAACAACTTCCACTACTTTTCGCATAAATCCAATTACCTCCGTCGACGCAAATTAATTGATCAAATCGTTCCTTCGTTGGTACGCTTGTCTGCGATTGAGTGACATTTTGATATCTGAAAAAGGAGGAACGTCTTGCCGGTCAACGAGAGAAGAGAGAAAGAAGAGATCGAAAGGGTAGGGGTGGAGGGGGAGGGGTGCTTCTATCGATTCTTCTTCTCTCTTCTCTACTCTGGGCGTAGCTTCATTAGCTTGGTGATAATTGGCTTCGCTCGTGACTCGCGTTCGCAAAACCTTCGCAGCTCTTTGACGTCGTTATCCCTCGAAGTCCAATCGAGGAAAATCTTCCCTCCTCTTCCGTCCTGCGCTTCTCAGCTCTTTTCTCGTCCTTCGGATCCGGTGGCCCTGATGAGACGGCCAAAAAGAAGATAGGTGGATGCCACACAGGTTCTCCACAAAAGGTGCACAAATCGATTGGCCGCCGATCTCATTCGGGAGGAACCGAATGTTACTGAGTGACAAATCCACCCTGGCGGATAAGAAATTTGTCTTGCAGCGGGGTTCCTGGAAGTCTATCGTTTCGCAGCTTTACGATCGGTTTCAGATTTTCTCGATTTCTCTTTCGGAAAAGGTGGCGACGCCCCGTTTTTCTCACTTGACGAACAGTTCTTAGATTCGATCTACGGAGCTCTCGCGAGAGGTATTCTCAGTTACGGAAATGCGAAAAGTTCGGCGCGAAGACTGAATCGACTTTAATCGCGTCTAAAATAGAAATCGAACAATTCGGTGGGTAAAGTGAAGTATGGCTGACTTACTTCCTTGCAGAGTTTTGTTATCAATTTGAAGCTTATAGCCTTCGGCTACAATTAGCAAGGGCCCGTAAATGATTGTAATTACAGAACTGCTTTCATTGAAATTAAGCATTTGAAGATTGCAAATGCTCATTCCTGAGGATCTCATAAAACCATTATGCTACATTTCGCAATTATCAAGGACCATAGAAAGATTTTATTCAATTGAAAATGATTTTTATTAGCCTTCGTAAAACTACGTTCAAATATTTGCTGTAATTTGCATTATAATTTCTCGAGGGTGCGATGTGCACATGAGGAAACTCTGTTGGTAATCCAAGGATATTCTTCATACACTTTTTACTTCCCATAACGATTCTTCTCGAGAAGGTGAGTATTTCCATACCTATTTTCAGATAGAAAAGTCACACGCCTGTTGGAATGTTTTTTCGCAGAGTTTCCCAGCCGACGTTATGCGTTAATTCACAGTTTGCAATGATCGTTCTTTCAGAAGGGTCGTTACTATTAGCCTTTGTTTCATATTACAGAAGAAATATGACCTATTCTGTGTCAACGCCGACGTTACCTAAGAACGTAACATCAGAGCTTCATCAATCTCAACCAGAAGTTATGTAACGTGTTTCATGTGGGGTAATGCCATACAGAAGAATGTTTGAGTTTATTTCTATCTTACTCTAACCATTTTTGAATAAATAAAAGCATTTTGTAGTTTCCGATGTCGACGTTTATGCAACTGATATATTTCATGTTTTATGTCACTTTACTTTTGAAATACTATCAACTCGTACGTTCTGGTTGACTGTTTTGAATAAATCGGAAAGCAGAACGTACATGTACACCTATATATGAAATTATCCATATCAATTATCAAAAGACAACCACCCACATAAAGCCACTTCCTCGAATCCTGCACTGCGTTTCTTAATCAAGGCCAACTATTTAATCCGATTAATATCCCTGTAAACAATCTATTAATTCTCATTCGACATTGACGCAGTACGCAATTTCGAATGTATTCTACGGAAAGTTAGCGCTCCGTCATTTTCTTTTGGGAACCAAGAAACCCTCATGGGTTATGGGCGTCCCTGATATATAACACAATCTTCCGGACACAGGACGAAATGCACATTTCCTTCGATTCCTCCCACACTCTTTCTCGCACGTGCGTCCTTGTTCCATCTCGGCGCGAAGTAAGGAAAACTCTTGAACCATGGCGCGTACGTTCGAGCCCCTGACAATTTTCTGCCCCCTCACGTCGAATCTTTCGCATTGATTTACAATTCGTGCGAACTCTTCGCGTTCCCGCGAGGCCTACTCTCAACGTAACTTTCGCTTCATGCAGGACTGTCGAGTCCCCCGGCGAGTTCCAACTGCTCTCCGAACTGAGAGATGGCTGCTGTGGAAGAGTGCCTTTCCGAATCGCGAATGAAGCTGCTCGACTATCAACTAAACCCGTCCTGCTTCGTTCCCTCATATTTTTCGTGGCGCGTGCGCGCGCGTGTAAACGGCGAATGGGGACACAGGAGTAAAAGATTGTTACATTCGTCTTTCGCGTCCAACGATTCAATAACACGAGTCATGGCGATGATATATACGAGTGCGTGTCTCGATTTGTTTGAACAGGTAGGGTTGCTGAGGTGAATCGAGTGTATTATGCAAATTGTACACTGGGGTTATAGCATTGTTACATTCGTCCTATCCTATTTGAAAGTTTCTTTGTGATAACATTCTGTTGGGTGGATTGGGAACGCGTGCGCATGGCGTGTTCCGTTCTTTTGTTGGTATGTGTAGCAATTTTCATTTTCTTTAAGCGTAAGTGTGCAATTTTACACATTCGCGTCAGTGAAATAATTGATATGTTATTGTGTACCAATTTTCTCTTGGACATAATTTTCTCATACCCAAACAAGGAATTGGTCGCCGCCGGCGGGTACGACGCAAATTTATTCTCTCGCGTTGTCGCAGAGCAAACAAACTATTTATACAATCCGGTCCGTTCAGACTGTTTAAGCGCAACAGACCTCTTTCGTGCTCGACGAGCACGAAAGGGACCATTCTGCTTTATTTCTTGAGCCAGTGCAGAATGGTTCGCGCGTAACCGTAACGTTGGATTTAACTATAATGTTATGCGGCAATTAAAGTGTTAATTTCGAATGGGCGCAAAGAGGGGTCCCCAATGCTCGACCGCGCAACAGCTGTTTCCTACTTTCGTATTTCGTTTCTCGTTTCGGTAGGAGGCCGCACCCGAACATTTTGCGGCAAGCTGCCCGATTCTCCTTGCGTTACATGGCGACCTAATACAAGAAATGCAAGTCGTAACACGTGTAGTCTCGATGTTGTCGCTCCATAACGTTCAAAGTTGAATTCGTTCGGCATCGTCTTCCGGTCCGGCTGCCTCCATTCCATGGCATTGGAGATGTTGCGAAGGGGTGTTTCAAGAACGTGGGGTGGACACGGTATTTGAAGAAATGAAATGTCGAATGTTAACACAAAAAGCGGCGTGAGGAACGATTATTGTGTGATGGACTGCACTCACAATCAATGCAATAACATTCCGACATTTTGTCCATTACATCTAACAATACTTAATTCTATCCTTATTTTTTAACGATGGGGGAATTTTCGGAAGACCTCCGGCCGACTTAATTCTGTCCTGTGTCAATCTTTCTTTCTTCCCAGCCTCTAGATTTTATCCTTCCTGATGACGATATTTTACAACTACTTTTTCTATTGTATCATTTTGCGCGTTTGTCTTTGCTTTCGCAACAATTATCTACTCTTTATATTCCTAACCTCCAGAGGTTTTCGTTTCATCACACGTTTCAGCAGAGGCTTGTTATTGAGATTTAAGGATAACACGTCTTTGGAGAAACAACTCGTTCGAGAACAGTTCACCAGTTTAGTAGCTGCACGCTTTATTAGGGACACAGTCACAACATTCACATCTCTCACTCAAACACTTTTCATAATTATATGTACTGTCACATACAGCCAATTATCTCAAAACATTCCGGAAATGAGAAATCGTCAGAAAAACATTACATGCTCTACGCATTGGATAGTATAATATATATATAAGCATTCGTATTTTGTTGGAACGGTGGTGATGGATTAGCTTCACGAGTTTTCGATCTTTGATCAATTTTCGACCTCTTTACTTATAATAAGGTTTAAGAAGTTTTATTTGTTCGATTTACAATAAACTATTTGGTAATCTCAAAAGGACGGACGCCTCTGCGGGGAGGAAAACGAAATTATGGAACAAGTTCAAATGTTCCCTTAAATAAGGTAAAATAGTTACGGTAACAATGAAAGTAGGTATTTCCTTCTTGGAAAAGGTTTTTCTATACTTTGACAGAATTAACTCACATATTTACTTATTGGAACATTCCAGTAAGTAGAGGTATGTATTAAAGGGATATTTTCTTAATAAAATAAGGGGTTTGCTGTAATTTGTATCGCAAGTGTATTTGTCCCCATTATTTACATACTTTCTTTATCTTTTTCTCAAATACCACCTTCATAAATAATTTACTACGTTTATAATTGTAAAGACTAAGGGATGATATTAAATGGACTACGTTTGGTTGAGAGAATGTAGAAAATGTGCCATAAATTTCGCCCAAACTGTCTCAGTTTTTATAACAGATATCGTACGTTAGAAAGCTGGACATCACCTAAAAAGTCAAGCAGTTTTGTTGGCATGAGCCGACCCGTCGTCTACACCGCTTAAATCTATCTGAGACACTCAGGGAACTAGGCACATTACAACTTCGCAGACGATTCTCAATAGTTGCAGAAATTGTTAAGTTTTGCATTGTTCGCTCTCACTTTTAGAAACATAAAGATTATTCATAGTTGTCTTTTGAATCGTATTATGTGTTATATGTATATGATACACATGTGTTATATATGAGCAACATTGTATTTTTTTGTTTTCGAGAATATTAGATTTTATTATTTCATTTGCTTTGTGATCGGAAATATTTTTTTGTGATATTACATTCTGATATTCTGCTAACGTTTTGTATCGTAATACATTAATTTACTATGTGTTCACTCGAATAGCAAAGCACAAAAATCAATTATATTCCACACGTTAAACTTTTCTAGCCGACTGTACTTTTCTAAAACTTTTTTTGCTTCGAATGAATTATGAAAGATGTTTGTAAAATTCTAAAGATGCCATTAGTCTCCCCCAGCTTAACGCAAATAGCACGAGTCAGTTCACCGCTTAAGGTCTACTTTTTACACAGATCCCAACGGATTGTAGTAAGCTAAGAGCTACGAAATTATACGACATAGGATTATGTAAAAGTGCAAGTGTTTTCGCAGATTTAAAGCCTGGAGTTAATCTTCCGTTACGTTATATCGACTTCTACATTTGGATTAAATGTTTCAGACAGAAACCATTGAAAAATTAAACGAAACATATTACAAATCGTTTTTTTATTTCAATTACATAAAAACAAATAATACCATGAACACTCGTGGGAGACTTCAGTTAATGTGTAAAACGTTAAAAAAAAGGGATGTGAGCAAGTCTAGTAACGCAAAATTAATAAAGCTCCAGAAAAATGTTTCCATGATCTAATAAAGTGTGATGGAAGTAGAAACTTTAAGTGCGTAATTTCCTCACTACTTCAACAAGAATATAAGTACGAGGATTACGAAATTCATTCCGAAGGCTGAATAAAATTACACGAAATGTTAGATTTAGAAAAGTATACATTTATACATATCTTAGTAACTTTCAAGCTGAATAATGTTGGTCTCATGGGGCGCATCCAGACATGAACCCTGTGACTACTTCTTTCAGGATTATGTCAAGAAACGTTTGTACCAACTGTATCCGCGAGTATATCTGATTTCAAGTGCAGTATGACTGCGACTCTGAAGATTATCTCACCAAGCGCAGTGACCATGGCGTGCTAAAAATCACACAGTACAGTCAATATTTGTTCTGCGACCAACGATGCACACTTTGAGCTCTTGCAAGTTATGTGTTATAAACCTAAGAAGGTTCTCTCTTCTTCTTATTGTCGGTTTCTTCATTGTGTGCTCGTGGGAATCTCTCCAATTGATACAAAGAATGTTTAGACACCCAATAAGCCTATTTCGTTAACAAACATTTAATCAAATTAATGTGAGTGTTTATTAAATGTTCATAGTGCAAATTTTTATGAAAAAACGCAGACCCAGCTTTTAGGTATCCAGTCCTGTTCTACTGACAATGAGCACAATTTTAACGCCATTAAATTCATATGAATGTGGATGCTTTTTATTCCGAATGTGTTTTAATGGTCTATTCGGTTGAAAAATATTTTTAAGGAAGATTTCTATAGTCCGTAATTGGTTTGAGAGGGCACTGTACCTTGGGCTTGCTCAACAAAATGGTCTTTGCAAATTGCTGTAATGTCTCTACTTGAAAGGGACTAACGCTTGATTTTGCAGCGGGACATTCTTTCGAAAGAATGACTGCCGGGACCTGTTGTCTTCAGCCTTTTGTACTGTGAAAAAGCGAAGGGGAAAATTGGAGGAAAATTGGAAAAGTGTGAGACAGAATAGAAGGCAGCCGAGTGGAGGCGGGAAGAACTGGCGGAAGAAGTGGGATGAGGTTGAGAAAAGCGGAAGGAGACGGCAGGGAGAAAACCGAGGGGAACTGAATTGTTGATCTCCGAGCTTAGGCCTGACCTGCGTTCGTTATTTATATTTTAAACAGCGCGATGCTATCTTCCAGCGAGGCTTTTCTAAAGATCGCTTCAGCGAATGTCCCTGCAATTTTCGCCCCTAATAGTTTTCACAATTTCATACGATGTTCTTACGGAAATGGCCAACGTTGAAGCACTCACTATATATTTATATATTTTTTATATGTCCCATGGTTACACATCAACACATAAATATCCACATAAATATCAACCATTTTCGGTTAAACAATTCAAAAATAAAGTACACAGAACTACAAATCGGTTATAAAAACGTGTCGTTTTAAAACTCATTCCGAACAAATTATCAGAATTTCATGCAACGTTCATGCAAAAATAAATAAATAAATATTCAGATACTTGAGATACACTCACCTAGCAATTACACATCTTATAATTCCTACTCCCAACCAAAAATCTTTTCGACAACAGCTGACCCAGACAAAACCCCACAGATCTACTCAAAAGATTAACAAACAAAGGAAAGCGGAAGCACCGAACAGTGCACGGAATGTCGCGGGGGAACAAGAGATATCGATAAAAAAGGAAGCAGCGCTCCAAATTTTTAGCCCGCGTATCGCGGACATATCCGTGTCTCGAAAGAGCCCGCTAAAGAGACGGAGGAACAATAGACGTATCGGCGCCAACGATGGAACGAGGGCGTGGGTGGTGATCTCGTCTGCGCAACAACAACGGCTTGCAGATTACCCATAGAACGGTGCACAATTTTACGCAGAGGCGTCTCACTTGGGAATTCGCCCTGCACTAAATTAATAGATCGCCCCCGCAGATATCGACTCCTGCACGGCTGCCGCATCGAACGCTGCTTCGTCGGCGGGGGAGAAGCAAAGAGGGGGGGGGGGGGGTTGGAGAGTGGATAGCAAGGGGGTAGGTGGCCATTGTTGCAGCACGTTATTTATATCTGAAAAGCGGCGTAGCGGCCACGATGTTAACCGAGCGTACGTACTCGCGTTCCTATAATAATGCACGCCGGCTCGAACGACAACGGCGGGTTGTTACCTTTCATGCACCAGCCTGCTCCTCGGGATATCGGTTATGTAACAAACGGATCCCGACGCCGCAGGTATCGTGCGATTACCGGAGGACATTTCGTAACGGGGCCGTTTTTGCGGAAAACGGTGTGCGCTGATGTTCGCGATGTGAGCAGTGCGAGAGATTTGAGGCGGTTCCACATTTGAATAGGTGGAAACAGAATAGTGATATGTCGGGAGATGAAAGAAGGGGAGGGTTAGGCAAAAGTAATGGTTATTCTGTCTGTTCCAATCTGTTGATGTTCTTGACAAGGTCTGTTCCGTAATACGACGGAACCTCGTATAAGTTTTTACATTTGTACGACTAGTTTGTGTGTGGTAGGGGATAGTAGGAGAAGAAATGAATTGATCAGTGTAATTATAACAGAAGAAATATATATTTGTAGTGACAATAGAACAAAAATATAACGGAGAGGATAAAAGTAATGATGTAGGGTAAGAAAAGACGTATGAATGGTAGATACATGAAAGTTGTGTGTGTGAG
The DNA here is from genome assembly GCA_914767735.1 of Anoplius nigerrimus. Lineage (NCBI taxonomy): Eukaryota > Metazoa > Arthropoda > Insecta > Hymenoptera > Pompilidae > Anoplius > Anoplius nigerrimus. Next base: position 16,776,624 of record OU612085.1, on the reverse strand, counting down.
CTGACATTGGGTAAACATGAATGTAAATATGGGAGATGTGTAAGTGAAGTGATGCAAGTTACGTGTGTGTATGATGTTCTGTGAAATGCTATTTCTAGGTTGTGTTCTCTGCTAGACTCTCGATATACGACTGACGATGTGCTTTGGGCAAGGTGCGAGGCAGAGTCTTAAGGGAGGGAAGGGGTTCAGAAAATGGGGTTGGTAGCAATTTGCAGTCGGTAGGTGGATGAAAGAGGTGGAAACAGATAGGAATGTTTGCGTATGGTGGTCTAAAAAGGGAAAGGTGATCGTAATCTAGAAGATTGAACGAGTGATGCGGTTGTAGGGATTAGTCTTCGAGAAGCGATTAAGAATGGTTGGGATGGAAGATATTAAACAATGCGGGGTTATGGGACGGTTGAATTTGTTATGTATATACATAGAACATTCAGTGTGTAACGGTAAGAAATAAGTATTGCAAGGCAATATGCTCAATGGTAGGTTGTAGCTACATGTTGATTGGCAGTTTACTTGGCACAATCTTTAACACTTTTAAGTTATACGGGGACAGCTCGTGTCATACTCGATTTATTGTGCAAATCTGGTTGATATTCCTATCAGCTTATACTTTTCAGGTCCTCGGTACCATTTTGCAAGATGATGAGATGCGTTGTTTGCGAGAGTATAAGGAAAATGCATCGTTTAGAGCGTGGCATCGGGGAACGGGGCAATATTTTGTAAAATCTTGCTTGATGGATCGATCGTTTGCGCAGTTGCCGATGAATATTTAAAGGTGAACATACGATGGCCAGACTTAGCCATGAATTATGTTCCGCATCGATGATACTTGATGTTCAGGGTCGATGGTTTCTTGACCTCGGTTGAAGGGCGCAGGTCATGACACGTATAAACGTGTTATGCAGAAACTGTGCAGTTATGTAAAGTAACGACATTGTAGTGGCATGAGATGTGGGGAGAATGAAAAACGCCGGAAAAAAGTTTGAGAAATTTATCGTGTCCGTTTTACCTGGCATCAGTTAAAGTAAGCTTCGGAGGAACTGAAATGCGTTGTTTCGTTCTCTAGCTCCATCGTGCATAGCAAGTACCGATTAAAAGGTAAAAGAACTTGTCTTGATGAACAAAATTCACGAGACTACAAAAGTCCCGAAGAATTGATAAATGAAGATTACACACATTTTTCAAAATTGTATTCTACTTTTAGTAAATAAATTATAAACATCAGGTGCATATAAAAGTTCACCATATTTGTATTTTTGCCTACGAGAGAAACTGGATATAGTAATGCCATGATTACACTTACATTCCGACCACATGCATAGCATAACTTGTTCGCAAGGCAGTGGTCACGACGTAGAATGTCAATAAAATCATATCCAATATTCAGTTCCAAAATATGTGATATATATATTGATTCTTGATTTCTGTACTATATTCGTGGAGCAAAATACATTCATTTTCATTGGTTTGCATTTACATTAAACGTTCTATAGAAAAAATATTTTATAAAATAAATTGTAGTTAGAGAGAAAAAACTGCATGCTGAACAATTTATTTAGGTTTGCAATAATTATGCAGCTTTTATATCCAACAGTATTTTTTTATTTCTACACATGTAGTTGCACACTTGGAGAGCGAATTATCTTGCAAATATTTGGTATTGTAAATTTATAAACTTACCTTTTCTGATCCGATAAAAGGTGTTGGGAATAAATGTTTGCCATTATTTTTGCCGAATCAAATTACCAATTGCATAGTTACTGACTGATCCTCTTACATCCAGTACATATGCATATGTAAACACGGTACGCTGACTCATTGCCAATAAATTGATTGAACGAACAATTCATCCATCGCAAGGCAGGGCCAATAAAATTGGCAACTATCACTTCCACTATGTTCACATGGTATACTGTTGTATCGTACTTTTAACTCAATTTTCATTTTAACGCGTTATAGAACTTGGTCTTTAAAAATATTGTCAAGTTTCCTTTCGGATTTGTAATAATCCACAGGAAGCGATATACACTTACGCAAAGTATAGTCTTCAAGTTCGCTTCTAAAATATTTCCTTAGATTTTCTTTTTATGATTTACAGGAATGTGGAGTGTGCTGTTATATCCGTAAAGGTTGACATCGTAGCCAAAAATATTAAGTAGAAATAATAACTTACCGACGATGGTCAGATAAACAGGATGTCCAATGGGCGGAGTCGTAGATATTTGGCACTCATAGATACCCGTATCCTTTTTCTGCGGATATCGTATCCTGAGTGTCCATTCTTCTGTGTGTGGTGTGTGCATTGCTTCGAATCGTTGGTCACTTGTATACGTATAACGTCCCACAGTCAGCAAATGGATATCTCGATGTCTTACCCAGGACACCTAGACATTCGTTACCACAAAATCGTCAGTAAATTTTAGCCCTTCCACAGACTTTATAGCAAATATTAATTTACACAACATGACATGTAACAATGTGATCCAATTATTCCGTAAGATACTCGTGAGGTGATCTTTAGTGGACCTTGACGAAGTATTTTTGACATTTGACGATCACTTGCCTATAGACACCGAACCGTCAAGCGAATTTCTCGGTCGTATATGGTGGTACATCTGCGCAAACATACGCATACACGATTTTATGACTAAATCTACCAATAGAGAGTACTAGGAAGTGGATGTTACTTTTATTGACTCCACATCCCCTCTCCCCTCGGTTTCATTCTGCAGATCCGTCCGCGCAGCTCGAATTTTTGTCAGGATTACCGGACACGAGGGAGGATGAAAAGCTTTTTTCTCATGTCAATCTATAAATACGGCTCACTTTTCTACGTTCCCCCCAGCCACTCGCACTACCAGCTATCACTGCTCACGCTCTGCTGCTTATACGATTCGACGATAAAACTTTATACTCCTTCTCCCTCCCTCCCTCTGGTCCTCATTTCTTCTTCTCTGTCGCATCTCTGCCCGTATGCCCCTAAACGTTCTCTCCTCCTTACTTTTCCTTACTCTTGCTTCCTTTATCCAGTTTTCTCGTTTTTTTTTTAGACGCCGCCGCGCGACAAAGTTTACGAGCGCCGCGAACCCATTGTACCCAGATTACTTCATATTTTTGCCTAATGCGGCATAACCGCGTCTTACGCGATGCAACTCGTGTGACGAGGCGACAAAATACGACCCAATAACTCACCGTTACGTATGCGGAATATTCTTTCGACTAATATTCTTGGCTGACGGATAAGAGGCACTTCGGGCATATAATATGAAAGCTTCGTTCGTGAGTTCGTTGCTTGGTTTTCAACTTCAAACTTGCATTACGAAATAAGGAGAACAATCATATTATATTTTTTCCGAGACGATCTCATTACAACATGTGAATAGATTAGTGACATTCAACCTTTCCATCCCCTCCCCTTCTTACAGTGAGAGGTTAGTAATTAAGGCGCTTCGATAGGCTCAGAGAGTAGGCTACACAAAAAAGATGGGAGAGTTATTTTTATTTATTTACTTCATGGCGGTAAATGGCATTTAACGATAACCGATCAAGATAATCAATTTCATTCTCCCGCATTTACACTCAGGACACTTACATGCCATGTAGGTACACTGATTTCCAGAATGTACACAGAATGACATCCGTTTTATGGAAAGAAGCGCAAAACGACGCTTCGCTCCTATAATTAATCCACATTTTTGCCTATCAGTGTATGTTCGCTTTTTGCACTATGTTGCTCTTGCGATGAAATCGTGAAACACGAGCGTAACTCTTCGTTACGCGCGTGGACATCTACTCGAATAACATTATCCGGCAATGGATAAGAGGCGGTTCGCGCAACTGTTTAATCTCTTCGCTCCCCGGCTCGCTATTTCAGCATCAAGGACGATGCGCCCGTAGAAAGCCCCGCGAGAAAGTTATTTTGACCCGGACGGTTCGTGCGGCTCGAACGTAGTTACCCCCGTTATCGACGTGTATAATTAAGTTCATGCAATTCCGGAACGGAACGCTGACACGCGCCGGTATTTCAGGGTGATCATGAGAAGTTCCAGGATCGTTAATTAGAACACTGTGTAACCGATGATCTGCCTTTATCGCCGTAAGACTCGTAACCCAAGCAATTGCTCCGCGCGTAGGCAATTAAGCGGCGGAGGGAGGATCGTTGGGTTAATGAAAATTTTAATGGAATCACGAGAATAATTCGACAAATGACGTCCTTCCCCGATGCGCGAAGGCGAACGTCACCGGCAGTTAGTTAACGTATGGCCCGGCTTTGAAGCGACACTGCGGGTTTGTATTCTTGGTTAGCTCGCTTGCGAGGAATGGGACTCGATGTTGAATATCGATGAAATGATTGCATAGGGCCGCAATTACTGCGAAATGGTTTTAAGGCCATGCGGATCGAGCGATGTGAATGACAAATCCCGAGAGCTGCAGGTGACGTCTCTCTTCAATGCCTGAAGAGATGTCTGCGGGAGTTAGTTACTCAATGCTTCAACGGCCTGTTTCTATTTTTATTTCTTCGCAACAAACGGATCTGAGACGGTGTTTATAACGATCAAATGGTCGAACATGGCGCTAACTATTTTGCATTCATTCTGGTATGTTCAACATGTGCATTTACAAATTTCGATTGGTCCAAATCGATCAATATTCATACCCAAAGAATTGAATTTTGCTGTCAGTTGAAAATCGTCACTCTTCTGCTATGAATTCACTTCCTGTCCGACCAATGCGATCCATATTTTTTACGCTAGTCGGGACATGGTATTTGACAAAGTGGAACTATGAAATTTACGCGGCCGGTAACTTTGTCGAAAAACGCAGCGAGTTACTCTCTGACCCGAGGTAAATAAAATTTTCTATAACTCGCAAATGGGCCGTGCGGCTCGTCCAAAAGTTTCCCCCGCATAATATCGTTTCCGGCTTCTTTCGCGCACTCTATAGCGGCTATTAGGCAGCAGGCCCACAAGCGGACCAGGCGTATAATTTCTCTCGGCCGCGGAATCTCAATTTTACGAACACCGTCGGACAGCAAACGCGCGTGCGCTCTCCTGCCGCGCATTTAACGCCGAGCGATATCAGCGAAACATATTAGGCAGTACACACGTAGTTCGGGCTGGCATAAATGTGAGCCGGGTTTTGCATAGAGATGAGTTCTGGGATTAAAACTGTAACCCGAAAGCGGCAGCGGCCCTGTCCGCTCTTCGTCCCTTCCGCATCGCGAACTTCTCTCACCTTTGTCGGAACGTCCGCCTTCCGAACAAGTCTCCGTTATCTCGCCAAGAGATCACCTCATTGGACCAAGCAACGATCAGCCTTGAGCTAACGGCCGCGAGAAATCTGCGAGATGCCTGTGATATGGCCTAACTTATATGCCCAGAGTATTCGTTCTCGGTAGTAAGGTCACTCTTCAAGGTTATAGCGCGGACCTAAATGTTGATACTAACTTCCAAAAGATCAGCATCGTGGTTAATGTTGAAAGTGTCTTACAGGCTTGCTGTGTCGATTAAGTACATTTTGAGAATCTGTGTGGTGGTATCCTCAGAACTAAATGTCTGTAACGTTTTCTCTGTTCCTACGTCAAAGTGTACAGTAATGGGCTATTTTCAAAGTATATAAAGTAATTCAAAGTATTCAAAGTAATACTTTTCGTATTTCTTGAACTAATTAATTTTGGACTAATCTATCTAAGTATCTTATGAAAAAACTTTTTCTTGCAAAAATATTTTGTTAATTTTCGAAATAGGCTTGTTGGATGATTCGATCGAAAGTTTAGAAGCGAGAGGCACACGGGCGGGAAGCAATTTGGAGAAGGGGAAAACGGGGAGGTAGAGTAAATCGGAGTAGGTCAACGGAGGAAAAGGGGGCGAGGATGTGTGGGTGGGGGAAATTTTATCGTAGAAACGCTGCGTAACTGGCGGTTTAAGTTAATCAACGCTGGAAGCCCGACTCGCAGAGCCAAGCGTCGAGTCACTCAAGATCTGTCGAGGGCGTATAGCAATTACATAACCGGAATAATCGTGGCATTTTCAGCGGGGCTAATCCAGAAGGATTTTGGCTGCCCCCCTGGCTCTCGTTACCTCGACGTTCCTCCCTCACATCGCAGTCCCGTTTCTCTTCTCCCGCACCGCAAATTGCGATGTAAACACTGCCGTTAAAATATTTCATTGCGTTACATTCCTAATTCGCGAATTAATTTCATGACGGGGCTCAGCTCGGCCCGTTACTCTCGGCGACATCTGTGTTCGGCGAAATTCCGCAAGAATTTCGAAAATAGCCTCCAACGTGGTCTGCGTGTGGATTCTGTGAAGGATTCAGAACGAAGAGTGATAGTCCGTGAGAAAATGTATCTCTAATGAACCGTTGCTCTTGGTTACTATGTGGACGTAATAAATCGTTTAATCTTCACGTATTATATAAACATATTTTTAATGTATGTATATTCACAATGTAAGTATGAGAAGCACAAGGTTGAATATGTATTAACTATTGTAGTGTGCTTTGCAAATAAATCACGGTCGTAATGAAAATAATTGATTATATGTGTGCATTGAAGTTATTTGTTCATTATTAAATATTCCTCATTTTTCTAAACATTCGGGTACTGTTTGCGTTTACACAATTTTTGACGTTGTCATTATACAAATTAAATTTTCTTCTAATATCTTTTTGTGAAACAAATTCGTACAGGAAGAACTTTCATCCAACAGTTTCAGTTTAATTTTGCAAGTAAAATCACGCCTGTTGGTAGAGCGTACTATGAATTATAAAAAAGCCGTGTGTTCCCATTCTTATTATTTTCGCCTGGCATTCCCTCATGCACCGATTTTTTATCCTTTCCATTATTTCCTTTTCTACGCCTCGCACTCTGCATCCCCTTCGTTCTTTTCTATCCTTCTCTCATTCTCTCTGTCGCTCTCTGTCTTTATTCCATTTTCCCTCACGCCAGTCTTTATTATATCAGCCATCTGTATTACCTACACACATTCTCGTCACTGTTCCATCCCATTCCTTCTTCCATCCCTGCTTTTTTACTCTTCCTGGTGTCAACCTGCTTGTCGTACATGTGAAATTGTCAAAGCAGTCTCGCTTACTTCCAATAGGTTGCACGTAAACTCGGTCCGAATGATTTAATTTTTGCGAATCGAAGAGTAACGTATTGACGTGATATCATGTTTTGCAACTGTACCAAAGATACTAATGTTTCTCACAGCCGTCGATTCATGTTATCCCTTGTAATTTGCCAAGTACGAAATAGCGAAAATGTTGTGGTAATATATATAATAGAATATTAAATTATAAAAATATAAGAAGTAATCAATGAATGAAACTTTCTAGTCATTTTTCAATTCTTTCAAGTGCATGTTTTCCAATATATATTACATATGCAAATGGGACATGCGATTGCATCCTATATAATCGTAGAAAAAGCTATCGAAATCCTAAGTCATTCAAACCGGTAGCCGCTATGAATTGTCTGACCCATATCACATTAATACTACTGCAACGTAAATATCTTTCCATATCAAGATGCGAAGAAGGCGATCATTAATTATACATGCATTACGTTGTTTCAATTAATTTACAGGTATGTTTGAAATCTTCCCCAACTAACTCTCTTTTAATGATATTTCATTTATCTTTATTTACAATGCGATATCATGTCTTAAGTCTGGTGCAATAACGTGCCGTGTGAGGCGAAACGCGGATTTCAACTATTACACGTCGCTCTTGACGTCATGCATGTCTAGCTTTACATAGGTGTCACACAAAGCAACGGAAGAGATTGCGACGTGCCGGGCTGTTTCGTAATTGCCCGAACAAAATTCGCCCACGAATTCGGAATTGTTCGAACGCTCGGCCGGTTAAAAGCATTTATTTGTCTCTTACCGTCCTGTTTCCGAGATTCTTCACTTTGCAAACGAGCTGAACCGTTTTGCCGACGAGGCCGGTCACGTTCGCAGGTACAGTCGAATCGAAGTGAGGCCCTGAGTCTGGTGTTGGGAACTCTTGAAAGAAATCGGCTTTGAAGTATTGCGTGCCCTCTACGAATTTCTCTGGAATCAGATTCGGGATTCGACGGTCAGTCATTTTCGGTAACGCACGTACCTAGAACGTTAAGTGCTAACTCAGCAGAATATTATAACATTTCGCACGCGCTTTTATTGTGATGGAGAAACATTGATTATGTGAAACAGTATTGTTATTAGTGTAAGATAAACGTAACAATTGTTTAATCGAATGTATTATATTATATATGCGTTGAACAATTTTGTTTGATTTAATAGACGTGCTCCTTATAAAGGATACCCAATACATTTAGCCTTTTGCATCCTTACAAACAGTTGTACTGTACTATAATTGCGGACGAGTAACTTTTATGGCCCTCAAAAAATAATTTTCGCACTCCTACCGGTAGTCGTTAAAGTTGCTTTGAGTGTCCGCGCGAAATAACGTTCAAGTGTCCGTGTCGCTTTATGCGAAAGTCGACAGCGGTCCCGGGAGGTAATAATTAAAAATTTCCCGAAATGAGTCGAGTCGCGTCTTAATTTGATGAACTCACGCTTCAACGCCGCTATGAATTCATAACAAGTTCATGCGCAGCTCGCTAAATGAAGGGTAGGAACAGCTTTGAGCAAGAAAAAAGTTGAAACTTCGCCATTTAACGGTTGTACGAGAAAACGAACATTATACGGCGAACGTTTGATAAGTATGGCAAAAAATCTATGAGTTGCTGTTACAATGCGCTTAGAAAGGTTGCCACTGGCAAGCGTCACTCTTCGAGCCAGATTAACCGAAATTCCAGCCACAATCGGCTGGTAGTTTTTCTTTCAAAAAATGCTATAGACAACATTAGACATTTTTTTCCCCGGTAGTCGATTTTTGATAGATTTAAATACTTCGTTTTTGAGTGTGGTAAAGTTGGTAGAGACCAGATGTAGACGCTCGTTCGTAAATATTCGTTTTCAGTTGTTAGAAACCTTACCGATGTACGGTATGGTCACGATATTGTACCATCCCATACTCGCATGGTCCGGAATTCTCCTTTCCATGGTGTTATAGAAATCATAGACCCGTTTGGCAATGACATTTTTACTAGTTGTTCAGGATAATCATTGATGCACGACATTTTTTTGATTAAACGAATATTATTAGGCCTAAAACTCGGGTGGAAAAGTCTAACTGTTTTGTTTACGAGACCTTTCATTAAAGCAACTTTTTTTTTTATTTAAAGGTTTTACGTCGCATCGACTACGTGGCCATTAGCGACGATTTACATTATGAAAAGCAACTTTTGTCTCGTGTGGATGGCAATAATTGTATTGTAGTTACTATAGCGTCCACTCCACGATTTTTTGTGATACCAATCTGTTATTACTTGTATATGATACAGTTTTGTGACTTTTAGGTTACAGTGGACTATTATAGTAAATTTCAGTGTATGTAGAATAATGCTTCTGCGTTCTTCGATCTTTGGACTTATATATATGTCATATACTAAAAATATGGACACAAAAACACATAAAAATGAAAGAAAAATTAGAATTATAGGCATTAGGAGTAATAGACCCAAAGATTCTTTATTAAATTTGGAGTGCCATGAAAGTCATCCAGTAGTATTTACCCGCCGGCACATGATATTATATTATAAATATTATTGACAGTCATGATGAATTTAATACTAAATCGTCGTCAGATAAGAAAAATTCGGGACTATAAGAAATTGTTTGGCAATCAATACCCAAAAACAAATACAATACGAATTTTTGTTCGAACAATTGCAAGTGCTTCAAGGTAAGGTGCAGATAATGGTACAGAAATAAAATAATTCTTTTCTCAACGAAACTGTATCCGTCGTAATTGACACGTACACATGTTCTCCTTGCATTTTATTTCAAAGCCGCGATACCAAGGTAATTTTGTCCGAAAATGTTTGATCCTGCATGGTGGTCAATACCTGAGGGCTCATGAATATCCGAACAGTGCCTTGTTGATGTTTGTCGATGTGTATCGTATAACAATAAGTATAATTCGCGCGGGTCGGCATACGGAACGCACAGAGTATAAGAGAGAAAGGGCGAAGGGAATGGACGGGAAAGAGGGAAAGGGGGTTGCTTCCTGAAAGTGCACTGTGGAATAGTTGGTACATATCTATCCCCACGGTAGGGCTGCAGTGCGGCAAATACAATCTCGTTCGGTTGGCGTACCTGCTTTCGCGCGCTTGCCGCCGCACATTTCTATATACATGACGCTTCCACACGTGCAGATGCGCGCACGGTGGCTGCGCGAATATGTACGTGCTCGACCCTCGTGCGAATTGACAATGAGCCACGCAATGCGCGCCAGAAATACAAATGCGCTCCCCTTGTATTCAGCATATTCGGCAAACTTTGGGCATGCATGTATACGGATAGCCGTCGTTGCATATGTGTTAGTTCGAGTATCTGCATACACATACATGGATTTATACAGGTAGGTATCGTTTGAGGATGCACATATCAATAGGAATTTGGAAGTTTACTATGTAGTGCATTGCAAATATTGTAGGTAAAGGTCTTATTGCAAGAGGCAGGTAACTTTAATTTCATCGCTTATAGGTATAACAGGTAATAAGTCATAATTTAATTCATAAAAAGTAGTTGTTATTGCATGAATCGATTATTTGCATATTGATCGTGGATCAAGAGTTTGTTTGATGCTGCCCACAACTTTAGCAGATAGAAACAAGAGAAAAGCAAGTAATTAAAGCGCTGCAGTAAACATGGCATTGTATAAAATATCGTCTAAAATTAATATGAATTGTATGGAAAACTTTGAGAGATTAAGCGAAGTCATGCGTGAAAACGCAAGATGTGAGATGAAATTCAAGGATAAGAAGAATATCGGTAAGAAAGATGACGACGGAAAAGTAGAAGAGTCAAGATAGTTACAGTACACCGCCTAAGGTATTTACTGTAATAAGCCTTTCGAGCCTCAGAGGGGATCGCACAGACTCGCAAATTATCTCTTTCCACGACAAAGCCGACTAAGCCGAGGATTTAGTAGCCAACTAAATTATCCACATCCTTTTCACGTTGTCGAGGTGAAGTACAAGCTGCCCTTCGGGTAGCTTTTTTGGAAAAGTGTTACTGGTGTGCTTGCAAATGTAGCGGACCAGCTGACATCCGTTTGAAAGAGTGGATAGAAGTGCGTAAGAGATCGATATGAAGGTATCGTGCGTAGTCACGATAATAATACTCGTCTTGTTGTTCAAACAACCGAAATGGCTGCCTTCAAGGTAAATGAAGGAGAAGAATGCTCAGTAGGACAGGGTTTGAGACAATATAGAAGACTGAAGAAGAATACGGACAGTGTTAGTGTGTGTGTGTGTGTGTGTGTGTGTTTGACTGAAGGAAAAGGAAAGGGAGTGAGTGAGTGAGACAGAGAGTAACTGATGGAGGGTGAGAGGTGGGGAGAAATGCAGGTTCGGGAATAAGATGAGTCGGGAGGATGTGACTGAGATGTACGCTCGGAATCCAGAAACTGGAAATACAGCTAAAATTCCGGGGAAACGAATGCCTCAGAACCGCCCCGATCGACATTGACGATTGAGATCGACGAATGCGAAGGAACTCGTGCCCTTTCAAACTTTCCTAAGACACGCTCCTGCCGATGCATGAGGAAGCTATTGAACGGAAAGCGATGTTGTAGCCCTGTTAAGACTATCTTTAGTGTCCATTCATGTGCATGCAAATATTTAGCCAGTATCGATAGGGGCACTCGTGAAATTGCTGATGGTATCTTCGAAGGATTGGTAATCGATTATCGATACCCCCATTATCCGTTCTTTGCCTTTGCATCTTCGAAGGGTCTGTTTCGAAAAACTCTCATGCACGCCATCGCGTTCGTTGACGTTAGAGAAAATGGCATACTCACATGAGCTTATAAATAAAACAGGTTGGCAAAATTCTTTTAGCCTTCGTTTTACGTTTGTTCTATTGCGGCCGAAGCGTACTCGGGTTCGGTCGATGGGAGTCGTTCGCGGACGACGCGAATGGAAAATTCTGAGAAAAATACAGTTGAAACTTGGTGCAAAAACGAAGCTCCTCATTCCTGGGCAGCGTTGACGACCTAAGTCGACGAATGCGAGACACTCATACTCTCTAGAGTTTCTTAGGGTATGCCAGAAATTGGTGGACGAAGAGCACATCTGTCGGGGGACCGACGAAGCAAAGAAGGAAATAAGATATAGAACAATTCTAACGTTATATTTACTTGTACAGGCTGAATCTACAGAAGTAGGTAAAACTTTACGGGGTGAGAGAACACATTTACATCAGCAATTTTGGTGATAGAATGTATGGGCGCAATGCAAGCGGTGAGAAGTTAAAAGGTAGTTTCCACCGTCACATTTAACATGTTGACGTTGGCGTAATAATCTTCTGCAACGATAACACAATGATCCTAATATGTTTACACATCTGCATCGCGTAAGTCTCAATCTCAGAAGTGCGCTTGGCATTGCTATGCCACAAAACCAGTAGTTCTGAGCAGGGGGCGTGATCCGACGGAGATTTCTGCATAAATTCGCGTGGCAGTCAACGTGTTAAATGTGACGGGGGAAAATTACCTTTTAACTTCTCACCGCTTGCGTTCCACCTATACGTTCTATGACCAAAATTGCTCGTGTAGATGCGTTCCATCACCCTGCAAAGTTTTGTCCATTTATCCGTTCACCCTGAATATACGATTACCTATATAGAAGCGCATAGGCTACAAAGGTCCGTCTGTCACAAGTCGTGCGTTCCCCAACCGAATTTTTTCACTGTCTCGCATAGAAGGCAATACGCGCCAGGCAAATATAATATCAATTGGGTGAGAAATGCAGAACTGAGTTGCCTGTAGGCAATCTCGAGCGAAAGGTAAGGCGAACGGCGAAACGGTTACATATATTTCTGCTTCTCGGCGAGTAGGAACGGTCGCACTGATTAATTTCGAAAATATGAGTGCGTGCCGTGCCAAATGGAATGTCATTACGGTTTATTAAGTCGACTCAAGCCACTCGGAATATCTGCGCGGTGCGAAAGTCGTGCCCGCGCGAATCATTATTCATGTTCTCAGTAATGTGCCAATGCGGCGCTCGGCGCACCGTGAAATTTATTATTAAAATGGGGAACGCGTCTGTTCGAGGCGGCGATTGCGGTTTAATGGACGTCCCCTTGTCGAATTTTGCCGAGGGTGCCGGAAGATTTAGAAGCCTCTCACTTCCACCTTGAGCGCCACAGCCGACGTCGCCCTGCTCAGCTTCGTCTACGTCGTTTTGGAATCTTGGACATTCTCATATTGCGCGCGACAAATTCTGTTGAAGTGCTCGCGCAGCCGCGGGAACTGAGGTAGTTGGTGTAAACGTGGAATTTCTTCAACGATCAATACGATATTGATTGATACACTTATCTCCGTTCGCGAAGACAATCGTGTATTGTTACATTTGGTCTGCTCTTGTAATAGTCTGTTTAGGTTTTTAAACAATAACGAAACGAATCTTTTATAATTCTTATCGTACAACAGAGTGACCGAAAGCGCCGTGAAGGTGTATTTTACGTTTTTAAACAATATATGCTATATTAGTTCCTGAGGTGTTTGTAGCTTAAAATCAGTGATACTGTGTTATGTGGTGCGGATTTTTCTAATTGAAATATAAGACGATAGTGCACGTTAAAACAGTATGTTCATATTATTTCCAAGGGTATAAACTATAATATTTTATTCTTTCCCGCGTTTTGTCGACAATGTTATTTGTACTTTCATTGTACTACATTGTGTATATTTATCCTTTTCTGGAATTAGAAATTATTTGCTTCATTAAAAGTGAATGTTATTTCTCACATTTTTATTTAATTACTTAGACTAAACGAACGCAAATCCACAAGCGCAATATCATTCTAAAGAACGTTAAAATTTCTACACAATGTATAGAAGTGACCTACGTGAAGAATTTACTAACCCTACTTTCAGAAAATAGTAAATGACTCATTTTGATGAAAGCAAAGACAATTTGTCTCTGCTTCACCGAATTAAATTCCATTTGTCAGTATTATACACGAACTGTCACCGTAAAAACGATCAGCCTATAGCAGACGCACTCTATGAGCTGTCGATTTCTGCACCATTCAGTATTGGTTTCACTAACATCAATGCACGCTCCATTATGAAATCGAGATGTTCGCAACAGTCGTTTGTAGAAGCGTATGGCGTGCATTAACGGTATTAAAATCCGGGATGTTATCGAACCAGTGCCACTGGTGTTTTATTTCTGTTTCAGTGCGGGTTTTAAAAAGCTCCGAATCGTTTAAACATTTCCATTATACGACTCTCTACACACCAGGGTGAAAAATAGAAAGACGAAAAAATATAAACCAACAGACGTTAAGCACGCATTTTGACCTACGAAAACGATATTTTTTCCATTTTCACTAACTTGCGTGCACGCAAACGTAAACTGGGTTTAACGAAATTTGTTGTTTCCGTTCCTTGCAACTACGGGAACTGCTCTTTTTATGAGAAGTAAAGAGATGAGAGCTTGTTACGACTAACCAGAGAATGCATTACGATGTTTTCGACGTGACACTACAACTCTATTAGTACCTCGTGAATTCCACTTCTAATTTTGTTCCAGTTTTCAGTTAATCCAACATGTTATTAAAATGCAAATATGGTTGCTATTTCTCTCGCCATAAAAATGTGTTGATATATGAGGTAAAACCGATGTAAGCAATGGTAATTTTTTATACCTACCGGTTTATGTTGCTTCTGGTTATTTAATGAAAATAGCTAGTAAATTGATTGTATCATAAAAAATGGGTATAGGTACATATTATTACAACATTTTTGTATGCCGTATATATTCACAACAACATATCTTTTTGAATATGAAGTTAACACGCAATTATTAGCATTATATTTTCAAAGCTAAAACAAACCTTCTATTGACGCCATAATACGTAGTGTACCATTAAGAATGTTCCCGTTTTGTTATTGCTGGCTACGTTAGTGTCTAAATGCACCTCATACCCTATCGTTTCTGAATTTTTTTTCCTGCAGATGGGACCATTGTTTCGCGTCGGTGATTACACAAATTGATTTTCTTCGAATTATTTTTCTTTCAATATAATAGTCTAATATGATTCAGTTATAAATATATATTTGTGTCACATTCTTTTTAGTTTCTTCTTGTGTCCGTTTCGTTTCTCCATACTTGCGTCGTCTATAAAGATTTGCGTGTTTTCTATCAAATATTTTTAATCAAACTAACAACGAAACATTGTCGTAACAATGTTTGTCGTGCACGCGTCCTCACGTAAGAGCTGAAATAAATCTCATTTTTTTTTTTTTTTTATTGAAAGCTTTTCGTCGCATCGACTACTGGGTCCTTAGCGACGGGGTTCTGTGTTGGATACATTATACAGGGTGATTCTAGTAACTGGGCCAAGCGATAACTCTTTTTTAAATAAATTTAGAACAAAATCGTAGAGGAAAAGTTTGTATTAGGTGAAAAGCTCTATCATCCTATGCACCGACTTTTTTCCCAAGTGCATTGGTGCATGTGCAAAGTGCAGTTGCACTGTTTTTTTAAATGGAACCACCCATTTTTTTTTACATAAACACGTTCCTTAAGCCATTCTGCAATAAAAACGTATAAGGGAAATCATCGAAAAAGCAATAGTTTACGAGATATTTCACTTTATTCAAACTCTTATAACAGATACTCGAACGTTTCACCGTTAGCTTGCAAACATTTTTTAATACGTTCCTATCCTTGAGTATGAGATGTTAGTAAACATGATTGGAACGTAACTCTGACCAAAAACGTTTAGATAATGCGATAGTGAACGGTTTGGGCATCTGTTATAAGAGTTTGAATAAAGTGAAATATCTCGTAAACTATTGCTTTTTCGATGATTTCCCTTATACGTTTTTATTGCAGAATGGCTTATGGAACGTGTTTATGTAAAAAAAAATGGGTGGTTCCATTTAAAAAAACAGTGCAACTGCACTTTGCACATGCACCAATGCACTTGGGAAAAAAGTCGGTGCATAGGATGATAGAGCTTTTCACCTAATACAAAGTTTTCCTCTACGATTTTGTTCTAAATTTATTTAAAAAAGAGTTATCGCTTGGCCCAGTTACTAGAATCACCCTGTTTGAATAAAGTGAAATATCTCGTAAACTATTGTTTTTTCGATGATTTCCCTTATACGTTTTTATTGCAGAATGGCTTAAGGAACGTGTTTATGTAAAAAAAAATGGGTGGTTCCATTTAAAAAAACAGTGCAACTGCACTTTGCACATGCACCAATGCACTTGGGAAAAAAGTCGGTGCATAGGATGATAGAGCTTTTCACCTAATACAAACTTTTCCTCTACGATTTTGTTCTAAATTTATTTAAAAAAGAGTTATCGCTTGGCCCAGTTACTAGAATCACCCTGTATTTGGTGGAAAAGATCTGTTTCAATTAGGTACTTGATTGTATTGTTTATTTCTCCTTGTGATGTGAGGGCGTTGTCAGGGTTGATGTTGTGTTTCCGCCTGTGTATTAATCTCAATTTTGTGTTCAGGATAAATTTAGTATCATATACTTGAGACATCCATGTGTCCACATATAGAGTCAAGATCGGTGGTTTGTCATTTGTTACTTATGCTGGCCATGATTCGCATTTACTTTTTCACATCAACCATCACATGAAAATAACCGACCACGCAAGCAGACAAACAGTAAACGCGACGCATGTGTAATGAGATAAACATTTCGCCGTCGCGACACAAGTTGAAGAAATTGAAGCGGTCGGCAGGAAAATGCATACTAGCTACATTCTGACACGAGAAAACGTACAAATAATCTGTCTAACCTCGACACTGATTTCACCGGAACAGTCACAATCAACATGCAGTCCGAATTCCCATATATCAGCGGTATGAACAGAACGATTTAACTGGAACTGCTACTCGCCGGGAGAGGAGAGCAGGCCTTCAGGAATTGAAGGCACAAGGCTTTCCCCGTTACTTAGAAAATCTCCGCAGAAGGATTAATCAAGGCTTCGCAACATGCTTCGCGCCGAGTTCGCAGAGTTGAGGGAACAAGGCGGCGGCACGGAAAACTAGCGTGGAGAAGAAAGCGGAGTAGAAAAAGCTCGAAACAAAGTGCGAGACGTTTACGAAACGAAGGCTCGCCAACGGTGCAAGCCGTCAGCGTAGCGCGCTGCGCTCCTTTTTTCGCGAAAACACACTGAACTCATTTGGATTTAACCTACTTTTAGCGTGAGTGGCGCTATGCTTGAATCACTTGGGAATGCCACTGGGGCGATAGGGGTGCGCGAGAGTTGGGCGTTGGCCTCGGGTCGACGTGGGGAAGAAAAAGAGGGACTGCCGAAGGGGAGAAAGCCAGGGAGTGGAAGGGAGAGGGGGAGAGTGGAGAGGAGGAGAGAACCGGATCAAAGGCAGGATTGGTACGGATGGGTGGCGAAATAATTTCATTTTTCACCAGCGTCCCCGACACATCACGTTCCCGCTGAACCTTCCACCCTCTTAAAATGTTTTTTCAATATTGCTGGGGATAGACCCACGAGCGTCATTGGTTAGCGGACGTGGTGTACCGAATGTACCATGATACAGGTATAATGCGGAAGAAGATAAAAGTACGGGAATCTAAATATGGGGAAATATGGGGAAACGGGTGGCGATGGCAAATAAGGGATCAGGAAGTTATGGAATGAAGATTATATAATTGAATAACGTTTTAGTACTCTGGGGTATATTTATTCATTTTGAGTATTTTCAACGTTCAGTGTGTTATATGCATCACTTCTTATCATTTTGGAAGGTAATACGTAACGCTGATATAGAATTGATTGTGTTGTTGTTGCTTCAGACAGTATTAGGTGTGTCATTTATATCGACGGGCTTTATTTCATGAAAAATTAAGGGCACGTTGATAAATTGAATACGATGTGCGTCCTATTTGTTTGTCCGCTTTCGCAACTACGACATAGAGTGTAAAATGCTTTCAACTGCCGGCTCATTCATTCAAATTCTCTTTCCGAGGCTTTGCACCTCGTTTATTTGACGAACGCCGTGCAGGCGAAAAAGGAGGCTAAGGGAGAGAAAAAATGGTGATAATATAAATAAGAACAGGGTACTGAAAAGGAAGGTAAAACCTCAACGACATCGATGGAAAAGCGATGGAGTATTATGTACCGAACGGGAAAAATTATGCAACACGTCGACGCCTTGAATGCGTGGAAAATCGTTATCATGGTCTTTTTTGTCACACAGTTTGTCCGTTACGACGCGGGCGTTTCGCTTCTCTGAAAAACGCCTTCCTTTCTTCTCTAGCCGTAACAGGCACAACTTGTCCTCTTTTCGCCATGTCGTATACCATCCGACGTATTGGAACGTGGAATTCATGGCACAATAAAACGGTATGCTCCTTAAACGCCGTTCTATTACAGAATGAATGAAAAATTTCTGTTCATTCGATGGAAATAGTTTGTTGTGTGACTCAATAACTTCAAGCCAAAATTGTGTATAACTAACAGCATACAGGTGGAGGAAGAATATTTTGAGTGTTCTATGACTCAAGCATAAGGCTTTTTGAAAGTCTTTCAACAAGTGGATATGCTTGTGGTATGTACAGTCTGCATCTAAATAATATACACACGGTAGACGTTGAAGGGTTGTTTACAGTATAAATAGTGTTCGTTTTTCGATTTATGTTATGAAGATTTTCTCAGAACTTTTCGCGAATATGTCCTCCTTATTAAACGATAAGCACTTTCTCGCGCCATTACATAGAAGTAACATAACCTACTCATACTCTTATTGTAATCCTTTGTTATCGCTCATGGTTATTATACACTTTGGCTGATACGAGTTAATCCTCAAAGATAGAGGATACCAATTTTTTCTAAAGCATGACGCAGGTTCTACAAGTTTGAAGTAGATGAACTAATTACTGCATAATGTTCATTCACATGGTATGTGGTTCGGTAAGACAGGAACTGTGGAAAACAAAGCATAAAATGATACTACAAGATTACGAGTGTCGGTTTCCACATTGTACGAGTTGCTGAAGTCATAAAGAGTATAACGTTCGTTTACATTTACAACGTTACGAGTGCAACTTTAGCCATTAATATCCGTATTCGCCCTATTCTCGAACAATGTGCCGCTTCGAAACGATCTCGTTTCCTGTTCGCCGATAATGCCGATTTCATTGTCACCTATTCGTTTCGCCCGTCCGCACGTGTTCGAGTGGCTTGCCAATGATGAAATCGAGTGTGAGTAACGCAAATTCTCAGCCGTGCGAGGAGAAGAACGCTTTTTACCATGCTCGCAAATCGGTTGCCGTTTTTGTTTATTGACCGTGCACTATGGAACCCCTAATCGAACGATAACGACGTTCGGAGAAAGATGAAAAATATTTGGAGAGAATCTATGTCGTTAAAGGAGAATAATTGAAGCGTTGGTGAACGTTCATTAAAGATCATTAATGCGTGTAGGTAATAGCGTTATATGTTTTGGGTGTATTTTGTTAGTGCAGATTGCAGATGGAATAAAAATGTACGACAGCGTATTTTGTTAATATGAAACATGTCACTCTTCTGTTACACATTATACAACTCATAAATGTATAGTTTAAACAGGATGCTTAAAAAATCGATTTAACTGGGCATTTTGCGAAGTCTGGTAGTAGGTAGTACATACCTATGTACAACAGCTATACTAATTGTAAGTAAAAAGGTTTTAGTGAACACGAATCAAAAGTGGTGTTATGATTGATTATTGAAACTTCTATTATGGCAATGCTTACCGTAGTATTTGCAAACGGTATTCTAAATATCGCGATTTAGAATTTTATTGGCTCGTAGTCAGTTGTCAACAACAATCGATAGCATTACACATTTCAATAGAAATTGGTATTACAGCAGTTACAAAGGATCCATTGTAGATTGAACAGAGTCAAGCAATTTCTTCTCATACGCCGTTTTATACTCTTCATCAAACTCAAGAATCACAGGAAATTGAAGTTCTATCAATGTTCATAAAAGTCAATCATAATACTAACGTATAAAACCATTGACATCTCAGGAAGTATTGACATTTCCACCCGGTTACTAACTGTAAGACTTTTTTACTCCGTACAGTGTGTTCTATGTAATTAATTTATTTTGTTTTTTGAACACCCTGTATACCGTCTGACACTTGCTGACTATGACTTTGGCATAAACTACCGCTAAAAGTACTGAGAAGAATAAAAAACTATCTATTTGTTGCTCTGTTTTTATGGTATTCCACGTTTGATGTTTATTTTCATGAAAGGTACTACACCTCTGCGTCAACCACTTTTTTCCAAAAAATTGTACAGTGTATTTCCTCTCGGAAGTATTGCACACAGTTTCTCCTCTAAAGTAACAACATAGGTATATTCATTCTTTCCAATAACAGTGAAAAGTGAAACAAGTCGATTGACTTTGAACTCTCACAAACCATTTCTAAAATTGAAATTGGGGAACCAATGTTTCCCACTTTGTGCAAAAAAAAAAGATGTAAAGAGTGTAGCACACCCTCAAGTAATCATTAACAGTTTTGAAAACTACTTATATTTAACATTTCTGTGGGATGTATGAATTAACCGTGTGTAAGTGATTATGAAAGTGTGAATGTGTGTGTGAGTGGCGCAGCGAAATGGGAAGACGAAGGCGATGCGTCGCAAATAAATATTAACGACGCATCAGAAAAGGGCCTTGAGGTGAAATTGGGTGGTAAAGGGAGGTATCCCACAGGAAAGGGGAAATCGCGTAAACAGCGTCAAACAAGAGAGTCGCGAGAAGCCTTGCAGAGAGAGTCGCGAGACAGACAGTGAGTGTTAGAGCGTTGCGTAGAGTGTGCGAGCAGGGAGTCGAGAGTGCGTAGTGAGAGAGAGTTAGAGAGAGAGAGAGAGAGAGAGAGAGAGAGAGAGAGAGAGAGAGAGAGAGAGAGAGAGAGAGAGAGAGAGACAGAGAAACAGAGAGACAGAGTGACAGAGAAACAGAGAGACAGAGAGACAGAGAGACAGAGAGACAGAGACACAGAGATACAGAGACAGCGACAGAGGCAGAGAAAGCGAGAGAAAGGGAAAGAGTTTAATAGAGAAAATAGCGCACATAGTGAGAAAGAGACAGTATTCTTTAATAATAAACAGTTTGAAATAAGTAGTAGTGAGTTTCAATCTCAACCACGCAACCTAATCCCACATTTCTTACAATAGCAACTTAACTATACAGGTATGTAAGGATCCTAATGACTTCAACACGGCTGATTTAACCCCGAATCTTATCCATTTCATTGTCATGAACATGCCAAGTTTAAATAATAGGTATCTTTCTCAGTGACTTGTTTAACCATCATATCTCTCTCAATTGACACTTTATATCAATCTTAAAACAGCTTCTTATCCAATACGAATTTTCTCGTTGCTGTCCGTCGAATACCAATGAACGTACAACACCAATATGACGATTGCTTATGTCTTAAATTTACCGTCAATGAAGATGTGTGGGACACTTTCGCGTGTCCCGCAGAAGCATGCTTTCCATATCGACAGTTGCTCACAACTTGACCGAGTTCAATTTTACTCGCGCTGCAACAATTATCGTGTTATTCCGCTCGATATTGGAAGCGTGGGGGCGAACAGTCGGATTGATAAAGTGTGATTGAAACGACTAGGATATCGGATAATTCCCGGATATCCGGTAAATCAGTTTCTGTACTATTTCATTCAGAGTTACGGTTTTCTGCAGTTTTCTTTAACTTCCGCCCCGATTCTCGGAGCGGCGCTCGGTTTAAATTAAAGGACGAAAAGAGAGTGGCGGTGAGGGGGCGAGAGTAGGAAGGACATCGATAAATTTCTAGACAGTTCGACGGCCTCGGCCGGGGATGGTATTTACGGGAAATTTCGCGTCCACTTTGTCGAGCGTAATTGTTCTTCGGGGTTCTTAAGAAACGGACGGGACCTACGCTTTTAAATCGTATTAACGACGTATTGTCGATGCTGATACCCCCCCAGTCGCTCTTTATTCAACCGTGACCAACTCTGTTGACTGCGCAAAGGCTAACCTAGAGCCTTATTTTCTTTTGTCTCACAGACAGAAAATGATAACGATTTATTTACGCACGTAAATAGATTCTTGTACTTGCCATGTAAGAAAAGCAATTTTGCCGGACACGAGGAATGTCATATCGAGTGTAGCAAGGGTCTTTGTAACGGACTGGAGAACTCAAAGTGCATTACGTACCTGATTGGCGGTTCATCAGGGAAGACAGGAAAAATTGAAGAAAACCCTACTTGAGCTTTTATAACATCAAAGGCAAAGGAAGATGGTACGTCTTAATACACTATCTGTTCTTTTATGTAACGGTCGATCCATTACTGCTTCTCTACCTTCGGGGCAAAGTAATGCGGAGTTCAGAGTCAAGCACTTGCCAGGGTATTAATCGAACGTGAATTTATATTGCGTTCAACAACGAGAGCTGTTTTGACGTTCTCCGCGCTTATTTACATTTTTATAGAAAATACGTTAAATTTTGTTAACGTTATGTTTACATGTGGGCTTCAAATTCCTACGATTTGATTTATGTCATCAACTTTTAAACTACTTTGAAATTATATGTTTCATTGTAACATGGTATTGAAGACGTTACTAGCAAGTAAGAATAGATAAAATATTGACTTGTAGATCTTCGATGATTTTCCTTAACTGGTAATATTTTTTTTCACATATTTATTGCAGAACATATGGTCAAATACATTTCTGTACGCGGAATTTAATTTGAACATATCCTTACTGTGTCTTAAGACATCTGTTTCACTCATTGTCAGTCGCAAATCGCTTGTCCTACCATCTCCTTTACAGTGTAACATAAGCCGCGTGCAAAGAGTCTTAGATGTAATCCGATAATTATCAACATTCCCGAGCTCCACTTTGTCCTCGGCATTAACATTTTCCACCAAACGTCTGCAAAAAAAGTATAATGCACATACAGGATTACAGTTTCCGATACCTTCCGACAGGACGACGTTGAACGCATCGGAGAGAAAGCACGAGCGAATGGGCACAATGTCACGAGCTTAACAAAGGCACAACGAGACAGGCTAAAACGAGAGAGATCGCGAAGAAATCTCGACGCTCTTTGTACGGCATTAAAACGTCCTTTCCTCGCAGGAACGAGACTTCCGTGCGCACGACAGGTCCTTGACAGGGATATTGTTGATCGAAGATTATCGAGTCTAGCGCTCGTTTCGGCTATGTCGCAGTACCGATTTTTTTCCTATTTTTTTGTCGGACATAAAGCGGCGTCGTACAATCTACAGGACGACATCCTGATTGAATCAGTCCAACGCCAAGAGTGACGTTGGGGTTCAACTACGTTAGGCGTTGGTAGTAAAAGGACAGAGTGGGCAGGGAGGCAAGGTGATAGAGAGAAAGATGGAGGCTGAGGAAGAAGTCGTCGAAGGTAGCCGATATTAATATGAAATTGCTCCTAGCCCCTCGCTGTCCTGGGAATACTATATGAACATTACCCAAAGTTATGGCTGTAATCGGGTGTAGGGAATGACTGCCTCGCCAGCTTTGTTTTAAGGAACGAGAGGTATATCCACCGTGCGCTCCTGGTGATTAAATGTGTATTCGGTGCTAATGTACATGGTGGGCACTGAAAGTTTTAACGATAATCTTTCACTTGAACAAAAATATTGTGCGAGTTTCACTCGTTGCTGAATATCGTATATATGGAAAAATATTGCAAGCTAACAAGAGTGACAGTTTCAAACCGTTTAATTCTTGCAAAAGTTCTGCAAACATTATTGACTCGGCCCATATGTATTGTATATCATCACTCTAAATGACTCAAAACACACACTAACATCACACTAAATCACTCAAAAGAATGATGTCTGTACGCCGTATAGATTATGCAATCAATAGCACGGTAGTTCTAGATTTTTCAAACAATCCCGGTAATATATCGATCTGCATCCCTTCCTAAAGTGAGCTGAGTAGAAGGAAATATTGGCTGGTCGGCAGGGGGCACGTTCTCGATAGGCGAATTAATTAATTCTTAGCTCCCTCGTCGAATTAAGCGCGTACTATTAATAACCCGCTTACTCAGTCTGTATTAGAAGCATTAAACGCGCGCTATTAATTACAGACACGGTCGCCATCGGTAGAGGCAGCCCGAGGCGGAGTACGATATATCAGGCGACCGCGGCAGACCGCGTATTTTTGGATTTTTCAATATTCGGCTGACGTATACCAATCGTTCTGCCAGGCGAATAAGCGCTGCGGCCGCTCAAAATTGCACTCGCCAAGAGCCCAGAGAGGCCCTGTTGGCGAACCTGTTCATCTCCAATAGCGCCAATTAAGGAACCAATTAAACAATTAGAAACTAACAGAGCAATGATTTTTAGCACCACAAGTCACTTTTTCGTCATTCCGCACTCAAAGTTATTCGCAAAAGGCTCTCTATCTTCATCGACTAAATGTCGTATGCTATGGTTATTCCATAACGATTTCTGATCTCGGGAATGTTTCGGGGCAATTAAATTTGAGGTTTGTGTATTTGATCATATACTGTGAATGT
Organism: Anoplius nigerrimus; assembly: GCA_914767735.1. NCBI lineage: Eukaryota > Metazoa > Arthropoda > Insecta > Hymenoptera > Pompilidae > Anoplius > Anoplius nigerrimus. Next base: position 16,751,971 of record OU612085.1, on the reverse strand, counting down.
TGTGAATGTCACTGTTCTCGAACAAGAGTTGTTTCTTGCAAGATACATGGATTCAACCTCGATAAGAATTGTTGATTTTCTGAAGGAATTGTCGATGAGAAATTGGAGGAGAACTGGCAAAGAATGTGAAGTTGGGATGTTGCAAATTACATCATTTAAAAAAGACAAAAGGAGGAAGTTGTAACGATTGTGCAATTTGGATAGATGGAAATATAAAAAATGGGGAGCAGATAAATAGGGATAGTGTAAAAATGTATTGTATGGACAGAATGAGGGGCAACTACGATTTAGACTGTGGTTCAAACCGCATGTATATTGCGGTTCAAAATTTGCCGCTAGTAAATCTCCTTCGAACGGCAAAGGGTTAAAGAACAGGGAGACAGAGGTCAGCTAGGGTGAAAAGTAAGAAAATCGAGCACAGCTTGGTGAGCGTAGTCATTCCTGTGCGCGTTACGCAAATTTCTACGCACCTTGGCCGGCCAACGGGGCCATTTCTGGCGGCGTACATGCACAATGCTAGGTCGGTTGCCGCGCGAATAGTTTATCGCGGTAATTACGTCTATCGCGCGAAGATAAATCAGCGGGAATATTAACTGTAGAATTTGTGCTCGAGCGGCGGCGGCCGCATTAATCCGGCATAAATCATTTCCGTTGACCCGGCGGCGGCATCGACAGCGTTCCTCCACCTCTACGAAGCCTATAGCAACGTGCGTCGAGAGTCGCGACCCGCTGATATTTGTTCCGTTATTTCGCGCTAAACGCCTCGCAAACGCAACAGCTCGCCTGTTTACGCCGCATTGGCCGCCGATGTCAACATTAAAAGTAATTACGCGCCGATCGCGAGCCAGCAGCGAAACGAATCGCTAATGGCCTTCCACTTTCGAACGGTGGGGTTTGGGGGGGAGGGGGGGGGGGTTGAGCCTGCCAAGGGCTCGAAGCTCATCGATTTCCCATCGGCCATCGTCGCCGATTCGAACTCTTCCTTTGGCTCTCTATCTTTCAGTACCGCCCGTCTTCCCGCCCGCCCGGATAATTAAAATGTCGCGCACACTTTCGCGTCCTTCGCAGTTTTCCTCGGCGGTGCGGCCGCTGATCGCGTCAAAGCTCTGTCGAGGGAAAGGTTCGCAAGTGCTCGACTAATTTTCCTGCGGAGTCTCGGGAAGCGGTCGGGAAATTCGCCCTTTGACAGCTCAGAACCGCATGTAATGGTAATTTTCCTTTTTAACATTGCTCGCGCAGATTGACCGTTATGTATTTTTGTGCGTTTTACTTCAAATGAAAGGGTTTCTTGGAAACCAATTTCAGAGTTCAGCTGTCTATAGCGTTTATAAGGCATTTTTCGGCAAGCGCTAGACTAATTTTCTAACGTTATCGTCTAGCGGTTAGGACAGTCCTTTGATAGCTCGGAACCGCATGTGATGGTAATTTTACTATTTAACGTTGCTCGTGCAGATTGAACGTTGTAATTTTAGGTAGATTTATTTAAAATGGAAAGATTTTTATGAATTTGATTTCAGGGTAAAAATATCTATAATCTGTTTTTCTGGATCAGTGTAAGTTAATTTTCGGCAAGTTTAGAAAACGAAAACTTGATGCAATGTTTCTGAATTTTCTTAAGCAAAGAGATTCGGCCGACTCTCCTTACGGATACAATACAGAACGTAATTCTTGTACCATGGATAAATTCTTCAACAAGAACTGTTTAACACTTCTGCTCATACTCATCTACTTTTGAAATACGTATTTTAGTGATGTCAATGTTATTAATCATTATAAAATTGGTTGATATATGTTCTTTGTACCCAATAATCCGGTTTGTTGAAAAGCGCTTTCGAAGTTTCGAAATATTTCGTTACACAATGAAAAGAAACTTCTTGGACCACTTTAACATTTTTGTGATAGCGACTCAGCTATGCATTTCTTTCTTAATATGCAGGCACAATTTTAAGCTGCTCAGACTCATCATCACGAGAAGATTACGTCAAACCGATGCAGAAAGAACGTTCTCAGAAACGTTTTAGATTCAGGAAAGCTGACTCACCAGAAAACATCTTACAAAAAAGTTCTCTATCAGGTTTACCATTTTCAATTTTATCTTGAAAGCATGCAATGTCGTTCTATATAGTTCACTGATTGAACCACGTAAAACAAAAACTAACTTTTTGCCTGCCGATCGTTCACAATTACAGACTCGTAACAAGACCTTCTTTAGGGGCCTTTGATTTGCATAGCACCCTCTGAATCCGTCGAACTTAATTTATGAGCAAATCGACGCAGCGTCTAATAAAGGTTTAGTCTATCAAAGCTTGTTGGATGTGAATATTTATTGAATATTCAGACGCGTATTCTTTGGTGCTGCGAAAAATTCTGACTTGAATTATGAGCCGTAGTTGGATGCGAATTTCCTTTGTTCCTTTTATGTAATTTGTTCTCGTTAGGGTGTGCCTTCTGTAGCAGTTTGATCATCGACAATAGTACGCTACACAATACGCAGTTTGCATGGTGCCAACTGCGCAGTGGACAACTGTGCATTCAACGTGCTTTACAATCTATTCTTTTCTTTCATGTCAGAGCTGAATACAGCGCATACAATATAAATTTGGTCAGGTTTGCAACATGCTCAGTGCCTCATCACGGTCTTTGAAATATTCAAATTATTTGCATATTATCTAATTAGATATAACAAAATTCACTTTCTCGCAATGTCTGGGTTAGGTTATTTAAAAATTTGCAAAATATTGTACGTTTAAGTTTGTGAGATCTGCAATCTAAACGTTTTGGTTTGAATACTTATAATACAAACATCCCTTATTGAGTTTAACACACTTCTTATAAAAATTCTGTCATAGACTTTTTTATGGACAGAAAATAGTGAAATTATTAGTATAATAAGAGACATAATTAAATCTGCGCTTGGTAGAACACAATGCATGAATCGTATAACACTTTCAGACAGCAAATGTAATAGATAAAATACCTGTGAGCTTTGACTTTACGTTGGTGGATGATATATTTCATATCCATATTATTTAAATAATTGCCGAGACAAATCTTTGAATCACAATAAGAAGATATCTTTTACAACTTATAGCAAATAAATAAAAACATGAACCGTGAAATTTGTCAGACAATGGGCCGTTTTTGATGCTCTCTCTACCTGTCCATTCCTTAAACATTTCTTATTTTGTCGTTTGCGTGAATAATGCGTCTTAATATCCCTTATCATGCAACAGACAGACAGCGACTTTATTAAAGTAGATTCTTTCACATCTTGAAATTTGACATAATTTCTCAAAAACACTTATAGAACCTAAAGCATCTACTGTCCAATAGCCAACTAACTTATATAATAAATGACATTCAATCAAGCATTACCGTCAATATAGTGCAGGTGTGAAGTGAAAATGTACGATTATTACAGTATCACAGGTTCGAATTTGATGAGCAAACATCAAATATTTCGACAGTAGTCACCAGTTAATTAGGCGGCAGATACCGCACTGCGAGTGAATTTTATTCATAGAACGCGGCGTTATTAAAAACGAAATCGAATATTTGATCGATTAACGGGCCGTTTAGTCAATCAACCTCTTCAGTAACTTGATCAATCGAGCGACCGCCGCTCCGTTGAAGACATTACAATTTTTATGAAGACCGGAGGCAACTTTTCAGGTTAAACGCTCCATTTAAATAGAATCATCGCGAGCTTTTATTCGACGCTAACGGTCGCCGGGATTTTATCGTGCCGCCTGATTTTCAGTCGAAGAATTACTTCGGGATGAGTTCCGTGCTTGGCCGCTTCTGCCAGTGAGCAAATGTACGATCCTGTAAATGTACGCTCCTGCGAGTGTGTAAGTGTGCCGCGCGACCGAATATCCACAGCAGAAGTGCTCGAGGAAAATATTTTGACGCTCATATAGATATCATTCGCGGAGCTCTCATATTCCCGCAGGTCGTGATAAATTCCGATATAATTACGTTCCTTCGCTCGTCGCTCACTTTTACCACCACCATGTATTATACAAAGAACGAGGGCGTAAGTCGTGCTACGACCACAAAGAAGGCGATGTTACGCGATAAAACATAAACTCATAAAATGGCTGAATATTTGGGATAACTTTTTTTGCAAGATTCTAACCCCGATAAATATAGCTCCAAAATACGCTGGCATTTGGTAGCTTCGTGAAATTAATTAAATTTTCAAACTTTGTTAGTTGGATCGGAAATAAATTCGGTGTTCTTCGCGTCGATATTGTACGATTGTCCAAAGTAAAATTAAAGAATGAATTATCAGAATTATAATTGCACAATATGTGCACAAAATTTCTGGAAATACAGTACAATACACATACCAGTTTTTAACATAGTCGTTTTCCTTTGGCGCATACTTTATAGATTTAACTTTATTATCTTTTGTATGTAGTGGAGGCAAATCAGCTTTATACGGCAGACAGTTCTATTTTCTTAGGGTTGATGGATAAATAACTTTACTCCCTTTAAGCTGATGTACGACAAAGTTTTACTTTGCGCCATCGAGTTCTACTTTCTTGCTTACTCAAGTTAGCCATGTGTTAAATGACAAAACATGCGGAAAGCACGATACCGTCAACGTCTTTCAAATGTTAAAAAATGCAAATATTTTGCGTCAGCCCACTAGCGTGGAGTGTTCCCATGTCAGACAATAGCGTATGAGTAGTGAGGCTGCGGGTAAAACAACAGACACGTGTAGAAGGAGTTTCAGCAAGGGCCTTGGAAAGGTTAGTTAGAACAATCGACCTAAAATCAGGAAACTGAGTTTAAATTCAAACTCCGCAAAAATTCGCTTTTTGTCCGTTTGTACACTCTACAATAGCATATACAGGAGTACGTATACATGCATCGAAATGTAATTAAACACGCGCCAGTTTGCCACAATCAAGAGTGCGGCTTACCCACCTGCCAATTGCATCGCATATTTTCCTACTTATTAATCCAAACATATCATATACCATCACAGAAGTGCGGGCAACTTTCGACTGAATCTCGTGTAACGTAACTGGTTTATTTAAGGCGCGTTTTGTTCTTGGACAAGAGACTCATGCAAAAACTTCAGAAAATTATGTCTCTTTCTCAACACGATATCGTTCTGCATTCGATTCTAGTACTATTATTCGATTCATCACCGGTTTCGTCCTGAGCAATGTAGACGGTGAATGCATCCGGAATCCTCGTAAGAGGCGGACCTTCTCGTATCTTGCAGCGTATCCGTTTCAACCCCTCTATGAAGAGAATATGAGATAAGGGAGTAACATTTTTGCGACCTTCCACGCCGTGAGAAGGCACCGCGGAATTCTCTGGCGAGAGGACGGCTGAGGCAAGGTTTCCATATACTATCCCTTTCACCGTACGGAAGAAAATTTAATTTTGTCTGCCACCGTGGACCGTGCATGTGTCGGCATCCCCGCAAATGACTTCAGAGCGATAGCAAAAAGGGAGACGTTTTTCGGTCCCGTGATTAGAACGCTCACTCGACGCGCACGCCTTCCCGATTTTCTCATCGGAAGTAACGAACCTTGAGCATCAGATTTGCCAGCGACGCTTCGTAATTGCTTAAACCCTTGTCTTTGCTGGCAGAGTTGTATTAAAATCTAACGTCCTATATTCTCGTGTATTTTTAGCGGGTTTGTGTAATGAAATAGGCACGCAGTTTCTAAAGCTTCGTTTAAGCTCTACCGCATAGACTTTTTATAAATTAAATTAAGAAATTTAGTTTTTCTTGGGACTGCATACTACTTCTTTTGCATTAACTATATCGTACGGGAAAAGGAGACATTTTAAACTTAAAAATGCATATTTAATACGTATTGATAACTTTTATTCTAATAGATGAAAAAATCCAAGATGAACTGAATACGCACATAATCTTTGTGCGAATAGAATACCGTCGAATATATTCAATTTGCAAATAGATTCAAGTAGAACCCCACTCGCGCATCTTTACTTCTTCTACTCGCTTAGCGTCTAACATTAAAGGAATATAAGTACGTAGAATATTACATTTTCTGATTGTGCAAGCTGTTTCTGCTATCAAAGAATTGGTATCTTCCATTGCGCACGGGTCAAATACTTTGAAGCATATGCTAACGGAAACGAGTATATGCCCACATACACATGTCTGAAATCGGAGAACGGAGTATCGTGCATGCAATACCTCGATAATGGAAAAGCAGAATCGAAAGATTGGCCATGTGTGTTACTTTGTCATAGTCATTTGTTACCTGTCCTTCTTTTCGGCGTTGTCAATCGCGCACGAATTTAACGGTCGCCCATTGTGCATCGAAGTACGCGCAAATCTGTCCAATGAATTCATTTAATGGAAGTATTAGAGCGTACCCTTCAAAGCACGTTTTCCAGAGGAATGCGGTTTGCTACTCTGTAGTGTGCATCGCGCAACAATGGCAACCGTTCGACGTCCATGTCAATGCAACCGTGCTTTGATCTACCCTTAAAACGCGATTGTCAGCTGTGCAATTGTTTAGTAGCGCATCTTTGCAATAATCTATCCGGTTGTCGATGTTGAAATTTTATGTTTTTAGTATACGGTTTTCACATAATCAATTCTGTTTTGTTGTCGTAACATAGAAAGTCAAATGAGAAAAATGTGTTAATGCTGATTTTTCATTCATCCGATAAGACTCATGTTCTGTAACGTACGTGGATTAAACAACTTGATATACGTAATCAAATAGTTAATGTCATATACAGCAATTAGATGCATCATCATTTCTCAAGATTGTTGAACATACCGAATGGGCACTGTGGTAATAAATAATTGTTTTACGTACCTAGAGTTTAATGACCATACTATTTCAAAGAATCACTTTGCATATTGTCATGTTGGAGATTTACGAAATTACTAAGCGATGTGTGGAAATAAAGATGAAATCAAACTGTAAACTATAAGTGCATACGTACGTATAAGCATGAATACGCTACTAGGCTGACTACGCTAAGACACTGTACCATAAAATGTGTAGAGAATCTTAATCATAAATAAATGTGATCATTTTTTTATACCATCTATGTTGACTGTTGCGACATCTGCGTAGTGTTTGAATGTTTGTCTATTGGTTCTGTGTATATTCACAGATTTGAACCATTTGAACAGTTCCTCAACCCTTTCGTTCCGGGCGCCAATTATAGCCGGCGGCCACGCAGTATTACTTTTACACGTTAATGCATTGTAATTGGCCATTATTTCGAATTTGCTTTATTGTATGAAACCAAGCATACACTGTCATTTAGGGGTAACGAGGACAAGAAACACTCTTTAAAACTGTGGTCTGAAGTAAGGCCAACATTTTAGTCTGTTGTAGCCAATGTTTGTAGCAAATGTAATATTCACACTCTTCCGCGTAGTACTTCGTTCAGTGGCGCTGGTCCGGCGGAGCGAACGGCCGTAACGATAGGGTTAAAAACATTCTCACACTCAAACTCCATTAAGTGATCCTTTACTTCCAATGTCCCACACGTGCCAAGTCGCTCTCTTTTTACGTGGCACTGTGTAAATCCATAAAAAAAAACAATATTTAGGAAACATTTGGTCGAGAACTATATATTAATTCCCCTTTTAGAACACCGAACACTTCTAAATTTTCCATCATTGTTCTTACTCCAAGTGAAGACAATCCATAGATAAGCGTCAAAGTCAGTCTTCATGTGAACTCTTACTAAAGATGTGCAAAAGTTCGTACGACAGAAAATTCAATATCTACCCCAACCCTCTCTCTCCGCAGCGGAATGCTAATAAAAACATATTATATCAATATGCATTAATATATTACTTAAAATAGTAGTTTTATGTTCTCAATCAAATGTGTTAGAAAATTATTGAATGATCTGAGCAATTCTACGCGTTTTGACTCGAAGGTTCTGGGATAAATGCCATGTCCCTTGACAACGGTCCTCTTTTCCAGAGAGCCTAAGCTCTCGTTATTCCGTAGCCAGATCCTTTGTTCTAATCTTTACAACATTGCATGCGCAATCGAAGCATCAACGACGCCGGGCCATCGGCCTTACACACATGCCTCTTTAGAGCATTGACGTACCTTCTCAAATGAATAACGCGTTGCGTCAGTGGCATACAACAAAGCGTCGGGCCATTTGTTATCACCTCGGAAACTATACCCCTGTTTATTATTTCAGTTATTTATTCTTTTATTATAATATTTACTCTTTTCCATGGCGACGCTACAAATGTAAAATCAACAATTTGTTTTGCTGAAGTGTGTATAAACGTATACCGGTCATTTATCGTACCGTGGTCAAAGTTTGCTCATGAGAAGATACTTAATGGCACCGAGCATTGTTCGGATACAGATGACGTTTTCCCAGATTATTTTGCCAATTCGATTTAACATTGTCCAAAGTTGATTAACTAACGCTTGTAACAGGATATCAAACAGGTTCCTTTGAAGTTTAAACGTAGGGTAGCTTCTATCTGTCCGATAGCCAATTTATTTTCCAATTTCATAGTTATTACACCGTCAGAGTGTCCAATTACGTTTAGTTCTCGCATGTAAACTCAACATTTATTTCAGTCAAGCGAGTTTAAACGGTTAAATTGTCGCTGCGAATTACAATACAAATAACGCAAGTAGACCCATTAAACGTGCGAACTTTAGTGAATTTTGAAACAATATGCGCTGATGGGACGCTCCAATGCATAATTGAAAAATTATTCAGCATGTTAACGATGTAACCAGATAAACGAGTACAATTGCGGTTTGCCAAACTTTGACGGGAATTTATATGCAACTGTATATTTTGACAATGGAAATAACATGCTTTAATGACCATCATTTATATTTTTTGTTCGTGAAAGTGAAACATTCTATCTGTTTCCAATTTGGAATTACGAACGTTAACAATTAATGGCATGTTTCAGGATTGCACTGGAATAATCATTTTTATTTTCCAGCTTCCATACTATCTTATACGGAGTGTTCTAGAGCCAATGTTGCATGCCTCAAGAGGATGAATTCACGTGAAGAAGCAAATAAAAAATATAGCGTGAGATTCTCTACTGCCGGCTATCTTTTTCACATAATTGATCGTCAACATTTGTTGAGTTCAGCATAATGCTCATTCTAGTTTTCAGTATAACTTGAATGCAAACAATTCAATTAAGTTAAACGTTAATCAGCATAATTTTCACACTTTAAAATCAATGCGAATCGCCAAAAGTAAATATGACAAATAATATGGCTATGTGCCATAAGTTCGGAAATGTGCGAGTAGAAAGAGTTCGCGTAGCAAAGTGAACTATGGCGGCTTGGCTCGATAACGGTCTTTATTCAAACGGTGTTAGGAAGGGCACAGGTACACACGGAATTCACGATATAAATAACAGATTATTCGCACAAAACGGCACAGCACAGCGAACAAGCAATGCTTAATTACACAAAGCACAAGCAAAGTACAGCAAAGTCACAGCAACAATCAAAAGCACAGCAAAGTTCAGCAAAGAATCAAGCAAAGTTTACAATGCAAAACGCAGTACGCAATAAGCAATTAGCAATAGCAAAGATAGATAGATAGATGCCCTCCGCCTGACCGCGAGCTTCTTATATACCTTTCGGTCGGCGGGAGGAAGGGATGCATCTACGAGCATGATTTCAAAACGGAGCCGTTGCCTCCAACGGCCGATCCGGCTAATTGGGTGAGTAGGTGAGGCGGAGGGTGTGACAACAGTCAACACTGTGTCGCTTGTTTTCGGCGGCAAACGCCCGCTAGCCCTCGCCACGCAGCGCGATCTAAATCTAGCGCGGTCGCGGCGGGCTCCCAAGCGCGCGGGGAGGTGGCGCTGACGCGTTCTTCCAACACCATATTCAAAATAAATACTTTCCCATCATAGATTGTTAACACATTTCTAACCTTACGTTTGTACCAACCTACGTCACTGCTTAATCCTGCAACCGCCATTAATAAAAAAAGATGCCAATCAGAAATAAAATTCACTCTACGAAATGACTTAAACTCCTTTTGCCCGATCATGGAAATATCCAATCAGAAAACATGCGGAAAGAAAACAGGATTGAAATCGTCGATGTACACGTCAGTGTATCAATGAAGGGAGTACGTCGAAAGGAAGTTGGCAAATTTGTTCGTAGTGTAGGTGTCATGGGCCGCGTGCGATAGCCAAACCGGCTGAATTCAAGCTTCGCTTAAATTAATTAAATCCAAAGCACCGACGGCCCCTTTGAGCCAAGAATAACAATTCCGACGGGAGGAATATAAAATGAAATATTTTCCCCCGACGCTGGGATTCGTCGCTGAACGACCGTCCGTTGGACAGAGTCGGCAGTGTCAGGGAACAAAAGGAGTGGAAGCGAAGCAGGAGGGGGGGGGGGGGGGGGATAGGAGAGAAGCGAAGTCTGGGAAGCTTTTCTCTCGCAGCACATCGATTATTTTCACTAGTCCTTCAATTATGGGCGCGTTTTTGCTGCGAGAGGCTGAACTTCGGCCTCGGCGACTCGTTTGTCCCGTACAAATATTTGTCTTCTCTCGCGAAGAATAGCGCGCAGCTTCCACTGAAAGTTCGTTAAATGCAAAAACGATGGTAACTCTCGGATTCTCCTTCGCCGTTTCCGTCGGTGTTTCGTGCACGGTTTAAGGATAAGAGGACATCGCGAAGATAACGCAATAAGGATTCCAATCACTCGCCCGCACGCTTGCTCGCATTTGACTCTGTTTTCGCTCTTTTACCTGTCAGACAAGTGATCCTAGGAAATTTGGTTGGATGATTTGTATCAATTTCTCATAAATCGGTGACACTCCTTGTCAGGTTGTTTCTATGTGTGAATGACGGCTCATAAATGATGCCGAAAATGGGAGAAGATAGAAAAGGTGTAAAAATGGAAGCTTTGGACGAAGTTTGAAATGAGTCTTCCAACTAGTCGCTGTGTATCCAAAACTGAAGGGAAGAAGAAGAAGAAGAAGAAGAGTCTTCCAAAAGAGCGCATGCGGAACACAATAAAGAAACTGTAGAGAACGTTATATATATCATATTATATATTGATAGAATTATTGATGCGTGGAATGTTTTATTCAACCTTGTAGTCCAACCGTATTCATGTAATCAGGATGCCATCACCTAACTTGAACATTCAGTTATAAATGGGTGACAAATGCTATGTAAAGTAATAAGCCTGTTTGCGTTCAACGCTGTATGTTTGTAGATGTTTTCGGTATCTTCTGGAATTTATACAGAGAATGCCCGTAAATAACGTGAAGAACGATAAATAGAGACGTGTCTGGAAAGGATAGTGTTTAAATCCTTCAAAGGACCACTGGTTTAATTAGGCGGAATGGTGAGGGCGAATTCCCTCTACGAGTCTGCCACGCTAAAAAGGGTAAACGGTTTGGGATGAAAGAGGGAGGAGGAGAGGCGCGGGGTGAATGAGGGTGAGAGAGATCCGCAGAACTTCTTCAACTGGCGGGCATAGGAGGATTTCTCGTCTTACCGTCTTCCGACGAACAATAACTAGGCTGCGGTTCATCGTTTTTACTGCTTGAGTACGCTAACAAGGAATCTTATTGATTAGTTGAGAAGCTATAAGTTTGAAATGGTATTATCGTTCGTTTGGCGTTGAAGAGTAGCTACCGATATCAAGTAGGTTATCTTGCTGATTAATCGCACCGCAATATCTTATTTTTATGGAGTGGTATAAATGTTCCGAAAGAACAGTCTTTATTAACTTATTTCAAGACTTGATATTTCAGTAAAAACAGAAGGATTAATTAAATAATTACGTCTCAGATGTGAAGATACGCGTGTAGCTCTTGACTAAGAATAAATGAATGGGGGTTGGTGTTTGATTGTTTGTGTCAGAGATAAGTATCGGGATACTTGGTTGGGAGGGAAAAAGTAGACATTCATGATCCTTGGAAAGGACCTTTGCCCATGTTCTCTGTGCTTAATACTCTGATTTTTATAAGAATTTTCATCGTGGACAATTTTTTGCGGGATTGTTACAAATACAGTTGAATGAAGTTTCTTGCGAATGCGTACATCCCTGATCTTAATGGAACATATGAACAATACATCCCTTTCCTACTTTGATTAATTACTTAACTCTTCTTCCCATATTCATATTCTTCCGCTCCACCTATCCGTTAACCAAGTAATTATACTGCTTTGTTTTGTATAACCTTGAAACATGAAACGTACTTAACACACTTGTTGAAAATATTCTGGTAATGCGAATCAGCCAATTCCAATTAGACATAAGTCAAATTAGACGCGCTATCGGGGGATGAGAAATATTCTTATTATTGAGTTTTGAGAGAAGACTGTCAAAGGCGGGAGGGAATGTTTTCAAGAAAATTGCTGACAACGGCAAACGTGTCTCTGCGATAAGACTCTCGCAATCTTAGTACGTAAGCTTCTTAGAAGCTTTAGCGTTTAATTAAGAAGAAGACTCGGAGACGTGAAAACTTCATTTTTTCCGTCCACATTCAGTTATTTCATATACATTTTGCCGATATAGAGGGAAAAGTCTGATAAAGTTGAATTCTTATATACGTACCTAATTTCAAATAGTATTTTTAATTACAAACTAGGACAATTTTTTTTGCTTGTATGAAATACGGCTAGTCTCCAGACCATAGTACGAAGATTAACATTTCTGATGAAAAACACATACAAAACTTGAAACAAAGTTTCACACGATTCGTTGCGAATTTGAAATTTAGTCGATGTATCAACGTCATAGGATACCGGAAGGTTTTACAGGGAAAAATACATCGACACCGTATCGCAACTATTTTCTGCGCAGCCCCTCTTTTTTTTTAAACGTAGTATCTTTAAATGGTGACGCATAACACGTTCGATCAATCAATTTTCAGTGTCATTCTTTCAAAAATCAGAGTTGACGCGTAAAAAGCTTGTTTCAATTTTTAACTGCCCGTTGCTGGTGACATGGCCCTCCATCATATCAAACCACCAATAGAACGGTGTATACATATATCCCAATTTACTGATAAATTCTTTTTTTTTCATTCAACCCAAATTTTGCTTTTTGTTCAAATGATGGCTGTGACATAACCCGCTGTGACTTTCGTATTCCTTCTCCCCAATTCTTCGTATTTCACAGAATCTATGGCTCCCTCAGTTACTATGCATTTAACCGAATCACAAAAGTTGTGCAATGGCTCTGAACGATTTTTTCCGAAAGTTCGGCAAGTTCGATGGCGAAACGTCTGTAAGCAGTTCCTGTCTGACTTGGCGGAGCTCTAATCTACTGGCGTGTTACGAGTCACGTAAGACCTATATAGTAGGTTCAAAGTGGTGTAACGTATATCTTAGTTACGTACTTCAGCCTTACTCAATCCATGACTAAATCATTTTTATTTTATTAATACTGCCTTATAATCATGGATGTCTCCCATTAACACAGTATTGGCAAAAAGTCATTCCATCATGTACTTACTGTATTCTTTTGTTTATAATTCTGTTGCAGTAGATATTAATATATCGTACATGTAGCTGGTTAATATAATAAAAATATTGTAATGCGAGATAACAGAACACTAGGATGATGTTTTGCATACATGAGTAAAAACTGAAGAACGACTATCTGTACCCTTATATGATTTCATTAATCCGTATCGTAAATAATAATTGTTTGCACACGTTTCGTCGACGTGACCAATCGTCTTGATGGAATAGAATTGTAATATTTACATGCCAGATCTTCAAATCGAATTTTTCAAATAGTTGCTTATAAGTGACGTTTATCCATCATAATCCGTTACAGAATGTTTCACCCTACGTACTAGATAGGCACATATAAACTCACCGTGCAACATTCAGTAGCATATGGTCCAGTGTTTATTCACTAAAGATTTTGACATTAATGAGCTGAAATGATGGATGTACCTCAGATTCATCATCGATTCGGATTTATCAGGGAAATTATTATACGATATAAGTGGAAGCTGAAAAATGTAGGAAAGCTGCTGTAGACGAACCGCCTTTTAGATTATTTCTCTCATTTTGCTAATTTAGTTAGGATAGTTCAATGTTACCTGAAGCTAGTTGAATAAATCAATATAAAAACTTGTTTTAGTTACTATCGAAATTTATATATTTTTACAAGATGAGTTTGATTGTTTTTGAACACTAAACATGGATTAATGTAAATCTTAAAAGATTTCCTATGTGAATAATTGTAGAACTTCCTTCACAATTTAGAATACGAATAATATTTCGATATTTGAACCTCAACATTAAATGAATATTGTGTATTCTTAAACATTTTTAGTACTAGTATAACAATAGCATTTGGTGGTATTATTAGGATTGAGTGTTCCACGTTTGTGCATTAATCATAGCTGTACTCTTACATTTGCATTGTCGTTCAAGAGATATTGACGAAAAATACATTTAATTATTTCAATTTCTACACATCTTTTTTCTATACATTTTGAATTCATATAGGAAAATATCAAATTTCCATTGACTGTGCCGTTCTAAAATATGATTCAGAATACCTTACGCCTAATATTTTTCATTACTAAACGAAAAATCGTTAAAACAATAAAAATCACTAGGCTGTGTAAAAACAAGAACCGTGCATTCGCACTCTAAGTACGTACTTGTACGTGGCTGAATCGTAAGAACATTCTGTTCTCAAATATTAATTCTATTACAGAAGCATACAATGTAGAATGTCAATGGTAAGACAATCCTCTCCTTACTCATTTGGTCCGAGGCAACTGAAACTGCCAAAGCATTTGTGGCTCCACTTAGGAAGTTCCAGATTTGAGAGATACGCCTGAGACATTCCCACGGCTTTGCACGTGTATTATATAAAATACGTGACAGTGGATTCTGGCGGAGTAGCGGTTTTGGAATAGTTACGCTATCAAGATTACAAAGCGTAAGATTCTCTTGAGCGTCTTATTGTTAACACAGGTTCTACATTGTGCACGTAATTTGTAAGATCGCCTGTATTTGATCTTCGGGTTCGAAATATGATACAGTTAAATTATATGACGACAGTTAGTGTAGCGGAATGCAGTACGATCAACATCGTAAAATCGCAAACTGAATGATGTTTCAACTGGAACTTTCTTCTGCTTCCTTTACATTCTGAATATCTTATGCAACGAGGTATAGAAGAATATTTTCTTCTTACACAGAGTTGATGTATTTTTCTTTTTGACAAGGAACAGAATTTTTTTTATAACCATATGTGTCGATGAAAATAACACTTTCAATTACATGACTTTAATATAATTTGAGGTGTAGCAGTGTATTAATAGATACACGTACGTTCTATAGTGTAGGGTAAATAAAAAGATTTTATGACCTTTCAAACATTCTAACATTCTGTTGGATTCAAAAGTAAAATAGCGTATATTAGAACGAATTACATATGTGTGAACGTATCTACGTCCGAACCATTGCTTCGATTCAATACCGCACTACCACATTGTTATAAACTTAGTTCAATTTCGTCCACGACACGTCAGAGGTACCCAAAACTGAGAAGTTTGGAGCTGTTTATTGTTAAGAAGTGTCAGTTACAAGGACTGACTAGACCTTGCTATGTTCAGCTTTGATACGTCTACCGTAGAGAGTGCTTAGATTGAAACGTTAATAATGGTAGCGGTAAATTGTAATACCCGGAGTGACGTATTCGCAGTGCAGTATCTTCTGTATACAGAGCATATGTATCATTTCGAGGATTTTGTGCCATCATAGAAGTGTCAAGTCAAAATACTTGTAAAGTCCCAACATACTAACGTGCGAAGAATTGGTTGTGTTGATACGGATCATGTCAATTGGACTGTTTAAGATGCTATTGATATCGCGCATGGCAGTTCGGAGTTTTTGTTAAAATATTAATTTTTAAAGTGGACACTAGCCAAAATGTTACGAGAAAATGTCATAGCGAACATGAAATGAGGAAATGGACTGTTATGAATTACAGACAATGGTTTGTTTCTGTTTACACGATGGATATTTGTTATTAAACATTTCATCGCTGCTAACGAATACGTGTAATTAATATTTTAACTCGTTTGTGTTTTAATACATACGTAGACTACGCAGACATACGATCACTTTCGTACAGTATAATAGCATGTAAATGAGAATCATTATGAATACCTATAGCAAATTATTTCCACGATGTGTTCGCAATTCAATAAGAATCACTGCACCTTTGAGTGAATATGGGAATGATGATCCCAAACAAAGGTTGTACATTTTTACTATGACTGCCACATGTATCTTATATTCAATAACGGACGCAAGTATGGCTTGTGAATGTACACACCATAAAGTAGATCTTTACTTTACATAAATGTTCTGTAAAGAGATGTGAAACGGGGTATGTGTCCACGTGTCGATACGAGTGTCAATATAAAGTGCTGAAAACTGTATAACATAAGACAATTTTTTGTTGATAAATAATTAATAGATATCAGCGATTGATACATAATAGGGCAAGTCACCTCGAATTAAACTTATGCATAAACAGGCAAAGGGATCGTCAGAAGTACTGATCTAGATTTCATCGGAATTTCTGATTTTTTATCAAATTATTTACAATATCCACTCCTGTTAATAATAAATTCAACCATTTCATCATATTTATAAAACACGTAAACATTACTGTTATTTTTCCTTTATTCCGCTGATTTTTATTTAGAATACAAGTTTTACAAATAACCCTGTGTGGCCGTAAATAATGATAGATACTATGCGACTGCTCGCTGTAAGGGTTTTATCTATTGAAAAAAGAAGACGCCTGAACAAAACAGTACAAATTAGCGGCCCCACCTTATGGGATTGTCCTTTCTTTTGATAAGTTAACGCACGCAATATAAAAGGTTCATCGTTGTACTCTAGCAATAACTATCAACTGGACGACAAGAACACCAAATCGCAGGTAGGTGCGTCTTTGCAACTAAAAATTCCACAACCCTATCGCAGTATCAGGATGATCAAGCGAAAATGATCCCGGTCCTCGCCGACGGCGCGATAAATCACCGATTCAAAATCTTGGGCCGAACGGCGCTGGCAGGTCGCGCGCAGGATTCCTAAAAAATGTACACGAAGATAGATTGCGCGATGGCGGAGAAGTGGGCTTTCTGGCGAGGAGGGGCCGCAGGCTCATTATGGAAACTCTCGGCGCAGGGGAGCTCAAGTTGCACGGAGACGGATTCATGGAGTTTGCAGACACATTGTCACGACAGTTGGTTGGCCATAGGAGCGCCAGAAGGAGCGTACGTACGTACTCGTATGCACACATACGCGGATGGATACGCGAGCTGGGTAGGTGTGCGTCTGAGCGCTCGAGGACTCACGGTACGTGGCGCAATTACAGAGGAGAGAAGACGAATTACTCGACGAGCGACGCGTCGTTCGACCGTTTTCCACCAATCTCGATCCCGATATCGGAACGGAATCGATAACGTCTCATACGCCCGCTTCCGGGGAATCGTTTGCTCCCGACACCTTTTATTACCGTGATGCATGGCGATGATAATTGGTATTACAGCACGACGGTCCGGACTTGCGCAGCTGTAGTGAGGTTGAATAATGTGAGAATTCTTTGTGCTTGTAAACGAGAGGGGAGGGGAGATGGGAGGGGTAATGTCCAAAGTCGCAATTACGTGGCAGGCATTTGAATTTTTCCACTTTTTGGATATGTTGATGAATGCCTGTATGATGCAGAGTAATAATTGGAGAGTGGTTACAGAGACATTGTTGGGGTTGAAAGTGGTAATTATATTGTCAAAATTAGTAACATCTCACTAATTGGTAATATGATATGTAAATGGATGCTGAAATATGAATACTGTGGTTGTCTTTATTTGATTGAAGGTCGATGTAAAGTTGGGTGGGAATGCGTGGACTGGTCGGCATGTATACAGAACAAGTTTTATATCTATTTACTGATAACTTACTTTAACATACTAATGATGCTTACGCACCTAGTATAAGTATTCAAGTATTTCTCGAATTGCGGACCTTTTCGCATAATCACTCGAAACGTACTGGTTCACGTTTAAAACTTTCTAGAAGCGCAATCGATTGCTCTTGTGCCAAATTAACGTAGGTACATCTCGGACGTCATCTTTCGACAAGATAGTAGTCGCACTGATTTATTACTTCTTTTATCGACCACAACACTAAATATTTTTTAGTCATCCTCAAACATCATCCTCTCGATGTTTGGATTTGCTAAACATTCCAAGTTGTAGTAGGTCGTTCAACAACTACACATGACAATGTCTATTACCATGATGTCATATGTGATGATATGGGTGCATGCAGTAACACGCATACTATATATAATATATGCATTATAGTAGTAATGATTTTGGTAAGTGCCAGCTGTGGAATAAGTGAAAAGTAGAGGAGAAGTAGCGATTATTTATGAGAAGTAGAAAATCGATACGTGGATTCAGTTGAAAGTTTTCACTTTACTGCTATTTTATGGACAGCGATCGCATCACCGAATCAATTCCTCCTATTAAATGCATTTCGGATTTTGACAACGTTTGCAGCAGCCGGAGAAAGAATGTCGGTCGTTAATAAAAATCATTTTAACGCAGTAACGGAAAGTCAAGCTGAAAATATTTTTTGAACCGTCGAATATACGGGTTCTTTGTGACAGCGCACTAAAAATATTACGGGCACTAGCTGTACAAACCTAAATCTAATATTTGCATAAAGTCGCGCGAGTGCACTCGATATCTCGCAGAAGCCATAAGCCGCGCGAGTGTGTGAGTGTCGGTCGTAATGCGGACGTATGTGTGTGTGAGTGTGCGGCCGGATGATATAAAACGACTCTTCGCCCCTTTTTTCTTTCTCTCTTTCAGCCCACTTCGGCCACCCATCTTTTTCGCGCAGTGGTATGGGACGTAGCAGCAAAAAGCGCGTGCATGTAAACGTACACTGTCCTCTACTTTGGCACGTACCCAAGAAGGCCGGCATGACATTCGCGATTCGAATTTAAACAACTGTATGATGTTATCGCAAATATAAACTACTCCCACAATGCCGAATGGATACCGTCGAGTAAATGAATGCCAATCGATGATTATTTATTTATAACGCCGTTAAATTTACGATCATTGAACGCGCAATATCGGTCGCCGCTGAACCCGATTATAATAAATCGTGGCTGAACAAAGCTATAACCTTCACTTGACTCTGTGTAATATTAAATCAAAGCGGTATAATATAGGAATTAAAATAGCGAATTATAGAGCGAACTCTGATACACCGGCTGCTTTTATGAACAAATACAAGGAAATATAAGTTTCCGTTATTCTGACACTGTATCGATATTTTATTCGCGCATGGAACCTCCGACTTCGAATAGTTCTTAGATAAAGTCACTGTTATAGTCGGGAGTCAAGACGGCGGTTCTTCCTTAAATCGTCGTTTAAAGTGTAAAAGAAACTCGCCCGAAATACAACATTATCATACCTTTTCAACGACCTTTCCCACTCCAAATTACTATACGAACGAATATCGTATAGCAGCTATCCATGGATATATAAAATGTGTTTCGAACGTACACGTGCGAATTACAATGAAACAGGCAAAATGTTTGGTAAAATACGTTTGTTATGATCGTATCACTTGTCCTTAAACCTTTTCCAAGAAATCTTCCTTTCAAAGATATTATTATATATTCACTCATTAAATAAAACAGGGACGCCACTCATTACATTATTATACACGAATTACACACATTAAAGTTCTTAAAATTTCTTCTATAAAATGTGCTGTCCTGACGAAGTACAATGAGATAAACTACAAGGATAATAAACACAAAGTTCAGTACAAAAAGTGGAAGGGGGAGGAGGTTCAAAAGTTTCAAAACCTCCTTTTGAAACCACTACCATTTGTTCAACGTTCACTTGACCCTTTCGTCCTTCACTTTACTCTCGTCCTTGTCTCCCAGCACGTACAAACGATTCTACGTCCTGGGACGCATCGTGTGTCTTCGAGTTCCCCGTGATTTTGCGAGCGCCTGGTAACCGCTACGACGGTTTAAACGGCTGATCCTGTTATAAATTTCGGATTCGTTGCGAGCCTCGTGCCATATTTTTCTTCCCAAGTCGCGGGCAGCGCGCGGACGGATGAGGAAAAAGGCTCGTTTGGTAGCGATGACGTAGCGACGCCGTAAATTGCACTTTGATACTTGTCATGACATCTGGGGGTAGAGATATTGCGTCGGTGGGCGGGTTATTGTCGACGTTGATCTACGCTCGCCTTTGTATGGGATTGAAAATTGCCTCGGTGACAACGCACGGACGTACGTCTGACGACATGCATGGCCAGCAACGGCCAGCAACGGCCGAAATCATAAACTCGACCGTCGAAACGTGATGATTGTCGCTGCGCAGAACGCGATATGAGTCCGCACGAAGGAATCGAGGACATTTCGCGTATTGAGGGAAACTGACCGCGATAACGGTCGGAGTAATGGATGAGCAGGAGAAACATTTAACAATCGTTCTTTTTCTGAAATCGATATTAATATGAGTTTTGTGTCTCGATGTCAATTTGAATAGTTTGATTTCAGAATGATTTTTTTTTTAATATTGTTGGTGATGATGGCTTTTTAAATCGTTAGCAAATTATCATCACTATATCATTTATGCGTAATCTTTTATTTATTTTACAATTGAGACACACAAGGGCTGCAAGTACCTAATATTTAACGTCTAATGACTGCAAAATTGAGGAAATTATGCTTTGTAAAGCTTACAAGTGTAAATTCTGTAGTAATTCTGTTCAAATTGTGTGGTAAATTACGCACCTACCTACATACGTATACTTTGTGATAAATAAATTTTTACCTCTGATCACACATATTACCCTTTACTTTGTTATTACCGTTGGCATGTTTACATTTCAAAAGTCGTAAATGTAAATAAAACTCCGCTGTTCATAATAAAAATACAAATATGTGAAATTTATAATTATTTTTGGTAATATGAGAGACGTTCAGTACTGATATAAAAATATAATGGCCATGTGGCCGTGTGCAAGTATGTAGACATTTGTTTTTTTTTAATTCCTTTGATTAACGATCCCAGACGGTATCTTTTCTTTCAAACTTTAAGTAACACTCCATCTTAAATGTATTGTATTAAATGTACATTTGAAATTAATGAACGCCAGCGTAAAATTATCTCAGTCAAAGGAAAAGGTCTAAAAGAAAATGCATAATGGCAGAACGATTTATTTCATTCCCCATATTAAAACGGCGGATTGAGGACCGCTTAAAAGGGAAGCAGCAGAAATAGGCAAACAAAAACAAAATTCCCCCGGAGGGGTCCCGAGATAATCATTATTCATTGAAATTGTTCCGGACAAGTGTACTGTAATTATTCATTCCGAATCTTTGCCGCCGAAACTTTTCGCAGCGAAACGAGTAAACTTTTTTCTCATTTCTCAAACTTAAAAGAGGAATGGCCGCTTCGTTTAAGCGATTATCGCCGTGACCTTAGTGGAACAAAGAAAGAAAGATTGATAAACAGACAAGTAGAGAGTAGTTAAGACAGACTGAATGGGAAGTATTTGAGACAAATATGGTCATTGGTAGTTGAGCATAATTTCATCAGATGGCGGCAAGGTTCATAACAACTTATGATAAGAGGTGACAATAATAAAAGAAGAGCGTAGAATCAATTAGGCGGATGATTAGGCGAACGTGCACAACATAAAATGACATATTACAATCGGTAAATTATTACATGATTAAATGATTAAACTACCAATTCTACAATGGGAAAGCCTCTTAAAATTATCAATGTCGTCAAGAACCGATAGCTTACATTTCTGAGTCAGATAGTCTAAGATAACGTTAGATTGCAAACATTTTATCAGATGAATGAGACTATTGAAAAAAGGAGCAGACTCGCGAATGAGAAAATAAATATCTGTGAAATTCTAATAGCATTTTATAAAAAGCATTTGTTGGGTAAAAATTCATATACTTATCATTCATAGACATACCTACATACATTCTCTCAGCGTCACTTGATCGTGCACTCTTGCGTTTAGATCAAAATTTTTTAACGTCTTGCATCTCACTGTACACTTGAAACAATAGCTAGACGTTATACTGATCATATAAAAAAGATGTAATCAATGTAAAGTCATTTGTGCACGATTTATTAGGATTAACATAGGCAGGAGAAGAAACGAGGTATGATGATTTGACAGTGTAGGGGTGTTGTCAAGCTGTGAGGAGATGAATACTATTCTATTGGTGGTTATGTAAAATGACAAGAGAGCAAACTCAGTGGTAATAAACTATATTTTCTATGTTGGCTGTCAATCTACAAAAACTATGTCTCTATACTGTGTAACTATTCTTTACGCTGTGTCGTAACGACTGTCTGTTTCGTCGGT
Organism: Anoplius nigerrimus; assembly: GCA_914767735.1. Taxonomy (NCBI): domain Eukaryota; kingdom Metazoa; phylum Arthropoda; class Insecta; order Hymenoptera; family Pompilidae; genus Anoplius; species Anoplius nigerrimus. Next base: position 16,729,533 of record OU612085.1, on the reverse strand, counting down.
CTTGGCGGCAGAAGGGCATACCAATACCTCTTCCACTCACTCCATTTTAACACCAGAGAAGTACCGAAGATTTCCATTCGCTTTTTCATCTAACTTGACGGAAAGATAGAAATCACGGTGTTTTATATGGCAAAACGAAAAGCAATTAATCATTTACCAATCTCAATGACTACTAAAGGATATTTCAAGAAATAAAATGTTTCATACCATAAGAGTCATTAGGTACAATTTGACCAATAATTATTATCACCGCGCGGTACTTCTAGTCTAGTATTAAAACTAGCTTGAACACAACTCAGCATTCTTCATAGAACTGTTCAAAGACATTCCCACAACATGGTTCCCCAATATTCTACGATCACACCAGATACATTCTTCTCCTCCCTGCCGACCAGGCTCCCTTGCATTCGCTCACGCATTTGTTCACACGAGTTCACACCACCTCAAACGCACATTTCCTTTCTGCTACCCTTTATATCGAGCCAGAATTCCAGCAAAGAAGGTCCGAGAAAAAGTGTCAACGCAAACAACGTGCGTCGCGGCAAAATAGAAAGTATTCGACAGCCGGCTGGGTGGCAAGGGGGAGTGGGAGAGGCATTCTGGCGGCATTTAAAATAAAATCGCCTCTCGGGCAAAAGCCCGGCACGTGATCGATCTGGTGTCACGAGAGGTCGCTGGGCGCTTAGGTTTCCGCCGGCGCGATAGCATTCTATTTCAATCCGACGATTTAATTATTTTCAGGGCGAGAGCTGCGGGCAGCTGGGATGATTAATTTTGCTCGAGGCATTGGCCCCGGTAGCCCCTCCAAGGCGATGTCCACAACTGGGTCATTTGCGGAGGGCACGCGGCCGAACTAAGTTAGTATATTAAATTAACGACCGGCGCCAATTAATTAGTGGCCTTAAAGGATAATCCGTCTTCCTAGCACCGAACCAGATGTCTTCGGGCTGAGGCCTCGAAAATTTAATTGCCTCGCCCAGCCCGCTTTTGGCCCCACCTGTTCGCCGAACGTGTGCCAGATGGATGATAAGAGATTTTTTGCTCCTGACGCTCTCGGGATTGCTGCCTTGCGTCTTGCGCCTAGTACCCTGTATTGTTGCCAACTCTTCCAACTGTTTTTCTAACGCTTCTCGGTTCAGACTAATGTGGCACGCGTTCTCTGCGGCTGATGTCGGTGAAGTTGTTTTTACTCGGTGGTTCATTCGCTTATTGAGAGTCGATAATAGTTTTTTTGTGTGTGGGGTGGGCATTTTGTTCAATGGTATATATAACAGATGTATAGGTTTATTTCCATGTGATTGTGGCAGTTTGCAAGAGTAGAAAGTTACGGACTGGTTGTTACTTAATATGAGAAAGATATAAACTGGACGATACTAATATTAATTTAATTTGTAAGGAATGCTCATATTCGGATAAAGAAACTCTAAGGAAATGGTAGAAACTTTATTGTGTACGTTCAAACCTTTTAGTTGTACGTTTGTACTCTCAGTGCATCATTGTTGTATACAAGAATTAATCTAACGCAGTAAATATTTACTTACTGTGTACAAACTAGAGTGAATACATACTGCTAAACGTCTATGCTGCATCAAAGGAAGCTTTATTTGATTTAAACGCATACACCCATCTTGCAAGCTTATAATACATCGGTGCAAAAATGTATATATAACTTTTATTCCTTGTTTCTACAGGCCAAACATGTCGATATGAGTTTACGAAAAAAATGGGTAGTATTTACATCACAGTAACATGAGCATAACCTCCAGGTCTCCTCGTGAAATTTTATATAATTTTTGCATGAACCATAAATTTGTTTACTTCCAACTGATCCAGTAACACGAATATGCTAAGAAAGCAAAAAATCTCTAATATACACTAGACGTTATACAGAAAAATATAAATATCAAATTATTATCATTTAGCGATGGCATCAAACTCACAACATTACTTAAAGAATAATATGAAAACGACTGAAATCCGCAAATATCTTACCCACTTGATGTCAATAAACCTAGCATTCACCGTTCGAGTCAAAATTAACGCGAACGGCAGGCGTTATGATCTCATTGACTAAACATTAACGAACAGAAAATCTATTCGAGTGAGAAAAAAACTGAAGGATCGTGTTCTACATTGCAAAAGGCGACCAAGGTGCGAGCGTTTTAGCAAGTTATCGGAATACATATCGGATCGAGGTTGGAAGTCGATGCGCGGCAGGAATGAAACTTTGCATTTTTGAATGGCAATGCTCGCCGGGGAGGTAAAACTTTCTTTCCCCGATTCTCCGTGGGCTCCGACTACCATTCTTTCGGTCCCGCGCGCATCGTCGGGCACTTCCTTGTAAGCGTCTTATCGGAGGAGGCGTTACTTTGAAATGAACTCTCGATCGGATCAGAAATCCGAGGAACGAGCGGGAAGAAAGTGCAGGATGCCGGGGGGAGGATGGGTTAGGTACGTAGGAGAGAAAAAAAGTGTGCCAGGGAGATCCGGTAGATCGAGAGGAGAGTCGCTGGGCCCCTTCGTGGTCTTCTCTTCTTTCTTCGAGGGGTGTGGACGGAGGACCGATAATCTGGTAAAGCAACGATCCCTCGGGCACGTAAAGACTGAAGCCTCGATGATGAATCGGTAACTTTTTTCAGGTTAAGCTCAGCTTATCGATGAAGCAAATACAATATCGTCCGATGAAAGGCTAATTCTATATTTTTCATCCGTCCGTCAAACGGACTTAATTCGTGATCGTTGACGAGCCTTCAAGGAGTACTTATTTTGAACGACTCGAACGTTCCAATCGATATTACCACTGGTTCTTAGAACCCGAGAAAACTTCTTTGTTCGTGAGTTACCATCTTTGTTTCCTTTCCTGTATTCGTTATCCGATTACATTGAAACATGTATTTCTGACAATTTAGACCAGAAGTACTTTTTCCACTTATCTTCAAATTACGAAATTGGTCCGCAAAGTAATGTTTGGAAATTCATTGTGATCACGGATGGTACATTTTCATTTCTCAGAAATGCCTGGATCAACGAACATTCAGTATAACGAATTGAACTGAAAAGAACAGAAACGTCACCGACTTATTTTCCATCGGAAAAAGTGGATTTGGCAGGATTCGAGCAGAAATTCCTGCACGGAACATTTTCTTCCGATAGTCAGTAAACATCGCGATAGCGATACGAGGTTTTCCAAAACCGCGTTCAGCAAATCCGTTCGGAGCGCCGCGGCAGCAAATATAATCGCGAACCGAGCAGAAACCGTCAAGGTTCATTTTACGCTGCAGACTAGACGGTATACGAGTTAGAAAAGGTAAGTTGACGTGTACTTTAAATTTTCAACGACGTATCCCTTTACTCGCGCCGTATACACACGAGTGGACGGACCCGTATGAGTGCGTCTTCGAACAAAATTCTTCAACTCTGTTTACAGATTAAGTCTCGCACGGCACTTGTCGGTGGGTCCTCACTCGTCAAACGGAATTGAAACGAGCGTAAGCTGCATTAGCCGCGTGCGAGTTGTGCGCAAATATTGTCGACTTCGCTCTGTTAAATAAACCTAATTCGCACCGGTAAATATTGATGGTATAAATACGCGGAAGAGAGGCGGTCGGTACTTTGATATGACACGGGACACAAGTTGCCCTCAAGAGACATTTGCAACAGCGATATATGCACTCACTACACGCATTTGTGCGCGCAGCGTCGCGAAATACACACCAATTTATTTGTACGTTTCTTTTTCTTCGTGTTGTAAAAGCGTGTATGTTTCCATGCTTTGAGATATCGGCTTCAGAATATATATTATAAGCAGTACAAGTACATCGATCATTATAAACGGTTTATACGTGTAGTTGTATCGTTCTGTCATGATGTCTGCTATTTTCTAATTGATGACAAATACAATAATGCAGTGTCCAAGAATATGTTTAGTTAGTCGAATTTATGTGTTTATGTAAGGTATATATTTTGAGGCAATTTCTAAAACAATATCAATATAACTCGTATACTGCAAATTGTTGACACAAATAAATAATAAGCATAGATAATTTTAACCCACAAAAAGTAAGTTCATCACAAAAAAAAAAGAATTTCAAACAGTATGTATGTTTACAAACTGCAAAAGACAAGCAATATGAAATAAGCGTGGAAGTTTTTCAATTTCTCTTTTGCTATATCTCAAACACTTGTTCAATTTCAAAGTAGAATATGTTTAACGTGTAGACTTGCTCTGTTCGTGACAGAAAAATTGGGACACACAGACGTACTAAGTCCGAACCAAAAGTTCTCTTGTCGCATGTAATCGATCTAAACTACCTACGTTTACAGTTTCAATGTGTGCACTTCAATTTTCTAATGGATGTTCGAGGTACCTCATCGTTGCCTATTGTTGTGATCGTTGAAGCTGGTCGACTGAGAATTGCATGCCGAAAGCGTGTCTCACGCGATTGATGTATTGCGAATCCGTTCAGATCGTTGCCGCTTTCGTGTTGCTCGCCATTGTATTACGAGGAAGTTGAAGCTCCTACTATGACCTTCTTGCTCATAGTAGTTCCTTCACCGAAGGATAATGACCTTTTCGCTATTGTAGCCGGACGTATCCCACGGTCTACTTGCACTTTGTGTTACAAGTAAGCACTTTCAGGATAAGTTGCTCTGCATGAATTTTGTATGTACCCCGTCTGGTACACAGAATGAGTCACTTTTCTTGATAGTATCTATCAATTTTCATTATCATGTCCTTGAATAATATAGTACTTAATGCACGAGCGTATTCAATGTTTTCAGTTTATTATTGAATAATGTACGTATATTTTATATTCATTGCTTATGATAACAAGTTATATATTATAAATTATATTGTCTGGAATATGGCCAAGTTTAATTATTTAGAATTTTCGATTGTAATAATTTTAACTGTTTCCTCGTGTTAGTTTAAAACCATACGACAACTTGATTGTTTTCAAATTATTTTAGTGCAAGTATATTATTTTATCAGTGATCGTGTACTGATCATAAAATAAGTAAAATTGATTGAGATCAAAATTTAGTTTGTGGTTCTCCTTTACATAATCGACAGTCGTAAGTTCAAAGAAAGTATAGAATTAAAACATTAACGGGTTCATATATTTTCGAATTGTGATTATTATTTTTATGTTTGGGTAGTAGAAGTTGTAAGAAGTTTAATGATTCAAGTTGTTTATTACAGGCTATATGTACCTATATGTATTATTCGTAGATAAACTGATCTACAACCTGTCTATCGAATGTGCTTATTTCAGTGACTTCACACTCATACCTGTTCAATTTCGTATGGAACATAATGTTTATTGCAGATGGATGCTGTATTAAAACTTTGGAGCTACTTTTATCCGAACTGCCCTACTTTTATATCGATTAGTAGAATATTCGCGTCTACGCGTGCACTTCTCTACATGGTAGCAATATATGCACAGTCATCTACGCACACATACCACGTATATATCGTCTATATATGTATGCAATATATCCCAGCAAAATTCTGTGCACGAAAAGTACGCATGCACATACACAAACATCGGCCATTTTCCAATTCAGATCCAATTATCGTGAATATTTAACGTAGCCGCGTTGCAACGGAGATAACAAAGTCGCGAAATAAAAAACTTTGAACTACCATTTATGACGGTATATCGCCCCTGTGCCAGGAAGTAAAAACTTGAAGGAACCGCGTTCATTCAAGATGTCAGGGCGATAATGGGGCTGCCGTAATCAACTAATTTATCATCCGGCCCGTTTACATTTTCAACAAAGCGAAAATTTGCCGCGTGTTGGTAACCCGGAGGTGAAGGTGGGAGAGTTTATTCAAAACGTGTTTGCCGGAAAAAAGTGGCGAACGTAATTAACGTTGCCGCGCACTGGCCGTTTACACTGGCCGTACAAGCATTATGAATTAATAAGATCGTTCTGCGCGGCGGTGGAATTTAGTCGAATTAAATAGACCGGCGACCTGCAGCGAGGTTAACGCCTGTTTATACTGAATACTCTAAATGAAATTAGAAGCGCAGTGACGTTGCGTTACTCGGTCGCATCTGACATGCATGATATGTTTGACGCGGCACGCCATCACTCGTCGCTAATGAAATGCAAGAATAGCAAAACGGAAGAGATACGGCCGTTAGTGGCAAGAATAGTCCCCTGTAATCTATCATCAATTTCCATTAACATATTGGTTGCGTATATTGGTCACTCAATATGTCCGTAGTAGATTGATACTCGTATGTAGAAGTTAAACGTATACTTATTGGAGAGTCTTGTAACATAATCGGAGTTTGTATTTAGAAAATAACAATTGAACTATCGTCACATTCTTTTGTTGAATCAAATAAGTTGTTCATACTTTTAGGATGTCAATATTTAATTACATGTTTAATGACACATATAACTTTTAACAGAACATAAAAAATAATTGGGCTTGGGTGGCGAATTACTTATGAAAAAATAGTATGCAATAATGCTGTAAATAAGTAATATGTCACTTTAACATGTACAAAGATAACTGACCTGCGCATTAGATAAAGGAAAGAACATAGTTACATAAAATATCAAAGCAAAACATTAAACGAAAAATCTTCTGTACATACATTGAAACATTATAACGCCGCTTAACAACAGTCCTACACAAAAAGAGCTCTGAGATACGTGAATATATATACATATTGCATCCAATTACTTTACGACACATTCAAAATCCGATTTGCAACGTATGCATAAAATCCGTATGCTTTAGACACGTCAAAGCATTTGAAATCTGAAACCACTGAACGAGTATAACTCGGAGCAAGTTAAAATGAACTGAACCAATTCTCTTGTACAAAACAAAAAATCATGAAGAAAGTTACAAAATTCCAAACAGTTAAATCGTTCGCTGTACGTTGACGTCGGTGAGCGTAACGAAGCAGTACAATGAAAAATCAATTCTGAGATATTTCTCGCTGCTTTACGGAAGGCCAAATTGGAAGAAGCAACGAAAAGGCAGTAAGACGACGGTGCAGAGGGCTCGGTTATAACAGAAGACCCCCTTTCTTTCCTTCCGTTCTCATTCTCTCCCATCGTTTCACTGTTTCCCCGACTCTTTCTCTCTCTCCCTCTTTCTTTCTCCCTCGTTGAACAGATAGTCCTCGACGCAATATTACGTCGACTCGACTACCGCATCTGCGTTTATAACCCGAAACTAAATAACACCTTGCACCTGCGCACACTTCCAGCTCTCGCCGCGAACTTTGGCCCACCTCCGCACGATAATGCGTCTTCGCTTTACATTTAAATCATAAAACGTCGCTCGCCGCACCCCAGGCAACGTCGCGGACTTAGCGCACGACAGGGCCGTTTCATCGTAAACTCCGGAATGGCCAATTAATGGGAAATAAGCGGAACATAATGGCCGGCAGTACAAGGGACGTAGGGCCGTTTTTGCATTTTGACCGACCAGAGGGTGCGGAGTGGAGCGAATTTCTGCATCGTTCGCTCCGATTACAGCTCTCAGCTTTTATTACGGGAGTAAAGTCGGAGCCGGACGAGAGAGCTCGCGGTCGGCACGATACTCGAGTCAACAAACCGATCGTCAACGCTCGATTTCCCTTAACTCCCGACAACTCTCTCTTCGGCCTCTTTTGTAACCCCGCCGTGCACGCACCTAGTGCGACCGGTACTTTTTTGCCTAAGAGAGAAATACGGTGGCTTGATGGACAAAGAAAACTTGTTCGGGATCGACAGCGAAAGAAAGCGTTATGTCAGGATTCAAAGGCGTCCATTAATGGCGCGATCATGAGATGGGGGTGGAGAGTGGGTAAAGGTGGTTTGAGTGGGGGAAAAAGGGTAAAAATCGACACAGACGTTGGTTTATTATCGTAAAGAAGAGAACTGGCTGCGGTAATTCCACTAATGGCCGACGCGAATGAGAAAGATTTTGTGCTTCTCAATGGCAGAACAACAGGAGGCCACTTGGTTCAATCGTTGGCCAGGTTTAAATGGTCTACGCATTTTCCGACGACGTTTGTTGACCATCGCGGTCGCTGCGAACGATTCTTGCACAGCAGTCATGTCCTGCCCCTACAATATAAGCTTGCGAGCTCTGTCAAAAAGACACCTCCCACGCCTCCATTCCACCCTCACCCCCTGCACACACAGAGACACACAATGTTTATCGTGAAAAAACAGACACGCGTTTATGAAAAGCACACACGCATTCGGGATGTTTGCACGTGTTGTTCTGTATACGCAACATCGTTTCTGCACACTTTGTTCCGTTTATTCTGCTTTCGGGTGTTCCTCGCTCACCGTACCCACCTCCCCTTCCATCCTCTGTCACCTTATCACCGTTTTGACTTCTCTTTCAGCGGATACTGGGTTTAGTGGATGACATTTTTACAGAAATTATACAGCGCTTCGGTGAGTCGTATAACTTTGAGTTACCGAATATTCTGGGCGTTGAGGGCGTACTCTGTGAAATGAAAAGCAACGTTTCCTTCTTCCATCCCTTCCCTCGTTCTTGTCATTGTTACCTTTGTCCACCCCCCCCCCCCCTACCGCGTCGTTCTAATTTTTCGATGGAAACATCTCGCGCGGGATTTGATGACCATGCGTCAAATTATTTTGACCAAGTCACGAAAGGCAACGTGTGCTATACGATCGACTTAGCGTCGGTACGGAACTATCGATGAGGAACGGAAAGCATAGAAAACGTTTATTATCGTACATGTTTACGAGATTCGAGGATCGCCATCCAATTTGTCGCGAATACATACGGTATAAAAGACTTACCACGCAAGCACACGGAGAAAAGAAGGACGCAAATCATCTTGAGCGGTGTGCAGAGGCCATTCCCCGCAAGGCTATATTGTAAATCCATTTCCAGTGCTTTCGCGGTCCATCGTTTCCGGTACATTTCACGATATTCCCTCAAAACTCACAACACCGTCAACTCAGTTCCGAATGGAAACCGTCTTCTCGAACTTCGAAATGAAGAGACACTGCTTACTCCCACTATCAGCTTTGACCGCTGAATGTATCTTCTGATCTGCGGCTCGGTAATATCTGCTAACCTTGTGACTAGAGGTCACATGTGTCCCGGTATTAGGACAGAGATTGTGATTACAGACGCGTATAGGTCATCATTCGCGTTCTTTGATCATCCATCACTTGTAAATGAAGTGAGCGCATGGGACACAGATTCCTTCCGTTCTTCTATTAATCATCATTATTCTATTTTTTGTCAAAGTGACTTTTCGGTTCTGAGAATGAAGCCGGCGTCCACGCAATATGTTAACGTCTCTCATCGACTGGCCGTTTAAGTACCGGCGTTATTAGAACGAACAGGTATCCACAGCTTACAATTAGTCATTATCCCTCTAATTGACTCCGTTACTCCTAATCCTACAATTTCAGATACCCAAATTCGTACCAAGTTCAAATACGCAGGATGGAAAAGATTCCAAGAACAGTGCCTTCATGCGTACGGGTTTGTTGATAATCGCGCGATTAACTTTACGCTTTAGTCGAATTTGAGCGGGCGTAACAGTAAAATACGGGAGCGAATCGATTGTCGGATCGAGGATGCACTCGAACAATTGGACAGAAACGTCGAACGAGGCGAGCGGAGGTGCGAACGTTTCAGTGCGAGTCACGCTTTTTCGCGAATGCCGATAACGTTAGCGGCGTACACCAGTAAACCAATTATTTTCGAACGAGATGATGGCGCGTCGTCATGATAGGGGGTAGGGGATGAAAGGGGATGAGCGCTGGAAATGCTTTCGCGCGAACGGAAACGCGTTCCTTCGATTGCGCGTCACGCATCGCGAACAATATTGTTCGTTACTTCTACAGGCAGGCGCGATTGTACTCGAAACTTTATGTCGTCGAAACACTGTCGGAGGCTGTTGCCATCGCGCTGCATGCCATCACGAGCGCGTACGTGTGTCACGGCAGCGTACCCACACATCTTTCTCACTCCCTTTGTCTCCCCGTCCGGTTCCGCGCGATGCGCTTTCAACGATTCGCTAAATGTCTCCGGCCGATGGGAAGGGCGGCCGTTCAAATTGAGAACGTGCGTAATTCGGTTTTGATCGGCAGCGCGCACACCCGCTTCGTTAGCAGACGTTACGAGCGGCAAATCACATAATGGGCAGAATTAATTCTCCGCGCGCCCAATACGGCGTTCGATATTAATTTCACTTGTCATTGGATTCGAAGCGCATCGCTCGCGTACTGTCCAGTTTGCCAGTTTCGGCCGCGCGCGAACGAAAGTTGATTGGCCCGATGACGTAGAATAAACAACGGTCGGCGGTTTGTTAAAGTTATTACGGCCTGTTGATTCGCGGCAAGGTAGCCAAATCGATTTTTCACCGCGCGACAGAATCGAATAATAGCCGCTTCCGCGAGATTTCCGCAATCCTCTGTCTTCAGGCGAAATTGCAATCGTAAAGGAATTTCCGCACTTTCATTTTGATTACTTTCCTCGCGACGGCTCTAGCTGACCGAGAAACTTTTCGTCGGGGGAGCAACTATTCGACCGAGTTCGATATGAGTCTGCAGTGATCAAAACATAGTTTGCATTGATGTCGCGACGATTACTTCCAGAAGTACTAAACCGCGATTGCACATTTATTATACCGAGTCCACTACCGCGAGTTGGCAAACAGACAAAATGAAATCCGACCTCACACCACTTAAGAAACGTTTATTTAACTCCAACTCAGACTTTCCAATCGTCGATTTAATCTATCACATACGTCCCCAACATCGAACCGCGTTAAATAGCATCCACCTATAGATGTCCAAATCCTCGACAATTGTCCGCAACGTTCCGCATTTCACGAGTAATTATCCCTCCGCCGGCCAGAATCAAATATTGACAAACATTCGAGGCGCACGTTACCCCCCTATCAGCCTGTCACCACGTGTTCCCAGCTCAGGCTCCCGTTCGGCAATCAATTGTCGTCGATTCACACCCTCATCGCGCACTCTCGACATTTTTCCCGACCTGCGATTGCTCGAATCTTGCGAGAGAGTCAGTACTCACACGGTTCATTGTTCGCGTCGGATGCAGCGTCATCCTTAGCGCTCTCGCCTAGAATTTCACACTCGTCACTCCCGAGGACTCGGATGATTAATCGCGCACTGTTTCTCACTGACCGCTGCGCTCGATAACTGTCACCGATCGGGCTCCTGGACAATCGGAGGAACGATCCGCGAATCCCCACGTGGTCAGGGAGTTCGTCGTCCGGGAGGCCGGACGAGTGACGGACAGGTTCCGGACACGAACGTTCAAAATCAAGGCACCTTCCAGTCACGTACGGCCGCGGAAAGACGCGGAGAATCCACCTGACGCGCTTCCGCCTCCCTTAAATGCTACTCATTCATCATTCAGCACTCACACTGCCTCCCGACTAGACACGCTTTCACACGTACACGCGCGAGAGTGGCGATCGCCAGAGCGGTAGGGGTAGGTTCAGTACCGTACGGCGAGAGGGGGTGATGGAGAGGTGGAGGAGGTAGAGGAGGTGGAGGAGGAGGGTGGAGTGATTGCGGGCGGGCAGAAGGGGATGGCAGAGGGGAAGCGTGTGCGAGGGTGAACGAGAGAAAGGGGAGCACGGAGGAGAGGAACAGGTGCGTAAAGAGAACCGGTGGGCGAAATGCTGCCGTGGTGGAGACCGCGATCCAACTGCGCCAGCGCTTAGCGAGATATCAGCCCCCGACCACCGGCGTCAACTCTTACCACCTCCACCCCTGCAACACACCACCACCGCCAGCTACCTCTGCCAGCTACCACCGTCGCGAGCAGCCACCGCCGCTTTCCACCACCATCGCCGTCGCCGGCACCGCCGCCACCACCACCACTACCAACGCAACACCGTCGTCCTCGCAAATACCGGCGCTACCAACACAACCGAGCGTCGGCGTTACCGGCACAACTGAACGGCGATGTCATCGGCACACCGCCGCCTTCTCTACGTCCATTACTTCCGGTCCGGCACTAGTTGCCACTATCAACGTCATCATTGGCACTGTGGTCTGTCAAACTGCTTTGAACTGTTCGCGCCGATAACGCTAATGGAACTAATGCTAACGGCGCTGCGTTCGTCAGCGGCCTCTCTCAGGCGGTGAAAAAGCGTCTTAATCACCTTAGTGACGGTATTGTTGGCTTTAACGTCGTGCGGGGTGAAAGGAGCGGATTGTGGGAGGGCGGATTCAATTTTGGGGTAGCTAATGTCGTTTTTGTGCCGCGATCAGTGTTAAGTGAATCTCATTCGATTGCGTTGACGGGATAATTTGATAGAGTTTAGTTTGGCGTTGGTTGGCGCATTTTAATCGTTGATCCATATACTTTCATATATCATGGAAACAATACTCCTTTATTGATATGTACGACTTTAGTAGAGGACGATCTTATCCACTTGCGCTAAAAGTGTTACGCATAGACATCAAATATTCCTCAGTGGCAAACGGGTCACGAGAAATTTCAAGTGACAGTCTCGAATAAAATATTTCGATCCGTACCGCGAGAAACCGAAATGCACGCTGCTTCCTGCGACGTATCGATCATCGACGCTTTAAAGGATCCCAAGGCTGCCCTAGGCCCTCGTTGGCACCACGTCTCACAAGTCGTAAAATTTGTACACTATGACGATGAAACGCACGGCAGCAGAAAGATAACAAAAAAGAGAAAAATAGCGGCTGACAGTACGAGAAGGAAAAAAACGAGAAAAAGGTCAAGAGATGCTTCAAATAAGGCGAGCGCTTTCCGGAAAATTTTTGAGTCCCCCTGCCATTGGGAAGTGTCGTATATAGAAGCCAAAGTTTGCACGCTGGGAATGAACGGCGCAGAAGCATGGCAACGACGTGTATCCTGAACGTGTCTGGCTCAGAATGGGTTTGTTAAGTGTCGTTTATTTCAGTTCGTTGACCGGCGAGACATTTTGATCGAAAAACGATTTATCAGAAACATCCGCCTTGTCTCGCATTCACGTCCGGCCTCGAGTCTCAACTGTCAATTGTCGAAAACGAACTGGCGTGAAGATAAAGACTAACTGTATGGTTGACCGGTTAAATCGGCAGGCAACATTTCCCCTTAATCCACGAATCCCAATTCGCAGCCCCAAACGGCGTTCATTGAATTCCAGTTTTCCACGTTACAGGCGGCAATGTAAAACTCAAGTCAGGCATGTTTAATTATTCTTACAATAGATGAGACTGCGCGCGCATACAGTAATCCCCGAAAACGGTGAAACTTCCTTCTCCGAACGTTGGCACGATTAGATGCAGGTTGCTCGACGACACTTTCCGCAGTGTCATCTAAAACAATGTCCCGCTCGATTCGTTGAAAATGTTATTCAATTAACTCGTTTTTGGGCGCCAGGGACAAGTGGAGAATAGGAGGTGGGGGGTTAAATTCAATAGTTTAATTTGCAATAGCCTGTTAACTGACCCAGGTTTTTCGACACGTATAAGAATATTCAAATGTCCCGAACCGCGCATGTTTTTCAACCCCAAGGTGTTTGTAATAGAACAATAGAAGAACATTTGTGGAAATCTTAGATTCAGATAACATTACCGTTTCGTATCACCCCTTTAGATATAATTGAGGGGTACTAATCTTTATTACATATTCATTAGTAGCATAGTCTTACATTAGACCTATTAGTTTGTCAGTTTATACTGTTACTATTTAAAAACAACCTATCAACCGTTTGTCACCACGACACACATACACACACAGCTGGTCGATGTGCCTTTCCGACTTTTACAAACAAGTTCACCCGTCAAAACAATACTGCAGCAAACGAAGTTGTCCTCTCTATATACAAAGGGGTGGATGCGTAACTTTAAAAGTCAGACAGTAGTTCTGAGCTTAAAGTATTACACTGTCAGCTTGCACAATTCCGTTTGAATAAACGATTTTTTTATTTAATATGACTTGAGCAATAAAGATTTACTTTACCGCGATGCACTCAGCCTTAATCTCAAACTAATGTTTTCTAACTTAGTGTTTTTAATAAAATTATATTCGAAATTATGGTGTTTCTCATATTTTCATTTTTGTGTTGTATAGCACAAAGTTTCAGGAACTTACTTTATGGACAAAATTCAATATTAATCGAAGTACTTTCAAAAATTCGTCAAGGCAGCTACTTTCAAACACTCTCTTTCAATTGAGTACAAGTAATCCTAATCAGGCTATAGAGTCTAAATATATCAGGTGATTTAGACAATGTACTGTACACCTGGTGTGTGATAAATCAAGATGTAATGATCGTTGCACCACAGAATGATGCACTTTCTATAAACAATCTCGTATATACAACTCTGCAAAATACACCTTCACGGCGCTTTCGTTTTCGTTTCGTCTGTTTCGAATCTTTTATAATTCTTATCGAACAACAGAGTGACCGAAAGCGTCGTGAAGGTGTATTTTACATAATTCAATACGGTCAATAACCTTTTTATTTTACATACAACTCTGCCTATAATCTTAAATTTTGGATCCTGAGAGAATGAGATGTGAATCTTGCTGTGTGAATGGCAGCGAAAGCGGATAAATAAAAAGTTTTATTAAATATTTATTAAATAAGAGTGTAAATCCGCAGTCCCCAAACCTAGATTTCCTACAATACTAAAATCAATCCAATCTTTAAGACGGTAAAGGGTCAAAAATGTGAAGTTATATATGAGGCATTCCATGCCAAATCGCACACTTTCGGACCTCACCCCCTTCGATTTTTTTTAAATTTTTTATGTTTCTAAGACTGATGAAATACGCGTTCATGAATTTTTTCAGATTTTTTTGACCATCCGTTTCGAAAATATGAATTTTCTTGAAATTCGGGCTCATTTTTTTCAAATGCTCATAACTTTGCGAAAAATGGACCAATTTGATCGTTCTTTTTTTCAAAATTTGTGTTTCGACTACTTTTTCGACTCTCGTTCATCTTTTACTCTTCTTCACCGTTCAAACACATGCGCACACACATATTCCCACAGTACTACCTATATCATTATTATATTATTATTTTCGTTAACAGTTTGTCGCTCACCGTATCCCTACAATCATCGCCTAATTCAATCGCTTGAATCGAACGCAGCTTGCCGTTCGCTCAGTTCCCAAAATTCGGGCGAACGAGTTGGCGAGAAGGCAATGGCCGTGGAGCGGAATGGATTGGTTCGTCGAAGAAGCCCTGTCGACGACGGGCTGGCCGCATCGTGCGCCACTTTGCGTTTCGCGCGCGGAACAACAATTAAGCGCATTAACAGCGCTGGACCGCAGTGCCGCGGGCTGAACTTTTCGAGTGGCGCGCGACATACTGCTCGCCGGGCCGGAATTAGTTGCCAGTCTTTGCGGTTAGAACTACTCACGCCCCCGCGCGAAACGTCGGCTAACACTGCCGCGACGGATCAAGGATGGACAGGGCGTTAATGTCGACGGCCGATGACCTGCGAACCCGTTGATTCCGCTGACCCGACGCCCGACGCTGGCACCGATGAGCTCGATACTGTCCTGTCGGGCCGTATGTCAGAATGCAAATTCGACCTGTTCGCGGTGCTACACTTTTGCGCCTCTCTATTATGCCTGACCGAGGGTAGTAGAAGGCATCTTAATCCCTTCTCAAATTTCCCTCCTGAAACCATACAACCGATACTGTACCTTCCTAGAAATTATACCAATAAGGATATTAGTTAAAATTCCGAGAAATTATTTTTCATAGTATCTCCAGACATGCCGTTTCCTTTTTTCCCGATTTTCACCCACCAAGCCCCAAAAATAGCGGCTATTTGTAGTATATATAAGGTAGACCTAGGCATCAAAAAACAGAATGAGTTCCAATTTGACTCAGAGCACATCGCTCCCACGAATAAAGTATTATTTACTTTTAAACTTGGGGATTGTGCTTTCGTCTTTCACTAAATTTCGCGTATTTTTAATTGAAATTAGTTAATGCCACTGGGCATTACAGGGCGTAACAACGCGATGGGTTGCACCGACCGATATCCTTTACGTTTCCCAATTAGAAAGTGGCTGCAATAAATGTGGATACAGTTGATATAAAAATGTGTGTTGAATTTGATTATAGGATAAATGCAGTGTTAACGGTGGCCGTATGAATGTGGAGAGTCAATCAAGAATTGCTAAATGTGTCTGTTCAAGGTTCGATAAGAAGGGTGAGTGTTGAAAAAAGTGATATAGAGAATTATTTTAAATTATACTTTGGAGAATAGGAAAATGAGGAGTAGGGAATTGTTGGAGGATTTGAGAGGGAATCGCAAAATTAATCGAGCAGAAAAATAGTTGCCGAATGTTGCGGACAGGAAAGGTATTGCAAAGAAAATGGACTGTTGTGAGAAAACGAAAGTTGCAATAGGAGAGGATTGAATAATGTTAGGTACGGTAGACATGGGATTGTGTAAGTCATATGCGATTTATTATTTGGCAGTGAATAATGTTGTAAAATGCTGCGAATGTAAGTGCAGTTCATGATACGCTACACTCTATTTTGCAGTCGTCCCGTCTTTCGTTCGGACTTTGATGTGTTGTCTGTGTATGAGGAACAACGTGTGAGATCAATGAGAAGTCGAATGGGCAATATGTGGGGTTAAATGAATGAGGAAGTACCAAGGTTTTGTTGGGGATGGTTTTAACTTTTAAGATGCAAATGTGTATTTGTGTTTTGTTCGTGTTTGATGCTTGCACTGGGCGTATAGTATATGACGTGTAGTGTCTCGTTCTATTGACGTTTGTCCTTTGTGTACAAGAGTTGATGTATATGTTGGTTTTGCTACCTTTAAAGCATCTGTATGTTGATTAAGTGGGTAGGTAATAATTGTTATTTAATACATTTACCAAAAATGTGCTTAACTTGTTTCAATTAATAGTTTTTCATGTAAAAAATATAACACCTTTGAAGACATTGGTTAGTGGTCAATCAGATAAATGTATGCTTATTATATGCACTTACGGATTCACAGACTATTTTACAAAATTGTGGTAACTTGTATTGAGATATACGAATATATCGGCGGAATTAATACCATGTGCTTTCAAGAAATTTTGATAATCTCGTACAACCTGATTTTTCGTGAATAGAGTCGTATCTATTTACATTATATTTAGGCATTTAGTGCAATAAATTGAACATTTTTTAGGTACGGTGTCCTTTGCTACGAGCTGTCGGTCATTTTAATGAAATATTCATCAAATTAATTACTCAAATGACGGTGTGGCTGTATTGATTTTTACGTCAGAGTTTGTGCAGCAGTGTTTAGCTAGTGTATTAACGTCAACGTATAATATTTCATGCATCAATGTTTCTTTCACATCTTGAATAATGTATTTACAGGATATTTACCCATACAGTTCGAAGAGCACACTGTGTATATTGTTTACATTGTTTATATCGCACAATAGAATATTATGTCAGGCATTTAAAAATAACCTGAAGTAGCCATCTTTTAGATTAATATACCTACCACCGCAAATATTCATTAACCTAGCGAACAATTATGACCGCGTACTTACCCAGACTTTCCGCTTTCATTTGGAGCATCACGTTGCTCAGCATTTTAAGTAAATGAGACGGTTTCACGTGAGTGATCCTTTTTGGAATCTGACACCGATAACGTTGCTCGCTACAGGCTTTGCTATTTGTGCAACTTAACACCTATTTAAATGTGACTCACACATGCTAGGTAAGAGTATGTTAACATCTGAACCTTGTTCCAACCGTCTACCCACTGTGGAAATATCAAATAGCAAATTATTACTTTTTATATATTTTATGCCTTGTATAATTAGTCCTTTTAGGCATTAACGGTCTTTCTGTCACCTTGGCAAAAAAGTAGTTTCGATTTTAAAGTGTGAAATAAAATTCATATTTCTATACAAAGAATGAACTTTTGTCAACAATGTATTTTCCATTTTGTTTCGTAACTCAAATGTGACTGTACCGTCGCGTAGCTCTCGACTTTCCGCCGTCCGAGTTCTCGGAATAAAGGTATTTTTATTGTTTTGAGTTTTTAATGAATAGTTTATTTTTGACTCTATGTTACACAAAATTTACAATTTATAAAATAAATGGCAGACGTTACACCTGTGATGGTTTTGTTAAAAGTGGCTGTTTGACAGTACGACGACGACGAGAAGAGTAGTGACAGTAGTAATAGTTGTAGTGGTGGACTGAAGTAGATTTTTAGCTTATTGGTAGAAGTAAGCGTTTGTGCGCGGGAGTAAAATTGAGCAAAACTCTTTGAGCAGCAAGAGAGAGAGAGAGAGAGAGAGAGAGAGAGAGAGAGAGAGAGAGAGAGAGAGAGAGAGAAAGAGGAAAGAGAGGGGACGAAGGAAGAAAATTGACCCTCGGTAGGGGTTCGGTGGCCCAGGGAACACTTGAGGGTGGAAGATGTGCATCCCAGAAGGACGAGTATGGATAAGTTTTTTCTGTGTCTGGGATATGTCAGGTAATGACTGCCGGGTATGGGGCTCTTCAAGGAAAGTCTGTTTTATTGAAGCGCTCTTAACTTATTCGTTATACGTGTATTGGACAATGAGCCCGATCCATACATAGATGGTCTATGTTAAGAGTGCTTTCGGCCACGTTTTTTAAGTGCAGTCACTTTAGGATTGGTTAAGCCTCATAAAATAAATGTGTGGTACGCAACAGTGATTAGATATCAATTATTAATAAGATATTATTAGATGTCAAATGCCAAAAGGAACATATGTAGATACTGAGAATTCTTTACAAAAAGTACAGTAAGTACCATCTATATTTGAAACCCAAAAATACTTTTTTTTCCAACCGAACATGATTGGAGTGAATTCGTTTATTTAGTATGTATCGATTCCATTTGTACGTTCGTATTGGAATGTCGAAGTAGTGAGTTCAGCGTCGGATGCAAGCCTCGGTTCGAATTTGATGGTCCGACGGTGTGCCCCGGGCATAATAAGCTTAACGTTGTTATGGAAATGTTACGCTACACGAGTTCGCAAACTGTTTACTATACAGCGCAACACGTGAAACATCCCCTCTCGATCGGCGCACTTATCCGTTTTCCTGGCGACTGGGGGCTAATAAGTTTAGCGTAGTTCGATGTCGCTGATGTGTGAGCAAATAGCAAGCCGGTCGAAGTTCGCAGCCTATCATTAGAAAGCAGGTTCGACCGATCATTAATGACGTCCGTTCTCTCACCCTGCGAATGAATTACGGCTGGGCATTCAGCGACTGGATGCGTACATATTTAAAGTTACATAAGCCCGTCTGTGTTCAATGACACATGCACCTGTTCGATAAGCACGCGTATGTCACCGTATTGCCTGCAAAGCTACGCAAAACGCGTGTGTCTGCTTTCTCGTGTATTTTGGGTGTTCGTAAATGTCCATCCCAGGCATCCGATAATATGGTGACACCTTGGAACAAACAATACATAGAGAGATGCACCATTGATACAAGCTTCTGTGCTACTTACGTGTAGATCCATATGGATCAATTTTTATTATACTCTTCTACTTAGACATGTGAAGATGTATGCTCGGAATGCGCATTGTATTATACTGTTCATTGTATATGCGTAAATAAAATAGCCCCAACGCATCCTTGGGTCCTATCCGTTTCATCGGTTTACCCCAAAACAATGTAAAAGTATCGCTCACGAGAGGATCATTAGCATTTAGAGTGAAGAAGGATTTATTCTCCGGCTGTGACTGCTGGATCACGACACGGTATGCATAGAATTATCTTCGAGGACCTGGACAATAGTGACCTAATCCATTTACAAAGGAAACGAGGTACTTTCCCCGGGCGCAGTACGAGTGTTGTCTCATTTTCCAGCCCTCTTTACCCATCTCGGCCATAACTGCTCATTTCTCTTTCTCCTCAAACTCCTCACCCCTACCTTTGATATTTCCGTCTACTGACTTTTACATTCATCGGTCTCTTTCCGGCTACCTTGCATTCGCACAAGATGTGCGCAGAGTAATTCTGGAAGGTACACAATACCTGCAAAACATTAATGTTGGTTATAAATTGATCGAGTGTTCTTTGATTTTAAATATACATGTTGAATATGTAGAAGTAACGTACATTAAATAAAAGTATGCAGTAAATGAAACACTCTACTACATTTTTAAACATAGACAACTTGTACAATTTTATTTACTGAAGAGAGTATTATATCTTATTTTATTGGACTGTTTCTAATGATATATTTAACAAAACTGTTTCAGATTGATGAAAAGAAATAAAGATACCAACATTGTTAAATAATGTAAGATTAAACCGATGTGTAACATTTGTTTTTTGGGAAAGATAAAACACTAAAGATCCAGTGAGAAAAATAATATTAAGCTGTTATCGAAAATGATATTGAAGTTTAAACGCTTTGGATACAGCTTCCTGACGCGTCAGTAACTTTGTCAATAGGTGACAAACGGATTCTCTGCGTATCACATGGTACAAAATTCACCCCGACTATGTCACGCGGTGAGTATTACGTTATGTCGAAGTTGACTGTGTAAACGCAGATGCTTTGTACCAACGGCGTCAGCTCGAGTCTCTAAAGTAGCGGGATGAGGAAAAGGGAAAGGGGTTGCGGCGATTGTATCACAGTTTCGTGGAAATCCGAGCGTTCCTGTTAAAACGCCATGTGTCACTAACTTTAGGACTCTGTCGTTCCGTCTCTCCTCTCCTTGCGAATCCTCTCGCAAACCCTGTTTCACGCAGATAATTACTTCCCACACTGTTATAGGATACATCAAAATATTGCTGAGAGAATGTAATCAAGTATGCATTTTTTAAACATGTTTTAAATGATTGCTTAAACAGGTCGTTAAATTTTACGTTTAAAAACTACTCAATTTAGTGAGAAAAAGCGGATCGATTCGTTTGAGACTATTGTACTTTTAACGCACTGTTATACCAATATTGGAATTTGTGAAACTTTGGTATAAAATAGATAATCGCCGATGTTTCGCCCATTGTTTATAAGGATGTCGTACAAAATTGTTTTACATGTTATCGCATGTTCCTTTTATACTCTTGAATCGACCCACCTGTTCTTTTTACTTCGGTGAACACTTTGTATTCCTACATCTCGCTGCATGTCGATTCAGATTTGAATTCTTTACGAGAAAGTTGGTACTCTGTCTATGTTGCAGAGAAAAGGTCGAATGTGGGAAAATGTTGTTGAACTTAAGTAACAGAATGATGAATTTCGCGTATCGTCTGAGCAAGTTACAAGTTTACATCGTATTATATGTTAATTTACACTATCGCACAGGGCAAAGACGTAGAGTAACTTAACGAAACACCGAATAAAAGCATCTCAACTTTCCGGAATGTACGGGTTACGTATAATTTCATCAATTATAAAATGATATGTAACTATTTTTAATTTATTAAATATGTAAAACAGCTTGATCTGAGTTGTCAAAGCTGGAGAATTTCTGTAATAACACTTTATAATTGCCAAAATTTAGCAACACCGATGTCGCTACCAATGTACATATACATATAGGTATATCGTAATTCTCAGTTGTAGTCGTCAGTAATTGTCCCCTTAACGTTATACTCTCAGTATACCGAGGTACACAGCAGAGTTATTTGGCTACACATGACCGCTCCAGGTGGTAGACATCAACAAACATTGATTTCCGAATTCTGTAGTCAGCAGAGCGATGTGTTAAGGTGCAGAACATCGCGGATGATTCTCACGTCTGTTCAGTCTATCGAACAAAGCCGCAACTAAGCTCAGCCAAAACGGATCTAAGATGGGTCTCAGATGGCCGCGAGATGCGTACGACCTATGGGCTAATCTGAGGCTTAGCCCGGAAATCGTCCGCCTCAACCTACTCCGATCTACTGTCAGCTTTGATGCAATACCTTCAGAGGCTCCCATCGTGACTGATGAGAGCCAGATGATGGCTGACGGACCGACGTTTGCCCCACTGTTAGGGGGAATTAACCGCTGGAATTTAGTAAAGCTGCAAAGTCCCTATGATAAGGCTGCAGGGTAAATTACCACGCTGTCGGCCGTTGTTTATCAGATCTTGTTTTGCGGCGCGTGATGAACATAAAATCCAATTTACGTGACTCCCATTGATGATAGGAAGGGTTGTGCACTGCAATGATTAACACTCGTATAGTACTGGTAGAATTGTGGTGTCTCTGGCGCAAGAGAATATATAATAACAATTTGGTATTTAGGAATCGTCCGAAAAACAGTACGTTAGTCAATGCAAGTTTCTGTTTCTAGGAGGGGTTGTCATTACCTATATATGTACTCTTCTCCCCTCGAAGCCTTCGCACTTCTTCCAAAGTAACTCTCGCAGCGTGAGCGACACAGAAATATTTTGAAAACATTGTGATCGTGTCCAATTGCCTGCATATGAACACATTCTGTTGCCTACACACTACGCTGTTTAGTGACTTACAGTGTGCACGTAGTACTATTTCATAAATTACAGTAGTATCATAAATGACTGTTATAATGTCTAAATTCTGAAACTTGACTGTTTCTGTACACATTGATGTATGAGAAAACTTACGCCAATCAGTGGTGGAAATTTATCTGATATACATATTTGATTAGTCATTTAATGTGTACCTGTCCACCCTTATTGCATTTAAAGCATTAACCGGCATGCACAATACCGAAATGAAAAAGCATAATCGTCACAATAAGTCACTATCAAACTGAATATCAATATACCGGCGCCATTTAAATTGAACGCCAAAGGTGTATTCGTCTTTTCAATGCAAACGACAAATCCACATGCGCAAAGCAACGAATCTCCTTTACGTCGACAATGTCCAATAGCGGAAGTGGCCCGAAACGAACGTTACAGCGTATGTGTACGTACTACTTAGCCAAGGGTATCAATGCGGAAAGTTTCACGGGCTATTCTCGATTCCCTTCACCTTCGACTTCAATTCCCACCCCTCTCCCTTCACTTTCGGCCATCGTCGTCCGATTGTCGCGACAAATCTGAAACTTTGCTGGAAGTGAAGAGAGAGAGGAGGAGGGAGTGGGGGTGGGCGGGGGTGGACTCTTTGCGAAAACTTTGAGAACCAGTTTCGCAGACAACCGGTACTTACCCGTCCGTACGTCGACCGCTTACCGAAGCGGCAACGAGAATTAGGGTGGAGGAACTTAATAAAACCGGGAACTGCTACGGCAGCGTATGGAAGGAACCGTTGAAATTCCGTCTGCCCGTTAGGTCGTGAAGAATCAGTTGATTCTGCGCATCTGCGCGTGATTTTTGCGAACGTGCAACGGAATTGTGTTAACTTATGTTCAACCGCACGTCTTATCCGTCGTGTCTTATGTTAGATTTCAGGGAAATGATGTTGTCAACGAATGAACAACTTTTTGTATATTTGATAATAAATACAATTGTTACAGAGGTTTTCATTAGTACCGGTAGATGCCTCAAACTGTCCTGTCTTCATCTTCGGGATTGTCACCCGAAGGAAAACTTCTTGGGGGAGTGCAGCTATCGAAGATTGGCCATAAGAGCTGTGATAAGGGTGACAGCGGAAATTGTGACAGCCGAATAAGATAATTCATTGTGGTGTGCGACAGTTCCTCCAACACTTGGTTGTCACAGATTTTTGATTCCTTCGGGAACAGCTCCAAACAATATTTTTAATTTACACTTCCGTGCTGTCGTGAGTTACGCATTCCAATCATCAATTTCCACAAATCTCTCGTGTGTGATGAATTACGGAAGAAGAATCAGGATGGTATCAGTGTCGACGTGTCGCGTCCCGTTTTCGTCGAAGATAAATTCGGCCGGTTTTATTAAAGACACCCTCTCTTTCCATCCTGGGAAGTCATAACGAGGACCATTGGCAACGGATGTGTACGACGAACGGGTCCTCGGATATTCGCGGCTTCCGCTGAAACGTGCTCGCCGTTTGGCTGGCACAGGTTAACGACATCGACGTTCCATTTCAATGTGTCGGAAAAAGAAGAATCGTTAGTTGCCCCGTATCCGATTGTGCACTCTTCACTGCCACCCTCGTCCTCGCTTGCAATCATGCCGTCCACTACACACGCCTGTTTCTCGACTGTAGAAGGAGCCATCGAATTTCTGTCATGTATAAGGTACCGATGGATAGAAGCGTGCAAAAAAATATACACGTCACGAAAAGACGGTTGGACGAGTGAAAAGGACAGGGCGAAAGAAACAAACAATCAACCGCGGTTTGCGCTTACCGTCGATGGAGACGAATCGGAAAAAAGTCGGCGGCGTGTAAAGCGTCTCTTTCTCGCGCGAAATCTAAGCCTGCATTCAGCATGTCGTTCGTCTTCCTTTTTTTATCACGATTGAGCGGCATTTCGCGTTGCCAGTTAAAATATCGAGTTTCGACCGGAATTCGATTGATTCCCGCATTGCTTTGCGAACGTCGAACGTTTCTGGCATTCGCAGAATTCTCACCTGAGGGTTCGTCAAACGAAATCTGGCTACAACGTATCAATCAATACGACCTGTTTCTTCGTTTTGTTCCCCTTTGCGTGTCTGTGTCCTTACCGATGACCGTTTGCGTTCCAAACGCGTGGACTGTGCTAGTTCTTTGATGAAAAAGACGATTCCGCAACGGTTGCTAGGGTGAAACTAAGCTTCAGATTCTATAAAACTAATACACACAGGTTGTAGCTTTAATATAGTATTATTTTGCATACTAATATGCCTACGAAGAAAAGTAATTACTGTACGCCACAATATTTCAATAAAACATGAAACCAAATGCATTGTACGCCAAATCAATTGTTCGTCAGATCTCTTGTCACACATTAACAAGCTTATACATTGACAGTCATATTTCACACTAATACACGACGATAACAAAATACAATACATCAAACCATAATATAACGTATCCACTTAAGAAGCCATCTGACAAATTCAGTCGTTCGTACTCTCAAAAGCACAACTATCGAAGACAGTCGCAATCAACGAGAATCAGAGGTCGATATTTAAATCGCGGCACATTTGGTTAGCATGAAATGGAGGCCCACGGACGTAGCCCCCGTTGACGGAATTGGAAACATCCCGATAACGGCGGTCGGTCGGCGAAACGAAATCCTCGCATTATTCAGACGGCGAAACGTCACGAAACGGGCAGCGCCAGGATATCTGTCTACAAATTTCCTCGAGTGGATTGGCCGGCCCTCGTCGATATCGGGTCGAAGTAATCGAAGGCTTAGAAAATTGCTTCCGAGATGAAGCGGCGCCCTGCTGGAAAGGTGCGGGCATGGGAGGCGAACTGGTCGGAAGGGCTGCTTGGATGTCGGCAGCGAGAGAATAAGGCGGCCTCAATATACTGGCACGTAGCTTCATAACTACTTCCTGATGCCCTGAATGCATCGCGAGCCGGCAAATTGAAGCGCCGCTGGTCGCCGAACGGGAAGCGTCGCGGCACTTGAATGCCGACGGCGGGCGTCCTGGCCTTCGTGGGATGCAGGTCGGGGGGCAGAAAGGGGAAGAGGGTGCTGGAAAAAAAGTGCGTCATAACGAGCGGAACGTGTCGACCGACCCCGACGCAGGACGGTAAAGGTAAAATGTTATGCCGTGCAGCGGGAGTGGAAAACGTCGTAGATCTTTCCTTGCCAACCTTTCGATGCCTCTTCCCAGTTGCACTTTCACAGTCATCCTCCTTCTTCCACCCACGCTTCTTCGCTGATCGCCGCTGCGCTTGTGCCGTCAGGATAGAACGTAATTTAAAGTTTCCTTACGGGTATGGGCGCTGTTTACGATGTCACAGGGTAGCTTCAAAACCGATGGGAGTTGAAGGTGACGTGTTCGTCCATAAGTTGCGTAAAGAGCGAGTCGTAGGGCGGAGAGGCCGTCGCGGAAGTTCGGAAGACGGGGGGAGGAGGGGGGGGGGGGTGGAGTTCGACTTTCGAGATGATTGGAAACGAGAAAGAAGCGGGCTCGACGGCCGTTTGATCGTTCCGTATTTCGCATGTGAACGTACCGGACTAAGAGAAGGGCAAGGGGGGAAAGAGGTAGCGCGGCCATTGTACAGCTTCGATGCAATTTGAAAGACTCATAACTGACGTTCAAAAGAGCAGCAAACGTCTGTATGATACCGGTTGGCCATCGTCCAGCGGCCGGCTCTGTTAAACGAAGCGAATTGTCCGTGGCCAGTTCCACGAAAAGATGGCTCTCTCCCTCCCTCTCTCTCTCTCTCTCTCTCTCTCTCTTTCTCTATCTATCTATCTATCTCTCTCTCCTTACCTCCGACTTGTTTTACCTTTCGTTCTTTCCCATGCCAGCATTCTGTTTCTGTCTTCCGATTTCACGACGACTTGTCCTCTAACCTCTCGCTGCTCTTCCTGATATCTCGCTCACTCCCTCATCCTATCTCGTGTACTCAGACGTCTTCCGGATACGCCGACTTCCCTCGTTTCCCCTGTTTCTCTTCTACCTCTTCCGCCTTTTCCTTCCCGAGTCCTTCTCCCTTTTTTTCTATTCCCACTCTACGTCTCCTTTCTGTCATCGTCTCGTACTTCGCTTTTCCATGGCTCGCGACATTTCATTGGACCGAGTGCACGGACGCAAATTCGTGAGCAAATACCCTAAACTACATCGAAAGCGTTGCGGCCAATGTTTGTCTTCGCGGTGTCGGCTTCTCTCTTCTTTCCCGTCTTCTTCTTCCACCGTTCTTTCTCCTCTACGAGCGCCAGGAGGATCCCGTCGCTTGTCCCTTTGTTTAGAAGAGAATCGTTCGGACGGGCAGTAGAGAGAAATTCCAGAGTCGTTTGACGTTTGTACCGGAAGCTGACAGAATTTCTGGTACCGTGGAGGGTTCCGTTGGGTTCGGCTCGCTCGCGGTGGAAGGACCGCTATGAAGGTCGGAAGGATTTCGAGACAGAGGCAGGGAACCGGTTGGCAAAAAGAGGAAGCCGATAGAACCACTTTCCCACTCCTCTATCGGAGTTTCCGTCCGCCGCTATTACAGATAAAAGTAGCTGCCGGTAAATTGTCGTTTCGATTGGACCGCGCGCACCTTCTGTTCCATTATTTTTCGATACCTCACCGAACTCTCGTCGCCCGCCTCGACCCTTCACCTTCCGCAGTCGGCTTTAAACCTTTTTATCTCGATTTTTTCGATTCTGCCCCCCCCCCCTCCCCGCCAACTCCCCAGTGCCAGCGTCTTCTTTCTGACTGATGCCCCTTGCGATGGAACAATCGAGTAAGCCGAAAATCATAACTGTTTTTGCCCGAAACTACGAAAACGACTTTAAAGCAAGAATTGCTCAAGACTTTTATTCTGTATTATTCTATTTCCTGAGTCTGTTAGCTTTATCGTAATTCCTTTTTCTGTTTCCTTACTGTAGATGTTTTTTGACTTCATAGTTATAGGGTCAGCTATCTGTACAAAAGCATTTTCTTGTAGTCTCTGCGAGATGTAGACAATGCCATATCGAAATAGGTAATCCTATATATCTGTTCCACAATCGCAAATATCGAAAAATGTAGTGAGTACACGAACACTGTTCGGCCAGTCGCAGGAGTGTCATACGAATGTAAGTGAATATTTTGAGAACATACAGTGAGTAACTTTAATATTCGGACACTAGGAGATTTTTAGTTTATTACATTATAATTTCATTCCTAACAGTCAGAAATCATTCGCGATGAAGTATTGCGTCAAGGTATGTATATGTCTAGTAAACAATAGTCAACATTTTATTTACATAACTTACAACAAAGTTTAAATAAAACAATTTTAATGAGACAATGTCCGTTTTTAACGTTACTTTAATATTCGGACACTTTTCAAAATTACTTATTTTTGTATTAATTTTTATAGTTTTATGAGTTTTAATATATTGTTGGGTTGCCGTTCTGCTCTATTAAGCGCATCGGCATATTTCTAATTATTTTTTTTCAAATAATCAATGCCTATATTGTTCCATTCTTCCTTCAATCGATATTTTAACATTTTCTTTGAAGTTATTACTGTTGTCCTAATTCGTCGGTCCAATTCATCCCATAAATTTTGAATGGGATTAATATCTGGTGATTGAGGTGGCGATTGTAAAATTTTTGGGCAATTATATAAAAGATATTCTTGTACAATGCGCGCCTTATGTTTTGGATCATTGTGCTGATAAAATTTAAAAGTGTTTAATATGCCCATGTTTTTTGCACTTTTGTGTAAATTATTTTTCAGGATGTTCAAATATAAATATTTGTTCATAATTTCATCAATAAACACTAATTCGCCCAGTCCGGATGTCGATATGCAGCCCCAGACAAACACATTGCCTCCTCCGTGCTTTACTGATGGTCTAAGATTCTAAAATTTAAATTCTTCATTTTATTTCCGCCACGCCGTTCTTTGTCTATCTGAACCAGAAATATTAAATTTGCTTTCATCACTGAATATAACATTATTCCACCATGATTCATCTTTGGAAATAAATTCCTTAGCGAAATTAAGTTTCTTCTTCCGATTTTGTTCGCTGACGTACGGTTTTCGACTGGCTACTCTTCCATTATATAGCCGCTTTCTTTCAAAGGCCTGCGGATTGTTTGGGGCGCCCTTTTTTCCCAGTTTCTTTCAACAAATCTGTTGTCAATTTTGGTGCACCGACTGTCAGATCTTTTTTTACTTTTCGGACAAGGTTCCTCATGTCGCGTGCGTCCAACTTCTTTGGTTGACATTTTTGAGGTACTTATAGAATCAATGCAATCCACGTTTTTAAAACGTTTAACAATGGTGGCTACTGTGCTCTTACTCTTATTGAGCATTGTGGCTATCTGTCTATATGATTTGCCATTTGCATGGTGAAAAATCACAAGTTGGCGCGTATCAAAACTCGTATTCCCTTTCCGTGGCATTGTACTAGAATTATTAACAACTGTCGATGCAAAACTAATGTAAAGAAGCATACTATCGTCCGAACAGTCGGCCAATGTTTGTAAACAAACATTATATTCTGACTAGGACCATAAAAACTGAAAAAAAGTGCTACACTACCAAGTGTCCGAATATTAAAGTAACGTGGAAAACGGACATTACTTCATTAAAATTGTTTTATTTAAACTTTGTTGTAAGTTATGTAAATAAAATTTTTATGATTCTTTACTAGATGTATACCTTGATGCAATACTTCATCGCGAATGATTTCTTACTGTTAGGAATTAAATTATTATGTAGGTAATAAACTAAAAATCTCCTAGTGTCCGAATATTAAAGTTACTCACTGTACCTATAAGTATGTGCCTAAAAATTGTCATATTGTCATATTGACACCATTTGATTTACGTGTCACACAACCCTTCCAGTTTCGCTGTAATAACATACTATATAGACCGTTTATTTTGAAAGTGGTGTAAGTCCAAATTTAAAAAAAAATGAAACTTTTTACAAAGTGGACTAATACCACTTTCAAAATAAACGGTCCATATATATCCTATGATTTCTATACTTGTATAGATTGCTGTAATCTTCATATTTTCAATTAAAGACTACATCATATGCAAAGATGAACATAGTATCGTCACAGTCTAATATGATAGCAAGTACACAGATCGACGGTAAACATGCGAAATGTTTACGCTTTTGCGACGTACACTGATATAGGATGCCGACGGCATTTTCTTCATCCCGATATGCAACATTAAATCAAGCAAAATGTTAAAGAAACGCTGCATGCAAATTTACGTAAACAGACACTGTCAAAGGCAAAGAAGGGCACAGCGACACGCAGAACGACGTATTCCTCGAGAGCGTCGAATCACGATTATATCGAGGCTGAAGACATCGAACTTTGCAATGGTTCGTGGAAGCTGCAGCGTCGTTTCTCCACGTCCACCTAAGATCTGGGATCCAGAAATCATTCAGTATCCTCTGCAGCGGAGGCAGTTCGCGGGCAAAGAGAAATTACCTCGAGCGATCATCGCGTGTCGTCCTCTTCGAGGTTATGAAGGAAGCGCGCCTTGATGCCGACGAGTGCTTCGAACAAACCGAAGGCCAGAGAGAGACGGAGCAAAATCGATGCTCGGTCGTTAGACGGGATTTATAAGGATCGCGAGAATTTCCACCTTCCCCAGCCCTTCCCACTCCCTTCGCTCCTTTTCGCTCTTTTCCGCTCGTCCCTTCGATCTCTCCTCAGCCCCCCCTCCCTCCCCACCGCCCCGTCACCCCGTTTTTGCCCATCGAGCCTTCCCATCCCTCCCTACTCGCGATAGCACTCTCTCGCTCACGGCGTCATCCCTCTCGCTACTTCTCCTTGCCGTGAAACAGCTCCGTTTCAACTTCTGGCTCGCGATATTCAGAGCAACCCCGTTCCTTCGCGCGAGTGAAAAATTAAAGGTCCCGGCTTCGTTTTTTTCTTTGAGCATTTATCAAGCCCACGGAACCGGAGAAACTGCACGGGCTGCAGAACATAATCTTGAGCAATTCAAAGAATACCGACGATTTCTCCGCACCATTTCTGCCGTTTCACCGTTTCTATGACGCCTTTGCTCACCGCGCCTTTCTCGTTTTGCACCCCCTCTCCCCTCTTTCGGCCCCTTACCTTCCCTCTCTGCCGCTCTTCCTTCGCAGATCTTCTCCTGCTGGCCCTCCGACTCAATGCCATTCGTCATTTGCTCGGACCTTACTCTCACCCGTTATTATCTTCGCGAGTACACGTGCCGCGATTTCATTTATGCCGTTAACGGTGTCGGGCGACAATTCGGTTTGCCGCTTCTTGACGAATGTCTATTACTTTCACCGGGTTGGCGCAGTTTTTCAACGCGCCAGCGCACGTTCCGATTATCAGTGATCTAAGAAAGTCTTACAAGCTTACATGATCGATTTGTCATTCAGCACAATAGTGATAATTATCAAACATGCAGATTGTAGGGAAGTGAAAACGAAGTGGAAGAAAAAGAATGGAGGGGGAACATTTTTTAACAATTGATTAACAATACAATCTGTTTATTTTCAAATGTTGATCCTGTTATTCACGACTCGTGTTCCTCCTACGATTCTGACTTACCGGAGCCGATGGAGGATCACTTACGAAAAAGACACATTCTTCTTTCTCTCAAAATTCCTTACAAACTGTTTATAGATTTAATGTTTCACATAGCGTTAAAGTTAATTATTTGATAAAATTGCCAGCTTTAGGTACTCGGATTTTACTTAAGACACGTTACTCAAGATTTAAACACAATCTCCATTGTTCTAATGTCTCGGTTATAGGTATAGAACATATTCGGCGGTGATAATTTAAGATACAGAAAATGGTCGGCACGTAGAGCGATTTGCCGAAGGTCTCTCATCCTAATAAAGTACTATTATCCCCTGCACATTGTCATTTCGCGTCTCATCGTTACGCGATTGCCGCAAGTTAATCTCCTCCCCGGTCCTCCCGCGACCCATTACCGTTGAAAAGTGGATGTGCCTTAATTAAATAATTATATTGCGTCGTCGCGCACAGAAGGCAGAGCTAGCGGCGAATATGCGGCGAGATTTAGCTTGGCTCGTAAATACAGTGAGACTTCCTCCGAAGATAATTACGCGCGGAAAAGTTTCCGAAACGCATCGTCCGGCCATTTCGTGCGGTACAATAACAAGTGGCGATGCCAGGATTGGGCCGACCCGGCAAACGCGCTAATTAAGCGCAGAATTTTTAATCTTTTCGAAATAACTCGTGACCGCCGGCGACGAATTGCATTCGTGCCAAGTGCGTTCGTCGAGGAGATAATCGAGCTAGATGAGAGATCGTTGCCTGCGGAATAAGTTTAACGTTTCGGCCCTCCTGGGTGTATATAGTTTAGAGGGCTTTAAGGCCACGTTCGGTCCCGCGAGATATCATGCTAATTTCCCTAGGAAATGTTCGCCGCGTCCTGGGGGCCGTGGGCAATCCTCGATTAAAAGCCGATCCCGATGAGTGACGTTAATTACACGCCATCGTCCGACGTTGTCGAAAAATGAAGGTAACGCAAACACGGCACGAGTACGATGCAGCTCAGATAGTTTTCGGCGCAAATTTCTTAGGCGGGTGGGACTCGACCGAAAATTGATTAATTTATTAAGCTGACATTAAAGAGGATAATGTTCGATAATAAACCTGCGTCCTACTTGTAATAACTACTCACGGGTTTGACGCTTAATCGTGTCATGACAGATAGTTGTACGCCTTATCCGTTGGATATTGTTCAAAAAGAAATTCCTCGCAGGTTGTAATTTAACTTGCTCCCATTACGTTCGCATTAATCATTGCCGTATCGGATATTCTAGAGCAATTTGCATGCAGAGTGTGAGCCCGACTAGTCGATCGTAAATTGATACCGAAGGTTGGATAATTTCAACAATTTTATTTGCACCATTCACACCCGTAATTAAGTAAGTAGTGCGCTATTACACGGTTATCAAGGGGCACGATTTTTTTTTTATCGACCGTACACCGTACACGAAGTCGTTGGTCGTTAAGGTAAAAGCCGTTATCACACCTACGATTATGGTTCCTATAAAAAGTCCTACGAGCCCTGTATGAAGACTCCGCACGCAGCTGACAGCTTTATGATGACTATCGGGTCCCGTAAAAAAAGTTAAATTATGGCATGCAATGGCTACAAAAAAGGCGGTACACATTTTCCCACTATTCGGTCTCACGAGTTAGCTCGATTATCTCGAGCCGTTATCATGCGCGATGGGATAACAAAAAGACGTTTGCGATTATTGCTCGTGGGCTGTGGCAAGCATTTACTTCTCAGGCAGTTTCAATGAAAATGTGGCAGGGGTAATATTGGCCAAATTCGGATATCAAAAGAAAGGTGGAGATAAGGCAAACTTTTTGTAGAAGAAAATTGACCTGCTCGGTTATATTACGTCTGCGTGTAATTTTTGAAAACTTATTCTTAACAAATATACTGTTCACAGATTCACTTGAATAAGGATTCATGATTTAACTGTATCATAATTAATATCTCTCGTTGTTATTAATTGCCAATATAAGAATCTCTTGATTACATTCTTCATACATTTTTGTTTATCAGATAACATGCTGATTTTGATAGCAAAACATTTTGGATTCTTTCAATTGAAGAATTCATTCAGTTCTAATTGGATACAGGTATTATTGTTTTTCACGCCAACTCTATTATGCTGCACTGATCCAAATTGAATTTGTTTCAGTTTTGGTATAAGGTTTTGAAAACTATAAGTTTAATGTATAATTATAAGCCTCCGATATAAGTACCCAATTATAACTTTTTGTTTTGTGTGCTGCTGCTTGAATAACGTGCATCCTGCTAGAATTATTCACTGCATGTTATTATGTTCCAACGAACCATATGGGGATTATTGTCCAAGTATTGTTTATTTATTCCATATCATTACAAATATTAACAATCAACCTATATTTTCAGGGTTGTAACACTTGAATATACTTTACAAACTTTCCAAAATAACAGTTGTCGCGCCAAACGATGACCTTTCTTTAATCATATCAGTTGGATAACTTCATGAGATATAAATGCTTATATAAGCTATGGGAATAATATTATAAAGAAAGACATTGCTTGCAAGATCATTCAAAATTTCGCGAATGGCAGTATAATTACAAAAAATTCCATGCATGTATGACGCAGATAGAAACATCAATTGATTAATTTTTACGTTTTGATAACTGTCCAACTATAATGAAGATAATGGATTTATGTTTAAGTTTTTGATGAAACACATGGTCTACAAGCAGGAATGCAAAGTAATACCTTTGCAAAAACACTAAGCTAATAAAGATGTATTTTTTGCGGAAATCTCATACCTGGTCATGGTGTCTGCATGTCGTCGGTGTCGGCGTTACTACTGGCTAGCGAGCTTGTTCGCTCCACGTACATCGTAAAAAGACTAATGAAGGTGTTCAAGTTTTAATATTTTCGCCAAATTAACGTCACCCCCGCCTTAACGCATTACATAAAACAATTTTTACATGTAGTGCTCACGATAGCATACATTCAACATAAATCAAGCAGAAAATACCTGAATTTCTTTCCTCAATGCATATTCCACACACCATCGATTCCAGAACTGTCTCGATGAGATGCTCACAGATACAGAAATGTTCACATGGTCTGGGCATTTCGATATGGTAATACGACGATACGCTGAAAGTTGGAGTCATCAGTTTACTCTTGCAGTGAAATTGACGTTTTATATCGACGCAAACTTGTGAGTTGTTTCTGGCTTCCTGCCGGTCGTCTCTCCTTTTCCACTTTCATCTCCAACTATCAGCCGACTGTCAAACTCATGTTCATAAAGCGTTCTCATCGGAAAAAGTATCCTTTCATAGTACCCCCTCCAAACGCTGTGAAGACCCCAATGCGAATAAGAGGATAAAGTATACAAAAAATGTTAAACATTCTTCGATGACTTTGAAAGGAACAACTTCCCAAAAATACAACCTTCTTCTGGTCACCTACGTGTGGCAAGTTTTGCATTCAGCCGTGTCCCCATGAAAACTTAAACCGACGCCACGCCGACTTGCGTGCTTCTTGTCGGTAACGAAAAAACATACTTTCGACAAAAATTCCTAATCAACCACCCGCACGGAAGCAGGGAAACGTGGAAGGCCATTAGCGGCAGTACGCCATGTAGGGAAGTGCGCAACTGACGAGGAAACTTCTCCTTTGGAATGTGCCAGGGAACGGTGATCGAACAGTGTAAACAAAAGAACTTTATTCCTCCTCGGCAATCTCGTACGCGGCTCAGCAAAGTGACTCGCGCCGTAACGATTCCGTACGGTAAGCCTGGGATTGCATGCGATGGCAATTGCGTCCGAAACTATTTCCCTGCTCGAAGCGCGTATAATACGGGAATAAAAGTCGAGGTCCTGCGCGTTGAATGCGAAGCGTAGGAGTACTTTCCGTTTACGCTTAATCACTGTCGGCTACTCGCTTGCACGAGGCTTGCCATTCGCTAAACCGTCATCCACCAAGTCGTGTAAGGAGCTTTACACGCCGGCCACCGTGGGGGCCGTAATTATACCGTGTACATAATTAATCTCCGGCCAGAGTCGTGTGCCACCAACGACGAAACGACGGCGTTAGCGTCGGTGTCGGCGTCGGCGTCGGCGTCGGCGTCGGCGTCGGCGTCGGCGTCTGCTTGTGTCCCGAACTGAAGGGATGTTGGGACTCGCTTTCGGTAACCAACTATCTCCGATCGGACGACGACGAAGCCTAACGTGGAAGGCAAGCTTGGCGGTGTTTTTTTATGACCGAGAGTAATGGCGTGTTTTGAGGGTCAGTCGACGTGGACGAGCGGGCCTCGTAGAATAGTACGGGAAATAATTATACGCTAAAGGGTAAACAATAAACAAATAAGGTGGATATATTCAGTAAATTAACTGTTATATCAAGTTTAAATTTGTAGAGCATCAAATGAAAGTAAATCAGGGTGATAAAAATATTGATTTTAGAGCAAATATAAAAACTGAGTTAAACGGCAGCAAATAACGAAGGAGACAATTTGAAATTAAAAACTGCAATTGGTTATGATATTTCGTTCAATAAATACACGACCGAAATAATAAAAGGTAAAGAAAAGATAAAAAAATATTAGATTTAAAAATTGGTTTTTAATTTATCGTCACTTTCTATTGAAATGGAAATGTCAACAAGCTGTGCCCAAAGTCTCTGGTATACCATCAGTAGTAGTATAATTAGTATTATTCATTGCTTGATGGAAAATAAATTGGTGTCTCCCCAAAAAAAAACACTGCTCGACACATTTCAAATAGAATTTCTGTGGCAACAAATTGTTCGAGTTAAACGAATCGAATTGATATTTTATATTTTATAATTAAACTTATATTTCGTGATATTTTATATATACATATTTATATACATATAAAATTTTGAAAATATCTTTGCACACGACATAAAAAAACGGTGACCTTTTGGTACCATTTTTATTGACGACGCAGCCTTGTATGGTGAACCCTTTTTCTATGTGCCAGTTTTTTTTATACGGAGAAACATAACTTTTATGGGTACACCAGGAATCATGGATCAACAGATATATATATATATATATATATATGTGTGTGTGTGTGTGTGCCTGTATATGTGTGTGTTACTTGTATGTTATATTTGACCAACTGATCAGCTTCATCATTCTTCTACATCTTGCAAAACATTTTACCATCGATATCAGCGTTAAAGGTTAGACTTACGTAGCTTCATTGACCACTTACATAGAAATCGTGCATTTAACACAAAACAAATCTTCTAGGCGCGTGTTTACCTAAATGTATCAAACATTACTTTCGATTTTTAGCATATACCACCGGGTTACAATAAATGAACGTAGAAATACATATCTCTACATTACAAGCGTGTTACATTTATTCTAACAACCCCCATTAAAAAGTATTATACGATGCAATTAAATAAACTACTCGTTAAGACGTTTCACCGTCTAGATATTCCCGTTAAGTGCCTAGATGGCGGTGCGAAAAAATATTAATATAATATTAATACCGCCCCGCATATCGCATATGTATGACCCCCTTTCATCCAGCCATATAACTACGACACCTCGCTCGCCATGGAATTCCTAATGAACGAATAATTTCCTTAATGACAACTCGATTGGGAACTGTGTGCCACGCGCCTCTGCCCGTCGATTAAACTCGATAATCAGGGAATCGACGCCAGTGACGTACAGTGTAAGGCCGGCGCCTGCGTTACTGTCGCCCTCAAGGTCTCCAAAGCGTCGATTAACGTCACGCGGGTAGATTGAATAGTCATCAGTCGCTGCCTGCGTGTGTATGTTTCGTGGGCGCGGCTCATGCCGCATAAATGTTTGAATCGACCTAAACCGCCGTGACCTGTGCCGGATGAACTCGTTCCTACTGTATCCGTATCCTCGCTCGAAACCTCGCCCCAACGCGAATTGATCATCACAGCGGAAATGGAATTGACAATATCTCTGAAGAAAGCATACCTATTAGCCTTAATGCATATGAAAACTGCGACGTTGGCGCCAAAATTGTCGCTTGGAAGGAATAGTGTTTGGATCGGCCTAAGTCGCACACCCTTACCAAGTTTAATCATTTTTATGGTATTTGTATCGTTGTTCAGGCTTTTCAATGAATTTTGCGAATATGTATCTTTTTTGAGTTACATCGGCGCCTAAGACAATCTGTAACTGGGATTGGTCTTTACAAGCTCCGATAGATGGACCGATTTCGATAAAAGTACGGTAGTAAGAAGACACGTAAATTACAACGGTTGATGAAGAAACTACCGGCTGACAGCAATTTTCTTGTGTCATTTCCGGAATACGACCCTTGCCGCAAACGTAATCCGTATGAATCATCCTTACGTGGTTGTCATAATTCCAGCGACGGGTCTCCGGAAAGGCTCGCCTTTATCTTTCACTTTTCTCGTTCTCCCCGTAGTAGGAACAAAGCGGCGTTACCAATCATCAAATGCACTCTCCACTTATCATCCGACTGATCCCAGCGGAAGTGGGTGCGATCTTCGGGATAATCCGGAAATCCATCCCGGCCGCCCATCGCAACGTCTACCTGCACACACTCGCCCACTCATTCTGAACGATTCTGTACTAATTCGTTACTTAGGCAAAGCTTACTGCTTGAGGAGGGGTTGGGTCGGTTTTCTGAAAAGTTGGACAACTACGGCACGAGTCGACTTTCCAGGACACGCGATCGTGTCCAGAGCCGATTTTTACACGCAATATCCTCTTCGCGCACATGGAAGACTTTCCTGCGATCGTTGCCATAACAGATGAGCAAAGCGAGTTGACAGACAGTGCTCGCTGCGTCATCGAATCATCGATGTCGATTTGCCGCACGTCGAACACCGTGTACCCTGCGGCCGTTTGGTGACCAGGGCTCTGTTGTTTGCTGGGAAGCAGGTAGAAACGTAGGGAGAATGGATCGTGGGGGACTCGGTGAGAGACAACGAGCCGGAAGTAAGTGACAGATTGAGATTTAACCTCCTCAGGGGCGAATTTGTTCTTCCTTAATTAAATGGAGTAATCTAATTTCTTCGCGTCCTTATATTTGATTTGGGAGAAGTTCTTTCTAAAGCAGCCAAGCGGAACAGGTAGGGTGGTTGATAATAAATGTTCGGCGGACGTTTGTTTCTTCAGAGATAATTAGATGCATAAGTAATTAAATGAAGATATAGGTGGCGGTGTATGTAAAGCGGTTACAAATGATGATATTTATTTAATTCAGATGGAACCATTTTAATGAAACTAGCTAAAACGATTGTGGGTGTAAAAATACAGAAATATATTGTACGATTAAAAAGGTGCGATTAAATAATGGACTAATTATTCGGTTTCTTTAACTTGATACGAGCGTGTTTCAAACTTGAAATGTGTATACAACTGTGTAATTCGAAAATAGACGTTGAAATCAGGCAAGCCTATTTGCATGACGTTGATTAATAAATCTTATAGATTATCAACAATGATTTCCTGGAAATTAATATAGGTATTTACTTGTACAAAAGACATACTGTCGACACGTTAAAAGTGTTACTCATTTTCAACTCGCTTACTACAAAACTAAATTGAGAAAATTGGGTGATAGCAGACTAACACACCTAAGCGACGTCACAATTTCAACTTTGATCTATCGAAACAGTGTCAACACATCATAATGCTCTGGAAAGAACAATGAACGCGACCGTCATTTAATATATCGTTATCCCAAACACCTCCCCATTCCGTCATAATTCCCAGCCAAACAATGGCATAGAGCCGAAGAATAACACTTGCGCACCGCCTGTCATCGTCACCGAACTAATCGGCACAATCGTATCATATAAAACTAATATGTGCCTCGGCTAGTTGAAACGCGTCCCATTGTCCGGCGAGATATCGATTGCTCGTCAGAGGGGGGTGTGGGTGTACGGTAGCGAGAGGAGGAGGGGGATGGGGAGGATGAGCGTGGTGAAGCGAGGAACAAAGAGATAGCGGGCGCGGAAGAAGCGGCTTGTCGATCGTGTATGTAATCGTAATCGGCGGCCGACATTGGTCTACGGCGGGCCGCGTCGGTCCACGTCTGTGGTTCCGGTTAAAACCAGCCGGTTGGATTCTGGCGGCTTTCCGGTGACCGGTCGCGGACTTACGGGTTACATATGAGGGTATGATCGATAAAAGAGGTGGCTCGCTGATAAGGGCACCGAAAGGCGACCGAGCTCTGGCTGCGGTGTCCCACCATCGGCCAACCGCTTCTACCCCTACGTTTCTGCTCGCTTTAAATTGCACCCGACGAGAGGGGATCAAAGGAGTCTTCCTCCGTGTCTGCTTCGCTCCCTCTTGCCTCCCCTTCCTCTTCCACCTCTTCCTCTATCTGCTCATCCTGCTCGTCGTCCATCTCCTATCGTCCGACTGAGGCCTCGTTTGCGAAAGATGTCGGGAGGAAGGACAAGAAAGGGACAATGTTAGCGAGGGAGGCAGAAGGGTGAGGGGGTAGAGGAAAAGCGCACAACTGGCCTTCGTCTACCTTTCTACTCCCTTTCTTGTGCCTTCCCTCTCCCTTTCATTCCCGTCAGTCAGCTGCCCTGCGTATGGCCGTTTTCATGGTCCAGTTGCGAGTTTTAATGACCGCCCGGTTATCGGCCGACGGTTCGCTTCGAAAAAAGGCGAACCGCGGAGAACCATCGTACGATCTCTTTTGAATCGACGAGTCAAAGAATCCGATGGTCGTGCTGGAAAAAATGACGCACCGATGGTACCGCGAAATATCCGATACACGTTTTATCGTTAGTTCACGGTCGGGAAGCGTCTTGTTATTAGTATCGTCTCTTCACACGTTTTCAAGGATCATATTTTTCATTGCAGATATTTGAGAAAATGCAGTGCTTGTCCTTTTGTTTCTAAACATGTGCCAACGCAATCATTTTCAAAGCTGAATGTTTCAACGATAAATCAAAGTACATACTATAAAAACATCGAACCGTTTCTTCTTAAACAAGAGGGATGATTAGAAGAGTAGAATAAATTGCCATACAATTTTTTTATTTTTGGAGCCATTCACTTGGTCGCCTCACCTAA
This sequence comes from Anoplius nigerrimus, assembly GCA_914767735.1. Lineage (NCBI taxonomy): Eukaryota > Metazoa > Arthropoda > Insecta > Hymenoptera > Pompilidae > Anoplius > Anoplius nigerrimus. The sequence goes on along the minus strand of OU612085.1, from coordinate 16,689,469 downwards.
ATCACTCATCCACTTATGAAATTCTCATCGAGTGCAAAAGAAAATCGGCCACGGTCCTGAGACACTATGTTTCAAGTGATTTAAGCCGTTCAGATCACGTCATCATTCATGCATATGGACATACACACTCTACTCAACACATACTCTCTCACAATCACACTTTATCCACAATACATTCTGGCCGGACTCTGTAGTTGACGCTTTCGCATCTGCGTTCAAATAAGCGCCCGTACGACTTTAAAGAAATCCATACGTTTTTTCAGTAGAGCAACGTACGTTCATCCAAGGACATCTTATTGAATCAAATGTTTGAGCAGGACGATAAAGCATGTCAAGCAGTCGATCCTCCGATGAGGGTCTCCGACGTGGCAAGAGGGATTGCACGCGAATCGGGGTAGAAAATTGTGCGCCTCGCCTCTGAGCGTAATAATTCGTCTCGCGCCTCCCAACCACTTTTCGTCGCCGAACTGATATCGTCGACGAATATCAGCCAGCCAGAAGGAAGATTCGGGTCAAGGGAATGGTGGGACAGCAATATGCGGGGAAGGCGGTAGGGAACGATCGTGCAATTCATCGCGTTACCGTTTAGGCGACGTGTTACGGGATCGCGGAAACGATATACATCCCACCGATATAACTATACGCAGAATTCAATATGCGATCGAATCAATGTACGGAGTCGGGCGCGGACGACGTGACCCGATCGCGAAGGGGCGGGAAGGGGAGGAGAAATGGACGGTAAAACGGATTGCCGCAAGATGAACGCAGATATTGTCATTCGGGATCGAAATGCATCTCGTCCGTTTCCTTTTTTAATTTTGACGACGCAATTCCCCGTCCTACCAATTCCTCCGACGCCCTCTTCTTCCCCCTTCGATCTTAGCCCTCGATATTTTCCAAAGCTCCTTCCATCGCCGCGTCTCCATGCGTGGATACTCTCATTCCATCCCCTATCTTTCTCTCTCTCTCTCTCTCTCTCTCTCTCCCTCTCTTTCCCTCTCCCTGCCTGTGTCTTCGCGCCTCTCTCGATTCCTTTTCCGTCCCTGTCCTTCTTCCGAACGTGCGACAAATCGGGTACAGCTGATTTATCGAGAGGCCGACCGATCGAATGTTCGGGTTTCGCGCCGGTGGTAAATTAAGCGTTTCCACCGACTGCAGTTCGAGAATAGGTGACAGTCGATTTGCTCGCAGAGCTTGGAACAGTGAGCTCGTGGTACATTCAACCAACGCTGTCCTATCTGTGTATGTACGGGAGGAGAGCCACGTGCTTAAGGCGTATCTTACTTCTACGTATATATGTCTGTTTCGGTATCTGTATTTACCGTTAAGCGTATATATATATTTATATGTATTTGTATACGCGTTCAGCACATATAGATATAGACAGTGTACATAAGAATTCCAGGAATCACGGACGACTGCCGAAATAAATCTCAGGTACAGGCCACCTTGGCGACGCTTTTCTCTCTTTTGCCCAAAGACGTCGGGGTAGTAAAACGTCCTGTCCTTGATACTATTTAGCCCTGCCCGCCGAACAACACGCCGCTCTGCCTCAATGCAGATACAGCGAACGCGTTTCTTAATGCCGCAACGAGTTTAATGTTTCCTGCCTTCCTTCTTTTCCGCCCCTCTCACCCTCCTGAAGCCCCCACCTTACTCTCTTTCCGTCTAGTCCCACTGCATTTCTATGTTTTTGGTCTGCCGTACCTCTACCTCCTCCTCTTTCTCTCGTTTCTCCCATTTCTCCCATTTCTATCCGCTCACCTTCTAGCTTCGGTCTTCTCGTCGACGAGCAGCAGCGCGGCTGAACATTTACATGAATTTCCACGATGACTTTGGTGGCGCATAAAACAAACGACGAGGAAGCCAGCGTTCCAGCGGCGTTTCAATTTCAGCGGAAGGCCCGGCTGTTGCTGGTACGCGAGCCGGTATTTATTGAAAACGTCTTTGCAAGTAACAGAAGCCCAGAGATAGAGGGGGTAGAAATGTACGAAAGTTTCATTCCTATGTATATGTCCGATGCGTACGTACAGGAAGGTACCTTGAAGACAGCTCTCTCACGCGACGCGACACTCGCTGCTCGTCTGACCGCGATGGGAATATATGGGTGTCCGAAAAAATTGCGGGCGAGATAAACATTTTCTACTTTTCCCCCGGCCCTTTCGCGCGCAACAACGGCGAATACGCTCACACGGATACCTACTCACTGACAAAAGTACATTTCCCCCGGAATTCGCCGGAATTTCATTCCTTCTGGTGAAGTCGCTTCGCGCAAAAATATTTCTCGACCGGCGGGTAAATGATCCGAACCAAATGAACACTCCGCACGGATGTCGAAGCGATATGTCGCGCGCGGTAAATTCAGGTTGAAATTCGAATTCATTCATGCGACGACCGTATGACAAGAGGCGTGGAAACGTTAAATTTTATTAGCGGCGGCAAAATCACAGAGTGACCATTTCAAACGCGTTTTCCGGAAATATTTTCAGGGTATGAAGTAGCATTGAAGAATTCCACATCTCAATTCATTCAGCGGTATATGTATGTTCAAAAGAAATATGGAGACAAAATATTGCATGCAACGTCCTTCGTACTTTAAAATGAAACATGATTCGGTCGATATAGTATAAGTTAATTTTGAACAATTGTACTTTTGTACTAGCGTATTATGAAAATGTACGAAGGAAACTATTTTTTTCTCCACGGCCAAATTAATTTCTTGACTTCCTCGTTCCAGGATACACAGTTTGGCATAAACAGCTAATGTCCGAAACAAGTGAACGGAGTACATCAACCGTGGGAGCATTAACTTTCCGTAGTACATTTTATCTCCCTATTACCCCGCCAGGTCCAATTAAAGGGAAAGGTAACTGCGAGAACGCAGTAGAAATTTGCAAGAAATTACGTCGGGCTCGAGTAAAATGCAGGGAGTGAAAAAAAAAAGGGATTCGCATGCCTGAGTCGGTCCACCGACATGGTACGTTACTAAAACGCGAGAGTAGTGCAGAACACACCTGTTCCGGTATAACTGCGGAAGAGGACAACGACGAAAGCCAACCGACCAACCCTCACCCCTACAATCTATGAAGCAACGGTTTCACAAGCCAGCGCCCACTATCGATCTATCGTAACACCCGAAAATCGACGGAATTCGAACATCGTTGTAGATTTTCAGCGAATTCTATTATATTTACGGAATATACAGAGCATGGACATTTGCAAACAATATATTGTATGTACACATATTTTCGTACAATACCAGTAGGCGCTATTGAAAGGTTTAGGCGGGTGGGACTTAAAACGTTTAAGGCAGACTTCTCGTAATATGCGTTCATGTATCGAGATCAATTCTAACTGGAATATTAGAGAAATGTTCGATTATTAAAGGATAATAATACAGCTTGTATCTGTACCCAGATAATTCTAAGATAACTTAACTAAGCATAATCAAGTTTGGTGCGCAAAGTATTCTACGTTAACCCACGATGATTTAATATTGGAACAATCTGTATGTGTCGTTAAATAAAAAATATAATTTTGTTGTAAAAATCGGAAATTTTCTTCAAGAATAAATATAGTTTTTCAATATATATCTTGTTGGGATAGCGCTAGCTAAAGCAAAAACGTCAAGATTAAACAATATTTAAATTTTCATTCGTGAAGTATTGGAACCGCACATAATTTTACATTTCTTACGTTCCCTTGCAGCAATAGCGACATCGATAAAAGATAAAATTTTTGACGTACGATTGGTGGGAAGCCTAGCTGAGACGAACTTTTCCTTAACACCACCTAACTTCGATCCATTCCCCAAGTAAGTAGGTGCCATGCAGCAAAAAAAGGACAAAAAAGACGTGCAGTTTGCAGGACTCAGTTCCTAGTAGCAATTCCGCTCTCATTCCACTTCCCGTTATCATTATCATTCTCGTTCCCATTATCATTCTTACACTTCCACTGTTAATTTTGTCATTAAGTCACCAATTACACTTACACTTTTTTTTCGCGCTGTTCCGTACTTTCTACTGCGACTTTTAGCGTCGCCGTTAAGATCCTTAGCTCCATTTGTACTCGTATTGTCAGCATATATATATTCAAATGTCCTTTCATTGTTGTCATGCACTCTTTACGGCCAGTGTTCTTCTAAATCTTGAGATTCTGACTGTGCAGATTACATTAAATAAGCAATTAGTAGACATTATGATTCCGATAATATTTCTAATTTGTATACGATAGAATCACACGATTTAACGTTTTTTGCAGTTTCTTTAAAGCCAAGCTGATCCCCATTCTACATTTTCGGTTGTTCGTACTGTAATGTATAACCAAAGGTTCTTCGCGATTTCGGTTACTGTTGTACTATTTTTTCGTACTGTAATGTAACACTTATTTCAACAAACTCTTACAATCGGGTCTTTAACGTGATAAAACATAAATGTTACGTAAGTAAAGAGACAATCGATGTTCGCAACAGTATTTCGGATCGATTATGGTCTTACGATGTGTCTTATACTTCGATTCTTGAGGCCGACAGATTCTGAAACCACCGGCTTTACTGTTCTTACGCTCGTTTGCATTTTCTCGGTGTGCCGAACGACCAAGAAAAGCATATCCTATCAAACTTGTTCTTCCTTTCCCCTTGCGCTTCATTCTGCCGATTCACGCTTTTTTCCCTTCCCAGCCCTTTTCGCGTCTCTCAGCCATTGCGATTCTAGTTTACGCACCCCTTTTTTCCAATGCAAATGAATAGTCGACCATTTGACGCGATCCTGAAAACTTCTAGAAATCCTTCAATCGTGATTTGACACGCGCACCCTCTCTAGGAGCAAAAATAAATATATTGACAATAGCGATGGCACATTTACCGTACGGAAAAACCTCAGAGACCTTAAATTTACTAAATCTGTTTTCAAAGCCAAGTTCCATCATGAAAAGTAACATTCCTGTTCATGAGAGAGAACAGACAAAAATTGTGTATTATATGTTATACTCGTAGAATCGGATAGCTTGACAATTATGAAGCTATTTTGAAACTATGTTCTCATTCTATATCGTAGACATATTCGCTCGTTTTAAAGCTCGTTTACGGCGAGCTCGATAAAGAAATGCGTTAACGACGCCGTGAACAGAGAAGGTCGGAGTGTGAGGAGAGGTCAGCACGGGTGGACGACTGTAAAAGAGCGGTACATTGGAAATCGGTCCCTCTCGAAAGTGCATACAGAGGACCGTCATTCGCAACATGCGAGCGAGCGACATCCTTTGCGCATGCAGTCGGATGCGCAGCTTTTTGTAAGCCTGACTCGCACTATTCCGTTCCTGGCCGGTTCGCGCGAGACACTCAACCTGCCGATATCGAAGACAATTGGATTTTACTGCGCACACCGCTCACTTCGCCGCAATCGAAAATGCAGGAGAAATTCTCGCAGTGATGATCATTATCGCGTCGGTGCTGTTTCATATTTCCTTTCTTCGTTTGCAATTTATTCTAAATTGATTCCGCAGCCACAACTTTAATTTCTTCGTAAAGATGCCGGATGTAGGTCATCCCGTTCGCAAGTAGAGAACAAGTACGGAAATGATTGCAATCATAACTTCGAGTGATTTTGATATTGTTCTGGTATGTGCTGGTCCAAAAAGACTCGCCGATCATGCGTTTAATATAAGTATACTTTGTACATTTGTGCATTATTAAGAAGAAAACGGCGTTAGGATTAAATGATATTGTTTTTAAAAGTTTAGGGTTTGTACATCGGAAAAAGCCGCAGAGCGATTTAATTAAGAACATTATCTTTCCCATGTTTGAGACTTAATGACTTATGATATCAATGAGATTGCATTTGACCGTAACGGTATACAAGTATGATAAACCTATGTTATTTACTGCGCAATGCAGGATAGAAATGCTTTAAATCGTCCGAAGTATTTTATTACGCAGACGGTAGACGATATTTATATTTCCAATTTTTTACTTTTATGGGGCGACAATTTAGACGAAAAACTCTCCATCTGCGTAGAAGTGCCGAAACGCTAGAAGCGTGTATGGTTATAATAGAATTTTTGCGCGTTGCCACGCAGGATCGCGTAATTTATTCTATTTACGCAATTTATACGGTTGTCAAGATAACTCAAGATAACAGAGAATGCAAACATTGGATTATTTCAGCGGGAGAGAGTAAGAACTATCACAATATAAAAAACCTGTCGCTACCAAAGCACAAATCAGTGCCCGTATACACAAAGACTTAACGGCTATTTAATCACTCACGCTTTCTACATATCATCTAATTTATTTTCGGATATCGCCGAAAGAATCGTTGTATTTAGGTACTCGCTATTGCTTTTTTGACGCGAGTGACAATATTTGGATGCTTTAGATATTTGTAATGCGCAAAATAATATATACTCGGACTACAATACCAGTGTCTCATTGAGGAGACTCTTATAAAATTTGATCACCTTCTTCCAAGCCTCTAGAATACGATAACGTACGCGGACTACTTCAATCTCACATTTTTTCTCTATTCCATATGACTCTTATTACACGATAGGGTAGTTACATAATTTTAAAAGGAAAGTTTCGTCCGAATTTCTTTTTTCCATCGTTCCAAGATCTCCGAAAAAACTGAAATCCCGTCGTTATTTAAAATGATATACGTAACGAGCATATAGTGGCCGACTATTCAGACTATCTTCGTATCTGACAAAATTCATGTACGTGATTCGTGCCGCCATAGTTGGTACCCGATGCTGCACGGAACGCTCGTATTTGCAATATGAAAGACAATACGATTTTACTGCGACCGGGCAGCCCACTCGGCAGCCGCGTTGAAAATGCATGGACGACTTCCTGCAGCACTTCAAATCAGAAAAAATGGTCCGAGCATGTCCTCGTGAAAGCGGCTGGTTATCGCTGTGTAGCCGTTCAACATGGCCGAAGAAGTTGCCGCATCCAAAGTAAGTACGCGTGTGCTTCCTCAGTGAAACAAGCGAAATGCATAAGCCTCGATCAACACATGCACGGAATTTTCTTTATATGTTGTTGGGAAGAATATTTGATGTCACTATTTGGCTTTCCTCTAAAACAGTAAGAGGGGAAAAACGATACATATTGTTACCGTGAGTTTTGTTTTATTTTTATGAATGAACCGCTAGGCGGAAGGCTAGGTTATAGAATGGTTTTATTGCGCCTGAACGATAATAAGATTAATATACAAACAAAAGATAAACGCCGCTCGCTGCTCACCTGCCGAACCTTTACCGTGAGGTGTACAGCTCTGTTAGGGGGAATCTCCTCGCAGGGCAACAATGTTTGATTCTAAGAAAGGATTAGTCGGCCTATTTAATCGACTCTCGACTTACAGCTATGGTTCATGGGATTACTTAAGTGCTCGTGATTCCCCTGGACAAGCACCTACACCTCAAGGATGTTTTATGACAATCCTTTCGCATCCGCATTCACACACTGCCTTATCCTTTCACTCTCTTAATCACACACCGGTTCACACGTCTCCACAAGCACACGGTTCGTACAGTTAAGACCCAGCCCCGCTCGTTGTCGCTCCTTTGGCGCCTCTTTCTCCCTTCAAAAGGGGGGGGGGGGTTTGTGTCTATTGCCGGCGGGTCCCTCTCCCAATTAAGCGTGTTATTACCGGCTACGCCGATGTCCGCGACCTTCCATGGTACATATGTACGTACGGTTACAATATACATGAATCAAACACACTGTAAATTCCTGCTTGTTAATGAGATCAAACTGTTCTTGGAAAGACTTTGTTGCAAACCGATTCTTTTAGAGTTCCATGTCCCGAATCTTTGAGCTTTCCATTTTCTTCAATATGGCTAAATAGCAGTAAAGTACCGATTCATGAATCTCGCCATAAAAATTCCGATCTTTGCGCAAATTTCGCAGACGCGACAGAAAGGTTGAAAGAGCCTAAGGAAGAATTCCGCTGCCTCCAGAAACACCCGTGACATTTATCTGGCGACTTTGTCCGCGTCCGATAAAGACATCTATCCACTCGGAAAGCTATTTTCTAACCAATTATTCCCGTATTGATCCCCGGAATCACATTCATGCCGTTTTTCCGTTAACTCGGGCAGCATCGGCCTCTATCGCGGCCGGTCGATCATTCGTTTCTCCGCGACGGACACGAAGGATCATCGATGCGGAAAGAGCCTTTTCTCATCTAATTCCGCCAAGGGACGATCTGGCCGCGCCAAGCAAGCCAAACGCACGGCCAACGCGAGTGGATCGAAGGGTTAGACGGTCGAGTGTCTATCGAAGATGGCCAAAGTAGCAGGAGGTTCTTGATGTATTATTCTTTCCGCAGACTAAGCCCGTGGGTAAAGTTGCTCCTTTCACGTGCTAAGGTTGGAATCGCTGCGGATATCTAACCTCCACGCTGCTGCGAGCTATTTCAGCTTCGTTTCTGTGCCGTTTCAGTCGACCCATCGACTGTACGAAAATTGCCATTTGAAATATGGATGAAAGTAAACGCGCGCTGGTATCAACGCTAGTAGAGTTATTTGTAGGACATCGCACAATTTGCATCGAATGCTACGAGAAAATGGTCTAATGGCGTGACATATTTATTACCATTAATGATGTACCATTCAGAATACATCATTGTGGTGTATGGAACTGAGTGTTTAAATGCGAGGGAATGAGTAAGTTGAACCACTGAACGAGAAGAGAGAGAGAGAGAGAGTATGAGTGAAAGATCCTCGTGAACTGCGGATCGCATGAGAGTTAGTGCTAAGTCCACCTATTATATTGTGCAGCATCGAACAGTTTTATTTCGATGTTTATATTTAATTTTATTCCAAAATACTAAATTCCCATATCATTGTTTGACAAAATGCAGTTCTGTTCATTCAGAGTACGTTATCTAACTACCAATAAAGTTTAGTATCGATGGACTTAAAAAAAATATTGCTCAACGTATTCAAAATTGCTTCTCCACTCGCCTTATTTGAATTAGCCACTAAACAAAATTATACATCGATATCACACAATTTATGTGTAATTTAAGCTTGTACGAATTGCTCCCCACTATCGCTACATCATATACTTCGCTCGAAATCGTGAGGTATGGGTAACACAAAACAAACCTCTTCGCTGGCTGGCGGGCCGCTTCGAGGCAAGAATAAAATGTGCCAGGGTGGGATTGGCCACCGAATTGGCCAACGGACGGCGTAGCAAGGTGCAGGGCAATGGAGGGATACGGTGGTAGGTATCCAGGCTCATAACTCCGTCAGAGTATTCAACGAAGCTTGAAATCTTCTCCGGCTAAGCAACCTGGACTTTCTTCCCGGGATTTGCTTTAACCTGGCTACGATCTAGTCGGGATAAGATTGAAATATGGCGCCAATAACGCCGATATCCCGTTTCTCGGTTCACGGGGCAAGGTGCTGCCAGGCCAAACTCGACGAGCTCGCGATTGCCTGCGCGAAGGGGAGAATTTTCCAGCGCAGCGTTCGTGTCGCTTCACGAAATATGTTGTTCCGACCGGCGCGCTCCCCGGAAACTAGCTTACAATGAGCAAATGGCTTCGTAATGTGACAGGACGGGGAAGTATGACCGATGGCTCAAATTATCCGCGAAAGGATTCTATATTCGTTTCTCTTACAGTTCTTCGCGGGAATGGTTTTTAGTAAGATGAAATTATCGATGATGGACGATGTTAGAGATGGTTACCTCAACTGAGTGGGCTATTTGTCATTTTTTCTAAGCGCATCTTATTGGTGAATGTAGGTTTTACTTATTTCATCGGACTGGAACTTCTTCGTAAATTGTTATCGATAAGAGGCAATCGTTCGAGCAGGAAAACTACCTTCGGCCAGTTTCAATTATGTCATTGAAGATGAATTATACGATAAATAAGTTTTACCAGCATACCTGAAATTGACTTTATGAAAACTGAAGTTAATGGTCAGCATACATTCATTTTCCGTCATTATGTCTTTGTTTGTATCATTGCCATGACACTAATTCCAAAAACGCACAGTCAGTCTTTTAATATATTATATAATATAATTATATAATAATATAATAATAATTTATAAATTTACACAACAGCATTGTTGTGACAACAGTAATGAGTATGAATATGTCGATGGTAATATTCATTTGGTGCCCAAGCAGCTATATCGGGCAATTGGCCAGTCGGGGTCTGAACAATAACAGCATCGTTTATTCATACGATACGGTTCGATTAATTCTTCACCGTCAAAAACGTTGAAACATCTCGCACGTTTGACCATAATCCGACTCAGAATCTCGATGCAAGTGGTCGATTTCTCGCAATGATGCACACGAGTCTTATAAAATCAAGTGATTCATCACATGAGGCTGCGCGAGAGCAATTCGTCATCAGACGTGGATGCATTTATCGGTCATTTCTCGATATCTGAAAAGGCCGAAAACAATCTGCAAACGGGTTGCGGTCCGTAACCGCGACCGCCGAGTCGTTATTGTGCCTATAACGAAATTCGGAGGGAGGGAAGTCAGGATGCTGTGTGGGACGAGCAGTGGATGTCGTGCGATGGGTGGAAAGCTGGCCCGAGGGAGGCAGGAAGCGGATAGTGAGGTTTCGCGAACGCTCGTAATCCCTTTTATGAAGTCGTCGGATCGTACGCGGCTCGCATTCGCTGCCAACCGTGCGTCGACTCTCGCTAAAAGCGTTTTTATCCGCAAGCACGCCAATCCGTGCGCTCCCAGTATCGTTTTCAACGTCGAAATTGTTTTAAAAAAGGGGTCCTACGAATGCCGCAGAGTGGGCGGAAAGTCTGAATCTTTAACCGCGAGAATTTCCCTCTTCCCGTTTCAAACGGTGGCAGCATCGAAGTCGCGTGCGCCGAAACTTCCGGAAAGTTTCGACTTTGAGAGCTGCCCACGGAAAATTCCGTGTCCTCTTAGTGATTGAAGTCTTTCCGCGGATAGAGGACTTAACGGTTATTTAGCAGGTGCGAGGCTTTTAACGGGGTTATAAGGATGTCGGTCTCGTGCTTTTTTAGTTCAATTCATGAGTTTCCTCTTTGAGTGCGCAGTCTGACGAGTAGCGTAAATTCCTGAAGAATTTTTAATTCAAGAATTTTATCCGCACGTACTTTGATCGTTTAAAGATGATGTAAATACAGTGACATTTCTAGCATATAAATATCTGTGTCGGTTCTGTAGAAGACTACTACCAGCTTATCTCGATTCCATGGATGGCATGTCAACACAAATCATACGTATGCAAGATGTTTACATTTTTGTCGATGCGCACAAGACTATACTTATATGCATATTATATGTACGAATAAGTACCTGACAGTCAGGTAAATTTCTAAATCCGCTTTGTCCAAGAAAATTAATGTTGTGTAATATACGTACGTTCGTCTGTTTACCTGCCTCTTGTATTCATATTCTATCTTAAGGGGTCTGGCCACCATGTGCGCTCGCCAGATGAGTACTATTTTAAAAATGTTATAAACGCGAAAATATAGCACAAAATATTTTTATTTTTTGTCACATACTAGAGAACGGTTTAGTGAACAAGTGAAAAAAATTTTGTGAAAAAAAAATAAAAAATACCGGCGTTTCGTTCATTTTGGTGAAGGCCCTCGGCACGAAACGCACGTGGGCGGTACCATCGTTACCTGCTTCATTTTGCATCTGAAAAAAAAAATAAAAAATTAGCTTATTCCTGGATCGTATTGCTAGAGCGTAACGTGGGGAAATTTTTTTTTTTACATTAGGGAAAAAATGGTGAGCCGAAGAATTTTTTTTCACGATTTTCACCGAAATTTTACAAGAAAAAACGTCATAAAAAAAAAACTAATCAAGTAATCGCAAAAATCCCACGTTACGCTTTAGATAATGTATCTAGAAGTATTGTGTCCAAAATTCACAGCAATCGGACCGCTAGTTTACGAGATTTTCGTGGTACCGTTTCGAAAAATATAGTTTCGAGATAATCGCAAAAGAAAGTAAACGTGCGGTTATTCGACTGACGGCGCGGTTTTTGTGAGTCTTACCTTCAATCAGCGATTCCTGTTCCATACATGTCCTCTTCGGCAGCTGTTTGAGCATCCTGGGCGTCTTTTTGCGAAGATCTACGTGCTTGGCGTGCTTCTTTCGTACTTTTTTGCGCTCGGACATTTGCTGTAGCGCAACGTTCCTCGTCGACTGCCCTACAGAAATCGTAGCAGCGATCTCCGATGCTTAGATCCATCAGTTTCATCATCAGCAAAATACTATTGTACCCATCGTTGAAAGTGCTGATAGCAATGTAACTGGCAATTTCGACGGTTTTCGCACCGCTGGAACTCGTTTTTGGAGCCATTGACCAGATGACGGAGTTGACGCTTTCGTTGGCGTTTTGCGTGAAGCCTCCTTCGCACCGTTCTAACAATTCATCTGAAGTGAGGTGCTCATAAACAGGTCGAATGGCATCTTGAACAATTTGAGGCAGAGGATTCTTGTGTAGATATTCATCCAAAGTGCCAATCGCTTTTGATATTTGCCAAGAGCACCACGAGTCTTCTCCCGGCGGACAATTTTCATGCTGCGGGATTTCGTCGGTCGAACTCTTGTGCTTGAATGTTGCCCAAATAGCTTTCTTCATTTCGTCTTTAGAATTAGAGAACGTTCGAATAGCGAGACCGTAATATACTGTTAGCTCGTTAATTAGTTTATCGGTTAGCTTTCCTTTGCCAGCAAGACCTTTCTTTCCCTTTTTGATTTTACGAAGTCGTGTGCCCATCCTTTTCTGCACATGACCTATGCATTCTTTTTTCATCACTTTTTCTTCGTATGGATTCGAGTAAACAATTCTACTAACCCATACAAACGACACAATAGGACAGCTGCACGTCCTGAACCGTGCGAGTTGCATACACTGATCGAGCCGCGCGGTCGACCGCTCGCAGCGGCTCGACCTTCCTACCGAGAAATACCTGTAACTTTAGTAATTTTGCGATTTTCAGTACCAACTATGGATTAAATGATGCGTAACAGTTCAAAGATTATTATAAAACAATAAAAAAAAAAATGAAAAAATTAAAATTACATGGTGGCCAGACCCCTTAACCTCCCCGTCATTATATCCCTTTTTATTCTCTCCAGTCGAGTTAAGTTGAGTGATAGAGCATGCTTCAATGCAACCTCTAACACGTATTAGGACTTAATGAGAGTAGTTACGGAAACACAGTGCGTATAGGCCAGAAGTCTTCCGAACATTTTCTGGACGATAAAAAAATATACACTGTGTACTTGAATTCGACAAACAATCCGCGTTGTATAATTATTTTCGCTGGCTATTACATATTAATGTAAATAACTCAGATTACGTAAGCAGCAAATTTGTATAAGAACTCGATAACATAATCGCAACTTTACCTACTTACAAATACCATAAATCTAGTACGCTTTCAAAAGATTACTTCAACAACACTTCTAGCAGCTGATAATGTATTTCGTCCAACTTCATCCAACCTGCGTTCAGAGCCGGGTTTTTGATCAACGGTGCCATATCGGAAGATAAAGACGTCCCTAGGGTAACGTGATCCTCAAACGTTTTCGAACAGGATGACTAACGTGCGCAGGCATGACGCCGTTTACGCGTCGACTGGCGATTTGTTCTCGAAACAAGAGTAACGGAACGTTCCACCGGGTGCGTAGTAACAATAATCATGCGACTCATCCGATTGGAGGCGTCAAACACGGGGAAACGCCGGTACATTCAGTGCTGTCGTCAATCCATCCGACTCCCGTGCCCGGGTCTCTATGCGCATGTATCTACATGCCTTCCCGTATATGTATGCTCTCGTTAAAACGCGCTCAATCCGCACGGGCTCGAGGAACGACGCCGACGCTGACGTCGACGTCGACGCCAGTGGCATCGGCACGTAGAGAGATGGGCGAAACTAATTTCCGCTCGGAGATGAAACAGCCGCCGCCGTTTAATTCCTACCTTAGTATCAATGCGGGCATTAACGCTTCATCGGGGGAGAGGTGGGTCGAAGGACGAAGGAAGCTAGCTTTGGAAGACCGTTCATGGCTTGGGAAACCGGCCAGTGCAGGACATTTCTTGCCACTGGAGACCTCTTATTTCTTTCAATACTTTTCTTTCTCTCATCCGTCCAGCTTTTTCAGTCACATCGCGTTTGGATTCTCTCTGTCTCTCTCTGTTGCTGGACGTACAGTTCCCGCGGGTAACACAATCGTTTTTTAACGGGTTCAGTTCACTACGTACCACTGTAGCGAACTGGTACTCTCGTCCCTGCACTGGCAACACGTCTGCATTTTGATGCGAGTAATAGCCAGCCCGCGAATGTGCCTCGTTAAAGAGTCGGTTAATGGTTCAGGCCGAACAGCTCGATTCCATGAAAAAAGGAAAGAGACAGAAACATGAGACGCTCAGGTTGGAAAGCTATTATTTTGGATTGAAGCATTTGTTCACGGAATTCCGAAAAGCGGCTCGTGACACGTTTGTGGAATATCGGTACAGATATCTTCTAATACTTGCGTTGGCTGTTTTAGATAAAGTGGTCAGATTGGCCAATGTTTCCAGTTATGTGCTTCTATGTTTTCATCAAGATATGTACCTATTGTGGTTTACTAAAGCCGCAGAGCGAAACAATACAGATTGCAGAACATATATTTAATATGAAGTACAGAACCTCGCCTGCCAGTTATCCAGTAACGCTCATATTAAGATATCGCATACAAAGATTAAAATCAAGATAAACCATTGTACCTGATATGAAAACAAATATCGGGCATAATTTTTTGCGTAGTTTTGTTGTCGCCAGTGATTTTGAATTACTTTTGAAAAGCTGGCTATTCACATGGATACTATTGTATGGAGTTGACAGTCGTGTATTTTATACTTCTTGAAACTTTGACGAAGTTATTTTTCACTACAGCGTACAGGTATACCAAAATAAAATCAATGCTGATATTTAATATCAAAGATCGACATTAGTTTCCTTGACCAACTTCTGTTTATAACATTACTCTAGCAATGGAAAAGAAGGCAAACACCATAATAATATTTGGATTTATAAGTTTAGCCAATAATACTGGAAACGTTGGCCGAATTCGTATTTAGAAAATCCTTCACGTAATATTCAGCACAAAACTTTTTAGCCAGTTTTAATACTCTTAATGTACGATTGTTGGTGAACACGACAGTCCCGCGTTTTACCTCAGCTGTACGATGGAAAAATGTTGACCACATTTTTATCGTGCCTACGGTTCCGTCCTGGTTATTGCGTTACAAGCAAATTTTTCAACAGACCCGAGCGCGAAACGAATCGTATGGTTGACGAGCAGTGGAATTACGAGTCGGGAAAAAATTCTCAAACATTTTTGTGACCAGTAACAAAGATCGAAAATAGCATTTATGAACGAAACATTTGCATTAAAATTGTTTCACCGTCAAATCTCCTCGTATGACTATTTCTAAAATGTTTCATTCAGATTTGTTAATTTTATCACGTGTTTATTCTTATGTTGGTCAAAAAGGTCTGTTCTTTAAAGGCAAAAGAGTAACAAACGTTCGTGCTATATAAATTTGGATTTGACACGGTGACATTTCTTTCAGAAATGTCTGAATATGCTGGAAAGTTATTCTTCTATTTCCAGGTGCGGATAAATTCTGAGTACTAAGAAAGACCGGAAATTAGAGAGATAAAATTATCAACATTTAATAGAATGCATGTCACTTGTACAATTCTACATTCATATGTCACATGATAAAAATATTACAACCCACAATAAGCCAATATATCGAACATTTTTGAACATAAGGAAAACAGTGCTATCACAGTAGCTAAGATAAGTGTAATTACTATCATTCCTTACTTACTATCATTCCTCGATACACAATTGCTTCATTAAGTAGTCTACTAACAACGTCGAACCCCACACCATAAGCCCGTAATTTGCAGCGCCTGGAAAAATGCGTAAGTACCAAAAATAAATGAAAACCCTGCCAGTCACGCTGCGATCCTCCCTGCCCGTTCGCTCCATTGAGAGTAAAATTCGAATGGCGGCAAAGAGGATCGCCGGAATGACGCCACGTCGTTCTGAAAGACTCGACTTTTCTCGCCGGGGTAGCGCATAAATGATACATAAACAGGCTCCTCGCGAGTGTGTACACATAGGGCGGAAAGCGCGAAAGGCGGTCGCCGTGGTAGGTAACGAGACGCCTACGGGACCATGGCAAACAAATGTGGAAATTGGAGCCACCCCGGCTTGCCTCCGCCACAGCCTTGGCCCCCTCGGTCAATAAACACGAGGATGTCTTCATCCCGCGCTAGCCTCGATACGCGTATATACGCGTACATGAGCGTATATACGCCTATATACATACGTCGAGTAATGCCTCGCCACTCACTTGAATACTCCCGCATTACCAGAGACAACATACGATATCTTTCTCGCCAGCCGGTGTCGTCTCTTCGGATTTGCCGAAACTCAACAATTTCTTTAGGGTAAACGCTCACGGCAGAGTTCTTAAATGCTATTCTCTCGTCTGGATCGTTTCGCTTGGGTCTATGACAACGTTATCTGGATTTGAGGACTGTGTTAGCAGTATTGACGACGCTGATCGTGATTGTGGTTCATTTCAAAGTAATGAACTAGTTTAAATCCTTCACTATATGTCCATGGGCGAGCCAAAATGACTAGTTTATTTAAGTGGTTACAATTTTTGACTTATACCAGATTCGTAAGTTTTGCCAGGCGCGATTCGCTGGGCACTGTATTTACATACGAATGCGCTATGATATTAGTCAGTTTAACTTGAATTCAAGCCCTCATTTGTGTAATAAAGTGACTGATACAGTTTAAGTTACTGACAAAGACTTACCCGAGCAGAATGGCATAAAATCTTGCCGAGTCATTAGCACAGCAGGGAAGCTTTCGGGCAAAGTTCGAGGATGGCTTGGAAATCGGTGAAAATGACAGATAGGAAAGTGCAAACAAGGCGCGGTCTACGCTCGGCTCCGCTCATTCTAAAGAGTCCGTTTCGAGGGTTTTCGGGCTTTCACGGAGACGATGCTGACGTTTAACGCCGCAAAGCCGCTAGTCAGCTCAGCTTCCAAGACCCTCCTCGCGGCACCGTGCTGTGCATAATGATAATATTTAGCGCGCCGCCGTTGCTTCGTAATTGCCGCATGTAACTTGAGAGATTCCCAGACGTCCGTTGCATGTGCGAACTACGGAATAAGAGGGACACGAAACGCTTCGCTGCAGAGAACATATCGGCTTACGGAATTTGACGGTTTCCAGTTTCGATGACAAGTAGCTACCAGGAACTAAACTGAAGAGAATTCATAAAACCTGCGGTTATTCGCACGCTGCAATGCAATTGAATCTTTTAGCGTTTCCGCTTTCGGTGTTTAAGGATCGTCACACTGGTTCGTACGTAGTACAGTATTTTGAAGATTGCATTTATAGTGAGATGACGTTAATATTCCATTACAGGGCAACATTTGTCTGTGGGAGCCTTGCGCAATCAAATTAAAGCAACAATAATTAGTAACAATACAACAAACAATAGTTAGCAACAGTAATTCTGTGCCACATTCATCCAGTTTGTTAGTTTACCAAAAATGCGACGACCACATCCAACTGGATGAACTATAGGTGAACATGAATTATATAGAATCTACTTATAGTCAAAAATAAAGATTTTTATCGTTTGCAGAGATAGATTATAACAGAGATCCTGAAAGCATGGTCTGTAATTTTGATGACTACTTTTCTAATGTTTAAAAGACTTTGTTAATGTTTGCTCTTTTAATTTATATCTTATCCCACAAAACACGTTTGGATATGAGCATTTATGATACATTTAATTAACTGACTACATACTCCAATTAAGTTTGAGACCCATCGGTTGGAAATTTTTGCAATGTTCCACAATTTATACATAAAGAAATATACATAACACGCAATTTCACATACAACTCTTTTTAAATATAGGTATCAGGTACTTCAGGTCTCCCAAAACAACCGGTAAATCCAACTCGCATCGATCCATTACAACAGCGCAATTTCCGCCAAAGTTTCGATACGTCAATTGCCAATTCAATCCTGCAAACATTTGATCACCATGCCTTCCGGCACTTAAGAGACGAAAAACATAGACTTCACTTTCCCCAGCAGATTTCAGCCGACAACAACTTTGAATGAGATGTCCCGAGAGCGCATAATTCGCTCGCTTCCTCTTCGCTTCGCTCCCCATGGCCACTGTTGCAACTCCTCGGCCGCCAAATCCGTGCCGCGTTACCAAACGAAAGTAAGGAAAAGTTAATGGCAATCGTTCTTAAGTGTCCGGCCGTCGTTGTCGTAAAGGTGAACTTTCAATTAAGACTCGGTGTTACCGAGACACTCGAGAAGGAGTCGTCGGTGCTCGAAGAACCCTAACAGGACAAGGACCAGTGGTGCACGGAAGCTCAAACGCTTACCTTAAAACAGACCGACGAGGATTAACCGCGAGAGTCTGCCGTCTTTCTTTGCTACTTGTTTGGCCGAAAGCTACTTAAACGTCGCCGTACGTTCAGTAGGAAACTTTCCATCTGCCGAGAGATTAACTTCTATTACCGAACGAATTAGCAAATCTATTACGATCGTATTCGGTTCAGTCTCTCACTTCAATAAGAACTTCAGAGTAATGCGCCTACTTCTACATTTATACTTAGCGTTAGATTGTTGTGTTGGCACCTAAACGGAACACCATAACTGGCAAAAGTCGTTATGATTGTTGGACCTCGTCATAGGAACCTTCGTGCATGTAAGATTCCTTATTAGCTTTGTAAGAAAGTTTTTGGCTTCTATATGGTTGGAGTAATAATGCACAGATTAAAGGATATGCGGACGACGCTACCAACTTGGCTAATATTTGTAGATTTCTTCTGTGAACCATCTCCAGTCACTCTGAAAGAAAAGTAAGCACTTGCGCATTAGTTCTCGAATTATATTTACAAACATTTTGGCATCGACTGTCACGTAATGAAATATAAAATTAAATTAAATCTGTTTAAATATGAGCACGTGCAAAACTCAGATTATACAATTTAATTTAAATAAAGTTGGTTCGAGATAAGTAGTTTCGCCATTTTTCGAATAGGTTTTCTACGCAGACGATTTCATCCCATTGACGGCTAGAACCTTTTCATATTTGAAGTCTCTACAAACTTTCATCGCTGTTTCTCTGAGATAGCGGAGCAAGCGTATCAAAATAATGATTAAGCCAATATTACTCTCACGTCGCAAACGTCCCGGATGGCAACTGTAACTTCGATAATAACGATCAGCTAATACCGATAATTAAAGCAAGATAGACCTTCGTGGTCTCTAGTATCCCTATAGTAAGGTACCCGTACTACGTTTGACAGCGACCAAAGATTTTCCAACCGCTTTGACGATACAGTTCGTAAACGGATAGAATTATGCTTAAATGTTACAACGTAGTTAAGTTCATCGTGTTAGGCGTCAATGGAAAGTACATTAATATAATGTAGTTTACCGCAGGGCTCTTTGAGTCTGTCGATAATGATACTGCTTGAAGTTTGGCAATGCTTCCATTAGCACACCATAATTAAACGGAATTAGTTACACTTACTCGAAACAGACACTTCACATAAAACTCCGCGCTCTGATCGCGTACTGAGCTTACAGCTTGCAATCCAAATAACGACTTTTAGAATTCAAAACTTGGCTTATTCAATCCCATTTCTGCAGTCACTGTCTGCGGCAAATTAAAAAACAACTCTCATATTTAGCAGATTGTTAGTTTATGCCCCCTTTTACTCGAGCAAACAACTCTTCAGGAACACTCACGACAAAGACGTCAGCTTCGAGCAACACACGCGAAGCCGGCCGATATAACTTCCTCCCCTTCGCGACTGACCGCCAAGAGAATTTTCAATTACACAGTACACCGCCTTTGAGTGGAAGGAAACAGAGGTAAGGGCGGCGGACGCTGCGTTGGTTAAGGGAAAAAGAAGTGGCCCTTAAAAAGCTTAGCATCGGAGGGTGACGCCGTAGATTAACCTCGCTACCCTCTCTCTTATGCAGCTCGTTCGTAGGAAAAGCTGCTTAGACGGCGGAAAGGAGCATGGTGGCGACTCCCTCCGGATTCCCGGAAGTTTGCCCGAGGGACGTGCACAATGCTAACTGTAACTTATGCGCCGCGTCCTACCAGCGGAGACTCTACGCGAGACTCACTCTCTCCTTCATTTTCTACCTTTTCCCTCTCGCCGCCTCGTTTCCTCCGGCTATTCTTCTTTAACGGCTCCTGACTCCTTCTCCTTCACGGCCGGACCCTCCTTCCTTCCACCTTCTTATTTTTACTCGCCTCCTTTCCGTTCACCGAGACTGGCGGAATTAATGAAGACTTCTCCGCTCATTTTTATGTACGGCTAATTTCGAGCTAATGATTAATTGTAACTCGGTTCGTGTGTACCTGAAATGCGGTGAAGTAAGTTTTAGATCATGGTCTTCGCCGTTGCGTAACGTTGTTAAGGAATGGAAGTCCTCATTGGAGGAAAAGTGTAGTTGATGTGTTTTTAGGAATGACTTACAAGACAGAAACATGATATAACATTTGAACACTTTCGGACAACTGACGGTGTTCTCGCAGTCTATCGAAGTAACGCGCTTGATGTTCTCGACGTACGAAATAGTTTACAAATTAAACATATTTGTAATCTTTTTTTTTTAAATAAATTTATTTATAGTCGCATCAACATCAGGGGTTATTAGCGACTACTTGGTGGTTTGTTTCCGGTTGGTACATTTTATATGTCGTTGCTTAGATGCATATCATTGATAAACGAGATTACTGCTCTTGGGTGTATCTTTCCATTGAGGGCTTCGTTTATTTCTTAATATTTGTAATCTTGTAAACATACAATTTAAATGAATGCAACAGTTAAAATAGCACAATATTTTCGACACAATATGAGATGATCGCTATAGCGTTGACAGGCATTTTTCGACATTGTCCGATAGAAAATAAGACAACCGCTATCTCGTCGCTTGGATCTCTTCAAAATCGATCGATAATACAAATGCTATTGTGTTGTTCCTCATGTTTCGACTGTGTTTTTTCAATGATCCCTGGGACTCGACCGGATAAATATTTACGCACCCTGTGTTAATGTCGTATGAAAATAACTATTACAATTTTAAGTCAACCTATTAAATGAAGAATTTATCTGAATCACGTTTCAATCTTTTAAACAAATATCATATCATTGCAATACAAGGGTGAAATATTAACAAATACAAATAGTTACAAACTTTCAACTCGTCAAGTGGGTACGTCTGCCACTATTTTTCACTTCTCTTAATTACTTTAGCTTTTTTTTTTACTCCATTTTGACAAAACCTTTTGATCCTGGTAGAGTTTCTCTCGCCCATTATCCTCCGCCACCACCCCATTACCTTTTGTCTAATCCACTGTCTCTTCCCCACGTCTTTATCTGCATCCCTCGATCTCTTAGCAGCTTTCGTCTCTTTGTGCACCTGTCCCACTATTTCCTTTCCTCTTAACAACCTCGAATCCTTTTCTCACTTCCGCGCGTCTCCTCTTTCATACCCCCTATTGCACACCTTACTTTACCCGCTACTTACACGATCTCTTTCACCCTTTTTCCCTCTGTTATCCCCACCCCCTCTTTCTGACTATTCTTGCAGATGACTGCAGCTTACATACACGATCTCAGTATGCATTGCGTCGGCCGCGTCCTTTCGCATTCTGTCCGACTCGCCTCCTCGTTCTTCCACCTACCTCGTTGCAGCTTAATTAAACGAAATCACGGGGGATTTCCGGTGCCAGAAAATCCCACTGCATTAAACGTATCCGCTCTGTACTAAGGCAGAACTCGTGGAACCGATCTCGTACAGTGGAAAAATACCCTGTTGTCGACGATGGCCAGCAAAGTGGAAGAGGTGTGCCGAGTATAGAGGTGAAGTAACCGAATTCGAGATCGCAAAGAAACGGAAAATGGAGAACGGTATGTGTGTGCGTGAGCGTGTAGAGGCGACCAGATGGCACGTGGAGGGAATGAGAGGTCTCGTGCGATGGGTAGGCTGTGTGTACGTGTACGTGTGAGGAAGCGTGTGCGACTTTGTGTGTGTGCGCTTGGCAGCGGTGACGCGCTTTAAGCTACTAATCCGGGAAGACCGAAATCTAATGATGGGTCTAATGTCCGGCTTCGATACAATCAGCTGCTTTTACACTGTGACCTGACTGTGCGCTCGGAACGCTATACAAAATACATTCGGATTAAATTGTACCGGCATTTTTGTGCATCGCCCACTTTCGCAGCAACTGATTCAGTGTTGTCCTGTCGAATGTGTACGAATTTGCTATAACGTAGGTGAAAAATGTGTTCCGGTGCAAATTCACGCGCCACTTGTTCCGCATTAACGATTTCAATCTTTCTTTTTATCGACCGATGTGATTAGAAAGTGCTGGCTGCCATAATAAATTGGGCGCTGAAAGTCGTAATATTTATGAACGAATGGACGATGGTGTCATCGCGGAACGCGAAAGTTGGAATCAAATTTGTTGAAGCAATGTTGAGGGTTATCAAGTTACATACTGCTTATAAAACTGTCAATTGTACTTAATTAGGTTTGTGACACCAAAATCTTTGTTCTATAATTCACTGTTTATCTTAAACATACTAACAAGTTGAACATTGTCTAACATGGATTTCATATTACATACATTACATTGATTCTTATTATACAGTAGGAACATCAGGTTCAGTGTTTATATAACATATTACGCGTGCTTACGTATTTACGAGAAAAAGTTGTCGTAATTCATAATAATTATGTTAAGGCCACAATGTCGGTTATACTGTACCATGCATGCAAATAAGTATATTAAATTAAGTAACTGATTAACAGCGTAATCATGTGAAACTACCAAGAAAACGCGATTTACTGCTTTTTCGTTTACATAATTGATTCTTCGTGTTATGCTATAGTATATTTACAGAAAATTGAATAACATAAGCCGTGCGTAAGCCGCAGTGAAAGTCAAGAAATGTTGGCAAACTTATAATTTGACCGGAATAGACGTGATACGGTAAATTTTGCTGATATGCATATTCAAGTTTGAAATTGTCAAAGAAGTGGCGCAAGCTGCTAGGCAATCATCGTCTTTCACATATCGAACCACATATGGTTTCGATTATTGTTCAAGCGTTCCATGCATGCGGTTATTGGACTCGAATTCAGTATAAATCAATACAATTGCTTAGCCGTATCGAGCTGTATATAATACCTGTATAAAGGGCAACTATCTCATCGTAGAACGATCGAATAAAGAGCATCAACTCGCTATCCATTATCAAACGTCTTCCCGGCCATTCTTCTCGGCCATCCATTATCCTTCCCTCCAGCGACATAACAGTATAAGCACACTTAGACTCTCCGAAATCTTTCTTCGGCGAGTGACCCCTTCATTGCCCTAGGTCGTTCCTTCGTTGCACAGTTCGCGACTGTGTTCAAGATGTCAGGCATGCCTATATTCTGCCGGAACAAGACACGCCATCGCATTCAGTTGGATTATACGTTTCCGTGATTAAACTTACTTGCCACGAACGTTCGCCAGATGACCGGTCTTATTGCCCTTCTCGGTTGGGCAACCTGACGGAAACCGGGAGGGGAAAGAGGGGAGGGGGAGAGGTGGACGAAGCTCAGAGTAGGAGAGCACAATGGAGAAATCCTGTAGATCAGGAAATTTGCCAAGATTCAATCTGGCCCCGCGGAATAAAGAGTCTTGATCCCCGACTTTTTCCTCTCGGCGAGGCGAACTTTCTTAACAAGCCTTTTCCATCGTTCCGTTGCCACTTCCTGTTCCGTGGCGAGCGACGAACGAACACGTGAATTATAAGTGGAGCTAATTGATCGCGAAGTTGAAGCTGTCGCGGGCCGACAATAAAACTGCGCTCGGAGTTCGTCCCTGGAATTTGAAAAACTCGAATGCGATCGAGTGGCGAAGTAAGAGTAGTTAAATGTGCGCGTACTTTCTTCATGTTCGAGGGCAATGTTTCAAGTTTTCAAGGAAAAACAAAGACAATAACCATATACTGATTTATTGTGCCAACTGGTAGCGTGTTATTGTGGCAAATGCCGCAACATTGCAGAATTTGAATTTATTGACCCTAGAACTAACTACCTTATTTTACCGTAATAATCATGAAATTATCATGAAACATTTTATTTTTAGAAGTGTTCCTTAGCACTCATTGATATAGAAAAATAATTGTTTTTATTCTTTAAGGTCAACCGCATCGACTTGTATCATGCCAGGAAGGTAAATAGAAGTAGGTATGAGTAGAAATCGTTGGTATTTCTAGTATTAAGGCAGCAAAGTATATAAGTACTATTTTTCAGTTTGAAAATACGGTATAAAGCTTTCAAGAACACAAGAAAATATTTGTACATTCAGATTTTTATTGTATTGATTACGTACTGTCATCGGGATACTACAACATTACGTAAAGCTCTTTGGACTCGTCAAGACGTCAATTACATGTGTTACATTGATGGAGTTATGCGACCATGCAGAATTCGTTTGAAACAACATTGAGCTTACGTTAATGTAAACGAGAACAGAGAAGAAATAATTTGGATAACTCATAGCTTTAATCGAATTCATGTTAATGAGAGGTTGTATAAGAGAATTCTGAGAATCCGAGATTGAACCACCTTTCTCTTGCCTTTTTTTCTCCCTATCGCTCTCAATCCGTCACTCATCCACTGTTTGTTTCTTCATCCGTCTAAATTTGCTAAATTTAGGCATCGCGGCGTAGGGATACGCTCGTTTAACCCGTCTCGTAAAACTTTTAGACACTTCTGCCTGACAAGAAGGGTATCCGTTTTACCTTCCGCGTGGCAAGTAAGGGCGAAATAAGATCGGGGCAAGGAGCGAGTAATCATTCTGCAACAGCTGTTACAAAACTTCCCAGACTTTCGAAGTAAATAATCCGAAATGGCAAGGGATTCGCCAAGAGGCTCTCCGTCTCTCTAATTTCATCTCCGTCAGTCATCCTTCTTCCGCTTCACCAAAAATGACGTAGCGGCATCATAATTTCAAAAAAAAAACGCCCATTCGGGATTGACTTCGTAACCAAAGGGACGCGCTTAAGGAGCACATAGTCTTCCACGAAAGCATTTGCTTTTCGACTAATCAATGATGCGGCAGAAATGCATAAAGAACAGATAAGAGAAATAAGGTAGAAAGCGAGCAAAGCGGATAGATGAAAAGAAGAGATGGCTGGACGGAAATCAAGAGTGAAAGTTCCCTGTACATCTGGCCGCTTGGCATCTGTGACTTGTGTCGAAATATTTCTATGGAAACGAGGCGCGCCGAATGTATTTACAAAGCGGCCTTTGATGTGCCTTTACTCGAACATAAAGTTTCACCGTTGCGAGCAGCCTAAGCCATTTTTCCGGACAGGCAATTCGTACATAAGGTACACCCTCGCGTATACGCCTGTGCATGTGCGAAGAGTAGCACACATACTTGGCCACGTGCGCAATCTATCCCTGTACCTTCTCGTGCACACAAAATTTCGATACACGTGGTGTGTATACATGCATTTAAGTAATTTCCGCTATATTTAAATCGAATACACATTCCCCTTCGACAACCGGCCGACTTATTCCTCCCGCTTTCTTGAAATAGATGACATTCAATCGGTCTCCCTCAGTCTCTTCCTCCCTCGACTTTGACAATACTTTCTTCCCCCCCCCCCCCCTCACCTGCTGTCTCTCATCTCCACTCAGCACCCCCTCACTTTCTCCATCGCCATCCTCTGCTCACTCTTTGTAGCCAGAGAAGTTCGTGTCGGAGAACAGACGTTCCCAATTATTATTATGAAGGCACAATTCCACCGACTACGTCCAATTATATCCTGCGAAACTAATCTGTAACTTTCTTCACTAAATTTTGCGCTCTGGTAATAGGATTTTAAAAGCGTAACTCAGCGGCGAGCTCCCACGGGGCAGTCACGCGAGCGAAATTTGCGCTGCGAAACGCGGAAAGAAAAAGAGAAGTGCGCGGTGGGCGGCGTTGCTCCTTTCTGTCGGATTGATGGAAATATTAAGGATTCACTTATAGCGGCAGCCTGCTCGGTCGAATGAAGCTATTCGTCGGGGCGCTAGGCATGAGAGGGGAGGAAACTGTTCTGAAAAAATGTAACGTTGTTGCTCTACGTCTGCCTGCGTGTGCGTTTGCAGTTAACTGCACGTTAAATATGCTTCAATATTAAATTTCCGTGTAATGAAAATGGGACGTGTAATGGTACGGTAAGACAGTATGTGCTCGATCAACGCTGAGATCACGTTCAACTCTTGTTCTCCGTGTAATTTAGACCTAACCTACTTGAGGTTATTATTAATTATTTGTAAAAAGGTTCACTTATGCAAAATGTTTAATATTGATTGTATAATATGTTCAGCAACTAGATTCCTATTTGTAATTTTTGGTGTCGTTCATTTCAAAGCTGTTATGCAACAAATTATAGTAAATCGTAGCACGGTGGATTCTTGTTTAGGCGTTCCATTTACGTTATGATATAACGCACCTTGGAATTTCTACAGTTTTTTGTGCTACGTGATTTATGAATATTGTAAATTAAAGCTTATGTTAGCTTAAACTCGCTATTACATTAAGGGTAACAAATGTATGTACGAGACTTGAGGTTTAATGCTTGTCTATAATAATGAACAGCCTTTTGTATATATAATAGTTACTTTGTTCTGACTATCTACTATAATTTTCTGGTTACGAAAAACATTGACCCAGACCTATTCCGACGTTTTTATTCACTTCAATTTATTGATTTAGTCAAGGCGACATGAGAACTTTATTTTGTCGCATAGATAATCTATATATATATAGATTATATATATATATATATGGATATATGGATATATAGATAATAATCTATATATATGTTCATTTATATAATAATGGTGTTCTTTCTAATGCAGCTGGAAGTATCGAACAAAGTGTATGTGTTTATTATACATAGGATAGACCATTTGTGAATATCATAAGTGTTATTTGTTTGATAACAGCGAGATTACGAGGTCGGCAAACTTTGCACTAAAATAGCGCAACAAATATCGATTGAAACACGACATTAATTAATGAACAAATATTATACTAATTCGCCGTTAAAGATATGATTTTTCAAATATGATTTATGTATTAGGTAAAAAATTCATAACCATTTGGAACATACATTATTGAAACTTGTACGATATGTTAAACACTTTTAACACATATCCCAAATGTTCTTATATTGATGAATGTCATTTGCAGAATGATGAACAATGTATTGTCAATTTAAAAAAATGTTTGCACTAGATGATGTTATCTTCTTTACATCCAATTCATTTTCGTGATACCATTCTGAATTTTAAATCGAAATTTTAAGGAAGGATGCACCGTTGTCAAAACTTTCAACTGGATGAACGACGGTTTCATCATTAAAATAAATTGCAGTGAAGAAACCATAAAACTGAATTAAATATGCAAGTTATGATACATCTGTACAGTATAAAAAACATGCTTGACATCTGTCCAATTCGTACACAATCAAAGAGAAAGTGATTCTTCCTGGTAAAATGCATTAAAAATACAATTTTCTCCCCGAGAAAACCATTTATGATAGAATCTGTAGGTATATAACGTGAAGCCATTTATATAGATCGCAAAATTGTTTATCCAAGTGACCCACAAAATAATCAATTTTTTGATAGTGCGAGAAACAGCTATGTCCATTCACGTTATTCCATAACAATGAAACTGCTCGTAACGTAACGTACGAAGCAGAAAAAGGTCCTTCATCCAAAAAGGTCTGATCAACGACTGACGCGGCGGATGGGCATGCTAGTAAAACCTCTGTTACAGACCAGATTCGTTATTACATTCGCTCAATGCGAATCAGCCATTTCGTAATGTTTGACTCTGGGAACGATCGTGCGCACTGAGCAGGAACGAACGAAGGGCAAAGAGGCGTCGTTGAAGGATCGCATAACGATCGATCGCGAACGCGGCCTTTATTTGCATCTGCACTCGATCGTTTCGCGTTAGCGGCGCAGGAAGTAATTTTGTGCTCCGTTTATTGCGAACTACGGTTATCGGGGATTCTTTATTCCGCGCGACGTTACGTTTGCCTCCCTTCGAAATCGTCCGCGGCCGAAAGAAGCGGCCAAAGTTGGCCCAAGCTCGTTTTTATAGCGTTCGCCTCTTCGCATGGTTTTGGCGATACGCCATCGATACTTTCGGCTTATAACGCGGGCATACCCGTAGGAAGGAGGCCAACGCGCTTGGCACGTAAATACGGAGTATAAGCACGGACAATAGCACTCGGAAAGGCCCCCGGCGAGTCTGTAATTTGCGTCGTCGAACACGCAGGATACATCGCCCCAATCGGAAAGCTTCTACATCGCTGTCGAAGCTTGTCTCTTCTTCACCGAAAGAACTTTTATTTTTATAAGCGGCAACGAGCAGAATTTACTTCAGATCGCGTTGTCTGAACATAAACATAAGTGTTTAGTAACGACTGATACGAACTTTGCTCATCTTTACTTTTCCGCAACAGATGTTTTATATGAGGATTTAATTTTACACTGGATACGTTACCCGTATCTAATTTTAAAAACACTCTGCAAGTGGTTGGTTTCGTAACGACAAATACGCATTGTTCCTCTGTTACCTTCAATTTTTCCCCGTTAAGCACTTTTAGTATTATGCTTCATTCCTTGTTAAAGCAAGGATTGGGCAGGAGTATGGATATGCAATTGGAAAACTAGCATCGAGCGGAGGGTTCTGCAAATATTCGTGAGAGTCTCGCAATGTGCCTGGCATGGGAGAGGAAGACAGAGAGGGAAGGAGGCGGTAAGCGAGTAAGAGAATCGCCGTTCGGGTGAAAGTTTGCAGGAGAATATTCCACTCGCATTCGAACAGCGCCAAGGAACACATATTTCCAGCGCGTTCTTTGGATTATGCAATGTAACGGCTGTCACGCGCCCGTGAACCCGGCAATACACGCATAACAAGGCAGACGAGAACGGTAATAAATTTGTCGGCTCAGTTGACTGCTGTGCGTGAAATATGTAATGCAGCGGCGTGATTGAAAAGATTGTTACAGCCTCTTCGCCTGCCTTTGCAGAACACATAAATTGTCCGCCAGGAGAAATGAGTAGAAAGGTCAGTATCTGATTCGCAATCTGATAGGCTTCGAATACGAGAGTCGTCGAATGCATGTACAGAGTTGGGAGATTCTGCCCTCTCTTGTTTCGTAATGGAGTGCCATTTTTCGTGCTACCGGTATCAAAACATTACTTGACCAAGTGCGGAACTCTGTTTAACAACATACGGCCGCTTCGTGTTTTCCAATCAGCATTTTCAATTCCAGGATCGATTGCGCTAAATTACATGTTGAGAAGGAGACGGCTCGGTTAAACAAAAAAATTTTCTGGTGCTATTGTTGCGCACTTGCGTTTATTTAACCTGGAAAAGAATGATATGCTATCAAATTAGGGTTGAATTGTAGTAGAGATGGTTGCGCGAAAATATACCGTTTAATTTTATTTCAATTAGTAGTTTTTTCAGTTTACTACCGGTAGCATGTGGCAGGAAACATAAAGTACAAATACAATTTAACCTTGAAACGCTCATATGCTAAGACATGAACTCATCCCTATGTATTTCAACATTTAATAGCACAGATCATAAGCTTAAACAGACCTACACTAAAGATGTTAAAACTCATTTTTATTCACAATAAGTAACTACAATACCACACTCTATGTCATCCGTTTCTTAAACGTAGTGTGAAGCTGCGGTTATGTATATATTTATATCCTCAGGCTAAATTAACACACGACCTACTTGAAACAATACGATATAAGTAAAACAACATTGTCAGTGTGACTATTGCTGAATATAAGAGTTTCTTTCCTGCTGAAGACAGTGAAGTATATATGTCAGACCGCTTATCAAATGTTGAATGACATAGCCACAAAATGTTGCAAAATCATCAATGTTAAGAATAAATGTGATTCAAACATTATTTAACGCTGACGCATTTCTTTCCTTTAAAAAAAAATCTCGGAAAACAACTCGATTTTGAGCGTTTACTTGTACTGCGGCCTTAAGCATTTGTAGGTAGACAAATTTTGACATAATGATGAACTAAACTTTACAAATTTTGCACGTCAAATTGAAACACCGCTTACTGTTTAATACAACATGAAAAGCCAGTAGGGACAACAATAATCAAATCAATGAGTAAAAAAAGCACATTTTTAATAATAAACTTAATGTTAAAACAGTGAAGTTGTGATGCTCTACTTCTTTTCAAACATAAATTCTTGTTGCATAGAGAACTGTTACTCAAATCACACTTAAATTTGGTTCTAATGGAAAAAAGCGTAAAGGAGGAATAATATACACAAAATTATGTTTCAGAATATATAAAAAATAATACAAATCAAAAAGTTTATTTGATTTATGATTGTTTATGTATTGCAGCTACTACTCTGTATACAATTCATAGGTTACTAATAATTATGAAAATTAAGTCAACAATTTAAGCAGGTGACGTTTGCACATTTTCTTTACTTATTGTCATAAGGTAAAAGAAGCAATCATTCTTTCTTAGATCTTGACTTAAAATTCTTCATTACCGATCGTTAGAAATACATGAGGATAGAACCGAAAAAGAATGTAAGGACAGTTCAAATGTTTTAAAAAGACCCGCATCAGACTCTGAGGCATAGGAATCACTTTGATCATCCTGCCTCTTCCACTTTTGCCACTTTTTTACTCAGCACCTGTAGAATTTGGATATAGCACAAGTGGACTTTGATTTATTTTTTGTTCAGTTCGTCACACCACCTGATTTCTGACTGTGGTCTCTTTGACCAATAACAAAGTATATGAGTTGGAAAAGAATAAGTCTCGTATACCATTTAAACCATTTTCGTATACCTTAAATGGTACCAACGAAACACAAATTCCATTGATGGATATCTTAGAGTTGCAAATTTGTTATGTCTGTAGGAAGTTCCTTTGGCATATATCTATGTGTAAAGATTTAGGCACAAATAACTATACGATTTGTGTTCCAATAAATTGCATTTGGTTATTTATTTTTTTTAATATTAAAGCTTTGCGATTATCCATAGTTCTTTCTCATAAATAAGTACGGAAATATCATGTATTGAATAATAGATAATCATTATAATATTCAACTTATTTTAAGTACCGCTTCACTATCGCGTATTTATGATCATTAAACTTTCTGAATCGGGAGATGATTCACGCATGTTTTTCTTATTATGTAATGTAAATATTTACAAGTTTCTCTTTAAACTAAATGAATTACATGTGTAACGCGTTACGTATGCAAAATAAAAAATATCGTCGAAAAAAATATTTTCTCGCCACTCGCTAAAAAACAAGAACAATAATACATACGATGATAAAAGGTCGAGGTTGTACTCGATTACGTTATTCGCAGTATGTCAAAAAATCACCGTCAGCGGTTCCGCTCCTGACAGAATTTCCAAAGAAAGAATGTACCTACTCCGTCGCACGCATTATTTTGCTAGATAACCAATATCGTGGTAGAATTAAGGCGATTTACCCATCGAAGAAGTTTACGGAGACACCAATGTACACATACAAAGCGCGCACTCTTACGCGGAGAAAATTTCATCCGGCACTCGACCGTTATGTTTTATTCAAACGAGACCGGATCGAGGTGAGCATCCGCCCGGTTGAAGGACGCATTTTTCTCCCCACCGCATCCCCACCGGCTGAACAGGACGAGGTAAATAAGTACTACGGCCACCAGAGCGAAGAACATCATGCGAACGGTCTTTACGATTCTCAGATTGGGCTCGTCAACGCAGTACTTCCTGGCTGCCGCCGAGGCGCACACCAGGTAACTTTCAATGTCGATATCCGCGGTAACCGGAAATGCATCTTGGTCCTCGGACGTGAGTCGCTGCTGGAGCAGGTACACACGATTCCTCTCCACCGGCCACGGCCTCGATGAAATTGACTCTAGGGATCGAAGTGCATTACGAACTCTGTCGTACTCGCCGAGAATCCTGGGGAGTAGTAAAGGTTTTACCTTCAAGAGTGATCTTTTTACTCACGCTCCGGACCCACCACCTCAGCCAACCCTACGAAGCCGAACCCTTCACCCACATTCACTCCTCCTCCTACCCCTCGCCATGCTCCCTCTGATCGCGCCGCCGTTCGTTCTGCTTCTCCACTTCTCCAGTTTTCCGACACACGCCACCTTCCTTCTCTATTTCTTTACTACCTTTTTGTCGGCGGTAGATGTACGAAACTACGGATGCGCGGAAGGGTGTGAAGGGTTGAAATTAGAGGAGAGAAAAACCTCATTATTTTTCTGGATGAAATGCAATTTGAGAATATTACTTAATGATAGCGCATTGCCTGACACCATTGATATCAAAGTTTAGACATACGCTAATAATTTTAAAGGTTTTAGTTAATTATAACAACAATCTCTTTAGGCCGCCATATTCTGCACTTTCTTTTTTTACTCCGCATGCATTTGATACAGATACTGCTGACGATCAAAGATTCGATCAAATCGCGTAACACCTCAATAATTGCATTGTGCGTGTATTTGCGTTAATCAACTCAAGTCGTTTCTGTGACCGGAACGTTCCGATGAACGCGTCACTCACAATCAGACGCCTTCGACAGACTGAGTCACGTGCTGTTTTATCGGCTCTTTTCGCGATCCAGTAATTTTCCACTACGAGCGTTTGCGGCTACGAATATTAATTGCCCTCATAAATTGCGGAAAATTATCCAGTTCAGCGTGTGGATGTAGATGCGTATTAACCACAGGTCACCGCAGTGTGTAAGCATGCGTGTATTTATATTACGTGATTGTAAAGATTGTTTCTTAATTTAACGCGACGACAAGCACGCACGATCTTTTATAAACGATTTATTGAATGTACGTAGCAATGAGTGTATGCGTGTATGAGATAATATTAAGGAAGGACAAGAGAAGATAGGGGGCACCTGGAGACAAAAGCGAAGTGCCAAGAGTGAAAGGTCAAGAGCCGAATGTTTATAGGTTAAAAGACAGGAGCGAAGATTAAGACAAAGAGAACAAAGGATCAACGGAAGTTACGGGAGACCGGAGGCGCTGATTGTACCATATTGGTAAACAAAACGTTAATCTTAGCCTATTTAGGTTTTGGTCATAATATGCTCTACTTTCGTTATCATACACATTATGTAAACGTAGAAAAGATGCAAATAGAACTCTTAAGAAACATGTACCTACAGTGTCGTAATAGGTAAAATACAACTTCCACGACAAAATCTATTACTTTAATTAAATATATACGTTTAAACTACACAAAATATAGCGAACACCGCCATAAACGAGTAGGTACGTAATTAAAAATAATTGGGTAGATTTAAAAGGGTGCAAAATTTAGTACTATCGGCAAAAACGATGAAAGCGACCCTGCTCGGACCTTGAGAAGCAAGTTTCCCCCGGCGCGAAAACGAAATGGTAATTTATCAATCGCCACGGTACGAAGTTAAGCACCGCGCCAAAACTTTCCATGCAACAAAGGTCGACGAAGGCGATCACGTACATACGACCTGCCTTTTTACTCCGAGCTGCGGCTCTGACCCTTCTCAAAGGCAAGAGTCAGTTATTTACGCGGTGACGGCAAAGAGAAATTTCGATGCGACGCCCGTCAAGATTTTTCCGAAAGTTTCCTCGTCGCGACCAGGACAGACACGCCATTTTCAAAAGCAATCAGCCGACGGACTCCCGCAACTTCTCGCGCCGCGAAGAACGAGTTTTCCCTCACGCTGGGAGAGGTATTTTCTTTTTCAGCCACTTTCCTACGCGTGAACGCTTCCCCTCTTCGCCTTTCCTCCCCCTCACCTTTCTCCTCCCGATTCGCTCTTTCCTCTCCTACCATCCTTCTCATTTTCACTTCTCGCTCGCTCGCAAAGGACGCGCTGACGAGAGAAATGGCAAAGCATGGTGCTAGGAAAACGCATAGAGCGTGTCGGGAAATGAAAGAGAAATGGGCGGGAAAGGGCGGGGTGAGGCGCGGAGGCAGGCTCGTTTATACGCCGTAAGTCTAAATCGTAGACTCGGGTAACTTTTACTTTTGCCCTAGCATCGTGTCTGCCAAGTGTTCCGCAACTGGTTTCCTCGACTAACCAGCGTGACATGATTAAGGAGCCGTTCGTTATTTCCGAGTCGCCGTTTCTCCCGACGATTCTTTGATTTTGCTTTGGTCCGTGCGGATGTGAGGAAATTTGCACTTTCGGCGGGTTCAATGATGAAGAGCACTTTTTGCGATCGTCTAATCAGTAAAGATTAATAGCAGCTTTGATAATGCCGTTCAAATTTCGGATGGTCCAATTTTATCTTTGCTCTTCCGTTTTGGTTTTGCGGAATATGCCTAAGAGGCCACGGTTTCAATAATATCTCATTGCGTTTCTGCAAGAAGAGACGGCAAATTACGGTACTAACAATTTGAAGTCATCGCAGAAAGGTAATTGATTATTATTTTTATACGTTTTTATTCAATAATGTTTTATCGTTCATAATACGAGTCTACTACTTGTTTTGGAGAAAAATTAAATACGCGTTAAAAAATGTTATCCATATTATATTGTTGGCCAAAGATGCAGTAATTAGAAATGGACTCGCATATCTGTTATAATTATATATCAAATATCTTACTCGGCTTACGTCGGTATGTTTGACCGAAAATATCAAGGACCGAATATACCATACAATACGTGCTTACAAGTGCATGTACGTCATAAAACGCGACACGCTATTATTGACCTGAAAAGGGTTAATTAGACGACGATTAATCAGTCCGAACTAGATTTTCGTAAAACGTCTTAGCCATCCAGTAAACCTAATATTTATCTTGTACATCTGTTAATCTTAATGTGATTTTCCAAACGTATTAGGCCCACCATTTTTAAGGGAATTATAACTAGCATACTGCCTTAGCATAATATTTTCGTCACTTATTGTTTAATATACAAATATAATAATATCATTTTGACTCCAAAAGAAGTAAACCATTCACCAGAAAAAAAATTTACTGTTAACTATGTGCGAAGCTATAAAATGTCAATTGTTTCTGCATGAACTATGTACTTGCGTGCAGTTTATTATTATTTTAAGCCTTACCTAGCAACAGCCATGTACCCACGAACAGCTAATGGGCTAAACGTTCACGTGTCATATCATTTCAAAGAGCTATTACGGAAATCTTAATTATAGTTCTCCGAAACTCTATACTCCACTTGACAAGTCCTTAAAGGACTTCTCATTTGTTTCCTGTAAGTGAGGGTTTTCCAGTGTGATTTACGTCACGTAGGATCTAATTTACCAGCTGCGCGTAAATATATGGCTGTCACAGTTTATCCTGGAAGACGAACGGGATTAAAGAATGACCATACCTCTGTTTAAAGCCGAATAGGCCAATGACCGTGTCGCAGAAAAGTGAAGGCAGCCACTCGAGCAGCATAATGCAAATCCAATGTACCGCAGCGTTCGACGTCATTCCTCGAATGCCGAAAGTCGGGTATGCAAACTTCCGGCCGGCCCGATGACCCTTTTTAATCAGGTCACCCCACGTGCAGCCGACGGTGGCGGCGTTATAGACTAACGATCCCTCGCTTTTCTGTCTGCATGAGAAAACAGGAAGGTTAATCGATGTTCAAACATTATCACTCGCCTCAGTCTACACGTTGTTTAACTGGCCGGTAATACCTAGCTAATGAGGAATCACAGGCAAATTGTCTTGACCTCTTGCATCACTTAGCAACGTCACATGATTTACCCACTCTCATAGGGGAATGACGTTTTCTCTTTGCCGTGCGCCTAACAATTTCACTTCGTCATCAATCGCTTTCGTGCTTACACTAAGCAGCTAATCGAGCGTATTTGCAGCTCTTGACCCTTGACTTTAATATGTGCGCGGTAAACTCTTCAATTGCTGCGTTCCTACTTCTCCGAAGTACCATTCTAAGCGACATTGGCACTTATTTCTTCCGCGACGAAATCACGGTGGCCGATCAATTGTTATAGCTCGTTCAAAGCGCAAAAGTCATCCCGCAATGCGTGGGATGAAAAAGCGGACTGCGAGGTGCACCGTAATTAGCTCAGTAATTACAGCGCAACATAATTCGGCGCAGAGGAACAGAGCGCCGCTGCGAAGCAAAGCACTGACAGAAGCCCGCAATGCAGGGTGCGGCCGTCGAGCTCAGGGGGAATCGCTGATAGCGGATCCGTGTGCCTAATAAACGCATTCGATTGCGGTCGGCGACAATGGCGGGCGAATGAATTTTCCTACCGGCCGAAGATTAGCGTTACCGCTTTCCTACGCTCCGTTTCCATCTCGCGCACACCTCATTTGCCCGACCTCGGTCGCCCTGGGATCCGGAAGCGTGACCGACGCCGATAAATAACGTATCGTCCCCAATATTTCTCGAGCGATTTCTTAAATTTCACCTACACCCTCTCGGACGCGAGAAATTCATCGACGGCGCTCACGGCATCCCGCGCGTTCGACGCACACCTACGACGGACCTGTATCGGTGCACATGTGCGAACAATTCACGATGCATCGTTTCCACGGACACCTACGTGCCTTCCTTCGGGGTCTGGTGCAATCAACTTATTCGCAGTCCGCTCGCTCGGAAACGCGGAGGAGAGCACCGCGACCGAAAAAGCTGTATGAGGGAGACAGAGAGAGAGAGAGAGAGGAAGAGAGGGCGGAGGGAGAAGAAGCGGCAAACGAACGTCGGGGTTAAAACTGATACGTACGAAAAGTAAGGCTTTCAGTCGGGAGTCCGGCTAGTGCCGGCCATACGTTTCGTTCGATTGCTTCGTCGTTGGCCGACTTAAATAAAAGCACCGGCAGCTTAAAGGGCACGTATCGACATCGAGGTCGTTACCGTACCTCCCGCACTACCCTCTCATTCCTCTTTATGCCCGCATCGCGTTCCGCTCGATGACGGATGTTAAAGGCTCGCCGTTCGACTTACATTTGCCCGCTCCGCGCCGGATTAACTAACTGACTTTTTACGGCCGACGGCCGGCGTGCGTCGGGTGATTGCGCAATTACGATCGACGTTTCCCTCCTTTGACTCGCCCTCGCCTTCCTTGCCAGTCGAGTTTTCCTTCTCCGGAAGGGGCAGTTTATATCGCTGCATATCCCTCAAAACGGCGGAATTTTATGCGAAGACGTTGACCCCGATGCGGCTTTTTGCCATAGTTTTTTCCTTTTCGAACTGCTTTCAGCGCAAGTGCCGTCAAACGTCTCGTTATGATTGATATACCGCTCTTCAAATGTAATCGTAGGTGCGGTATGTTTTGCGAGAACATGTACGTTAAATACGTAATTGCAGTGTCGATGGAAATGGTACGTTGTTACTTGATACTGTGTATGCAGTAAATAAGTTCTGCCGTATTATGAAAAACGGATTTCTTGACTACAATTGATTGCTTAGCTTCGATCTGTTATTTTTGTAATAATTACAGTTTCCATTTTCATCACTATAGATCGGCCTTCAATACAAAGTAACAATTACTTGTAATTGTATTTGGAACATATGAGTTGAAATATAATGTATAAGGTATTTTGACCATTAATGAATTATACCCAAAAATATGTAAACATTTTAATCAAAAGATCTTAACTTACGTTTTGACCCCGTAAATGTGCTTGTCGCTTCTAATATATTGACACTGTAATCCGTAACAACAATCTTATCACATATTCACATCTTTCACTTTCTTCCCATGGTAGCTATATTATCCGATTGCCGGTGTGAGTATACAGTTATGTGATCTCGCAAGCCGATCTGCGTGAGCCCTTGCCATACAAATGTCCTTCAAGAATTGCGCAGTCTAAATGGGAACGACTAGCGTCACCCCTCTCAATACGGATAGTAGTGCGGATTAGGTACTTTCCCCTCACGAAACGTTGAGCAAGCTACCCGCTGATCTCCAGGGAAAAATTTTGGATATACCATACGGTCATCCAAATAATACGGCGTGGAATTTATTTCAACGTACCTGCGAGACACTACGAATTTTTTCTGAATCTAAATGTCTGCCGCCGTGAAATAGTAGATACGTGGAAAAATGTTATTGACACTATAATTGCCATATGGATTTTAAATAAATTTTCATAACGAAAACAGATTGAGTAACATGGAAATTTCAATTTAAAGGATGTTTTCTCTCTGCTTTAAAAAATCTGTCGTTTATCATAGAAACATTTCGCCACATGCAATCTAATACATTTTACAGCTTAGCAATCCCGAGTTCAATATTAAATAACTGTTGCATATATCCGTTTTCATCAGTTCCAATCATTTGCATCTTACTAACCGTGCTGATAGTTTCGAAAGCGTCCTAAGCAAACGACCCACGAAAAAACTCGTTACCAGAAGTTACCTGAGTAATCAGAAGATTACATCACTCTAGCAGTCACCGACACCACCGAGAACGCATCCTGCCGCGAACTCACCGTCCCAGTGCCGGAAGGACAACAAGAACGGCAAGGAAAACGATCATCTGTAACAGAATGCCAACTTACCTACTTCCTCTGTCCCATGCAGCGGCGAGGAGCGTGTTAACGGCCATGTCGACCGGTATCACCTGAGCAGGTAGATCCGAGTGGCCGAGAGCGAATCCGGCGCCGACCATGAAGGCTGTGGGCCCTTTCAGAATCTCGACAAAGCCCGGCATGGGCTCGCGGTAAGCCGGGCCAACTACCGGGAATCGTACCAGAGCGAGAGGCACATCCGGTACATGCTCGTTCTGCAGCTCCTCCGTGATCTGTCCTTTGTACCTGAAGATGTTCGTCGCGGTTGCGACGGCCTTCAGTTCGG
The DNA here is from genome assembly GCA_914767735.1 of Anoplius nigerrimus. Lineage (NCBI taxonomy): Eukaryota > Metazoa > Arthropoda > Insecta > Hymenoptera > Pompilidae > Anoplius > Anoplius nigerrimus. The sequence continues at coordinate 16,650,473 of OU612085.1, read as the reverse complement.
GCAACTGCTGACAGAACTCCAAAACAGCGTCGTAGGGTCCGGCAGCGTGAATGGCCAGGCTCACCTTCCGCAAGCAATGAACGTCCTCCTTGGTTAGCCCGAGCTGGTCGTAAAGCAGATTGCCCTCGAGCGCCTTCACGCGTCCGATCGCCCCGGGATTCTCCTGCCGCAGCCTCTCGTACCTGCATAATCACGTACAACCTAAGCCATCTTTGGAATTCGATCTCTTTATTGCTCCTCTTCCGCCGCTCTCGCCTCTTCCGGGAATCCTTCACGAGCCCTCCGCTCCTTCCCCTTCCGCCCCTCACCCACAGTCGGCCGTTCATCTACTTACCCCCCCCCCCCCCCCCCCCCCCCACCTCCAACATGCGCGCGCGTGTGTGCACACGTACGCTTTCTCTATTTCTTCCCACTCGTGCGGATCGAACATCCCTGGAGGAAAATACGAGCTGGGCAAATGGCGCCGCAGAGAAGGTAAATCGCTTGTATTCGTTGAATTATAGAAATGTTCGTTGGGCCACGCTTGCGTGGCCGTTAAAAGAGGGGATGTAGGCGAACTGTTTCGGGGGTGAGAGTCGAGTCCGATGCAAGGAGATCGCAGATTTGCAGGCTTTTGTCACAACATTAAGTCGAGAATGAAATCGGGGGAAATTGGCTTGGGCGGGTAGTCGTATGCGGATGACATTGAAGTTTAATGGACTGGGTGTTTGTACGGATGGGGTCAGTGAAAGTCTTTCTGGTCGGAAGGAGTCGGATTTAGGTGGATACGGTTTTTAAAATATCCCTGGATATGTTGCCTACGTTGGATTACTTTACGGCATAGGTATTGTATCTGGTCATAAAAAACACGGATTTAAGAGACGGTTTGATTCCAACCTGTACAGAATTATTTAATATTCAAAGGCGTGACTGATCTGTCGATTCAATGATCTGTTAACATTGAAGACAAATCTTGGAAATATTAGTGCCCAGTACACGGCAGCACGTTTCTGTCATCTACAAGCGCAAACCAATGGCACAAGGAAATGTTTTTTTGTGCCTTCGAACGTAGCATCACGTGTAGTTTTGCGCACAGAAGCGTTAACAAGAATTTCTCTATCATCCCATAGATCGTGCTTCGCGTAACCGTCTCTATTTACTTCACGCATCGTGAGTCACGAATGCACATGAAATTCAGTGCTTCTCTCTTCGACACTGCACGTCACGCGTCATGTTGAAACTGTCGAGATTTCAGATAAGTACGATAAATTGAGTTACTAAAATTGCACGAAATGAGCAGTAAATAGGTGGCGGCAAGTGGATTCTCATTCCACGATGCGTCACGCGGTTGCGATCAACGTAGGTATAAGTTTTTAATATAGGCCTTAGACTGACCCACAAACAGCGGCATCGTTGGCTCCACTGATTTTTATAACGCGATCGTAAAATCCGCGAGGTTAGATAACGTGGGTCGGCGTGTTAAATGGCGCGTAGAGGAGCAGTGAAATCCAAAGAGTTTTGGCAGTTTTCTCAGCAAGAATGCATGATAGACCCCATGTCGCGGGTCGACAGAAGCTATAAAGATCGCGTTTAGGACAATGTGGCTGCGCGAGCTTTATCACGCGCGTTTAGCGCGCCAAGCAAATAAGTCTTCCGTTTATCACTGACACTTTTTCACCGTGACAGTAAAGATGTGAGTGGTTTTATTTCGCGCGGGATAGCACGCGAGAGCGCGAATTGAAATCATAAAATCTGCCGCTATGTTCTTCAAAGCGTGCAAACTTTATTTTTATGTAATTGCTGCTTTTTCTATCTTTTTTATTGCGCCATAGCTGGGATGTGCGAAATCATTTTAAAGGGGTTAATGCGACGGTTCGTAAGTTTACAGGCTTTAGCAAAAATTCGGTGAAACTTTAATTATTGAATTCCACTAAGTGACATCTACCTGTCACATTGCTTTAATAACTAACGTAAATCCCCATCAGAAACCAACCCATAACCCAAAAAGAAAATTCCCTACCATTACGTCCATAAATATAAAATGAAATAGCAACATCTGCGAGCTTATGATCAGTGTCCCTCCGGTTTAAAAAACATTTTGCCTCCAATGTCCACCGAGCGTCGTTAGACATAAAATTTGCACATCGAAACGATTCAATCTCCCTTTATCGTTCCATCAAGATCGCATCGCGAAATTCTAAGAACACGGCCTGTCATTTCTACCGTAGGGAATCGAACTCGGGGCCATTTTATTGTCTCCGGGAGTCAGTCCGGTTTGGAAACAGCTGATCCTTGCGAAGGTAGGTTTGGGATGTTGCGTTAACGGTATCCGGCGATATAAAATACACATCAAGGACTCGGGTGAGTGTATCTTCGGGCGGATCGTTAGCGACGCTCGAAGGTGTGTTCCGACATCGATTTCGCATGAAATAAAATCGTCGTGGGAATCACTGAACGATCACGCACATCCGCGGGCGAATCGAGTTACGGGGACCGCGAGGTGACAGCCCGGGAAGTCGTAAAGGCGCACGGCCCTTCGTACGTGATTCAGATCGCATAGTCGTAAATGTTCAATACAATTAAAGTGACAGGCAACGAAAAGGAGCGCGTTGGATGCCCCATAAAATGGCAAACGACCGGCGAAAAGGTAGAGGAACGGGTAGGATGAAAAGATAAGAGGATTAGAGGAAAGTGGAAAAGGATCGATAGTTTGGTAAATTTGTAATAGGATGAGGGGAGAAGCAAGATGTGTTGACCGTCATTATTTTGGGATAATACGAGTTACGGTATGGGACGAAATGTTAAGGGCTTGTAAAGGGACGATGATGTGTTTTACACGGAATCATATGTACCTGTATTACACATTTTCTTATTAAGTATTATAATTACTTTCACGGGTATATTATTTATTCCGTAATTGTCTCTACGTTTTGCATTCGTTTCACATTCCGATTTTTTCATCAATGCAATATATCACTCGAGCACATTTCACAGCTTACGTAACATTAAGAAACAAGTAGTTTTTCCTAAAGCCATCGGGAGATTTTACCTGCGGCGTGAAGAAAACTCATTGGTTAAAGTTAGAAAACTGATTTCTCCAATTACATCACTCGCAAATACTTCTTACTCACTCGATCCCACCTTAACAACGAATACCTGCCAAAACTAGTCCCAAGCCTCCAACGCGAGGCCTTACACAGACAACCGCGCGTTCTAAGTCCAATGGTAAAAAATTCCTCCCACACCCCCCAATTACAAATTGCATAAACTGCTTCCTCCTGCGTTCCGGCAGGCATTTTTTCTTCCGCCACAGAAGCGGGAAGGGCTCAAGAGATGATACCGTCGGCATGGGTCGCGATTTCCCTCGGGACAATCCTTTCTATCCAAACTTTTAATTTTCACGAAATCCGGCAGCCGCAAACGTTAAAATTTCCGCGGAGAGCCGCGGAATGGCCGAGCAGGATTTCGCTCCTACTTACGGAGCGGCGGATATACTTCATAATCTTTTCGAAAGGGGGGTCGGCAGGGGTGGCGGGTGGCTGGCGGTAACTGAGTAGCAGGCCAGGTCGTGGATGACCGTCCAGTTGGTGGCCGGTGGGTAGCTGGTGGCAGGAGCTGCTGAGAGTTGAAGGGAGGAGACGGCCGGAAGCCCGGAAAAGCGCGCTAATGAAAATAAATCTCTCCCCTCGCGAAAAGCGCCCGAGGGCCTCCGCACATGCCGAGGGCGTTGAGTTCTGCTTCGCGTGTCTTACGATGCACCCGGTTTGTTACGGTGGACGATTACGTAATGCCGCAACCCAATTTAAAGGCGAGTCCATGCTGCACCCGCCTGGTCAGTTTCGTGCGCGTAAGTACGTGCGTACGTCTATATGCGCGTATCTACGCCGATGTGTTCGTATATCCATTCTGCGTATATCTACGGAGTCGCGTGTAAATCTAGGATATGTGAGTAGGCGCGCTTGTATAGGAATCCGTGCATGACGCGTGCGTGCGTATAAACGGGCGATACATTTGTATGCGCGTTCGTGCACGAGTCCATGTGTCCGTATGATATACGCGTATCCTTGCATTTATGGAGGATTCTGTGCGCGTCCTGTCTCTAAAGGCCCACTTATTCGGGATTTGGGAGTTCCTCTTGCCGTTAGCGCATTGCAAATTCGTCGGGAGCGTTCGGGATATAACGATGGGAGTCGCAGACGAATCAAACTGCTCATCGCTACGGCTTCGTTTAAGCAGCTTCGTTTAAGCTTTGTTTCCTATTGTTTGACGTGCGCGCGAGTCCGTTAACTCGGTCCCTCGACGGTGTATGAGAATTTGGGAACGGGTACATAAACGAGGTTCCTTTGGATCTTAGCTTTCAAAGCAACAGTTTTTACATTTCCATACCTGATAGTTTTTGCTTCGAAACTATCCTAGCAGAAAGTGTCACGTATAGTTTTTTGAATCAAAACGTATCAATCTCTTAGATAGCGTTGTATGTATAATCAATACTCAGTAAACGACGTAAGAGATACATGTGCAAACAACCATAAAAACTGTTGGCGACCTCTTTTCCGACGCGAAAGAGCGTGTTTTACAAAATCACACATTTTAGAATTTCTGCAAAATGAGTACGCACAGGTTCGCGTGTAGAATCAAAGGTTTCGATCAGTATCGCCGATCACGTTTACGTAAACTTTTTTCGCCCGGCATTACGTACAGCTGCCCGATGCACTTGTTTACAGTCTTGCAGATCGCGATAATCGCCGTTATGTTTTTTCAAGCGTTACGGTCAGTCCGACGATCAAGGTTCACTGCGCAAAGCGGCGCAAAAAGGCCCGCTAGGAAGTACAGTAATCCAATAGGTCATTACCACGTAACGCGGCCACTTTTCGATCGTCTCCATTGGTGCCCACGGTGAAGCAATTATTTTGCCCAATAACATCGTGCGAGAAAGTTATATAATTCCGAGAGCGCTAACCACCCATTAACGGCCGTGCCCCGATGCCTTATTCCTCTACGAAACGCGATTGCAATTTTAACTTTCATCGTTCAACGCGCACCTACTCTTAGGCTTCTCTCAGTAACGAGCCGTAAAGCGCGCGTTACGAGCGCAATCAAGTTATTTCCCCGATTATGCACTTTTTGGCTCACGCGCCGCCGGATACTTCTATTACCGTACTTTTTAACGTATATTTTTTAAACTACGTCAATTTTTGAACGCGTGTCAATTCACTCTATAACGCAATGAATCCATATAACTCGAGAAACTCTGGTAATAGTCGTACTGCTGTTTTCATTGCTCACGATTTCTTTTCTTTTGTAATTCTGTTGATTTTGAGCCGTTTTACTGACAGCTGAGCAATTAGTAATAATGTACTGACTATCGCTACAAAAATCTCTACGGGTACTGTTAATCAAATTATAATTATATAATGAATCTCTTAAGTTTCTTCTTTAATCAAATTAAATATGAAATGTAAAAAATGTATTTACATGTGTCAGTTATACGTATTTAAATAAGAAAAACTGAGAATGAGTATGATGATATTTTCAACGAACTATATCATCGTACCATTTTTGTTATACAAGAACAGTTCTTATACAACAATTTGTCGTAACTCGGATTCATAGAACACGTAACACACAGACACGGGTACAAAAAGCGAGGAACCAAACGGCCCGTATTCACAATCTATCCTACTTAATTCGGTATCGGAAAATCGGGAAGTAAAATATGGAAATCGAATCAAAAGAAAAATCATCCTGCGTCGGACTTGATTGCGAAAATGGCGTGGAACAGATCCATCGCACGATCGGATCCACTGCGCGTCCGGTAGCTTCCCTCTGGCTCAGCTCAAAAGGGGGCGAAAAACGAGCTCTTCAAAGCGGCGCGGGAACAAAAAAAAAGTCCGCACCCATAATGATGTCAGTTGCAGGGCTCGCGGCGGCAGGCGAGTACGCAAAAATCGTTCGCGAATCGAGCGTGCGATCGACGACTAACATCGAACCATCAGCTTTTCGCGCATGCCGTGCCACTTACACACACCGTAATCCCATCGTCGAGAATAAATTCGGGCCGCGTGACCCCCCAGGACTGTCATCGCAATTTAACGAGCACAAAGGCTGGATATCGGCCCGTCTTCAAGATCCCTGCTCCCCTTCGACCTTTCGAGACGGCCGACAAAAGGTGGAATTGCGAGTTCGCACTTGGCGGGAGGCTCTTCGAACAGAAATGATCTTTGTCGACGACACGCAAAGATGACCTAGACCCTCTGCGTCGAAGGAAACGGGGCGTGAACTGTACGGCTGAAGTGCCGTCCAATTCGGAGACGGTATTCATCGCGTTTCATGATTCCGGAGTGTCGTTCCGTTTGTTCTTGGAGGATAGGAAGGATACGAGAGGACAACGGTTAGGAGAAGAGGTTTTCGGGAAGTCGGATTGGGAATGGGACGTACTTAATTGTGGTTAAAAAGTGAGTGTCATGAGACGCTTGAACGGTTTGTGTTTGTTGAGTGCATTAGAGTAATCGTGCAGTGGACTCTTGTTTCGTTAACGATACTGGGAGAGATCGTCATTCGGATGCGTACTTTGAACTGATCGACTTAAATTGGCCTACTTACGGAAAGGAGAGTTGGTCTGTTGATGGAATTAACAAAGTAGGGTAATGATCATTTCATGCAAGTGGACCATTTTAAATATTTTGTGAAAGTGATATTATGAATAAATCGTTTTCTACTGTGGTTTCTTGCAACGTTTGTTTACTATACGCGGACGGACTAATACTTCATTATAAATGACAATTGTACGTAATTTCTTCAATCCCAGTTTGTCATTTCAAACATTTTGATTGTGAAAAGTATGTTATTATTGCAAATTAGAGTTTAACTTTGTTGTCGAACAGGACGATTATTCATACTTCAAATAATTTTATTCGTATTTTGAAATCCGTAAATCCACTTGTATAGATTATTATTTCCGATAAATTAACGGAACATACGGCAAACATTTTCAGTATTTTATCTCATTGCCCCATTAAACCTCTTTACTTGATTAAAAAGTACTTTAATCCAAAATTTACAACATACGACGTGCATATAAACCCGTCTCAACCAGAGATAAAATGTTCCCGTGATACCTAAAAAGATTGAACACTATTCCAAAAACGTTAGACTATGAACTTTCACATACGTAAATAACGATTAAAACAGATATGTAATACCTACGAGTTAAATCGATACATCCCCGTCTTTAGGTACCGTCCATCATCTGTATTATTAGTATACCGAGTATGCACTCACTAAACAACGATCGACAAAGCGGTCGCGCAGATCGGAAGTTTCGTACCTCGTCGAGGAGAATATCTTCTTGATTCGTTCATCCTTGTTGAGGCCGTCTCTTGAACGAAGTACGGCGTATACCGTTATGTCCGGGAAGCAACGGAGCAGCTTCTCGAGCAAACCCCGGCCCAGTTCACTGGTCACTCCGGTGAGGAGCACCTCGCGATCCGCGTACCATTCGCGTAGAGACATGATCATTGACTGCCGGATCGAAATGGAAAGTGGCCGCGAGGTGAGTGCGTCGCTCGTTCAACTGCACCGTACCCGACGCACTTCTTCGACGAGCAGTGCTTCTGCTACCTTTCCGCCACCTTTCCGCCACATTTCTGTCCAGTCTCTACCTCCTGCCTGACTCTCCTCAGGCTCCCTACTACCTTCCTGCCGCGGACGCCGTGATACTCCGAGCGCCGATGTTTTTCTTCCTTTCATCGACCTGTTTGCGCTTGTTCCTATCGGAGAATGTCCCGATGCGAGCGGAAAGATTTTTTGCCATCGCACTGTCTCACTTCTCCGCTCGCTTTTTACCATTTCGCCGTTCCGATGTTCCAGTAAAATTCCGCGCGGCGTCCGTCCGTTTTCGTCAACATTTTCAGAGTGTTCCTCTCAACGTGTGTGTTTGAAGATTTGTTAACGATGCCGAAAATTTGCGGGACGGCGAGTTCGATTCGGTGCAGGCACATTTTTGTTTCATTTCTCCCTTTTTTTGGGATTACTATTTATTTGTCACTTATTTGGCGAGCGTTAATGTGGATTAGACTGCCGTGTGTTTGGGTTTCTCTCAATTGTGAGCGAGGGAAATTTTGCACGGCAAGGATCGTGATAAAGTGCTGGTTTGTTCGAATGTATATCTAGTGCGGTATTTATTTTTCCGAAGTCTGATCCAACGGTTCGGGTAAATATTGATAACAGTGAAGTCAAACACAATATTTATGGATTTAAAGGGGCGAACGTCGATTTACACTCATGCTATCTAGTACCGTAGCTTTATGGCGATAGGTGAAATTCGTAGAGGATAGCTTGAATAAATGGATCCTCGCTTTTGAGCATTTATGCGCTTAAAACGATCGTTTTAATACCGGTTGACTTCAGTCATGCACGTTGTCTGTCTGTATCCTCGTGTGATAGCTCGTAGAGTAACTGAACGTGAAAAAGTAATTAAAACAGACGCGAATAACAGTTAATTTGCTAGATAGATGAATTGTGTGGAAACGAAAATACATTTTAAAGTAAGCGTTTGCCGCAGCACACTACTATCTGCCAATATCTTTAATGCGGAAGTAATAAACGTTTAGAATTTTTTCCTGGTAAGTGTCACAAAAACATGATAGATGTTTTTAAAAATACGTGCTACGAGATACGCTAATTATTCTATTTTTAAACAACTCTAATTATTTGTATGACTGAATGAGAGCAACAATTAAGACGCATGGAACATGTAATAGTGATTATTTTTAACACATAAAATTGCGGATATTTGTTAGTTTCTAATTGGACACATGATACGACTGAGGGTACGTAATAAATAAAACTGACATTTTTAATTAGCGTAATAATGCAAGAGAGAAATATTTCTTAATAAGACAGAAAGAAAAGAATAGCGTGTAAATATTATGACATCTGCGTCTGTGACTCTTATGTATAATACCTACATAGTTGCTGACTACATTCTTATTTACGATTAATTCATACATCGCAATTTCAATAAACTGTATCGAGTATCTGGCACAATCAAAGAGAAAATCGCCATTGTTATTCAAATGCTCTATAATTCGTTTAATTTCGAGTGTGTAATAACCTTTCCATGCATTCTATCATCAAAGTCATCCGTCGAACATATAATAGTAAATAGACAGAAAACTGTACCGAAAGGGCTTCTACCTTTACAAAAATCATCAAAGACCGCGATCAGTTTTGGTTTCCGTGCGTTTTAAAGCCGGACGTATCGATTTCCTACAACCTTGCACGACCGTTTGCCAATGTAGGTCTTTCACGTTGCATTTCGCTTTAAAGTTACTTTACAAACCGTGCGTCTGCCAAGGCGTGGAAGAAGGGAAAATGACTACCTCATATATCTTCTCACACTAAACTATGACCATCTATCATCACGACGTCTAAGCGGTTATTCAATGAGATCGTTTTAACATTATGCCATGATTAAGCTATTTAATCTTCAAGTTGCTAAAATATTCTCTTCGTTCAGTTACGTGGATCGCTCGAGGTAGATAGGACACTTTACAAAAATGAAAAAATGTACAAAAACGAATTACAGTGTAATTTGTTTATTGCAAATAAACTAAGTTAATGGCTGACTAAAACGAGTCTTTTGTGATAAACGTTGTTGTGACCGTGCTTCACGAATGAATGGGTAATAAAATTAAGCTTCTGGCTTGTCGTAAAGACTGGAATGTGAAACTGTACAGTGAAGATTGTTTTTTTTCGCATAGAACAGTTCAATCTTCCCGATACTGAATATTGAAATTAGCTTTGGTACTTTGAACCACTAACTAAACCCATAATAATGATTCAGCTTGTCTCACAGAAATTACGGCACCTTTCATTGAAAAGGGACCAGGTAAGGCCGAACGTTGGAAGTCAGCCTTTATGAGCGAATCAGATTTATCTTCTCAGAGGATAAAAGACGAACCAGCCAAAATTGAGGGTGACATAGAAATCGGAATCTGCAGCGACGCTTTGCCAGTGAGTACGATGCTGCGCGCGGGTTTCAAACGAATTTGAACGTCACGAGAGTGGCGTGTGACGACGGCACATTTGCAAATCGCATTCCAACGGGAACAAAATAAAACGTGAAACAAGGAAGCGTGACGGGGGACGATGTGGGGGTGGCGGAGCCAGAAAAATAGAACACCGTACGCTAGTTCGACACGCCGATCTGCCCTGTAACGCAACCGATATTCTTTCTCACATTTGTACCCGGCGCGCGGTTTATTTCCATCTATGAATATGTGCATTTTTTTTCGCGCCGCACGCATCTCGTTGCACGTCGCTTTTCGATGTCCAACACTCCCGGCTGCAATCTCTCAGCACTGTTTGCGAATAAAAAATCAAGCCAATTTGAAACAAACCGCACGCCGACCAACGTGTCCACGCATGCGTAACGCTGATTTCCATCCATGATCGATAGCGTTTCCGTGCGGCGGAAAAGAAAGCGATCCCGGCGCAAGGCATTTTTTAAATCAATCATTGATAATGACTCGTTTTCATTTAGGTAGCTCGCGCCCACCTGCGCCCGGACGCGCTTCGGACTCGTTCATGTCGAAGGTTGGATACGAGATATGGGTAATGTATCGTGAAAACGAGATAAATGTTTGCGTGATTGCCCGGACGGAAACCGTTTTGAGAAAAGTCGTTTATTGTTAAACAAGTGCTATGTGCGGATAAGAAGTAACATGTGACATTACTGAATTCGATCTATAAATTATGAATGTAGAATAATATTGAGACTTTACAACTTTTTCGCAGCAGCCTTGTTAAAAGTACCAGGAATTATGAAGATGGTTGAAAGTTCAAGAAATTATAACAGCTTTTTACTATAACGATTTTTCGTAATTATTTGTACAAACGTTCGTATACTCTTTCCAAGTTGAAAATACGTAAATATCTCGTATGGGATTATGTGGAACTGCTAATGTGCTAGTTCGCGACACAGATAAGCGAAATCGTATTAACAATCTTTGCATTCCGCATACCGTCACACGTAATTCCTCACTGACAATTTCACGTTAGCTTCAGGAATTTACGCCTGCACAGTTACCGCCCTGCATAGCATATCGTAGGTACATCCGTAATATCTGACGATTCCACAGCTGCGACGTACGCTTTCTGGACCAAAAGAATGTTCATCGGAGTGTCGTTGACTATGAGCGCGACAGAAGGTAAGCTATGTTAGCAACGTGGTGCACGTTACTTCGATTACTCCATTTCTTCCCATTTACTTCTGTGTCGATTTGTCGAATGGACGCAGGTTACACAGCGGGGATCTATAATGCACTTCGCTTATAGCAGACTGCAGTCTATTCCCGTTGACTACCTACACGTAAATATCTCTTCCCCTGCAGCATCCTACTCCACTCTTCATATTCTCTTACATCGCGTTCAGAAAGTTCAATCTCTCGAGAAAGACCATCGACCACAACGATTCCTCTTACGTAATTGTCTGCTTCGGAACAGCTTCTGTTGTCAACGTAACAAAACCCAAAGTACGCTGGTATGTTACTATAGAAGTGGTCTTACTGAAATGTTCGGAAAACTCGAACGAAATACACATTTTGACCTACATCGTTTACTGCAATGACACAGTGATTTAAAATAATTTATTATTTCGACTTTGACCACTCTCGCAATCGCCTGCACAAGCATGTAAACACGTCAAGATGTGTTACTGACATTAGTTCACTTCTTGTCGTATCAAATTAGCTGACGATTTATCTAAATGGGCGTACAATGTCTGTGTGCACCCATACAATAAGGCCCTACAATGCGTCTCGCTTAGTGAAATGCATGCGTTTCTCATCGACAGCCTATAATCCTGTTCCACGATTATCCTTCTACACATCAGTTAATCTCCTGCATTCTGCTGAGAAAGTCCGATCTATCAAGATGATCATCCGTAACACTTTCGACACTCATGAATTTCCGCCACGGTGTCTCCGAACGCGAACACTAGCGTAAAGCATGCCGGAAGCGCGACACAGCTTATTTCGATTATTCTGTTTCTTCCCATCTTAAATTATCGGCCGGCCTGTCAAACGAGTGCATTGTACTCACACAGCTTGGCTCTATAGTGCGCCTCACCTTTGGCGAAATGCACGCCTTTCTCATCGACTGCCTATAACTCCTTGCCACAAGCTCACCCTCCTACTCGACGCCTTCTGTTCTCTCGCGCCGTGCTCGGAAAGTGCGATCTCTCTGTCTCTCTCGGGAGAGAGGGAGAGATCATCGAGGTTACGTAAGCGCCCAGCGTACGCTGCCGGTTTTAGATCTAATCGCGGAAAGGTGCATGACCGTGTTTGCGCCGATCTTTCGTGAACGGCGCGCATAAAGACGGGCTGCCATATTGCCGCAGCTGGCAATTCGGATCGTTGCAAGAGCCGGCGATTTCGTAATCGCCGGAACCGAACGTAGGTCCGTCGTCGGGCCCCTTACGTAAGGCCCACGATTTTTCCATAACAGTTTCACGAGGTTTACTCGCGAGGCGCAGCGATGAGAGCGTCATCGAACGAGAATGCATTTGCAGCAGGTTTAATTGTCGAGTTGCAATGCTTGTGGAATCTTTATGTCTGGCCTGGCTTGCGCATGACCGGTTTGTATAATGCCTTTTTTGGGAGATAAAGTAGTCTGTTGACTTCGTGCGAAGATGACACACAGTAAGGAAAGGTAATACCTAAAGTTGAACCATTGACTTGAAAGTGCAGAAATTACTGGAATATTAAGGGAGTATTAAAAAATCGGCATCGCAGGCTGCACCGAAATGTGAATATTACTGGCGCTACAGTGTTTGCTAGAGGATTACGAAGTAGTAGCAGCGTTACATTCACAAACTTTCGTTGAAATGCAAGCTTGTCGTTTTGAGGACGGACATAAATCACTATAATTAGGAAATAAACAGACGCCGGGAATACAACTTATCCAAAGTTGCTTGTTTACTTTACATTCCCAACGATGCGTCTACAGTAATTCCTTCATATTATGTCACGCCTTCCGCATTCTTCTACACCGTGAACGCAGAATATTCATGGCCGATTTAAATATGTATTTGAATATGTCATTCGATTATATGAGCGACTAATATTACGATGAATGGCGTTATGGGATCGAAACAAGGGAGCCCCTTGTAGTTCATACATATATGTATTCGTATTTTTGAGTTATTCCCTTGGTAAAAAGCGGGTCGGGGTAGCCATACACGCCGATGAATAAAACAGTACCGAGTCTCTCTCCGAAGCCTCGGTCGCCCTCGCTGCAGTTTTCCATTTTGCTTTGCTGTTTTTCAACGTCCCGATTGAAATTGTTGGAACGCGAATTTTATGTCCGCTGTATAACATTTGCGCAGGCGAGAAGAGAACGTGATGCACTTATACTCAGACACTATATACCTACATGTTGGCATTTTTGATCCAGAGTTTATAGGCAACGATAAGGGATAGAACAAATACATGAATTAATTCGAGTGCTTGTGGATATGCGGATCCATTTCATGTGTGCAAAGACATTATCAGTAAGAAGACTTGCTTGTTCCAACATGGAAAAGCGGCATTTTTGCAATCTCTTTGTAAGTAAGTCAGATACAGAACATTTGTCGATTTTGCAAGCGCTTGTTGTCTCGTATCCACACCGTAGTATTATATATTCATTCGAGGCACACATCTCCGTCCACGCGAACTCCAGAATAATTAAAATTATAACGCCACACATACATATTACCTGAACTTCGATGCACATATAAGTTAAAAGCGCGCAGTTACCGTCTGCTTCAATTCTTGACAATGAAACTATGCGAAATTACATTTCCTCTAAGTGCATAGAAATTCAAAATATGACTACGTAACGCTGCGCTAACATCGTTTTAGTCGCTCGCGTGTAACAACGCAATCAGGGAAAGATGATTAATCCAGGTCCGCCACCCAGCGTGCAGACACAATGCTACCTAACATACTGGCGCAGTATATAATTGCACGTGCATTTCTTGCGAGCGCCCAGGGACTAATCTGCGAACGGATAAAAGAACGAACAGCCGGAACAAATACGATAAACATCGTAATCGACGGAAGGCCCCGAGCAGGCGCCATTATAATAATACTAAGCCGGCCGCGTATTACATTTGACGGCAATTAACGTTGTTACGGAGAAAATTCCGGTGGCAATGGAAACTGCGTCCACGTTTACGCTGCGCAGTGTCGCTTATTATGCCGAATACAGAGGAGAGGTATGCCGGACCATTGTTTTTCCTTTAGCGGGGCAAATAACCGTTAAGAGAGGCCGGAGAGGGGCAATTCGTGATATCGTAGGGAACACGTTGAACCGTGCCATTACAGGGCAAGATTAAAGTTTGAATTGTTGCGGGTACAAATTTCCGCTGTGCCGTGCGCATTCTAAGCATGAGAGAAGGTGGGTTTGCCCTTCCTCAAGAGGCGAATGCGCTCCAGCCGTTCCGCAAAGTTGATACGTACTATCGTGTACGCTGGCAATAAACAGCCGGGATACGTATATACGAACGTATTCGCCTATGCACCTATGTACCGCGTGCCCTTGGTGCCAGTATTTTATTTCCGGAAACCTTCGTGCTCCCTAGGAGTACGGTATTCGTTTGTGAATGCAGTGATAAACAAATGCGAAGGCAGATAAGTCTAACGGGTCAAATGCCGAAGCGGAACGGCAGATAGAACGGAGACATACGTTGTTTGTACATGTATGTAGATGTATAGTCACGTCCCTACGCGATGGAACGAAAGTGGCAGTAAACACGTGGGATTACTTTTACGAAACGTGCCGCGAGCCTGTCGGAATTTTCATACACGCTGAAAGCGTGCAGTATCGTGCTTTCATTTTGCTTTCATTTTCCTTTCATTTGCAGGGTGCGCCGATGTTTTTCTATTCCAAAAGGGTGTAGAGAAGGTAACTGCCGGGAAAATAAATTTGATCTTCGGGACTGCACCGCCAGGGAAACTTTTCTCGGTTATTTTACATGAAAATTACTTCCATCATTTCTTATTTAGAGCAATGAGGTCAGGTGTAAATTGTTGAAGGAAGCAACATATTACTGATCTTAATTGCACTTTTTGTACCGTTAAAATACTAGAATAGAAGGAAAAAATATTACATTCAAAAGTACAACAAATATAAAACTACGATAGGTATGGAAAAATACAAATATTGTGTATCTGTCACACACAAGTGCCGCAAATGTATTTGAAGGCCATGACTTATTCATTGATAAATATTCATTCGTTAGTAATTTATTATCTTAAGGTTTGTACAAAGGTGTTACATGATGAGGGAAAATACCAAATAGTTTATACATATGTGAATATTATTAAGGAAAATTCAAAATTATCGTTCGCAATTCGCTGTATTTGTTTCATTCATCTGATTCAACGGCAATTTCTATGTTCTGTAAAATAACGCCATATAATGTCCCTCTCTTAAAATTTTCATTGCATTTACATTGCGATGCATTTTCGTTGTTAACCGCATTGCTCATTAATTATGGCCTTTGTTCTGCTTTTGTTCTATAATTCATCGATTGAAAATTTGCTCTGCGTCTACATCCATGTACAATAATTTATTTCCGATTTCAACAATATCAACCTACAATCGTTCCTTCTCACAATGGATTTCTCCATGCGAATCAAGTACTGATCGTATATATCAATAAATATCTCCCCTCCCATCTCCCAATACGGAGACGAAATTTATATTTTGATTAATTCAACGCATTAGACTTTTTTTCCTCTGTCAAAGTGACACGTTTCCCACAAAACCACCGTAACATCGGCATCGCTCGAATCTGAGCGCAGCCAGACGCAATTACAGCTGACAGTAAAATACGACACTTTCGTCGTTCCCTTTCCATGGGGCTTCAATAAAATATGCAAAAGCGTCGGCTTGGGAGCGAGCTAAATAAACTGTATTGAGCTCCCGATGCAAATTGCGCGATAATGAACGCGACCGCCAACAGCAGACGTCCTCGAGGGATTGAACGAGGTTCAGAGGGAGAAAGGTGGAGAGGGTGAGCGAACAATACGCTCTAGCTGGCTCTCACATTGTTTCGCGGTATAGACGCACGTGACAGCATAAAGATCCCTGTTAATCGCGCTCGACCCAGCCATCAAGATGAGTCTACTTGCTTTCCTTTCGAAGGCTTCAAGACGAATCTAGATCGCGCTCCAGGTTGAGCTGAGGATTTAAGCGAGCGAAGCGATCTCGACGGTCTAACATTTACTTATCGATATGCCATCGACAAGATTTGCGATAAGCTTTGTCTTCACTGTCGATGATTGACCAAATTATTATCTTTAGGTACTGTAGAAATGATATCGGTGTATAAAAACACGAATATGAATTTTTATTTATTCCCTTGCCATCGTTGTGGGCTAAATTCTTGTAATGGAATGATCTATTAAATGCACAGTAATATGAAGCCTAACTGATGATATAGTAATTTTGGGGTTAAAACGCATTTTTTAGTACGATTCAACAGTGTCTTATATTGTATATTTATTTTGATAATGTTCAGTAGCTAGTAATGAACGTCACATTGTCAAATCGAATTCAGAAACTGTCTAGACTTCATCGAATAGAAAGTGAAAATACTTACAAAAATAGCCTCATTTCAACTTTAGCAGAACATGGAGGCAACAGTGGTGTAATTTGTAGGTTTGTTGTCCCCTGATGTATTCCGCTGTTAGTGATTTGCTTCGTTTATTAGCGAATAATTTATAGGAAAGCGTTTGCGTTAAGTCAAACCGCAAATACCGCAACGCATAGTTTATACGGAACTACAATATGTACTATAAATGTAAACTAGCGTAGATATGTAAATAATACATTTAGTTATTTTAATAATGCATTTTTTGTAACATGTTGCATATGTAAGGAGATAAGTTTACAACTGTTTGCTTTTAACAAATATCATAGATTGTAATGCGATAATATTGTGTAAAAGTAATTGTTAAAAAGCGTGCATTGTAATTATGATAAAGTGCGCTTCTATATGATCGTAATCAATTTTTTTGAGGCTTCCACGCTGTACATTAATTAACATTTTATATTAGTGATATTATTACTACCCAGGAGTTAAAAAACAATATATCAAGATGACTATAATTAAAGTCTTGTACATCGTACAATAATTTAATACAGTTGTTATATTTGATGTTGATATTCCGGCTATCATAATCCACTCTTATAAATATTTGACGAAAAGCTTGTAATTACTCACTACCATCTGTCAATACTCTCTGTTCCGTAGCATACCTCAAAGTCGTGCACGACATAGAACATAAGCCAGATGTAATAAATTGTATCGCGTAGCAATAAACAAACGTCAATAGATCACGTGCGTTACTCGTGCATCTCAAGTGGGTTCTAGTGCGTCTTTTGTTACAGCGACCGTAAACGCTCGACACGGCGACGCTGCGACGCACGTGCGCCCTTTCTCTGTCGCGGTACTTTTCCCTTTTTTTTCTGACTAATTTTCCAGAGAAGGGATGAGTGCCGAACCGGCCCATCGTCGTCAAGACGGTCACGGGCATGGCATTCTATAACCGACTAGCGAACAGTCTACTTCTATTAGACCAACAGTTTGTAATAAATTCACGTTCAATAAACCATTTTGAAATCATATCAAAATATAGAAAACGAAACCAGTAATTGACTTTAATTCCAAACGGTTGATTACATACGAAACACTCTCCGACATAGATACATGCAAACTGACATTCTACATACAAAATATCTTGATACTTAAATCGAATTTAAATGAGTCACAGGAATAACGCCGTATTTGCTCCTGTAACGGACGAAATTAAATCGTCAATCTGATATTATTCTAAAAAAAACTCTACAATAACCATATTATTCTCATAAAAGATGGAAAGCAGGTTTCGGAACAACGGTAGTCTTCCATTGAAGCGGGATCTTCGAATTTCAGGCAAAGTTCTTCCACAGAGCCCAGTCAGCCTGTTTCAGAACATGGCCAACGTCGGCACGACTAGTATCAGTAGCGTGGCAGTGTTAAGTGTGACATCAGCGTTGGCTGACCCGGTGACCATCCGAACGATCAAGGCCAACAGGCTTGCGGTCTCGGAGACGTTTTGCTCCGCACCGACCTCGCTCAGTGCCATCCCGATTGTCGCACTACGGACACAGCTCCTCGTGTCCGAACTGTAGACGTAACCGAGGCGACAGATGCAGTCGAAGTAACCCGGCAGATTGACGCACGTTTCCCCGGCTTCGAAGCTGCAGTTGTGCACGTTACGGGCGCATTCATTCACGTCGACGCAAATGCTGAATCTCGACGACCATTCGTATCCAGTCTGGCGACACTCGCAGCTCACGTTTATCTTGTTCGATTTCAGCGCGTCGAAATCGACGTTCTCATCGCGATTCAGCGCGCACTTTCGATGAGCTGGGAGAGGAGTGAGATAAGTGACTATGAGCGGGGCTGGTATGGAATACGGGGGGGTCAAAGGAAATTAAAGGGCACAAAGGGAAATATGGGCCACGCTTCAGAAAGGAAAGGGAAATATACAAGAATTTTAATCTTGAATGTAGCGAAGAGATGAGTTTAGTTATACTCGAGATTGTAAAACTAGTTGCCCATTCAATGATTTCTGATGATGTTATTATAGTGTATAATTTAAATTGGTGGTCTAATGAACGCTCACTGGGTTACGAATACATAATGAATGTACGTTATTCGGTTTCTCATCGAAAGTTTGATACGTTAAGATTCATAAGATGAATATAATCTGACGAATATTAATGAACCTATTATGGGGCAACGGCGCGTTGCGTCAAATCATTGAAATACTGTCATCTACAACTTTCTCAAAACTATGCAGAAGCATATACCTACATAGTTCAGTTTTCTCACCAGATTATGTGCATACATTTAATTATACGTCGATGATAGTGAGTCTGCATAACCTTGGTAAACTTTGGTAAGAACGTATCGTGCGAACGTGACAGTGTTTACCAGACGCACGTGTTGCACCAAAGGAACATTCACCTTGGCTTTATTATAATACCTGTATAGTCCATATTTACGTGGCGCTTAATCGATGTGGAAAAATACCGGCGATCGGACCCACACGTAACAAGGAATGCATTCCCATGTATCGGATGCTGAGGTAAAAAGAAACTTATCCTTTCACGTCAGCAGCTTAAGAAATGTTCCATAAGGTTATTGCACGGGCGGAAAGTTATGCATAACGTAACAGGTGCGCATTTATTGACGCCATAAACTTCTTCCACAGGCAACAATTAATATTTATTTACTGAATGATTGCTCATCAGTGCAGGTGGATAATGTTTACATTGACACAAGCAAGCGAAATGTTGCTTTCATAATTACCAATTTAGTTTTCTGCTAAGTTGAAGCATTTAATTCTCAAGCCAGTATTAAAAGTTATTTGCGTAGAGGACTTATAAAATTTATTCCTATATTGACATCTTGTGGTAGATGTGATTAAAAAAAATTGACTTGTTTTAATAGATACAAAACGAAAGAAACTAACATTTTATTATTGTTTTTATTTTAAATTTGTCGAAGATACTCACCTTTTTAAATTTACCCATATATGTAAACTATGAGTTCTGTAAATACAATATGACAATATACAATACAATACTGAACAACATACAATAAAATTTTTGTAACTGCTGAATGGAAATTATATAACTTGGGAAATGGATCCAGTATTACCAGATAGTTATTTTCTTTGTGTTTCGAATGTCTGAAACCACAATCACTACAGGCTTAGCAACAAAACATTATATAAGCCATAACAACGATTAAGGTATTGCCTGCCTCAGTTTACCCGACCTTAATTTGTCAAATCCATGTCCACACAGGTCAGCGATCTCTGTTTATTTTTATCAATACTTCATCATATGAGGAAAACGTACGAAAAGTTTAATGGCCAATTTAGAGTAAAGCTGCTTTTGCTTTCATAAATTGTACCGACGTATATCAATTTTATAACGCGTGAGAGTGTATCATTGCATATTACCAAGTGCATTTTTTAATCGTATATAAGCATACTAAAAAACTACAGCATACGTTGCCATTTAAAATGTGAAACTGACATCGTCGTAAACGATTACGCTTATTGGAAAACAAATTAGTACTTTTTATGTAAAATAAAATGGAGGATAAATAGCTTTTGACCCAGACATACGATACGTACAATTGATACAATGAATACGCACCTGGTGGATTTACAGCGTAGCAAGGATTTAGTGGAGATTGAAAGCAGTCTTTCATGTACCAGATGTGCTTTATGGGACAACAATGATCTGGGCAGAAACTATAGAGTGCACAGGCGTACGGTTTCGTGTCATCGGCTCTTGGATCTCTATTATGTGCCCCGTATTCGTCCATGCAGTTTGCATGATTGTCGCATGATTCCCCAAAGACAGCTAGTTCGGGAATACCAAGCATCGTATACCAGCACATGTAATAACTGGCAGATGTTCTCCACTGATACCGTTCTGGACACAATTGCAAAGATTTTAGCAAGGTTACATTGTGTTTTTTAAACTTGAATCAAAAGTATAATCCAATGAATAATTGGATAATTTTACTTTTTATAGAATATGTATCGTGATCGTTCTGTATGAGATATTTAAAGCAAACAGTAAAAACATTAAATTGCAAAATAATTGCAAAGTGACAATATCCTTGTGACAAACGAAAGTGTGATTATTATGAGTTGTGAATGGCAATTATTAATACGTTGACTGCCGTGGGGGTCGCCGATGACTGGCGGGTTCATATGAATTACATTGAAACAAAGTCAGCCCGACAGCCAACGTGTTAACCTTGAAAAGAAGCGGTGGAACATGCCACTATGAGATACTGGATAATTTGAGAAACAATGGTAGTTCTAGTTTTCTTGCACACCCTATGCATGATTCAAAAATAATAATTTTTGAACGCCTCATTTGGAAAATGTTTGTGACCAAAGAAACGATACAAAGCAACCGGTTAATTGGACAGATATTCAATATGGCCTGGGGCAATTAAAAATGTCCTCCTCCAATGTCACCATTGTTTATACGCTTCCTGAACTTTCAATTTGTCCAAAATAAAAGCAAATCAATTGCCTCCTCTTACTGGCTTGACAGAATCTCGAAAGCCTCCGCCAATAAACCGAATGTTGTCCCACCGAAACCGGTTCTCACTCAATGTGCATTCAAAATCAGTACATACATCATGATCTCACGTCGCGAAACGTCGCTCACGGCATAAATAAAAGAGGCGAAAAAAGCGCAAATTAAGTTACGTCAAGTTATTTTCAAATTACGTAAACCGCCCGATCATTATTCAGGCGCGTTACGAATCAGCAGGCCAATAATCCTCGCATAACGGTAAGCGCGGAGCCTCTGGTCGTCAAAAGATTGGCTTTCGCAATTAACCGAAGGAAGAGCCTGGAAAGATAGGAGAAATTGAATGGCAGAGCAAGAGATGTAGCGGAAGCGAGGTAAGGGAAGGGTAGGAAATGGAGGGGAAAGGTAGGGCGAAGGCAAAGGAAGAGCGGAACGGCAGTAAGAATAAGAGTGCGCGCGTGGATCGATGGCACTTGCCGATTGGGCCCTGAAAAGGAACCATGGTTAGATTGTCGCGCCTCTGGGCCATCTGGCAGTCCCTTTGAGCGGCCAGGATCTGCTCAGTATTGTTCGCGAGGCTCCACTTCTGCTCTTTCATGACCGTGACAGTGTCGTCCTCGCGCCTGAGGGCTGTGAGCTTAATGATCCTTTCGAGATATTTCAAGCACCCGCGGAAGCCCGGCTCGCAGTGTCTGCGCACTTCCCAGTGCAACGACCTCAATGGCGGATCCGGGAACTCCTCGTAGAGTTGCCTGCCGGACTCCTCGGCGCTCTTGTAATAACGCCGATCGTAGTCCTGGTATTTGTGCGCGCGAAGAAAATAAGCCACATCCCTCACGGCCCTGTTCGCGTCCCAGTTCGCGTCCCAGTTCGGATCCTCGGATGGATCCTCGACGTCGGCCGCGCTCTCCACCTTTATCCGCGGATCCATAACCTGCTCCGTCAGTGGAACCGGTTTCACCCCGACGTCTTCGTCGTCCTGGCTTTCGGACACTCCCGCAGTCGTCGTCTGCTCGGATGGCGTCGTCGGAATCATCGTCGGGGGCAGCGTCGTACCTCGCACTACCGCTATGGTAATAATGGAAACGAGTGCGGTTTGCGTAAGACACATTTTGGCGTGGCAGTCACTCTATGCCACTCTATGCCAGCGGTGTCCCTTTCTTGTTTTACGATGTCAGCCGTTCGGTTCTGATTGACGAGGTTGTGGCTGATTTGCATTTGGGCACGACGACGGTGTCTCCGCTGTCAATGTAAATACGTCTTTAACCGATTGAGTCTCAAGTAATCAACTTTCTTGGAACACGTACATCACAAACACTTGAAATGTTTATAAACAAACAGCACGCATGTATAGTAATACGTGTAGATGTATTTCACAAAATAACAGATTACAAGTAAAAAATATTTTTAATCTTATGAAGATACAAATCAAATAAATGCAAGAGTTAAAACAGCATTTTTCACGACAAGGACTACAGTGCTGATTGGCATTTTATGATACAAAACAAATGAACGCTATCGCGCTGATTGGGCTCTTCGCATCAATTAAGGCAAGCGCTATCACGGTGTTTGGCATGTTTGGCAGTAGTTTTCCAATATTCCATGAAACTAAAACAGTTAAAATTTTACGACTAACTCACATATTCTTTGAATTTGGGTAGATGTTGTCTTATTATAATTTTATTATATCTTTTTACGGTATCTTATTGCAAAAGATTCTATACCTACTATTATCGTTTTTGACGATGCGAAGCGTGTTATTCGAACTTACTGCGCGTATTTATGTATTTCATGGCTTGGCTTTTAGCGAAGGATTGGGTATATCCGTATAAAAACGATTGAGGACCTCTACATACGTTCGTACAATAACAACTGCATACAGCGTTGTCCTACTTCGAAAATGGTTCGGGGCTCCTTTGACTTTTATATGACCGTTTATGATCCATTCAACCATCGACGTTGACTTCCACACGTACGTCTTCTTCCTATCCTGATTTACGATCCACGATTCTCGCTGGCGTCTCTCCGGTGCTTGCTCAAATGTTCAACATTTGGAGAGCGGAGACTGGTCTCAAGTATAGACGGTTATTGCCGTATGTGCTTTATCGCTCGTCTCTTTTACGTTAATTATGTTTATAGTTTCGCAGAGCTATAGTACCGATATCGTACCACGAAGCATAGGAATCAGTAGAAAATCGCAAACCTGCACGGTAAACTAATCTCACTATGGTGATTCCTCTTTAATTGTAAAAAGGAGCTGCCAACATAACGTCGCAATGCAATTATGATGGAAACAGATATTGTCACTTTCATATTACAAAGAATGCTGGAGACATGTAAATACAGTTGTGCGAAAGTTTTTTTTGTTTAATAAACAATCTTACAGTAAAATACAATGTTGCGCCTGAATGTTTGTCAGATTCTTAAGAACATTCAAATGGACTACAAGCTCAAAATACATACAAATTACTAATTTTACCGAAATACAATAAAAAGTTCACATTGTCTTAATAACACATCCGCAGATTATAGACACGCCGTGTTTTAATTAATTCGGAGGTCACTCGTACAAACTTATTTTTTATGCAAATCGGAGCCGTCCAAAATGTTTATTATCTCACCCGTAGCCTCACCATCCGTTCGAAACGGTGTTAAAGGAACGAGATTGCACTAAAGGAGAGCGTCTAAAGACGAGTCCGTATGGAGACGTCCGTCACGCTCGAAACTATTCATCTACTCCCTCCCCACTCCACACTCGCCCAACATGAACTTACGGTTTACGTTAGCGGCACTCGGCGAGTGCGGGTAAGTACCTTGTTATACCTCATTCAGCTGCGGCTTTATTCGCCTTGGTGGCTCCGCATTAAGGGAGCTCTCGTTGGGTGTCTTCTCCTCGGTGTCTACCCTCTTATACGAAAGTCCTCACGCCTTACGGCTATGATAAGAACCACTACGCGAAATGCGATGAATCGCCTTCCTGGCATGCGCTCGGCGATACGAGTGAAAAGAGTAAATCGCGGAAGATGAGGAGGGGATGAAAGACAGAAGGAGGAAGCTGAATATACTCGAGGGAAGACTGTGCGATGGAGGCGGAAGCGGGGACAAATTGTTCGCGTCGACCTGGATGCCGCGAATTTATCGGTGAGATAATGATCGCGAGCCTTTCGAATTCTAATTAATCGGTTTATGTGTACTGGTTCTCTGTGTAGCAGGCATAGCGTAAATTTTATATATTAATCAATCGAGTTGTTAAATTTATTACGTGGTAATTTGCGAGGTGCTTTTTATTGATGTATTATAAGTGAAAGAAAAGAAATGTTCTTGATTGTGAATTGAAGTGAAGTCCAAGCACCAGATATGATTACGAATATGAAATTCTTTATGGTACGTCGACAGTTAGCATCAACAAACTATTTAAATATACGAACTTGAAAATTGAGACGACTTTGAAAAAGTGCAATGTTTATGTATGCAATAAATAAATGCATAAATGCTTGTCCATTTCACAGTCATTCAGAAGGACGAACGATGAGTTGATCTAATTCTAATCGCAAATAATTTTCGATACGCTCGCAACGGAAGCTTGAAATACAACGGGAGCAGAAAGCGAATTCAGAGCATACGCGGCCGCAAACGGTGCCTTGAAGCATATTAACTAAGGCGATGAATATTGCGAAGGGGGCGGGAACAGCAAAGACGAAGAACCGCACGGCATAGACAGCATAATTCATGTACCATTTGAAAGCGAGCGGGCAAATAAAGTGCGACCGGACGAAAGATACGTAATACGCGTTTACCGCCCTGAGCGAAAAACTGTCCGAGTTGCACACAGGCGCTTGAATAATTGATTTTTAAACGAGTTGAGCGAGATGCTTACTTTCACGCGTTTTACTGTCAGCGTCTGTCGAATGTGAATGGGCGAAATTCTAAACGAAGTTCCACGCGCTATGCAATCGTTGCTAAAGTTGAGAATCCTCGAAATTGATTCTTCTGAATGGAAGTAATGGTGCTGATAACGTTTCGTTATGAAAGACAGGGGCCACGAAAGACGTGAAATAGTGGACCAGAAACGAAGACAGTGGTGTGCGAACTCATAAGATAAGACGTCGAAATGACTCCTTCACTGTCTCTTGTCGCTATTTTCAGTTGAGTACGTGGCGTAATGTTTCTTTCATGCGCGCATCAAATAGGCATTTCGTTAGGTACGAGAGTGTTCAGAGGAGAAAGATACACTTTTAGTACTCTCAGATATTTGACCTTGCAGATTGCCTGGATTTCGGTGCTATGCGATTATTTGATTGCACCAACGGAATGGCAGCGACATATATTCATTACTTTCGACTTTATGTTTGATTTAATGAATCTCTGATTCATTCTGGAAATATTAGAAGTGTGTATACTGCTAACTTGATAAAAGTGTTATAACGTGTAAATATTATAAGGACTTGGAATTGACAAAATAATCTGATGCGATGTATAAATTCATAGAGTGGTTTAATAATATTTCTATAAATCTTAGTTTAAATGTATGTGTACTTATACTGTATCTATAACTGCCCAATGCACTTACGCTATATATGAATACATGCAAGGCTACTTACATATGCATTTCGGAAATTCTGAACTCTGGTACCCGATGTATTTTCAACGTTGTTACATGTCGGAAAGTTTCGTATTCATACATCATAAAACGGACTGTTGCATCAGGTACATATATTCAACATGTATAACAAGAAAGTTGGAATTATTGATGTAATTAACAGTCACCATAACGTTTTAAAGAAAATAAGTAAGAGGCAGTTTCTTGTACATATTCGAAGATAATCGATTTTATTTGTTAAAGTTCATTAACATCGTGGTCAATAATTCTCCCAATTAAAGATTATATACCTTCAAAATGCTCCACTGGGACAATGTCAAAGTTGCCTAATAGAAATTATCTTTAATGATCTTTTAGCCGAACATTTTGCATCTTACATGAGCTTATTTTGAGAAATGCTTGTGTGTAATGGATTGTCTCTGATATTTCCATAAGTATTTTCAAATGGGGTAGTTTTTATAATATGTTCTACTATTTGACATGAACACATGACATTATGATGCGGCATGAAAATCTTAATTGTGTTTGATATTCAGATGAATGCACAAACTTGATCCATACGAAGTCTTGGGGACTAATCAACATGGCGATGCGACACATTAACATAAACATATTTGTATGATATGCATACTAAAAACCGTATAGGTGTACTTGTATAAAAATATACTCCACCAAATTCATATAATATATAAACTGATCGAAATCATATTTGTCTTACACTTATGTACACTTTCTTGTCATCCATTAACTTTAAGGTTAATATATAATGATATTCTAAGAAATATAGCAGGATGAGTCTCTTATATGACATTAGAACATGTGTCACTATAAATATTTTTGCTAGAAGATTATGAGCATTTATTAATGGGCAAAGTGTGTTGAACCAAAAAAGAATTCTGCAAAAATGATGATGTATTTGTGTTTCTTGTATGTTCCATAGCTATAGTATAAATAATTGTTTACTCACCCGCTTGTGATATACACGGGTAAGTACAATTTGTACAGTGTTATGATGATTAGTGTATTTGTCACCCAGTGCGCTGCTTCGCACGGAAAGAATGGTGTATTCTTTTGTGTTTTTCGAATCCACATTGCGAGTGGATGTGGTAAAGGCAACCTGTCGATTGAATAATTAAATAACTTTATGGCCGACCGTTGATGAGCTGTTTTTTTACAGAAACAAAGATTGGGTATCTATAATGGCTGACAATCTGTGAATATTTCCAAATTACTGCCAGTTTTCAGTGTGACCCAAAGTAGTTAAAATATTTGGCTGTCTATTGTTTGAACGACCCGTAAAACCGGGTCCTTCCTAATTAGTGGATTCTAAACCACCATATACGAACAGCTCGAATCGCAGTCCTAATCCTAATTGCCGCTCATTCTATCCGCATAATACATTTTTATACCATCCATATCTACCTGGCCTTTCATTTAGACCGAATAATCTTCCATCTTCAGTTATTCATTTCCGACGTAGGTACAAACATACCTCCTTTTCTCCAAATTGCACAATTGTCATGTTGTCCGTTATACATTCGGTTCGCCGTCATTTTGGAACATTCACATTGCACACACACGGACACGAGAAATCGTCATGGAAAAAGCAGGAGCCATGATCGATTAAAAAAAAGCACATAATGTTAACGGCACAAAGTATGAAAATTGCGTAGAGTTTTGCATATAAAAGATGGTTGGCAAGATTAAGGGTACGTATAGTGTAGGAAAACTGTATATTTTGCATAAACGGGTGATTTGCGATACCCCAATTGCGTTAGAAAATATACTGTATAAAGACTACAGATGGTGGATTGTACTTGTTCGAACAGAATTAATCCTTAACTAAAATGTGGTATTGCTGCACAAGCCGTAACATACAGACTACTATGATACACCAAAATAAAATTGAAAAGGGCGCAAATCTAACGAATGGAAGAAATTGTCGTTTGTCTGCCTCTCAGGGTTATTGCATAATACCCCAACATAAACTACATGGCATAGCAAACACTGTCGACCGCTTTTGTTCACGGGGTGCTTCAACATATGGGAGCAGTATTTTTACGCTGATTTTTGGGCATTTTGTGATTATGCGATCAATTCACGGATTAAAGAAAGAAAGAGACAACGAACTAAAACAGAGAGAGAGAGAGAGAGAGAGAGAGTGTGGGACAGAGAGAGAAGCGTAACGCGCTGTCGAACCTAACTTCGAGCACTCATCGCGTATTCTAGTCAGCAGTTTCGAAAGAGCGAGTAACGTACCTACAATTCGAACCGCCCCCCAGCCACCCTCTCCCCCGACGCTTCCCAACGAACTGGGTCAACATTTGCTCAGCGATCTGAGAAAACGACGAAATACACCCTGAGAGATCAGCACCGCATCCGGGAGCGGTGGGAAGACTCGCGATCAAGGAAGCGACGGGTGCAATTTGCAGCAGACGACGCACGGCCTGCCCTCTTTCAAATCTCTTCATACTTCGAGGTCATCATCCGGCAGTGGCGAGACCAGGCCACTTCGAACAGGTAATAGATTTCCCGCTATTTGTCCCGTGCATAATCAAGAGTCTCGGGAATCGTTTCGCAGAGAAGTTTGTCTCATCGGCAAAGAGAACAGTCGTGTGCATAATTATGATATGTGCCCCTCCGTGGTACGCTCGAAAATTTTACGATGACGATTCGTAGTTCATTACCCGTCCTCGCTTCGGCAGGTGCGGTTAAAAATTGAGGAGGGCTTCGAAGGGGTATATATCGATAGCGAGATATAGAGTGCGGCCGACTTTTCTGCGCTTCCAGTACCTGAACATTCCATCGGATATACCAGAATCCATACGTGGGCGTGCTATAATTCATGAAGAGATACTTGTGACGGAGGCCGCTTCGATAAACCACGCCGATGGCTCGTACCAAGAGAGCACTGTATTCAATTTCAGCTTGCCCATCGTTGCTTCGCCACTGAACATTGTTTTAACGTTTGCTCGGATGCACATAAAGCAAACAGATCGCGAAAGTAAGTAATTGGTTAAAGCGGTAGCAGAAATTGTTTTCTTGTGGTAATGAGTGGATATTAGATGTAAACGCGCCTACAGCAATATCCGTCTGTTGACGAGTAAAGTAAAGACAGAGTAGTAACGCGTATTTATAAATTATTCACAAGGAACAAGTTCCCGGATGAAACATCTCATGCGTATTAGGTCTAAATATACGTAACCTCAAATTTTCAGGAAACTGTACTAAATCTTTTAAATGTAGAACTCCGACTTGTGCAGACGTATAACCAACTTTCTGTCCGTCAATTTTTATCCGATTAGAAAAAAAAGTATTAACATATCAGTTAAACACGAAGACAATGAGGATACTTCGGAATTATCGATACAAAACATAAACAGAACAAAAGACGAATATTTTTAGAAATAACAAGAATCCTTTGGCCTCAATGGAAAAGACGATAAAGGTACACTTATAATTAATACACCAGTTTACCTTACTGTATTAATCACACCTTAATCTAGACATACACACAGTAAAGGTGTATTTTATTGTCAGTTGAAAATACTTTGTATTGCAAGTTTGATTAGTAAGATCCCTGAGAGTTTTTAGCCTTGGAAAACCTTTTAAAGTGTGTAGAGTTAAAATATGTACTATAATGCAGCAACTTTTATTGGTAAAGTGTGGAAATAAGAAAACTTCATTTACCCACTCGTAAAAATCGCCGTATCATTGGTGATATCCACATAAGAGGTCCGAACACTACCCATTCCAAACCACTTATGCCATTTCCACTCTTCATTATATTGGAAAGTACTATCCCATAACGAAGATTGGGTCGTTTCTTCACAGGAATCGAAAGTTTACCTTTTTTACTCAGAATGCGTCAACACATCGTGCTAAAAAATGGACTTATGATATACCTACATGATTTCTGCAATTGCATTAAGTGCAAGTGGAACATTGTTGTTTTTGCTGATAGTAAACATTGCAGTTATCTTCCGCACCTTTAATTAAGTTGAACCTTATCTATTGAAGTTCAACCAGCATATAATAGTACCATACACATTTGACTTTATTGTCATTTGAGAACTTTGTTGTTTTACGTTTTCAAACTGTGTGTCTGCCTCCTTGACTATTGACCCAACATATTGACGTCACACTGTCCTCTCGCACAACAATCAATCCCTGACTCTGTTTTGCTTCATTCGATCTCTCCACTCACTTGATCTGTATCTTGTCAATATTGAACGCCCTAAACAATCGTTATATTTACGCCTTTAGGCCTCCTTCTTGGTTATATATTATATTCTGTTGTCTCATGTAATTTGGGTCTGTGTTTGCACAATAACAAGCAAAACATGGTACAATAATTCGTACGGCTAAATTTTTCTGTACTTATCGATGGTAGCATATCGATAAAAAGTAGGTTGCAATTTATGTCCGTCGTAGATAGAAACTTTGTGCTTTAATTCGTTTATCGCCACCCTGTAAAATGAAGTGTTTATAGCGAAATATTTTCAACTTTGTGAATGTGCCAATGAATTCTACCTTAACATTTTACGCTAAGCACGAAAAAAACTGTCGACCAAAGAGGAAATCAAAGTCAAAAGTACATCCTTATCCTTGCAGTTAAAAAATTCTGCGATATACTCAACAAAATGACGTATTGTGAGTGGCTCAAAAAAATAGGCATTGATAAATATGCACAGACGAGTTATTGTTTAAGGAACATGAACTAATAAACTCTGTAACGTTTAACTTTGCGCCGTGATATTTGCGATACTTTTCATAAAAACTTGTATATCCGGTAATGCGGCGAAACCACTACAAGTTAAGCGAATTCGTTTAAAAAAATTTCAACGTTCTGCCATTGACTTTCAAAGGAGATAACCGACCGACGCAGAGGCTCTCGGGTAAAAATTATTTCGTCGTTCTGGCTGGAGATTTCGAAACTTTCCGAACGTCGGAGGGAAGAGAGTAGCGGGAAAAAAGAAAAGACAGGCAGAAGGTAAGAAGGTGACGGAAACCGCATCGGAGATGGGAAGACAGAAACAGAGGCCTGCAAATGGCGCAGTAATTCAGAACAATATTAAGCGAGAGCGCAACGAAAGTATTTGGGTTATCGAGAAAAATATTCTTGCCTGCATAACCCTATTGAGATGCATCAGCGGCCAACTTTTCTGCCCGTTGGAAGCATTAACGTCCATACACGCTCACAAATACACACTTTTATACACATAGATATACATGGACATGTATGTGAAACTTGTGTGTTCTCGGATGTGTAATACGAACGGCGCGTACTTTAGGTGCGGTTAGATGTCTATATTTATAGTTGTGCATGCACTCACTTATACAGTTATGGCTAGACATACGTGTACGTGTATGCTGAGAGTATATACGTAGATGCGATTATGCTGGGAATATTATGGTAGATGGAGTCGTCCATAATATTCTCTTCAGATAGCCTTGTTTCTCGAGTATCAGATACCTCCTTTTCTCCCGTGCTCAAGCTTCCTTTTATCTCCGCTTTTTCTTCTGCTTTCCTTCTTTCATTGACTGCTTTACGTAGATGCGCGCACACATGCATCTGCACGTCATCCGTTTCGCCGCCCCACAACTCTTGTTTATTCCGTCGCCTTTGTTCCGCGTTTCTCCTCTGTCTGTATTCCGCGCATACTTTTCGTTCCGCTATCGAGATAGATCTATTTCCGGAAGCGACAAACCAATATGTTTTATCGAAACAATTGTCGAAGTCACAAATAGTGAGTATAGACGAGAAACGAGCATGCGATTTGCTGGTCAATATTATGGTGCATTTTTCAATTCTATGTCGTTAATAGAGTTAACAATCGTGCGTTGCATACTGAGTATCAATTTTAGGCAACAGGTCAAAGATGGACTCGTATGCGCAAAATCTAAATAGCACGACAATAAACTAAGCACTCTTCAAAGATAGTTTATATATTCGAGATCATTCTTGCCATATTTCGGTTTCGCTTAAAGTACCAATTAAAACGGAAAAGATGTTCTTTGATTACAAGCTGATTCAAATCGTACATATTATCTTGATCCCCGCATACATTCTAGCTCTCCTAATATCTCCTACGTCAACATATATTTCGTTCAGTCATTGTTCTCTTTAATATTGCTTCTAGCGATGCGCTTGTCTCTGCTTTTCTTCTTTTTCTTATTCAGCTGTATTATCCTCTGAAAGATTTATTCTGCTACTGCTACTTTCCACAGTTACAAGCTATTACTCATGCAAGAATGAAATGAGTTTTTTCATCTCACAACTTTTAATATTGTTATTGTTTTCAAACAACAAACAATAACCCTTACTCTAGACCCAGTCATAGCACTTACAAACCTCGATTTTTCTTTATTTGAAGGTCAAGTTTATAAAGAACAGATCCCTAAACGTGCCTAACATACTAAAATACATTAAAAAAAGATCAACACCGAACGCTGATTAAATTTAACACTCAATCTCACCCCTACCGTCAACGATCGACATTAGCCAAGCAGCTGATGAGTTAAGTAGGATTTATTCCAATCTCCTCTCAGAGTGATCAACAGTCTCCTCCAGATAGCAAAGAGCCGCTGCCGAAAAGGTGAAAGCTAACGATCCAAAGTAAACAGAGGGGGTAGAGAAGGGTATAACGGCGGCAAGAAAAATAAAGCCAAAGAGCGAGGGAGAAGGTGAGAAGGGGGAGGAACGGGTTGGGCTGGAAAGAAGGGCGCTAGAGGAAACTTTAATTACTTTCGAATATCGATGAATGTTGCGAGGCACTCTCCAATTTGAAAGTCAAATCGCTGGATGTAAAATGGGGGGGAAGGAGGCGGAAGGCGGCGTCGGGCGCGCGATCTTATTTATTCTGGCTCTAAGTGAGCGAAATTCGCGAGAGTCTGGCATTAGCGGGCATGTATAACTGGCAGTGGCTCGATGCCGTCGGCTGCTATCGGGGATTGAGGATGAAGCGACGAGGAAGAGGACGAAGGAGGGAGAGGATGGAGGATGGAGGGGGTAGAGACGAGAGGGCCGACGATGCGAACAATGAAGCGAGCAGACGAAAGAGTGCGAGGAGGACGAGAAGACGGCGAAGCGAGCAGCGACGATCGTCGGCCATTATCGGGAAAAAAGTTACAACTCGTCGAACAATCTTCCGACGATGCATCCCCCTCGTCGCTTTGCGCGACTCATGCTTTTTCGGACGTCCAGAAAAGGTATCGCGCTCTCGAATAAGGGCGCAGATATCGGCGGACCTGATTGCGTTCGTCCCTTTGGGCCGGCTACCGCATTTTACAGTGCACCGGAGTAAGGTTGGTGGGAAGACGAGAGGGGAAGGGAGCGGTCTTAATTGTCCATTAGCCGGTCCGCCTTCGCAGTACAAACGTAATTTTGTTCGTCGCTCACGAAATTGCCACCCATTCTCGTCCGCCCGTTAACGTCGCGGAATATATTCTCGTCGAAAGCGGGCCGCTTCTTCCTGTTGAGGATATTTCTAAGGAAATTTCGGAGAGGAAGACAGGGACGGCGAGGAACGGAGACTCGTCGGACGGTAGGGAGACGTTCGTTTCTATCGAATTCGGGGCAATAAGTAGTTAAAGAATTGAGCGCGGACGACGGTTACGGAGCTCATTGTCTAGTTCGTTCGCGGAATCTAATAATGTCGTATCTCGCTGATGAGATTCTCGCGAGAGCGGTAACAACGCGCGGTAACTTCCCGGAGATTGTCGCGTCGCGACGCCCGAGAGTGTACAACTGCGATAATTAACGTAACTGTCGGAAATGATTTTTACTGTTATGCAGATACCCTGCCGACCGTTTTATTCCGCGACCGGGGGACTCGTTCCAACTTCGCGCGAGCGACGCGCCTGATAAAATTAATGATGGCTCGTTCGAAATTGTCAACTGTGACGCGGAGAAAAGTGCTGGGGAACGATGTGTGTCATCGGTGACCGCGCGCGCTCGTAAGTTAGTTTGCGACATTTCACGGAACACACGAAACATTCACCGCAAGCTCTCTATCGAAACAAATTTTACATTTCGCAATTTACGTAGCGACGCGGCGTCAGGCGAAGAGTGTACTCGCGAACGTAAATTCGCGTCTCGAGACGTTAGCGTGCGATTTCGGCTTACGCGCGCGTTTACCAAAGAGCCGTAACATTTCACGGTTCACAATTTAGGTTAGGTACACGCCGCAACGTCGAGCAAACGATCTGATTCACGAATTCAGTGCCGAAACTCGCAATCGGTACCTAGACCGATTTTCGTTCTAATTCTTTTTCCGACGCCTCTATCTGCAGGCGCATCTACATGTAGGGGTACACGACGTACACCTGCACTTTGTTCAATTTTCAAGGCACGGCCATCAACGCTAGAATGGGCGACACAGGCTCGCTGGAGGGTAACGAAGGCAGTTCGAATTTTCCGATGAAAATCACGTCGCAAAGCAGCCGTTGGAGGAACGCTCCGGGTCCGAAGTGGCCACGACGTGCGGCGCCGATCCGTGAATACGTGCACCGAGGTCTATGCACGTGCTAGGACCTACGGGAGACTCAGCCACGCACACACATGCGTGCGTACATTCACGTACCCAAAGTATATCCTGGCCGGCCAACGGCAGGACAGCGTCTGGCGGACGCGAGCATGACTTTTATGGGATGTCGCGTCCCTGTACTATTTTGTCGGATATTAATGGAAGCCAGTTTGATAAATGAGCTGGCCGTGGAAGGCACGCGAAAAGATAGGGGAGAGTCTCTTTCTACTCCCACCCACTCCTCCCTTCTAACCCGTCATCCTCCTACTCCGCCTCACCACCCTCACCCCCTCCTTTCTACGCACATCTCTCCGACTCTCTGGACTCTCCCTTCATTCTGCGAATGATGCCCGCCGGCCTTTAAAGAGAAAAGCCAGACTGGCTGCACCTACGCTTTGAACGTACGCAATGGCGGGAATACATAACGTTGGGACTACAAATTGATGTTGTTACGACCATCTACGGTTTATTAAGTTTTTGCGTCGAATCAGCCGGCTGGATGATTTCTTCCTCTTTGTGTACTTGAATTACGAACAAATAAGAATCAGACTGATGAATGTTTATTTCAGCTTTAAGCAAAGGCCAAGCTTATTATAGACTTCATATAACATGAATGATGTAACACATGCATTCTGTTTCACCCTGTATATATATTAGAAATACATAACACATAAACAAATACAAATAAACTAACCACACACACCAAACAATATAAACTATCTAAACGATTAACATCTTCGTTCATCTTCTGTCCGACCACATTTTATGACTGTCTCGACTATCTCGTCTTTTCGTTAATGTCTCGTTTCAAACTGCGTTACTTCTCGTTTCAAACCGCGTCTCTGCTTGTTTCAAATCGCGTCACCTCTCGTCTGTCGTCATCACTCGTTTCTCGGCCGAAATCCGCCTGACCCTACAACGTCGGCACGCATTCATACATAAATGAATACGTATTCATCCACTTAATCGTACCGCTAATACTGTAGTCGGGTGTCGGACCATCGCAGGGTGACCGTCGAAAATTCGTCCCTACATTAATTGGTGCGCTTATAAGATGTCAATCGGTACCCCAAAATAATGGAAAATGACTTCGCTCTTTGGCGCATCAATTGTAGGAAACGAAGATAGCATTATGTATGTATGCTGCGCTGTAAAAGATCAGGCTATAAGAGTGTTAGTAAACAATCTTAACTTGTTTTAAATGCCAGATTACAACATACCTAATACTCTATTCGCCCCGTGGTTGATATACGAGGACCGTTGATAAGTATATAAAAAAAAAACAATTATTTTTGCTAACATAGAATTTACTCAATGCAACATTCTTTACAAAATTATTTCCCAATTTATTTGTTATATTAAAAGTAATTTTTCCCAAAAGCCAAAAAATACACGTTATCTCTAACAGTGGCATGTTCATTTATAAAAAAAGCCCGCCATTTGAAACGTTCAAGCTTTGCCACAGAAAACAAGTCATGAGGCCCAAACCGCCCAAAACGCGACATCAGTTTTCACCTTAATTTCCCCGATTTTTGTTGCTATGACATTCTCGGTCAACTGCTGCAGTGTTTGCTTCAAACCTATATAAACATTGAACTTGTCACTTTGACTGAAACATGACGTAATCTAGTCTGATGGATGACACTCGCCAGCCACGACCTGAGCACATCCAACGTAGCAACAACTCTCGAATATTTTCATTAAACTTATAAAACAACCCTCGTACATCTCATTGACCGTTCCTTTGCTACGTCCGCTGAGTTGGAGATCTCCGTCTTAATGTATTCTGGAGAAAGAAGGGATGCTGAGTTGGTCGGTGCATGTATGTGGACCCCTGGGTAGTTGACCGTCGCATTTCTCTCCGGTTGTTTCGGGTCCGGTCTAGTGCGGGTAACGTGAGTCGAGTTAGGTATACAGCTCGGAGGGGAAAAATTAAAGAAATGAAAAAAGGGCGAATCGAAGGCAGCTCGCCTCGAGTGGAAACGCTCGTTCTATCCCACCGTCGTACGTGTGGGTCAGACTTTTCTCGAGACCCTTATTGACGACGAAGGGCCCACAGGGATTCCATTGAGCACGAAACATTCGCTGAATAACAAAAGCGGCGAGCGGCTTATCTTTACAGTCGAAATGTTTAAGGTCAGTGAATAAGTTAGTGGAGGTCAATACTCGGTGCGCCAAACTTTCGGCTATTGTTTTGTCTCGCTCCCTATAGTACTGGAGAAATTACACTTTAAAAGAATCGCATATATTATTGAAGTATTGAAGCAGGCTGCGTGACATAAGTTTCCGACGAAAATAATCAGGAAATGCAAGAAACATTAATAAAAATTACATAATATTTCCTGATCAAACTTGATACAATTCTCATATTATCGAATTGCGAGTGTTGAAAGTGGGAAAACGTTATCTGCCATATTTATACATTCCACACGATAAATTATACAGCGCTTACTAGAGTGTGTTGAGAAAAATTCCTTTGAAACTGCAGAATACTTGAAGTTTGTCGCTGGCTTACAGCTAGCTGCCAGTCGGGTTAATCTATGTTCTGTGCCGTTCGCGGGAAGTGAAGCGAACGTACTTTCGTTACATTTTCAGCCGTTAAAGTTCTTTGTTTCATCGCGTTAGCCCTCCTTTGTCAATTTTTTAAACTTTCGGCCGGAGGCCACACTCGAGCTAAACTGTCGGAAGCAGGCAACGGCAATATACCCTTTAAAAAATGCTGCGTTTATCGGGTCAGTGTTGCGATTACATAACAAAGTTTACGCGTGAGCACATATCGGTCCATTTTACTGTTCCGACATGTCATGTAAAACGCTCGCAAAGGGGATTAAGCCAGATCGTTGGGCTCGCGAAAACGTGAATGCAGCCGTAATTGACAAGTAGCCGCTGGTAATATTAGTTTTCCCAATCACGCGTTCTTATTTAATCAGCATCAACCAGTTACATGAATGCCAATCAGGTCGGCGACGAATGCTTTTTGTCGCTGATTGACCGATGCGCACCGATTCTCGCCGGTAACATTCAATTGTTTGCAACTTTCCTAACTATTTCTACCACTTCAACTACGACGCTGGCGCCGCGTCGGCGAGAGTTTCGACCAAAGTATTTCCCGGCTAATTTCGGGAGGAATGCTGTCATCAATTTTTCCTTGTTATTAAGTTTGCAGAGATATGCCGACCGAGTTTCGGCGAACGTGTCGCCTACCTTTGGGATATTACGAAATTCCACGTCACTTAGCGCGGATGAACGAAAATAAATTTTACATCATTTTTTCGCGCGGTTGAATTTTCACCTACGGTAATCATCCACGAATTTTCGGAGATAGAAAATAATTTCGGCGAATCATTAAATTGCCGCAATTGACGTCGCACGGATTTACGTGTAGAATCCTGAGAGATAGGAAGAGTTTCAACGTTTCAATTATTCGAAGTAGCATTATTCCGACAAGCGAACGAAATGTGTGTACATACGAGATAACACGGTGTCCGTAGTTTTATTACATTGTAACATTGTATTAGGACAAAAAATGGGTACGTACGAAACAAGCAACGTTACGGAACAGTAAAATGCACTTTGAAGCACATGCGAATGTTTAGCGTGTAGTATTCAAATTACACTGAGCGCCAAAACTCGAAAAACGTCCTTGCCGCGTATCACTCCACCGCCAACGCTTGTGTAAATTAATATCAAAAGAAAGTCAGTTATGTTTAAACAACAAACGCGCGCGTTGGAATATTATGGTGCTAGGATCAGTTACACTCGGCTAACTCTGTGCATTATTCTTTTTTATAAACTTTATGTTACGTTCAACCACGGTTTACACAATGATCATTATATAACGTTACATCTCTACCGTTTCATATTACATCTCAAATTATGCTGGAAATTAATACCATCTATCAAATAAACTGATGCAATCATCTTGCCTGATTAACAACCTAACAGTTCACTATGCGGGTCATGCCTTATGTTTTATGTGACTTTCTAACACTGTAACGTGTTCGTTAACAAGAAACAGAGAAATGACTTCCACCACTCGTCTAACTAAATAATTTAAAATTCCGTGAAACAGATTGCAAACCTTTATCTACTGCAAGATGTAGTAAGTATGAAAGAATTCTTTTGAACTTTTCAAATGTGCCCGAAGCTGCGTTCTTAATGAAAATCGCTCTGTCACATTATACTTAAGTAATATGATTATCAACACTGGTAAGCAGCGAACACTGATGAGACTTCAATTATTTTCTTGCAAACTGCTACCAATTGTTGGATACCGACATAGTACAAGGGATATCCGACCGTCTTGCAATCCGAAATAAATCATTTGCACAACGGTCGACACATAAAAGAATCATCCGAAATATCTGTAATCCCTAAACTTGACAACCCAATCTTAGCTGCATACCGCCTGATGCAAAAAAATACCATTAGTCCCTTCTTCACTCCCACTTTTCCCCAAATGCAATATCGCAGTCGACAACAGAGACGCATCCAAAAACTCAATTCATTCCTATTCAATTTCAAATTTCCGCTTCTCATCTTAAACACCACTCACGAGTCAACTACTTAGTGGATCTAGGAAACGTAGACTTTGTGTAAGAGTTTATGTATACAAGTTTAGCACGAATAAAGTTAATGCCTTTAAAACCGCATACATAAAAATCGATTACAACGACAAGTAATTTTTTCCCTGACATACAACATACCTTTTATTTATCCCGATCCCAGGTGCGGATACCCTGACAATATCGTCCACAGGAAGCCAACTAACGCACTCCGCGGATTTCCTTTGACGCACGCGCCAGCGTAATTATTATTATTTTATCACCCGCTCGCATAACCGCGCGGATTTTTGTTGCGTTCGCGTTTCACGGTATCACATCTCGAGCGGTTGAAAGTTCGCCTCTGCCCCTGCCCCCCTCCTCCCCACCGCCTCGCTCTGTCACGGGAAGTTTCCCGCTGATGCATTAATTAAGCGCAAATTCACGCGCCGCCTTTGTCGCCTCCTCTGGCGAAGCGCGGCCGTGGAGGCGCGGCTTTTGAAATTAAATTTCGCCCGACACGCTCGACGTCACGGACTTTGCCGATAATTATTAAATCGGCGCGCATCGCGGCAATAAGTAATCAACGCCCGATAAAAGGGGCCGCGTCGGCGGTATGCGCAATAACGGCGATAATCGGCCCGGCTTCCGACGTCATCCTCGCGGATCGGATTCGCGGAGCGCGAGTGAAGATGTCGGCCGAGTGTCGGGGAAGAGAAATTAAGGGCAAAATTATAAAGTGAGGCGAGAAGAAAGAATGCAAAACAACTTCGGCTTTGACGTCGTCGACTATTAGAAGTCGATCGACGAGGATGCCAGTCACTTTCCGCGTCGAACTCTTTCGCGCGAGTTCACCGAGTGCTCGGCAAGCGGCGAGAAACAGAAATCGGAAAGGACAGGGGGTGGCGGGTGGACGGTCGAGGATGATAGGGTGGAGGGGGGCGTGGGATTGAAAGAACAGGGAAAAAGCAGAGTGCGGCCGTAACGAGATGCCTCGGGATAACGACGAGCGCCTGCAAGAACCCGAGCGACGATACAATATTATTGTCGGCCGAAAACAAAGGGGCCGCCGCTCCGTCGTCGTACTGGAATCCCTCACATTGTTAACCGGCATTCCGTAGATATTAATTGGAGTTGGAATTAATTTCTCCCCATTACGGAGCCACCTGAAAACTTGATTAGTATTCCCCCGGAGCGGAGCGAACGCGCTGACGGCGAATTTCTGGGAATAGTTGGAAATCGAAGTAGGTATAACCGAAGTGGAGCTCCTCTATCTGCCAAGCGGTTCGCGTTTGGAGAAGAGAGAAGGGGTTGCTAGACGCGAAGCGGGAACGGCGACAGGCGGTGGCCGGAGGGGGAGAGGGGGGGAAGGGGGTGATATTCGGGAATGAGATAGAGATCGAAAAATGCGGACCAAGGACAATGGAGAAGTCGGCGAGGGTGAGAGAATAAGTGGAAGTTTCGGATGGGAGGGGAAAATAAGGAAAAAGAAGGTAACTGAATATCAACAGAAAAATGGCGGAGAGAAAGAGAGCGCGACGGGGGAACGGGGTGAACGACAAAATAAATGTAAAAAGCCGAACCGTAAACCAGCCACTTATCACGAGAGGTTATCAAATAATAGAAAAAGTCTTTTCTCCGCCGCTCCCCGTGTTCAATCTTTTTCTTCTGCCGTGCGTGGCAAAAAGCACAGCATTAGGCAACGTGTGTTTCCTTGGTTACCGAACTTGTCTCTAATTTCTAATTTACTGTTAATGTACAATGCCCGAAATATTTTAGCGGTCGTAATGAATCGATAATAATTAACTCAGATTGCAAATTGATTAGTTAAATGTGGGGACACAAAACAAATTTTTATGGGCGGGGTCATGTTTGCTTTATATTAAAACAAGCAGAATTTAATTTATTGTTTAAAATTAGTTCTGTTCAATACTGTTGGCGTGGGTTTTATGTGTGCAGATAAATGACCCTATACGTGGTTTTATTTTGTATAATAATTATGGTTCTATCTGTTTTACATTTACCGCATTACTCAATCGTATATCTTGAAAGCCTTCCCCCCCCCCCCCGCAAGTCCTTCCGTTCCAAATGCTCTCTCCCCAACGCCCTCACGCGCTCACACAGCATACCCGGAACTTTTTGTTTACATACGCGGCCATCGGCATCGAATACTGTAGGTTAGATTACTCGATTAGTGGAAAACGATCAGCTTGAGAAACGCAAAGTGTACCGTTGTTTTGATTGAGCAGTGTGAGACGAAATCTGTTGCGTCCGAAGTAGTGTTTACTGAATAAGATTGGATCCTTCGTGTTTGACAAGCGCTTACCACCATACAAAATTAGAACACGGGAATGTTTATTATTTTGATCGAGATTGTTTGACAAAATTAGGATTTTCTCATCTATTATTTGACACTGTCAGCCATTACCTCTGAATTCTATATTTATATTATTCTTAAAGAAAGTCATAGTATAAAATATGTAAATGTCAATTTAATTAGACATCCAACATTTTGTGAAATTTGTAATTATTAGGAAATTTAAGTAATGCATTATGATGGTGATCAATATTCGGGGGGGGGGGGGGGTAGATACTACAAGCAATATAACAATTGCTGTAATGGAACGAAAAGGGACAGTATTGAGAATGTGCAGAGTGAGATGTACTAAACAAGAATCCGATACATGTACAAATATTTGTAGAATCTTCTAGGAGACCAGCTATAAGTGTAAAAACAATGCTGGATATTGCAAAGTAGTATATTGAGATGTATACATACTAGAACTACACAACCTTTAAACAAGTACAGATAGCCTAACCCGACACACGACGAACAATACAAACTAATAATTTACTGACACTCACGCCACATTCATCTTCTGTCCAACCATGGTTTACGTCTATCTTAAATAACTTGTTTTTTTGTCACGCGTTGTCATAAGTCGCGTCACTTCTCATCTACCGTCGTCATCCAATTTTGACCAAAGTTCACTCGTCCTCACCCGTTGACATGCACGCATACATACGCACAGGGACATACGGGCGTACATTCCTCCAAAATAATCTTATCGTTAATAATAATTGCCAACCATAGATTGGTTTCAGCGCATCGCAGGCCAAATAACGACAATTTGTCCCTATATATCCAATGATTGTTTCACACTAATTAAACGTTGTCTTCAAATATAATTATCTTACAAACATTGTACACTATAACCAACATTAAGTACAAATAATTTTCAAATGTACGAAACTAAAATAAAATCTAATACGTATGACTCAGAAAACAACTCGACTGAAGAGCAAATTGCACACGTCTTTTCAAACCGTCAAAGAGCAAGCACGACAATCTGTACTCTGCATCGATTACATTTATCATTTCCAACGAACAATTAATTTGTCCTCCGCCATCTTGCGAGTTTTACGATACTTCTTCCTCTTTCTAACCTACTTCACTATTACAGTAAATGATCGTCTTCAAGTTCTCCTAAGTATTCGATCATCGATGACCTAATAGGAGTGCGAATAAAGGATGGGCATCATGTAAAATGTTGGAAGAAAGTGTGGCGAGGGTAGAAAGCTCGTTGAGTGCAGCCAGGAGAGAAGCGAGACATTGAAATATCTGTCTAGCGGCGGCCTCGGACTACGGCTCAAAATCATGAGGTGCCATTTAGATACCGCTCCGCTTTCTTCTTCATTAACGCGCGCGAGGTGGCGAGGAATTTCGAGCGTCCATTTTTCGTGGCCGAGGCATCAATCACCGTGAAACAAATCGCGAGA
Organism: Anoplius nigerrimus; assembly: GCA_914767735.1. Taxonomy (NCBI): domain Eukaryota; kingdom Metazoa; phylum Arthropoda; class Insecta; order Hymenoptera; family Pompilidae; genus Anoplius; species Anoplius nigerrimus. The sequence goes on along the minus strand of OU612085.1, from coordinate 16,607,874 downwards.
ACTTGAGGCGCCTCGCGTACGTGAGGCACTCAGCAGAGAGCGTGCTGATTTAAAGAATTTTGTCCGCGCTGACGTTTCTGATTTGCCGCTAATGCGCCGTCCGCCAGTCACGGACACTCGCGTGTCTTGAATTTTCACATTTTCCGAAAGCGAAAAGTGTATTTGTTTGATGTACATCTTCAAAGCCAGGCAATAGATTAAACCTGTTACCTATATATCGTTTATGAAGGTCGTCACTTCTGTTCATATTCTCACATCTGCAATTTTTTGTTTACTCAGGATTATGTAATAATCGAATGAGATGAATAAGACATTCATTGCAGACGTTGACGAATAAGTTGTGCCACATTGATTGTTATATATTTTACTGATCATGTGACACTCTGACAGTGATTAGAGTTCAGTGCGCTGACTATACTGTCATATCCTGCTCGGATTCGGCGCTGAATATACGTTCGTCCACGGTGTTATTACAATACCCTCTCTCGGTCCGTTGATACTATTCACGTGAGTCTGAAAAGGGCTTTATTGATTTAGATACACGAGTGCTGTTCTTTTCGGGGAAAAGAAATTTTCGATGCCCCAAAAAATCGAGTTAGAGCTGAATCTCTTTCTATGATTCTGCGCTCTATGGATCTATTCATCCATAATTGAGAATAGAGCTTCACAAATGCTAATATCAATACGAAAAAGTGAAATATTCAGTACTTTCAATCCCCGAAACACAGGTATGTTGATTATGTCATTGCTTTTATAAGAAATCAAAAGAATCTTTACAAATGAAAATAGAAATTCCTAAAATCGTAGTGTTCAAATCTTGTACATGCTGGTGTATCTGTAATTAATTTCTGTTCAAATTTACGTTTTGATGAAAATAACTATCATAATAATGACATCTATGTTTTCTTATATATTAATTGGTTACACGTTTTATGTATTTTCATTTAAATGCTACAAAAACTGGCTGGATCTACCTAATACTCGTTTCTTACAATTCTTTATCGAGGTCGTACGTAAAAGTTTCATATTATTTTTGGCGAAATTATCATAAGAATATTAACATATTCTCATTTACACACCAAATATATGAACCGCACAACTCACACAGCAATGAGTGCAGCAACAGACATTCTTACAAAATAGTCCGAATTGTTTTGCATGGTTCCTACACAATTCCTTCGTATCCACGCTCTTTCCGCATAGCCATTTTGGCAACACTGAGTAATATGAAACGTTCATTATATCGACTATCATGATCGCCGAAGTAATGACATTTAATTGTGGCTAAACATGGCCCCACCACTCAACGAACAATTTCCACCTTAACTTCCACCGTAGAAACTAACACGTGCTAACGAACAAGCCACGCAGTTTCATACATTTTATTACATTCCCACTCCTCATATACGGAACCAACAGGCGCATAAATTCCAAAGACTTAACGCGTTCAGTCGAGCGTGAAAACGAGCCGACAACCGTCGAATTTCGGCAAATTGAGACGGGGGAAGGAGAAAAAGGGGAAAGAATTCGCAGCACGCGTCGCAAGCAATATCGCGCGCGTCCGCTTGATCCGAACAATCGATATTCAGCGCCAAGAAGATAGCCGATGCCTCGAACGCGCGTAGCAACATATCAGGCGCGAGGCGGTGGCGGCGGCAAAAAACAAGTGCGCGGAATTGATTTCCTTTGTAGCCCGCGTAGACTGCGCGACGAGAGTCGCTCGCCTGCGGGCAATACCGGGCGCATGGAATTTCATCAGTCCCTGGCGCCATTATTTTTTGCGAGGGGTAGTACCCCGCTCGCGAAACGGAATAACACGTCGAAATCCAGATTGACTTCCAGCCGACGCTGCAGCCTCCGTCCTCCTCGCCTCTTTTTTGCCCCGGCACGATTTTGAAACGACTAACGCCGAGCGGCACGTACTCTCTTCCATCCGTCAACACACGCCGAGCGTTTCCTACCCTGTCCGGGCTCGCATCAATCGCGACGGAAATAAACCCACGAAACGCTGAATATTGTCTGGGCGCGGACGGATGGCGGGACAATTTTGGCAGCGCGGATCACTTGAGCGGGAAACAGGCTTTTTCCGGGCACTCGTCAGCTGCCGGGCTGAACGTGCGGAATGAAACTTTCCTCGTAAACGGCGTCCAGCGAGCTTTCTTACAGCGCGATAAGCGTAGGTCACGACTTTGATCGCCGCGGAGGAATACGCGATGCTCGCTTCAAACTTTTACCGCGCTTTTAATACAGCGATTGAAGTCCTTGGATCTTTGTTTCTCTGCTCTACTTTGCGACCGACGTTTTTGTGTTTACGAACGCAGGGTGACATTACCTTTTTCTGCGGGGAAAGTACGCAGTAATAGACATAATGTTTTGGTTCACGTTTGTGCGTTGAGCAGTTTTATAATAAGAAGCCACAAAGTTAACTTAAAAAAAAAATATGATGTAAATTAAAAGTTTACACTATATTACGGACAAAAGCCAAGAAGAATTGGCCAGCCGTGTTTTTAAGTCGAGAAGCTTTATTTAAATCGATATTTTAATGGTTGCAAGAGGACAAAAGGACAGTTTTGAGATGGATAGTGAAGTAAAGTCAAAAACGAGAATCACGTAGGAGGAGTTTGGGTTAATAAACAATAATAACAATGATGATGATAATAGCAACAGTGATTATTAATGATAGTAGTAGTCAGACAGTAGTATAGTAGTAACTGTTGTCACATCAAATCCCCACCTACTAGCATTGGCCCCCACTATAGCATACATAGAGAAACGTGTACATGCAATACGACTAACTGGTCAAACACCTCATTGTTTACGTATTCGTTGAAGAGGACACGCAGTGTGTCGAAACGTCGAGAGATCCTGCCCAGGTTAGTCAGAGATTTATACTATATAATTATTTTGTTTATTTAAACTTCTTTACATATTTTTCATTACATTATTTCATCATTTAATTTTTGATATCATTATAATTTCTTGGTTTTGTTAATTTCAATTTAAAAAAATTTGTTTGGTATTTGTTTCAAATCGTTTTGTTTGCATTGGTTTTTGAAATCCCTTGTCGATTGATCGGTTGAAACAATGTTTATTCAGTGACCGAAATCGCCGAAAACTGTATAATTATAAATAATAATAATGATAATAATAGTTGTGATTACAATAGTTATGTTAACATTGGGTGGTTTTATGGGACGGTGCGTGGCACGTCACACACTCAATTATTCACAAGTTATGTGACAGCTCGTTTAAAAAAACATGTGCTTATACGACTTTCAAAACAAACGGTCCATATACATATGTACCTGTTATTATGATTGGATGAAATGACTGACCTTAGCTAGAGACATTTATTTTTATTTAGATACTTTCATAGACACATTGAAGCTATTTAGTAGAGCAGATAAAATGGTTCTAAAATGAGCTTTACGTAGCCGGAGTTAGGAGCAGAGAAGGTTTTTTCGCTAACGGTGAGATAACTGAGCAAGCAAGACTCTTCTGGCTGGAAGTAAGAGGATCCGCACTGGGAACGAAAGAAACCATCGGGCCCGCTCATTCTTTACTTGCCAAATTCGCAAGGCCATAAGACACCTTGCGGCTATGTCCTACATGTCGACGCGGCCGAAGAGAGGAAAAAGTACTCGGTAGCGCGCTGCAGATCCTTTTGAAGAAGAAACGCCGAAAATTAAGGCAATGCGAAAAACCTTGGAACGTACAATAGACTCTCGCAAGATTGTGCCCGAATCTGCATTCCGACAAATTTCGTGCTTCCTTGCAAAGCAGGCCAGCGCCTGATATTAACGTCGGGGGATGTAAAACGCTGTTAACATGGCACACTTCTGTCAGGAAGCATCTTGTTAACATCTCCTTCAACTCGTAAACTAAGGTCCGCTGAAACAGTTCAACATACATGTTTGCGTATGGCGTACCAATGCTTACAAGTCAGGTTGATTTGTAAACGCTGTTTTAGCAGCACCCATAATACATCGAAGATGCAACTAAATTACTCGGCCCACTACTGCTTTTGCAACATGTGTTACAGAAAATGAACGTGGCTTTCTACACCAATATCTATTGTACATTCCCACTGTCAGGATTGGAATCGGACATTCAGAACGGAACTTGACTTTGCACCCGATAAAACCTCGAACAATGGAACATCGTTTCCCTTCGTTTGGCTAGCTGTTTGCACTCAGAGACGTACAAAGGGAATTATGTCGAGTCAAGTGACGTGGACAAGCTTTCGGACATTGGCAGGAGCTCTAACACGGTGGTAACGCGAAATTCCACGTCGACCGAGCGAAGACCGTTCAATCGAATGCAAGCCAGACCCACGCATCGGTCCCAAAACATGTGTTCGTCTCGTCGAACTCGACCCCATCGAAGTGTATACATGTACCGGGAACCCTGCGCGATCAGCAGAAAGCGGATGTAAACCTTTGTCGGGAAAACAAGCATAATTCTTCGATTGGCGCAAAAGTTCGTCGGAAATGGGTAGACGCCGATGGAATCTCTAACTGTAAGGATGAATTATGTGTTGAGCAAACATTTTACTTTCAATATGCGTTATCTGTTTCCATTACCCTCTTGTGCTGAAGCGTTCCGTTTAATTACTTAAGATTTCCGCGTTTGTAAAGTGAATGTTCTGTAGGTTCTTTGAAATCCTGCAGTTTTTGTTATCGTAGATCAGATGATTAAGAATGTTTGTTATCGCTGTTATCGCTGTATATAAGACATGAATTACTCGGTGCTTAATTAAGATGATTTTAGCGTTTTCCGTGTGTACTTAAAAATAAAATCTGCGAACTTCGTGAATTGGTGACTCGCCAATTGTGCTACTTTCTCATAATATTTTACCAATGTTTGAGATAAGAAGTATTACGAATGTTCTTGTTTCACACGTAAGAACCAGCACCACAGCGCACAAATTTTATTTCCACGCAATGTTGCCACACTTTCCAAGAAAAATAGAATGTACTAATTGAATTCTTAACGACTGTTTTATAACTTTATTTTATTATTTCTCCTACAGTTAAAAAGGTGTCATTTGCAAAGTAAGTAAGAACTTAACAAACATCAATTCCAGCTGTCACTAATAGAATAACTTTTTCATCAATACGATAAGTAAAGTTAATAGGTGTACATGCAATAAGACTAACTGGTCAAACACCTCATTGTTTACATATCCCTTGAAGAGGACACGTAGTGTGTCGAAACGTCGGGAGATCCTGACCAGGTTAGTCAAAGATTTATATATATATAATTTTTTCAAATTCCTTTAATACTTTTAACTTTATTACATATTTTTCATTATATTTTTCATCAATTATTTCTTGTGATTATTATATTTTATTGGTTCTTAATATTCCAATTTAAAAACTTAATTTGACTTGTTCTAACCAGTTATATGCAATATTTTTTTAAATTGATTGTTAATTAATCGGTTGAAAAAGTGTTCATTCAGTGACCGTAATCACCGATAACCCTATAATTATTCAATACACTAAATATTAAGATACAAATGTAACAATAATTCCATACTTTAATCACGTTTCTTAGCTGATCTACATCATTCGGACTTTCTGTCCACCGTTTCCACTGTACAGTCCGTACTGTACGCAAGGAAGATAATCATCATCTCCTTAAACAATAACTTGTGATGGATCAAGGGCGAAATTCGTCAGCGGCGAGAAGAAACGAAATTCGAAGAGCGTCGCCGGCAAATTATTATATGTTTAGCAGCGAGGTCTTGCGGGAAAGAGACAGAAAGACGGATTGCGCGGCGTTGAGGCGCAGAAAATGGAAGCGGCAGGTTTGAGGATAGACGCTTCCCATTAACCGCGATCGCGCGATTACGCCGCTTTCGCCTCTAAAACGTTTTCCATTGCGACAAGCCGCGAGTTCGCTCCAATTTTGGGCGCGCAGGAAATAGCGTCGCGAATGGGAGCGGCGTTGCTCTGGACAAGGGGAATCGTGCTTGTCAGACCGGCTGCCGCGAATAATGGATGTGACAGTAACTCACGTTAATGAAGCGCGCCATTTACATCTCCTTTACCTTAGTACGTATCATCCCTCTTACCAGCCTTCCTTCCCCAGTTCTCGGCTGCCTTGTTAGTCGCATCTTCCCTCCGTATCTCACTTCCCCCCGTATCCTCTGGCCATCTCCCACTCGCGCCGCCTGTACCTCGGATACCTTTCTTACCATCCTGTCATTCGCAGCGTTTCCTTGCTTCACTTTCTCTATCTGAGATTGTTGGCGGCAACTTTCTCTCTCAGTCCGTCGTCTTATATCTCAACTAGCCTTTCTCCGTTCATCGAGCAGGTCGATGGACTCTTTTTCTCTTTCTCCTCCACCTCTCTCTCTCTCTCTCTCTCTCTCTCTGTCTCACTCTCTCTCTCTCTCAAACACTCCTGCTCAGTTTCACTTTCACTCGCTTCGATGCGCATTTAGCAGATATTTGTTTCTCGAGCGCGGTAAGAGTTCATCGATGCTTCCTACGTGTAATTCGCTCACAGCGACAATGCCCGGTACCGTTCGTTTTATAAGCGGCTCAACTTACAGCTGCGGAACGGAAATTCAATTGGTTCGATTCTGACCTGTTAGACTGCATGTGCAGTTCGTTGATCCTGGTGGATAGAGAGAAGAGCCCTCGTCGCTGCGGTTCTTGCGAGAACAGTACCGGTCGGCCTTTCAAGCCAGTAACACCCATTCCTGGTGATTGAACATGGCATTGGGGAGCATTGTACAGTTCGGTATGGGCCACGTTCGGCTGGAAGGATGTAAACTTCGGTGGACAATCGTAAGGCCAACCGAAAGCAGCTCTCAGGGTGGCGAGAAATGTTAGCCGAGCCTTTCGCAACTTCGGACTGACCGCCTGAGAATCGGGTAGTCGCTATTAAACATGGGCTGCCTGTGGTAGATATTATCGATTCGGTCTCGACAGAATCGAGTATTAGAATCTTTATTATCGACAGAAATTAATAAAATCAGAAGAAGCAAATTAGTGTTGAAAGAAAACTTCCGATGCACTATTAGAAGAGAAATTATGTGTCGAGATCAATTTGGAGCCTTGATCATACTTGTTTAGTGTAAATATTAATGCTAACTCAACAGCATCCATTCGCTCCCAGTCTCAAGTGAAGGTTTTTTGTTACAAGAAATATTTATTGCCAGACGTATTCCTGTGCGCTTATCTCCTTCTCGGTTAAACCATCCTCTTTAATACGGCACACATAGAATGTAGACTATGCGGGCGAATGCTCCTAAAGGTGATGTTATATGTAGATCGAAGGAATTCGGTATTCTTACATGTGCATCCAAATCGATGTGCTAGACAAGCATTCAGAGAATTTTACAGTCAACCGATTAAAATATAATGAAATTTTTCTTATACATAGATTATTTGCAGAGGCAGTATATTTCCACAAGCTGCTTCTACCACTGAAAAATCCATCCCATCCAGTTGCCAAAATAGGCTGATGAAATATCATTATCATAACATCTCACCGCAACACGTGTGAGACTGATATTACCCAGGCAGTTTCCAATAAGAAATTCTTCGATTACAAAGACATGCCAGGAAAAAGTGACTGGGGGGTCAGATCTGGGTCAGATATTTGATTCGCTCGAAGTTGATGGAATACCGGTCGGCACGTGACAAAATTTCCATCGGACGCAGGGTACGATAACGACCAACAAAGCGGGATCGCATCAATCGCCGTATCTCCTCCGGATCCTTCGATTTCACGCCTCTGCAGTTTCGGCCAGCCCTCTTCGCCCCCCCCCCCCCCCCTCCCCACACCTCGCGCAATTCGCCGACTCTTATGCAAAGGAGTAATAACACCGCGAACGACGTCGGATGCGGGTGATGAAGGGGCCACATGCGCCATTAAAGAGCCGATTATCGGCCGGCCGACGTACCTACGGCCGATTTTATCAGCCACGAGAGTTATATACGTATACGCGTTCGCGCGCGCTTTTTCGTGCTCGAAAATATCCCGAGGAGATAAGACGAGGGACGAAGTTCGGATCGTAAATCAGAAAACGGGGCGGTCAGTCCTGCCGGCCAGAGCTCCGTCTCGTGTATGGGGAGTGATTTATGCGGTCACCGTGTGTGTACACTCGCCCTCGTGCAACATTCTCCACCGTTCCTCCGCCCGCTCTCGACTCTTGCTCTCACGCCGCGCAAGAGGCGGAGGTGGAAGGAGCGGGCGGGAGATGGCTGGATATCGCCGAGCGAGGCGTGTAACGAGTAAACGTTAATATGTAACGCGCCTCACAGGAAATGCACCGCTCATAATTACGTTCGGATTCCCGTCACGATAGCGGTCTCGACGTATGACCCGCGCAGAAGGCTGTTTCGGTGTCGCTTTTCGCGAAACAATTTCCCAGACTCAGCCGTCGACGTGGTTGGGGGTGGGGGTGGGGGTGGGGAGTAGGGGCTCGCTAATGTATTCCGCAGATACGGAAACGGCGACCGTGTAACCATTTGCAGGAGAGCCTCGGACGATGGCGGGATAAAATCCGGCGCCATTTGAATAAACGCTGATAAGGGCGGGGCGATTGTACGTTTCAGGAACTGCAAGAAATTTGAACGATAATCTGAACGCACACGCACCCGACCGGAGGCGCAGAATGCCGTGACGCTTGCGGGCCACCTGTTTCGTTCTAACGATCGCCGATTAATCTTGGACTAATCAAATACAAGGAACATTACGGCTTCGTGCACGGAATCCCGCAGAAATGTAACCGAAATATCGCCACGCCGCGAATAACCATCGCAACGTGCAATTTGTATCCAGCCAGCTCTCTGTTTGTCGCTGGCCGATTCTCAATGTGGTGGGGGTGAATGATCGAATATACACATTTTCGCACACATTGCATCTAACGCTATGTATGACACGATTTTAAACGAAGCTAACGTAAATCGTCAAAATAGTCGTCGATTGATGAAATATCATATAGGTACTTATTATGTAGGTGGTAACAGATTCTGGGTAGATGATTAATTGTTGACGTTGAAACTTAACCACTTTATATAATACTATTGAGAGTTTTATATCATATGAATATCCAACGATTAAGCAGACGGCCTCTTGAAGCTTCGTAACTGCAACTGATTGGATTAAACAAACCTAGTGATTTTTTTTGCACCGCGCAAAGGTGGAAACGAGTAATTTTTTTGGCAGCCAATCGGAACAAGCCGTTGATCGATCGACGGCAAATCGGAATTGAAACCGCATACGCCTCCGTAAATGGAGGAAAAAGCCCGTCGGAATGAAATTCAGACTCGGCCGGGTATGCGGAAAATCATAATGGAATTACATTACGGAACTATTTAAGCGAAAGAGAGGTCTTGCGTCAATATTGGCCACGATGGAATAGACTGCCGTGGCACAAATCAGATATTCCATATTTTTCCACCGAACAGCCACTACTAGCGTCAATCGAGAGCAGCCAACCGTATGTTGGCCAACGATATTGCCGTATAATCGTCTGCGTTAGACGGTCAGATTTTGCTGCAGCTTAACGATTCACAAAGAACGAGTCACCCTTTAAACCTACCATGTCCGTATATTTGTATTTCACGCTACAATCGATGCCGACAAGGTTTCCGTTTCAGTTGACCTCGGTATTATAGTAACAAGAAACGTAATGGCTTCTAATTAACGAATTTCAACCTACCCCTTAACTTCGAAGTAAATCGTCTATAAACAATTATCCTCTGGCGATGTGAAACCAAATTCATGCACTCCAGGTATATAAGCGTACATTTCCTGTACATGAACATGGGCCAATATCGTGCATCCACTTTTTTATATAAAGAGCCATGAGAGTTCTCGTTTGCCTCATTAACGAACCCGTCGCGTAATGCTTTCCGCATTGTAAAATCTCGCACGACTTCTTTGTACTTTGTATGCGCTTTATCATCGTCTCGTTATCCTAGGCTCATTCTCCGCCCGCCTCGCCATCGCTCATTATTCTCCATTCAGCCGAATACATAAGTGGTATATACCGACACATAACAGTGACCCAATTCGGTATGCCAGGGGAGAATAAAAATTAGCCTCGCGTCGAACGGCATTCGCCATGAAACGCAAGTCTCGATGCCTCTCTGCGTCGGACTTCCGTTAAATTGCTAACTCGTTAACATCGATGACGTGCCGCGCGCAATACAAAATGTTCAGCCGGCAACAGCGCGCACCTGCCGGCCATCTCTAGAACCAGTCGCCTGGTAATTTGGCAATGCAACGTTCGGCCTGCAGCCGAATTTTGCCTGAGCCCATTTTACTCTCGCGACGTGCGTCCTCGGAGTCGATTCGTGTTGGGTCCACGCTTTATTCGGGTGGCACGTTCAGCGTTTCAAGGATCGTCCGGGTATTCCTTTGACAATTAATAACGGCAGCTCCGCGATGAGAATCGCGCGAGTCTTTACGCGAGCTCGCATATTACGCTCCTGTAATTAAACGAAATTCTGCCGCGTCAACGTCTTTACGCTGAATGCAATCGTACCAAGCGATAATGGCGTTGGGCACCTCTCAGACCTACTTGTTTCCCGTTTTCAGTAGTGCTAGCCGCCCTCTGCATTCTCTCTCTCTCTCTCTCTCTCTCTCTCTCTCTCTCTTTCTCCCTTTCACTCTCCTGTCAGGCAGTACTAATAGAATTCATTGGATTATGCATCGGAGGGCACTTAAATATAAGTGGTTAAGCGAATTATTACTTCGCGCTACCTCTGCTCCTTGAAATATCGCTCGAATATTATTATGCTAATCCGCGAGGGTGATAATACTGAAACTTTTATGAGACCCCGGTCGCGTAAACATTACTGGCCATTATTGTCCGCCAACGACGATGCTGGCGGAAATTTTAATTAGCCGAGCGAATTGGAGCGCTGGCGCCAGAGCGAGCGTTTGTTCCGGCGAACAATATTCGACGCCAAGCTCGTCGAAGCGATAGAATGTGCTATGGACGAACGATACATGCAGCGTCACGGCTTGAGGTAGCGTCGAACAGTGGCTGGTGTCAACAGGATCAAGGAAATCGACAGCATCAATTTTCAGCTTACATCCCCAGCCCTGGATGGTTAATGCGAGCGAAATCAATACATGTAAATGATTCACACAAGATTTATAGTTAGTCTCATAGGTTGGTATAGACTGTAAGCAGAAGGTTTGAAAAGAAGAACTAAAGAATTGCAGTATAGGTATTCAATAAAGAAAATCTGACTGGTTTGCAATCACTATCCGCTATCCGCTCGCTATACCAGACAGCACACGCTCTTCGCTTAATCGTCTCAAACCGCGCACTGTCCGTTCCAAAAATGCACTATCCCGAGACATGCTTTTCTTTTGACCCAGCCATACTTTTGCCATGCATCTCATTCGCACATATCGTACAAACGTCCGCCATTTAAAGCCACTCCCACCTAGTCACAAAACATTTTTAACTACAATGTTTGACGCTAAATATACCCAACGTACACGCACCCACTCATTCCCCCGTATTGTACTTTCCTCACTCATACCAAATCATAGGCTACAGTTTACAATACCGGGAGTTTCGTAGATACGAGAAATTATTTCCCTATTAATCCGTCAACTCTGAAACGACAGCAGCCAAGCACGACACGCATTTTCCCCGCTGCGAAAGAATTGAGTCGATATACATGGCGGCAGCGCGCATAAAGGGGGACGACCATTTGTAAACGCGGTCGGCGTCGGCTTGATATCTTCACTTCTCCGAAGAAAGGGGCTTGAAAAAAGGCAGGGGCAGAAGTTCGCCAATGCGCATGCGTGGCTGCAGAGGCGTAGGACATTGCCGAGGATAACGACAATGCTCGCCCCGAGCAGTCGTATTACCCGGTTAACCGGCATGCATATCCAGAGAATTTATTGGACGTGCGACAAATTTCGCGTGCCGCACCAGTAGGGGGGTGGGGAGGGCTGACGAGAAGGAAGAGGGTAGGCGAGGGGCTGTTCGACGAAGGGAGAGGCAGGCTGATAGGGAAAAAAGGAGCGCTGAAAAAAAGCGACCCCGAGTGGGTGGAGTGTGACGAAGTCTGTTGCAATATCCTGTAACGAAAGCCAATAAATAAAGGACGGCTTTGCCGCGGAATTAAAACACATACATCACGATGCTGGCTCGTTCGCGTCTCCGCGTTTCCGCATCTCGCCTGTTTCGCGATCGTTCTCTTTTTTTTTCCTCCCTTCGCACCCCCCGTAACCCATGATTTTCCACCTCAAGTCTTGCCACCGTGCCTTCCTTGTCCTCGTTCCACGCCTACGTTAACGTATTGTTCTACGTCGAACTAATTTGGTCGACCGCACGCTTGCCACCGTCCCCGCCCTTCAAGGTGAAATTAATCTCCGGGCGGGTACTGATTGCGAAATAATTTTGCAATCGAGCTGGCGCACCGTCTCCCAGTCGTTAAGCTCGGATTTCCTGTGTGCGACTGCTGCATGCGTCGAACGGCATGCGATCAGACGCAGCATTTGGTTGGAGATCAGTGTCCCTGTAAGTGTCTGGTGTACGAAAGGCATATATGGGCTGGAGTTGTCTGTGGTACGCGTTAATATTGACGCAATTACAGGATGTGACGATTAATAGATGATGTCTAAGATAAATCCCTTATAAAAATTGAACAAGTGCGTCTGCATTCAGATTGTTTCTACAATGATATACAAGGTGTTGGGTAACCGATAGTACAAGCGAAAAGAACCTACGTCAAAAAATAAGTCGAAAATATAAAATACAATTTTTTCTGTTGAAACTTTGTTTTTGAGTAAATTGACCTTGAGATTTGGCCGAGTGCGCTTTCACTTGATCATATCTCGTTACAGCATATGTCACTGCAAATCATTGTGTTGATTAAAGTTTATGTTGTTATAGACTTCCAATGTCGCCGGAATGTTCATTTTACTACCGACTGTCTTCCTGTGAATCATTAGCACAGTTAAAATTTGTTATCATCATAGTGAAAAGTTAACATTATTATTACAGAAATTGTTGAAAATATTGCCCATTTTGTCGAATGTATAGTTCGACTCTTCGAATTACATTTCTGTAAATTCTTTCTAACAAATTCTATTGTTTTAATGTGCTGGAAGCTACAATCACCGATGAATTAAAGTTAAGCGGAGTTAAAGCAGGAAACCGCGATGACCAAACGCTTACTTTCACATCCAATCCAATCCTGATCAATTTCACTTAAAAAACCTCTCACTTAACGGCTGAAATGTGCCGGTGTACCATCGTAATGAGAACATAATCTTCCTGTAATTAATAGCGTTCATCATCTAAAAGAAAGGACACGTATTTTGCAACGAATTAAAATATGGTAGCATATTCTTCGAAAAAAAATAAGGTCGAATAATTAGAGGCCAGAAGTCTTCCGAAGATTTCCTTGAGGTTAAAGAAAACATAGTTCGAATAATTAGATCTCCACTTATGCTAGTCCAAATGTTTATACTTCATCTTACTTGAAAATGTGTTTAAAAAATTCAATGAAAGTTCTCAATAAGCCAGCTATGCGTGTTATGGACATTGAGCATGCCGTCTTTTATCAGTTTTGCCTCATCGGTCCATAATATTTTTAATAAAAATTCAGCGTCTTTGGCATGTTTTTGAAGCAGCCAACGAGAAAATACCTTTCGCAAAATGTTATCATAAGGCATGAGGCCTTGCATTCTAGTGGTATGATGAGAATGTAACTTATTCTCATACAGTTTATATTTAAATAACTATCGAGCAACTAAAATGATACCGCAAAGAAAGCTTTGTTGTACTTATTCTGGCATTTTGTAAAATGTCCTATAGTATTTGATCTTTGACATTTACGGTAACGTGTTGTCTATGACCACCTTGTCGCTGAAGTTGTTCAAATGAACCATACTCGCCGAGTGTTCGTTCTGCTCTTTGATTTACGCATCTGTCAGGATGTCGACGACAGGAATGCCGGTGTCTGTAATAATTAGCTGTGGCTGATGCGTTTCCACCACGCGCACCCCACGAAAGTATCAGGTTCGTATATTCCCCTATATACATATACAGGGTGGTTTCGATCCGGTGGCACAACCGAAAAGCAGGTGAATCTATACATGCAAAAATAAGAAAAAAAACATATGACAATTTTTATTAAACGCACTGTTTTCGAGAAACTTGAGTTTGAATTTTCGCAAAGTGCATGCGCACCCGAGCGTGGCGCGATATACCTACCGGGTGCGCTGTACGAATCTTGGTCGCGGCGCGATGGCCTATCTCATTGCGTGGCATCGAAGCAGGCCCGGCAGAGACATCCGGTATACGCGACAGTGAGACCGAAGCGGCCTATCGTGACGTCATCGGTTGTACCACCGGATCGAAACCACCGTGTATATTGCTGTATATAGCCATGACGGAAGATTGATAGATACTGGCAGCGCATAGTGAAAATGATCCATACCAAGATAGTATGTTAGTATAATAAACATACCTGTATCATTAGAAAATGAAAAGTTTGTCAACATCAACTTCAATCGGCATAATGGTCTGCAGTGAGGTTACTGTAACGAGATATGGCCAAGTGAAAGCGCACCAGGTCTAATTTCCAACTCGATTGCCACGAAAACAAAGCCTCAAATGATACAATTTTATTCTATATTTTCGATTTGTCTTTTGATGTAGAATCATCTTGTTTTCACTAGTACCACCAGTTCTCGAACACCTTGAAATTGACTAATCTACTACTTCCTATTGTAATACCAATGAAAATGTGATGGACGCATACAATGAATGCGCATTGGATATTCTAACTTTAAAAAATGGAAGAAGGTGTGCACAATGTAAGAGAGTAAATGGTCGACGAGTTGATTGACATACCTTTAAGACTGTCGAACGTCGACCTTTAAGCGCTCGATAGCGCTGCACGAAAATGCAAATGTTCGACATACCTACGCGGACTAGAATTTATGGGAGCCAGACCCTCCAAGAGTTTCGTCAACCGAAACCCTCTCATTCGATATCCATTAGCGACGAACAAACCTGAAACATGGCACGTCCCGCTCAAACGTTGGAATGAGCGGGAAAATTATCGCGTCAGTCGTTGTAAATCTATTTAAATCGTAGAAAGAACCGCAGCCAGTAGCTAATTGCAGAATTCTGCTATACCTTTCCCTATGCGCGCCATATCTTCCCCAACAATTTTCAGCATAGCACGAGTACCGACGCAAATGCAATTTCTCATTCTCCGGCTAAGAAATACTAATACGTGCTATGCGAGGCGTTCGTAATCAACGTTTTTTTTCAAGGCGGCAGTGTGCTGGTTGTATGATATCCATGCAAACGACTTGCGTGATTAGGTAACGACCGGCTTTCTAGTCGAAAAAAATGTTATTTGCAAACGTGCATCTCGTGCGAAACGTCGAATGAGACATTTATCATTCTTAGACCAAACCTCACTTAATGTTGCACTATTCCGATGGATGTTTGCCTGGGTAAACATTGCAAGTAGCGCAAATTTTTCGGTGAATTTCATCTTTCCGTCATCGATAAGCGTAAGTGCGCACTAAACTGATCTGATAGCGCATCTTTCAGTTTAATGAATTTAAAGCGCGTGATACCAGTTTCAATATTTTGTCCGAACACCGAATGTTTGCATAATAGACTGCAATTGATGAACACCAAAAACATGTTGAAATTACGTCTCTTATAATCAACCGGAAGTAGTTGGAGCCTTTAATTACATCAATTAACGGAAAAAACAGAGCGAGCAAACTTACACAAACACGTGTCATAGCATTCATGCGTACGCAATGAACCGAATCAGAAGCCTACATTGCCCTCCAACAAATCGTTTAGCGCGTGAGAGCAATTTCGAAAGAGCAAACTTTGCTCGTGACCGCTCCGCAGCTCTGAGACATCCGAACCCTGTCGAAACCCGACTTCATATAATTATCCCGGAAATGGTACAAGTTCCGTAATCGTCTCAGACGGCGAAAAAAAGGAGAAGATAGCCTAGCGGAAAGAAGAAAAATAGGGGTCAAACATCCATGATAGTTCCCCTTCGAAACTCGCGAAAGGGGCTCAACGGGTCGTGAAGTGGATAGAGCGAAGCGACCGTAACAAAAATCGGGCTGGATTAAGATCCGCGAGATGGCCTAGCACGGTCTGGCACAATAAAACTTTCGGATCCTCCTGAGGGTCTTGAACGCGGTGCTCGCAACGTTGCAGTCCACAGTGCAGAGCATTCATGAATATTTAATCCTTGCCGGGTGGTGAATCGAATGTTAACGGTGTGCGAAAACCGACCTCTCTTGCGCACATCCGTGCACACATATACACACCACTCCCCCTCTTGCCCTGCTCATCTACCGTTGTCTACGAACGCGCCCTTCCATGGTGTTGGATACGTAAATAGTTGGCGCACTGACGGTTAAATACCGGGAATCTTGATCGGTGACCTGTATAATGAAAATTGTGCTTGCTTGTCCACCGCAAGCATGGAAATTATTTCTCTCATGTTTGTCTCATCCCTCTTGCCGCTTTATTGTGTCTGTTGCTCTCCGCTCTCGTCCTCGTGCACCCTCCTCCCTCCCCTCCCTGTTCCTCCCCTGGTGTATTCCTGATTCTACCTGTTTGTTTGCCTCTATATTTCCGCACAGTCGTCTGTCCATCTATTTATCTATCCATCCACATATATACAATTGTACATATATATATGTATGAGTATTGTCGTATGTAAAGCTGGCGTTTGAACGTGTATTTCTGCACTCGGTGCCATTTGAATTCGTGTTATACCGCGAGCGGGGCTTTAAATGTTCAGCAAACGTTTCATCTCGCTCGGTTAGGTCATTGATATCACTGTCACGATCACCTATTCCGGTCGTTGACTTGCGTCACTGATCACATGCGTTAATGCGGATCGTTGCTAATAAAATGCCAGGTTCATGGAATGTCGTGAATGTCAGCTTTGGTCAACGTACGCGGCAGTTCGGTGCACCGTCGGTCGAAATGGAAAAGGTAGAGGGATAGGAGTGTAGTTCTTTGTTTTGACGAGTTACTTTGCAGGGACCCCTCAACACGTTGCGTTTTGACGATTGACCGGCCATGTGTACATCTGCATGATTGTGTAAATATGACAAAGGCTGTACGCCATGCGCGCGTTCGTTCCTCTGCCGCTCAACTTTTGTTGTTGCAGCGGGCTACATTGTTTTTATTTCTTTTTCCACTTGTTCAATTCTATAACAAGTTCACGCTCTTCCATATTCGACGGAAATGTAGAAAGGTTATTGTGCATTATGGTTTATCTGGGCATCATATACAGTCGGGGACAAAAATGAGTGGACACTACTGGAAATAGGTAAAATTGAAGTGTAATCGGATTAACGTTACTGTTATGATCTTCAGTTTTATTTACTATATATCCTTATAGTACATACATTATTTAGTGAATAATTGGTTCATTGGTCCTGGGAAAGGTTCATACTTGCATTTTTGTGCAACTGCGCTGTTTTTATCAAAAATTACAGCTATTTATCAGGAGACAAAAATAAGTGGACACTTTATAAAATACCTAGTGAATGAAATTCATATTGAAATTAATACTTCGTATTGCACCTTTTGCTTGTATGACTGCTTCCACACGTCGGGAAAAACTTTTTAATAAATTTTCGGTGTAATCTGTATTAATTTTTTCAAATTCAGTCTGTAAACTTTAAAAAAAATCGGCCTTGTTATTCCGCTGGTCCAATGCAACTTTTGCATCCAGTAAACTCCATAAATTCTCTATAGGATTCAAGTCTGGGCTTTGAGCTGGCCATTCAAGCAACTTAATATTGGAATCCTTCAAAAATCTTGTAGTGCTCTTAGCAGTATGTTTGGGGTCATTGTCTTATTGGAAGACAAATTCATTGTCGCAACCAATTTTTACGACTGCTTCTCCTAAATTTTCACTTAGAATATCAATGTATTTGTTTGCATTCATAATTCCGTTAATTTGTGGCAACGTACCAACTCCATTCCACGAAAAACATCCCCATACCATTAATGATTCGCCGCCAAATTTAACAGTGGGTGTAATAAATCCTTTTTTATACGGTTAATTTTTTTTTCTCCACGCTTGCTGCTTCTTTTTAAATTGCCGCAACTCAAATTTGCTTTCGTCGCTCCAAACTATATTTTGCCAGAATGCTAGCGGTAAATTCAAATATTTTCTAGCAAACGGTAAACGTTTTCTTATATTTATTTTGCTGATGTGTGACTTACGCCTAGCCTTGCTGCATCTTAATCCAGCTTTGTGCAGCCTGCGTTTTATTGTTTTTGTAGAAACGTTGAACCCCACATCTTCTGCAATACTTCTGGATGCAATCGCTGGATTCTGTCGACATTTTCGTACTATTCGACGATCTTCTTGTATTGTGGTGCAGCGTTTGCGGCCACGACCTCTTACATTTTTTACCGTTTTATGTACGAGATATTTTTTGAAATTTTTTTCTACCGCACTCTTAGATACGCTGTACTTTCGAGCTATTACACGGTAACTTAATTTTTCGTAATAGTCCGAAACGATTAAACGGCGAATTTGATTTGAAATTTCTTCTGTTTTTGTCATTCTGTAATTGTTTCAGAATTTCTCTTACTCCTACAAAGGCTGAGTTGGCACTAATCAATTTGTTAGACATCCGTCTTTGTAAGCGTGACCTCTGCTTGATATTCGTATTCATTGTTTGCCTCACAGTCACTTTGCAACAGAGTGTCCACTCATTTTTGTCCCCTCATAAATAGCTGACATTTTCGTTATGTACAGCGTGTATACACAAAAATGCAAATATGAAGGTCAATTATTCACTAAATACTATTTATACTATAAAGATATATAATAAATAAAGCTAAATATCGTAACACTTACGTTAATCCGATTACACTTCAATTTTATCTGTTTCCAGTACTGTCCACTCATTTTTGTCCCCGACTGTATATACTTTTAATTAACACGATTAGTTGGAGTACAGTGATAATAAAATAGTGTTGACACGCCGTGTTTGGACATATACTTTAGAACCATTTCTGTTCATAAATACACCTTATTAAAGTACAACTATTGTATTATAGATAGAGTTTCCTTCTTGCAAATTTAACTGTAACTGCTAACTACTAATACATTGACAAACGTTAACGTAGTTCTGCATGGCTTGAAAACTGCAGCGACTTATGCAAATTAAATCATTAGTGGAATTCGATTATCAAGCTGTTTATTAACAATGAATAATTGCAAAATTAAAAATGGCAACGCAATAATAACACGATAATAAAATGTTAATTATGCGTGTCGTGCAATCCTGTGTCTTTCGTCATTATTTCCTCATATTCAAGTTTTGTTATATTAAGTGCACAAATGTTCGACGCCTCTGCATATAATCAGCTGTAATGACACTCAAACAAAAATTTACTTGCTCAAACAATTAATATTACTCTCACCTTATTAAGCTCACAATGTATTGTAACTTGACCCTCATTCGTTTTTAATCTCAAAACCGATACATCGCACCATGAAGTTCCAGAAAAAGCACTTGAAACATATTATTTTCGCACTCAAGTTGAAGAACAATGCTGGTAGGGATATGAAAATTATTTGTTCTACATTGGGCAAAAACGCTGGAACACACAAGGGGTGCAAAAAGTAATTCCAATGTCTAGTAATGGAAATTTTGATCTTAATGATGCAAAACGCAGTAGAACAATAAGAGCAAATAGATGAAATAAGAGCAACTGTTGGACAACGAGTCTTGTTAAACGTAACAAAAACTTGCGCGGAAACTTGGTATAACACAACAAGCAATTTGCGTTCGTCGAATGAAGCAGCATAAAAATAAACATCGAATGTACGATAAAAAGCCACTACACATATTTGTACACTTAATATGTGTTTTATGTACACTTTTTGCATTAATTTCAGTATTTCTATAGTGTAGGATCTTGGTTTTGTGCGGGCAGTAATTGGGGTTTGTACTTGCCATGAACAAAATGTCGTATAATTATTAATACTGAATATTTGTATGTGTATTATATACATTAGCAAGATCATAAATGCAATTAAATAAAGTGTTTGCAATCGAAAGATTTAAAATCTAAAATTATCGTTCTGCATGTTAATTCTACACTCTCCAAAGAGAAAGGTCGATAGCTCTTAATATATACTATTGTATCTGTTTAAATACGAATAATTTCAAATACCCCTACATAAATCAACCCTTAAGGATCAAATATCACCGTGCCGCACTAATACAACACCAAGGAGCATTTTGTCCTCATTTATATGCTTACACCGATTAATATGCCGATACAAATAGAGTCAAGTTAGGAGTGAAGGCCGTGAGTGTTCCATCAATTCACCCTCAAAGTAACACTGGATATTAGCCGCGCTAGGAAGGAAAGGAGAAACACTTTCACGCACATTTTGCCATACCGACACGGGCGCAAACGAGTGGAAAGGGTCAGATATCCTCTTTGTAAAATTGATTTCCCGGTCGAAAACGTATGTAGGTGGTCGACATCCCCTCTCCCCTCGCGTAAGCGGACGGAAATGTGAGTCGAAAAGCGTAAGAGAGGGGAAATCGTTTCGCTGGCCGTGCATCATGGCCTGAGAAGTGAGAGGGAAGGATGAAACACGAATGGGGTAAACAGGAAAGCGGACGGAGAACGAGGGATGAGAGAAGTGGGGAGCTCGAGGCCATCCGAGTCGCGCCCTTTCCCATAAATAACAAACAGATTGGACATTATCCAAAATCAATGGCAGTGGGCGACCCGGTCACGAAAATCGGCGGAAAAAAGTGGGTAACGTGGAAGAGGAAATGGTACGGACGCGATAGAGGGAGAGTGGAAGAAGAAGAATGGATGTGAAGTAAACGCACAAAGCAGAACGAGAAAATGCCATTACCCAGACAGCTTTGCCCGGCACGTTGGGTATTTAGCGCCAAAGAGGCGAGGACGCAAAGGGAAGGCGAAGGAATAATAATTGGACGTCCATAAAGAATGTCGAGT
This sequence comes from Anoplius nigerrimus, assembly GCA_914767735.1. Classification (NCBI taxonomy): domain Eukaryota; kingdom Metazoa; phylum Arthropoda; class Insecta; order Hymenoptera; family Pompilidae; genus Anoplius; species Anoplius nigerrimus. The sequence continues at coordinate 16,586,858 of OU612085.1, read as the reverse complement.
GCCGTCAATTGACCCGTAGACGCGGTGAAGTCAAAAAGAGGCAGAATAGAGGAAGTGAGAAAGGACGAGAGTAGGCGAAGGGAATGAGAGGGGGTTGAAGGTGGCTGACGGCAGGAGAGAAAGTGAGAGACGAGTGGCGAGTGGCGGTGAGAGAGAAAGAGAGAGAGAGAGAGAGACGACGAACTTAATTTCGGTCCCGTTTCGCCAAAGTTCTCTTTGACCCGGCGCCTCCATCGAGATTGCCCCGAATTGGATGGGGAAGAAAGTTCCGCCGTCGTACATTCGACGACGTAGTCAATCATTTAATCGACTTTGACGATACTGCGCACCCTCTTTCCATCTTTGCTTTTTCCAGCCGCTGCCGGCGCCGTAGAAGCTCAGCAATCGCGAGCAACTATTGGCAGTAATCCTTGCGCGAGTCGTTTCATAATTTTCCTTCAGCCTTTCGACGGCCGCGAACTCGCTCAATTCTCGGCCCTACGTTGATGTCCGGGGGTGAAATCTTATTTTAGAGCGCGTCGCGCTTGTCGAAACGCGAAGCGAACGAGGCGTGCGATTACGTCGAAGCAATTTTTCTCGCTCAACGTTGCACGGATCTCGATCAGGGACGAGCGGAATCTCTCCTTCGGGATGTGAGACAACCACTTGGGGAAGCAGATGCGCATTCTGCCTTCAGTTCCCCCGACGTCTCTTCTCGCTCGTCAATTGAAAGCTCGATGGGGAGCTAAGTTGAATTAATCGTTCCTCCGCTCTGGCCAAAAAATGATTATTTCTGAAGCAGGTGATAAAAATGAATTCGTTTGCATTAAATGTTTGTGCCATCGGAAATAATGCGGATGAGAAAACATCGTTTTATGTAATGGAAACACGGCGTAAACAAATTTGAATTTGCAAGAAATACAACTGTATATGAAGTATTTGTGCAGAAGGAGAAAGAAAATTATTTTATGATTTTTATAATGATTTATTGGTTATCGCCGCAGTGAGGATAACTCGCCAACTTGCTAAACGTTACTAAGCACATTGCATTGGCATTTGTATAACTAACGGAAATTAGTATTCGATATCAAATACAAATTATTTGTCCAGCAATGCTACAACAGAACTTCAAATCAATTTCGTGCTGAATGTACGTATAATAACAGCCATTAGTCACTAACGTGAACAAAACGAAATGTCATTCGGCGGATCTACGTCGGGGACCACAATGTTACATGCTGAGCTGATCCTACCCGTGTAAAATAATCAAAAGCTGAGCGCAAAGCGGAGACGGAGATAATTAAGTGCGATGTCGTGCAACGCAATGGGAACACATCCTATCGCCTCATTGTGCCGGAAAATACTAAATCGAGCTGCTCGATACTGGAGTCGAACGCACATACGCACCTGCGACGTTCCAAGGGAAATGAATCGGCTTGGCGGCCTGAAAAGGAGAAATTAATGTCCCGCCGCAGAGAGAAAGTGAGAGAGAGAGAGAGAGAGAGAGAGAGAGAGAGAGAGTGAGGAGGACGAGGCACTCACCTTAGGAGGATGATTCCTCCAGATCGCATAGTTCCGCTAAGAACTAATTAACGAACAATTAAAATTAATTTCACGCAGAACCGAACCAGAGTTATTCGCGTGATCGTGCAATGTATATCTATAGCGACGGCAGGAAGTAATTCGGGACATAAATCAACGGCTTACACGGAGTTTAAGTAGTGTGCGTGGTGATTATATAAGGGGTGTACATGCGAGAGAGGAAGGAACAAAGATCGGGGCCGAAAAAGGGGAAGGGATGGGTGAAGAAATGAAAAGAAGGAGATAACGACCCTCCATCGGGTAGCTTTCCCCCATTATACATGCGACAGTGCGCAGTTGAAGCACGAACAGAAACAGAAAAGTTGCGAGCGGTTACTTGAGAAAGACTAAACTAGACGGAAAGCAAAGAGGAAGAGAGAGGGACAGACATTTTAAGAAAAACGACGAACATGAGTAACGTGGGTAATGGCAACCCTCACGTCGTTTGAGCTGATAGCGGTTGCGACGTAGTTAAAAGCGTAATTTAGCGCATTAAACGAATCCCACAACCTTTAGCCACTTCTACGGTTCATCATAAGAAGCCCGCGTGTACTGACTTTGCTCCTGATCCTCGAGGTTTATTTTCTTTCGGAAGCCGCCAACGACGGGTATTTCGAGTAGTCGAGAAAGGTGGTGGGGGTAGAAAAGGTGGGTCAAATTCCTTCCGGCGTTCGATTTTTCCTGCCACTCTTTAAAGGACGATGATTTACATCGGCGGGCAGGAGGGCGGCATTAGCCTCGTCAGAAGTGCCCGGCCAGGAGTGAACCAGGGTTGGGCCAGGAATGGGCGAGGAATGGGCGTGGGAAGCGAAGCGGGAGCCACGATCATCCCCTCTGGCCTTACGTTGGCGAACTTCGAGCAACAATGTCCCCAGGTTACGCTCCGCGGTACACGGAAAGAACCTTATAGGCGAAGATGCATATCACGCCACTCGATATACCTCAGGCGAGCCACTTTTACGGTACAAAGTATTTGTTCTATGTGTTCGCCTGATATCGATAGTTAATACAATAATTGTTTCTATTTCGTATTTCAGTACGATTATTACACCACAATTTTCATAATTATGCAAAGTAGTTGTAGAAATAAAGGTACATTCGAGAAACTTGACTCAATTGTGTGTTTGTATCTGTGACATTAATTCTAACGGTGTGAAGGATAAATTAAATTTTGTGTTTTAAATTGGATTATTTTAACAGTTAGCAGATATGAGGGTCCACTGGTTTGTTTGGAAAAAATGTATGAGTTAGTACAGGGTCAGAACTGACAAATGTCGCTTCTTGCAGACATATTGTCTGCATTTTACCGCAACCGACCAAAAATATGTATGTAATACCGCGACACTTGTATGAATTACACTTTAAATTGATTCCGTGCACGCTGTATTCTTCGAACCTGACTCCACCCGATCATTTTCCAACTTTAAACTTGAATAATCTCGATTAAACATTTCGACGAATGAACAGAAAAACCTACATTAAGTAAATAAATTGCAGTTCAAAGAAGCGCTAATAATAAACATAATTAATTACGGATCAAAACGCAATTTTAAATGTACCTGTTCCCGAACGTATCAAATAACCCATGTTAAAAAACACGCGACGGTGTTATATAAAAAAAACAGGTCATTCGTCGGTGCATTTCGCAAGACAGACGTGGTAGACACGGGAGAAGTGCTAGATTATGTCATCAGTCATGGTTGTCGCGGGAAAATGCTCTTGACCGAGTAACGTTTGCCGCTCGAATATCCGCACCGGAAGGGAGGGAAAAAAGGAAGAAGGGTGCCGGGTTTGCCTTGCTACAAAGCGATACAGAGTTAACGAGTCCAATTATTTTGCTCGCGTTCACCGACTAATACGCACAGATCCCGTCGACGCGGATAACCTACTATGAACACTGTAATATATCTCAATTACGAAAGTACCGTGACAACTTTATAAATTGTTAGATATTGACTGCCTGATACATAATTCGTTTGTCACCCGCATTTTTACCGTTACTCGCGGCTGTGATATGCATTAAGTTAAATGAGAAATATGCAGACGTCTGACACAATTAATCTGCGTATGTGAAAAGACACAGTAAAAAATATTGGCAGTTATTTCATTGTGTTGTGAACGATTATGATGTCGATTATGAAATTTGGAGCAACTCATTATAAAGAGTTCTGTAGTAATTCCGATACTTCGTAAATAGAATATAAAGTGAGAGTTAGTAATGAGCCCGTTAACGTAGACTCCGCGTTGAAAATTTATACCTGTTGCCTAGAACGTTTGAAACTTGACTACTCGTGCAAAACATCGTTAGCGTTAGCGACCTTTACATGGCCAGTATCAGCAAGTAGATGAAACACAATGGAATATAAAGTATACTATCTACGAACCCCCCTTATCAAAACGAAAATGCTACGAAATATAATTTGTACAGCAGAGAGCCGACGCGAATGGTACACAGTACGTACGACCCGCATCTCATATTTAATAACGCACGTTATTGTGGCTGATACGAATATAATTTGCAATGTTTTGAGCGCGGGCTTTATCGGGTTGAATTGTGAACGTACATGTACGACGAACGCGGAGCCGATACGTGACGGACAGACATAAATCCGGCCTTTGATCGGGAAACATCGTTCGCCCTGTTCGAATCAATTCGGCCGCGTCTCTTGCTCACCGCACACTTCCGACGTCGGAGTACTTTAATCCGAGTCACCAAAATCTGGTAATAGGCGTCTGCGTTGTAACCCTGTCACGTGGTCGTGTTACTCCGCTATTAGCCCGAAGTCTCCATTAATTATCTCCCGTGAAATAGCACGCTCCCGTAACCGGTCTGACCCCTGCCGCGTCGGTACGCCTGCCCTGAAATACATCCAGGTATTTAGGCATTTCGAGTAATTAAGCGAGCGACATCGCATGCATACGGATGGCCCCGACGCTGATTATCCGACTCGTTTATTTGACGAACGCATCAGACCGTGCCTGAGCGCGAGACGTCGCGTAAACCGTCCAAGATATAGTCGCCCGCGGCAATTTCCTATTTGAAATTGAAATTTAACGGCGCGACGCACGACGATGGCAAACAAGGCCGCGGCTTTAAAGGCGTCGCAGTAATCGCCGATACGACGTCCACGGCGTTAAAATAATAATTGTAGAACCGTAAACGGATGGGGTTGAGGAAAAAATTTATGACGGGGCACGCTGTATATAATACCGATGCGTACGGGAAGGGGCGAGGGCGAATATTATTCCGCAACTTTATCACGCCATTAAAGGAAGGGGAATATGGCGTGGAAAGTATGTTGTACGCCGAACGAGGAGGCGTCGGCGCTGGCTGGGCCCCGAGAAGGAGGCGAGCAAATAGAATTAATAGCGATACCGTCGCGCGGACCGCGAAAATAAATTGGAAACCGCTTCAAACGTGATTCTTGAAAAGAGGCAGACAGGCGAGAACTCGCGCGAGCGCACTTCCTCGGACCTTGAATCATATTTCGCCGCATACATGAATGGCAAACTTCCCCTGAGAAGCGTCCTCTTTCCACGGATGCCGCGAATTACGATCCTGCCGGCACGTACCTTTGCCTCGTACGTCCGTGGAAAGCGTAGGCGTATGAATTTTATATTCGCACCGAGGGCGACCTCGATGATTGCGTTTCGACGCGTGTCGTTGGCGAATCGTCAATGCGCCATTGCGCGATACTTTTCCTTCGATCTCGCCGCCCCTTCTTTTTTTGCTGTTGTCGTTATAGCGATCGAATGCCCAGAGCGTCGAGCGCGGCGAGGATGGGCGCGGTCAGAAACACGTATGGGGTAGAGGGGGTAGAGGGGGGAGAGGGTGGTACGGCCAATTTGCCCATTCCTATTTTACGGGTCCGCGCTCGGACGGAGAAAAAATGTCGATTTTATTGTGTAGTTACGGGCGTGCCACGCGCGCACGCCTAATCGAATCCCAGACGAATCCACGCACGCCAATGTGGACCTCGGCTCGAAAACGTCCGCTCGCTAACGACCACTCTAATTTCGGGCGATAACAAACGCGATTATGGAAATGCCACATATAATAATTCAATTTGTCGCTACCTCAAACAGCATTCGCGCGGCGGTTACCATTTTAAGTACTCTCGATTGACTCGATTACCGAACGCCGATAATTATTGGCACAGAGGTATTAGCGATGGCGGTGCGATATACTGGTAACGAGTATCGATAAGATCTCGGGGGCGGACGAACTTGTTGGGGTCGAAAAATGACCTCCAGACGAAGGTACAGGGGAGAGCAAAAACTGAAGGATGTTCGGAATTTTGAAATAAAAGAAACGAATGGCGGATAAGCGATGCAATATACAAACTTTTACGTGCACGAATTGAATAGTAATATCGATGTCATGAATTTAACTGACACTAGGTTTTGTTGCTTTTAACGAAATTAAGAATAATGTAGGGTACATTTCAATTAAATGTTGTTAACATTATTATAACTTTAAATGATTTAGACATTCGATTGATGATGCTTCTCCGTGTATTATCAAGTTTTATTGTTTATTTATACACAAAACAAGCTTACTACAGTATTTTACTTGGAAGTAGGTTAATGTATGGTTTTTCCGACTATTGTCAAATAGATCCTCTATGTCACTGCCGACAATTTTCGATTCTCTTAATTTTGTCTTTCCTTAATATAATGATAATTTCAAACGTCTTTGTGTAGACATAAGAAAGTTACTGCAATATCTCTATTATTCAATGGCTGGCGACAAGTTCTATCGAAACCTGTCGCAGGTGTAAATGGTTCCGCACTTCAAGTTGTTAACTAAGACGTAACTCTATGCAAGTTTTTGCTATGCTAAGAAACTTCTATGTGAGCATAAATTACAGAAATTTCGTAGCAGGGCAAAAATAAATTCCATATCATTTAACGCAATTACGATGTCCTAGCCTTCAGGAACGCGACATCGTAAGAAGTCATTACAAGACTTTAAGTGCATATCTATGTCAGGCAAAGATATATTACTCAACGTCTGACAGTGTTACATCGATTATTATCATATTAACCTAATATTCGCAATTAATTACGCTGTGACCATATTTATGTTATCACTGTTGTAAAACAATCTACAACTGTATTCTGTTATCGCATTATTATGGATTTAGGTATCGGGTTTTAAGGAAGAATCTTCACACTTAGCAAATCAGTTTTCTTTCACCATTCCTCACAAAACAAAACAGTTAAGGTAAAGGCAGGAGTATTTGACCATGTGCCAGTTGTTGACCACTTCACAGTAAAACGTGAATAATAAGCTTTTTTGAAGCAATCATGTTTCGCATGAGGTATGGCATCTTTGCTAAATCCTTTGTTAACGCAATGCTAGTATACTTTTCCTTGAATATGATTGTTTATCATAACTACGGACGATTAATAACATTAATGTCAGTCGGGTTTCTCCGTATCGTGATTTTCTTAACGTTACCGCTAAGAGTAGGCGCGCCGTTGACGGTTAATAACTTTCCAGTTTTTTACTTTATCTGCTTGAAACTTACACCATTTTAATCAGCATTAACTTTTCTATTTACTGTATATGTTGTTTTTCTCATTCCAATATCAAAAATCAAATTCACCAAAGGGTCAACTACTGGATCAGTTCATTCTGATCATTTCTAGTAGTTGACCGGCATGGTTTATATTAAAAATAAACAATGAAAACAATGATTTTAATTAAAATCATATTTTTTTCTTAAAAGAGCATTCAAATAAAGAAATTTGGGAAAAAAGTACGATTCAATCGGTGCAGTTTTTGCAAACCTATGAGCATTTCGACAAAAAAAGAGCCCAAATTTTAAGAAAATTCATATTTTCGCAACGGATGGTCAAAAAAATCTGAAAAATTCATGAACGCGTTTTTCATCGGTCTTAGAAACGTATAAAATTTTGTGAAAACGAAGGGGGTGAGGTACAAAAGTGTCCGATTTGGCATGGAACGCCCGTTATATTATTTTACGTGTCATTTATGATTGTTTTATGATTGATTGTTTAATCTATTTTATTATGTCGTATTGTTAAATAAACCATATTAAAATAATTGCCAACTTTATTGTCTTTCATCTGCTTTTAGTAAGATGGTCAACTACTGACTCGTCAGACGGTCAACTACTGATTCTTTTACTCTCAAAGGGGGTCAACTACTGAAACAGTAACAGAGTTTACTAAAACGGTTGTAAAAACTATACAACATAAATTTTCGACAAAAATAAGTTTCTTAACATGATTTAGAAGGTCTGAGCTGTATATTGAAGCATCGAAGCCAGACATTTAATATCAGTTCGAGTAGTTATTGCTGTTTAGGTGGAAAATTTCTCTTAAACGGTCAACCACTGCTGCCTTTACCTTAATGTCTCACGTCTGCTAATTGTAAGTATAAGCTGTACCGTCTTCGTTTACTTACAAAGACACTGCTAGTGACACATTTTTATCATTGCAACAACAAGGAAATCGACAATACGGCATCTTCCTCCCTTCTTCTTTATCTTCATCGCGAGTGAGACAAATTCGTGTAGCGTAAAATTCTTTGACGCTGCTCTCAAACGGACTTAACTCACGAGCGGTGTATAGTACCCGGAACGAAATGACAAGCAAATTTTTTACCGTACCTCTGCGACGCCATTAACGCTTTCGATTATGTTCTTTCATGCGGTCATTGTAGAACGACATTGGAATGTTTTTTGTATTTGTCTCAAGTTTCACTTGACCTCGCAGTAGAGCGACTTATCGAACAAATTGTGCGCGCGCAAAGCAAAGCGAATGCGGGGAAAGGAACTGAGAGAAAGGTAATGAGGTTTTAAGTATGGCAACTTCAATGAGGAAGTTTTATGTTATCCCACTCGGCGGGTTGATCTTTCTCATATTTTCTCTTCTACTCTCGAACGTACACAAATACAGAAAAATCGGGACCTGCAGATGGACGGGGAATAGTAAAGACCGCGTCACGCGATTAACTGCATGAACAACCACTTCCATTAGCGATCTCGGTCAGTTGAAAGACTACAGATGTCCTGTCAGAGATGTCGACCCGTAGAAAATGTTTGCTACCGACGTTTTCACGATATTTCTCCGGAGCGTGCTCTCTGACGAAGTCTAACGGTTTTTCGTTGCAACTGAAACATTGAACTCGCACGACAGCTCTGGCGCATTTAAACGTCAACTGTATGTGTGTGTATTTTTTTTTTCCTTCTAGTGCTTTAGGTCGGAACGAATTCCCGAGAGTAACGTATTATTGACGCTTAATGGGAATCAATTGCAGTCTACTGTTTTAGCGAACATTAATCACTAAATGTTGCACAATACGCGATTATTCTATAGATGCAGATTATCCTGCTAAACGGATATTTATTACGATGACACCGTTACACTGAATTGCAGTATCAGCGCAATTCGTAATTGGAAGCTCAATTAGTCAACGATAAGCGCGCACTTGTTAAACACGCGTTAGTTTAGAAAGCGGCTGGATCGACCTTCGCCGTAATTAGCTAATTGCCGTAATTTTCGGCTGAAAGGGCGGCCACTTTCATGGTCACAATGTTTAGCGATTCATCGGCACCCCGTTCCTTTTCTCCCTCGCTTTCAGGCTCTCGTTAAGGGGAAACGTGATAATGAGTCCTTGAACGGAATTCATCGATTTATTGGCGCTTAAAGCCGCTCTTGTGGCACCTCACGTGAGACACCTACCCTTATCTGACCTAGGAACGGCACAGCATTAGAGCCCTTCTTCCTTCGGGTGGAAATTACAGTTCTTCAATCAATAACCTTTAATCTTGATGATCCGGGCGCTTTTGTTGAATGTTTATTTACATTAAATTGCACAGGACGCAGTAACGCAATAATGTTTTATATTATTAATGATACTGAGATATTCACTTTAATAACCAGCAGCATGGCTGGTGCGGACTCTAATTTAAATTACAGCGTACGCAGTTTAGGACTTGTTTACTTCCGCGTTTTCAATATAAGTAAACATATTTGTTCGATCATCTATGGTGATTATTACATTTTGTTTTCAAACGTCTGATTTTACTTTGGTTCGCTGCAATGCTCATTGTAACAGTTAACGAATGAGTTTTTCCTGCTTGTACAATTTTTAATGTGCTATTCAGTGATCCCAAGGAAGATTAATTGTTGTATACTCATAGTTTTACGCTAATTTACGTTACTGCAAGTTTCTATTTGTTTGCAACCGCGCGATATGTGTCGACAGGCTGGACGGTGGTGAATAAAGATAAGAGGTGGAGAGGCGCAGCTATGTTGAAGAAAGAACGTACGGAGGTGCGAAAAATAAGAACGAAGGCACTTTGGCGGTTGCCACGAACTTCCGACGTAAGTTAGAGCCTGTCTTAAAAATGTTTCCTGCCGCCGCCAGCAAGAACTTTGGGACGTGACAAGAAATCGCGATCACTTTTTCGGACCGATCATCTTTCCGAAAATAGTCGCACAAAAGACTCCAATGGCGCGTGTCTGATTTTTTTTCACGCGTGTGCTCGATAGTCGCCGGCAAAAAGTTTCGCGTCTGAAAGTGTCTTGTAGAATTGCAAATGCTTTAAGCTGAAATTATCATCGCATGTGTACGAGAGTAAATCAAAAATTATTAACCCCCCCGAGATGTTAGTACGTATGTTCAAAGTTGTTAACAAATTAACGAATTAGGTATACTGAGAAAAAAGGAAATTATATTGAACAATAATGAGTTGTACTTTGTTAACTCTTATTAAAATACATTTATAGAAAAATATCCGCGTGACTATATAATCTCCTTGAAAACCCGAGGATTGTCAAAGCACACGGTCTCCTGTTTGTATTGTTTTCTAGAATGACGGCCAGTCAAGATAGTTTTCAGTTCTTTATGAAATGCGGTTCTGGTGAATCCGTTTCTTAATTTGCTGCTAGCATGATATAATTTTACTTCATTTAAAACATTAATACTTGATTTAAAAAATTCAAGCACGTTGCTTATTGTAACGAAACAAAGAGTAGGCACGAATTCTTTAATAATATGATATCTTACACAGTGTACCTTGCAGACTTCAGACCATCCTCAATATATTTTAGAGATAAACTTTTGTTTTTATCATCGCTACCATATAATTTAAATGGCACAACATACCGAACATAATCGAATATACTACATTGACCTACATTTTCGTCAAACAAAAATGCTGCCCCACGTGTTGAAAGCAAGACAATCCATTGTCCTGGCAGCGGCTTACGGCCTCGTATACCCAATAAATCAGTCGTAGTTCGCATCCTTCGACAAAAAATCCGCAGGCGATCCGCGCAGCGTCCCTTACCCAAAAATATTATAGTTTTTCCACCTAAGGCAACAATTCACCCTCCGGTTTGACGCGCAAGCCTAGCAAAACAAGCCGCGCTCGTGACGATCACCTTCCGGCCGATGCAGTCGGGATTCGGCGTTCGGTCGGCGGCGGTGACGTTTCTAATTTTTTAGTCCACCGAAAGGATCGCCGAAAGGACTGACAAGAGGCCGACTCACCTGGACACGTTCACCTCCGTCGACGCGCAATTTGCATACAAACCATATTTCAGCGTCGCGGCGGGCGCGTCGCACATCATTCGGTATTGTTTTAATACAGAAGGTGTCAGCGGTACCCGGTCCGCCGACATAACGAAAGCAGCGCGCGTACAAAACAGATGGCCCGCATACTGGGACTCTGTAACGGGCGGACGGAAGAAAATAGCGCTGAGTTTCGCGTCGTTCGCGAAACAGCCCCGAGCGCGTCGCTGCGTGCGCTACAATTTAATTTCCCTCATGCTCCCCGCCCTACAGCCCTCCCCTATTACGTTGTCTGATGACGGCGGGCCAACGGTAAGGTGAGCGGGAGGGAGGCGAGGGACGAACGGCGAAGAAGGGAGAATAGTGAAAAATGCGCAAAAGTTCGTACCGCGATGCAGCCGTTCTTTCCCTATCTTCTCTCTCACTCCCTCTTCCTAGTTACCCTTTGTAAGTTGCAATATTACGCCGGAATAAACGTGCAGCAGAAGTTAAATTGCACAGTGTGAAAAAGTGAAACGAGCATGGCGTCCGGACTCACTATTCTCCCCCTCTCCTCACCCTTCCGTCGCCACCTACCTCCCCTCCTATGCCGTCTACAGCCGCCCACTCTGGGCGCGAATACGGAAACGGGGAACGGTGACGACAGATAGCCGAACAATTTACAGTCTGCCAAGTCGTACGTGTATATTACGCGTTGGTATGGCTTTAAATAAAATTACGCGTCCGCTCGCAAATCAGGATTAATCTCCCGAGACGGCATTGACCCGAAACGCTTCGCGTTCGGTTCGGAGATATGTAAGTGTTGCGGATTGTCTAATGTTTTGTAGCGTGAAGTGGATTGAGTGTGGCAACACTGTCCGATGTTACGCTGGAAACTGTATGATGTTTTACAATTGTAGCAAATCTTGCCTTTTTTTTTGTTTGCTTCGTATTGTTATATTTGTTCTAGTATTTTTTTTTATTTCGTTATTTAGTGTCGCATCAACCACAAGTAAGGGGTTCTAGTATTGTTATGAAAGATTTATGAGTTATTTTGTATTTGTGTTTATTGTAATGTAATGACTTTCAATTTACAAGTTTTGTCACTGCGAAGCAGTCAATTATTGTGGGCACATAGAAACTAAATAGGTCCCTGCGTTATAATTACTTTAGGTATTTGATATATTTCAAGGTTCTTTTGAAACGTGTAATGACCGAGTACTAAACCATGCTTTAAAGTTCCAGAATTCACAAATTGTGCCCTGGCGAACATATGTCCACTTTCAATAACAATACTGGAAGTTTTGAAGTGACAAGGTTTTCAATTACCTTTTCACAATCCAAAGTTGTTCTTCAAAAAAATAGTTGTTTGAACTTTGATGCGGAAGGTAAGTGTTACCGGTAGCGAACTGAATTACCGCAGGAAATCTTGTCTCCGGCACCGAATTCTGTCACTGAGATTACAGTATAGTACTGTCACGCTTGAGCATTCACGATTCAGCAAGTTTAACATATTTTCCGAATTGTTCGAGTACCGCGGAACAATAAGTTTAATATATTTATGTCCATCGAACCCAAATTATTCCTTACCGACAATGTGAGTTATTCATAGTTTAGCGTAAACTTTAATTGCATAACTTTATTCGATTTTACTCTCTTCCACTTTCGTGATATGGCACGCAAAGATGCGCTCGCAATAATAATTGTTCTGTCGAAACTGCTCACTGTAACGAGATAGAGTTTATATTCATATAGAACGGTTCTCATATAATATATATAACTGCGTCGGAATATTGTTGGCGTCAGCAGAAGCAGCGTTATTGTCATTTTGAATCCTCCGTTCAGGACTCAAGATATACTTTCTATCGAACGCACACCGATTGGCACGAATGGCGGAAATCTCCGGACGGAAGAACCGAGGAGTGAAATACATGGTGTTTCATATGAACGCATGTATAAAATTGTTTTCGTAATGTTACTACGATCGTTTCTTTCTTACCAAATTCCACATTATTATTTAACTACACGTGGACCTCGCCCCAAGATCAATTCATTGACCTCTAATACAATGATTATTCAAAGCTATTCAAGATGCCATCTTACTGCTTAAAACACAGTCATTGGTCTTCGGACGTTGTTTCTGTTATTTCAGCTGAAAAAGCCACTACTGGTCATTAAAACATGTCCTCACTATTCAAGCAAGGTTATTCAATTTTGGATAACACAGATAGATTCAGAATTGCGACTCAGTTAACCTTATATTTAAAGCTCTGCACACAAATTCCTCCGACGATGCACTGGTTGCGTCTAAATGAGACACCCTGTATATCTGAGAATGATAAGAAGAGCGTAGTCGTTTATCTCAGCACACGTGAGAAGAGGGACTTTTCTCCGGATTTAAGTCACATGACGTCGGTATGTAAGCCCCGTGGAATCAGATTCCGCCAGATGGGAAGGTGCGGATTTCCGCTCTTTGACAGGCAACGCCGAATTGACTCGGCCTTTAGGTAATCACTTTCTTGAAATGTTATTGCTCACAGTCTACCGCGTCCGATCTGACGTATTAAGGAGTACGGGACGGTCGCTTCTATTTCCGGCGGTGCAGAATAAAAGTTACTTGTAGATTATCGGATCTGTAAGTTGTTAAAATCTGGCCGTGTAATTGTAACTGTTACGACGTATTAGATAACAAACTGGTGAACATCGAAATAACTGTCTTTTGATCACTGTTGCTTAGTATAATGACATAAAAAAACGAAACATTTTCTTCATAGGAGCATTACTTTTGTGATCACTGGCGCACATAAGTTTGTATTCTTTTGTTAATGTCAAAGATACTTATGTTATATTATTACACTGTTGCCGTACGAAGTATATAACAACGCATTTACTGTTCAGTAATCTATATACAGGGTGAGCCAGAATTCGAGGGAAAAAAATTGAGGGGTGGTAGAACACATGAATACAAGCATTTTTTGTCAAATAATATATGGGTCGCAACTCAACGGATAAAAAGTTACAGGGCATTTTTGCACCGTCACATATAACGCGCTGCGTCGTCGATGCCTGACCTGGCGGCGAACGTGTTAAAGAATTATCACAGGAATTGGAGCAGATATTTTACAAAACACTTTATTAACACTAATATTATTGATTTATATGCTGAAAAATAAAAAGTTTAAGGGTAACGCGCTAACTGCTATGCGAATCTATGAGGAAGCAACCGTCAGCCACGCGCGCTGCTCAGAACTGCGCTGGTTTTGTGGAATAGCAATGCCAAGCGTACTTCTACTCAAAATATTATTACAATACTATTAATTGTTCTCATTTCTCAATCTCTTTTTTTACTGCTCCAACACCTGTCTAGCATAAAATTCTTCAAAATTTCCCCTCAGAAGACACAACGATCACTTCTCAAAAAGGGCCAGCAAGCACACTACACAGATCCGTTTCGGACCATCGCAATCCTAAGCAGTGCCGTTCGTTGCGGAAACCGATCACGATCACACTTTCCCGAGTAAAGGAACGTAAGAAGTGCGGCCGCGCATCCGATATCGATAACGCGTCAATGTTGTCCATGAATGGTTGAGTCGGTGGCGAGCGAACGGGGTTAGTGATAAATTTCCCGGCAACGCAGTCAACATAGACGAGGTAAGGTACCGTGAATCATCGTTTAGACTCCATTACCGGGCGCAGGTAGTTCTTCGCGCAGCTTTCGGAAAATAACCCGGCCCCGACGCGTCTCGCAGTCGTTGATAAATTGAAGCACCGTCAAGCGTCTGGCTGACTGGTTCTCCACCCTGCAGAGCACCACGGATGCATCCCCCTGCGCCAAGGAACTAAAGCTACAGGCCGACAACGACGACTACGACGACGACGCACTCCCCGTCGACCGCCGCCTTCCTCCTTTTATTTATGCAACCTTTGCACAGGGAGATATATTATTTCGCGACAACGTCAACCGTTCACTTCCTCCTCGGACGATTTATTTCGCAGTCGCGTTAAAAAGCTCACGATGCGCCTCCGGAATGTCGGATTTTCTCCTGCGGCTCTGATCCTGCTTCTTCGGGATCAGGTGTGAAATACCAGTCAGAGGCGGTGTGCAAGAAGATACGTCCGAATCGGTGAGGGTGTCGATTTCAAATCCTTCGTACACTGGTACCTTCGAGTGGCATGTGTGACTGATCGCGCATTGAGATTTGGGGAGATAGGGATAAGTCTCAGGCAGGGCTGTGTCGAACGTTGTTGCATTCTGGGTGGTTAATGGAAAGATTTAAAAGCGCTTTGGACGATGCTAGTAATGGTAGTTCTTATAAGTAATGGTTTTTAAGGAGAGTGCTGGTGATCTTTCACAGATTTTTGTCCATTTGTGTCTAAGCAACGTGACACTGCAATCGGTATCAGGTTCAGTCTATAGTGACGATGAGTATCTTGAGTCAGCAAAGTGATTAGCAAACATCGGTATACACATTTAGTATTGTCTTACAATTAGTCACGTATTACGTATAACACTTCATTAAATTTCTTAGTATGGCGTAACATTGATAATATTAAACTTAAACATTTTTACTCTTTCAAAATATAGAAAGTTTTATTTTCGCTTATAATGTCCATGAGATTGCGCTGTATTTGAACATCTATAACTACGTGGATAGAGTATGGGCCTGAGAAGTACATGTCTAATATGGTTTAGCAACACTGCCGTATGTACAACATCCAATTAGTGTCGGTAACAATTGCTTGTCATAGGGCATAGACGACGGACCCATTTCAGCTAGTTAATTCGTCAGTAGTGTTACTAATTATCCGCACTACAACTTTAGGCGACATAGGACTAATTTTTAAATGCAGCTTATGAGTACGTAGTTATTATTGAAATGAAGCAGAGGATATTATTCCCACATCACTATAACTGAACAAATATGATACAAATACGAGTGATAGAACTTTTAATTACGACCGTCAAGCGCGGCAAAGAATTGAAAAATATAAAACGCAGCGTTTCTTTTGTAGCGTTTCTCTCGAATTTTGTAGTATTAAAACGTATGATCATTAGTTATCACATTCTACAAGTTAGAATGTACTCGTACGCTTAACCTTACTTATATAATACTGGAAATAGCATCCGCCCTGAAATACGCATTAACGTATAAATGCAAACGTTTAGACCTCGACGCAATTCAGCACGCGACATTACAACGTGGAACGAAATAGAGTGGGCAGGAAAGTATCTCATGAATTTGGTCCATATTGCGAGGGAGCGGGAGAGCGCAAAGTGCAAAGTACCATGAACGTTCGCAATGAGAGATGAGCGCGCAACTTCAAAGGTTGATGGATTGCAGACGCTTGCGTACGACGCTGGGTGAAAATTCTATAAATAAGATGTAGCTATCAGATGAACATTTGTCTTCACTCGCGTCTATAGGCGCGAGCACATCCATCAACTCGCTGGAAGCTAGACGCTCAGCCGTTAAGAGTAAAGTAAGACAAACAGTCGGCCAATTCAGAAGTAGTAATAGAGAGTGGAGCGAGAACCCGCAAAGAATAATATCGTTCCTGGCCTTCTCGTCTAGAACTTCTCTCTCGGCAGCGCGGGCTCCACTCTTTCATTCCGTTCGATCTCGGCCGGATGCAAACAGAGTTGTCAAACAGCGGAGCAAGAACGAAGGGATGAGCGAACAAACGAACCAGCAGACGGCACACGAACGAAGCCGAAAGAGCGTGGAGTAGGCATATTTTTGAGAAGCCCAACGTGGAGGTACTTGAAACTCTACCATCCAAGCTCAAAAATGCGCGTCACTCTCAAGAAACGATAAATCTCCGAAAGCAATTCACATTTGTGCAATACCACACAAATATCCACGGTCGCATAAGAGGCGAAGAACATCTTCTAGCACATCCCACCCCTACTTTCCCCTCGTTCGTGCTGCGGAAACTTCGCGCAAGCTTCGCTAATGCAATTATTCCGATCTTCGCACTGTCTTTGGCGAAAGCGGAGGAAAAGGGGCGAACAGCGATTCGCATTTCAACTCCGGCCAGCGATATGAGAGGCTCCCAAGGCCACTTGAAGGGGTGGAAAACAATATCGCCGCTTTTGCCGTCCGATTAATTCGCTCGTTAACGCGCCTAGAAGTTGCCCTCTTCCCTTTTCCTCTCCTCTCGGCGAACTCATCCCGCAAACTCGCCCGGTGGCTGTTCTTTGAAACAGTTAACGGGGCTCGTTAAGTGAACGAGGCCCGTCGGTATTCAGGGCGGACGGGAAAAGGTCGGCATTGCAAGATCATTAAGCGGAGACTGACCGCTAACTTCGGAGTGGACCGGATAAGAAGGTGCAATCTCAATTTTCTGCATCCGCTTCAATCACAACGGCGGCCCATTAATCCTGCCCACTCTTTCCAGCTCGACGCGTTTCTTCGTTTTTGTCCATTTTTTTTACGTCAAGCGAAAGTGACGGGAGGTGTAACAAACGACGGAAAGAAGAGGGTTTGTTAATGGAGACGGTGAATTATACGGATTGTCACGTCGTGAGATCCGATGACGAGCGTGCGACACATAACTGATCTCGACTAATTGCCGGCCCGAGAATTGGACAACATGTATGTGTAATTTTTGCGTCAAGTGAACTCGATGGAATTGCATGGTGAGGATTAAATAACGGCGATGGATAAATACGGAGCTGAGTTTTCTCATAGACTGAAAGGCACAGTTTCCGCTTGGAAATTGGAAGTAGTTCGACGTGTAATGAGAAAGTGAAAGTTATTCGTTTTCGATCGAAGAATTTCTTAACCATGAATATTTTATCTGACGGGTTCGATAATTACTGATTTAATGTCGCTGGTGTGAAGAAATGTAATTAATACTATAACATGGTGTTTGATGGACGTAATGAGACCGGAAAATTGTATTACTGGAAGATTTTATGTTGATACGATCTATTGCGTGTTTGATGTGAGTGTAGTGTGAATCGAGTTGATTCAGTACTATCATTGTAAAAATTAACTGGATATTGTCTATAAATTTACATGAGTTTTTATATGTTCTGTAAAACGGTCTTATTTATTCAAATAGTATTAAAGCAAACAACTTGACCGCACATGTATAATTTCTACAAATCGTCAAGGAAATATCAATTGTGTAATAATATTGTAGACACATATATCAATATAAAATGCTAAATTTTGTTGTATTCACCATTAAGGTGAAATGAAAACGATAATTTTTCGTGGAATTTATAATATTTACCTCTGCTCTGTTTTAGGTCGTTACTTAATTTTTTTAGTGTTATAATTAAACCCAAAACACTCTTTTCTTATTTAACAATTTCATATATTAGTTTCTTATTACCTACCGTTTTTCACTACCACTCGCTCATAACATCGTCAGATTACTTATTTTGGGATGGTAAACAGAAATGTTTTTCATTAGATATACACGATGAGGAATAATTTGATCCATTTCGAAAATGAGTAAAGAACCTGCATTGCCTAAAAAGGGACATGTTGTAATGACGCTTTTTCTGTAAGTTAAGGTATAACAAGGATTTCAGTGTTATCATCTGAGTAAATAGGATTATCAATTTATACTACTGTATGGTACTCGACGTTGAATCATCTTCAGCAACTCATCAGTGAACGTCATTGCAGGTCAAACGTAGCTGTAAACAAATTTTTCATGTTTTATGGAAGACTTTCGAAATCGATACCATTTGTTCAATGTAAAATTATATTCCCCGTATTATTGATACACGAGTACGTCTTATGCTATTCCAATTAATTCAAGCGCATGCTGAAGTAATTGATTGTTTTCTATTTTCCGGTGTACTTAGTGGGTATTTCTTGATAGATAACGCTGTTCAGAGCTTCCTAGAGAAAGAAGTCTACTGCGGTAAATCCGGAAATCTACCTAGCAAAAGAATTGGTCCTCCGCGTCCTATCCATCGATTTGGGTAAACTTCATTTAGTTCATTTCTTACTCTCCGACCATAATATGTTGGACATCCGTTGTGTTGCAACTACACTATTTTGGAAACGTGTAACAAAATATTGTCTAATAAGTTTCCCAATGTATTTCTAATGAATAGTTCACATCGCAAATATCATAATGCATATCGTAAAAACTTTACCGTCTTTAATGACTTTGAATGACCATCGCTCATAGCTTACTAAAATCTTTCTAATCACAACTGCTGCGTAGCGGTGAATAAATAGAGCATCCCGTTTAAATAAACCAAGATGAGACTCAATCTCAACGTCTTCAAAAACGAAAAAGAAATAGTCATAATAATATGTCCCCATGTGTGACGTACAAGATTTGTGCTCAACAATTTAACGTTTTAATTTATTCATAAAATAATTAGGATATTCAAGGTGGACAGCCCCACGATCTCACCCTATATATTCAAAGTTATAGAAAAATGTATATACTGTAGCGCAATACGAAAACTAATTTGATTATTTTGTCAGACCCTTTGTGCCCACGCGTACAGTATCGCGGATATTTTCAGAATATTTTATGGTTTAGAATATAGATAGTGTATACACGCCAATGCGTTTAATGTCGCGCATATGTTTTACTCGTCACACACTATTCGGTTAGTCAGCCAAAAGTTGTAACGGACGTTCCCTTGCAGTTTTCTGTTTCGGGAATGATTTGATGAGGAGGTTTTATTGTTGAATGAAAAATTCAATATGCACAATATGTAAAAAATGTTGTTGATATGTGTTTACATGACGTGTGCTGCGAAAAAAACTGAGTACTTTGGGGAAAATCTGTTAGAAGTATGAAACGAAGGAGTGGTGGAAATTAGAAGAATAGAGATTATCAAAGGAAGTGGGGAGTGGGAATGATTAAACAAATGATGTATGTGGGATTGGAAGAGCGCGCGGCGCGATCAAAACAAACAATGTGAATGACACGAGCGGAGGCACAGAGGTCGGCCGAAAGAAAGCGGAAAGGAGGGGGTTAGTCATCGTAAGACCGTCGAAGCGAGACGTTGAACGTATAAAGAGTATTTTGACTGTAATATCTTTCCTAATATATATCGTTTTTGTTTTAATAAACGCCGTGTATCATTGGCTTTCACAACCCAATCCTACATGTATGCGGTCTTATCGGGAAGAGTGATAAATATATGAAAGGAAAACAGTTCAAAGGGACGGGACTATTGTGTTCAGTGAAATAATAAGAACGAATAGGTGGATAAGTTTTGCTGCGTAAAAGATACTCTAATGTATAACAAATGTTATAGCAAATGTTAATTTGTAGCGTAGAAACTCTTGAAAAGGACATAAAAATGAATGTGGAAACGTTGAGTACAAAGAGCAAATCCCTTGGTCTTACACACGCCGAAAATTTCCTACATCTAATGTATAACAACATACGCAATTCTACTTTTTTATTTTTGCTTCTGTGCATACCTACATAGCAAACAATTTACAAAAATTATTCATTTCAAAAATATGTATTAAACACTTTTTTTGAATAAATAGAGACAAAAAAACAACGATTTTAAAAAATACATAAAGACAAGCGCGAGAGCAATATGAACATTCTATCAATTAAAATTTATGTACAAAACCTATTGGACATTATTTTAGTATCAGTTTTCTCGAATAATGACCAACAGCCGCGCTTTACAACCTTCACATCTATATGTACATGTCCGATCGACACCAATGTTACAAAAGTCTTTCTGAAACAAGTTCATCATGTAACACTAGTAAAAAATTTGAAAATGTACTCATAACATGTTCAATATTAACCTGTTTCCTACAAAACGCTGCAGTTGAAGTACTTCAAGACAGACAGCACTAAATCGTTCAGGAACAAGACTGTAGTTTACTTGCCCGGCGTCAAAAGCACATCGCACGGCGATCAACAAGCATGAATGTGACGACTGTAAACGTTGCGGGCCCATCTGGGAAATTAATCTCTGCGGAATAGTCATGACGACAGGCAGGTTAGCGCATCATGATCACAGTGCCGATAATTATTATGACAGGCCGAACGTTTGCGCGTACTGTATAGGTGACCAGGAACTTTGGCAGGAACTTTCAATTAAGAGAAGTTCAGTGCACAAATGACAAACACGTATGGTATCGTGGGATAGTAAGATGCAGCGAATCTTGGCTACTGGGATTAAAAATTTGCAGAACTTTGTACAAAACTGATTTTATTAAACAATGTACCATTTACGAAATATAAACATGGAAGTAAAGAAAGGAAAACAAGATAATAATCTAAATATAATAGGTCTACTATGTCTGGTGTTAAAACCCCTTTCTATCTTATGTCCTGTCAATGGACAGACAGTGAGGTAGATACTGTATTCGAAAAATGGTGAATCATGTTTTTTCTGACAGCACAGAGTTTTATTTACAATTCTAACTGAACCACATAACCTGACCTTTATAACCCATTAACTAATCCAAACTCAATAGGCCGTCTCTAATTTTGATCGCAAACCATTTTTGCTTCAGATCAGCATTACATTCTCTCTATTCCTTACCATTTCTGCATGACGTCATCCAGAAATATTTCCACATCCGCTTTTCCTTTTGACCTTTAGATACATCCCCTTGCTTTTTCGATATTTCAGTCACCAACCGTCGAGCATCACACAGTATTATTCATGCAGAATCATATCAACGAACCAATAAACGTCTTCACGTATAACACATTTATAAGACTTTGATACGCCAATCCTCTCAATAACTGATTTTAACTCTCCAGTTTTCTAAAGGAAATACTGGATCACAGCATGCTACGTGAGCCACCGAGTCTTTGGATAATCGAACAGAATACTGACATCCTCCGCTGACAAGATCACGCCATCGTCACGTCTGACCTGACACTCGGTTAGTATATATAATACATGTATAGTGATCACGTGAGTTGAAGATACCAACTTTAGACAAACAGCATTTAGGGCAGGATTTGACGGTACAACCGTACTGAAGAATCTATCGACGGATTCAGGACAAAACGCATTCTCTTTAACGCTGTGTATCTGTCAAGACGCAGTGCGTGCTTAATAACATGAAGACGCGAAAGAGAGAAAGGGAGAAAGACAGAGAGAGATTTGTCGATGACACGCATTTGTATTTCAGCATCGAAACCACAATTTTGTAAGAGGGCTCGCACGTACTCTGTTACATTTTGCGTTTACAACCTCTTGCTTGTGCACGTTGCGGCTACGGAGTGATTGGTGGAGAAGAGAGGAAGGAAGGGAGGGGCTGCGGTAGGTGGTCGAGAAACGTTTAGGGTGGTTGTAAACTGGCCGGATGAAGGGTCGAGTGAACGAAGGATTGGAATATTGGAAAAATGGGCTCGCCGAATGTGTCCCGTGTGTTTCCCGTGCGATAGGTGCGGCTGTCATGTCCTCCATGAGAGCGGAATCACTCAGGTCGATGACGTGTTGAATCGCGGCAAGGATATCGACGGAACAGCCAAGGTCGCTTGGATTTTTGACAATCGAAGACTGCTTGATGGATGCCGCTGATTGATGAAATGAAATGAACGGAATGATTTGGGTTTATGGTAAGGTCGGGCGGTCGAGATAGTGTAAAGAATGATTCTTTAGTTGTGATCAATTTTTATACTGTTCTTTTTAACGTTATGGTAATATATTGCTGATTATGTATTTACACACTGTTATGATTTATTTGATCAAATAACTAAATTTCCATTTTATATTTTATTTTTGAATTGTTCCATGTCGTGCATTGTCAGCTTGCGCAGAAACTGTCACAAGGCAGTGTTTCATTTTAATGCCAGTCGATGATGAAATAAATGTATGCTTGACGGCACATATTTCTCCCAGAAAAGCCGCGTTGCGATTATGGGACAAAGGGCGAATATCGAACAAATCACGTGGAGCAGAACGCAATGGCGCGCGTTGTACAATCGCAACTTAGGGTTCGTTTTTGCAAGTGCGAGAATGGGGAGAAGTAGGAGGAAGTAGTTGAATGCGGCGTGTGCCATATGGTCCAAAATTGCACTGACTTCGTAGTCCACAAATCATGTCTATAAAATTATATGCAGCGCTCGCCAACGTTCTACCGCGGAAAACTCCGGCCCTCTGCTATTTACGTTACTCCAATTTACGTTGATACCAGTTTTGAGTGAAAATCGTGAATTTTTACGGAACGTGAGCTCTATTGGACTTTCATACCATGAAACGGTGTTTACACTTTTTTTCATTCGCGTTTATGAGTTAAGACTCGTGTGCTGGGGGCGCCGGCTATGCGCGGACTTCCCGAGATTTATGAGTCCTTCCTTTAAATATTTCTGCGCGACTAATGGTTTGAAAACTTTCAACCCCGCGGCAAACCCCGTTATTAAGCACGGATGCATTTCTCGACACGGTAGTGTGCGGTGACTTACGAAATTGACGAAGTTTGAAGCTTTACCGAATTTTTTCAACATTGTTTTAAAGTAAGAGAATATGTACACTGGGATTGTATATATGTTTTGATCTTATGAGAATGCTTTTCTTCCATGTTGTTCTCCATATGTACGCTTGTTGATGTTGAAACAAACGTCTTGTAATAAGCTTTGGAATTTTACAGGATGAATAAGAATTCTAGGGAAAAAATTTAAGGGGTGATAGGACACATCAATACAAGCAATTTCTGTAATACAATGTATGGGCGGGACGCAAGGGGTAAAAAGTTATAGAGTTGGTTTCCACTGTCACATTTAACGTGTGTTGAAGAATTATCAGAAGAATGAGAGGAGATATTTCAGAAAACATTTTATTAACAGCAATATTACTGATTTATATGCTCAAAGAAAAACAAAGTTAAAGGACAACACGCTAACTGCCATGCGAATTTATGAGGGCATATCCGTCGGGTCACGAGGGCTGCTCAGAACTGCTTACTGCTTACTACATGCAATTAGTGTACGGTGCGCCGGAAGGGAATGCGTATGAGACGCAGCGACTTTACTGCGACCGGTATCCGGAGCACATAAATCAATAACATTCCTATTAATAAAATGTTTTCAGGAATGTCTGCTCTCATTCTTGTGGTAATTCTTTAACACGTTAACCGCCAAGTCAGGCATTGGCCACGCGTGTGGCTGTCAGCGCGTTAAATGTGATGGTGGAAAACTACCTTGTAACTTTTCACCCCTTCCGTTCCACCCATACATTGTTTTACAAAAGTTGCTTGTATCGATGGGTTCTATCATCCCTAAATTTGTCTCCCTCGAATTCTGATTCACCCAGTATATCACGCATACACACGTATAATTGGAGTAAATGATCTGTTCTTTATGTTTGCACCGTTTGATTCCTCTTATGCATAAAGAAAGAAGGAGTGAATGTTGGCAAAACCCGCAAGATTGTATTTTGTTGTAGCTTGATGACTGTGCACTCAATCTCATTTAATGCCCTCATATTCAATGCAGAAGTGAAAAACACAGTCTTTGTGTCTCGGGTACGTTAAACAATTATTTAGTCTAATACATGGTAAATCATGTCAAGTTATCATCAGAAAATGTAAATCTGAATCGCATTACTCAAAGACGAGTTGAGATGATCAGGCGTATTTTCTTCTGTAGTTAAGCAATAAACCATATCTATGGCGTAGTAATATTTTTAATACCTTCCAAAGTTTCAGGGAGCGCGACCCACACAGAGTATGAGTTAAAATGAGTTTCATAAAATGGTTTTAGGTTTAAACTTTAATGGAAGACTGTCCTTAAGACGTATTTCGCACAGGCCAATCTGTACGCTTAAATCCATGGAAAATTTACGAATGAGGTTTTTTTCCTGCCGAAACTTTCTAATCATTTATTCGCAATCAACGTGCAATTTCTTTAATCTTTGCAGAATTAATTTATATAACCATGAAATAATTTTATTTGAGTGAAATCAAGAATTCTAAATAATATATTACATTGCTCGCATATATTTCTTCCACATATACATTGACATAGATGTTTGCAAACGAATAATGGGTGAAGAGATTAGACAATGGTCTAACATTCAACCAATTAACCAAGGAACCAATTTTACATATTATGAATATAAATACAAAATATAAATGACAATAATACAACGTATACATTCTTGGATTACAAAACAATTTTTGTAATTACTTAAATTTGAGGAACAATCAGCATCACGTATTAGATTGTAACTGCGTTAAATATCAAATATGTCTATTATTGTACTTTAATGTAATTTTTCCTAAATGTCGGTAGCTACTAAATTCCACTATCCACGCTATAATATGTAACGCAATCTTCTTCTTTGATGAAATGCCGGACGCGTACTATGGTTTAAGGGCTTACGCGCATTTACGTTTTATGTGTTTATCTTGGGTCTCATTTGCATGGTAAATACGGTAACTTTGCGCGAGTTCTGTCGTTCGTTCATCCACCTTCATCCAGGTTCATTCGCAGCCGGACTTCTCTTTCCTTTACGGTACATCCTCACGGCTAGATAGTGAAGCAACACTTTTGTGCGTTAATTTTATTATGCCGATAAAATCGTTTTCACTTGATGTCACATTAAAGTAACGACCTTATGAACAGGTAATGCTATCCAACTGCCTTTCCTTATCATAAGTGTGACTTATGTTACGGACCTAAATTCCGTTTGATAATATTTCACACAATTCCTATACGTTTCGTTTCACTTAAGATACGGTAAAGAGATAATAAACATTTCAAACTGTCGTTTCTATACTGTAACTGTGTCAATTATTAAGATGTAGAATTTTGTACAATAATGTTTGGTGTTCAACGAGTCTGATGCACGTTTTAGTGCATTCATCTAGAATGAATTCTATATTGTTAGTTTAAAGATATTACTTCGAAGTAGTAACTGATAAACTTTAAACTGTCTGGACAAATGGTTTGTTAATGAAGAAAAGCAGCGTTTTGATCATTGCGATTGGTTAATAAGTGGCACTTGGCATCGTAAACGGTGAGCTCAATATATTCATCTGCCAAAGATTACCGGGCAAACAAATGAGATTACACTCAGTGTCATTATGTGCGCGTATAAATGAGTCGCAGTTATTCCCGCACTGCGAATATACGGACTAATGCGCGATATTGTACGATCCGTTGAATCCACTTTAGCGATCCCAATAAATTTGAGAACGGATACTTCGATTTTATGATTGCTTTTACGCTCGTTACACGCTAAATAATTGACGGCGCCCAGCATATATGCAGCGGTGAATAAATTATGTGCTTACATACGGATTACTGGGTATCACTTAATCCTCGTTGAATGCCGAATGAAATCGATGCATGATGCCGCAGCGTTTCACGTACGCCATTTTCGAATTTGCCAAATCTGAGCAACAGGAGGCACGTCGATAGCCATTTCTTCCATCGTCGATCGGGTGAATTATTAATCGGCTCCGCGTTAAACTGAATGTTTGATAGCCAATAACGTCAAGTATTCCTCTCAGACCTAACTCAGAATTTCTATTCAATCAATAAATTGAGGTCAGTCAATAATTTTCTACGTCAATGTCCGACATAATTGTCTTCATTCGTTGAGCTGCTTCAGAGATGATGAGTTTGCGGTACGGCCATGCCAACGGAAACGAGTCGAACAGTTGGATGGTTATACTGTGTCAGTATGCATGTATTACATTTACATCGGCTTCTCCCTAGAGTATGTATTCATTAAGTTTGCAACTATCTGCCTGCCGCAGTCGATATCATGAACTAATTTAGTTGAGCCGATCGATTGCAGCCATGTAACAGAGATCAATTAAAAATCACGAACACGATGATAAAGTTCACTCTAATCTTCAATGTCCTAACATTTTGCACAGATATTAACATTTCTACAATGATTCAAAGGTTATGCAGCGTCAAATAAACCGAAAGGCATAGCCTGAAATGGAAATAGTCGCAGAATAGACGCTCGCATAACGAGTTAATATCTCGCGCAGGTTATGCAGAAGATACAAACTTCAAAGTTCCAAAAACCACAGAGCCCAACTCGCGACGTAAGACCAGAGAACAGAATAATTCAGCATATTTATGCGCGCGTATATGAAAAGATGAGTAATTCCATACGTTTCAAGTGATATACCGTTCCGGCGTGAAGTGTCCTCACCACCTAAAGCAGCCTACTTTTTTCCAGCACATTCGCCAACTGTTAAACGCCTCAGGTCTCCCGTACCACGTTAGAGTCTCCCTACCGGCCGACACTTGCCACACAGGATCGTTTCGGATTAACAATGCAAACCCCCATCCTGCTGCAGCCCCACCGCCCAATCATACGTCCCTGCGAAGTCTTGAATACCTTTGAGAACGGATATCTGCACATTACTCGTTCCAGTTTCCCGAAATGTATGCACAGGATATACCGCGGGCGAGGTGGACCAAGTCGACAACGACGAACGACGACAAATACGACGAATACGATGAAGGCAACAACGAGTGCGGCATGTAGAAGTCGGGGCATACACGTAAGTTAGCGTCGCAGCGCCCTCTGGAGACCGCACAATGGACAATATACAGAGGCAGCCCCTATTGACCAAGCTGGCGAAACTAAACAAGACCGGAATATTTGTTGAAGTTTTCGTCCGTGAACCTCGCACTCGTCATTTCTCATGTGGCCCAAATCTCGGAGACACGGACGTTCCTCAAATACGCCGTTCGCGATAACGGATGCCGGGATCCTAACTGTCGACCGGGATGTCAAGGACGAACCCTATCTTCGCGCCTTCTTTTTCCTCGAGGCTAACATTAATTTTATATGCGGAGAGAGCGCTGCATTTTCTGCCGGAGGTTACGGGAATAATGTGCGGAAATTAAATGTAAACGTTTCGAGTGTAAGGGTTATTAATGTACTCTGCTCAACGTCTGGGAAGGATGAAGGGGGGAGGGTAGGAAATGAAGGAGATGCGGAAGGAGGTGGAGGTCGGATCAATTAGTGTAGTTGTGTAGAGTTGTAGTAGTCGGAGTCAATTAATAGGCAGGAATAAATGAACGCTTAATTATCGGGATCGGAGATATCTTTCTTTTATTTGACCCAGAGGACCTAACTTTGCTGAAGATGTTTTCGTTCGAGCGAAGAAAGTTAATTAGACTGTGCCGTTTACAAGAGTACAAAGGAACAGAACAAGAAATTCTTCATTACGGCTTGAGCATACTTATCCAGTTTATAATGATAATATTTTGCAGCGAGGAAATCGGATGGTTTATCATTAATGCGCTGAAAATGGCAAGTTTCAAAGTATATAAAACGATAATCCCGTAACAATTTCTATACACCACTTTAATGAACCATAACTATTCATATGATTCTGCCCAACCTGCTTACGCTTTATCACTTTAATTTTCGACAAATATTGTGGTAATTTGTGAGGTACAATAAAACAAAGTGTAAACACGATCACCGAATACTGCCCACTTTCAGTTCGTAACGTATAACTAATGCATGCCAATATTTTGATAACACGTTGAAGTGAGCATAATTGATTTTTCACCGCCACAAACAGCCAAAATGGTCGAACACGCAAAATCGATGTTACACATTACGTTGCATTTAGCGAAAGAAGTACGCATTGAAATTAAGAGCAGTCCATCCGTGAACTGGTTAGACAGCAATTTTTCCACTAATAAATAAAGCCAAGCCGTGAAATCTCGTTGCCTGTAGAAGTTTGCCGTAAATTTCGTTACGAAATTGGGCTGGGAAGCGGGGGCCACGTCCGCAGGCTTTAATCTGCGCCCGGTGCCGCGGCTGATTGGACGTCAACTATTTTCAGCGATGACGGTAATAATAGTTCGTTACGCGAAAGACAGAGCCGGGCGGCGAGAACGGAAATTTCGCCTCCTAAGAAAATTTCATCGCGACTTAACTCGCGACTCGTCAATCCGGTCACGTTGCATCTCCCGCGAGACGGCGGCCTTTGTTGACCGTGGATCGGCCAATGAGGGCCCGGCAAATCAGTCAAGTCGATACCCGCGCCAGCCGTTAGAATCCGTACGCCGCAAGAACGAATCTCGACGGTGGAAAAGCGCAATTTCCAGCCACAAATTTCGCCAACAATAACTGTAATATTAATGCGGACGAAACGGTCACATCCGGAATACGAATCACTTCACAGCTTCGAATCTTTCCCTTGTCTGCTGCTTGCTTCGAATGCTCCGGTTACGTTAATAACGAGCCTGATGCGGGAATTAGATTGACGTAATGAACGTCCTTTGGTTCGTTTAATTGGTCCGTAGACATCGGTTGCGTCTTGTGAGACAATCGTAGACTGATGAAATCGTTTGTCGTCATACTTAATGAACCTGGATTTAAGGTGACATTTGTACATTCCATCCGTGCGGAAGAGACACGTGATGTGTTTTGTTTCGCTAAAATTACATCAGACTTATATAGTAGGTCTAGTTACGTGCGTCATCCGCAAGAAGCATACATGTCTTGGCAAATGAAGTGACTATCAATCAATATTAACAAATAAAATTTTTGTATTAATCGGGTGCCACATTTAATATTTCTCAATTCCATCGAAAGCTTTGAACTGCGTAATCAGTTTGTTACACGCACGCAGTATTGCGAATTACGATTATCCGTCGATGCCCAGCGGACAGTAACGACGACATTGACGA
Source organism: Anoplius nigerrimus (assembly GCA_914767735.1). Taxonomy (NCBI): domain Eukaryota; kingdom Metazoa; phylum Arthropoda; class Insecta; order Hymenoptera; family Pompilidae; genus Anoplius; species Anoplius nigerrimus. Next base: position 16,557,166 of record OU612085.1, on the reverse strand, counting down.
GGCCAGCCGCCTATACAGTTATGCAGAACGAAAGCGGCACAACGGTAATCGGAAAATGAGTGTAACGAGAATCTCCCGTGACTATTAGCTACGTAAATCTGTTGCGTCGATCCGTGCATATGCGAAACCGCGATAATCGACCGCTAGGCTCGTCGCCGTTATCAAACGTTAATTGGACGAATGCGAATTTTCTATAACGAGCACGTTACGCTATGAATTGCTGCCATCCATCACGGTGAAATAATGGCATTATCAGCGGTAATAATCCAACAAAACCGTGTGTTACCCCCTCAGCGCTTAACGATAAATTAAACATTTTTCGCGCTAAGCCGCGCGCCGTTCGGCAAAATTGCCAATACAGTGTATATAATTAATGCACGGCTCTTCTTACGCCGTCGCTCTGTTGCCAAAATTCTGTCTCATTAAATATTGAAGACACTGTAACGACCGGGACAATCGCCCTGTCGATTAGCGTTTGCAACACCCCCTTGCGCATTAAACCGAATATCAAACGTTTTCAGCGTATTCATAAGCTCGTCAATTCTTCGGGAATAAAATGAGCATGCGTCCGCTTCCCGGAAGGCACCGACGTGTCAGTTCGGACTCTGTTACGGTCCCCTTGCAATAACTGGGTAATCTGGTTTGGAGAGGAAACGTCGTTCAATGAAAAGTCCCACGAACGAAATGTTGACGAATTAGCGCGTCCGAGTCAAAAATTATAAATATATCGGTATCAAGCGGCTGCTGGGGTGGGCGGAGGGAAGGGGTGGGGATGACGGGGTGGATATGGCCAATATCGCCGGAGGCAATAGCGGAGGAATAGTGCAGATGTCGCCTACGGTGGCAGGTGTATATCCGATGCACAGGTATATCCTACGTGGACTTGCACACGTGTCCATGTGAGACACAAAAATATTCCCGCAAGTGTGCTCTACGTACAGGGTGGCGCCTAATGTGCAGTACATCGAACTATCTTGAGTAATTCATGCGGGAACACTGAGGTAATACCAACAACAGTTTCCCACAATGTTCCTGAAAAAAGTCATCGATAACAGGCGGATAGATCGCAAAAACGTTCGAAGCATACCGTATACATTCACATTTTTGCCGAAAATCGCGATTTCGAAAACAAATCGACCGACAACGTTTCACGCTATCGTTTTATCATCCCTCGATTTCCCACGATGTTTCCGGACAGCGTGAAAAATTGGTCAATCTCCGAAGCAATTCCCTCTTTTTTTTCCAAATAATGCTGCATACACCCATTTCGTTATATCCTGAATGTTTATGCTCTTTGCCAGTGCTTTTCGAGTGTCCGCAAATGACGCCCCACCCAGTATGCATGGAGTGTATCGCCGGCGAGCTTTTTGGAGTCCTTCTACGGATGGCGGAGTTACACCGTCGAGTGATACTCGGCGAGCATCCGGGAGGTACGATTTATCATATAGGAGGCGTCGGAATATCCCCCGGGTTATATAGACTTTTATGGGGCGCCGGGGCTTGAGACACAGCTGTGCGCTTCCGAGAGGTGCGTACAGCGTTATGTCATTCGCGCATGCATAAGCTTGAGCGATGACGCCTATCAGGTATACGTCATATCGCCATGGTTACTCCGTGGATCAGTCGCTCGTCCATATATCGCGTCCATTGGCCGGGGAACGGCGTGGTTTGATCGTCCGCGATGTTTATTTGAAGACCACGCCAGGGTCATTTTGAACCCGACCAACGACTCACACGCTCGTAAGGACTATCCGTCTACGGACGATTGCTGGACCATCGAAAGACGGGTCATCTAATCTTGATTGATCGATGGAGTAGTTCAAAATCGTAACGGCAAAGGAATTTGACTCGTTAATGTGGCGTAATTATTAATTAAAAAGTAGAAGATGAGAGAAATATTGAGTTTTTGATGTAGGTTATATAATTGAGTAATAAGTATGTAATTTGATTTAAATAATGGGAGGGACGTAAGCAGAAATTGGAGACTGTGACAATTTTCGGTTATAGGGTAATATTGGTTTCAGTGGAATTAATTTATGGAAATTTTAGTGATTCACTTTATTGAATTTATCTGCACGCAATGTTAACGCGTGTCGATTTCGAACAAATTTTATTGAAAGGTTTTTTTACAATTATATGCATTGTTTTTCGTATAGACAACAAAATTTTGATTAACTGCGCGGTGGAAAATTTGCTGAAAATTTTATTAATTCAAATGTGAAACGTTGAATATGATTTTATTCCGAACTCGATAAAAGAACAATGGACGTTAATATATAAGTACTACTTCACAAAATTATACGGAAGATACTCCGCTTATTATGTGAATATAGTAATCTAATTGCATTTCTGCAGGAAACAATTATTACGTAACGATGCAAAATTTTACCTTATCCACACAAGATGCTTGCCTGTTCGTAGAAAGTTTTTATCATTTGAGCAACTGGATGAATGACAATGAAAAGAATTAAGAATAGTACATCTTTTGCGGGTGATCGAATTAAATGTTTGCATCTTTAACGTCTATGAGCAAATAATAGGATGATAAACTGAGCAGAAATAGGATATGCTAAGTTATAAACTCTAACTAGCACATAAACATTTATATAAAAACTGTTTTCGTGCAGTATCATTTCAAAACACTGTAAGTATGTAGGTATGTACACAACATTGAAATCGTTTGCGAAAATAATGAATGAGTGTGTATAGCACAAATTATTTAGCATAAACGGAATGATGCCAAGTACATATAACTTAATCATATTGACATACAACTGTACATGTTTTTTAAATATGATCTCTAAAATTCACTTGATCATTCTTCCCTATGTTGTAAATCACAGACAAAACGACATTCTCGCTTCTCATCCTTGCGAATCTCAATCCTGAAACAAAGTGCCGAGATCACTGATTTCGAGCCTCAAGGTAACACAAAATAGTCGGAGCACGGAAATTTTCCAGTTTCGTTGAAATTTGATTCAAAATTTTGCTCCAACCTCCGCCACTGCATTTGGTACCATCCTCGAATTTTCAAATAACATGCCACATCTCGGCATCTTCAAACAAGTCAGCCAGTTTCCGGATGATTCTCGTTCGCGAAAATACTCACGGAATACGATGCTTTCAAATCTCCCAGCAAAATCGGTCTCACCTTTCCTTGAGCGAGCGAGCACATTCCGAATACCAAGCAGATTCCAAATCACTACCGGACAACGAGTGATCAAACTCTCAGACTCTTTTGGTTCAACAAAGATTCAAGTAAGCGTTTCCAGTTGCTTTAATGCGCACTAAAGATTCTCATAAGTTTATGTACAGTCATAACTGTAGTCGAATGCGTGAGCACATGTTTAGGCAATATATAAAGACGTAAGTATATAAAATGCATCAAGAAATAGATACAATTATAATTGGATTATTGTACTAAGTTCACGATAAATTATTTTTATTCTTATATCTATATGTAACTCATCTAAATAATTGTCTCCCTACTCTAATCAAACTGTACACGCCAAAAAAAGAGTGTTTCATACACATTGAAATGCAAGCCAGAACTACTCGCACGCGTAAAAAGCCTACGCAATATACCCTTTCATCTTTGGAAACCCTGAAATACTTTTTACCCGTCGGCCCTACAAGCCTATGCTCCATTCAAGGCAAAAAAGTCAAGTTGACATACTTAACAGCGGTAGAGGAAATAGCGCGTTTCAACTGATGCGAGTACCTGCGTATACGTCTGATTGTTAGTTATGATGTATCCGAACTCCGGCAGGCACAATCATATTTACAAAACCGAAAGCGTGCAATCCGTAAGCGCACGTACTCATTGCGCGATCAATGCAGGTGCGCCTTGCTTTGTGTACGCCTTCACTACCGTCCACAGGCACACAGATAAACGCATACTATAATAATATAAGCGTGCCAGCAGAGCATACGCGTTTGAAGCAGCGAGCGACACGTAAAAGCTGCGCTTTTCCAGAGTATAGCTGCCTTAACGCAGGCCGCACAAACGCATACGCACGCTCACATGCACATGCACGCGACAGCGAGCACGATCAGAGTAAAGGACAGGAGAAGACCCCTCCAATTATGCGACCACTCGAATCGTTCCGTATCCGACATAACCGTTTCCTCGAACTGCCAGCCGGCTTTCGCTTCGTAATTTTAACCGTTACCGACGTACACACATACGTACGTACGTGGCGGCGTAGGTGATACGCCTAAATTCGATATCCACCGTGGAAACTTTGCCCTTAAGTCGGACGCGGGTAGGCTATTAGCGCGCATCAGGCCCGTTTCCAATGGCGCAGTTAATGCAATTACCCGGTAAAACTCCGACAAGAAGAACAGCTTTGGATGTCGGGCTTCCGGATTGGGCGAGATAGTCGGTAAATGCGAATTGAGGAATATGAGGCAGATAAACGGCGAGGGACGGCTGCTTCGGGGCTGGAAGCGGTGGGAAAGTGGCGGAAATTGAAAACTGCCGTGGTATGACATCGGTTTGAGTCGGGAGTGACCCGAACCGCGGACGGGCAGTCGGTTTAATTATTGATATGCTTATCCTGCGCTTGACTATCAACGCTTTAAATAACCTCGGCGCCGCCGGGATCGTTAAAGTGTATGAACTGCGTCTCATTTGGATCTGTCTAATTACCGGAAGCGGCAAGCGTGAAAAGTCGGAGGGAAAATTTCGGTTTAATTAAATTGCACTCTAGACGACGAGCGAAATGAGGGAATAAATCGTTTCTGCGCTCGATACCTAACGCATGACAATCTCGCTCAAACGCAATGTTACTCCTGTGAACCGCGTAAAGCACATAGTTCTGTCTGTCTGACGGAATTGTTTATTACGGTCTTGGTCCCTAATGTACCGGGTAGTGGGACAACAACAGCGACCTCCGGTCTCAATTCATGGAAATAATTGATACATTACAGTTTCGGTACCTTAATAAAACAACCGTAAATGAAATGCATAAGTCGAATTGCAACCGACATATATGCAATCTGACAGTGGAATAGCTGTGCAAAATTCCCAACGCTTATTTGAAGAAACGTGCACTTTAAAGAAAGATTATACTAAGCGGGGAATGTGTATTTTAATAACTGAACAACTCCTCTTTGTCTTTTAATCACACATTTTCCTATTTTCAACTTTCAGAGAAATGGTCTGCGCTTTTGATCTTTGTATAATGCGTTCTTACATACATACATGCATATGCGTAGCATTTTAATATTAAACCATTATAATTCGTTGCAAAGGAAAGAGCTGCGCTACGATATTGCACAGAGCGGCGTGCATTTTCTTTCGCTGCATGGCAGCCACACGTTAAATGTATGTTAACGAGGCAAGAACGTTGACATAATTTACATTGCTTATTTCGCCAGTCGTTATATCCATCAAACTTATAGTCAGACACCCCGGGAGTTCACACCTTCTCAGGTTTCGAACGACGATCAAATTTCGGTTGAGAGAAACATCCATATCGGAAGAACTTTGCTCGAATTACCCAGGTTAAATTCACCGAGCTTTCAGAGGGAAGCCACTATTAGCCTGACATTTATGTCGCCTCCAATATTTTACCAAGATACATCGGATGAGACAAATATCCAACGTTCTATTCTTTCTCCTCTGCTCTGAACCTACCACTTATCATTTAATATTGCAACATGTATGGGGAATTGAATGTAAGGTTACGTTTGCAAGAAACTTAAAATGCCTACAAAGAACCGTGATATTATGACGGAAGTATAGACGCGATAGACGAAAAGTAATATTATCATACTTCTCATAATATTTCGACAAAACTAGCCAACTACAGATTTCTAGAATGCATGTGTTTTACATTTAAGTAATTATACAAAGATACAATTTGTGTAATAAACATCCTTTGAACAGCCTTGCCATATAAATTGGATGCACTTCCATTCTATAATAATAAGGTGAATATGTCGCTAGTGTTATCAAATCTAAAATTAACAACAGATACGGTTAAAAAGTATCATCTATATTGTGTGAAACAAATTTTTGAAGAATTTATAATGAGAGAAGATGATCTAAACTGCTAACCTATTATTGATCTTTCTCTTATGACGTTCAGTGTACAGATTACTCTCGTTCAACCTAACCGAATATAAAATGACCAATTGAGATATTTCATTGCTCTTATTGGCACCTTACTTGTTATATACAACGAACAAATTATTCCCCTTGCACGTCTGCTCGCTATTCGCACCCTCCTCCCTCGACGCCGTTATTACACACAGACATACCAATAAATTTAGTAGTGTCGTCGGCCTGACCGAACGCAAACCGAGGAAGCGAAATATTTAATTGGCGACGCTCTCTTGCTTTTTCACACGCGATGAAGGCGGGTGCGTTCGGGACAGTGACTCTTCTCAGTCGGCTCAGGTAATGCGTATAGGTGCACTTCCGTACAGCAGACATTATTTCGGGTCAGAAGACCAGGGGGGTTACTCGCGTCCGTGGAAACGAGCGGAGCCGTCCGTAAATGAAATCACCGATATTATCGTCCGGAAAGAGAACCACCTCACGAGAGTACGAAAGGGCGTGCTTCATATTCATGGTAATTGCCGACGCTGGGCGCGAGATGTCGAGCATAGTTTATAATTAATTCATTGGATTAAATTTTACGCCATGTACCTAGTATGCATTACCAGCATCCCGGTGCGCTTCCGACGTCCTCCTTTCCTCCTCCTTTACCCCTTCCATCCACCTTCTACCCACCCCTCCCCTCTTCCTCCCAACGCCTTCCCTTTCTTCCCCTTCCCCTCCCACGCTTTTTCCGCATTTTTCCTTCTTACCGACAATTTGCTCCTTATACCGCTTTCTCATTCTCCGCTCTCCTTATTTATCTCGAAATTTTTTGCCGCATTTCCTCTTTCCCCCGCAGCTCCCTTTATTCTCTTCGTCGTTCGTTTCCCAGCGCCGCGCGGCAATTTTGATTGTTCCGTTTGCCTTATCCGCTTTTTCCCTTTTCCCTCGTCCCTTTGCAAACTCTTTCTCACGGACCTTTCTCTTATCTTCCTCTTTCCCCGCAGATAGGGAGGGTACCTCTTTTCTACCCTCTGCTCCGCGTTTTTTTATACCTTGTAGGTCCGCCAATTTCGGTGGACTCCTGCAAATGAGACACACCCTCGACTTCTAAGTTTCGTTCCTCTTATCCTTCACTGGCGAGCGACGCGGCGTGTCGGATGGACAGCTTTGGTTAGGTTTTTCCGAAAGCAATTTCGAGAACAAAGCTTCCGGTGTACAGACTATTCACTTATTCGTATTCGTGGAATTGTCTCCTAACCGAGTCTATCACCTACCGTAAAACACCCCACATAACAATGTGGGATAGAATGATGTCGTAAATTCCGAAAGTGTAAGAGTAAAATATGTGGAGTTAATAATAAAGTAACACATATATAATATATAGACTTGCGCAAGTAACAATAACAGAAATCAAGAAGAACGAACTGAGGCTGCAGAATCAAAACAGCCTACTATTTGTTTCTAAATGCGGTGAGAAAAAATAATTGAACCTCGGGTTGAACTAAAGTGACACTGACCCTTTTTTGGAACGCCTGCCATTTTTCTTAGTCCCATACCCTGACATTGGGCGGCACAAAAAACGCACACCAACGAAATATCTTATTGTTAAATCATTTTCCTTCTTACCACACGTTATTTTCAGCGACTAGCAAATAAGTACAACTGAGATTGCGAATTCTTCAAACCAAGATTATTGTTTATATTATACATTATTTTATAATTTCAAGATTTTCGGCGATTCCGGTCACTGTTGTACTACTTTACACTCTGATTAAATTGCAATGGATTTCGAAAAACATTAATTGAACTGGTTATTAACAATGTTTTTCGAAATCCATTTGTTGATAGCGAAATATGAGATTTGTGTTTTGCTTGAGCGTCGTAGAATAATGTATAATGTAAAATTAAAAAGTTCTTGACCGTCAAAGTGACGTATGTTTACAAGGTTTTTGGCGATTTCGGTCATGGTTGTACTACTTTACAAAGAACTTTCTAATTTTACATTATACATTATTCTACGACGCCCACAGCAAAACACAAATCTCATATTTCGCTATCAACAAGTCTCCACGCACACGTCCGTATACAAATACTTGCGGAAGCAGACATACTTGCTCGTTGCAAACCGTCGCTAGTTTCGAGCTCCCGACGCTTCGAAATAGGATTAAACATTGCTTCAACGTAGACGCGCATCCATGAAAGGAATAAAGCGTGATACATTGCGCTGAAGGCGGCGGCGTGTGAAAGAGTCGCGAAGATTTCACAGTCAAGGAGCGGCGTTGGGAAGCTGGGGAGGGGATGCTAGGGTAAGAGATGGAGGTAGACAAACGACGGTGGAGATCTTAAATGCAATGAGATGCCTATTAAAGCAGCGTTGACTGGCGGCGCGAGATTTAAGCGCGCGCGCCCCTATATGAACGTGCATAGTCATATACTGCGCAGATTTGGTCTCTGCGAGGAGCGCAGAAGCGCGCGCGTGCACGCGGCGCCTAAATGAAATCACGGATACTATCCCAGGGTACTAGCAGTTTCCGGTCTCTTTCTCGTGACTCCCCGTGGAAGCTCCCCAGGAGGAATAGGTACGGCGAGAGAGCAAATTACGGAAGTTCGAGGCACGCTGAAGTTTCACTCGAAACGACGGCCGAGTGTAGGTATACCCAACGTCGAGAGAAGCGGGAGGGAGGAGAGGGAGAGGGCGAGAGCGAGAGAGAGAGAGAGAGAGAGAGAGAGAGAGAGAGAGATTGGGTTTGCGGGAAAGAAGGGAGAACGACGGTAAGAGGAGATTGAGAGTCTTGGGAGCGCGAACGGGTGGAATGAAGAGAGGCATATATTGGAAGAGAGAAAGAGAGAGGAATAAATGTTGAGAAGTGACGGAAAGAAGACGGAGGATGGAGCAGGAGATATCGAGAGGGAGAGCGAGAAGAAGAGATGGTTAGAGACGCTTAGAGGACCGAGTGGAGGCATCGACGCGAGGACGACCGAAAAGGCGGGACAGACTAAAGAAATAGACACAGCAAGAAATAGAACGAAGGTGGGGGGTGAGAGAGATGTACCGAATAGAGACGCCATCGTTTGATGCGTCTAAAATGATTCCAATGCTCGTAAACCGTCCTGCGGTACGTCGATGACAGAGAACATTACACAAGCCCGAGAGAGAAACGAAGAGTCGGTTGAGAAATCGAAGAGCTTGGTGAGCTAAAGAAGGCGCGTTGCAGATCGGCGGAAAGCGGGAAAGGTTGAAGGGGGAGGGGGCGGAAGAACGAGCTAGCGAAGATGAGAGGAGAACGACGAGGAGGATAAGCGAAACGGTAGATGCACAAGCTGATCCCAATAAAACCGAGCGAAGGGATGCAAATCGATCGATTGTGCAACCCGTCGAACTCCTCTGCCTGGGCCAGGACGACTACGAATACGCCGACATTCTGCGGGGCGCATCACGTCGAGGGACCGTTGGTACGCCTTGAATTTTGGATCAGCGTGACGAAGGAGCGTGTCGGAGGAAATCCGCGTTGATCCCACGATCGAACACCGCCGCGTTCGAATGCCTTCGGGGTGGCGCACGATGCAGGGTCACTTCCGTGCCGCTTCGATGAGGAAAGAGGGATTCCGTAGGATGGGAAGAAATCTGTAGGTCAGTTTCGCGTTTTGAACGGCAGACAAATCAGGGGCGAGCGCCGTGTATTCGTGGGGATTCGTTTATTTGTTTGAATGTTTGAGAGAGTTTGGAGGAGTATGTATATACATGGTTAATCCGGAGGTTCAGTGACATTTTATTGATTGCAAAATGGCTTTGGTGAAGGTTAGAAGTAGGTATTTGGTGTTAGAAGTACCAATGGTTTCTGTGCATGATTTTGTGGAAAGCAATTGTTTGTTTAAGTTGTGGTCTTATTCCACGCTGATTAGATCTTCTAAATATTAAAAATTTGATAATGGAAATGTATTTTCGAAAACGATTTTTGTTAAGTTGTTTATTGAAAATATTGTGATAAGAATACTTCCATAAGCCGTGAAAACTTATTGGTACTTGGGGTCACAGCATATTCGACGAAATCCCATTATATACAATTTGATTGCTCAATGTCTTGTGAATGAGCGCTTGATGAATTTCTTGTAGCAACAGACTAATTGTTTGATAACTCGATTCATCAGTGCGTAATTCTGTTTTCGTTGGCTGACCTCCGGATAGCAATCAGTTCGACGCTTCAAATCCTACGTACTCATTGGTAACCAGCCAGGTAATTTTCGGAATTCGAACGCGCTTACTTAATTTTGCGATCAAAACGGAGTTAAACCGAACCGCAACTATGTCGAGAGATTGCAATGGTCCGCTATGCGCTAAACGATCTAATTTGATGCCCAATCTTCTGAAACTGATATGCTTACACTGGACGCTGATTTACAATACAAATACCATTCCACGCCAATTAAGCGCTGAATGCATCCGATTAGACATTTGAATTTCAAAAACGGAACGGCCATGAATATCTTGTGACGTTGAATTGATCACCCTATTCGGCTGTGCTTCGAATAGAATGCGTCACATGAAATTAGATTTCGACTTTGCACTCAGGAAAACTAATTAATCTTGTAAATGTCAAAAAAAACGTTTTCAATCTGAAATTCAGAACGATTTGCCGGCTGAAGAGGTTGCGATAGATGTAGAAAAATGGGAATTCATTTCTGCGGTTACCAACCGAATAATCAATTGAGCAAATTTAATAATATAAATGAAAGAGTTGGAAACAAAGAAATCCATCGCAATTTTTGACGTCCAATCCAAACTTTAATTATTTATTTGATGGAAAGGGGGTTCGTAATGCACGTAAAAATAATTGAGTTTTTAATACAAAATACTGTATATATCATTGCAGTATATTGAACAACAATTTTCAGAAGCAAACGAAATGGCAATACTAGAGAAAGAGAAAACTGGGAACAGATAAAATAACTTGTAATGCCAGTAACAATTGTCTGTCACAGTAATGACACTTGCATGTCAGTAACAGCAGTCTATATCAAAAATATACGAGACATCCATTTTCAATTTTTCACGTCCAATAGAAACATTCTGTGTGTGTACTACGTGTTGAGGATAGTCTAAAATAAGAATGATGATTATGAGAAATTCTGGTCATGCAACTGCTCTCGGAGATCTGAACTACCCAATTTGTCAATTTCTGATGTCCGTCAAGACTAAAATAGTTCGCGTGTGCTGTACGTTGGATGCGACTGTGAAGTCCACAGATTTTTTCCAATCGCATGACCACATTCTGAGACTTGTTTTTTATTTACTGTTTTAAAGATTTATTGCTTTTACACGTAAGAGTTAGATGCTGTATATTCTATAACCTTTTAGCATTTGGGGACAGATACTTATGAGGAAGATAAGAAATGTCTTGTGATATATATCTTAATTTATATAGATTAGAATTATACACGCTTACGAGTAAAATAATTTGCCAAACTCACACTCGGACAATAATAAATATATACCAAACTGTAAAATCTTCTCATTTTAATTGTTCGTCAATTCCAAATAATATTTTATTATTTGCTGAAAAAGGATTCAGCAGTTAATTTCATGATTTTTGTTACGAGAAGTTTTAAAAAGATAACAAAAAACAGTTGTTTGAAATATTTCTCAAAGAACATACAGAATTGAAAACGTGTAGCATTTATTGCCATGACGCCTGTATTTAGGCAACAACTTATTATACATAAATCTGAGAATAAATCTCTGTTCAAAGACGTCTAGGTCGAGATTACTTCGGATTGGTCGATAAAGCGACGTTCCATGAAATGAAGAACGGACGAGACTAGATATTCCATGAACGACGTCCGTCCGGGAAATCCTGCAAAGGATTTAGTATCACAATTCTATACCGACTCTGATATCAATACCATAAAATCAGTTGGAAAGTAGCCTCGAAACTCTAATACTGACGAAGTTTATCCTGCAACATGTGAGAACATATTCGAATAAATTTAAAAAAACCGCAAAATTTCCATTGTAAAATAAAGCAGACATCCGCAACGTCCTTTCGTCTTCCAAATATTGAAAGATAAGGTGACAAAATTGTAACAGGTGATAAAGTCGTGAAAAAACTAGTGAGAAATCGAATCTTGTGTTTTTCCTTTGGCATTCCAAACATTACTCGTACCTTGCCCGCTTCTTTCTTGAGCCGAGAAAGAGACACTCCGAGTTTCGAACCGAACACGTTTCGTCAACATTTCACTGTCAACCGACAACACGGTAAATAGAAGAGTGAACATCGGAGGCACGGAAATTTTAACATTTACACTATTCTGTTTGTCGACTGGAATGTTATCACGGCCGTCGAACTTTCGAAATATTTTTCACAATCGTTACGAGAAGGATTCAGCGAGTCGTTTCTCCTACCTGCATTCGGTTTAAAATTTGCAGTTACCCATTATTCTCAGCTTGAATCAAATTTAGCCGCTGGATCACTTATTACATTACCATCTGACCTCTTCGAGTCGGCAACGTCGAAATTGCAAGATATTTGGTTTGTGTCGTCCCTACTTTACGAGGAACGGTAGGGAAAAGGGTAGAGGATCGTGGGATGTCAAATGCTCTAGAGACTTGACTCTTCTTGATAAGAGCCTGCACAGATTTCTGGCAAAGTCCTCTGCTTTTTTTCAGATGTCATGGAAATAAAACTATATTTTATGAATTATTAAATCCAGAAATCAATTGAAAGGCGACATGTTACCGCGTATTTGGACTAAAATATTATTACACGGTATAAAAACACTTTAACGTCGAGTTTCCCAAACTAAGCATGAAATGACAATTACGTAATCAAGATTCGAAAACATTGTTACTCAATTCCTTGTTATCGTTTATTGAGTTTTTCTCGGTTTAACATATCTAATAAGTGACGAAATATATTAGAAGAGTAATTGCAATCTAATTTCTAACGAATTATTACTGTAGGAGTTTTCTGTATCATTTTTATAGTGAAAAATAGTAAAATTGATACCAAAGATGAAAGTAAAATTGCATCGAAACCTCATGTGAAGAGTTGAACGGGACAGAAGACTAAAAAAGCGCAAAGAAGACAACGTTGAAAAGCGTTGAGCATTCATGCGAATATACAGTAATGTGCTTAAAACAGAGCAAGTGATCGAGCTCAGAATAGTACCAGACAAGTGGTCGAGATCAGAATAGTGCCAGGCAAAACGTCGAGAACAAACGGCTTTTGATTCAACAGAAATAACTGTCTTAATTGATCAGCAATACGCATTTAAAAAAATTTGCAATTGAAATATATGAAAATTACTCATTCCTTGGTATGTACAAACTACATGATTTATGATCAAATTCGTTGATATTGCTTACGCGGTCAATGCAGAACTCATGGCACAATATAAAAGAAAGCGTTACTAACTACATTGATCACGTAAACAATCTAGCATGTTAAATATTTGTCGTTGCAAGTGGACGAAGGAGATAAACTTTTTTCCACACTGGATTTTAAGATTATTGGATCAATATATCCATAAACAAAGTCGTCACGTGGAGATGCAAATGTCATGATTTCGACGAGAATGGTAGGCGTATAATGTGAAACTTGTAAAGATGTGTCAAGCCTAAACTTTCTCGGTCAAATAATATAGCGGGGCTGCAAAACAACTGTAGAGGGGATCTATGATAAGAAATAACGGTTTAAATTGAAGCTACTTACTACTTGTTCACTAGGAGTGAGTGTTGACGTACGTGACGAGTAAAAGAGGAAAAGGAGATGTGAAATAGGAGTGAGGGAGAAAGGGAGGACGAAAGAACGGTGTGGGGTGGAGGAAAAGGAGAGGGTGTGGTGGAAGCGTGGGCGGAACGGGAAAGGTGGAGAAGAAGAAGTGGGAGAAAAGAGAAGCGAACGAAGGAAAACGAGGTTAGGAGGAAACGTGGACGTGAAACAAGAAGAAGAACGGAGGAAGCGACGCCTGGAGGGAAAGGATAAAGCAGAGAGAGAGTCGGTAAGGAAGAGAGAAGAAGACGGGATAAGACAGTGAAATTGAGGAAGATGGGGAAGACAAAAGGAGGAAGTGAAAGAAAACTGGAAGAGTTATGGAGAAGGAAAGGGGACACAGGAGGGAAGTATGGGGGAGGAGAGAAGGCGGAAATAAGGAAAGCAGAGAAGAGGGAGAAGAAGTCACATAGGGAGCAGGAGGAAGAAAATGAACAAGATGGACTGGAGAAGGAAGAGGAAGCAGAAGGGGCTGAGGAGATGAAGGAAAAATATAGAGAAATGGCAGAGGTGATAGGGAGGTGGGTGTGGAAGAGGACGGAGAGAGGACTGGAGCGGATGGTGGAGTTGCTAGATGAGACGTTGAGGGAGTATATGAAGGCGATAGTGGACCAGGTAGGAAGATTGGAGAGGGAGGCCAAGGAGATGAGAGAAAGAATGGAGGGGGGGAGGAAAGAGAGAGAGAGGTTGGAGGAGAGGATAAGGCAAATTGAGGAGAGAACGAGGAAGCTGGAGACGGAGGAGAGGAGGGGAGAGGAGAGGACGGAGCGGGGAAGAAGAAGGAAATGGGAGACTGGAGAAAGGGGAGAGGAAAGGAGAGAGGAAGCTGGAAGAAGAGATGAATGAGAAGGGGAGGATGGAGGTGGTAGGAAGAATGGAGCGGGAGGTCAAGGAGATGAGTGAAAAACTAGAGAGAGGATGGAGGAGAGGATAAGGAGAATTGAAGAGAGAGCGGGGAGGATGGAGACAGATGAGAAGAAAGGAGAGGGGAGGATGGAGGACAGGATAGAGCGAGGCGAAGAAGGAAAGGGGAAGCTGGAGAGTGGAGAGAGGAAAGGGGAGAGGAAGGTGGAGGAAGAGATGAACAAGAGGATAAGGAAGATAGAACAGTGGAAAGAGGTAAAGGAAAAAGAAAGAAGAAGGAGGAACCTGATAATAAAAGGACTCAGGAGAGGAGTAAAGAAGAGAAAGGAAGAGGTAGGTGAGCTGATGAAAGAATTGGGGGTGGAAGGGGCGGTGGAGGTAATAAGGGAACTGGGAAGAAGAGGAAGGGAAGGGGGAGACGAAAGGGGAATAGTGGCAGTGAGGATGGAAAGTGTGGAAAGGAAGGGAGAAGTGATGGCGAAGAGATGGAGAATAAGGGGAAAAGGAGTAAGGATAGAGGAAGATCGCACATGGGAAGAAAGGAGGATGAGGTGGAGGGTAGTGGAGAAGGCGTGGGAGGAAAGGAGGAAGGGGAGGAGGGTGTGGATAGGAGAGGGGAGAATCAGGATAGAAGGGACATGGTGGAGATGGGAGGAGGAGAGGAGGGAGTGGCGGGAGGAGGAAAGGAGTGACTGAAAGGTGGAGGGGAAGCGGAGAACTGAGGAGAGAGGAAAGACTGCGAGGATGACGGGCGTACAAGGATGACGTGGAGGAGATTAGGCTGTAAGGATAGGTTAAGAAATTTGTAAGAGATTTATGTATAGTAGTGGAGAAGGCTGGAAACCCGTAAGGGAACCAGGAATAAAGAATACATACATACATACTACTTGTTCACTAATGCGTTTTGGCTTGAACCCCAAAAGGATTGTTTCATATTGTTGAATCTTGCAGTATGCTAGTTAAGAAAAATAATACTATGTGTCCGTAAAATGGGAAGGTTCATGACACGTAAAATATGGCCTTAAATACATTGCACGTTGATTAATGAAATTGTGAAAATGAAATTGTTGATTAATGAAAGAGTCATGCAATTACTGTAGTGTTAAGGCTCACGACGATGACGGGACACTGTACAGTATATCTCATAACTTATGAAACGTTTACGTAAATCATGAGTACGGCAGCGCTTTCACACATTGTGCAAATGATTTCATATTATACGACAATTTTACAAACAGCTAAAGTTTGCTGGTTTATGTTTTGTCTCTGCACTTAACGGCAACAATGCCATCGTACAACTACACTGAAATATTATAAACCTTAGAAAACGATTAAACACAAAATGCACGGCCGTCTATATGATTCGCAAAATAGCGTATTTATTTGACAGAATAAATCAGTTCAAAAAATAAACATATGAATATCAAAACATGAATTCCACTTTAATAATTGAAGCATCTTCTTAAATGAACGCAGGACGTGTACCTAGGCCTAGGAAACAGAACTCAATCGCTCAAACAGTCATTTGTCACTGCGAAAGAGTGCCACTACTTATGCCAGCACTACCTAAAGCCAATTGCCAACACTGACTCACACATAAAGCACCGAAGGGCCGTACACCCTGCCTAAGTAAGAGTAAGTCCATTAATAAAGCATTCGCGAAATTGAAATGTACGTAAAGACGTCTAGCTATTAAGGGCAGACTTAGGCCTTTCATGCCGTCTGAACGTTCTGCGAGCAGGAGTGTTAGAATACGCGAAGGAAGCGTTACTATGTATGTATATGTATGTACAGGTCGGCACAAAGCACGCGCGCCTTTCTCACCCTGATTCGACCGATTCTGTTCAAGCCAGTCGCCCCAATACTGGCGCTCGGGAGCGTGTTAGAAATTTACGGGCACACATGCGTAATTGCGGGGCAGATTTATCGTGCCATCGTGACAAACGTCAGAGAGATCTGCTGGCAGTGCTTGGCGTCGAAGGAATGCAATTCGGTCGTTTGACGGTTCTTTCAGGTATGCGCAGTACAAAATTAAATTCGTGCAAATGTTTAATGACTCTGTGTTTTCGGTTTAGACAGTCTTCTGTGGGTTTGAGGCTGGGTCGCTTTAGACATCGTCACTTGCAAGATTCAAAGTCTTCAGATTCGAAAATATTTTCATTACTCGGCAATATATCTATCGTTTTCGCTGTATACATATTTTGTGTGTTATATATTGCGTCTTTCACGTTGCTTACGTGTAGACAGTTGAAAAACTTTTTGAGTAAAAAAGTTTACTTGCATTTAAGGAATCGTTCCAATTATGAGAAAAATGTCATTTTATTTTCAAACTGTCCAAGATTTGTATTTTTAAGCCGATATCGAACTAAATTATCATCTGAGTGTATTAATGGCCCAGAAGAAATATTCCAATCTCAATATTTGAAAACAGTCATAGCTTCTAACATAATAATGTTTCGCTCATTCTCATGAATAGACATTTTTTTAATTCATAACATCCCGTTGTCGTGCTCTATTTCAAGTTCAGCAAAATTGTCTCATCAGTCACCATTCTGAAATGCGGCACACCGTAATGCAGACGAGAAACATAACGTGCAAGGAAAGATAAGAAGTGCCATATTTACAACGTCGGTCGTTTTCGTTCCACAGACCTATTTAGAAATATGATTTATGTGGCAACCAGGGCGCATAATATTGTGGTTACCTATACCTTTGTCCCCTTTCTGGAAGTCAACGTTGTACCAAACCCAAACAAGAGAAAAACATCGTACATTTTCACCCCTAAAGCTAGTATGTACCTAAACACATTTTATAACATACCTAATATCTGATTACTTCCGCTTTGGGATATCTTCGATGTCTCAACTCTACCATCTAGTTTCATGTAAGCGCATTCACGTTCACTTAAGCATGCTTAAATTAATCTGCGTTCTAAGCAAAGGCGCGTACATGGATTGAGACGTACCTTGCTACAGTAAGTATAGTATATACCACTAAATAGCTCCGCTACAGTTACAAACAAACATACCTAATATAACGATTGCATGACACCTAATAAATATGAGATAAAGTTACATAATATTCTTGAAAATACTGCCGAGTTTTTGGTGCTTCCGCTCCACAGGTTCCAAGTAAAATTATTCTACACTGCAGTCGTGTCGGCAATGTAACGCACAATTCTGTAAGCGAAGCGCCCTCATTTCTCCTTGGGGAAGATTAATTTCCCTTCAACTCGAGAAAGGAAACCAGATTGGGCGACTATAAAATGCCCGCGCTTGATGAACATGAAGAATTGATTCCGATAAAACCAGCCAGTCGTCACGGTAAGTTGTAAGTAGTAACGGACGACCATTCTCTTGAAGCGGGCTCGAGTAAAAACGTATCGGACGGATCCTCGGAGTGGAAAGGAACGTTAGTAAGAGCTTTGCTGACTGAGCGCTGTGCTCGACACGTAGCGCTAAAGTGATTTGTCAGGCTAGGTACTCTCATAGTAATTCAAGCGTTATCGCGAATTTTTCCCGAGCTTTCCCATAATAAAAGGAAATTAAGATTAACTTTGCTGACCGCGACCCCGATGTTTTGTGCGAGATTCCTAAAAGCGAGATTTAAAGCTGAGTTTCATCCCATCAATATGATTACATAATCCTGTCCGAGAATGCGGGCTCAAAAATCGTGTGTGTGATACAGTAAATATGACTCAGGAGCAAACGAATGCAAACGAAACGTGCATCTCCTAGATTGCCGAATAAAGAGCGCACGTGAAGAATGTACGCTGCTCTGCTGTTGAGAGGCTTAGATCAGAGAATAACACGAATATGTTATTAAGAATCATACACGACAAATATGTTTAATGGTTCCCGGTCTATTATTAATGAATTCAGTAATGTAAACTCAGCGTTGAAACGAGGTAAAAATATTGCCATTATCGGTTTACTCAACATTCACAAAACATGAAGACAGCACAATGGACATTTTCATTTATTGTTTCAAATCGAATTATACATTATTGCCCACAAACGGTAACTACGCGTTCCTCCATCTTTCCCGTGCTAAAAATAGGAACGTATCGGTCATTGTTTGGCAACTGGACTGAATCGCCAGTAAGAGCGGCGCTGACAAAGCTGTGCGACAGACGCGAAGCATTATGGAAGGAAAGTGAGTTGTCGGGCCAGTTCTTCGGTAGTCCTTTCGAAACTTGTTTTCAACCCCCCCCCCCCCGAGTCCCTCTCCCCCCATACGCATCTTACTCCTCAGCCCTTGCTTCTCGTAGCCTTCAAAGCTTTTCTCTCTCTCTCTCTCTCTCTCTCTCTCTCTCTCTCTTTGTTTATCTGTCTGTCTCCTTGTTCTCTCTCTCTCTGGCCACCCCCTACTTTCTGCATCTCTCGGTCCGCCAAGAAAACTGGCCGAAAAAGATTCAGGAGGAAAAACAAGGCAGACAGTTTTATCGAGCGTCAGCTATCAAACTCGGTACTCGGGCAACGTAAAAGTTTCGAAGGCAGCGGCTGAGGATGGCGGAAGGCCGAATCGGCTTCGGTCGGCGGCCCGATTCTGTACGTTTTAACGGTTATTGCGAACGCGTGCTCGCGCCGGGCTGCGAAAAAAAGGAAGCCTAGCCAGACAGACTTTCGACGGGCTCGTCGGGAGGGGTATAAAAGAGGGGTTGGCGTGGGAAAATGGGGGAGAGGAGGCCGGAAACGGTGGGAGCTATCGTCGCGTTCGTCGGAATACGTCGGATGCCGTGCAGGAGACTAAATCCGGATGGGTCCGTAAAATCCTTCTCTCTGCCTTCCTCTGACCTTTTACTTTCGGTGCTTGTCTCCTTGTTTATCCGTGCGTCCTTGCTTGCTCAACTCGAACTATCTCCTCCTCCCTCTTTCCGCCAGCTGCGCGTTTTGCCGATTGGTCAATTTGGACGATACTTTCCCTGCTGGGACACTCGATAAATGAGTTCGAAAAAGAGCGACGACCCCAGTTGTTCATCCTCTCCTGATGCCCAGTCTGGGGCTCATGCGGCGCGCACTAAATAACGTCGGCCGGCGTGGGGTTCCTTTGGACGTCAAAACAACGTCTCGGGGAACGAATCCTGAGGCTACGATGCGAAAACATGCTTCTTTCTAAAGAGGCGTGCCACATTGCGATTTTGATATAGCTCTTTGCCCTTCGCGCTACAATGAATGTTGCCAAAATTTCGCCCGCTCGTATTACGTCGATGTAACGGTACTGCGCATGAGATGAGAAATATATTTTTATTTGGCCAATCGATTGGAATAGAGGAAAAGCATATTTGCAAGATGATAAAGTTCGACACGGGCAAGTGCATGTTGTCGAATGCTCGAAGTGTGAAGATCGACAAGAAACTTATAAGACCTCCCTCGTCACATTTTCGTTTTCCCACAGACAAATTTTGTAGAACTTTTCACTATCCGAAAAAACTGACGAACGCTTGAAAAATTGTGGTACGCTGCCGTAACTGTGTATATCGAATTAGCTGCAGTGTTCATGGACTAGGATAGCGTGCAAAAAGTGAAGTTCGACGAATTTCTTACTCGGTAGAACGATCAGGTATTGGTAAATATAGAAGATTAAATTGATCGGTTTCATTACCACCTATAGACTATCTAAAAACTACATGTCAAATTCTGTTGAAAACACTTTCCAGTAAACCATTTGTTGATCCTCTGTCATTAATAATAGTATTGCATATCAACATATATATGTCAGTTATCACACATATTGTTTAAATATATCTTATTGTGAGAAAAAGGCCTACTTGTTCTGTGATACTTGTTTAGTTGATATTGTTGCATCGAGGGTTCGCCTTCGAGTGGTAAGATAATATTGCCTCGATACGTTGGAAGAGTGACTCGGTGGCGGCTGAATGATTATACCACATAAACTGATAAGTCATTAGAAGGAAAGGTGCTATCATCTCTCCTTCAGATTAAAAATATTACTGATAAACATTGCCCGTTTAAAACAGTCAGTCGACTACGAGCGCTTGAAGCATCGATATGTAGTTCAAAACATTGCCAGGGTCCACTTACATCGAACTTCACGTTTCATGTCTTATTAATTCATTTGGCCGAGTAACTATCCGCTTAAACTATATTAATTGTTAATTAAATTTACGTACGTTGAAAAAATAACTCCTATTTTCTCCTCATAAGAATCTGTAGTAATACATTTGTGTGGAACCGCCGTTCTATAATTTGTCTGTCACCATCAGTCAACAAAATGGAACACAAGATAATGAAGTTAAAGGTATTGATTAAGAGACTAACAAATAGATTTAGACTCGTAGCTAGTCAATTCTCCAAAGTTTGATCGCATTCAAATTTTACGCGCCGCTACAGTATCACGTAGAATATTTAAGCGTTCGACGGTCGCAACCAGAGAACCAATTTAAAAGATTAAGTTGAATCGGGCCATCCTATCCGATGCTTCGTTTAAGAATCACGGACAAATTGCTGTGCAGAGTATGGGAGAAAGCCAATCGACATTGTTACAAATTGAACAGTTCTATCGTATAAAATAGCCATTCCGTCAAGCATAACATCTTACGCACAGTTTCATATCTCACCAATCGTAGACAAGCATATCGGAGTGAAAATGGACATTAAACTAATTATCAAATCGCGTATGTATAAAAATCTGCTGTAGAATCTATTGATTTCCATACTGTCAACATAAAACGCAATTCACTCTCGCAATATTACAGAGTTCAAACGGGCGAGCCAATGCGCTAGCGGAGTGTTTGAAAAGCAAACACATGCACGCAGATGAATAAATATTGCGGCAACAGCGAAGGGCTGGATTCGGGATATCCTAGCGGACAGGAGCTTTTACATTTTTAAGCTCCGATGGATGGCGGCTTAAAACGTAGACTTTACCGCGAACAAATTGGAACGCAGTGGATTGTGTGCACTACGCTTTTCACCGATCCATACTCATGTTGCTTCTCCTACACCTTACGGGTTCAACCAATTGTACGACACGGTTGTACCCGACTTGACACTACAAGAAATACAGATCACTCGGCAACAACTTCTGTTCTACAACATGTTAAAAATATCGTCCTTTCACTCTTTCTCCTCGGTGGCAAAAGATTCGATTGTTATTCGATTATTATTCGATATAAAAACAAAAAAGGTCATTCAAGAGATTGTTCAAAAATAAGCATAAAATTAATCTATGGGTCAGTACGGATTAGTCAGAGTATTTATATGTGTAATATGTACAGTTTACGTTCATACATTTTTCACCTGTTGTTCGTCCGACATGTTTGAGCATCAGTGTCACTATTTGTTGTGCACACATCAATGATGTTTCCTTCTTCTACAACACACAGGTACGCACGTACGTATGTACAAGACGCACGTACGTAGAACGTGCAGGCAACGTAAGGGAACAGGGAGTCGTAACTACGATTTAAACGAATCCCGAGCGACTAATGGATGATTACTCGCAACCCGTTTCCACACGCCCACTGCAAAAGTTCAGTCCAGGCATTCCCGGTATGTGAACTGCAATGACCTATAATGAACTCGGTGCGAAAAATAGTAATTCGACGGAGCATAAAAAGGATAGAAAGACGTAAAACTCGAATGCTCCCATGCCCACACGCATTCTTGCATTTGAGGTTCGCCAAACTTATACGCCTTCACAACGAAAAAGTTATCGTCCGCGTACAATGAAGAGTGTAGTAAGGGGGTGGAGGGGGAGGGTGTAATGTATTGTGCCTCATTCGGCTGGCTTGGAAAAGCCCTACGACCGCTCTTACTCCATTAACAACGCATGAAATGAACGATTTATGTCCTTCACGCTAGCGAAAACATTGCTATCCGACGACGAGGCGAGGTTCTTTTTCGACTGCCCCGTGTATAACGTTAAATTGAACCGCGCATCCGCCGTTGGAACACGGCGGTCTTTCTCGCGCTGTATTAAGACGAAATTGAGGCACGCCGAAGAGAGGAAGGAAGACTCAGAGGGAAATGAGACGCCGCTAAATTCTTCCGCGCTAAAAATTGCTGCGAGCGGCAGCTTAACGAAATGGGCGACGCCGCTCGCCGAGGCATTTCCATAAAGCAGAGCATTTCGGAATTTTCAGAAACGACCGCACTGCCACGCTGGCTGCCTCGGTCAAAGACGGCCTCCGAGAGCTTGAAATATTTTATCGGGACGGTTGAGCGACTTTAAAAAGGACTCCCGACCGCTGCCCGTTTTGTTCTGCCAAGGATATTTCACGCGGATCGCGATCGGCGAACGAAAATTATTAATTAAACGCTACACCGACCAGGTGAGGCCCATAAATTTCATTGAATTAATTAGCAATCGTTGACCACCGGCAAATCGCAGTTCGTCAGACTTTTTGCATGCCGTTAGTAATGTTATTCGTAATAATTGCAATTGTCGGATGGTATTGTCGACGTTAATTATGGCTCCGGTTGAACGAGGTGTCGTCGAATTAATGCCGATAATTAATTAATGCCCGCGCATTACATTAAACAGACGATAGATTAAATTATATCGCGGTTGTGTAACCGTTCCGTTCTGATTTCCAAATATTACGAACGCGAAGAAAGCTTTTGTACCTGAAATTATATTATCGCTCATCTGTTTCGAGTTTTCGTACGATTTTCCGCCTGTAAGCACTGCATATTTGAATGATATTCTTAGACATTAAATAATAATACCGTAAATTGTGAACCTACAATACATTCTTATGCAACGTTTCCTGCGAATTAATGTTCTATTTCACGACAAACTTCATTACATCTGTAAAATATGTCGGCTTTGTCATGTTAAATACTGCACGTCTACAGTGTAGCCACTTTTCACCATTCCCTGAGATGCACTATCACCACCGATAGTACCGAATATGCAAACCTTCAGTCGGCACCCTTATCGAATATACCGGAATAAGGAATGCAAAATTCCACTGACACAGTTATACCTTATGCGTTGAACACGTCCGCAAAACTTATTTCTTTATCACATGCGAATTCCACCTCCTAAAAGTATGAAAACCGCAACGCATCGATAGAGAAAAGAAATACAAAATGTAAGGCGCGAGGCTGATCTTCTGTTTCGTGCGTATATGTACACACATATATACGAAACTGTGCGAGAAGCGCGTGGCGACACAGCGTAGCAACAGAGAAATTGTGTGAGAGCGCGCAACATATAGTGCGTAGGGTGCGGTGCATAGAACAGAGAGAGAAACAGAGAAACAGAGAAACGAACGTTGTCGGAGAAACAAGAGTGCAGCGATTGCGGAAGGAGACACGCGTGCGGCAGTTGATCGAAGAATCGAGAAGAGGCAGGTCAGACAGCGGGCAAACTGGTAAGAGGCTTTTGTATTTTTGGTCTATTAAAACTGATCTTAACACTTACCCAATGGCTCGGACAAGCCAAACTACAGCATCCAATGGGCATTTTGGTGTTATCTTTTAAAACATGCAACTTTATCAGTGGTATATTAGAATGTTCACAAATATATTGCGCTTAATCGGCGTTGTTAATAGCAGAGCATACTTCAGGTCGAGAGAGCATACTTCACAACAAAACAAAACGCGTTGCTATCGTCAAAATTGGAAATCTCCGCATTCGGTTGGCTAAGTGTTGAGAAAGAACAATGTGGTCATGTGAAAGAATTGTCACGAGTAAACCAAAATATAAGGATAAAGCTTCCATCTCTATATTCCAAAAAATCCTCTTATTTTACATCCTGGTAAGAGAGGACGCTTAATGCAAATATCTAGTCAACATTCGTCAAAAAGTACGTTTCTTCACATTTTATTGAGCACTTTATGATATAAATAGTGATTGTCCTCCACCTGACATTATCGTGTGCAATAGTTTATAGCTTCGTGACGATTAAACGAAAACGTGTCGAGAAATTGTCAGCATTCTTAACGTTAATGCGCACCATTAGGCGCGTTATTTGAAAACGTTCGCCGTTCGTCCGGCTTTGTCGGCAGTTGCCGCGATGGCCCGCTTTTTGTTTCGCCGGAAATTTCGAGCCTGCGAGACGTTAATTGTCTCGAGTGGAGAAGGACGGTCGATATCGGGGCCGGCCTGACGAAACGAGGTCGAGCGAATCGAATGCTCGAGCAGGGAGAAGGGCCTCGTTGAGGAAGGATCGACGGAAGTCGGAATGTCTTCGGAGCAATAATGACATTAACACGGATACCATTCATTCAGCGCAATTCCGCGCCACGTACTTTTAATTCGTCGAGCCGAACCATCCGCGGACAACAAAGTTTACGTACCGAAGCCACCACCGATGAAAATAGATCGGGTCGGGAAACGAAAGAGAGCAAATGTCGATGGGCAGTTGACTTGCTCGGAAATGATAGTCTGTTTTACGAGGGTTAGTATACTTTCGTGATATGTTTCGTGGCGCCGCACGATACTTGAATAGAGTCGTCAAAGTTAACATTGTAATTAGTAAGGCCAGTTGTGTAGATTTTTATTTCATAGCTATTACAAGATCGCAGATTTGAACTTTATATATTTTTAAATGTGTAATGGTACTTTTTAATCGTGTGAAAATATACATCAGGTTGCATTAAGCTAATTGATGATACGTATCTAATTGCAATTAATATTTTTGGAGTAATTAATTCTTTAAATAAATACAGTATCCATTTAGTACGATTTTTCGTTTCGATGGAATTGATTAATCACTCTTCTTGAATTGACAAAATAAAGAACAGTAAAAGAAAACATTGTCCGTGATTTATACGTACGCACAAGTTATCCATCATTTGTTATACAACAAGATTTACAAATGTAAACTTTATATTATTATTATAATTAGTTGCTTTCGAGACTTAAGATTTTTCCGTGAGCATGGAACATTAGTGTTTAGACGTTCCAATAACTGGTAATTCGCCGTACATCAATAACCGTGCGTCATCCTATTACTCAGCCGTACCAACCAAATATCGAGTTACGAGTAACCTCGCAGAGAATTCAATAACATCGTCGTAAGGACCCGCAGTCCTCATTAAACGGCATATATCGGCGTACCGCCAATTCCTCATTTTGACGTGCAAGGGAAACCGCCCCATATTATAGACACAAGATTTGATAAAAGACCTTGTTCGACAAACGCCACGCGAAATTATGGTGTAACTGGTAATCGTAAAGTAAAATATACGTTCTATCAGTTGAAACGCACGCGATCTCTTCCAATGTGTTTACTTTCTAATCAATCGCATCCGTGTGGCGTACGAAGAAACTCTCGTGTACTGATCGCGATAAAAGATTACATTCAACTGCGCCGCGGAATGATAGCGAACCTCCGACATAATCGTCTATAAGTGTACACATTCAGTTGTATTTTGTTGTGGAGGAAGGTGAGAAGCAATTGTCAACCGTATATTCCGGTACGTGTGACAGCGTTGTATCGAAAAAGATAAACTTTTTTTTTGGTCTTCTTTCATTCCTAGTTAAATTTTAGTTGGGCAGTACCAAAAGCTAATTATACAGGTTCGGTAACCGATGCTACAGACGAGAATTACGTGAGTCTAACCCATAAGAAATATAAAAAATATTGAATAAGATATTTTCATGTGAGTTTTTTTATTTCGATAAAATCGGCTTTGTAATTTTGCCAGGACGCTTTCACTTGATAGGTGTAGCGACCATATCTCGTTATAGCGTGATCTCAGATAGTGCTCATTGGGTTGACTGAAGTTCATGTTTATAATCACTTCCAATGTCACAGAAATGTTTATTTTTTTGTTTCTGTTTATGTTGATGGCTCCAATCAAAAAGCGTAGCCAAATCCTTTTGTACGCCGCCGTGGCTTAAGATAAGAAGTGAAGACTGAATGTAGATAGACGTGGTGAAAGTTGTGACAAGGGAATGCTCGAACATGCGGGGATGAACGTGTGTGTGTGTGCGCGCGCGCGCGTGTGTGTATAGGACCATCCGACACCGGTTCAACAGTCAAAACCGAACGAGTGTCATGAGCAGCAAAGGTACATAGAACGGACAAATAATAACTTTGCCACTATTTCACGAATAATGATTGGCAAGGCCTTATAAGAAACCCAGAGTATCTGCAACGGAGAAATGACATATCAGTATGACCACGTTTAGCTTATATTGCCGTTTGTCCTGTGTTTTTTTTATGAGTACAAAGCACGTCGAATCACACGTTGTCACGTTCGACAGATCGAATCTTTTCAATCCGCACAGTTACGTAATTGAGGTAATACGGTGGTATAACGCCATTACCCTAAGGAGATATAATTGTCACTCTGTATTCCTGTTGTGTTTGTCGGGCTGTGGCGTTGCCGCCAATGAATTTTACAAACCGTGGAGGTTCTTCATTTGCGGAATCACCTGAATATGTAACGTCGCTATGAAATAATAAAACTCACCAATCGTCTTTAACCGGTTGAGACCAATTGAACGCAATTGTGCTATTTAATTACGACTTTGTGACGAAAAAAACTCAGCACATTTGGACGCTATCGAACAACCGACGGCGTACTTACTCATAGTTTACCGAAGTAACACGATCAACTTTCTTGACGCACGATGGCAAATTAAAAATATTTTTAACCTTATAAATATACATTTTAAGTATATATATATTCTTTATTTATGATTCCCTTACGGGTTACATACTTATACACCTCCTCTCTCTCTTATCCTAACTTACAAAGCTAACAACAACACTCCAACACCTGCGTCCCACTGTCCTCCGGCTCCCCCCTGCC
Source organism: Anoplius nigerrimus (assembly GCA_914767735.1). Lineage (NCBI taxonomy): Eukaryota > Metazoa > Arthropoda > Insecta > Hymenoptera > Pompilidae > Anoplius > Anoplius nigerrimus. The sequence continues at coordinate 16,529,744 of OU612085.1, read as the reverse complement.
TTCTCTTCTTCCTCCACTTCCTTCCTTCTCGCCAATTCGCCCCCCCCCCCCCATCTTCCCCTTCCCCTACTCCTCTCTCTCCCCAGGCCCTTTCTTCTCCTCTCTCTCCTCCCCCTTATCACCCCTTTCCTCCTCCCGCCACTCCCTCGTCTCTTCCTCCTACCTCCACCATGTCCCCTCTATCTTGACCCTTCCCTCTCCCATCCACACCCTCTTCCCCTTCCTCCTTTCCTCCCACACCTTTTCCACTACCCTCCACCTCATCCTTCTTTCTTCCCATGTACGATCCTCTTCTATCCTTACTCCTCTCCCTCTCACTTTCCATCTCCTCTCCATCACTTCTACTTTACCCGCCACACTCTTCATCCTTACCACCACCATGCCCCTTTCCTCTCCCCCTTCCCTTCCTCTCCTTCCCAGTTCCCTGATTTCCTCCACCTCCCCTTCCACCCCCAATTCTCCCATCAATTCCCGTATCTCCTCCCTCCTCTTCTCTGCTCCTCTCCTCAGCCCCTTCACAATCATGTTCCTCCTTCTTCCTTCTCTCTCCTTCTGCTCCTTCCATATTTCTATCTTCCTCAACCTCTCTGCCATCTCTTCTTCCAACCTCTTCTCTCCATTCCTCTCCCCTTTCTCCAGCTTTCCTTTTCTTTCCTCACCTCTCTCTGTCCTCTTCTCCCTCCTCCCTTCTCCTTTCCTCTCCTCTGTCTCCAGCTTCCCTTTTCCTTGTTCACCTCGCTCAGTTCCCTCCTCCATCCTGCGTTCTCCTTTCTTCTCCTCCTCTGTCTCCAGCTTCTGTTTTCCTACTTTGCCTTGCTCCGTCCTCTCCTCTACTCTCCCTTCTCCTTTCTTCCCTTCTGTCACCATCTTCCCTTTACTTCCTTCGCTTCTCTCTGACCTCTCCTCCAACCTCCCTTCTCCTCTCCTCTCCTCTGTCTCCCGTTTCCCTTTTCCTCCTTTGCCTTGCTCTGACCTCTCCTCGATCCTCCCTTCTCCACTCTTCTCCTCTGACTCCATCTTCCTTGTTCTCCCTTCAATTCTCCTTAACCTCTCCTCCATCCTCTCTCTCTCTTTCCTCTCTCTCTCCAGTAATCCTCTTATCACCTCAACCTCCCGCTCCTTTCTTCCCACCTCCTTCATTAACTCCTTCATCCACTCCGTCACATTCTCCTTAAGGGGTTACATGGGTTTCCTCCGGGAGAAAACGGCCTACTTCTAATCATTTTTTTTTAATATAAAAAATGAAATATTTACTTCAAACCTTTTAGTGTCTTAAAGATACACATTTAATAAAGGATTACTGAAATTTTTGAAAAATAATATTAAAAACTCTGCCATTGTGACGTCATTTCCGGCGAGCCCGCGGAAAAAAGGTGCATCCGCAATGACAGCAGAACTCGTAGCAGGATGATCTGAAGTGAAAAAAAAAAAAATATGTGTTTTAGTTAAGACTTTAAACTAGAATTTGGACGAAGGGAAAAAGAAAAAAAGAAAAATTGGATTTTTGGCAGAGGTTTTTACGAAAAAATGAAAAATTTGGCTAAAATACCGCGGCATTTTCTGTTTTTTTTAAACAGTTGTAATTGAAAAAAAGAATCCTTCGTCCAAGTCCTTGTAAATTGTATCTCGGAGACCTGTCTAAAATTTCATCAAGATCGGTTGAGTAGTTCACGAGAAATCTTGACAAACGTCTTTGAAAACACAGTTTTGAGAAAAACGCGTTTAAAGATTTGAGTGACAATAAAACAGGGAAAAATTTGTTTTTTTCTAACATACATTGAATCGTCGATTCCTGGGCCATAAAGTAAATAACCTTCTGCAGCTGCGATGTCCAGGGCATCCTTTTGTTTATGTCTATGACGAATCCTTGCTTCACGAGTCTCCTTTGCAGATTTTTTCTCGGCGGCGCAGATACGGTTTTCGTCAGCTTTTCGGGCATATTCGTGGGAATTTAGGCCAAACTTCAAATCCATAGCGTGCATAATTAATAATAAAGCTGATGTTCCTTCATTAAATATGTAAGCAGCGACCAATCCAGCAATATCAACGATCTTGGAACCAGCTGGAAGTATTTTTGAAGTAATTTTCCAGATCAACTGGTTCAAACTTTCGTTGTTATTTTGTGTAAAACCACCAACACACCGCTCCAAAAGCTGATCCTGACTCAGATCTTCATACGTAGGTTTTATTGCAGTCAAAACATCATCTGGAAATGGTGTGTAATCGTGTTTGAACGATGAAAGAATGTTCGTTGCCAATGCTCGCTGCCAGGCGCACCAGGAGTCTGGACCTTTCGCACAATTTTCATGCTGAGGTTTTTTGTCCGTCGAGCTGTAGTGATAGAAAGTAGCCCATATAGCGTCTTTCATTTTTTCTATAGACTCACAGTTTCTTCTGATTGCTAAACCATAATAAACCGTGAGTTTGTCAATCAATTTGCCTGTCAGTTTACCTTTGCCAGAAAGAGTTTTTTTTTTAATTTTTTTACCATTCACTATTTTTTCCTCAACTGTTTTCTTCACTAAGTCACGTGAAGGGGTGCACATTCTCTTCTGTACATGTCCAACGCATTCTTTCTTATTTATAATAAAATCTTCACCGTAGGGTTTGGTTTTGAGAATACCAGAGTATGTTTTGGAATCCCCATCTCCTATATAGTTTTCGTACCTCAGGCCATGTTTTACAACAGAACGTTTAAACATTTTAATAATAGAAGATACTTTCATGTGCCCAGATGCTCCAGTATGATTGGCACTACATTGTATTATTCAATGTGTTCTTTTTTCCACTCTTCATAATCTGCGGTATTTAATTTTTTTTCCACAGCTCACATAATTTACAATAAGAGCATTTAACATAGACATCCAACACTTTTTCCGAATAATATCCGATTAGTGAACGCCTGTTACAACCTTTTGCGAACCAGCGAATTGTGGTTGACGAGGCGAGTACTCGCGCGAAATCAACGCGTTCGCGGCGCGTTGAGCCCGGCTACTCTTGAGCGCGTAACTTCTTCAGACTGTATCTCCGAAACTATTACTCGGATCGACTTGAAACTTTAGGACAATATTCTAGAGATGTTGTAGAATTTAATAAGACAATGAAAAAAAATCGATTTTTTGAAGCCGTGAAACCCATGTAACCCCTTAACAGCTTTCTCCATCTTCTCAAAATCCGTTTCCGTCATCCTTTCCCACCGCTCTACCTCCCTGACCATCTTCCTGTCCAACCTCTCCCACAGGAGCCTCATAATCGCCTCTGCCATTTCTCCATACTTTTCCATCCTCTCCTCAGCCCCTTCTGCTTCCTCTTCCTTTGCCAGTTCAACTCTTCCTCTTACTCCCTCGCCCCCCCCCCCCCCTTGTGACTTCTTATCCCTATTCTCTACTTTTCCTGTTTCAGCCTCTTCTCCTCCCCCACACTTCCCCCCTTCCTCTTCCTTCCTTCTCCATAACTCCTCCACTTTTCCCTCCTTTCCCTTTTTTGTCCTCCCCATCTTCCACACTCTCTCCGCCTTAACCTGCCTTCTTCTCTCTTCTTTACCGACTCTCTCACCGCTCTTTCTCTTCCCTCCAGATGTCGCTTCCTCCATTCCCTCTCTTGCTCAACTCCACGCTTCCTCCTAACCTCGCTTTCCGCTTCTCACTTCTCCCACGTCTTCTCCTCTTCCTCTCCCGTTCCGCCCACGCTTCCACCGCACCCTCTCCCTATCCTCTACTCTCCACCTCTCTCTTTCGCCCTCCCTATTCACTACACCCCTCCTTTCATCTCCTTTCCCTCGCACACTTGTCACACCCGTCCACACTGTCTGGCCCCGGAAGCGGAAGTCGATCTACAATTTAAGTATATGCAGCAATTAAAATTACATCTATTGACGCAAAATACGACGAGATTTATTGCGTCGCTTGGCTCTCTTTACATTCGATCAAGGCAATGGTTTCCAACCTTTACGCTATTAAGGTAAAGGCAGGAGTTGACCATGTGCCAGTAGTTGACCACTTTACAGTAAAACGTGAATAATAAGCTTTTTTGAAGCAATCATGTTTCGCATGAGGTATGGCAGCTTTGCTAAATCCTTTGTTAACGCAATGCTAGTAAACTTTTCCTTGAATATGATTGTTTATCATAACTACGGACGATTAATAACATTAATGTCAGTCGGGTTTCTCCGTATCGTGATTTTCTTAACGTTACCGCTAAGAGTAGGCTCGCCGTTGACGGTTAATAACTTCCCAGTTTTTTACTTTATCTGCCTGAAACTTACACCATTTTAATCAGCATTAACTTTTCTATTTACTGTATATGTTGTTTTTCTCATTCCAATATCAAAAATCAAATTCACCAAAGAGTCAACTACTGGATCAGTTCATTCTGATCATTTCTAGTAGTTGACCAGCATGGTTTATATTAAAAATAAACAATGAAAACAATGATTTTGATTAAAATCATATTTTTTTCTTAAAAGAGCATTCAAATAAAGAAATTTTGGAAAAAAGTACGATCCAATTGGTGCATTTTTTGCAAACCTATGAGCATTTCGAAAAAAAACGAGCCCAAATTTTAAGAAAATTCATATTTTCGCAACGGATGGTCAAAAAAATCTGAAAAATTCATGTACGCGTTTTTCATCGGTCTTAGGAACGTATAAAATTTTGAAAAAAACGAAGGGGGTGAGGTACAAAAGTGTCCGATTTGGCATGGAACGCCCGTTATATTATTTTACGTGTCATTTATGATTGTTTTATGATTGATTGTTTGATCAATTTTATTATGTCGGATTGTTAAATAAACGATATTAAAATAATTGCCAACTTTATTGTCTTTCATCTGCTTTTAGTAAGATGGTCAACTACTGACTCGTCAGACGGTCAACTACTGATTCTATTACTCTCAAAGGGGGTCAACTACTGAAACAGTAACAGAGTTTACTAAAACTGTTCTAAAAACTATACAACATAAATATCCGACAAAAATAAGTTTCTTAACATGATTTAGAAGGTCTGAGCTGTATATTGAAGCATCGAAGCCAGACATTTAATATCAGTTCGAGTAGTTATTGCTGTTTAGAAGGAAAATTTCTCTTAAACGGTCAACTACTGCTGCCTTTACCTTATGCCTCTTTAAACAAAAAATTTGTTTTCCGCACCTCCCTATCTTTTAATCGCAATTAAGTTTATATAAGTATATTAGAATAACGAATTTTGGATATTGCAATCTGACCCTAATTCAATCCCACCTAAGGAAGGCATCCAAGATTCCAAAGAGTGTACGAGAGGTCTATAGCAATGAGTGGTTCTAATTCTTTCAATGTTTTATTACTGTTGTCAAACGCAGTGACCGAACTGAATCTAACACAAGGGGCATCAACGCAACTGGGTTCCGTGCGTTCAAATTTAATACAAAAGCTTTCTGGAGTTCTCCGTTATCGCTTAGGCGGCATAAACGCATCATCTACATTTATTTGTAGGTATTATGGTATGGACATTAATATTTTAATAAAAATGTTGGCACCTCCCCTGACAATAATCTGCATATTCCAGGTTAGATATCGTCGGTTAAAACAAATGCTATTATCGCACGTTTCGTCATTTTTCGGCCGCGTTTTTTTAATAACCTCTGAAACTTAAAGGTTAAGCTATCTGTTACAAAAGTGTATTGTTTCTCTATTTACGATGGTGTGTGTTTTGACAAATCATTAAAGACTGTAGTGAGTATTTAACTCGGGGGATGGTTAATGACAGGTTTGGTTCTGTGGGAAAATTTCCAGAATTTATTCATTTTGAAAGATTTACAGGAGTTTGGTTAGTTCATAGGCAATGCAAGAATTTGTACGACTCGCAATATCCGATTTTTATAACTGAGCCAGCTCGTCTCAAACTTTTGATGGTATAATGTTCGACTTTCGACTATTTGTCCAGATTCGATGAACGTCTCGTGATTTTCTCCCTCTGTACTCTGCTCTCTAGAAGGTGCCCAGCGGTGAGCCCTGCCGTTCTGTCCTTCGGCGGGCGACCTATCGTCTTGGTCCGCTAGTGACTCTTCGGCAGTTTTCCTGTACTCTCCCATCGTGAGGGCGGCCGGTAGCGAGTCCTGCCGTCCTCTCCTCCAAAGTGTGCGGAATACGCGATGCAGGGCATGCAACGGTGATGTCACGCTGTTGCCACCGCTTTCCCACGCGATCGTGGAACCCGCGCTCGTATTTTGCCCGATCTTCCCTTGTTTCGGCCTCTCTCTAGGTTTCCTCCTAGGAAAGAGGAAACGCCAGAAGCCTTCTTTCTTGATCGAACCGCGAGCGAGTGCAGGCGTACAAATTGAATATTAGAGTTAATTTCCTACATAATTATATTTCTTACAAAAGGGTGACCCGGGAATCGGCTTCCTTAGCCTGGGGACCCTCTGTACTCTCCCTCTCCTGGAGGCGGCCGGTGCCGTAGTCCTTCCGTACTCATGTGTAACTAGGCAAGCGGGCTCGTCAATAAGCACGTTGCTACGCGTGAAGGTCATCTCGATCGCCGATCGCGATTGCAGGTTATCGTGAATCTTCTAGAACCTTCTAGATCCCAGTCTGTTGCCCTGGTGATGTGTTTGGTACTCCTAGTGTCATGAGGATAGCTAGTAGTTGGTCTCGCTTACTCCCATGCCGCAAGAAACTGTTCTGGGTCGCGTTAGATGTTACAAGATTTAATAGTTTGCTATTTGAATGGATGACGAAAGTGAACCTTCTATGATGGGTCGACATTTTGTCCGAGCCATGAAAAGGGTATAATAACAAAGATCACAGAAATCAACGTATTACGTAGGATTGAGGATTTGGAACCGTTAGAAGTATTGAGGTTAGTCGCAGTGTTCGGCAAATCAATGTTTTGTGTAAATTGGAATATTGCTGTCCCCTATAAGGTTTGTAATTTAGCTCTACAGAATGAAGACAACAGATTTGTTCGTAAACCGAACAAGCGTCTTTGTTGTTACTGTTCCCTTGAACAATTGCATTCAAAGCACGAGGTTATCAATTGTCTTACATGCTGACACAACGTCGCAATATTTACAATCGATATATTAGGCTGGAAACTACAATATAAAGCAGGCGTTTTTGTTTAGTCTGCGTTCAGCTGCGACTGAAAGAGATACATTGTAACGTAAGCTCGATATTTTTATTTCTAAAGTTTAAAGATATTCTTCTCACTCATTTCGGGAAATTTTTTCGTCTTTGTATCCCATTTTTATTTTATTTTTCTCCGAAACCAGATGGAAACAAAACGCAATTTACATTTATTTTTCTTTTGCGAGTTCAAATTGAATCATAGCGCAGCTCCAGCTTCGAGAAACATTAATCAGGCATTCTGTAAGGATTTTATGGTAGTAGGATAGTCTTACTTTTATTCACAATAATGATACCCGTTAGAATATTAAACAACAGGTTTATTTAATAAAACTTATCTTGCACGTCTCATACAATGTTCTTACGTCTTGCTTTCGATGCTTCCTCTCTCTTAGTCTGACTCTTACTCTTACCGTGGTTTGATTCTTACTGCCGGCACGCGCGTCCTCATCAAAGGGCGCCGACGACCCCCGACCGCCACTCAATGTCGTCGCGTCACACTCTCCGTGCCTGCCTTCTGTTGTCTCACTATCTTTCTCTTTCCTATCTCGCGCTTCGTCCTTCATTCGTCTTACAATTCGGAGATGAATCCACTATTGAAAAAATGTGCTTGTGTTCTACCACCTTCTAAATTTTCTCTCTCGAAGTCTAATTCACCTTGTATAGTCCATCTTCATCGTAATGGGTTAGTTACAAATGCAATATTACTCTGCGCATAAACTAGACCGACAGTACACCTATACAATGTTTGGAGTTCGTGTCACTGTGAAACTGGTAAGAAAATCGCGATTGTTTATACGGATTTTTGTACCAGATACGGATCAGTAACGTGTTTTTTGTACACTGGACACACAATATTATTTGCTTCTAGATTTTTCCTGTGCTCGTACATAAACTGGAAGAATCGTTTTACGGTGGAAAACTGTATGTTATCAATCTCTAAGTGCGCTAGTGTCCAGCAGATGCTCATTGTATCCTGGTGGGATTGATTTAACGTACGTGTCAAATACGTGTAATATAATTCGGAATTCAATTTCTATTCCTCGAATTATTTATTGTGTTACGTCCGCTATGAGCTGCACATTCTGAATCACTCGTGGGTGGTTAAATAGACTTTCGTTTCCTTTATATTATCTGTGTTTACGTTTAGGTTTGCGTGGTTAGATTGAAACGAACCAATTTTTATTATAAAGTGCTTATTAAGGAATACTCTGTCTCTTTTTCACTATTTGCGCTATTTTTAGAAATAAACTCTGTCGCTGTCTCTGTATCTCTCTTTCTCTCTCTCTCTCTCTCTCTCTAACTACGCACTCTCGACTCTCTGTTCGCACACTCTACGCAACGCTGTTTCACTGCTCTTCTTGCGACTCTTTCTGCAACTCTTCTGCTCGGTCGCTGTTTACGTGATTTCCCCTTTCCGTCGAGATACCTCCGTTTACCACCCAATTTCACCTCGCGGCCCTTCTCTGATGCGTCGTTAATGTTTTTCTGCGACGAATTGCGTTCGCTTACAGCTTCGCTGCGCCACTGACGCACGCATTCACACTTTCATAATCACTCACTTACGGATCATCCATACATCCCACATATCCGGTTTTGAATAACTGTAAGTGATATTGTAAATAACTTGATATTTTTAGTAAATCTGTGGTCTGAGTTGGTGGGTAGCGAAAACATGATTTTAGATAGGTGAATCGTTCATAAACGATATGCATAAACTGTTTGACAAATCCGGGTCACTTTTCTTGTTATTCATCTGCAAGTCAAGTTTTAGTAAGTTGCACTCGTTATTGTTTGGTAGTCCAATGCGTGTTAATTGAAACTCGGAAAACGGGATAACGTAATAAAAATTTTTTTCAAGTGGTACATAACTACTGTGCGTAAATCAAAATAATCGTTCCTTTAACATATTGACAAGTGAATTTTACACCTATAAACCTGTTTATATGTGACACTTTTAGTTACAGCCCATTGGTTGGATACTATCAATATTTGGCACTCGTGACTGAAGATCAAGATCGCAAAATGTTCGGATTTCCTAAAATCGCGGAAGGAACATCGAATACTTTAGGGGTCAGCAACGAACAGATCCAGGCACCAAAATCCATATCTGAGACTTCAGCGCTTCCTATCACGGGGAGTTTGACAACCACGAAAGACACGGTTGAGTCGCTTAGGCGAGATAAAAACATGATGCAATTTGAACTTAGTGCACTGCAACGCACGCACGAATTACACAAGAATCTGCACCTGGCTAAAGACATGTTAAATGAATTTAACGGTATCGATGGTTCGTTTCAAAGATGGGCGGCGCAGTTGGCGCTACTGCGTACGACTTATCAACTCACCGACGACGCTGTGAAGACGCTGATAAGTTTTAAATTGAGGGGGAAAGCTCTCGATTGGTGGTTTTCAAAACCGGAGCACGTTGTCATACCGGTCGACAAATTACTGGAGGAGATGAAATCACTGTACGACCATCCGCAGAGCAAGAAACAGTTGCGAAAAGTGTTCGAGGCCCGCGTGTGGGAGAACAATGAAACGTTCAAAGAATATTTTTATTCAAAGGTTAACCTGGCAAATAACATTCGTATCGATGAAGACGAAGTCATTGATCATATAATTGATGGCATACCGAGTTGTCACCTGCAGGACTATGCCAGATTGCAGAATTTCAAGTCAAAAAACGCAGTCTTGGCCGCTTTCAAGGACATTTCAATTTGTGCTCGTAATCGACAGGAATGCCCGCAGCACTGTCTGATATCCGGCCAATATGTGCGAAAAGAGCAGTGTCCAGATGATGAGACCAAAGATTCAGAAAATCAACATCAGGAAGGAAGCAACAGCGTTTAACTCTTGGGCAAGAGTCTAACTTCGCAGCTTTTCATGTACGATCAGTATCAGTGACCGATGTTAAGCGTACGTTCTGTTATGGCTAGCGCAATATATTTCTCATACACTACTTTACGTTTTATTCAAACTTGTAACTGTAACAAACCTTTGTTGGCTATTTCTCGCATATACATTTTCTATGAAATAAAAGATAAGAATTATCCACTAACTCTTAGAGGCATATTTTTTTTATAAATGATGAACACAATTACTATAGTCAAAAGCAATAAAGAATATAAATAGTTCATGAAATGTTTTGATACCACACTACGATATATTATAAAATATAATAATACATAAAAAATAAAAATACTTGTAAATAATAGACGTATAAACCTACACATGTTATAATACATATAGTTTTAGAGCGGCCTTTGATATTCGGTTCAAATTTACCTGTATTCTATAGACTGCATCGTTATTTCTTTTAGAGTCACTTGTACTTTCTGATCTCACTGACCTTCCTCATCTTTCGCCTGTCTTTTTCAATTTTAAAAATACTATTCGTTACATCACTCGACAACATAGAGTGTTATATCTACGATTAATAGGTTAGAAACTCACTTGGTGTCTCATGAAGAGGGTATTTATTTAAACTAGTATTTTTACTCTGATGAAGTTGAAGCTTTCTGGAGATTTAAGAGAAATAGTTATTTTTACTCATAATCTCTGCTGAAAAAAAAGAATAGGAAGTGGATATCAAAAATATATTACCGATTGTTATACCACATATGAATGATGTGCGTTAAGATAGAAATATAAAATAGGATATAAATAAGAACTAATGGTAGATGACAGTACTATAATTGGTACATAGATCTTCAATAGCTAAATAGATGTTTCTGTTTTAATGCTCTTTGAAAAAGTGATATTGTTCTTTAACCCGCGAGAACTCGCTATGAGATTTTGTGCCGCGTCGAGAACGAATTAAAGATATCTAAATAAATAGAAAATATTGAAGACTGGAGTCCCTGGTGGAGATGTAAAACTCAGCCAGCCGGAACACCAGTCTTCAATATTTTCTATATATTTAGATATCTTTAATTCGTTCTCGACGCGTCACAAAATCTCATAGCGCGAGTTCTCGCGGGTTAAGCACTTTTTGTTGATTTTTGTGCCTGCAGGGGTTTCACTCGCACAGTCGTTTCGTAAAAGCAACAAAATACGACTCCAATAATTCGCGGGAAGCTTCTGTCGACCATGACAGATCGGGTCTCTAATCACCCTGGATACAATTGACCAAGATATATTTTGAATACATTTCTAACATGTATTAACATTTTCCATTTGCATTACATCTGCATTGATAACAAAAATATCCTTTGCGGTAAAATACATTACATTAGCACATTATACGCGGTCTGTCATTCTTTGATCCGAACGATACAGGTGCCGAGCGTTTTAGATGACAGCAGCGGGTTCTTAGCCAACAAAAAAGTAACATGATACAGCAATCCGCAGCTATTACATACCACCCCGGAAGCAGCGTGCGCCAAACTGTTCGCAATCTCCTTCGATGGATTTCGCGATGAATACGCAATTCTCCATTTCGCAGATTCCCCGTCAAGATATTCGCTGTGTGCGTCCCTCCCTTCTTTCCATTCGCTCGCTCTTAAGAGCGAGGAATAATGACCCGCAGAAATCGCTCCCCCGCACTGACGCCAGAACCTCGTCTCCTAGGGGAGGAAAACTCCCTGTCATTGACAATGGCTCCTCGCAGGAGAATTCATCGCAGAGCCCCACAGATGCCGCGCGATATGATAGATGCGCGCGTGTGCGCTCGAGTGTGCACGCTCCTGTGTGTGCACGCGCGCAGATGCCTGCATGCGTCTCTACCCATCAAGCGTGCGTTCCGACGGTGTCATAATGGCGCCACATAATCGTGTGTTTAGCGTTCCGTCATGAGGTCCGGTTCCGCAGGAACGGATTATACGCATGTGAGCTTGACGGTGGTCGAGTGATGTAATTTAATGTCGAACCGATGGACACTGGGTGTATGTTATTGCCATTAGCGGCAGACCGATGGACTTCGGTAGGTGTTAGGTTTTATTACGGTCTCGCTTACCTAGATATGTGACAGAGTCCAGGGTGGAAATAAAGGAACCGTTGTAGAGATTGATGAGCGGACCGTGAGGATCACAACATACGTGAAGAGGCAATGGGTATGGTTAAATGTCAATGGAATGTTTAGGTCAGTCCTATCAGTTCGTTAAAATGTATCGAAAAAAATGAAAGAATTATGAACTCTTGTTATTAGTACGACGTTGCTATGAACTCGTTTATTTACGAGTGAGCCTAATGTTACTACGCGTGTAAGCGCGTCCCTTTTTTACATATAGGTATATTCCACCAAATCCGTCACTCGGTCGCATCACCCGGACTTGTAAGCGCGTCTTGTCAGTGTAATCAATTGTTACGTTAAACGAATAGAAAATATCTCAACGCGTTGAATAGAATAGATAGGATAGATTTTCATAGTATATGCATAAGTGTTAAACGATTTAGATTACTTAGATCCAATTGCCGTACCCTTATTCGACACAACATCAGCTTCGTAAGTAATGTAGTTCATGTTTATATCATAACAGATATAACAGCAAACATAACTTCGCAGATCATCGTCATTTCTCCCTCAAAATTGTTAACCTCACTGCAAAGAAGTAATCAGACAAAAGAAACATATCGTTATCTCGGTTTTGTGGTCATCCGCAATTGAGTGCAGTAATTAATTTATTTGTAACTATCTTAACGATACCATCACATTCTATATTTTGAAATGCGTCATGTACCGGGACCCGGAAAAAGTTTTTACAAGAAACACTTATTTCGATCAACTTACGCCGCAATAATTTTTTACCCCGTAATGGCGTTGATGGATGAGCTGTCGAATTAAGGAAGCTGTGTGTCAGTGGGGATGCAAAATTAAAATACTTCGGAGAGAGACGATGCGTTTCCTCGAGATATCGAGGAATATTTGTCGAGCGTAGGCATCGTCCCAACCTTCTTGAAGCTATTCGTTCTGTTTCCCCGATGTCTCGTTGAGTAGAGTTCCTTCCTTTTCCTACCCCTTCGTTCCACTCGAAACCCTCGCGATCGCGAGAGCCTCTCGTGTCGCACACGTACTCGTGCGTGCACGTTCCAAGTTCTGCATCATTTGGCGCGAGAGGAATTTGATGTTCGGCCGCATCCTAACGACGCATTAAACAACCGAACTACATGACGCGATCGCTTACGGTGTCGCACGAAAATGCGAACAACGACTCCCTAAGTAGCTATTTCGACAATTCAAATAATTTGGCTTCGCCGCGCTTGGCAAATACGTGATTCAAATTTTTGTTCGCTACTTACGCGAGTGTATTTATAAATTTGTACGGTGCCCGCGAAACGTACGGGCAATTAAAAATATTAATTTCACTCCACGCCGACTCTATACGTATGACGAATGTAATATACACGGAGTAATATCCTGATTACGGGCATAGTGAGAATTTATGCACATACGTCCAACGCATATTATAGCCTACTCACGTATCTCAGAATATCTGATAAAATACACGATGCGCGCTCGCATTTTGTATCATAATCCGTTATCGTCGCATAAACTTATCAAGCCCGCCGCGGGCAGTGAATATTTCGCTGCATAAACAAGAACGCACTATCGTGAGCATCCTACTTGTATATCCTGTTCACATATTGCATCGCTGCCGGTTGCTCGAGAAATGCATCAGTTGATCCCAGTGCGGCGAACATATCGACAACCGAGGAGAAACATCGGTGCATAACGAGGTCAAGCGCGTCACAATATCGTGACGTCGGCCAACATTGGCCAACAGTAGCCGACACTGGCCAACATTGGCCAACGCTGGCTCCGATGTCGGTGACCGTTTAGACGGCGTCATTATGTTGCAAATTTGAACGAGCCGGGACGGGAACCCGTCTCCCGATTTGTTTATGAATGCTCCTTCAACGCGTTCATACATATTTATCCAGGTGCGCTTTTCCTCTTCGCCGGCGAACCGCGAATCACCCCGGCATATTGCTACTGCCCGGGTTACTAATTTCCAACATCAATAATATTGCACCTCGAGATTATTGGCGGGCGGAGATTAGGAGGCTTACACATGCCCAGAATGTTTACCAATACGTTCACGTAAACCGCGTGGCGGTATTACGGACGAGTGCGAGCTTGAGATTGTTTGTCGAGTTTGGTCCCTCGATTTTTCAGATATTTTACGTGAATTTCTACCGTTCATTCTGCGGTACTTCTCTGTAACAAACTGCGTATTGTGTAGAGGCTATAATGAACAGATTTTTTGTTCGTACGATCCGAAGGAATATTGAATTTCATTGAGTTATCTGCAAACGATGTGAATGCATGCGTGATTTTTATGACGTGAAAGAAATCTGCACCGGACTTTATTCTGCCTTTCGTCTGTGAAATGCAATTCTTTATGGGTCCCACTTGCAAATTTTGGCCATTTTCCTTTGGCAGAGGAATTCTCCAATGTTACTACGATTTGATGTTGCGAGGAATTCACAGTTGAGTTGAGAATGTCATTTCTAGTTGTCTTGGCCAAATATGAATATGTGCGCACGATGACAATGGCACTTCACATTTTTGTACATCAGTGATGTCAACGCACGAAATGAAAATGTTTGAAATATGCAATATCAAGAATATATTATGTCTCTAAAGTGGAAGTAGCGCGACTTTGAACATCAGCGGAATGCTATCACATTCATGCCGTTAAAATACGTCGATTACATTCGGACACGAGATACATTTTTAACGCATTTGCATATCGAACTGTGGCAGTAAATCGAAATAAATGAAACATTAACGGTGTCATTCGGGTGAAGTTGTCAGAGTAAGAATTCCTCTTTGCACTCTAGATCCACCCGACAAACAGAAGTATTAAAAAATGGTACGTTTAATTCAGAAGCTTTCATTTTTGTGAAAAGTCATACATTTAACGAATTACATTTATTATCGTTTACCTTCAATAACTAGAAAATAAACAGAC
This sequence comes from Anoplius nigerrimus, assembly GCA_914767735.1. NCBI lineage: Eukaryota > Metazoa > Arthropoda > Insecta > Hymenoptera > Pompilidae > Anoplius > Anoplius nigerrimus. Next base: position 16,514,729 of record OU612085.1, on the reverse strand, counting down.
ACCTGTAAATATTTAGTAAATATTACGTGATTGCCAAATATGTCAAGGAATATTATGTTGTAGAAATAAACAACTCTATATATTGCATATAATTACTTGCCGTCGTTCTACAAGATATTCGTTAAAATAGTTGAATGGTTCAAACACTGTCCAGTCCAAATTGCTCCCCCGACAAATTAGTTACTGTCAGAATAATAGATTGCCGCCGTTGAGCCACTGAAGATTCCTTCATTCAATACGATATTTCACAATGACTGGAATCGCGCGAAAATGGGAAGAATTGAGTAACGAGTCATTACAAGGATATCCATCTTTCATTCCTGTCCCCATCTCTATCAAAATTCGTCGCAGTAATTAAGAGAACAAGCAACGAGGCAAAAATGGCTCGGCGAGATTGAATTTGCAAGATCGTCAAAATGCTCGTCGGCATATAAATCAGAGTTGGACCGAACGGACCTGACGACCACTTTAAAGCTGACATTGAAAATCGCCAAGTTGGCAAACGCTATATCCGTTGGGGCAAATTATTCGGAAGTAGTTGTGCCCAGTATAAATGTCACGTACCTACTAATCTGCCGCATAATCAAATGTACAGAAAGCGGGGTAGTGGATCGCATTCAGGACGAGCGGCGGCAGCATTTAAATCGTTCGCATGCACTTAATTATACCGGGGACTTTTAATTCGTCCCGCTGTCGCTGTGACCGTGATTATAATTCGACTAACTCAACCTCGTTAGCTTTACTTTAAAGTTGGCGACGAGTGTTGCCTGGGATTCGGACGAGCGTCATTTTCGAAATTTTAGCTCGTTTCGTGGCACCCTCAGAACCATGCGCGTATCTTCAAATTCTGGCACCAAAATTAGGGGAACAAAAGGTGCATATCGCAGAGTTTCAACGTTCTTAAGCTTCACTTTGCAGTCATTATAAAATTACATCAAGTTTCAGCGGCGTAAACTGTAGAATCGCAGAACAGTTAATAATCCAACCTATAGGCCTGTTATCGCTCGTAAAACGAACCAATGACATCGAGACATTAAACACCTGTCATTTGCCCTGACTTAGCATGAATCACTTGCAGCCCCGGAGGAGAAGTCGAGTAGGAGTACAATATTGGCTGTATACCCGGTCATGCAGCCGGTTAAAACGACATTTCGTCCGATACACAACACCCTTGCGTACAGTTCAATTCTCGCGGACTGACACGTTCAATTTGCAAGTACAACACGGTTAACCTGCGTCAATGTTGAGTTGCTTCGGCAACACGTTTCGCCCGGGATTAGCGTTTACCCGGTGTATTATCGCGTAGAATATCTTGGCCCCCGAGCGGAGTTATCCGTTGTAATTCTCGCGAGTGTGGGAGTTTACGTATCAGGACTCGGTGCCTTCGCCGATCCCTCTTCTCTCTCTCTCTCTCTCCCTCTCCCTCTTTCTCACCCCTCTCTTTGGGAAGTTCGGCCCTTGATACCTCTGCTTCGCGGTCAAGTCGCCTAAGTTTCGACCGCGCTCTCATTTAAATATTCACACACATGCACGCTTGATTTCGGCACCGCAAGCGTACGCCTTGAGCTTCTTCGTCGGATAAACCGATAAGTTGCGGAAGCGCAGTTGTGTGGTCGGTAATGTATACGCAATCGTACGTGGGTCGGCGACGAAACGGTACTGAGTAATCGCGGAACTCCTTATGTATTACCTTACGTGTTACGTACCAGGCGAATCTGACAATAAGCGGAAGGTCGGACATGATTGATTCTTGCGTATGAAATTTTTGTACCTGTAATTTCGTTTGGAGAAGAATATTGGAGGTGTAGTGGGTGGGCTTAAACAAAATGTTTGTCGAGCGGTTTTGGTCTATATTATTTATTTATACTATGTACACTATTTACATACTCCCTTCCCAATGAACGGGGATACGTCGTAACAATACACCAAGAACAACAGGTCGCTATAAATATACCAAATACGCCACCAAAGGGCTAAGACCCACAGGTCACCAAATTATCCACACGCGGCAAACGCCAGGCCTCAACTAACTTTTACGCCGCGTGCTGCGTCTGCACTGTCCTCTGGCCATGCCCTTAGCGGCTCAAACAATAGGCACAAGTGCACGCGTCCTCAGGGCTCGCCGCGGCATTGTTTTTTTATATTGCGCGCCTGTCGAGACGATCGACATGCTATAGAGGTTAAGGTGGCGACAATCGGGTTAAATGATTAGAGATAATCTTTGCGTGGCAAAAGCATTGAACAAATGTTGATGCATGTGAATACTTTTATGTAGCATAATGTGGAATTAATTATAGCACAATTTCTAATTAAATGTGGCCTAATATTTTGCTTGTATCTGTAAGATAAGCGAGAGACTGACATGTAAGAAAAGTATGTAAACAATAGACGGCAGGCATGCAGAGTGTGGCGCGATGACTTTGAGTGGCGGTCGGGGTCGTCGGCGCCCTTTTCATCATGCTGCGAGTGCATGAGTAAGAATCCAACTACCGAAAAAGAAAGAACCATCGTAAGAGCAAGAGTCGAACCACTGTAAGACGCGAAGCAAGTCATGTACAAGACGTTTAAATAAAAGTACCTGTTAATATTCTCCTCGGTCCCCTCATTGTGCATTAAAAAAAAACCTTACATATCGCAAAATTAATTGTTGAAAAGCAACATAGTCAATACCACTGTACGACATTTTTCGATTTGGTAAGCTGAGATTTACGCAATTCTTATTTTTGATTTAATAATAAGTATTGTGTCGGTTGTCCGTCCTACCAATAACTGTTTTCCAATCAATTTTCAACTTCTCGATTCGTCTAGAATCATACGAGCCGTATTGAACGTTTTTATATTCCTCCCATTAAAGCACAAGTTTTGGTAACGCAGGCTAATTTGAAGTGATTCAAGAAAAAAATCATGGTTAATCGCCCTTGCCGAAAGTTGCAAGCTTGTGTACATATACGGCGGCGCCCACAGTAGTGCATTCGCGGCTCAGAGCAAATGCGGTGTAATTTTGTATAATCGCGTATGTATATGTAGGATAATGCGGGCTCGTTTCTGGGCCGACATTAGAGTTTACTTGGCGTCCATAGTAGCGGCGTGTTACCTGTCTAGAGTTAATTAACTTAATTAATGGATTGGCCACCCTGTCAGAGTTTACTCGCTGGTGCCCGACCCAAGTACGTACCAGAACCGACAACAAACATCAAAGATAAATCGTCCAAGTTACCGCGGTGGCGGGTGGGGGGTGGGGTACCTATTGAGAAACACTCCTTACAATAAATAGCGGAGTTGCGCACGTCATCAACCACGATTTCAATTATTGCGGGCCATTTGCGTCGGAATGAGCGCGGCAAGCGCGGTACGAATGTGCATACGTAGACGAGGAAAGTTTTGATCCACTCGAAGTAACTGAATCTGGGCCATTGACTTAATTTCAGCGCCGTCCTCTACCCTATCAATGTGTACACAGAAATTTTGTGCATTAGCTCGGGGGATATACAATAGACGCTCGTAAACAACAATCATCCTCATACGTGTCGTCTAACTCGCAATATGCTCTACTTTCCAACGCCAGATCGTAATGATTCTCCTACGTAATAAAATCGCTATCATTTCGATTCCGTTCATTGCATCCATCTCCAATGTTCTTGATGCCCGATGAAACGAGTGTATTTGTCGCTGGAAATTACCGCACTCGTCCGCGCTTTACGCGATCAAATTGAAGTGATCAAGGACGAACAGGCGACGCATTTGTGAGAAAGAATCATTTTCGTTCGCAGCGCTTCCGACGCCAGAATTCCGGCCTCGCCTTTCACATGCAACGCGCGCTCCCTTTTTCATTCCTCCCATTTTACTCTTTCACGCGTACCTAGCCCCTGACTGATTTACGTGGCAGGATGCGGGATTCATACAGTGGAGCGCCAGCGACACGACTTCTTGCTCGTTATCCTTCATCCTCGGCGCGCGTGAAGAATTTATATAATCTTGAACGTTGAGCGGTTACTTCGATCTGCGACCCGGAGGAACGTCGGCACTTTTAATTCGCGCGAAATTGTTAATTTCATCCCACCCTCCCACTTCGACGCTCGACCCCACTCGCTCGCCGTGATTCCATTTTCAAATGGGAAAAGTTATGCGAGCGGGCGGCGAAATAAGGCGGAAAATCTTGGCGCGGAGCGGAGTCTCAGTCGAGGGTGCGGATTCGACCGGCGGGAAGTGGAAAAAAATCGCGAGTAATCCCATTCCTCCGTAATTGCCAGCTAAAAAGGGCCAACAACTAGCTCGGTTTCGTAACCTCGTTCTTCCCACGGAAATTGCATTTCTACTCGTTCCAACGGAGGATACGTCCAGAGAGGGGGGGGGGGGGGGGGAGGCAGGAATTTCGGGGGGATTTTGTCCTAAGCGTGCCATAAATCGAAACTTTTCTGCTTCCGGCAATCGGACGCCAAATCGGATTATGAAATTGAATAGTCTCCACCCCCGCGGCATCCGCGGATAGCTGCGCGGCTACCTAGGCGAATGCGAAGGAGAGAACGCCAGAATGGTATTTCGCCCGGCTCTCTCCCGACTCTCTCCCAGCTCTCTCCCTCGAAATTCGCGTCTACCGCCACTTTTATTTGTGCCCGGATCTCTCCTGTGGTTAACTCGCGACGGATACAGACGTTTCGGTGAGCAAATACGACACGACGGACACCAAACGAGATCAAATGGAACAGAATAAGGGAAAAAAGGAGCCAGGTTGCCATGGCGGAAGGAAACAAATTTTATGATGTCGCTACCTACATTTCACCTGCGGTACGGATTCTGACAATTTTCAAGTGACGTACTCTTGATATACTTACCCATATGTATACACAGAAAAATCATAAATATGCTTGAGTCAATTTTATCATAATAATGTATTTTCAAGAATATTTTTCTATGATTAGTTCGTATTAATTGTAAGATGTAATTATAGAGAATTTGATTTTGTATTTTAGAAAACTGCTCAGTGGATTCTAAATCTATGCGAATTGATTGTTGTAGTGTTGACTTGTAGAAATAAGAAAAGTAAACGGTAATTCTTGTAATAGCGAAAGTAGTAGCGTATGGAAATATTTACCGACTATAATGATTAATATGTATCTAGTTATATTAAACTCGTAAATCACATTTGAATATTTCTTCGCTGACAAAAAGAAACATTAGTCATACACGTCCTTACTGCGGAAAATAATAATTCATGTGCACTGTCTTCCATGCAAAAAATCCATTAATAATATCTGTAACTCTTTTCCAGGCGGCATAAAGTTAACGAACTGCTGAAGTCCCAAGATAAAAAATGGACCAAGAGATATTACTAAATGCGAAGATACATCGGATTCTGCCCGACTTCATAAACCAGCGAGCGGGAAGGCCGGAAGGTTCCCTATTTCAGCCGGACTTTAAATACGTAGCGCATTCTGCAATATACGGATCCACATTATTATAAATTTTGACGGTTTTTCGCACGTGCTATCAGCTTGCAGCGGGTAAGCGCCGGAGGAAAATATCTGATAACCTTAACGTGCGACGTGCCGAGCCGAAAATTTAGCAGAATATTTAACCGATGCATTTCATTGAACCGTATCACATTCTGTCAAGCGTGCCGTTTGAAGTTTTTCGCATTTGCGCAATGTTGGCGTCACCCTGTCAGGCGCGCGCTTCGATCGGATGCCGTGATAAAAAAGTTCGACACACAGACAATAATATCGTGGCATTAATGGACGATGTGCACGTCGTCAGACCCAGGATGCCACGAAAAGTCGATCAGACACAGGATCGGCGATCTAGATCAGTTCTGAAAAGAACAACGCGCGCACGTTATTGATGAGTCATGATCCAGAAATAGTTTAACGTACGGAACAATATCGTCGCTTTACACACGAAGCGTAGAACGTCGAACCCAGGGGGCGAGGAACACTCGATCTCGTGCCGATCAATGGATCATTTCCGACCAGAGAACGTTTGCTCACGTGCCTCAATATGTCCAGGGAGGAAAAAAAGTTGAGCGCGCCGATAACAATATCATAACCTTAACGCGCGATGCGCACAGCGCTACCTCCGGGATACGACAAAAACTCGATCTCACGCCGTTCAATGGATCATTTCCGATATGGAGGAGTGCGCGCGCACGCACCGTGTATAACGCGCGCCAGACGATAGTCGGCCGCTCGAAGCGAATCGATATCCGCCGTAATAAGTTTCCTAACGACGTACTGCAAATATTGTTTTCCGGCCCAATTGCATCCTCAGCCGGTAACCGTTATGAAAATGCTTTCCGCGATCATCAATTATTTCGCCGTAATATCCGCGCTACCCCGACGACACGTAATTGCCAGATGGACACAAAAGCGTCCGCGCAGCATACGGACGCGAGGATACGAAATTACACTTCAGAATATCCTCGGGGGATTATGCGCATATTAATTCGTCCATAATGGCGAAACGTATTGGCGGGAAAAAAAATCAATCGCGATTACCGCCCGGATGGAATGCATTTAGAGCCGTGCAATTTGCCAGCGACGTCGCTTCTTGTCGCCATTGTGCGTATGTCGAGAGGGGTGGGATGGAGGAAGTAGAAGTGGCTGATTGCGAGATTCGTGAAGGCGTCTGGAAGGCGTGCGAGAGTGTTCGCGTGATCGGACGCCATAGACGATATGCGAACAGGCCACTTATTCTTGCGACAAATGTCGCGCCCGCTAATAGCGAGTAATTTTAACTGCAACGAATTTCCACCCCGAACGAGGCTGGCCGATGTCAATTTTCGTTCGACGGTCTCGCCGTCGGTCGCGTGCGACATTTGTCAAGCGTCGTCGAAAATCTGTATACGTTTATATTTACGTATATATGTATATGTTAGTGCCGTGCTCGCGGAAGAACAGTCTGAATCCGTGCACTTTGGGGGTACGCCCCCGTTTCTGAAATCTATTGCGGCGCGTAAGTAAAGTGATGAATGTGCAGGCTGGAAGGTAAACCGGAACAGATCGATATGAGGCTTGTTTCGGTATTGATTTCCATTTCAAATCGGATGCAGTTGCAGTTGGTTATCGGATAGTGCTGTCTCAGGCCGGGTCAGAACGCGCATCGCAATGTATTTGCATTGATACGATCTGACTAAAATAAGGTGAGCATTCGAATCTTGATACCGTGAGAGATTTCCACCGTAAATTCGATCATTGTGGTCGCAATCATACCCACGGCCAGAAGTATACTAGCGAAAGCACGAATAGAGCACTACCTACCGTTCCAAACAATGCGGTACTTCAATTGTACTATTTCGTCTCTATATTCTGACTGCTTCTTCGTATTGTCCTTATCGTGGAACCTGCAGATTTTACAGGGCTCCTTTGTTACAATAAGTACCATAACATTTATCAGTAAAAAATTGTTCAATCCACCCATTTTTTATCCCAAGTTTAAACAAAGAAGGTAAACGGTACCTTCCTACAACGTATACAATGTTGATAAAAATCACCAGGAATTCATACCTACATCATTCATCGTCATCGCCACTGAACCCCATCATCGCCTCCATTCCCCAGAATAGGCGCCACCGGCCGACAAATCGTCGATAAATTTCTGCCCAGCATGTAATCTCAGAAAAAGAAACAGACTTCGCTTCCCGTACGATTGTAGGTTCCTTATCGCGTGTCCCTTGTTCGACCCTTGCTTGGACCGCGTATGCCATTGCATGTGATACATTTGCATCGATACGATCTAGCCGAAATAAGGTGAACATTCGGACGTAGACCGCAAACGATATCCTGATTAGAGCCGTCCAGTCCGGCAGAGCGGACGAGGATCGGCGGTCGAAAGGAAACGGGCAGCAAATCGCCTTTACTACCTGTTGTATCGACGCTCGAGATCGGTTAACGAAGATCTGAGAAGCTATTTGGCGAAACGGCGCCGCCGCCGCCCAATTATCCGCCGCCACTTCTCCCTCCCCACCCCCATCTCTCCAGTCCACTCTTCCCGTCCCCACTAGCCCGGCCTCAATCCCTCTTACTACTTCTCTTCCAGCGGCGCCATTGTTTTCTTATTGCGCGCACCTGAAGCTCGAGTAATAGATGAGCTTTAGCACTGCGCGAAGCCACCAATGCTCCTTCCGCGCGATGCTATGGATCTATATAGACTGCCTCTCCTTCTAACGGCGATCCTTACGGCAGGCACTAGTACGTGCCCGGCATTCCGTATTCCCGCGATCGCTTAATTGATCGTTAACTCGACGGTCCTGCGATAATGAATGGGAAATAGGTAGTGAACCGTAAGGAAATTTCGAGGCGAGAGGCGTAATTCTAACTGCGGCGTGTCTCGGGAAAATAATCAAAATTCATTGCCCCTGACCGACGCTGCCGAGCAATATCCGGAATGTCTGATCGGGTGAAAAATAGAATGGCACTGGCTCAGGTACGGCCGATAATGACTGTGTTTGCGAACAGAGGCGATTATATTTTTGCAACCTGTTGAAGGGTTTATGAGCGTACCGGACATTGTTAAGTCAATTACGTAGCTGTTTACATCTTTGGGTACACTTTAGCAGTATTTGTGTAGGATAACGTCGTTTATAGATGCGAAGTTCGTACTGAAATAAATCAAGAGCAAATCGAAAAATAACAGGAATGAATAAAAATTGGACCGAAATAATCTCCAGTTATTTGAACATACGTTTCTTGCTATGTTCAAGTTATAATAGTATACTGTATCTCATATTAATAAGCAAGAAAAACGTCGAACGTTTACAGCTATATCGAAATATACAATTTTAATTACTTTGAAAATGTTCAGTATATTTTGAATATAATGAATACATCTACAAATTACGTCACTGCGTATTACAATATCTTAGACACATTTCCACATATAACATTTAATTTTCTCTTCAATAAGCAAGAATTCAAATTATACTTGAGTGTAAAAACTTAGGACGTTAAGTAACTTATATTTGACGAATAATCTGATCATTTTTAGACAATGTGAGATATCACGAAAATGTCAGAAACTGTTAATCGTTCTTATGGCTAAACAACATGGAATAGTGTCGTCACTTCATTCATGTATCAGTAACTAGTAATACTCAAACATTGTTCCAGTTGTCATAACAATGTGGCAGACGTATGTTATAAGGTATTGCGGAATATGGAATTACCGTCAGAATAAGCACAAAATATTGCAAACGCAAAAATTCAATTACCTTTCACGAACAATATATTGACGAAACAAGGATTCTCAATCACACTGCGACTCTAGCGTCACATATAAAATCATGCGTATTTTAAGATTTAAACATTTTGTCTGAATGTGAAGAAAATTTTAAATACTCGATCAGGCTCTCATTTATGATGATCCATACAACAATTTTATAGTAAATCATGCAAGTATGGGTTAAATTCTTTATAAAGCAGCGTGGAAGCTATTTTGTGTCGAGAATAGCATTAAAGTATTTTTTGCAAATTTCATAATCCGTGACGTTTTATTGCATAAACTGATTATGTGACATACAATGTAATTAAATAATAGCAGAAAAATGTTGGCGGCTTTTCGAACTGGTTAATGATCGATTGAATTTTGCCGAAAAGGGGAAATCAGAGTTCTATTATAATTACGTTGACCAATGTTGTACCAAAATGATACGTGTTCGCTTTAATTACTTGTATTTCCTGATTCCGCCGCTTTTTGCATTTTTCATTTCACTTACAGCCGTCTTGGTAGAGATATTCTCGGTTCAAATTCTTCGGTTGATTAAAGAGGTTTCTGCATGAAAACGTGCTGAGAAAAGCAGTGAAGTAGTAATAATCCAATGCCCGCTTTCAATAACTTTGGTAATTTTTGAAACCATTATAAGATTTAGATATTAAAATCGTATAGTTTTGTATAGAAAAGAGAGTATGAAAGGGCATAGCCGGGTAAGACAGTGAAATGTGCCCCAAAACGGATCGAAATTTTGAATGGGCCATTCGATAGCTTATGAAAAAAGAAACATTTTTGTGAATTTTCAACTTTGTATCTCAACCGTGGGGGGCGGGGGGGTGTAAAATGTACTGTCCGCTTCACCCACCATTTTCTCGGAATCTAGTGCATAAAAAAATTCTAGAAAAATCAGAGCCATATCTGGCAATGGCGCGCATATTCCAGATTTTTTTCAGATTTTTACATAAAAAATCCTATTGGTAAAAAAATAAAAACCGAAAAGTCAATCAGAAAAACATTTATTTGATACCGAAGGAGGTCCGGATCAGTGATGCCGCTTTTTTCTGTAATGTAATATTACAATCAACATCTCTCTGATTTTTTTTATAATTTTTGCTCACCAGCAACAGCGTCGGAAAAATAAAAAACCCGTTTTTTCGTCAGTTTTTGGGTGTCAGAACAACGTATGAAGTAAACTTTGGTTCAATTTTTTTCACATAACTATTTTATGTAATGTTTAATGTTATTGATACATTCCACAGTCATAATAATGCAAGAAAACTAAATAAATGGAAGAAATCAATGTCACAATGTATGCCTTATGTTCTGAAAAATTGAAGATCAACCAAACGTCGTTGGTAGCGACACGCGTAAGGTGACAGTCTATTTTGTCGAAGCAAACTTTTTCTTTGGGTTCGAATCCTGTTAGGTGCCCTTTTTTTAATCGTTTTTTTGTCCTCTCTCTGTGCAACAATAGTTAATATTTAATGTCAGATGACTTTCTCTGTGCAACACATTTTTGTCATTGTTACTGCCAAAATATATGACTAGAATAACGGAAACCTGGAAGGCGGTTTGAAGGCACGTGCATATTTATTACAAGATTAAAATGTTGACAAAAATATTGTGAAATCATCTGAAGGTAAATATTAACTATTGTTGCATAGAGAGAGGACAAAAAAACGATTAAAAAAAGGGCACCTAACAGGATTCGAACCCAAAGAAAAAGTTTGCTTCGACAAAATAGACTGTCACCTTACGCGTGTCGCTACCAACGACGTTTGGTTGATCTTCAATTTTTCAGAACATAAGGCATACATTGTGACATTGATTTCTTCCATTTATTTAGTTTTCTTGCATTATTATGACTGTGGAATGTAATCAATAACATTAAACATTACATAAAATAGTTATGTGAAAAAAATTGAACCAAAGTTTACCTCATACGTTGTTCTGACACCCAAAAACTGACGAAAAAACGGGTTTTTTATTTTTCCGACGCTGTTGCTGGTGAGCAAAAATTATAAAAAAAATCAGAGAGATGTTGATTGTAATATTACATTACAGAAAAAAGCGGCATCACTGATCCGGACCTCCTTCGGTATCAAATAAATGTTTTTCTGATTGACTTTTCGGTTTTTATTTTTTTACCAATAGGATTTTTTATGTAAAAATCTGAAAAAAATCTGGAATATGCGCGCCATTGCCAGATATGGCTCTGATTTTTCTAGAATTTTTTTATGCACTAGATTCCGAGAAAATGGTGGGTGAAGCGGACAGTACATTTTACACCCCCCCGCCCCCCACGGTTGAGATACAAAGTTGAAAATTCACAAAAATGTTTCTTTTTTCATAAGCTATCGAATGGCCCATTCAGAATTTCGATCGGTTTTGGGGCACATTTCACTGTCTTACCCGGCTATGCCCTTTGCAAATTAATATTATCGATGAGGTTAAACGGACCTCATAGGAAGAAAATGATATTTGTAATGTAATCAATAGTAAATCGCCACACGTTATGTTTATCATAACGGAAATGCTATAGCTTATTATGTACTGTGGCAAAAATACTACTATGGCTTTGTTTGCTGTACATACAGAAAGAAATTAAAATAATCTTTACATACCTACATTCTGACTGCGCTACCTAAAATTACAGTTTATCATCCACTATCCATTAATATTAACATTTGTATTTAAATTTCACGTAGTTCGTAGCTAAACGTTCAACGAAAGAGTGCATTAAATTGCTAGCTCACGAATTGTCTTGACAATGGAAAGTCTCCCAACGTTTATATTTTAATCATTTCACCCTGAGGGCCGTGTTTAAACTTCTGAAGTGTTTCCGCTATGTCGAACGAAGAACTGTCTCGGAACGAGACCTTTGCAAAGTGCGAATTTTCCGACGGACGGCAGGCTACGTAAACGCAGCGCCACACAGCGAGTAACGATTTGATTTCTCTCGCAGAACTTCCGTCCGAACAACGAAATTTTAATAATTCCTCTCACCGAAGATTACCCGACAGAGTACTTAGTTGCTTCCCGTCAAAATGAAACAAATCTTATACATTTGTTCCGCGTCCATCCTGTGAGCTGCAAGCGCCTCAAAGAGAGAGAGAAATTCTGTACATGGGAAATAGAATAGATTAAAAATGGTTGTGATCCATATGAGGAGAGTGAATGAAATGAAATGAATGAAAAAATGCTATAAGCCGAGGTAAGCAGTACCAATGGCCGTTAAAAGAAAAAAACGCACCTCCACGGGGGGAAGAGATGTTTCTCTCTACTGGCTTAATCCATAGTGTTATATTAATTGCCAAGTGACTGCATTTGCAAAATATAGATTAGGTTGGCAAGAAGATAATTTCTATTTTGAAGCAGGAAATAATACTCATGTTTATATACAAAGAATAATCTTTAATAACACTGCAAATCGCCATTTTGTTCCGTATCTTAAATTTCGCTAATATCAAATGTCAAGAAGAAAATATTTTCATATAGAAATTCTTCCAAAATATTATAACGTGATGCATCTTTGAAAACCGTGCCTTTCACTTTCTTTCTTTTGACCTCCGGTCTATTCGCTTAAGTGTAATGAAATGAATGCGCGTTATTCCATAGTTATATTTTCTCTATTAAATAGTTCCTGCAATAAGCGGAGGGAAAATTTATTCGATCGTTACCTCTTCGTGAACCTTCCCTGTGCCTGGCCTAACGTGTCCATTAACTCGAACACAGAACGATTCATAGCACGGAGAAGATAACTAAAATTCTCATAAGCGAGTCCATTGAATTCTGGCCGGGTGGGGGAACAATGTGTGCCGGACGTGGACGGCAATTGGGAGGAAGTCAGAAAATATCAGATTTCCCCATTCGAAGTTCGGTATTGCGTCTCATTCGGAAAGTGGAACGCCAGGGATTTACGTTAAATACACACATTGGCGCGCGGCCCCGCTCGCACCGCCGGAAGAAAATCAATGCGAATAAAGCGAGGTCCGCCTAAAGCTACTTTCATTTCTCCAAATAACTCGAACGTTTACGGAGTTTTGCGCGCCGACCGGGTAACGACACTCGAAAGTACGACGATCGCGCCGGGCCAGATGCAAATAATGCGCAATGCACTCGCCACATTCGTATGGAAATTCGTTCGTTCGCCCGCATCACGTAACCTCCCTTTTCCTACGTGCACCGATTAACATCACTTTCAATTTGCGGTAGCCGAAATATAACAGCGCGCTCGGGTGGGCACCGACGTCTGTTCCTCGGAAAGAATCAAAGAACACAAGCAATTTTCATAGTTAACTTTCGCCACCGACAAACCAGTTAATCGCAATTTGCGTTTCATTGTTTTAAGGAGCAATGTAAATTCCTACATTTGCTTTAGACGAACGTTCATCGGATGAGAAATATGAGTAAATGGCATCCTTTGTTTGCACCGACATAACAGTTGAACGATAGCGGCAGATGTAAGTAAAAACGATCTTAAATATCATAATGCGACTATAATATATAACGTTATACAATTGCTGGACCGTATTAGAAAAATTTATATCTCTACGCCATTTTCTCTATCGCCATTTCAACAGACGTCTATTAACCCGTTTATTTTCCTGCATAACCAAAGAAAACTAGGAGTACTACCGAACGCGAGCCAAGAAGAAAATGAAGGAGCAGCGAAGGAAACGAGGGAAAATGGGAGAAGAGAGGGAAGATTTTTTTCACTGCGACAACGAGGATCGTTCCTCGCACCTGACGCGCGCAGTATCATCTTGAAAATGAAATATGTTTTGAGGGAGAATCGTCGTCGTTCAGGATCAGGCCGGTACACACAAGCAGAATTGACTTCTGTTCATATACCGTGAATAATAACGTGACTCAGCCGGAAGTTGGAATGCGGCTTCATAAAATTATGAGGTCAAATGGGAGAGTGGCGCAGGATAAAGTGCGGGTCTTGTGTGCAGCCAGGTGCAAAATGCCGTGTTCAGACGCACTTCTTTCCATTTCTTTTTCCACCCTCTGCTTCTACCGTCCGTCTTGCCTCGCGTTTCATTCCAGTCCCGTCTCTCAGATTCCGACATAATTTCCATTGCGCGTCGCATCAGGTCGCCTACTGTCTACCGAACTGTACCAGGCAGCTTAACGAATACCGAAACTTTCAACCTGATTCACACTTTTAAAAGTTTAATATGCACTTTCGGTCGAAACATCATTTCGTAAAGAGTTAACACCCACATTACGATGGGTTTGTGTACGCATTCTTATTTGAGTCACCGCGTTTACGTAAATCACTATGTACGAAGATATTGAATGGGCACAATCAAGATATACATACGTTAATTTCTTAGTGAAAGCAGTGAACGTTTACGACGAACTGATACGCATCCTTTGGATTGGGCGCTGCAAATCCGGATACGCGTAAAAGACTAATATACTACCCGTGATCGAGCATGGTTGAAATAATCATTATATTGCACGTTATAACTCACTAATTAGTACGGAGCTTACCACGCAAAGCGGTATCAGATTTCAGAAGACATGGTTAAAACCACATTCGATTCCATTTCGCCTGTATGAAAAACACGATCAAAGAGGTAGCAGCTATGTGTTACGAAAATCGACAGACTCAACTCTCTTCGTTACGAATGATCATTGCGAACCAGGCCGGAAGATAAATTAGACCAGCAAGAGCATATTAATGCAAACAGCGTAAACGCGGATCTTACTAATTACTTCGCGTCGCTTCGAATCGCTCGCGAAAATTAATTGAGATTAACGAGCCCCACATTGATTCCGTGTTCTTATATCCGGGATCATCAATAAAACGACTCGCGGCATCTGAGGTAACGGTGCGGGCCAGCAGAAAAAGAAAGGGAAAAAACTGGAGGCAGTAAAAACGAGCGAAACCTCTCCTAAGCCCATTTAATCCGTTATCAATACCGCGTCCATCGATCGCGCGCCAATGAAAAATCCGGGCACCGATCGGTTGCGCATATATCGGTCGTATGTAACTCCCTCGTTATCGCTTTACCTTGACGTTTGAAAAGGCGATTAAGAGCAAATGATACATTTAAATACGGTCGCGCATACGCCTGCGCCCCACGTCCCCCACCGCTCTTCATCGCCGATTCACCCCAACCTCCGCTGGCTCGACGTTTCATATTCCGCGAAATCCTTCGACAGCGGTAGCGCGGGCGACCCCATTACGCAATTGACTGGTAAAGACCCAATTGGTACGGGAAATTATATGCCGGTGCCGTTCGTTAAACCCCGCTGAAACGTCCTGCAATTAGACGAGAAAGGGCGATGCGGACTTTCATCGACGGTGCACATCCGCAGAGCGTGTGCGCGAGCGCGCGCAGCGGGCTGCCAACGCTGCCAACTCTGAATGCGAGACCGTCAAAGCGATTGGGTAACGTCGCGCCAATTCTGTACGCCGAAGCGAATCGGAATTGTTTCATCCGGAGAATTGCGCGCGTCTGCCGTGTCGTTGCCACGGCAGAGCGTCGGAACGGCTTCGGCTCAGCTTCGGCTCAGCTTCGGCTCAGCTTCGGCACAGCTTCGGCACAACTTCCGGCACGTGCGTGTGAATTGCGCCGGTAAGGCTCGTTAGAGCTGACAGTTTCGCGCACGGCATTGCCCACTGTCACAATGAGACCGCGAAAGGGGCTGCGGAAAAAGCGTCGGCGGATTATGGCCACGAATTTTCCGGCTACGAGAGCGTGCGTTCTCTACTGCGCACTCGGATGGGATGCATTATGCGCCTTGTTTCTAGCATTTGCGCGCACGGTGCATCTGGGTGTGCGCATGTTTCCGGCTCAGTTTACTTTCTGGCAAATTGTTGTTGTTATGTACACTCAAACAAACTTTTAAGCACATGATTTGACTGTATTGCTTAGAAGAATATTGCTTGCAATTTATACGTATGTCTTGATTGTCGGCTTTAATGTTTTGAGCTTTAGATATGAAGTAAGCGCCGATGATGTAAGGTGAATGGGAGTATCACCATGTAAAGAATATAAAAAAAATGGTAACACCATTGAGTGATCGATTTAATTAGTTCCGTAGGTTTACTACGCAGACAGTAGACATAGAGTGTATCTAATAAAGAGATAAGATGCGAGCTGAAGATACGATAAGGCAGTAGCTGGCGGTAAATTTACGTAAGACAGGCATCGGTTAAATATTTGCTTTGCGCAAAGGAGCTTGTGTTCAATGAAAATGTAACGAATCGCTTTTTGATAGATAAGACCCCCCATGATGACTGACAGTTGAATGCATATGAAGTAGATATTCGAGAGAATTATAAAGTTTCTTCAAACAATCATGAAGTTAATACAATGATTAATATCTCACACATACCAACAAAGTTGAAATTACTCTATGAAACAAAGTATTATATTTGATATTAAACACCAGTCCCACATGCTACTTGTGCATTACATATGGTGGTAACGAATAAAACACTATTCAGTGATTGTTATTTGATGGAACAATTTATTGGTATTATTTACTAATACGCACATACTACATCGTAGTATACACGTAATACGAATGCAATATCGGGAACGAATTGTACATGAAATACATGTGTACAAACGAAGAGCGCGATCTTTCAAGCACACGTTGCTTTGTGCTAACTAAATGGTTCCCGAAAATCAACGGAGAATATTCGATTAGAGACAAACGGTAAATGAAAGGAAGGAACTCTCCCGTCAGCTCGATGCAATGTCGACACCAGGCGACGTTCTTGCCAAGAGGTAAAATTGTGTACCAAAGTTTAATAGTGCGGTTTGTTGGCCTCGAATGGAAACTATGCGATCGGTAAGTTCCGTGTCATTCGAGCGTTCAATGGCATCCAACATGTAGACGTACTCGCATTTCAACGATCCTCGAAACCATTTTGACGCACTACTATGTTGAAATGGGAAGAACGCTGGAAAATTACAGGAAGTAACATATTTTCCTCAAATGCTCAAAATGTCCTATTTATACCTAAAATCTTCTATGTTAACTAATGCTTTTCACCGGAATATGAGTTCATGGATTCTCTAACTTATGTTCGTTAAAAATTCAATCATCAGATGTATGTTGACGCCAGCGTTTGAATGTCCTAAACATTGTATTTGCTACATGATTCGTTAAATTTTGATATTAAACAATTTTGCTTATCGATTCGTGCACTTTGCTCCCGCTACCAACGATGTGCACACTTTTTTATGTGAAAGTTGTTATCTCGTGAATGAGATGCAGCCGATTGTAATTGCAGGAAGGTTTCCTCTCACCTCGATCCTCACTCGCCAAGGTAGAACACGGTACGGAAGTGCAGTAATGCGAGCTCACTCGTTTCAGCGGGATCGTGTAACGTGACTGGCCGATAAATTGTGCGGTGTAATTGTTCTCACGAGGCAATCAAACCGACAAGAGGAGCGCAGCGGCCGACGGTATAAGCAATGCAAAATCTACAGTGCTGCGAGTCGAGGAATGCACCCTTGAAATACTGCGACGTGCGTGAGCGTCGTGTAACACGCTGCAATGTTTTGAACACGTCAAGCGAGAGGGAGGAGGTAAAGAACAAAGGGAGTCGGAGAGATAGAGGAGGTAATGATTCGATTCGCGAGGGAATTGATGCGCCGATGGGATTTAAACGATTTCCTCTAATTATGTAACAGGATAGCCTCAATAAAGTGATTGGACTTACCGTACCTGCGATGGACGTTAAACGGCAAGCGAAAGTAACTGGTACAATTTAACGGAAGACTTATGGACGACTGCATTAATGGAGTCATTACTTATTCATATATATTACGTTTATTTACGAATTCTTAAAGTGAGCGCAAGATTGAAAATGAGAAATTTACTTCGATAACCTGACTATTTTTCATATAAGTTGTTTAGGATCGTAACTGCGACATCGCGGTTAGATACCACAATCTAATTAGTGGATCTAAAGAAACCCTCACATAATTCTTAGAAGTTCACGGAGGAACACATTTTATTTTAATCCTAATCAATATATTACAATACCGTGTGGTGAGATAATTGCGTATGTATCATGACAGAGAAAATGTATAATTAAGTACAAAAGTAAGACATGCATAACCCCTGAGCAAAATAAAAATAAGCAATAAATAATCTCGGTATATAGGACGATGCGAGACATCGATGAGCAAGGCAAGGCATCCATGTACTCGACTACGCATGCAGATACGAGTACATAGACCGTGAATACGTACGAACAATCGGTGATCAAACAGGGCGAATGATAACGCTGTGCAGCGCAGAGAAAAATCAGCACCGAAGAGATCTTACGCGTCAACGATAAACCCGATTCGGGGAGCGTACGTGCGGGAATTTCATAAAGAAGAAGCGGATCACGTAAACAGGACGGGAACGTGGCAGGTGAGGCAACACAGGACGGGAGAATTCGAGATATCGCAACAGATAAAAGGTCAAACGTAAGCGCGGACGAGAAGAGCGTTAAGGAGAACGAAAGACAAGAGGGGAGGGAGGGGAGGATGGAGGGGTGGGGGAAGATATATGTATGAACGTAGGTGCGCGGAGACGAGCCTTAGGTGCTCCTTCGGGATCGTGTAACAAGGCCGGTTCCATAAAACGATCGATGTAATCTCTCCCTAGGGCCGTGCGAGCCGACAGGAAGCGTTAGGTGCAGCCCTCTTGCTCGCCCTCCCTCTTTCTTTCTCCTCCCCTCCCGTCCCATTCTATCCCCCTACGACCCCAACACCACCTCTCTCTCTTTTTCTCGTCCTCTCTCACCCTCACGTCTCCCAACGAAAGAAAAAGGTACATCAAAAGATTCGGTCGGACAGAGGATAGGCACCATCACTTCTCACGATGTTCGCACGCCACTTTGCTTGAAATATCGCCGTGACTAGACGCGAACTCGTCTACCATAAATAACAATCATGGAATACCTAAAGCGTCATAGCTCGTTTTCCGATTTCATTCCTTCGCTCCTCGGCGTCACTCGCCTCTCTCACGATAGCCTCCATCGTCCCTCGTCCCTCCACGAACGGCCATCTTGCAACTGCTTCTCTTTCGAACGGTGCACGCGTCCGATGTGTTACAGACAAATGTCTGGACTGATAAAGCGTGTCGACAGACAACGAGACGCATAACGTTAACTACACATCCGAATCTTATTGCGTGACCTGCGATGGTACCGAACACATGGTCATATGCGTGTCACGCTTCGCACACGCTTCATAGCATCCGTCAGGATAAGTCGCTTTATACAACAAGTTTTGTTCCTGCGAAACTTTCCTCCCGTGGTAGGTATATCAGAAGGGAACTCCACTCAAACTCTCGTATATTCCTGTATCTATCTACTCGGTGCCTCGATGTCGTTCTTCTAAGCTTTCTTGCCTCCTCCCCCCTCGCATTCCTCTTTTCTCCCACGATATGACCCATTCATGGGTCGTAGACACTTTGAATCTGCCCTTTCTCGACGTATTGCGCGACGTATGGCCACTCTGAAGAGAAGATTGATAACGAGATTGAGAATGTGAGCAAGAAGTGACGCGAACTCGAACGTACCTATTTCGGAGGCGCGTCGACTAAAAATTCTGTAACTCCTTTACCGATTCCATTCTCTTTCGTTTTGCAAAACATGTAGCCGTTCCTCTTTCTCGCAGTCTCTAACAAATTTATGGAACATCCGCGGACTTAGTTCCCTTTGCGAAGTTTTCATCCGTCTCTCTTTCCTTTTATGTCCACTTTTCCTTTCTCCTTTACTCCCAGCACTTTACTTTCGCTTTGAGCGGAGAGCACCATCGTCGGAAGTATCAGGAACTTACTTGAAATTGATTAAAGTCAGTACGGTACATTAATCATGCAGACTGGATTGTTTCTCGCGTCAAATATGTGTCGTTGCTATGAGACTACTTGTGTGCCATTTTTTTTCACAGCTTTCCAGAATCGCATCCTATTGACCGTACCATTCCGTTAAACGTGAAGTTAAGTAACGTTTTTGCCGCGGTTAAACTTTCAAGTTGGTCGCAAAAAGTTTCGTTTTGGACATTCTCTCTTGCAGCCCGACTAATTTTTCTTATCCTCCGTTACATCATTTCGGCGGCTGCAAAAAGGCGTCCATGAAAACTAAAGAGTGCGCATCGTCCAACCCTTTCCTCGGCCAGTGGTCTATAAACCCATTAAGAAACTGAACCAGTCTCTCTCGGGGTAAGTTAATGCCAGCGGCTTAAATGTACAGCACTCGAATCAATAACTACTTTCACGGTAGAGAATTTCTCTCAACATTTTTGAACGGCCAACTCATGCAAGACACCGCGGTAAAGCACAACAAACCGAATCGTAGATTTTGCGCAGAAGAAGTAATAAAGAAAAAATTATTCGGATCCATATATCAAATTATTTCATTCCGCCTGATAAATATCGATCTCTATCCCTTTTGGGTCGGTTTCTCTCCTTTACCTTGCATTCGCCATTATACGTTGAAATCCATCTCCTTTCTTCTATTTTCGCTACACGGACTTTCACGGCAGAGGAAAAAGGGCAGCCAAACCTGAGTGAGATCAGAAAATGAGAGAGCTGCACGGAATTCCACGCGCCCACCGTGATATCAAAGTTCCCTTCTCCAAAAGACGAGACCAGGCAACTATATATGTATATAACAGAGCATGACCGAAAGCTGGCCCTGATGCTAAAGTGGTCGGCGCTGTCCTGCGTAAGAACTCGGCAGACGAAACGAAGACGGGAATATAGATCATGTTTAAACAGGACTTAGTATTCACGGCTCCAGCATTTTTTACCGTCATCCCTCAGGATAATGTTTTTCTTAGGAAGCGACGGGGATAATGCTTTTTTTCCTAGAAATTCTCGGAACAGCTCGCCATTCATCTTCCGACGCCGAGGTCAGCGACTCTCTCACTCCCTCAGCTATCACCGTCTCTTTCTCACTCGTCAATTCCGACGACCGGGAGCGAACGATCGAGAAATAATGCTTTCGACGCGTGCGAAGCGCCCAGCGTGTCAAATCCGTGCGACGACTCTGGCAAGATCGAAGAATTTCCCTCCTTCGGTCCTTGCGTAGCTCGACGTGAGAGTGTTTGGCTGCTAGGCTGTGTGCGACGGAGTTGTCTCTCGACTCGGCCGACAGTAACAGGTGCCTATCGACGTCAGAACCTCTCGAACGTCATTCTCGCAGCAGGCCAAGCGAAAGTCTCGCGGCAGACGCCGAGTCGCGCGCATCTTTTAACACGCCACTTGACAGCGAAGGAAGTTGCAACTTTCCTGCAAGCTGCACGTACTCAAGGAAGCGTGGTCGTCGACTCAATGTTGGACTTTCATTAAATTTTCCGTCGCTACGCTTAGTTCGTTTTCTTCATCTTGTTTGCGACGAATGTTAAGCTATGCTGACATATGTACGTGAGACTGAATGAGAGGGTCTGGCCTGGCTAATGGGATGGGCGTATTCGTGCGAGAGCGAGGAGTGGAAATAATCAAGGAAGGCGATAGAAAGGACGCGGCAGGACAGGAAGAGTCGGAAAGAGTTAGTCGATAGTCAGATCGGAAGGCGCCAGGATGGAACTACTGCATTTTCTGTATATATGTATATTCTGAATGTCTGTAACTTATTCTGATGATATATGTTTCTGAATCGTTATCAAAACGAAATCTTACATGTATCATATACCTGTGGGTCAGTATTATTTTTATGTTGATTGTTGATAAGATACATAAATTGTTCTAAAGTGGCACTTTTTTCCTTTAAAGCATTAGATAGAAGTTACGATTTTTTCTGCAGTAGTATTATTTTGCGAACATTATAAACAATCAATTTTTCAATTGTTCTCTAATGTCTACTAATAATGAAATGTTTAATTCAATTTGTTCTAATTTGTTTTTATTTATTTTATATGAATACCTGCTGAATAGCTATTCTGTCCATTCTAGCATGAATTGGTTAAGTATTTATATGGCAGAATGTAAAAATTATTTGATAGCAAAATTTGTAACGATTTGCGCTTTAACAAAATAGTAAGGTGTCATGGTAGAAATATTGCCCTTTTTGTTAATTGTACACGGTAAATGCTTGAATAAACGAATTCTTATATTTGTAATACGTTTTAGTCCATTAATGAAGTTTTACATCGCTCCTTCAAATAATGTATATCCAAGACATAATAGTATCGAAATAATAAATTATATGTTCTGGCTAAAGATAGGATAATTTATGGCAAACGTACTTTCTGGGATTGTGTGCTTTATTTGTCTGAAGATGCGCCGGAAGTATGAAGAATTGTACATTTTCCGAGAAGGGACCACTTTGCATCGTAAAAGTGGTAGTTTATTCCTTTCATCTAAGAAAGACGAGGAGGTACATCAAGGAATCAAATGGTGCATGTGCTGTTTAATCCTTTAAATCTTAGAATAGCGTGCAAATTTCTCATCAAGTATTCTTTCAGCGCCAGCGGTACGACCCTTCGTTTTAGATCAGAATTTACATTTCTTTCATTTCTTACGACTACGTCTAGGTGTAAGATTCAGAGATCGTCGAGTTTGAAGATAAAAACGCGGGTACGGTCTACAGACAATGGAAAAATGGAAGGTAACTCAATTCTAGATTTTTGATCATGATTATTTCGAATAAATCGTGTATACGTAAGAATATAAACTGGAATGTAGTATCCACTTTTGAAAGAAATCTTATAACCGACATATTAATGGCACAATTTCTGGTAACATATCTGTCTTGTACGTAAAAGCTACCTTGCTATATAAAAATGTAGACATTCAAAGTCGTTAAAACTTACATTCTGCAAAACTGGGGCTTCATTCGCAGGACATGAAAAATATCTTCAAAGTGCAGAAGACCAGCTTCAAGCACCAATATATTCATTTTACACTGAAAACATCATCTTAACATCGTCGAAATTCTTCTCAAAATGTCTAGGCAGACATTGTTAAATACTATTTAATTCGATTTAATAAATTACTCCCAAGAACTGCATTGTTATATATCGCTACCCAGGTTTACTAAAGTCTGAAATTATCTTTAACTTAGGAAAGTCATAATGATCTTTTGAAATGTAGAAAGTTTTTATTCTGGCTGAGTGTCTAAAGTTTTGTAGCATCAATTGGAAAACTGAGACACTTTTGGAGGAAAAATAATAAGGATTTGCACATAAGCTATACGTTAGTGAACACTGCTTCCTTCACTTCACAATAATAATAACGGCAATAACGCAGACAAACATGCACGTGAAACATTGGTGACTTTGTAATAACCATTCTTTAACAACTTCTGCTCAATAATAGATCTGTGCATTTTGAAGTGCATGATCCCTTCAAAGAGCAAAAAAATATTCTTTTGTTTATTGAGGTCGAGTTACCTAAAAAAACCCAATAAATAGTATGATGAACAATGAGCATCATATTGTTATTACATATAATGTTCCTGCGTTATTAAGAGCAAAATCTTCTGTAGAAAAAAGAAAAGATCGTCAATTTGTATGTGCCTATATTATAATATTTCTATATCTCATATATTAATCTCGAAAGACAACACCAAATATGCGACGTAAAACCAAAAATAGAAGAAGAAGAAGACAATACCAAATGTTTTTTCCTTTCTTCGAAACAATTTTCCGACAACTTTTAAATTACAGGGCACATGCATATGATTTAATAAAACTTCTACGCATGAAATGCATTATTTTCGTTCATAGTGAAAATAAATCCACAACTCTAAACAATCATACCCGTTCGTAGCATAACATCAGAATTTCATAGTAAGTAAATAACTAGATTTCTATTAATTACCCTGAAATGTACAATTAGCTAATTCTAGGGAAGTAAAAAGAAAATCTTTTCAGTGTGTTATTTTACGTACAACTTCACTTCTTTCATGCTTTCTATTCAGCGTTCATGCTTCAGCGTTCTATTCTGTGCAATGAACTATGCGGTGAAGAATTTGGGCGGCAGTTAAAGCATCATGTCGAGCGTATTAATTAAAAGAAAGACAGTAGCGGAGGGTGTCGGGAAATATGTATACACACACTTCAATTGAGGCGCTGGAGTGTTAACAAATGAGCCACGAGAAGCGCTGTCTGATTTATGTCAAGGGCCTCGTTGAGTGTCGTCCCCTTCATTCCCGATGGAGTCGTGAAGGGTGCAAAAGAAGTAGATCAGGAAATGGAATAGAGGCGTTTTCTGAGAGGGCAACCCCACTTTGCATTGAAGCGAAAGGCAAGGAAATTCCGCGTCACTTCCGAGTATCAGTATGCGTTTAATGTTCGCCGACCTATCCAGGGTTAGTCACGAAACAAGTGCCCGCTGATTCTTTCATCGTTGGATTTCAACGAAGCTACTGACTATAAGAAAATCTCATACGTTTTAGATCATGAAATTGTGAGTATAATTTGCAATACTCAAATCTAACCTTACCTTGCGGAATAATGACTATTAATCGTGTTACATGTATCTTATATATATTACATTTACATGAGTCTCGTGTTACTCATTCTCTGAATTACTCAATTCAATTGGTTTCCGAAATTACCCGAGACTGACTTTGCTCAAGATTGCTATATAAAATCTTTTATAAGGGGAGAAATGACATGTCAAAGTTGAAAATTTGCAAAACTTCAGCAGTAATAATTTTTGGACAATTTGAACAATCCTAATAATTCTCAGCCTAAGAGTCATTAATAAATTGACTTTTAGTCTGATACTTGCACCATTCAATTGATGATATTACCAATATCAAAATTATAAACAACTGCCTGACAATTTTTCATCAAAAACGACATTACGTTTCCTTAACGTACAAGAACATTTGTTCTTTTTTTAAAGTTGACGTTTTGTGCAGTGTTACCATTGCAAGATTCGAAAGGATAAAATCATTTTTATTAGATATATTGGATTGATTTTATTTACACTGATATTAAATTCCTTCAAAAACCAACATTGCATATAATGTGGTCTTGTAATGTGCCGATACTGCGAACGAGAATTTTACAAGATTAACTGTTTTAAAAATTTAACGACGAAACATTTTGATTACGTTAGACAATACGGCTTAAGAGTGTGTCGTGGAAAATCTGATGACATATCAGCTAGTGCAGTTCGTTAATTATGCGGGGCAAAGTTCAGCTGTCCGTTTATAACTCGATAATTATTGGGAAAATTTAATTAATGGCGAAAATGAATAACCGACGAACGATAATTAATGACGCCATTACGACAATTAACTGTTATAAATTGAATCTTCTGACGTTTCTTTCACAGAAATGCAGACCAATTCTTTACGGTAAATTATTTCTGTATCGTGTATAGCGCAATAAAATGCAATATGTCGTCCATATACTATAATAATGATTGATTACATGTTATACTTATTTATAGGCTATCACATCATTTTTGAGGTTTATCTAAATATTTTGCGTACTGGTATTTTCGAAACGATAAATAAGGAGCTCAGGTTGTCAAATAGTAATGTTCAAAACGAAAATGTACCTACAATTTGCACCACTGTCCTAAAGCTAATTTTCTCCTCATTCTGTTCACACAATACATTTTTACGGCATTCGTATCTACCTGTCCTTTCATTCAGACACGCTAATTCTTATTCTACAGTTATCTGTTCCAGACACACAAGTATTATTATATATATCTCCTACCCAAATCGCACAAACATCATGACTTATCGTTACATTTGCCACTCTTCTCTTCTCTCATATTACGTCATTTACAACATTTTCACTTCACATCCTCTTCCACTGCTCCCCCAGTTTACCATGTACGGTTCCTGTAGGAATTTGGGACTTTTGATTGTCACCTTAAATCCATACGTTTTGCTCGAAACGACTCGTTTTCAGCTACAAAGCCATACACAATATTTATATTTCACACACAAGGCGCACACCTGGTTGCACTCTTCGCACTTGTATTTTTCTGTTATTCTATCAATGTGTACATCTATGGATAAGTATATTATGAACTCCATTTTCCTCTAAACATTCCGGACATGAAAAATTGTCGTGAAAAGAGTAGGTCGCATTGTAGTAATTACAAAAAAATCTTAATCAAGTACTACTGCATGGCATAAATGAACAGAAGTGGCCTATTCGAAGCAGTATGACAAGAGTCATGTTTATCTATCCTTCCGTTGCAAAATGAAAAATATTCTTGATTGAACAACATTACATTTTGATTCAAAGAATACAACTTACAATATGATCTATACTCATTTTATTATCTATGATTGCACTGCAAAGTTTTCGAAACTTCATTTGTCATATCATTCTGTTCAATATCTATACAAATTACTTTACATGTTGTGTTAAAGACTAGAAGGAAACCTTTTTATTTTTCGGATTATCTTCGTAACTTGATCGAAGAAGAAGTGGTATAAATTCAGACACTACTATTATCTTAAAACAAAAATTCGAAATTTACAATCCAATACTTCTGCAAAGTGTTGTATTTTCCATTCCAAAATAACATTGTATACTGTTGTGAATTTTAAAGCGACGCTCCCCCTTCTTGGGTACCTTGACCAAAGGACGTCACGCCCTTATTATTTTCGTAAAAAATTCTGCGTAAAGCCCCAGACACATACAAGTACATGTTATTTTCACATGTGGCATATATATAATTCAGGAATAATAATAAAAAAATTATTCCTGCGAAAACACGGCGCATTGCGAGGTGGTTCTCGTCGATACGCTCGTACGAATACAAACAACTTATTACATTAATGTACTATGTGCTACACACGGACTATGTATATTGCGAATTGGTAGTATAAGCAAATATTGTGGGGATTAAGATAAAAATGTCGAACGTGAGCATTAGATACCAAAGCAGCTAAAGTCATAGTAATTTCGCACATGTACAAACATAATATAAAAATCCTTAAAACATTGAATTCAAGCATAATGGCTCGTAATCCCGTACAAGCATATACGACATCAATCTTCAAATTCACAGTGGTACCAGAACATTAACATTTATCCCTATTTTTATTTTCTGAGCATTAATATTGAGTATAAGAACTACGTAACTGACTTCGTGTGCACAGCGTTTTTAAACATCACGAGCTCTTCGTTCTCAGGTCAAAACGAAGTTCGTCAACTTTTAGAACAACTTTCGTCCAGAAATCAATGAGAACGCCTGCGAACCGAACGAAAGAACCGCGGTCAGCGCTTATCTCCGTCTCTTACGCATTCAACGCTTGGCTACGAGTCGCGACGAAATTTACCCGCCGACGGCATGGTACTATGACATTTCCACTTTCGTCGCCGATTGTTCGCGAGAAAATCCTGCGAGCGTATCGCGTGTGCCCCGAGTTAGTCAACGAAAGCAACTCGCGAATCTCGTGGCATTCGCGGCCGGCAAAACCGGGGGGAAATCTCGGCGACAATAAAGTGCGAACGTGAAATTTCGGTTGACGAGATGCGACGCGCATAAAAAGGTATCATCCAGCAGTGGGGGCGTAGGAGGTAGGGTGAAATTCTCTTTCTCAGTCGTGCACAGCTGCTACGACGAAGGAAAAGACGCAGTGCGCGACTGCGTGCATACTGCTCGGACGATTGCTGGAGGCCGCCGAGTTTAAAAACTGGCCGCGGTCGTCCGTTGGGTCCCATTTCGGAGTCCGGGATGACAAAATGTAAACTGTCGCGCGACCCCGCCCAACGTCTGCGCGCATATGACTTTTTATGCTCTCCCGTAATTTTTGCATGATTTATTTTGGGAACGACGAGGCGCCGGCGGGAAACGGCCGACACGCGCTTTCGAAGAAATATTAGTTAACGTAAAATACGGCGCTTCCGAGCAAAGATAATCAACTGTAATGGCGACCACAAGTATGCCAATGTTTAATGGTCAGGGAGTTATTATTGACGTGCGACACTGCGTCGTGTCTTTTTTTTCTTTAATAAACTTTACACCGTACGTTAAAAGGTACGTCCACATTAAAATGGTCACGTGATGGAAGCTAGTTATTGCAGCACAGCACCGCGTAATGCGGAAATTGTTCCGTCAGTAACAATGAGCGTGTATAAATTCTAACCAAGGTAACTGTTGCTGCCGTGACACGCCGGTTTTTAAGACCGAGCGCATTGTGTAGATAACAAGGTGCAATGTTACAATGTTATTCATACAGGTAACAAACTCCCCTGAGGTAAAGGCTGCCTTTTCATGACGTAACGACAATACCGACAATTCACTCCTGAAAGGGAATGCTCTCCCAGACTTCGTCCCCACCCTCCGTGGCGCTCACGATATACGTACGCTATTAGCCCTCGCGTAAGAATACGTCCGAAGCAAGGAGAAAATTCGTCGGTCGAAAAAAAAAACATTATTGATATCGACCAAATCGAGCGTAAAAGAAATAGGCCCCGACCTTGGGAGGAATGAAGAAAAGATAAAGAAGAATGAATCGATGGAGTGCGCGTGTGCGTGCGCGACATGGACGTAGAGTGGGACAGAAGGAGAGTCGGAGAGAGTATACAATATCCCGACCCTTAAGCGTTATACGCTACCCTGGATATGCCCCGTCCCATTTCGCATTAATCTCCTCTTATCGCTCGAACTCCAACCGTAGCGACGAAATGACTTTCAATCGCCCTACTCGTACCACTTTCCTGCTCATTGACCGCTGCTTACGTCCGAATTTGGGAGTGGGGGTAGGTGCGAAAATGAGCGAGGTGGTTCGCCTGCGGCGTGGCGAGAGCAAACACGGTGCGTGCCACGCGAATTCTCGCGCTTTATTCCCCTCCCCCTCCAGAAATGGTCAGGCCAGGAATTCGAGTGACAATAAAGCTCGGGCGTAAAATTTCGCTCGGCGCGACGTGATGCGCATAAAATGGAGTTCGCGCTGCGCTCGCGGTGTTGGGATACAAGCGAATAACGTAGGCGTATGTAAAAGAGTGTATGTGAGTGTGTAAGAGACAGAGAGAGAGAGAGCGAGAGAGAACGGGAGGGGGTGAAGGTGGGTGGGAGCGGCGCGCTACCAACTCGGTGAAACGCGACGAATATTTGCTCCGCGTATGCTTGGTCGCATTGGCGTAAATTACAATGTCAACGGGTAACCGTACTCTATTGCGGACCCTTTCCGTCTCTCGCGTTCTTTTACATGGCACGAAGCTTCGCGCCCAATGGCTCTGATTTGCTTTCGTACAAAGGAACTCGTTACGCATTAAAACGGTACTGGTGGTCGCGTCCGTCTTTCAATCTTCTCGATTCCAGGCGTTTAGGTGGTTAAATTCGTGACGCGTCGGAGCGAAGTTTTGTGTGAACGCTGTAATTTCCTTTTGTTGGGTTAGTACGTTTCTGTACTGAGTCTTAATTGTGTAACACGAGTTTGTGCAGCATATTTGAATGAATAATATGCGCGGCGACAATAATATCGTTGAAGTCGCCGTTGAAGCTAAAAAATTGAGGAAAAGAAGGTCTCAACTTATACAAATTACATTTTATGTGAAGCCAAATATTGATTAACGAATACTGCAGAGACTGTCGAATCAAGAATACGTGAAATGTTACATTACCGTACCACATAATTCAGCACGTGTCTAAGATTCCGAGATTTTTCACAGGTCATACCAAAAGGAGCTAGACTTTTAGATTTAGGATCGCCCCTCGCAGTTACTGATGAGTTGGCGAGAATCCAGTTCGGCTGAATGCTCCGTGGAACATCTTGTCTCTATTGTGCTAACCTGGAAGCAATCTCAATAGTTTTAAATCATTTCTCACGCGCAACTCGCCTAAGACGGCGTCGTTCGAAAATCTACTCGGGAAGCTTTTCAGAATGTCGTCAAGAGATATCGAGTTGTTCGACCGTTGTAAATCTCCATCTTTCATTTGAACGCGTCCGAACAGAATTACGCTGCTATTGACGTAAGGGAAAAGGCAATGAACGAAATCGCAGGCCCTCGCTGTGAAATGGTCGTAATTCTGCTAAAATGTCGTTCATTATTGTTTGTGTCACCGTAGAAATCTTATAGTACTTGATTGGTCAAAAAATTAGACGTCCGCAATTAACGGAAAATTACATAACTGTGAGTAAATTTTAATTATTATACTTCGGCTACGCACATCACATTTACCTTGTACAGTCAGGTATTGTAGGTCACCTTTTTTTGCAATTATGTGAATTTTCTGTTATGTCGCGCAGATTACATTATAGGCCGGGTGCAATTAGAAACGTCATTAACTTATCATGTAATTTTTGGTCGATCCTCGAAAAGCATTTTATCAGTCAAATGAATGGTACGTATTCATTGGAAATTTAAATGCATAATTATTTATGTTTTCAGAAATAATAATATATTTGATATTGCATTATGGCGAAATATAAGTTACTACTTGTCTTTATTTTATACCAACCTGGGAAATGCAACGGTATCGATGTACTGATTAATACAAAATTAAATGTAATAAAGCGTGGCTGAATATTCGACGGAATTGAGGTATTCATGTCCGATCACAGCTATTTTCAGAAATAGATCACACATACGATCACTGCATGCTTTCAATAATGAAAGTTAAGCGACTTCATTTACATTTTATGGAAGACAAATATATTGTCTAAAACTTCTTCACATTTTCCACAGATCGTAATTTATTGAAAAATTTATCTGTTACACTTGATCAATTTGATGCTATCACTCATTCTACAATACATTTAATTTACTGATTACCATCAATTCCACCCAACAGTGAAACATATTACAGTGCGCTCGATATAAATAAATACAAATACAATCCATATAGAACATATTTTTGACAGACATAAACGAATGTTTGTACAATTTATTTACTGAAAGAATCTGTTTATTTCTTCTCCATTCTATTTTTCTGCATATGAAACAAATTTTCAATAAAACGCTGCTGTACATTATGGCACTGAATTTTTTCGACTGTAATGCTTTATTCATCTACGATTAAAAAATTGTTGCCACGTAATTAAACCTGTAATGTTATTTCTTTGCTAAGTGGTGCGATTTAAGTATGCATTATGTGTATGGGTGATTAGGTGAGAACGATAATGTCTGTATATGACAATGATGCTCAACAAATCAGGACCAGAAGTAAAGTAGCTAATCGTCAGCTGTGTAGAAAATAATAATTAAAAGAAGAAGAAACCGATTTATAGATTTGTCACATACAATGAATATTGTCCACATCATAACTGTTCTATTATGTAAGTGCTCTAATTAAAGGATTCTTTATTCCTTCAATACCTTAAGTTTTACCTTGATCGTTGAAAATCGCGGCACGTGGCCGAGAAAGATTTCGTGCAATGTGTAGCCGTAACACCTCCAATTCGGCGTGACCTATCCGTTACACTAAGCCACGCGAGGAAATAAGAGTGAAAGCGAACTTGGAAGGAGCCGGCAAAGGCAAAGAACGAGCGTGCGACGAAAGTACGGCGTTGCGAAGGAAATGTAAGAGAAAGAACGCGGCCAGGGCAGAAAGGAAAATCGTTCGAATAGTGTCGAAAGTAAAATTATGTTCTGTACATACACGGTGCCCGTGGCGTACAAGATTTATGGCATTTATCTCATTCACCCTCTTCTTCCTGCTTATTTATGCCCCGTCTCTGCCCCAAAGGTCGAGCGTCGCTACTCGACTTTAAAAGACGGCAATCTATACGATTGGCCGAGTGCCGCACATTGAATAACGTTTCTAGAATCCCACGCCACCGCAAAATATCGTCTGCATGTATTCAACGCAAAATATCAGACGGGATAACAAGGACAATACGCATAACGAACGATGTCGTAAAGTTCGAAAAGGGAAAAATGAAGAAAAAGCCATCTTCAGTGTTTTACCTAATTGTCCCGTTTGGTCTTTGTATCCTCACGGCTTACGAAAGGTATCCTAAGGGTTACGAGACGATGTGACAATGTTGCAATGAGATCGTTCGAGCGAGAAACGGTGTCAACGATTAGGTATAATGTGAACCCAGGTGACGATACGTTTATGTCAGGGCAAGAATTTACGTCGGATGAGCTCGCGTTTACGGCAGTCGTTCGAAGTATTCGTCTTACCATGCCATCCTTCGCCGTCAGCCGTTCGCACCGCGCGGCATCTGTTAATGAACTCTCGAATTCTCGAAAATTCCTCACCGCCGTGCTTGACGTCCTCTCCCACTGTCAAATATTATTCTCGCTATCGTAAAAGGCATCTGCCACGGGGAGAAGGTGCATTTCCGAATGTGTGCGCGCAATGTGCCAAGTGCCACGTACTTTTTTACCCCCGCTCCATGGCCGCCCCGCTCCTCCTCCCCCGGTCTGATAAGATATATAACGCGAGAGGCACTTTTTAGATCGTTGCACTGACAAACGTATCTCGCGAATGTCTCATCAGCAAACTATCGCCACCCTCTCGAGAGGTTCGCATTCGCTTTCACGGCTTCTTGCCGCGTAGTTCATCGTACCACGGCTTCGTTTGTTTGCCATCGTTCCATCCTCCTCACTCCCACCCCTTTTCCGCGGTTTCGCTCACTTCCGCTCTGTCTCTCTCTCTCACTCCACACCGTCCAACCTCCCCCTCCCGACGAATGTTTATAGAGGCCCTTAGGCTTCACACCGACGCGCCAGACGAGGCTCCCCTTCATCTCTTCATTTCACGGCAACGTGCGAAGATAAGAGCGTCTCGGAATAACGGCTCTTTATTATATACGGTAATAGGCGAAGTTCAAGCCTGGAACTTAACCGCGGCACCCATTTTCCGCGGGATAAGATGTTTCCTTTTGGTAGGACGTTGCAACTCCTTCCCATCGTTTTCATACCGCTTCTCCGTTTCTCCGTTGTCTGTTCTCTCTATCTCACTCGTAACCGCATCCTTTCTGCACCGACTGTACTCCCATACCTGAGCGTAGAGCCCTGTCCAACCTATGTATACAATTCACAGCCTTCACGGCAAGCGTGCGTGCGCTCCTTCGTACGGATATAGAGTTAGTGTGCGAGCAGTGCGCGAGTGGGACGCACGTAGTACGCTGGTAGTATGGCCAGCCGTATGCGAGTAGTGTTCGAGTGTACAAGGCCGACCGCTTTAAGGCGGGATTTACGTAGATTACGTTTCCTGCCGAATCGCGGGATCAAATCGAAAGAAGGTCCAGGCTACTTTGCTTTGCTCCGCGCACGAACGTATTACTCTCTCTTTCTCTCTCTCTCTCTCTCTCTCTCTCTCTCTCCCCTTTCTTCTTCCTCCATGATCTCTGTCGCTCCTTCTATTGGCCGACCAGCTGTTCCCGGTATCCGATGCTGATAGAATAACTGAAGTAAGAATACGCCGTGTGTTCGCAGTATGCGGTAACAGGCATACAGAACTCTATGCTTTATGCGGGGGATGTAAATTCCATCGCCGTAATCAAGTTACTTTCAACATCGCACCGTCGATTGCTTGCCGATCGAAAAATAGAAATCTGGGTACCGCTTGCCTTGTATTCCCTCATTCTCTTCCAATGAGAGTGCGAGGACGCAATAGTGAGGGCACAGATTGCTTATCTTTTCCTGCAACCGCAGTTTTTTACCGTAGCTGTTAATATCATGACACAACCAACATTCACATCGGTTTTTTATTCATGGTGCCTGTATTGTTTTCCCGTGGGTATTTAATAATTGCAGGAAGGACTGTGTTATATCTTGTTTATAATAAAAATATTATTTGAAGTACACGTATCAAAAGTATTGTATAGGAATGATATAGGACAACAAACATAATCCTGGTTTAGACATCCAGCAATTAACATGATGTATACGATGAGTGAGATCACGCATTAGTTTTTACAGACATTAAGTAGTCTTGGCCATACAAAAATAATAAAGTATAAAATTCCATTTGAAATAAATAACATATTTCACGTGCCTACTGAGTTACGCGCTCGTCAATTATATGAAATTATTAACATTGAAATCAATCATCGTGATGTAGTTCCAGCCGTCACTTACGACCTAGCCTACCGACATAATAAACGTAAAATACGAACATGTCAGTCGGACTACAATCGTAATTGATTGTGCCAGCACAGACGCGTTCCCGGGACAAAAAAGAATTACGACCTACCCAGTAATTTACTTTTTCCGCCGAAAATATAAGGGGTTCATTCGAGTATATTGGCGTCGAATTCGGAGAAAGCTTCGTTGGGTCTTTTAACTTGATCCCATCGGTAATGGCACTCTCGTTGCCTCAAAGAGGATCGCACGACGTTTCGAGCCCAATAAAATGATCGCACCAATGGATTTTCGTTGAGAACTTCTTGATGCGTGCCCAAAGCGCGTCTCGAATACAAATCGTACAGCCAGTACGTGAAAGAAGCCGAAAGGGCGGCAGAAAAGAGATCCATGGGAGGAAAGGGAGGAAAAAGAGGAAAAAAGCAAGGGATTCATCAACATCAGCGTATCGTATACTCAATAGGTTGCACGAGCAGATCAGCTCTAACATATGATCACAATTTTATTTGGAGCTGGAGCATTTCGTACTATTCCTTTTGACACGTATTACCAATATTTAGTGAATACTGATTGACCATATCGTAGGCAGCCTTGTGTCTATTTCCACACACTCACCTCGCCGTTCTTTTCGTTCCTCTGCAAGCGTGCGTGCGCAGGTAGGCATTTCCTTCGAATGCTCGAGAGTCTAGGAAGAAAACAAAAAAAAACCGTATATTCATAGCGCTGATGAATTTTGGAGAAGAACGCAAGAGGGAAATATGATAAACAGAAACAATGCGGCGAATACTTTTACATAAGTTTACGCGGATATATTCAGATTTGGAGTAGAATACGTACGTATCTACATAAGGACGAGCATATACACACATATACTTGTGCGTGTGTACTTATCCTCCATCCTACCGCCCAACGTGTCAGGTTAAAAATCGTTTTGTTGTACCGCCTTCAGCTTTGGCATTCTCCACAGGAATAAATTCTGACGTCCTCTCCTCTCTCTCTCTCTCTCTCTCTCTCTCTCGCACATGCACACACGCACAGACTCCTTCTCTGTTCCGTTAACACCCTTTCTTCTGCCTCTTCATTTTCACTCGGTTCTCGGGCCGCCCGAAGAAAAAGGAAAGTATGGACGGAAAGAGAGCAGAAAAGGGAAGTGAGAGGAAACAAGGTTACCGGCTCGAGAAACCCGTGGTGTACACATTCGTCGTTCTCGAGGCAGAAACTCGGAGTCAGCTCGTCATCGCAAGAGCATTTCTGTCCCGAAGTGGCTCACCGTGTCAGCGTGTCGTGGGATACCTTTCAACATAGAAATTTAACGTGTCCGCAAATTCACGGGGAACGTTCGCATTCCGTCCGAACTAAATTGAGATTGTACATGCTGTCTTCAGCAGTCGACGGTGCGGAATCCATAAAGTTATTGCGATAAACGATTTGGAGTACACTGTTGAATCGGAGTTCGGAATGGAAGGTAGAAATATGCGGGATGAAACGAAACTTATTAAAATACTTGTTTGATAATGCCCGGTGTATATATATTCAAAGATTTAGTGATATTTTTTGATTCGTGTGACTCTAGAAGAATGAACCGAGGGGATCAGTGACGCTTTCAAACTTCTGTACTGATTATGAAATACTCCGGTTTTATTAAAGTGGAACGAGAACTCGTGGACGGCTTTATTATATCAGGAGTCCTTTTTCATAAATGTCGTGATAGGGACAATTTCTGCAGTTTATAATATCTGGCGGATGATGTTACAGAGAGGTTGTCTATATCTCCTTCTCGCATTATCAATACCGCGTCCTTCGATTTATGAAGAGGCACACATATTATCGCGCCGATGATAATAATCCTGCCCTACTGACCTAGGAATCAAGTGCGGGAGTGGTTAAAGACAGATAGGAAAAGAGGAGAGGGAGTGAGGACATGAAAAGAAAGATGAGAGAATCTGAAAAACATTCACACACATCAAAAAGAACAAAAGGTAAAAGAAAAGAAACTGAATTTTATAACAAGTGACATAAAAATAATGAAAATTAGATGCTATAAGGCATACTTACCATGTAAGAAAATAAACGATGAAAAACTGCCGATCCGAGTAAACTGCGTGTAAAGAAGAAAATGAACGCAAAAGAAGACAAGATTCAAAAGGTAAAGACAAAAAAAAAATTAATTGGTTTGACCGATTGACTCCAGGAAATGAAAGCAATGAGAGGCGGAAAATACGAATGAAGGTCAGAAGGGACGACACGTATAGGAAAATATAGGAAGCGACAACAACAATAAGTTATGGGAGGAAAAGGAATGTAGGCATCATACTGACAATTCTATATATGCGCATCTTGACAAGCTCTGACGAAGTGAGAGCCGACTTGAAGCTTGGTTTGAACGAAGAACGCGGACAATTCTGAGTTCCAGCTTCGCCGCAGCATCTACTCCTTATCCTTCCCCTACCCTACGCCGTCGTATCCATAATTCGGCGAAGGGTCTCGGCGCCTGTTCCGAACATTCTCGGAATCTAGAACGCGTAGATATACCTATTGATCTCTCTGTCCTTATCTATCTCCACGTCCACCCCTATATCTCCGGAAGCTTTCCTATTCCTTGTCCTACTATTATATTTAATAACTTCAAACTTTCCTTGGCACACGATGCCATTTTCTTAATCAATAATAATGCGACAGCAGTTTGGTCCATTAATTAGGAATGGATAACTTTCTATTGAATGACATACGATGTTAGGGAATAACAGTGATGATTTTTTAATTACACATTTGTAGTGGCAGATGCGAAAAACATAAGAAGGGATGCAAGATGAGCATGTAAGAAGCGTTTTTGAGTTTCTTTCGTATTTTCCAGCAGAATAAGTTATTATTCGCACAGTGATCAGTTCTACCTGTGTCACATTGTACAATGGCCGAGTGGAAATTGTTCTCTGGACCGACTGTATCGGTCGAGTAGTGTGGAAGATTAGTAGTCACCGTAGGCTGCAGAATCAAGAGAATTATCTTGGTTGGCGCAACTCCAATCGTCTGCTCTAATCAGCACATACGAGGTCGGTGGGTTACACAGTTGAAAGCTGATGATTCTGTTTTTCGTAGTAAGAAGAAAATTCTATTTTACTACTTTATCCGTAGCTAACTGGTACGAGCAAACATTACGTAACTCATGATTTATAGTAACACTTGTCACTTTGCTATTAATATCATTGGTCGCTGTACCGATTACAATTAACCATCGCAGAATTTGTACACAGAATGGTAGTAATACGTTTTCGTAACAATAATTTAACTTCTAGTGATGTCATTTTCCGAGTGATTCAGACGATGAAATAATTTTATTACTTAGTGGTTTATATGAAAATGTAGCCCTATACTTACATGCATCTTTCAGTTCTACAAACTTTTTGTTAATAACGTTACTATCCCTTCACAGCGCTACTGTATACAAAATAATAAGCTCTGTTGTTAACTTATAGTTAGCTTACCCCAAGTTTACCTCCGTTGGAAGACAATATTTTGGGGGACCGCAGAATGCGTGAGGTAAGCGAGTCACGATGCGTTGGGACAAGGAAAAGCCCATCACCCCTTGAGAACCTCATGTGTTCGAAGGTCTCCGCAGACCCAAGCTCAGTTTAAAAGAGTCTCCTTAATAGCAGTCCGAGAGAAGAGTTACTAAAAAGCGACAATAAGAAAAAGGAACAGAGTAAGAGTATCATTATATTTATTAGTACTTGTCTATCCTTCTATTTCATAGCATCATTGCATTATTACGACAATAAAAATCAGTGAATACTATATCATATTAAAGCTTATGCACGACATTCACTATTTCCGCATCAAATTATAATTTTCTCCGATCGTACGTAAAATTGGAGGTCCATCCGACATTGAGAGAGTAGCGATCTCTCCACCTTTCGGACGTTATACACTGCCAGCAGCCCCACTAATGTTCAGTGAAATATTGTATTTCACTCCCATACAGCAGAATTGAGTTATAGAGGGTTTACGATAAGGAAGATTGTTTCTGTCTAGTCGCCGGGATGAGCCGCAAATCCCGGCAGTAAATATCTCTCGGGCAATACACAAAGAGAGCGATCATGAGGCAGCCACTTTTCGGGCGGCAAACATCGGTGGATTTAGATGCATGCAGACGTAATTCCGGATCTCCCTATTGGCCTGCTCTCAGTGGGAGCACGTCGCCGTCTGTGTACAATCGATTCGAACGATCAATCTGTGATCGTTGCTCGAGGCAAAGATGATATTCTGTCGGAATGAGCGGAATACGAGCGACGTACTTACACGCTCACTTATCATATCGTTTTACGGCGATCGTTCAGACGACAAGCAAAGCTAACGAAACGCGCATGCCCGACACGCTGACCCGGAGAAAATAAACTTTCGGCGCTTCCAGAGGTCCCACGTGCAGTTTCAAACGCAATTACGCGTAGTTTAAAAGTGCCGAATCACGCAACCGTGACTCCCGCGGGATACATTGCGACCCAGCACCGCTGCTAATACATAGTTCTACCGTTAAATTTCTAATTACACGCCGTACTTCCCGTTACTAACAATAAACGGAAGAAAATATTCATCTGCAAAGGTAGAGTTTTCATGTAGTTGAGACCCTAATCGGTACTGTACGTATCCACCCACCTTTTCCTAATTAGCCAGTCGATAGGAACGACAAAAGCCTTTTTGTTCGACAATACTACTAATTTTTGGCATATTATATTCTATTTTCACTATAGAACTATATAAGTATCCTGTTTTCCATATATTTATATCTTCAGATACTCTTACTGTGTATTTTCGTCCTTACTAATGTGCAATAAATATTGTTCTTTACAATTCACTGCCTAAATAGAAATGCGACAAATGTCGAACCCTTATATGCGTTGAGGACCAAATCTACAAGTCGGTCGCAATTTGTATTCACCCTTGCGGCATCGGCGTGTACAATTCACAAAATTCGTTTCCGCAATTACTTCGGAACAGTCACATTATTCTGCTATCACTTCGGACCCAGTACGACCTCGATAGGCTTCCATATCGCAGCTCGACGTGATCCTCGCATTAGGCGCAACATTACCCGCCAGCCAGTTACGCCAAACTGCCTGCCCCTTCGCCAGGAAGCAGCCTGGCAAGCGGAGTGGGCAGAATCGGGAAGATGAGAGCTGGCCCACCATACTCATTCTGCAACTTCTTTTAATTATCTCGGCCATAAGTTATAACCGGATTCGCGCTTTTTCGCGTCTTTATCAAGACACCGCGAGCTCCTCCTGCGGGGGCGGCGAGGCCAAATGAAACGGCAAAGTGGGATAGGGAGAAGTACGACGACGGCCGATGAGGAGGATGAGGAGGCGAAGGAGGAGTAAAAGAAGGGTAAACGGGAGAGGCTGGCAAAGGGTGGTTAAAGGTGGGGTGGAAAGTGGGCGAGAAAGGAGGGTAGAAAGAGGGGCCGAGAAAGGGGGTGAAAAGGTGGCGGGGGAGATGTACGAGAAGATGGGCGAAGGGGATTGAGGGTGGCGGACGAGGGTGGGGAAACGGGCTGATATATAGCCGGACTACGGAGGTGAGCGTGAGTGCGAGCGGTGGCGCGCGCGCGCGCACGTTACCGAACGCACACGGAGGCAGGAGAAGTGCGCACGCGCCTCACAAGGCGCACACATACAGACGCTCGGCTCGGGTACGTGTAACACGCTTACAGAGGCCGCGCGGGGCGGCTGCGTGCTCGAGATCCGAGTGGCGCTCGCGCAATGTAGTTCCTCGGCCATCCTTGACGCGGGAGCATCGCCGTTTCGAAAGAGCCGCGACCTTCTCCCCGTCGCACGCTTTGCTCTCAGTAATTAAGGAGAAATTGCGAGCGTTCTTTTTCTCCACGACTCTCTCTTTCCGTTTCTCTTTCCCTTTCCTCCTCTTTCTCTCTTTCTCTCTTTCTCTTTCTTTCTTTCACTCTACCTCTCTCCCTACGTACCCCACTCTCTCTACGTCCATCTCTTTCTCTGTCCTCCCTCTCCCGACATTCGTCAGCCCTTTCCATCTGTACGTCTAAATCTCGCGGGCGAATCTGCATGTCGCGGCACATAGCCACGGTTCGCGGGAGGACACACGGCAGTAGATGAGGCGTACCTTGTCGAAGCTAGACCGGAAGCGATTGGACGAATCGGACGTCGGCTGGTCGCCGGAGGATTAATTTCCGCGCGATCCGCTCTCCTCTCTTCTTCTCTTTCCTCTTCCTCTTCCTCTTCCCATTTTCCGTCGCTCCCTCCACCTGTCCCACTCGCGATCCCACTCTCCGGCCACTCTTCGCTCCTCTTTCTCACTCCGAGGAGGACTGCCGCTTCCGTCGCCAGCGAGGAAACACTCGCGAAGCGTCCAGGCGGAAGTGAGGGTGCGTGAACGAGCGGATTCTGTGACTAGTCGCTAAACGGACAGATTCAGTGGCCGCATAGACGGCGATGAGAGTGTCCAGTCGGTCCGACCTTCGATTCTCGGAATAAGAAGTGATTCTGTGCTGTGTCGTTTTTTCAAAAAACTGTTCTCATCCGAAATGAGTCCTTCGGTCGTAACCGAAGAAGAGGGAAAAGAGTGTACCTGGTGTTGAACAAGAGGAGAACGTGTATCAACCGTTGACTGAAGATCATGGTGATTAACCGATGGGGGTCACATTTGTTCGTCGAGAAGATCGGAACGCTGAGTTCGACGTAAAAGACTGACCTACTGCCCGATTTCCGCCGGAAAGAAGTTTGAACTCAACTGCGGCACATTTGGTTTACTTGTGTCGTTAAGAGGTGTCGGAATTTCCTCTCGTTTTGTTTGCTGACCATGGAATGCCGAATCTAACCGCAGGACTGCCGAATTGGCCCCGATAGCCGATCCCACGCGTAGAGGAGGAAAATCACGTGAAATTCGGATCGCAATTTCATTCTGGATGGATCCCGGTTAAGACAGAAATTTGCCTGCATCTGTCGCAGCAGAATATCCCGGCAACGCTCCTGATATCGCTATCGATCATTTAATTTGTCGGCACGTGGCAAATTTCATCAGTACCTAATAGTGAAACCTGCTTACATCGAAAGCATTCTTTGATATTGCAAGGCATATTCCCCGATTTTTGACACACCTTCCCGTAGAAGTTGTGAAAATCGAACTTTGGTCACAATTTCGATCCATGGTTCCCTGTCAGCGAAACGAAACTATCTGACGATAACCCAATTAATTCGAGGAGAAAATCCTTGACAAATTCTTGCAATTTCAAAATCCTGGTAAAATATCAACCTCCAATACAAACCCGAAGCTTCGGAATCCACACATTGACTCACCATCTTCTCGAACGTTGGAATTTGCATTAACATTACCCTCAAAGTAACAGCACCGTAGAAGCGGATCTGAAGATCAAAATTGAACATCAGTTACCAATCAATCACACATCGCTCCTCTCAGACCAGCCAAGAAAAATACTAACCCGGACTCTCAGAAAAACACTAATTTCCATCACTCGCCCGTGAAGACGCCGCTGCTTGTGGAGCAATTCTCTGCTGCCGCCAAACAAATCTTTCCCTCAACTGCCAACAGCGGGGAACTTTGTCCAACGGGATGAGGATACAATGACCGATATACCTTCTCAGTGCCCATCTCAGTGTACTCACTCTTCTTTTTCCC
Organism: Anoplius nigerrimus; assembly: GCA_914767735.1. Classification (NCBI taxonomy): domain Eukaryota; kingdom Metazoa; phylum Arthropoda; class Insecta; order Hymenoptera; family Pompilidae; genus Anoplius; species Anoplius nigerrimus. Next base: position 16,472,928 of record OU612085.1, on the reverse strand, counting down.
CTTTTGCTCCACTTCTGTCCGCTCTCACCACCTTGCCGCCTGTTTCTCCTCCATCTCCGAACGTCTCGCAACGTCGAAGCTCGCGGGAGTGCTGAGGTCGAAAGGTGTCTGTAAAACGTGTTTCGACGTGACAGTGGCAACGTTTAGGGCGATGCGATCTCTCGTCTGCAGAATGTGTCTTGCCTAAAATTTATGTGCGACAGGCGACGAGAACCTTCTGTTCGATGCAGGAAGTGTGAAGAGCTACTTGTGCAACATCCGTCTCACGTTTCCATCGGCCTCCCAGGATTCCTTCTCGGAGTGTCGGCTGAGACATCGTGTGGGGTCTTGACAATTGAACTGTCATCAAAGTTCGTACGATGCGGCCGGTTAGTGCTATAAGTCAAGTGAACCTTCGTCAAAAACAATTTTACAAGAGAGTGTAACCGTCAAGGTACAAGTTTCGTGTGCAGCATATGCCCCTAAGTACCGCCAGAAGTTCTGGGCAATAAGAAGAATAATCGACGATGTCACGGATAATTCGGAGATTCGAAGGTTTTGGTTGAACACTTGCAGGCATCAATGTGTGAAACAGAGACTTAAGTGGAATTAGTAGAGAAGTTACTCATAACAAGATTCGTGTAAAACATTCTTCATGAAATTATTAAGGAATATATTAAAATAATTAGACGTAAGGTTTAAAAAATTCCGTTAATAATACATTTTTATGACATTTAACCTGGAGCAGATGAAATATATAGGATATAGTTCTCTATCAGGCTCCGATAGTCAAGTCGCAGATTGACAGTCGATTGGAGTGAAATCGTGAAAGAATGAACGACGTGTGCCGACAGTGTGTCTGAACGTAGGGTAAACGCTAAGTGAAACGATCGTTGGACCAACGTGCAGTGCATCCTGATAATCACGTTAATGAGTTGCGCCTAACGCATTTAGTGCGATTGTGCGATCGGTGACATAAGCGTTTTCGGAATACCGAAACGACTGGCCACTAAGCGTTTCGACCTGAAGGCACGATTGTGGATAATTGGTGACAAGATATTCCCAAGGACGCGACCGTTTCAGAAGCAAGATCTTCGCATTTGTCAACGACATGACTGCCGGCGAATCAGAAGTGACAAGTAGTGAGTCGTGAAATCAAAGTGCGCCTGAAACTGTGCTTAATCATCTCTCCGCAATAGATATCCGCACAATTATCGTGCGACGCGGACAGTGGGATTATGAATTGATTCAGCTCTGATAAATATTTCAGCGTGCGCCGTTAATTAATCCAACGCGCAGAGTGATTTTCCTTCCTATCAAGTCTGAATCTCCAACTTTTCTGTCTCTCTCTCTCTTTCTCTCTTCCCCCTTTTTCTTGCTCCCCGTTTCTCTATCATCTCTCAATTATTCTGGTCTCTACACTTAACATTCTATTGCTCTCTTCATGTGTCTTCTCTTTATCCCGAACAGTCCGGGCTCCTGCTTTCCTATCGTGAGACGCCTCCGTAACGGGCAACCTTGCGAGAAGATCGCGTTTCCCGTAATAAGCGAAAAAAGGTCGAAGAGCTCGTCCGGTGATCGAGACTGATTTTCGGCGAGATAAAGCACGTGTGCCATAGTGAAAACAGTGCGAGGACGTGATAACGCGGCGTGCATCATGATTGGTGAGCCAACGGTCTGTCACCGATAATTATAGTTTCACTCTCGCGCTGTCCTCGCCCCTCGACGAAGGGACGGCACGATCTCATGAATGAAAGATCGACTGGCGAGAGGAAGATGCGCGAAACGAGGCGACACCTCGAACGTTGCCAGCGCTGAGGGGCCACGATAGACCCGCGCGCCGGGAACCGTGGACGATAAGCAACAAACACAGCTGCCATGCAAGCGAGATAGTATACCAATATGTGAAGAAACCTCGTTAGGGGAAAAGCGATGACTACTTCTCTTCCCGTACTCGTCTGTTTTATCATTTGTTTTGGTAAGTAAGCTTTTCTATCATCGAGCGTAGAACGGTGCTCCGAGCAGCGTGCAAGCTTCTGCGAGATGAGATGGATGCTGAGGGTTTGCCAGTTGGCGCATGGGTGCACCGTAGGTGCACGGAAGACGGAATTGCATTCGGGCCGGGACCGCACGCATCAAAGTTTGGCGAGCGATATTAACTATCCGCAGCGCAGTGGGCAAGGGGTTACACTAGGTTACCAGCGTCGGCGCCCGCTTCGGTTGGGAAAGGGGAGACCATATTGCTGTTTCTGAATTGCCGGTCATTTGAATTTCTACCGCAGTCCGCGTTACAACGCCAAGCTCCCCGTGTGCATTCGTAATTGTCACAGCATCCGATTTCGGTGATAGATCACCGGAATTGGATTTAGCCTAACCGCCGGCTGCACTCTGTTTAAGTCGATGAATGTACTAACGAACGTTTCGTGCGGCATGGTAATGAAGTAATGCCGACCAAGTGCCTCTCGACGTCGTCGTTCTCGTCGTCCTTCTCGTCGATGTCCTCGTTCGTAGCCGTAGTCGTTGGTTGGGATGATGAGAGCTCGATGATTTGTGCGACACCTTCATGCTTTGCGGTCTCGAGGCGGTAATTTATCATTGGCGGCGAGCATTTGCGGCGAAGTCACGATTGATCGCTGACACGCGCGAACTTTGCCCTTTAAAAGTATGGCTTCCGATGGGAAATTATGGTGGAACTAATTTTGAGGTAAGGGTCGTCGTTATGGCGATTACGTAAATTAAATGGGTGTATTTATTCAGTTAAGACACACGATGAACAGATAAACATGGCAAATTGATGTACCGGTTTAGTATAATATTTGTACACCACAAATGCTATTTCAGAGAATAAACAATTAGCAACAAATATGAGAATTTATCGTGACAACAATCGTTCATTTAGACCACATACGTCGGCAAGGACATAAGCAACATTCTATTTAAAGAATAAACGTATGGTTAAATATTTTGATTGTGATTTAGCATGAGAAATCTGGGGGCAAATTTTTTTTATACGCAACTGACGGAAACTGTCGAAAGATGAGCGAGTAGCAATGACAATTTGACGAGAACAGGAAGAAAAGAGGCGTTCGTCTGAGGCCATGCTCGGGTTAGGTCGTTCGAAAAGTTGAGGTTTTACGAGCGGCATTCGGTTTATGACGACAATTTCTCTTTATCAATCGCGGGAAGTGTGAACACGTGCGCTTTCTTCGTCAGCGAAATCGTTACACCGTTTAACGAGCGAAAACCGGCGAGCGTCTGGTTCGCACGACGGCTCTATGCAAAACTTCGAATGCCAACGAATAAGGTCGAAAGGCGTGAAACGCAGTACGGAGGTGTAGGTCGAAGGACGAACCGCAGTGGCGTGATGCAGAAATAATGTCTCGCCTTTTTTTCTCCCTCACTCCGCTCTCCCCCGCGCAGTTAACGTTCAAGTTTCTCTTTAAATGGCGATGCCTCCCATGAAAAGCGCCAAAAGGTTTCTCCCTGCATACGAACGCCTTCGGTCGGACGTTCCCTTGCCGTATAAAAGCTCGGTAAAAGCTGTTGCCAGGTTGAAAAAGGAAAGGGAAGGCGCGGAGGGTGGAAAAAGAAAGAAGTCGGAAATTCTGGGGCACGGGTTTTAACGTCATTTCTTTATCCCCTTTTCATTTTTCTTCCGTCACGAAATGTGAGTTTTTTTTCATGTCTCTCTCCTTCTCGGTCCTGCTTTTCTGTCTATCTACACGCTGTCCCTCTCCCCTTCCTCTGTGCATTTACCTCTTAGCCACCCTTCCTCTTTATTCCCGATCTTAATCTGTTTTATTCAAACGCTTGCACCTACATTGAGTCGCGAATGAATACGATGCCAACGATGAAACTGGTATCGGGCGCGCAGGTGCCGTGGGAACGTCCGGGAATGGAAATTTTCACAATCATTTTCGCATTAAAGAGCGATTAGCGCAACAACGACGATTCCGGGCCGACACGATTCCCAGTCGTCGCCAGGGAGAAAAGGGAGTGGAAAGTGTGTCGTGACGCAGGCCGCCGAATGAATCCTCGTCTTCGTCGTCATCGCCGACGCCGTTGTGCAGCCATCCGAACTTCGTCGTCGGGTAAAGTCGCACTCAATAACTTTTCGCTTTACGATCGAGGCAAAAATTATGCATCGCACTGAGGCGAGCTTCGTAATGTTATGAGTTGGCCTTGTCATGGGGATTACTCGTCAGCCCTATCACTCTTAGAAGTTAGTCAACCTTGTTTTCTCTAAAATTCATACCTCCGCGTTAGTACTACCCTTTTTCTGACATTTAAACTGGTTGTTTGTTAGTCCGCACTTTGAGTCTCTACCCCTTCTCTTCCCTTTTTCCAATCTATATTTAAGGGACCCGATAGTTTAAGTTAGTCGTATGCCTAATGGTTCCAGACGTCAAGTTTAGAAATTAAAACATTTTCTTTGAAACCTATCTTTAATTAAACCTAATTTAGACCGAAGTCAATGGTCTAAGCATGAACAAGCGGTGACGAATAATCGACATTCTCCACCTACGGCATAACAATAAGAATCTTGTCCGCAGCTATTTAGTCGCGGCCATAAAGAAATGACGGATCTAGTGGCTGGCGGCAGATTACGTGTATGATTCGCAGAGACGAAAATCGCCGATCTTTCACTCTTTTGCGATAGAAATAATCCCATGCAATGGATTGAAGCGACTCTGTCGGCGCAGGCGCGGATTTACGCTCCACATCCTTCCGCTGAAGAGAAAAAGCGCCAACGGAATTGAATGTGCGACTGACCTTGGCGCGGCTCCTTTGAGCGAAAGACTTTTAACGAAGTGACAACGGGGTCGGAACGTCGAGGTTCAAGGAGAGCGGATGGAGGACGTCATGAAGCCCGGACGGGGTCGCCTTTGACACGTTCCGCTAATCGTTAAATCCTCGGACAATTCCCGCGAACGAAGTGATTGCGTTGAAATCTGTATGCGCATAATCCGTCGATGCGTTTACGCGTCTATCGGCCTTGCAGAATGTAGAGTCGGTGTTTATGACGTGGGCTCGTAAAATGAGGAAGCCTTCCGTCGCACTGGCAGCGACGATATACTATCGGTTTACGGATGGATTTCATCGTCACGGTTCAAGGCCCATCTGGTCCAAGATTCGTCAGTGATCGACCGGCGTCGGCAATAAAGCGCTATGTTTAACGAAAATAATGAAGGGTCGCGTCATTCGCGAGGAGTACAAAGAGGTGCGGATTAAAGTCTGAAACGGTATCCGTGACGGTGGGCGATCGATTGATCGTTCGACAACGACACCGTGCGCTGTCCTTGCTGATCCGAGTAATCTATCTCCGACCTCTCGACAATGCCGACGACAAAGACCGAATCTCCCAACTTTGCCCGGTCACGCGGTGGTTTCTATCGAATTTCGTGATTGTTCTTCGCTTCTCTCTCTTTCTACCTATCCATCTACCGCTCTCGGGAACGCGCGTTCGTTTACTCTTTCTGTCTCTCTCATTCCCTCTTTCCGACGCACAGGCATATTGACATGCATGTATGCGACTATCCTAGGTATGTCAACACACGCCCGATCAACGTGATAGACATTTTGTCAATTGACATTTTTCCCACATGCTGCACATATCCAACTCGCTTTGACTTCACTTTGACCCAATTCGCTTGGTCGACTTCTGAAGATCTCTGCACTCACAACAAAGGAATGTTTATTTTGTTCACTCTACGCCGTTGACAGAGTTTCAATATGTTCCGAATATATAGAATGAAGCGCGGGAAAGCAACAAACATACGAGGTATGAACCGGCGAATTGACGAAATTTGAAACGCCGGAAACGAAGCGTGAGCGGTTTAGATTGCATTTGAACAATACCAGGTTGACGTTTAAACAAGTACTGGGTCTAAATGCTAAACTAGTCACTGCATTGTTTTAATTATGATACGACACAAAGTTCTGACCTTTGTGTCAACGTAAAGAAAAGAGTAACCTTATCACTTGAACTTCCGCCAATAAAAAGTTGTCGCTGTCTTCTTACTATAAAGTGCAATCTTTTGTTATGAGGTCTCGTATTGCCCTCTCGTGTAATAGCAGTTTATTACCAGTGCGGCTGCACTTGCAATCGTTTCGTATACGGGGAATCTGGGATGGTATATCAGACGTACGTTCATTACTTACACTGTTCCTTCTTTTAATTTCGTACAACTTTACGAGGACAGATTTACACTGATATAGTAGTGAAAATAAATAATGTTCTTCCACATATTTTGAAGCTTAATGTTTCTTAATTTTTAACAACTTAAAAATAAATTCAAAACGGTCACATATTAATGCATGTATGGTATACATGAATTAAGTAGGCAATTTCTTTAATTGTAGATTTAAGCGTTTGATCAACACAGGTACTTATGACATTTCAAGTAAAACGAGATGCGATATTTTTTAACTACGGCGGTCGGTAAAATAAAGATCAATCTGCAAGAGATCAATGCCATTATGTCTCTTCTTGGCAAGCAGTTTTAAGCTCGCTCCCACGGAAGAGAATGTCCTTGTGGCGATGTGCTTCTTCCAGATCACCACTTCTCTTGTCCATCACATTTTATCCGGTCCGCGCACTTTTCCCTTTGATCTGGTTGACTGACTCAAGCTCGCGACAATTTCGTCGACAAGGGCCAATTTCGCGCAACATAGACGATGGTTTTTCACCAATTTCCGGTTGCCCGGCCGTTTCGTTCGATTGTCGTATCCACCCCTCGCCTCACTGGTATTGATTTTCACTCAACTAGTTATTTCGACCACTCAAAATTCATATATTGAACAAGAATATACTGCTCATTATCGCAATATTGCACGTACTTTATGACGTTTAAATGTTATGTACTCTAATTCCTTTGAGTATCGCTAACTGATTTTTATCGGCATTGTCGCACGGTATTTAATTTAACTGCTAAAATATTTAAAATTGTTTAATATTATGTGTATAGATGTTAAAACATGTTCGTATAGCAACGTTCATGACGTATGTCACGTTTTAATTGCTGATTTATTTCCACAACCTGGAATTAAAATCCAGTTTTACAATAAATCGTATAATTTTCAAATATTAAAAATATTTGCCAGTTCAAAATGAGTGAACATATTATTATCTCTCCTTATTGGCTTGTAGAAACAATGTAATTGCATCAATGAGTAATTTCATGTAATGAAAAGTCTCTTCAAAAGTCCTGTATATACACCAGAACAACATAAACAGGATACTACTTTTTTAAACAAATATTTTCTACAATTTATTAGAAACATTCAGTTATCTATCCATAGAAATATCATTCGAACATATATTGTGGTTTTAATCCTAAGCGCTGAATTCAGATTTGAAAGGGAAAACTGCAAATTCTCGTATATAGGGTGCCAAATACACAGTTTCAATTCTTAGGATTGAACAGTCAACTCTGGTATTCGTCAACTAATGAGAAAAACTTAACAAACATCGGTCAAAAAAACAAAAAGGTATGAATTTTCTAATCGTGTTTTTCTTTGCATTAAAGTGGCAACTTTTTTCTATTGGAAAGCAATCGCGTAGTATGAGAACAATGGATTATCTTATAATCTCTTCGTTTCCAGGTTGCCAAAAATTCTATATATATCCTTCTTCCATTTCCAGCTGGAAAGACAGATATCCTATTGTTTCCATACGAGACGGCGGCTTCTGAAGCGGGACAGTCGGTCGCTTAAGCAAAAAAGTGTTTACGGTTTTGAAAATACTAATTTTTGCCCATGTTTGTTAGACCATTTTGATCATTTAGCAATTACTATCCACTCTAACAGTTGTAACCTTCTGTTTTTATCGCTTTTTGTGGAAATAATCTTCACAAATTGCTGCGCATACATTATCTTCAACTAACCTCCAAATTACATCTGAATGCACGGAAAGAAATTGGCTCGTTTCATACCATTTTTACACGATTTCAACGGCTAAAAACCGAAGTTTTTAGACGGAACAGAATGTGCATATTTTTCGTAGAACCTTTTAACTCCGTTTCCCAATCGTACGTCGTCCAAAATGCTTTCTGGTTCCTCAGTACCGACGAACCAACAAACCGCCTGCAGCGGATTCTGGTGCTTCAGAGTTAGAAGGTCATTAACGGCTTTATTAGAGTCGTTTCAAATGCAGGCCAGTTTGCAGAGGTTGAACGTGGAAGATAGATACAAAGCTGATTGCACACAATCTCACCGTATACGCAAGGGAAAATATTCGAAATATTCTCATGTAACTCATATTCTGAAAACCTTCGTAAAAATCATCATATTCCGATACGTACTGTTTCGCGCTACAGAATGCCGAATGCATTCTTCACTTTACGCCGCATACGATAAAGTCTCCCTTTAACTAATTTCTGATCGTTTATGAACTGCCAATATGTATTATCGAATTTATTTTGAAATAATCATGTGCATCATTATACACGATATACACGGATATTATCCGGATACGGTAGTATCACGGATTAATTTCTGCTAAATAACTGCTTACATGAAACATGTATCGATTCGTGAAAGCGTATCTAACCATCAAAATGAAATTGTAGTATTATTTTACCAACTGTTGTTAGTCTGAGTTTTATACAGTATATTCGATACTCGTAACGATTATGTTCGAAATAAACACTATTGTCTTGTTCTCCCTGAAATTAAATGATCTCTTTTCATATAATTTCAGACCTGAAGGGTGTTTACATCACGGTTGATTTTCGTATTTACGTTCTCAGGGTATTTCTGAAGTTCATTCTCCTATTTATAGAGTACAGTATCAGATTAAAATTAATAGCGTTTCCACGAAGAAGTGTATTTTCGATAAAAATATTTCAATAACCCATCAAGGAGGAGTTACATTGGCATGTACACTTTCATTGGTACATATTCTTTTTGATTATCCATTTTTTTATATTTTCTACTGGTTATACAGACCCAACCAGCAAATTTGATATATCATATCATACGAAAATCACACGCGGATTGTCTCTTTTTAATCTTCTGATGTCCGGTATTTTAAAATTGTAATTTGTCTTTGGTACCTTTCAGTAGGCGATGCACCCATTTGATGTCCGTTGCGCCTGTTTTAACCGCACTCATTTTTCATTGTCCATTTTCCGTCAATGTTGATTGCCGCTGTTAAACACTGATGAAAACCATATCAATCTAACGATGCACTGATTTTTCCCCCGTTTTGTCTTTTTTTTTGTACGTATTCTAGTTACTGCCGATGTCATATGTAGTCTTATCAGGTGTCGAACAATTATTGCCTGCAGTTATTCTATGGTTATGTAAGTGCTCGAATTTCAACAAGTCGCACATTTTTAGATATATTACATTCCGCTAAATATTACTCTTAGTATTCTTATAGTTCCGACTTTTAATACTTTCACATGGGCGCCCTAAAGTTAACTGCATCTTCTGCTTCACCTATATATAGGTGAAATGATATGAAGGAGAAGGATGAAGGATATATGTGCCCATAATTATGAAAGTGGTCTAAGTCAAGATTTAAAAAAAAATGAGTTTATCAGTTATTTCACACCACATTTGTTTACACTACATTTATTCAATGTAATTTTTTTGTTTTTAAATTTTGACTTAGACCACTTTCATAATTATGGGCACATATATCCTATTCGATTGCTATGCGTCCCAACTTTCTCGAAAACCTGACTGTACATGCCTTCAGTTTGTTCGAAAATTAACACCAATTATAATACGCAGAATCGCAACCCATATTATAATATTACAACCAACTCAACGCAAGTATAAAGCTGAAACAAATCACCAGCGATGTTTCCAGCCCCGTACAATACTTCAACTGCCGTGAAAACATTTTATCAACCAAACTACTAATCATACTAAAAAAAACAGTTCCATCGCCGTTTCCCGAAAAAAAATACTGGCCGCTGGTTTATTTCTTCGACTTTACATTCTGTGTATAGAGCACCTATCCGCCTGCTTCCGCTATCCCCGTTCATGTTCAACCACCGTGCCACCCCCTCCCCCTTTCCCACCATTCAATGCATCCAGCGTCATCCTCCGCCCTGCCCCCTCACCGTTGTTCCATCAGAATCGTAGAAACTTATCGCGGTCACCCACTCGTTCCATCTTCCTCATCGGGGCCTAGTTAGCCACCGCAAAATCGTGTGCGCGACGTTTGCCGTGGGAAAAAAAAGAACAGGAAACGCAAAAAGGCACGAAACGAGAGGGAGGGAAAGGGTGGGGAGAAATTCCAGAGGCAGGAAACGACGTCGGCTTATCCAGGGTGGCCAGAATCGAGAGGAGGGAAGACAAGGATAGCGGAATGGCATGGTCGGGCTGAAGGGCGAGAGTGGGCGGTTTGCGCCTCGGGTACAGGGGACAAAATAGGATTTTGCGGTGACCGACCAAACCAGCGGCTGTCCTTCACTGTCGGGAAGGTCAACCGTGGCCCTGCTCCGTGACGGACGGCGAGCAGCCCGCGGCACGTAGGCACGCTTCCTACCTACCGACCGTCGCGCCAGGAGCGGAAAGGATGGCACCTGGCGGGGAGAGAAGGGGGGAGGGTAGGTCTGAAATAATTATAACTCCCGCTGTGCGTGCCAGCCGCCGCAGAAGTGACACTTTGTCTTGCCAGGGCGAATCGGGGATGAAAGGTTGCGCGGGCAGAGATTGACTCGGAGTCGGCTTGGCGAAGGTGACGATTAATGGCTTTCTGCGGAGTTTCGGTGTGGGAAGGACAAATACTCCCGAGACGCTTCTCCGGGAGACGATACTCCGACGGGTAGAGCTAATTTATCGAAAGAACGAGGTGCCGAGATGATTGCGTTATGAGAGCGTTGCAATCGGTTTCCCTTTTTCTTCTCATCCCGAGCCGTTCTTGCTTGGCTCGAAGTAATCGATGAAACGTCGCAATATGGATAGCGTCCGATGACACTTGTCAGGTGGATAAATGGAAGAGTCGAAGGGATGATTAATGGTGGTAATTAATTAGTTCGTCGGAGGACGAGGTCTTAATCTTGCGCGCTGGCTTTTTCTTCAGCGGGGAGATTGACGAAGTTTATTTTTAAGCCTGTCTGAAAAATGGAATTCGCGAATGATGCGTCGCGTCAAAGAAGGCTGACTGCGGAGGAAGAATTTATAGTTGTCGGCTGCATTGCTCCCGTGCCATATTTCATGTGTCCTCATTTTTTTTTAATACGTCCGCCCATTCTTTTCGCCTTGATAAATGGAAAATTTTACTTAACGCCGATGGCGAACTAAACTCTGAACATAAGTGCTGCTGACGGTAATGGATTGGCTTCTTTAGAATGATAGAAACAAACTTGCAAGAACGTTCATTTGAAAATTATGTTTCTATATGTACGTCATACATCATTTAGGCACAAATTTGAAAACCATATACGTCGCGCATGCACATATCGTACATCGGCAATACTCAACTTATTTACATCTACAGATATATAATGTGATCTCAAGGCATACAAAATAGTTCACTGCTTCAAACATAATTTTTACTCCCAATTCTGTAGAATTTGTTTGATCGTGGGACTGAAAGGCGGACAAAATCCGACAAAGAATTAATTGACGTATAGATTTTGTTACCTCAAAACTTTTTGTTGACGAGGGTCTTTTCTTTCTCTCACACGTACGACACACACTTGGCCTATACGCACGGTTCCTTCTGCCTCTAGCATTAACGAAGTTCATACCTTAGCTGTTCGCACTCTCTTTAATTCCCATTATTCCATTCGCAAACCTAAGAAAAAGCATCATCTGCACGAGAATATCTTCACTCGCAAGACACGAACCACCCTTCGACGACATAGAACCCTGAGAATGTTCCTCACCGGAACCGCACTGTCGACGTACTCCAGATTACGCATCGCTCCTCGGTGCAGACAACGAGCCATCTCGAGGTCGCGTCCCGGTATGCGAAAGACGAACGAACGGAAAATTCATTTCGAAGGATTCAGGGGTGAAATTAATTTCCGGCGTAAAGCGCCCTTCCGAGGTCGAGCTGTAGGTCGTACGTTATCCTCCGCTCGCCTCGGATTCGTCTTAACCCCCTCCCTCGTGAAAGGATGTACGAGGTGCACAGCCGACGCCGGAGCTTCCCATGGACCGTCTGACGAAAGAGAGGAGCCAACCAGCGGCGCGGAAGTGCCTCTCGACACGTGGCCTGGCACCAAGTTGGCTTCCGCTGGCGCCGAGGAACGGGAAGAGGACGGCGGTTGAGCCAGGTGGCCCACGAACCTTCCACTCCCCAGAAACTTACCCGGATCCTGCACTACCTAACGGTGGCGAACGCCCGGCTGACCTTAAATAATTTCGTTTTCGGCAGAGAATGGACCGCGTTATATATTCAATTATTCCCGTACGAAACAGCGGCCGCAAGAAGATAAACACATCTGTTCTACGCTTATTTGTGCAATTCAATATCGGAATGACGCTGCGTTATAGTTGTTGGGTGGCAAATAGCAGGGTGATTTATTGCTTGATGAACATTCCTTGTGTCGCTCTGATAAACATTTGGTGTAGTTGGCGCGAAATTATTTGCATTTGCGATTGGAGAATACGCAAGCGCACGAATTTGATCTCAATGCCGTTGAGTGCGTACGTTGGGGTACGTGATACGTGTCATGAGTGCTGTGAAAATGTATATTTGCTAGATATTATTGTTAGATTAGATTGGGCTTAAGCGTTTTAGACAATTGTGTCAACAAATAATAAATGTTTCTTTCTTTATGAATTCCTAAATGTGCAGTGGTTGAGTTACTCTAGTTTCGATTGCATATCCGGAGGTAAGGAGTTATATTAGAATTTATATAGAAACGGCCACTGCGGGAAGGAGCCTCTATGTGGCCTCTGTTTCAGCTGGATACTGCGGTCGAAGAGTGAGAGGTAGATAGAGGGGGAGGAGGGGAAGGAAGAGAATGGTATTATACAGACGATACGTACGTAGCTCTTAGGGGATTCGTGCGGTTCATGTCAAGCGGTTAATCTTGAAGACTGTTCTCAATGCTCAAGTGGGATTAACGATCCTGCGGATGCACATCTCAATCACCGCTCTATTAAATCAGTTTCGATGATTTCTAAGCCGGGATCTTACCCGATAAGTAAATGACTGAGGGTTATTAACTCTGTAATCCATTATTTTTAGCTATTATGTTTGCACGTATGGGGATGTTTCTGTATTGGGAATATACATCCGCACACGTCTTGGTTTATTTTTATCTATGGAATTCTTGTTGCATTACATTAGAATTCTGCTAAAATATAAAGTACGCATGTTCATTAAATAAATATTTTCTTCATTACACATGCTTACTTCCCGTAATAGTATTACCTACGTAAAAAATAACAACATTTATATTCATTAATGCAACTAGGAATGGTTCGCTAAATTTTCACAAATCATAAATGCTAATGGGATACAACTGTATTTGACGAAGGAACAATGTAGTACAGAATCACGTAAATTCCATTTGAGTACAAACCGTATCTCAGAGAGAGCAGTTAATGATGGTTAGTGCTTCTCAGCGCATGGTGCAGGTCCAAGTTCACTTCTGTGGTTCACTAAAGACACGTGGTACTGACGCTTGCCAGTACGCTTTCCTGCAGACGACCATATTCATGGAATACTAAGTCAACTCCTTTTGCGCAAGATTCTCCAAACACACCCTGCGCACACACCGTCATTTTATAACCACTTGCTAAGTGATTTCTATTTTATTCCATGACCAGTATAATTTGAGTAAAGTAGATAAAGCGTAGATACTCAAGTCTGCAACGAATTGGCACTTCAATTTTATTGTACCAGTCTGTACTTTATTCGCAATAATAAAATATATTCATATACTAATACGCCTGTGTGTGTGGGAGTATGAACACTGAGCGGCATGCTATACAGGAAGATTATGTTTATTTTATAAAATATATTTTAATTAAAGACTTTTATATATTTCGTGTAACAATGAAGTTTTTCCTCAGATTACACTCTATCGTACTTACTCTCTCCTAATTGAAAATTTTCAAACACACTCTTTCAATTCGTGCTGAATGTAAGCTTTAAATCTCCTAGGTACGCGTACCCTACTGAACTCATGGCAAATTAATCTATTTGATGCGGACTCATATTCCGGAAAAGAACGCTTATGCTTGCAGTTATATTTAAGATAAGATATATTAGTTAATTAGATAAGTTATATTTTTTAAGTAGGATGTACCTTTTTGGTTTTTCATCACATCATCGGATTATAGTTATACATACTAGCGTCGAATGTGAATTACATGAGAATCCATTACTACGTACAATGGTACATTTTCCAATATTTGATGTACATACATTGTGTAACAAATTTATGTTTATTTCATATTCTTCATAAAACAGTCTTTGACATATCTACGAAATTTTGTGCACCATCTGCTGTGTCACCTGTGATAGTCAAAAAGATATGTACAATAACAATTGATTGATTAACGACCAAAATAATTTGTATCTATTAAATAATTCTTTTCATCATCAATATTGTCTTGTTTTTACGTACTAAGTAATAATGCGATATCTATTATTACCAATGTCCTGTCTTGCAAGGATTGTGCGGTAAATATTATGTATATGAATAAGTCTTCATTTTAAACATTTCCTTGCCAGTTTTCTGTATAACACAAGTTGTTTCAAGTCACAATTGCATTGTTTACCTAACATTACATGTTAGGTCTAGATCATAATGCATAGCACACGCACATACAAAATCAGACATACCGTACGTCCGGCCATACAATTACGTCGCATCAATCGATCGGCGAAAGAAATGATCATCACCAGCAAAACGAGCATAACGAGCATAACCAGCTATGCGCATAGCAAAAACGAGTCGAGCACTGGCACATAGTCAGTGCTCATACATATAAAAACATAAACAATAGGCTCTAATCTGAGACGTCGTCGCGATCCGACATAATATAAATATGTTCGAGACGTCATCACGACCCAAATTAGGGCGACAGCAATACAGTATAAACGCATGTACACGGACTAGTCCGAACACACATGCGAACCATTGACAGTATCCACGACATCAGCCATAATCACGGCCACGGAGCGAGCGCATCCACGGTAACAAAACAACCGTCTTTTGGTAAAATGACGAACGCGGACGAGCGGCCCGATGCGGTGGGCGAACATTCATACACAAGCATCGCGAGCGAGAACGTAGAAAGAAAACGAAGCAAATGTACAAAGTCAATTTTATCATTATTATTCGTCAGTCATAACAATCGCCGGATCATCCAGCGAATATAGAAACACGGGGTTAACATCAAGGCGTCGATCCCGATTGATACAACATTACAGTTATTTTTTCTGCTCATATTGTAACCGTGAAGATTGCTATTGTTCAACTTTCAACCTTGACACTAAAACAATGTCTGTATACATAAAGTACAAGTAGGCGTTATTCAATAGCGATTGTCGTGACTTTAAACATCCGTGTTGTTTGCTAATGCATTCTGCTCGTTTAAAATCAATTGGCTAATTCTGATAAAAGTGTTGGGAAAGCGTTGGCACAACTGCGTGCACGTCGATCACTAGACCAGCTAGCGCGAAATAATGTAATTTTGGCGAGCCCCAGAGCTTAATCCGTGGGGTAAATCGACTGGCGGGTCTTAGAGTGTGCTATAGTCGGGGTGCGAATTTCATTTCGGTGGGTGTGTACTCAAGTTTAACCGCAGAATGAGTGATGGAGATATAACATATGTAAGAACGTTGAAGTGTATGCAGCACCAAATAAATGCGATTTTATAATTAAACGCGAGAAAGGTAGACAATTATAACATAAGAAGAAAAAAAGTAACGCTTCTTTATCATTTTTACGACTGCACTAGCAAATTAACTTGGCACTCAGTAGCCTATTGTACAGAGAGGTGGAAAATGTAATTAGAAAACTTGTAGATAGATGCTACCGTGTAAAATTAACACACCGTTCTGATGAACATTTTCTGCAAAACGCAAAGTCGATTTAGCTGCAATGATATTTCATCGAGAATTATACAGGTTAATTCCACTGCTATGTGGTGGAAATCTTAACCGTATTATAATTATTTGTGCTTTATGAGACTATAGTATTTATATCTACGTTATCCAACAGTTTCTCTCTGAATTTCACCGGAGGCTGTAAATAGACTCATAAATGTGAAATTCATATTCGTGGACTTGACTTTCTCCATACGTTCACAGAACTGTTTTTTATTAGCTAAATTTATAAAATGCCTGCAAATGCCGCGGTAAGATTTAAAAGTTACCCTGAAAAAATCTTACAGTAAACCTTATCACAAATAGAAATCATGTCTTTAAAAATTAATTGAAAATCCTTTCGTCGACTTTAATTCAATAATTCGCGGTGCGAATCCTAAAAAACAACCACTATTTCAACATTCACCAACAAAACTTGAAATACCGTTCGCTCAGTGGATTCGCTCGCGCATTATTCAGCGGCGAATATTAGAATCCGAGTAGATCGAAATATTCACGTGTCTACCGTGCGAGCGCCGAGCCGTAGCTGCAGGTACAATATATTGAATGATTGAATCTTGTACAGGCAGCGATCGCGCAGGAAGCGATACGGCGCAGAGAGGCGAAAAATCAATTTCGAACGGAACGAAGAATTCATCGTCTGCGTCATCGATTCTCTGCCGGCCGAGGTCGCGCGCGCGCCGCTCTAATGCCGAAAATGCATCAATGCCCGTGAAACATTGCATCGCGCGAAGCAGCTAACTCTGCGCCACCCAATGCAGAAGCAGCAATCTGACGATTTCGAGCGTTCCGGGAGAGTGGAAAAATAACAACCGTCCGCGAACGGTCGCCCGCCATGCGATGTTGTTTCGCGTCCCACAGCCGGAATATATGCATATTGCGGATAGTAACACGCTGTCGTTTCAAAGCACACCTCTATATAAACGGTGAGTCGGGAACAACGTGCGAGTAGGCCGGGGCAGAGGGAAAAAATGGTGACCCGGTGTTGATGTTCGTTACGCGCGCATTCGATGTTACGCTCCGAGTTTTTTCCGGGAATTTTATGCGCATTGGTCGATGTAGTAATGATGAAGGGGGAGATACGACCCTTAACCCTTCCGGCGATTAGTGTGATTCGAGTTTTGCTGCGAGCAAGAAGGTGTTAATAAACTTTGCCGAGTCTTGAACTTTCGGCATTTCTAGATTTTTAATTTAATTCCGAGTAACTGTCGGTAATGAATTACGTGTCTGCATGTTGATGGATCCTTGGAGTGATCCTCTTATCCAAGGATGTGATTTCAGTTCTATTATCGAAAGACTTGGTACAGGGTCTAGTCATCCTCGTGTTCTTTGGGGAGGAGATGAAGAGTGTAGATACAGAAAGTATGGTTTATTTTACTAACTCAAATATTCGTGTATCTGTAACGTGATAAAAAATGCTGTGTGTCGTACGGATATTACTGCTAGACTGATGTGACGAAAGGATATGAGGATGTAAGGTTCCAAAGGAAGGTGCAAAGAGAAATACTCACGATCGTGTTATGCAATGGTAGGAATCGTTGGAGTGCACATAAAACGGAAGTGAGAATAAAGAATTGCGATAAGGTTTAAGAATCATTTA
The DNA here is from genome assembly GCA_914767735.1 of Anoplius nigerrimus. Lineage (NCBI taxonomy): Eukaryota > Metazoa > Arthropoda > Insecta > Hymenoptera > Pompilidae > Anoplius > Anoplius nigerrimus. The sequence goes on along the minus strand of OU612085.1, from coordinate 16,455,313 downwards.
TTGAATTTTCATGAGAGATCTAATTATGAAGGACATGATGCAACAGGCTTATAGAGAGTTGCATATATTTTGATTCTTACTTATTTTTTCAAAAATTAAACTAAGTTGGCGACCTAATAATTTATGTTCACTAAACATTTAGCATTGTAATAAAAGTAAAACCTACTAAACGTGCATATGTACGTCGGTTTCCTTGAAGAGGTTAGATCATTTTCGCTGTCTTTAATTGACCTTATGTACCATTGAGCGCGTAAGTGTGCATTTTTTAGTATTGTATGGTATCTGTGACCAGGGAAATTTCCTAGAATCAAGAGTAAATTAAGTGTCGGAGAACATCTTCCGACAAACATGCTTTGTTTTCTGACCTGTGGTGGAAAATATGGTGCTAAATAATTAATTCTGGATACTTTTTTAAAATGCCTATTTATCTTGCATCCACTAATCCCGTGAGAAATAATGATTCCGATTGCGGATACCGTTTTTCACAAAAATAATAGAACGCGATAGAGTTTAATGCTCGTAACGTAAATACAGAACGACGCTGATACGGTGAGCTTTTAAATCAAAGGATTAAATCGCAATATCCGATCGGAATTTTCGTACAATAACTTTTATCTTAAATTTGAAACAGTGAACAAAATATTTCTGGAGACTTTCCAAAAAACTTGCATACGTTTGAGCTTGAATATGATCAGTAGACAATTAAATATACGAGTGTGTACGTGAATATGCATCGTGCCAAAATATAAATGTGTACCGATTTGTGATTCAAGGTGTATTTTTTTCTGATAAGAGCTGTATATCCTTACCATAATGAATCGCTGTTTATTCACGCATTTTGTCACGATTTGTCGATTTCGGAATGAAATTTCTCAAAACTTGCATTGTTTATTAGTTCACTGTCGATTAAATTCTGTGCATATTAGGTAAGAGACAAAACTGTTTGAGGGAAAGTAATGGTGCCCAAAAATTTGCCGAGTAGGAAAATTGTATAATCGTCAACGCTGTGGAAAAGTTGTAAAATGACATACGATAAATACGCAGGAAGCGAGATGGGTACATTTTCATGTGCATTAGTGGAGTCTATGGGCTGACAAGGAATGAATAGAAAAACCGATAAGAATGAAATTTGATTGTAAGAAGTGAGGATTGGGTGCTTAACGGTATTGAAAGTGCTATGAATATGTACCTAAGGTTGACTGCAGTTCGTAGCTCGTACGCGTCACAAGTTCTAGTATGTCCTCCGACTTGCAGAAAATATTGAATTGGCAACATATAACTCCGTTTACACCTTCTCCCAGCAATCCCATTAGTTGTCACAAACTTACGACTGAACGCGTCGAATAAATCCTGAGACATTGAACGTTCGACGCTACACAAATAAAAATGCTACACATTTCAGGTGTCGGAACAATAAAAACGCAACTCTCTCTCTCTCTCTTTCACGACAAACGTCTGAGAAGTTTGTGGAAAATCAAGATTTATAACCATGCGTCCGCCGCAAAGTTTCATCTGTGTACGTAACCTATGACATCGTTTGTCTCGTTTCAGGTGGCATAGCGTCATGTTTGCGAAACTTTCGTACCGAATTCTTGGAGGAAGGTCCGACGCCCGGCACAGGGCCCCACTTCGACAGCTCCATGCACTCGAACTTCACCGGCCTAGTGGGGAAGCCGGTACATCTAGTGTGCAAAGTGAAGAACTTGGGAAATCGCACGGTAAGCCACAACAAAAATTTCCGTATCGCCCGCCTTACATTCGCAAATAGCCCATCCCGTGGAGCCAAAGGCCATCGATGGGTCGATTCGGCAATATTCGACGAACCATGTCGATGACCTTCTGCGTGACACTCTTTAGCGCACTGAATGATTTAAAGCCAGAGAAGACACGAACAAATCATCGGACGACTCCGACAGCGATTTTGCGGTCGAACGACTTTCGCGCTGGGACGTACAATGGATTTTTAAGGAGGCAGGCGATCGGTTTATGGATTTTATACGTCGCTACTTAGTCTGGTTGTCTGCTGTGCGCGCGATCGTTACGTTCAACTAAGGTTTACGACTTTTCTCTTACGGTGCTTGGCGAGGATTTGTCGGCTCGAGCGTTTACGCGCAGATTTTTCTCCTGGAGCAGAACGCACGGTGGATTCAATATAAAGAAGTAGACTTTTTTCCGACGTTTATTCTTATTTTTGAACGGATGGATCATGTTTTAGTTGTAGAATTTCGGTATAGTTAGACTGGTGCACCATTAAACGTTGCATGAATATTTTATTTATTAGAACTTGGTACGAACTTGTATGATTATGTGAAGTATAGTGACAGATAGTGATTCCTGCCTTCGTTATGCATTACATATATATATCGCTTTTGAGTATTAGATAATATTCTTCAATTTTTATATCATGTTCATCATTACCTATATTGAAGCACGGTGAAATTATTACGTTCTAAAACAAAGATATGGGATATCGAAACATTGACGTAGGCATACACATACATTAAAGGAACAGTACAGAAACGGGAGTATCGAAGATGTTTAACTTTACTTTCATAGTTTCCTCTGCAGACTTCTGTCAAGCAAACGTACGTGCTCACGATAAAATTGACATATGGTGATCACGTGCACGTAACAAAATTACTGCAACGAAATTTCTGAACGTCATAGAGTTTTCGGTATTCTGAAATCTCATGACAAGAATTGTGTGGTGAAAGATGTTAAATCATGTTATAAGCAATTGAAAATACTTACACGTATTGTCCGGTACATGATCGTTTTTATACTTATACAGCATTTCTATACTTATACATCGGCGCAATCTCTTTTACAGAATTTCGCTAAGAATCTTTCCTCACACCTCGATTTCCTTCCTCCGGAATGAACGTTTTCTTCTCCAACTTGGAAACAAAGTATTTCTTTGCCAACGCGTCGTTGCAAGGAAATTGCACTGTTCTTCTACTTCCCATTACAGTAACGAATTGCTTTTCTTCTGCAACGGAAAATTCTAAACTAGCCCACGCACGACGTAAATAATGATATTAAGCAAACAGATGCAGTCTTCCACGGCAGTAGGCGTGTCCCATGGGAGAGAATAAGAATGATATAGTTACTATTCGTGCGCTTACATTATTAAGACTTTTTCTTACTTCGACAGATGGGAATTACTCTTTCCAGCTGAGGCGTTTACTAATGGAAACTCGGCATGTTCTTTTTTGTTCCTCCGTAAGGTGCTCTAAGCGCAGTCCATTCCCGGCGCAGTCTTATTAATTACACAGCATACAACCCTCTGGAAGTGAAAAGGTGCTTCGATTCTTCCTCTCTCCGCGCTCTCTGCTCACTTTCGATGTGAATTATTCGACGCATTCCGGAACGCAAAAACTCTTTCAAATCCACCATGCAGTGATTTTGTCAAATTTCCGGTTTGATCGGTTGCTCGTTGATGCAGTAAGGCGAATTGTAACGTAATAGCATAATATTAATAGTGATTACTTCGTGTATGTCAATCGAAATTCTCGCTTACACCTTTGGTGTTTTAGATTTGCAATACGAATGCAAGGAATTGAGCTCATCAAGAAGTATACTAACCAGTTATAAAATAGCAGATAAATTTCTTTATTAACATTAAAATCATAAAGGTAACATGCAAATTATCACTAGCAATTTTTATTGTGTACAGTAAAAGTCACATACAAGGTAATGAGTGTCGCCTGATCTAGAATCGGAATTGGCCAAGCGCATTCTCGTTATATTACGTAGACAAAGCAATCAAAGCTGATCAACAGTCAATAAACAAACGCGTTTTTGAATTATAGACATTGGCTCTGTAATGGATTCACTCTAAATTGCCACTTCGGAATTACACACGAACTCTGCAACTAAAATTTACACCAGTCTGAAAGTGCTCCTTTAACATACATTACAGTGTCACGCGGTTAACCTTTAAAAAACTTGAATTGGTATGTCCTTCACTTGTCAATACAGTTCATCGTTCGTGTAGTGTAAGATGTTTTCATTAAACTGTTAAAATATTTTACTCGATTCACTACTTAGAACATGACATCCAAAGTTGCATTGCTTCAAAAAACTACTGTGTTTTCAGACACAAAAGCTCATATTACATTTTCAGATGAAAATAGCTATTGGCAGTGCATTTGCGCCAAGTACAATAACCTATAAATAAAAGTAATTTGTAGTTACGTTTAAATCATTATAGATTGGTCATTTTATTCGCACTGAAATTCAGTAATGAAAGATCTCTAAGAAATGTAAGCAGTTTTACCAAAAAGAAGACTCTATCGTTACACTTCTTTTGTGTTCCCGCGGTAAGGAAGAAACAAATCATTTCTAATTCTTTTCTAAGATTTTACTATTACGAAAAACGATACCGATTCCATTCTGTTCCATGCTCCGAAAACGTCAGAAACAAAAACACAAGGTGGACAATTCTGTATTATTTAATTCCACATACTTCAATTGCATAGGTAATAGAGGGAACTTTGTTTAAGCACCGATCAACAAAAGTGAGGGTATTAATGGAACAACTGTAGTTCCGTTTGAAAGAGCACGAACTCTTAAATGACCTCCAAATATTCTGAGAGTGACGTCAAATTCCACGGTGTGTTCTCTTCAATTAGCACTTTCGCGACCTGCTGAATTTCAGTTCGTGCCAAACGGCTGGATCGCTGATTCAAATGCGTCACAATTTTCCGAGTAATAAAGGCGCCGCGGGGTTATATACTACGGAACTTATGCATTATGAACTTTACCGTATGTCTAACGACTCTCTTTGAATTTCAACGTAACGTTATTAGATCTAACATCGTTCCTGTGCGAATTCTCAGATTTCACGTTCAGCGCGAATAGGAGAATGTTTTTACAAGCAATCAACTCCGATTGTTCTAACTTATATGCATATCAAACGAATGACTGTACTCTACCACGAGACGAAAATGTTTTATTGGCGCAATACTATACAGGTAATACGTAAGAATATTTTTTCCACTTATAATCCTGAAGAACAAAGGAGACTTTCTGCAAACACTCGTATAATTCAATAGTTTCTTAATACTAGAACTACCAACGATGTCTGTTCTTGTTTTTATTTAAGTTTCCGGTCCCATAAAAGTCAGTGTCTTCGTACTTACAAAATAAAAAACAATCGATTATTTATCAATCTCAATAAGTGCTAAAGATTATCTAGTAAAATAAAATTTTCCATAAGGAAAGAGTCATACTTAATTAAGATATGGCCAGACCAGTCATTTTCACTGCCCAGTAGTGCTAGTATTAATAACAACATTTAATCAAATCTGTGAAGCAATACTATTGTACAGAAACGATTCAGGATAAATGCTATTATTAATTACGTGTTGGAACGGTTACGCAAAGCAGTAGCAATTCAACGCAAGTACTGTTCTGATATGGTTTCATATGACAACAAAACAAAGAGCTACTCAACGTAATTACAAAGGTGAAGTAGAACATTCTTATCGGGATGCCATCGCGAGCCGCAGCGTTGGCTTGAAATTAATACAACGCGCTGTAACTCAGCGTGAAAACGTAATATTTCAATCTTGACGCGCTAAGAAAGCGAGAGTGAGAAAGCATAGTGACGTTTTTCCCCTCTGTCATCATGACAGCGGTTTGCGGTGATTTACACGTCAAGAACAATTGCGGCACGCACGAAGTGTCGCACATTTTCGAAAACAATGAGAAGAGGCGAGGAATGGATAGCTAACTTGTGATGGGTAAAAGCTTCCGCCATGGCTATCGAAATACAGCGGTCTACGTATAGGGTGTACCCAGATATACTCGAAAAACGTAAAATTGATACATTTCTCGTACAATGATTCAGTCTCTTCAAAATACACTTTTCACAATTTAGCAATTTATTAATGAATTATTTGATTGGTGAAATATGAAATATTTTGTAATTATTGTTCGTTGTGCATGCAATGTGAAATGCAGAGCTATTTATTCAGTTTATTGCCATAATGAACTGGTACCAACATGAAAGAATAACTGCTGAATAAGAAATACTGCAAATGCAATAAGCGATGATATCCTGTTCTATGCAACTACGTATATCATCTGCTTCTTCTTAGTTCTGTAACAAAGTAAAATGTTACGTAGAACCCTGTCATGTATCATGACTTGCGCTTAAAAAGAATGCATGGTATAAAGGGAAAATGTATGTACTTTGCGAGACACCCTATGTATTCAATCTCGGCTTGTTTCCTCCGACATTTCTCACCCGTCTCTCAACGCGATCTCTGTTATGACATATGACATTGTGATCGCACGCGAATGCGGCGGAAGAGTAATAAGCCGTGAACTTGCAAACGTGAAGATACATAATTGTTCTGTGTTGATAGGACGCAGTTAAGAGGCCCGTTAGTAAACTAACGGTGATAAGGATCCGTGTTCGCTAGAGAGTATGTCTGAAAGCTGCTTCGTAGTTTAGAATCAATCCTTCGCTACTCCTTAATGTGAGACTAGGCTTGTATATCAACTACTCGTATCAAACTCATCACAGTATTGACTTTATAAATGATACGCTAAAAATGTTAGATTGTACGCGTATATTTGATTATCGAGAATTAATTTGTTAGTTTTAAAATGCAGAGCGAAGTTGATATTTATTTTAATTGGATCTATTATTATTTCTTATTACGGTCGGTTTTGTTTTGCGATATGAACTTCACAAATATGGCTATACGTAACGATGAAGAATAATAGGTACTGTGCGATTATTTTTTCTGTACTTTTCTCTATTGAAAAAGAACACGCTTGAAAAAACAATAGACATTCGCAGCTCCATCTTGTGGGCTTCTTTTGTCTTTTTCTCTTTAGTTAAGTTGACGTGCGCAATATGAAAAGTTCATCGTTGTACAGTAACAGGATCATATGTTGAAAAATTTATATGTGTAAAACGGGCATATGGACACTATGTACATAGATATCGAAATGTTGAAATAAATAATATTGCACAAGATATTCAGTTCAGTACAATCTAAAATAATACCGACGTAGTAAAGCTCTAAAGAGGCGGCCACCGCCTTTGGAGTCACGACATTTTTTTCTCTATGTACACTTTTTAATAAAAACGCCCTATCAAATTTTTCAGTAGAAAATGAAATACCAGACAATGTACCTAGCTTGGTCTGATATGCTTTCACCGCAAGCGAATTTTCAGTATTGGCAACGTTTTCCTCAAAATGCAGTTTCTGAACCCAGTTGACACGATTTCTCCCGAATGGTTAGTCGAATCGGCTACCAATTGAGAACAGATATTCAAAGAAAATCCACCTGCCGTTGAAACCGTACAAAATTTAACAAGTAGACCAAAAAAATTGTTCTCTTTTCCGAAACCCTTTACCAAATCTTATAAATGCACCGTAAAACATGATTTTGTAATATATCCGACGTGTTTTACCAAAAATTAGCCAAATTTCGAAGTATATATAAGATAATAACATTCTATGAGTTTATTATAAAATTAGCCGCAGCAGTATGATTTTAGCAATGCGAATTTTACTATTACACCATCTGTTATTGCATGCATATAATACTTGCTATAAAAAATTGTTTATGCACGTCTTTCGTTATGGTAAGCATAAAATAAATTCAAAATAGCAAACCTGATTTATTTATTATTTTCGTACGCTTTACTTTCATAATTACGAGCAGAAATGGTCATAGAAATCAGTCGTAACGATTGAGATTGCGTCATCGATGCATGCTTTATCTTTCAAATGGAGACCAAAGTGTGGGGGACAAAAGGCTGAATTCGTATACAATACTGAGATTGTGCGCGAACATGCATGTGTGTGTATGTGAATAAGCGCGAATGATAAAGAATACGATGTGCAAACTGATCGATATTCGCATGCAACCTACCGAGCGTACTGGAACTATATATCCCGTATATCTCATACTTTTCACTTTATTCTGGTATATCCCAACGCCCGTTGTTTCTCTAAATCCATCAATAACAATCAGCATTGATACTAAATACATGCGCATTTCTCGATATGCTGAAATAGACGACGTGGAATATGTATACATTATCTCTATACATTGTGTCTTCACTGACAACCTCTCAGAGAATTACTCAGTACCTATGTGCTTCATTAATGTAGCTCGCTAATAACAAGTAGTTAAATTTTTGTGTTGATTTCGCACCTTTTGCTTTAAAATTAAGTGGCGTAGAGTAGAGTATAGCTCAAATGTTATTCGGAATTTTTCTGCATTTACGAAACAACGTTGAAAGGCCTATTATACTACATAGGTTGTATGCACAAGTAATAAAAGTAAATCAATTAATAATATACTAAGATTAATATATAAAATACGTGGATAATCATTATTCTCACATATTTGTCAATATATTGTATTTTGTACACATTTTAAAATTTAAGACCACTAGTTCTTTATTCTATCCCATCTCTCCCAGAAATTTTTGAGTATAAGCAAAATTGATGCTCACAACAAAATAATTTCATAAATATCATTTATACGAAATATTGGAAATTACTGTATGGAAATTTCCTACGAGCATCGTAAAACTTCAACCGCAGGCGCATACTTCTCGTTTCCATCGTGAGTGCCGTTCACGTTCACTGTCCATCAAAGAGACACAAAACTTCATCAGCCTTCCATTCTTCATTTACCCCTCTCCCCCTATCGAAAAAAACGTCAGCGCTACACGTTGATCCGCGAAATACGTCCTTATTTATGTTCCGCCTGAGAACCGGCGACATTGTAACGCAATGTCAGTGACAACAAAGCACTCCGGATTATTGTATCGCTCGGCATCCGTCCGGAAATCGTGTGCGCACGTCGTATGCCGTGCGTTCGTATCGGTACATGCAGACGTCCGTGCTCAAAAGGCACCCCCCACCCCCCCTGCCACTCCCCTAACTTTCTTTCATCTGCGCGAACAAAGATCAGCGACTCCTTATTTCCTGGCTTTCCGTCTCGCGGCCCCTTTCTATTCGTTTCTCTATTTCAACCCTTTGTCTCCTCGCGTTTGCACAGTCGTCGGGTGGCATCGGTGCTGCTGACAGTAGTAAGTTCCCATCTTGCGCCGACACTGCCGTCAGCGTGTAATCGCTGGGGAGAAAGAATGGGAGCCCGAAGGTGACACGCACGGCTGACCTGCATTGCGCCAAACTCCTTGCGCGCTCGTAAACGTGCCAATCCGTGTACGTCTTCAGACACGTGCGTTTACCCCGTGTCTACGTACACCTTGTCGCGTGCACATACCTCAAACGGACGCAGCCTGGCCCCCGCTAACCGCGTACGTGTGTAATGCCGAATATACATATGCGCATACAAATGTTCACGCGTTGATATTACGGCTCTACATATATCCGTTACATGCACACTGTCTACCCGCTTACATATGCACGCATCTCATACACGTATACGGGTCCGTATCGGCGTGCATCAACATACCTACATATGTATAACTACGGCCATTCACTTTCCCGTACGTTACGTCTAACTTTACACATGAATGTCACGCACTGCCACGCGAGCTCGCACGCACTGCTAGGCTATCCGCTTCGCTGCCTACTCGTACGTTTGCGTCCGAATGCCAATCCGCTCGTATTTACACTATCCGCTCCGTGCGCACTCTTCAGCCGCGTGTGTATTTGTAGATAGAGCCGTGCGTGTCGTGGCTCGCGCTGTAAGTATTTACATGCGCCGCGTTCATCCTCCGCGTATAGGTTTCGGTCGAATTTCTGCAAACAATGCAGCGGCTAATGGCAATGACACGGCTGTGTCACATCGCGAACTCGAGTTGGCGCAGGTGCCGAGTCCGCAGCCCTACAGATGAGACAATACGAAATCTCCATGATAACGTCACACCGAAATTGGTTCGAGTCCAGTGCACTTCCGAAGAGGTGGGGCAGACAGAAATGCATCGGGCACCGGCCAAAAGTCGATCTCGCGACGGATATCGGCGACCGAGTTTCTGCCCTGCCAGCCAATGAATCCGGCATCGTATGTAAAATTAACGCACCCAATGTACGCTCTTCGTTGCGGCTCGCCGAGCAGCGGGGAGAATTTCTCGGGTCGCAGGAAACGACGTTCGCAAACTCGGAAGTGCTTATACCGGAAAAAAAACTATCGTCTATGTACTATCGTCGGTGTGAAATTTTACTATCTGACGCTGAGCCAGGTTTCATTGAGTCCCGTGCAAGATATATGCGTGCAACGATATTGAAAAGCTGCAAAGCTGATCGCTTCTATGAATTTTGACGCTTTTTGGCTAACTGGCATCACAATGGTATGATCATATGATATATCACAGAGTATGCTGTGGCTGCACATATTTTTTCCTATCAGAACCAAGATGGGCCATGCTGCTGAATAGTTATACATTGTCTATCACTTCAATGTCGGATCCTTCACGTTTTTATCATTTGCGTCGCAATACGAGTTTTATTCGCTTTTTATCGAACCTTCCTTTGATGCTTTCATAATTTCCAATCTATTTCGAAGATTGAACGTTGACGGCACCGAAATGAAAGAGATCGTATCTATCGTTAATATAGCAAAAAAGTATGTATGACACTGATAAGATCATGGCAATTGATGGTATGAAGCAAATGAGATATGGAAATAGGGTGGAGAGTGATAGAAATATCTACGTGCCCCGTTTTTCCTGCGACGCCAGATGTGAAAATTCACTGCGGTTCACATTTTCCCTACCGGCAAGCGAGAAAGTTCCGAAAAAAGCGCCCAAGCGAATGTGTTAACTCACTCTGTCGGATGCGACTCATTCTAGTACCCATGACGTTACTAAAAGTACATTACTTTTTATCGTGTAATTTACGCTTGGTAGGCAGAAATTTTCGAGTCATATGAGGGAAGCGACCCGCTTATTGAAGCATAAATTACTGACTGGTTTGCTTTGTAATAGAACAGTATTGTTATATTCAATAAAATGAAAAGGTATAAAAAGTTATTTTGATCTCGCAATTACAATCTGGTATCTGTGGACCACTATCCGATACTGTCGCTCCACATTACATTATTTCATTCACATAATACCAAATGTAATAACAAAGTATGTATTGGATACGTCAAGTGAGAAATAAATAGTCAATGCAAAAAGCAAGTGTAAAAAAGGCAAAACAAGCGAGAATTATAACTTTTGCGTAAGTGCAATGATAATACTACTCGAGATCATAGTCATGCAGTGTACGATACAAAATTGCCCCCAATCTAACTATTATGTCATGATATAAATGTAAAGCCGGTTTAACCTGGCTACATGCAAAGTCGAACATCGAGTTTATGAACACGCCAGATAAAAAAAAGATGAAAATTGACCTATCAAATGCTGTTCACATTTTCTGTAAACCACCCCACCTCACCGATTCAGACATTTTCATCCCGTAAATGCACGCACGTACGATTTATGCGGAAAGGCAGTTACATGTGAGTAATAAGCGCGTATGAATAGAGGTCACTGTCCGAGTCGTTTCCCTGCTCGGCGCAACCCACGCCTGCGCGCTTTTCATCGTCAGGTAATTAGGGTTAATTGATTGTAAATGCTCCCCTACTTGCGGGTAGCACTCGATAAAATCGCATTTGCGACCGATTGACTTCGGCGATACGTCATCGATTTAAATTGCGAGCGAGCATTGCCCGCAGGCCAGTATTGTGTATGACGTTACTCTCGATATGCACCCGAACTAACAAATGCAATCTCGTTACGCTCTTCAGATATTTTAATCATACTTCTCCTTTCGGATTACATCGCGTTTGTCAGGACGGACAAAGGACACGTATGGGGAGTCAGTAAGGAGCATCCAAGCTGTAGACAGTATTGTTCGAGTCCTAAGTATTGTATGCGAGTGCCGAGCCTAATAAGTGAGTGTTCTGGAAAAACAGAAGAAAACGAGCTCTTGATATTGTGCAAAGCGAGTGACGCAAGAGTCAGTCCAAAAGTGTCAGAGTAGCGATAGTAGAGTTACAGTCATATAGTCAGAGTCAGAGTAAGAGAAAGACTCACAATCGGAGTCAGAGAATCAAATTAAGGGTCGGAGTGAGAGTTCAAAGAGTAATTGTTAAGCGTAAAATGAAGAGTATTTTCCTGTACGCTCCCCATTATTACCTGCACAACAGCCAAGATCCTAAAATATCCCACGCGACAGACTTTGACTTCTCAGAGACAAAAGGTGTCTCTAATGTTCAGGGCTGTCGACCAATATTGATCGTCTCGTAGATTACGGGCGATTTTCGTTAAGCGTGTCCGCGAGTTTAATGTTAACGAGCCTCCTCTAACATCCGCGTTAGCAGGATCCGAAGCTAAAGAGAGATGCAACTAACAGCTCATTCACCGCTTTAAGCTTGTCCCGCATATACGTCGGGTCATTGTTCCACACCGCCGGCTAAGCCAATAATCTTTTATCGACAGCCCGAGCGATCGGCGCATATGAGATATTTGCCACGCAAAACAATTTATGGACTGAACTTTGCCCGTCTGATTAGGGACGAATTCAATTCTCTTATCCACCGCGCGCGATGGCTGTAACGACGCAAAATCGTCGGCCAACTTCCGTTTTACGCTGCCGCACGCGGTCAGTTTTAATCTCGTACGCCTCGTACGCCTCGTACGCGAGATTCTGAATAATTCTTCCCTAGGGAGCGTCTCGCTCACCTGAAAAAGGGATTCTCGTTTCGGCATCGCTGAAAGGCACGCCACATTCCAATTTCGAGAAAACGCCTCGTTTGACGACGACGCCGCTCCGGAAGCGCACTCTTCCCTTTTGGTGCGCACGCCTTTCCCTTGGAGTGCGTTTCAAAAAATTCTGCAGGTATCGCGCCGACACCCGGCATTAATTGTAATGCCCCCGTTCCCGGGAATCTGCATGAATGATATCTCTCTGAGCACGCGTGCGCACCCGTCCGCGTCAAACGCGCAGAAATTCAGGTCGAATGACAAGCGAAAGAGTGCGGCTTGCGGGGTGAGCGTTGTTCGTTATTACGGAGATTGCCCGGATGAAATGTTGTTTATACGTGACGCGTAACGAACGGCCTTACGGACTTTAATGCCGAAATTAAGTTATGCGCCGGTTGCGTCGCAAGCAATTTATGAGATGTATGCCGTTTTTGGATGGAAAGAGCGAGTGGCTGCTTATTCGTTAGCAAACGCACATCCGCAATCGTTCTGAATAATGTTGTTAGGGATATCATCCGAATTCCGTAAGGAAAAATTGAGAAAGTTCGTTGTAGAACGTGTTCCGATGGAAATTGATACTGCTTAAATGTAGTGGCTTGACGATATAGAACAATAAAGCTTCGAAGCTCTTTCCAATGAAATAAATATATGTAGACTAAATATAGACGAAATGAAACTGATTATAAGGATGTTGATGTTAAACTCTGCAAAGTCTCTGTTTTATCCTCGAAAGTTCACTGTTGACCTTGAAGACGATTAAACCGTTTGAACTACTAATTAAAATCTTATTATACCGGAGTTGTTATGTCAATAGACCATAGAGCAGTTTGAAAAACGGGTCAATATTAATAACACAAATAACAGCGGTTTACGTTACAACATTTCCACGCCACTGGGCAACGGAACGCAGAGACGATATTCTCGCCGAATGCGGAACGAATCAATCGACCTGCAAATTCGTCCGGCGTTCAAAAAGCCCCGGGACGAAAAAAAGTAGTATCCGAGCTAGACGCAGTCGGAAAAAAGGCAAGCGACCACTTTGATCTATCGCGCTGCAGGAGCTCGCGCGATTTGTCTCGCGCGCGTTAATATGTGTCGGCTATCAATTTCAAAATTGATTGATAAATTACGGCAAGCGCGGATGGGCAAATTTGCTCGGGCGAGAATTTGCGTCGCGATCGAACTGGCCAATTAACGCTCCCGCTAACGATCCGCCAAACGCAAAGCTCGGCTCCGGACTTACATAAAGTTATGCGCGCGCGCGCGCACTCATGTAAAGAGGGCCGTTCGGTCAAGTAACAATGTTTGTTCAAGGTGTCCTGGGTGAGGCATCGAGATATACACTTGTTAACAGTCGGCCGTTACACCTACACAAGCGATCAACGATTCGAAGCGCTGCACTTTCCACACACGGAGGAGTGGACGTTAAAGATACGATATCCTCAGCGCAAGGACTCCGGGATTTATGAGTGCCAAATATCTACAACGCCACCCATTGGCCATCCTGTACATCTGACTATAGTCGGTGAGTGTGAGCCGCCATGGCAGACCGATTAAAAGGACCTGTTTTTTGAATATTGTTTATTTATTGATTGGATCAATCATTCTCGCGTAATGTATAATGGACGGTATACTGTACATATTATGTTTTCTGAGTAATTAAGATTTTCAATGTTGAATGTCTGGAATGGGTGGACTTAGGAGATTTTCAAAATAAACAGTTCATACTTATCACGTTCGGAAAGAACTAATTTTTGGTTTTGCAGTGTAAAGTATCTCATCTTTTTATACATAACATAATATCAGATACCAAAAGGAAATTATTTTATCACTAACAGAAGTTCTTCAAAAAAACAACGTTTTTAATGGTTGATAACCGAAAATATTTTCTTACCAATTCAATACTTATATTGACCTTGAAATACATTCGCGAACTACATAAATGTGAATTCAGACCTGTGTCAGTATAACAAAAATTGCTCCTTTATAAGCATTCGTTATTTAAAATTTGGACGAAAAAAATTGGTAACAAGTACCGAAATGATTGACAACAAATTGTTGGCAGCATTAAAAGGACATGCGAAAATTGCGAGATCGTAGAAAAATATAACATGAGACTATCTTGCTGGAATTTCGGTGAAGAATCTAAATTTAAATACGCAGGATTATATTTCGGTCTTCAACTTAATCAATCACTTAACTAAAGATTTGGAGCAGATAGACAGCCATGAATCTGACTGGCAAACATTATCTAACGACCAATGCTCGGCGATGTTGTTACGTTTGTTCGCTACAGTTGCATATAAATATGTTACATATATGTACACGTTAAATTGTGGAGACGATCGCGTGTGCAGCCAGATTCGGAAATGGGGTTGTCAGGCGGTGGGTAATGTTCAAATGTTTACTCACGCGTTTGCCTTCCCGATTATATTTATACAGACGTAACGACTGAATCGCGCTGATTACCGTAAAATTAAATCTCATGCTCCTCATACACACGTTATAAGCTGAAAACAATATGATCATTTCGTGAGTAACGTGTTTCACATATTTTTGCGGTGGCTATAAAATTTACTGTCGTCGTTAAGGCTTGTTGCATAAATATTACATGCCTCGGACGATTTATATTTTCATTGCTTTCCTTTGTGACTCACTAACTGTCGTTTTGTCTAACCTAACGTTAGATTTAATACTAACAGAAATACAGGGATTTGGTAATTTTAAGATTTAATTCTATTTGATATAGAATACGCCCCGCAAAATTGAGAGGTATTGTTTTTAGTGAAATTATCAATTGCACTGAATAGTACATTTAGCGTAACTGTGTAGAGATGACCATTGTTATAGCGACCATCTATTTGTATTTCAGAGCCCATTACTATTATAGTGGGCGCTCCAGATCTATTTGTGAACAAGGGGAGTACCATCAATTTGACATGCGTTGTCAAATATGCACCGGAACCACCGCCGATGATGATTTGGAGTCACAATACAGAAGTGAGTGTTCAACAATGTTTCACATCGTTCTCATTACTCTATAAAACCACATGTATTCAGACCTCTCCCTCCTCCACCCTCCCTCTCCAACTTGCAGAGGCCAATAAAATTACGAACAATATTTAAAAACTAGGTCACTTCTGCGCTTGCCCCTAAAATTAATGACTCCGGTATATTACCATTTAGACCTCTTAACACAAGTCGACAATTTCCTTCTCTGCTAAGCGTGGTAGGTAAATAATAAAAACTGAATAATTCACGGAGGGAAGTCGTCTACGTTAGGTCCGTATTCGAACACTTTACATAGTATCGTTCAAGGGTCCCGTAATTAGCATAGAAATTCTTACCCCGAACCGAAAGACCATTAAAAATAAATAAGTGCAGTACACCGGAAGCGATCCGGTAAACCCTAATCTGGCGTACCGATTTTCGGTCTGAGATGTTATACTGCGGGATTAACGTACGGGTAGGTATTTGTCCGCAATGATCCGCCGGTTAAGAGGCTTAGAAAGCGTGAGTAGTGCGTCGTTGCTGAATATCATACGAGCCGACAAGAAGGCTTGCGCGAGGAGGAGGCGTCTTCGTCGAAGGCTGAGACGCGTGAAACAACTATTCGCTCATGTTCATCGTACACAACGCTCTTACCAGGGCACAATTATGCGCCTGTTACCTACATGGGAACGAATCGGGTGCGAAATCAATTTCTCGCCCACTATTCTCTCATCTTAGCAGAATTGTAGTTCTGTTTAAATTCTATCGTTCTGTGCTATTTTTTTTTAATCACTTCTGGTTCAGAGCGATTTCAAAAGTTGATTGTCTTCGAGTAATGCTTTTCTACCGTATCTCACAATATATATGATTGTTACCGGCAAGTAATACACAGACAAATAGTTATAAACCATTTCATTTACAGGATTGACCATGTGATCGCTAATCCATACTTAATCCGCTCGTTAGACTGAACTCAATAGCATGTTCTTACTTCATATTCTATTTCTTTATTATTTCAGTCCATATGTTCATGCTCTGTAACCGCTCTCATTTATGTGTAACATATTTTTCTTAAACAATTTTGCTTCCGTTTTTTTTGGTCTTTGATTTTTCTCGTATTTCTTGGTGCTTCAGATATTTCAGTCTTGTACGAAATGTTAGACAACATAACAAAATTTTACATCCATATTCGTA
Source organism: Anoplius nigerrimus (assembly GCA_914767735.1). Taxonomy (NCBI): domain Eukaryota; kingdom Metazoa; phylum Arthropoda; class Insecta; order Hymenoptera; family Pompilidae; genus Anoplius; species Anoplius nigerrimus. The sequence continues at coordinate 16,438,428 of OU612085.1, read as the reverse complement.
AAAAAAAACTGAAACTTTCACAGCATCACTCCTATGAATTATTTATTTAAATTCTCTTGCCAAGGAAGAAAGATATACAAGATAATTGCGTGTCAAAAATCTTGAACCGATTTACACGCTTCTCTGGCTACATAACTCTGAAAATCCATCGAGATGTAAACGCGCAGTTCATTAATAACTCCATACCTTTTCAAACATCTCACTCAGTGACCTCGTCAACCATCTCACCCATGCTACAAATGCATCGATCAAACCCAAATATTGAACTTCACTCTCCTTCTAACGAACTACGTACACTGCATTTCTACGATGAAAGAAACATCCCTAAAGTCAGCATAAATTTCGCGGCGACGAGAATAGAATAATTCCTGAAATACTTTAGAGAGTTCACTGTATAAGCGTAGAAGCTTCCTGGAGTATTCGCATTGCCGACCGCGGCACCTGTGCCCTGCACTTTTTACGCGATTAATCGATCAGTGTCGCGAGTGAAGCGACTGCGCGATTAATTTCTCCCGCCTCGCACGAGTGCGACTCGTTACGAGCTGCGCGCGAATTACGATGAAACGATAAACGGGAGAGGATGTCTCATGCACGTTCTGTCGTTCGGAAGATGGAACTGAACGAGGGTAAACTGCCGTAGGAATGGGCCGATGGATTCGCAACGACGGTACTCGCGGATTATTTCGCGTTATTACGGTTATCATGGCACACTGCGAGCGCGACCGCCGGATGTTTTCCATATGCTTCATTAAAATTGTACGCGAGAGTAATACTGCATACGGTTTTATTACGCTCTGTGCCGCGTCGAGCGAATAAACGCTAATGCGTAAGGTAATTTTCCTTCCGTCAAATGGACAGGGATTTCTCAAAATTGTTTGGAACTGTGAGCGAATTCCCGTATTGATCGGCGCCAGATGGAAAATTATTGACCTTTCGGTGGGAACTAAAGCTCGCGGGCTGTTCGGTTTAATTGTAATAATACTCAATTTTTCAAGTCGAGTTGCAAAAGAGGGCTTATGTTAATGTAACAGAATTAGCAACGGAAAAATAATTTGTCGTTTGACTACAATCAATGGCGCGTAAAGTTTAACGTAGACTAGTACAGTAATTCGCAAACGATGTATACGAAAGTTGGTGGATCTAATAAATGAAGTTAATGCAACTTTATTATTATTGTAAAGCACACGAGAGATGCTACAGGGATACAAATTCTCATTACTAAACGTACGCGTAACATTTCGTTTAATACGTACAGTCAGGTTATAACTTTGCACCGAACACAGTGTAGGTTGAACTTGCATTTTGCGGAAAGCATTGACAAGCTGAAAGGTTTCTTGCTAGCAATGGCAAAGCGACTCTTTGCGGAGAAAGGATTTGATTCCACCCGATCTGAGGACGAGCAGATTAATTCCTTCGTCCACTTGATTCTTGGTTCAACGTTTCACTCGCCTACGCTTGGAAACTCTTTGTATTCGTATTCGATTTCTGTACGCCAGAACCAAATATATTCACTCTCCTTTATCTTTGTTACATGTTTGCTTTTCTTTTCTGTCAACAGTTTTCTCCTTCATTTTTATGTTACGCCATGACTCGTTTATAAAAAGATGTTTGCTTCTATCAAATGCCGCGCGTGGGTGGGTCTCGTTAAGTAAATGCCACAAAATTTGCAAAGGTACCAATTTTAGGCATCTTGTTCTGACTGAGTTTCTGTGATATTTCTTCTTTTTTATATTGAACCACATGTATATCATAATTTGTCTGTTGTGCTGACAGACGTTAAGTGAAATTGCCTCGCTAGAAAGAAACCGGGACTACATTAAATCAATGTGTTCAAAGAGTTTTTGGTAAAAGCAGGAATATTTAAAACGGTAAATTTTATTTAGTTAAGAGTTAAAAATATTTTTTTACGTTCCTTCATGCTTACGTGAACATAACTAAACAATTATTTTAAGCTTTCATAACAATAGTAAACTACTGTTAAAAAGCATATAAAACAAATTAATATATACACGTAATGCAACAACTCATTAACATCATATGTACAAACAAATCGTGAAAGTCGTGAGCACTATATTGTCATCTGGAACAGTTTACTAAACCGAATTAAAAAGTCCATTACTTGATTCATGTTTGAAATTTTCCTACTTTTTTTCGTAAATTTTGAAACACCCATCGAGCTTTGACACGTTTATGAATCTTTTACCCAATTCTCGTTATGGAAATTACATTCGCAATGACATGAACTTCGCCGCTGTAACCGACGGTCTATTAGCCAGGAAATTAGTAGACATTGCTCGTTTAATATAGTCAAATCAACGTTTGCTGTTAAAGGGAATAGCAGAAACGAGGTAAAAGAACGTGTTCGCCCGTACAAGTCACAGGAATCGTTACACGGGTTTAAATGTAATATGAACGTAAAAGGACGTAACATCTTTAGAGAATTACATTAACATAAAATTCAGTAAACTTTGGACAAAGAGCAAAATTGTCTCCAGATCTTAAATAGCTTAAAATTGGGTTACACATCAACATCACATACTTGAATTTCACCGAAGATCAATTCTTGTCAAGATGGAAGATCAAGAATATTTTTACCTTAATTCTTCATGTAATTGAACCACATTATTATTGTTATCATACAAACATTGTCCAAACGCGCACGTCACCGCGTAATAGTATCTCAATAAACGAAAGAGCGAAGCATTTGATTAACCATTAACACATACGTCATTGATTTTCACCGGGCACGAAAAAAGAAACCGTAGCAGCCTCGAATTTGTCAACGTATCTATCAGACGGTTATCGTAATCACCGGCTGAAGATCAGGGTCAGTAAAACTCGGAAAGGACTCGAAAAGGACGATGGTAATAAAGACAGAGTGATCGCATCTCATAGAAAAAAACAACATAGGGAGAGCAGAAGAAGCGTGAGGGGGGGGGGGTGAAGAACTGCGATGGGAAACAGTAAGAATACGAGAGATAAGGGGAGCAAAGAAGCAGAAGTGGACGGGAGAGGGGGGGGGGGGGGTTAGAATAGGGGTCAGAATTGGATGAAGGAGGAGGGCTAGAGTCTGCGAGAGCGGAAAGAGATCCGGAGAAATTGTGCGGAGAGAGGGACGTGTCAGGCTTTTTTCCGTTTCTGTCCAGGTAATTAACTTCGACTCACCCCGAGGAGGTATAAGTCTCGTGACGGAAAAGGGCCCCGAAACGACGAGTCGTTTAATGATCCAAAAAGCCGTGCCAAGCGACTCTGGGACCTACACGTGCGAGCCGAGCAACGCGAATCCTAGCAGTATAAAGGTGCACGTTGTGAACGGTAAGTGGCTCAAAACCATTCTGCCTAGTGTGTGTGTTACGTATATACGTGCTCTGCTTTCCGAGATTTTTCAACTGTGACGCATTTCCGATTGAATATGCGATGGTAAACGCTTCTGCTTAGAGTTTTCTATCCAAAAGATACTTTGCATTAAGGGAATATCGAATATGTAAAAAAATATGTAAAGTGCGTATTTATGGTGCTGTTTAATAACAGCAATTGATGTTTTGCGGGGTAATAATCACAGCTTGGTTTGATTCTTTTGTTGTGTGGATATTTTTTTTAGTATGTAGGCTGAATCAGAATTCGAGGGAGGACATTTAAGAGGTGAAAGAACACATCAATGCAAGCAATTTTTGTAATACGATGTACGGGCGGAACGGAAGGGGTGAAAAGTTACAGGATAGTTTTCCACCATCACATTTAACGCGCGTTAAAGAATTATCAATAAAATGAGAGGAGATACTTCAGAGAACATCTTATTAACAGAAATAATAGTGAATTTTATGCTCAAAGAAAAAGAAAGTTAAAAGGTAACACACGAACTGCCACGCGAATTTATGAGGAAATATCCGTCAGGCCATGCGCGCTCCTCAGAACTGCTTAGGTACTGCTTACTATTTAGTGTACGGTGCGGCGGATGGGACTGCGTACGAGGCGCAGCGACTTTACCATGATCGGTATCCGGATCATATAAATCACATCCCTATTAATAAAATGTTTTCTGAAATTTATTCTCTCATTCTTGTGAAAATTCTTTAACACGCCAACCGCCATGTCAGGCATCAGCGACGCGCGTGGCAGTCAGCGCGTTAAATGTGACGATGAAAAACTATCATACATTGTTCCACAAAAATTGCCTGTATTGACATGTTCTATCACCTTTTAAATTTTCTCCCTCGAATTCTGATTCACCCTGTATAGGTACATTAGGATGTTTGAATATGTATAATGGACTGACAGTAAATGCTAGACAGTAAATATTATGCATATAATTACTTGATGAGTTATATACATATTACATTTTTTTAACGTTATACTCGAAGGAATAAGCTGGGTTGACATATGCATTTCTGTTTAATCGGATAATTCACTAAAATTCTCTTAATACAATTGTATCATATCAAAAGGCAGAAGTATGTTACATACTCCTTATGTTGTACCCACCTAGTGTAGATAATTTAACTTGTTTGTGAATCTTCCAAGAAAGACTAAGAAAACTTGTCACATTATATAACTATTTCATAATTTTGTAATATCCACTTCTGTTCATACGTTGTGCGAGCTCAGTTACATCGATGTCACCAAAGCAATAACACTAAAATCTTCTACCTAATAAACATAAGGATATCACCCACACCATTGACAAACGCCAAGGTGTGTACATGACTCTTTCGTAGCCAAATAGGGAATAAATTGTTGCTCTTCGAAGCAGGCGCCGTCAAATAGCAATTTTAGCTGAACACACGCCGAGGATCATGTTGTTACCTTTAACGGGTTCCAGAAAAACAGTTTGCCACACTTACCGCGACACACTCTGTACATTCATAAGAAGCCGAGATACCAGAGTGGAGGCCCCATTTAAATGCTTCACGTCGCTTACGCGGTATCGTGGCGAGTCAAAGGGTCAAAAGCCACGGCGAGGGCACATAACGTTGATGAACTTCTCCGTAAATATTAGTACGCCGTGCATTGCTTTCTTCTCATTGGTCCCGCTCGTCGCGATCGTTTATCTTCCTCCTTCTGCCAGGGCCTCGCCCTCCATCTCGGGCTCCACCTCGGGCTCCACCTCGGCCTCCACATCGGCCTCCGCCTCCTGCATTCTCTTCGATTTCTACTTCTACTTCCGTCCATTCTTCTTACCCGGCACGGAACGTACGCGGAGTTGCTTAGAATTGATGGCTTTGCTCAATCGACTCGGGCAACGGCGGCTCTCCGGATCGTTGAAAGTCGAATCCTCCGGGGGCCGACGTTCTCACATCTAAATTTCATGTATTCCGGATTACACGCTGAGCACAATCAGCTTGTACAAACTTCATTACGGGAAGTTATGTACTTATTTTTGCGTCGGATGGATGGTAAATATTCGAGAATGCGCCGTGTTTCGAATATGAAAAGGACAACTGTCCTCGATGGACGGGAGGATCTATGGACTATATCGATTTCGTTCCTTCGGTGAACGTCAAATGCAAATCGAACTAAGTGCGGTTTATAATGTCATTGTATGCTTCATGTAGGGCGGGGGATACGATGTTTCTGGTACTGACATTCATTAAATTGATTCGATACGCCCCGAGTTTCACGGTTTCCCATTTCATAAATATACTGTCGCTGCCTGTCAGCAGCAGAAAGAAGTGAGCATTTTTTATTTTAATGGATGTAATTTATTAAATTCATGAGGTTATCATTTATCTTCTGGAAAAATTACCCGCTACAGAATGTTTGGACAAAGTGACACGTTGAAAATTGATACATTCATATTTCGTTTGAGTATATATCTCTAAGGACGATATTTCGGTCACAAAATATTTATCCTTACAAATTCCTGGCAGTAATTGTTACTTTCTTCGGTTAGAAATTATAGCTCTAGCAAATGTTATCAACGCATCTGTTGTTAAACTATTCATATTTGCAACATACAAAATTTAACCGTCTACTCAAAAAAAGAAACTAGTTCACCGTAATCTTATTCGTTTTATTCTTACTCCTACTAATAGTAAAAATCCTAATCCTTGGCCATCTTACTCCAAATTACAATCGTCCACCTCGAGTCACAGACAATGAATGAACCTACATAACCGAAAGAAAGGACGTTTAGTTTCGTCGAAAAGTTGCGAAATAACATATTCCCAGAAAACGCTCACCTCCAGCCCGAAGCTATCATTCACTTTGATTTCATATTCTCAGCACCGTCCCATCTTTGTAGAGCGGCGCGATTGGTTAAATATTCCGTTGCCCCGTCCGCTGAAGCTGCGCTTTCGAGGAAAAAGAAGTCAGACCGCAAAGGGTATTTTGCGCAACGGAAATGTAGACGAATGCGAAAGGTGACGTGGCCCAGTGCCATTTGTCATCGTCATCCAGCTAAGACCGTGCATTTTTAACCTAGCCCCGCGCTTCTTCCTCCAATTTTTTCTAAGTTCGCGGAAGACGAGGCTGCCGCCTTTGACACGATTCGCATCCGTCGGCCTCATCGGTTTCCAGCCACATTGGCCAAGGTGTTCGCCTACAATTTTTACTGGACGACGAATCGACGTGACAGGTTCCCTACTCTTCTCTATGCTCGACTCGCGGCAGAGAGAATGAATTATCAAAGTACCGCGCGTGTTCATACGCGGAACGGGATGAGCGACGTTAAGCCTTCAACGTTTTAACTGCGCGGACTTTACTAAAACGCGGATCACTTCGCCTCTCTGGCTCAAACACTTTCTGCGCACTCGTCATTCTGCGTCTCAAAATAGCTGGCTCGATAATTGCGGATGCTTGGAGAATGACATTTTGTACGACATTTTGGATTACGAAATTGTAGGATTGCCAGTGAAGATATTGCCAAGCACCGTATCGGTGGTCGGATAAGTGAATTTCTTGCTTAGGAATTGGTATCTTAGAGAAATGCTTCTTTTGTACAGCGATTCCAGTAAAACAAAACACGTTTTGCGCTCCTAGTTCAAAAACTTTCAATATCTTGTCACAGACTTTCGGAATAACTGAATCAATTGTCGCCGACACTTGGAGAATTGCAAATCACTCAATGTGACAGTGTGGTTCTTTTGGAGCAGAGTCTAGATAAGCGAGTTTCCTATGTTACGTACGTTCTATTCAATAATCTTATAATTCAGTTTGAGGTGCTTTATAATGAGTATGTTCTCCTCAAATGAATATGGTGAGTTTCTACATGAATTTTACTACAAAAATTATTTAAATAATTTTGTTGCCAATTATAACTTGTTCTAAGCAAGAGTCTGTATAATCCTTATATACGTCTTGGCTCTCCAACCTTTTTCTCACTTGACATCGATGAAACCGCTTCGGTCGATATGATTCTATATACAGGATGCATCTAAAAACGTGGGAGAAATTTTACGGGGTGATAGAATCCATGTTTCATTCTAATATCCGCATTATTACACTAGAAAATCGATGACAGGATCATTGTTAAATTGCAAATAGCTTATCAGATTTCATTTGATCTTATACAAAGAACTACATCATCAATTCGACATAACTGATTCCATTTTTTCCTACGGAAATTACCGAATTATGTTAACGGTAATTCCGAAACTTTTGAAGCTTTGAGAAAACATGCATCGGCACTCGCAAAATGAAGGAAACGATGTTCTGTTGCAGAAGAACATCCGGCTGCGATGCATCACGGAGATGGAAGTTCGTCGTACGCGAAGACACGACCGATTTCTTTTATAATTTTAATAATAGCTAACGTACTATTTATATAAGAGAGGAACACTCGCTCATGAAAAAAAAAATAATTGAGGAATTACGACGACGACAATGAGAACGTGAACGACTATACCTATTGAGACGGCAACAAGGAAGAACAAAAACAACGCGATCGCTGTGAATGGCAATGCCTGTTGATCGTTAAACATTTCTTGGGTAAATATATGTGCAGGGTAAAACCGAATATTACCGTTTACATTAAAGAACAAAAAAGGAGGAGAAGAAGAAGCAAAACTTCCGTGACCAAAGAGTTTTCAAATATCAGCACGGCACAATAATCGGTAAGAGCGTAGTATTTTGTTAACATATATCATCAAGAACGAATAAGATTACGAGGTCAAAATTTATTGTATTATTTGTAAATAAATTTATTGTATGTACATATCAATAAAACGATTGTCTTTATCTTGAGAGAGTTATTTTTTAAGGCTACTGCTACCGTTCGTGTTTAAGCGGCGCTAATCAATTGTGACACTGGAAAATAAATCATATTTTTTTATTACACTAAAATTCGTACTTTTAGGCTACTAGCATGACTATTTCTAAAAACTATAAATTATTCGAATACATCAGGTTAAGATTTATTAGGAGAACTGTTATTTTTATTCTAAGTTGCTTGGTCACAATTATTTACGGTCAGTGTATTAAATTTACAATTGAAAGTAAGGTTGAAAATCATTTGAAAAATTGTAACCAATTATTTATTTTCGACTGGTTTTGGAGAGGATGTCCTACGCTTATTTTGGTTGTTACTTTGGTCCCTGGAAATAGTAAATGCGGTTCAAACTTCAAAATCTTCGCCGAAAAAAATTATAGCATGGAACGTTCCTAATGGCAACCATTATTACATACTTACGCTAAAAACGTTTGACAGCTACATGACACTTTCGTTACTTTGTCATAATAATAAACGGCAACATATAAAATTGCATGCACTTTGTTCCGGGTAAGCAGAATCAAAATTGACTGACTTACACAGTTAGCTGGCGTGCCTTTTATAAAAATTGTTTTTCTTTACGACACTGAAAGTTTCTGTATGTCACCAACTCGTATGGTGAAATTTCACTCTAAAATATGTCGTTGCATTAAAGCCAGTACTTTAATTTTCCTTTAGTACGCAGCGTCGTTCAATGGTTCAATAAAATGTACTGAGAAACAAGCAACGTGCAATTATGTTTTTGATATTATATATACTGTAAAATCTGATGGAATACGATTATAATATATAGTCAAACTTTTTTTTTAAATTACACTTTTGTACGTATACATTATGATATAAATTATTCGGTTAGTTCACTGGCTTTTATATCGCGGTGAACAATTTGATACACTCTTATTATGCAGTCATGACACATTTGGTTGAATTGTACGCTAATTACCGTCATAAAGGAAAATTCAGGAACACACTATTTTTACGATAACTGCAGTTGTTTCTGCTATTCCGTTCTAAACAACGTACAAAAATCTGGGCCCACGGAAATTACTTAATCGAAGCTCTAACTGCAAATCTTTAATCCTGTAAGTGCTTTCTTCCAATCGACAATATTTGTTAAAACGATATGATATAACGACAAATGAAAACAATAAATCCATCTGTCTAGTATTTATCAGTTACTGAGAGAAGACTTCATGCGCATGTTTTTAGAGACGTGCGGTTGTGACCGGAAAGAAAGCGTGGACGCTCGCACCTTTTTTATCGCTCTTATCACCAGTTTTAGCCCAAGCGAGATACGTCGTTTAACTAGAACTGACCCCAGCACAAAATGGCATCTTTTGTGCCTATGTTTTCATCAGTCGCCCGTGAGCGGGCAGTTTCCTGTCACCAGATAGTAAAGAAAGAGATGTAGGGACATTTACTATACTGACGCCAAGCTTTTAATCTAATGAATGTATATATTACGGTAAATGTGCTAAATCCGATGATTATATATATTTACCGGTTAATTTGATAAATAATCACAACTAGATTTGGTAAATGTGATTAAATTGGTGAATATGTATAATTGTCGGTTATTATTGAAGGTACTTGAAAGAATTCTCCTAGTGCTCAAAAAGAATTCTATCACAATTAAGTAGGAAGACCTAGTAACTCCATTTGACGCATATGAGAAGCACAACGAACAACAGTTTTTCAAAGAAATTCCTTTATTTAAATCTTTGTTATGACCCATCACTTTAAACAAACGAACAAATGTGATAAGAAAATGTCACCACAATTATACATAATCAGTACAAAATTTGGTAAACATGATGAATTCTTGAGTATTCATCAAATTTACCGATAATTATTAATAATCACCGGATTATTTACATTTACCTTATCACATACATATATTGATTAGGAAAAGTCTCATCTTACTCATTATTCCCGCGATTGCAAATCGATGTGACAATGAGTGTCGATTAAAACACTGGAGGCATGTCTGCAAGGGAAGTTTCGTATCATCTTACAATTAGTAATGATATGCTGTAACTCAACTACGTAAATGGTACAAGAACGTGTGAATATTCTCGTACGGTCACTCACAGTTGCTGGATCACATTAAACTTCATAGACAAATATTCGCAGTTTAACTATCAATTTTCCACAAAAGATTTTCCGCATTCGTAGCATCGTTCGTGGTTTTCATGTTTAAGACTCAAAGGCATACTTATTTACGGTCATAGAATACACATTTGCTGGATCTCATCAGTTTTCCTAAGCCTTATGTATAATGTGGTATGTACTAGTACAGTTAATTCCTGTCCGTTTTTGTGTAAATTCAACGTGATTATAACAAAAACGTATCAGACGTTTTGTTTCCCATTGTATTATACCTTTAACTGTTCACCTTATTCGTTAGAAATACAGGAAATTATTAGAATCACTTAAATTACCATAAAATATTGAACACGACTTAAAACGACCTAATTGTTCTGTGCTTGGACGTTTTACTCAATTAAATGATGGTAAATAGAATATACGTAACGATATAAATTCATACAAAAATCTTGAATCTTGCACATTTTTAGAAACTCTAACATATTTATACATAATCTTTATGCCATCGCCGTAAAACGTTCTTTTCGTTTTTTTTTCATTAACAAACAGTAAAACAAATCTAAGCACAGGCTCCCTGCTATCAAAGAGCCTCTTTAGCAACAACTCCAATGAAATTAAATCAATAACCCTGTTGCTTTCTTCAAGATTCATTTTATTTACCTTCCAAGAATTGTCATTAAATGAAGGGAAACTGTTGTGAAATACGTCGGGAAACTGTTAACAAATGTTCAGTACATATAGTTGTTTCCATAAATAGAAGAATGTAAAGCGAAGTAAACGTAAGACAGGTGGCGATGGGAGTAAATATGTCCGTCGGGCCGTCGGACGTCAGTTCTCAGTGATGTTTGGGGCTGCGTTTAGGTAGTCAATAAAGTCAACAACCTTGGGATCTCGAAGTCGCGGCATCATGGGCGGGGCTGTCCATGCACGCCGCTGCTTACCCCAGACACCGCAAATGTTTGCCTTCCTTTCCTTCTCCCGTTTCGGCGGACGCTCGCACAGGGTCATCGACTTGCCGAACACGAAGAAGCAGGGGCCAAGATAAGGATGGAACTCGGGTACGCTCTGTTTGTAAACGAGACTGAATGCGCCGGTGTCCGCGTCGGGCTCCATCGGCAGATCTATTATCACTGATCACGTTCAAGATAAATTTTATTCGGCGATCTCAGGTTCGGGGGATGGAGAAGGTTGAATAAAGTTAACGGCAACGCAGAGGCTCCCAGATTCATATATTTGCAAAGGGATGAAGCCTCGACGTACACCGTTCTTCCAAAGAATGGGGATACTCTTTTAACACTTAGCCAACCGCACGCCACACCGAATTATACGTTTTCACCGTGCTCGGTCAAGATAAAAAGTGTACGCTGTCTATCCTGCATGTTTCGCAAGAAACGTTAACTAATATACATTACTTGGAAAACGAAATGGTCTGAAAATGATTTAAGCGGTCAATTATGTTTTGCTGTAATGATTCCACATATTGTTTATACAAGACAAGAAGCATATATCAATTATTTTATGTAGCTTATGTAAAAAGTATATGCAATAGAGTTTGAAAATTAAAAACATTAGAGATGATTAAGAATAAGTACCACGACTCAAACGTATTACAAAAAGTTAACAGTACATTTTTCTTATGGTGCAATATCATTCAAAACAGGCCAGTTTATGCACTGGTACATATTATGCACATTTTTATTCTCAACGGAGCAAACTACAGGTCAAGAATAATTCATGATAATAGAAAAAAGAAAGCTGGTTGCTAATGTCAAAGTGGTAGATCGCCCCATTCAGTTTGGATTAATATTAATTTCAAAAATTACATAGAATTCTGTTTTAAAGACTTCGACAAAGTTTTGTTTTGTGTTGCATCAAGGTATTTTTAAATTTTGCTAAGGAATGAGTCAATTTCTTAATGGCGTTATTTAAATTGTACGCCGAGTTTAATACAGAGAGTCCCAAACAGTAGTGTGTGGTAGTAATGTGCAGTTAAGCAAAGGTGGTTGGTAGGTTGATCTAACTTTATTTAATCTTACAATTAGCTAATTAGTGTAGTTGATACTAGAAGAAACATCATGGCAATTACGTCAGCGATAAACAATGAAATTGCTCCAGCTAATTGTAGAACAATGTCGGACCCTCCGCAGAAGTAATGTCAGAAGTATTGAATATTACTGCGGTCGCACGCGACTTTGCTGTATTCATACTGTTTTTACGAAACCACGACGTGGAAGGAAAAATAATGTTTTAGAATAATTCGGGGGATGTTTATCTATTGTTGTTTACAAGATCGCCCTCAGAAGACGGACAAAAATGGACAAAAAAATTTAATCGTTCTCCAAACTTCTGAATAATCAAGTTATACTTGCCACGTCCGCATTGAAGAATAATATAACGACAGTGTCGCTTAATTTCGTATGATCAGAATTCGATCCTGTGGTGTTCCACAAATTATTTGATAATTCATTTTACAACTCTTCTATTTGGGTGTAAAAAAAATACAAACATGCAAAATCCTAATTCATCAAACGATGATGTATCGAAATGCGAATCTATACATAGAATGTATATTTCGTGTAACGCTGATCTTCAATCAACGAATCGTAAGTAAAACAGGAGATCATGGCAAATATACTTCAAAATTTTTTTCGCAAAGTATAAATAGTTATATAATATAATACAATTCCGTTTACGTTCTTCCTATTTTCTTTCACGTGGAATCATTATTTTAAATACATCACGAACCTCTGTAAAAACTATTTGCGTACGGACTTTCTGCATAAATAAACATAATAAATGGACCTTGTTTGCCCTGGATAAAGACAATATGCATTATCTATATGTATTGGTTATTGAATTTAATGTAAGCACTGCTTATTTATACATGCTCCTTTGTCCTTTTACAGTTATTATTAATTTCGCTACCATTGATATTATTGAGATGTACGTTAATGCACTCTTCAATTTGTTGTAATAATAGATTTTCAATAATGTCTGTATTATTTGGTGAGCGTAATCGCTCGCATCGGCAGCAGTTGCGATTATTACCCGTCCCGTTTAATTCGAAACGTATAATGCGCCATTTATTACGCATATTTGACAAATTGTTTTAAAGTCATATTGTTCCACTTCGGAGATATTATTTAAAGCTAATAAGTATTAATTCGCCGAAAAAAAAGCCTATACAAATTCGGATTAAGCTTTGCATTCGGAAAAAGTAACGTTCAATATTGTCAGTTACACTATTGAAAGAAAAGAAATTCACAAAACAATGTGTCATAATCTTGCCATCCGAACGCTTAAAACGTCGCCCGTCATTCAAAAAAAGGATTCACGCAAGATTTTCTACTTTGCTCATCTTATGTGATGAACACCCATTTTCTATAGGTATTAGGGTTTCCGAACTTTATAGTGACCTTTGTTTTCTTTTTATGAGTATAGGGTAGAAACTTTTATGTATTTTGATGATGTAGTGGCTATAGGCAGTGCCTTTTACGCTTGCCTTTCTCGTTTACTGTTATTCCGTTTCCTATCATATTTTTACACGCGCCCGCCCTTATTCCTCCGCCGCCATTGTCCCATTTTTCGTTACTTTCCGCTATTCATAGCAATTGCATATTGGTTAGACACTGCGAACCTCACAGTTTGCCTATACTTTCACTGACCGTTCCGTTCCTTGGGCTATCCTCTTTTACCGCCTCCGATTTTGTACCTTCCCTTTTTTTACTACCCTGGATTACGCTCGAACGAAAAGGGCCGTTCGAGCAATAGGCTACAATGGTAACAACAAAAACGTCGTTTCCATCCTGGCTCTAAAACGAAGAGCACGCAGATCAATGAATATATTATATTGCAAGTTAACGTCTAGGTTGTGGAAGTGAATAGTTTACTCTCCTTTATTCCCCTCTTATAAAATGTTCTCCGCGTATTGCATAGTTCATTACTCTTGAAGCTATGGAAGTACGAAATTACTTAAAATACTTTTGTATTTATACATTCGCGAATATGTAGACCGCGTAGTGAGTCTGTCTATGTAAATCTAATAACTTTCGACCAAGGGATATGAGCTGAAACATTTAAAATACGTATAGATCTAGATAGGAGGGCAGTAAGTATAATACAAAGTTTTACTGCGTCTTATGTAAAATAACAAACGCTATTTTCAAACGTCACACACGCCGTCACTTAGAAAAATATGAAGTAACGAATGTTTAATTTGCACTCTTGTTCCCCGTGAATTGCGGAAAACGAAGGGACACAGAAATATTGAGCTATTCCACATTTTCCTTCTTTGTACGCCGTACTTTAACGGAAGTGCAATTATGTAGTTTGAATTTCCATACTAACAATATCGGTAATATAATAGCAAAGAACAACCAGAGATATTAAACAAGATCCAAATAATCGTCGGGTAAGATTGCTGGAAATTAGCTCTCACAAGAGTTTTTAGATCGTTCATTTGCTGATATCGGTTCATGCCAGTATTTACGCTTTCGTTACGGTCTCGACATTTGGCGAGATCGAGAGATCGATCGAGTTCGCGAAGTTGAATCAGCAACCTAGTCTTACGCCGAATTCACAATCCGAGCACGATGAGCTCCGGAAAACTTTCGTTCTTTACGACGTGATTTTACGATCTCGCGAGAAATTCTGTAAATGTCCGTTCTTCATCTAAATCGATTCAGATTTATTATTATAAGTTTCTATCAACGTTCTTGTAGAACTTTACGCGAGAAATCTACTCTAGCTAAAACAAACTCTTTGAAGTGCCGCCGGGTAATAATTTTGTACGTGCGAGTGAACGTAGAATGGATGAACATGTTCAGTATGTTCCAAGAGCGAAACGATACTTGTACAAAATTGTAACATAAGGTGCCGAAACAAAACTATGTCTGGATTTCTATTCTGACTTAAAAAAATGGAATTTCCAGAATCATAAAAGCTGTGAAAAAGTAAACTAAATCGCATTTAGTAGGTATCAACAAAATGCAGATAGGTATATGGGCCGTTTATTTTGAAAGTAGTTTAAGTCCATTTAGAAAATAAAATTAAATATCATATAAATAAACCGTTTACACCGCGTTAAACATAAATTATATGATATCTCATTTTTTTTTAAATGTAGACTTACGCCACTTTCAAAATAAACGGTCCATATAGACACATGCTTCGTCTTATTTAAGGTGCCTTGCCTTTTCTAAATAATAATTGTTTTAATAGAGTCTATTAGCGTTTATCCTGTTCCATTTTGTACATGCAATATTGCGTATTACTTTCATGTTGTCACTGTTCTCAGAACGCATGAACGATTCATATACTGTACCTACTTAGAAGCGTTCAATTCTAAAGTAACAGTTTTTCACAACAAATCCATGATTTCATCTCTTTGAACACGATGAATCACGAAGCAATCAAATTTCTCAAATCTGTGCGGCAGCAATTCTCCAGTTTCTGGCCAAAAATACAGATACCTCAAAATTGAAAAATCCGTCCCGCGTCCTTGCACTCGAATGGGGTCACTATCGCGGAACCGCAAAGAGCAACAAAATTCATAAATTCAATCTACGCGGGACAGACGTTCAGAGTACTTTTCCAATTGCCATCCGTGGTGCGTAACGGTAATTCAGTTAAAAGCGGCGAAGTTGAATTATCCTCCTCTTTAAAAGCGGCCGACTCAAACTGGCCACAGCGGGCGTGCTGTAAATTTAATGACCAATTCGCATCGTTCCGCTATCAAGCTGTACGCATCAGTCCGATTCCTGTTGGGACGACGGCGCGTCACATGGCTGACGGTACGGGCCTGTCCACATTCCATGACGCAGGCCCTGGACTCTTGTTCAATCAAAGAGCAAGAGCCCGCTGATACAGTGATTTCTGAAGCCAAAGGAAGTGCTCCGGAGAGAGATAGATTGGTAGATAGATGGAGAGAGAGAGAGAGAGAGAGTATCGAATGCAGCAGGTCAGCTCCTACACTCGCTGCAAGTCCTCCTTGCCAAGCTCCTGTGAGCTGCCCGTTTCACTTTTCAAACACTAACCCACATCCCTGGCCGACCCTTGTCGCCGCAAACTTTGCTCTCCCGCAGCGTCGCTCTTTGACTAGGTCCACCCTAGTTCGGGCACCTAGGACCGCCCACTTCCTTCCCGCGGTATGTTCCTTCCGTTTGCTAACCTTTAACCATGCTCTCCAGCACGCTCCCGTAGAGTCGCCTCGTGATCCTCGAGCTGGGCGGATGCATCCGCGGGTTCGTGTTTATCTCGATCAGCCAGACGGACAGGTCCTCCATCAGCATGAAATCGGCGCCGTACAACTCGAAGCTGCACCGACGTCTGTCCATCAGCTCCTGGGAAGCGAGCATCGTCAGGACGATCGCCTCGACCATCTTCGGATAGATCTTGTCGTAGTACGGCTCGCCTCCGTGGCCACTTTGCCTGCGGAGATCGAACCTTTTGCGATTGCTGCCTTGACCAGGTCGCCGACACACACATACGCGCGGCAGTGACACATACTTCCAACCAGATTTAAATCGAAGCCGGGGCGACCATGAATCACGCATTGTTAACATTTTTCGCACAGATTTTATCTCGGTGAAAATTGGCACATTTTCGATACTTTCGGCGTAAACTAATTTTTCAATGTAAAAATGTCGGTCAAAGTCGATACCGCGGATCTGTGTGGTACAGGGGGGGTATGATTTGAAACAGTTTAATGTAGAGGATGAGAGCCGATGTCAGGATATTTTATTATGTTGGTAATAAAGTATTTTCGGTATTCATACGTAGATAACGATGTCATTTTTGTCAAGAACTTCTGTGAGTGTATAAATATTTTTTTTTTTGGCATTTAATATTTTTCTCATTTAAATTGTGGAACAAACTAGAAAACACATTGTTGATTACGGTATATTCTTTGTATAAAAATATGAGTTTTATGTCACACTACTAAACCGAAATTACTTTCTTGCCAAAGTGATAGGTGGGCAGTGAGGCGATGAGCCGAACGATACTGTTGAAGAAAGAGTTTGAGAAAGTTACACATGCGGAAGGTGCGCGATAGTTCTAATACTTCAGCATTAACAAAGCAGTTTGTTTGATTCAAAACAGTGGTTAAAGACTTCGCACTAATCGCCTTACATGTATTCACCGTAATGGTGTTTAATTGAGGAAATTATGATCATCGCACTGCGAATAAGGTTACGCAATATCGACAACAGTTGTTATCATTGTTACAGCACGATCTCATTCGACATATACAGGTGTCACGTCGATGCTTCCAGGACACCGAGTGTAATACCGATGTAATGATACGGATCGATAGGAGGCTAATTTCAGTGTCGCGATCGTTTTTGCCCGGCAGGAAGATTATCCCGACGGATCTCGGCGAAGGACTCGAGAGCCTAGTCTGGCAGCAGTATTTACACGAGGGACCTATCAATTTCCTCGCTCGTCCCGCGGGACCATTGAGGGTGATGAATGGTTAACCGAAAGTTCCGCGAGTGCGCGCGTGAGAGATTACTTTAAATATTCGTTTAACTTCTCGCAGTTCCAGCCCTGGTCGCGAACCGATTTCTCAGAATCGCTTAGATTGCCGCGCTTCCTGCGTCTTCTCCTCTCATCGTCGTACTTCTGCTGAACGGCGGTGTTGCAAATGTGTACGGCCTCGTGATACGTCGAGTAGGTGTAGGGCTTCGAGCTGAATCGCAGCAGGGCCTCTCTGGAAAACGTATTAAAAGAGAGTGTATAAACTCTTACCGCTCGCCGATCGACGCTGTGGGAGTAAGAGTTTCTCGACGAGAGTTCATTGGCGGCGGACCCAACAAACTGTTTGCAAGCTATTCTCCCATTTTGCCAGCCTTTGTTTTCGCCTTTTTGTCCACGCTCTTTTGTACTTCCGCGTCTTTGTGTTTTTACGACTTTATTTTTTCTGCGCAGCTCTGTTTTGTCGTTTGGCTTTGCGTCTTTATGAATATCGTACATTTTCGGGAAAGTTTGGTTAACTGAGAACGAGAATTGTTGAGAACGAGTGCTGTCTTTTCTTTATTGCGCCGGATTATCCGTTCTCTCCGACGCTCTTTGTATCCAAGCATTTGTTCTCGTCTTCTTATTTCGACATTTGTTTTGAGACATTTTCGCTTTTGTTATATACTTCGATAGTTGTATACTCACAAAAGGACATAAGCTAATTAGGGATCTTAAAAACTTACCTGAACATCCATATTGTCAGAGGGAACACACACGTGACCAGGTACCACTGTCGTATGTCGAACTTTGTACCTTGAATCAACAGCGGTCGTTCTGCAACAAATTAAGAGCACGATAGTGTTCATTTTAGCAAGACACATTGATCAGGATCAATATTTACTTCCGCTCGTTTAGTTTCAATATTCAAAACTCCGGTAATGAATTCAATTGAAATATTGTATAATTTCGAACCTCAACCGAGCGACTGTCGTCAAACGCATTAAGCAAGTCCATAAATTCCGATCGTACTCATTGGGACCGACTAGTTGAAATTTCGGTCACGATTCGGCCGCGCCGAACGGCTTCGCATTTATTTAGCGCGAATTATGCAAATCAATTTACTGTACCAATATACTTTTGGACGATAAAGTAATCCCTCGGTTTATCCTCAACTCTGCGAAGGATATCCTCAAGGCGGTGGGATATGGTAATTCCGGTGCCGCAGCAAAGATCGCTGGGCTTGACGATCCAAACGTTCCTCGACCCATTTAATTCGTACTGCGGATCGACCGTCCGCAGTTTTTTCAATGCAGCCTTCGCGGCGACGTGGCAGCTCTGTGCAGGAAACACAATTGCGACATCGACGTGACCGCAGCGAACGAGAAAAAAGTATGAAATCGCTATTGGCGGTTTTGTTACGGTTTATCGTGTACGCGATCGGGAAGCGAGATTCGACGAGGCGCGCCCGAATGCGTGCAAGGCATGAATCAATTAACATCGTGCTGTCGTGATGGGAGGGTGGATCCAGAAATTTCGATATGCTAAAGGTGGAGAGCGTTCGCATGATACGTTAGAGAGCATATGAGCGTTGACGTCAATCGAGCATTCTTGTTAGTCACTTTTGTCGAGGCTGGAACGGATGTGAACGTTCACAAGCTATGGTTTCACAGCTTAATTAAGAGTGCACTTTACGAGAATTACGTCATCGAAGACGCAGGGCGTAGGGACAAAGAGGTGACGGGAACGTAATGCAGAACCGTGTTAATGTCGCGGAACATGATAGTTTTCGTTGCTCGACCCTTTAATGCGAAGAAAAACTTGTTGACGGAATGGAAAGTACAGTCTGCAAGCATTTAGGATTACTTAGCAAGCGAACAATTTTACGATGGAAACATGACCGTCCTTCCAACGATTACCAACAATTGCTGAAATTAGCCCGTTGACCAGGTCTTACTGCCAAAATTAAAGTCTATCCAACAGTTCGTTCAATGTGCAGAAATCCAGAAGTAAGGACGGCCCGGAAAAATTGCTCGACTAACGGACAAAGCACCCGATCCACCGGGCCAATTACTACAATTTACCTTCCCGCACTCGTTCCCGATTTCGTAAAAGCTGGCCAGCAGCCGGCATTACCCGCAAATCGGCTCGCCGATCACGCAATTAGCGAGTTCATTCGTCTAGGTTCACCTGGAATCTCTCCTGGCCGCCATTCCGCGGACATTCAATGCCGGCCCCATTGTGCACGGCGTCGGTGTAATCGTCTAAAAAGAGACGCCATTGCTCGTCGTCGATGGTGCGGTCGATGCAGTCGTCCGAGTCGAGCTCCCGATGCTTGGCAAGTGCAACGAATTCCTCGCAGCGCCTGCAGGCGAATTCTATGCTGCTCAGCGGAATCGAAGAACCTTTCCCCTGGACGACGGTGACGACGCCGGCGTCGTCCTCGGCAGCGACGGTCGCGTCGACGGCTAGCCGCGTCCTGTGTACGAACCACTTTAACAAGCCCGCCGCGGCGGTCAGACGGAAGTCCTCGAGGAATGCGTCTGGCTCCCTGCTGACATTGTAACTTCGCGGAAAGAGCACGCTGGATACGCCATTTTCGTGAAGCCAGTGAGAGTCCTGTAGGAGGCGAGCCATGCCGAGCTGTCGAAAAACATTTTGCCGCTTGAGAGATACTTCATTATGACGTTATGGGGCGGCCTTCGAACTTGAGATGCCACGCTGGAGGGTGTGTGCACGCCAGTTATGTGTATCGTAGGGTGTGATGTATTTAGACATATAAGACTGTTGCGAATGTTGTGTCGTGGAAATGATTGTGTAGCAAAGCTTGGACGATCAGGATTATTTGGACGACTTATACATTTTTTACTACGAGTGTATTGACTGGTACAGGTATTCGAACGGTTTGATAAATGGTAGATTGGAACTTGTAACAGTGATAAAGATGGTTCCATTAAAAAAGATAAGTTATAAATATAATTGTGTTTAGTTGTCCAAGAATTTTTGTGATTAATACTTTAAAATATTGTTAGATATTCCCAAATAATTAAAAATTTTGTTTGCATTCTTGTAGTAAGCAGATGCTATTACTAATAAGCACTGCTTTTAAAGTGGCACGATACACATATGTCATTCATGAACTGTATCTATATAGCAGGAGTGTAAATACTTTCGTCAAACGTTGTAAATATGTGCATGTTAAAAATGTTTTGGTATTAAGCCTGTTTCTCGTAAGCTATTCGTGGATGTGACGAATGTGTTTAGTTCTATATTCATTTTTTCAAAATTGGTATTTATATATTAATAGAGCTATAAAATTATCATCAAGTAAATTAAGTGACATTTTCTAATATCAATATCTTCGAAATAATAGCCTAGATTATAACATCTGAAAATTATGGATTATGAGTATAGTTTTTCTCTGAAAGGGCTGTTTGTGTTGTAATCTTTTCAAATACTTTCATTACGTCTGCATAACATATTCTTATAAATCATATGTACATTGCTAGCCTTTAGAAGCGACGTATCGTCTACCCAAACTTTTTGTGTCCCCTGCGACACTAATATATTATACGATCAGACACACATTTTAACGTTTGACTGTCACGGAATGAGTCTCTGATACTTTCGATATCCTTCCCCTGGTATAAGAAACGTTTTCCCTTCGTTGCCCTCAATCTCATCGTTTGTATACGCAAGTGACATTCACAGATACACCTCATGACACGTTGCAAAAACTATCCATACATTACTCGGTTTCATAATATTGAATACACGTTTTTGCTTGCTGACAGTATTGATCAATAAACGTTAAAACTATTTGTTATTATAAATCGCAAAACATCAGAACAAATAGTTAGATGTATTAATTTATTGCATAGTATTTATATGATTTGATCGCAACGTTTTAGTGATTTTTCCAGGTTCTTAATAATTAATCAAGAAGAGTTAGAGTGCAAATCTACGTTAATTGAGAGTAATTATCACATTACTGGACTGTATAATATTGTCGGTGTGACATTTATTACGCGATCAATACATTTTGTTTCAATCATGAAGATAGTTATCGACCGATTGAACTGCTGACACTGATTCGACTTCGAGCGATATAAACGCCTATCAAACAGACAATTTTTATGTAATGTCCATAAAGTCAACACATTAAGCGCTGTTTTCCATGTTGATAATCGTTATCTTACAATAAAAAGTCAGCAACCAATATGAATATTGCACAGTGCGTAAATCACACATGTTTACAACTAAATCTATTATCTAACGTGTGACAGAATTACGTTCAATATTAGACGTACCTTTGACGTATAAGCCGATGCTTTTTGATACCTGTTGAGCAAGGCATTGCTCTTTATGTTACCGTGCCATTCATCGAAATCGTTCCGACAGTCCCAGATAAAGTTGGGAGGTGTATGACGTAAAAGGGTGAATATCAATGCCTTTTCGTTTAGAGTACCGTCTGGTTGATGTATGTCGCCAAGCGAACATGTTTCCAGACTAGCGACGCTACCTAATAGTAATTTTTACAAAGGGATACCAAATTATTCAAAAGAACATTGAAATTTCCCATCTTTACCGCTTGTATGCATATGTTGGGTCAATTTAAGAATGTACATTACATATATAGATATGTCTGCCATCACACATTTCAAAATGAAAGAAAAAGCAGCTGTGTATGAGAATGACCCAGATCCTATAAAGCATCTGAATTTTGTAGGAGCTGTTTAAAATCTCGACGCTTAATATAATGACTCCGATACTTACAAATCCGCGGTAAACGAATGCAACGAAACATTGCCAAGTGACCCGAGGAAGGTGTATAGCCAAGTGAATGACAAATTAAACTTTCGGTATTAACTCGGTTGAAACTATCGTACGTGGGATTAATTCGCGTAAACTCGC
The DNA here is from genome assembly GCA_914767735.1 of Anoplius nigerrimus. NCBI lineage: Eukaryota > Metazoa > Arthropoda > Insecta > Hymenoptera > Pompilidae > Anoplius > Anoplius nigerrimus. The sequence continues at coordinate 16,415,747 of OU612085.1, read as the reverse complement.
GTCCACTCGCATTAACTGGCATCGTATGCAAAGAAGGCTAACCATACGGAAGTGCCCTCGTTTTCGTACTCTCGTACTTTTGCAGCCAGCCCCTCTTCTCGAGCGCTTCTTTCAATTTTGGCAGCTCGCCCCGTATCAGGAATATTTTCTGCTCCTGCAGAAAGGAATAGTTGGCGGTAGTTAACGGTACGTGGTTAACGTGAAATAAAATGATATCCTGCCGGGTGGCTCGGTTTCATGAAAACCGCAGAACTCCATTTGTGTGCGCAGAAACTCCAGCGAATAACAGAGCGGCTACACGAAAATACGTGGGTGTGTGTGAGAGTTGTCATGATACTTCGATAATAATGATTTTCTGTATCAGTCTAGGCATGAAATGCGTTGGAAATTATCTACATCGTAAACGTTGGTGTTAGGAAAAGAAGCTGGTTGAAAGGAAATCCGAAGGTCCTTCAATTCAAGGGTAATACTGGAATGCTTGTATGGTATTCTATACCCATTGTTCTGTGCATAATGCATTCCATTCATGGTAATAAATTTATTTATCGCTGTATCATTATTATTATTATTATTATCATTATAGGATATGTGAGATTATTTGTTCCTAACCTGATAATAGTCGGTTGATTTATGTTCGGTTCAAAATTAATGCGAAGGCGGCGACAAATTTCACATTTATAGAGTGTTACTAGGTTCATGAATACGCGAGGATTTAACTACATATAACCTGATACCGACATTCCAAGTTTTAATTGAAGTGCAACCCTGTATGTCGGTCTTATGTGAAACATTTGTATAGTTTCGTATACGCGGTCAGCTCAGTAGGTCACGCTATTTTTGCGGTAGATTTATCTGCCCTATATTCGACGATAGGCGAATTTACTTTTGGATATTTGTAAAGGTTCCCCAAACTATCCGTTGTCCTTTTCTCTCTGCTATCGGGTATCGAAGAATCAGTTAAAAGAAACCGTATGCTCAATGAAAATAATTTCCTTTCAGAGATAGATTTCTTGCAGATTTAATGTTTATACATTGTTTATTTCGAAACACATATCGTTGCATTATTTTTTCTTACATGTTACTTTTCCCTCAGTACAACTATTTCTCATTTTTACTTTGAAATTCTTAACAGTTGCTTGTAGCATAAAGAACTAATGTAATCTCGCAAATAATAAAGCCCACAATTCTTATTTTACGCAGCCAATTGTTTAAAGTTCAGTCCATAAACGTCTCTCCCAAAGATAAAAGCTAAAATGGCCGAAGCGTATTAAAGTCATCAGCATCCGTCGTGCAACGAGAGAAGCAGATAATAAGTAAAGTACGGTAGGATAAAATTACCTTCACCGCCTGCACCACCTTAGCCTTAACTTGTCGATAGAAGACTTTCCTCAGCCATTGAGCCTTGCAGCAGCCCTCATCCTTCGGCTTCATGAGGGTCGCGTGTGAGGCGACATCGTTCGCCGAATCAGTGTTCGATGACTCGCCAGGACAGCAAGGACACGTGTCAGTATACGACTCTGGCAGAGGACCGCACTCGAGACGAACCAAGCTGTTAACAGGTTCGATCGCAGCCGTGCCTGCTGTCGGACACTTAATATTCATTTTCGGACGACGCGATCGATTATGCGGATTGGGGGGACTGCGCTTTCTCTCGATGTCACTTCTAACACAACCACGTCAATCGCTTGACCTTGAAATCGTCAGGCTCCATGGCCGGAAGGTATTGGGATTTAGTGGAATTGTATCTCCAGCTGGGAACGATTGCACTGCATTAATAATTGTTCATGCACTTTTATATAAATGTGTAATTGCTTTGATGTGTTTGTATTTTTGCAGGCTTATATTTTCAGAACTGAATTGTATCATATTTAAATGTGCTCTTAAAAGGTTTCTAATGTACAAACAGGGAAGAGCGAATATTTGAATAAGTGACGAAAAATCAGACATTGTGACTATACTCTACGTTTTGTACGTGCCGTCCACAAAATTTTAAGGATAAAGTGACTTAAGACGCTTTCAAAATAAGCGACTTATTTAAGCTGATATACATTAATTAAAATATAATTCCACAAGTATTATTGAGTGAATGCAGAATTTGTTTTGTTTTATCCTCATCTTCTATATTAACCAAATCTTTACATGTTCCGACGTTAATTATTCGGCTTCTGTTTGATCTGTGGTTTTCACCCACATTTTATGTGCCTTCGGAATTTTCTATTCTAAAACACTTTCCAATGAGGTTGACTTTTTATTTTAATTACTAGCGTGGCTTAATCCCTTTCTAATAAATCTTCGATACAAGGCGGATTATATTTATATATTTATATCTTGCTATTGTTAAATACGGGTACCTTATTCCGTCAAATGCACAAGCTTCATTTTGGTGTGAGACGTTCATTCGAAAAGAACTCTACGGTTTCGTGATATTTGCTTTTATAAGTTTGAACCTTGCGCGAAACGATTATAGCAGAAGAAAAAGTTGTCGGCGAATCTTTCAGGCGAGTAAGTGTGGAATTAAGTAGAAGGACCGCATCAATCAATGTGTTTGTCGGGCCCGGTTATATCATTGTCTGATCGATACAAAAGGACGGCGTGACTAATGTTCCCTCATTTCCACCTCCATATCCAACGCTTATTTAGCAGAATATCTCTAATGACAAGCCCTTTGTTTTCACCGGTCAAACGAATCAATCATGAAAGTTTAATCCTTCATTACTAATTAATGCGTACGTTTGCCTTTCAGCGCTGATTCTAAATTTCAGAACGTAAATTAGGTGGAAATATGATTAGCCTGAACAAATAGACTAATAGTTAACTAATAATTAATAATGTTTCGGTGATTGTAATATAAACGATCAGCGGCCAGCGATAGATATGAAAATTAATTATTAGATGACTCAGTGTCTTTCTGCCAAGAAGCTTAATGGAGGCAAATTAATACGAATCATTGTAACCGATCCAAGTTATTGATGAAATTATTTACATGTTGCTTGATTTCGTGGATTTTAACGAACTAGTAAAAGAAGCAAATCTTGTTATAATATTTCATACTGCATTATTTTTACGTATGTAACGTTAAATCCCTATAATTGGCCAGTTAAATAAACGAAATACGTCACGATGGTAGTAGTATTCCTGAAGTACTTTTCATTACCAAAACAATTTTATTGTCTTATTATCGAAACATACGTAAATTACTTACTTACTCTCCCTTGAATATTTTCATGGTTCCAGTCGTGGTTAAATTTGGCGATCATTGTATGTTAACATCCTAACGTATAGTAAATAATTTCGTTTAGAAAAACCAAACTTAACGAGTTACACAAAGAGTCATGATTTGAGGTTGGAAGTCGATGAAGCGCTTGCGATCACAAATATCTTCGAACTAAAGTTTACCGAAATACCTTTGGAAGGGACATGCTGTCCCGAACAGTCGCGTTCGCAAAGTTTACTTAACAATTTTGCCATTTGAGACGTGTCTCACAGTTCTATGCTGTCGCGACATCGCGATCACTCATGTCATTCTGTACGCATGTACATACATACATCTATATCATTTCGCTTACATCCTTTCATTTTTCGCATCCAATGACAACTCTGTGACGCTTGTATCGAAACAACTCGTGTTCATTCATTATAGAGAACCTCACCGCAGCCTGCTGAAATGCTCGAGGAAAAATAATGATGCGTTTGGTCTGATGCGAAAAAGATTGGAAGTCTGTGGTCGGATTAAAAAAGATTCAATATAAAGTACACATAAATGCGACCAAGTGTATCAGGAACATTTACAGTATTTGAAGAGGACCGACAAAAGCACAAAGGATGGTGTTATATAAGACATGAAACAAATATTATAAGTACCATAATTCTTTCTACTATTTGTGCAGTGCCAGAATTCGATGATTAAGGAATAAGAGAATGGTAAGGTAATAAATACGTTATATGAACATGAAGTATCTACACTGTCTACACTAGCTGGAATGATGTGTTGAAATATCTCGACATTTCGCTCCTCCTTAGGATTAATTTACTCTGATCGTAAATGGACGCATAATTACACTGCACTGATTGTAAACATACAAGGCAAAAAATAATGATTCCATATGATTCGCTAGAATAATGTCATTCGTTTGATCCCTGTTGTCAATAACTTGCACTGATCGTAAATGATTCTAATAGAGTTCTCTGTTCGTAAATCGATTTCGTTCCTCACGATCAGAGGATTACATTTTTATGGAAAGTCGGATTGTAAATGGAAGTTGTGCGCGTCGTTGCACTTTGCAGCCAGGACCTTTATCGAGACGTAGAATCGATACAAAATCACATGCCGAATGACGGCTTTGCACTTAAGTTGTAACAATTTCTCGTTACCGATAGTTACTGTTATACTCAGAATGGAATCAGATCGCAGAATTCTGGATGCAAAAAAGACTGTTTATTGCTACAAGTAGTTAGAAGTAATCCTCGGTGGCAGTGAAGTTTATCTAAAAGAAAATCTGTAACTCGTAAAGATATTACGAGTAAAAGGAAGATAGAAAGCATATACCTAAGTTCAAAGCACATAATTAAATGATTATGCCTTTCCTACTTAACAGAATTTAATTTTAATATAGATCTGCCCAGCGAACGCTGTCAATATATTTTAGATTTAATGATTCAATTACTTTGCACGGTTATTAAATTACATCAGTTAATGTGTAATCACAAACATATTATACCTTATCATTGGATAGCAATCAATATTGCGGGACAGATATATGTATGCTTTGAATAAGTCTGTTTAAATTTGTATAATATAAATTTTGTTACAGAAAACTTAGCACTTTCTTTAGACTTTCCGAACTCAAATTAATGGTAGGTTGGTTTTACGCTAAGATGTATATTAGGCCTCTGCGTTTCTTATATTACTCGGAATCAATCAAGCATGAGATTTTTTTAATGCAACCCACATCATGGTGTTTTGTAGGAGTCCATCGCTTGACAGCTTACAATGCAAAAATATTATGTCAAATTTTGTATAGTCTCAATAATGAAGATGCTAATAACAGCTAACTATTCCAAGAATAATCAAAATTATGTTAAAACGATTTAGGCAGGCAAACCGTTTAATTACTATGATACAGCAAACGTGAACTACTCCCTCTAGATTGCCTATTAAACGACCGTGCTTTCACAGCGGTCACGCACAGGTTCTGCATATATTTGATGAACAATATGTGAAAATAACTAGTCCCACTCGTGTAACTTTGTAGCAATTCGTTCGATTAAATTTCTTTAAAGTAATCATGAAGTATAAGTGTGAATAATTATGCGTCTGCTAACTGTATTATATTTAATTTAGCGGTATGCATGTATTATTGATAACATTTACTTGAGTATAAGAAGGTTTGGTGATACAGTTCTTAACAAACATACCATTCTTTCTTCAAAAAGTATGTACATAATAAACTTACGACGTTTAACATTAGCTTTGTCCGCATAATATAATTAAGTAAGTTATTGATTAACATCAAGAGATGACAGCTTTGTACTGATCTTTTTTTGTCAGTGGCTAGATTACGAGGAGAAATTGCTGTCAATGAACGCTTCTGACAAGTCATGAACTTGGTGCCAAAGCTCGACAGACTCTGTCTTAGACACTGGGACGTCGGGTCAAGGTTAGAAGACCCGTTTATGGGAATATAATTAGGACCGACTCCGAGCGAGATAGATAGGTTGCCATGACACCCTCTAATAGGTCTGGGACGTGGATCTCAACGTACAAACCCTAATCAACCCACGCTATTAATTAAACAAAAAAATTTAACCTTAAGTACCCACCCGCGGTATCATTGTATTAATCAGATTTCATACAAGACGCATTTATACAGTTTCGTCGCAGGGTGTAAAAACGTTTCCACCGTACGCCGATTAAATGTTTTTAACGTAAATGTACCTCTCTTAGACTGATTTCTGCGCTATATAAAGAAATTCATAACACTTTAAATATGGTTACACAAAGTGAAAAATAAAATTTTATCGATTATCCTTACAACGAACTGAAACATACCAGGCTTAATTGTTATCATACTTCAATTCTGTAATTAGAAAATAAATGTGCAATTTGTTACAGTTATTAGCCTCACTGGTACGTTATGTAATGAGATTCATGGCATTTGCATTTGCGAGTATCCAAACTAGCATACCAGTTGTTATCACGTTACAGTTCAGTATTTAGAGCATAAATTTTCATTTTTTTTTACAGTCACAAACGAGTTATTTAAAAATCGTACTAACACGTACTGCATTGTCCGAAATGGAAGAAATTGGTCGAACCGGTTGACCTTAAAATGGACTGAAATCTGACAAACCCCGGAGCTGAATGAGAAAGTGCCCAAAATTGCACGTTTTATGTTTCGGACGAGAACGGGCGTCCGTTCTACAGGCAGAGCTGTTACAAGAGTATACCCTGCGGTCGTATGTGCAAATGTTAAAAAAGCCTCGCATGACTCGCTCCCATCTTGCTCTGAACAATTTTCGTCCATTTGCGGGTATTATACACGACATTGTCGGAGCGCAAGGAAATCTAGTGCCCGAGAAAATGAGTCATAAGAGTTTCCTAAAGTGAGGAGCTGTTAGTGAGCTTTGTTCGGAAGTACACAGAGAAAAAAAGCTGATTACGGAACCAGAGCTTAATGCTATCTTAAACGCATCTTGGGCCATTTGTCATCTGCATATGTTACGAACACCTTGCAGAATATATATCTGCATATTAAAATAATGTCTAAAGGAAGCACATATAGTATAATTATCTAATTCCGTACACGCCATCATTTATCAAGACGGTAAGATTGAATTAGTCTAAGGATTACAGAAAAATGTCTTATACATGAAATAAAACGATTAAACACAAGAGTCGCGGAGATTCTTATTTACGTTAAGGCGAGTCGTTAATTTTTCCAAAATCAGTTTAAGTTTACACCAATAATATGCGATCTGTTATATGTGTAACACCAAATGTAAATAAAAGTTCTATATAAATTCTGAATGAAAGACGCTAGTATAATACGTTGAAGATCGTCGCATATTTGGCACGTATCGGCGCAGAAGCTGTGAGGAAGATCGGAAAAGCCTATTTGTCGATAATCTCGTAACGCCTTTATCGACGTCAGCCGAATTCTCCATTGTAATATCCCGGATATCAGGGTAATTATTATCGATAACGGGGCACCCAGGGCGAGTAGGTAACGCGAAGAGCCTCGGAATCCTTTTGAGTTGTGCCATCGGGTTTTCGGGCGGCACTTAACCTTATTTTAGCTAATATATTTCACGAGCTTCTTCCGCCAGGTCCCATTCTCTTTGGGATATAATTAGAATAATGGAAGGGTCTAATAGGAGGCTTCTATATGAATAAGGATGTAATTGTGGATGGAAAGTTTAAAAGCATTCCCGGTGCCTTTGGTGATTAGAGAGTGCACTGGGCGCGGTTACTTAGCTAGTTAACCCGTTCGCTCACTCTTCTGCCGAGAGCTCCGAGGATCGCAGAATCCTCTATACATATATACCGGCCGGGAGACGATCTCGTTGTTACGGGACTTTGACGTAGATCGAATTCCAAGACGTCGCGAACGGCAATCGATTCGACAAACCCTGATGCGCGCTTGCTGGCGAGAAAAATTTCCCCTGAAATACGCTCGTCACAGAAGTCCGTGGCTGCCGCCATTTTGAAGAATTTTCTAAAGTTCGGCTATGTCTAAGCGATGTATATTGACGGTCTTATCGAGTGAAGTAATATCCTTGCCGTGGAAGGAGTGAGTAAATATCTGTCTAATAGACTTGGTAACGAACAACATTCAATCGTAATATTGAGAAAAAGATTTTGAAAGTGACGAGAATCCTACGAAAGATAAGTAGGTCACAAAAAATATACTTTTCTTAAGATTACTTTCTTGAAGACTTCAAAATTACCAACGTTGCTTTTCGGTTAAACAAGTACATACTTTCGTTACATACATTCGTTTTGAATTCATGACGTTCAATACTTATTTGGTTTTCTAAACTGAAGCTAAACATGCAATTCATTTTCGTCGAGATTACATTCATTGGCAACGACAGCCGAGCCCGTTGAAATGTGCGCAAACATGTTTACTAACGTTCTATAGATCCTGCGAAAGATTAAACAGCCATATTTTCAAGGTGCCTGTCAGTCGCCAACAGAATTGCATTAAAATGTTCAATATATTCTTTATCGCGCATTACTCATCAGAACTCCATTGCCTGCTCGTGAAAGAAACAATTGTACTAAACACGTATGCCACAAGCAATTAACTTTTTAATAAGCCATTTCTAAGCTTCGGAAGTTGATAACGTGACGTTGCGCCTTGATGTTTCCAGATATAATCTCCGTTTAATTAATGCGGACATAGCAGTTCTCCGTGGAAATCCCTAAATCCGGCTAGACACCATTTCGGAAAATTGAGCCACATCTCTCGCCTCGTGCCGAGTCCAACGACGGCCCCGATTACCTTATCGCGATTAAAGTCCCGATTAGTTCCGAATCAACCAGTCGCCGGGCTTTGATCGAACTACCGGCGGAACTTTGATCGTAATGATATTAATCAAGCATCCGCCTTTCCTGCTTCTCCCCCCCCCCCCCACTCTTCTCCTAACCAGCCTGCCGACTGACTGCCGGCACTTTTGCGAGACGAGCAACGATTCTGCGAAACCGAGCCGGCATTTCACGCCGTCTCGCTCGTCATTGCAAATTAATCCTCGAGCGTCGCGGAGAAAAGAAATTAGGCTGAGTGGAGGGATCGGCGGGTGAAAAAAAGGGCAAGCGAGGGGCCGGTATCGACGGCTTAACGTCTCGAGCCTAGCCCCCCCCCCCCCCCCGCCCGTCCTCGCTCCGGCACCCCGGAAAGAAGTTCTCGAGCCACGGGCCGCCTTGCCTAACGAATTAACGACGTCAATTAGCGCGTTACGCGCAATTACGCGCGGCCCTTTTCGGCGCCGGAATGGAATTTCGCATGCAGATCGCGGCGTACGTTTGCGGGGTGGCCCGGGCCTCCGCGTTTAAGGCGAAACTTTATGGCATTACAGCGCGGCATAATGGAATTATCGGATTATCCCGCCGTCTATTTCGCTCCGGCCGCCTTCTTCGCCCGTTCGCCGATTCAGCCCTTCGCCTGCATTTCCGAGGCCTCCGTCCACCCCCCCCCCCCCCCCTCCTTACACCCCTCCCCATTCGGCGCTTTCCCCACTCGCTTAGCTTTATTCGTCGGCGAACGAGGCGGAAGTGCGCTAATCGCAGCCTAGCTGGTCGTGGAGAAGCGTGGATATCAGACGTGTGTGTGTGTGTGTGTGTGTGTGTCTAGATCGAGCTCCGTATACATCGGACTGATGCGCAACGCGGGAGGAGGCCAGGGCTCGTTCGAGTGCAGGCAGTGGATAGAGGCAATTTGCAAGTTAGTTGATAGTCACGCAATATCACAGCGACCACCGTCTCTCTCCTCCAGCTTCGACTGTGCGAGTACTGGAACACGCACGATGATTCTGCGGTTTGCTATGCTTATCCGTCCGTTCGTCCATTCGCACATAGTCGCCGGTCATATCTGTGGAGGGCAGGATATTTCTGATGTAATCGGAAACGGGTCTATGATGCCACATGAAGGTTTCTTATACGACGGGATGGTATTGTTTAAATCGACGTGAAAATCTGTATCGAGGATGAGCTATTAAAATCGTGTGTACGATAACGTAATTTATCGTGTCGAGTTGTTATATATTGATATATAGTGTCAAAAGCGCGAAGACGGTCACAGAAGAGGAGAAGGAAGAAGAGTGGGGGATAGGCGCACTGAAGAAGAGGCAGTCGTAGTAAAGAGAGGAAACGAGAAAGATGTATATGGTGTAGTAAAAGATATTAAACTGAATAAAGAATAGTGTTAAGAAGAAAGGAATCGTCATTTCACCCAATGGATAGGTGTCCTACCCCACCAATCAGTAATGTTATTTATTTTTGGGAGGTCATTATGAGACACAATCAAGCTGCTTAGCATTGAAGATTATACTTGGATGTTTATTATCACACGTTCTCGAAATTAAAAGCACAAATTGGTTTCTAGCGAAGAATTAAATATATTTTAAAATTGACAGTGTTATATTTTCATTTTGTGCTCAAATAAAAAATAATGCAAACTAGGAGCTTTGCATTTCCTCCTGCAATTCAATTAACCTGTGATTTTTCTAAATTAAATTTAAGCTTTGCCTTCTAAACTAGTCCTTTTCATATTTCAAAAAAGTTTCAGTTAATAATTAATAATCTTTATTCTGTTCCCTAAAAGGGTTACAGCTCCTTACCAACTTCCATTATAAACAACCTTATGCTACTTACAAAACTACTTAAACATAACCTTAAACTTAACTTAGCCTACTTACACTATTTACACCTATTTACAATCAGCTTCTCTCTTACACCCGCTCGCCCACCTCCTCCGCCGCAAAAAAAGTTTCATTTATTAGGTCCAATTTTATAAAACTCATTACACTTTTAAATACGCCCCATGAACGTCACCATACACAATTTGAAGCCACTCTTTCTTTCCGGACAAAACTTTACATGAGAAACATTTCAGGTTTTATTATTATTTTATCGAAACACCGCGCCTTCCAAGACAGCTCAATATGTAAATCATATTTCCGTGCTGATAACTTCCACTTTTAGAAGTTATACCCTATCCCACGTATCTGTCAAGATGTCATTTACTCGTCGATGTATTTTCCTATTAGTTCCGTTTCTACTTTTGCATTCTGATGGAGGCACGCGATTCAACCTCCCGCAGCGATCTTAATCTCGATCCTCCTGTTCCTTCTTACACCCGTACAGCTATCCCCACTGAGCCATCAGGTTGGATTTCTAATCCTATCGGAACCGAAGACACCGTAATCGCCCCAGTAACGGTACACTCCCGTGGCTCTTGATACTACCCGCACCGCCGCAGACTCTGATATCGCTGATTCGAAACAGTTTAATCGATGTCGCAGAATCGTTTCAACGGTATGCCCAAGAAATTACGTCACCGCCGTCTATGACGTCAGCACGGCGACTTTTGATAGAGAAGTTAAAGTTATTGCACATTTTCGGGAAAGTTCAACTCACCGAAACGTTTGGCGCAGTCTTTAGGAGAGCACTTTTAGCATTCGATGGACTCGGATTATTTTGATGATACGAGGTCGACGTAACGAAAGGGCATTGTTATTCAAAATAGGTTGAATGCGAAAGTTTATGCGAATGTATTCTGTGGAACAGACGTAATGTTTTCGGAATAACGCGAGCGGAGATAATTCTGACGCCTGCAGCGTGCGTTCTTTAATGTCAATGGCATATCTGATGTTTTAGTTATATCGAAATTTATATTCTAATTTTATTTCCTGCGCGGAACGGTCATTTTCCTGTTTCGTTCAAACTTTTCAACCATGCTGCTGGAACTCCAGTAACGAAAGAGTTTCTTTTCACTTACAACAGGTTGATGGACATTTAAAGTAAAGTAAAATTAATTGAAAGAGTTGTGAACAATACTGTCTTCGTTCGATAATTAACAGGAGTTTTATAAATTCGGAAGAAGCGTAGTAGCAATTACCTATCGATACTAGTAGATTAATCTTACCTAATATAATTGAATATAACATGTTTCACATTTTGATTTCGTATGCGCTCATATGGATTTGCCTCACGCATATGTGTAAATCTCACACTTGATGGCATCGGCCAGACGTTAACGAAAACACATAAGACTGTCAAATATTGCTATTGTGAAGCACCATATCTACGAACATTAAGTATTTAGACACTTACGATTCAAAACTTCATTATAAATACTAAATATGTGCTTCACCTATGAATTTAAAAAAAAGTCTCATTGGTATTTTAAGTAGATATGACGGTTATGCATGTACATATAAAGGTTCAAACAAATCTGGCGATATTTATATAAATGATAAAAAGTTTATTGCCAAAGCGATCTCACGTTATGATTACAAATATGTTAAATAAATCGTATCTCTCAGAACCAATTTTCGCAAAGTCTACGTATTTTAGCTGACTGCTTTCCAAAAGATTCCATTACTTTTTTCACCACCAGAATAAAATATTATCCCTCGAATACACCTTATTGTGTAAAATTTTTCCTTCAGTGCAACATACAGCAGAATATTCATAACAGTCTTAACCTGACAGTGTTCAAAATTATTTGACAAAGGCAAGAAAAGACAATAAGCCACCATCTTCCGGCGGCGAAAGAGTCGAGTTTTGCGAAAGCGCGAGTCCTTCTTTTCGGAATACATATCCCTTCGTCAGGTTCAGCGGAGTGCCAAAATCCAATTCCCGCTTACTCGAAGCATCCCTTTCACGTGGTCCTCCTCGGACACGAAAGATATTGAATCACCGCCCGGGAAGAATACCCGAGTTCCTTTCTGTCTCGGCGGTTTCATAACTTGGGCGCGGGCGCGGCCGCTTTCGTTGAAAATCGGAGACAAAACGTAGTCAGGCCATAAAGCCGAAAGGTGGTCGTCGACTGAGTAGCAGCTCCAACCCCCGGGAAGCTCGCTCCTGGCTTAAAGTCGTACTAAAAACCCTGGTCACGCGTTGATCTTACGTGGTCGCCATTCTTCTTTGGCCGAGCTTTTTTCCTTCCGCCTCTGGCCGTTCGTGCATTCAGCGAGAAGCGAGCCACATCGTGACTTTCCGCGAACACGCAGACGATTTCGATTTTACGCGACACACCGTCAACTGAAAGTTAGAGAGAGGGGGTGACAGAGAGAGAGAAAGAGGAAGGGAGAACAGCTTTCCCCGAAGTACAGAGTGTCAAAACGGCGGCTGAAGGTGGCGATGATGGAGGGGGCGAGGGTGGATCTAGTAATTACTGTGCCGTTGCTGCGGTCGTTTCTGTAACTGCTTCAAAGGTCCTGCGGAGGCGCACTGCCGGCGATGGAAAATTGTGCGTAAAATGTTGAATCAGTTGCATTTTGAGCGCAATTACTGCCGCGCGGATCTGTAGACGATCCCTTTGCCGAAACACTGACAGAAATCGTACTCTTGCGCTAGGTACCATTAGGAGTTGCATAAGTTATTAAAGTTATACCCAGGTGCAAAATGTTAAATGCCGTTTAGTGTGGATTGCTTCGTTATATTTTGGTAAGCAAGTCAAAAACTTGTTATGTGTCCGCAGCCACTGTGACGGTAAACTATGGATGGATATGTTGATTCCAGTATTATATTGGTTCAAAAACTACAGGTTGCAACGGCGACTTTATGCTCTAACGTGAGGCGAAGAGCAACATGACGTCGAAACGATTACCTACATTATTATCAAGTTAGCTGCATTTCGTTGAAATAGATTTGACTCAAAACCTTCTTCTATGCATTTCTCACAATTCAGTATAACACGATTTCAAAATTAACACATCCATCATGTTACGAAATAAGCGATTTCTAACCATTTACGCTACAATAACCGTATCTGTTAGTCTTTCCATTAAACAAAAAACATCCATTATCCTACCGAGAAGCATGTCGAATGTCGTTATTCCGTCGTAAGGCAATGGGACGCTGCCGTTTATTTGTTATCGCATCTTCAGGCAACGAGAACCAGGGAGTGCAAAGATTCCTGGCTGAACGTTCAAAATAAACGAAGCCGTACGGCGTAAGAACGATTCCCATCCTCGTTCTGCAAATAAAGTCCTCTCCACTCCTATCCCCCTTCTCCAACGACGGTGAGGACAATTCGCGCCATCAACTTCCATGCGCCCGCTTCTCGCTACGTAAGCGCATTCAAAATTAAATCATCCAGCTTGGGCGAGGCATCAGCGTCGAATGCTATATCGCTGGAAGCTACCTTTGTGCAATCCGAAGGAAAGCCGTGTATTACCCGCCTTTTTCGTATAGAAGTACTCCTTTTCTGAAGGCTGTTCCACTTCCATCGCCCACTATCTGTTCTCGCCCTTTTTCTACCAACACGAACAACGTACGTGTGTAAGATAGTGTGTAATGGTCGGACAGGATATATTTTATCGTTCCTGGCCTGCAAGAACTACGGCTCGCGTAATCCTGTTTGCTTCCGCAGTTTGGATGGGTTTAAATTCTCTGTAAGTTTGTATGCAATTAAGAAGTGTAAACGTGTTACATTTAAAAATTAATTATTAATTCTAGGTACGTTTTATGGATACATATGTCAATTTTCCGCAATGATACAACATATCGATTTTAGAAATTAAATATTCTGTTTTAAATTCATCGGCAAAGTTTCAGCACGATGGTGGAATTTTAATATTTTACTTTGTTTATTTTAAAAATGGCGTAATGTTGCGCTTTGGGAAATGCACGGGTTCAATATTTCCAAGTATAGATGCTACGTGAAAAATTTTAATGAAATCGGAAAGTCACAAATAACGTTCTCCGATTGCGAGAATAAATAGGAGCAGCGGTCTCAGTAGTACGATCGCTCTTTAGTCAGACATGCTCCAAAGTAGAAAGATAAATATGAGGAATAACCTTCAGTGATTAAAATCTTACTAAATATTTTACATAATAGACTACATATCGAACAAAATAAAAATGTCGTGCTATCTATGGGTAGATCTTTTACTGACTTGTTTAAATAATTGTGTTCAAAATACAAATGTATCAGAGCATAAATGAATTAATAGAATAAATCCATCAAATCAATTGGACTTAAATTTCATGCGGAAATTCTAAAACTAAATCGATTGGAAAAGGGAGGAAATATTGCTGACCTACTATTTACATTTTATGCATTTAACGATCCAATCTCAATATTTCGAACTTTCGAGAACATTCACTTAAATAGAGGAAAAAGAAATGTTAAATCCCAATTTAGGAAAATTGAATGCACCTACTTTAAACCATTGTCGTAACCATACTTCTATTCCGCATAAATACGATCCTAAGTTAGCACAGTAATATAATTAGTTTAAATAAATATTATTCAAATGCGCATCATCCGTATCGAAAGCGTAATTTGGAGCACATGAATCTAATTAAACATTTCGCGATCCGCACATCCTGTATGTTTAAATTATACGTGGAACAGAACAAATAAACAGCCACTTGTTACAAAAACTTGTTACATCCATCCTAATTAATCCACATCGCGACCAAAAATGATTAACTCGGCCCGAGGTCGCGGTACGTGAGGGGAATCTGACGGAATTCTCTGCGCGGGAAGCGACTTTGAAATCACTCCGAAAATTAACCATTCCGCCCGACGCTATAGTAGTAATTCTGAAGTGGCGCGAACTCTCGAGTCCGCGCGTGTGAATTTGGTCCATCGGCGCAGAACTCGAAGCCATCGAGAGGCAAGCAAGCAAGAAAGCACGCAAGCTAGCAGGCAAGCCAGCAGGCAGGCAGGCAGGCAAGCAGGTACGAAACTCTTCGTTCGACTCATCAGCCACGGTTGCCACTAATCTCGTTTCCTGCGACAGCTACACGACTTTACCGAGTTCTTCGATAAATGTCTGAGATTTGTCTGCCGCGGGAAGTTTCGACGTTATCCAGTTTACATTGTAGTCACGTTTCTGGAACGCGTGATCGGTTCATCGGCGCACTCGTGATGAGGCTTTTCCGAGATCAGCCTTCCGTGGCAGAGCCCCTAACACCGAGTTCTGTATCGATTGCGAGCGTGCCCGCCTTTTTCTTCCTCAACGTGCCCGGAACTGGAGCGCGCACCGCATCGCACCGCGTCGCAACGCTCTTAACACACTATTTCAGTTAAGAGGTTCGATGAACCGATTGTTTTCTCCTCCCCTCAAAAACAGCGGGGAACTTTGTATCACCGAAGGATTATCGGCAAAGATATCGACGGCTGAGCGTCCGAACGCTCAATGACATTTAATTCTTTATTTCTTGTGTACGTACCAAACAACTTTCGGCGTTAGCAGGCAATTTGTTAGGAGCACTGTATCGCTTTCGGGGATGAACGCTTGCTCAATGCTGTGAATTAGTTGTAAACGGGATTAACGCACTGTTTCAATGAGAGAATTCGATTAAGTGGTCGTTCTCACTCTTTCCCCGATAAGCGAAGCGAAGAAGTTTGCCTTTAAGCGATTATGTCGGCGTAAATGCTGATGTGGCTAAAGTTTTTAACGGCCTCTCGTTCTTTATGTTTTATATAGTGAGTTTTCGCAAGAGTAACTGCCTTGTTAACGTGACGTAAGAATGATTTGATCTCGTATCAATGTCCTGCGCAAAATAAATATAATAGTACATTTATTGATGATGAATCGAATAGAACCATGACTGTAATCTAAATTAATAGATCGTGAACGATATTATGCGAAGAAGTATTAATGTAAAACGATGAACTTTGCGGAAGAATAGCTTTAGAAGCAAAAAGGTAACCGCATTGTTCTTACCTATTCATCCCTGTCATGTAGCGTGCAACTGCTACGTTCACATCAGACATTTAATGTTTTTTCCGAGAAAGGCAGTAAATTGCGGATTGAAAGGTATATTTGCACATTAACTTCGCTGACCTATTCCTCCCTGCGAGTTCTTGGAAATCGATCTGCTAGGGGAGGACTCAGTCTAAGCATAAAACGATTCGGTTTTCACTTCCTTCAGTTTAGACCTCTCAACGATGCGAGACAACGACCGTTTGCACAACGGAAAAAGGGTAGGGTTAATTATTTTCTCTTCTCAACAGAGAAATCGTCCTTTCCGTGCTTCCGACAGAGACTGCTCAGCTTCTTATCCAGTCTCCGTTCTTACACGAAGTGGCTAATTACGTGAAGAAAAACATACTCTGTTCTCCGTTTTCATTTCGTCCTCCCGTTACGTCCGTCTGCTTCCTATCCCTGTCTCTCTCTGTCTCCCTCAATTTCCTCAAACCCGCCTGTTCTCCTTCCCAATCCTCTCCCACTTCCACCTCTTGCTGCACAACATTCGTGTACCGTCTCGTCGCGTTCCAGCATATTGCACAAAACGAACGGTATTCCTAATGGTCCTGCGTTAAGTATCCGAGAAGATAAACAGGCCCGTAATTATTTTCGCAATTATATACGCCGTACTTTTAAGCTGAGCGTAGCCCGTTTGCGTCTTGCGTGAGACAAACAGTCTAGCCCATAACTCCTTGAGGGATTTCTTCATTACGCTCGACACGCTATAAAGGAAAATCCGATGCCGAGAAGTCGCATCGGTTTTAAAGACTGTCGAGTGATGCGGAGGCACACAATCGCTCGACTCATTACTTTAGATGGCAAGTATCTCGGATCCTTTGACGGCCAGTAATCATGCTTACCTCGACTTGTTCAATCCGCACATATTGGCAATCTAATATTTACAGTACTTTATAATATATAGATAATATTCAAATCACTGCTTTCCTGCAGTATGTAGGTAGATAAATCCAAATTGTCGTGTAACTATTTAAGCTAGCTTTCGATACATTAATTTGAGCCAACAAAATGTGTCCTAAATTTATACAGGTATATTGTAGTGGTCCATTAATAACCCGTAAATAACTAGGTTACATAAATTAGTTAGGATAATGACCACCTCAATGAATAACGCAGACATTGCATATAGAAATATTAACGATCCTCCACTGCCAATTGCCAGTCACTATGCCTTATTTCTATAAAATCTGTCGTAAATAATCGTTTCTCTTCATTCTTAAATTCAGGAATGCAAGGAAATTTTCATATGGCAGCGATCTTTGCTAGAGAATCTTTTTTAAATGCACTACTTGTATCATACTGAAAACCCGCTGGAAAAAAGTTCGCCGAAGTTTCAGCTAAGATAAAAATGAGGACAGGCGAATGTGAAGAAGGCGAGAAGGGGTGAAGGGGTGAAGGGGTGAACGAAAAATCAGAAACTGCGCAGACTGTAAACTACACCTGAACTTAGTTGCAACACTCAGCTCAAGTTGTCCTGTACCTTACCGGCTAAGGATTAACTCTCCGCCAGACGGCTAGTGCTTCAGAAAGTTTGAGGCCACGTGTCGCTCGCATTGAACGATACCCAAGATGGTGAAATGGCGCTCGTGAACTTGAAACTTTTTAATCGTTGCCGGTGACCGCGCTATATTGCCAATTTATTGCGGTATCGTTAAAGGTTCGTAAATAATTTCTCTAATTACTATAATAGACTCTTGAAATTCAAAATTTCTGATGAAAGGTAGAGTAGATACACACAACAAACTTTCATTATTTAAACTATTACTATGAACATGGAATAAAGATACAGTTTAAACAAGTTGCTCTACAAGCATGCCATTATAAGTGAAAGTTTAAATAATTGATGTTTCTTAAGAATAGATAATTTCAATAAGTTGTATTTCTCTCTGAACGTCATACGTAGCAATTTTAGACTCCAAGGGGTGCCGCATATCCTATAAACAACAAAAATGAAAAAGCTTGAAATCGAAGAAGGTGTTGCGACGCAATTTCATTTTTATACACAAACACATGTAACCAATTTGGCGGGATCCTTGCGTCTTCCCGTTGCCGGGCGCGAGCCAAAGATATTCATTTTTTTCGCGTAGCATAGGCTAGACTCACAATCAGTGCCGTAAGCAGAGTCACTTGTCCAAAAGGCGTGACGGCATCAAGTCAGATTCCTATAGACAGTCGAGGCGCACATACACTTTTCATATTATAAATCTCTTATCCAGTCTGGCGTGTGTATTATTTCTTAAATCCTCACATTCGACTTCGCCGATTAATTTCACGCGAAGGAAGCGTATTCAATCCAAAGTTCGAATAATAGTCGAGGTTTGATGAGTGCGCGACAGAAGGAACGATTTTTTCAAACGTTTCATTCTTCAGTGGCTAACTTCTAAAAGAAAAATTCTTCCATTTACTTACATTATTCTTTTAATGATAATTGTCCCCTATTTTTCACAAGCATCACTTCACCCTTTTGCCTGATGTAAACAAGTGACAGACAATCTTTTTCAGTCCATACTCTGTACGTCATCATAGAATTACACACTACAATTAGTATATATAATAAAAGAGATTCATCACCTGCCACAGTCCTACTTATTGTACATTAACAAATAGATAAATCTTCCGTTATACTCGGAATATTATCGCATACACACAAATCGGGTACAAATGCCTTCCTTGCATTAGCTGAACAACGCAATCCGATAAGTATGTTCACTCACCCAAACATCCTATTTACGGAAATCGATGAGCAAGACGTATGCACCTACATAATACGCCACCGGCAGATTAAGCATGATTCATGAACTCGTTCGCAGGTATGCACAGCAAACCTATTGGTTTTGAAAGTACACAATCGGAAGGATCGACTACTCCTTTCCGGTCATTCGTCATAGAATCAAGGAAATGAATTGGAACGAAAGTGGAAGCCTCTGTCGTTCTAGCACTCTTCCTGACAGCCTTCCTGGCCGAGTCCTGCATGATGTCGTGGCCGGCGTCCTGGCCGGCGTCCTGGCCGTCATCCACATCGACGGCGATTCGTAAATATTGCCGCTGCTCATTGTTTGACCGCTTAACTCTGTTTCGCGATAGTTACGTCAGGAAAGTTATTACCAATTTCCTTTATTACTTTCGCTTCCTGCCCACTCTGCCTCTCCCTCCCGGCATATCACCCACGGGAGACGCAATAAAACGTAATCGCCTCTAAGCGACTACCATTATAACTCGCTTCGTGTACACGCCGCACGCAACAATACAACAATACAAGGATGCACTCTGCCGAGGAATTAACAAGTTAAGGTCCATGAGGAGGAAACGCTTCCTCCGCCAATTTCCTCTTCTTTCCGCTCTTCTGCCGGCCTGTATATTACGGCAACTTGAACTCTGAATTCAGTCCGAGACGTCGTTCCGTCGTGATTTATATCAGGCTGAACAAAAATCTATTCCAACTGACCATTCTGGTGGAATATAACAAATGTTCGGAGAGTCTTCGAAAGCGTTTAGGTTAATGTTAAATGAGGCCGCATTGTTCTTGCGCAGCAATCTAATTTAAGAATCGGCTACCTAATAATTATGTGTGATTACTTTTGTGAAGGACGCTCTTGTTGGATGCAAAAAATAGGGTATTTCTCTGGATTCAGCGCCGGGCTTTAACAAAGTATGTATGGCTCGTGGGAGGGGAATATAAATTGCGACGGAATTCTACCATATCTCAAAGCCGGGCATTTCTGACCAACACTTTCGAGTGAAACGTATAGAAGAACGGTCTGATTTAATGAAAACTGAAAAAAGGGTATTGCGTGATGGCGTTGTAGAACACTTTCGAAATTAAATAGAAATGAACGTGCCGATGTTCTCCGGTGAGGTGTAAAAAGAGGAATTTGAAGCAGCGAAGGCTGGTGCATAAAATATAAAACTACTATGATAGTTATGAATGATATACTATGAATAATTGGTAGGAAAATAACTAATGTACCTGAAGGAATTGGTACTAACGTTCAAAACTGTTTAATATGTAATAAATGTGATGTGTGAGAATATATAAAATAAAAAATTTGTTTGCATACCTCGAAGTCGAAGTTAGCTTTAAACTCCCGTAGAAAGAGCACGATAAAATCAAAGAAGGCAACAAAATTATACCACACATTTTTATAAACCAACTAGATCTAGATTTATGCATGAAGGAACGCAAAATAATAACTGGATAACTTGTTGAAAAATTGGTATAAAAAGATTAAGTGTTGGTCGTATTGTGGGCACATTTCTCTTCAAATTAAACTGCAACAACAATTAAAAATAGTAAATATCCAAAGCAAATAAATTATGTCCTGTACCATACGCTCAAAAATTTTGCATAAAGAGTTGCACCAAAATTAACAACCATTTTTAACTGCTTCAAAAAAAATGTTTGCGTTTGCGTAGATGAGCTTCTTCTAAAGTAAAGTACTCTGATACGCCGGCAAAGCTTTGCAGTATATCAAAACTGGCAACATGCATAGGTGTTCAAAGATAGGCTATGTCAGCAAGGAAATGAAAAAGAGTGCAGTGAAACACGTGCAACGTCTTCGGATGAAAACGCTGAGACATGCGGAATACTGAGCGACGCAACGGTAGCAAAATGGACCCTGACAAAAAATAATTTATTTTACATGTTAATACATATCACTTAAATATACGAATATAACAGCGACAATTACGGCCCTTGAACATTTCCAGATCAGTCAAAGTATAAAAACAAAGTGTAAATAAAATTACTACGACTAGGATAATACCTACTAATTGTAAGCATAGATCACAGACAAGATCCATTATGCTCAATTGTTGAATTCAGTGATCATTTCAATAAAGTACTCAAGCCAGCGATGCACTAGCGCAAGTAAAACAAACATCCTCTGTCAGAAAATTCTTTCGGTCAAAGGCAAAAGAACGGTAATCGCAGGACAGGTGGGCATAAATCCGATTCTAAGCAAGCCGCTAGGAGCAAAAATTAACTTTCGGCCTCGGCCGTTCGGCGCGGCTGCAACTCCTTCTTTCTCGAAATGTGACATACTACATACCTGCTGGCAATGGCGTAAGGCCTGATAAATGTGCCCGGCATGAAAAAGCGAGTGCAGTTTGCCGCATAATAACCGGGGGACCGAGGAAAGCGACATTTAGTGCACTTAGATAAGTGATCTATCGACCGCGTAGACCGCCGGAAGCATCGACGTCGGATAACCCATTCTTTTTCAGTACTTTAACCCATTTCCTCTGATCTATTAGCTTCTTCTGAATAGTCTTCCGGCGTAATGGCCCCTGCAGCGCAAGAATGCACCGACGCTGCTTATTTTGCTCGCCTCTTATTTTGCGGTCGCCGTTACTACTACACAGAGGACGTACCGGGTGCGGTAGACAATACAGAATGATATCGGACGATTCCCGTGCAAGCCGTTGGACCTCGATCTTTTCCTCATTGAGTCGCCGGAGTTTCTTCAAACTTATTACGCTTCGGCCCTTCGTTCCTTTTAAATCGCTCGTTTCCCGCTAAAGTTTGCCGAACGCTTCGGCCTGGTTACTTTTAAAAAAACGTATACCTCGGCGCTAATCGTCTTTGGATTTTCTGCACCGTAGGTCGGATTCCTACTTGACTTTTCGAATTATGACGTCGTTGGGCCACTAGGAGCTGATACTTTGTGAAACGACCCGTATCTAGATAAATGTTTAACGACCGGTGTCAGTCTTAGAGAGGTAACCATAAACTTAGATTTATATTACGAGAACGTAAATGCTTTACCTGGTAGATAATTACGGAAGGTATATATTACACTGAGAATCTAACAGACAGATGGCAACCCGCAGAATTCTAAGTAACTATATTTATTGGAATAGAATTATATTACACTATTTGCCATTTAACTTAATTTTAAATAAATATCAACAATTTAATAGGTTTCTTCTCTGTCCGTACATCAAGAGTAGAAAGATCCGTGAAGCTTAAAAATGATTCCATTCTCTTCCCGTAAAACACATTCCAACCACGAAAAGAAAAATCACCAAGGCGTACCTTACTTTCTGAGAGAAAATAAAAGCAGCAGAAACATTTCGCTGTTATGCTCTTAAATTTCGGTCAGCCGCCTCTGCGCTACCCTTATCCCGCAGAATGCAATTTTTTTTGCAAGCCAAGCCACGTGTCCACGCTGGCCGTGTATCGGCTAAACAAAGTGTTCGATTTAATCCGCAAGATCTCATACTAAACATTGCTCGCCAGCGGGAAGGACCTTCAGCTTTTGTGCATTAAAACGATTTTTTGCCCACCAAGCCATTGCGAGACGCGCACAGAAAAAGCGGGAGAATGTACGAAGCTGAAAAGAGAGAAGGGTGGATGGTACGAAGGAGAGAGACGTGGACGGACAATGCGTCGTTTCGTTCCAGAAGAAACGGGCGCTTCTTCAACATTTATGTCGTACAGCGGAATCGCTTCGGATTTCGTCGAAACCGCACTGGATGTACTTTATCTGCGGTAATGGCCGACGGGGTGTTGGAAAAAGTTTTGAAGACGAAACGTTCGGACGATTCTTCTTGAACGTCGCGATATGATACTACGTGCGCCAGGTGAATTGATGCCTTGACGTGCAATTGCATCGGAGTAAAACAGTGTTTTTTGGAGAAATTTTCTCTTTTAGAGACGGTGAACAATGGGATTGTCCTAGTTCGTATTAGACATTGTATTAAAGTCCTGCACATCGTAAGAATACGTGAACACTTATGTTATGAGTTTGCGGTGATCCAATTATTTGTTTCTAAAGTGGTAAATGTAAATGTTCAGCAAAATCGAGCTGGTGTTTTTGTTAAACAGTGTTGTACATTGAAGCCAAATTCTGAAATAACTTTGTTTGCACAATGTAACTTAATAAGTAACTAACTAAAACAAAGTAGCTTGGTTGCTCATTTTAAACTTACGAAAGAGTCTACGATTATTTTTATACGACTACTTTTGACCTTGCCATTGGGGATTGCTTCGATCATGTCTGCAATCCTCTTTCGCTAGTCTTTAATCAGCGTTGAGTTATTCTATATATATGGTGTTCAAATTTTTCTGTGATCTCAGCACAGTATACACTAGTACTTAATATACATTTTATAAGTTTTAAGGATTTTCTTGCGCCGTACTTCACGACCCAAGTTTTAATTATCACATAATTTTGTCAGAATGTTCACACTCAAATTTTATTTGAATCCTTGATCTTAATTTTTATCTTACAATTCAACACCCTTCCCACTTACAAAAAATGTTTACTTCACCTACGCTATATATGTAGTTAATTCCTTTGACTGTAGACGAAACCTTTTGCAATTTTCTTACTTGCCATCCTTGTTATTATGTTCTTCTCCTGCAAGTAACGACAAGATTTCACCGAACATATCTACTTTCGCCAGTCTTTCAGAATGTAGATTCCCAAGTGTTTAAAAATTCCAGCCGCGTCGAAGATGATAGTAGTATGCAGCAAAGTTTTAGACATAAGCCACCTTTACAAACATGAAATACACTTCTGCAGTAACCAACTTAACAGCAGCTGGTAGCATTCAATTATTTCATTGACACGTTCCTAAAGGGTGCTTCCGCGAATTAAGTTCATTCATTGTAAAATTCACCGCTAGCAACAGTCCTATAAACACAAGGGGAATATACCAACCGTTCTGAGTGAAACAAGGCATTATACGCAACCTCAATACAGCAGCTCCTATCAAACTTGCCCCAGTGTTTGTTTCTATCTTTGCGATAAACGTAACAAATTGAGTACTGTGTCAACCTTTCCTCTTTTCATTAATAGACAAAACATATGTTACTAACAATACTGGTACACATATATCATGCGTTACACAATTTAAATTAATGAATGAATTCAATGTTTATATCCTTAACTAGAGATTAAACTAACACTCTTGAACTTGGATTACTTAAATAACGTTTCTTTTATTTGACAGACAATGAATGTTAATGCTTCTAAAATTTATTTTTATTTTCGGACGCGAATGCTATGTTTGTGTAAATATTGCAGAAACGTTCGTAACCCAATCATTGCTTCGAGAATCAATCCTCACGATAATGAAACGTTTGTTAAAATATTAATTAAAATATATTGCATATTCTTCATCGTTTGTTTACTTCATCAAGCTAAAGCTTTGGTACACACTACACTTCCAGAGGATAAAAAAAAAGAAACGATGCGTAACAGGAAGGGAATTATGTTTATCAGGAAAACATCAAAGAACTGTGTATGCGGAAAATGGTTGTCGCATCAAACGACTCGATGATCACACGACGATAAAATATAACGCATAAATGAAAGTATCTACATAAATGTTACTTCTCGGAGTCGGTATAAAAGCTTCTTGCGAAGTCATTGAAGTGGAGTCAGGGGAAGAATAGACAAGAAGAATGGCTATAAATCCACCGAGATCTGTCAATCGGCGGAAGAAATTAAGTTGAAAAGGATCAATTGATAACGCTCACAAAGTAATGAGGGTTTTCGGACGAAAGAAGTAAATCCTTGTAACGTAGCGATATGAGATATCCTTATGTGACTCGTTACAATAAATGTACGTAGCCACTTTGAGAATATGTGTATGTAATGCTGATTGTACTTTAAAACCATTTATTGCACGTCAAGCGGGTGAATCACCCTATTTACCACCAGGATGATGTCTACTTATTATGAATCATATCTTTATCACAAACAATATATTGCAATATAAAATGTTTATACAGGGTGAGCCAGAATTCGAGGAAGAAAAATGGGGGGGGGGGTGGTAGAACACCCAAATACAACCACTTTTTGTCAAATAATATATGGGTCGCAAGTCAACGAATAAAAAGTTACAGGGCATTTTTGCACCGTCACATTTAACGCGCTGACTGCCGCGCGCGTCCTCGATGCCTGACCTGGTGGCGAACGTGTTAAAGAATTATCACAAGAATGAAAGCAGATATTTCACAAAACACTTTATTAACACTAATATTATTGATTTATATGCTCAAAAATAAAAAGTTGAAGGGTAACACGCTAACTGCTATGCGAATTTATGAGGAAACAATCGTCAGCCACGCGCGCTGCTCAGAACTGCGCTGGTTTTGTGGAATAGCAATGCCAAGCGTACTTCTAAGATTAAAACTTACTCAATGCAGTTTTATACCACTTATCATTTGTATAAGCCGATTTTGCTGATTTGGCCTATTTCAGTAAAGTATTATCTAGGGGGCCAAACGATAACCAAGACAAAGTAAGATTGGTGCTTATCGCCTTTAATAAATGGCTTGAATGATGGGACACAATGGTCCTGATACTTTTACACATCTACATTGAGGAAGTTTTAATCTTAGAATGTGACGGTCAAAAATGCCCTGTAACTTTTTATCCATTGAGTTGCGACCCATATATTATTTGACAAAAAGTGCTTGTATTCGTGTCTTCTACCACCCCCCAATTTTTCTCCCTCGAATTCTGGCCCACCCTATATATCATATCTTATTATAATGGATAACTGTATCACGGCGTAAATAACATACCTATTCATAACGTCCTGTCATGCACTCATTATTACTTAAGAACCGTCAATCCTCATTCGCATGCCATATTTCATTCCCTTCTTCACATGCCCCATCAATATGGAATGCATTCGGGGAATCAGTAAAACCGCGCACGCGACTACTCAAATTAACAGGAACGCCGTAGATTATTCCGCTGTGGTAATATACGGCTGGTAATTGTTTCACGCTGATCACAGGCCGACAGGAACGAACGCACGCTCTGAATTTTGTGTCAGTATCGCGTGATAGCTCTGTATTCGAACTCGCCTGGCTTAATGGGACGGGCTCAATCGGCAAAACAAACTCTCTATCTCGCGATCTTCTTGCGTGTGCTTACAAATACGATTATGCGGCCGGCCGATTCTCAGAAGTTCAACTCTGCCCGACCATGGCGGCGAGTGCCGATTCCGTGGAATACATTGTAATGGAAGTGTAAGGAGAAAGGCGCGACGACTGTCGCCCTTTCCACTGAAACGGAGAAAGTTTTCAATGCGTCCGCCCTAGTATTCGAATCGGGAACATTCTTTAACGCCCCATAATCCTAACGTTCACGCCTGTTCCTCGGACTCTGCATAGACCTGTTCTCGATACAGCCTTGCATGCAGCTCAGAATGTTTCATGCAGATGAATTAGGCACGATAAGCGATTTCACGAAATAACGTCCTCTTCTGTCCGACGAATTACATCGGATCGGTTGATTTCTACCAAGCGATATTTTTTATACTGTGTGTGTTCGATAACATTCGGATGACGTTTGTAGATTTTTCTCTTAAACAAAGTTTCAGTGGAGGAAACTGCTAACGCACATGCTCAAGGTTGATCGTATTTTTTTATATTATGTTTAAATGAGTACACACGCAATTTCTTAGCTCATCTCATTCAGGGCAGCTAATGAATTTCAAAAAGATACCGCCCCTTGAATAAACAGGTTTTCTGCGAAAACAACTTGGGATGTGGGGGGTGGGGGACGTTTAAAGGGGAAACGACGAATAGTTCACTTGCAGCGTTCAATCCTGCGAAGTTTGTTCAGTCTGTCGGCCATTAATCATCGACTGTGGGACGTATATCCATGAAAATTCTGCACAGGAGAACGATGAGCGCGGAAAACGAGTGGAGGAAAAAAATTCGTGGAAGTTACAGGACCGGCAGTTGGCATTCCGAATCTAGAGTGGATGATATATATAACGAGTTTTGAGAAATGCAAACAATATGAATGCCGGAGCGGTGGAAACAATATCAGAACGGAGGAAGATGACGAATTGAATTATCAGCAAGGAAAAGTTATTTTCCTTTCGGTCCCCGATGTATAGATATAGGCATTTATGTGTGGGTGTGTGTGTGTGTGTGTGCATTGATATACGGATAACGGTACGTCGTTACTGAAGTTAAAATTTACTCTAGACATACACGGATATTTCATTACTGTACGAAATGTGCAAATATTTGCTTAATAGATTGGCCAAACGTCTCCCAGTTCGCTCGGTCCCTCGAGGCACCGGTTACACATTTGTCACGCGGAGGATTAAAATGCTTCGCATGATGAAAGTCCGTCAGCGACATTTTACCTGTACAAACAGCAGCCAAATATGGTTTTATTACTTTTTAAACCGCGCGATGACCTGTATCTATCATTACCCAGATGATATCGTTTTTCAGCTTATAAGAACGCACTAAGGCCGAATACGAATGTAACGCTACGCACAAATAAAAAACAACAAGCAATATTAATTTTCATGAAAAATGTACCTATATAATTACTAAGGTGCCATCGGCCATAATTGCAATTGCAGAAAATGGTAGAATTTAGAACACGTGTAACTTCGTATCGACATGTTCAGAATAAGTAATTGCGAAAGTGCTTAAATCGTTTGTCTACATCCTTGAAACAATCGTGCCTCGTACAATTCATGTAACCGTTATACAGGAACTAGTAATCATCGAACGGTCAAACAGCTAAGTCCATCCGCAATCAGCCCCCGCGCCATTCACAAGGCAGCCATTGAAACGTCAGGCTGAAAAGACGTACACAATTTAGCAATTCGACATGGTCCGCGGTGCTCGCAGCGTTGAAAGCGTAAGAACGCCGTGCTGCGTTCGGGGTTGGCGAGAATTCGCCGAAGTTCGTGGCATTCCTTGAAGCGGCAACGTTATCGATCGCGCGACGAAACAATCGAAGCTTTCAACTCCGACGATCGCACGGCGTTTGCCAGGCTCTGACTCCTGCGGCCAAAGCATCCGAGACGCTGGCAAAACCGAGCTTCGTGGAAACTTAAAAACTGCCGGTTACTTCAAGTTGTGACCTCCCGGGGTCATTTTAGGGCGACCTACCCTTCGAGGCACCTTTCCACACTGCCTGATTGAAAACGTCGTCGCTCCGCCATTTTACTCTTTCCACTCCTTATACTTCTCCCTCTTCTATCCTCTTACCATCCCCCACTCCCACCTCCCCCTCCTCCACCGCCTCTCTTACTTTTCTCCTACACTCTCGACGTTCTATCCACGCTCGACGGACCATCATCACGATCGTCGATGCATTTCAGCTGGTTCATGCATGCACGATGAATGCCGGAGGCTAAAGAGATTGGATTTAAACGAGGTAACTTTCTTTCAATAAGCCCTCCTTAGCGGCCATTAAAAGGCTCTTATAGCATGCAAAAGCACTATGAAGTTTCCGCCGGGCAGTTTTATCGAGATGTTTCCCTCGAAAGGTAAATTACGATCATCCCACCGCCCCTTGGCGCCTGCCGCCTGCCTCCCTTGGGTCGATTCAACTTCCCCGAGATGTAATCGAGTGCAAGTGAAAAGAACATTCTTCCCCGCGAAGTGGACTAAATCGCGATAGTGTGGAAAGTGATACCGACTGTTCATTAAGTATCGGGCCAGACTTTGACACGTTCTGTGTCTGGCCAGCTGCTGCTGTCGATACGCATTCCTCAACACAACAGACGTTTAATTTAACAAACAAACATTGGTGCATTGATTACTAATAGGTTTTGAAATAGCAGCGAATATATTTATCTAATTGGCGAATATTGTTCATTCGTCTTTACTACATATTTATAAAGGTTCAATATGATCTTGAAATATAACATCCGGCCTGAAACTGTCTGAGCGTTCAAAACAAACTGCCGTCACCGTCATTCGAACCCCACGAGAAATCAAAAGAATTCCCCGGGAAATGGTGTCGAAACCCTGAAATAATGTACCATCACTGACACCGTCGAGCAATGTATACGTTCCTATCCAAACTGTCCGACTTCATCCCTCCGCTCGAGACGATGCCCCGCAGCTCCGACTTTCGTCGCCTCCCAGAATCTCCCCAAGATTATTCGGACGCGCTTAATAACGCGACCAAACCACCAAGAGGGCGCGGACATCAAAGAGTTAGCGCGCCAGTGAAAGACGTGACCGAGGGAAGACGGTCGAAAAGTGTCGGTAGGGTCGACGTCGTTGGAAGGCACACACGGCCGCTAATGATTGGCGCGCGCGCGCGCGGGCGCTCGTTCGCGAGAACTTTGAATAGGTTGCCGGTGGCGTAAGAACCGCCCTAGGCTTATATGCCCCCCCCCCCCCCCCCGGTTTTGCCATCCCACGCGCTCTCCCTCTCGGATGTATATAACTCCCCTCTTGTCGCTACAGTTTGACACAACAACCCTAAGCAACGGAGTAGTTTAGAACTAGCGAGTGCCGGGGCTTTATCTACGAGCCACGGGCAAGATTAACGAAACAAAGAGCCTCCCACGGCTGCGGAACGCGCGAGACTCTTGTCGTCGCCGGGGTTGGCACCGGTTCTACGCTATGGCCCCCGCATCCTCAATCCCCTCCACGTCCGCGTCGCGTTAACGCTGCCGGTGGCCGCTTTACGCGCGTTCAAAATGTCGAAGGACGAACGACCTTCGTAAAACGGCAACGTTGCCGGACCGCGCTTTCGACGAACGTCGCGTTCCGCGTGCTGTCTTATTGTTCGATTCCCCTTCCGCTATGGCTACGCCGCACATTATCCCACTCCCCCCTCCCCTTAGCCGGCGTACTCCGCGATGCGCCCGTCAAGCTTACTGCGCGAGAAGTCGGGAGCGTCCGTGTCATTTGGCGCTTCGCTGTCGGGAATCCTCGCAGCCCGTTGCCGGAACGATCCCGTTCGCGCGACTATTGGAATTTCGATGACCGTGTAATCGCAATATTTTCCGATGCGAGCTATCGGCTAAAATGCTCGATAATGCCGAAGCGAACGGTCCCTCGTTGCTGCCGGGGCCATGAAATTTCTCGTCCGCGCGCACGGCATTGCCGTCAGCGAGAATCCTCCGATCGTTTCGGTTAATTTATACGCTGCGGGAGGGAGAGAAGGTTTCCGGTGAAAAACGAAATTCCGGCACCTATTGACGGACTTCTATGGAGGTTTAGCTTCGTGATCTCTTTCGCTGTTAAGGGTTCTTGGTGCTTGTCGATTATTTGTATTATGAACGTTAGGGGTTTATTTGTTTTACTCCAATGTTTCGGTTATATTTAGAGGGAAATGTCTGCCCCATACGGAATAGATGCGATCAATATAAAAGGTCAGGTATATATGAATAATAGCTACAATATATTTGGCATAAGGATTGTGACTAGCATTCCGTCTGCGATCCGTTTGCCTTGTCGTGGTCCGGGTTGAAGACCTTTGAACTTGCCTGTTCTATACCCTTAACCTCATTTCTTTTTATTTTGTAGTTCTATATAGTATTCCACGTAGTACAACACATACACGAAAATTCAGACATTCCAAATTTCACACGTGTTAGGTCTAACTAATATATTCATAAGCTATATTCAAATATTACTTTTTAGAAGCACACAAATTAACATAAAATTTGTAATTCTCTCATATCTTGTTACATGCCATTCTTTCAGTTTCTCTAAAGCAAATGTTGTAAAGATCACAAATCCCAGCCAAGAAACGACTTATGTCAACAAATAAACAAACTGTACTATAACTCAGAGTCTGGAATCCATTTTATACCAAAATGTAAAGATCCTGTAGATCATGAGCATCCAGAAAAACTTGGAGCCGCAAAAGAAAATTATTGCAAGACATATCAACCGCGACAATTTTGTCGAAGTTACGTATCAAATCACAGTGTCTCACTTTCATCTCGCGACCTCTCTTATCTATGCACCGATCGATCGCAGGCGCAATTCGAAAACAAGATTATAGATGGGTCAGTGCGATCGCGGGATGAACTTTATTGTTGCACGTACAGGCGCAAAATGTCGTGCGAGGTAAGAAGTTAGAGAGGCCGCAGCCACAGTTCGCAGTACAGAGTGGGGGTCCCAAACTTGCTCCATAATCCAGTTTCGTCGTCGGGCCGATTTAGAGTCTGCAGTTGTGCCACGGTATATCAGCAAACAGTGCTCACGTCATTCGATGAATAGTTAGCCGGACAGCAGCGGCGAGAAGTCGGTCTACACAGAGTTCCGCCACCGGGTGTCGGGAATATTCCTGCAGATGTGCGTCTTCCCCCTTAACAGATTTCCTCCTTTTCCCGCTTTCAGCTTCGTCGTTCATCCTTCTCTCCTCTCGCGTAATTTTCGCCGGAACGGTTGTTCCGCATTATTACACGTTTCAATGGCCTTGCACGGCAAGCACGGAGTTCGATGTGGCTCGATGAAACTATTGGCCGTGCATTGAAAGGAAGATTAATTGAACGGGAAATTATGTTGGCTATTCCTTCGGCAGGTGTGGGAACGGTCGGACGGATAATGAGTTGAGTAGTTAAGACAGGATGGCGTTCTCTCCTTTTCTTTCGTGCAACTAGTCACAGAGGTCTTTTTCCAAGAAATTGGTCGTATAAAGAACATACGTTCGGATAATCAGGGACAATTGTCCGATTTGCATGTGAACGTTACGAGGGTGAAGGATTGTAACGAATCATAGTAATGATGTTTTAATTAGTGCAGATAACTTGTGACTGACGTAATATTTTGGACTCACGCGATTAACACATTTATGCATTCGGGAGTGGAGCACATTTTAATGAGCGGATTATATTATTTAACCATGATATTACGTTTACGTATTGTTATTTGGCATTATGGTAATTGTTTATGGTAATCGTGTGCCGCGTTACGGTCGCTTTTAATTACCATGCAATTTTATTTAAGCTTGTACGTTTAAACGTGTATTGTTGTATTATCGCTTGAAAATGTGAATGGTTCGAAAAATAAATTCCCGTTTCTCCTGTTGCGATCTATAAAGATTACTACTGATCGCAAAACAGAGATAAACGTATCGATGTGAAACATTCCAAATTATTAGATTGGCGATCAACAATTGATAGCGTTCGCTTGGTCTTCAATAATTATTTATTAAATACGAATACAAACAAATACAAATCAGTAGCAAATACAAATATGCAATCTTTACATTGTCTTCATCTTCATTAACGTCCAAAGTTATACAATTAACCATTATTCATTTAAACACCCTCATCGATGAATAATATTTATTATATTATTATTATTATCGATGAATAATAATTGTTCTTTTCTGAACTGCTTAAATACATTAGTGACACAAGCTAGTCACATTTAACTCCAAGAATCATCAAAATCTCATGAATCTAGTGACCAGCCAAGTATTATACATTCACATTGGGACACATGGATTGAAATACTTTAATTTCGAGAAGAACGTCCCGAACACCCGCTTTGCACCGGAAACCCAATTAAGCTCGCACATGTAGCTGACGTTATTCACAAAAAAGCGAGCGACGCCGTCACGTCCCGCCGGAAATGTAACTTCATACGATCTGCACACGTCAGAATCCGATACTGTCTGCGAAACATGTTCGGCGCGTTCCGACGGAAATCCCGAGGACGAAGATTCAAAAACCGGATGACAAAGAGGAACCGCGAGCGAACCGCGGAAGAAGACCATACGGAAGGTTTCTGCTGGTACAGCACAGTGCAGAAATCCTCAATTTCACGGCTCACTTGCCGGCGAGTACTCGTTTTCCTATCGTAGGACTATGCACTCGAAAATCTCCGAGCATAAAGACGATCTCGGTTCCCTTGTTCGTCGAGGAGCATGCGGAAGTTTCTGCTCTAGGCAAAATCACTACACGTCGCCGTGATTTCATTCTTCTCGTATGGGAATTAACTAAACCAGGGCTGAGGGTACTGATCGTGCCGGTCATTATGAAAGTAATTTACGTAAAAATAGTTGTGAATACGTACGCGCGTACGTGATCAACGTGCATAAATGTAGGCATTTTGTATTCCTGACATGCTCTGATTAATAAATATTCGTTAAATTCGGACAAAATTGATTATCTGTTATTTTAACTATTTTTATGTTTTATTAATTTATTTTGTTGGTTTATTACAGTTTTTCGTATTTCGTTGGACGATTTATAGTCTGACTACCAGTTTCATTGAAAGCAGCATATTTGCGTATAGTTTTATAATCATCTAATAATTCCTGGTTATTAGTCGTTCTATTGCAAGACACGTGTAATCGAGCTTTTGCGTATGCCCAGAATTTTATAAAACTGTCGCGACAATAAACAGCAACGGTGGATGCTTGA
Organism: Anoplius nigerrimus; assembly: GCA_914767735.1. Lineage (NCBI taxonomy): Eukaryota > Metazoa > Arthropoda > Insecta > Hymenoptera > Pompilidae > Anoplius > Anoplius nigerrimus. The sequence continues at coordinate 16,382,177 of OU612085.1, read as the reverse complement.
TAGCATTGATCTTTATTACCTTCAACTGTGATAGAGTGTGCAGTTTTAAAATTGTTCATGCCCATTCACTGTGTGAACTTCGTACTGGCAAAGCAGGCTAGGGAGATAGAAGATGTATATCAAATTTTAGAAAATATACCAAGATTCATAGAATTGTTTATTATGAACGCGCAGAATTTCAAATACTGTGTTCAAAATGTTGCATGATATTCGTACAGGCAATTGGGAACACATACCTATTACGTATATGCAATGTATTGTCATTTTACATGAGTTAGAGACGATGCAGGACGTCCTAGAGCTTACATATTATCTTCTACAGAAAGTATTAAACAAAGCAATGTCTTGCTGCCCCTGAAAATGGTTAATATTATGCATAGAATCAAATAAAATTAATATAAGTAGTGCACCACGGTAACATTAATCTTCATTGTTTTAGTGTCACCTGCAAACATGTTAAACATATTATTAGCTCTCGTAACGTTTTTCACTTTTATTATGTAGAAGAGTGTTATGTTAAGACTTAAGTATTCAGTGAATAGCGTTGAGTAAATTTATACGGAGCGCTCAATTGCACCAATTACGATTCATTATATTAGACAATTCGCTTTAAGAATTTTGCCTCAAAATACTGAAAGTGCAAGAGGTCTGTGATTCTGAAGTACTGACAATTCGTTATGCTTGTTACTTTAAGAAGTCGCTGATATTTCAGCTGGCTCGTTTTCCAGGAAAACAACTCAAGTCTCTATAAATAATCAAGTGGTTCACGGAAAGCCAGGCGAGTGCACTTTAAAATCACAGCTATGTTCTCAGTCTTTTTCCTCGCTACACTTTTCATCACTACTACGTATGACCGGCGCACTCTTTCCGCATTCAACGAATAAGTTGGCCGGTTCCCGCCTGCTTATTTGAATTCATGAATTCATGTCGATCTTAAGCCCTCACCAAGTTTCACGGACCATCGTATTCGAGCAATTAAATCTTCGTTTCGTGTTTACCACATTATATACGTAATTCGACGCAATTTCGGCATTTAATATACACGTATGCATTTGGCATATGACCATGCATTTATGTATGTCGGTCTACTCCTTTGAAATAAATGAAAGACATTTTACGAAGCATTGTTTCAGAAGATAAGAAGGCAATTATTAATGAGGGGTTAAAATGTTTATCCCACCAATAAAAGCGCAGTTCAGACAGGAAAATGTGACGAAAGTAAATCGTCGTCAGGAATGTTTACGTCGACAATTTGGTAGTGCGAACAGCGATGAGCGTGCAATCGACTGAATTATCAATCTACCGTCGAGTCGAACGAGGAAGGTAAAAAGGTACAATTATCGACAGAGCGTGTCCATTATTCCGTGCCTGCCGATTGGCGGAAATTGGATCAGAAAAGGGTCTACGAGTGGGCGACGAGGGCGAAGCGATAAAATCGAACGTTTCCGCGAAGAACGACTGCTCTTAGCTTCCGTCCGACTTAATCGAGAGACGCGTAGGGCCTCGTTTCGCGAACCTTCCGGAACGTCGGCGAACTTAATTAATTGCACGAGAAATGTTTAATTAGTTGGGTAACTCGTCACTCTCGGCCTGGGACGTCAAAAGACGCTCGAGCTGACGAAGTCGACTAAATCGAGAAGTTTATGAAAAATTTGAACGACTATAAGTACATGGACTGACGTAATGACCTTATCAGTCGATTCCCCTTTCGTTCGATTTCAGTGCACAATTTTTTGGACCAGCGTTTCAGATATCACGGAGAATAATTTATTTTATATCGCCCTGTCAAGGTGCCAATGTATATTTTTTTGTCACGTACATGCAGGGAATATGAAATGTCAATACAGAAACAAGAAATGAACCGAAATGGAAATATCCTTTCGTAATAAGGAAAATAAATATGAAAACCAAATTCATTTAATCCTTCTTCCATTACAATAAGCAACGTAATTTTAAATAAACAAAATGTTCTGCCTTCAGATTTTATATGATTTTCACAGCTATCATTTCCGGCATATACATAATTCATTATTCTAACATACTTTCTATTCCACGTTGGTCGTATTAGTAACAAAAGTTGTAAATGCTGTTCATTTACTTTCACTGAATTATTACATTTCTTCCATCATCTGACCACAAACAGGCAAAATGGCCTCCCACTATCGTTACACGGTTTATATATTCGAGAAAAGACCGCTGAATGAACCACTCAACAAGTATCGCTAGTGGTGGAAAACCGCGAGGTTGGAGGGTTTAGCTCAGTTGGTACGCTGCAGTCTTTTTAACACAAAGGACTCTCTTCCATTGTTCGTCAAGTGGAGGATGTGTCCTATCTGCCAACTTGCCAGTGAGTTCGCCGCAAAGACCACAGTCCACTTCGGTCTATCAACGCTTTGAGCCATCGTGTTGTTTCGAGATAGAAAGTTTCGCTCGCCAACCTAACAATACCGTTAAGACCATCGATAGATGGGAAAATCAGTCATTGTGATTTCCATCGTCGTACCTAATACGCATGTTGGGTACAGTATTTCTGTGCGTATGTGTGAGCATGGCTCGGCGAGCCTCTTCAAGTACGTGTATATTGTGTAAAAGAAAATTGTGTTCTTTCCGTGACTATCTCGTGATTCCGGAGTGTTTTGAGATAAATGAATTTTGCTATTGTGTATGGATATATATATTAATAAAATAACAGAAAAATCTGTCAGGAGTGCATGTGTGTGTATGAAATCTGAATGTTACGTATGCGACTGTTTTCACTTTGAACTCGAAGTGTCGACGGGGTGTGTTGCACTCCTGAAGGAACAGTAGACTGTAAACTGAAGATGAAGTGGAAAAGGATATGAAGTAGAGACGTGGTAAATTACGTAATTTAAAGAATGGTAAAGAATGAAAGTTGCAACGGAAGACATGACAATTGTACGATTTGGGGAAAACAACATATGAGTGTATGACGGGAACAGATAACTGGAGAATGGGGATTACTCGGTATACGAAAATACAGATAGATATAGGCAGATTAAAAATGTATTATGTGGACAGAATGAGAGCAATTAGGGTTAGAAGTGTAGTTCGATCTGCATTCTGGAATATGTGAGAACAAAAAATTACATTTATGTTATACGATTAAATAACTGCCATCTGCTTCTACACATGCGCATAATATCAATCGTAAATTATTCATTGCTTTGAGTAGCAGGTGAAGAGCGATCTGTGGTAGCTGTTTCGCTGGAGTCTTTTATCTGACAATGAGAGCGAATTATCTTTTGGTTCTAGCGCATTGTAAACTTTGCTTTTCAAATATCGCCAAAGAAAACAGTCACAAGTTGATAAATACTGCGATGAGGGCAGTTACGACAAATTCTAACGTTGAAAGAAAAAAATGTTGAAAACATACTTGAATACATTACTTATACATTTTATTAAAGACGCGTTTACAAAGACCCGAATAAAAATGACAATTTTGAGAACAAAATCTCTAAATTCTTTTACGTAAAGTAAAACATTGTTATTGCTTCCGGTCCATATTCAGTCTATTCTTAACATTTATCACATTCTAAGTCACACAGTAAACGAGTGACACTTGATATCTCGGCTCCTGTTTCAAAGGGAGCCACCAGTGTTTTTATCTTTTTCAATTACACGAGAAATAGTGACGAGTTTTATTCCGCGTGGAACGTACTTTTTTCGTTAGTCTTTTCAATACGTATGTGCCGCATAGAAATAAAATCCACTGTATTATTAACCGATATTGATAATAAAAAGTTTCGTGGCATAAAGGTCAATTATGTGCTATAGTGGATATATTCTTTTGTAATACTAACACTTTGATACACCAAATAGTTAAACTCACACTTTACTGAAGAATTTGTTGGTACCATAGTTTGAAATATTGCATCGTTTTTTATAACCCCATTTTTGTAAACAGATCAGGTACTTTCTTGCGCCTTCACAAAACTTTATATTCGTAACTTAGATTTGTTGAAGTATATGATCGTTTTTATCACTTCGTCGAATTCCTGCACTTATCGAATTAGAATTTGGGAGAATTCGGACTCCGCTCGGTGTTAACGTTTTCGATGTAAATACATATCCACAGTTAGCATTTAACATTGTAAAACGTACGCTGGATAAACAGTCGAACCCCATACTGACTGTTCAAAGCAGTTATTGGGAAACGAATATTATTTGTAGGCGTTTCCACTATTTGGCAAACTTCTATAAATGTTATCTCACTCTTATTTCAAAGCATCAGCTTTAACTTTTTATCTAGTTTTACACTGCTTTTATGTAACATTTATGCATATACTAAGGGGCATTACGTATTATCCTAAACGGTAAAAAAAAAACGCGCGGGATCGCGTCACTAGAAAGCACCAGCCTCTGAAGTATTTATAAACATTATATTTTACACATTATTGATTACTATTTATAAGGAAGAGACGATAAAGTACTAACAGTGCCTAAATAATACATATTTTAACCGTGCAGAGATCGCACGCTTTGCAGTGTAACTATCGTATTACAAACCAAAAACTCTGGAAAATCCGGTAATGTTAATTAACTCTACACACGCTATTGCCACATTCGAGAATCAATTCACGTAACTTCTTTCCATACAAAATCCATTACTACTACGAGAACAGGCTCAGCAACCACCCAAATGAATTAGCATCCGACCTACTAGACAGGAGCAGGATAGTCAGAAGACTGAAAAAGTTTAAACCGCTCGATTTGCAACAGCGATTTTGTAATTGGTAGCGAGGGAGTGTGATATAGTAAGAAATAGAGTAGTGCAAATCACTGGATAGGCCCTCTATGTACAAGAACACGACCAAGAACAGAACATACCAACTATTTATTGTTATGATTATAACAGATTATAGTTTTTAATTGATGTAATAAAAAAAAAAAAAAAAATCCATTACTGTTTTGTCTGAACTCGTACAACATTAAGTTACAGGAATCTTTATTTTCTCTCAGAGCAATCTAGCGGTATATGGCACGCACCAAATGTAAAAAAGCAATTATACTGTATCCGCATACAGCTGTAAAAATAGTGTATATAATTTATCACGAATGTAGCGCGAGAATATAGGAAAATAATCACTTTCAAGAATAAAAATTTGGACAATACGAAATCACTATAACAATTTACACATCTAGAGTATATACTTTATACATACATATGTATAGTTACTGCACTGTGCAACTCATTGAACGTTATAACACGCAGTCTCGAAAATAGAGATATAAACTATTTGAGCAGTGCCGCATCATTAACATAATGATAATTGAACAAAGCACATTGTTATTAAATGCACATATTTCGGTGTAAATTATTCAGTTGGGAAATGTCGGTTCTGAAATTATATCCCTCTTTTAAGTACAATTACATTAATTTGCATCCGTTACACGCTGTCAAATGAGTCAATAGACAAACACTCGTAAAAAGGGCACCATCGTCGTAACGTAAAATCGGATATATGTTAACTAAGTAATTTATCATGAGCTACGTCGCTCAAAGTTATCACCTGATAATTAAAAGAAGCAAGGTGACATAGCATGTCGTAAACGCGGAGGGTCATGTTATCAATAACCCGGGCAGCACGACTGCATATTGCCTATAAATTTTGCCCGCGGGACATGTGACCGGATATGAAATTTATATTTTACGTGTACCGTTCGAAATGAGTAACACAATGTGCCGGGACGTAGTCCATTTCCGCGGAAAAGAGGCTTGCACGTTCGGATGCTACCGAACGATAGAAATAAGATTTTATGGCTCCATAACCTTGATCCTGGAAGCTCAAACAATACGGCCGTCTAAAGCGGCATTTGAAATAACGACAATTACGGCCGGAAGTCGACGGAACGTTAAAATATCTGCTTATAGGGATTGTGTCGTGAGCACATAAAAGTATCCAATTGCTCGCAAAGCTTGATAATCTTTGTGTAAATCTTTACGGTCGGTAGAACAGATTGCTACGCTGTTACAGTCAGTCGAATATGTATATCTTCGTGATCAGATAATGAATGACGAACAGAAGGACCGAGAACCGTAAGCATTGATTGAAATATCGGAAGTATCCATAAAACGAGATTTCCTCGGGAAACTCGACATGAACAATCTATAATATTGAATCATATGGTTTACAATGCAACATTAAACAGTGACAAAATTAAAAATTCTTTATGTGTGCTTAAGAAATAAGTTTTAAAACGCAAAAGCGTAAATAATTAAAATTGTTAAAACATAGGGCATAAAACATGCGGAAAAATAAATGATCCGTGTAGGATCATGTAGTATGCAGGATTGGGTTGTGAAGGCCAATGATACACAGTGTTTATTAAAACAAAAACGATATATATTAGGAAGATATTACAGTAAAACTACTACTTATACGCTCAACGTCTCGCTTCGACGGTCTTACGATAACTGTCCCCCTCCTTCGGGCTTTCTTTCGGCCGACCTCTGTGCCTCCGCTCGTCTGCTCTGGCGAATTTTACCGAGATACCAGAGTATTTTCCAATACCTATTAAGAGAGTACCGGTGTGGTTTAGTCAGTGAAACCTGACACTATCTGCATCCTCCCCCCGAGGGGTGCAGGTGTCTTCCGGTCACAAGATTCCACATCGTTAAGAAAAAAAAAAAAAAAAAAAAATGTGCCTCCGCTCGTGTGATTCACCTTGTTTGTTTTGATCACGCCGCGAGCTCTTCCAATCCCACATACATATAATTTTTTATTTAATGCTGTAAATATTTATTATATCTATAATTTCATTGAGTACGAAACTTGCACAAAAAATGCAAAGTAACCAGATTCAGATTATAAACCGCTTCACGATTAAGAGAGTAAATTTTTTTATGTAGCATATTTTTAATATTATACATTTTGAAGACCAATAGGAATTTGTTATACAATAATATTAGCAAAAGGGGGCAAATAATACACCCAATTTTGATCTGGAAACTTCGTCATCATTAATCAGCTGCAAATTCAAATTAAAACTTTCAGTTAAAAACGTTTTTTAATCCAATTACAACAAAGTATTAAAATTGTACCAAGCGTTGCATACAATTCCGCGAATATGTATCCGATTGCATTGGTTTTAACCATTCTTCACAAAATGTTTGAAATAGCGTAAACAGTTTTAAGAAAATATCGAATCTACTTTGGTAGAAGAAAACTTCCATATTTAGAAGAGAAGCATAACATGTAAAGAGTGAAAAGTACCTTCATAAAACAGCTATTTTTCTTTTCAATTTAGAGCCTGTTAAAATTACTGTAAAAAAATAATCGGACAAACTAAGATTCTGGACTTTGCGGATAACATATGTTATTTTCGCTATGTAAAAACAAAATTGAGTATACAGAAAATCGAATAATAGTGTAAAAAAAAATTACGTTTGAAAAACTATCATATTATAACTGGTACGAGCAAGCTGGTTCAGAGTATGAAGTTGCGGAGTGACCATCGAATCCTAACTAAACCACACACAATTCATTAATAAAAATTCCTATTGTTACAATCTATGTACATCGTGTTGCTTCCACATCGTAATTTGACATTTTGACTGTGTACCACACCAAACACGGACCGTTCGTACATACTGTCAAACAAACTTTAACATTGAATATTATACAACAACGTGCTTTTGTTATTACCTTGAAAATCAGAGAGCCAAACAAAGAAAATTACAATTCAGGCTGATAATTTAGAAACTTTTGCAAGTAGCATAAAAACGTGAAACGTTCATTGAATAAGTGAAGGACAGTTGTTGAAACATAACTATTTTCTCGAAATGCTATATGCAATTTGTATAAGACCCAATCTCAACATGCATTAAAGATAATTAACTACGACTATAGAATTACAACTTATCCCATCCCGGTAGTGTCTTTACTAAAGAAAGAAAACGTTATCAGAAGACTGAAGAAATACAAACAAAATTATCTAACACATAAACGCCTAATGTTGAACTAGGTATCCCACCAGTAAACTGACTGGATCGGACATCACTGGATACCTATCCTGAAACTAAATGTCACCCCTCATCGCCCTACCAAACTGCTGGGTGTTATAATAATAGCAGATTGCTGTTCTACTCTTCTATTGAATAAAAAGATGATAGGGCAGTACAAATTAAAATTTGTTAAAAGGCGCCGTGGGTGGGCGAATGCAGAGCTTTATTGCAAAATGTACGCATCCAGATCTAATGGGTGAAGTAAATGTATAATAGTAAATGATTTACCAACGGAAGGTTCAGTGAGTGTTTATGAATAAATAGTAGATTCAATGTAACAATGAGGGCTAAGAATTTCCTAAAAGAAAGGTTAGCTGTTTGCAGTAAGGTTCTTGTAAACTATGTTGGTACTCTAATAGGACAAGACACATCTATAAGTCAGTGAGATGCAACATTGGATTCGAAGGTAAGAGCGAGAACATCGGAATAAAGTCACATAGAGTTCAGAACAAAGGGTAGAGCATGAGAGTATGTATGAGGTCAGAGAGTGTGAAGAAAAATCAATGAATATAGAGCGAATACAGAAGAAAAGCTATAAAGTATAGGACAACCTAATATAATATAATGTACAACAAATGCAGAATGTAACTATAGAAACGTTCGTTGGGAGCATCATATTCTTGATTGACAAAAATATTTTATTATTTCTCACATTTCTGTGTTTTATATTATTAGGTTTCCTGTTCTCTGTGAATAAAATCGTCAAGGAACCTTGTCTTTTTATGATTTATTACATATTACTTCATAACATACCTTTCAACACTGTCAAAACAGGAGTAAGATATGCTTTTTACGGCAGACCGGTTTATTTTCTTAGGGTTGATGGATAAGTTACTTTACTAAAGGTTACTCTGTTTCTTTCATTTCCACTTGCTTGTTTCTGCAAGGTAACGGTCTGCCACTGGACTGATAAAATATGTGAAAAAGACGTCATCGCGGATGTTTTTCGATTTTCATTTTGCGTCCTTTCAAAAAGTGCTCGCACATACAGGTACGTCGAAATACAATGAAACAAACGGTTCTTCGAAACAGTCAACTGATTGGATGAATAAACGTGCACTTGAAAATTAATGAAGCACAAATTGAGTCTACCTTCTTACACTTAAGAGCGGAATTAAACAAAATAATTTTATATATGTTTGTTACGTCCCATGCGTCAGCCCTTAAAACTAACTAATGTTAAGATAACTATTGTAACTATTATTACTATTATTATTACAATTATCACTATCATCATTGTTATTGTATATTAACAGTTATCATAATTTCAACCGAACGTCGGAAGTACTTACTGTAACGAATCACATGGAAGCACCCTAACCCCGCCACCTCTAAGCTCACTATGTCTAAATGGGTAAGGTCCATCCTTACTCCTAACAGGCCCCATCCGCGAGTCTTCTTCCTACGTGACGCTCATTTTTGACTGCACTTCACTTTTCCAACTCAAAAACTGTCCTTTTGACCTTTTCCAATCAACCAAATTTCGAACTAAATAAGGGTTCTGGACTACCAAACACGTCTGCCCAATTTTCCTCGGCATGTTCCGTAACAGTATATATAAATATAGATATTTTGCTAGTCAAATGTTTTGCCATTTATAACATTACATCGAGATACGTATTTTACAATGTTGTTATTAAATCCTTCTCTTTCGATTTTCACATTTTACCCTGCCTTATACTTCAAATTCAAATCATCAATGAATAGTGTAGTTCAACGTACTTATATTACTTGATACTGGCAAGTCATAAGTATACCATTAAATCAATAATCACTCACTGCTCTGATAATATGCTGTAATACATAACCTAACTTGGAAATAATACCCTAATTATTTGGTCAACACGTCCAACAATCCTGTATTTGTAAGTACTCTCAAAAACTTACAGTCTTATTAATAGGAATACCCTATATGTATGTATAATACCCTGGTATGTAACTATACCAGGAATTGGCAGAATTTCGAGTTGAAAGAATCATGCTGTTAAGAAAACACTATAACAAAGGTATCAAAGAGCTATACAAGGTGAGCCAGAATTCGAGGGAAAAAAATTAAGGGGTGGTAGGACACATGAATACAAGCACTTTTTGTCAAATAATATATGGGTCGCAACTCAACGAATAAAAAGTTACACGGCATTTTTGCGCCGTCACATTTAACGCGCTCCGTCGTCGATGCCTGACCTGGCGGCGAACGTGTTAAAGAATTATTACAAGAATTGGAGCAGATATTTCACAAGACACTTTATTAACACTAATATTATTGACTTATATGCTCAAATATAAAAAGTTTATGAGTAACACACTAACTGCTATGCGAATTTATGAGGAAACAACCGTCAGCCACGCGCGCTGCTTAGAACTGCGCTGGTCTTTTGGAATAGCAATGCCAAGCGTACTTCTAAGATTAAAACCCTAAACTAAAACCGTTAAATTAATAAAAGGTTCCAACGTTCTTACATGCATCAAAGTTCCTCAGAGAATTTTTTCAAAAAAATCGAAGGGGATATGTTTTGAGATAAAAAATGTTTTGTGGTTTAAATAAAAATTAAACAATGAAAACAGTAATTTCGATAAAAATATATTTTTTTCTTGAAAGAGCATTCAAAAACACAAATTTTGAAAAAAGGACGATCGATTTTGTGCATTTGTCGCAAAGTTATGAGCATTTGAAAAGGAAGAGCCCAAATTTTAAGAAAATTCATAATTTCGAAACGGATGGTGAAAAAAATCTGAAAAAATTCATGAACGCGTGTTTCATCGGTCTTAAAAACATAAAATATTTTTAAAAAAACTCGAGAGGGGTGAGGTATAAAAGTGTCCGATTTGGCATGGATTGCCTCATATGTATAATTATTATTGTTGCGTCTAAATCATAATTCATGCACACCCACACATACTCACACATATACAAATCAGACATATCATGCGGTCGGCCACACAATTACGTCATATCGATCGATCGGTAAAAAAGATGATCATCTTGACCACAATAAACTACGCGCGTAGCAACAACGAGCCGAGCGCTGTCACACAGTCAGCGCTCATACATACAAAAATATAAACAATACGCCCTAATCTGAGACGTCGTCGCGATCCGGCATAATAAAAATATGTTCGAGACGTCATCGCGACCCAAATTAGGGCAACACCAAGACAACATAAACGCATGTACACGGCCGAGTCCGACGTACATGCACATCATCGACGATACACATCATCGCCAGCAACCACGGCTACGGAGCGAGCGCAACCACGGTAACAAACAACCGTCTTTTGGCAAGACGACCAAGAACGAGCGACCGAATGCGCTGGGCATTCATTTCCCAAAAAGCGATAGCAAGAGTAAAGACGTGTAAAAGTTAATAAAGAATCTCGTAATACTAATAGTACTTCTTTCAACTCCGGAACCACGGGACCAACGTGAAGGCGTCGATCCCGACACGACACAACAATTATTGTTTTAATATTCGTTTGGTAGCCCCAGCGCTTGAGTGACGGAGAAATTCGCTGCAATTGGAGTTGATGTTTTTAAATAGCCGCAAACGCTTATGCAAAGAGCCGCATGTGGCACGCGAACCGCTGTCTGCCGACCCCTGAACTATACAACTCAATATGCACTGCTATGTAATAGATAAAAAATTGTAGAACTGTAATTTATTATTTCACCATAAATGCATTTACTGCATGTAGATATTATTTCAACCCAAAAATGGTCATAAAAGTTTTGTGGCAAATGTGTAAACTTCCTAATTACAACCAAGTCAATTACAACACCGTTACTAGTCCGTTATGACCCCACGACAAAACAGATTTAGCTAGGTTAGTGTGACTACGCTTGAACTGTTCGTGTAACTAAATTACACCCTGTGGTCAAAGTGCAAGGCAAGCACGAAGACAGAGCATGAAAATATGCTGTTAACGTGGAATGCGTTTCGGACCGGCGGTGTAATTAGAAGCAGAAGGCAATCATTAGATTATCTCGAACATCAATCGCGTATCATAGCTTTTGACACCACTCATACGATGCTTGCATTACAGAAGAATCAAAGGAATTAATCTCCAGATTTTTTCGGCCGTAATTTCGATTATCGATCTCTGAATATATTGAACTAAAGACATAGTCAAGATTGTTTAAGACTAGATTCACTGGACAAATTAAACATACTGTCACTATATTAATATTGAGCTTTCATACATCAAGCCTTATGTTTCCTTTTTATTTCTTGAGCACGAAATGAGATAATTGGACGAATGATATTTTTATATTTTATTGTGTACACAAGAAAAATATCCTTGCCCCATATAAATAAAAACAGATACGTAATTTTTTGGTAGTTGTAATATCAACAACATGAAGTAGTCAAGGTGTATCTACCATTTTATGAACGAAGGTTATCGTATTTGCTTTTGTAGGAAGGATTGAATTGAGTAACTGGAAGAAAGATAAAAAGAGAGTAGGAGATTGAGTTTAGAACAGATATATTGATATTTCATACTCGTTGGTAGCTCTACAATATCTCATCTGCATCCTTATTAACCTAATAATTACCTACATAAGGTATGATAAATATACACGGTTTTATTTTCCCGATAAGCGAGCAACGAATGAACAAAAAAGTGGAATAGAGTAACGGGGCTGAACTCCACGTTCGATAGCGTGAGGGGTTATAATATTAAATTCTGCTAAAATCAGCGGTGCGCATCGATTGCGGTTTAGGGGTGCAGTTGGGGTAATTTATTGCACTCAGATTATCGCGACCGTTGACGTTACCGTTGCGTAATAAAATTTCAAACTTTCCTGCTAAACCGTAAGTCCTTTCACAAACTTCTTTTTTATTTACGTGCGAACAAACTCATTATGTACTACCTGCAAAGGAATAATGCTTGACAAAGCTTGTGTCACTAATTGCTTCGGATCAAAAATGTTCGTAGCATTCGCATTAATGTGTACTTTTTCAAATGTGTACAAAGTTGTCATAACGAAGTAGGCCGAACATTGTGTGCTTAACATTACTTTTTCGAATGTGTACAGAGTTGTTGTAGCTAAGTAGGCCAAACACTGTGTACTTTACAAACATGACACAGGTCTCTAATTTAATCGTTCTATCCCTACACAATACGTTATCATTACTGTCATGGACATGTGACATGTGATTGCCATCTGAATTGAAGCTTTACCCGTCTCTATGAAGTATCGGCCCACAGTCTGTATCCCGACTATACTCTATACTTCACAATCAGTGTCGCACGTACACCGTAGTCGGACGTCACGAAAATTCATAGATCGCAGATACGTCAGTGAAATTGACGCATAATCTGCAGTTAGAATAATGAGATTACTGACCAGCATTACATAAGCACAATGCCCAAGAAAAAAAGTACGTTACGAGACATGTAGATACCTTAAGTATAAATTTGAAAGATACTCTCGTCAATAAATAACAGTCACGAATCGGCGATATGTTCTCAGTAAATAGTATTAACCTTCCGCCGGTTGATCGTCGAGTACCCTCGCCGTCAAAATGAGGCTCGGCTAAGTATTCCACCTGGAACGGACTAATCCCGGGTCTCCCCATAGTCTGCAGGAGGCGATTATGTCTCGTTCGAAGCGTACCACGAACACTCGCGATCCTTCTCCGGCTCTATCAGTGAATCTTTACAGCCAGCGTCTGAGAGTTTAACCCTATCACGAAGTCGTAAAAATCTCCCGGCGTGAAAATAGGATCCTGAGTGTTTCGAACGTTCAAGATTAAGCTTGGGGATAGATGGATAAATGGGGAGGGACGGGGAGAGAGAGAGCGAGAGAGAGGAGTAAGCGGATGGGGGGAAGAAAGAGTCAACAGCGAAGTCTACCCTGTCACAAGGGATCGCTTTAAACTTAAATTAATTACCAACCGAGTTTCGAACCCCCTCTGTACGCTACAAATACGCCGAGGGTAATCGTTAACAAGTCTTAAGTCGTTACTTGTGCGCTAAGTCTCGGCAAATAGACAGCATTTACTGGGTACGAACGAGCATTCGGCTTTGCTTAATGGATATCGAGCAATGCCCTTCGGAAAAATTGTGGGCCGGGTTGCTAGAATAGGTAACGCCTAAAGTGGATTGTTTTGTGCCATGTTTTGAACGGCATGAGATTTGTTTACTAAAATATACAACATATTTGCGTTCGGAAGAACAAATATTTCAACAAACGGTAAATCAGTTATCTTGATACTTGCGAAACTATGATAGCAGTGAAGATAGTAATCAAAGTCGTAATTAATAAAAGTAGTAATAAAATGGCCCGCTTTGTTTCTATTGATGCGTTGAATAAATAGTGAAACATGTAGAAATTGTAATGCTCTAGCTACTTTCGAAATTGCTAGTGCCTGTAGACACAACACGGTCGGAAGACAATTTTTGAATGACATATGTAGGTACTCAAAATCTGCGACGTTCTCGTTAGTAGTCCAACTAGTTGAATAAAAGATATTGTGTATACGTATTCATATTACTGCATTCACTCTAAGACGTCTTATACGACTTTATTCTTTACATTCTGCACATTTGTAGCATAACGAAACCTTACGTGCGTTGAGCACATTGAAGTGTGATTTCGAGGGCACATTTCTAGAAACGTGCGACCACCTGACGTTATTTTTCATCGCTAGGACTAATGATCACTTCACTGAATGTGAAAAGAAATCATGTGCTCATCATTATCATCATGAACGCATTTCTACTGTGAATTCCGGTCTTAAGACTATTTTTACATTAAAACATAATTTGGGTCGCCCATGCTCTACTGCGGAGTACATTTTATTTGGGATACTTTTCACACGTGCAAGCAATGATAAGAATTAAGTAATCTTCGAAAAACATTATGTCTGTCGCAACATAATCAGTCCAAGCGAGAGAACTTTTGTAGAATTTACTCTTGTTATAAAATTCACTTATAAAGCAGAATGAAATTCGTTGGTGCTATAATAGAGTTCAAACTCAACGAAACCGAATACACAGCGCACAATCGCATTATTTATTAAATAAAAGCAGAGCGAACGCGTTGAAATAAAGGATCAATATATCACCATCGTCCGTAGAAATCACAAAGGAAGCCAAGCTTTTCCAATCCCTTGAATGGACCATGTACTTAATTCGAGTAATCCACCACTCACTGATGAATCGATATAGGACCGGCATTCCAACAATCCATAATTCCCTTAAAAAGTCGAAAGAAACCACAGCCTCTCTCAATTGCGGCCATCCCAACACCGCATACTCACCCACACACTCGCCTCGGCTGCTTATTGTCATCGGACTTCCGTCCACATTGGCCACGCCAGGATCCGCATTGTTCGATAATCAGGACGCCAAGCATGACACCGTTCCTCCCAAAACGATCACGTTCCATGCCGTTCTCCGATTCAAACCGACGAAAAAGCACGAGCAGAAACGACGAGATCCGACAGAATTTCACGTAATTCAACATAATTCAACAAAATTCGAAGAAAGCGGAAGGCGTTCAGAAGAACTCGACTAACATCTCGCGAGCCGTAATGGTTCTCAGAACCGGAAGTTGGGGTTACTCTGAAGCCGGAATCCGTCCTGCCGCTGGCCGGAAGTTGGGCGAACCTGGCGAGTAAGGCGTCGTTCTCTCGTCGCAGATGCTCTCGGTCTCTAAGTAAGTACGCGGCAGCCTATTGTGAGGGAGCCGACGAAGGCAAATATAATTCGCTGCCTCGTTAACAATGCGTCGGCATTATTCGCCGGTTCGCCTTAACGAGGACAAACGAAATTCATCTGCCCGGCCACCGCTGTACGATACGGCGCACGCGAATTTTTTATTTCAATTTTTTTTTGCCGCTTTTCAGTGAGTAACGAACGAGCTCTGGACATCGGAGGCTGTGATAATTTTTTACGGAATAAACGTACTCATTAACAATGAAGTTTACGGCATTCGCGGTGGTTATCAGTAAATAGATTGTTTTTGCGGCAGGATTAAAAAGTCTCGTTTCAAATATCCCATTGAAAGTGTTGTGAATGAGCGGGGAAAATGCCGGTTTTTGCATGGAGTCATTTTTATTTTATTGTTTTCTTGTAATAACTCCACCAAAATTTCGAACTTGGTCCTTGGCATAATATAATGAGCCAATATGCAAGAGTCGGTAACCAGGTCGCGCAAAATGCAAAATTTTCTGTACCTTCGTACTCTGATAGAGGTAATAAGCAGAAAATGAATAAAACACTGACTTTACTCTAATTAAAGTACGCAATCTACATCTAAAGGGTATAACTTTTTGGTCGATAATATAAAAGCAACATGAATAATCCAGATCACTCATTGTCAGTCATTTAAAAATATTATTTGATATCGCGACCTGCAGTGCGATCGGACCATTTTACACAGCGTAAAAAGGTAACAAGTTAAAATTCATACCAAGTCAGTGCAAACTCAATATTAAATTTATTCCATTTTGAAGCTCAGATAGAACTATTAAATGCAGTATTTTCTAGGCTTTTATTACTTAGAGAAATTACCTTAACGTTTAACAGAGAGAATTGATTTTCTCATCGGTAATATATTATAAATACAAACCCTACTGACAATGAGACTTTTTTCTCTCCTTAACTTCATTTCTCGTTTCCGGAGTGTGTTTAAGCAATTGCATTTCAGAGTTGTGCATACATTCATATATTGACAAAATAAAAGATAAATACGGGTTTGAAAAGTGTAACTGCGTGTCTATGTGTGAACTATGAATGTGAATGAACTCGAACATGGGTTGTTTTTAGCCAGATACGTTGACTTAAAGCTGCCGATGAGAAGTGTCGAATTCCTCAAAAAACCGTGAATGATAAACTAGACGGCAAGTGAAAAAAGATGTGAAGTAGTAATGTCGCAAATTTAGTAATTTGACACATGTCGGGTTCGGAAAACTGAAGAATGGAGATTATCCGCTATGCAATAGAACAAATAGATACTGATGGTGTAACAATATACTATGTGAACAGAATGAATGGCAATTAGGATTAGGACTGTGGTTCGATCTGCATGTAACACGGTTCGGAACACATTTGTACGTGACTGAAAGACAACGTTCCAATTTCCACTGAACACTGATACCGAACCGCCCCACTTTCCTTCCGCTGCTTCCGCCATGCATCTCCGCGGGGGAAAAAAACTTTTATCGCATAAAGCAGCTCGCATCCCTACAGCGATGTTGCGTAATATACGACGCGACGTCGTCGGTCGGTCGAAGCTGTTAAAACGTTCCGCCGTCCGCAGAAGTTCGCTCTTTGATCCGCGTCCAAAGAAAACGGCGACGTATCCGCGGCACATCCGAAAAGTACTTCATGGAGAGCCGCGTGACAGTTTCGTGTAAAGGCGGCGTAACGGCTTTCGGACTGGAAGCCATTCTCCAAGTGAAACTCGCTTTCTTCTTATTCGTTACGAAGAAAGAAGTCGGAAAGGGAAGTCCTCCCGTGAATGTTCTGCCGAAAGCGGAGAATACGTGGACCGTATTGCAATGCCGGCGCAGTTGTGAAAGTATGATGCAATTTGGGGAAAAGGACTACGGGCAAAGGGAAATTTGACAAACAACCGGGGCTTTCCTCCCAGAACCTGCACTTTGACGGCCGAAATTTACACGTTTCGAAGGATATTTTCAAATCTTCGAAATAAACTTTGTGGCTCTTTCAATGCCAGGAAAGAATAATACTTCTTGAAAAAATCTTTTCAGGCGCGAAACGTTAGATCTTGGTATCCGCGTTGACAAAAATTTTGAATGATGCATTAGCTTTAAAGTCCGGGTTGAAAACACGCGCCAGTTTACATCTGCTCAATAGAATATTTTCTATTTATACCAAACTGTATACTGTATTCAATACATAACTTAGCATTCACTTAATATGAAGCGGTGTATCCAGCTGGGAACGGCATGTTTATAGCTTCTTCTACCTCTCAGTATTAATGCCCCACGTCCGTTAATGCGCTACGTACCTCAAATAACTTAACCCAGATTACCGTGAATAGCAATAAACATAAATAGCGTGAGTAACATACGTGCAAAGACACCGTGTTCAAAACGCAACTTGGACGGAACCTTACGTTCGGTCAGAAACTGTGCGTTCAAGAATTCAAAGAAAGGACTCGTTTCGTTATTTTCCAATTCTACACTTGAATCTCCATCAAGGAAGAACCGGCCATGTACTTGTACGCAAATCCGGCAAGAAATTGAGCCAACCGCTCATACGCGAAAAAGCGCAAAGCCTGGCAAAAGGCGGCAAGTATTAAGAGTGGCTTTCAGGACTTAAAGGAAAGCGGGCGTACGGCTGTTCAGGAAGTGGTCTCCACTTCCTCTAGGCTCGTCCAGGCAGCCACTGTGAAGAAAGGCAAAGACGATGGAGGCAAGAAATCCGGACTAGAGCGCCGGTAAACGATCCGCTTAGAGCCCATTAAAATTTCAATGCTCGGACCAGCGGGAAATCTTGCAAATATCGCTCTGCGTATGCGATGTGAAGAGAGAAAAAAAGGATGAACGGAAAGGAGGAGACAGAGGGGACAGGGATGTGGAGGCGGACGGTTGGATACTGGAAAAAAGCAAGAGGGTAGGGGCTTAATGTGTGCCGGCATTTGATTCTGAAAGACGTCGTGGCAGCGCAGCGTTAAAGGAGCTTGCCAGTTGAAGCGTAACGACACTTTGTGCGAGAATTTTCATCATGAAGACGCGGTCTCCTTCCATCCGCGCGGGCCGTAATGACTTTTCAGTTGCGAATTGCCTCTCTGCGAGCAGAGTACAAAGGAATAGGCCGCGAGGAGCCGACTGCATCCCGATTTAGAGCCGGGAAACGAGGAGGATAAATATCTGAGTCGGCGGATAGACGCAATCTCACTGATCGTGAGATTTACATACGATGCAGCGGAGAGTGCATCGACTCTCTGTGCCCCGCATTTGTTAAAATGCGTCACGGTTCACTTTTAGAATCGAGTCTCGCATTTAGCCGTCGTCTTATTACGGTATAGGAGTGTCGTCGGTACTTTTCTGGAAACGATCGAAGGCACGGGAAATAAGAAATTGATAGACGGATAAACAGCCGGAACGGAAAGAGATAAGGAGAGGCGGGTCAGGGGCGGGGGTGAAGAAAAAGGGGGCGGACCGTTTCGAGAAATTGCGCCATCAGGACTGCCGCCGTATGTATTATGGACGACACGCTGCGGCAAGAAAGGCAAAGACGCTTTCTATGCGCCGTCCTTGACAGAAGCGATGGGAGAAAAAGGGGGGAAAAAGCGTCAGGGGAAGAAAACGACGAAGCACTCGCTGTCGTTTCCTCTATTCTCTTTCGCTTCCGCGGCGAGCGGTCCTCGACAACCGTCTATCTCGATGATCGTCGATACAACGGAGTTGTATGCTAGGCTGAGCTAGGTTAAGGTAAAAACGAAGGAAGAATCGTACCGATTCCGGGCCGGAAGAGCATCGACGACGAACCGTTTGGCTTCGACAAGACAACAGTCGGAGAGGCACTGAAGCAAAATGGTCTGCGATTTCCATCCGGTTTGGACCGATCTTTGACATTTTTACGCGTTCAGATGCCGCTTGAATCAATGAAGTCTGACAATCTGGAAATTAGACACGCGCAGCTTTCAGCTTCTTTCAGCGAGATGATCTGCTTCCCGTAAGCTTTCTTCTCACGTGCAACACGGCCATGAGCCTCGATTTTTAAAGTCCTTGAAGACTTTGAACGTATCTGACGGCTCGTCGTAGACACGTTTCGCACAAACGGTCTGTGCGAAAAGACGGCTTGCTGGCGTTTATATAAACCGCGAACCCCTGCCTTTCATCCATTTTTCTCAACGATGCGGCGACCAGACAGTCACGGTTTGTTTCTTTCTGATGGGTCTTACGCTTTCTTTCGTCCTGGCGGGCTGTGTTGGGCGCAGTGGGTCCGACGGAAGACACTTTTGATTAACATCCGGCTGAACAATTTTCCGCAGTCTTACCCAGCACCTGTGTTCATTGTGCATTCTTTGAGCACGCAATAAATACTTTCGTTTCTACCTCTTAGAACCTATGAGTGTGTCTTCAAGATCGAGGATTTGGTTAGTAAAGAGGATAATTTTCTTTGTGTCAACTGATTTTTATATATTGTTTGGGCGACGCATATTTTGCGGGAATATCGAAGTAATCGTTATTTTTGCAGAAATTTTAATGCTGGCTTACGTAACCGTTGCAATATTTTATAATTTCGCTGGTAATCGAAGTGGCGATGTAAAATCCATGCATGCATAATTAATTAACAAATGCACGATATTGAAAATGATTTTATTAAAAGTGTAATCAACTCAATATACGGAAAAATATATGTTACCGATCGATGTTTGCACATACGAATGGTAGTCTGCTGGAGGTGCTGATGCAATAGTCCCTTGAACAGAATGCTAGGGGATGGATCAGTCGGTGTGAATAGAAAGCTAGGATTAGAAACACAAAGGATGGATTTGGTCAAGAGGCGCAGAGGTCAAGACGCATTTATGAGGATGGAAGTGACATGCGTAAATCGTAGAATCTTGTGGTGTATGTCTCTTATACTCCATTATACCAACAAAAACCTTGACATTTTCGCTACAATGCTCTAACGAACGATCTTTGACCATTGCCTAAGAATAGCTTTCCAGTTTAGTAATACATACTGCAGATGACATGTTCAGTTTAATCGCGATAATTATGGAAAATAGTCGCTGTAGAATTTATAACATATGATGCTGGTATAAAACGTGTTAAGAACATCTTTATCACAGCCGGGTATGCTCTTCGCAGTAGTGCTGGAGAGAGTGATTCTTACGCATAAGCGACATTGAAAAATCAAACGATTTGCATTGAAGTGAAGCGCACTCGAGCACTTTCGTTTATATTCGGTGTGTGCGCTATTCACGGCTAACCTTTCGTTTCGTTCCTTTCTGCCTCTATCAACCACCCCACCCATCGCTACCCATCTTCACTTTCGCACCCCTTGCCAGCAGTCCTTCCCCCTCATCCTTACACTTTCGTTCCCCTTGCCGTTCTCTTCCACTTCGCTTCTCCTTTCTTCCACTTCACTTCCCCTACCGCCCATTTCGATGGTCCTTGTGGTATGTCTAGATACTGGAGGAGATTCTCCTGCATTTCCGTCACACGATAGGGAATACACGCTGTGCCTCTATCCTGTTAGCATTCAGCATTCTTGACGGCGCATTATAATACGTAATGCACTCGAAAGTGTAAACGAACGAATGGAATATGATATAGCTTCGTAAGCCGCTAAGGCTCGCTATGAATCTCACTTCTTGTACCCGTCACTCTGACACGTTTTTATTTTTATTTTAAGTACGGTTCATTGAAAGCATAATACTTAATACAATTTATATGATGTGACATTACGCGTCTTATACGTATGAAAGTGCATGTGTGAGTAAATTCGGGCGTTCAGAATATCCAAGCCGAATACAATTAATAGATTAAGTCAACCCTGGTCCTAGTTCAATATTTGAACATTCCAATATGCTACAACCTCAACTAAACCAGCCCATACAACCGAACATACTACAATTCGGTGTGTATGTACTGTCTACCGATTCTGCTACAATGTTACACAACGCTAACAACGAGTCCGTATTTACCGATTTGCTCAAACACGGGGGATTCGTAGTAATCCTCGAACGACTGAAATGACCGGGAATGCACCTTAATTCGGATTAACAGAAGAACTTGTGGAACAGTAGTACTGATTTTCCGGTTGAACCTAATCTAATTTATATCTTTTATTTCGCAGTATGACTTTAACTACATGTAATGTCCATTTTGTAACATTCAGTTTCGCCCCGCCTTTATGATCTTTTAACGCAGGCTCCTCCCGCACCGCATTATCAATCTCTTGATTTATACTAGTGAATAAAGTGCGAATAGAATGTGTAGCAGTGTATGACATATCTTACTAACTTTTTCCAAGCAAGTGTACTGTCGCGTAGCTCGCAATGTTCTGCAGTCTAATTTGTCGGAATTTAGGTATTTTACACTATGATTTACACTATATTTGACACTATGTTACAAAGAAGTTACCAAATTTACAGGATGTGTAATAGAGGTGTAGACGTTGTAATAGTTCTAAGTGCATGTGTTTGGCTCAATGACAACGACGAGGAGATGAGTTAGTAGGACTCCCTGGAAGTATGCGGTATAAATAAGTATCGTGGGTGGGGCCCAAGGAGTTGGTGGTGATTGTTAATTGTTCTTATCGGTAGAGGTATGCGTTTGTGGACGGTGGAGAAAATTAGAGAAACTCTTTGTGCCCCCAGAGAGAGACAGAGAGAGAGAGAGAGAGAGAGAGAGAGAGAGAGAGAGAGAGAGAGAGAGAGAGAGAGAGAGAGAGAGAGAGAGAGAGAGAGTGAGAAAGGAATGGGGGTGGAATACGAAGACTGTTTTTAGTGTGCCTGGGATATGTCAAGTAATAACTAACGCTATTAGACTGGTCAAGCGAAGACAGTTTCATTAAAGTGGTCTTAACACGTTCGCGGACGTGAATGCTATAGCATTCATTTTCCTGATGATGCAGAATGACATGAATGCTATAGCATTCAAATTATAAAGTCACTTATTTTGAATTATTTTTTATATAACCTTAAGTTTTAGTAATTATTATACCTGTCATGGTAATGACTAAGTTATTCCTTACAATTAGGTATTTTCGTATTATTTTCTCTATATATATTTCTCTGTGTATTTACAAATTTTTTGCTTAAGATTCAAAATAAACAATGAAAACAATAATTTCGATTAAAATCATATTCTTTTCTTGAAAGAGCATTCAAAAATACAAATTTTGAAAAAAAGAACGATCCAGTTGGTGCATTTTTCGCAAAGTTACGAGCATTTAAAAAAAAAGACCCCAAATTTCAAGAAATTTCATATTTTCAAAACGAATGGTCAAAAAAATCTGAAAAAATTCGTGAACGCGTGTTTCATCGGTCTTAAAAACACAACAAATTTGGAAAAAAATCGAAGGGGGTGAGGTACAAAAGTGTCCGATTTGGCATGGAATGCGTCATATGGATAAGTAATTTCCGTCTTGAGTGCTTTGAGCCACGTTTCTTTTAGTGCTGCCACTTTACAACTACTTAAGCGTCATAAAATAAATGTGTGGTATGCAACAACAACGTATGAATCTTTCAAGTCCCCGCTAAAAACAATGAAAACCTGTTTACATATCAACCGAGGTAGTAATATGCAAGTTACGAAACATTCAACTTGCCGGAAATTGAAGACAATCTACACCCCACAGCGACATGACATTTGCATTTTAACCCAACACCCTAACCTTCGCTTCATAAAACCCGCCCAATATAAATAAATCACGCTGATGGCAATTTACCTATTCGAACGTCACTCCGCAACCGCGGTACATTTTGCACCGGCACTTGTTAAAATGGGTGTCAATAAAGTGTCGAACCGATCGCCGCATTATCGGGACAACGTTCGCGCAGGAAAAACACGTGAAAGGTATGGAGAACTTACATCGATTTAGATTTCCTACACACGATGCAAACGGGTCAGCCGAAGCTGCGAGCGTCGGGTCAATAGCTTTTTCGCTTTCTCCCGCAGTGAAGTTCGAAAGTCGATTTCGTCTTCTTCCCACCCTCTTCCCCCCAACATCCAACCCCTCTCCCACCCTACCTCCTCCACTCGCCCAACAGCGAACACACGCTTATACCGCGGAAGCTACGACAATGGCGGAGTGCGCGTGGAATTCGATACCCGCCAGACTTTCTCGTCACGATTCTCCCTTCTCATCTCCATCTCTATAACGCTCGGCTCGCACATATTGTAAACACGATGCCGGTTGCACGTACACGGTGAGCTCGTACAATCCGACCGCTTCCGCGAAAGACGGTCCTCTTCGCGGCTTCCGACCGTTTTTATTACGCGCCGATTTATTACTCCCCCCCCCCCCCTCCCCTCCCCCCACCCGCTCACTTTCCGCAGCCCCAGTCCAGCCCCCATCGTATCTACCTGACTTCGTCCACTATTCATTTCGGCTGCGAATTTAAGGGTCAGGCGAAAAAGTGAATGCGCATCGCGGCGTCACGTGCGAACGCGGAACGGCGTTCGTGCGATGCGGTTCGCATAAATAAAAAAGGATAATGTGTCAGTTGTAAAGGATCGCGGCGTGTGCCGCGAATGTGAACGATTCTCTCGTTCGCGTTGTTAGTCCTGCGCCGGTGGGGTCGAGAACCGTGAAATGAGACGGTGTTATCGTGAGGTATTTGTTGCGTAGCATACCTCATAGTCGTGCACGACATAGAACATAGGCCAGATGTAATAAATTGTATCGCGTAGCAATAAACAAACGTCAATAGATCACGTGCGTTACTCGTGCATCTCAAGTGGGTTCTAGTGTGTCTTTTGTTACAGCGACCGTAAACGCTCGACACGGCGACGCTGCGACGCATATGCGCCCTTTCTCTGTCGCGGTACTTTTCCCTTTTTTTCTGACTAATTTTCCAGAGAAGGGATGAGTGCCGAACCGGCCCATCGTCGTCAAGACGGTCATGGCCATGGCGTTCTATAAGCGACTAGCGAACAGTCTACTTCTAATAGACCTACCAGTTATAATAGATTCAGATTCAATAAACCATTTTGAAATCATATCAAAATACAGAAAACGAAACCAGTAATTGACTTTAATTCCAAACGGTTGATTACATACGAAACAGTATTGTTACTAGAGATTTCGTGTGGATGGGAGACGGAAGGGTCAGTCGAGGAAGAATTATATTTGTCTGGGAATGACGCAGAATTTCGGTTCTTTAGTTTTGGTTCCTGATCGCTACTTGCTCGCTGTCGAGAGCAGGATCGGACAAACTATTCCGGTGAAACTGTGATGACATCGCTGTAGACTGCGCGTGAGTATGTCAGTAATTCGATTGTACTGCAGCGATGTTCAAAGAGGATTGCTGTTGGATATGAATTTTGGCAGCCAGTATTTAGCGGATTCCGAGATTAATCGTGGAATCAGGTATAAGTATCGGATTCAGAAAATATTCGATGACGAATAATGTTATCGTAGGTTCTATATCGGCGGATTAATACAAACACCGAGCAAATCGTCTGGAGCAAGATCCGCTGAGATAGCCCTACTGATGAGCCCGTCAGTGGTCCAGGACGAAAGGCTTATTTGAATTTATTTCTCTCCTCTTTTTTTTCTTACTTGACCATATATGCTGCTATCGTACGATTTTATATGAATGATTACACTACGATCCAATCCATTAACGACTAAAATCTGAAATAACGTACGTTATTGTGCAAAACGTGTCGTGTAAAAATTGAGATAAAGTTGACGACACATCCTGAAATATCTGCAGCTTGCGTGCATTGTTCGATAGTACGATAGAAAGAACGAAAAATATCCATCCTCGACGAGTTATCTACTTTCTGCCTCGTATTCATATATGCGACAATCGTAACTAAAGACCAGGTACCTCTGGTTGAGGCTGAAACACTGCAAGGACCGCGATCGTTCAGCTTTTAAATCGGTCACGGTAGTCACATGTTGAATGGTAAAGAATATTTGTAGACTGGTTTTGTTAGTACTTAATGTTGAAAAGCTCTTGCAAATATGTGGGGTTCTATTCGTACAAATAATAACATTCAAACACTTTTGAATATTCCTGCCGCCCTGCCAACAGTGAGTATATTTGAAATCCATTCCCAAATCTGATTTTCTGTTTCTGTCATATTTTCGGAAATTGACAGTTTTATGCACATCCGCGAGTAGTAGATATCCCGAAACGCCAGGTCATGTAAACAATACCTGCTATTGACAACTATTTATGTCTGTCTGTCATTCTGTCACATCCATCTTACGAGCCATTTATCCAAAAATCATTGAACCCTTATAATCGATAGTTAAATAGTTTTCGGACATAGCAACATGTAACCTATTCTTTACTGAATATTATGGAAAGTGAGATTGATTCACGACTCAATCCAGATTGAGTTTTTATACAGTGTACGTTTAGATTGGACCTATACGCACACATAAGCATATAAAACAAAATTTAAATGGCAATCGACATTTCTCACAACAGTCCAAATTGAATGATTCATGGGTGTATACATAGCGCCTTACAAAGAGGAATGGTTATTTAAAGTCGAATTAATTAAAGAACGACTTTTTCGTGTGCTGGCATATTCTGATATTATCATTAAGTATATTTTAGTACGGTATGTGCAGGTTAGTTCGGTACCTCATGGTCTAGTACTCTACTTTCTTGGGGCAACTGGGCAATAAAGTACGTAGTTCGCAGACGACGTGAATTGTGAGACACCGTAAACATTACTTACATGGCGCAATAGTTAGGAGAGGAACAATTTGACCGTCGGTTCAGACATGAATTTAAGTTAGATTTAAATTAGGTGTTCATATAAGCTTCGCCAACTGCAAACTAGAGTTGGAAAGCAGAGCAGCACTTTTTTCCATTTGCAACATTTGCAACATTTGCAACGCTAATAACATGTCGTCAATCACTGACACGCTCCATATCCAATGAAAGTGAAAAATTGCAAGCAAGGTGAAGGTCAACAATTAAAAATGTTAACTAATTCTTATTGTTAGTATAATGGGCACTTACTTGGAATATTACCTTCCAGATGAGATAAATTGGCCAAAGATAATATTAACTTATTCGTAACTCTAATGTGCCATGCAAATGTTTCCTTATAACGAAAACAGCAATAGCAGCCTTCTGTTCTTTCATATTTCCCTTAAAACAGGGTCACAAGAGCACGTAAAGTTGCACGAACGTTTGAACAGGAATTAATCAAAAACCAGTCACGTAACACAATCGTGACGCTTAAAACCGCTAGCATACTCCACAATAAGTCGAAAAGACACACTCATATCGCTAATGAAATTAATGCACCGTTGTCCTGAGTAACCTCATGTACTAAAAATTAACTTACTTTGAAAACTACTGAATCACAGACTCGTTACCCTATAAATAAAGCAACATCAATACTCTTACGATCGAAGGTGATAGGAACCCAGAAAGTTGCATGAAGCGGCATGCGATTAATCAGAGAGCTGACACGTAAAGTAGCCGTGAGCCAAGCCGAATACAATGTTCGTTCATACAGCCCATTATCCGAGACCCGTGACGCTATCGATCTGCCGTAAGTGTATCGATGCCACGCCGAAAGAATGCAAGCCCGACCTGGACGCTTTTTAGCCCGGAGGGCTTCGCGTAAAATACGGAGACAGCCGGTTGCAGACAGGAAAGGAACAGAAAGCGGTTACCTGCGAACGGTAACTGGGAGCGGAACAATTCGGGGCAGGAGCAAATCTGCTATCGGAAAAAGCTGGCCGGCCTTCGGCATTCCGAATTAACGCACCCGCTTCCGCGCTTAAATCAGACCCGACCACCCTTCCGCACCCTCGTTGCGGCGTGATATATTGGCGGACAAGTGGCAATCGTTTAAACGTACCGACTCCCAGCGAATCGCGAACGAAGAGGGATCGTTCGCGCGAACGATGATAATCAAGGGAAGAGTTCCTTGCTTTTCCCCGATTGTCATTCCGCCAGCCCTTCTTTGCGCGCGACGTAACGTCGATTGGCATAATAAATGGAAGAACGAATTCAACGGTCTTTATACGCATTGCAATGAACGTTATCGTAACAGGTACATGGGGGAATGAAATCATTTGATTCAGCATATCGACTCGACGAATGGTGGAGGTAGGATGTTGTGCGCAGGATAGGGTAATCGTGTAAGGACAGTTTTTTTTTTAAATGCCGAAGTGCGAACGGTTGTGCATTAGCAATATATCGCAGATTGTCGAAGTAAGCGGGCGGTGGATTTAAGCATTCTGCTTGAACGTACCAAATTGTAGCAAGTTACAATAGAAACAGGACTGTTTGTGTGATTATTAAGAACGCGTTCTCGTTCTTTTCAAGCCGACAAGGATTTTTCAGGTCCCATGTATTAACAAAGCCTTACGATAAATAATCAAGCAAAGAAGGCACAGTTTGAGTTAGTTATACATACTTACTTGTTGTAAAGAAAATATGGATATGTGACTCGAAAATGTTTTTTATTGTATTGACTATACTGTTATATCGGAAAAATCGCACTGTCAATGAACACCGACGCGGTTTAAGATTTTTAGTAGTCCAGTCTCTAAACTACACGTTATAGACCATATTTGGGCTTCAAGACATCTATTTTGTTTATAATGCATTTTTGATTAATTTTTTTTTAGAAATATTAAGCGCACTTTTATTCACACCACCCAAGATTCACATCTTATAATTCCACAATATTATTAAAAAATGGTAGTTCGTAATAATGTATAACTGTATTTATTAAAAATGGATCCGTCAGCTGTGCGTTTGAAATTAACGTCGACATCTGCGCGAGACGTCAAAATTAATTTCATCATACACACGATCCTACACCATAAATAATCGCGTCTAACAACCAGCTACCAATAATTGAAATCCGCTTTCGATAACGAGAGAAAGAAACTTGCTCCCGCCCAAAGTCACGAGCACTGTACGAAACGCTTGTTAAAAGTTTCAGTCCGTCGCGTGAATAATACTTTATCATCCTACCAAAGTTGTCAATTACGCAGTAAAGTTCGACATTATCTCGTGCACTTTACGTTGGCAGCATCGGAGAAAGAATGCCGAGCCACCCAGTTGCCAACGTGCAGTCGGCAAACTCCGGCAACGAGCTTTAGATCGGCAAACATAAACAGGTTGGCACAGAATCTCGGTTAACCGGAAAATAACAGTCTTGTAATCGTACATCTCCTTTAACGTAAGCATTTTACCGGGGCTCTTTCCATTTTGTCCGCGAAGAATACCGATTGGCCAGTATCAGGTTTTCCCCTTGGCTCCAAACGTTGTATCCCCATGGAGAGGCGAAACAGTAATAACGCGGAAGAAAGAAAGGACAGGGATAGGAGGTGGTTGAGGATGAAAGCAGGAAAATATCCAATGGAAATCGTGACATGCCACGTGTATAGAGCACCGCCATCAGAAAGCGGCCGAACGTACGAATGTGTTCGATATGATATCGACCGGCGCTGATGCCAAGGGCGATTCATCGAAAAAACCTTGGCGGAATCCGGAAGGGTGAGACGGCTAAACCCGAGAACGATGAAGAAGCAGCGTCATGAGACCTGCCCTGCTTCTTGCTCTTTTTTCTCCCGACTAAATGCGTTAGAGGAATAAAGGAAGTACGAAAATCGAGGTGAGAAATTGTGGCCACTTACGATGGATGATCAAAAAATGTAGTGAAAGATTATTTACTTCTTCCCTTAGGATATCCTGTATCTATGTGTTTATGAAAAAGTGATCAAGAGTATACATTATGTATAGTCGTAGAAGATACTTCTCATAAAAGAATGGCATGCATAAAATATCCGGCCAAGTTCGCAGAATGACTATGTAGAAACGGAATACATTACTCACGTTGTTTGTTCCTAAATATTATTCCAATATTGGTTGCTGTGATATTCAACATCGTGCACATTAGCACACCAACGTATTTACAGGTTTTTATTGTAAGATTGATACAGAGTTATCATCGTTGAAGTTTCGTGTGTTGGTACTAATTACACGTACCAATCGAATGTTTTGAAAGGTATTTACAGCAAAATGTTCATGTTCCTAGTAATTGCGATTATCTATGCCTCTAATCTAAAGTTTAAGTTTGAGCTTATCAGAAGTACGTATGCGTCAAACAACTGTGCGGTTGGAAGGAGCTATCGTTGAAAGAAGATTAAAATTGCATGTTGTACGAGGAACGTGCTATAAAGCAAAGACCGGACGATATATAGCCATACTATAGACTACAGAACCAAATGCAGAAGTCCAGAGGGTGTAAGTTATATATGATGATAACGGAGAAAGGCTCCGTGCGGATGTATATGCAAAGAACATACACTCAACGTGGCGCAGAGGAGAGAATATGTAACTAATGAGCAGTCTAAATAGGGTGGATTACGCAATATAAGGTTGTATAATGCCACAGCGAGTGTTTACTAAACACGTGTGCCCATGTAAATTCATTTTGTAGCGCATGCATTAACAGACTCGGCTAAGCTTATCTAAAGAGACGAAGGTAAATACCAGCCTCCAGCTGACTGTTCTTTGCTAGTTTGCACAATATGTTTCTTCGTGTACTTACAGAACTGATCACCGGGTTCAAATAACAATCATGCATCCCTCTGACATGGTTTCCTTTCACTCGTTACCATTATTAGCGCAACAGTGACAGAAGAGAATCTTCAATGAATCTAAACACCTGTAACCTATAATGACATGATACTAATGCAACGCTGAACCAGTATATCGACTTGCAACTAAAGTCAACGAAAATTGTGTGTAGTAACTCAAGGATAAGAAAAGTAAGATTACACAATTGCGTGAGTATCGTTAACTCAACTTCTTAATTCATATTGACACAGGTGTCCGTAATAACCAAAGTGATCCAAGACATCCAAACTTCGATCAATCTAAAGGGGCTATGTAATTTAGTGCACATATAATATGTATATTAGCGTATATAAATCCTATGGCGTTTGCTGTAACGAGACGAACAACTGCAAAGATTTTTTCACTATTATGACTTATTCTTATACTTACCATGTTCATATTCTCTGCCGCACGTAGCCAGGTACAACATCGTCATACAAGATTCGTACACGGCGTCAAAAGGCCGTGCTGCCTTACAATGTTGTAAGCGACCGGATGTTCTGATTCATGAAGCCATGACCTGAGAGGAACCCGTACGAAACTGATTAGGACGGATGGCCCGCTGTCACGTTTGATTTTCACATCTCCGGTAAGCCTGAGGATGACGACGACGACGACAACGCTGACTACGACTACGACAACGACAACAAGGACGACGACGTCGACGACGACTACGACAGCAAGATCGTTAACGCCCGCTACGCTCAAGAGGAGACATAACGAAGGGAGAATAAGCGAAAGACACACAATCTCCGTAATGGGAGACCGCAAAAAATGGCGTGAATGGAGGATTCAGGGAACCGAGGCAGCCTCGTCAAGCGCGACGTCTCCACCGCGAATGCCAGAGGCCCGCGACTGTGTAATTAAAAAGTAGAAACGTAGACGGGAAATTGTTCACGCTGAAGTTCCGGACGTCGGACCTCTTTTTTCCTCTTTCCTCCCACTTCCACCTATCTTCCCTCTACCAAACCTAACCAACATTTCTTTCCGTTACTCTCTCTCGCCCTCCTTCTCTCTCTCTCTCCCTCTCTCTCCCTTTCGCTTTCTTTCTCTCTCTATTTCTCTCTTCTTCACTCTTCTTATATAGGTATGTGAGTGTACGCCTCTCATGCTGCCTTGCTCTCGCTTTTCGTCGTTTCTACCTCTTACCTACGTGCCAGACTCACACTTTTGACAGGGGAGCGTTATTCGTTTTAATTTCTTAACGAAGGGCTGCGCACATCGAGCAGCCACGTTCCTCGGTTAAGAATAACGCCGAGAGGAGTAATCAAAATGTACGGCGTAATGGCGTCGAGGTGCGTGAATATTAAAGTACGAATGGCACCCTTTCCTTAATGGGTAGGATACTACTCCCCGGATGTCCTGATGACATTAAAATTATTTCACGCTATAATACTTCGCGTAGACAATACGCGGCGCACATTTAAGGAATTCTGTCTAATGAACTCATCTCTACAGAGCATTCCTAAAATATAAAATTGCATACGTGCCGACAGTTACGTAAGTGATTAAAATCGTAATTACAACAGAGTTTAATTCCCGCACTTATTTCGTTGCAGTGAACAATGGAGATAAAAACTGTAATCCTTTCAAGCCCCATAGCTTACTCTCCCTTCCTCAATATGAAAAAGGAACAAATACACAGGTCGCCACAAGCACGCTGTACAATTCGTCGATAAAAACATTTGAAACCCAACCGCCCGCATTGATTATGAAACCCTGGAAACCGCGTCCAATTCACATGCGTATAAAAAGCAAAAATGGTCAGCGAAGAATTTGCCAGCCTGTACGTCCAGGTATCTACAATGATAACGAGGATAAAGAACAGGCAAAAGAAATCCGTCCGTTGTCTGCCCGGCCAACGTTTAGCCACGACCGCCACATACATACATACAAGAACGCGCGCGCGCACACACACGCATGTAGGCTCTCTGTCTTCCCAGCTCTGTGTCGATTCGCACTTAATTCTCTGTAAAGATCTTGCGGTGCTTTATGGACGAGTAATCTTCGCGGGGAATGCGGGCACCCCTTTAATGGCGACTATCCTTTCACCTAAGCTTTATCGGAAAGTTAGAGCCACGGTGCCACGATGACGTTCTGCTCTCTGGAGAACAAGAAAAAGCTTCGCTTCTCCCGCTTCGCCGGCGGCAATTCCGCACGATAATATATTAAGCCCGACGATAAGGTCGCCGCTCGGGAAGACAGAAAGAAGGAGGATGACGACGGCAAGGGATGGGGGCGGTGGGGTTAGCGTGATGACGGAGGAGTGGAAGGTGGGGTGGGGGAGGTGGCGGACGATGGCATAATAAATAGTCGCTCGGCATTTCCCTCAAAGTGAATGAATCTGTTAAAGCGGACGTTCGGTTATCGTTGGCGCGAGTTTCAAGGAAACGAGGGTCAGGTCGAACGGTTTGGGTGACAGGCCGCATTACGGGTTACAGACAGTCGTGAAAGGGCGAGGGTGCGTGTCGTCCGAACCGAATTTGCCCTTGCGAGAACGGCGAATAAATTTCCAGCTCTCCCTTCGCCTGCCTTGCCACCAGTCCGTATTCCTTTCCGGTCCCAATATCTCATCGCCTAGTACGGTACGTATGATCGGCTCGAGTGCTTTAACTTTGCCGATATTTTCTCCGAAGTTATTCCCTAGGTATCCCCCAGATCGCCAGGCGGTTTGTTGCTAGTGTCGTTAGTGAGAAATATTTGTAAGAACCGTCCGTGACTCCGGGTTAAATTCATGCAACGTAGTGTACTCGACTTTTCTTTAGTTGCGGTGTAGTTTTTTGAAATGCATTTTGGTACCTTCGCAAGATGAAGGGAAGATACAGGCGGAAATTTTGTATGATATGTGAGAAATGCGTTTGATTGTAATACAATATTTATCGTTTGAGGGTATGGAAAAATTGGCAGTGCAGGGTGAGGTGTTTACAGCCTCAGGAAATGCAATGTTTGTAATTTTATATCATTTTGCAAGGTGCGATGCGATGCGTGATCACCTGGAGTGAGGAGATGCGACATCACGGAAACCAGCGGACGATGACAAGAACAAATGAAAACCGAGGGATCAGTTTGTAACAGGAAAGGAAAGCGACAGCACAATATAAATTTAAAAAAGATCAGTTTGTGGCAATTATTTTATTGAAAGCATCCAGACATTTGCTCTCAATCCCTCACATATCTTTAAAATTTCCATCATGTAAATATATTCAATTTTATAGGAATTTGATTCATACGGAAGTTAAATGCTAAAAATTCAGATATAGAATCATTTACTAATTAGAGCCACAGGTACATTCAAATTTTTTATTTTATCGTATATGTTTTCGGTTTACTTATAATACAATCATTTGAAGATTGATCTTTCTCTATGACCAAAATATATACCCTCACTAAAGTAAAAAATAACAAAAGATATCACAGATTGTTCTTCAAATTCTACAAAAAGTAAGTGATAATTTGCCATCGACATTACGTACACGTGTAGAAAGTGACAACAGCTATCTAAAAGACATTATATTAAAAACACATTATCTCAACACATGTAACATGAGTGCTCTTTAATGTTTTTTCATATTCCATGAGTAAAAGTTTAAAACAAACTAAGCTTATGTTATATAATATTTTTAAAATTGTTCGTTTCTCTGTCGTTCTGTTGAAATATAATATCTTATACCGCTAAATTTCCATTATGTATATGATATGTTTCATTAATTCATATAACATGTGTGAACAGTAGACCATTAGCGTAAAAATGAAGGTTATCGTAATAACAACCAACCTAACACAATAATAACGGAAATTTAACATACCATTGGCATATACCTAATAAAATAAATAATTCGCATCCCACATTTACTTTATCACTTCTGGGTTTTCGGTAATCCTATGCCGCAGTTATTCACACCGGATCATTCCTTGGCACGTTACAGGGCAAAAGTTAGGATATTCCGCACGGAGAAACTTTTGGTATTGTAATAAGGCGGCGCCAACACCGTGTGCGACTCGCAAAGTTGTCCCCGTCCCCGAAAATTTTTTGTCATTACTGCACGATCCCACAATTTTCAACCAGCAAAGTAACCTTCATAGCTTCCTTTGCTTTTGCAAACTCGTTGTTTTGCAAACTATAATCGCTACAATGGTTTATGTTCTATGTGTAGCATGTGAACATGTATGCAGTATTACATACCAGTAAATTATAATACAATATATGTCTCGTATTAACTTGATGAGCAGTAAATATAAAGTTATATATTAGGAAGTTAAAGAGGAACTTTAAAAGAATATAATATTTTGTTAGAGTTTAGTAGTATTAGAATAATATTTATGATAACAGATTACATGAGTGACATCAATAAAATTAGCCATTGCAAAATATAAAGACAGAAGTAATAAATCCGACAGAATTTGCAAATAAATATTGATTTCTTGGCACAGAATGTTTTCAGTTCTGTTTATACTTGTTCTTTAGTAACCAACAAATCATTAAAAATACGTTAGCATACAAAGTCATGTTTCGCAGACCACATCGACAATACATGAACTGCGATATCCTTACATAAGATTAATGTGAAACTATGTAACTGTAGACTAAGAAGGTTACACGACGTCATCGGTCCATTTTCGTGAACTAGGTACATAATCGCATAAACGTTATTGTCAGCCGAAGCTGTCGTCCACGCACAACGCACACCATTACACCACCCTACAAGTTCTGTGGCAAATGACGAGTAAGCGTTTAGCAACAGTTATAGGCTCGTCCACTTACCGCCAATAATGGCGACCGCTCGAAGGCGGCTTGCGCAGTTTGAGCGTGGACCAGGTTCCATTTTAACGATCCATTAGCTGCATCGCGAATCCTTCGCATGCCGAACAGCCCTCGCACCTTGAACGATCCGTCGTCGTCGGCCAGATGTAGCTCGCCGAGCCCAGAAAGGAGGGTACGAGTTAATCACGAGCGCGACGAGAGGAAGAAACCCCGGGATTCCGATAAAGTGCCGAAGGAGAGCGTCGATATAGTTTCGAGCGGATCTCCTCGAGTTGTCTCTTTGAGAGAGTTATATGGGGCTCGGAGAGTAGCGGATTCCATTTCAAGAGTACGAGCTTCAGCGGCAGGAGCGAAGGCGGACATGAGGGCGTCGGACGGACGGAGGGGGGAAGAAGACAAACAGACAGACGGGTGGACAGGGAAAAGGGAGAAAAAGGGCGAACACTGGAGAGGCGAGGACCGAAGCTAGGGAGAAAATAGAAATAAAGGGGTGGAAAAATAGAAGGAAAATGAAGACGTCCAATCTTGCGCGGCCTGCAGCCTCTGGCGGGGCCTATCATTTATCACTGACAAAGAGGAAGGTGCAACGAGGGGATTGCCCGCTGCCAGGCTCATTTAGTTATGTTAATAAGGTATTAACAGCGTAGGCGGGATGAGAGTGGCGCCGACGAACGACTGAATTAAGTGTCGTAACGACGGAATCACTACCTTCGCCTTTTAACGTCCGTCGGCTGTAATGTATGGGCCGTCGTCGACGCAGTTGTTTCAAGAGCCCTCGCCGATGATGAAGCATCGAGAAATAATCGCCCCTCTTCGCTCA
The DNA here is from genome assembly GCA_914767735.1 of Anoplius nigerrimus. NCBI lineage: Eukaryota > Metazoa > Arthropoda > Insecta > Hymenoptera > Pompilidae > Anoplius > Anoplius nigerrimus. The sequence goes on along the minus strand of OU612085.1, from coordinate 16,346,293 downwards.
CTGTCCGCGGATGGGACAGTTTTATCATGCGTGTCCCGGCAGCGAGGTTTCTCGGCGGACGGCGCACGCGCGGACCCGCGCGTCATATTCGACAAGAGGAAGCGGCGGAATGTCGGACAGAGGACCCTTTGACTTTCCGTCCCGAGTCTCTCTTCTCTTCCATTCCGATTCTTATTTTCCGCTCAACGAGCCCGAGGACAATTCCGACATCGTGTCATTGTGTTCGAGATCTTGAGACCCTCTTTGCATACTATTTCATGCTTTCTTACCTGCGTCCACGACGCTGACAAAAGCCGCACTCAACAATGCCCGAAGCTACCGGGGAGATAGAGCAAATATATGATGTGTTGTCACGGTGATAAGAACAAGGGTCCCAGAACGATTCGCACGACTTTACTCTTGAAGACTGCCACCGTCCACTTAGCGTACTTTCGACTACCACCGCTGATCAAGTGCATTGGTATTGGTTACTTTTCCACCGCTGTGAGTGACTTATTTTAAGCCTCTTCTTAGCACAGACTAAACTTAGAAGTATTGGCTTCCGAATGCTTGCCGCGTCTATATTCAGATAATTGCCGATATTTTTCAAAGGTTTCAGTTTCCATCATCAGACAATTAGCTGAATATAGATATAGTATAATACTCATAGCCGCGAAACACTGAAGCTTCCAAAGATAAAAAACTGCTTCTATACTCCCCTAATAACTGTCCTGCTTGTACGATGCTATCATACTTTGCATTGTCAATGGTCAGTACCTACTCTGCTGTAATGAGAGCGTTCTTAACCTTACATGCTTGTTTTTGTAACTCTATATATTAAACAAGACGTACGAAGCATCAGCACGGCTTGAAACATTTTTTTTGTAACCAGTGCCTTTTTACCATCTTTCTCGAAGCGCGTCAACATCAGAATACGTCTGTTGTATGCAGGTTGATACCGCACACGCGGTTTTATAAAGGTCGTAGAGCGTTTAAGCGATATTCGCTTCGCGCCGCTAAAGACAACCACGATGCAGAAACGGCCCTCTTCTTCCGGCCATAAAAAGAATAAGAGTGGCGGTCGCACGGTATGCGCCGGCAAAAAACGGAATGCCAAGGAAAAAATGCGGCGACACCTGCTTCATCGAACGGAAGACTTTCGACGTGCAATTCCATACTACGCAGCTAGCTCTCGCAATGGTTACGGCCCCTTCCCTTGGCCAACCCTCGAGCCGATGATCTAACCAACTTTATACGACGTCGTTAAGTGCGTGTAGACGAACAAAACGGAACGTAATTTGTACGGCACGATCCCCCTAACAATGATCAATACGGGATCAAAGGGATGCTGCTGTTATGGGAATAATACGGATGAGTTTCGTACGTATGTAGGAATGGGTAGAAAGGTATGTTGGAAAAATAAATGACCAATTTAATTTACACTTTTTACTGCTAATTATATTACACGTTGTGTCTCTCGTCTGTCCTTCAACTTTCCTACGTCTAACATAACGCAGAATGTTTCCTATATGCGTTTCACGTTAAACTGTCGTTGATTTATTTGTTTGTATCTTCGTCACCTATTCCTTCTCTGAATGTACTTTTTCTTCCCGTCGTGTACGTCATGTGTCTTATCGATTCGTCATCATTCTTATCCTAAGTACGCTACGCTCTTGTACACTCATTTCCACACATTTCTCTGTTTTTCGTAAATAACATAATCTAAAAGCAGTGATCGTTACACGAGGTCCTCGCACAGTTTAGATGATGTTTCCATAATCATTTAAAAATCAAAGTCATAATACATACAAATGAATAATAAGAAAAAGTGCGTACAGTCATGTTGCCTAGATTTGTTACATAAACAGTTCTTTTTGCACCGTACATTTTGAATAGACTTTGTAAAAAATAACTTCTTAAATGTCCTGCTTACGAATACGTTCACTATCAACTTCAGGTACAGAAGTTTCACAGTGCATTCTACTTTAAGGGAACGGAGGCGATGTAAAAAATGGGTTAGGCATCGTTGTAGTATGTTTCGGTACGGGAAAAAAGTACTGAAGTAGGTCAACGTTATGAGTCAATAAACGAATTCGTTCACACCTTTCGCGGCTCAACAGACGGAATGCAGGCGAAGAAAGAAATTTGGGATACCATCGCGCCAATGGACGAAAAGGTCTTTGTGCACCGAATTCCATGGTATCTCGTCGTCGTTCTTTCGACTGTTTTGAGAGCTACTTTGAGTTACGGCATTGTAAAGTTTACACTTGAGTACAGAGGCACCGAGGAAAGGTAAAAGCCGTTTGTTGAGCAGGAAGATCGAAATCAGCCTCGGTTTTTCTAAATCGAGCTACGTTTCGCTTTAGCTCTAACGTTCTACACCGTTCTTGTATTCTGTAAAACGAAAACGTATTTTAGAGAACTGCTGTAACAGACGGAATTTAAAGCGCAGAAAGAAATTTCGGATACGACTTTAAAACATGGCTTATTGCCCATCTAAAAAAAATGTAGAATGTGGCTTTTGCAAAATGGGACAACCGTTAAAAAATGAAAAACTGCATGAAATCGAGTTTTGGAAATGATAAAAACGATCCAAATCAAAATAGTAAAAAAATGCTTTCGTTATCTTCTGAAACAAATGTAATCTGCTATACATAATTCTACCTAATCCTATCGGTACAAGTTATAACGGAAAATACAGACAGTATGAAAATCCATTTGATACCGTATTTATACACTGTACTTTCTGTTTTCAGACCTGTTTTTCTGATATAATACCATCCGGGTTCGTTCACAAAATAAATCACATAATCACCAACAAATCCATATCATCATCCTACGACATGAAAATCCTAATTGTCCCCTTGACGAATAACGGTAACCTTGCTGAGTGCGCCTACGTCTCCACTAATTGCATAATACTAATACTGTCTTCGAGGCCAGACAGGTGCAAAAGGTGCGTGCTGCGAAGGTGGCGTGTTGAAGAATTCATTGAGGATATTCGATGACTCTCGACTTACCGAGTGCAAGAGGAGGCGTCTCCAATTAAGATTTACGCAGGAGGGTGAAGGCTCTTCAGGACGCGGTGAAGCGTACTCTCAGGGAGGTCCGTCATCCAAGGAGCACCCTGTATCCTCGCACACTGGCTGTCTTCGCGGCTGAAGTGCAGGCTTGCCAACACGCCATTAAGCCAGGCCCCGGAGAAGCTCCGCAGCTATGAGAGGAAACTCACTCTGCGAGAGACATCAAACGTGACAATTGACCTCTTCTCGTGTATACCACGCACACGCCACTTGCCACGCACAGTCTCTGCGTGCGAATCCCTCAATGTGAGGCCAGACTGACGGTTCATCGTCGGCCTTACTGCGGTAGATTCAACCGCTATGTACGCAAACGGAACAAATGCTTGAATATTGAAATTGTTTTGAAAATCGGGCCGGTAAGTGGAATTGCTGAGGATGCAGAAACGGCGAAGGAAAATATACGCTAAAGAAGATCGACCTAAAAAGTTAGATGAATATGTGAAAACGAACGTCGACGATATGTGTTGTAAAACACATGACTGTGTTTGATATTGCTAGCAACGATTTGAATAGTATTTGGATTTGCATAGGTTTGCACCATATCGTGATATGTAGACTTGAAGGTCAGTTCACTAAGTAGGGAGGTGTAATTGGATTAGATTTAAAGACTATTCTAACCAATTCTATTATTATGACAAGTAGCGGAAATCGATCTGAAGGATTTAGTTAACACCTTTCTGCTCTTGGTTCAAGCCATTGTCATTAAAACGCATATTGTTGTGCATCTGCGAAAAAGTGATTCTCAATTTTATAGTAAACTATGCAATTAATCATTCCTATCAATTTTAGAATGAAACACTGCACATGTAAAAAATGTCAAGGGTAGGAAAAATTAGTAATAGTAGCTACACAATACTTACGAATTAACTACGCACCGAACATACATAAATTAGACTGCATAACGCATGCTCTAACCCGACGTAGTCCTGGGATTCTAATGTGAAATGCAGATGACCCTTGAGGTACTAAGCATCTTTGTCATCGTGGTGTATTAGGATCTTCATCCCTGTCTGACGCTGCAATTCAACATTATAGAACGTCAAGTTGACGATCTTACATCCCTAATGCCAAGTTTGAGCTATGACAGTATCTGAATGTTTAGTCAGACATTGTCATCCTCTACAGATTTGCTGAATAAGGAACCTGCTCGATGCTCATCGATGTCTGTGCACTACTTGTATCACTATTACGATCAGTTGTCGGAAGATATTAGCGTAATTTGCAATTTTGTGGAAAATGCTTTCTAAGCGAAGTCACTGGTACACTCCGGACGTAATGACCTCAAATAACATAGACATCACCTTTACGTTAGAAAGTTTTCTTGAACCTATTCCAAAAGTTTATTGTGCTCACAAAAGCCAGGATCAGGTGTCCTTTTAGTGGAACTTTTTATAGTGAAAGTACTTACCCGTAGACGCTTTCTTTAGGGATAGAATTTACACGAATTACACACCAAACATGGTGACAATAAACTTTTTAACATAGGTATCTATCTTCTACGAATCTTAAAAAGTCTTCTTCCTGGTTCATTCAAGTTACTCATCTGCACCAAGCGAACAATTAAATTTGTTATTCCAGATCTATATCAATATCAATACATTAACAGTGGAGCAACGTTACAATCGTCTGCACTATTTCTTGTGTATGGCAAAGAAAACAAGATGCAAAGCAAAACTATTCATCATTAACCGGAGCTATACTCACGTTTAACGCATAATGCGTTAAATTGACGATGCAAGCGTGTAACGGAACCTCGTAAAAGCCGCACATCACGGTCACCGCAAGAGTGGTCGGACAGGGAAGCACTCTCCCTCCCCCTCCCCCTCCCCCAACCCTGTTTCTCCCCCACCGTCCTTTTAGATCTCGTAATAACGAGAAAATCATGTTCTCTCCCGTATGTTTAGCACTTCCCTCTTCCAACTCCACGCTGAACGAAGTCCGCCGCGGCCTCGCCTAATGCGAGAATTCCAGAGATAGGTGTGAATAGGACCGAGGAGAATTTGCGAATTGCATCGCGTGATCGTCTAAACGTCGGGCCGAGACGTACATCGCGAACGTAGTAATTACCTCCGACGGGAAACGAGGTCGGCCGCCTTACGACGAAAACATTTTTCACCGCGAGTCCGTCACTTGTACGTGAGTGTGTGTGCACGCGCGCGCCCACGTACGGTGCATCGGCGTCGAGGTAAAAATGCGCACGTCACGTGTACAGCTCGGTGTATTTTTTTTTCTGTCAGCGCGGTGCCAGAACTTTCGGACCTTTTTATAAGACCCGAAGCCCTAACCGGAAACGTAATGAAAATGGCGGTGGCCCACCGCAGCCCATCGCTCGAAGTCCAGAGGCACGGGCCACATATTAAAAGCCACGCGCGGCGAGCTTCGGGCATTTTCGGCAATGTGTAGGCACGAAATAAACGAGAGCCGCCGGAGAAACGTGGTGTTACGTTGAAACGTCCGTTCACCTCTTCCTCTCTCTCCCTCTCTCTCTCTCTCTCTCTCTCTCTCTCTCGAACCCTCGCATGGTCCATATTCCTCTCCCATCTTTGTCAGCCCCCCCTGTACGTCCTCCCTTGCCTTTTTGCTCCCCCTACTTCCGGAGAGCAAAAACTTTTTTCATTAGGAAAAATCTGTGCTACAGGTACGTGAATAATTGGCAAAGGAAAACGCTATACGGAAGCTAGTAAATACGTTGGGAATTGTTGTGTGACAAAGATCTTTCAATAATATTTTGCATCCAATAAACATTGAATCAGATATTGTCGTTTTGTATGTGTGTAAGTGCTGACGTATACGAAAGTGGAGCGAGTGGATTTGTAGAACGTGAACGAACTGATTATTTTGTTTCAGGATATTTAATGGGACGTAGTGGAATACATATACTGTTTAGCAGCGTAGTATATCTCACATCTACTGCCATGCTAAATGAACAGTGGAGTGGGTCATCACAGCGGTCTGACGAAAGATCTTGTAAACGGTAACGTGCGCGTCAGTGCGAGCATAATTAAGCACGATAAAACTTCCGCCCACCACATTATCTACTTCCATCTACGCAAGCTTTTTTTATGGCTGCGCAGCCTTACATTTGCCCGAGACTTTTCTCGTCCGCGTTTGTTCGCGAGCACTTCGATGCAACGTCTGCGCAGGGTCATGACTACGTTTTAAATAACTTCTGGTAGCCAACCCTTAAAAGTTATCGGCTCCTTGTTAAAAAAGTTCCTTCAATGAATGCAACGCACCCACACGCGCGCACGCGCGCGCGGATCGCGGGTAGACTTTTCTTCGCTTATACGAACGTTGTATCCACGCAGGCTTGCCAACCTTCGCTTACAATGAAAGTCATGAAGTCTCCTGCCTGATCAAAACTTTCCGCGGGCCGCATGAGTCATAGCCGCGCAAAAGGGGTGGGGGGCATAAAAATTCATACCTATTGTCAGCCGATTCGCTCCCAAGGCCGTCGTTTGTTTCACAAAGAGTGGGGGAAGTGGAAAAACTCTTTCAATTTCGATCGTGAGATACGATCGTCCGCGTTTCGGACGGCAAGTACCTACCTGCGATTCTCCCAGCGGACTCTGCGTCAACGTAACTAAAGGTACGATTTAGCAAGAAAGTTGACTGCCTTGTCTGCTTGCGACCCCCCCTCACGTTCCTCGAGCAGCCTTCTACTCCTTTCTTCACCGTATTACTCTCGACTCCCCAACTGACGTCCTCACCTTCGTCCTATTTTATCTGGAATCCGTTCGCCGACCGCTCCTAACCCTTCGTTCTTGGTTCTTGCTCGAGTCCTAACAGAATCAAACCGCAGCGCCGGGCAGACTACGAAGGTCAGACCTGTGAAGATGTCCACTCATTTGAAACTGAATACGTCAAAAGATTTAGACATCCGACCAGAACCGAATCGATCACTGTATTGTGTAGAGAGTTCGTAGAAAGTGTACTGAATAAATTGACCGAGCGCTATCGTTAAGAACCGTATGGTTTCTTCACTGTCCACGCGTCAAATTAATTTTGTATGGGCGCCCTTTTTCAGGGCCACGAAATTATAATGGTTGGTGTTATTTGGAATGTCTGATATATTTAATAACGACGTTACAAACAACAAACGAAATGTTTACAAATAGTAGTTCTGATTGAGTACCGACAACTGAGTGATTGAATGAAATAATTGGCCGCATGAGTCAACATGCTGTCTTAAGTATGTAAGGATTCTTTTAAAATGAATACTGATTGGTGGAAAAATAAGGGACGTGGAGTGTTTTCTAGAGTGGAAGGTGTTAATGAGACCTATCTTCGCGGTACCTGCTCAAGAAGAGTTTCTGTTCTGACTGATCATAAAAAAAAAATTAATCAAAGTAATAGGATAGCTACGTTGACAGCGTAGATTATTCTAATGAGACATTTGGTGCTCAGATGCGGATTTTATGAGAAGAGGAAGCTTTAGGTTATTGGCAGCGCAACAGGTATTGTAAAATATCCCAAAATACATTAATTTCACCTTGTGACTGAAACTGTACAATAATTCATTGGGCATGCATCTTATTAGACGAAATGTTTTCTGTGTCATGTCAGAAGTATCGATCTGCCCGATAGACTTGAACTGTAGCATTTTCGGGAAACACATAAGAAATAAAGCGTGCATGACATCGATAACGTTGAGTATATCGAGGAAATATTTGACTGTTCCGATTCAAGAGCCTCTATCAGACAGCGCACCGGCTGAATAATTCATTAGCTTGTCGAAGCGACCGGACGGGAGAGGCAAAGGGTATGTTTTCACGATTAATTGATTCAATTTCCTCGAGCGCAGCGTATCGCGCAGCTCAGCTAATTCGTCTAAAACGAGACCATAACAGTTTCCCGAAAAGTAACGGAAGACTCTAATCCCGAAGATTCTTCTAATGGAGAGCGTCGGGATGAATAATTCATCGGGGCCGCGGCTATGAATCTGCAGGAGGAGGAGGGCAGAGGGCCTGGCCAAATAGTATATTTCCACGGCACACCGATTCAATTTACATCCAGGACGAATTCACGGAGTTTGGTTAGGCGGCCAATCGAAATCGGCCCGCTTGCGGACGACAGGAACAAACATTCGGAGCTCGGTATTTGTTAATCGCGTGCCTCGGCAGTCAGTCATAAAAAAATTTCCCCCCGAGTGAGTCAGGAGGTTTTGAGAGCTAATTAAAGTTTTGAGGAGGCCGCAGACCTTTCAGCGAAGTTTCAGAAGGGTGAAAAGTTGGTCGGACCCGGGACACGCTTCGACGTTGAGCCATGACAGCTTGAATATCCACTCGTCGGATATATCGCGGTAGCTAATAAGCATTGTTACGAGTCACCGGAATGGACGCTCGTGACAACTTTTATGACGCGGACTTGATTGTATGCGCAAGAATAATGGCTGGGCAGGGCGATTAAGGAAGTTCCTATAAAACGCGAGCATACCTGCAAATACGACTTGTCATAGCGCAACGGCGAGATGAGATGTCACTTTGTAGAGACATTGCTTTCGAACTTGGCTGATCGAACAGTTATATTCTACACTGCGGCGTAACAAATTGAGACGAAGGCATCTGGAGACGAAAACAGCGCAGAATTGTACGAATAAAAATCGATTCGTCGGCGACCTGACGAATCAAAGAGTTCGTCAGTGAGCGCAGCTGAATTATTGCAATGCTCGCAATTTAGCGGGTGAAATTGTCTGTTATGTCGAGAGGCCGATACTGGCGCAGTCACTCGTTGCATTAACAAGCGCCGAAAAGTACGGGAGAAGCAGTGTGCAACGAGGAGCGAGTAATATGAACGAATGGCAGGCCCGGAGAGAGGAAAAAGCGGGATCAATTCCATTTTGATTGCATCACAGTTGGCCATTCAAGAAACTGCCGCTGCTTGCGTCGCTGTGTTCCCGCACAATAACAGGAATATTTCACGTTACAAAAATAAAGGAATATTTTACGCCCAACGTCTCTCTCCGCGGCGAATGGAAGCCGACGAAACTGGGAAGACGTTAGGAAGTCTTACTTCCGTCATTTCGAAGTGTTCCTTTCGAAATAGAGGACCTCATTTGTCACCCTTTATTGTGCTCCTGGCAATAAAAAGCTATAAACAGCAGCCGACTCGGTGGTAAGGAACGGCGAAGTTTAAATTTTACTGTGCGTCAACGCGTGAAAGTAGTACAAAGAAGTATGACCTAAACGTGGCTATTCAAATTTTGATGAAAGCGGTAGACCTGCGTAACACCCGTTACCAGAAATCCTGATGCCCCCGCGCATAGACAGCTATTTCAAGTTTTCCGAGACTGCTCCCTCACTTGGCCGGCCCTAACTTTCCGTCAGTTTTCACGAGCTTTTGCGCGCGACAGTGTTGGGAACAGTAAAAGTGCGCCTTTTTAAGGGTCGACCCAAAGGCCTTTTTCCGGGGACGAGTACGGGTCGTGATGCCTTGCCATGTGCAGCTAACATACGATCTCTCCTGTTTTCTGTTTGCCCGAAATAAAGGTGACAAACGCGGCTAATTTTTTATATAACCTCAAAACTCACTGTCCACGCTTTGCAGCTGGACATTCTCTGCTTGAACTGTAGATGAAAACTTATTACTAAACGGGGAGGACGATAAACGTAGTTGTAAAATTCAGAAGCTTGTGTAACTCATACGTCAGAAGCACCGCATTGAGGAGTAATAAATACTGGCGTTTGATACTAGCAATTGATAATTATAAAAACCCCTTAAGTGTTATGTGAGTAATTAAAGATGCAAGAATAAAATTGTACTCAAAATAGATTTTCTATTGTGTTCTTTCGTGGCCATTTACCGCTTCCGGAATATTTTGAGGTAATAGAATTTGTCAACTGTGTATATACATTAACAAAATAGCAGATGAATATAGGTGTGAAGAGTGTGGCTGTGTGCCTGTGCACGAAATGTTAATGTGTGAATATGACTGCTCTTGAACGCGAGTTGGTTATAGCAAGATTCTAATTGTGGATGACACGTATTGTATTCCTGAAGAATCCGTAAATGGTAAACTGTAGACGTGAAACAGAATATGAAAAGGGGATGTTACAAATTATGTAATTGGGAAAGTCGGAAAGAGTGGTAGTTATAAAGGAACACACGACGATTGTGCGACTTAGGGAAAAGCATATACCTATCCTTATACGTTGAAAAAACTGAAGAATGAAGATTATCCGGTATACGAAAAGACAGATTGATGTGTATGGTGTAAAAACTTATTATATGGCCAACAATGTGGGTATTTAGACCTGCGATTCGAACTACATGTACATATATAACGGTTGGAAACACGATATAAAACTAGTATTATCCACAGAAAGTAAGGTAATACCACACGTCTGTTTTGTGTTATGGTTTTTATATGTATGTTTACGAAAAGCTAATAACCATGTTATTACGCATTAGAGCTTCAAAATAAGAACGTTTCGATAACGCAGTACGAAATCTGTTCACCCCGCTTCCTAAGACTTCCTTCGGAACACTTTCTGTAGCAGTGACCACTCGAATGCACTTTTGCAACGACCGACTCCCGTCGCGCAAAGTTTGCGACAAGACTTGCAATCCTTTCCGCCGATTGGCTTTCATGAGCGAGAGGGATGATTTCCTTCGATGAGGCTATCAAAATCTTCCGTTTGTCGACAAAACGCTGTCGAATAGATGCAACTCTGTCTTCTCACTTATAGTTCTCCAAGGTCGTTCAATCATGCAAATTGCTCATGTCGTCGTATGTTTCCTTTTCATCGTTCGAAAAATTATGAGAAAAGTTCGCTGGTATGAGTATGACGAAATTTTCCGTTCGCCGGAGGACGGTTGATTGGAGAAACAATTTTTTTATGAGTCTACAAAATTTCTTACGCAGCAAATTTTGAAGAGAACGTACCAGACATTATCGGACAGACGAGAAGGACATTGTTATTATTTTCTGAAAATATTTTTTTACTGCGGAAGATTGAAGACGATTAAAAATCTTATTTATGATGATATCTTAAGAACGCAAGCACAATCCATACGCGAAAACGACAGTAGCGGTAATTATAATAAAATTTTTATTAAATAAAGATGTTTAACAATTACAGAACAGGACAAGTGCATGTAATTATGTACATAATCTCAGTAAAAACGTGAAGAAACTAAAGTCGATTTCCCGCTATTGTTTGCGCGATTAGCTGCAATGAAATGCAAGATCGAAAAAAATTTTCCATGACTTCGATTTAGGCCACTATCATAATCACCGGGACAAGTATAAATTCGGGAGCAGATTTTTTATTATATTTTCATTACTGTATCAAAAAGGCATAAAGTGCAAATGTGAGGACATTAATGGGTCACTTACAAACACCGGGGACGATCGTATTTTTTTTCAAAGGCGAGTTAAAGTCTACCCAACTGAACGTTAAATATGGTAATGAGTTTCAACACAGAGGGTACCAATAGTCATCAATTATTCTGAATAATGGCATGCAAATAGGCCGGGAGGTAGGCAATTAATGTCACTATTTGCGGAGGCTTATCCCTCGTACATACAACGAGGAAACCACAGAGAAGCCGATCTATATTTGTCGATCATGGAGTATAATCGCAGTCCGGTCGGAAATTCGACAAACATACGATACTGATCAGGCGGTCGTAATGTAGGTCGTCGGGTCGCGGGAACAACCCTGTTATTCAAAACACACATACGCCCCAACAAGGACGCGATGAAAATTTTGCCACTGAACGTCGGGCAAGCGACGAATTTGAACAAGAAAAATCCGATATCGCTCGTCGTCGAATCCGCGAAAAATTCACCAACTACCACCACCCCGCGATGTATTTGTCCTTATAAATCGCGAATTAATGAAAAGTTTCGTCGATCACGGACATCGAGTCCGGACAGGCTGTCAATTTGGCGCGTCTATCGGGGTGCGAATAACGCGAATCGCGACGCTATTCAAAAAAGTATGTCAATTAGCGTGAGCCAGTGGGAGCTATCTTACGCTGGGCGACGTTTAAATTTTGCACCGAGATAAATTCGCGGCGCCACGCGTGGACATTCACCCAATCTGTCTTGTTATAAAATATCCGTGAGAGTAGGTATGTTAACACACGTGTAGCCCGACCTATCCCATCTCATTAGTGGGTCGCATGTCGTTCGATCCACACTCGTTACGACGATTTATCTCCCGCACCGGGAAGATAAGTGCGCTCTGATTTTTGTCGTCGACGCCTCATTCGGCGGAGACAAAAAAAAAGTCGTTAGCGCGTAACTGCTCGCCGTTTAATTTCCGCGTAACACAATTCGGTGACAAATATGAGCGGCGCGCTGCAGAAGGGGAGAAAAGGAGGGAGAGACTGCCGAGTTGGCCACGAAACGGCAATAAATACCGTTTAATTACGCGACCGATTAGGCCTGATCTTACGACCGGCAGCGACATCAATATCACGGGAGAAACCTTATCGCGCCTAATGCGAAATTATATGGATCGTTTTCATTACGCCTCCTGACATTGTTCAGCATTAATTTCGCGACGCCTTTCGTCCCGGCCGCCTCTTTCCCTCTTCACCCTCCCTCACTCGCTGTTTCTTGGCTTGCTCTGTGCTTCTTACAATTCACTGGCCTCCCACTCTTTCCCCCTCTTCTCCCAACCATTTCCATCCTTTTCCAGCCTCCGGCCGTTCGTCGCGTTCTCTCTCTCCCTTCCTCCCGCTCTCTCATTTACTTAAATTTCCCTCATGAAACTAAAAAGTGTGCATTAACGTAATTTATAGGCCAATAAATCAGACACTCCGCCGCGGGAATAATTTCATGAAAAAAGGTCCTCTCCCCTCCGCGAATTTTATACGTGCCACCGACGACCTCGCGGCATAGGCGCATTCTCTCGCGACCCTGTTACGTCCTTCTGCGTACGTACTACACGGCCGCACAGAAACTCACACACGTACGTAGGACACATACCGGAAGGCGGAGAATCCGCGCGGGTGAAATATGAAAGCGAATGGACGGACCACTTTATTGTTACCGCACGAATGGCAGATCGAATATAATAATTGTAGTGTATCTTGTACCTAGCTTGTGCAGACGATTGTGTCACAGTGTATTCAAGCCATCGAAAACAGCGTATATACAGGGTGATTCTAGTAACTGGGCCAAGCGATAACTCTTTTTTAAATAAATTTAGAACAAAATCGTAGAGGAAAAGTTTGTATTAGGTGAAAAGCTCTATCATCCTATGCACCGACTTTTTTCCCAAGTGCATTGGTGCATGTGCAAAGTGCAGTTGCACTGTTTTTTTAAATGGAACCACCCATTTTTTTTTACATAAACACGTTCCTTAAGCCATTCTGCAATAAAAACGTATAAGGGAAATCATCGAAAAAACAATAGTTTACGAGATATTTCACTTTATTCAAACAGGGTGATTCTAGTAACTGGGCCAAGCGATAACTCTTTTTTAAATAAATTTAGAACAAAATCGTAGAGGAAAAGTTTGTATTAGGTGAAAAGCTCTATCATCCTATGCACCGACTTTTTTCCCAAGTGCATTGGTGCATGTGCAAAGTGCAGTTGCACTGTTTTTTTAAATGGAACCACCCATTTTTTTTTACATAAACACGTTCCTTAAGCCATTCTGCAATAAAAACGTATAAGGGAAATCATCGAAAAAGCAATAGTTTACGAGATATTTCACTTTATTCAAACTCTTATAACAGATGCCCAAACCGTTCACTATCGCATTATCTAAACGTTTTTGGTCAGAGTTACGTTCCAATCATGTTTACTAACATCTCATACTCAAGGATAGGAACGTATTAAAAAATGTTTGCAAGCTAACGGTGAAACGTTCGAGTATCTGTTATAAGAGTTTGAATAAAGTGAAATATCTCGTAAACTATTGCTTTTTCGATGATTTCCCTTATACGTTTTTATTGCAGAATGGCTTAAGGAACGTGTTTATGTAAAAAAAAATGGGTGGTTCCATTTAAAAAAACAGTGCAACTGCACTTTGCACATGCACCAATGCACTTGGGAAAAAAGTCGGTGCATAGGATGATAGAGCTTTTCACCTAATACAAACTTTTCCTCTACGATTTTGTTCTAAATTTATTTAAAAAAGAGTTATCGCTTGGCCCAGTTACTAGAATCACCCTGTTTGAATAAAGTGAAATATCTCGTAAACTATTGTTTTTTCGATGATTTCCCTTATACGTTTTTATTGCAGAATGGCTTAAGGAACGTGTTTATGTAAAAAAAAATGGGTGGTTCCATTTAAAAAAACAGTGCAACTGCACTTTGCACATGCACCAATGCACTTGGGAAAAAAGTCGGTGCATAGGATGATAGAGCTTTTCACCTAATACAAACTTTTCCTCTACGATTTTGTTCTAAATTTATTTAAAAAAGAGTTATCGCTTGGCCCAGTTACTAGAATCACCCTGTATATTGTAACGACCGTGACAAAGAAGTCGTTGGTGACACTGTAAGAGATGGATATCGTTTTTATTAGACATGCAATTATTGTTATAAAAAACGGTTTCAGTCTGTTGACGGTTCTTAGAGAGTGTCTTCTTGATAAGCATCGATTTAAAAGGGGTTAATATTTTTCCATTTTATTATTTTATATATCAAATACTGACATGCCAAAGGCACGCTAACGTGACATTGGCGTCAGAAGTGGGATGTATACAGCATCTCATATAAAAGACCAGTGAATGTCGAACTCAGACTCAGATGTCAAAGACTTGTTCATTGTGGCCGTTACTATCTTATTAAATAATGTTAAGCATATAAAACCTAAAAATGCTGTTATAACAGTATAAATGTACACGACAATTAAAAATTATTAAATAAAGTGTCAGGGTAGAGTAACGTGACATAGTATAGGTTGAAGCGTGAAACTAGTAGTTGACCCCTGAAAGTGGACATTTCTCTTTTATCTAGGTGAATTGTAGGAAAGGGGAGCTTGTTATGTGGGTCCGAGACGACCATGAAAGTTTCTCTTCTACTGTTTTGGGAAAAATCCTGGAAATGTGGAAAGCATGGGGTCGAGAAGGACATCTGAGAATTGTCAGATTTCCACTCGTTAGCGGAAGAGCCCTCTTGTCTTGCAGGTCGTAAATCTCAACCATAAGACAAGCGCTTGCATAATAAATGAGGAAAGCGACTAAAAAACACGACCTTAGTTTTCTTGCGCAACCATACAATTGTTCTAACAGACAACGATAACAACGTGAGGAGAAAATGTAATTGCTGTTAATGTATTTTAAAGCTACCACACACAAATATAAACCAAAAAGGAGTCATGAATGATTTGACATTGTCAAATATCTTTCGCAGTGCTGTAATTCGCAAAATTGTAAGGAGAAAAAGAAGAATACGCATAAAGATATGAATCTTTGTTTACTTTGCGCAGTATGTTGTACGTAATTAGTCTATGGTCATTGTGGCTTGATTTTAGACATCACTAACCACCTCTTGCATACGTTTATTAAGTGAACAGAAAAGACCGCAGCTAAGGCCTCCGACCTTTCTCTTAGAGATCTCCATTGAAAGATACATATAAACCCCTACAGAAGCGACGGAATGGTTCCAGAAAATGGTCTACGCGATTTTTAGCTGACAAGTTCGGCACAAACGTACTCCATGCGAATGCATTGTAGTACAGAAGGACCTATTCAAGAAAGTAGCGCCATGCCATTACAGCTATCCTCCATTCACAACAAAGGCATGGAAACAGAAGGGCAAAGAGGACACAGCTCAGCTCTCAATCCGTACTCAGCTCTCTAACTAATCAGGACACAATTTAATACAAGCCGACGCTCGTTTGACGGTAACGATACGTTTCTTTAATAAATCGTGCCTTTGTTTTATGCTGAATTTATTCCATGCCCACGCGTCGCGTTACACAGTTACTTTCCATGTGGCCGTTAGTCGCCGGTGCGGTGTAATAGTTAGCCTGGCAATGGCGGCGATGAGTACGATGACGTTGTCGGCGATGGCAGCGGCGACAGACAAGAAGAGCGCAGTTGTGTGGAGACAATGGATTCGCGGCAAATCCTATTTAGCGGCGCGAGAACTTTGCGTTTCGACGCGCCGCTTTGAAACGCCCGTTCTGATATCTATTCGGCAAAATTAAAATCTCGCCCGCCGACGCCGACAACAATGACGAGTTCGAGGATCAGAGACAATGCGCGTGGAAATCGCGAAATCGCTGTTCGTCTGTTCGTAAACTACGCTGCGATCGTGAATGAAAACTGTCATGACAGCCGGTCGTGCGTTATGAGCGTGTTTCGTGCCGATCGTTTGACGAAAATAAGGGCTTTTATACGGCATGAACAATGATCGGTCTACTGTTCAGAAGTATCTACGTTCTCAGCAAAATTCTGAACGACGATTTCAAATGATCTACAGAAAGCGATTGTGAATAAGTTGAGTAACCTTAGTGAAGTATTAAAATAATAAAGTAGTGTGTGAAACTAAGAGATGAAAACGGATAGTGAAATATTGATATAAACTATTCACCGTAAGTTTAATAGTAATAAGTGTGTAATATGGTGCGCAAATTTGTGTGTACGAGTCATATGCGAGCGAGTGTGTGTGTGGGTGAGAGAGAGAGAGAGAGAGAGAGAGAGGGAGAGAGAGAAAGAGAAAGAGAAAGAGAAAAAGAAAGAGAATGACTAAGAGATACGGAAGGGCCTGAGTGCGTGACGTAATCGAGGAGTAATACAAAATTCAGCGATTGGATAGTGTGTAGAACTGTTACATTGCGCCGCCTCCAATAGCTTAATTTCAAATTTGTACATCATTCATTTCAATAAACCATCATTTTCCTACAGTGGCTATACGTTCATACATATTTGCGATATTCTGATAACGAGTTCTACAGATCGCATTGTATTCGCAGCACAATGACAGAATCCAAACAGAATTGTGAAGTCAGCAGACTTAACTTCGCGCAAGCATTAATTTCGATGTTCAGCCTCTAAACCCAAATAAACTTCACCACGAAGACAAATTCACGCGCCGTGACAGAAAACATGTTGTTCCATTATCGAACTTGACTATTATCGACGGATCCGTTAAATATTTCGCCGCGAAGGTCGTTTATGTCGTATCACCGTGGAGCAGAAGCGATCATTGTGACGGGCTTACCAGGGATTTCCGTTTTTCGTGCCTTTGAATTCGTCGGCTTTGTCGCACGTCGATGCATGGCCGATAAAATTAAAATCCCGCCCACGCGAGCAACGCCGACAATGATGAGCTCGAGGATCCGAAACAATGCCGATGGAAATCGCGGAATCACCGTCCGCCCTCCGTAATCTCTAGCACTATCGCGAACACTGCCGCCATTGTGCAAATGGATTACTCGTTAGTTACACTCCTGCCGTTTATTTCGCGAAAATAATTTAATGCATCCCCTTGGGCGAATCCGAACCGAAATTATGCCCCAGAAAATATATAGTCTCATTATCCTCCATGATATACTGCGATATGCCTCTTTTTTCCTGGCGCTATTCCCCGCGCTCGTCTTTTGTCCGGATGCGTCTCGGATTTGGTTAATGGAGTCGGAGTGAAGGACGGCGGGGAGTAACAAAATTGGGCGCGTTAATTCGAAGGAACGTGCAAAATGATCGGCCGCCGACAGTTCCTGGATTAATGGCCGATGTTGCCCAAGCAATATGCCGGTGAATAATTCGTTGATTACATTTGCTTCGCTCGAATGGTGTAAATGATTCGAACGTGTGCTAGCGTGAAAAAGAGATCTGCATATATCTGGGACTTGCGTGAAATTTTAGTTTTCTATGTAAAATGTGCACGTGAAAATTTAATGCGGAATGAAAGGTTCCTTTAATTAATTACGTGGTATAATGGGATAATGGAAGAGAATGTGTGTTGGTAAGATGATGGAAATATAATTATATTAAAACAATGCATAGATGCAATTTTCATGCAATGTGGTGTTTTTTGGAAAGTATGAAATTTATTTTCATTGCATTCCATTAAAGACAAGAGAAAAACAAAGCATTTACGAAAAAAATTGGATTGTCCGGAATTGCTGCACAAACATTGATAACATGTCCAGGGTCATGTTTATTGTAATGTGTTATGCTTTATGTTCTACCGTCTTCCGCTCTTTCTATAATATTTATATCACGATATAATGTTCTCCGTCCTTCAGAACAAAGTGCAATAATGAAGAAATATTCCCTACGTTCGATATTCTAAGTACAAAGTATTCATAAAGGAAGATGGATCGTAAGATTCCGTACTGAATAAAAGATTAATTTATCAACCGACGTAACATTCCTCCTTTCTAAAGCGCGGGGATGACACATTGATGTATTGCCTCTGCTCTAGCGTTTGCCGCGTTAATTACGTAAATTATTCGCATGCTCAGTACGAATAATCGAAGTAATAAATGCGGACTTGCTGATCCAAAGCGAAGCCAGCAAAATGGTGAAAAGCGAGTATTCGCTTCTTCTGTAATCTCTATGCTGAATCGGTGAATGATATTCGAGTGGATTAGTTCTGCATTAATGCGCCTGGTACAATTCTCAATTCACATGCGCTAAACCTGAAAATATTATTATCTCCGTTGTCTACGTTCAAAAATGCAAACACCTCGGGATTAAAAAGAAACCGCGTATTTCAGCACCCACACAGACGCCCTGCCTACAGGTACACGATACTAATGGAGTAAAAGTTGGAGAAATACAGGTAGAAATATTGACCCTGCTGATTTGACGAATTAGCACCTTCCGACATTCTTTCTTACTATTCAAGAATGATTTCACGAAACAGGTTTCCGTAATCAATTATCATATTCGAATAAAGGCTGCAGACAGCAAATTGAGGATCGGTGCGGCTCGGCTGGAATGTGACGCGAGGCAGGTGCGTCAGATTTGGATCGGAAGGGTGGGATCAAAGGTTGAAACACGGTGCCGGCCGTTTGTCTCCCAACGTCGTCTTCCGTGTCCCGCGCTTTCCGTCAGTCGGCCGGCTGTGCAAGGCTCAGACATGACCCAATTTTCGTGAGATTGCGATCAGGTGACCGTAAAACGCCGGCGAAGAGAATGGCAAAGAGAATAGCCTGGGATTCGAGCGGCTGTCCAAGCGGCTATCGTATTTACGATATTGCCGCCCGGTCCAGTAACTGCTTTACCGTACGACGCCGTTTGCCACTGCACAGGAAATAACGACAGACGGTATCCCCTTGAGCTCAAAATTCGCCATCAACGGCGAAACGAAACTTGATTTGTGCCGTGCGTATCGATTTAAGCTTCAGGAAGCCATCCCTCACCACTGACCTACCCTTCCCCCACCTCGCACCCTACGATCTTCTCGTCCCTAACTCAGGACCCTGCTTCGCCTCCTCAATATCCACCCGTTAGATACTCCCTACCTGTGTTCAATCGTTAGCACATATGTAACTGTCCCATGACGCTCGGTGTAACGAGCTGAGAATGTAGATAACGATTAAATATTGCGTCGCCGATTCTGTCAAAAAGATAGATGTTTTCAACTGGGTTAATATTCGTTTTATTTTACTTTTGTAATCTTACAACTTGTAGGGTTACGTTTGATTATATGGTGTTTATATGTACTTGTATGGTAACCGTTTTATTTTCAAATACCTGAATGCCACAAAATTCGCGACCTTGTGTTTCAAAGTACCGATGTTTGGCCAGCATCGTGGTTGGATTCGTCAAGGTCTGAGAGAGAGGCAAATGCTGAAGTTTTATATTTTCGAAAATGTTATGTGGGTGCCTATGATCGGTCAATGTAATGGGTGGTTGCTTGAACCAGACAAGTTTTAGTTTTTAAAAAATTGGTTACATTGAGGTGAATGCATAACCATTATTTTTGTCCACGTACCAGAGCCACATTTTTTATTCAATTCCTCTCTTCAATTATCAAATTGTTGTACTACAATGTTATCCTCAAGTAGATAACTATGTGCAATTTATAGTTGACATTTAACTATTACCATTTACTTCTAGCACAATCTTGTTTACCTTTCGACCGTAACAGTTCTTAAAGGTTTTATATATGTTCAAAATATTTGAAATATGTGCAATTTGAGCAATAATAGCTCTGACATTGGCAATGCGTCAGTTTCCGACATTTCAACATCAACATTCGAATCCGATAGGCAGAACCGATAATGGGTACATTTATCTCGCAACGGAACACATCCTGAAATCAGAGAGCACGTAGATATACCGCCCTGTAGAAATATTTAACATGAACATCCCGTTCGTCTATTTAACAAGCTAGAGTACATTCTTGATTGATCACATATACCATGATTCACTCATGGCATAGAACATTTAGCTTTGAGACATGCTACGTCAGTTAGATATACGCCGGTATGTACAAGCAGTAATTGGGACAAATGTTTGTAGTGGGAGTTTCGTGGTAACATCGAAATGAAAGGACAAGAACATGAGCGACACCGAGATGCCTGTATGTGGTGCCAGGTTGATTTACAGACTATGATTTGCTGTTACCTAAGGAAACGCTGCAAATTAATGTCACACCATGTTCACGATTTTGGCGAAATTTGCCAATCTACAATGTGAACTTCAACAGTCTGTCATCAACTTAGTTTGGAATGCGCAAAACTTTGCCGCTGCATTTCTCAACGTTTGCTCTAAATATGTTCAATGCGTCAAATATTGTAGAAAGAGTTAGAAATCTTCTTTATCGTTCATAAATAAAGAGAGGTATTTATAACAGTATTCATAACAATTTCCATAATAAAGTTAGAAATACAATATCAATTGACACTTTGTTGTTTTCTTGCAGCCTTTAATCGCCGCAAATCTTTGTCGTCTACACTGGGTATTAAAAAATATTACCGTACTTAAGCAAACGTAGTGGTGAACGAATATTATATAACATGTGAAATCATCACTCGAAATTGGATCTCCAGCATTACTCAATGTATGTACAAATGTTTACTTGTCGAGTCATATTTGTCTAGAGACCGTATTCGGGAGAAAAGTGTATTCATCATTGAATACGGTCAACAAATATGATCAGAAAGCGAAGGTCACGTGGGAAGCATTTAAATAGGTTATCTTACCGCGCCAAAATCTGAATTAAATCATACGGTCAATTAATCAGTCTCTGCAATCAAGTGCACGCAAACTTCGAGAATAGCAGGAGCATCGGACTTCTAGGTTTGGGAGATACTAAGTCACTTAGCTGCAGGTACACACATACATACCTATATACGTGCGCACGTGTGCAGGTTGGTTCATGGCGCAATTGGGACGAATGTCTGTAGTGGGGATTTCGCCGTACCATAACTACGAGTTGCGGTCGCATGCAGGTAGAAAATGAGAATAATTATGCCCGACCCTCTGCGGTTAATGACAATGTAATTCCGAAGACTGCTACGTCGTTGCGATAACAACGATTCGCTATGTTAATCGCTTTCAAATATATTGACCAGCACCGAAGTTTGTAGATTTAGACTGACAGAGTTTTGGATGAGTGTGATGACAGATCTTTGGAAGGTTATGGATAACATAATTGTAACGTTCATAAATGTTAATAAGAGAGTGACAATACATGATAGGTTATTAAGTTTGAATGATTTTATCAGTAATTCAACGATAATTTGTATGTAGAGTACGTTGAAATTCAGATTTCCTCCTATTTTCAAATGTAGCGTGATTGTTAATTTATTGGCACTTGATTCAGTGGAATCAAATTGTTCGCCCATGCATTCAGAGTAACGTCTGTTGAAACACACATTTACATGATTCCATTAAAACAATATTCTTTGCCTATTTGTCCTTCATTGATAATTATTTACGTATAAATATGCATCATTAATATGACAGAAATGTCAAAAGCTACACAGTGTAGAATATTTTTGGTTTCTTTATTCGTTATAGTCTTTGCGTAATGGAAAGACGTTACATTAACCAATTTCACAGTTTATCATTTGAGATGTGTTGTTGGTGCGACGTATTTATTGTAAAATTTCTATTGATACTTATCAGCATCCTTATTTTTCATCGTTATTGAAATCTTACTTAAATACAAATATTTGGCAACTGCAATTGGTCGAAAATTGACTTTTACTATGCGATCCGTGCAATGTCAGAAACGGGAAAAGGATGCGAAGTAAGTCCGGTGCGCTTTCAAAATAATGAAACGGAATCGAATCAGGACTTTGCTGAACAAGTTGGTGCCCGGCAAATTGAAAGCGTCAATCGGCAATCGCCGTTCGTGAATAGAGAAACCGGGAGTGAGAACGTTTTTCTTCGTTTCCTGTTTTTGGTTGACTGGATGACCGGATTTTCTCTTCATGCCGGAGTTGCTTTCGTTTCCCGTGACAAACACAAGCGCGCGCCCTTTTTCGAATCGCATGAATACCCAGCGCTATTCCACCTTGATTAACAAATCAATTGCCTGATATTTTTATCAATTCTGTGATTCATTGACCGATACCGCGGCATTTTTCTCAATGTCTGTTTCAAGAACAAAGAAAAATAAATTTAACTGTAACAACTTATAAAAACGAATCTACCTCTAAATCCGACCGAAACAAAAAAACTTTTCAACTCTACAACAAACAGGGTATTATATTTAACGTAACGTATGTAACAATAACAGCATACGAATCAAATTCGGTTCAAAAACCTAATCGAAATAAATCCACTTCTCGACCGTAGCATAAGCAAGACACTACTTGAAAAATATATCCTCGTACTCCACTTCTCACTTCCTCAAGTTGTTATCCGTATCGGAATTTTACAATTCGCCATACGCTCCCAGCCTCACGCCCGAGCACTGGGAATCTTATTCGGTAAATCCGTCGAATATTGCAGTTTGCAGGAAAGCACTTTCGCAATATCCTTCCGCATCTGCTGCTCGGCACTCAGCGGCAATCAGTGCAATTTAAGTGCCGCGACACTCTAGCACCCATTGTCGCGCTAAACTCTAGACATAGAAGGTAAGCTCTCTGCGCGAACGATAAGACATGAGGTAGTGTACGGTAGGGGAATGAAAAAATTGCGCTAATTGCACCGTCTCGAGTCTCGTCTGCGAGGGAGAATCATATGGTTCGTCGACGCTAAACGCACTCGGAAAATAATGGCTGCAACTGGCGTGGCGCAACGATATACGTTCAACCGCAGCCACGTTCCAAGAAAGATTATCGCCGATTATATTCCGGTCAGTCGCGGCTTGTCCCCTTCTTCGATCGGTCCCCTACACGATTGACCGTTCATCACGACGTCTGTGTCCGGATGCGTTTGTGCATTCCGTGCAGTTTGCGTTGCGGAGATCACGTAGGCCAGAGTAAATACAGGGAACAAGGTAGGTGTAGCGAATGGGAGAAAGAGAGCGAAAGAGAATGGCGAGGGGATGTTGGTTTGATCGAGGGACGGTCGGAGAGGGAAAGAGAGGGGAAGAGAGAGGAAGAGAGAGGCAGAATGGTTCGGACCATCGGGAATCGGTCAATTGCTTCCGCCATCTCATTTGACGGCCATTGTTCCAAACGTGATAGATTTCGAGGTCGATCAGGCCTTTGGAAATCAGTTTTTGGTAATCCTATGGTATTACGTTGGGCGAATACGAGTTTCCTTTGCACTTATTCGATGCCGGAAGGAACTCGGAGAAGTTTGCCGAAGGTCAACGAACGGTTTGCCGTCTGCAAAGCGTCTTAGAGAACTTGCTAATTAATTGCTTTTGCCCCCACGTCGCGGGGGTGATTCCCCACACTTATCCAAGCGAAAGTGGCAGCGGGGTAAACAAATTTCGATCAATTCCTCAATGGACGAGGGGGGTAAATGCTCAGGCGAATGTCGACACAATAACGGTCAAATCTAGTAGTTTGTTATGAATCACATTTTCGGTTAAGGAATCAAGTTCTATAAATAAACAGTCGATCTTTTTATATAGAAATTCTCTTAAAATGTAAGAACTGTGCTGGTTTCAACAGGAAATACGATCTTTTAGAAGATTACACCATCGAAGAATCCATACAAATCGGAAAATTCATTCGAAAATCTACGACACTCTGTCCAGCTCAAGACATGTATACGGAATCGATAATAAGAATGCCACGTCAAAGTTCGAAACCGCCAGACGAGGGTACTGCGGCCTCACGAATTTTTCGGATGCACGACTTTTCGAACTTTCTTGACGCACAAGTGTATTTCCCATAGGCCTCGCAGCGAATCGAGAAGGAAGCCCCCATAGGAGGAACAAGTTATTACCGCTATCAAAGCCGGCGGATACACTCGGCAGGGATGGTACTCCGGATCTCTTGAGGCTCACTGAAGGGTATAAAGCGGCAACGAGGAGGAAGAATTTTCAAAAGAAAAGTTCCCGATTCGGCAGAATGATCCGGAGATCGTTTTCAGGCGTGTACAAATGCGTCTCGCCGTATTGGCAGAAACAGGGCCGCGGCAGATAAAAAACAGAGAAGAGGAATGAAAGAAAAGAAGAAATCCTCTACCACCAGCAGCCGATAGCGCCTATCCACGCTGCACGACCTATCAGGGTCCCCCACTTGGGTCACAATGTCCTTTGTGTCCAATCTCGGGATCGTCCGCTTATTCGTTAGCGGTGGAGAAAATAATCTCGTGCCAGATCCGCGATAGCCGGCCACAAAGTCTTCTGCAAAGCCAAATCTGGCCGAAGCTCGTCCAAGAGATGGTCAAGTTCCGTAGATGGTGCAATTTGTCGAGTTAATCATCCGACCGCGATGTCTACGTGCGAATCGACGGCCGAAAAGTGAGGTTAGAAATCAGTGTGATGCAGAGGGCGCGATTTACGTTGTAGTGCCGGCGGCGGTACGAGCAAATAAATTCGACGCTTTTCTACACTTTTATGTATATTTTCTGGTACATCAGCGCGCGCCGGTTGGAAGGCGGGTATAACTTTAGGCCACGTGAAAAGCTCTAAATGAGTTTCCGATACTCCGCACCGAGAGTGTGTACCCAACCGCCTAGCCGGGGCTAACTGAAAATACGGATAAAAAAGTCGGCTAAAGGCTTTTTCGGCCGAAAGGTACGATCGCTGCTTATAACCTTTTAATGGCTTATGGAATTGCGACAAGAGGCTCCGGACGGGAATGAACGTGGAAAGGGGAGAGAATAATTCGGCGAACAGGTAAACCATTTTTAGAAAAATCAACCATCGATCAGAATTCCTCTCTTCAAAGTATTCGATAAGAACTTACGGGGAAATATTGAAAATGTCAGTGAAATATAATGTGGACAAGCAATATTTAGTTTTTAATTATGGAATCTCACTGAAACTTTGGTCCTGATATACATATTAAAGAGCCCACAGAATAACAGTTATAATATACCTACGTTTTTGTGTGCTGTAAAATTAAATTTATAAATACCAAAAAAAATATTCACCTTTTTTTATATAGGGTAAGTATGCAACAATTGATAAATATGTAGATCAACTCCAAATTACAAACAAAATATGGTAATTACATAAATGTTTCCAGTAAGACTATATCATGTGACCTATTGCTAAGGTTCAACCGGAAACAAACTTTTATAGGTTTCATCGAAGACTTCGTGCCTGAATTTTATAATAATTTGAGCCTTGAACGCAGTTTGTGCTAATCATATCTGCTCTTTACCAACTTTTGGTGAACGAATAATCCTTTGAGAGCATTTTCAAAACGAATTCATAAGATAAAAGAATTTTATTTCCCCACGAAGCATCTATTTGAAGCAAGCTTTTTGCACAGATGGATATGATTATATTTTGAAAAATCAGCTAAATGCAAAATTTTCCGCATACGATGCCAGTAAAAAAAAAAAACAAGAAACTACCGTTCACATTCATCACTTGGGTTAATCGACGGATGAACGATGCTTTCAAGTGCCATGGATAGAAATCCCTATTAACGTTCGACGCTCTCAAATACGTACTTGGAGTATTAAGTGGAATTGGCATATCAGACGTTATAATGGATCCTTTTTAACGTGTGTGCAATGCCATTTATTACGTAAAAAATTATTTCTTAATTTTCAATGTATGTATTCTAAAGCATGCACAAGGTGAGCTCGGAAATGCTGACGAAACTGAAATGGTTATAACTTGCCCGTTTTCAATACCTTATGTATTTTTATTTGTCGATTATAAAGTCTCAATGGAAGATTAAAGAAAGCATGTATGATGTTTGGCAACGAGTGAAACTCATAGAGTTGCTTTATTCCAGTGAAAGATCCATCATTCCAACTCAGTTTTAGTGACCACCCTACAGAAACTCACGCTCAATGTTTCTGTACATACATTGTACACCATAAAAATCCCTAGGAGACGATATGAGAAATGAAGATTCATTCGAACTGACATATATTTACTATATTTTGCATCCTCTATGAGAAATATATCCAAACGCAATGTTTTCGCTCGTTACTTTCGTCGAGAAAATTGGACGTTCGTCATGTACGCGGTACTGAAATACTGCAAATGCGAGAACTCGACGGTGGCCGAATTGAGGGTGGAGGGGTTCGGGCGTGCCAATAAAAGTGACCAACATTCGTCTTGCGGGTCAGGAAAGGAGGAAAAATCTCGGTCATAACGGGTAAGCGGCGGGCGAGGGTCGCGAGTTATCATAACGCGCGATAGGCGGTGTCAGAAAATCGAGAAGGTGTCGTCGAAGTTTTGCTGCCGGCGGGAGCGTGTCAGGTGATATAGCGTCGAAAATAATAGAAAAAAAAGACATATAGTCGCAGATAGGGCGTGCCGAGGACCTTTTATTGCCACTCTCTCATTCTGTCCCTCTCTATGTCCTTCTATCTCCCTCCCTCTTTCTGTCTCTCTTTCTCTCTCTACACCCCTCTATCCCCTTTCCACCGACGATGGAGGTAGATGCGTGTGTGCAGAGTGACCCCACGGCCGGGTCACGTTGTTACAACTAGCTTACAGCAGTATCCGAACCGGAGCGGGCGACCGTACTTCATAAATTTTATTCTTCGGCGCGAAAAAGTTCGCGATCTTTTGCGGATCCGCGGGAGTGAGCTTTATTGTTCAGCCCCACTCGGTGATATATACGCTTCTGATACCGAAATCGCGGCAGCACCGAATCGGTAGAAGGGGCTGTTGCCGAGGAGGATCACAAGGTTCCGAGCAGAACATAAAATTTCTAAATTTTGCGCCTATGTGTCCAGCAAATCCTACTTGCACTCGATCCTTGTAACCGGAAACTTACAAAATTAGGTTCACATCGCAAGGGCATTTCCGTTTTCAGCATGGCCCATAAACTGAGACTTCTAATTTTAGAACAAGCGGCGTGGTGTTAGATTCCGAATGTTTCCGATCTACTGAGTTCGTTCGGCTCTACTTTTTCCCGTTATAGGAAGTAAAAAAGGTATTGCAGATATTGTAAGTTACCTTGCACACTACATTGCTTTTAATCAAGACTATTTCCTGTCAGTTACATTATAGGAATTTTGTTATAATATTCTAACAGTTATTTTTGAAATATAATGATGCTCTTTGTAGATTCATGCAATCGCTCAAAACTGTAGCGTTGCAGCGTACATAAAGAAATCCACTTATTGTCGGATGCACTCTCGGTTGCATCAACTGGATTACTGCGAATGCTTTATTCTTTCAGGATACACAAGTTTCTACTTTTGCTAATTTGGTAGTGGGAGGTAGCTGCATTCTTTGTCGCCCACCTTTTACGCCTATGAGAATATACAGAAATTGGATGCGCACAGTATCCAGCTTTGCATCCGCATACATGTAGGATTGGGTTGTGAAGGCCAAAGATACTCGGTGTTTATTTAAACAAAAAACGATATATATTAGGAAAGATATTACACTGAAAATACTTCTTAAACGCTCAACTTCTCGCTTCGACGGTCTTACGATGACTAATCCCCTCCTTCGCGCTTTCTTTCGGCCGACCTCTGTGCCTCCGCTCGTGTGATTCACCTCGTTTGTTTTGATCACGCTGCGAGATCTTCCAATCCCACATACATAATGCAATATAAAAATATATAGTTGAGACATTCACATGTATACATGACCAAACGCTTAATATTTGTATCTGCCTAGAGACGAAAAAAATTGTATTTGTTTTTACTACTCGAGAAATTAGATGTAATTACATAGGTTAAATGAATTAATAAATTTGCCTACCAGTAGGAGAATTAACTTGTTAATGTTCTATGATAATTATATGAAATCACAACACAGGAACACGAAGAACGATTCCCCCTTTTTTTCACAAAAAATGTTCAGATTTTACTATAAAATATAAGTTCTTAAGTCGATCATAGACAACTTACATATTTTCTTCAATACTTTAATGTATTAATAACATTATAAGTGACATGTCGCCCCAGCTTGATTAATTACGCGCCATTGTACGTATAACAAGCTATGACGGTTATTAAACATTCAATCTATGTCCGAACATTTGTCAAAGTTCGCGAATAAAATACCTTCGCCCCTCGTGTGTCGGTAAGTACATTTACCCACGCTACTTATAGAACAATCAGATTTGTACCATTACAAATGTTACACTAGATACGCAGCTATATACCGTACAAAAATTTCTCACCTTTTTTTTCTTCATAATTGCCAAGAAATGCCTTTTACATCAAACCTCTTACCCAATAGAATTAATATTTTACTTATCGTTTCTATGAACATCGTCAAATATAATATGAATCCAACACACACACTGAAACTGATGACAAATATATTTTCTTGAATATATGGCAGGTTATATCTTTTCCAATTTAACTACACATCAGATTACATTGTAATTACTCTCTGTGTTACAGCGAAATTGGATTTCACGGAATTACAGGCGACAAGTGTCCAGTTATAATTAAGGCTGCAATGGCCAAATTTTTAACAGCCCACAGGCGTCTGCAAAATAAACTTCACGTTATTTTGACATTTTTTTAAACAAATTCTGTATTCCCATAAGGTCAATAGCAATAAAAATTATTTTTTGCATTTATGAGCTTAAATGGAAAAGAAAACAATGAAAAGCGTAAAGAATCAAAATCTTGCGCTTGCCAGCGTATCCCATTTGGCTTAACAGAAAATAAAGATTAAAGCAAAACGAATAAGTTTTTATTGAAAATTGGAAAGGATAGATGCGTCCATTGCTATTTTTACTGAAATTGCTCTGTGTTCGTGCCGTTACTCCTGAAAATGAGAGCTGCTACTGCATCGAGTGAGATATCGCGAATGGATGTGTTTGGTGCACATAGATGTGAATATAGGTATATGTACTTTAAAAGAGCAAAAGTATAAAAGCATGAAGCACACGTTATGGATTGATGTTTTACAGGAAATTCGAAAATTGAAACGGCTCTCAGAAATATGACAGAGTCGAGGTGATTAGGTAGAACGCAACTAAACATTGATAGAAGAACAATGTAGATGTGCTGTTCTATCAGTGATGGTGGCTTTCATCATTTAAGTCTGGATATAAGTGAAGTAAAAAGGGACAGACGAAACACGTAAGACCAAATTAGAAGTTAATTAGATAACTATAGGTATTTAAAGACGCGTAGTTGAACTGTCTTGAAATAATAAATTATGTAAACAGTAATGTCTCACAAAGCTTACCACATTCATTTGTACAACAGTATGTGTACGTAAACCACGGACACTAATGATGCTTCAATCACCCTTCGTTCCAAAACTAAGTAGTAGTAGTAATTTATATAAAGCGGCAAAACTGCATTGAAACTGTTTTTAACATCTACCTCAAAGTAGTGCTGTCAATGAAATCGAGTATAGCAAACAGGTGCGCTAATGAAAAACTTCCGAACACAATATACCAACTTTATACGCGACCCACATTTTCGAATCTTCAAACTTTCTAATAACGATCGTTTTTCACATGAAATTCTAAACGATCTTTTTAAGCATTGACCTGCGCTCATCGAATGTCACCAAACGGAACAACGTGTAATTAGCTTGACATTTACTTATATTAACAAACATAAAAAAATCACAAAAACAGAATCCTGTGATTTTCTGAAATATAACATTCTTATTTAGTTTTAGGGGAAGGTATTACGTGGAGAAACAACTTGACTCAACCGTTTCATTTACTTTTAATGAACCTATGACTGAAATATAAACACCGCAAGTTCTCACAGCAATGTGATTTTATCCAGAGCAATCAAATCATACATGAGGATTTATATGCCGTTAAAACACTTTACTCTTAAAATTCACGCGGAAAGCGTTTAAAAGTTTAAAAGCGTTAAAAGTTAAAGTTTTTGTAACCTCTTCAGTTTATTTGGCCGAGGTAAGGTTTCACTCATGTTCGTAGTAAATGTACACTTTTCCTCATAAATTGACTTTGAGGTTGTTATCTAAACATCCGTACACATAAGAACGTAATTTCCTGAAAGAAGCTTGAAGAGTCGTTCTTTCCATCAATGAAACCATACATTTAACTGCCGTTAAGAAATATGAATCGCTTTACATGGTTTTGACAACACATTACGTCCAGTCCTGCAGAAGATAAAGAACTGTTTGAACTGTCAGAAACATTTTTTTTTTGTATATGGCACGATACACAAAAGTATTCATCATAATTATGGCAAGAAAGATTTGAGGGAGATTGAGAGAGGAAGGATACTGGCATTAATCAATCTTCATCAGAAGCTCGAATAAAAATATATCCGTTCTTATATTAAGCCATCTATAATTCTATCAATTTTGTTAACAAGGAATGAAAAGCTTGTTGACAGATGGTATAATAACGGCAAGATACACAAAAATGAAAACAATCATACATAAACAAAATAATTTACTTGTTGTGTACTGCTGAAAGTATATTCAAATACATTCTACAATTCTATTACTGATCATTATTAACTTACACATGTATACCAGGAAATGTTCAGTCGACACCATCCGCGAATCCTTATGCGCGAAACATAAAACAAGATCATCGAAATTAAAATATGACGATCAGCTATTATTTGACCAACGCTGCCAGGCGGAAACAAATGACACGGTGGAAACGCGCAAGAACAAGATTTTAATAATCTCTCATAAGCCGGCATGAAGTCTGCGAGCCAGGCGCGGCAAAAAGGAGAGAATAGAAGACAGGAGCGGGAAAGAGGAGTCGGAGGGAGAAAGGTAAGCGGGGTAAGATGAGTCGAGTCTTTTTGTTAAAGTTGTCTAGAACCTTGTTGAAGCAGCGAGCGTACCGGTCGTTAACGAGCATTACACGTTCCCCGATCCGGAGGATTCTCGAAACGCGACCTGCGCCGGAGTTGCACAGGTTTTGCATGTGCCTTCGAAGTGACTGGGTCTCGACCGGCATAGAAAAGGTTCCCGTAGACACTGAGAGGCGGATAGTGAGCCAGAGAAAGGTTGGCGGAGGTGGAGGAGGAGGGTCGAAGAAGCCAGGGTATGTTTCAAGTATTCATAAAGGCGCCCTCGTTAATTACGTCCGACGTCTTACGGTAATTAACTCTCGACGCAGTTTCCTGAAACCGATGATTTCGACCGAACGACTAATACAAGTTCGAACAGCGTCCAGTTCTTGCCTCGCCGATCTCAGTTTGTTTGCGAAACTAAACGTCAGGAGAGACGTATCTTTTGCGTTGAACGGTACGGACGTAACGATATGTCGTCGATAATCGAATCTGTAGTGGAACAGTTTACGGAACGCGCGTATCGATCAGAGCCGACGGTGCGATCTGTCAAATTCCAGACTGCCGAAATTATCGATGGGAGGCTCTGTTTAAAGGAAGAGGAACGGATAGACACATGACATGATAATTGCGCGACACTCGGTTAATGGGACAATTACTGTGATCGGTTGGAACACGTGTAGTTTGACGAATGTTATCGTACAGCGTTTCGTTTGTGGAGTTATGGTGCGGTTTTACGTGGATTTACACTTCGACTCGTAGTATCAATAGTATGTTTGTGTTCTGCGATGATAAATACAAAAATTTCAAAATAATTTTGATATTGAGCAATAAAACTTGAATAATACGAGATCAGCATTACGTTTTTATCGGATTAGAACATTTACACGATTCAATTCAAATTATTGTCACGTTTATATACGTAGAATACAACATCCTTCGCCAAGCCACCACGCCCTTAAAAAAACCTACATACAACGCATATTTATTCAGTTAACAAAAACTGTTGCTATTTGCATCGAGAAATCACCACAGCCAAAGTAATAAATCTACCATCCAATCATTAGTTGCGTAATATCCGCGGCTCGGTACGTTCAAGCACTTACAGTACCAAAAACAAACGCACAAAACGCATCTTCTGTTTACGGTGTCCCACGAAATCGTTTTGGCGAAAAATTGCGCAAGGATGAAATCACATCTGCCGGACCCTTTAAAGGATCCGCACGGAAATTTTTCAGCCGACGAGACGGACAAAGCAGCCAGAGATGGAGCGAAGACAAATACTCGCCGTGTGCCAAAATTGTGAGGGTGACCGAGTGTCTTCGTAATGCGGAGTAGGGGGTGTGGGGGGGGGGGGGGTGAACGGAGGGAGGGGGCAAGCAAAGGGATTCGGACGAGTGCGCTGATTGGTCGGTTCTTTCCTCCATTCCGCCCGACACGATTCTTCTTCCCTTCCGCCATCCACGGCGATTTCCCGGAATCATGACCCGATTCCATATTAACTGCTACCGTCCGTAACCGCAGAAACACGTGGGTCCAACCTGGCACCCAGAAATCAATGGCCACGTTCCATCGCACCTGCTTCTTTCTCTCGGCATCGCTCCGGCGAAAAGTTACAAGGCCTTACCCAATCCCCTCCTCCTCCCCCTGCCCCTCCCTCACCCACCCTTCATTCATTTTACGTGCCTTTTCTCATCCACTTTGAACCGGCGCCTAACTATCGCGTATAACGTCCCTTTCTTCTGATCCAAAGTTGAAGCTCAATTTCAGTAGCACCTAACTCAATCGGACCGCATTCGGAACTTGGCTCATTTACATTCTGAAGAAGGCAATTCTGCGAGATAGATGTGCTTGCGAGCGGTGCGTATTGTACATGCCGGTAATATGCACGGCAAAATGGGCTCCGTGATATCTTGCACTGTTGGATGTAACGGGAATAATGTAAGTAATTACGACAACGCTACGAACGGGGGTGAACGTAATCGTCCGTATTGCTTAATAATAATCTTACGGCGATGCTGATGCGGCTTGTATATATTGTCTTCACGAAAGTGTATTAGTTAGTACATCTACTATAAGAACCGACACTAGGCATCAATGTGATACACAACGTTCGATTAGTTGCAATAATTGTATTGCAGTAAAAAAACATGGAACTCAACAGTCGAACATTAGTTTGAACGAACTCTTCGACAATAAGAACGCCAAGTCGCTACTAAAATTCATATCGTCCAGCGGGTATTCGGCGTTTTTCATACGGCCGCCTTCGAGCTATTTCGCAGCATTTCCAAGTACAAAATTTTACCGAAATTAAATGACTACGTCCTGACGCGAGTATCGTCCTCTCTCTCAAAAAGATAAGAGGGCGGTACCCGACACACGATACCGTGGACCGTCGCTTAATGCAGCGCGATTTTTCCTGCCCCCTTTTTCCCCTCACTACCCTCATCCCCACCGCACTCGTAACTCTCTCGCAATGGCGTCCACTTTCGACGGTGCAAACTTTTTCAGTTGCCGTGCGGCGTTACACGCGCCAGGATGTCGAATGGACCGACTGACGATTTCCACTTTCTCCCTTCCTGCCCTTCCCTCCTCCGCCTTTCATTTCCTCGTTCCCGCGCGCAAAACCCACTCCCCGCCTCTCATTTTTTATCTTGCCCGCTCGCTCCTTTACCACTTGTTTTCCGCCATTTCTCTCGGGCTTATCCCTCGCCTGGACCCTCTTGTGACTCCTGCGCGCGCAGCCGATTTCCGATCCACCTGCAGCAGCGTAACTCGGCCGTCGCTAAAGGATTTATATGGGGCACCGTACCGAGCTGCGGACCTTACGGTGAAATATTCACGCAGATAGGCGCGACGAGCTTTAACACTTGACCGCGGCAGGTAAGAGAGTAACGGCCCGTTACCCTTCTTTTATTCCTGTTCACCTCTCATTCCCACGATGACTGCCTCCATCACCGACAGTTCTCACGAATCTGTACTTCCGAATGGCGCAGCGGGAATATTTCATTTTCTCCTTTTTTTGGCATAGTCGTGAGATCGTCGGCATTAATAAGAGCGGGAATGTGGTAAGTAATGAAATGACGGGAATGGCGTTGAAACTCAAAATTAGGGGGAGAATTCTTCTTTTACAGGAGAATCTTTACTGCACGATTGCCCCACTCTTCTGTCGGAAGCGGCATTGTAATAACTAACTTTTACATTGGAAATGCATTCGTGTAACTCCGGCATACTGGTGGTATTAATCGCCTAAGTAGGAAAGGTATTGGGCTTTGCTCACTTGAAAGAAGCTTCCATACCGTTTGGACGACAAAGAAAGTTTCAAATATACACACTGAGACAATTAATAAATAATACAATACAGTATTACTTAAAAAGGTATTCAAGAATATATTCTTACATACGCTGAAATAAATTAAGTCCAGAACAAGATAAAAGTTTGTTTAAACTCATATCATCCACTTTAAACATAAAAACATGTATAATAAATCCTTACTTTAAACAATGAGCGCAAATAGCTGAGAAAATAAATTCCTTATGATTCCAGCTTCTTCGAAGACGCGAGCAAATGGCTTGATTCGACAAATTGGTAAATCACTCTATCTAAAAATTTTCCAAGCGATCAGCAGGAGTCATCAGGCGAAACGGTGACAAACAGCGACTCACTGCGCCAAAGTACAAGTTGAACGAAGATATCCACGAAGTGCGAAATAACGTCCGGACAAACGGATTTGTTCGTATGGCCATGATTTTTCTCCCGAACCTCTCGCGGACCAACCGCGAACGATTTCAATTCTGGGATCATGACCCGGTTTCATGTTAACCCAGATAAGGTCGTAACTGCGCGGGAATGTGAATCGGCCCCTCCTTCCCTTCCTGGCCCGTCTCATCCTCCGTCTGGCACGATAATCAATGGCTGCGTTTCGTCTTTCGCTGCGACAGTGGCGAACACCGATAACGGCCGGGCCAGCACCTAAAATCCAACGTCCTCCTTCTATTCCGTCCCCCTTCCTTCTACTCTCCGTCTTTCCACCCCGCGCACCGCCAACCAATCCCGTCCCGTTCGGGCGCGAAGGATTTTCAGATTTAAATTTACAGGATGAAAATTCCACCCTTTAGCCGCAAGACTGGCCGGGGGTGCCGCGGCCACCGGATAAGTTATCGCTAGGTGCGAAAAGTTACTCGGCGAATGCCCGGTCGAACGGGAATTATACGTGGGAAAGTAATTGTCCGAATCAGGGTCAAATTGCCCTCCCGCCTTCTCGAACTTTTGGCGAGGATATTTCCATCGTTGGCGAACCTCGGCCAACGCGACCCGCGAAACACTTCGTTTGGAAATAGTGAATGCTTGACGATTTGCTTGTTTTTTGCAAGCGATTTGAGTCAACAGGGCTGGTAAAAGGTACTCAGAGATAGGGCAGAAGTCTTCCGAAGATTTCCTGGACGCAAAAAAAAAAAAAAAAAAAAAAAGGTACTCAGAGATTAATGTGTCGAAGTAAGGACTCTGCGTGGTATTAAAATGACGAATATTGCGAAAAAAAAGTGTATTCACAATAACATACTAATGAGAAAAGGACATGAAGAATACCAAGTACATTAAATATAGGATAAGGTAGATTAAGTAGAGAAAAGTGTATGGAGAAGTGAAAGTGAAACCCATAAAGGAACAATGGAATAGATATAAATACATACATACGAATGGGAAAAAGTTTATAAGAAACTTTATAAATACTTCCACATAAAATTTCTCGTCACTTACAGTAACTACTTTTTTCTTGATTAAGAGTATTTTTGTTAAGACTATTTTATTTTTTGTTAATACAAATTGCCTTTTATTTCAACAGAAAGTACACCTGCATATTGTTTGTGACCATGTCAGAAAACATTATAAATTTAAGACAGTAATTGTTTTGTCAGTTTTTCAAAAACAGGCCGATTCTTTCCCAACGCTATTCCGCATGCAGCTATTTTAGACCGCGTTTTTTAACTCATCCAAAAGTAAACTTTGACCAATTCAAATATGATGAATGAAGTGACCAACCAAAGGGGCCATTTCGACCAACTTTGCCCTTCGTTTTGCAGCTCCAAGTAATCAGAATATCGCCTAACAACTACATAAACTTGGGATTACAGAACAAAAAAAAAGGAAATAGGATTATTGTACAAACGTGCAAAACTGTAAATCAACGTGTAAATAAACATGTAATTCCTATACAGATGGCTAATCCTACTATTTCACCGCATGTCCATCACACACAATTTCGTAATTCTACTCGCAAATCCGGAAAATATTATTTCAACTCCGTTTAATATCTGTTCGTAAAACAGAACTCGATAGTCGCAAATCATAACCAACAAAGAAACTATTTGCTTAAACCGCATAAATATAAATTACTCGAACAAAGGTGACTGTCTCAAAAGAAGTGAAGTTACATTTCTGAATTTGTAATTTTTCATATCGGGTAGCCGGGTACGAACTTTGTAGACTAGCAGGTAGATCCTTTATGTGCTTCAAATATCACTACATAAAATGAAAATTAGAACTTGTGATTTATTACCTGGTCGAAAAGGTGATTCAATGTTGCCCGGTCTGAAAGTCAAATTACACCACTTCCCCTTTCATTTTATATGAATGCTGCAAGAATACCTTCTCTTTCATCAAATGTTATTTTAATGGAGCGGTATAGTTATGTAGCGTTTAATTACATATTTCCTGATTAAGTATCCATTATCTTACAACCGTATTAATAAAACATTTTCGTTTGTGTCAATAATTTACAAAATATTCTTCTTACGTACATCACGAAAAACAGGCAACTAAATCGTCAGATCCTAATTTGAATGTAGAACTTGGAAAAAATCGAAGCGTTTCAAAGTTAGCACTAGAACTACCCTCCACTGAAAATGACTGGTGTAATCCTAAATTCTTTAATAATTATTTTTCTCTTATGAAAAGTTTAGTTTTTTAAAATATTCTTTATCACTCATTCAAATAGCTAAATAACCAAATGTTTTCCATTTCCTGAATTCAAATATATTGATTAATGTCATACCGGCAACTTAACCGAAAATATAAGTAAGTATCATCGGTAGTTCTAGTGTTATAGTCATGGGCAATATTGAAGTGACGCAAATATCATGAAACCAGGCGTGAAACTTTGACGAATTTCAAAAACATATGGGCATATCCCACACAAGACATTCTACATTCATACCTTTATTCATTTACATCCTCCATCTAGGTTGCAACCCGTTCAACCTTCGCACGTCTCAACTTTGAAAGTCCGACAATGCCTTCGGAAACTTTTTCCCAAACGCGGCGAGAGCGGCGTAAAATATGACGGACGCCGCGCAAAAGAAACAGTTGGAGCTATTTAAAGAACTGTTAAAGCGATAAGAAGAATGGGAAAAAGATTTTCTTAATTTATTTTTTGCCGCCGGGCACGAACGTCGCGAAGTCGCTCGGAATTTCGCGCAATAAACGGGGGCGTTGGTGCTCGGCCGTTATTACCTACAATTTTATCCGGGGAATTCTGTCGGAGTCGCAAGTTTCTATATTGGACGGCCGGCTTAATAGCGCTAATTCATCACGCAGGAATGACTCGCTTGATAGTGCCGTACACTAGCACGCCCGCGCATACGTATGTGTGCGGACAATATGTCCTCCGCGAGCCACCTCGTACAATATACGCCTTGGATGTTGTCACTTCCTCAGCCAACTATCCTGCGGGGCTCTATTCACGAGTATTTACCGTACAACTTGTACGGATATTGTAGCGGCCGCAGTCTATGATACAGTATTGCTATGTAAACGTCATAGAACGCGTCGACAGTTTCGAGTGCGTGTTAGAGGTTATGTTAACTGAGATCTGTCTTGCCCTGGTACATTTTCGGCGCCACCGTCTTGCATTCAATTTTGATAGTGTGCGTGACAGAATTATGAAAATGATCTGGGTCAAAATAATATAAAATTTGTCTCAGTCGCTTACATTGACACGAACATATAATAGCAATATCCGTTTTTCTACCTCAGGTGAGTAAGGTGTGCAGTCGTCTATACTAATGTCTCGGCATAAAATGTTTGATGTGGCTCAATTTAAGGACCATCGGTTTAATATTTTGTCATAGTAGGAACAACGGAAGAGCGATATCTAATCGTAGAGGCAATTTGGATGTTGATAGTAGGTCTGACGACGTTTTGGCTGCGAACTGTACATGTTGCTAATCAAGTTGGTTATGCCCCTAACGTAAATTAATATCTTAATCCCTAAAGGCATGATCTTATTATGACGAAAAGCATCTATGCATCATGTGCCTGTCGCCAGTAATGATACTGTATCTGTAATGAAATACCTGACGAAGAATTTGATTACGGACATTATTCTCTCTAACGGCCGTTCATTGTAACATTGTTACTGCGTTGCTTTTGCTTGATAATTATGAAAATTTGGAAGGACAGATATCGAATTCTCAAGCAACCTTCCAAAACTTCTTTCATTAACACTGTCTTGCCAGAGCAGTACAAGTACCTGAGCAGCAAGGATACAATCGCATATTTGCGAGTGTACCATTTCTTTTTTCATTTTTCAATTTGTAAGAATTTTCCCACCTTCGAATTATCATGTTTTTATAACGCCTTTGTTATATAGTCTCATATTTCGTGTTCCACAATTGCTATGTCCGATTTTTTACATTCTTTTCCCAAGATGCAACGCTTTTCATTGTCGCCGTTTTCAACATTCGATGAACTTCAAAATTTGATACTGATGTGGACCCGTACAAGTAATCGAAACTGTTGGCAGTGTTTCTTGTTCGGTCTTAACCGAAACATAATATAATATTTGCACGTTCAAACGAACCATTGAAATTGTTCACACACGTTTCTTTTGTTCATCTTTGAAGTGAAGTGAACAGGAAAGTGATGAGAAACAAAATGGAACGATATTTTTTCTCACATTTAATATCTTGACGATTTTCCACGAAGCGATCGAGGGATTCATATTTCCCGTATGGACGGTTCCATATATTAAAAAAGAAAAATGTATTCTAGAAAACGATTCAGACGGTGAACGGCGTCGTGAGCGGCGAGACGTTTCTCGTACGGCTGAATTTTTATAGGGATCGCGGCAGAACGATCAGGGCTCAATCGTAATTTCCGAAGGTACTTTAAGCCGCCTTTAACCGACGTCGCTCTCGGCGAAAGAAGTACACCCTTAAGGTCGAGCATAACAGGACCGAAGTGCCCTCCCGTAGACTTTTCATTATCATCGAGAAGACCCTTTCCTCGTCAACTCGGAAGACGTACCGGGGTTCGAAGGATATTCTTCCTAACCCTTTAGCCCTTTGTCACGCACGTACCGACGTAAGAAAGCAACAAGGGCGTGGGGGAAGGGGGGGGGGGGGGGGGTAAGTAAACGTTTTGTCGGGGCAGAAACAAAGAAGGAGCGTAACGGAAACGATTAAGGCAAAAAATAAACGTAATAAACGTAACGAATCGGAACAAATGTTTTTAATTTACATGCTATAAATAAAATACGGGATATAATGCGTGGAAGATAAAGGAGCCAGGAGACAGAAAGACAAATAAGTGGCGCAATTAACGTTGGAAGCAGTGCATATATTAAGATAAGCATTCGAAAGGGTGCAAAGTATATGCATGTCGAAAGCGTTCGGGAAACGAATGTATGTATCTTACAATTTGCCATTTAACAAATTATCATAAAAAAATTGTTTGTTGGCATACAGTAAAGTGTGACTTAGGAGGGGGATAAGACTTAAGGAAAGGAATTGTTACTTCACAAAAAACGTACTTAGCAGGTACTCAAATCTACAGAAATTTATCATTTGTTTAAGAACGTTACATTCTGCTATTGCGTTGCTAGCTGTACTGGTGGATTTCTTTATCTATTGTCGGCGGAAATTCTTACGTATAGAGCAGGTTCTTACTGAAAAGTAGGCCAAATTTTGTCGAATAGGTCAGTTGGACGCATACAAGAAACAATAAGATGGATTGTATATTTTTTTAATCATGTCGTATCGGTGTGAGAACTCTAAATAAAATTCGAGATAAGACTAAAGAATACAGTCGGATAAAACCTCGCATCTCCTCTCATATAACCTTTTTCTTTTATTGTCAAATTCACATTTTTGGCACTCTTTGGAACTCTCAATTTATTGCAGATTTAATTTATAAAATAAAATTTTGAATCATTTTTAAAATAATTATTTGAATCTTTGCAAAATTTGTTCATGCATCACAAAGAGAAATATTGCGCTACATCTCGGTTTTTATTTTTCTAGTTGACCCTCCTTCCAGTTGACATATGTATAATAGATAACTGTATATCCCAAAAAACGATGGAATGGCAAATTCTCAATGTAATTTGATTTACATGCACTCGTTACGTACTTACACACATATAGGTACGCGTTAGTATGTAACAATGCAAAATAAAGTGCAGTGAAACAAATATCATGACAAATCGGACTTAAAAATGTACTATATAATTTAATAATTTAATTTTCTAAACCAAATGAATTAAATATAAAAAGTAAATACAGGGCACCGCGAATTTCACATTACCGCAGCAAGGGTGCATAACGGAGCCAGTGAAAGAAGCAAGTAAACGCATCATAAGCGAAGACAAAATAATTCTCAGTGAATGGAAAACGGGGCCACGGAGCATAAAATACACGATGAAGAGTTACTTTCGCGTGACAAAGAAAAGATGGTACTGCGGAGTACACTGGCAACGTCGCTAAACAGCCAGGCCGCATTCTCGAAATATTGCGCGCGAGAAAGGGATTGTTCAAAATAAGAGTTTCGCGATGAGCGAATGCTCGAGGAAGGAAGTAGAGATAGAGGCAGGGTACAGGGGTAGGGGTGGGGGGGGGGGGGAGGAGACGGCCGAGCGAGAGGAGACAGGTGGAATGTGGGCGCATTTAAATTGGACGAGTGAGCGAAAGAAAGGAAACTTTGTATTAAAGTAAAACGGCAAAGTGGAAGATGGCTGTGAACGTTTTCAGTTTTCCATCATGTTCTCGAGTACCTGAACGAGTAACCGTGAACGCTTGAAAAGATCCGGAAGAACAAATAGACGCGGTAGGAGGCTGATGTTAGAGGAGAGAGGAGGGGTGGCAGAGGGAGATGGGCGATAGAAAGGGCGAAATGCCGGATAAGAGGGAGGAGGCGGAAGAGGATACAAGAACGCAACCCAACAGGGGTTGAAACTCTTCAAGTCGCCACTCCCGGGAGTTTCCTCGGTTATTTCCTCATCGACCGTGAGTCATTGGACTCACAAAAAAACACGTGAACACTTGCTCGCTCGTTTACCCATTCGAAATTGACGAACTTTAAAGTAGAGCAAAATGGCGGCGGTCACGACCGAGTCGGAGGTCATCGTTCTCGACATGTCAGAGTGTTTGAAGGTACGTAAAACGATCAGGTAATTTTGTTGGTAGGAAGAGTTTAAGCTGGGACTTATACATACGAGCATCGCGTAATTAGAGCCAATGCTGTACAAAACCCGAGCGTTTTGACGTTAAAAAGAGTATGCAACCAAATTTCGGCGTTTCAAACCAAAATGTTATATAGCGAAGTAGGTTATTTTCTTCAAAGAAAGACATTTGGAAAACAGGAAGATAATTTGCATCTTTGAATAATGTGGCGCATTTTTTTTGTCTTTGGTTTTGTTTCAATTTCTTGCAGAGAAAGTAGGATGTTCTACTCTGTTCTCTTGTGGGATTAATATGACATTGCTACTGAATTTTTGTTGGACCGTTATTGTCATCAAAAAGAAGTCAATGTATGTTGACCAGTAACTGGGCTATATCTACAGCGGTAAAGTTACAAGCATTCTTTACCTATAATACAGTTGATGGCGAATATATTATAAAATGACTGCAATGAATCCAATGAAGGAGAGACACACAAAACTGGGGCGCAATGGATATTCAACTTTAGCAACGTTAATGGTTTCAGTATACGCCTATATAATTCACAAGTAACTCATTTTAGTACCAATTTAACGCACCTGCGATTAATAATAACCCCGCATAGCAATTCAACGTATTCAAAACCATATCACATGTGCTCACGAACATAGCCTGTTCATCATTAAATATGGAAATTCGCCTAAAAATTTGGAAATATTTACCATTCCATAAAACAGTTGCATCCACGGAAATAACACCATTTTCCGGGTATATTTATGACCATCACAAATTATGCTTATACGATCATAAAGTTTAATTTGAAAAGTTTCCTAGCAATTTTAAACTCAATGAAAGTATCACGAAACAAGGTCAGTAACCACGACAATGATTTTTTGTACTATTAAACCACCATACATCAATACTTGGAATATATCATGAGTCATTAAATGGCATCCACGCTCGCCCTGCAATCATCCTTGACTATTCGCGCAAGGAGTGGAAATTACACAGAGATAGACGGCAATGGTACTATCGATAACGAAGAAGTTAGGAGCGTCGCACTGGTAGAACAGTAGGTATTAGCACCGGCCGATCGTTCGCCAGTAATAACCGCGTAATTTTGGCAGCTCAATGCCCATGGGCCGCTCGTTCGGCCGGGCGTCTAATTTTAACCCGTTCACGATGACGTAATCAGCGGAAGCACTATTCGCGCGACGTATTCTCCCCTAAACATGTCCTTCTGATTCTACGTATTATTGCAGTGATAAGGGAAGGCGGATCAAGGCTCGGACAAAGGGCTGAGATCAGAAGGGTGCTCTTACCGCTAAACACGAGTACCGAAATGCGGGCCCATGTGTACAATTCGACCGCGTGTCGTCCAACCAAGTTACAACATAAATTTGCCCACGAGAGAGAGAGAGAGAGAGAGAGAGAGATAACGTTGCGTATAATACCGGTGGAAACTCGGAATATGCTTGCAGGGTACATATACTGAAATTGCCGGTTGATGATGTCGGAATGAAACGGGAGAGAAGAATTGACGCAGTTCCTGCATCGTGAACAGCGGCCGGGAGAAATGTAAAGAGGAATGTGTCGAGTAACGGAAAATATAGGCTCCGCGAGCGTAAAGTGCATCGGGCAACGTGCGCAGATAATAAGCGCGGCACTCCGTCGCATCCGCTTCTTTCGCCCTGGCACATTTCTCCCGCGGTAATAGAACTGTCGCGTTTCGCCCTGATATTATTCCTTTAAATAACAATAAAAGTGGAAAAAAGAGGTGGGGAAGGAATGGAGTGAGAAGAAACTGTCGGCAGATACCATTCGAGGTTCTACCTCCGACCGAAACAATACTTGCAGATTTCGAACGCGGCGACGGACGTATGAAAGAAGTATTAACCGACCGACCGACCGACCGACCGATCATGTTCCATTTCCCGGGATTAAAATTTCTCGCTCGATCTGACGGAGCTAATCAGGAATTACGTTGCCTCGACCTTCGCCCGGCGAAGGAAGCTTTTGTTAGCTCGTTCGCGAGCCGCGTGATGAAACTCGTCCCGGCCAGAGCAGATTACAGCTCTATTTCTTGGTCGACCGTCAAATACCGCCACCATCCCTTCAGCGTCCCTTCGCCTTTTCATTAAACCGTGCGTAAAATCGTGTTTTCTTTCTGTTCCTCTTTTTGGAGAGAGAAAGTCGAAAACGGTGTGTACTTCTAACGTATCGCGCTGCGCACATTTTTCGTCTCACTCTCGTCTCTCCGACATTCAGTCCACTTCCTCTCAACGTTCCTTTTTCATTCTTCGTCTCTGTCGTCACACCTCTTCCTGTAGTTCTTCCTGTGGTTCTTCCTGGTTCCCCGGGCGCGTGGTAATATCTACTTTAAAGCGCACGCCGCCATGTGAACTCACATATGTGCACACCGGACGCGTGCATACACGCGTTCCTCTCCCACCCCTTTCAATCCCCTGAACGTATGGCTTTATTACCTTTCCACCCTTATGGCGACACCCAAAGGATCGACAGCCCTCCCTCTCGCTCTTTGATGATCGCATTGTTTGCAAACGACTGGCTCGTGTTCGAGGCTTCCGGCATCAGAAAAGAGTGCAGGGTAATTTCAAATCGAGGAAGCTCGCGCAAGAACAAACGATCCCGAAACTTCCCAATTGCACTGGGTGAGCACTTGAGGGGCCTTCACCGGCGCATACGGGCCTAAACTGGAAAGGAAGAGCGCAGAGTATCGCATTGCGCATGGGGCTCTGTTACAGTTGTGTTACAGTACTGTTCGGTAAAAGTATTTCATTCTCGCAGATTGTGCCCGCTATAGCGAGTTGGTATAAACCTAATGTACATCCATACTTATTACATATTCTTGCATTGTCGATCGTGTTTAAAAATGACCTAAAGATGACGCAAACGTATAATTCGGAATAATAAGTAGAAATTATGCAAATCAATGTTTTGCACTTGAATAACGTTTCATGTGAAAAGTTGGCAAAGGCGTAGTGGGATACTGCAATGTAAGTGTTTAGATTGCCGAGCATCGTAGTATCTGAAGAACTTGATCGGACAAGAACGTAGTAAAAGAAAAAAAAATTGAAGCAACAAAAAGACGAGATTTCAATAAAACCACACAGGTCACCGCGTCTTTACTTCGGCTACAGTTTTGCGTAGTAAC
This sequence comes from Anoplius nigerrimus, assembly GCA_914767735.1. Lineage (NCBI taxonomy): Eukaryota > Metazoa > Arthropoda > Insecta > Hymenoptera > Pompilidae > Anoplius > Anoplius nigerrimus. The sequence goes on along the minus strand of OU612085.1, from coordinate 16,301,491 downwards.
GAGAACACAATCATGCGAAATCTACTTACCGACTTGCAACAGTATGATAATCTTATCTCATCACAAGATGAAACAGGACATTAGTACAATATTTTACGAACTTTCCGAGGTGAATAATGCCGCCTATACATATTGTGCAAACAAACCAGTGGAACATAATGCTGCAACTATTCTGATTACCTGAGTTGAGGTATATGAAGAGCCTCAATGGACGGAAACGTGCTATTCCGAAAATTTAGGGAGTGGAGAAAACACGGCAGGCAAGGATGAACGTGATAAAGGGTCAGCCAGTCATTGCGCCGTGTACTTTTGTGCATAATAACGAGGCCGCGATTCTTCGCCCTTTTCCAGCTCGGAGGCGGCGGAAAATAAAGGGACGCCTTTCGGTGCGGCTGGTAAGGAGATTGAAGGGGACCTCGGTAATAATACATGCGCGCTTGCGCTGCGTACGAAAGTGTAATTACTGAAAGGGAAGAGGCATGTGACCCGCGAATTTTCCGTTTTATGCCGTTGCACTTGTGGCAAAATGAAAGAACGGGACCGGGGCGTAAGTCCGACGATATTTTTTTAACATCGCCTATCAGGTCACTAGGTCAGTGCGTTGCACAATGACGGGACTGTCGTTCCGCGAATGATAGCTTTGCGATCCCTTCGAAGGCATAAAGATTCTTCCGCCTTTATGTCCCGACTAAAAAGAGACGGGGATGAAGACTGCATCAGCGAATTTGAAATGAGTCAATTTGTAAGCGTTTAATATGCGGAGAGTCTCCGCAGCGGTTTTAGTAAATGTCAATTGACAAATAATAAAAATTGCTTCCTGCCCCCAGGCGCGACCGATGAAACAGAGCATGTTATAACTTGGACTTGTCTCACCACCTTTTGAAATCGTGAATTTGTGAATCGATACATAGAAAAAATACACTCCCGTTCGTCCGCGTCCCTTCTTCCTATCGCCTTGTTTTGTTATTCCTATTTCCTTCATTCTCTCCCACTGTCACAATCCTAACATCATCTGACCATCTCTCGTGCAAAATAAACAACACTTTACACAGAGTACACATCCCTACTCTACTACACTTAGGTTAATGCACGCAAGTAAAGTGCACTTCCCTGCCGTCAAATAACCAGACCATACGTGAATTCAATATAAACGATCAAGTGCCAATTACATGTATCGGTGCGTAATTGCTACTTGCACCAAAATTCTATCCTTCAACAAATCCGCTCATTACAATGGTAAAGCAGAGCCGGGCGAAAGCGTTTTTGCGGCAGAACAACGGAATGTGAAAGACCGAGAGAGAGAGACAGAGAGAGAGAGAGAGAGAGAGAGAGAGAAAGAGAGGGAGAAGGTGAGGGAGCGAGGAGGACAGAATTGTAGAAGGACCATGCAAGGGTATATCTGCGTTTCCATGGTCATGCATCTCCGTGCGCTTCCACACCGTCGACGTCTCGTTCACATTATACGTCCCCGAACGTGTCTGCATGTAGGCACTCGGTTGGGTTTTGCTTGCTGACGCGGGTACTCGAGTCACACATACGTACGAACCGCGGCTACTCACGCGTGCAGGTACACGCGCCCGCACTCCTCTGTAATATGCACATTGTGTAGAGCGGATCTGCGGAAACCGAAATATGGCGCAAAGAACGCCGCATAACCGGCGCGTAACGTACATACATGCATTTATGCACATCCAACGGGCAGCCGCACGGATGAGAAGAGTTGCATTTCAACGTAGTGCGTCCGCCAGCGATGGACGCGCACGATGACCGTCCGGCACCCCGAAACTCACCCCCTCGACCTCATCCCACTGAAACTAACCCCCCTCAGCCAGGAACACGTTCCCGCTACCGGTGAAAAATCAAAATGCGACCGTAAAGGAACCGGTTCACAATGCTTTTTTAATTAGACATACCGGGGCGGAGGTAAAATAATTTTTGGCGAACGGACTTAATGGGACAAAAGCGGTTGTTTGCTGCGTCCTCGGAAAATTAGCTCGGGGCTCTCTCGGTAACGCCGATACCCGTACACGTATGTACATAGATTGCCTCGGCAATCCACGCCGGTGCTTCGACACACATATTGTTTCGTGGATTCGCCGCTCAAGGCCGCGGACGGTTAACCGACGCTCCGTTGTACTTATTTTAATCGGCGCCATTGAATGCGGAAAAAAGGTTTTGCCTGAAGCCAGGTTCCGTGTCAAGCGCATCAGGCATTCATTCGAAAGCTAACGTTGCGCGGCATTTTGCTAATCGGAAACGGTGAACAGCTATTTCTGCCGATGCATAATCTGAGTTTGCACCGGTCGCGCAGCGAGTCGTTAATAATGGGTGGCACGGATAATGCCCCGGCTGTTTTACCGTTAATTTTGCGTCAGCCGCCGCTTTTGTTGCCCCTGCGGTTAAGAGTGGCGCCACGGCTCGTTCGGCTATTAATTTGCGGATGCCTTAAAAGTCTGGTCGAGAGTTCTTTCAATAGCGGGTCTATGTATTGGATTCCGCTATTTCACTTTGCCGGATTTCGCGCGTAACTGAAAACCGCAGTGAGCCAAGCTGCGGGGCGATAAGAAACTTTCGTGTCGGCTCGCGCAACTTTCGAACGAAACGATCAGGCAGAGTCTAAATGAAAAGTTCTAACTTCGAGTCGCGTTCGAGTGTCAGCCGCTCGCTTTGCATAAACATGGAGGGGGAAGGCAGTGTACCACAATCATCGGCATCTTTTTATTCAATTTCTGCTTTAGCATCGCAAATTAGATGTGCATACCAAAGAGAAATCGCCAAATTAATCAAAATTAACTTTCATTTGCATATCTAAGTATCTAAAATCCCACAAAAATACTATATAACCTTTTCTCTATACAGAACAATCACGAAAATAAAAATGAGAAATATCTGAGCCGAAAGATTTCAGGCAACTGCTCTAGCTACAAGTACAAAAATTCAAACGTACATGTCCATATCAAGCAGGTCACATTCATCTTCCGATGCGAAATATCCGGCGTGTGTCGAACTCCTGTCACTCGTCGACTCTGTCGCGCACATGCGCGCGCATGCACACATGTATACCAGAGTTTCGCCGATCAGTTTCGGCTCGAAAGAATAAATAACGCAGAGGTCACGATCGGCCACATTGAACGAATGCTATGCGACCGTACGCATTACCTATATGCCTTGTTAATGACACGAGCACGCTGCGTGTCACTTAATGCGCGTCACTCAACGTATTCCGTATCATTTCTGTTCGTAATATAAACCTGACCGTCGATTATGCGGAACGATGTGCGGCATGCCGACGTTTTCCGCGGGAAGCGCGCAAACGTTCGCAGAAATAAACATAAAGCCGCCCTAATCGAGACGAGTACTCGTCGACAGTATGGATCAAATCAGAGATCTATATGATCAATCAGAGTCAACGATCATATCAGTGAAATTCACAATACGGAATATGGCAAAAATTTGTCAATCATTTTGGGATCAAGCTACATATGGCTTGTTTATAACTACAGCCCTCAAAATATCGAAATATAAATGGTGACGAAAAATAAAAGAACTCAAAAAACTTTGTTAATTACTGCTAATAGTTTGATGTTAAGACGTTGGCTTCGACTGTGGTAGTTTCATTGTTCGGCGAATTATATTTATTCGAGCTGAGTTACCTTCGTATCTTGGGTAGCTCGGATTTGTCATTATTCGTTAACGATTGTGCATCCGGATCGTAGAGCAGAAATGTCACCAATTTTCTCTTTATCAGTATTGCGTGCGACGCTAATGCGCTGGTTTAAATCCGTGTCAAGTTAACCGTGAACCTCGGCGATGTACGCTTTAACCACATAAATTACAATTGAATATTTTGAACGGAAAATACTGTATGTCAAATATGTTCGATATAAACTACAGTTGTTTAGGAAATACAGCAGCTTTTGATCCAAATGTTAACTTTTCCGACTCCGTCAATTTCGGTCACTGATCTATTAAATCAATAGAGTCTATAAATTGTGACACGTGCACCCTCTGTTTTGCCGTATACCTTCCATTACAAAAAACGATACTAGCCGCGGTAATATAAAATAGTGGGAAATTACCACTTTTAAACAACTGTCTTCTTGAAAAGGGAACCACGGATTCCATATTTGATTAACGCCATACAAGATAGTTTAGATAAAAAAGCAAAGTCTTTGATACAGGGAGAATAATTTGACATGTTAGAGGATGGGATTAACAGGCATTTATTTATCATGTAAATTGTTTCATTATATTCGCTAAAAACTTTTACATTTATTTGGAACATATTAAGTTTTTTAGTCAAGACAACACATATCATATCAATTCCAACGTACACATGTTTTTTATTATCATATGTGATACGAATGTTGCATTTTTTTATGCTGCATTAATATTTATTCTTTTTACATTATATTTTCAAATAGCGTAACATATTTCCAACGATGTTTTTTACAACTTTCCATAAGCACACAGAGTGACCCAGAACTCCGTCGACCTTAAATATCGGCATGGTTTTCAATAATACATAAAAAATGTTGGTACAGAGCTTGCGTTGTGTAGAGAAAGACATATTGTGGTGCCTATTGTTTTGCAGTGATGGATGGGCATTGGAGATTTCAACATCATTATTTTCTTAAACAGGACTGTAACATCCAACGCAACTCAGAACAATTTTAGCGACATGGGAGTAAGCGAGACCAACTACTGTCTAACCACGCCACACTAGTAGTCCCCAATACGTCACCAGGGCGACGGACTGCAAAGCGTCGGGAAGGATCCAGAAAGATCTAGAAGGATCTAAATGATTCTAGAAGATGACCTTCACGCGTAGCAGCGCCCTTATTGACGAGCCCGCTTGCCTAGTTACGTATGAGTATAAAGACGGTGTCTTGTGTCATACACTCTCTTATTTTCCTGCCGGAAAGAACAAGGTAATACCCCACAGTCGCCTATCAGGGCCGGGAACCATCTTCTGGGTCACCCCCTGGACGAGAGGATGGTAGGACTCGCCACCGTAGTGGCCACAAAACTGCCCAGTAGAGTCACTTGCGGACCAAGACCTTAGATCGCCCGCCGGAGGACAGAACGGCAGGACTCACCGCCGGTCACCTCTTAGAAAATACAATACAGAGGGAAAAAATCACGAGGCATTCGCCGAATCTAGACAAATAGTAGAGTACAATAGTCTATAGTCGAACATTATGCCGTCGAAAGTTTAAGACATGCGGGCACAGTTATAAAAACCGGACATTGCAAGTCAAACTAATTCCTGCATTACCTACAAACGAAGCAAACTCCTGTAAAACCTTCAAAATAAACAAATCCTTTGTCAGGGGGGTGTGTTGAAGGGGGGTTCCTTGAAGGGGGTCAGTACATGTGAACCGTTAAAAAAATCGATTTTTATTTGCATAAAATGTTAGTATAATGTCTTAAGAATATGTCAGCAAATTTTCAAAACTTAATTAAAAGTATTTCTCATGTTATATAACGTATAAACGTGACCCTCCTATACTTTGCGTTCGGGCGCCGTCAGAAGTACAGTTGAGCGGTCGACTTCCTCACTACAGGATAACGTATTTTTGTGCATCTATGAGATATCTGGTATTAAGATAATTTCAGCATGTTATTTAAAAAGATCCTTCAAGGGAACTTCATAACTTTAACAACTGTACTACGAAGTGTTTCACTTCACGTTCACTTATCCATAACACTATCTCAGATAATATGAAACAACATAGTAAGTACTGCATTGTGTAATAGGGCTAATTCAAAGATAGTAAAACGTGAACGGACTTAAAGAATATGGGTATACAATTTCGCATTGACGCAAATAGTCACCATTTTGAAAATTGTCTGTTATGTTGGAAAGTTTACTATCTCATTTGACCTTGCTTAGTTTCCAGAAACCGTTTCCACGCTGACTGTCGCAAAGTAAAACGGTAGCATCATGGTATAAAAAAAAATCACATTAAACTACTCTCTCCAATTACGCAAAAAAAGTAAACATCACAACATTCTCCCTTGTACGATAAAAGACTCATACCAAACATTTTTTCGCGTTATTATTGAGTTGTCCGAAAAGTTCGCGCCGATTTTTGGTAAGTAACGTAAGGACGGCTCTAAATATATTAGAATGATTGAAACCAAATGACATGCATACATATTGTAAAAGGCGGTACGTCAAGCATATTTGAAAAAAATCTGGTTACGATACGTTCTTTTTTGTCAGTTTTATACGTCTTTGAATATGGAAGAAAACAATGTGCATTTTAGGCATAAAATGCTTTCCTTTTATCGGAAAGGCAAAAATGCTACACTAGCAGCAAACAAAATCTACGCTGTTTATTGCGAAGGTGCTATAGCTGCAAAAGCTGTGCGGAAGTGATTTGTTAAAATCGAAGCTGGTGATTTTAACCTTAAACAACACAAACGCCCGGGTAACTCTCCACCACACATGAAATTCAGATTCATACAGTGATCGAGAAGAACCCACGCTATACGACACGTAAATTAATGGAAATGGTAAATATGTCAAAATCGACCATCCACGAGTCGTCAAAAACGTCCAAAAATAGCGGTTCAGAAAGGCGTCGTGTTTTTTGAGGACAATGCGTGGCCACATGTGTCTTTGATAACTCGACAAAAGTTGTTGGAGTTCGGTTGGGATGTTCTATTTCATTGACCATATTCGCCAGACCTGGCGCCCTCTGATCTCCACCTATTTGCATCATTACAAAATCCTCTTAATGGAAAAAACTTCAACTTTTTAGTCGACATAAAAAATCAGGTGGAAAAGTTTTTCACGGAAAAACATAACATATTCTGGAAGGGCGGAATTTTCAAATTGTCTAAGAGATGAAAAAGGTTGTAGAACAGAATGACACGTATACAATTTATTAAATGTATACAAAAATTAAAATCTCCTCGCGTTTAAGTGTTCCTTCAAAATCGACACGAACTTTCCGAACAACCGAATACAAATTACGGATATATTTAAGGTGACCAGACTTATTGGCCCCGCCTGTATACTACGTTATAGAGGTAGAAAAAGCAAAAGATTGTAGGGTAAAGCCATTGCAGTGGACCCGCACGCTTACGATGCATCGTTCGTTGTCGAGCCGCTGCTTATTGTTTGGCCAGACCCACTTAACGAGCTCAGTATCGCGAATGTGTATACACGGCAACCCGCTAAATCCTCTCCCCTTCTTCGTTCTGGCTTACAATTATCGTTACTACTACTTCGAAAAGTTCCTTTTCCGCAGCGCATTCAGTGCAGTATATTCCCTCGCCGAAAGGCGAGTGATAGCGTCGTAAACCAGATTCTTCGCTGACGGCGTCGGGGCCGTAACACATTCGCGGACACACAATTGGCGTCCATGCGCTAAGTAAACGCGCGCAGAAACATTGATGCCACTCGCGCGTTTTTATGCCGGCGGAAAGCGTTTGAGCGTCAGCACTGTTATGGGAAAAAAGGTACCGGAACGCATGCGACACGTACGTCTTCTCGCATCGAACATAACTCGCGCCTTCGGGTACGCAACGAATTGTAAAGCGCCATGACAGTTCGAAGTTGTAATGGCGTGACTTAAAAGTACACGCAGCGAATGTCCAACAGCCGTTAATTGCAAAGATAGTACGCTGTTTTTACTCTGCTGTTAGTCTACCGCCGACTAGCCTCATTCATAAATGCGGATCACGTCAGTGTTGTCGAAGGTTTGTGCCTAGGACGACTTCAGGAAATTGATAATGAAGCGAGTTATAGTAAACGTTGACAACGAGGTGCGATGATAAGTTAGCTGTTATAAAATTTATCCGGTCTGTTTGGTAAACCAATGTAAGCGAAGCATGATAAACGGAACACATGAAAAATATATCCAATCGTTTAATACACTGTTGACTGTACATTATGCAACAATCTTATTTCAGTTCATATACATATTTGAAAAAGATGCGGAATATAAAATTGCCATATAAAACAATGGAAATGCAAAATGACACTAACGCATCACGTGTCTGACTGAACTCGGAAAACACGTGTATAAACTACTTAAATGAAACACAATGCATGGTGACGATGACCGAGGCGAACAGAAAAGCAGCGATTATGTCGACTGAAGTAGTCCAATGTAAAACGCGACAAGATAATCTACTGTTATCGGGCATTGAGGAATATTTTATTATTAAAACCTTTAAATAATCAATACCTTTGTGTCACTACAGTTTAGACCGTGAGTTTTATAAAACATTTGAATTTTATGTTTAGTTTTCATTTGATAACGGTTGAACACGTGTAAAATGTCACTTGCTGTCTTTGATTCTTCACACTTGAAAAATACTAGATACCGAACCACGTCACCATTTCCAATGTTCAACAAAAACGAAAGACGTAGATACGTCTCAACCACTAACAACGCATTAAAAAACACACATTTATCAATCCGGATCGCAATCGGAACAAATACGGAAACCCTTTTTTCAACCGAAACGTTTCTAGTCAAAAACTGTGTCCAGTCTGTCCTGCAACAGAGTCGTCGCCAGTGGAATTTTTGTTTTGTTCCAATAAATGCATGTTGGAATGACTGGAATAAAAACAGTAGTGTAAATGGAAACGATTATGTTACATATAAGCAACGTAATCGGTCCAATACCCAAACATTTAAATCAACACACCTGCAACTGTGCAGAACATGACTACGTTTTGTCAAGCTATAGGTATCTTATCCACGTTATCAATTAAAATCAGGTGTCTGTAAATTAGTCACCAGCACACGCAGGAAGTAAAAGTACCCAGGCGAGCGTTTCGTTCGAAGACGTAGGTAGTACGACCTTACTATGACCTTGCGCGTGAACTTACGGCGTGCCATTTGTTCTGCGCCAGGCGCGAGAAGCAGTGTGCCGTTCACATCGTGCAAGCGAAACGAAATACAGTGTCCTCTAGACTGCCCCACTCCTTCTGAGACCATCTCGTCCACCCCCAAACAGCCACCCTACCTTTACTTACCCTCCCTGCCGACCTGCGCACTCACTATCTGGCACTGCTGGCAGTAAATAAAGCTGACCGATGGTGATAATAACAGGAGGCATTCCTAGGTGCCTTATCACGTCCTGTGTCTTTATACCGGCACTCTCGCCCTTGCACCCTCATCCACCGCCCTCTACGCCAGCGTTATTTGTCGCGAAACAAATTGGCGAACGGCCGCGCGAACCTTAAGTGTTACTAAATCTTTTGATCGCCGACTTATTCAGCGGTAAAACCTATCTCGCGCCGCTTTGTTAAGGCACCGTTTATCGTGCTCCTCCCGCTCCGGAGATTAGGTCAGGATGGGTGAGAAATGGACACATTATACCCGCCGTTTTTGGTAGTTTTAACCGTTAAGTACGACTGGGCGTAGGGAAATTTTAGGAAATTAAGCGAATACGTGAAGAGAAAGGGTATGAACGTCGTAAGAGGTAGGTATCTGCGTTTATTAATTCTTTCATTTCTCAATGTCAAGGGCGAAACAGTTTTTGATCTCATAGCTATATAAGAGTCCAATTGGGTTTGTGATATTCAACACGGCGTATTTCATACCGCTTGAACTAAAATCTTAGTTGCAATACTACGCGTACGTCAAAATTATTTTCTTATCGCTGTCCACTATAACCTTGTCTGCTGTCCTCAAGTGTGGAAATAATCGCCACAAGGTCAGTAACCGTGGCATAAATGTGTTCAAAACGGCATGGCCTCCTATCGGCCTCAAGTACCGACATTCACCCTAACTGCTCGCTCATCTTATCGCTTTCTAATCAGAGCTGTGTAACGACTTCTACATACCATTCGTTTACGCGAAATATGCAGTGCTCTGTCGGTTGAGGGCTGATCCCATAACTCAGTAGAGAATTGTAGGATCGGGACAGAAAAATAAACGCTACCGGTGCGGGAATCGAACCCGCAACCTATGGATCCGCAGGCCGGCACCATACACACTGGGCCACCGGCGCTCACGATGCTTTTGCGCTTAATTTTGGCTAAGGGTCTCGCGGCACCTTACGCCATCTCTCGTCTGCCCCCGATCCTCTTCGCATTCTCACTCTAGGAGACTCCGAACCCCACAGAATTATCGCCCTCTCAATCCCAATTAAACCTGCGAGTCTATAGATAGCTATGCAATGCTCTTTATGCAAACAGTAGGTATGTGGTGAAATAAGTAAATCTTTAAACTGCTTTGAATCGATAACTTTTTCTTCTCAAATGCGTTAGATTTCTCCGACTCACATAAATTATTTACCTCGTTCAATGTGCTACTCTTAGGCTATCAGTTTCTTACAAGTCAAGTTTTCTCAAGTGGCTCGTAAGGAACTGATAGGCTTTTTGCCCCGCTCAAAACATCACAACTGGCCTTTCTCACGCATTTTAAAGCCTCTCAAAACGCCCAATTCCCCCACATTATTCTCACCAACGATAAAACAAGCGCAAAATTTCGACCACCTGCTTCCGTGTCCCCCTACATAATTCCGAACACACGTTCAACGTAAACTGAAACAAGATCCGTGCACCGTGTAAGATGCATTCGACCAAAATCGTCGAATTCGAGAGGTTCCCAAGACTTCGTACCGTCTGCCCGACGTGCCTCCCTGGAAATTACAGCGTAGACTCGTCGAGAGGTTAAAAGAAAGGAAAGAGGCAGCGACTCGACACGCTCAGGTAGCAAAACACGGACTCGGCAATGAGTCGAAATATCGCGACCGCGATGAAACATGCTTTTAATTTATCCGGGTGGCCGACTGGCAAGCATATACATGCACGATCGCGCTGACAAGCGGCGGATATCGCCGAGTCATGGCCGTTGCTCGAGTCCGGCAAAGCATGAAGAACTATGCCGCCGCATTCTCATTCCCGTTCCCGAGCCACCGCCGACCTTTGTCTGTGATTTCACGCAAAATACACCATTTACGTCCGGATCCGAAGTGTGTGCTTATGGCGTTTGCACAGCGAAATAGGCAAGCCGCAAGCGCAAACGCCGCTTTTACTCCCCTCCTCAATCCTCGTTCGCCTACCATACCTCCACCCACCTCTCCGCCTCCACCCTCTTCTCGTATCGCCCTTTCCGGGCTTCCTGTTACAGCCGTGAGACTTGGGAACAGCTGAAGTGACGAATATCCATAACTAATGTCACCGCGAGCGTCGAAGACGTGTTTATATCATGTGCCACTGACAATTATGATGATTAGTGCGAAGTGCACAAACAAGAGCGGAGAATAATGAAGTTAAAAGAGATGCGGGTTTGATTCAGAGAAATTTCGGAACTAGAACCGCTGAAGAATACACTGGATACCTAAGCCAAAAGCGACATCGTTTGGGGTTGGGAGAGTAGTAAGAATTGCTCATTTTATTCCGTGCTGTCTTGGTACCCTTTTTTCCTACTTCACATTGTATATTCAGATGTGCCGGTGATTATAAAAATATTCTAAAAGGGAATGGTGAAAGGATTGACCTAATCATTCCAGTAAACGAAGTAAAGCGAAATAAGCAGTTGACTCTTTGTCAATTTTTTTACTTAGAATTGACACGATTTTCAGTGTTATCATCGAATGTATACTCCTGCATATCCATGAGGTGCTTTCACTAAGAATGCTGATAGGAGATGAAATGATAATAAATTAAATAACCGGCATAGTTGTATTGAGATACATTGTCTTGCAATTTCATTCAACGCTTAAGTTGTCCCTAGTTAAATCGGGTGGCTGATAACGAAGCTTGAGATGCAGGCATTGTTCTACAGCTTAACCTGTTGAAATTCACGCTTGGTGAAGAATTACTTGAAAATGGAAATGTCATGCTAAGCGTTCTTCGCATTTCAAGCAGTAGGTTTAACCAATTAAGTAACGCTTGCAAATTCATTCCTTTTTTAACAAAAAAATCAATAACTTTCTACAAATCATGGTCATATTGAGTGAAATCTTCTGGTCTTTATTTGTCCTCCAATGTGTACACTATCTGTACTTGCACCAATACTTTGCGTAATGGTTTAGATGTAAACAAAATTGAAAAGTTTATTTGTTCAATCAAATTTCTCACCAACGTAACCACTCATCACTGAACTAACTCGTAGACGTCTGCAGCAGAGTCAGCACTGCTTGAGGGACAAGAAACATTGCTCGGAATTCAACACTAAACCATTCTCAGACATTCCCACTTCGCAGATATTATAGAAGTTAGAACAAAGTTTGACGAGCAACGCGCGCATTCATTAAATCACGACTCTCGCTTCCGCACAATTACATATAGTGCACTTACGTTCTTCTCGCAGCATCCGCCAATGCAATTTCTTTTAACCACACAATTTACACCTTACAAATAGGTCAATTGGTCTCACTGATGTCAACAAAACTGACAGCCTTTGAATCTTGACTAGCCCACGCCGGCATAGAATTTGTAATGCCCGAACAGAATTAAAAACGCATAACGTTCCAGATGACAACACAAACTTGACATACAAGTGAAAATTGGACCAGTGACCGGAGAAAAGAAAGGGGTGAACAGAGGAGGGTTGGTGGAGATAAAACGGTAGTGACGAACAGTTAGGCAGGCGAGCCGCACGTATTGGCCTCGTTGGCGGATAACGTTTATTTCGGCCGACTTCCGTTTCATCGATAAGGCGTGACAAAATCGATCCCCCTTCGAGGGCCGACGCTTTTCATCGTCCTGCGCTAGGACAAAGTCGCACTGTGGGTGCTCGCAATTTCGAAAGGATTTCGTTTGCCAAACACGGCGCGGTCAATCAAGCGCCATTCAGCGGCCTATAATAAAATAACATGCGGCCGACAGAAGGTTTTTCCCCCATCCAATGGCGCGTTACGCTCGCACCGGAACGATTTCGTTAACTGAGGCCATTCAATGACTTTTACCAGACAATGGGAGGACGGAGGTGGCCGCGAATTGCCGTAAAACTATACCGAAAACGAGCGTCTACATATGTAGCCTCTGTGTACAACGTCGAATTTGGATGCTGCCTGTTTGGCGCGATAAACGGCCAAACTTTGCCGAACATGCGATCGCGCGATATTCTACCTCGAAATTACCGTGCAGTATGCAAATACAGCGCGGACATGCTTACATTACGTATCGCCTGCAAGTGATAATTTGAAGGATGCACGTTCTCGCTATAATAGATTTGATATCAGCCGTACCTGATTATCGAAAGAGAAATTGATTACTGTAATCGAGAATTATGTTGCGAATTTATTTTTAAAACATATATTCTGCCTTCTTGATGTTGCTAGATATTTTTTCGAATTTTCTTCTGTCAGACGTGTTGCTATTGACATTCTTCTAGGTGTAAATGAACTGTTTTAATAAACCCAGTCAAACTGAAATAAGATGCGGTTAATAAAATATAAAACAATGGTAACTCAAATTAAACCGTTTGTCGTTGAATGAAAAACTGTTTCGAAAAAAGGCAACGAACTCATCGTAATGAACAGCAAGCGTTCTGCGACCCTGCTAGCGTGACGATTATCATACAAACAACACCATTCGAAGCACACTTTGTACTTAACCAGCCGCGTGTGTAAGCACATGAATGTCAAACTATATGCATTGTTGCTGTACGAACGGCACGCATCGATCTATCGCCGTTTTCAAACATGCACACCGTTCGACGACTACTACTTCCACCAAGAACATGGAAATGTGCAAAAAATAGTCCGATTTGTCGTGGTTGGTTCGCTTTTGTCGAGGCCATCTATCACACCACGCGAACACTCGACCGACTGTGCGATATCGTGAAATTTGCTTCTTTTGAGCCAACTCTCTGCTGCGTAGTTGCACTGTGGTTCAACTGAATTCCTCTTAATTTCGTAATAACATCACTGCGAATAAATAATCGAATTACTGTTGCACGCTATCGCCAAAACAAGTTTGATAGTGGTAGTAAATGTTTTCTTTCTGCGTTAATGTTTATTTTTTGAGAATTTATTAATGAGAAAACACCAAAAATTATGTTGCAGATATACAAGTGTTTATCTGGCACAAATGCATTTTAATTATTCAAATACCGACATAGAGAAAATGTGCGCACCTAGCAATTATCTTGTAAAACTTTGCGCACTTGTTATATAAATTGAGTGTCTTGAATAAAACCCATATGTGAATTAATATATGAATTAGCTTAGCATCAGCAAAATTGATACCTGTAAAAGACGTGATTCTGCTGTGTTATTGAGGGTACTGTGTATCTTACGTTGTCACTAGCCCTATATAATATAAATGTTTATATCACAAGATTACAGATAATGCCAAGTATTAGTATTTATTTCAGGTGTCTAAAAGCCAATAAGATTCGTCATACTTGTCACATGTGCCGACAAAGCTGTGAGTACAGTATTAGATTATTGATTACGTGTAAGTGAAACAACTCTCAAAATACACTGTGACGTGTCATTCTTGCTATTACGAAAAATATGTATGTGTCATCTGTTACAGCGTGGGTGCCTATAAAGTATGAACAGATAATTTGTGACACGTATTATCAACTGCTGTGACTGACTTATTGATGATATTATCTATTTCAATTGTGACCGACAGCACATAGTACTACTATATCAACGAGTGAAACAATTTTATACTATCTTCATTTGCAGTCGGTAATTCTCATGTTTTGTGCTTCGAATATTTTTATTATAACGTTTTGTTATGTAATTGAAATGCACAAATTTAATTCAAGTCTGAATTGTTCTATATTTACAATAAAGCTAACGCTTATAATATGTATTCTAGACGTATTAAGTGAAATTGCATCAATAATTCGGACATGTCGTATTGCTATTTTAATACATGTAAAAATTGAAAAAGAACTAAAGGCTATTTAAAGTAAAAGTAAAATGTGAATACAGAATTTAATTACCAAATTCTATACCTGACACACTCGAATGCATACAGTTGACATTGAAACTTGTGAGTAGTGTAATAAATCAAGAGTTCATAGGTAGAAGACTAAACAGAAACATGCAATTTTATAATTACAACAGTGTTATCTAAAGCGTCTATCAGTAAACCTGATAGCGGAATTTGCATTACCGGAAGTACTTTCCCACTGTAAAAAGAATGTAATTCGTAAAAACTGAACGTGCTCGATAGGTCAACAGTTACGTCAGAGAAATACGGAGAATCTAAAAGTGACAAGAAGGAAAAAGCGATAGTCTAGTGAACCTGTTGAAAACTAATAATAGAAACATAAAAGGTGAAAAATCTATCAACTTGATTTCGCTCAACAAAAAAATCTGATAAGTAGTAACTTAATCAAACATACATACATGTCTGTCAGCTATTTTCATGCTACGCGTAGCACGAGTGATAAAAGAAATACAAAATGCAGATTAATTCCGTAATGCGACAGAAAGCACTTTTATCTAATTACGGGAGTAGCACCAAAAAACGATCTTATCCTACTGCTGCTAAGCAAAAACAATTGATAAATTCCCTCAATTAAATGCATTATACTCACGTTTCAAGCAAGCGTAGGCACAGTTCAACATAACAGCAGCAGCATTTTGCAGCAAGTTGCAGCAGCAAACTAATCCAATTATTTCTTTGCGCTAACAGCAATTCGACGATCGAGAAGACAAACACGATATTTATTCAATTCGTTAGCATTCGACAATTAAGACAAAGCGAAAGGCAAGAAGTTACGGACGTACACCTGAAACATTTGTCATTTAACGTGTGCGGATTATCAACGAACGACACCGGACTGAATGGTGGAAAACTGTATCTTCTCCGAACGTTGCCGACAAAATTTTAAGCGCGTTACAACGCACGCATATGCAGTCTTAATACAGTTTCCGTGCGATCCGAATTTGCAAGGAAATTAGCTCCCATCGCCATTCCGCCTTCGAGCAAAGCCGCCGTCCCGGCGATTCGCCGAGGACGAACCGTAAACCATAACAGCAGCTTGCGATTTTATTTAATAACGAGATGTTCCGGCTTAGTGCCAGCTGATTTACGGAGTACAGCTGTAAAGTGCATTACACGCGGATACGCGCGCGACTAATGAGAATTTAATTAACAGCCGCCCCCGTACGATGAGGCCAAACGATTTCGAAACCACCCCGCAACCTCCTCCCGCCCTCATTTTCTACTAACGTCGTAAAGTCGGCAATAAAGTTAACAATGTCATAAAGTTTACATTTACGCCAGATGTAATTTTTATGCAAATCCCGGTGGGCGAACTATTTGCCATCATGCTGTAAAGTTTATCGCCCCGTTACTCCCCCCCCCCCCCCCTCGCCCCTCCCACTATCTCTTCTCCCACCCCAGCTCCGACGGCACTTTCAATATTCATGAACGTTGCGTCCGGCGCATCAGTTTACCCGATCTTCCGCTTCCGGCGACGTCGTTAATACGATAGCTCCAATTAGACTGTCGGACAGCCGTGTCGAACAATTCTCGCGAACGCTTAGCAGGACTCTCCGTATTTTTACGAAAAACTGCGCTCCTCAGCAAGGTCTGTGCACATTTCCTTCATCCTTTCCACGTGCGACGAACTTACAATCGCGGAAACAGTTAACAGCGGCAAGTGACGCAGTCCAATACGTATCTCGCATTCCGCATAATCCACACACACGAGCCTACGGATGTAAGACCGCTCGGATGCCCGAGCGTGCATGCAAATCTTCGCGGTCGGTAATGTATCATGAATGATTGTCGCGTTATGGAAATTGGTCGGGATACGTTTGGCGGGCGAGCGTAAACTTGTCGCGAGCGTCGTTAATACCGGTTACCATTACGTTTTTCATCCCCCCTCTCTGAACCACCCACCACCAGTACTCAACCGACGGAACGATTTACGTCGCAACACGAGCATCACGCATCGTCGATCGACCATCCAGGATACCGAGAACGGTCCGGGAAATATTTGCCCAAACCAGCACTTTGGCCTCATTCATATCCTAGACAACGTCGAATTAAATCTCGGCCAACGTACGTTTCTGCGAAATACGTAAAATTGGTGCGGCGGGTTGGCTCGACCGAGAGAGAAACAAGAATTTTTCGCCTCGGCCGATGTCACCGTCGTTTAATGAGGAACGAGGAACGGAACCATGACATTGGGTGGAATGAAATCATGGCGGACATTTGCAGCGCGCAATTTCTGGCGTTTAGAGTGAACCTTCTTGGAATTCCTCGCAGACCACTTCGGCCGCGTGCACGCGAAAATCGGCAACGGGACGAAGATGAGAATTAAGGTCGTGGGCAGACTAGAAGAGAGGGAGAAGGGACAGGTAGATGGGGGGAGGGAGTATCAAGTGAAAAGGACAGATTCGCGAAATCCTGATAAAAAGGAATGCCCCACGCACAAAGGAGTCGCTGTGTTCGGAAACAGACCCGGCAGTAATGACTAAAGTTTGTCGCCAGTCCGATGCGAGCAATGGCGAGTGATTAGGTGAACCACGTGGTCAATTGCTCGCCGAGTTTCGGGATTACATCGAAGTCCGAAGGGTATAGAAAGCAAATCGTAGAAACGAACTCCGCTGTCGGCCGGCCCCCGTCTCTTCAAACTTTGTCAAAGGTTAATGCGGGGGCGGGCTAAAGTTCCCATGCAAGCTTCGAATCTTAGCCCACGGTTAAGCTGCCTCTCTAATTATTTCGTGGGATTTAACGGGGGTACTCTTCTCGCTCGCGCGTATTCGAATGAAATCGACGCGCGACGGGTTAGGGCGGGCTAATGATGCGGAAGCTGCCAATGTTACTGGGGCAAATAATTATTCTTCCTATCTATTTCAGCTTGATACCAAAATAAGCATTCAGTTGGGATCGCTTTACTCCTCGATAAATATCGACATTCAGCGCTTTTTTCGAATCTAATTGAGTATGGCTCGATTAAATATACCTCAGTTGCCGTGGAAGTACTGATAAAAATATTATATAGGTATAATCGAACTGCAGTATGCTGAGCGAAGTATTTCGACTGACATCTATACTTATCTATACTGACATACATACTTCGTGTGTCTTCTTTCATCTTTCTCTTCTTCTTCTATTTTTGGTTTTACGTCGCATCGACTGCTGGGTCATTAGCAACGGTGGGACTGGATTACAGTAGTTGGTACATTTTTGATTCCTTGAGGAAGTTTAGAGTATTCTTCTTTCATCTTTGCGCAGATATTTGATAAGTTTGCAAGCAGCTTTCGGTGTTTAGTTGAGTATATTACATATTTCCCTACACGAAATAATTTCCGAAATCAATTTAAATGTGTTAAACTAGAAAGATTTAGGTACTATGAAGAATACATTTTATGTAACTACCGTCTAATGCACGTCAAAGAGATGGTCAATGACATTTATTATGAACCTGGACTTACAATATAATATTTAACGTTTTCTAATTTAATATTATCGGTATTATAGCAAAATGTTTATTATCGGTATTAAAAAAACTGCTTCATCTATCAATCGCGACAACCGTATAGACTTCCAAATTACACAGAACTGTCAATGTAAACATGATAATCCGTAGATCATAACCGAGGCTCACAATATAAGTATACACATATACACGTACAACACTCTTAACATATGTAATGTAAAGGACAGGCCAAAATATTTAGTTGGTCGTTTAATTGTTGTATATCGAACAAAATTGTACATCTAACTTGTAATGCAGGCAGAGAGTGGGCACAGAACATAACTATGACTTTAGGCAGGATTTCGTTCTTGAGCGATACCAGAAGACGTAGAAGTGCGTCATTAAGGACACTTGAACTTTTCGCAAACCTGAGTTTATATAAATGCCGCGGCCTCGAAACTTTTGCCCTGAACAAGAAATAAAATGTTTATCTGAAAAGACGTACTTAAGCAAGAGAGGCATCCGTCATAATTCACAGAAAATCTGGGACTGGTTTTCTACCAAAAATTTATAATAAGATTCAACACTACATAAAACAAATATGGAGAGTTTAAACATGAAGATAATGAGGATATTTTATCCGCAACGAAATCCTTATTGCCGAACCAGCAATAAAAATTATTTACAATTGACATAATTATTTACTTTCAATACTTTGTTATTCATAACACAATTAATGTATTAATTAGAAAAAGTTCAAGAATGTATCAATAAAAAACGCAGTCACTTTTCAACAAAGATGGATTCAACAAGAATTCAACAAAAATTCCTCAGTGATCTCATGATCACGCTTCCTTCAGTTAAGAAGCTACATAACCTGCTCCCACCCCTCGCCCCGACCCCACGCACCCTTATACCTGCGTACAGGATATTGATTAGAGTCGAATTAAATTTGAACCAATTTCGAGATTAATAAAAATCACGATACATTTACAAATTGCAGCGCAGGTAAGTATTTCTATGTTGACCCTTTCTCATTTCGTTTATGTATCTCTCACTATACGTTTCCTTTCATTTTTGAGAGAAGATTAAAATAAATGGTTGGGTGATTCATTCACTGATTTGAGAAAAGGGAGGTTGATACAACAACAAAAGTAATTCTGACATCGGTGAAATTCTTATCTCAGCGCGGTGTGCATTATGTGGGTCATGTACGTCAAAGTAAGCGACCAGTAGATCAGATAAATCTTTGATAAGCCTCCTCTCTACACAAGAAGGCCCTCAGTATCCGATAATGCAAAGCTTATCATTACAAGAAGCACGAAACAACACAGAATACATGCCCTGCTTCTATTAATTAATCTAAACTATCAAAAGTCAAAGGCGACAGCAGAAAAGCATAACGTTCGATTGATCAGGAATTGTTGGCACGTGTAGTCAATGACGTTATGAGATTTGATTAAAATAACATATTTCTTCGTGTTTGGTATCAAAAAAACCATACCGAATAGGTGTGTTTTGTCGACGATTCATACCGTTCATAAACATCAATTGTGTCCCAAACCTATTTTTTTCTCTCTATCGCCTTCCAGTTCCAAATTGCGCCGCCTTACGTACTCCAACTGCCATATAACCCTCACTGTTTTTCAATCTTATGCAACTTTCATTATGCTTCTTTCGACCAATAAACCTTTTTGCAAACCCGCCCTGCTTCTAATTTTCCAACCTATTTGCAACTTACCAGTTATTAACCAAACAATTCAATTTTCGCCATCAAACGAATGTATTATAAAACCTAAATATTGTGTACACACATTCAAAACAAAACAAAAGTATAGCCACATGTGAGATTTTCTTTGCCTTGCGGTCCCACATATTATAGCAAGGCTTATCAAGGCCACTTTACTTAATAGCCTAGCATTAATTTGACGGATAATAAACCATAAATCATAACTGGACACACACTTTGTTTTGTACAACAATGATGAGAGAGCAAAAGAAAAAAGCTCCTTCTTAGTGGCAACAATAGTGTAATTGCATTTCCACAGTAATAATTAAAATTTCATTCACATTAAACATAATAAAGGGGTAAATATAACAAATATCACCGGCAAAGTATACAAACTTGAAAAAGAATAAAGATTACGAATTGCGAAGTAAAACAGTTTTGTAAAATATCTTAACAAAATTACCAAATACGCAAGAGATATATTTTGACCTTCTTAGAGACAGATATGTTAGAAAAAGTTTACATATATATGTAATTCTAGAATTGTCAATTCGTCGATTCTGGGGTAAGTGCCGTGTTACCCTTGGCAACGGTCCTCTTACCAGAAAGACTAGACTGTCCCAACTGCGTGGCCAGATTCTTTGTCCTAATGTTTACAACATTGCATGCGCAATCGAAACATAGATGACGTCCGATTATCAGCCCCGCACACATGCCTTCTTAGAATAATTACGAACCTTCTTAAAAGAATAACGTGTTGCCACGGTGATACAACAAGGCGTCGAACCATTTGTCTTGACCTTAGGCAATCATACTATTGTTTACTACTTCAGCTATTTACTCTGTTTTTATTCATTGATTTCTCATCTGGCGTTAACAGATATGTCGTCGATATGTGTATTAGTACTACTAGAATCTTATTTATACAGAGTATATACCTTACACAGTACTTATACACGTTAACATACCAATCCTTTGTCATAAAATAGCACATTTGCAATATTATTATAACGTGAACACCAATTTGTTCATGCATTTGCAGATTGCCATAACAAAATCAAAATGTACCTTAAAAGAATTACTGACTCGACACTCTGTTATTATTGCGATAATGTCGAACCGCAATTATCTTTTTCATTAACAACTTTCAGCGCAAGTCTGTACAACGTGATGGGAGTAGATTAACAGGCTTATTGCACTGAAGCACGTTAAATATAATACGTGAGCATAAATATATCGTTTACGATCGCGTTGCACTTTAATTCCTCTCACGCTAAAAGCTACATCCTAAAAGCGTACATAATTAAAAACACGCTTTACTGCCCAAGAATATCTTACCGCAGGTATACTTTAAGCTGGCGATACCTGCCTATTCAAGGTGTTTAGCCCTGTAAATTCTTTCTACGTTACAGCTGTAATAAACTTTCACTGGACTTCTGTATAACGATGTAAATGGGAAAGTCGTATAAAAACTATAATTTAAGTCAAAACAAAATACCTCGATATCACAGGACCTATTTATAGAATCGAGTGTTTCTAAAGTCTAACTTGTACACGGAAGTGGACAGTTACATTACTTATCTAATTATGTCCATAGATAGATATTTCTTTGTATCTGGGGTGAATCAAAATTTCCTTCAACCGTCCTCGACGAGAACAGCATTAATAAGGTTTGCACGCCGTTGCGATTACGAAAGGCCGGTAATCAGGCGGGCAGTCGAGTAGGAATATAAAGTCGATCGCGGGTAATATTGGCGACGCAAAATGGAAACGGGCAACAATCACGTTGCCGGTTCCCGGCGAGTATAGAACGTCGATGACCAAATGATCGGGGCGTATTAAGCAAAGTCCCGCGACACGCAGAATGGCTGTTTAAACTTCCGACTACGCGGCACGCATTTGCAATAGCCGCGAAAGGTACACACATCGCGCACCGGCTATAATTCAAATTCCGGGCATAGAGGGCGGCATATAGTCGTTGCATTTAACGAAAGAATAATATATAACGGAAAAGCAGCTTGCGGCGTGAGATTGTGCATATACCGTTTACGCGCATACGCGTGAGCCGGACGTACGTACGCATGGACGTCGCACATATATACACGTGTGGCACGACGTACGTACCCGGCCGGTATGCCGGACGCTGGCCCCCGGCGCGCGATAAAAATATAATTAAAAAAGTTTCGTGCGATAAAAGCACTCGGCGTAACACAAAAAACGCTCCTTCGCCGCGGCTCTTAATTCTTGACGAAAGAGAAAATTCCGCACGTTTGCCTTCCCGCCGACCGTTTGAGAGAACGATATTTACCTGCGAATCAGGGAACAATCCCGTTCGCCGCCATCCGGCTTTCTGAACTTCCATTTTTGCACCCCCCCCCCCGCCCCCTCCCGCCCTACCACCTCATTTTCGTTAGCTAACGTCCTGTGCACCTTCGTCCCATTTAAATAATTTGGGGTATTTACAAGGTTTTAATTTCAAGGACGCTCGGTACGGCGATCTACGTGCGAAAAAGCTGAGAAAGGATCGAAAAGTCTAAATTTTTATAAAAACCCGGCGTACAGGGTTGGAACATAATGCGTACAGGCTTACGGAGGGCCTTTGCCTTGATTTTGATAAGTTATGTAGACCGGCACCCAGGAGTTTTCATGCCCAGCAGGTAACACGGCAACAAAGCGATATCATGACGGAGGTCTATAATCACGGGACATTATTCTTATTATCTCTCCTCCCGTCAGCGAAGGCGAATTAAGCCGTAGAGGCTTGGAAAGTGTAGTCCCTTCCATGAAATACGAGAGAGGTTGTGCGGGGCGGTCGGTCGTAGGGACATTCTTATTGATCTAATTAATTATTCGCACCCGAGTGGACATAGCGGCGCCGACTCTTTGAAATTCGAAGGTGCGCAAAGATTTAAAATTCATAGCATAGCTTAGTCCATTCGCGGATGTAAAGAATGATTTTTTGTCAGATTTTAAGTCGGTTTCGAATGTTATGGTAAAAGTTTAACATGTCATTCGGGAGGTCTTGTTTCTAATATACAGTATGCAGCGTTCAATACACAATAACCAAATCGCCAAATAATCTAATTGGACAAATTTTACTAGAATCGTGCTTTCATTTGAGCACGTCAAAACACTTAACGCATATACATTTTATGAATTTTTATTGCTTTTGGTGTAAACCATGAAAAATTTCGAAGCAAAACGGCATCTAACTGAATGCATGCGTTTTATATTCTCATGGCATCTGTTGAAAACACCCGCCCCGTATTTATATATTCTTACTGTGGTCACTTGATAAATAGCACTAGCAACGATATGCATTTTATTGTACATTTTCTACTACCACCTTACAGTAAATACGAGGACGTTAAAGATGTTCATATTCCTCTAGTGTCTAGATAGAGTCAACACATTTCCTCTCTTGTGGCACAAGATACTAAGCATCAAATATTTAGTCGTACTCATACGTCTGACATGTCGCGTGTTATGCACCCCATTAAAGCGTCACGTCTCGCATGCATTTCGCCAATTGCATTTCTTAGCACCCTGCATAAAGAACAGCGAACAATATAATCGTGCATTAAAAATGTAGAATGGACTTCTGAATTTCAACGTCGCTTCATCTTTTTCCACGAAAAAAGTAATCTTTTGTTATCATATTCTGTGCAATAAAAGATAACGTGTGGAAAGTTAGAATGAAAGAAGCATTGTTGCCAATACAAATAGTAATCGATAAAAAGTTCTCCGTTCCATTATATGTCTAAATGCTAGCGTACAACATAATATAATATATGCATGATCTGCCGATTACATTGGCTCTCATGAAAACATTTTATTACCCCTTATCTTAATCTAAAATTCACGCAAACGCAGTATACCCTAGAAACAGTAAAGCATACACCAACTTAGTACAGCATAGAAAAATCTATCCAAAGCTACCTTAATACCATCAATATGCATTTCATATTACTATTAACTCATCAATTAAATTATCATACGACAACGAAATTTTCAACAACTAGCAAAAAAGTGCATCACTGCGAATAAACTCGGTCAGAACAGTGTGAGCCGTTACGTTCCGCGGTCCTTAATGGCAACGACAACTGGGTCAAGAAAATCTAATGGGCTTAAAAGCGAACCTTAGAACGTTAGACGGCGTTACATTTTCAATGGCGAGCCAAGACCCGAGCTAATGCCCCGAGTTTTCAAACTGACATGCGAACACCGCGCACATCGGCCGAAAATGTACTTACCGTTATTCCCTCCTCGACTCCTTTGTATTCAGCAGTTGGCATCCGAAGGACGAGGCAAGGGGCTGCCCGTGATGGCCACTGTATTTGGCCAGGGTTTTGACGTTGATGACGAGGGGTGATAGATGCGTCCTGCATCCATTACGAAAAGTCGGACTCTGGAGATCGAGAGAAATGTACGTGACCGTCCGATGTGGCAGAAACGCTCCAACGATTTTGCTTCGTCACTTCTTTCTCGGGAGTTACGAAATAAATGCCAGGAGCGTGACGTATGAACGCCGAAGCTCAATTCCTCGCTCGCTCGCCTCGCGAGAAATTGTCAAGAGACATTAGTATGCCGCATGTGCCTAATGTCGGATTGATATCCAATAAGCTGTAGGAACTTGTAAGTCTTTTGACTATTTCATTTGAATCCGCACTAACCGCTGATTCGATACAGGGATTAATCAGAATTTCACACTATATTTTCGCGAGACAATTCTTAATCAAGCTAAACTTCCTAGTATGTATATTCGTAGTACCTAAATCGTCTAGAAAAAACACAAAAATTATCATCAAACAAAATATGTGGAGTATCTCAAACATAACCACTACTTGACAACAGAATAGCATAAGAAGTATTCGTACAATCTGACGTAGATATAATTCGCCATAGAACTGTACAAAGAATATGTACTCTTATATCACGTTAGCAACGAGTCTCTCCAGTTGGCATGTGCAAAATTAGATTCAGAGCTGCAAATTCTTTATCACGATAGACGCACAAAGAGTTATTACGCGACGGAGGCCGCGCTTGTGTAATTTAGTATAATCCGGGCACGGATAGCGTGCGCATCTCTTGAGATAATTTCGGCACAGCTCGTATAACTTAGAACGGAATGAAAAGGAAACCGTGCACGTGTCGCGACGGTGCCAAAGTGAGTTCGTGTGTAAACCCGGGGGGCCTCTGAAAGAGGCACTCAAAGTGTCCAGGACCCTCTAATGCGCCCTGACAGCAAGAAATAAGGTGGAGTCAAGCACATTAGTCACACGGCCGACAATCGATTTTATATACACACCCGTTGACTCGGGGCGCGATTTAGGCAATCTACTGGAGGCCTTCATTTCGTCAAAGGGGCATTAGGGACGTTTCCAATTTTCAACGTGAGATACCGAATACACGATAATACGATAATTAGAGAGAGTACTATGGTATGATATGGTATGGTTTATTTTATGCTCCCTTTCGGGTGGCATACACCTTTCTCTTATAAATCTCCTTTGTCCTTTCTGTATTTCATTTCTTGAAGACTTTGAAGAAATTTTCTGTACTTAAGCTAAATTAGCTTAACTTATCTAACTTATTCTACCCCCCCCCCCCCCGCTCTCCCCATCGCCCCGCTTCCCCTCCCTCCTGTTCCTCTCCTTTCCATTCTTAGAGTACTAATATAATGATTATTGGAAATATAACACTAATCTGTCTTTTTTGAACTCTCTTGAAAATGTTGACAGAGCGTAAAGATAAAGTGCTTCAAAATGACATTAACAATTCAGAAGATGCTTTTTATTTGCAACAAATCAAAGGACAATGCTCTCTTACTAAGGCTTCTTATTTAACTCCCATATACTAACAATACGTCAAGTTGATGGGATAATAAAAATTGCAAAATAAATGATCTGCTATAGCTAAAGTCTATCTTCTTTAGCGAATACTTACAATTAGTGAATGTACTTATACCAAATTATTCACAGCAATCTTAGCCGGCGGGACAATATTGCACGTTGACATTTACGCTTTGAGATCGATTTCAGCTGTCAAGCACCGCTTCCCTTGTTAACGATAATCGTATCGTTGACATTCAATGCTTATCCGATCGGTAAGGATTGCAGTCCTGCAGCGTGTGTCGAGGTATCATTTAGCCACGGTCCTAGGTAAATACGTATCCCCGGGTCAACCTCTGATCGATATCCACACGGGACGGTGGCAATTTCAAACTCCCAACGTAGTCGCGATATTATACGGGGCCTTCCAATTTGTTAAACGAACAGGCATTCGCCACGTTGGCACCTACAACATACGATAGAGCCAGATGAAACGGAACCGTAATTTTCTGTTCTTTAATGCTCCACCACTGGAACTACGAGGAAAAAGAATCCATTATGGCCGTGAAAATGTGAGAAAAAATCTACAACTGTCCTCCTTGGAACAATTTGAGTATTTTAACTCGAACCAGCAGCCTGGGAATAACTTACAAATGCCATGATGCAATGGAAAAAGTTTTCCTCGAAGTACACATGTACATGCCTCCATTGAGTGCGTGCAGCTTGTCACCTGCAGAACATTATCGCCGAAAATAGTTGCGAGAAACGCAGATCGCGCAAAGAGTGGAGAACGTTGTTGAGAGAAAAGAGTTTATTGCCAAATATTATTTTGGAAAGCATCAGCGAAATGTAGGCTGTATTATTCACATAAAAATTATAAGTAGGAATTATTTAACGAAAAAGGAAGAAAGTAAAAAAATAGCTTATTGTAAAAGATATTTAATAAAAAATATGAGGGATAGGAAAGGATGGGAAAGGGAGAAAAGAAAGGTAGTATGGGTCGTAAGTGATGAGCAGGCAGGAGGCGGATAGGGAGGTCAGAACACACTAGCTGAAAGTTTAAATAGTAAATGGTTACATTGTTGAGGTTAGCGCCACAGAAACGCGCGACACGCAAGTATGAAAGTGATGTAAAAAACACACAGCCATAAAATATAAGATCTAAAATGTACGTGTGCCTGGCGACAACTGCCCGGCTACACTTTTATGGTTCACGACCCTCCCCAAATCATTCAAGAATCCAGAGAAGGCTCTCAATGTATCGCAGTCGCAAGGACTCACAATCACACATTCACGAATGTATGCATTCACATATTCAGAGCAGTCATACATACATTTTTTCCAAAAAGATGGGTAATAATCAGTACGCATTGCACACTTTACGGAAAACTTCCGGTCTCGTTCAGTTGATAAGCCACTCTCGATGACCTTCACACTATTTCTATGCGAATTAAACAAAAAACTATCGCTTACTCACTGTCTGAAACAGTACGCGGGTCTCAACGCAAACGCACGCAAACACACACACACACACATCCTTGCACACATTATTCTCCTACAATAATCCAGAAGAATATATGCAATCATCATCCACAACATATACGTACGCATTTTGAACTCTGTTGTTTTACGTACGTGCTTGTACGCTGTATAATCATATTTTGTCACCTTCCTCGTCCAAACATATTTTTTACTTGTAATATACAGTGCTATAAGTAAGAGTCATTGAAGCAGACGTGCCTAGCGTTATGACAGAACGTACATTACATCGAAGAAAATGATCAATGCAAATGACAGGTCGTTGGCGGGTAAGAAAAGAAAACTGAAACAGAATATGAACGCAGACGAATGGGGTAAGGCAATTGCATAGTATCACCTTCGCGAACGCCCGTCCGTGGAAGGAGTAGCACGCACGACCCGGAAGGGGATCATTTCGACGAAGAAAAAATGCGTTATTACGTGCCTACAGTATCTAGTCCCAGGGTAAATATGAATGACTTTAATATTCCGTAAGCACGAAGGCGCCACTTTTTAAAGTTCATGCATATCCCAAACGTGACCAGAAAATATTACAAAGCCATGCGAAAGCCGACCGGAAGAACGTGGAACTCGACTACGTGGGTGGGGCAAGCACGTGTTAAAATGAGCTTCTGCACTTTTATAACGGCTCCTCTTCTTTCTCTCTGGCCACCATTGTATTCTCGGCACAACCGGTCGGCATCGCACGCTGGCACCTTTGTAATTGACAAGGCTCGCCAAGTTTAAATTATCGGACTGACACGACTACCGAGTGGCTCAAGGCCGACCAGGCAACGTCTGCCTGCGGACAACATGCTACATGTCATATTGCATGCTATTACCCTAGTACGCGATAAGTATTTTTATGCGATCGTCCGCATTGAATTCTGGCCATCGTTATGCGCCATCCAGCTTCTGCCCATTTCTTCCACCTTCCATTTTCCAGCCAGCCACCCCGCACCTCTTCTGCTCTTCATCCACATCCACATTACCCACCGCCTCTTTCCTTTTTCTTTCCCCTTGTCACTTTTCTTCTTTATGCAGCGTGCTTCCCCTCGCGTATGCATATTAAAGTCAACAAACCGCATACGTGATCGTGTCGTTTTAACATTTGTATTCCGTGCGTACTTTTAAGGTACGAGGAAGCAAATTAGTTTCAAGCTCCGACTATCTTGATGGAGAGATAGGGTAATAATTCAATATAAGAGATTCACACTTAGCGCGTGCTATAGTTGTCTCTGTCTTTCGGCACGAGAGAGCGTCGGATGTGTTTAAGAACTCGTTCGAGGGCAAGTGGGAGCAAATATTTGCGAGGTACGGAGATATCCGTCAATAGCCAGGAACCGACGTTTACCATTCCCTTCTCCTCGTGCCCCAACGTACATGCAGGTCAACGTGTGAACCAAATGGAAAGTTGGCCAAAAACTCAGAATCTCTGTACATTTTTTCAAGGACAATACTGTCGTTTTCAGTAACAATTTCTCCTTTATTAACTAACTCGATGATTGTAACATCTAGATAAACGTTTATATTTATTATAAAATCCATTTAAAATGACTTTCATATGATATGTTCGATCAAAAACTTGAAACAAATATTCATTGTTTCGTGTTATTCTGTATTATATTTACACTTCTGTAACTATATTTTTGTCTACACGTGCAGACCAACTAGTAAACGAAGGCATTGCGTAACCTAGCATTATCGAATATATCTCTTCACTGTTGCAACTGATACTCCTTGTGCACACGCCTTCTTCCTGACATTCGCGTTAGCATGTAAATGAAACGTATTAGTCGAACATTAAGTTCGCTACGTGATCGCCAGTTTAAATGCGACAGCTTTTGCATCTACTACGACACTTCCTTAACCGGTTAGGAAAATTATATTCTGGGGTGAAAGCTTTGAACCGCCCGTTGCCTATAAGCGTCTGTATTCTCGCTCGGTTCTATGCAAATCCACTTGGGCATATGTAGTTCTGTACGTGCATGACCAAGGTACGATGCTTCAATGAAATTTTTCTGCCTTTTGACGTAGTCTCGTCAGATAACGTTTTCAAAATGAAATTCTCTATCGGGACGTAGGTTAGACCGATAACAAACCTTATGAAGTGACGAGGTAATATATAGTATACGATGCGCAGGTTATCAGTGCATAAGTAGGCACGTTCAGTTATCTTTTACTCTAAAGCATGAAACGATGAAATATTACCTGAAGCTTGTCATCCATCTACAATAACTTTTCAAAGTTACATCTTTTAGTTAACAAGCTAATCTGAACATTTTGTACAATGCCATAAGTACTTCCTAATTTCAATCAAACAGGAAATCATTATTTTGCACTAACCTTCGCAAATCATACAACGCTTACCAAGATTACACATGATCTTAGTATACATCTGTAAAGTTTCAGACACGAGATACTGAAAGCTCTAGGATGCCGTCTATCAGTAGTAACTTTTATCCTTTCATTCTATAACAAACTAGCTAATCATAAGGTCTGTCACGACATACCCCGATAAACAAATTAATAATTTATTACTACAACGGATGAGCGCTGGTCACACACCGACCATACATGTTATGCACTACCATTATGATTATAAACAATACTACATAATCACCACCTACTTTCTCTACTAATTATACCAACAGTGCACATTCAGAAATAAAGACAGGAAAGTAAGTTCTGTTAATCCGTCAACATATACGATGGTCGGTTCGGTACGTTATTGGTCAATTAGACGTACAATGCCATTTATCATCGACCATTAAAATTCCGACGTCAACGCCAGCGTTGCCCGCCGATTTGTCGGTCGACATTTTTTTCGATTTAATTAGAGTATCCGCCAGGCGTCCCGTTAACTCCCGAACGAAAAGCACCCGTTGAACCGAGAACTGCTCAGTTCGCGGCGGTTGTATCGCAGGATATGGGGGCGTATTTATATATTTAATAGGAGCCGTGACTGTTCCGTCCCTTAATTTAAACTAATTTACATTTCACATGTTCGCACCCGGAGCTGGCTTAGCAGCGTCGTTTATCTTGGTTGAATTTAATTTCGCTCCGCCCGAGTAAAGTGGCACTTATTCTTACAAACGCCATGGGCCCGAGTGCCTTTCGAGTGTAACTGCCGACCGTTGCACCGCCACAGGGGCGGTGGCTTTTTCATTTGTCCTTTTATTTACCCGCTCGCGAGACCCTCAGCCTTTACCGCGGGCTTGACTCGTATCCTACGCACGTAAACGCAGTTCCTATTGCCGACCGAATACATTTGTAGGATCACGCTTGCCCGGCACATGCGTTGACAAATGAGTGTGTCGAGAGGTCGGTTGTGTCTGTGTCACCTACGAAACAGTTTCAATTGGCTCGTTTTTGGCTGCCAGAATAGGTACAAAGCGGCTGGGAATCATCGTTCGCCCCTTCAACCTGCTTTTCATGGATTTGTACATTTACACTTTCTTGATTTAGTAACAGGTTATGGAGTTAGAATACCGATTCGGCATACACTGAATGTGGAATTGTCATATTCGATAACGATGATCATAATATTTAATGCCCGAATTTCAATACTTGTAATATTGAAGAAGCAGGGATTATATATGAAAATTACAAAATTTAATTTTTACATATTAGCCACAAGTTTCAAGTAGAAATAGTAATTGCAGTGAAAGAGGAACGTGACAACTAAACATTCGTGCATCAAATTACATGAAGGTAATCAGACAACTTTTAAAATATATTTCTCATTTGTTCCAAATATAACATACCATACAATACAAAAGAACTATGTTCATTTTGTTCACATTGTCGAACAACTCTTCTTTTCACCTAAGATGTCCACGCAACAATCACTACTTTCACAATCCACCTGTAAGTACCTAATTTATCATGCTACAATCAAAATCTTGCCATGACGTACAGATACTCGTACGCTGGCATACAAAAACTGACAATTGTATCTGCTGCGCGCTTATCTCCGCGGCGTCATCCAGCTTCGATCGCACTTTTACGATCGCTAATTCGCCGAAAGCGATTTGCGAAGGTAATCATAAGTTATTACACGGTATCCGACGTACCGTGCGCACCTGTAACTGCACTCCGATCTCATTTGTTCTCCCCCTACCGGGCGATGCGTTCGATCTACCGGTATGCATTCGCCAGCGATATCTGTAAATTCTCGACTACAGCCGCATACACCATCGAGCGGAGTAACCTACGCGAAAACCGCATCCCCCCCCCCCACCCCCCTCCCCTACTCCACGCCCCCTTGCCCACCTCGGAATCACCCGGCCGCCCTCGAGCCGCGCAAATTGCGTCGAAGCCGACGAAAAGGGAATTTACAACGGCGAGAAATCCGTACCGGTGTTAATTTTACACGGCCGCAGGCGGTATGGCTGGTGGCAGCAGTCATCAGGGGTCTTTGTGAAAATGAAGACTTAAGCGCTCTTTCGCGTCTCAAAGTCGGCGGCAGATTAACTCTCCCGCTTTACTGTCTGCCTCTCGCTAAATACTCTAAGAACTTAGCCGCTGCTCTTTCAGGGAGAGACTCGTTCGCTCTTTACGTTAGGATATGCAACGGCACGCTCGCGATTGCGTCTACGGTCATATGCGCGTTAAAGGTAAACGATAAAATGGCACGTTGCTTTGATGGAGTGGAACTTTCGATGTAAAGTAATGTGTGCGCGAAACGCTCCCGGAAGTTCGGTCAAATGTTGCCCGTATACTGTGGTAATTGTGCTAATGAAGGAACGCGTACTTATGCAAGTCTATGAATACTAGCTACTTTGGGTCCAAAGACTAAAAACATTTGAAGAAGATCAATGCTCTATATGTCGAGTATGTTTAAAATCGTTTGGAAGCATTCAGATCGGCCTCAGTTGAATAAGTATTAAAGCGCGATCTCTAACGATTGATTCGACAGTTTCAACATATTTATACTTAACTTTTAAATAAATATGAGGGAAGGACACAATTTTATACTGCCGCACATGGGATACGGTTCCGCAAAATGACTTATAGAAAGTACCTATTATCGAAGCTTGAAGTGAACTGTACAATTGTTTCTACGCCGCTGATTTACAGATTGTCAACACGAATTTAATATTGTGGTATGGATGCGGCATTAGTAATAAGTCTGTCCTAAATAAACCCCGCAAAAATATATAAGGAAGCTAAAGGAAGATGGCAGAGGCTGCAAGGAGAAGAATGGTATAGAAATATGAAAGGATAGAATCATAGATATTTAATAGACAAACTCGCACTGCCGCCAGACACGCTTTCTTTTGTCACAGTCACTTGTCTCTCATGCATCTCACAATCGGCCACACATATTTTATATACCTTCACTTATCGATCCACGTGTTCAATCGTCACTTTTTTCTACAATATTAGACACTATGCAGTTATACCTTACCCACATACACACACACTCTCTCATTCTCTCGCATTCAACTTTCCTCCTCCATGCCATGTGATATCCCACATCGATTGAAGATAGCATGCAACAATCATATAACACATGCAGCACAGGCAAGCATCTACGTATATAGGAATATTAAAGAACCGATATCGACCGTTCAAGGAAACGTATCAATTAGTCACATCCCAATTATGGAAGAAAACACCTCACTGATGTTTCATATCCCAACCTTACTTAATTTCTATATCCAATGAACTAATAAACCGAAGTGACAATTGACGAAGTTTACTTCATTATTAACAGGTCGAAAGAATGACGTAAAAATATGCTCCGTAAAAATAGCTCGTTAAACGCCGAAAACGGGGCGCATCATTTTGAATGTAAACCAACCCCGGTCGTATGCGCTCTTCGAGAAGACGCGCAATTGCAATCCTATCGTGCAATTCGCATTCAGCCTACGTTTCCCGCCAGTGCCATCCTCGGCAAGCGCATCGAACTTAAATCCGGTTTCTCGCCAACGAAAAGGGAATTCTCACTGGCTCGAAATCACGGCCGTGCATTAATTTCGCATCGTAGCGCGTGTGCTACGAAACGGACGGTGGCCGAGCGGGTTCTCGTGGCAAAAAGAGGATCCCGACCCCGGCACTTTTATCCGAAATACATTAAGAACGAGTTCGGCTTCCAGCCACTCTTCCGTCTAACGTGCCGACACGGATTAATATTCATGCCGCATCCCGGCGGCATATTGCGCCGCGTTAAATGCGAACCGATCGAAACGATATTTCTGCCCGCTCGAAATTGCAGCTAGTCAGCTCCGTAGGGAAGGAGAGGGCCGCTCAGGACGTTTCCACGCTCGCCTTCCTCTGATATTAAACGCGGCCAGCTTTTAATACGAACGATATCGGAGCTTTGTAATGAAGGAGATGCGGTATACGTTGCTGCGCAAATATCTAATGCGAGTTCGACACTTTGCGGAATTTCTGCATTCGACATCTCGTCTTTTTTACTCCGTAGAATGGAAAGAATAAGGATTTTCAATGAAAAAATATTCTTCACGTCCAACTTCATATAATGTAGTGTTTATAATTGATAGGCACAAATTGATATTACAATGAATTTGCGGTAAGAAATTACGGTTGACGTAGGTATATTAAGAATGTGAAATTATTTGACAAAATGTGAAATTTTAGTCATACGTACTTGGCTTTATTCATCTACTTACGTACATCACGCAACGTTAATTCCTCAGTAACTTTCGTTCTGTCGTGATATCATTTACAACGAAATGTAAACTTGCATTATTCCCATGTTATATGTAAAAGCGTCACGACTCAATAATAACTTCATTTCCGCAAGATAGGCGAACGTGCGCGCACAATCGAGTTCTGTAACGTCTTCCATTACCTGAAATAGGCCTTCCCGATGAATCTAATGAAATAAGACGAAAGCCAAAATGGATATTTAAATGCAAACTGTAGGCGACATTGGGCGATTCCGCGTCTTACTCCGAAGATGCTGTTTGATTAACATTTTCATCACATCCCGAAAGTTTGGAGCCTTTTAGAAAATCCAAGATTACAAATTTTCATTAAAAACTTTCGTCCTCGATTTGCATAACTCTATGCCGCTGTATGGCACACTGTGCTCTGCCGACGTACCGCTGCACGAAACTTTCTTGTATCTATGTATTTGCGCAGGCATTACCGTTTACCTACCCGCAATTAATAGCGCCTGCGTGCATATGTATGTAGTACGTACTGCCAGCTCAGGATATCCGTGAAGCGATATAAATTGTCGTTGCCTCGTTAATCAAATGAAACGAATAGTTACGCGCCTGCGCGCTCCTTTGAATAGAGTACCCTTAATCACGGAAACTCTTACATGCGCTTCTTACGACACGGCACTTTGGCAGTGGTAAAAACTTTTAATATCTTATCTATCATTATGATAGTGTTAAACGATGTCAAATAATCAGTGTACATCTTTACAGAAACGATGGCACATCTTAAGTATGGTATTTCGATATTAATCAGCAGTAGTAATAGTAAATAGCAAATAGTAAATATACAGTCGATTTTAATTAGCTAATGAACAGATTCCGCATTTTGCGAAATATTTGTAGTGCCATCTTCATACGGACAAAACACATTTAAATTCCTTGTTACATGGATATTATTCCTTACTACACCTTAGAACTTGCCTGAAAAATGCATGATAATCAGATCAGTTCATACTTCGACAAACGTTAATGTACTCATTTAGGCTGTAAGACGTACCCCTCATCGCATTGCTATCCCAACCGGGAACAGACTATCGCGCATTCACCTAAAAGCGACTCAACTGCTTGGAATACGTACCGTAAAACGTAACTTCGAACTTGGCGCTAACGGCGGGACAAGCCGCGACGCCTCTGGCGCGAAGTGACGTCTGAAGTGAAGATGACGTCGTAATTGAACGGAACGCAGCTACAGCGGGCGCCGGGTGGAAAGGAGAGAACGTATCATTCAATTATGCCACGACAGCCGCCCAATGCGCCCGACAATCCATGCGCACGTCTTCCTTCGCAATGCTCGCCTCGCGCGCGTCAAGTTCGCGATTTCTACCGCGACATCCTGACAAACGCGGCCGTTTTCCTCGTCGCCTACCGTCTCCCAGCAATTCCCGAAAGTGTACGCGTCAGTGTTCCTCAGCCGGGAGATGAGAAGACGAGCGCCGAATGGGCTGCATGCACATCATTCGTATATTTAATTTCATTCGCACGCGCCAAACGCAGACGTGTGTAATGAGTGAGCGCTCAGCAGCCGGAGGCAGGAGCACGGCTCGTTAACGTTTAATTCCGAGCCGGCGCGGCGAGCAGTAATTCAACGTCAGTGAAAGACCAAAACTGAATGCGGTTACCGATTACCGTCTTACGAGCGAAGCTCGGGCTCGACACATGCACCGCATCCGCAAGAGAGTGTGCCACTGCTGTTGCTGGTGCTTGCTGCTGCTGGCTGGTGCTGCTGGCTGATGCTGCTGCTGCTATCGCTGCTACGGCCGCTGGATGCGTAGTATCTGGATCGAGGTCGCGCTGAATGGGTAATTACCGACAATTCACCGGCGTCTCTTACGGGATAAGCGGTCTACTTCGGCCGAAGCGTCGAAACGGGATCGGCTTAAAATTAATAATCGAAGATTTGTGGCCTGCGCCCCTTCGCCAGCGCGCACTCTAATGCGAAACGTATTAATCGATGTATGCGCGTCACCAGGAGGGTGCTTTCTCCTTTTTTTCACCCCGCCGCTCGGCCTCGCCCTCCCACCCGCTTCCTCTTTTTCGTCCTCGGAGATTTATGACCGCGGAGATTTTCCTAACTCCGCGTTACAAATGTGCAATCGATACCCGCGCACCGACGCACGTGGCAAGCGGGAAATTTTTAACAAAGGATTTATAACTCGCTCAGATTATGCTAACGCCCCGCATTACAAATGCGTAATCGATAGACAGAGCGGTACGTTGACGCGCGACGAAAGTGCGAAACTTTCGCCGAGCGGAGGGAATCAACGACGAAGTAAGAGAATTTGTTAATTCGAGCATTTTGCACTCGGCGTTGACGGTAACGGTTATGTTTCTCCCGAAAATCTTGAACTTGCTCAACGAATGTTTTTATACCAATTTTCACATTGCTTACAGGTGTTATTAAGCAGGTTATACCGTTTCTTAGTGTTTGTGAACAGGGAACATCTAAAAAATGTTTTATTCGTACCATTTCAACATCTTGTTTGCATTTTTCAATCTCCTGGATCTTAACGTTGGACTACATCTGTCACGATACTTCGGTCAATATTACAGGAGTACAAACTCTACTCAATTTAAACTCAGATTGCAGTTTTAACAGAAAAAAATTGTGTCTTATCGTTCCGTTTTTTATATACTTTATATTATATTATATTATATATTTTATTGTGTCTTCCGTTCGCGTGTTCCACAACTACTTAGTGAAGTGTCAGCGGGCATCACAACTGTTCCAAATTGGAGGTTGTTATGGGCAGTTCACTAACAAACGTACTTCTCATTTGCAATACAAATATCATCTTTCAATGGAGGCAGTCAATAGCAACTATTCCGTTACCTCGATTAAGGTTAAAGAGGTTTCATTGCTTAAACAAAACGTACTCACAAGAGTTTTCCTCCTGCATACATTCCTTATGCACAAACTATTTACTTAACGCTGGAAGTACCAACCAGTCAAAATGACTGCTCTGGCTATATTTTAATAATGAGTTTTCCGTCGCTCAATAAAGTAGATAAATTATTATTTTTCATTTTCAAGCACGTAGACTGATATCTTTCCGAAAAATTGAATGAAAATACGGGTAGGAATTATCAGTAAGTAGTTCTAAAGTTAATGGTGCCACGCTGTTCAAAAATGTTCGCCGTTAGTCAACGATATTTTAAACCGCACAGAAGCAGCAGGGCATTTGTCATAGTTTACAATCAAATGGGGCACGACAGTCGACCCTCGTTTCAAATTATATATTTTCGACAAGAGCGGTCAACAGAATGACGGCCGCATGTGGTACACAAGCATGCACGGTTACAATGCCGTTTTCTTGTATGCAATGACCAGCGCGTTCTGCGACTGAACATCGGC
The DNA here is from genome assembly GCA_914767735.1 of Anoplius nigerrimus. Classification (NCBI taxonomy): domain Eukaryota; kingdom Metazoa; phylum Arthropoda; class Insecta; order Hymenoptera; family Pompilidae; genus Anoplius; species Anoplius nigerrimus. Next base: position 16,264,040 of record OU612085.1, on the reverse strand, counting down.
ATTTATTTATTTTTCCGACCGCCATGCATGTTCACCGACTTGCGGCTTCATTCGAATCGGTACATTTCAGCGACACAGATATCGCTGATAATCCACAATTTGAATCGACATGTATCACGCATGCCAATACGATGCCATATGAAAAATTGATCGACCGTAAATGTTTAATCGTCAGCATGTACTGATCAATCTGATGTACAACCGTGAAAATGTTAGTGCGTAATCAAATTGAAGACGCTCCTCTCGCTGCTCGAATAGAAGAATTGCAAAGGCAAAATGGAACGGTTTACTCTTCGACCATATAGTATATGGACCGCTCAAGCCTACTCTTTATGCACTGAGCGGAGCGTAACCAACATCTCCGTACCGAAATTGAGAGTTGAGACTAATGCGCATGCGTCGAATTCGAAAACTATAGCAAAATTCCATCTCGATGACAGGTGATGACAGGCTATGACAACACGTATGACGGCATGTGTCGACTCAGCCGTAACCTATTCTAATGCGTTGTTCGAAAAACTAAGTTATATTATACAGTTATAAAGTTACAAATGCTGTTAGATACACGAAAACATGTGTGCAATGATAACAAATTTACTAAGCTTATTCTTCATATGCATCAATAATGTATTTCTACCAAAAAAAAGTTTTTTTGTAATTCTGATATTACGTATGATATTATTATTTAATAGGATGTTATTTAGTAGAGATAGGATAAATGCAACTAAAAGTAATAAGTACCCTGAAACTATTTTTTTATTACGGATAACTGTTTTGATTTATAAGAATTAATTTTCTTTTTCTATGTCTACAAATCTTAAAAGCTACTGATCGCAGTAGTTCGGCATCCCATCGAAATTCGAATTCGCGCTTGTCCCCACTGCTGTTGCCCATTGTTTGTAGCGGTTGCGCATTACTGCTTACTCGTAACTTTGGCATGAGAGATGTTGGTTACGGACTACACTATAGTTTGAGCGGACCATATACTATATGGTCGAAGGGTTTACTAATACAGATCTTCCTACGTAACCTAAGACAGAGTATTTTTGTTTCGACTGTCCTCGTGAATACCCAACATCAGGTTCTTAGTCTTACAATTAGTCTCTTTTAGAGCATTTTTCATCGCCTGATGCAGATGTGTTGTACCTCAAGAGCTTCGACAGTTTCTTTCTGTAGACAGAATATTTTGTGGACTGGCAAATGTCGATTGATTTAAATAGATATTTCTGCGCTTAGAATGGTTTGCCATCCGTTATTTATCTTTTTCTGAAATCGCTGAGTAAGCCAATCCGTGTAGATAATGTATACCGATTATTACACTAGACTTAATCAAACTAAATTACACATATCTAAAATTCTTTTTCTAGTTTTTTTCATCATTTTTTTATTGTCTTCACTTCTCAAAGATTCTAAATACATTCTTTTACAAAACTCAAGCACAAATTTATGTATTTATTTGGCAAAAAAGTAATTTCGCTTATGTAGTGTGAAATTAAATCTACATTTTCATAAAAAGAACAAACTTTAATTAACAGTGTATTTTTTATCATGTTTCGTAAGTTATACCAAACTACTACCAAAAACACCTCACCAGAAGTTCCTCAATAAAATTACAATGCTATGTTTGCAAACCAAAAATGTTCCTTTTACTAGCCAAATACATGCATACCATGCAATATATCTCTGTTGCATTTTAGTGCACAATGTCAAGCCCACAAGTTCGCCTAACCAATAATATCTTTTACACTGCTAGTATCTGCTGTAATTCGCCATATATTCACCCCATATGTATTTCCCAAAGGCACTTTGTCACTTACCGAACTAAATAAAGTACTAAAGTACATAAGTCAATGTAACGTCGCGAAAAGATCGAAGCGGCCTAAAGGCGTGGGGATTATTATTCAACGACGTATAACAAATTTATTACCGCACCCCATTCTTCTCCCTTCAGGGTGGCGAGTCGTGTAAGGGACGAGTGTGCTACCCGCCTAAGAGATAATGCTATCGTGGCTATGCATGCTTCTCCGAGTGCTGATCCGTTAACCGCGTTTCCCCCGATCGTCGAATCTACCTCTTTTCACGCTTCACTTAGCTTCGTTCGAGTCCCTCCCAAAATTGCGGCTCATATCAGCCGACGGTCACGAAGCAGAAGAGGAACAAAGCTCACCCGCCGTAGCAGAGGCAGCCCAATTTACAAAGAGCGGAATAATTCGTCATTCGTATCGCAGCCACTTATCGAGCTGTCCGCGATGCGGAACGATCTTCTTAACGTGCGTTATAAGGCTTCGCTTTCGGCTCCTTCCCTCGCGAAAGGACGAGTAAAAGACGAGGGAAGGACTCGAGGAAGTAATTTCAAGGGATTCAATGCGCTTTCTATGTACGTGCCAAGGAAAAGGAAGGAAAAAAATAGGAAACGAGAACTGAGGTAGAACAGAATTACGTGCCGTGATTCGCATTGTTGGGAGGCTCGCAAAAGATTTCTTCGCAGCAGCGCAAGAGTATGTACATACTTGCATACACAACAGGAACCGAGTTGAGAAAGATACTCTTCATATTTCAGAAAAGTTCAGAGTCTGGTTGCGTCACAATTCTGCACTGATACAGTGCGCTCTATGATTGCATTTTTAAAACATTATGACAGTCCCTTACAATTCGTTTGTATTAACAAGTTCTCATGCTACGACAAACCCTACAGTTTTGTAGATATTTATGCACTTTTCCTGTATCGCCGGGCGTACAATGCCAAATAAAGGCAGCTGGGGAAACCCGCTATAACTTGAACTTTGCTTCAACCTTCTGAAGGAGCATGAGTATTTTTAAGAGCAGTTTTTCTATGGTGACAAAATATTTTATTTGGCTTCAGTCAGTAATAGTCCACCTTAATTTACAAAATGACTCATAATCGCTCTACGGACTAAATCACTAACATTCTCTTTCTTTCTTCGTACTTCTGTGTTGTAAGTAAGCAGGCTATCAGACAAAGAGAGTAACAGAATTGTGCGACCACTTTCCAAACTTTAACGTCACGTCGGAATTAGAGCCACGACACGTTGTCAGAGACTATAAACACAAAAACGGCCGATGGAGCTGGTATAAGGGGTCATAGACGTTTGCGGAAAGAGTAAACGAGAGGTGGATGAGAAGTGAGAAAAGCAGATGCCGTGTATGTGGCAGCTGAGGAAGCTGGGCTGTTTTACACGAGAATATAATGGGCGATGGACCGTAGGGTTGGAAGTATCTGAAGCAACCGCTATTTCTGCCTGACTGAACCGGTATAAAGGTTTAATAACGAAGAAATGGTCGCAATTCTTACGGACTGCTAAGGCACGGATACTTCTTATTGAATGTTCGCATCGTCGGTGAATGAATTCTTGGAAAACTCAATATAGTGTATAAAACAAAGAAAAATGATAATGCATGATTGCACGCGAATATATTTTACTTAGTATTAATCATAATTTAATATTAAAACTACCGGAAAAAGGGCATACTTAAGTCAATGTGTTTGAACATACAAAATGGAAAGCAATTAATCATTTATTTACCTCAGTTAGCGCCCGAGAATATTAAACAAATAAAATATTTCAAGAGTGGAAAATCATTATTAGATATAGTCAGAACAGAAATTTTCACTGTTTGGGAGATGTAGCGTTATGGCAGATAAAGAGCACAAAAAGTTTAATGATAAATACTTCTACATACACTTCTTTCTTATAAATAATGGAATAGAAAACTGGCTAAGTGTAGACGTTGCCTGCATTACAATTATTTAAATGATCGAATAATCATAATGAATTTAGTTAAAGACCTGAGTTCATTAAACGGACATGCAGTTAAATGAGTGCAACTAAAGGATTAAGTCTTACTTGTGCGAGCACTAAGCATGCAAAAATGAATTCTTATGTCAATACAGACGCCATCGGTAGACCCGCTGACAAAATGAAATATCTACCGTTTGATAAGCACTCCACTGACAGGAAAAAGAAATAGATCTTTCAATTCGGCCGCACGCCACCGCGACGGAGGAGATCGAATTAAACGGGAAAGAAGCAGGTGCGGTTTTAAGCTCGACGTAATTTATCGAACGAATGGAAACTTCAACTGTGAAGTGGAAGCGACGTTTTGTAAAGTCAGTGTCGGGATTCGAAAGGGACGATTCGCCCGCGAAGATTTGTCGCTTTCGGGTCGTGAGCGAATAAATCCAGTCTGACCTTATTTCCCGACGTAACAAGTGCCGCGCTGGAAGAATAAATAAAATTAAAAGCTTCGCGTTCCTACGGTCAGCGAAGGTCGGAGGGGGGAGAAGAGGGACGATGGAATAATACTGAAGCCAGGCTGCACGGTGAAATCGTTGCCGATTGTTCGAAATTAAACATCAGCCGGCAGCATTTAGAGATCTTCGTTAATAGAAGGAAATGAGAGGCGACCGTATCAAGGATTCCTCTTTTTTTTCAACTCGATATGAGGCCGCACATGGGAATGATGATACGAATTGAACTGGAACAGCTGCGGCTAACGGTTCAATCTGCCGATTTCAATGATAAGGCAAAATTTACATGGATCCACGCTCGAAAAACGAATTGGTCGACGTTGAGCGACTCCCCTCGGCTAGAAGGTTATTGCAACACGATTATGCGGATCTGCGTCGGCGAGTAGCGCTTCACATGTGAATCTCGTGCAACGTGATCGCTTGACACAGTCAAAAAAGTTTGTATTCTTTTCCTGATATTTCTTTTTACGATTTAATGTACCTTTTTATTGCATTTCTTGTAAGACCTGCGGGACACGAAAGATTTGTCATCGGATTATTAATATTTGTTTCTACCGCTCAACTGAAAACTATTATTAATAATGTGGACATAATGATTAAAATTATCATAAAACATCATAGCTGATAGGTAAACACCCGCTCATTAATTTCATAATTTTGATTTTATTCTTTATCACTGTAATGTTGCGTTTGAAATACATTACTTAAACACCATATTGTCTCCATCACAATCAATTTACTAATTTTTTGTTATTTCGTCAGAGATAAAAGTTTTATCTCCTGCTTTTGCTTCAGTCGCCTATAACATACCACATTCCGAGAAGTAAATACTCTCACGTAATTTTCTGAGCTCTGGGAATCACAGAAAATAAGGAAATTACTGTTCCACGTTTACAAACAATTTCGAGCGAAGACTTTATCATTTCATACATCATTAGGATGACAACGTAAAGTGTATTATCATGTAACGTTCTCGCAATTATTTTGATTAGCACAATTGCAAATTCTTCAATATATTAGCGCGCGCACAGTAATAATTAGGGCGCAGCAACGCGTAATCAGTTATTCGAAACCGAACTGAGAAACAGAGGGGCACTTGTAGCACTAACGATGCGCACTAAATACGTATCTGGCGCCCATCGCACACGAACGCATGCGAGGATCAGTGTGTACCTGTTCGTCCGCATCGTGACAAACATTCATGAAGCTTGTCCCGCGCACGCCTATTCCTAATTGCGGCGAACAATTTGTCATATACAGCACAAAGGGCCTGTACCCCAGCATGTATAGGTGTACGTGTGCGCTATCGTGCGCGCTTAACGGAACATCGCTATTTATATTCAAATATATCCCGCGGTCGGCATAATCGATGTAGAAGCAGAATATAGATCGGACGGTAAGTAATAAAACGGCAACGATTTTGCGCTCGATATGCAGCCATTCGTTCACGAACGTACAGTAGACTTCTGTATAACCAGTGTTTCTACGACGATAATTTCTGCCAAGCGTCAAAGACGTTATTATTACTAACTCCCCGTATAACGCACTGACAAATAAATTATAGCAACCCTATTAAAAATTTACACTTCTTTACATACGTAAATACTATGTAATTTCTTATTTCGGTTGAACAAATTCTGAAATTGTTGAACATGGCAATAATCATTGTTTGCAAACAATTCTCATACAGTGTACTTTCGTGTATAACACGAATTTATATAATTTATGACACGTTAACCGCTTTATACGGGAATCTATATATGCGGACGTACACATATTGGTAACTGATAGTCGCAAAAGAAGTTTTTCCCTTTTGGGTTTCCTCTCATGCTTCTTCGTTCGCAGCGAACGCTATTTAACGCCGAATTTATTGATTCCGGCGAGATAAGGGCTGTTTCCGATGCGACTACGTGGAGCGCGTGCGTTGTTAAACGCTTGCCGGTAAAGCGATTAGCATAGGAAGTAAATGTTTGCAGATCTCGAAAAGGGTCCGTGTGGACACGTGCCCGGATAACGCGCGCAAGTAACACATCGACGGAGATTTACACGCGGATTATTAATCTGTGCATTTTCGTTTGAGCGTGGACCAATCAGCGAGCGTGTATACGACGGGATTCGGACGTCAGATCAAAACGATTAAACTTCCTGTTCCGGTAATGCGCTGTGGATATTAAGTAGCGTCAATTTCAGTTCTGCGAAATGTAAGAGCATAACGCTAACGCGAGAACAAAGTATCTGATCATTTAGAAAACAAAATTTTGTCGGAGATTCTGTGTGCATTGTAGCAAGCTTAAAAGAAGAGATTTACATCATATTTAGTTATTCTAACCTGCTTGCGACCAAAATAACCAAGTTAATTTAAAAATACATCTTACTATATCCATCAAGCTTTCAAAACATTCTATGTATAATGTGCTTTTTTCAGAGCACAGAAGCATGTAAACATTGCACTGTAGATATGATCATTATTGTTTTGAATTAGTGGGGCGTTCTTTGACTAGTGATACATTTTTATATATAATAAAATGCAGAATGCATTAAAAGTGGTAAATATGTTCGGCTTCAGTTTCGTACAATATGTAATTTGAAACTTGCACACCGTGAAGTAAAGTAAAAGTTTAGTATATTGTAAAAAATAAATACACGAAACATTATATATATTTGTGTGGAAATTTAAATTCACTTGTACATGCATTTTGCATAAAAAAGCACAACTCGTATCTGTCGAGCAATAACAGAATCTGCCTACAAATGTCATACTACGAGCACACTTTTCGGGGTCAAATTTTAACATTAACGGGTGAATAAGTTGTACTCATCGATCTTTCTCGAGAAATAACACGTTAATTTGATTTATTACGTCTTTTGTGGAAAATGACTGAGTATTGAAATAAATATTATCAGTAAAGAAAAAAAGTATTAGCGCGATACTCAATAGAAAAGCAAGAAACAGCGTATACAATTATGTGTATATACATATATACTTGGAAAGTTTACGCGCATAATACTACACTTCTTTATGCAGCGCAAAAATACCAACCGCACAATACAAACTTCTATTTACAATTAAATCGCAGCACGTTACGCAAATCAAAAATCAGAAAAAACACCGCTTATGTTTGCAGTTGAGTATAGCTTCGAATTACGCGACAAAAAATCAGAAGTAAAGTAAAGAAATTGTCTCTTGCGACGCCGTAGGATCCACCGTTTCTAGACACCTTTCAGAAATAGCCGGACGGAAACAACCGAACGTACATATTTACATATCCGTGCTGCGAACGTGACGAAAATCGCAATAGGGAGAGGCGGAATCGCACTGTGCGCAGATTTCATTTCGTTTCGCGAGCGGAAGGAAGCTCGCATGGCCGCCGAGAACTTTGCCGGATAAACGTTCGCCGACCATAGAAATTCGCCGGCAGGCCTATACGTATACAGATTGCGGACCGTCGCCTTTCACTGACACCTCCATCCAGCCACCCTCCGTGAAAGTAGACATATTACTCGGTGGAAATTGAATATGTCACTATTCAAATCTTTATTTTTATCTCTCACCCCCTGATTCTTCCATCTGCCTATTTCTCGCACGGATGCCTCCTGCTTCATACTGCGTCCCTAACCCTTTCAGACGTTTCTACAGAACGTCTCGGCGAACTCGTCCGAGGAAAATTGCATTTCAGCGGAATCGAAAGATACATTTTTGCTCGATGTGCGACTGACAATGACCTTATGCGTCGCATGTTTTTGTCGCTATATTCATGCAGTAAACGTTGCCTTCGCAGAATTGCGGAGCGAAAGGTACTACAGTACTTTGACACTATCAGTACCGAGTAAAGAATTGGATAAATTGGAAAATAAAATGCTACTTTGTAGATAGGTATAAATTCTATCTACGATTTTTCAACTGAGCCACATTGGACTTTGCAGTATTTTGCAATAAAAAGTTTATCTGTAATATTTATATTACGCATATAGTTGTCGTTGCAGTTGTTGCAAGTTTTTATTTGTATACCGACTATCCTTTCTTCGAAACAGCAATGATCCTTCATGTAATCTCCTCGTTCAATCCTCTCTGGGCCTTGCAGTTCCTGCGACAGTTGTTCTCATCAGTCCGTCTTCTTCCGTTTTACAGACCGAGTTATTTGATACACTCCTCTCAGCACTCTTTCCTTGACATTGTACGGTCGTTCCAGTATTTTCCTTCCTTCAACCAGTCCTCCTTGTACTATTTCCTTCCTTTATTACATGTTATCACTTCCGGTTAATCATAAGTACATCACTTTACTCGAAATGAAGAAATTAAATGTTGCCGTCGACTATCAATCTGTTCATTATAGAAGTCTAAAGTTTTAGTCGCTACAAGAATTCGCTATATGTAAATATTTACGACTCTTATCTTCGGTACTGTACAGTATTTTTAAAGCTTCAACAATCTGTTTTCTGAAAAAATCGTTGAATTCTCTAAAACCTTATGTTTATACACGACAAAAGAATGTAATGCAAAGATAGGACGTACTTTTGTTGTAGGGTTTTTTTTGTAAGTAAATAGATTGCTGTAGGACATAGGAGTTGTGATATGACTGTGTTGAGTGTAGACTAAATGTTGATTATAATTCTGAAATCCCAATGATGTCTTCAATGTTATAAGGAATAAAGACTGACTAACAGATGTTTGCATCCACAGAGTTCGGTGACTAAATGAACGTTTCATATTGCAAAAACGTCAGACAGTGTCATGTTAAGTTACTGTGAAGAAATTGCATCCCTTGTCGGTGGCTCGCCATGAAGTGAAATTTCATAAACCGTGCTTTGTAAGCGTGCCTTATACGACGATAGAGTCGCATTTTAATTGACGTACTAGTCTCGTGTAGAGTATAAATATTTCAAGTTGAAGTTTATGTGTATGCAATCAAACGAAATGCGTTTTTTCTTATTATTTTGACACGAACTTTAATTGTAAATATAAATTTAGCTCAAGTTAAATTTCACAGTACACACAAAACTAACGAATTACTTAAGCCTTATCTTTAAGTTAGAAGTCGTAACAAAAATTCAATTGTTCAAATCGATTCATACAGATGTTCATATAATATATCGTGCTGTTACAAAAAAGTAGCACATAATTATAAATAAATTACTTTGTCACTGCATCACCTTCTGATGACCTACCCAAGGCTCTTCTTCAAGTTGTCATAAACGTATATCTAATCGACATACTCATAACCCATGCATTTATACAGGCTGCTCCAAGATACATAGGAATCAAGTGCAGAACGAATAGAAGGGGCCGAAATTACAAAAAAAAAAAGTTTATGCGAGCATATGTCCTATGTGACCTTTTCTTTGTGATGGGAAATGCTGGTTGTGTCAAGTCTCCCTGACTAAACCACCATCGGTACCTACTCTCTATTTGGTGGTAAGGGCTGGCAGGATATTTACGTTAGCATTGATCTGCAGCAAGCCTCAACCGCGGCGCGGAAGAAACGAAGAAAAAGACCGCACCCGATCGTCAGTGAGCAAGAAGAAACAGTGTAGCGGTTAGTCTCCGCGCGATGCACCGGGAAGACAGGGTCTCGTGATGCATCGCGGGGAGAACCACCGCCGGTGGGAGTGTGATAGAAAATGTACGCAGGGTGATAGGTGTGTAGAAGAGTCGAAACTAAGGCTGACGATATCTCGTCCAAGTGCCGACCCCGTAGAAAGAGTCGGCGTAAGATGAAAAAAACAAACAAATTAGGCTATGAGGGCTAGGAGATGACTCCCCTAGGTCAGGGAGGTCGCGGAGCGACGTTTCATTCACTGTAATGACGTGTGTGTTGATTCCAAGAGTCCCCTCTTCTTTCATCCGCCATTATGACGTCCAGACACGACGGAGCACAGTGGCGTCGCGACGCTAGACGCTTACCCGTTGGTAACGCGTTCTCTCAGTCTTCCACGCTATGATTTGTACAAAAATCGTGCATACTTCCCCCCTTGGCCACGGGGCAGACCCGCATAATCCATCCCGCGACGCAACAGAATATGACTGAACTTATTGGTAATGCGACGCTCTATCGCTTGTTAATTCTATCCCGGTTCAGGATACTGGGTGTCGAGAAAGGGTCTCTAACTCTTTCTCTTTCGGCCGTCTCCTTTCTGGACGTCACATCCTCGCAAAAAGCCGCGAAAGCATCTCAGGCATCTCTCCGCTACGCCATTGCTGCAACAATGGCCGGCAGAGGGATGTCCTGCCCGATTACTCCATGTAATGTTGCGCGTTGCCCCTCTTAAGCCGGGCATTGGACAAGCACATGATGCGAGACTGCAGTCACACTCTGGGCACTCCTTCGACGGCACTTTGCCTATCCGATAGAGACAGTAACTAAACAAACCATGACCGGTCATGACCTGCGGTACCCGGAAAGTTAATGCTCCCTTATTTCCACCTATTCACGAATCAAAGACGGGGAGGGGACGGATTGCTTGTCCTATTTGACCTTGTTCGAAAGTTATAGCCAGTTTTCTATCCCAATAATTCAAAATGACTTTTCTTCAGAGAAGGTGCTGAAGATCGCGCCCGCAGTCTCTATGCAAATTCGAATCCTTTGTATTCGAGAATTATGCACACTTTGACAAACTCACAGTACGTTTAAAATTTGACGGTAAAGTTGCCGTATGCTTGCACGACGTAGTTCAATACTGGTAATCGATATCAAGTACACGAATGGTTTTAGATGACCTCAGAAATAAAAGCCGAAATATAATGGATTTGAAAATGGAGAATGAAGAGGCAAAGGAATACGTTCTCCTCTTTGTTAAAATCGCAGTTTGAACTGAGTTGCACTCGGCAAGGCCATAATTTAGGGGCATATATACCATTTCTTTACATGAATATATCATATTCGCGTAATAATCAGATAGTTCTGACCCGTAACTCGCAAACAGAGAAATGTGTATTACTTCCAGCAAGAGGACAAGCTGAAATTAAGAACCTGTGCCGACAAATAGTGTGAAATCAACAACGTCGAAAGACATTTACGCAATACCGGGCAGTGTTTATAAACAAAGACATCGTATAACCGTTTCGAGTACCCTGTCTGAAGAAAAGCATTGCGGATTATTAAAATATAAAAATGGATATAAGTTTCGAGCACGTCTTCATAGAAGCTTTATTTTTCTTTCTGTCTCGGGCACACCTTCGCAAAACGGGTGCCACTTGTTATGATACAGCCGGTACATACAGTACTCATAGAACACGGTATAAAACTCGTGGCGACCTTGCTACAGCATATAGCTCACAGAACACGGTTTTGATGTAACACGCCTTAATAAACTTGAGAAAGGTTCGCTTACCACAGATCTTCCATGACACTAGGTTCATTTAAATAAGCAGAGCATTTGTAGAACGTGCATGTGTATTAAGTCTAAACATTATTAATACCAATAAAAATGAATTTCACATTAAACAGTGAAAACAAAAGAGGAAGAGTAACAAGTTAAGAGAAATAAGTGTAGGAATTATAAATTCGTTACAGAACAATATCCCTGGCATTACGTAACTTACATACGTCATGTAACTTATGTGTCAGTCTACCACAGAACGGATCACCCTAATTTGCATTATCTTCAGGTTAACACAGTTTCGCTAGAGCACGATGCGAATAATCCGATTATACAAGGCTGTGTGCAATGTCTCTGATTCAGAGAATGATACAGTAAAAAATTCAGATGGCCGTAGAAGTAGCGGCAGTCCAAAAATCTTGCACTTGAACCGAATATCGATAGCGCCACCTATCTTAGCTATCAACTCTAAATCGGATAAATCGCAGAATCGAGAGAGGCACTTGATCAATTTTACCCGTCACTGTTTGGAAGCGAGTACAGAACTGAAGCGACGTACACAAGTGCACCGGCCATGGCCATGTCAAGACTTGGCCATGTACGTTGGAGCCTGCATTGAGGCAGGTAGTGGATTGAGAGGGGCTTGATAAAGAGCGAGCTCGAGGAAGGATTGTCGGGACCCGAGAGAGCATACCGCAATGCCATGTTCCCAGCAATGTAGTTTTACTATGCCGCCGGGTCTCGTCTACCTGCTCAAATTCGCAACGTTACGTAACACGCTCCTGATTTCCACCCACACACTCGCACAGATTGTCGCTGGAAGTACGATATAGTCGACAAGACGTGGCGATTCAATGCCCTCGATATCTCACCAAAGAAGACCCGGTGTCCTCTAAAAGCAAGGGCGCTGACCAAGAGGAAGAGACAAACCGCCAAATGTTGCTTAACCGGAGCTATCACTGCGTTCACTGATACGGATGAGCCGCTGAAGAAGCCTATCCTTGTCACAAGGTCAATGTGGACTCAGTGTTACGAACAATGAGCAATAGAAAATATTTGGCTGCAAGGCCACAATTCTCACATAGCTGAGACCCTGATCGGTAATGTACATATCCGTTCAACATTCACAACCAACCGGCCAGTAGGAATTGGTTTATTCGGCATTCTATATTCTATTTTCAGTGTAGAACCATGTGTCGGGTTTTTCCTATATATTTTTGTCTCCATAAACTCTTACTGTACATGTTTATCGTTACTGGGGACGATTAAGAGCAGATGTGTTGACACTCGGAAAATCTATATCATATCAACCCATATCCTATAGGAAGATCCTTTTTAAATTAAAGCAATAATAGACTAGCATTCTAACATTATAGTGAGTCTCTGAGTAGCCTTTTACAGTAACATTACTGTAAAAGAGATACCATTCTTTGTTTATGACACAATTAACGGTATCACAATCTGAAGATACAAATCGTCTTAACAGTGTTCTACATTCGAATAAGACAATATTCATACGTCAATAATCATCGTGCAAAGCGTTGCTACATTGACTTTGCCCCATTGAAGATGACATTTGCAAATGGAAAGAATAATAACATTTCGGCGCACTGTAAGCAAAATATTGATGCGCCGAGTCTGTCATCAACATCAAAAATGTTACTGCGCCAGTGATAGAAAAGCAAAATGCAATAAGAAGCGAAGGACTCTCGCCAAATGCAGTGGGACGAGACGGGGCAATTCAAAGAATTAAGGTCGGATAGGTATACGATGATTAGGTATCGAAAAGAGTTTTTTATTCATCTCAAGTTTTAATCCTCTCGAGAGATGCGCAACTTTGAAAGCCAATGTACTTGCACAATGCCAGCAGGCTAGTACTGCATTAACCTACGTAGAATCAGATTCTAGATTAAACAATGAAGAGTGCATATTTGTAACGGTAAATAAAGACAAAACGATACCGATAATGAACTGTACTCCTACAGGCGGTCAACGTCGAACGTAGTCATTTCCATAGATACCTCACGTTTGAAATTTACACCAGTATCAGGGCTAGAATTGTTGATGACTGATGGTAATGCCTGGAGCATACTTAATCAGTTGCTATCAGCGTAGAAGTATTTATTATTAGCATAATCATGACTTAACAGTCTTTATCATCCGCAAATTTTCCGAACGTTCAGATGAATACGATTTACAGAACATTCGATAACCACATTGGCAATCATTATTGTGATACCGTCGTTATCGATACAAGTAGTATGATAATAATAAAACACCTTGACGTTATCAACTTATTTTACAGTACCGTATTATAATAAGATTTCAATCATATATTATATTCCAACTACCGCGGTGTAATTCCTCTAGAAACGACCTATTCTGCTCCGGCAATAAACGTGAAAGAACAATTCATATAATTAACCCGAAAATGGCGCGGAAGAGATCTAGAACAAGAAAATCTATCTTATGAATGTGATAAACCACCAAAATGATGCGCACAGATATTTCAACATGTATATATATATATATATATACGTTACGTTCAAAAGCGATACTCCCTGCAACGTCAAAATCACTCGACCAGTCAGAAACTGGAATTGTGCAGTTTTAACTTGACGATAAGGTGCGCACGCATTGATGCTTCGGACGTCCACACGTACGTCGTTTCGCGCACACTCCTGCATTTGTCGGGGCTACCGATAGTGCAGTCGCGTCATGTCTCTGTCACTCAAAAGAGACTCGCAGGCGCTCTATGGCTGACTTATGATATATAAGGCCACCTAGAGCCGGCTATCCAAAATCGTGCCAATAAGTGACCTACGCTATTGTTATCGGAGGTAAACCTCGCCTCGGAAATCGTCGAACTCTCCATTTCTTCGACTCATCTCTGCGTATTGGCATCCCGATACATCGGACACAATAGTTTGTAGATTGGCATGCTGCACCTGATATAGTCACGTCGCGTCGGTAGCGTAGTTTATATCGTTCATCGTGATGAAGAAGATACGACATCATTGTAAAATGTGATCCTTGCTGTACTATATGGTAGCAACACGAAGAGGCGGAACGTTTGAGTTAAACTTGTGTCAAATTGTGTGTTGTTTATCTTATCGAAAAATTAAGAAAAATAGCCGTGACTGATATAGGGTACAGGGAGTCGATATGTTGTTGTTGTCAGGGCATTTGTTGTTCGTTGTTCAAATTGTTTGTCCGTTATATTTCCATACGTTTCGTAATATGTTCGAATTTACTGCCTAGTTGTTTCACAGACAAAACTATAAGTATTAACGTAAATTTTGTATTTTTTAGCGCGAACACTTGCAGAAAGGGCATGTAAACTATTTCGTTCACGGTACGTTTAAAGGATTAATCACTGCGTTTAGTTAAATTTTTCGAAATTTCTCTGCATGTTTTATAAAAATCTTATGATATGTGTATATATTTATGTATATATATTTTTATAATCACTTCAAGTTCGGACAGTTCCAAACAACAAAAATTAGTGCTCTATCATAAACTACTTAAACAGTAAACAATGATAGAAATTTTGCTACTATAACAAAACAAACTTTTATGAAAATTCTAGAATAGACTTAATATATTCCTTATTACAGATTCTTGATGACGATCTAGTGAAAAAATGATGTTGAAAGCAACCCTCCTAATTGCACTTTTTATTCTCAAAGGTATTTTTATGCATTGGTAGAATTTATAAACGAATTAAATCGATATGTGCAATCCATTTATTACTTTCATTTAACTGTTATGCTGTACGAATTCGATACCGGCATGCCGCGAGGCATTAGTTAATTAATGAATAGCATAAAATGTGCTCTCACTGTATTACAATTTACAGTGTAATTCAATTCTTATCAACGTTATTTGTGTTTAATTTGTTGCAATGTTGGTTATAGGTGAAGCAAACAGGTGTATACCGCGCGACTTTGGCTATGGAAGTTTTGTGTGTGTTTGTAACTCAACATATTGTGATAGCCCGTCAGAACCGCACCCGCTAAACGGAAATGATTACAACGCTTTCGTATCCACAAAAGATGGACTTAGAGTGGAATTGTTAACTGGTCAATTTGAACCTGTAGCAAAGCACGAAAACCACATATTCATAGATAGCAATCAGATGTATCAGACGATTATTGGATTTGGTTGTGCGATGACGGATTCGTGCGGTATAAATGTGCTTAAGCTAAGTAAAAAATCCCAAGTCCTTTTAATGAAGTAAGTGAATGAAACGTTTTAAGAAAATCAGTTAAATATTTCGTGATTCATATTAATTGTTTAATTACATGCATTGTAACAGATTATACGTATAATAACACAAATATTCAGCATCCAAACGGGATTATAATTTATTTTGGAGCAATCTGCAATCTGCGAATCTTTCAATTGCACACATTTTTATAGTAGCGTTAAATAATAACAAAGATATTTCGTTAAATTTAAGCTTAAACATTGCTTAAAGGACATTCTGCACTTTAATTTAGCATGCTGACGACATATTGCAGAGATATACATGGTTCAGATAATTTACTTTCAAGTACATTCATCAGTACGGTTTTGCATATCGTTTGTTGCTAATACAGACAACAGAATGTCTATAACCGTCAATTTTTCATAAGTTTCACGTACTTGTTGTATTCACTCCCGAGAAAATACTTTATTATTGCGCTATGTTTTTTACGAGATTATACTACCCCTGTTGCATTCATAATCTAGTTTAATTCTATTCATATTTAAACGAGCTAAACAGTATTCTATATGAACTATTAATCAACGGTTTACGTGTATCGTTTTCAGGCAATATTATGGTAAATCTGGTGCACGATATAAACTATTACGCATACCGATAGGAGGAACTGACTTTTCCACGAAAAGTTACACACTTGATGATTCCACAGACGATATGAACTTGGACAATTTTACACTTCAATACGAAGATTATCATTATAAAATACCTTTTATCAAAATAGCTCTCAACCTAGATTCCGAGGTGAATTGTTTTGGATCGCCATGGAGTGCTCCAACCTGGATGAAGACAAATGGACAAATTAACGGAATGGGTAACAAATAATTAATGAAGGAATTAGTGATAAATATTTTAACACGTCACACCCTGTATAACCAATTCTTTTTCCGAATTGCGTTTATTTTACAGAAGCAAATACCGAAGTATCGAAAGTGTATTAAACCTAAATAACATAGAAAACCGATCCTGGTCATTACGTTAGCATCTTTTGAAAATGTTTAGTATTGACACTTGCACATTTTCATAAACCAGGTTTCCTGAAATTGGACGCCTACCAACCGTACGCCGAGTACCTGCTCAAGTTCATCGACAGTTATGCTAAGGAGGGTATTCGTATATGGGCAATCACTACTGGAAATGAGCCTCTCAACGGTTTCAATCCTTTCTCTACTATCAACTGTATGGCATGGACTCCGTTACAATTATCACATTGGATCGGTGAACACCTCGGGCCGACGATTACGCATTCAAAATATAATGATACGAAGATTATGATATTAGACGACCAACGGATATTGCTGCCTTGGTATGTAGAGTTGGTGTTGCGAAATGAAGATGCGTCAAAATATATCCATGGCGTCGCCACCCACTGGTACTTGGACGATATTACCTCATCATCTGTTCTCACGGAGACGCACGAAGCGTGTCCCGATAAATTTATTCTTATGACGGAAGCGTGTACAGGTAACTTCCATTGAAACATACGTAGCTAG
Organism: Anoplius nigerrimus; assembly: GCA_914767735.1. Lineage (NCBI taxonomy): Eukaryota > Metazoa > Arthropoda > Insecta > Hymenoptera > Pompilidae > Anoplius > Anoplius nigerrimus. Next base: position 16,246,696 of record OU612085.1, on the reverse strand, counting down.
AAAGACTAGTGGCTAATGAGTTTTTGCAATCTTTCGCTTCATTATTAAATTCCAAAAAACTTGTGATATTATTTGATTTTTTGAATATTAAACGTACTCATCCAGTATAAACACTATTCCGAGTTATGCCATGCTTTAAATTGTATGATTACAATCTTTAGTACTAATGCAGTAAGCTGTTGGTTAGTGTTTCATCGTGTCAGTAACCGTAAGAAAACTATTCAGTGAAACCAGCGTAATGGGACACTTGATATTTTACAGTTTCAAAATAATCGATTATTTACGGATTACTATCGCAAACGAATAATTTTGCAAAGCCAAATTGTACATCTATAATAAGGATATGCTTTCCAGATCTGTACTAATTATTATTTTTATAGGAAGCAAATTTTGGGACTGGCCAAAAGTATGTCTCGGGTCATGGCGGCGGGCTGAAAATTACATACTAGACATGATTGACGTAAGTCAGATAGCTGTTCTAATTACATGTTGCATCTGCAGGCACATGGAAATTAGGATATCTATAATTGCATGTAAAAAATAAAACCAATACACGAGTTAAATTTAGCATAGTTTCATGTAATAAATATGTATTGTAGCAACTAAATCACTGGTCAAGTGGTTGGGTAGACTGGAACTGTGCATTGGACAAACAGGGTGGTCCAAACTGGATAAAGAATTTCGTGGACTCACCCATCATAGTAAACCCTGAGACCGATGAATTTTTCAAACAACCCATGTATTATGCAATGTACCACATGAGTAGATATGTTCCACCCCATTCAGTGAAAATTGCCAATACAGAAACTGAACACATTAAAACAGCGGCATTCAAAATTCCATCCGGAGAGACAGTGGTTATATTATACAACAAGTATAGTATTAATTTATACAAAAATTTATGCACTACTACGATAAATTTAAAACATAAGATCGACGAAAAAATGAGACAAAAATATGTATTCTATAGCTTTGTTTCAACGAGATACAACCAATTTTGTTTAAATTCTTTTTCCGCTATACAAAGCAATCACAGTTTCTACTACTTTAATTTAGTCCAAATACGTAACGAAGATTTTAAGGAGTTCCAGGGTACCTAAAGACTTAATGACATAACACAATCTGAGAAGCAATTCACAGAAAACATTTTTTACGTCGTGTTTCTTCGTTATCTTGAAGCACTGAATCAATTTATGCACTGATGTTCATTTTACGGAATACCCTCAGTTGGGCATTCAAACTACTCTGCTATACTTTTTTATTTTACTATGTAATCTACTTTGTTACAGAGATGATTCTCCGCAAAACGTGACTATCAATGACGCTAACAAACATGGTGTCATAAACTACGAAATGCCGGCAAAATCCATGCACACTATAATATACAAAGAATGAATTCCAATTGTAGAAAATGTATTCTCGACGCAAAATGTATTATTACGCATAGTACGACCATGAAATAAATTGTATTATCTTCTTTGATTCGTCCGTTCACCAAAATATACATTTTCGTCAGGTTTATGAAAATTCATTGATGTCGGGATGTGCCTGATTTCAATGTGCGATTATGAAAGAAAGACATTACATTGAATATGGTATGAAATTATTCCTGGAAAGAGATTAATTTATTTCACATCAACTGATGACATATGCAATAACGTATTTTCTTTCTTATCATATTTTACCGCAATTTTAGGTGAACAAAAAATTGTGTTACGGTATCTACGGGTAAAAGGTTGGTTTAAAACGTCCAAATTGTCTGCGTTTGGCCGATGGGTCTCTCAATTTTCGTGGTACGTAACGCTTTACATGATCATCTAATCTACGACGGTGTACTCTAATTCCCTTTTGCCATAGCTCGCGTTTTGGTTCAAATACTCTCGACTTAGTGTCTACCAAAAATATTTTTTGCCAATGATACATTTCAGGTACAAGCCTGTAAAAAAACATATTACATTGTACTTTGTTGCCAATTAGTTTGTATTTTAACACAAAGACACAATAATAGTACGTACTTATGTCTCGGTCTATTAGTTACAAGATGTTTGAAAGTTTGTTCCAACCATTCTCGACGTTCCTCACACTCAATGTCAGCAATAGCTTTAACAGACTTTCCTAAGTATGGCTTCATATCCACGTCATGTCGTTCCTCCGGCGAATTTATGTACAACTTAATTATATGATTCAACACTTCATCGTTAAAACCACAAACTCTGTCATTTTCTATTTGGTCATATAGCTTCATTGGTTTTGTGGTCCAACAAATATTGCGCTTGGGATTATCATACACGTGCTCTGAATGTATCAGTGTTGTATTTAATTGGTAAATGTAAAATGACCAGAATTGACCATTTGTTATAATTGTCTGTGATACTAGTGGATATGTAACATCATGAAATGTAGAAAAACCTGCAACAGATGATAATCAAATTTTATAATCCATTACTCGGTTTTGTAAACAATTTGTTTTACACACATACCTTGATAAAAAGCCTGTGAATTCAACCAAGCAAAAGATGCCAATACAGCTTGTGTTGTAAGTACCCCATATTCATCGTCGACACCGTATGGTTTAAAGTGTAAATGACTACGATCATGATAAGATAACAACCCAAATTCATATGTATCACCAGGCCAAAAACCTGGTATACATGTTATATGTCTCCGTCCAAGTTTATATCCAATTGTTCTGGCATCATATTTAAATAATGGCACATCTAATGCAGGATCTTCTGACTCACTTATCTTAAGAATAGGTTGCAAAGGATATTTATGTCTCAAATGGAGCATTGGGTGTCCTAGGTATTGGACCCATACATTGACTGGATCATCAACATAGTTGCCCGAGTACCACCTGTTTCTCAACTTGCGTAGGTGTATTGACGGTGGTACCCCACCCATACTCCAACATGATTCAATGCGTGGTTCATGTTCTACATGAGTTTCTATTAAATGAGGGCATTTTGAGGCAAGATGTATTGACAAAATTCTATGAATTTGGGCAGTAACAGCCTTTGCAATAATGCTCTCCATTTGTTGTTTGCTTTCAAATATCTCTTCTTTCAATTCATATCGTCTCCTGGAATATAAGTTAAACAAAATAAATATAGCCAACCAGTAAAACAGTTGGTAAAGAACAGAATTTTGAAGATCTCACTTTCGACTTGAATTTTCAAAGGCAATAACGTCTTCGATTTGTTTCCTTGTTGCATTAACTATAGCATCTAATTCATTAGATGTAACAAGGTTATCATAAAATGATGGAAATTGTGAATGTATAACATGTGTCTTAGTTGCATGTTGGGCTTGGCTTAAACCATCATAGGCAATGTTGTCTTCATTGTATAACAGTACTTTCCAGCCATAATATCGTGGCATATTTAATTTTATAAGCTTCTCCTCTACTGTCTCTATCTTTTGTATCTCATCATACCACTTCTGATTTTCCCTCTTGTGACGTGCTTTCCAATGCATATCAAGTATAGGTGGATAATTAGGTCCTTCATTTTTAGTTTCGCTCACTGCTGGGACACTATATTTCTGTGTAATGTGCTTTATAACAGAGGTTCTACAATACAATAATCGCGAGTGTGTACTGACGAACATTGTTTGAAATTAATAATGTTTTGATTCAGTTTGTCTATGGAAATAAAATACACTACAAATACATAAATAGTTTCATGTTAATCTGCTTGTGTGTTTGTTAACAGTATGTATTAAATGTACAATAATATCACTTCAATATCAAACAAACAAGTTTGTAATTTGAAATGTTTTAATAAATTAAAGTTACAATGTGTATAAACCTTAACCTTCCCAAACTGTTTATCCGGCAGCATGAACTACCAAACGTCTAGATGGATTTCTATCACAACTGATCACAACATAGATTGTACATATAATAGTTTGAATGAACCTACCTGGCTAATTTATTGATACGGCACCAGAGCGAGCTTAAATAAAAACGTAACTCCGGGTTTGTTATCCATAAATGTATGTATATACGTGTGACAACAAATTTGATGGATGGAGTTGGAAGCTAAAGAAACTATAATATGTATTAGAAGTGGTAATAAAAATTTAACTGAAAAATACACATGTCTTAACCTTTTATTAGCTAAATATTTGATTTACAATTTGGCTCAAACTTAAATACACTCTAAAAAACTAATTTGTTTATACATTTTTCTTCAAGGTATCTGTTTTTTAATTTAACTTTGGAAATGCTTTTGTAAAGGCTAGAGGTCGCAGAACTACAATTTCACTATATATGTACAGTGTTTCTTGCATGTTTTATTAAATTCATATTTACGTTTGCTTACATTTCCAATTACTTTTATTTATCCAATAGTAACGCTAAAAATATTACAAACAAAAAAATATAAGTCTGCGAGAGCAAACTGGCGAGTAGTTGTCAAAGAGAAATACGCGGGGTAAAGGTAAAGAAAGACTTGCTCCTTACCGACTTGCATGAAAATTTGCAAAAACATCAATTTTGTGAATAAAAATAAGATCTGTAAAAGCCAAAAAGGCCGCTCGCGTCTAATTAAAAAGGTATTAAGCGTTAAACTTTAGTTATAAAACAAGGTAGTATTTAGTATTTAAGTGTTATAAGTACTAGTTTAGTATTAAAAGTGGTTGCACTTTTGGCAATTAAAATATAACCCAAACCTCCACTCTAACCATTGATTGATTGAAAACTCTTAAACATTATAAAAGGGAAGCCTTGCCCACACTTAGCCTTCGCCAATTGAATATTATTTCATTTCAAATACGCGCACTTTACCTGCAAACTTGTCCGTGCGCATGCGCAGACGTCAGAACGCATGCGCAGACGTCAGAACGCATGCGCAGACATCAGTGCGCATGCGCAGATGTCGTTCGCATTGCCGGCAAGACAGGGTTAATAACGAAACATTAACGCTTTATAACTTTTTAATTAGACGCGAGCGGGCTTTTTGGCTTTTACAGATCTTATTTTTATGCAAAAATTTATCATTACACGAAGTTTCATGCAAATCGGTGAGGAGGTCGCGATTCTTTACCTTTACCCCATAGTTTGTAATCCTGAAACAAACTTCATTCTACCACACATAGATGGAGTTCAGATTTTTGTAATAAACTACTCTAGCACCGTGCGTGGTCTTGACATAAACAATTGTCGAATTAACCTTTTTGGTTGATTGTTTATAATTATCTTCAAACTTTGTATTTCTAATAATTATACAAGAATGTTTCAATTATAAACATAATGATTAACAATATTTATTGTTACAATCACGTGTGAGGTTTTAAAGTACGTTGTAATTTGCCGATTGACTGTTTCCTTTCTAAAATTAGTTTTACCTTTAAAATTACAACATTATACACGCGATCCACTTGATTCATTGTTACACCACAGCTTTACGGACAAATATATGTTCCATCTAAAATCGGGTTAATACATTTTTGCGATATATAGACCATCTTGTAACGATGTTAACTCCTCGATTCGAAATAACTCAAACAGACTCTGAAATTTTAATCACTGTTCATGCACCATATGCAAACATCAAAGACACAGAAGTGTATGTAGATGGGGCAGACTTCAGATTTTTCTCCACTCCATATTATTTAAGGTAATACACGCGTGGTTATGTCACAACACTATTTCTACATAAATTTCTTTGTTACAGATTAAAACTTCCAGGGGAGATAGAAGAAAATGATTCATCAGCTGGATCTTATGACTGTGAGAAGGGTGACTTTTCGCTTAAATTTTCAAAAGTAAAGGAGGGCGAATACTTTGAAAACTTAGATATGATTACTAATCTTCTGGCTCCACCAAAAAAGAAGACTACAATTACTCCCAACATTGAAGTAATCGGTAACTAACAATATGCATGCTAATTATGAATTTGTTCATTAATTAATATACCTTTTATTTTAGGTAATCCATCAGCAAATTCTAATGAGCTAAATGAAAATGATAATGATCATTCCAATAAAGAAAATGAAATTGTTGAAGGAGATGAATGGTTCATAAATCAAAACATTACAACGCATAACATAAACCACCTTCTGGATTCACCAAAGTATGGCTTTGGAAATAAGATATCTGGAGCATTATCTGCTTTTGAGGTGGGATGTAGAATATCCCTTGTTACCAAATGTGATTCCAATTTAAAAAAAAAAAAAAAAAAAAAAAAATATCTGCTTTAGGCATATGAATATTGTTTCATAATGCAATATTACAAGTATTAAAAATATATTTTGATTAATCATAACTGCTTCAATTATACCTTTTTGTTAAAATAAATAACTTAATTGCAGCCAAGTTGGATTAAAGAGATTATAGATCTTCCTACACCTGATAGAACACCACAGATGGAACGAAAATGTTTAAGAGAGAAGCAGGAACTTGAAGATTTTAATGAAGAACATTACTTGGCTGACCTGATGCAGGCAGAATTAATTGAGCCTTACATATCTTATGTACCAGATTGGTACACACTACAAAAGGAACAAATTACATTAAATAATACAGAAATAGATCTTTTAAAAGAGCTTCCCAACAAAGAGTATTTACTGAGCAACTCAGAAACACAAAGACTATTATTAAATTTAGTTGATATTTTATATGGTAGCTGTTATAATAACAGGACAACAATGGGAGATAATACAGTTGAAAGTAGCTGGACAATTAATAAACTAAGTTCAACATTATGTTGGTTTCAGGTAATGATCAATAGTAGTGCTAATTAACATGCATGTCTTATGATATAAGTTTAACCGGAATAATTCAGTTAATAGTACCATAAATGATAAGAAGATATGTGATAATACAGCTGAATTAGCTTAATTCAATGTATTCCAATTGTGATTAGGATTTCTCCACTATGGAAGAAGTTATTACAGCATGTTTTAGAAGATCTCTTTGTTATCCATTGTATAGAAATTGGGACCTCTCTACAAAAGTATTTGAAGATGTTAAAAAAGTTGTTAGTTTGGGTGAGTCCAACTTTTGTATTTTACATACACTGTGACATTCACAAGATAATTTTATGCTTTTTATCGCCATAGGAAAAAAATATATCATTAAACGGTTTTGTGAAATTCATAGCCTTTTTAATAACTGTTATGAACCTCGATATTTGCTCAACCAATTGTACATAAAGGATTATTTAATTTGGTTACAACAGACTGCTGACTCTCTTATAGATTCACTTAACCCCATCTTAAGTGGTGTAAGTATGACAATTGCATAAAGAATTTTAACCGAATATACATTAAGTACATTGTAATTAATGTCTATAAAAAAATGTTTTAAATATTTGATTTTAGATACATCCTAGTAAAATTGACATGAAATTAGAATTGAATGAGCTAGAAGAGGCAGCTTATTCTATTCAAGAAGAAGATCTTGTCATAGAAAATGCAGTTCATGATATGGTAGACCAATTCAACGAATTAGCTGTTAATAATGAAGACAAAGAACAGTAAGTAATTAGACTTTTTCATAAATTTAAATTTTATATTTGCCAGTTCGTCTATATTATTCATAAACAACGCTATTTCATTTCAAAGGCCACAGAAACTAGTATCCATTAAACACAAACCATTTTTAAAGATTTTGTGAGTATTTTGTATAATTTAATGTACTGAAGTTTGTAACTACGTTTTATACTTACCTTTCACTAAAAACTCTAAAACCAAAATTACTAGTGCTATTTACATGTTTTTGAATAACAGACTGCGCTAACAGATTATTGCCCAAATAAACAAAATGTAATTTTTCAATTTTAACATAAAATACAGCTGAACATTGCTATGCTTGGAATTTCGCATGGAAATAGAGGAAGGAAATTAGAAATTAACTTCCGTTAATTCCTTCTACCGTCATATTGTAGTCGTTTTTTTTCACACAGCCTCTCGAGTAGCTCGAGTTCTTCGGATAGCAGTGATAGCGACTCTGAAACAGACTCGGAAAGCAGCTCTTCGAGTAGCAGTACCAGTACCAAGGATAGCAGTTTGGATTCTGACGATGCCAGTGAACCCGAATAAAATATTATTTTGTCTGACCTACTTTATGTAACTTCAATGTGTAACTACATAATTTATCTGTCATTTATTTCAAGCCTAATTCTCGTACTTATACTCTGTTAATACGAATGTACTTATCTTAATGTACATTTCTCACAAGGAATCATTTACATATTTTTGAAAAACATTATTCACTTGTTATTCTTAACATTGGTCCGTCCTTGTATGGAATGTATGATGTTTACAGCGTTTCTAAGACCAAGGAACGATCGTACATTATTTACTTGTGTTAATCGTTAATGAATCTTTCATTACTGATTGTTTCACAACCGTGATGTAATTCCTTCTCTATGGCTAATCCAAATGTATTATAGTGCATATTTTTCTGAAATTTTAATTTCAATTAACAATTTTATCCTTTTTAACAAGCATAACATTTCTTATACGTAGATGGTGATAAAAATAGGAGAACAAATTCTAACATGACGACAATAAAATATTTATTTGCATTAGATTCAATCACATTTACGATACAGGATGTCATGTAAGAGAAACACGAACAATGCGTTAGTGCATTTTTATCCGTAAAACAGTAGAATTTTAATAAAAATTTGAATGAATGGCGAAAAATAAATTGCAGGAATTTTATACGTGCGATTTTCATAATATAATGGATTCTGTAAATGAATACAATTCTTCTGGAACAGTTCAACTCGTTGTATTTTATGATTACGTGGCATAGACTTTACACAACCATGTTACGTTGCCAACAAGACTTTAAAAACAGTTTCTTTCTACACGTTTCGAAACGATCTTTACATTACATCTTTACATTATTTTAGTTTACCATTGACACATATTTTGAAATTACTATAACGTTCGAAAGACGGACTAAATACGCTAACACATTCATTAATAAACTCATAATAAATTATTAACATACGCTTGTGCGAAAAATTAATGTATGCAAAATGTTGTTGCTAATGTATAAATAAGAAATTCTGCTGCCCTTATATAAAATCTGTTTTCGACTTAGTTCGACTACATTGAAACCAGGCGAAAGCTTGCTGCAAATAATTTCTTGAGAAATATTTGTTAAGAACAAATAATAATTGAATATATTACGTTCTGCAAAATCTTTGGACGACTTGATTAAAGTTTGTAAATGGGCGTGACATTTACTTTCAGAACACATTCAATACATTTCGCGAAGGAAACGTTTTTCACGTCAAGTGAACTGCAGTTGATCTATGGCGCTTATTTTAATTTATTTATTTTCTGACTTCCGACTAGACTGATCCCGTAAATTGATGACATGGCACACGACAGTGCATCGAAATACAAAAATATTCATGTTCACGCACTTTCACTGCATTCTATATAGTCGGCATCGTTTAGGAACACGGCACAGTATTAAACAAAGATAGCAAAGTCTATTTGTTCTCTCTAACACAGAAAGTGTATAATACCCACAACTACAGCGACATACGATTAAAAAGTACGCGATATACAAGATATCAAACAACCGATGAATATGTTTGCTGGTTAATAAAGTGAGAGACCATTGTAATAACTATAGTTAACGCATTCTGATCCACCTGTTCCATCAATGATGTAGAAAATGAATTTTACTTGTTTATTTCTTTTGTCTGGAAGGCGATAAATATTATCGAGGTATCGGTTTTGTGTTGTTTCGCGTAAAGATAGAAAACAAAAACTGGAAGACTTAGAATTATATTCCACTGTTTAAATGTCACGCGGCTCATGGGGATCAGGAAGCTTCTGCCATGACGGCTCGACACCCCAAATTTCGCGTGCATACTCGGCAATCGTCCTATCTGATGAAAACTTTCCAGACGAAGCTATATTGTGTATTGCCATTTCTACCCATTTGGTTTCATCCTATAATATAAGAAAGATTTATCATAATATGGCAAAATTCGATGCAAACATGTTGTTACATAACACAAAATCGGACAGTAGATTTGAATGTGGACAAAACACTGTGTTTACTTTGAAATCCTTCAGTTTTGCATACTATACAATTTTTAGTAAAAACCCACCTGGTAAACCTGGCTGACACGATCTTGCATTTTTATGTAACTCTCATAATCAGCCAAAAGATAGAATCTATCCCATTTTAGAAGAACGTCAGCAATGTCTCGGAATTCATCAGGATTATTTGGGCTGAAGAAGCCACCTTGAATTTGATCTATGCACTGCTTTGCTTCGGGTAACTTGTTATAGTAATCGTATGCGTTATATCCTCGGCACTTTAGGGCCTCGACTTCATCGACCGTCATACCGAAAATAAAGATGTTCTCATTACCCATTTCCTCAGCCATCTCTACGTTTGCACCGTCCAAAGTGCCAATAGTCAAAGCACCATTTAGCTGCGGACATTATTACATTATACAATTATTAATCGTTTATTTAATATGTACGTATGCATTATGAACTGTAACATTTAAATGTCCTCAACATATTCGACAAAATACTATATACGATGCATGGCCTTCTGAAAACTAAACAAAAAGAGCTTAGTACACTCATAATTTGCATTGCTAACAAGTATTCGAAGATATTGAGATTGGCACCCAAGCAAACAACCTTATTAATGAGTTACAAAAATTCACGTACTAACAATTTGTGACAATAGTTACAACCTCGAATAATAATGGTCAGAATTATGTTTTAATCACATGTGTACAGAACCACCAAGCAGTCGAGTAGTTTATCATATTGCCAAGACGTTTACCATAAACTTCATGTTGCCGGTGCCAGAGGCTTCAGTGCCAGCTGTTGAAATTTGCTCACTGAGGTCAGCAGCAGGGATGATCTTTTCAGCCAAGGTCACTCTGTAGTTTTCGAGGAAAATTAGTTTCAGTTTGTCACCGACGATCGGATCGTTGTTCACAACATTGGCAACGCTGCAAATCAACTTAATGATCTTTTTCGCTAGATGATAGCCAGGTGCAGCTTTACCGCCAATCATGACAGTTCTTGGCACAAACGGCGCCGTCGGGTCTCTCTTGATACGATTGTATAGTGTGATCACGTGCAAGCAGTTCAGCAGTTGCCGCTTGTACTCGTGAATCCGTTTCACCTATTTGCATAACAACTCTATTACTTTACTGACATTGGAGCTCAAAGGGCATAGCCGGGTAAGACAGTGAAATGTGCCCCAAAACCGATCAAAATTCTGAATGGGCCATTCGATAGCTTATGAAAAAAGAAACATTTTTGTGAATTTTCAACTTTGTATCTCGACCGTGGGGAGCGGGGGGGTGTGAAATGTACTGTCCGCTTCTCCCACCATTTTCTCGGAATCTAGTGCATAAAAAAATTCGAAAAAATTCAGAGCCATATCTAGTAATGGCGCGCATATTCCAGATTTTTTTTCAGATTTTTACATAAAAAATCCTATTGGTAAAAAAATAAAAACCGAAAAGTCAATCAGAAAAACATTTATTTGATACCGAAGGAGGTCCGGATCAGTGATGCCGCTTTTTTGTGTAATGTAATATTACAATCAACATCTCTCTGATTTTTTTTATAATTTTTGCTCACCAGCAACAGCGTCGGAAAAATAAAAAACCCGTTTTTTTCGTCAGTTTTTGGGTGTCAGAACAACGTATGAGGTAAACTTTGGTTTAATTTTTGTCACATAACTATTTCATGTAATGTTTAATGTTATTGATTACATTGCATAGTCGTAATAATGCAAGAAAACTAAATAAATGGAAGAAATCGATGTCACAATGTAAGCCTTATGTTCTGAAAAATTGAAGATCAACCAAAGATCGTTGGTAGCGACATGGGTAAGGTGACAGTCTGTTTTGTCGAAGCAAACTTTTTCTTTGGGTTCGAATCCTGTTAGGTGCCTTTTTTTTATCGTTTTTTTTGTCCTTTCTCTATGCAACAATAGTTAATATTTAATGTCAGATGACTTTCTCTGTGCAACACATTTTTGTCATTATTACTGACAAAATATATGACTAGAATAACGGAAACATGGAAGGCGGTTAGAAGGCACGTGCATATTTATTACAACATTAAAATGTTGACAAAAATATTGTGAAATCATCTGACATTAAATATTAACTATTGTTGCATAGAGAAAGGACAAAAAAAACGATGAAAAAAAGGCACCTAGCAGGATTCGAACCCAAAGAAAAAGTTTGCTTCGACAAAACAGACTGTCACCTTACCCGTGTCGCTACCAACGATCTTTGGTTGATCTTCAATTTTTCAGAACATAAGGCCTACATTGTGACATCGATGTCTTCCATTTATTTAGTTTTCTTGCATTATTACGACTGTGCAATGTAATCAATAACATTAAACATTACATGAAATAGTTATGTGACAAAAATTAAACCAAAGTTTACCTCATACGTTGTTCTGACACCCAAAAACTGACGAAAAAACGGGTTTTTTATTTTTCCGACGCTGTTGCTGGTGAGCAAAAATTATAAAAAAAATCAGAGAGATGTTGATTGTAATATTACATTACACAAAAAAGCGGCATCACTGATCCGGACCTCCTTCGGTATCAAATAAATGTTTTTCTGATTGACTTTTCGGTTTTTATTTTTTTACCAATAGGATTTTTTATGTAAAAATCTGAAAAAAATCTGGAATATGCGCGCCATTACTAGATATGGCTCTGAATTTTTTCGAATTTTTTTATGCACTAGATTCCGAGAAAATGGTGGGAGAAGCGGACAGTACATTTCACACCGCCCCGCCCCCCACGGTCGAGATACAAAGTTGAAAATTCACAAAAATGTTTCTTTTTTCATAAGCTATCGAATGGCCTATTCAGAATTTCGATCGGTTTTGGGGCACATTTCACTGTCTTACCCGGCTATGCCCTTTAAAAGATCAATACATTTTCCAATTTCAGTAAACGAGAGCATAATAATCATCGGTCTGAAACTGTTAAAATTCTGCTTGTTCAATGATTAACAGTTATTTTTCGAAAAATAACTATATTCGTAACTAAAACAAAAGTTACGCAACAAAATTGTACTGCTATAAACTTCTAATCAACAGTGCATCTGAGATCAATCTTCAGTTTGAAGTACTTCTGCATACTACGCGATCCAAGATAGTTTGTATGATGTAATAATAATGTTACGAAACAAAGTCTGTTATCTACTGTCATCATCAGATTTCAGTATATGCAACTTTCAAAGATGTCTATTCCAGTCAACCGAAACGTTGGGGAAAATTTGTAATGTAAATTTATGGTTACCTGAATGTCGAAGATGGATGCAGGGTTGACCGTAACACCGTATTCCTTTTCTAGGATTTGCGTTAATCGGAGTTTATTTTCCTGCTTGACCTTCACGACACTCCTCTGGAAGCCTGGATCTTTCGCGAACTTCTTCAATTCTGTCAACTGCTCCAGGTGAACTGACCACTCACTTCCAATTTTCTTGTAACGTAAAAATCATTGCTTTATCATTTCGCGCTAACGGCCCAGGTAAAAATATGGTGAAACTCACTTCTTCGATAATATCAGAGAGATTCGGATTGCAAAGAAGTAGCCATCGTCTTGGCGTGATTCCATTTGTCTTATTTTGGAATTTCTCCGGTGTCATCTCGTAGAAGTCTCGGAAGCTGATAACAGATACATATGAAACTTTAATCTTCTTGCGAATAGCATTGTAAAATAACGATTATTGCACGAGCAGGCGACAGAATACTTACACGGTGTCTTTCAAAATTTCGGAGTGAATACGTGCAACTCCGTTAATGGCATGACTACCTACGATAGATAGATGCGCCATGTTGACTCTTTTTTCACCTTCTTCCTCGATTAGCGACATGCGACGAAGACGATCTAGGTCTCCTGGATATTTAGCTGTAACTTGTTGAAGATGTAAGAAGTTAATGTGATAAATAATCTGTAAATGTCTTGGTAGAATGCTCTCGAGCATGCTGGTTGGCCAGCGTTCTAAAGCTTCGGGCAGTACAGTGTGGTTTGTGTATGCGCAAGTTCGAACTGTAATGTCCCAAGCCTATAAACATAAAACAATATATCAGCAATGCATATCCAAATGTGCATCAGTATGTTTGATATTTTAATTGAGAAAGTTTAATTGATATAGTTATTACCTTTTCCCACGGAAGACCCTCAACGTCAAGAAGTATTCTCATAAGTTCTGGGATTGCAAGTGAGGGATGAGTATCATTGAGCTGAATCGCAACCTTGTCTGGGAAAGCTTCAAAATCTGTCCTATGATGTTCCTTCGATCCAAATTTGCTTGACTTATATCGACGAATGATGTCCTGAAGTGTAGCAGCTACCATGAAATATTCCTGTTTCAGCCTAAGTTCCTTACCCTCGAAGAAATTGTCATTTGGATAAAGAACTCTGGAGATGTTTTCCGCAAGATTACGATCAATCACAGCCTGAATGTAATCACCGTCATTGACTGGAATTATACGATTTTAAAGAGTTAAATCACATTAATATCATTCAATTAATATCTATATATGTGATATATATGAAACGCAAGGATGAAACTGGTAAAATTGAGTAATTTTATTCTACCGCGAAAATATTCAGTTAATCGTACGTTTTTCAGAGCAGTTAAAAAATACATAAGATGTAAAATGATTAAAGATTGTAAAATGTCAAGATAATCGATATCGAAAATGTTACTGAATGTTCGCGACAAATATTCCCCGACTGTATGTGATTTAATCCGTTAAGTCGGACGTGTGTAATTTTGTGTCTGTGCTGAGCTGAGAGAATGATTGAGAGACACGGTATTAGATAATGAAATACAATTATGCCAAGTGACAAGATGAACATTATAGCTTACAGAATTTAAGGTTGAACTCGACTGGAGATTTAGCGGACCATAGTCGTAAAGTGTTGACGACGTTGTTCTTGTATCCTGGGATTGGATTATCGTAAGGCATGGCAAAAACAACCTGAATAATTCAAATAGAACATTTATCAAACCTGATATCCTTGTGACGAATTGTGTATTAATTTTGAAAGATGGTCTATTTTCTTAAGACAATATAAATTTTGAGCGTGGTTAATGAAACAATATTATGGCATTAAGCCACGTGAAGAAATAATTGACCAGTAATGTCAATAAGAAGAGTTACGTACCTGCGTGTTCACCCACTTTTTGCCAGTGGGTGTATCGATCACGTGACCATAGAAATTGACTGGGAGCATAAATTCGGGCCGCGCCTTTTCCCACGGATTTCCGTATCGCAACCAGTCATCCGGCTCCTCAACTTGCTCGCCATTCTTTATCTTTTGTGCGAAAATTCCGTACTCATATCTTATGCCGTAGCCGTAAGCTGCGAGGCCAAGTGTGGCCATACTGTCTAAGAAGCAAGCAGCTAATCGTCCTAAGCCACCATTTCCAAGGCCAGCGTCTTCCTCCAGTTCTTCCAATTCTTCAATATCGAGGCCCATCTGACCCAGAAAATTTTCCATTTAATAATACAAAAAGCATAATAATATGAAGAACGCCAGTCATTTGTATCACTTGCCTGGTACATTGCTTCGTCACAAGCTCCTTGAATACCAAGATTGATCATTGTATTTTGTAGAGAGCGGCCCATATAGTATTCCAGGGACAGATAGTAGCATCTCTGAAACCAGAGTTTCATATTTCCCAGCAATAAGTGCAAATTAAGTTGCGAAATAGTTTGGAAAAGATGTGCGGCAAAAACTTGGCAGAAGGTGTTTCATTGCGAAAAGGGGAAATATGATAATTGTTTTCCGTCTCGAAGTTTTATTTTATGAGCGTAGGTCGCTATCCGCGCCAGAGAATGCAACTTGCTTCCTCTACGTACATCGAAATCTGTCGAGCATTCTATGGAGGAGTAGTTATTCGGGAGTTTTAGGATACTATTTGGATCCTATAATTTCCATTTTGTTCGAATGACGACAGAAACTAAGGTCAAAATGAACTGTTCTATTGAAAGTACAGTAAGTGCCTGTCACTTGCAACGGGGCAAAGACAATATTCGCTGTAACGAATCTATCTATCGGACGCCATCGACTTAGTAACAACATCTTTGCATATCGTCATCGATGTGTTACGGCATCAATTAGCGTAAATCTTGGATCGGACGGCATTGGCCGCATGAACGAAAATAAACGGCCGTTAGGTCTTCGTCTCAGAACGAAAGAGATCTCGACCAGGGTCGAATGGTTGACACCGATCTGTGCTGATGATACATTTGAAGCATCAAATTGTGCCATTCATAATCTATTGTACAGCCTTCATTATAGATTACGCGGCTTATTGTCTTGCCTTAAGAAACGGAAACTTTGATGATGTCACAAACGACAGTATGTAAATTTCAGAGAATATTAAATAATTACTGGGGCAATGTGCTCAACACGAAAATGAGTTTCAAATAAATGTGGCCAAACTCTTCTCAAATGGTTGCACGTGACAATCGTGGCCAATCGACGAAAATAAATTCAGCTCGTGTGGTATGGTCATTATGTGGGTACGAATTATGTCGATCCCTCGTAAAGGAGACAGATGAAACTCGAGATTTGCTTCACGGCGACTCGAATCGAGGGGGAAAATTCATTCCGAAGCCAAGCAGCAAGAGGAAAAATACTGGGGTAGAAACTTTATAAATTTGGGGAGAGCCGCAGACTGGTACGTAGAGACATTTTTGGGAATGTGTCCAATTCGCCGTGGAAGAGACTGCTGGCGATAATTTCAAGAACAGCACGAACCGTTCTGAGAACATAAAGCCTTTCAGCGTCATGTAATATAAACGTTAATTTCATAACAGCGGTTTCTCGAGCAGCTAGAAGCTGTTCTGCGTATTTTTATGAACATTTATTTTTCTGCGGTAACTTAAGTCTTCATATCTGATACAAACGTATCGCACCTTTTTAATAATACGGGCTCACAGTTTTTGTTAGTGAACAATGTAACGCGTAATTGTCTACCATTTTTTATTTCCTCTGGTTTTGCCAATACCTTTTTAGTGAGTATAAAAATGAGAAAAATGATTACCAGAAAGAATTGACTTAAGCAAGAGATTATATATCATTATTAATGTCAATGTGGGAAAAGAATGACCACTAAAATTATGTAAATTTATCGCAACTATCTTAAATACATCACTAAAGTGACACAAGTAATATAACTGATGTTTACAATTGGAAGTAGATACTTCGTTGTATAAATAGATTCCCTTAAGAGTAAACAAAAATTATATTCAACAAAATGTTAATTAGAGTAATCAGTGACAGATAAACTGCGACAAATGATAAAACTCGTAGAAGTGTTCTGAAGTCTGTCTAATGTTATTAGACGTCTAAAAGTTTTCTTTTTATGGGTAATATTCAAGTATAACCGTAGAAAAACGACTATAACACGGGAAAGTTATTAATCAAAAACTTATCTATTTTTAAGATACATATCTCAATACGCATGAAAAGGACAGTAAACATTTGACGCCAGATATGTACCAAAGCGAAAATGATGTAAGTCCATTGGTCCTTTATTCACAGTGGCATGCATCCCGAAATAGACTGCACAATGTTGCGGTTGAAGTGCGTTGCACGTCTAGTTCAATAAATATAATAACTATAACACGCGAATCGCTAAACGTTCAGTGCGATAATAAAGGACCTAATAAGACGTAATTGTAAAATGGCGCCAAGTTATGTTACTTGGCAACAACAGAAGATATCACGTAAATAATATTGTGTTATATAATTAGTATAACATGAAATTTTAATTTTTGCCGAGATGTCAAGGTGGTATAAATATGCTTTGATAGTTTTTAAGTACTGCTTTCATAGTTAATAAGCAGAAATTTGTTGAACCTAAAATGTTTATTTTCTGAAAATAGTATTTGAAGCCCAAAAATGGTATAAATGGATTGTTTCTAATTATTTTCCTTCAGAATTCGTATTAATCAAAACGTTGCACGATGGCGAAACGATTTGTATACACTTATATCTATTAGAAACAATTACATAAGCCGTAGCAAGTAATAACATCTATATTGATTGAAACTCGTTTCCGCATTCAAAATATTAATTTTTCAAACCAAGCTGCAATCCGCTAACAAAAATCATAATCACATTTTTCAAGCCTTCCGTAATCATCTCAAACCGATGACAACATATTTGTCAAATTTTGTTATGACAATCAATATCGTAATTGGAATGATCGTTAGAACAAACTAATAAAACGAGACCAAGAGAGTAAGGTCCACTTCGTGGCAGATAAACACAATAGATGTGACCTTTTCATAGGTATGCACCGAAGGAAGGTCAACGGTACATGATAACCGTACAAGATTTGCTAATTTTGCATTACAGCATTTGGTATCATCGTTGTCGAATATCTTAATATTGTTTGCATTCGAACTGTAAAAATACGCTACTTTTATTGCATATTACATTCGTGTATTAAGAAAAACTAAACTTATGATGAAAATAATTTGTTAAGCAAGCAAAATATAATTATAACTTTCAGTAGCGAGATCTATATTGAGGTAGTAAAGTTTTTTTAAACAAATAAGTGATAATACGAATATACTTGTTCTTTATGTTTACAAGTAGCACAGTTAAGTTTAGTTAAGCGACGTTATCATTTCCGGAAACAAGTTACAAGTATACCATACATATACATGCATACAATAGTCCATCAATACATGAGAAAAATTTCCTTCACCAAATAGTTATTAATTTGATATTTCTAGAAAAAAGCAATATTGGTTATTAAATGATATGCTTTAACCGAAGTCTTGATTATAAAAAGTGTTAACAACGAGGCAAGATAATGTCATTACTTTATTACCAGAAAAGTTAAATCTATGTTGACATTAACTGACAAATGTAACTCTTTCAGAAACCTGTTTAGCTAAATACCAAATTTGCAATTCAAATATAAGAAAATGTTTCGTCCAAAAATGTCCACATACTGCTATATGCAACGCGGTGAAAGTGCACTAGGCCTTATAATACATGTGACACCAAAAATGGAACAAGCGACGGTGCCAGCGATTGTCCAGTGTCTACAAAGGCTATTGACTTAAAATTTACTGTGGCTATCTCGCGGCAGCAAAAGCAATATCAGGTGAATATTTCGAAACTTTTAACACCGGGGATTTAGTTCGACAGAATCATCAAATGAAATATGTGGATAGTAGCCGTAAGAATTAAAATGACAGCTTCGTGTAAAGCACTGTATACATATATATACTACATGCATGGCATCTTTGCATGCGTCTGTAAGCACTCATCGGTTAGAGAGGTTAGTGCCCTGATTAAAAGCGGGAAATACAAATTGAAAGCGCCTTTATTTTGTCCCAAATTGCTTTCACCTTTATCTTTTTTTTTTATCAAACACTCGCTTATTGTTTGTTTATACGCCCAAATGATGTTTTCATGTTATGCAACGAGATGTGTACCAACAAATACGTCGGTATGCTTTAGAACATTCTACAGTTATATTTTTACGTGTTTTTTTTTAATGTTTCGGCATTAAATGAGAAAATTAAAACTTTTAGCATGTATATCGTAACAGTATAGTTTACACGATTTTAGTTACATTGCTATTAAATTCTACCCTTGACATCTTCCACATTAACGAATTAGAACATCAAACCCATAAATATACGTAGAACCGAAAATATGTTTTGATTTTGAGGCTATATAAACATCGAGCATCCAGTACTAACTCCAAAAACTCACTTACGTACATAGCCAGAATAAAATTGGTATAAAAAATATAGAGTACTTATTATTTGCAAAAGTTTATACTTTTATCAGGAAATGTGATATCAGAATCGCAACGACTTCTTTGCAATATTCATTTTACATAATCGGATACGGCATCGTTTCGAGTTCATCGTCCCTACCCATGAAACTCGATCCGGTTAGTTGACGGTGGTTTTGTGCATGCAGCTACAGTAGGGTACTCTTGTTTTCCTCGTGAGCGCACTGTGTACAAAAGACCGGTCCAGCCAAATAAAAGTTCTTCCTTACCTTGGGATCTTTCTCGTAGTAATACTGCTGCGTGCGAATCCATCTCGAGACGAGATTGTCCTTGACGCTGTGAGCCAAGGCGAAGTAATAGTCGCGAGATGTAGCGACATTTCGATCCTTCACGAGCGTATAGTGCAAGTGCCTGTTAAAGGTCTTCTTAAAATTGGCGACATTCTCTACGTCGACGATCCCGCGCACCGAAATCTGCTTCCTCTTCTCGTGGTCACTGTCGGCGCTCGACATCGTGTACTATCCCTTTTCCTTTGTCCCGTTCTTCCCTCCGCACTCTCGAACTTGCCCGTCTTCTGTCGACCGGTTGCCGAATTCAATCGCTGCGAGACAGCAACACACCGACAGCAAACTGCAACTGCCGCTCACGAGACGACTGACAAGTTGCCGCTCGTCAAAGGCAAATGCGATACCCGTTGCCAATGGGAGAGATAGAGGTGGTCACCTTGTCACAAGGTCACGCATGCGCCCTAACCGTTCGGGGTCACGTGAGGCCCGCCGGAAATTTGAAAGAGCGAATGCCGTGCGCGACACGTGCACGAATCAATGGCGTACAGTTTGGGGAATATTGCCACCTCTAATTGGGGATGGTTGGGATTGAATGTACGCAATGCGAGTAGTGGGAAACTCAGGAAGCGGTAAAGAATATGATACGCTCAACTTACTTGCTTAAACGTCGGCCACACGGCGTTTGAAGGTGCGTGGAATGTAAATGAATATGCGAGTGCAATGGAGCGGTTTCAAACGTTTGCATCCACGTTTCTTGTCGTAAAAGAGCAAGTGGCACTGACCGCTGGGTACGGAATCGAAGCCGATTAAAAAAGCCGACAAAAGATATTGTGTAATGGACTTTTTTTAAACTTGCGCCGATTAAATAAGCAGAATATTGAGAGAGAAAATAAAAAAATTTGACACACGACAGATAATGAGAAATAGGACCAATTGACTGTATCGGGTGACTCGAAAAGAAAAGACACCACTGTATGTCTTATTTAATGTAATTTATTTATAAATTAATCGTGCGGATGCAGATGCAATAATGAAAACGTCAAGAAGCGATACGCGTATTACAATTCACATTCTTAACACTGCCATCGGTCTCAATAAAAACACGTGGTCTTGATAACTATACGTAGATATTATGATATAATATAAAGTTGCATCTTCATCGTTCACCTTCTAATGTGTTCCACCGCTTGTTATCGTTTTCGACTCTATAATTCGACGTCTGTTCATTTCATTTCATTTTAATACACAATATATATATTAGCTGTGTAATTACAATTAATAATGTAATAGTAATAATATGCAATCCTCAACGTGATCAAGAGACAGATATAATATACATATACTCGATTCGTTAATTTCTTCCGTCTTTATTTCAACGCATCAACAACGCAAAACACCGGTTGGGAAGGGTTCCGTTTGCACATCATGACAGTCATTTTATTATAAAGGTCCAACAATAAAAAAGAAGCAAGTCTCGACAAACGTGCGCGTGTCGTATGTCGCTATGCTGGCACAATGTGTATTCGTCGCTTGTTCCGCTTCTGAAATGCACAAAACATTCCCCTCCTACCATTTCATTTTGAAATCGCAATTAATCACTTATCACTTTTCTCTTGCCAATTCCTGAGCGCGTCATGTACCCGTTGAAAAAGAAAGAAGTGGGAGAAAAAAAGAAAAACAAAAGGTATTGTTAGAGTGACGATTTTCGATTTGCGATTAATGATCAGACTAGTCGCTCATGATTGTGAGTATGAGAGATGTAGAGTGAGGTCGGATGGCGCTGATTGTTTTTTCATCCTGATGTTCCCAGTGCCACCGCGAGTATGTCGTAACCACCTTCATCGTCGTGCGACGGTGATTAAGGATGAAGAAGGAAGCGGGGGGGAGGGGGGGAGGCACCGGATGTACGCGCCGTCACGATTTACATGCGATAACCGTAAAACACATTTTTCGAAGATTACGACGAAACGGGAGCGGACATTCTCCCGGGAAAAAAGTAGCCCCGCACACATTGCACTGTTACAGCTGGCTTAGAAGACGCCACCCATCATTGTATCATAGTAATGAACGGTTAATTAATCGCTAAGTGTTACTTTTTTTCTGGTATTTCCCTTAGTACAGATACTTCCATGAATCTGAATGTTGGTATGCGTGCGTGCGCGCGCGCGCGCAAAAGAGCATGTAATAATCGCGGTCGAATGAGATGCCGCGTCCCCTTTCTCTCTGTGCGGAAAACCTTCTTCGCGCCTTACTGTTCTCGTTACTCTACTTTCCTCTCTTGACAAGCATATATCATCGTTATTCGAATATCCACGGTGAAGGTTTGAAGAAACAGCGGCCATCTTGATCTCGTTCATCGTTATTCTCCTTCATCACCGACATTCGGGCTCTCGTACACCAGAAATGCCACGCACGCCATTTTTCTTCACTCAATAATAAATGTTATCGTCCCTAGTCGCACGCGCCTTCGTAAACTTTTCCACATTTTTCGCGTTTCGTTCGTTTCTAAATTAGCCATCTTTCTATTTTCTTGCTCGACTCTCAGCTGAGTGATCGTCACGCAAACGCATCCTCCTTATTCCTCCTTGATGGGTTCGGCCTTCTTGCCCAGAGGGATAACCGCCTTCAGCCTGAAAAAGTAGAGAGTTTCGCTATCTGGCTATATGCGTCATCGTACATCTAGCGCATCAACTACATAAGATGCCCATGCAAGAGAATCATTCATCACGGTACAAAAAGATAATTAGCGGTTCGGATTAAATTAGAATTGATTCCGCAGTCAACAACTGGACTTCGACGGTAAACACGCCAATTTTACAGGTTTCGAACGGGTCACGGTATAACCTAAGTATACATACTTGGCGGTAAGTTCGTTAACCTTTCCGTGCACCAAGGCCAAGTTTTGATCAATCTGCACCTTGTTCGTTTCGTACAATTTAGGCAGGGTGAAGAGGGCGACCACACCTGTGACACAAAAAACATAATGCTAATACTGCATTTCGGCTAATGTTCAAAAATATATAACGCTGGTTTCTATTGTATTTAGGATAATATTTCACCGCCATGTACTGTTTTTAGATAAGATAATCTTTATTTTTTGTCAGAACAATGTTTACGGATAAGATAAGATATATAGTGAAACACACATATTGCAACCAACTGGTGCTGATGGATAAAAGTAAGAATTAAAAAAAGGGGGGGTAAATGTATGTTATAGCAAAAAACCTTGCCTAAGTAAAAATAATAAATCGTACGAACCCATTATGACGAGGGTCATGCCGTTGAAGAAAGAACCAACATAGGTGAGGCACCACATCAAAACTCCAAATTTGAAAGAATCGACAAAGTCTTCGACGAGGAAGACCCTGCGCAATTCGGCCACCATAGCGTTTGCGTGTGCAACAGCGACATCGGCAACTTCGTGCACCTTCTCCGCCGGTAATGTAAGGTCCTGGTCAAGAACGTCCCTGCAGAAAAAAAAATAGCCAGCATTAGTAGGGGTTACGTTGTTGCCGCTTCGATCGTCGTATGACGTCTACAGTGACAAGAGAAAGTATATTCTGTTGAGAACGAAAACACCTCAAACGAAACTGTTTGTACTCACTTGAAGGGATGTCCGTCTGTGGTTTTTTGCACAGCCTGAAGCAAGCTTTTGTATACGCGGAAAGATCCCGTGATCATGAGTACGGCCAGTGAGCAATAAGCAAGGACGCTGATCAAGCTGAAATAGGCCAGCGATAGAAGTACACCTAGAATTGTACCAAATACGATCCCTGACTTTTTGGGATCACGCCAATAGATCAGAGCTGCCACTGTAAATGAGAAGAAATTCGTCTGTTAAAAGGGAAAAGACAGAGCGAGACATATTATTTGTAATCAAACTTTTTCAATGTACCACCACGTGTATTAATCAATCATAAAAACAATATTCATTTCGTTCGGTCAATTATCTTCCACCAATTTATTAAGCCTGCGAATGAAAGCTTCTTATTCGTAAAGTTCAGACTTATTCTAACTACAGCCAGCAAAGCACGTACGCTTAAAAAATGAACTATATCAGTGAAAAACGTTGTTTAATAATACGAACATTTAGCGCATTTATGTCGTGGAAGCAATTGTACGTATATGCAAGCAGGTGTAACTGTATTTGGCCGTGATGTATTATGTCAGGTAACACGGCCACGTTGCTTAATCGCCCGGCAACAACGAACTCTTCAAGATTACTAATTAACGCTCCTTGCCGCTTCCGCTCCAAAATATGAGCAATCGTTTTTCAAATCGCACTCTGCATATTTATCAACCCCAATGCCAATGAACTCCGTACCGGCAACAGGATCCGCTTGTCAATTTATTAAGCTAATACGATCTCAAACAATGGGTCTTCGTTTTCGTTTTGCTCTGCTGTTCTTGTGCATTAGTAGTGGGTGAGATACTCTTTTTGTTATCATAGTAAATGCATTGCGAATAATAGTTGCTTGGATCTTTCACATTATCAATGAACCCCGACGACGCATATATTTATCACAATAAAATCGCTATCAATTTCCATGTAATTTATTAATTGGGTTGGGTTCCGGGAGCCAGTAAGCAAGAAATCGAAAAACCAAAGCAACGGAAATATAGAACACTATTTATTGACGTACCTATCTTGGTTAACAGCGTTGTACAAACTTCTTTTTATACGAAAAACACCTTAGAATAGAACGACAGAGGACAGTACAAGGTAGGTGCACATAGTGGAGAGAAAGTAGATACCAAGAATTACAATTCCGAGTTGTAACAAAGATGTGAGAAGACCTTGAGGCATAGTGCAAGGTTAAGGTTAATCCTCGTCGACGGTAACCAATAGCAAATGAAAGAGTTAAAGGAAAGGATAGAAATACGACCGCAAATAAGTAATCGACACTGCGATGTAAGAAAAAGCGTCACATTCAGCTTGAATGGTACTGCTTTCGCTGCAAATAGCGATACTCCATATTCTCGGCTTAGCATTGCTCTAGATATACATGTTCTTGTGCATACCACCTCCTTTATTCTTACAAACAATTAAGCAATACTGAATTTACAAGTGTGTGCACTGTAATAACTAAACATGCTGAATGAACGCATAAAAAATAATCTTTGTCACGACCTTGCTTTATGATTTCTTACAATCATGTGTGTTAAATTGTTAATTTTGACCTACTTTAAAAAATGATTAAATATGTCTTGAAAAAGAAGACTATTAATTTGTACCAAAATTACTGTACAAAAATACTATGAATGTATTATGTAGTGTAACTACCACACTTTTACTACACGTATCTTGGTATTTACGCTGTAAGTTGTGTAGTGTGGCCGTAAAAGTTAAAGTAGCATTTTTACTTTCTACTTAAGGTTAATAAAACAAACGATGAAATTAAGTTTATTATATTCACTCTCTATTTCTGACGTTTATAATAACTTTTCTTGCTAAAAGCTCAATCAGAAAAATAAAGTGATAATAAGATAATCGTTAATGTGCATTATTGTAATGCTACATTTGATATAATATGCATACCGTTTCATATATCGCTGATAAAGTTCTTCGTTTACTACAAGAATACTGGTTAACCAGACATGATATGTATATCTGTGAATGGCAAACACGCGATAAGTCTCGCAAACATAACAAATTGACACGGACCATACGTAAATTTTACAAAATAAAGATTTCCATCTTTCTCAAATAAAATCTGCGAATATTATCGAACCATCGTTGAAAAAATGACAGACGTACATTTGTTTCAGTATTTTGGCCCATGTTTTTGCATACCATAATGGACGAAATCGAAAGAAAATAAGCATACGAATTCGTACAAATGATTATGAAAAAGGTCAACGTACATTTTCCAGAAAGACCCAGAATATAGTTCTTTAAATTGTTAAGCAGGTTAAATATTTCTTACTATGTGTGATGTTAGTTACAAAAAAAAAAGAAAAAAAACGAGCTCCTACTTTATAAATTTCGGTCTGTGCTACATATTAAAGCAATCAGGTTAATCTTTAGAAACCACCTACATTTGACAAACAATTCTCTTCAAGTGTGAATCAAACGGAAATCTATCGCAGCCCCATAAAATTCCAAAAAAAGTCCTCAAACTAAATCCACATATTTGATACAATCGCGTACCCTGATGTACGCCGAAATACGTACATCCACCATCGCTTTCACATGCTCAAGACCATGTTCAAGAGCCAGCGTTCTTTCCTGATCTTCCACAAACCGCGTTCGCGCCATCCGCGAATGAGCCAAACAACAATATGTCTTAGAATAGTCCAATTCTCACGTCGCACACGACCCTTCTTACTCGTACACGTGTACATGCGACAAACGAGTACCCACGTGCTCTCGGCACGAACCATATGTTTCGTGAGAGGACCAACGACCGTCGAACGAAACTGTACAGTCGAGCCAGGAACCCGTTTCGAATAGGGACGCTTTCGAGGGCTTAACTCACCAGGACCCCTTTCGGGAAGCGGCTCGACCGCCGATTCTCTCATGTTGTTCCTCCGAACCATTTCTGGGAATAGCCTTGTCCGGATTCGAAGCTCCCTTGCGAGCGGAAGGAAGAGTTGTCGCGCGAATTCGCAAAAACTACCTGCGAGTGTGAGACTGCGCGTGCAACTGTTTCGGCTGAGGTGGAACGGGGGCTCCGATCGGCTGGCTACGTAGCAGGAGAAAGAGGGAACACGGGAGCAGAGGCGGGGAGGGGAGAGGGAGAGCCATTGACGGAGAAAGAGAGAGGGCCGCGAGGGGGGATAGAGAGAGGACCGATGCAATGTGTAATGGAGATACCGGAGCGAGAGAACGTGGAAGGAATGACAAAACACATGAAGCGAAATGAATGGCAGTTCGAAGATGGCAGCACTATCAATTTTGCTCGTATACCACTAACGTTGCCGAGAGGACGCTAGCGATTTGAAACGCGTTACGCTCGTTTGTGGAAGAACTATGCGAGTGGAAAATTGCCATTTTTGACAGTTACTCATTAGGTGAAGGAAACAGGGTCATTGCGCTCTTGTTTGAAGTTTTGTAGTACTTTCTACTCAATAAAATATGGTATGGTTTCCGATTCTTTTCGTATGACAAGTTCATATTGGGACAGTCTACTCTCTTTTTTGTAAGGAAAGTGCAACAGCGATATTGGGACGTTTTTTGATTCTTTTCGTACGATACGAGTTCGTATTTGAGCAGTCTACTTTTTCTTCTGTAAGGAAAGTGTAAGAGCGATATTGGAAAGTTTTTCGACCCTTTTCGTATGATTCAAGTTCGTATTTGAACAGTGTAGATTTTCTTTTTTTTCGGTGAAGGAAGTGCCGCAAAGTGCCATAACAACATTACATTATTTATCTTTACTGTATTGTATCAAATTGATGACGGTTAATTCTTCATGAATCTTCAATACTTCTGTTACAGAAGCGTAAAAAATGGACAAATTTGCATAATTTTACAATGTGAATTTTTACAACCCATATACTAACTCGCGTATACCTATAACGTGCTTTTTAACCTAATAAAGATATCAATTTTTGAATGTCTATTCTCCAGTTTCAAATTAAAGTATATTAATTTACTTACCAGACATCCGTTTAAATCACAAAAACATTTAACAAACATGCACAACAATGATTTCCCTCCTTATGATTAGCCGGGAATTTACGCTAGATTTAGAGCTACCAGTCTGTTTCGCATATGCATCATACGGTACACAGACCTTGTAAGTTTTATGGCTGCATGAAAATAAAACAGTTACAACCGACGATTAAAGTAAGATTTTCAAAATGATATCCATTTACAATTTTGAATTGTATAAATAATATGATATAATTATAATATTCATATATATTAATACATAATAATTATACAATACATATTCTACATGTATATATGTATAATATGATTACTCAGAATGTAAGAATGTTGACATTGTATCACAAATATGAAACGAAACACTTTGTTAATTGCCGTAAATTATTGTACATATAAAAATGTAATTTTATTCAAGCTATTGTACTTCTTATTATGCTTCATACGCGCACGTTTGTTTGTAAGCGTTACAAAACTCATTATATAGACACGCTCTTGTTACAAGGAAACGCCAAGGACGCCCTTTTAAGGTACGCTGAAGAGCCCAGTAGGGTCTAATCGGCGAGGGTGAACATCCGAAACGAAGACAAGTAAAAGAGAGAGTGAGAAGCATTATACCGCAATGCGGAGTTCCAATGCGAGGGAACCTATTCAGTAGCCCCCTCCCATTCTTTGTTTCCCACTTGTTCCAGCCCTTTTCTCTCGTTCCCTTCGTTCATTGTCATCGTCAAGTAGTCTCCATGTAATCAAGCGTCACGCGGCAACTTTGTCAATAGTCTTCGATATATTTT
Organism: Anoplius nigerrimus; assembly: GCA_914767735.1. Classification (NCBI taxonomy): domain Eukaryota; kingdom Metazoa; phylum Arthropoda; class Insecta; order Hymenoptera; family Pompilidae; genus Anoplius; species Anoplius nigerrimus. Next base: position 16,218,240 of record OU612085.1, on the reverse strand, counting down.
ATCCATTTATTAAAACGATGATGCTTGGATACATCATAAATAGATTATTTTGACATCTAATGTTAAATGTTTGTCCGCAGAACAAAACTGGATGCTAAATATTACTTACAAGTACTATAACTTGTACTACTAACAATAAGTACACCAACTATGATATAATCGAATGGTGATTTACTCAGATTGCAAACATTTAGGTTTAGTGTATAGCAAGATATTCATGCAAGTATGCTTGGTATTCAGGACTATAGCGTAATTAATGATAAGGTTAATAGTGAATTAAAAGCATTGTGTACTGAGAGATGGCACGCAACCGTTAGAAAGCAGGCGATCATTGTTCCTTCGTTATCTCATCATGCACGTTTCCATTTCGCATAAACGTTACTAACAATCATATTTTGTTATATATTCAATCGGTGTTGAAACAAAATCTCAAAACACTTTATACAGAGAATACTATTCGTAATATATGCAATAAAGTGTTCATTGGCATATTGACAAAATCATAAGAGAAAACTAAATAATAAGTCAAGTAACCCCCCCCCCCCCCCCGCTCAACTACCACCAATAAAAACTGGATGCCTTAAATTACACATTCAGCAATATCGGCGCCCTTCTTTTTTATCGTCCTCGACTGGCACGCATGGAGGGATCCTGATTGTGCGATATCCGAACACGCAACGACGCCAACGTCGCCGAGGACGACGCCGGGGGCACCGTCAAAAGAACGAACAACACACGCTGCGTAGTTTTTCTTCTTGCCGGTGCGCAGTTTGACTCTGTATGGATAAAACTGTATCTAGAGACCGCCGAAGGAGGCGTAAATGGCGACGGTTTATTGATTTCGTACCGAGCCAGCCGCTCCTCCCTCGATTCCAGGTAGACTTTGACGGCGTACATACGTGACCAAGAGGGGAAGAGCATTAAAGTGCACGTCCTTATTTTCTTTAAACTACGGTATTAACGAATCGCAATTAAGAGAAGCGTGAAACTTGCGCAAAAGAAGCCCGCGATTGGCAACAGTAACAAAAATCTATAAGGCAAACGTAACTTGAACGTAAGCCTCTTAAAATATAGAAATATTTAAATTAAAGGCCTGAGTCAAACGGTACATATGACTGAAACAAGCGTTACTACTTCATAACAATTAAACTCTTCCTGAACCCAGCAGTATTAATAACCTTTGGAGCGAACTCAAAAATTCGACGACACGTTCCTTAACGCCGTTAACAACGTAATCGTTAGCTGAAAGGTTCGTGCAAGATGCCATTCAAGTTCCTCAATAATCAGCGGCAATAAGCCGCAATCTCGTTCGGCGTCTCGCGGGGGAGTCAATGTCCTTTCTGGAAAATTCCGGGCAAAGTCCGTTCTACCGCGAAATCGATCATTACGGACCGTCTGCGTACGGATGAGGTCTCGCAAACAAAGAGACTCGTGGGACACGGACGGTGGCAGTTTTCCTGCTTGAACATGCAGCTCGCCGGTGCCAAGAAAGATGGACATTGTGAAACGGTCGTACACCCACGTCCGACGTCGTCCAACTTTACATCGCCGTCTAGTCACAAGATCGATCCCTCTCCGAGAAGAAGTTAGAGGAGGGATGACACTTTCGGTACATAGCCGGTTCCCTTTGACGTTCGTAAATTAGCAATGTCGCAGGGCCAGCATCTACCTCTGTCTCTATCTCTCTCTCTCTTTCTCACAAACGCGACGACCTTTCATGTCTCGACCAATCTTTGACAAATGTCCGCGGCGCAATGCCTTCTAAGTTCAGTTAATAATAGTCACAATTAGAGCGCGTCCCTCTGCTGGGCTTACTTGGCACAGTATCTTCCGTTAAATGAACGGACTGGCGTTTAGCCTAGGATTCGCCCAAAACCTGGCTGACGATACATGACATTCGGGATTATTCTTCTCATTTGGAAAGTCACGTCGAGCTTGAACGTAGCCATGAAAACTCAGATTGACCCAAGACGGTCTATTGTTTGGTAAACGACTGATGTTCGCCGACTGATATTAAGGTATTCTACTCTTGAGGTGTTAGTAATATTTGCTTTATACGGCCGTTTGCAAGATCGTATATTTATGACTGTTGCATTCTGGCAGGTTTGTAATGGCCTCATTGCCAAGACATCAAGACATCAAGACGCTTGACATAATTTTCTCGACTGATAATTTCTATTACAGTATTATTGACAGTTTTCTTGATGGCTGAATGGTACTTGTTGAAAGTCACGCAAAAGTATGTGAATGCGTCTCTGATGATGGAATAATATAGCGACGTATGCCTTCAAAGTAAAGTATCGTTCGATATACAGTTGATATATTTATGCATACGCGTGACTGCAGCACGTGTTTCTCGAGTTGCTCGTGCGAAACGTTATTCTATAGTTCTACACAACGAGTAAGCTCATTAAAGATATCATTGAATTGATAGTGAGATTATCGTTACTTTTAACGAACAAGCACGATTATGGTGTACCACATTTCTTTTATGTATTTACTTCATTTTTTGCACTGTTATTGTATCCTATGATTTATCTCTTTGGGCTTTATGTATAGTCTCTATATATACAGAATTTGAGAACGAATAAGTGCTGAAAGACATTCTGATATTGTAACAGCCCGTAAAGACCAAAGTTCCAGAGGCAAATTGGAACTTTTCAGTTTGAAGCTTTCCTACTTAAAATCGGTAATTGAGAGATTTAAGTGAAGACTAATAACAGACACAATTTACATCTGTGGATCATTTTCAAGGACATACCAAGAATGCAGCTATTAATCGGGCAGCTGCGACAATCGCCAATTGCATGTTCACGCCAAATAACAATCGCCCTGGTTGCACCAGAAGACTCAGAGATGAGACAGAGAGACAGAGAGAGAAAGAGAGAGAAAAAGGGAGACAGAGACAGAGAGAGAGAGAGAGAGAGAGAGAGAGAGAGAGAGAGGGGGAGAGGGAGAAAGATGAATGCATAGTTACACACAAGTTCTTGCAGAAGACCTTCGCCAAAATTAGACGTTTCGGCGGAGTGTTCCGATTGAGATTTAACGACGTCGGAAACTGTTAAAAACTGTCGATGTCTTTATGAGACAGCAAGACGAAATACTTGGGATCAATAGCGAGAATGAAATAAATCACAATTCTAAGAAACGGTTTTCGTTGCTACGTTACGTGGCAAAAGTTTAGTTTCACCCTACTGTTCACATGGAAAATAAATATCTGTTTGTGTGCAAATGTATTGGACAGTAATCAATAGAACCGCGTGAAAGGATGTACAAAAACTCTATTTTACACGATCACAGACTATCAAGAACGGTGCATTTTTTAGTGTCAGCCGCGATAAATTACACATGTATACTGAGCCAAAAAGACGGGTTTCGTTCGATGCCTTATGTAAGATTCGTGGCTGTTCTCTATGGGCCCAGAAATAAACGACGCCAAAATTTCAATATTCAAAAAAGAAATGGTTCATAGCATGACGCAGACCGTGTGCGTGTTACTACATTTTAGATTCTGAAAAAATCTGCGCGAAGAAATAAGTAATTTTGATAAAAATGTGTCTAACTTTATGAAATTATAATAAAATATTGCCTTGCATTTTACAAAAAGTTTCAACATCAAAACACTGTAATGTTCACAAAACTAAATGCGAAGAGTGATGGAAAATGTGAGTCTCCTTTATGTATAATTTATTTAAAATTGGGGTCATGTTGGTTATATTAAATTCTTTTAAGGGCATCTTTGAACAAAAAAAGAAGAAGAAAGCGATTGATGTTTCCGACAGGCACACACCAGACAACGTTTCATACGTTTACTCTTGAGCAAAGAAAAAGTACCTATGTAAACATCCGTCAATTTAAGAAATGTAAAACAGAAAACCATTATTGAATTTATAATGTTAATTGACAATATTTAAGTTAATTATTCTTCACTGTACAAATCAAAAGTTTAGAAGACTCTGAAGTTGACTTGACTCGAAAACAAAAACGTCAAAGCAACATTGACCGTATAGAATTACTTCCGAGATGGCCAAGTAAATCCTTTACTTTTGAAAAAACTGGCTTTCCATTAAATTCTAGCATTTGAATACGTTCGTCGCAAATGAACAGACTCTTCCATGTGTTTAGTCGCGTTAAAAAAACATCGTAAATGTCTACCTCATACCTCATACCACTGCAACTCAATATTTAAAAAGATATTATGAAACGTGACCGTGAAACAGTTCGACTCTCTCCGCATTCACCGTTAGAACGGCCACAATCCGTTAAATGCGGCCTCTTAAAACGAGGTCTCCACCCCTAACAAGCCTTGCACTCAATCGCAAAGTGTGAGCACACCATGGCCCCGCTACAAACGTTACGGGCAATTGCCAGTCTTGCGACAACCCTCCATTCTGCACGCAAATCTCCCTCCATGTGTTTGTACTTCTTTTACCTTCAATCGCGCACCCTTCCAAGTTTAGCGGCATACATCGTGAATAATGAGCTTACGCTGCCAGTCCAGCGAATTCGATTATCATTTACAAGCATGAGCTGATTACGAGAGAAAAGCTGCGTCCTCGAATAAAGTGGAGCCTGCGGAAGAAGTGAGTGACCAAAAAAAGTAACGAATCACTTCACGCAGCTTCTCTTCTTTCCACACAACCATGTCGGAACCAAATAGAACGTCGATATCTCTATCCTCCGCTCTCAAGGACCTACCTTGCCGGATGAGAGTTCATTTAAAAGCTACATTTCCGTCCAAAGGTCACCTTGTCGTTTTAAATGTCGAAAGGCGGCAGCAACGATTTTTCAATAATAATAATAAAAAAAAAACAGAAAACACCCACACACGGTGACCGCCAGCTTCTCAGCTCGGTCGCCAACACCACCGTGTCCGTCTACGCGACGAGAAACATTCGTTCGGGCCGGTACTCACATTCCTCCCTTGTGATGGCCATTTTCCGTGCCCGCGTGCACAACGGGGTCGATCACGTTGGGATGGTATACGATGAAGATTCGTCGCTTGAGACGGAAACTATTAATACGTCCCGTACGTTTCCCCCGTTCTTCCCGTCGATGGAAAACTGTCGCGTCTTCGCGGGCCGATCGATAAGCACTCGCCGAGAAAGGCAAAAGAGCAGAATCGAACGAATGACCGAGACGAACCCGAGAGAGGGGCCGATTCGAGAGGGGGGGAGGGAGAGAGAGAAGACGTAATATTTGGGGTGAATCGCGAGTCGTAAACCCAGGAACGGGGAACGCCGCGTAACTTGACGACTTCGAGCCGCGGCGAACTGGCCGCCGGCACTTGAAATCCTCGACGAAGGGGACGAGGAGAGGCCGACGGAGAGGTGAGGAGAGAGAGGGAGAGAGAGAAGAAGAGAGAGCGAGAGTGTTCGGAAAATCTGGCAGACGACCAACCGAACCTGGCTGGACGTTATATTTAGTCTTATCCGTCGAGAGGAGCGCGGCCGAGGCGAGAGCGAGTGCTGCGTGTCGTTTTGGTGATTCCTGCTCTTGTTCATATATCCCCCTCCACCCTCTCTCTCACCATCTTTCTCTTCCTCCGACGACGCGCGCTGCTGTCGCCGATTTATTTCGTGCATTTTCGGTCACCTTCGCGCTTACTTCCTTGCCCGCGACTTCGCATGTACTTAGCGCAGCGGGCCACTCTTCCTTATCTACTGGACTGTGCCAAATTTGCGGTACAGTCCGTGAACCTTCGCTCCTTCATAAATTCTACTACTGATTGTACAGCTCTAATCGGCAAACATTTTACACTTTCTTAACCCGCGATATACGTCTGACAAGTCTTCGAGTGAAGATTGATCAAGTGTTCTAGTGATGACTGCGCTTTCGTCAGTGAAACTTCTGTTATGTCGAATTTTTCATATTCTCGGAATTGTTTGATGTATTTTTGAAGATCTGCATTATATGCTCCCCCGTTCTGTGAGTGCAGACTGGATCAACCAACGACATCTATGTCAGTCTCATTCTTTTGTTCCGACTTCATTGTTTCACTTTTGACTTACTTTGATCAAGTCCATTGTCTCTTCTCTTTCAGTCTCTGCCGAACTAAAGCACTTTTTTAAGACGCTCACAGTCACTTTGATACAGAACTATTTAGCTGAAATCATAATTCATCATAGAATGTCCAGTTGATTCTTCTAGGAGGTCACGAAATAGCCTGAGGGTAACGAAAAATACCGCAATGATTTATCGTCTTCCTCGCGTAAGCGTTCACCCGAGTTATGTAAAAAGAAACGGTTAACATAGAATACCATGCCGACCTTCAAGTAGTCGCATGGCAATGACGAGAATGGGTAGCGCAGAAAAGGATAGATAGCGTATATGTATATGCAAACCCGTACATGTCTACTATATATAGAACACCGAACGAACGTTACTCCGTTCTGCGCAAAAAAAAATACGGTAAAATGTTATCGCATTCTTTGTTTATCAATATATATGGCTTTGCATTAGGTATTTGGTATATAAACAAAATACATGAATTATTGTCGCCGCCGTACGTATCAAGATATAATATGTGAAAGTTAACCAGGGAACTATTATTTTGCAATTACCTAAGAGCTTCTGTTGTGTCATCAGCTATCTAGAAATAATTGCATTCCATAAACATGTGTTTATGGATATATTTGTCAGTCTAAGGGTTGTAAGCTTATAAAGATAACTTAAGCGTATTTTCCCATAGCCCTACTGACACCAGACTGATGCCAGACTGAAATCGGTACTTGTACTTATAAAACACGTAGTGGTACAGTGTATAATTTTACATCAGTATTCCTAGAATTATTACATCTATGGTTACGAACAAAATATATACACGCATCATATACTAAATACAACTAGTCTACAAACAAGCAATAGAACCAACAGAAAATTATAAATCATCTATTTTTTCACATATACTCTTACCTTTGGGATTCAGTCTTTCGGGGTTAAACCATGCGTCTGTAAACAGTAGAATCAAAATATGTTAATTGCCACGTTCCACCACCATAGAAAAGAAATGATAGATCAAAATGCGTAGATGTGTATACAAGAAGTGACAAGATGCGTGATCATAGTGAACATGGCTGGCAAAATTTTTCATTGGTATCAAATATTCGATGTTTAGTACAAACGATCCTTCAAAAAGTTTCTTGGCAAACCAAAGTATTGACTTATTCGTAGACAAAGGAGAAAAAGAAGAATATGCTGTCTTAAACTGAAATTTGTTTCCGGTATTTGGTCAATTATTAAAAGTAAATTATTACAAACCATGCAATTCGTATTAGTAAGCGAAACTGTCATTCATTCCGTCATAACTAGCAAATATGAATCAAGTTCATTTCTTATCAGCAATAAATACTACCATAGAAATAATTATATTCTGTTTATTATAAAAATTGGTTTTAATTAACTTAAACAATAACGAGATGGACGTAGAACACTTCAGATTTTGAACTCTACATTTTTATTTTATGACAGAAATATGTTACTTGTCTTACCAGCAAAAAGCTTATCAGTGAAAGAAAAAAGCAATTTAATATGTCATCACACAACAATCGTAAATGTACTAAATTTATCAAACCTTCGACACAGTTTACAATTCGGAGAAATTGAATTTCTCTCAGAAGAAAATTCTAGTTACATTATGGAAATGTATTTACAACAGTCTCTACATAGTCGCAGCATGCGTTTACTCATTAATCAATTCCTGCTTACGTGCAAGTTATGGATGGCCGCGTATACGTATCAGTAGGGCACTTTATCAATGTCGGTACAGCGTGGAATAATTTACAAACGCCGTCATTTTTGCGGCCATATGCGATCCCGCCGAACGTAATATCATATTAATTTCGCATAAACACTAACGGTAATGTAACGGATGGCGTAATAGCGAGATAAATCTTACGTTGAACTTGCAGTGCTTCGTATTGCACTTGCCTGCCGCGGTCAATAGCAGCCAGAGCTTTTCAAGTCCGACGCTTTTAATCTCATCAATGACACAAATGCACGCACAAATAAGTGCATTCTTGAGCATATAAGACGACAAACGGTCGAGGAGCGGGAGAGGACGAACAAAGCGAATACGTGCGCAATGAGGGGATGGGGTTAGAGTCAATAGCCTCTTTCTTCTTTATGCAAACTAGAGAAGCCTTGGTCTCGTATTCTGCTTCATAAACTTTGCACGCCGAACGGATACACACGCTCGTGCGCGGGCGCGCACCTTTACCAGGGGTCAAAAAAATCTTTACGACGCACTCTCTGGGTGTCTTCAAACGGAGCACGATGTTAGTCACGGTAATGCAAGACACCATGGGCCGGTACTGTTAAAACGAAACCGTTAAAAAGGCCACTTACTGCATCGCAGCCAATTAAATGTGCATGTCAGTCGTACCTCGTCGAGTAAACGTCACGGTGTTGATTTTTCTCGCACGAGTTTCCTCGATATTTGATATTGCCCCCAATTTAAGTTACGCATGCCTTTGTTCATGCATTACTCTGCAGGATTCGTGTTACGATACTAAATCGCGATCAACTTGCCTGGCTAGATTTTGTATGATAATATTACTGATATCATGTATCGGGTACTTGGAATTACGGACGGGTAAACCTGAAGGACTTACACAAAATTAGAGAACCTGATAAACGCCTATTCTTATGCAGAACATTCCAATTGTCGTGTTTCAAAATTTTAACAGGTTTGAAACTCTGAGTGTAATATGAAAAGGTTTCCGTTGCTTTTGCGTCTATTTATTACATTACGTTGCGATGCCTTTCCTTGGAGCACAACGGCATTGTACCTGCAACGTGGTGTACAATCAATATCGATAAGAAATCTGGCTGATTTTGGTGTCACGTTAATATCCCCACATGAAGGCGGTAACACGTCAGCATCAATCAGTTATTATGTCACACCTCGGTGTGTCATCTTCTATACATAGGGAACCATTATTATGTAATTTAGATGTTCAAACAAATTATGCGTCCAATGTTGCTAAGGTGAGCACGTTACAAGAGTCGTGCCAACAAGCAACGCAAACGAAACTTTTAATATATTTAATGGCTATCGCTTAGCAGATCATTCTTTTACAAATTACGACAATCAATTTATTATTATCAGACGTATTATCAACGAGATAAGTTGACTAATATCATCGAAGCGACTGCTTAAAAAGTCTGTACCCGATTTATAGCTCTAGCGTGAGAGTAGATTCAGGAAAAAGATAGATCCCTTTCAGCATGCAGACAGGTTGCTGTATACAGCTTGCGCAATACGATGACTTCCAGTATTGATCTGACTGCTACCTATTCGATAGTATCATTCGTGATCATTCTTTCGCAAAAAAGTTCATCCTCAAGCATTACTTTATCAACGTATTCTTCTTAACACAAGAGTGAGCATGCGCCTTTCCGGTATGCATATTATTTTTACGCGCAATTATCTCCCCCTCCACTCCCCCACGCGATAAGAGGATTTCGATTAGTCATACCGTACTAACCGGGAGCTCAAGAACAGTGGAGACAGTATCACGTGTCACTGAACGTATCGAAAAAAGGCAATTACTTACGGAACCCTCTAAAGATCAACTATGAATTAAGTTGCTGCGTTCATTCAAAACGATAATTTCTTGCATACAAGTGAAACCTTCGTGAAGAAGCTATCCGATTAATAATTTGAAGAAAATAATTTGGGGGCGCATACAATCTTGGAAAGGTGGCATGGTTCCCGCAATACGTTCCGAACATGGGCGTATGTAAATGTGGGGATGCAAAAAATTTATACGTCAAGGCTGAACGCTACTGATAAAAACTGGCCGGCCGGATGATGTAATCACGATTAGACGCTTAATTGTTTTGACGCTCGCGAAGGTATACCGTGCAGGGAACTCAATATTTTCCCGAGCAAAGTACAAATGCCATCTGCGACTACGGTCACGATGCAATTACGTGACATTATATAACATAGGACGATATTTGAAGTAGCGGCAAATTCAGATATGAACAATACGCGCTAAGTAATGGAGTACAACGCTCGCACCCCTACGTAAGTGCGAAAGGAGGTCATCAACCGGTGGGTAGGAGGTCACAGTGCAATGAAACGAACACACTTTTACTAAATGCCTATAAGACAGCGTGAGGCTGGCAAATCCAACTATTGTGGTCGTCACGTACTTACGGATCCCTCGCCCCCTTTTCCGAAACGGAACAGGAAGTACAAGAAAAGGATCGGGCTAAAAACAAGCATGAATTTCTTGCATTGAGGACACGAAGGATGTAAAAAATCAAGCCGGGAACAAACTTTTTAAGTGGTCTAAGGTGATACATATTAAATTACTTGACATATGTCGGTGCGCATGTAACGCAATTTAAAGCGCACATTTTGCAAAAAGCCCATGGAAGATCGATAACCCACTTTCAATTCACGACTGTTCAATTCCGAGTCCGTCAGCTCACTGCGCAGGGCATGTACGTAAGCCCTCGGCGACAGAACCGTACCTGAGCATGAATTGAAATCCCAATCGACGAGGTTTTAATTCAATTTCTATGTTCGAGACTTTGAAGGAGACCCAGTACCTCCGTAACGGCATTTTTGAATTTTATACCGGGTTGGTATTGTGTGCACGCTCAAGGTATATTTTCAGCCGCACAAAAATCACGCGGAGCACTCTTACTTTCTATACTACACGCTGTTTCTTTCGTAAATCATGGACAATAATATATATTCACCGACTTGTTCATCTTCCCGTCAACGATATTCAGGAATGACGCGCACGCGAGAAGAACCGATTGGAGCTCCGCAGAACTTGACTCTCATCGGCGAGTCCGGTGGTCGTGACGTAAGTCCAGTCTTTAAAAATGGCGTATACGCAGGTAGCATCCAATGACGAAACTGCGTCGCGGTAATGCAACATGAGAGAATGAAAACTGCACAGATCTGCCCGCGGGATTATTACTGCATTATAAAAGCTATCAGAAAAGGGTTTACACAAAGTGACACGACACGCCAAATTGAAGAGTGTAACTCTGTACGCGAACGACCATGTTACCGAGAGAGAAGTACAAAGGCAGAATATTGGCGAGCGTCAATTTTTTCTATGAATTAAAAGTACTCTGACTATGGCAATGACACGTAATGAGATGAGACAAATGACTGTAGGATAAAATGGGTCTCTTACGGGGATCGAAAATGTTCCAGAAGCAAGGGCTGCCATTGGCAACGTTCGAATTCGAGGATTTCTTGCAGCTAAGATTCGACTCGTCGCAGTCCTTCCCTGGCATTGGGCATGATGCCGGCGCTGTAGTTTGTGAATCCATCCTTGTATTCCGCCTCCTTATCTCCTCTTCCTTACGCACAATACACTAACGGACAGTTACTGCGACGCACTTCACCCGCCGCCGACCAAGTACGTCTCCTTAACCTAGCGCAGGAGCCGGTTTCGAATATCGAATGTGTCGCTTTGGAGGAGGCGCGAAGAAAGACACTCGCACACCGAATCCGCCTATCCGCGTATCAGAGGATCGTACAGCGTCGTACTCCGGACCTCCGCTTCTTGGCACTCGGCTTTGACAGGACGAGCGGCGCACCTAGACGACGCACTTTCGAGCCGACCGACGAAAGATACAGCGTAGCTGACACCTGCCTCCCTTTCGACTGCTTTCGACCCGAATCTATCGCCGCCGACAAAAGCGAGTGACACCTTCGTGATTCACGGCAATTCGACGCGACTCGACTCTCTTCACGGACGGACACCGTTGATTGTTGGCTTCTCGAATATACGTGTGTGTGTATGTACGTACGTATGTGTATGACGGCACCACGGAGGCACTCACGGACTGAACCACGGCGAGGTGAGGACTGAGACCTGTTATCGACCCGCCAGAGGGCTCAAGACCCCTCCTCGCCAAGCCCTCCCCGACGCCATGTTGCGGACTCCCTCTTCGTGCCAGCGAATGTGGCGCCATCACGGATGAACGCAGTGGACGAAAGTAAGCACGGAGAATAAGGGTACGTCATTTTCCCCCAATTCAATGAACGAGGACACCCTGAGCGCGTACGCAAACTTCTTAGCTACTTACTTCCAACGAACTGACGGATTCAACAATTAATTAGGTGGATAAATTATGGGTCTTGATATATTAGGTCTTACTGCATTTTTATGAATCGGCGTATTGCCTACGCAGCAATGGGTGCAGGTTTAAGGGCTGGAATTCGAAATTTCACGATCTCTTTTAAAAAACAGTGGATATTTATGATGTCTAAAAACGTCTTTTGCTTTTTTTTGTGTTGTAAATATTTCTGGCTGTATCAAGAGATGTGTATTTTATATGGGTTTACCTATAGAGGACTGGCAGCAGATCATCAGCTTCAAAACGCCATACCTATCAAGTTGTTAAAGCGATTGGGATATAACCACTTCACTTGTTATCCGGAATAGATTGCTATTTAATAAACCTATAAATAGACTGGTCTAATAGTCGTCCTATGGAACTATGTCGGGCATAAATTGAGCTGCGACAAACTCTCTCTTTTAAATTATATCAGTCCGTCTGTAAAAGATAAGTTAAGCAATCGCATAAGGCATTGATTGTAAAGGTTCGGAGACTTCAAATTTTGATTAGAGTGTCTGTCTAGTACAAAGGTCAAAGATTTTCAGAAAGGATAGTATATCTTTTTTGAACGATATGTCTGCCTACACTTTGAGCAAACAGTGACTAATTTTCTTAAAGCCATTCTTTTAACCAATCGCTGACCTACGCTTCATGTTAATGAATCACTTCCGTCATTTAGCTACTACACCTTTAATCATCTATGACATTCAACACTACATTTGCACTAAATTAACCTTCTATTGGACGTTGATTAGCATCTGAGAATGTGTATTAATCGATTGCTAGCTACAGTACACTGTCACACGATTGTCGCGTATAGCTTTATCGCAAATGTACGAGAAGGCTCAAAAACTACGTTGTGTATTGCTCATGAATTACATACTCAACGCATTCGTTCTGATTCATAATTATTTCTGCTTAAGACAGATCAGCATGACGCGTAAATCACACTGCACGAATATTACATAACGCACTTACGCGACCGTGACAATCAACTTGAATACGGTGTTGTCGACAGCAGCAATTGCATTAAGATGCATTGTCAAGACAAGCTACGCCAGATGGTGTAAAGAGTATCGTTCAACATTTAGTGACATAATTATCGACAATCAAATATTGTACTGCGATAGATTTCTCTGGATGGACTGAAATTAGACATCTAAGGCGAACGTGCTCCACGATCTTCAGACTGCACATATTATATCTGAAATGATATATAGTTGAAGGCGTAAGCTCCAGATGGATTGCAAAGTTACAGTTACGCGCTTACATCAACAACAATTTCACAATAGCGAGGCAACTCGATATGAAACAGAAGTGGTTCGTATCGATATCACCGTAATATGCAACATCCTACACCATCCATAAGCACTAAAAGTTGATATCCGCGGATGACGTCAAGACCTTGTTATAAATAAATTTTGTGACATCAAACAATGCGGGTAAAGGAATTCCCAGTGTCAAACGAAGAGAAACTAGTGCAACGTGCGAAGCATGGTCCTTACACTTTATCTATGGACATATCATATTTCTATACCACACGTTACTATTGTCTCCTACTTTTTTAATATTACGGTTGCCACAATTTTCGCTACACGCGGTCAATACGTTCCCAACGAAACTTACACGCACCTTTCTTTCTGTACTATACGCAACATGCAGTCGCTGCATGCGCTAACTTTCTCGCCACTTCTATTAGCCCAATAACGACACAAATAGTATGTACCACAAGGTTGACAGAAAAAGCGGAGTTTCCAGAACTGTTCCAACACAGTGTCAATAGTCCGTGCCGGGTAGTACGCCGAAAGGTTTTTGTTAAATGTTTACCACAGACGGCGCACGTAGGGGTGAAAAAAGCTATAGAGACATCGGGGCGTCCATTTCCCGCGGGAATTTTCGAATGTGGAAGGAAGGGCATCAATAAATGAGCGAGCGAGGGCCGAGAATAGAGAGGTGTGTATGCCTGACGACGACGACAAGCGCAGAATTCTGTAGACACGTAGGCGCCCACGCGAGCCTGACAGAACCCTCCGCACTTTTAACTATAGTCATGACCCTACCAGCGGCAACCTGGGCACGTATACGCATCCACGTATATATCTGACCGTGGATAATAAATAACTACTGCCTACTTGCCTGCTCGCTTGCCTGCCTGACCGTTACATGCACACCGCGCCGTGTCGGTGCCATCGTTCTCGCTAAATCGAACTGCATTGCACTGACTTATTTATTTACCTAACCGCCGATCTCCTCCTGCTCTCCTTCCTTCCCGAATCGCGTTCATCGGAGACTTTCGAACTCTGAGCTATGTTCTTGCGTAATTACTGCTATCTCTATTTGATTAGACTCTGAAAATATCGCATATTGTTTGTTATCGTAGCTTTCACGTGTACTTCTATCAATTTCTGCCGAGTAATATAGTTATACTGAGCGAAGAAAACGGTACTTCTTTTAAGTCGCTGCATAAATCACGCGTAAATGATACTGTACTAAGGTAATAAAAATGTAAACACGGCATCGGTCGAGTGATCGACATACTTCCTGACCGCAATTAGTTGATGGGAAAGATAAAATGGTGAGATGCACCATTTAGAGTATTGGTTCTTCTTTTATGGTGGTTCTTGGCATGCAGTCTCGTAGTAAAAGTTTGTGGGGTAATTTATCTGATGTATCTCCCTCACAAAAAGTTCATTGTGTACACAAGTTTCACGCAAGATTAACGACATGTCTAGTTTTATGTAAGGTATCTAAAGCACTATATTTGACATCACGGAACAAATTATCCAAGTCATGTTTAAAATGCTGACTATTCGTTCTATGCCTTTTTTCGTACTTTAAATGAATTGATATTTCGTTTATAAAATTTTCATGCCATGCAGACAGTGTGCACTATGTATCAGATTCAATTATTATCCTGTAGATCACCTGCCAACATTTGTACGTATACGTAATTCACATCATACCGGCATCATCATTGTACACCAACTGGATACAAGTTAATAGCGCAGAAATTTTTACCGAAAGTTTATCAAAATGTTGTCATCTGACAGTCGTTAGTCATATCAGTCGCGGCACTCCGTACCAATCACCGAATATGTATACATTGCAATAAATACTACCCTGCATACAAATACACTTTACCTCCACGCACAAAACTACTGTATGGGTTGCGAGTGTTTAGCTTGTGCTAAATTAATGTCGTACACTTTAGCTCACGTGTACATAATTTGTATCAAGTTGGTACCAACTTGGTACAAATTTAGTATCCAGTTTATGCCATCGAATGAGCGAACGATCGATTTACCTCACTACCGTGACCAACTTGCGCGTGCACCCAACTAACGCTTCACGCCAATTAGAGCATCATTATTTTGCTCAGACGCTGCGTTTTGCGTCGTACGATTTATTCTCAACGCGGTGCGTAAAACCGTTCTCAAACAAATTCTTAGACTTTTTCGAAACTTTTGCGGTACGGATGAACGACTGAGTCTGTAACTCCGTCCCCCAGAATTGACTCGGTTCTTTGAATGTGACGGTAGATTCTAAACGTGCCAAAAATTCGAAATGACTGACATCCCAGTCGGTGCAATTTGAATCGCGGTCGGAACTCAGTGTCTGGGGACAATGCGTAGAGATATTTATTGCACACTTTCCACCTGCGGGTCACCTTTAATATTTACGCGAACAATCGCGTTTGCGATGCAATATGAAAAAAGTGGAACGCAAAATATGTCTACCTATACTATTTTCAATAAAGCCTGAAAATGTTTTTAGCATTGCATAGTCACCGACCGTCAAAACGTCATGTTTAGGACTTGTGGAAACGAAAGGGGTAAGTGAATGTTGTTTTGACCATTTTAAATGACTCAAGCATTTAGTCATCAGGACTTCAAAATAAGATTTACGTTCAGGTATGTCTTGTTATTATTCTTCGGATAATAACCCAAGGTACAGTTACGGTACGTAACCGATACGGACTATGTCATCTTAGGATTTCTCATGTACAGCAGTAAACCAAATCTTACATAATGGAAGCTTCTACTTTGGATGAATTATAGACTTGTAAAGATAAGAAAATACAACAATAAAACAGAATATAACAATACGTATGTACCTATTATTAAGAGTGATCTTTACATGTTCCTGCACAAAAACTGTAACACAAAATACAAATAAAGGATACAACTCATTTTATTGAAAATTCTCTAAATTATCTAGTCATTATACTTAGGATTTCTAAGTTAACCAATGATACAGTGTGTAGTGTCGAAATTCAAGGAGGAGATTAGCGATTCATAAAAATTACATATCCGTGTTGCAGTGAAACGTCTTGATTTGTTAACTTTGTTATTAGCTGAAAGTTTAAAAACGACACCTAATATCCTCAAGGATGTGTGAATATTCGTCCCACTTTTTCGAGACTGACGGGTCTACGACTGTAAATAAATGGTGTAGACCAGAATAGACGGAGAACTGTAACTAAACGAGTAAATTATAATTTTTATAATTCGATACTGCTTAATCGACATGGCTATCAGGTCTCTGACGCAAAGGTATAAAAAGTGTGCAAAGAAGAGCATTATTTCGAGACGATCGATGTATCACGGCAGCGAATAGTCACATTTCTGAGTAACCATAACGGAATCTGGTTGCAGAATAAATTTGGCTTTCGGCCCAGTAGGGAATATTAAACGTAATCCGATGAAATACAATGGGATTGCCACGATGAAAATGATAAAATTAGAAAACTTTATCCGCATAGACTTAAGGACCATCATGCAGGTAACTCTATCATTATTGACAATCTCCATATTATTATTAGTAAATCTTGACATGCAAAGCTGGCAATGTTTCATTTTTATAAAGTTTTTGATAGTATCCCCAATACTTTAAGATCTCTAACAACTAACGACATCCTTCAACGAACCAATACCATCTACTCCACGATTAATTGACAGTCGGTAAATGGTCCAAAATGTCGATATAGTAGATCTCATAGGCGTAGATTGTTCTACATTATCCGAAAAGGGTAACAGGTGTTAATGCTGACGTATGTTAACGGGTAATATTGGTCGATTACAAATCATTTAAAGACCAAGTACATGAACTATATGTCTTCAATAAAATTATCAGTTTTTGTAAACCAATACTTGTCCCGTAGCTGGAATCATATGTACTTGTTGTATACATAAAATTATGTCATCGTAGTAGACAATACCAGAAACATCGAACTCAGCACCCTGACACAACATATGTACCTATAGTATAGAACTATTGAATGTTAGCATATACAGCATATAATTTTAAAAATTATAAATTTGTATGTTTTGGGAAATATATCAATATGGAGGTAGTTATAAAAATTGCGTCTTCGGATGATAAATGTGGAAAGTTTTCGGAATATCAGAACGTTTGTACGTATACGGTGTGACCTGTAGGGAAGTACCAAACACTGCAGAGTACCGAGAAGTAGCTGCATCGATCAATACGCACTAACACCCTTTACATTGCCCAACTGCTATCGTTCAGTTGAAGGGTTGTAGTAATCGCACAAAAAAAATGGTTAGGAATGATATCAGTGAGAAGTATTCAGCAGTTAGTGTAATGAACAATCAATCTGATTAAAAAACATATATTATACTTTTGGAATATGATATTGCCTTACATAAAATTAGTAAAACGTCATAAAAAATCTGCTGTTAGAGTATAAACCAATGGAAAAAACGTATATTATCAAAAACATTTATACATTCGGACGAAAAATGAGATTGGAGTAGTTCCGTTTTAGTGGTGTAACTTCTGCATTGAGTGCACCTATAAAGTCCACTGCAGTCAGAAAAGATTGAAGATTTCTATCCAGGGTAATTCTAAACTTTTGTAGCACGTATGTACTCCTCTAAACTATTAAGTACTTTTGTTAAGAATATTGATGATTCAAAGTGCACCATATAATCACAAAGAAGTATAGAAAAATCGAGAAAATGTAATTAATTTCAGTTTTTTAATTGTACGCAATGAACAGTATGAACCGACTCACATATGTAGTAAAACACAACGGCTGATGTCATCAATTAATAATTTCAGTAAAATTCAAAAATTTCCCGGCATATATTTAACACAAATAGCTATTTCGAACAACAGTATTGGCAAAAAAAAAGAAAAAATATTGTGCTGAAGAAATCTATCACAAAAGTCAAGTTGGCGTAGAATGATTATTTCAATGTCAATATCAATTATATGTTTTAACGGTATCAATATTTTATAATACCTTCTTTATATTATTACCATTTTCATTGTGACAATTTCTTAGTTTGCAACAAAACTCAGTAATGCAATAAATCTACACATTTCTTATACAATGATATTTCAATTATAAATGCTAATATACCTTCATAGGTCGATCAATATGTATCCTAAAAGTAATCATCCGTTTAAACTGCACCACTAGAACGAAAGAAGAAGAGACGAGTATAAATACTTCTGTGACCCACTCAGTACCGAATAACTTCGATTTCAAGACAAACTTGGCGGTCTCATAACAATGGCCCACATAAATTCCAGGCGGAACGTCTGTACACCATCGAAGTCAACTTTTAAGAAAGCACCTATCACGAAAACTGCTTCGAAACAGTCGTCGAACTTGCGACCGTTCACTGGCTAACAAGGGAAAGTGCGCAATTTCCGAAAAGTGAAAATTGCATTTTTTTCCACCCCTGGCGATCTTCCAGACTCGCCCAGCTGCCATTTTGTTCGTCTCGTTTAGTGTACCGGCTTTCGGAAACTTGTTGAGGACGAGTTTGACCGATGGAACGACATAATCCCCTCACGTAATATCGGCATCGTGTCGCATAGCGACAGGTCAGCTCCGCAGTAGACCGAAGGAAGAGTTCAACAGGAGGGATGGAACGCGAAGATGCGCGCGCGCGGCCGAGATGCAGAAGAGTGGACGATGAAAGCAGCGTCAGGATGCTGGATCGACTGATATTATCCCCTCGGCTAGCTCTACCCCGTCGGCGAAGCTTTATGTGCCGGCCTCGTCGAGGAAATGTGGCAGAAAAAGTGGAACTCGCGTCACTTCGTACGCCTGAGCACCCACCTAACCCACTGACGAGGAGGTGCGGAGACTCAGTCGTGGGAAAAAAGCTAAAATCTCACACTCGAAGGCCCCTCGCCCCCCCCCCCCCTCCCTTGCAAACGCATTTGGATCATCCTCTTAAGATATGCAATTCAAATTTCTTCTGTGCCTCGGATAAAAGGGATGTATTCAGTAAACGGCTGCGCTCGAACGTTGGAAATATCTGCGACGATATCTGAAACTGGTTGGAAAATTCTTCTAGGCAGATGCCGTCTGCCTGACGCACGTTCACTTCGGCTGTGTGTTTCCGACTAAATCTGCAAACGAGGTACCGGTTGACGTGCCAAAGAATTGCGGTCGTTGGCTTGTTATGCAGGATTTACGGCGCAGTTTATTCGAGAAGGAGCAAGTCATCTACATAAGTGTGTACGTGACGTTTTTAACAAAAGCCGGACGGATTCAGCGTTTATGGCTACAAAAAAGTGAACATCGTACCAAGCAATTTCTAATGTGTCGTTAGTTACGGGCTTATGTTGTACAAATGAGATGTTGAACGTCACATCTCCACGACGCGACGGGTATCTAATTGTAAAAATGAATACATGTACAATGTAACAGAAAGCGGTTAGGTTGGCAAGCAAATGAATTAACGGTAAACCGTTTATACCATTCTCTCCGAAACATTCGGCATAATTTTAAAGATTGTTAAACAATAAAAATTTCAAAACATTAATTTTTGTCCCCATTTGAATCGTTTAATGTGGTTATTAACAAAATTATGGTAAATAACACAAATTCTAATGCTTAATCGTTCCTGAACTCAATTGTCCATTGGTAAGATTCGATCATGTTTTACCAACTTATTTTTACTTATAGATTCATAGATGATGTACGTCATCAACTTTTACATTTTTTTTAGATTATCTCATATGCATCTTAAATTCATTCAGGTGTCAATGCAGATAAACGACGCGCTGGTGAACTATTTAGATATGATCAGTTTAAAAATAGTCATCCAAAGAAGCTGTGAATTGAAAACGACAAGAGCGTAGATTCGAACAGACATGTACAGCGAGGATAGATTCCTAGATAAACATTTAATGCGGCATGTTCTTAATTGCACTCGTGATAGCGTGACGTAATTCTTTTGCCACGATATCAACTTATCGCTGTCCAATCAATTTCCTCCGTTAAAGAGATATAGGGATCTCATGAGAATGAACTGCGATAACAAATATATGTGCTGTGTAATTTGGTCGGCTTAGGCGACCGGAAACTGTTACATCAATGTCCGAGATCGAAATCAACTTTCTACAATCTACCTCAAAATTGGTAAACATGATATTAGAACGATTACGAGGTTTGGATATTGAATGAAAGCAGGATTAGTCAAATTCCGGCGTCTATCATTGAACGATATCAATTATCGCTTTGATCGGACAACTGATTACTGGTTCAAGTGCTGAAGAGATTCGTAATAGTGCTAAAACGGTCACACTATCAATCGCACATTGCTTCATCGTATGTCCTTTGAATAGAACACATAATCGTCCGTAAAATGCAAATCTTTAATTTAGCTAAAATAACAAAGGAGCTATGACATAGTTAATCCAATATCACAGTGGTAAGTGATGTAAAAACGTTTTAAAACTGAACACCTCATACATAAGCCGGAGAATGCAAATATGACGTACATGAATCAAAATCGATTATAAATGAGAATATTTGAGCAGAACTCGATTACGCATGTACGAATCTAGTGATAGGGATCGACAGTAGCAAACATTAGAAAACAAAGAAATACATATAAATATAGTTTGCTTTTACACATTATCATGTGTTGTTTGAATTTATATTGATCACCATGAAAAATCATAAATGACTGTGAGATTTTAAATAATTTTATATGTGCCGTTCAGTACACAAATCGATGAACTAACTTCGTAAAACAAAAAGTTGAGAAATGCGATGCAATAATGTACATTGTTTTTTAAAATTCCATTTATAATATAAATTCAAATATATATTGTACAATGCACAAATAGATATATAGCTTTCATCTAACGGTATATAAAATTAATAAGAAAGAATAGGTAAAAAATAATCGTCAGTAATGTCACAATTTTTATGTGACTGGTGGAGTTAATCGATTTGGCAACTGAAAAAAGTCATTAAATTTTTTATTACAGAAAAAGTTAGTTATTACTTATATATTTTTATTACATTTTAGATATATTACAGATTTTCCATAAAAACGATTGTTGACAGTTCTGTTGTAATATATTATTAGTCATTGATTCATCAGCAATATAAAAAATGTCTTTCATCAACTATATGTGAGGACTTGTCATTTCGATTTGTTGTCAAGTTTTTATAGTAACCATGTTCAACAGAAGAAATGAATTTTCGGAGGTCTATCATGTCTCTCATTTTTTCCTTTGTCACAGTTCTACCTTTAGCATATAATAAAGGCTGATCTACATTTTTCAAACTTTGTGGTCTGGCTGCTACAGATTTCCTTATATTAATGGCATTCAATTCTAAATCTTCATTATAATCACATTTGAATTGTATGAGATGGTGTTTGGACCTTTCTAACTTTACCCAGCGTATTGTAAGCCAATTTACTGAAAACCTTGTTACAGTTACTTTTCTGTTAATGATTGACTTTTGTAAAGGTTTTATTAAAAAAAATCTTGGTGGGTCTTTTGGATTACATTAAATGGCGCTTTCTTCTTACATGTTTTGTTTATATTGTACCAATCACCTGGTAAAAAAATGTTTTGGATTTTTTTCACATACAACTCAATAATGGCAAAATCTGTGTCATTAGGCAAATGGCTGAGTCCACTTACCAATTTCATTTCAATTGCCTCAGCTCTTATTTCCGTACTTTCAACAAGTTTCAATAAACGGAAGACAGTTTTAATATTTTGTCATAAAACCGTTATCATTCAGCGCTTGCTAGTGCATTTGAATTGCGTTAGTGAAACAATTTACATTAGAGTATGGAGTTAATCAAAATGGCTCTTGAAATAAATTACTTATTATTCAATGGCCAAAAAAATGTTGTCGTTCAATGGTGTCAATCTTTGTTATTCAGGAAAGTTATTATAAATGTAAACAGTTATGACTACACCAAGTGCTTTGACACTTCAATTTAAGATTTTTAAATGTGGAGTTAATCGATTTGTGCACTGAATGGTTCATCTATGAAGTTGTAAACTTGCGACCAGGAAGTGTAAGGCACTCGAGAAACAAAACAAATTTTTGAACTTACACATTGATCTACAATCTGAAGATTGGCAGATATATATTTAAATAGAAAACCAAATAAGCATTGCTTATAAATATGGAAATGTTCAGCCGTGCCAAAAGAGTTCACTTCATTTATGGGCGAGTGTATTTTTCGTCTCAATGGGTTCCTTCATTTCGTAGGCCTTAAACTTTTCTATTACTTTACACGCCACTTTAAGTATTATCACAATGCAAACGTACGTTCATTACCGATAACAACCATTATAAAATATTCATTCCAGTTTTTAGTGCTCTTCAAAATAATTTCAAACAACCACTTATACTAAATTATAATTAACAACGGATAAAATCAACTATACGTTTATATTATCGTTACTTGTCGTCTCATTATCTGTGTATAAATCAAAAGTTAGCTCGCCTTACTAGCTTATAAATACTTTCTACGCTGATATGCTTCATATTCCATTAACTCGATAATAAATTGCCGAGTACTATTGGTCAAACAAGGCCTTTCAACCGGGAAGAGACGATATCCACGTTGCATAACACTATGAATAACGGCAAGATCGTTTTATTCTCGAGAAACGATAAACTGCGGTCTTACAACGAAGCTGATAAAAAGAAATATTCGTCATAGTTACGTGGTTCATCTACGTCTGACTAAAATAATATGCATATTCTATAGAACACGTCAAAAAATAAGATGAAAGTATATAAAAGAGGTAAAAGTGCGCAATGAAAGAACATGACTCATTTTTATTTTTACAAAAACATTGAATGAAATACTGAAGAACATATACAGTATTAATATTGATGCAAAAGTATGTTAAACCGGAAAAAAAGGAACGGTCCATAGAAACCAGTGTAAAATATAAAACATTTACAGATTTATGAAAATATCATGCATAATGCTATTGTTACCGACGCAACAATATATGTATACTTATTTCTGACAAAGTCAATACTGCACAGCACTGTATTGATCCAAATCTATACACGACTTCTTTTTACATTGTATTGTACGTTTCATCGTATCGCATTCCCATCACGCAATCTCATCAGCATTCCTTCAAAATAATGTCTCTTCACAATGAAATTGTCTGCCGCGGAGCATTATTGCTCCACACGCAATGCAAGCCAATACATACGTCATTATACGTATACACATATTCACCTATACGTTAAACACCTTGATTTCATATAATTATATGTCACGTATAATCGATTCTATACGCTCACTTTTCCGTGAAAATTAACTCAAGGGAGCGACCGCACTCGTGGAACAAGTTAAAAATAAAGCGTGCATAAAAAGAAGCCGTTAAAACCGCAAGCAAAATAGCCGTCTATCTCTATTTTTCCGACACTCTGCGAATTAGGCCTGTCTCACGTTCATAGAGAAGAGATCTGCGATCATGCGCGCACCAATCGAACCGACATTATAGGCCTGTCCATTACGAAATCAACGACTACACTCATTCAAATTCTATAAAAAAGGCGCGCGAAGAAAATATGCTCGATTAGATCATCCACCAATACATATATTGAGAGTGAGGTAGAGAGAGCGAGAGAGAGAAACATAGATAGACAAAGATAGAGAGATAGAGAGATAGATACATAGATAGGGTGAGAGAGGGAGAGAGAGAGAGAGAGAGAGAGAGAGAGAGAGAGAGAGAGAGAGAGAGAAAGAGAGCAAAGAGAGATGGCACTGGTAAGTGGCGCAGGGAATTCAGTTGGCCACTCAATTAGGTTGTAGGACGAAAAGCAAGGCGAACTCAGTTGAATCCCACACGTGATGGGCGGCGACAGGCAATAATAATAATTGTTATTGATAAGAGCGGACGTGCGTGGTGCACGGTGCTGTCACTCGTGCCTTGGATACGAGTGCGAGTAAGCTCCGCACACGATCGGCTCGTAGACTTGTAATCAGTCTTCAGTCGGCCAGCGAAGAGTATCCACCGCGCGCGTTTTCTGCCGGATCGCCATTTGCGGATTTTTAGTTCCCGGTCACGTGAACGGCTAAGATAATAACTTCCGTATTAAATCTTATCATCTGCAGCGGGCAAGCCGAACGTGGAAGCACTTCCGGATGAGCTAAGGACGGATTATATATCAAGGATCGCATCAGGATCGAAGTGAGATTGAACAGGTACGCGATTATTATCGATTTTATACTTTGAGCTCAACGGCTGATACGTCCGTTTGCGTAAATGACTAATTGATAAATCTGCCTTCGATAATTAATGGACACTGTAATTGGGTTAGTTAGGGTTAGAATGGAACGTTTCCAAGTGCATTTACGGTGTAAGCTGTGTGTAGCGTGGTTGAAAGGATTATATCATTCTTGAACTCCTCGCATGAATATGATTGCGTGCGACTGGCGTTAGTTTAATTTCTAACCGCAACCCAGTCGCACCAACTATCCCATGACACCTCGGAACCTCTCTTTTTCGTCATGCCGGTTTTTATCGTAGCAACGCTTCTTAGCGGCAACTGCCGCACGCGGCAATTCCAGAAATATCGATTTCTTTATCTTCCACGTGACTCACCGCTCGGAGAATCACGGTGTATTTGTATTCTTAATTTCAGCGGGAACAGTTACATCTTGGCACTAAAAGATGCACATAGCACTGCTCATATTGCATCGCTTGTCAAGCTTTTGGCCACGTTACTTGATGTGAACTTTGAAAATGTTAAAGTGTATTATCGAATGGCTGCCGTTCGACCGTGCAAGCAAGTGGTACGATATGAACTTTAAAAAGAAGGTCGCATAAATATTCAGACGGTCTGGGAAAGGAACGTTTAATAAGTAAAAGTATTAATCTTGCCGCACGTTAAAATGTTTTTACTCCGTCTAACGTTGGCAAAAGCGTTATGTGTGTGTACGTGTATGTAAAAATGAATTAACGCGACTCTGCGGTTAAGGTTAAGACTAATGATTACAGTTAAGCCCACACGTGAAACGCGTACTCGGAAAACTAGCTCAACAGATTTGCCCGACTGTGGTTTATCGTTGCACGTATATGCTCATCGGAATTGATTGACGGTTTTCCTGAGGCCCACATGAATTATGACACGTTGAATGATACCTTATCGCCGCGAAAGCTAACGTAAATATAGATCCCCGAATAATTCTCACGGAAGGAGACATCGATGCAAATCGGGAAATTGCTTCACCCGTGAAAAGTACACAAAACGACACGACGAAGGACTTACAATTACTCATTTTATTTGATCAGATAACCAATTCATAGAACGCTAGCAAACATAGCGCGAAGTTTATATTTACAGAGCAAAGATAAATCGTGCAAGTAGGTATATGATCTTCCGCCGTGCCGACCACGCTAACATAAATATAAAAAGTATAAGATAAGATATCTCGAAGAGAAAGAACTGCTAGCAAAGGTTGGGGAGTGCACAAAAAGTGCCAGTATGTCAGTTCCGTGAAGAAAAGGGCGGCCAGCAATGAAATACTTCCACGTTTTTTTCTCACCTCTGTGTAAGAACAGAACAGGCAGCTAACTGTTACGATGCGTTAGAACCTCGGTTGGTGATTATTACGCCAAGCTTCCACTATATATGCGAATTGAATGATCTTAATTAACCGATGACATACATACACCGAACCGCCAAAAGGTAATTATGTGTGCTGCAGCTAATTTAATATGGTGCTGCGAACTCCCTTATTATAAATTCTCGGTTTCAAAAAATACAAACGAGTTGACATCAATTATTACTCAGTAGAGTATACTATTCATCGTTTTCAGATATACATGCGATGTGATAACGTGAATGTATCTGTTAAATCAAAAGATTTCATTGCAAGAACTTGTAATCGATTTATATTGAAATCTGTGACGTAGCAGGCTTTTTCGGTGATCTTACTGCACAAGAAACTTCTACGAATAAACCGTTTTTCAGCACCACGCGGTTCCATTGTATCACCGATCAAGCCTTCAAACTGAATGTAAAACAAAACGCCTATCTTTGCGACTCAATTGTGTTTCGTCATGACTCATTTTTTCAATTATGCTATGGCAATCGTCCGTAGCTTCAGATTTTCTCAGATAATTCCGTTGCGCAAAGTGACTTCGATAAATACAACAACTCGTTACGTGACGATCGTATAGTTTCGAAGGCCATAGAAGAAGCGTAATGTACATTTTGCAGTGTCACTTTTTTTAAGGTCGTTCTATGAGGGAACAAATGTTTGCTTATAACATGTCGTTATGGTACGAACGCCCTTTTATCGCACAGTACGGTGCGAACAAGCATGAGGTACATATTATGCAGTTCGACAATTAGAAAGACGCTAGCAACGTTCAAACGTTTGCAAATGAAATGATATCCTACTCGCACACGCTTCCATTACAAAGATGTATGGGAGGACCCCTCCTTTCTATACCACCACTGAGTCACTTGAGTTCAAAGACCTTAATGAGAAAATATGTTCACCGCTGGAACTTGTGCAAAAAGTACCATCTGATTCTGCCGCTAATATATATTTAAATTGTTCAAGTCGGTATGCAGTTGGGTAATGTTTAATTCAAGAGATTCATAAATTCATTAAGTGAATATAATTACGATATCTGGTGGGTTTACACTTATAGCCAATGTAGATATTGATTATGATATCACAAACGTTGTAATTTATCACAGTATAAATCGTCCAGCAAATTGAATTTTCATGATTAATACTTGTTAGAATCCTGGGTTAACGTAGAGAAGAGGGATATTTTGCACAGCTTCATGATCAATGTATTTGTATCACCATATAGATGGCGAGCATGAGCCACTCATTGTACCGAGTTGAACAGAAAAACTATGAAAGATGCCGCGAGATAACGAAAAAGTCAATTGTCAAACATTATCTTGTCGAGCATGTCACAAACAATGCCATTACTATACGTTTGTTAGCGAGTCCCGGCAAGCAAGTTGTGCAGAATACGCAACCAGTTTTCTGAAAGTATGCGCTTTTTCCTGAAAAAAAATTACAATGATAATAGATATGAAAACAGCGGGAGAAAAAACGGTGCCGAGCTAGGCAAGAAAAGTAAAACTCCTGGCGACTCACAGCGTATCAGTGAAACTGGCAGACCGCAGAGAAGCTGTGACATTCCTCTTGCTAGCCAGTATCCATTATGAACAAGGCTTTAAAACTCGCAGAAGACTTTCGCACAACCGCTTGTCGGTATAAAGAGTTCGTGCCAACTGTATATTGTGAATGACGGATCGTTGTTACCAATGGAACGTGTTCTTTTGTCGTGCTGGCAATGGTTTATATTTTCGGGAGTACATGGCATTTCAAGGTTTTGGCCAATATCGTTGGCACGTTTTTCTTCGCAATAATACTTTATGCAGTGGTTGACAAAAGTGTTTCGACAGTTGCTATGGAAAACTTGTGAAAACGATGCGTGCTGTACTAAAGTCTTTTGGATATTATTGTTATAATTTGCTAAAACTGTCTAGATCATTCGGGTCAAATTGATAATAAATAGGTAGATATAGAAGGATAAAAGATTTGTTGCATTAACGCTCTTTGCGACGATTATAAAAGTGTTTGAATGTTTTGATGCTATACTAATGAGGCTCAATGTTTGATCGAACGATCGTCTACTTTAATAGTATCTCTACTGTTACAGGTTTATAAGATTTTTATACCTAATATGTAAATGCATAGGAGTTCATATCTGACGATTTTTTTTGTAAAGTTGTGTTGATAGGCATGTTAAATTTTACATTTACTGCAATAATGTAATGCCAAACTTCTGCAATAGCATTTGGTATCGGGGAGTGTTACACGAAGTTCAATTAATGAGCGAAATTTTCAGAAAATCTCAGCAGTTTTCATCAAATTAATTATATGTACAACAAATTTGATCTCTAAACTCTGTTTCTTGTGGAGCTTATTGTCCTACATTCTAACATTGTAACTGCGCTACTTTCATATTTCATATCCGATTCTTTTACTCTTTACATGTTTAATTCTGCTGGTATGTACGATAAAACCGACTTTTTATTTGAGTGTTAAATAGCACACGTTATACATTAATGAGAACGTTCTGCCACGAAAGTCTTCAACAACTTCCGTGAGTATATATTAATCAAAGTGTTACAAAAACCTTTATCGAAACCCGCCTCGCTTTTTTAACGATCTCCATCATACCCAGAAAATTCTATGTGTATAGCATAATTATGAGCAATTTACACAGAATAGATGACGAAGCTTTAAAAATCCTGTTCGTGAATCAAATTTATTGCCATAAAAGCAAAAAAAATTAATAGTGAGGCGTTCGAGAAGTGATGCCACTAGTTGCACCATCGCGAAACTCGGCCCACGGCAACAACGAGAATCCATGAAATCATGTATAAAAATAATGCTGCGTCCACTGTGGAGAAGGCGAAAACAGGAACATGAGCGGGCGAGGAATTCTCTTCGGCTGCGAATTGCACGGTCCAGCCAGCTAATAAACTCGCATAAAAGGAGTCAATCGAATAATGATACCGGCCAATTTCTTAGCATGGCACAGCCACACACTCGATAACAAATCGTCAGGCGCTTGGAATAACGACGAATGACCTCTGTTGAGTGTCGTTTAATAGAAATACCCAGAATGGAGACAGCGCATCAAAATTGCCGGCGAACGAAACGGCAACGATAACAAAATAAGTACGAACGACGTCAGCATTTTCAGCTTCGTCCATGATCGTTGCGTGGGTCCCAGCTCGCGTCCGAGGAAAATCGATACCCACCAAACTTCTCACTTCCTCGACGCACCATCCCACGAACTTTCCCCCGATCAAAAGCGATGCCTCCGCCGAGAGAGGAACGTTCCCGGAGCGCGATCTAAAAAAAAGTTTCATCTCCAGGCGCGTAACGAAAAAAGTCATATTTTTAGATGGCAAAGAGCTGCGCGTGGCGACGCGCGTTTCTCTTCAACGCCACGCAACACTTCTGGGGTTTCCCGACAGGACACGCAAGAAAGGCGAGGGGAAACTAAAAGGTGTCTCCTACGGATCAATATGATACAACGTGGTGTGTATGTACACACACAGGCTGTTTTCAGGCGCCCTCGGTTGCCCTGCCAGCCTCTCACGTCATAAAAACCATGGAAGTACGCAAAATGTACGCGATGTGTACTCTCGTCTGTTACACGCGCCTACCTACATATATGAAAGTACACATATTAACGTACGGCGCGGTGTGTGCACACCGTATAGGGTGGAACGAATTATATGCGCAGTAAACTTTATGATCGATCGAACGCTTTCAGTATAACGAAGATATTCTGGTAAATTAAAGGTTCCAAAAGCTATCGGGTAAATAATATTTGGGGCAAAAGGGAAGTCAATTTTTCGTGGCAACCCTTATCAGCTGTTAACGTTTCAAGTGCTTTGTATATCTTGTTGGTTTTTGATGATATGAAAAGCTGCCAAATGAAACCATTATTATTTTGCTTCAAAACCTTCCTTCAACCAATTTGATCCTCAAGGGAGCTTGCTTTTTTGAGTTTCAATAAACTATGTATTTTTTTGAGATCGCGTAATAGCCAACGGGCACTGGTGTAGTTTTCATGTATTTCACAATACTTATACCAAGTTTATAAAATCCGACACTCGATACAGACTCGTCATAAATTGTATTAATCACTCACAATTAGGAAATATATAAGTTAAATCCGTCGGATATGCCTGGCCGCATAAGCAAGACTAGACAAGAATCAATTCTCCATGAAATTTTCCAAATAATAATGCATTGAAAATCACAAACATTGTGTTAAGCACGCATGGAAAATTAAAGTTAACTTATTAACATTTCAATCATAATTATTTCGCAATTTGCATCAATTATTAAACGTTTGCAAATATTCTGTAATAAGGCCAACGTGAACGACGTAGCATTGTACCTTCTTGAATTTTCCTTGACCGCAGCTAAGCACTTAAAAACGCCGATAATTATGAAATCTTGAAGAGAAATGTTAGCTTTAAAATATTTTTAAATACCTGCCAGTGTTGTTGTATTTAAACCAACTGTCGAGTTCTTTAAAGTTAAATTCCTATTATCAAAAATAAATAGGAAGACCATTACCTATCTAATTAATGAGCATCATTAAGCGAATTAGACACTCAAACGGACTCATTTGCATCTGAAAAGCTTAATGTGCCTGTATGAAACGAGCATTCAGAATAGTGTGCACGTTTGATCATGACGCGGAAGAAAGGGCAATTCACAGTTCCTTTCTCCTACGATCACACACATCTGGCAACGACAAAAGCTTAAAAACGGTTTCATCTATGAAAACGCGAAAGTTATTTGTGAGGTAAAAGACAGATCGAGTAACGCTTTCTGAAAACGAGAATGACGCATGCATGGCGTATGGTTACATACCAGACAGATGGCCAACGAATTGTTGAATACAATGTATGTTGCAAACTGTTGTAATTTCTGCGATCTTTTGCTTTTCATTCATCAGTCGAAAAAGTTGTAGTCACGTGTCATAAATGTATACTCCTAAGCATGCTAAATGTCATACGCATATTAATTAATTACTCAATTACATATTACACAAGTCCATTATATAAATTTATTAAACAGACGTGGACGCTTTTCTAAACGGATTCAAAAAGGCAAGCCGATACAGATATAAGATTTAAAGTGAACGCGGATTTAATATTATTTTACAAATGAAGAAATCTTTGATAAGTGATTGTACAATACAATCGCCGTTGCATGAATCTCAACATTAGTATCCGCTATTCCGTGCACATCACAGATTACGTCATCAGTTTTACTGAGGTTACGTTCGATTGGTGTTAATGAACTTCCAAGGTCATCGACTATAGGAAAATCCCATATAGTCATCTCTATTTCTCACGGTATACCATAAACGCTCTAAAACTCTATACGTAATTATTGTCTTATTACGTGTGTGGATGAATAGATACATTTTGATAGGATTTTTTTGTATGCGATCCAGAACTCGTGAGAAACAGACGTAGATTACAGGCTCACTCGATAATATTGTTTACCATTAGAGGCTTCACGTTCACAATGATTGAATAAAGAATTCGTAAGTCAGCAATTAAATCCGCCAGGTGTATAACTATCGCGCCATCTGTACGCAGCTTTTGATTAACGAGAAGATGTTGCATAGTTAATCATTTCCTTTCTGCATCACTGTCTCAGATTTATCATTGCATTATTAAATATTAGGTTTACATGCCAAAAAATGAAATTATGTTTTCTGAGCATGCTACAATTATGACAGACGTTTACAAGTTACCCGAGTAAATAACTGTTTGAGAGTACGTTAGCACAAGCATTTGCATTGAATTACGTGTGTCAATTGAAAACAATTCTCAGATAAACGTAAAGACTGTTACTATGGCATAAACTGTGATTCGAATAGAAAGAGTAATCGGTATTGCTTAAATTAATTGGAACCATTAGGTGGAATTGATTTTCAATTCGACAAACAGACTGTCATTTGTTTCACCAGGTGCGTTTAGCGTTCGAAATGCCTGCACGATTGAAACGATAAGTCAGTACCGACAGCATTTGTTTAAAAACTGACTGTTGCATCTGACTCTTCGGTTAGGAAGGAGTCGCTACGTACATAGACATGTCTTGAAGAGTCACGGTATTCGGCGTGGTAACCAAGCGGAAGTTCTTTCGAGCGTGACCGAGTTCGTGCATCGGCACTAAATTAATTAGCGTTTCCTGATCGTTATTTTCGGTTTGCAAATGTTAGAAGGCAGGCGTTAACCAAAAAGGCCGCTAATGAATACCGAAAACGTGGCCAATGGTGATGATCTTTCTTACGTTGTACAACATTGCTTCTGGAAGATGGGTCAGAAATAGGTCGCCAAGTTTTCAGAGCGCAATCGGATCGCACTGAACATGAGAAGAGGTTCCATGATCGTGAGTACGGTAACGTTTCATTTCACGCTGAAAGGTTTCTTTTACATCCGATAATAATGTCTTAACGCGCCACAAATGTCAGTATAACGTTTTAATTACTTATCAAAGCGCATCGTAGTAATTTTTCTTCTGACGGATAAAATGCTGAAACAGTACAATTTAGATAACTGGACATTCAGCATCGCTGCATGTACTTGTTTGTGAGCATAAAATCATTATGCGTAGTCGTACATTTTGCGAGGCACGTCGATATCAACGTAACAGTTACTGCAACAGTTAAAGTAAATGTGAAAACAACGATTTATATCTCTGTAGTGAATAATACTGTCTTCATAAATTAGTCATCCACGGTAGCATCAGTCTGCATACGGAATTCCATTAACTTTGAAACACGTTAATCGGGAGGGTGGCTTATCATGTCACGAAATGTTGGGTACAACGGGCACACCACTAAATTAAGGATATGACGAGTACTCTTCCAACTTATCGTCCGATCGTCGGTCTTTTTACGCACAGGATCATTATTCTTTGCGCTATTAATAACGATTAGTAGACGCGCAACGACTACATGGCATCAAACTCTGAGTCATAGATTTTGTAGAACAGTTATCTATACAAGCGCATTTCAGAAATACACCTTTTTCCGTTAAATTTAGATACTGTTCCAAGATTTATACCATAAACGCTGTCATAAATCGGAACAACAAGATAAAAATACCATTTTACCTCAC
Source organism: Anoplius nigerrimus (assembly GCA_914767735.1). Lineage (NCBI taxonomy): Eukaryota > Metazoa > Arthropoda > Insecta > Hymenoptera > Pompilidae > Anoplius > Anoplius nigerrimus. Next base: position 16,185,158 of record OU612085.1, on the reverse strand, counting down.
TCGAAGGGTAAGAAAGATGTACTTTGAAAATGTGGCAACGAAAATTACAGACGTCCTATATAAGGAGTGAAAAAAGCGAACACTGGATCACTTTTTTCACTCCTAATATTCTCCTTGGAAAAGACGTCAGTGGCCAGAAATACCGTTGTGAAATTCAGCACGTAGAGTACTATGAAGAGAACGAATGAAGCGTGTCGTGTACAGTTTTTGCATTATTCGCCACGAATTGTTTGGTACCAGTTATTACTCTGTTATTCACGCAGGACGAAATTTTAATTGCATAACGTTTCCTAATCTGACGTAACGTAAAGTGGTAGAACGTATCTGAACGTATGCGTTTTCTAGCACAGTTAGTATTCCACGCAAGATTATATTCATTATTTTATTATATGGTTTTTGAACGCATATTAAGAATTCACTTGTCATCATTTAATATGTTGGACACGTATGCGTACGGATGTATTGTATCACCCTCGTATACGGACGATGAATCATCAAGGTTACGTCGTGTTTTAAGCTTCCAATATAACCGCACTTATAATATTTTATTGAAACTGATCAAATTAATATATACTCAATCGATCTTTACCTGAAAAGAAAGATAAATTCCTATCTGAGTGACTCATGGTTTGCACTGTTTCTCCGATTGAGCGATTACGCTCGTCGAGTTCCTTGAACAATCTCTCTATAATAGATGTTAACAGCGTAAACCTTCTAAAATTCTCGAAACAAGTAATTTCATCTGTACAAAGAATTAGCAATCAAAAATTCAAATCAGCATTACATAACCGTGGCAATCTCTTCGTAAACGACTGTACAAACAGTACGCTTTCAGAAGTAGAGATCCGGAACGCACTTTTTCAATATAAACAAAGTAATTGCTTCTACACTTGAGTCGTACGACAGATGTACACATAGCGAACAAGTGTTTCATATGATAATAACTGAACACAAACGACAGAGTTCAAGGGCAACAAAAACCATTCGCGATGCACATGTGGCTACCTCGAACGTTACAAATATAGCAGAACGTCGTTTGCTCCGAAGACAACTGACATTGCCTTGAAATCCGCGTATGGTCGAGATTAAAGTTGTCTCGACGTAGCCATATGATGTCTGACGGTACACATGACCGACCCAGGCATTCTCATTGCCTGAAACGCTGGATTAACGTAGGGCAAAAGGTAAAGTACACTTACCCAGATTCAAGTCCCTGAAGATTTCCTTCGGAGCAATTTCCATGTCATCGACTTTGCTACAAGGACGGCGGCAGTAAATCTTGCTCTCCGGCTCACTGGGTTCATGTCGTACAGGTCGTGCAGTCTTGGCGGGAGAAGGTTCGGCCTCCGACTCGAATTCAGAATCTCCTGTCTCAGCTCCGCTCTGCTGCTGTTGCTGCTGGCTCTTGACCTTTGTGCCCTCGGCAACAATAAAGTCGTTCGACATTTCGAATTTGTCAGGATTCGAGCTCTTGTCACTTTCAAGGTCTGCCTCCTTCGGCAAAGGCGGCAGCGGCTTCATTGGCGGCTCCGGCACGAACTCTTCAAGTTTTTCGTGCACACTGTCCGGCCTCTCGACGACGTTCCATGAATCATCGTCCATAATGTTCTTGCTCTTGTCGTCCTTCATCGACGCGTCCTCGCCGAGGAAGTCAATGGTGGGCGATTTCTCCGGCGCCGGCAGTACAGAGGATCTAATCTCGCCAAGGAAGTCGTCACGGATCTCCTTCGAATCCTTGTGCTCGTCGAGGCCCGGTGCGTTCTTTGCCGTGCTCGAGAAGACGGACATGTCCGGCTCGTTCTGTTTCACTTCCTTCGTAGAAATCAGATCGGTCTCACCGAGCAGATCCTCCTCGCGCGTCTTTGCCGCGCTCTCTTGCGAAACCTTACCGAAGTCATCTTGTCGATTGTCGGGCAAGTTCGACGACGTCGTCAAGGAGTCACCGTGACTCTTCTTCACGTCGCACGCGAGCGGATCGATCGCTGTTAATACAGTGTCCGCGGTGGATTCCACGGGTATTGCGTCAGGTTTAACTTCGTCGCGTTTGGTCAGGTTAGCATCGCCGGCGGCGGACCTAACTTCGCATTCCATCTCGTCCTGAGGCGTTGTCTGGTGCACAGGTGCGAAGGAGCGCTCCGTTTCCATGAATGCCATGGTAGCTCCCTTAGGATCGCTCATTTCGGCCCGAAGCGCCTGATCCAGCGGTCGTTGAAACGGATCCGACGAGTGCGCCATCGCCTCACACTTTTCGAAATCCGCGGAAGGTGGCGGGGTCGCAGGTACGGGTCGCAGGTCACTCTCGTCCGCGAACGTACTCGATTTCATGAAATTCGTCTCGAACCCCTTGTTAATATCGATCAAATTGTCGACACGTGGCACGTCTGTCAATTGTTGCCCGAACGGGGCGGGTTGCTTTTGTTTCTGCTGTTGCTCACCCGGCGGCTGATGAGTCGTATCCTGTATGGGCGAGCTGTCATGCTCCAAATGTTCGAAGTCGTCCATGGAATCGTGATCCCGCTTAAGCGACTTGCTCTCTCCCGCGTTCAGATCCTGAGCCTTGGCTTCCATCGAGTCACCGGACATTTTTATCGCAACGTCTCCTAATTCACTGTCTGTCGACGGCGGCGTAGGGCCGTTGTTGTGTCACTGCGCTGCTTTAACCCCTTACGACGTAACTCGACGCGATCGTGGCTTTCTCTCATAAAAGCCAGACGCGAGTATCCTCTACCTGCTGCTGGCGTTGCCGCTACTACTGCTCTCTCTTTGCTCTTTCTCAGGGGCGAACATGCGACGTATCGTGAGCGCTGTGTGTGTCCCTGACTCACCTTCCACCACTCCTTTTTTCAACGCGCGCTATCCTCCGCTTCCTATGGCCTCGTTTTTCCTTGCAAGAAGATACTCTCGCCAACGCTCGATAGACAGCCGGCGCACACGTACACTTCTCTCCCTCTCTCCTCTTCCCTTACTTCCTATTTCTCTTTTCTCTCTCTCTCTCCCTCTTTCTATCGTTTGTTCTATCGGTCGTTCTCTCACTTTTCACGTGCCCTTACGTTATTCCTTCGAGAGACCGAACTGCGTATACGCACACGCGCGTCGCTGTACGTCGCTGTGCACAAGAATACTGCCACTGGCACTCCGCTGCGCTGCTCCGGTGGTGACTTGTCAAACGTCAAAGGAAGACACAATGGAATCGGACCGCACCGAGCACACGGCGGAGATGGGATGGGATGAGATGAGATGAGAGGAGAGGAAGGATGATACGATACGGTACGGTACAGTACGATTTTGAGAGAAAGAGAGAAGAACACAGACTAACGTTGTCGCGCAAGACAAACCGGTAGAGCTGGGTATACGCCGATCGACGGGCGGATTCGGCTCCAAAGCACGCTCCCCATTAGAACCACCCCCACCAGGGTGATAGTCGCGATGGGGTTACCCCCGCCGGAGAGCTCTCAACCAATTATGTCGTTGCCGCTCTCCCCCACCTCTCCTATTGCTCACGAGCGATCTGCAGACGTCGCGCCACGACGTTTCGCGCGCTCAGCTGTTGCCGGCCGGCCGGCAAAACGAGTTGCTTCCTCAAGTTCTGCGCCGTTTGACAGGAGCGGCTCTACTACCCCGAATCGCATGTTATACGCCAGTATTACTCCAATTAACGAGATTACGCTCGACCGATGACGCAATTAGCCACCGCACCATTACCCCTACTTTCCCGCTCCGGTCATATTTCCTTTTTTCCGCCAATGACACCTATCAGTTGGCGGAAAATAGTTAGAAAAAAAAAGCTGCCGAAGGCTAGCGTGCTGTTGGTGATAACCGTTCGCCATAACGAGAATTGTTATCATACTTCTCCATTATTAAAATCGATACTGCCGTAGCGGCCGTTGACAAAGGTTCGTGTCGACGAGTCTCGTGCTCCCATCATTGTTTGGCATTGACGATACAAAATTCAAATCTGACGCCCACCCCCGCAGTGCGAGCCGAATTGTCGATTCGTATCCGCCGAAATGTGGGATCTTTATGCGGGAAGTACGCGCGACCGCCGTGAAACGATAATTATCCTTTTCCGTGCGAGAGCGTTTCGCGCCGGTGGAGGTTAGGGGCACCGATTGACACACGGTTCGACCCTGCTTTTAGGCGTACTGTGCGAATCCCGTTCAGGCCCAAGAGGGGAATTTCACGGGACTCGGACCAATGTCGGACCAATGTGGCGGAGACTGATCGAGGAAAAGCGACGGGTTGCAGGAGCGACGTACGGCCTAGTATAGGCTTCGGACGCATAGCTGCACATAATCCGCAAGGGATACGCAAACGCTGAAAAGCCTTACGTGAGAGCGCAGGCGTCGTCGGTCGTTGAGCAAAATCGTAAAAGCAGCAGCGGACTAGGCATTGGGACGCGCGACGTCCACCGCCCGTCACTGACTCAAACTCGAACGTGTCTCGCGTTCGGTCCTCCGAGTCGCAAGACTCGCGGTTCAGTGGCGGACGGGTATTTGTCCTTAAGCGGTTGGGGCAAAATGGCTACGACGAGGCTTCGCATGACCGCCGTCACCGGAACATCCTCGACGGCAACGACGATGACGTCCGCTGGCCTCAAAGTGGCGAGCCATCAGCAGGAGGGAAAGGACGACGAGAAGAAGGTGCCCCATAGGAACGGCTTAACCTCCCACGGTGACGCGGTCATTAATGGAAAAATCAACGGCTATGCCGCGTTGCGGAGCAACGACCACCTGCGGGTAAGTGTTTTGTCACATGGCGAGTGAACCGTTATCCGCAATTGCCTGCGAATCCTTCCACATCCGAGTTATTGCATTTTCATCGGCATGTCATCAGCTTGTTTACCTAGTCAAATCGAATAGGCAAAATTGTGATGTCAAGATCGTTTCCGCTGTTCTCGGTATTTCCGGGCGAGCCGATTAGAGATCGCAATTCGAGACATAATTTTAAGGCGCGAGTTCTTGATACTGTTCCTTCGTTTGAGATTATCGCTTCTTGCGTTCATGGTTTCGTATTGCAGCGATTGGCCGCCGTTTAGCATTATTTCCCCCTCATTGCGGAAGTAGCGAAGTTTTCGCGCGCAGCGAGGATGTTGCAAAGTCTACGCTTCCGGCTTTGCTTAGTGACATTAAGATCACGCGGTAGGGAGAGTGGGAGGGCAAAAGGAAACTAGGCCGCTGACCTACATCGAGGCTGTAATGTTTATTTGGAAGTCGATCGGTGAATGCCGCACATTGCCAAAATTGTCCCACTGCACAGTACGCATGATTTCGATTCAATTGCACTGCTCTCATGCCTCGGCAGTCCGCTATAAATGCGAAAACCAGAAAATCACTTCGCTTCACTTATAATATGTTTGAACGTTATGTTGTCTGACCATTACTAAATTACAAGTCGAATGAAAAAATAATTTCTTACTAAAAACTGGAATTTAGATGACGTGAAATTAATAAGTAAAAGGATAATGCTGTTAATAATGCATTTAAGTGTACTATGCACATTGAGCCAAAGAGCGAATGCATCACGGTCAAAAAAGGATTTTTTAACAAATGTAAATTGCATTTAATTTATGTTAGTTTAATCCATTATCGATTATCGTGCTATGTAAATACACGCGTATATCCTTTTTATTTCGTAGAACTGTTGTTCTTGCCATTTCCGACATTCGTTTTCATCTTTTTTTTCATTCTGTACTAATAGGTGTTCTTATTGTAAACGCATACACAAAAATGTGCGATTATGTAGATTCATTTTACTTTATGGTAGGTGAGGATTATTGGCGAAAGTCGTTCGTATACGAAGATAAATGATAAATAAATAATATGAAATTTTACGGCGTAAGAAGCGTGATCATAATTTTAGAATGCTTTTCTGCTTAAAAAACATGTTGAATAATTGAAGCTATTATTTGTGTCAAATTAATTTTCGTGCACATGTAATGTTCGACAGTTTAATACACAGAGAAGATTATATGAGTATGATATACACATCAAATTTACAAAAACTGTACCATAAATGTAAATATTGTGTTGCATTTAATTTTGATTATTTGTAATATATTATAGTATATTTTATTACATCATGAATGTGTTTAATAATATTATACGTGTACAATTTTTTAGTTTTCTCAAAGCCAGGAAAAGTTGGAAAAACCGAAGGGATCAAAATCAAAGGAATCTTTTGAAAAAGTGCCGATTATCACTGCTGCACTTACACATTTGGGTTTCTATATCCTTATGATTTTGGGTTTCATAAATCAATTATTTTTCACACCTAAAGTGGCAAGAGAGCAAAACAGAGAGGTAACGGTTTAATTCAAGAACTTCTGCATCCAAAAAGTTTTTTCTATGCAAATCTATGTGAAGGTATAATATAATGAATATGTACATAGGGGTATGCACCACTCTATGAAAGCTTTGACCTATTTTATCTCCGTTATGTATATAGAAGAGTTAGAGATTGTTGGAATAGACCAATATGTTCTGTTCCTGGAGCTATGGTTACATTAAAAGATCGTGTTACGCATGATTATGGATGGACATTTCAGTAAGTACCATAAACCATTCCACATTGTCATCACCTTCTTATCTGTGAATGTGATGTGTCATTATGAATATGTTGTTTTTAGATTTACAGGTACCAAAACAGAATGTATAAATTTAGGATCTTACAATTACATGGGTTTCGCAGAATCAAGTGGTGTTTGTGCAGAGCAAAGTATTGAAACAATGAAGAAATTTGGTTGCGCTACTTGTAGCACTCGTCTTGAACTAGGTATGTCTAAAAAATGTCAAGAATAGATGTAACTTCTGACAGAAATACAATATTTATTTTTTGCTTGTTGCAGGTAATTTACCTATTCATGAAGAACTTGAAAAATTTACTGCTAAATTTTTGGGAGTAGATGACGCTATAGTATTTGGAATGGGTTTTGCTACAAATGCGTTAAATTTACCTTCTTTAATTAGCAAAGGTTGTTTGGTACTTAGCGATGAAAAGAATCATGCATCATTGATTCTTGGATTAAGATTATCAGGAGCTGTGATAAAAGTCTTCAAACATAATAGTAAGCACTGAATCAATATATCATGTAACAATCAATACATTATCGTTACTAACAGTGCGCAATACTCATTGCAGACATAAAACATCTGGAAGAATGTCTAAAAAAAGCGATAGTTTTCGGTCAACCTGGAAGTGGGAAACCGTGGAAAAAAATTGTGATAGTAGTCGAGGGCATATATTCTATGGAAGGGTCAATAGTTCACTTGCCTGATATTCTCGAATTAAAAACAAAATATAAGGTGGGTTGTTAAGAAATGTGAAAAAAAATGTAAATGTATCGATTGCCATGCCTCTTCAGTGAAAATTTGACGTTTGTCCAGGCATATCTCTACTTGGATGAAGCTCACAGCATAGGTGCATTGGGAACACACGGAAGAGGAGTCTGTGATTATTATGGCATTGATCCTCATCGAGTTGATATACTCATGGGAACGTTCACAAAAAGTTTTGGATCAGCAGGTGGATATATCGCTGGAACAAAGGTGTTAATTAAAAATTGTGCTGTTTCAAGCCTTATGTCGCAACCCTATTATAATTTTGTATTCTCTGCTTCAGGCGTTGATAGATCACTTAAGAATTTATAGTCATGCACACGCTTATGCGGCAGCAATGTCACCACCAATCGCACAACAAATTCTAACGTCGATGAAGATCATTGCTGGCGAAGACGGCACTGATGCTGGCAGAAAGCGTACAAGACAGCTGGCTCGGAACACAAGATACTTCAGACGTAGGTTGCATCAAATCGGTGTTATTATTTATGGAAATGAGGATTCGCCAGTGGTCCCTATGCTGGTTTACCTGTTCTCTAAAATTGGGTTGGTATCCTTAAGGAAAGATAAGTGGACTGTTAATAGAAATTATACTAAGAAACATTTTTTAAACCACACAGGGCTGTGGTAAGAACTCTTACTACACGCAACATAGCAACAGTAGGTGTTGGTTTTCCGGCAACGCCTTTGATGGAAGGTAGAATACGATTTTGCCTATCCGCTGCACATACAAAGGAACAGTTAGATTACGTAAGTATAAACTATTAAAATAAAATACAAGCTATAATGAAGCTTGCTAATGTTGCATTCCTTGATATTGTTACACAGGTATTATCACATGTTGAGGATATTGCGGATAAACTAGGACTAAGGTATTCACATAAACCTCGTGATCCCATGCCTATAGAATATTACTCCGACACCGAGTCGGATTGACCTACCTCATAGCCTAAGTCATTAGAAGAAATCATGTTTCTACAAAATATTGAGACAGCTTTAACGCCGCCAGATATTTAGATATGATTCATACATACATCTGTGACAAACAAGAAACGTTAAGTCTTTTAGAGTATTAAGCTCGTGCTTTTATACCAATTAAAAGAAATACATATTAAGCCTTATGCTGGTGTGTGGGTGTAATCGGCCAAACGTAAGGATTGAATGGAAGATACACACAATAATATAAAAGCCTATTCTTTGTTTACATCAACGAGGATTAACTGTTGAAAATGAAATTTATTTTGATGGCAAATTTGTTACGATTTGTGTAGTTGGTTCACTGTTATTAGTTGAACTATGCATGAATATCTCAACATTATCATTAAACTTTGTTCAATCCATTGCTTATTATAAAGATACATTTATTTCAATCGATTTCCATACAAATTTAATTACATACATTTGTATTTTGTATAATGTCCGTTAAGTTTACAATTAAATCACAGTTTCACGTGACAATTTACGCTACATGGTAAATATCTTATGAGTAAAGATGCCTTACGAAGACTGTACATCGCTTAGAGCAGTGCAGTTTGTTATAGAGAGATAGTTAGAATAGTATTTTTTCTGACTTAATCTGATTAATAGTAGATCGTTTCCTTTCAGAAATAATTTCTCTCGCTTTTAATCTGTCTTACCGACATAGATGCAACCAAATTTCTTAATTACCAATATTAGTATACCCTACATGCATTTTAAAAGTTGGCCACTCTGGCATTTAACTACATGAGAAATTATTCCCGTAAGTATCAATATTCTCATATGTAGTCTCCAGATTTAACTATAACTGATTCACAATTTTACGCTAAATTGATTAGCAGTAATAATGTCGCTTATTACGTAGTACTCAAAATGATGATACACTAACGCACAGTTGATCGAACAATAGGAAATCTTCAAGTGGCTAATACTCAATTATAACATAAAATGCGAGTTTCAACAATTTTGAAGCCTAATTTCATATATTCGTTAGGGGATTAAAGGCCTACGTAATTTTATGCGGATGTTACAGTAACAGTCGTAATTTAATAGGTGGTCGGTAATATTGTCCGCAGAATTAGTATGTAATAATAAAGTGCCGCTTGCAGAAAATATTAGTTTCAGAATGCGAATATTTGTTATAGTCTATGCGGGCTAATACGAAAAATCCGTTACAATGAATCAAATTTTCTAATAAAAATTATAGCACTAATTAGAATATATTAAAGAAATTTCAAATCTTTCTAAAATTTGTAAAGAAAAAGACTATCAATACCTACATTTTCCAAGAGCACTAAACGGTCTCGTGCGAAACTTTCTTTAAATCCTTTACGCGATATTTGAAGGAACTAATTACTGTCCTTTACAAGTCATATGTACATATTTTCTGTCATTATACTTTGCTTTCCTCTTTTTTATATGTCCGTCTTTATGTATCATCAAATAACTGCCAATATTATGATCTCTCAGAGTTTATACACAAACAGAATATACAATATGCACCACATATTGATATGGTACTTTAGATTACCGAAAGTGTATCCAAATGAAGGAATAAGGTGTAAAATTTATCACAATATCCACAATTTATATTACACAATCAAAATCAAATGTTCCTTGCATTATGTTGACATTACTTAAGATTCGTGGAATTAATTTTTATTTATGCAATCTTTATATGTGGTATGGCAATCTTAAGTGTGATACATAATTATATTGCTTATCATGCAACACAACCAATTTTTATACTTCTTATAGATTGTACATTTATTATTTAATATTTTAACATATGAAAGGAATACGTATCTAAAGTTCACGATATCGGTTGTTACATCGCCATATCGTACATAAAACTATCATGTTCGTAACTTTAAATACCCATGCTGTGAAAACAGTAATATTTATGAACATTTCGAATCTACTTAAAATTTTGATGAATTTATTTATACGTATAAATTAAATTTTCGCGTATTATGAACCTCGTTCAAAACCGAAAATGTGTTACAAATTATAAATACATTTTTAATTTTTTATTTGTGTCATGTTTATTTATATTATTATCATTTCTAATTAGACAATGTCAAACAATGCTACTGGCATGAGTAATATTTCATTATAGAATATAACATAAACTTGAGCAAAATTGGCACGAAATAGTACACATTTTGGTTGTTAATAATTACATAATTACAAGAATTGAAAGAAAATATATTTTAAGCTGTTTTTGCCAGAACAAAGGTATTAAATACCTACAGTTCTGTAATGTAAACTAATGAATTATTTGATACAATACTGGGTGTACAACTCTTTTTTCTGTTACAAAGATATTGCAAATTGCGCATATTAAACGCACTAACTATGTATAACTTGTAGAATAATTTTTTAGCAATATGTACAATTTATTACATATTTCCTTGGTTTGCTAAATCTAATTTTGTTTCGAATGAAACCCAATTGTCCCTTAAATTTGAATATTTTTTAGAACATTCTAATATTACCAGGCCGTAAAAAACGACACATTAGTGTATAATATAAGTTGTCTACTTGAAACCAGTATTGTATTCGAAAGAGTAACTTTTTCTCATTTTTTTCCTCAGCAATTTTAAATTCATTTTGGGACTCTTTCATTACTTCCTTTTTATTAAGCTAGTTGTTATTGCTTGAAGAATTTAATTATTTCTATTTCTCTGGATTGTGTCTTAGATGGAATAACACTATTTTTGCTCACATAAATCTGATTCCAGAACTATTTATCTGTGCACTTTATATTTAATGGTTGTTTACTTTTTGTTTTGCACATGAAGAAAACATTAGTTTATGTTAAGGAAAATTCAACAACGGTCATGCATATCAAGAATGTGCATGTTCCAATTAGTTTTAGAACAACAAATTTTGTATGTGAATGAATTCTTTTGTCTCAATCACACAGAGGTTCTATATTAATGGTACACACAATTTATAGGCTTAAGATTTAATTTTACAAAAACTTTATGTAAAACATGACAGTGTATTTCCATGTTTTTTACATTGTATGATAAAATATTCCTCGTGCCAATATTTTTTCTATAAAAATATGTGAGTATAGCGATACTTTGGTTGTTTGGAAACACTGAATAATTTAAAGATATAATTCGGAATGTCAACACATTCTTTTCATTTATATGCAGAAATATTTATCAAGAAATAATATTTTGAGCTGGTAGAATGAAAAAACTACATTCTCCTGGTCATTGTCATAGTACCCTTTAAATACTACTTGAATTTTGACAATTTTCAATATATCATACTTTTCTGTATTTCCCACGTATTCAACAAAGGTATAGAAAATGCCCAATGGAATGGGTATTTTAAAGTTTACATGAAACAAAGGTGATGATGAGTTGTTAAGAACAACTAACTTTGCGTGGAAAGTGCATAAATATGTCACTTGCAAAATGGATGCAATTACATATCCCCTGTTTTCTATTTTCTCTTTTTACTCTTCTGCGCACATGTACACATTCCTAATAATCATAAGTTTATTTTTGTATTAACCATTAGAAAAAAAAAGCTTTATGGAAAATATAATATTATTATTACTATGTGTTGTATCTTTTTTGTTACATTTACCTTCCTTGCAATAAGCAAAGCTGATTTTGTATTCCACTTGTGAATTTTTTAAATAATATAATTAATTTGCTACGGCTCATGTTTCAACATCGAAAGTAGATTTTGTACCCTACTTAAAATAATGCTGTTTGTGCACACACATTGTTCAATACCATATGGTGGTTCAATTACAAGCGTGTCTTCTATTATCAAAACATTATTGACTTCTTTTACCGGAAACCTGTTATCATGTAGTAATTGTTTTACTGCATCTTTTTTTTTAACAAGATCAGATTGTGGAATTTTTGACACTGCTGGAAGAAATAGATCAGGTATAGCTATTTCTGCTTCTCCTTGTATTTCTATGTTTTGAATGGTATGTCCGAGAATCACTTTCAATGAGTATTCATTATGTTCTTGTGGTTGTAGGAGGACAACGCTGTTGAAACGAAATACGTATAAATACAGTTTAAGGAAATTGTTGCTTGAAACTGGAAAGATTACAGTAGTTTACTAACCTTTCCGACACAGGATCGATAGTATACACAATGCCAGTGTATGAATTGTTTTTATCTGTCGTCGTGACTGAAACTTTTTTGTTCACATAACTTTTAAACAGGATTGGATCATTTTTAAATATATTATGTGAAAAGTCATACGACTTTGTATCTTCAATATTCATACTGTCTATAGGTTAAATGTAACAAGCAGTGAATAGTGTGGTGAATTCATCAGAACGTGTGTATATATTTTTCGTTGGAAAAGTTGACACATAACCTCTTTTTCGTTAAAATGGTGATATATGGTGTGTATATTGTGTCAAAGTCAGGCGGATTAATCTTTAATCATGATCACAATGTTCCAAAGGTGGAACATGAAAGAACGTTCAATTATCCGCTTGATATCAAATTAAATTATGAGAACAAAAAAATTGTTGTATCCTTTGGACAGAGAGATGGCATAAATGGTAAGAATTTTCACTTTTAATTCCGTTTGACTAATAATAAGCTTTGTGACTCAATACTTACTCATTATTGAACAACATAATGTCCTTGGGACAATGCGCATATGTATAAAATCAAGTTTTGTATAGTAGCACAAATAAATATTGTAATGTCTTTGCCTTATTGAAATGTCTTTGTAGATATAAAGATATAAATAATGGAATTTTCATGTTTAATGATAAATGGACTAAACATGATTAATTGCAGTGGGTCATACATTGACAGCTGTAAATGGTAATGCTGTTGTTGGCAGAGAATTGGAAGATGGAAGAGATGTTTTGGACATGTTGGAGAAACCAGAAAGCTTTCCTCTAACGTTAAAGTTTAGTCGGTCAAAAATGACTACAAATGAAAAAATTTTTCTTGCCTCCATGTTCTACCCATTATTTGCAATAGCTAGTCAACTGAGTCCAGAACCAAGATGTTCTGGAATTGAAGTCCTTGAGGCAGATACGTTTCGTTTATATTGTTATCAAACATTGACAGGGATCAAATTTATGATTGTGGCAGAGCCATCACAACCAGGCATGGAGATTTTATCTAAGAGAGTTTATGAACTTTATGCTGATTTTGCACTTAAAAATCCTTTTTACTCTTTGGAAATGCCCATAAGATGTGAACTTTTTGAAACAAATTTACAAGCATTGTTAGAAACAGTTGAAAAATCAGGAATAAGTAATGTTTAATTTTTATTTAACTTGAACTATATTGTTAGGTCATCTCATAAGTAACTTGTTTTTTTTATCAAATATTTATTTATCTCCTATTAAATAACAAAATTAAATAAATTTATTATGTATTCACCACTATTATGTATGTATTTCTCCCATTCTCCTGGCAGTTTATAAGTTCCTTCTTTGTAAAACGTGGTTGGTTTGCATTGGAAGAAATTTTCAACAGCCTGACTGATTTGGTCTTTAGCGTTAATGATATTTCCATTCAAAAAGTTTCCTAAGGCACAGAAAAGGTGATAGTCTGTCAGGCAAGGACAGGGGAGTAAGGTTGATGGGGCAAAACAGACCATTGAAGCTCAAACATTTTTTCTTGAATCACTGTTGCTGTACGTGGTTGTGCATTTAAAAGAATTATATTTTCGCAAATGACAAATGCTGGATGCTTTTCATGAAGTTTCTCTTGCAGCCTTTACAGCAGCTAAATATATCTATATGCTATAGTCATTAAATTTAAATTCAACAACACGTGATGAATTGAGCCTCAGCACCCCACCGTACACACAATAAAATCTTTTTGCCGTGGATGTTTGCTTTTGGGTTTGATATGGTTGATTAATCCTTATTGAATCATTGACTATTGCAGACGAGATAGTTGCAGATGACCCATTTTTCCTTGCTTATTATAATCCTGTTTAAAAATTGCTTGGCTTTTAATCCTGGGAGTAGAATTGGGGCAATTGACATTCTCATACTCTTACTTCTAACTTGCTGACTTTCTCAATTTCTCCAGATGGTGTTTAACAATGGATTGTGATGTATGTAAACTTTCCGCTATATTTCTTGCTGATTGATGTAAATTTTGCTCCAATATTGCTTTGAAACAGTTGTCAAAGTCTTTTAAGTCAAACAAGTCTTTTAAGATCAGATCTTTTGAACAAAACTTTAGAAAAAAAAATTTCTAAGTTGTTAGTCCTTGCCGACTTACGCTGTTTATTTTTCTTGGCTGTTACCTTAGCACTATTACCTTGTTTAAATATCCAAAGCATTACATAACAAAGATGCGCTTTTTGACTTTCCATTCCAGAGATTAAGAAAAAGTACTTAATGTAAAGTGCATCTATATAGTGAAAACAAAAACGTGTATGTTCTAGGGCTCATAGTAGGTAAACATGAGCAATAGATTTTACTTACAATTAGCTACATTGGAAGTTACTTATGACTTCGGCTAATATATTAAATAGATGAAAATAAAGTGGTTTGTATAAAAAACGGAAGAAAATCTTGATTTTTATTCATGCAGATACCAATATAAAATATTTCTTTATTTACGGTTTTTGGTTTGTAGATTGATAATTTTTTTTTTAAATCAGTGCAAAATATATGAGATGAGTTGTATGTGTGCATATTATTTATTTATTTGATACGATAGGTACATATATCATCACTAATTTATATTATGCTTCTCCGCTAAATGTGCAGGTATGTACACTGTGGAATGTTGCTCATACAAAAATGTAAAGGTTTTTTCTGTATACGTTAGTAGTAGTAGCAATATTTATTCAATTTTCTTGTTTCTTATGGTATAATATTCCACTGTTTTTGTATATCTGGCTCTGGAATCTGTAACAAATGTATAAGAATGTGTATATGAACAACAAACTTACAATCATAATAATAAAAAAACAAAAGTATGATATTAATCTTGATTGTGTAAAATTATTTTTCTTACCTTTTCTGTTAAATTATCAATACATGCTATACGAATACGTGCAGCAGTTGCGGGTGAATCAAGTCTAAAGTAACTTTGGATGTTCATATCACAACGTGCTGCCTTAATAGCTTCCTTAATAGCAAAGAAAGCTGAACATGCTAAGAACAAAGGTGGCTCTCCTACAGCCTGTAAATCAATTAATGTAATATTAAATTATTTATACGTGATATTAATAGAACTATCCCTGTAATATTTGTAAGAATTTTCTGTATAAGTGATGAGACAGTAATACAAAGTCAAATTAGATATACCTTTGATGAGTATACTGCTCGTGGATTGGAAGCTCCTTTAAGAAGAGATACATTAAATTCCTGAGGTATATCAGTAAACCCAGGTAATTTATATGCTCCTGGCCCCCTGCTGAACATAATCCCAGTGGGTGAGTAAACCATTTCTTCTAGAGTAAATAATCCATAGCCTTGAACAAATGCACCTTCAACTTGTCCTATGTCAATCGCTGGATTTAAACTTTCACCCAAGTCCATGACTATGTCTGTACGAAGTACCTAAATATATACATATATATTATACATTATACATTATTCATTGCAAATATTATAATACACCAATTGAATTTGCACCTGATGGTCACCCGTAAGGGAATCAATTTCAACTTCTGTGCAAGCAACACCATAAGTGAAGTAATTGAATGGATATCCTGAGTTAGTTTCAAAATCATATCCAATATCCGGTGTCTGATAGAATCCTGTTGCAGAGAGGCTTATTCTTTTAAAATATGCTGTTTTAATCCAATCTTCCCATGTTCCAGAAGGATTTTTACTTATGATAGGTTCCAATCGCTTCATAATTTGTTTACATGCACTCTGTGTTTAAAAGAAATCGTATTTGTTAACATTATTTTTAATATAACAAATATTAATTATCTTAAACATTTCACAATAATTACCATGACTGCCATTCCATTAAGGTCTGATCCAGCACTTGCAGCAGTTGCAGAAGTATTTGGTACTTTATCAGTTGCTGTTTCAACAATGTGAATTTTTTCTGGATTTACTTTTAATGTTCTACTGGCGACCTTGAAAAAATACAGATGGTTTGATTTCAAAATCTTTAAATTTTGGTAGTTAGTAGTTTATACATATCAGGATAAATCTTACTTGAATCATTTTAGTATGCAAACCTTGTCCCATTTCAACACCTCCATGACTGATTAAAACGGAACCATCGGTATATATATGGATAAGAGCTCCGCCTTGATTTAAGAATAACGCAGTAAAAGCAATACCAAATTTAGTGGGCACAATAGCTATTCCCTTTTTTTTGTATCTATGCTCCCTAAAAGGTGAATACATGATTTTAGTATCTACAACAAACTAAAAGTCTAGTCACATACTTATTATATTGTTCAATTTCTTTGAGTCTTTTGTAATAGTCAGATGATACTAAGCATTCTTCCCAACAACGATTTAAAGTGCAATTAGTAAGTGGCTGATTGTAATGGGTTAAGTCACCCTCCCTATATAAATTTATTTCTTCAACCTGAACATAAAATATACTCGGGTTATAAAATACATATTGTCTAATATATTTGTAAATAAAATAAGTCATATGATAAATTTTTACCTTCACAATGTCCAGCTGTAAATACTCTGCTACTTGTCGTATAATATTCTCAGCAGCAAACATTCCTTGTGGACCACCGAATCCGCGGAATGCTGTATTCGACGGCAAGTTTGTTTTGCATACAAAACCGTGAACCTTGGCTGTTGGGATTTTGTATCCATTTTCAAAGTGAAACATTGCACGTTCCAATACCTATATAACGAAGTATTTAAGTTTCAAATATCAGTCCATGAAAACTTTGCTTCTAACATAATTTCGATAAAAAGCCCACCGAAAAGGAAAGATCCAAAGAATACCCAGCATTATTATATATGTCTATATCCACAGCTTGAATTAAACCGTCTTTGTTAAATGCAACTTTGTACTTGTGAAGAAATGGATGCCGTGCACCAGACACCATCATATCTTCATCTCTATCTAGCATGCATCGCACTGGTTTTTGTAATCTAAATAAACAAAGATATCATAGTGATCTACATTTTAAAGTTGTGAGATAATGATACAAGTGTTGTCTGCCTACTTGTGAGCAGCAAATGCAACTGGTATTGCAACTAAAGTTGGACGTGACTCTTTGCCACCGAAACCGCCTCCTAATCGTTTTACACGAACGTTAATTCTATTTATATATACATTCAGGACATGTGCAACAAGCTTCTGTACTTCAGAGGGATGCTGTGTTGAAGAGAATATTTCAATTTCATCTTCCTCTCTTGGTATAGCAATAGCTGCATGGGTTTCTAAGTAAAAATGTTCTTGTCCACCTATGTGTACTTCACCTTCTAAAACATGATCAGCTTCTGCAAATGCTTTTTTTACATCACCTTTGACAATACGCCTTGGGCATCCTTCAAAGAAAGACTTGTGCTTTATAGCATCCTAAAGATACAACATAGAAGTTAATATTAGTTCAAATACTCCATAGTAAAGTGAACAGAATAATTGTTTTTGTAGACATACCTCAATTGATATTATAGTAGGATATATATCCTCATAATCTACTTGTACCATTTTTGCTGCTCTCTGAGCAATACTTTGAGTCTCTGCAACTATTGCACCAATAATTTGCCCTTGAGATGTCACCTATCAAAACAATTTGTTAAAGTATTGCATTGTTACAAAAGAGACATCCGGTGATTTCTGTTGCAACTTACTTTTTCGGATACAAAGACTTCTTCATCATGCCAGACGGGACCGACCCATCTTCGATCGTCAGGTATATCTTTTGCAGAATAAAATGCCACTACACCCTGTTCGTTGAGTGCTTTCGTTGCATCAATGTTCAAGATTTTGGCATGTGCTCTTGTAGAAAGAACTAAAGCTAAGTACAACTCCCCTTGAAATTTCGGTAAATCATCACAATAAATTGCTTCTCCTGTTGCTTGTTTGAATGCACTAGCATGGACAATAGGTCGGCCTATTAAATCATCAACAGGTTGATTCTTGGGTACCTGTAGTTATAGTAAATGTTAATTCCAAATAAGTTTTATTCCATTCAACAACATAACATCAAGAGCATGGTCTGTAACGTACCACTTGATAATATTGGGAGCTCTTAGGTGCTTTGTAGTGGAAGCCTTCACCTGCATTTTCCAGGTTTTTTGGCAAACACTGAATATCCGGAATGTGCAGAGACAGATGTTTGAATATTCGTATAAATCCTTTCAAAAACAGACTAGAAAATAGCAATCATCATGAATTGATCAAACAATTTTAATGGCGTAAATATACATTATACCTCAATGTCAGAGAACGACGATACTTGATCATTCCACCAGGTGCACTGTCTGAAAGAGGTAATTCATCTAACAAAGATTCATAAACGGTATCCAAAATGCTCTCATCCCATTGCCTGCCACAATTATTTAGTATTATTACTTTTTTCCCTTATTCTATATTTAATACTAATATTAGCAGAGTATGTAGAATTTATGTACCTTCCGACCATCATCTTAGATGTTTTTCTTGCTAAAACAGTTGTTGGTGCCATTCCGCCAAATGCTATGTGAGCTTCTTCCACTGTGTGAGTATTGTGTTGGAAAAATACATTCAGCGCCATATTAACAATAGCGATATCATCGTCTCTTCTCTTAGCTTGTTTGTAAGCCACAAAGTATTGATCCTGCAGTAAGATTTGATGTAATTAATTGCTTTTGCATTACTTGATAGGCATTCTAATTAGGTATTCCATTCTTTCCCGGGTTTACCTTTACAGTAAATGGTATTTCTACAGAAATTAGAACTTCGTCAGATGAAACGACATTACGACGATAACCAGTAAAGAATGTATGATCCATATTCACTGTTCTATACCCATTTGCAGAACTGCACAAATGTAATTTAACGCCAGCAGCCATGAGAATTGGATTCAGATCTGATATTGGACTGCCAGTCATTATATTTCCTCCAATTGCCTTTAGAGAAAATCAACATTTTTATAGTTACATAGATTGTTAATAGATAGAGAATAAGTAGAAAATAAAGTATGCACTTACTGCCACATTTCTTATTTGTTTTCCAGCAAACCAGTGCAGCATGTTTATAATTTCAACAAAAATTCTTGTCTGATATTCTACAAAATGAATTTGTGTATATTATAACATTGTCAGAAATATATTATTATATGTAATATTGCTTCTTAAATACCTGGTTTCTTTTTGATTTGAAATGCAAGCGATTCTTCCAATTCATTTAATGTTACACTAGCACCTACTACCAATGTCTTCCCCGTATCTCTAATTTCGTGCATTTCATGTATAGTATTTGGTTGTATAAGTACGGGATATATTAATTGCTTGAATTTTACTTCAACACCTGATGAAGATAGGGTAATACAATTTCGGCCGCTGTTGCTCTAATGTAATCCGTAAACAAATCAAACATTGATTCAAATATAGAATGGCACATACCAACTTCTGTATTTCCTACAATGATTTTAGCTGCTGGATGTTCTTTTTTAAGGATGAGAAGTTCTGATAACTCTGTTGGTCTATACCATGTAACATTCTTTCCCTTAAATACTAAGTACTGATCATCTAACGCTGAAGATACCTGTAGATAAAAATAAATATATCTCCACAATGAAATACTATGAGCTATACTTACATATTATTGTAGGAGTTTACCTGTAATTTTGGTGGAAATATAGGTTCTTGTGAAGCATCATACGGACAAAATTCTTTGGAGTCAAACACTTCAGTTGGCTCAGATGTGAATGCTTTCTTGCAACATGCATCACCCATTGCACAAACTTTTTCTGAGCAAAGTTCTTTATTTTCAACATTTGAAAACAGTTGTGGTTTTTCCCATTCTTCAGTAAATGTTTTAAATCCCTCAATAATTGGCCTATACCCAGTGCATCTGCATAGGTTTCCTATAAATTATTTTGTTGGTTTTTATTTTGTATATGCTAATCCTTGTCCACAGTGATTTGAGGGTACCAAATTTTATTATGTTCTGCATCACCTTGAAATGCTATTTCCATGTTTTCCATTGTTGGTTTTGGTATGCTGCGTAAGAGAGCATACATTGACATAACAATTCCAGGAGTACAAAAACCACATTGTGAACCATGTGCTTTGGCTATACGTTCTTGCACAGGATGTAGCTTTGTTTTAGTGCTACCAATACCCTCCACAGTGGTTACAGCCAGGCCATGCATGGCACATACAGGTGTTAAACAGGCATTTACTGCTAAGTGGCTATGTTTATTTAATATTTAAATGTAGATTTGGAAAAAAAATTATTCAAATGCTTTCCACATTTTTATATGACGTGTTGTGTAATTATAAATAATGATGCGACTTTAATTGTTTTACGCGGATAAAACCAACATTAAATTAAAAAAAATCGTATTAAAGGATACATAATTTTGTTAGTTTTGCGATCAAATCTTGATACCATTACTGTACATGCCCCACAGCCGCCTTCGGCACAACCGAGTTTTGTACCTGTCAAGTGCACTAAATATTTTTGTTAAGGATCTGTTACAGCATTTTAAGAAAAACAGTCTAATCTTTACATGAAATAATAATAGATAAAGGATACATTTGTTTCGGAGATACCAAAGCAATGTCCATTCTGGATCTACTTTATCATCAGACACCTGAAAATTTGAAATATTATTGTACATAATTATGTCTGCAAATATCAGAAGAAGATTACTAACGATGTTGACACGTTCTTACTTTTAATCCCGACTTAATACGGTACGCTACACATGTTAGATATGTTATGCCCCAAGCTTATTAAATAGCCGACGCGTGTACAGTGATTCACAAAAGCCGAATCAATTCTACTATATAGGACATTACACAAAAAAATACTTTTCCTACCCTTGATTGCTTTAATGAAAGACTAATTACAAAGACCCTAGACACAAATATCAAGATTACGTATATTAAATGGTATGTGAACTGTTTAGTATTTCTAAGTTACGGAACATTCATTTCAAATTACATGGAATAGGGTAATCAAAATATTCAACCGCAGCCATAATTTCGTATTATGTCAATGCCTTGTCTTGTATTACTACTTAGTTCATTAATATATGATTCGAATTAAATCTTTACGACAATGTTATATATTGCGCACAAAACCCTCTGTATGTATCATTCAGTTTCATCTTGTCCCACATTTAAACCATTTTGATGTTTCTGAATATATTGTTACTTGTTTTATTAACATTTTACCTCCTACTGACTCTTGATTATGAATGTTCATGAGTGTTGACATCAGAGCCTTGTGGCGATTCGATCTTTTACGATGTAAGTATAACATTTAGGAATGTTGTTTTGTTAAATACAAAAGTAAAAAGTGAAATCCCGATTCTTTTATCAATACGGATCCTTCCTTGAAATTTGTGTAAGTCAAGTTGTAAGAGCAGGAATCACAATTTGAAAATAAATTCTTTAACAGTTTTGTTAAACATATTTGGAATATCTTCCTTCGAACACGTTGATTTTTCGGCCAATTTTTACCGGAATTTTTGTATTATTTAATTATCCTTTTTGCCTCGTCGCTTTATTTACATTGAAGACATGAGTTCTCTTTTTCAAATTCTTTTTCAGAAAAATTTAACGTCCGTCGTCGTTCGGACTTTATGTTGTTTTACAAGATTTACTAGCTTCTATATTTTGGTAACAGAAAACTTATTAAATTATGTCCCAACGTGGACCGTCAAACATAACACCCACTGTGAAAATTGGGTGCAAACACTGATTATTAGTGAAATTCAAATACTTTTGTGAGTCATTGTACCTTATGTTCATAAAGGATCAGTTATATTTGAATATTGCGCGTATCTCGGAGAAACGGTCAGGTACAACATGCTTTTCTGTTCTGTAATTTCCTTTATCATTACCTCTTTTCCGTTAACATAAAAAACTAAAGTTGTCGATAATTGAATTGCCGCATTCCCATTTGTTCTTGACTCAAATTTGTTTACAGTGTTCTTCAGGTCACCGTTCAGCACAAGTCCATTTTTTGGTAACTTCTCCATATTTTCGTTTGATTAACTCTGCCGTCGGAAGGTAAGACTGCTTGTGCAATCCAGGTTCGATATTTACCGGTACAGGATCTGAAAAATTGTGTTACATCCTTTAAAATATTGGACAGGCGGTTAAACTTTCACGTTGCCGCATATGTACTCTTATCGCCAAATGCGTGTACTTAAAAACAATAACAACATACAGACGATAAAAGTAGTTTGTTCAGTGGAGTTACTCGGCTTTCTGATGTACAAGAATACTGTAGCTTGTTGGATGATTTATCCGTGCCATACGGTCGCAAATAAGTGTGTACAGTGTACTTTATCGAACTGACAATACCTTGTCAAACATAGTCAAAACATATTGACTTTTATTGGCCAATCAGTGTGTTGAGTGTATTCAAAATAGGAGAATGAAGGAAAAGCAACTATATGCTGCGTCTCTTGTCACCGAGAGAGCACGGTACTGACTAAACGATTGACGTCCGGTTGATCTTATAAGAAGGAGAATGGGTAGATGATGCCACCGCGCAGAACGTCCCGTGTAATAATGCTTAGAAATCAGAAGAGATCAGTGCAGAAGAATTGTGTGAAATAACATGTTACCAAACCGGTGTACGCACAAACGCATTATGTAAAAACAGAGGGCGATATCAAGGCAGGCTTAAGATTACATGATATTTGTATTTTGATCTGTGTCAGTCCTTTTATAGATGAGAATTCGGATAGTGCCTTTAGATATTTCTAAGAAGTCTTCCTTACTGAATCGTTTTTACACTCGTCGTATAAAGTCCATTGTAAGATTAACGATTAGCAGTTAATAAAGAAATTACAGTTTTTTCAAGATTCAGTTACGATAATCATAAGCTTCTACTTTCGTAAACTTTCTTTTCTGAAGGAATACTGCATTAAATGTGCAAGTAATAATACGAGAAGGGTTTCGCGTTGGTCCTTTCGTAACACACATTCAATTTACGCAACACCGTTCTTTCGATAAAAGTTTCGTCTTATTGGCTATCCATGTGTCAAGGTTACTTTGAATCAAATAACGGTTGAGTTTAAAAAATTCAAATATGGGCGCTTGAATTATGCATATTCGATTTTTAATTGATTGTTCCAGGAATCATTGCATATACATTTGTTTGAGCTAATAAAATCGTAATAGTTTACTCACGCCGCAGAGTGATTGTAGATGGGAATTACGTTGTGCGTTTCAAGTACCAATTAAGTAACATGAAGGTACAGTAGCTTCTGATTACCAATGCGATTGCATGCATACAATAGTTATACGTTGATTTACAGAGGTATAAAAAGTTTCTACATACCGTTATTCCGTGTTGTTTAATCCGTAAATTCACATTTGAGACTTCAATGCTTGACCGCACGCTTCTCAGTCACCATAATAACTGGATGTCTTAAACTAGATTAACGAACCGACAATAAGCGTGGCACGCAGGTTATCAACCAGATATAGTGTATCTGTACAATGACGTATTATTGATGAATCTACTTGAAGTACATACTTTTCTTTATATGCTTTAACTATTTAATGTACGAGCTTTATAAATTTCACAGTTGACATTTCTTATATTATAACGAATAACATCGTCAATAAATTTTGAGAAGAAATAAAGGATAGAGTTTAGTTTAATGTGTAGATACATCGTTCATATAATTGTTATGTAATGCACAGATCGTACGAGCTTGGATTTATTTGTGACTGCCATACAATAGGTCATTACAATGGGTTGCTAATGAAACAAAAGTGTATAAAATGTTTAAATAAGTGGGTACAAATTAATATAAA
Source organism: Anoplius nigerrimus (assembly GCA_914767735.1). Lineage (NCBI taxonomy): Eukaryota > Metazoa > Arthropoda > Insecta > Hymenoptera > Pompilidae > Anoplius > Anoplius nigerrimus. The sequence continues at coordinate 16,160,933 of OU612085.1, read as the reverse complement.
TCTTAGTATAAATCTTAAACAGAGTTAATAAAATTGTACTATTTTTGTGATTCGGATGAATCAGCTGATAATAAATCTTTGTACATATCAAGCTTATCTAACTCGCGAAAGTATGTGAAAGTAACAAGACCTAGGTAGTTTTATTGATAAAATACAGGTATACATTTTAGACATTTCTACTAACATTTTGCTAATATATTATGAGGCGTTGGCTGTATTAGAACAAACGATATTCCAAAATAATAGCCAAATTGGAAGCATGACTGCAGTTGTTACATTGTAAAACCAGTTCCCATAAATCATGGAGTCTATAATGCTAAACACAAATGCTTGTTTGGTAGCACGGTGCGATCTCATTACGACGGAGAGTAGAGAATCACTTTGGAAGTTAAAGTACGTATACCCAAGTATAATAATGGATGACATTACAAAAGGATGAAGAAGCGTCCATACAATGTAGAGTGCCCTCCGTGACCTAGGAATGTGTAAACTGTTTATTTCCATTATTTACTTAACTTACTAAATAAACGCGAAATATCTTACCTGGTTATTCGTCCTTGCTTTGGCGTTATAAGTAAAACTACTGGCGCGTACACAGCAGCAGTTAATAATGCTAATGAAAAATTGTGCATCGCGACACACATTAAGGCTGTAGCCATTTCTACACACGTAATAACACATATAAGTGCCATATTATCATACTTCAAGTATCTGTAAAGACAAATATTTTACAATGCGATGTAACGTAATAGATGTATTAGCTCGTGTCTACTATTTTTACCTTCTTGAGTATAAAGGCCACACTAATGTTACGATCGTCATCATGACGAAACCATAATATATTGAATCTTCCGTGCGCAAACCCCATATTTGGGTGCCAAGAGATGTAAACGCACGAGGTGCTGACATTACCAGAACACCGAAGATATGTGCCCAAAGGATTTCTGAAGCAATGCCGCCGACATCGAATTCCTCCGACTGAAAATTTTAGTACTGTAAATAAAAACACAATGTATACATAATCAGTGAAGCAAAGTGTAAACCTTAATCTGCTTGTTATTTGTAGTATCCTTTGGAATGTTGGGTGTTTGCAGTCTTTGCCAAATACAGAATGCTTTTATGAAAATGCCAGCGATAATTAGAACTAATGGTCGCATGTATAAGCCTGAAAAGAATATGTCTTATAGAGTTCAAATAATGTAACAATTTTATGAATATATTGGATACACCGAAATTTACCGATAGAAATATATCTGTCAGTTGAAGGTAATAAATAAAAGAAGTACGATTGATGAAAGCGTTCCAATAAATTATTCAGTGAGCGCACTATACTTTCTACAACACGTCCGACTTGGTGGAAATTTGCTTCTGTTTGTCCCGCCGTTTTTTCAAATCCTTCTAATGTAATTGCTTCAATTCCAAACCTTTACATTAAGACGTTAACATTAATTAAAAGTTCATTTATTAATCTTAAATAATCAACTAATAATTCTTTTGAACCTGTGGAATAATCCATGGTTTCCTGTTGGTATGCCAGTTGCTTGAGTAGCTATCATTGTCATTAAGGTAGTAAACTGATATGACCATTTTTTTAATTTCTCCTTGTGGTGCATATCATACCGACGTTGGAAGCATTGTCTAATGCCTTCCTTACTGATCATGTTTTGCGCAAGATTGAACAAATCTAAGTTCGGTAGCTGGCCATTCAGGCCTTCTATCTAAACCAATAATACATATGTAACCACAAGGTCTATGTTTAATTGACAGACTACAAGATATACCTTAACATTAATAGATCCCACTTTCATAGCATGTAATTCTAGATTGACTGCAGCTTGAATAGATCCGGCACGACCTGACAGGTCTCCAGCCATCAATATACCTTCCTGCCCACTAGTAACGCCATGATAAGCATCTAACCAGGCTTGCATACCTAATTGCTCATGTTCCGTAACAAGGAAAATAATATCTTTTGCCCAATATGTCTTTCCTGTAACAACGTCAACAAACGGTAGTAAATGTTATTGTATAATGCTAAAATGCCTGAGATACATATTAAACTAACAATAATCATAAACACAACAGAACACAAACTTACTTACTTCTACAAAATTTTGCAAATGCAAGCAGTAGGGCCACTGATGGTGCTGTGTCTAAGTAGATGCTATTGATTGGTCTAAACGGTACACTAACTACAATTGCTTCTGTGCTGGCTGCTCTTGGTGCCCTAACTATTCCATATATGTTTTGACCTGTAAACTACAGCAAAAGTGAATAGCTCTATCAATTCAGGTAATATATGAACAATACACACTACAATTAAAAATAACTGACATTACCTTTTGTTCTTGAAATGGATATACTAATGAAAAGTTGTGCATGTAAACATCAAGATCAAGTTGATTAAACTTGGCTGCTAACCAAGCATATGGCATGCGATCTGGAAATCTTTTCATTTCATTAACTAATTCATGATAAAATTGTTTAGAACTCTGTTCCAAATTGCTCTGTTTGGTTACAAGTCCAGGTAGTAAGGCATTTTCTGAGAAGTATGTGCCTGAAACATTAGATACATCCTTGGTAAATTGTTAACTGTTTGCCATTCTAACAGCATTAATTAAAGAAATACTGTATTTACTGTCATTAAATGCTGGTAATGCTAGCAGCATAACCCATATAACACCTGCTATGAACAAAACGGAACATAAAGGTTTTTCCCATTTTACAAGAAACTTTATAATTTCTCCGGTTCCTGCTCTCGGATCCGTCAATAGACCCATTTTAATGTCACTGTTTTGTCGTTAACGAAAAAAAAACAATATTCTACAGCGTAGCCGGTCTTCCCTAGCGTTTAAAGCAACATATAACCTATACGAACCTAAGCTATTTTCTGTGCAAATGATCTAGGGACATTAGCTGTCACCACTTTACTAACGACAAGAGATGTAGGACAATTCAGTGACGTAGAGTTTACTGCATGCATTTAATTTCAAACCACGTTCAACGATCTAAACAAATACTCTTTTCGTCGTGAAATTAACTTGTTCAATAGAAATTTTATAAATAATTCTTTTTTGCAACGCAGTATATAGGGAGAGAACGTCATATTGCAACGAAACTCAAAGACTCGAAGAGTTATTGAAAGAAAAACTATTTGTTAAAAATATAGTCAAAGATACATAGAATTTTTATGGATTTCAATCAGCAGTCCCCCAGAATTATTTATATATTGATAGCAATGTTCTTGCAGCCATTTACAGTCGAATGCAAATGTAAGTAATGGAAAAAGAGTGGACCCCATAACAAACGGTACAGTGATACTGATCAGTAAACTTACAATATAGTTCGCAATGCTACGAGAACGGATTTATCGAGGTGTAAATTAACACAGCTCGGTACAGAATTTCGGGGCTCGATATCAACAACCGCTGGCGGTATTCGATGTCAATCTTGGTCGGCAGAGCAGCCTCTTCACAAGGTTGGTTCAGTTCTACATATTTTGACTGCGTTATCGCCACGTTATGTTGTTTACATGGAAAAAAGAAACACCAATTTAGCAGACAAAATTGAATCAATTATTCGCCTTATCGATCAATAGTACTTATGTCTGCGAAGTAAATACACGGACATGCATTTGACCTGTATGCGTGGGTCGATAAATATGTTCATTTACTTCATATACGTTATCTTTCGCTGCGTGCAGCATGTGGTAACAACAGCTGATTCTTTTCATTCATTACCTGCGTCATTAAGCGATTGCATCAGTTCATCGCACTTTCACATACGTTACTGTTTCTTTAGTGTTGAATATTTAACGCAACATTTTTTCTATTTACTTCAATATTTCTTTCACTGCGTGACTGTTTTGTTGACAAATTTGCTATCAGTCCGTTCGTACAAAGTATTCCGAATTATGCAGGAACATTTATAAATATTTGAATAACATGTCCAACTGTAGTTTAGACTGTACTTCACATAATAGTTTACACTAAACTAATAAATGGCTATCCAAAATCATATATTTTTTAATGGTGAATGTTGCCCTTTGATAATAATTATATGCAGTTGTGCATACAATAAGAATATCAACGACAACGCATCAAAGTGTATGGCTAAATCTATCTATGCGGTATAAAGACATTTTCGCAAATGTAAATGACATCAAATTTATATTAAATATGTTTTGGTTTAGATCTCGCCGAGTATAAAAGACGATAACTTTCCGGAAAGATCAATGAAAGCAGCTAAGAATTATTGTAGAAATCCGACTAACGATAAACGAGGTCCGTGGTGTTATAGTCTCGAACCTACTATCATAGATGACGAATGCGACGTCTTACTTTGCAACTACGGAGGTATTACAATTTAGGAGACATGCAACGTTCAAGTATAAGATGACCGAGTACTTGTCTGACACATATTACAGAGTGCAGAATATCAGGAATCGGCGCAGAGTACGCAGGAACTCGAAAAGTTAGTTCTTCGGGGAGAAAGTGTAAATCCTGGGATAAACGGCACAAATTAATTGACGGCAAAGTAAATAATTGCATTTTATTGTTTCCGCACAGAGAAACAAATCCGTAGTTCTAACTTGTAAGCATGAGAACAAGATGATTAATTCAATTATATAATATGATACGAACGCCTAATAAGCTAATACTACTATTATCCGACTGACTTTTCCGGCATTTGAAATACCAAAAGTTTATATGTGAAAATCAACATTTTATGATATTCCAACACGTTTTAAAGTTGTTTCACATTTTGAGATGGTTTGGGTCAAGATGTAAAAATTATGCTTTTTACGACACGCTGCTAATGAATTTGATTGCAGACTACTAAATTTTCGAGTAAATACTTTCCTGATGTATCACGTACCAAGGCGGATAACTATTGTAGAAATCCAGATGATAGTACAGGCGGTCCTTGGTGTTATGTAGAAACCACGGATTATGAGATAGTTGAAAAAGAGTACTGCGATGTTCCATTTTGCAACGACAGAGGTAATTGTTTCCAGTAAAAATAATCTTATCCATCATGGAATTTACGTTCGACAATATGTTCATTCTCCACCTTCAATAATGGTTTTTAATTGCTATAGACAACTTGGTTTATGTACGAAACGCTTCTGTGTACTCAACCATAACAGGTTTGAATAGCACTTATGGCAACATAACACTTTGGGCGAAGTTGTGGAATCCTCAAGATATACAACACGTATTTTGAATGTTATTCACACTTTTATACTTAATGGCTCTATTAAGTGCTAACTGTGAGCGTCTTGCAATTAATGTTTAGGCTGAAGCGAGAATTATACTGAGTCAATTACCAATTCCCTCGTCTGCGAAAAAAATTGCTGAAGATTGGAGGGCTGGCGTGGAACTTATCGTTTCAAATTCCGGCAGTGGCCAGTCTTATCCCACTGAAAATGTAGCGTAACATTAACTTGATTTTTAATGTAGAAAAACTGTTGCATGTATGATATATCTTTGACGTCAGAAAATTTTCATAAAAATTGCCACTTATTCAGTATTATTTATATATATTAATTAATTTTGTCCTATTTTTCGCCTGAAAGTAACGCACAAACATGTACAAGTACATAAACAACAATTATTATGCAACTAGTGCAAAATTATAATAAAAAATTTAATATTTTATTTTTGGAGGATAGGGATTTCGAAGACACACCGGAAATTTTACTTGGCTCGAAATGGACCGGTTTGTGGATCACGTGGGGTGGAGGCTTTATATCACTTGGTCTGCATGGCAGTTCAAAGCCGCTAATTATGGATGAATATAAAAAGAAAAATAGCATATCGAGTTTGTATCTGGATAGTTTCTTCTATTACGGTCTCCTGGGCACAGGCGTTATGTGGAGTACAGAATTTTCTGATGAATGTATGCTTTTATTTCGTTTTAACTAATATTATCAACGACAATCTGTGCATTTTTTTTTTAAATTATTTCAGCCCTAGCAAAATTCTATTATTGACGCCCTTGCGTCAAATACTTTTTATCTTTTGAATATACACGTCGAAAGTGTGGATTAATACTGTCATCCTGAAACTACATGCAATGTAATAAAGTACTTTTCCAGCCTTTGCAAATCTATTCAATGCTCTTCCAAATCTCTTTCAGCCTGTGAAGCTCATACGACATTCGGTTTGGAATTTGTAAGAGTTTGGCCAATACAGAAGAGTAACAGCACGTATGATATACATTTCTACGTTCGTGCAAATAGATATATAGCTGTGCGATTATATCAAACACCCGGCACACCTTTTCCATGTTTTACGGTAAAATGATTACGACTGTCAACTCCTCTATTGCACAATTCTCAGTCGAAAAAGTTCATTTACAGACAAAAATTTATCGAAGAATCAGATAGAACAAAATAATACATTTCAGGTTGTAATAGGGGATAACGATGTAATGATGCTGATTTATGAAGAAAATGCTAAATCAGCTAGACAACACTTAAAGGAAGTACCTAGTAAAGGAATGCTTAATTTTTGGGAATGGAAAGAATTTACTATAAGGTAGATAAGCTCAACGCCGTAACAAATCATATATTATAGATAAAAGGTGAAATTTTGACAATCTTCTTATCGTAACAGTATTTTTGGACCTCACTTGAGAGTTTTGCTCCAACGGATTCACGGTAACGAAGAAATCTTATATGTAAATCATGATTTAGTTAGTACTTTTCGGTGGTTTAGCATCGGAAGTCAACATACCATTGCTCATTGGACACTGTATTGCACCCCTGACGGTATTAAATCCTTCCTTCTTTCATCAACTTGTTTCATATAATTTTTTTTTATTGCCACAGTCCACAAATAACTCAGAATTATTATCTAATTACTCTCTACGTTCCAAGATCGTACCATTATTCTAAGTGAATTAACAACTTTTCTATAATACTAGATTTACGCTTACGTTCACTACATTAACTCATTAGTTGCCACGATCCCCATTTGGGGATTTAGGAATTTATATAATTATACTGTTATACAACCTTTTGTATATATATACAACTTATTTGGCAAAATATTTCAAAACATAAATTTGGCAGTCAATGGATTAATTAGTCATTTTATTCTTTCCAATCTTGTTCAATTGGCAATGAAGTATACAAATGTTTGATTGATTTTCTTGTTACACACACACAGGTATTGAATGGTTTTACCTTCTGACGAAACGATAACATAATATTTTTTATTTATTTTCTAGATTTCATATATTTTTTATATACTATAATGTTTTTAAGTGGAACACGCAGTGGAAGCACCCTGGCCGCCAAATTGTGTGTCCGGTCCTGCAGATTTCAAATACGAAGGTTCTCAGTGGACCGCAATCATTGAGCTTCCGTGCATTCCTTGGATATCAGACGAAGTACAAGGCAAATTTATAAATCACACGGGCCAGGTCCCGTTATTTCCGTATCTTCTGCCCATACATACAAACAGCTCTGCGTTGATAAATAACAGTACAAGGCAATGATTCACGATGCGACCTAGATATGGTGTCGCGATAAATCTATTTGGCGACAGATTCAAAAACCGCACGTTTTTGTACATTACTTTTAATCAATGCTGCTTACTGAGAATAAGACAAATTCGATGGTTTATTGCTAAGATCCTGATTGAAGAAAAGTCCGCCGATAAGTTTGTCGACGGGTCAGCCTTGAAGGCGTTGAACAAGTGCCGAAATCCCAGCAATGACATCAAGGGCCCATACTGTTATGCACTTTCTACTCCCAGTGCATTAAACGCTTCGAAACAATACTGTCCAATTCGCAATTGCAGGTCCTCAGGTAAATATTACGTATACCTACGTAGTTGACTGAAATCAGGACAAACTTCTTAGACAATACTAATATCGTCGATCAGTATCAGTTAAAGTAATTTTCCTTCCCTAATACACAGAATGCCGAATGGCAGGTACGGCGAACGATTATATCGGAACTCTGTCAACGACTCGTTCTGGACGAACCTGCGCGAAGTGGATAAGCGACTATGACCAAGAACTGCTGCTGGCAGCCAATGCGACAACCACGACATCCGCAACGACCATTACTACGAGCAGTACGAGACGGCCATTCATAAAGACCCGAAAACGCTTACCCTGGAACAAGAACCCGAACCTGATGCAATTTTCCGGGTTCCGTACGCGTCGACCAGAACCGGAGAACATCTCATTGTCAGCTTTAAAGCCTGTTCACCAGGTCGACCGGACGTACTTCAACGACAGTCTTTATCCAGAGCACAGCGCGAGGAATGCCAGCAATTATTGCAGAGACCCATCGCGCAACATGGCCGGCACCTGGTGCTACACGACCGATCCTCTCGTCGCACAGGACTTGTGCAATGTCAGGGATTGCGAGAAACCAGGTATAACTGAATCTTATCGTGTCCGCTAGAACGTAATATCGGTGTAATGATAAGTAGAAGCTGTCACGATCCAAGTGCTGTCGCGCATGCTGTACTGGTTTTAGAGAGATAGAGTTACCAGGAAGCTGACGTTATTTATAAAGTATTCAGTTTTTGTGGATGGTGGCAATGCACGCATTTCTAGACGGATACTTATATACTATTCTATAGTTTCTGTTGTAATGTGTTTTTCATTATTTACGTGCATTTAAAGTAAATCTTTAGCGTAGAAGTTAAGGGAAAGAAGGAAAGTGGTGGGACATCGTGGGAATCTTTGTTATGGCCCTTGAATTTTTATCGTATCCCGTATTTGCAGAGGAGTGTACGGTTCTCGTGAAAGGACATAGTATCGGTCGCAGGCTGTACATTATGCCAGAGCATCGTTCAGACGGACTTCACTTTTCCCTTAAAGCTTGGGAACCAGATCAGCCGGATTCCATAACGTTTGTATTCACTGCCGACGATGGTCTCAAGTCACGTTACATTCTCAAAATTGGGGCCGCTGATAACGAGAAAGTACTTCTGTATCATCAGTCCGAATACGAAAGTAATTCATGCAACTTTTGCTGAAAGTTTCAAATTTCTAACTTTGAATTGATTGTTAGCGATCAACCTGGTGAAGAAAAAGACGTTGCCGCATCTCCTTTATTTAGGGAAGTGGAGTAGTTTTGTTATTCGTATACCAAGAGGTCAAGTTTTGGTTTATTACGAAGGTTCGCCGAATGCGTTGTTCGAATGGAAACATCCGGAACCGGAGAAGGCGTTTCTTCCGGTTTATTATTATTACAACAGTGAAAACGACCATACTATCGGAGTAGCCTTCGAGTGCAGTTCAAGTTTGTTATTTCAAATATATCTTTTTATACGTTGTATTCCAACATGATGTGGGGAATATGAATTAATAGTTTGTTGACTGCGAAATTGAGGTTTTTATAAATGTACAGGATGTCAGGTTGAAGTTACGGAAACAGACAGATATTCGACGATTTTACCTTTATCTGTGTGGAGTAAAGAGGAAGTACCGAAGCCTGATAGATTGCTACTTATGATACGAGCGAAAGGCGTTGTAACTATCCCCTTGTTTCTGTTTCCTAAAACACCTGGGTAATCAAATTTTCTGGTTGTGTCTAATCAGTTTACGTTCAACTTACTATATACCCACATAGTACACACATATATGTACATTTTAGTGAAGCATACACATGCTGACATATAAATAAAAGGTTATTTTTTTTAAATTTCATTTTCCTTAGTTTCTACGCACTCAGCGTCGGTGAACAAGGCAACTGGATATATTTTATGAAGAATACTTATCCCAACGTAATTGTTTTTCACAAGCAAAAGTCGCCGAAGCCGATATTTACTACGCGTTCGTGGACGAATATCACATTGAAGTGAGAATATCTAACGAAGAAAATACTACATGAAACGATCGAATTTATTATAAAATGACTTATCTTGCATTTGTTTTGAAATTAAGGTGGACCGAACGTACAATCGATGTCCTGTGCAATGAAACTCTTGTGTTCCATTATGAGCATCACAGTCCCCTCCTATTTTATTTCTTTTCTCTCGCCGTCGAAGCAGGCAGTTGGGCTACGTGGAGTGCCAACTGTTTACCACCCAGTAAATACGATTTCAGTAAATTGCTTATTATGTAACAAGTTTTTACTCCGTTCACTCTAAAGATGATGTTTCGAGACCTTAAGTAGTCCGTTTATTCAGACATACTAAAAAATGATGATATATCTACAAGTCTCTCTAAATTCCCAACATAAGAAATGATTTATACCAAAATCATTAACGGTGAACACTCTTAGAAAAATATGGCTCCCCAAATTCCATTTGCAGATTTCCCATCAAATTTTTCATCACAATTCGGAATATTCATTAATAAGTTTGGATTCGAAACGTTAAATAATAGATATTGTCAGAGCGTTACTGATTCAATAGTGCAGTCTAGTTTTGAAATTTTATACACGGTCTTTCCTTCAATCTTTTACCCCAACATATTCACGCATGTAATCATGATAATTTTCCCAGGAACCGAAAAATGTGTTTCGTTTTTTCTTACGCCATGCACTCTGTGATATTCCAAGCGTCAATATAGCGTTTATACCGAACCATATTTATGAAATTGCGGTCGATTCGTATTATAAATGTATCTCATGACAGACATAGATGACGCCCCATTGGACGGCGGATGGTCGGAATGGGGTCCATGGGCTTGCAGCGCAAGTTGCGATGGCGGTGTCGGTACAAGAAAGCGAATATGTAATTCGCCAGAGCCGAACGTTAGGGGTGAACCATGTTTGGGTCCTAGTACCATGGCAGGACGTTGCAATACGATCCGTTGCGGTGACATAACTGACGGTTCGAACGAATCGTTATTTTACGCTTTCAGACTTCGCGTAGGCCGAGTACATGAGATATTTTTCGTCCGCCGACAGATACAGTGGAATTGATCAAACGGAGAATCAGATTGAATCACACTGCTCTCATTGTCGATGAGCACGATGCCGTAATAATACCGTCAGACCCGGACATAATCAACATCATTAGAACGGAGTCGCCCGACTCCGGAATTCAGTGGTCTCATAACGGCGTCTTCGCGAGGAACGAAAGTGACAGGATTAAGATAGCAAATTACGATATCGGTACAAGTACAATGATGTTACATACGAACCTGAGTGACTCATATGCGTCGCAATTTCAGATTTTACTACAGCGCCAAGTGACGTCAATGAAATTGGACGCAATTTTCAATATTTTAAATTGCGCCGACATATCACGCGCGTACGTGATAGATGACTTTTCGTAGTTGAATAGTAGTCGTAGTCGCAAGAACTGGAATAGTTCTTCTTCCTTTTCAGCAATAAGCAGAGCTACCGTAAACGATTCTGGGATTTATACGATTACTCTGCATAGGGTGGACGACACGTATATGATCTTGAAAATCGTCACTTTGGCTGTTCTTCCGTACAAAGAGAGTGTCACGATACGCGAGACACTTCCAATGTCCGTGACTTGTCATTGCGTGATCTTGGGATACGTGTATTCCGATCTCAAGGTATCCTGGATGATAAAAGACGAAGTGTGGAAGGATTATGGTATCACGTTGCCAATAGCTGTAAATGTCGATCACGTACCTGCAGTAAACAAGTCGCACGAAGGAATGTGGAAATGCGTTGTGGAACAGAATGACTTGGGCTTCAAGTGGACGACAAACGCGATTCTCGTAAAAGGTATCTGTGGGAAGTATTTGTATACTTTAAGCAGAACCGTGGTGGAAAAAGGCAAATGGAGCGGAGTAATGAAAGAAATAGTAGTATTCAGAGTTGACGCAGGGAGATAGATCGATGATTATGTAAACGCGAAACAATGAAACAGACGGCGAACACTTTTAGAACAAGAAGAAATTGTGGCCACAGAGTATTTTTTCAAAGTTTTAGGACCACCGAATTGGAGGACTTATTTGATGGAGGACAAAGTGACGCGGCCGATATTTGGTTGGATGCCAAGCGAGGAATTTGTTGGTATCGCTGCCCTGGTGATATTTTTATCGCTTGCTGCGTGTGTCATTGTGGGTTCCATATATTACATAAGGTATGCGCCACAACGAAACGGCGTGGGACACAAAGAGTTGTACGTCAGCGCCTCGTGTATATTACACAATAAATCCGTTAAATTGCGATTTAGGTTTAGAGAAAGTCTAAGAATTGTCGCACCCCCAACACGATCTGGCCGGCGAGATCCTGCAGGTTTGCAACGCAAGCCGTTGAGTGAGACAGCGATAAAAGAGAATCAGAAGACATCATCGTTTTCACAGCTTCACGACGATAACAGTTCAGCGGGCAGAGAAGTTAAACCGACAGAGACAAACGGTCATGAAAAAGTAGAAGAAGTTAAGGATTCGAACGTAGAGCCAGACACCCCAGCCATCGTAAATCTTGATGTAAGACAGAAGAAATTGTTAAGGAGCCAGAAATACGCTTGTTATTTATCAGTTCTAAAATACATCGATTCTTTCCGTTTTCAGGCTTCGTCTAAAGACGAACCTGGCCATGAAGTCAATCTCCTGATCGGAGACGCGCACGGAGAAGAGAAAAAGAAAGATATGGAGCCGCAAATCGACGCAATTAAGATTGAGACGGAAAAACGAAAACGCCGAAAGGATCGGCGATCGTCAAGACGAAAAGCAAGACACGTTGAGTCCGATGAGGAATCGAGATCGAGTCGGTCGTCGTCCGAAAAAATGATAAGCAAGCCGAGTCGACGCTTGTCTCGAAGGCATAGACTTAATGATCAGGAGGACTTGACGTATAAAATGAGACGCCAGGAATTCTTCCGCAAGCTGAAACTTTACACGGACAGGGGAGAAGTTGCTCAAGAAAAGCAGGAAAGGCGTAGATTGATTGTAAGCAGTGACACAGAAGAATGAGATACTCATTCTCGGGACAGTTCAGATATATATAACGAAGTGGAGACATTACTTTTAAGCTCATCGATATTACCGCATCGAGTATTCATGAAAAATATTAATATTACATGTTTCAAATTTATTAGGCACTAATTGCCTCCCTATTTATCGTTGTTGGATCTTTAACCTCTACATGCTTTTCAGTCATTCTCAAGTAATTAAACTTTGAATACTGTAAGCACTGGTGTGCGGTTGCTAGCGATACTATCTGCGAAAAAAGACGTGATTTCGAAAAAACTGTTTGCGATTTCGATGAAGTTTAGACGTATTTTCTTTCGTTTCCTACGGTGATCACATTTGTGTAAGAAAGTGCATGCGATATGTGAGAACGAAAGGGATGCTCGTGATATGAGAGCAGCAAAGAAAAGGTGCGAGGTAGTGGGAGGAAGGAATATGCGTGTAGTAGAACCGTAAAAAGAGAAGTTTGCACGCGAAATGCACGCAGGCACGCACGCTGGATGTCGACACGCATACTAAAGTATCGGTTGTCGCGAGCACTCGTATAAACAATAAGCATGATGTACAACACGATCAGTTCAAGAGAAAGTGCAAGCTATCGTATCATTTTTTATGTTTTTCATTAACGTCATCTTGTATCTTCAAAGAAACATGAGGAATCTGTATTTTTTGCGTTATACATTCTCATGGTTACATGATTAAATTGGAGCTAATGGCACAAGTATGGGATGCATGACAAAGGAGTTATAAAGGTTAAAACCCGTAGATTATATCGAATCTTTGATATCCTCTCGGTCAGGACGCACGCGTACGGCAGAATAATTCGACCACGAAGGGTGATCTTTGAGTCCTGTGGCAGGTCTCGTACAGGACCCTACGCCATCGAAATTGGTCGCTGTACGCTCGGTGCCGAGCGTCGAAGGGCGCACGAAGAAGAGAACTACGAACGATAAGTATTCGGCGCGCTTCTTTATTTGTGTGGTCTCTGCCAATTTTCAGCAGTAGCGAGTTACCGATTGGTGGGCTCTAGCGTATCCTCTCGTACCACTGGACGGGCTTACGGTGATGGATGAATAAAGGGACGCTGCCGTAGATGTCGGCGAGAGTGCGAGGATGGAGGGAGAGAGAGGGAGAGAGATAGAGAGAAAGAGAAAGAGAGACACACAGAAAAGGAAAGGAGACAGTGAATACTACGAGCAAGAGTTCGCGAAGGACTTAAGAGTGCGTGCGCGGCTATGGAGGAAGGAGGATCAAGGTATATGTGAGCTGAGGCAGAGGTGACGGGGGGAGAGTGAGGGAGATGGAAGAGAATCCTCTGTTGAACGAAGAGGACGAGGCGGAGGGAGGGGGAGAGAGAGCAAGAGCTAGAAGAGCGCCAAGAGTCGGTGAGGTGAGGCAGGTTGGCAGGAGATCTCGGTAGGACAGGCCCGAAGGAGGAGCGGGGAAAAAGAAAAAAGGAGGAGCCCTCGCGGAGGCTGTTAGCTGGAAACGGCAGAGAGGAAGAGAGAGAGAGAGACGGAGATAGCAGGGAGCGACAGGTGCCCAGTCGCCCACGTGGGCTCCCTCTTAAGCGATGACTGCAGACGGTGGAAGGACGAAGAGGAGGATCGCGACGACTGCCCAGAACGACGAAGAGCAACGACGAGGACGACGAAGAGACGGCGACGAGGACAGCCAGCCGGCTTCCTTGTGCCGGCCTGAACGTACCGACACTCGCTCTACACTCGAGATACACTCGCGCCGGGCGAACATAGTGGGGCAGCGCATCAGTGGCGTAGTCAATCTTTCCTCGACGATTAATCAGGGCCTCGACTCTTACCTCGACTTTTACCTTGTCGAGACTCCGCCGGCTCAAATTTACTTTCAGCGCACTTGGCACACGCCCGCGCTTGCGAGCGCGTGGACGGTGAATGGACCAAAGTTTCGCATATTGCTGTTGGAATGGTCGGTGGTGTAGATGACGGAGGTTAAAATGACATTGATAATTTCAGAGGTCGTCATCATTGATACTGCCTAATGGGTCGATCTGCCACTAGTGCTGTGAAAATGTAAGACGCAGTGGGAGAAAATCTAGGGTACAAAGTAGATTTTTTTTTTTTAATGCAGACTGTAGGTTGCAGTGAAATGCGGGTTGGGATATAGTTGGTCGCTTTTGAGCGCTCCTGGATTTCTGGACAAACACGCATCGCGCTCGGTATGCCTTTCATGCCTAACTGGCTAGGATGGCAGTGGATGGCAGTGGATGGCAGACGGGTAATAGTGAAGGGAGCGTCAGGTGCCCCCTGGGGCTGTCTTGCGGCTACGCCTCTGCTGAGGGCCGGGGAGGGCTCAGGTACGCTGAGTGGGAAAAGGCTCGTAGAAGGGGAAGGGCTACCCATTCGGTAGCAAATGCTGGTAACCCGTCGCAAGGTCAAGATCAGTCGGTTAATCCCATCCAGTCAGCCGAGGGCCTTGCACCTTGCACGACGAACGACCCGCTTCTTCGCGCTTTGCCAAACGTCATCGTTCATACGAGAAGAGCGGCTCCTGCGAGCCTCGTCCTGCTGCGGGCCGAATTGCTACAGATCACTTTGTCAGGGCAAGGCGGACTGACGATTCGGTCGGCGGAATATTCGAGGCCCGCCATCGATTCGCATCCTTTCGGCTGAAGGAAATTGACCGCGCGACGCGTATCATTCGTTGGCCGGTTCATTGGCCAAACATCGAGATTGATACATCGCGTTCGAGAAAGGTTGTCAGTGATTCCGGATGAACTGGTCTGCGCGCGGTGTCCCGGTGTACAGGTCATTCAGAAATTATCGTGAACGGCGCTGCATTGATGAGCACTGATTCGCGGCGAAGCGCAGAAACCGATATTCTGGCGAACTAACGATCGGCACGATCGGCACGATACGTCGCGAGAATAGTCTTCTTGGGGTTTGAGCAGTTTCTAGACAAGGTTGGACGTGTCGGCCCAGTTCGGAACGTTCCTCACTGCGGCTCATTTCGGTTTCCATCGAGGTGCTGTTTCAAAAATCCTCCCACTCTGTTATGGAAACTTGCGTTCTGATACCAAGAGAATTTTCCTTGGTGCTTGCTAGCGATCAATCGTCCTCCAAGTCGGGCCTCTTCAAGAATGACTCTGGCACATTAGTCACGGACGTGAGAGTATCGGTATGGTCGAATGTCTTCATTCCGGCGGGCACGCTGATTTATCCGTTTCAAGGATCGATACGATTCGATAAGATCGACCTTTACTCCCTTCTCGATGACAATGACGTAAGTAGATAGTGCGCCGTTTATTTTGTAAGCGTGCGATGTAGATGCGATCTTTTATGTATGTCGGGTAGGGAAAGCATGCGGAGACAGAGTGGCATGTGCTTTGTTTTGAAACGCGTTAGTAATCGCCAATGTTTACTATCAATTGTCTGATTACGTGCGTTTATTTCAACGATGTGGCATGAAAATAACATTTTTACTCTAAAGCTTTAAAGAAAATGTATGCAAGTTGCGACATACTTCAAGTTATTCGTTTGATTGCGCTTATCCACTGAATGATGACTAAGCTCCTTTTCTTCGCTTATCCACGTTCATAGTTAGCAATCGATGTATGTTTTGTCTTTGACCGTGCATTAAATTGTCTTTTGCCTGAAGAACAATATACAAGATTACTTACTACTATGCATATCGGAATAATGGATGCCTTTTAGCTATTTAACAGGTCGGCATACGCTCACGTTCATTTGACAGACAGTACAATTTACACATTTTTGTCGAAGTTAGCCAATTGCGTGCATTTTCTGGACGTAAGGTCGGATAAAGACGGCAAGGCCGCTTCTTGTCCCGGTATCTCGTGGGTCGATCAATTTGTACGCTGTTGTTGATGCTAACGGCGTACTTAGGCGTTTTATCGCTGCGCCCATGTTAACAAGGTTTCTCATTACATCGTGGCTGGCGCTACCGTATTCCATGCACTTTTTTTCACATTCCACGCTGACAAATTGTTCACTTTGAGCGCAATCAAACGTCCATCGAGAAAACTTAATCAACTGTGCATCACAACAGACGGAATTTACGAAAATGAAGAACAGCTTCTGGTGACACAATTTTCATCATAGATCGAAATATTCTTGTTTTTCTTCTTTGGTTCCGGTCTGTACAATAAAAAACCAGATTGAAATCGTGACATTATAATAATTTTAATTGACGAAAGGATGGATGAAATTATGTCTTCTGTAAAAAGATTAAAAGAATCGCACATATGAACACGATACTTATATAGATTGGCTCAAAAGGTTAATTTCAAATTCATTGCATACAAAATTAGTTTACGGTTAAAAACGTTCGTCGCTTATATTGCATGAAACAATTTGCGTCAGATAAATAGGAGTAAGAATTTTTCAACTTCGGAATTTGCTTATTATACTATTTGATTAATGACTACCGACACAGCTCCCGGCGAGACTGCTCTGTCCATTTCAACGTTAATCCAATTATATCGTCTGAGAGATGAGATACATCTGAAAATTCATTAACGTTTAGGCTCCTACTGAGCGAATAAGTCCTCGTAATTACACATTCTTATTGTTCTTGACCGGTGCATGTGTCTCTGGATCTCGCTCGACGCATCTACATCGATCGCAGCTCATTAATGGCGGTCCGCTTTTAGATCAGACGCGAGTACGGTTGTTACGATGAGGTTTTTTTCTCGAGCTACAATCTTAACAAGCGCCAGTGCAACTGGATAAGGTTCCTCCGCATTGTTCAGACGTACGACGGACAAGTTAATCTCATCGGTACGAAGGTTAAAGGTGAGTGAACACGTATCTGCTAACCCCACTGAGTAAATTTCCTTGATTTCGAACATTGTTACGAAATCTGCTAGCGCAATGTTTTCAATTAATTTTCTGATCCTTTGACTGCTGGCAGGAAATTGCGTGCAATTGTATTTCATTGTTCGAAAGTCATTCCTATTATAACGAGTACCGTTGCTTGTGATTTGCCAGGCGAGCCGATATTCGAAGTGATAAAGGACGTTCAGCCAGACACGGAACTTGTGGCTTGGTTTCTACCCGTCGCTCAGCAAGACTTCGTTTTCATCTCGCACGATGTTTGCTCACGATCGGCCATCTACAGATGTACGATTGATTCCATTTTGGACGGTAAGTATTGATTATTTTCTTGAGTTTGCGTTGAATGCGCCTGTTGACACCACAGTCAACAGATAAATTACTGATTAAAGTAATTGCTCTTTAACAATACGAATTTGAGTTTTGTTGATACTGTTGCCCATGTAAACTCTGTCAATACCTTTTATTGCTACTTTTATTTATCTGTACTTATTATTAGATATGTTGTTGGAGATATTTATTGTAACACATTCAGACCGGAAAGTAGATACGGTACGTTATAGTGATTATTTCATGTAATTGTATTGACAAAAAAATCTGTTTTATGTTCCATGGATTATATTATTTGATTAGGTTTTCTTATTATCATATCGAGAGCAATACAAACAATGTTTTTATCTTACATTGTCTTGCATAATTAATATAATAATGTCATGGGGTAGTCGGTGTTTCATTTGTATTCCAACTTCTGTATGTATGTACTTAACAGCACATGTGGGTATCTAAAATTACTTTTCGTAAAAACAATACGTATTGTCAGAGTGTGTACACTAGCAATGTAATTTTAGTGACGTAACCCAAATTTGTGTGATCATGCTCCATAAATATTTTTAACACTTTCTTAAATAGTATTAGACAGATCCTCATATTTACTACACCATACCAAAATTATATGATATATACGAGATTTATGTTATTCTTGTGCGTCATATCCGGGACCCATATATTTGTTTTCGGAATGTTGTCGATGAGTTCTTAATTGTAGTATTCGACGAATAATCTGTAAGCATTAGAAAATTCATGCTGAAGTAAATTCTTGTTAAGAATTTGGAGAGGATGAGGATCTCAATTGATCCGTTTAGTGCGCAAAAACACTTACAAGACTTACATACACTTCATACCAATTATCAAGGGGTTATTAAAATAAATTGACTACACTAACTGTCTGATAATAATAGACACAATACCACGAATTATTATATCGTACAACAAATGTTAAATACATTAAACGTATGCCAATAATTTTTTTCACACTTTTTATTTAACTATATCCGTGCAACCAAACATTTCACAAATACTGTGTTGCATGGTATAAAATCCCAAGACGCAACATTTCTCATACCCTCCCTGTCTAGTTTTGCTTCAGCCTAATAGACAAAAAATTATAATATATTCCGCACTTGATCCGTATCCAGTTTCACAAAATTGTGGAATAAAGAGCATGAGTATTAAACAAAAATACACAGTAAATATAAACTTTACTCATAACATTAATTTTCTTTCGCATATTTTATACAACATTAGTATAAACACGCTTTACAACAATTAGATAATGGAAATAATATGAAGAGACTACTATCAAGAGGCATCAAGCCATGCACCTTGAACATATTCGCCAGATCATACGAACGCGCCGAATTGCAACATTTCTCGCCTTCACCCCCCATTCTCTTTGCCCTCCTTTCCCGCCGCACATCGTCCTTTTTTATCCGCGAAACTTGGTAAGAAATACTGTGCCAGCCGAGTGCGCAACTAAGGGCCGTCTAGCTGGCAGTGACCATTGTACTGTCCTTTATTCCCCCCCCGCCGTCAAGAGGCAGGACCGCGGGCAGGACTCCGCAGGATAAAAGGTGGAAGGGAGACGTGCCCACGGAGGTCTACACATTTGAATCGTAAGCGGGGGCAGCTCTCTGATCTGGCCGACAAAAATGCCGCCGCGTATTTGCATTTCAGATTTGTTAGCCGCTCTCATTGTTTTCTTTTCGATTGCGCGGCGATCGGCCGTGGACAAGCAATAGCATGAAGCAGCTCGCGCTCGCGCGCGCGCGCGCGCTTATGGCGAGCGCAATCATGCCGAAGCATCGTCGAAGTAAATCTATCGAGAGCGATACCCACGTAACTATATACCTAGTAGCCGGTTGTCAGACGGATTTTAATGCCATCTACCCTCAGCCCCCCCCCTCTCCCAAATATGGCGCGCTCGTGTCAGATGAATTATAGAAGTACCAGGCGCTCGCCGCCGCTTATCGCGGCCAGCTTTCTTTTGTTATGCAGATGTGCCCGCGAACCCTTGTGGCCCAGTGGAAATTATTAGTTGTCACGGCGAAAGTTAATAGTGAAACAGATTGTAAAGTCACGTGTTTAGTATGATGCGGAATGGTACATCAGAAGGGAGAGTGATGATTGCGGATTTTTTTTCTCGATTTTATCGTACTATTGTCGAGATGTTGAGGATCTTCTAGATGCGATTGGTTTTACAGCTTTATCGCACGTAATAAGTGCGTTAAATTTGAATGCGAGAAGACAGCGAGAAAAATGCGAGAGACAGAGAATTAAAGCTGACGAACGATCAAGTCGTACGTCAACGTAGACTTCGAATCTCATTGTCGTTTATTCGAAGGAAGCGGGAGAATTTTGAATCCTTCTCGTTACAGAGTCTCCTTTGGATCTCTCCATGACGCTTTTGTCGCATCATTCGGCGACGGCCATCCCCCATTCGTATTACGAAGTGGACGAATACGAGTCAACATCCGAGGAGTCGTCTTCGTCGACACTTTCGTTGACTGGCGATCATCTGGACTGCAGTATCCTGACCACTATCAAGAGGGGTGAGAGGGTGTTGCTGCCCTGCGAAGTATGCGGCAAGT
Organism: Anoplius nigerrimus; assembly: GCA_914767735.1. Classification (NCBI taxonomy): domain Eukaryota; kingdom Metazoa; phylum Arthropoda; class Insecta; order Hymenoptera; family Pompilidae; genus Anoplius; species Anoplius nigerrimus. The sequence continues at coordinate 16,140,304 of OU612085.1, read as the reverse complement.
CGTTTGATCGGCCTTCGCTCCTGAAACGACACATGCGAACGCATACAGGTACGTAGACTGGCCTCTACGGAGCTCTACTTCTTCTTCTCCTCCTTTTCCCTCCCCGCACCCTTTTCGGTCGGTCCTCAACGGGTAACATCGTGCGTGGATAATGATACCCATTCAGAACGAACCGCTAATAGCCGTACTGAATTCGGAAGGAGAAGCGAATTCCATTGAAAGCGTATAATGTTCCCTTTGCGATGAGCTTCGTGAAAGGAGCCGAAAATTTTCGACGTTCGCTATTCGGTAAGCTGCATGAAATTTCCAGCTGCTCGCTTTTTGCGCCCGTCGTGTCTCGTTTTCGTCCCTTTTCTGTTGTCGGATCGTACAGGAGGTTTTGCGTGTCAGCATAATGGACATTTCCAATCGCGTTCAATATATTGTAAGATGTGACAATTTTCATTTCGTCGCTCGCAAGATTTTAAAACATTGAATACGTTTTTATCAGTATATTCTAAAATGAAATGTTTTGAAGATTCAATCATTAATTTAGAAATTTTATTATTTTTAATTTGTTTATAACTCACTGTTCTGCTTAGTTTCTCACGCTGAAGGTCTGTAATTGTCATTTGTATTTATATAATGTAGCAACGTTGCCGGCTCCCTGCCTGAGAGTCGCACGAAATAGATTGCAAGACAAGACAAACACGAAGTAGATCGCGTACAGTCGCTCGGCGAGAAGATCGTCAAGCCATTTATTTACACCAACACTAACAATATCCACGTACATTGTATACCTTAGTAGAGAGCGATGCTTCTGGAACGCATTCCCACAAACCATTGCGGTTTTCATTAGACATCTCGCGCGCGTTGCGCCTTTCGTCGAGATAGGCGCCGAATGAGAAAGACGCTGATAAAAGTTTCATTCAATTACAGTAAGCTCTGCATAGGTACACGCTGCTTGCCCTTCGAGAAGGTACCATTCTACTGCGTGGGCAAGCAGATTTCACACACTGACCTTCGATCAATGAAAGTACCGAAGATCGCATAAATCGATCCAATTAAATTGCGAATTGATCCACGGCTAACCGTGGGACTTCGACTCCGGGAGTAAAATAAAAAAATGTCGAACAACCCGCCTGTCGACCCTCCCCCCCCCCCCTCTTTTCTCTCTTCTCTCCAGTTTCGCTCTCATTCGCGCGCGGAGATAAATGCGCGTGCTTAAAGGAGAGAGAGATGTCGCGGGGCATGCATAAATCGAGCCAGAAATCATATAAAGCGCCTCGGCCTTAAGCAGTAATTCAGCATCGGTATTAAATTGAAGGGGAGAAACCGCATGTCTGCATGGTGTGCAACAAGGGTTTCTCAACCTCGAGCTCGCTGAACACGCACAAGCGGATTCACAGCGGCGAAAAACCTCATCAGTGCCTCGTCTGCGGTAAGAAGTTCACGGCCTCCTCGAATCTCTACTATCATCGAATGACTCATATCAAGGTGAGTTTCGTATATAATAACTTCGTTACTACGGTCGGTGCGGAAGGGATAGGGGGGTTCAAGTAAATACGAGTCGCAGTGGTAAAACTGTTGTCTATTATTGGGGGAAGCAGTCACCATTTTAAATCGTCAAAGATAGAACGACTGGGACCGTCGATCTGTACAGTTCGGTGTTGGAAAGAAAAGATTTGATATGTCACGACAACGAGCAGATAGGTTGGAATTCCATCAGTATAGGAGGCATCTTCGGTCAATATTGCATGGCGACCGAAGTTTCTGTCTCTTTGGCCCGTACTGCTTCGGCTTCTTTCTTTTCGGCTCGCAAGTGTGTAGAGAGCGCACATATAGACTTCAACAATTTCACCCTTATTCTTTGCACGCTTCTGACCCGTACCGGGCAACTAACTCGATTAATCTCTCAATAACGAGGGATGGCTTGACTCTGGCACGCTGCCACGCGATTTGCAGCTTTACCTTCGGCTCTTGCTAGCAATCAAAAGCGTCGTCGCTACTGTTTTCCCGTGGATACGCGACTAAGCCTTCAGATGGAAAAGCAGCTTGTCTGTCGGGACTTTGGGCTAGTGCCCTCATACTGCCATACACGTCATGACTATGAATTTAATTCATGTTTCCTGCAAGGCTTAACTGGCCGCTCGATGGACATGTCCTTTCGCTGTGCGCAAACGAAATGAGTCGCTCCTAGGATATTGATGTCTGCCTGTTGATCTGCACTCGCGGAAGCTAATGCGAGGATTCCTGTTTCTGTGGATGTAAAAGTCATTCGCCGTTTCGATAAATCGCGTTCCGCAACGATCCGTATGTAAATAGGTGCCCGGATTATCGGGCCAATGATAAATTTGGTTTGTTGTGTGTGTCGTACGATCACGGCTTGGGAGTGACGACGGTTTAGTACATATTTTAGTCGGGTTTACTGAAATTGCTTCTAAGCATATCTGAACTGCAGTTGCGTTTGCGTAAGATCAGCTGCACTTTTTCATCTTGCTAAGCACTTGCAAGTCATCTCTCATGGTAAATATTGTTTGTCATGATTTGGTGGCACAAGTAAATGTTTTTTTACTTTTTTTTATATCAAATGAATTTTAGTTTAAGCAAGTTTAAATTCAGCAATTCGCATAACTTACTGTGTTTGCGTTTTTGTACAAGTCTCCTTCTGAAAATAGTATAGCATTTTGAAAAATCTTCGTTTATCGATGCACAGCCAAGCAACGTTAAAAATCGCCTCTATTCCGTGCCGCAGCCGAGAGAAGGTACACTTTCCAGTCTCATCACCGCAACATCGTACCTAGAATTAAAACACAATTGTACGCCTCTGGTCATCAAACGACGTGCGCAATCTCGCACGCACACGTATGATTACTCGTCTTCTCCGCGTCCTCATTAAACCGGCAACGAAGATCTTGAGGATTTCCGTTGAACCGTAGTTGAACATCTCAAGTGTCCCTGAAAGGAACTCGCATTAGACGGTGTGACGGATACGCTGCGAGTTTCGTTCCCCAGCACCTGCCAATCTGTATATACACGTCGAAATAATTAACGTGTCGTGGAATGTCTCTTTCCCGCCCATCCCTCTCTTTCTCTCTCTCTCTCTCTCTCTCTCTCTCTCTCTCTTTCTCGGTCACATTCATTCAACTACCCTTCCTCCCCGGTGGAAACTTTGTCACCGACGAGGTTTGCGTGCAATGCATCATGCTCGATGAGGAGAGGAAAGAGAACTGAAAGGGGCGGAAAAGAGAAAGAAGAGAGAAAGAGAGAGGTGAATCTCGGCTGGCGTCGCAATAACGACGCGACAAGACGTGCATCCGCGCCCGTTCGTTGCGCGCGGTGCAGGTTTATTGCGTACGAGTGCGTTTCTGTTGCACGCGGTGTCGCTGTCATTTTGGCCTCTTTGCAACCCGTATTCCGCGTAAGCCTGGTAGAACTGGAGTACGAGAGGCAAGAAAGATAGACAGGCTTGGGTGGGACCAGTATCGGGCATGCGGCGGACGACGAGCGGAGGGGTACCGATTACAGCGGTAGCACCGGCACCAGCACCGGCACCAGCACCGGCACCAGCATCAGCACCAGCATCGGCACCAGCATCGGCACCAGCAGCAACAGCAACATCATGCACGGGTGGGAGATGCGTGGCTGGGTCGGGGATAGGCGGGAGGGGCGATGCAAAGTTTTTATTTATCGGAGCGGAAACCGTATGAGTTTCTCTAATCCCCCGAAGTAATGATATCTCGAGAGCCATATAGGTTGGTCTGCCATCAGCTACTGTAATTGGCCCATTACTTGCTACCGCTTGGAATGCAATCCAATTAGAGGGACAGAGAACGTAGCCCAGGGCTGCTCCCTCTGCATTACCCCACTGCCCCCACCAGGCTGCATTGCCATCTCTCCTTTCTCGCGTCTCTCTCACTCTGTCTCCCTCCCTCCCTCTGTCACCCTCTCCCTCATTCTAGCTTCTCCGCGCGTACCCCCACTTCTTCTCCTCTTACCCTCTTTGCCGGGCGAACGCTCACGGGAGCGCAGCCGATGCACGAGCTCGTATCTTTTCCCTCTCCTCTGCATCTCTTCGTACCTCCCAAGTGCCTCAGGATTTCGGAGACGGTCAATGAATTTGGTCCAGTCACGAAACAGCGGAATTTAAAGTGTCTAGCGCCAGATTCTCGTTGCAGGTGCGAGTGACAGACATTCTCAGCGTGCAAACTTAGGCGGTTTGGGCCAAGGCCAAATTTTTTAATTGGTCGAGATGCGGGTTGAAATTTTAGTTCGGCTTTGATTGATGAAATTTTATGGCTTTTTTTTGCGGAGAAAGTTGTTCTACGCATGTAGGCGACACGGTGTGCATCTATCCTACGGTAAATCTCGGGAAGATGTTAAATTAAGTGAAGGGTGCGCGGATGCTTAAGGAAGACGTGGAATTTGAAATCGATGTGCGCTTAGATTTTCTTTAAATGAGGATGGTTAGTGCAGTTGTGATTTTCAAACTGACTGAGTGACTGTCTAACTAAACGCAAATGCTACTAGCAACTGAAGTTAATTGTTGTACTTTATAATACTACAAATAACTGAGCGATCTCCAAATTTAGATAAGAATTTATTAAGAACGCTACCAATTCCTTGCACTTGCATAGCCTCCACCTTGTATTATATGTAATGCAGGTAAATTATATGGATTTATATAGCTAAATGAAAGTAGTGATTCTCGGTACATAGAACAATCAAGGACAATTCGGTAGAGTAAATAATGGAAACACATAAGAATTTCACACGAATGGAAATATATAGGACGGAAACGTACAAATACTTCAACAGCATACATTTTTGAAAATTAAATCTGAAAACGCAGGTAAAAGAAAATCATCATCTCATCCAATCATGGAACGCAAAAATAGAAAGTGTTGGCCGTTCTTAATGAAGTCAGTTACCCCCAACTTATAGTTCAAGATCATACATACCGGTATCTACATGACATATGCGTGCAAATGCGTGTGTAGAAGTATTCACTTTAAAAACATGTACATGCGTATCGGCAACTTATAAGTTCTTGGTATATTTACGTAAAATCAGTTTCAGTCGTTTCACTGCAATATTATCTAACTTATATAAAAGCTCTGCACGTGAAACAGTATTTCGGATTGATACTAAATATAATATTACGCCGATAAATTCGCGCAAAACGAGGCGAGCGTCAGTAAAACTCAACGCCTCCATTGTTGATGATTTCATTCTACCCTGCCGATCGAAAGACTTTTAACATTTAAAACAACAGCCAAACTTCATGGATAAAATTATTGCGAAACTTAGATAAAGTGTATATTCTGCAAACATGAAGCCCTCGTCTTACTTCAGCCAATGTCACTCCGAGAAAGTCAAATAACTCATCACTTTCTACATTTCCCAATTCTACTACAATTAATTAATTCCGGAAAGTTTTGCTTATCACCCCGACACATGTCCAGCAAATACAGCAAAGCTCACGTACAAATTCGTAACACCTGTACATCGAGAATGACTCTGAAGGAGCACACCGGAAACAACGCGATTAACAAATTCGGTCCTTGTCCGCGCATCGACTCACGCCGTAAGAGAATGTCGAAGTGCGACGTAAATGATCGGGTCCACGCATCGACAGTGAACGGGGATTGTTTCCGTAATTCATCGCTCCTTGTTGTCGTTAAATAGTAATTATTCCGCGGCAACGACTCCTCCTCTGCAGCTGCAAGCGATGAGGGCACTTGAAGCGAGGCTTTTACGTGCGCGCGCGCACACACTCTCCGAGCGCACGCCTACTTCACGTACACGTCCCACAGCGCCTATGTGCGAGGCTGCCAGGAACGTCTTATCGGCAGGTGCATCGGAGACTATACCTGTGTGTAGGAATCGCGGCTACATAAGCGCGCTTCGTCTTCAGCCGCGGGTGTGCATCTCTCTCATCTACGTTGCTCTGCGTATGTGTGCAAGCGCGCGCAGGCGCTGAACCGCGCGCGAGCCCGCGCGCGCACACAGGCGCGCGTTTACGGTCTGGCTTAACGAGCCGCGTGTACACCGGTTTTAGTTTAGCAAGATTATTTGCTAAGCGACCATCCCGGACTCGGTGAATAATTGCTCCGGGACCATTAAAACGCGTGGTCGATTTCGACCCCTGGCAGACTCGTATATCGGTCGATCGCTGGCTGACAAAATTTGTAAGGGAAACGGTAGTCCAAATGAATGTTAAATCTCGTGATCGGTGTTCGATGATGGCTGGCTTTTGCGAATTTATAGTATTCTCCGGTTCAGGTTGCATTCATTTGACGTTTCAATTATCACGCCGTGATAAAGAGTAGTATAACAAACGAGAGTTAACAGCTGTGTTATGTAGCGTGGCGCCGTAATATTATGGTATTTTGATAGTAAAGAAAAAGATCCTCTTGATATGATTGTCATGAATTAGTTGACGATATTAAAATGCAAAACATGAAATACATTACTTAACTGGAAGGTTTATGGATGGGCAAGAACGTAATGTAGCGTGTAATAGCTTTGAAAGGGGAAGCAGAAAAAGAGTATGCATTTTGCCGAATGAAATTAATTGAACGATGAACGATTATGCATGCATGATTGTTACACTGGCCAGTGAACTGATCGCTTTCAGGTTTCTTCGCTGGGACACAAAATCTATTCGATTCGCTTCCTGACGCCGCTGATGCCACTTATTAATTAATAGACGCCGAGAAATGTTGAAACGTTTTAATAACTTTCCATTTATTAATCAGTAAATATGTTTAAAATATTACATACATCTGTAGGTTTTCTCAAACGTGGACATACATTTGATTAAAACTTACAAACATCTTGGAATTTAATATCTTAAGTCTTTTTAGAATATGTGTGTTGCACGTCGCGTGAAAACTATGAAATATTCTGTGTACTCATTGTGTTAATCTTTGATATCTTTGCATTTGATACAATACCTCGAGCGTGGCACGTCGCAATATTTCGTTTGCCCAAAAACGATATTACCAATTTCAATGCCCGGCGTGGCCCATACCATCATCTAGAATTCATATTTTAATCAAAGGACGATAGAAAGCAACGCGCAGCCGTTAACGGACGTCCGGCGGATGGAATGTGTCGGAAACGAGCGCGCATGTTCGTTAGTTCGCAAAAAGGACATGTCACAGAAGCGCTTAAACCTATTCCCATCGATGAGATGTAAAGTTAATGACGCCCAAATGACGCGGACGTCTATCGCTAGAAATAGACGTCCGATAAAAGTCGGTGAGAAACGTTTGAAGCGAAGCGTCAATTCGATCGCCGCACGCCGACCTGCCTCTTTCTTTCGCTCTCATCTTTTATCAATTCTCTCTCCCTCTACCCCACCATACGTTTCTCTCGGCAGGAAAAGCCGCACAAGTGCTCGCAATGCTCGAAATCATTTCCGACACCGGGGGATCTGAAGAGCCACATGTACGTGCACAACGGGCTGTGGCCATTCAGGTGCCACATTTGCAGCCGCGGTTTCAGCAAGCCGACCAATCTCAAGAACCACATGCTGCTCCACCTCGGTAGATGTTCCAACAAGAAGTTCATCAAATCCATTCCGGACTTGTGACTGGTTTGCGACCGTGAGCGGCGAAACGGGTGCGCTGAGATTTCGCGCCAGAGATTACGGCTCAAAGCGACTCCGATAGAGGCGTATGCAGATGCCAACCGATATATATATATATATATATACATGTATATGCGTATATGCGCGGCCTCGGAGTCTCCGAGCATGTGCATGCGCGTTTGAGCACACGCGCGAACTTCGACATGTCGAGTCTTCATCGTGACGATAGTTGTGTGCCTACGTCTTCATAGATGTCTTCGTTAATCCACCGTTAAACGATCTTTCGGCTTCCTCGCCGGATGTCGGTGCAGGAATTCGTCTCGGGAATTGCGCGCAATTGCCATTTTGCCATCGACTTTTCAACGGGAGGCGAACGTCTCGCACGCTTCTCGACTATTCATCGCGATCGATCGAATCTGTTGTTTGCTCTAGCTGCGGAGCGTGAAAGTAATCTATCGCGCCAATCAGGTGCGTGGAAACGTCTGTGTTCGCGACGCGCGCCCTCGAAATGTGTCAATTTGTTATTTTTCTCTTTTAGTTCTTTGCACAGATCCGTCATGCGAGAATCTAGATTTTATAAAAGAAAGCACGTGTAAACGTTTTAATTTGGCGCTTGCCGGCCTATGTCGAGTAGCGGAGGATTGGGAATAAATCAGGCGTTAGATTATTATTATCAACTGAAGTGGTCGTTTTCGGAAGTGGACTTCGGCTTCTAAATTGGACGAGACCCCTTTTCGTTCAGCTTTCTCACAGAGCACCATCGCTAAACGTACGAGGAATTATTCTGAGAAACGTTGAAGTACCGACGAGACATTAAGTACATATATCGCGCAAAGTCACGTGCGCGTACTCGCTGAATGCAATTTCCTGAGGTATTTTTTTTCATCATAACAGGTAACGCGAAAATTATTATTGGTGACAATGTCGAGAATGGTACAACTTACGGACAGTCTCGAAATTCGGGATGACGAATGACGCGCAAAGGGCACTCTATCCTGTTATTCTTTTTTCTTTTCTGTAAATATTCTATTAAACAGAACACAATTTGGAGATGTTTAGATTGCACATTTTCCATATACAATTTCGTCATACTAATATTATTTTAAGTCGCGTTATCACGTGGTTTTCTCTTGTTCCTCTTTTCCATACTCTCCTCTCTCACCCTCCCTCTCTAACTATGTGCTGGATCCGCCACTGCCAAGTCCAGCTTTCGTATCGACAGGTACTTGCTTTTGGAAACAGTCCTCCAGGAACTGGGCCATGGACAAATAAAGATGCCCTTTTACTCCCGCCAAACTGTGACTTACGTCTGGATACACCTGAAAAACGAATTAGTAGGACCACTTCAGTTTTTGATGTGCCAAACTTGAAAATTATCATTCCGATTCTTAAAGATTTTAGCGCATTGCATAGAAGCGTATCCGTTCAGGGTTGATATCTGTAATTTATGTCATGTATTTGCAGAGTTTGTGTTGGAATAAAGATGCAGCATGTCCGATTGTGTGTAAGCTAAACGCATCGCTATTTTTGATCAAAGAAAGATGAAACAAAAAGGAAAAAATTCTGCAAAGTATAAGTCTTTAGATTCATTGTATGCATGATGCATCCTTCTAAAATTTGTCACCACTCAGTGACTTTATCAAATTCAGATTAGATCAAACACAGAAGCAATGGTCGAGAATTTTCAGTATGTTTTCATCGGCAGATACTTGGAAAACAAACTATTTTGTCGCAGTTATTTGTTTTTGTTACGTTAATGTCTTTTTGTTCGAAAACATATACATATACTATAAAATTTTTGTTTTAATTTTAAGAAGTACTGCTCACGTAATGCCAACAAACGTTGACATTCTGTATGTCTACAGAACATCCCATTTCGCCTACACGAAGCCATATGTTTCATTTTGAACGTCGTTGTTATCTGTACACCTGCATGTCTGTATATCTGTTGATTTATATGTTTTGTTGTCTGTTCATTCTATATACATATTTGTACGTTTGTAGAGTCAAGAATGCTTTTTACTTGAAACCGTTGAAATTGATGCGGTGTCATAGATTAGAAGTGTAGCGAAGGGGTACAACGTAGCTTATGAATGTATATTTATCCTAACTTACCGACATTATGTTCATTCCATTTATAAATATAAACTTTCATTGTTATTATAATAAAAAATTATATAAAAATTGTTGTCATTTAATAATCACGAATCACATGCTTATGATCATGAAAGCCGCCGAACAATGGATCAGCAAAATGCAAGAATTTTGTTCAAAACTCGTGTAACGTAAATCAATTAATTTTATAATTGCGGCAGAAGAGAAAAAAATACCTGCTGACGGAAGAGAATCCCTTTCTTCGCAAGATGTCGAGCAAGCGCCATCGATTGTTGAAACTGCACGTTGTCATCAGCAGTGCCATGGACCAGGTAAAACATTTTATTGCGAAGATACTCTATTTTGTTGTAAACATCCGATTCGGCATAACCTTTGTAGTTGGATGTCACATTTGGCAGGCCCATATATCTTTCAGCGTACGCGGAATCTAAAAACATTGCTGAGTATTCATCTTTGTCAACCTTTAAAAGAAACCATTTAAAATCAATGTGTATTACGCTGGAACCTGAAATATACATATACAGGGTGATTCTAGTAACTGGGCCAAGCTATAACTGCTTTTTAAATAAATTTAGAACAAAATCGTAGAGGAAAAGTTTGTATTAGTCGAAAAGCTCTATCATCCCATGTCCCCGACTTTTTTCCCAAGTGCACTAGTGCATGTGCAAAGTGCAGTTGCACTGTTTTTTTAAATGGAACCACCCATTTTTTTTTACATAATTGCGTTCCTTAGGACATTCTGCAATAAAAATGTATAAGAGAAATCACCGAAAAAACAATAGTTTACGAGATATTGCGCTTTATTCGAACTCTTATAACAGATGCCCAAACCATTTAATATCACATTACCTAAACGATTTTGGTCCCAGTTACGTTCCAATCATCTTTGCTAACATCTGATACACAAAGATCACCATCATTGCTCGGGAGATACGTTAGGAAGAATTCAATTTTGTCGATTTTTTTTACAACAAAGCAACATAATGACAACTTTGCTCGAACAATTTTATGGATAGACGAAAGCACATTTACGAATAATGGTACGTATGTCCAATAGGCATAATGAGCACGACTGGCATATGGAAAATCCACATTTGAGGAGAAGTACAAACAACCAATTGCGTTACAGCATTAACGTGTGGTGTGGAATACTCACACGTCTCTTGTCGAGCCACACTTTTTACCTGACATTTTAAACGGCGTGCGATATAGGCAGTTTGTGCAATTTACTTTACCCGCTCTACTCGACGATATTCCATTACAATCGCGTTTAAATCTAAAATACTACCAGCAAGACGGAGCACCTGCACATAACGCCCGGGTGGTTACCACATTTTTAATTGCAACGTATGGGCATAATTAGTTTGGTACCAACAGCCCAACGTCTTGGCCCCCCGTTCGCCAGATTTGAATTCTCTTGATTTTTTTCCTGTGGGAATGTTTAAAAAATGAAGCGTACGTGCAACCTTTTGTTTCCGTAGACGAATTGAAGGAAAGAATTAGGCATCACTGTTCACTCATAACTACTGCACAACTCAGTAGTGTAATGAAAAACACCGAGAAACACATTAAAAAATGTTTGCAAGCTAACGGTGAAACGTTCGAGTATTTTTATTGCAGAATAGCCTAAGGAACGCTAGTATGTAAAAAAAATGGGTGGTTCCATTTAAAAAAACAGTGCAACTACACTTTGCACATGCACTAATGCACTTGGGAAAAAAGTCGGTGCATGGGATGATAGAGCTTTTCGACTAATACAAACTTTTCCTCTACGATTTTGTTCTAAATTTATTTAAAAAGGGGTTATACCTTGGCCCAGTTACTAGAATCACCCTGTATTTTACAGCTTCTGTAAGATGTGTAGACGCTAGATGTGTTTGTAGCAGTAGCTGATCCTACTTTGCGAGATACAGCGTATAGAATAATGTTACATGCTTTGCAATCTGTTATGCATAACGCGTTGCTTTTATTACGTCTGCGGACATAATAATTATCCACTGTCGTAATCTGAATATGTAAATATTTCAAGGAGCATAACTTCATATTTCACATTTTTACTTGGATTTAATGGGTGATTTTGTACCATCGCTGCGTATCTGATGACACACTACAAATTTTTGTGCTCTGTACGCTGGAGTATATATTTAGTGTTACTCATTAAACGCTGATGTACAAGACAAAATGCCGGGCGAATCTTTAGACTCCGAAGTTCAAAAGTGCGTTTACACGTATCAAATATTAAACTAATGGGCAAAGAATTATAAAAACCAGTTAGTAGCTTTCGGAAGATGAATAATTAAAAAAAAATTACTTCTGGACTTCCCTATGGACAAGAAATTAAATATTTGAAACACGACATAAAACTAGGGAAGAGATTTACCGTATAGTTTCCAAGAAACAACCGGTGCAACGCTGATACCACATTGGAAAACATCTTGATCAGGATGGGCTAGGACAAGAGCAGCAACGAATCCTCCATAGCTCCAGCCCCAAACAGCGACTCTTCTCTTATCCACAAAGTGCAGCGAATCGCGTAAGTACCTGTAAAAGAAATTTTTTTAATTATATTTACCATTTAATCAATTTGGTTCCGCCTTCTAATATCTTTAGTTTCATTCATGCCCGCATTTGATTCATTAAAACTGAACTATCTTACTCGTTCGAGTTCAGGGCGCGAACTAACTTCCTAAGAGATCCTTCATTTAGATGTTGCGGTCATTGCCTATATTCGCATATTTGGTACTGTCAAGGAATACGTATTACTCGGAACTTACTCTGTGACTTCAAGTTGGTCTGCCACTTCAACGGAACCAAGTCTGTAGTAAACTTCGTGGAGTAATTTGTAGCCTTGCCCGCCGCTGCCTCTTCCATCGATCTGCGCGACAATGACGTTCTTTCGACTTGCCAGGTACGTGTTCCAATCGACCTTGAACATCTCCGACACCAGTTGAGAGCCCGGTGCTCCATACCTGTTGACAGCGCATCGAAGGTAGACATATGAAACGATCGGTAAGAGCTTGCAGTCGATGCAAACACTAGGCTATTGAAAATTTCCGCAGTCTTTCCCGAACAAGTAGCACAGCCAATGCATCCATTGCGTTCTCTCGAATTTCAACTAATTGTCGAATGCAAATTTAACCCCAAATACTTGAAACTCTTCTTGAATTTGGTGAAACATATTCGTTTTGTGCACCATCCGTGATATTCGTCGGATAGTTACTAATGTGAGGTAACGATGTCGGTTAACATGGAGATGAAAATAAATCGAGTGAAGATTATGCATGAGTACGTACACCTGCACGACCAGCGGATACCGCGTAATCTCATCTTCTCGCAAACCAGGCGGTAGATGCAGCCTCACTTGTGCGTTGTAGCCGCCGCTTATCTGTACAGGAAATGTCTTTACCTGCGGTAGTGCGATCTTCGAGATTCTTTCCTGAAAATTAATGCTCAGCATTAAACAACAATCGTGCATCTCCTTGTTCTCCTTAACGCACCCTGTAGTGGATGGAGAGATAAATAATTATCTCTGTATACGCTCTGTATACTATAAGCTAACGAAAAAGTCGATCGTTTCTTCACATAACTTTTGTCAAAAAATAAACAATCTACAATGTTTACGATTATTCATCTCATACGTTACGACGCAACAAATAATGCGTTGTCCACAATCTGTATACTAATCGCGTCCATCGCAGTTTTATCGCAAAGAAAATTGTATGAAACTTCGACCGTAGAAAATCTCTATTATTTATTATTGTTCAGCTCTTGCAACGTTTTAAAAATATTATTTAAAGCCACTGAAATGTTATTTGTCATTTCTCATATCTTATATATTGAAATGCTGATTCAAATAGGACAAATACATCGAAAGATGGGAGACAAATGGGCATTTCACCTAGGATATAATAATTTGGGGGGATCGTAATATCGAAGTGGACTTACGCGTAACGCCGTATTATTTTGCAAATTTGCGATGAAACGCGGCGTCTGCGATTCCGTTTTATAAAGTGAGACAGTCGGAATGCCTGGCCCGAGACACTCGAGTACGAAATAATCGAGACCAGAAGATGGAAATATGGCGGAATGATACTGGCAAGGGGGATCTACCGGACCTGGAAGAACACAAACGAGACACAAATGATTGTTTGACGGCGCATACGCCATACGTCGCTGTTCCTTGCAGTTATCACTTCCACGTATGAGCACACGGATAGGCAACGGAGCAATTATAATGTTGCAATGTATTCACCGTCACTGGCCAACGGTCTTTCATTTAGATCCCGTGAACTTTTTAATTAAGCTGCATGTTACAGACCTGAAGAGACCAAACGATAAATCGTGAGCACGCGAAAATGTTCAAAAAGTCATTCTGTAAATATTCCGTATAATGTGACAACTTTAATGAAAATCTTGATCATTTAATTTGTATGTCAATGCGGATGGCGTATGAAAGTTGTCAGGATAATATGGTACGAATATTCTGCACGTGTCTATCAAAGAAAGGTTGCATATCTTGCTGTGTCCTTTCTTTATATTAACGTCGTTCCGTCTAACAAAATCATGAACGTTTTTCAATGGAACAGTCCCAATTAAAAAGTACACTGGAACCTTTACGTCCATAATTGGAAACATGCAATATATTCCTGTCCTATGGTATTCATTATATGTCGAAGCGGCTCATGCTGACAGCGCTGTCCGATTTTTCGATGCTCTCGATGCACGTAAAGGAAGCACGATGTCACGATCGTTCGACTATTTCCATGCCCAAGGCCCTCGGTACCGTCGTTCTAGCTTTAGAACGTCGTTTCGGTACAAGCACTGTTGTTCTTGGCTCCGACTTAACAGTAGTAATCCGGAAAGGAAAGGAGCAAAAAAGAACAAATGCATCTTGCAAGACAAGCTGTCAAACACTCTAACTATGGAAGGGAAGAGACAGCTACAGGAACATAGAGACAAAAATTATTACATAGTAACGAAGACGCCCACTAAAGAAAAAAGAGAAGAAAAAGAAGACAGAGGAATCTCGATCAGAAGAAGAATGGAAATGGAGGCTGGGAGGAAAGTTCTGCAGGGTAAACGCGACTGTGCTGGGAAAATGCGCTTGAGCATCATGCATTGGCAGGTATGAGAGGGAAGATGGAAAATAAATAGCGTGAGGGAGGCAGGTCGTTTTGTCATAAGGAAGGGATGACACGATCCCGCGAGTGGTCGACTGCGAATGTGCCTGCGACAATGGAGGATCCGTCTGAAGCCAGCTTCTCACCCTGGCGGATCCTTTTGAAGGTCGCGCGTCGTGTGAAACGGTGATAGTTAAGACACTGCTCGAGCCACAGAAGCTCGTGTTTGTCGATTGTGCACAGTGCTGGGACGTTAATCGAATCAACCCGGCATTTTCGCGAGCGACGGACTCGACTTTGTGCAGACGGATGCATTGCCCGAAATTCGGGCCTGCTATTGGCCAATTCGTTCGAACTTCGACGTTCGTCCAACGACGATTGACACTCCGAATCAAAGGTGTCTTTTATCATTTCCGGGAAGCGAAAAGAATTTTCTCGCAATTTACTTCTGCGTAGATCGGCATTTACGCCGCCGCGGGACATATTAAAATCTCGTTCGCCGATGCAGATGAGATTGCGGAGGAGAGAAAAAGTGAGATTCTCCCGGAACGTAATGCACATATCTCCCAACACTGTTCTCCGCGGGAATAGCCGCACACTCGCACACAAACACACACACACGTGAACACGCCATTATATAAACAGAGCATGTAGAATATTGTTCAGCTAACAGTAATCGCTTGAGTGCATATAACGTCTCTACCTGATTATTTTGCCGGCCACTGTCCCGTGTCTTTGTCAGCGCTCAATACATTCAAGATGGCAAGAAAACTGTTCGATAAAGAGGAGGTCTCTTGATATCACAGGAATGCCAACGCCTTGGGTACCAGGCTTCGGTATTTTTGCCTGTCGTGGGTTGCCAATAAAAGCCGGCTGTTAAGAAACGCTTTATAATGGAAACGTAACGTGTGTCTGTATGTTAGGACGGTAACTGTTGAAGTAACGACGGGCGATCTTTCGGAACATCGCGTTTTCATGTATGGCGCTTTGTTCGTCAACCTCATTTCCGACGATGGTCGTACATAAAGTATCTTCTAAGGAATGAAAGAGTATCGCACTGAAATTACCCGGACGCAAGCTGAAGTTGCGATACATGTACCGTGATAAGTGATGGTTTATAATTGATTATTTTCTGTTCCTAGATTCCTTTTTGCTGACTTAATTCATATGCGGAAGTCGTAGTTCTATCTTTGCCGCCAATCAGACGAACGTGATTTAATAAATGAATTAAATGTCCGCTGAGAATGATTTTTCTGATAATTTTGTGTCATAAGAACAGTGCACGGTCGTAATTAATCACGAATAGTGAAAAGTTTTATGATTGTATTGTGATGTATGTAATTGTCGATGTAATGAGGAGCGGAAGAATAGAAGAAGTTGATAGTCATTTGAGAATCACCTAGGTACACGAGTATGATAGTACCTATATATATATATAAGTACATAGAAAGAGTAAAAGTCTACCTTGTGCTGAGAATAGGAACAAGCAAGTACTCTTGTCTTACTACGGCATACATAACTGCGCAAGCTGCTCTATAGGTGCCTAAGGGTAATTTTAATCAGGAAGTACATGCGGCATCCGATGCAAGAATTTCGTCGCATAAGACGGACGCAGATGAAGTTCTACGATACTGCATTAGAGGTGTATATTGGTTTTGTTACCGAGTTTTGGTCGCACTGAACGTTATATATATGCCGTACTGAGCAATCAACCTATTTAATTTTCGAACTTTTGTCGCCAACACCGAACTGAATAATTTATGATAATTTTATTATAGTGCAAAATTTTAACGTTTAGACACGCGAGTGTAAACTAGAACGATAAAATATTGCCATAATATCCTTGTCGTAATAAAGTGACGTGATTAATGTCAAAAAGAATTGATGTTTCTATTTCTTGCCGTTATCTTCTTGTCCAATATTGAGCAGTTAAGGCATTCGTTATCCTTCAGCGAAACAAATAATGTGATTAGAAAGCATTTAAAAATGTTGTTACACAATTCGCGCGATGTAACAAGGTTAATCCAAAGCAATTTCAATTATGATATCAGAAATCAACGATTAAATCAAGCGTGCAACATAATCGAAAAGTACACATTTTGCACGAAAGGTTACAATCCATTACTTCCCCATCTGTTTCTCCTGCGCCAATTATTGTTCAACAACAGACAACGCTTTTATCCACGAAAAATGCAATTTCCCGAAATCGCCAATTCTCCCGACAGCAGCTAGATCAATGAATAGAAACATCGCATAGCGAGCTATTGTAAAAGCTAGATCGGGAATTGATCCACGGTCGCCAGAAACGACAAGATCGTCTCCTACAAAAACTCGACCTTTTCCGATTGGCTTCTTCCAAAAAATGCAACTACTATCCCCGTCGTACGATGTGATCCATGTATACGATGTTACATGTGCGTGTCTGTGCGTGTGTCCGTGTGTGAGTGTACCGAGAGGGATTCATAAAAACATGTATGTCTCTGGGCAAGAATGTATAATAAGGTAAGAGAAATGTCGGTGACCCGACGAGATGCGACCGGAAGAGGATGTCCGCTGACACTGTTCGCTTCTATGTAACGAAATGGGTCTATGCTAGCCGAAAGTGCAAACGCCAGGGGGTTGACAGCGAACTCGTTGCAGCCGCGAGATCGTTTACTTACTCGTCGCGGGCTTGACCTTTGACTTCTCTTTTTTCGATTTCTCCTTCGGCTTAGGCTGATCCTTCGGCTCGCTGCTCTCCGTCTGCGTCTCGTACTGATCGTGCCAACTCGCTTTGTCGGACCAGCCACTCTGGCTGCGCGATGTAACGGCATGATGGCCGTTTGCTTGGCCGTCGTTGCTTTTCTCCAATGCGTTCGTGCAAGTGATGCAAACAGCGGGGTACAGAGATGAGCCAACTTGCGGAAGCAACGAACTGACTCGATAGAGATGTCTCTGTCCGGGACGCATGGGCGGAATGCCGATGAAGTATCTGTAATGAAAGAGGGTGGAATTTCAAACCGACTGCGCAAACGTAGTTCTGCTTAGAAACTCGGAAATGTGAAGTAGCGCTTGAATCAGCAATTTTGGAACAGACGCTGGTTTAATACAGTTAAACTATGTTACTCCTCAAGCACAGTGAGGATGCTTAGTCAGCAGAAGTCACGATCAAGTGTCAGATTGCCTGTTTCTCAAATATTGAATAATAAATGTAAATGTATTTGTTTCACATGTTCTAGTGCAATGTGTATGTATTTGCTTTTTGTCTGAGAAACAGAGAGACACTTACATCGTATTATTCACTTGATCCCATCCCAAAATCCTGACGACTTCAAATCTGCCGTGCGTCAGGGGTACCACTTGCTTCCGAAGAACGTTCACCCAAACAATATGCTTGTAATATCCCGCCGGGCCGTCCTTGACTGGGCTTATCGCGATGTAACTGCTGCCGTTCGCCGAGAAAAGGGGTGCTTCGGGTGGAGTGTCGACCCAGCCACGATCCTCTCCAACTATTCTTTGTATCTCCTGCAATGCACATCATGTGCCGCAATTCGCAAATCAAAGTATTTCTGACGTGAGATAATGTGTAGAGTTTCCGCAAAAGCAAGTAATCCCGTTGTTAAGGACAAACTCGAAAAACATATAGTTTTTAAAAGAGATAGTGCGACTGAGATTGTTTTCAGTGTTTAAGTCAGAAATCAATATCTAGACACAGCCTACTAGAAAATTTGCAACACCCATTAGTGTCTGTCCGTCCTTATCATTGTATATACGAACTGATAATTGTAATATTTTTCCAAAAAAAATTGGTATCCCTCGCCATAATAATGTTTGAAACTAAAGTTATGTAGCATTCAATTAGCAACTGTAATATTAAATGAATGGGTTTGGAACGGCGTGTAAAGACCAAACCCATTTATCATGGTAAATCGAGACGGACCAACAACAAACAGTTGTAATATTAAATCTTACGGTGGAATATATATCTAGTATTACAAATGCTATCGTCGCTAATAAATTGTGACGATTTTTACGATTTTTACGATTTTTACGATTTTTACGATAAACACTGAACATACGCGACATTTTGTTGTTTGCATGCATATCTCAAAAACATCGGGTAATAATATCGGTAATATTAAGAAGACATCGATAACATTGATCGTACCTGACAGTGCCACAAGGGACTCTTGCAAATTGTAACGACGGATAGGTTTTGGGCTCGAGTAAGCCATGTGACGCAAATCTCGGTCAGGGATACCCAAGATGCTGTTGTAAAGTAGTGATCCCTGTCGACGAACGAGATACGTCGTCGTTAAAGTTCATCGATGTCGTTGAAAATGTCGTGACATCGTCACGGCTTCCTTCCGCTCTCAACAGCGTACGAAGGAAAGTGGAAAAGGGACATCTCGACACAATTTCTCGTTATATTTCGGTGGCAATCATATTATCCGCGAGTGCCTTTGTCCCTTTGACTTTCGTTCGCGCATACATTGGAAGTCTTACGTATTGACGAGGTTCTAGAAATCTTTCTACACTCCGACAAAAAGTGAAAGATTGGGTCATTTTATATAAGCGGTATAAACGGGCTTTTCCACATTCATTCGGTCTCATTAAGTCCTTTGTCAAATGTAATGTCTCGAATTTTAATAAGCGAACGTTCCGTCGGCCTTAAGTATCATTGTCTGACATCGACGTGCTTCTGTGCACGTATTGTCCTCTGGATTCAACGAATAGAATCGGTAATTTTCAGTCTGAGGCATGATATGATATGGCTGTTTCTCGTGTACTGATATCTTCTCTCATCGGAGCTCGAATAAAATTGACAAGATGAAGAATATGAAATTAAATCCGTCAGTATGAAAGTCTATGGAGTAAGAATTGTAACCGAACGCCGTCCGACTTTTTGCTACCAGAATTTAAGAAAGTAGAACGCAGCGAGCATTGTCGCAGGATTTTCTCTTGTCGCAGGCTTTCCATTATTTGACCAAGAATTAATCGTGACGAATGATCGTATAAAAGCCGCTGAAAAAAGCTGTGGCTGATTGAGCGCTACGTGAGAACCATCCTTCTGTCGACGTGAAAATGAAAACGTAGGGTATCGACGGCTAAATATGAAGCATGTTCGTATCGCGCGCCGCGACATTGAAATTATTCACGCAGGTTACGTGGAAAATACATGTGAATAGGCGCGGCACAACGTGACCCAGACGACGTGCTTCTGGCGCATTCGACAAAATTCTGACAAAAACTAATTCAACGTACAAAATTCTGTGCTACCAAGCATGAAGCCTTGGGGATCTAATAATGCGCAGTACAAAAAACAGGGCTATTACGATTACTGCAGCTAGGTCGATCATCAGCTAGGAGCGATAGGTACTAAGACAGGACTTGCCCTAGTTCTCACAAAGTGTTCTTCTTCCCTCTCGGCGGGGCTATAATTAAAAAGGCATTAGCGTCCCGCGCAACCCGATCGTCAACGCTCTCATTTTCGCCCTTTTTTTCCTCCTTCGACCCCGGCTTGCGCATACTCGACTCTATCTCGTCGCGATCGGCCCATCCGATAGTCGCCGAAGAGATCTGCACGCCAAACATTCGATCTCGGTACCTCGATTAGAATTTCTCGCGACCCATAACCCCAGACTCGACTTTGAACGATCGAGCGAGAACGCGCCATTATTTCGGCTCGCGAATCGACAAGCGTCTATGGCAATGAACGAATTACGGCATTGTGCCGCGTTAAGAGGGTCCTTCTCGTAATTAGGCCGGGTCAATTGAATTTCGGCCGTTTAATCGATCGCCAACGGCTCATTATGACACCGATCATTGCCGGTCGACCCTTTAATGCGACATACGGTGTATGCACGAATGTGTGTACGTAAACATATATAAGGACTGGCGCTTATAGACGTGAGAACGCATTATCATCTGCGCATCCTTTGGCAAAGCTTCCTGCGCATAGTTCAGAGTAACGAAAAAAACATGGGAAAAGAAACCGCGGTGTTCGTTGAGACGCATTAGACTTGGAGCAGAAAGTTTGCCTCTGATACTTCATTGCCAATCCCCATATAGAAACTTCTACATACTATAAGTCTGCTGCCAAAAGAATATCCGCG
Source organism: Anoplius nigerrimus (assembly GCA_914767735.1). Classification (NCBI taxonomy): domain Eukaryota; kingdom Metazoa; phylum Arthropoda; class Insecta; order Hymenoptera; family Pompilidae; genus Anoplius; species Anoplius nigerrimus. The sequence continues at coordinate 16,119,398 of OU612085.1, read as the reverse complement.
TCTTCCCGCGGATAGTTGGATATAATCTAAGCCGGATAAATAAACTCACACATGCTCGATGATAGGTGGCGGTTTCACTACCTTCGTATGGATGTTCTTTGGATCGGCCAGGTCGGCGATGTAGAGTCGCACCAAAGGATTCGGCGTACCTGGCTGAAACATCACGAACATTTATTCTGAGACAGCGTCTTTCAACAATGCCACAGGGCGATCTGATTGAAAAAGTTATTTTTCTTCACAACTATTTCCATTCGAGGCATAGTTTTGTTGCAAACAGACAAGTATCGCATATGATAGACGCAGATGTAACTAAATACTTCGTCCAGGAACCAACAGGTTAACTGAGTTCTGCACGCGATTGACTAGACAATAGTAGAATCATAAAGAATCGATTCATATTTTAATAAGAATTCTAATGTACACATGACAAATAGAATTTTATAGGATGAATATGGGGTATATAAGATAATAGAGCAATTCGAAAGGGTAAAAAGAAAGTAATACTGGTATGCTTTTAAATCATTTTGAAATCTACCTAAGAAATGCTAAAAAAAACTAAATGAAGATTATTAGTTAAAATCTGAATTAACGTACCTTGGGATATCGCAACGATCGTATGTCTGGATATAGAGCCTTGTTTCCCTCGCCGAACCAAGACATGTGCATTTCTTCCACCAAAGAGTCGTTGAACGATCCATAGAGCATTATATGCCCATCTGGCGACATCCAGATTGCCTCCGCACTGTACAAAATCTCCTCTACGAACATCAATCGCAAATCCTTATTCTGTAGTAACATCTGTCTCAAAAACTCCATTTAGATAAATACATTAAAAAGCATCGATCGCGCACTGTCAGAAAAATATTTTTAAACGCACAAATTCAATACCCTGTCCTTTTATCCTGGTATATTATTTTCCATTGAATACATCAATCTCAGGTGTCGTGTTTCACTGATAAAACGCTAATTAGTCTTTACATTGCCAGAATAGTTCGCCCGTAAAAGCAAAGCAGAAAAATGTGATATCAATAAACGTACAGTGTTAACATATAATGTTACAATATCTGCGAAACCAAAAAATCAAATATTACAGTCTTCCTTTGCGACATCCATCCGTCCCGAGAAGAAAAACATCCGACATTGCGTACCAATGTTATCTCGCGCACCCATTGTTTGCGCAATTACCTTCGTACAGCCAATCCGGCAAGCCGTTAGACAAAATGCCTGGAACCGCCGTGTCGGTTACACGATAGCCTGTGTTGCTCAATGGACCTGTCCTGTAATAAATATCGTAGTCCTGGACCATAACGAGACCGTGGCCGCGAGGTGTCCATTTTGCCAGCAACAAATATGGGTGCACATCTTTTTCAGGATAGGGGGTGAGTGGTACCGTCTCACTAAGAGCAAAAATACGCCACAGATATTTGGATGTCAGCGAAAAAGTTGAGAAAAATTCATTGACCATGAGAAGGTCAATCAATATTTGTATCTCATCAATATTTTCAACGTCATATGTATTTATCTATATTTCTATCTTTGCAGACATGTACGAATATAAATATACGTATCACATAATACTTACCGCGTGTTCACGTCGTATATGGTATACTGTGCCAGGTAGGAGTACCGGAATAGCTTTTTTACGTTTTGGGCGAGTAGCAGGTAACGGTGGTCTGGTGAGAGGGAGAATTTCACCGGATTCAATCTCCTCTGTAAGGGATGATAAGGGTGTGACAAGGGTGTGATAAGGTATCGTACAGTATGTCATTATAATATGGTAAACCTGATGTTGCGCGAGTATTATTTTTACTTCAGCGTCAATCATGAGTTACGTACTAAGAATTGCTACTACATCATTGAACGATTTATAATGTAGGTATAAATCGCTAGTCTTCGAATCTCTGACATAGTCTCAATATAAAAAAGCTCTAATTCGGCGAGCAATATAATTTTGAAATCATAAGTAGAGTTACTTTTATCAGAGGAAAACGGGTATGCCAAAAGAAGATCGAGAGATAGTTCTACTACAGAAATATATTTTTCTGACATCTCGATTAAAGTTCATTTCCGCGCATTGCCAAAATCTACCTCGGTCACGCGAACTTTTATGTTCCTCACCAATACTAGTAACGACATCAAGTCTTCCGTTCCACTGCTTTACAGTTCATCAGCAACGAGAATGAAAACATTCTCTTTTTCCATCGTTCAGAAATCAGTCTTAAAATCTCTCTCTCTCTTTCTTTCTCTCCCCCTCTCAGAAATCGGTCTTAAAACTGATCTCACTCAGTTCATCGTCGTATAAATCACGCTATCGAAAGTACTCACGAACGTCTCATTAGGCATCAGGCTCCGCGTCGTGATGTTCACACCACTGATTTCCAATAGCGAGATACCGCCCCAAGCGTCGTAGTAACATATTTGCCGATTGCTCACCCAAGATCCGTTGAAGAGAAGCGGCGACAACTCGCCGGAAAGTACCTGCGACACGAGAAAGCTTGCAGAAAAAGCTTCGAAGTGCGGTTCACTTGAAGAGCACCCAAGAATCCCTTGCGCGAGAAAGGGTGTTGAAGTGCGGCCTTCTTCAACCGAATTCACTCTACGAGTTCGTATCAGTAGGTACTGCGTGCACATCGCTTACACGGATTTCCCGATGTAGTGGAATCAGCGGATTCGCCTCATTATTGTCGGACGCAAACCGCTGCACTTTTCTTACCCACGCTATTTAAGTTTCCCGCGTAAAGCTATTGATGCATTTAATAGAGATAATACAGACATTTTTAGTTGTACTCATTGAATAGGACCTTCATGAAGTACGCACATGCTTAGGAAGAATTGTGACAAACTTATAACGAGGTATACAAGTAACAATGAGAATATTGAGTGACGTTCTTAACACGTTGCGTGTCCGCCGCGTCTGGCCAACGTGAATTTCTTATTATGCCTTACATATTTTTTCGAAATTTTCTGCACAACAGGTAAATTTTAGTATATAAGAGCGTATAATGCAATAATTTTTTTGGGGGTCACCGGTGACCCCCATGGCCAGACGGAGCGACTTAGTTTTGGTGACTGGTGACCCCCACCACCAGACGGACCGACGTCGACCGACAAACGATGATAATATTGAAAAATTTTAAAAACATTGAAAATTCACTCGAATTATGTGTTCTAATAATCTTGGCTCCGCCGGTCACCGGTGACCCCCATGGCACGCAACGTGTTAAATAAGATGTGTGTTTTGAGATTTCATTCAGTTTTTATTTGATTCATCGCGAGCAACGTCAGTAATAGATCACGAAATGCCACGACTTACGTCTAGATGTTCAACAGGAGATTTGTAATTGCCACAGACGAGAATTCTAATGTGACGCCAACTAAAGTGCGGTAAACCGTAGGTAAAGCGTGACAGAGGGGAATATACATGTACTGTAGAACGTACGAATTCCAACGGAAATGGAACACGAACGGAAGAGAGAAGATACTGAAAAGACACGTGCGCGTCCTCCTGAAAAGTGTTTAACCCTCCTACGCGGCTTGTAATACATCTCACTAATTGTAAACGAATTTGGGTCAAATTGATGCGATACAAAATGTAGACAGCAATTCATCAAATACGTGAAAATTGCAAACGGTACAGTATAATCAAGAATTATTTTTTAATGCCCATATTGGATTAAATATATTTGCTTTTCAGAGGTTCGTTGATAAAATGGAGTTTCCTCTGCATTTCACGAATAAAATTTCACATTGCGCGTATTCCTGCTTGAAAATTCTCGATGAATTTTGCTGAACCACTTTCTTGCATCCTTACGTTCCTGGCACAGGTCAGAACACGCTGGTTTTACCATTGTTAATAAAGGACTATCGACGAAAATATTTAAAAGCCATGCGTTTTTAAGCCCATTGTACCATATTTCTTGCGGAAACTCTGTACGACAAGAAACCGGGTCGCCGTTTTCATTGGTCCCTGTGAAAGGCGTGCACTGTAACGAAAAATTGCGCCTATGGAACCGTGAATACGATATACCTGTTAATAAGTTGACAACTAACGCACACTTACATGTCTCTACAATTGGAACCTCTAAGTATTATTACGTCAAAGACGCATATTCCATATCCAGGAGAAAATTGCAGAAGCATTACCAACGAATGAAAATATGACATGAAATTGGTGTATGAAGTTAAGATGGTGTAGCAAAAGAAACTTAAGTAAAAATATTGAATGTCTGTTTCAATATATGCGTAACAGCAGATTCGATGTATGATAATAAAACCGATCGTGTTTACTTTGGCTGCAGGTACAAGATATTTCTTGTCTTCTGACACTTCATTGCGTATTAATAACTGGTATTGCTATGAACAAAGTGCCATCGTGTGAAGTAGTCTATCAGTATCACAAGCGTTGTTTTTGATGCTAAATATGCTTATATTAAGTTAATGCGTGTTTTTTGTCGACAAACTTCTTTTTCTACTGTACAAGACTATCAGAGTACAAACAGAAAGTATTGTTCAAGATTCGACGTTGAGTATGCATAAATCCTGAAAATAATCAGCTTTAACGGAGAGTTTCAGCACTTTATATGTGAGAAAATAGAGATACGCACGTCTGGTGGACTTTATCGATCGTTAGTAGTAAGAAAGGTGAAGAGCAAAACAACTCGCAAGACGTGCAAAATTCATATTGTTACTTCACAGGACTTACTGCCGTTGTCAAACCTATTAACGAAGATTCTACGTACAATTAGACTTAGGAACTTGTGTTAAGTTAGTGTTAAACTTGTACAATCATCCTTAAGTTCGAACTCTTTGACACAATCTAACTTCCGCTACCATTTCCGAAACGTCAGGCTTTATTAATGAAATGCAACTCTAAGTTTATCAGAAACTAGAGCGTAACAGGAATGTACCCACTTTAACCTTGCACAAAAGCGTTTAGAAGCAAGCACCACAAAATATTTCTCGTCACCTTTACTTGTACATTATACGCCTATGATTTCGTTGGCAGAATAAGAAACGCCTTGTCTGCCACGTACTTTCGATTTAAAACATTACGTCGCCATAAACGGCGAAACGAGGTTGTGGTATATACCAAAAAAGTGGTCGCTACTCAAATTCTGATTAGCAGCACGTGATTTGCTTAGACGAGTTCAGATTCAGTGACGTCGGTATGCAATGGAGCATCTGCAGTCTCGAATAAGCATGACAAAGGGATCTCCGCTGTCGCGAATTGATTCCGAGGCACAATACAGTATCGATTGCTTGTCACTGATCATCTATCGTCCGCTTATCGGCGCACTCGTTAATTGCTGCGTGAGCCCAATCGATCGCAGTGGCACTTCTTCCGTAAGTGCCCCGGTTCTCGATGCCAGAGGATCGATAGAGCGTGTTATAAAGAAGCGCGAACGATTTGGCGCTTGGAATTCGATCATCCCGATCGTGAAATTACATTCGGGCTTCGACAGTGAGAGCGAGGTGGGACTGGCTAGGAGCGACCAGAGATATATCGAGATATATCGCGGTACATACCGTAGATGTGCGGCAATTTTGGACAGAGCATTCATGAAATTCAGAATCGAATGGAATTTCGCCGTTTGATTAAAAATTGAATTTATCGGTCCTATCTTATTATATGTGTTTTGGATAAAGCGTTATTTGCATCAAATATTTGAGAATTTACAGATTTAATTTATGTATAATATTATTTTGGCCAGATGCAATTTTTTAAAAATTGTGGCCTAGCTTTAATAACTATGTCATTTTAACTGCTCATTATTTAGTTACAAGCTGGAGCACTCTCAAGTTCTTCATGATAGTCCACGTGTTGAGTACTTAAATATATAATTTGGTTCGTTACTACTAAAACCAGAAATTTTTCACTGATGTTGTCAGCGGGCAAACCTTTTCTTTTGTTTGCCTGAATAACATTATTTTCACCGCACGCAGGTCGATATTGCAAGATCTCGCGTACCTAACGTCTCACATTACCGTAACAGAAAGCCCCCATCTGCATGCCCTCACAGGCTCCTCTCCCAAATGAAGATTAAAAAACTTAAAGATCGATACATCACCGAACTTCTTAACTCCATAACAAGAAGGTCCCGCGAAATATATTTCTTCGTCGGAACGTAAAGAGGCGAAATAAATCATTTGCCGAAGGTTACGTGTGACTAACGCAAGCGGTGCAGTGTCACTTTCAAACATTTGAATGGCACTCGAAAGAACCTCAAGCCGAAACGGTAAAAGAGCCAGCATTGCCGTAATTGCATTTGAAGCCCTCGCAATTTCGGTGCGCGAGTGGCCGGATTCGATAGGATGGAGGAGGAACTACAGACAAAATTGACTGAACGCTAAGCCGATTAGCTGTTTACTCACCTCCGAGAGCCGTAAGCGAGTTCCTCGTACCCTCGGACCTTCATCCGGCGGTGTTAGAAGGGCGACAGAAGTCACAATCAGGGCCAGGACCGCGACAATGACGAGCAGTGCTATCAGTATCCCACGCCAGTTTCTCTGATTCGGATTGGCTGAAACTAACTCCTGCAAGAATATATGCTTGTTAACGTACCTGATGCTCATTGCAATTTATGTATGACATAGTTAATCTGCGGAGTACGGTAACTACATTTCGTACTATTGCGCTTCGTTTAGTGTGATAGTATTTATTTTGTAAAACTGCTTCTGAAAGTGCCCGTGGATTAGCTTATTGAAGAGTGTCTGGCCAATAAAGTTTTACTATGATATTGATACGACGAAGTGAACTTGTGGTAAGTAGGAAACAAGAAAATATTCCTTGCACAAGTTTGAAACGTATTTATTGGACTACAGACTGTACTGTGTACATATAAATGTATGCAATTATACTGAAACAAAATTTTAATTTATTTTACTTTACCTAAAAACCTTGATGTGCAAATTACTGTATAAAATGTATGCAGCTAGGCAGTGGGTGGAATTTGTCGGTAAAAACGAAGAAGAAAAATGAGAAGAATATAATCTAAACTGATGGATATGTGTGGGATTTAATATCAATTACAACGCCAAATGGTTTCAGCACTTTTGATGTTTATGGCAAATCGCAATATACATTTTGTTATTAGCTTGCAATGCATCACGGTATTGGATTGGAATAAACAGTAGTGAAGAGTTTAGATGCATCAGTTATTAAATAATATTTGTAGACGTTGTAAATGACATGCACTTTCGGTTTCTTGTGCATTGCGGTACATGCGTGTAATGATGTGCTGAAAGGCGACTTTTCTATGGTCATTTCCGGAAAATGGTCTACTTAGGTTTACTCGCAATTTTAAACTGACCGATTGTACAGCTCTTTCCGGCAAAATCTAAAGACATCAATGAGAATCTAAATAAAGGTTAAATTCTAAATGAGACACACAACTTTCGCGTCCAGCGTCGACCATTAAAAGTAAACGCAAAAGTCGTACCCTCGGGGATATTAATAAACTTCCGATTCAAGGACACCGGAATGAAATCGTTAATAACGTTTTCTATTTAAGTCTGGCGCGGCTCGCGAAAGGCTAAGATAAAAGCGGATCAGAGGAAGGACTCGTTAAGGAAGGATGCTGCCGACTTTTGAAAGGAACGAATATTTGTCCGCAAGACATGAGATATTTCACTGTGCTTGGCGCCTTTAATGCTCGGCGCATAACGTCAGAGGGACGTCAAAGGATGACGTTAGCTTTCAACGTGTCACTTTTAGTTTACCGTCAGATCGAAGAAGACATTTCGATTAAACGATGGTTTCAAGCTTATTATATATATATACGATATTATTGGTTTATTTTCGTACACCAACGTTCATCTTGCGATGACATGATATTTTGCTACCACTTCGTGAAGCTTGCAGTTGGCTTCAATAAAATCTCGCCAATCCGGTAACGGCCAATATGAATAACATTAAGTTATAATACGTCCGTAAGTACGTGCAGTAAAGAACAAAAAACCTAATTTGAAAATGCGGAATATAGAATATGTCGAACGAATCACTATCCACACAAGATTATTCAACATTTGCTTCCACTCAACCAATAACAAAGTATGCAGAGGATAATTCTGTTCCGCGATTTTCATTTGTAATTTTGCAGGAAATTTGTATGCAGATATCTCCCAACATTTATATGCAGATATTTTCCAATACTTTTACGCCCGATATGAAAAATCAATCCTCAAACATCGTTCCACTTCGAACTCATCCGTCATACGGAAACATGTGTGTCGCGGAATCTCGTTCTATATTCTCCAAGAAAATACACGCTACATTTTAATACTCCCGAATAGCACAACATATAACATTTCTATGTGGCATCGAAAACCGATAGGCCAACGTTATTGCCTGTTTAAAAAGATAGACCGATGTGCAAGAAGACCACGTTTATTTTTGAATTTCGGCACGCTATAATTCCTTACATTCGTATTACATGCTAAGCAGAGACATGTTCTTTCCGCGAAAAACGACGCAATGGACGGATTGAGATTTCACGTTTCATGTCAGGTCAACCGCGGTTTCGAACAAAGATGGCGAAGCATTTACAACGTATAAAGCGCGAACGACGGGGGAAAGTATCATAACCTCGAGTATCTAACGCAACACAAAACTCGGCCGTGCTGGTCGCTCGTTAGCTGCAAGCCCGTTAAGTCGAGTATCTCCAGACATTCTATTTCGACCTCCGACCTTTCGGCCGCTCGCAGACAAAAAAGCTCGGTAATCGTTGAAAATTGTGCCGATTAATTGCCGGGAAATATCTGCTGTCGGGAAATAGCAGCGAACCATTTAGTAATTGGGAAATGTCGGCAGCCCAATTGTGTGACAGGAAATATCCGCACGATCTCTTGTCCGGAAATATCTGTAAACTCTTTCCGACCCATTAATCATTGTTCTATATTATTCGCTTTGATTGAATCATAGCAAGACTCGCCGCCTTCTCGACATCTGAAAGCCGATCGCGGCGTTATGGATTTCTCACCCCACCTGTCAATCAATGCAACAGACTAAGTCGATTAGTTTCTTAAAGGCTGAGATCGTGACGAAAGAGACTGAAATTCTTCGAACCGGAAACAAAATTTAAATGTACTTAATCACTGTTACATTGGTAAGTTTTTTAAGATAGTGCTCACGCGGTACTAAACGTTTGTTATTATTTCGAAATAAGAAAAGAGTATACGTTACGCTAAATTCTTTACGTTTCTGTTTACACGAAATTCCAAACGTCGAATCTTACCAACTATTCCATAAAAATAATTAGTTATTGAGTTGGGGAATAAGTTTGTAGCATTTTTATATTTGCTTTGTTTTACACCGATTTTTTTGCTGTTTGACAAAGTGTATAATATCCATTCGATAGAGCTATGGGATGTATGAGTGATCCGTGAGTGAGTGATTATGAAAGTGTGTGTGTGAGTGGCGCAGCGAAGCTGTAAGACGAAGGCGATGCATCGCAGAAAAACATTAACGAAGCATCAGAGAAGGGCCGTGAGGTGAAATTGGGTGGTAAAGGAAGGTGTTGGGTTGGGGAATAAGTTCGTAGCGTTTTTATCAAAAACTTTAATTTGAACAAAAGTCAATAATTATATTATATCATACTCACACACACACATTCACACTTTCATAATCACTCACTCACGGATCATTCATACATCCCATAGCTCTATCGAATGAATATTATACACTTTGTCAAACAGCAAAAAAAAAAATCGGTGTAAAACAAAGCAAATATAAAAACGCTACGAACTTATTCCCCAACCCAATAAATCGAACAAACGCAGTTGCTCAATGTGGACACTGAGTGGCTAACAAAAACGCTATGTGGTATTATGAAAGTATTATCACCGAACGTTTGCATATAATGAGTGATGACATTGTGAAACAGATGAAGTAGCCGGATAAGAAACATTGATTAGATTGATTTCAGTAAAGCACGTCAAAGTAAGAGAAAGTATTGGCCGTCAGATGAATGAGCTGCGCAGAATCGCATATCGTGAAAATTAGCAGTCAATTTTCGTCGCTCTTTTCGACTGACTTTCACGTTCGCCTCCGTGCCGTTTGTCGTGTAAGCATAGTGGCAGTCAACTGTCTGTGGCTTAAATCGATAGATGAAGGACCAGTGGGGCGCTGTGCGAGCAAACATTTCACGCAAAAGTGCTACACAGACTCGAAATTTTTTCCACAATCTTACATCTCACGGATATGTGCGCGCCAAGAAACTTTTTTTCTACGATTTTATCTGCGGTGCTATTTCAATAAAACATGAGCCAATCGATACTTCCACTTTAAATATTTTCACCACATTTGACTTACTATCCCTGCAAGATAGTCTTAATGAAAAGAGATTAAACTTTGATCGTAAACTCGTTTGTTTGAATACAAATATGATAATTTTTACGAACATATCGTTTCCTTATGACTCTAAACTACCGCAAGGTCGTATCTATTTCGTATTCTAAAAGCTATGTTATGTAGATGTTCGATTATTTCATACTTTGAGATACATATTTTAAACCATATAAGTATGGCAATTACCAAGTTTGAAAATGTCAAAATGTTCTAACTATTGTTAGAAATGAATAACTTGGATTTGTTTTACACGAATGTACAAATCATACGCAGCAAAGTGCGTATTTGTACCAAAGCTCGTCAATTATTCACTGATCAACCACTAATGTAAGTAGTCTTCTGTTTAAAAACAGCTGATCATAACTTTAAGGACCGAATTTTCCAATAAAAACTTTGACGTAGACATTTATCATGCTGGCAAATATAATAAAACAAGTTCTTTAACGGTCTCTATCAAATGCATCATAAAATTAAATGCATATACCACTTGTTCATTATTCCGCATGTTTCTCTTCCAATCGTACAGATCAACGACTGTAAGATACTGAATTTAATAGTGTAAGTTCAGTAGTAGTAAGTTCAGACCATCTTAAGAATATATATCCATTTCTATCTTAATATTCCTTTTTCGGCCCATAAGACAAATAATAGAAACACGACAATCGCTTCTCCGTCTTACGACTTGGATCTCAAATTCATTAAGTACACAACAAGCCACTTAAAAGCATAATTCCTGAGCTCTTCGCAACACAGTTACCCTTTTCGACAAACTTCCTTTAAGTATTGATTCCTGTATCCGGCTCCACTTTTTCATCAGCACCCCTAAGCATTTCTATTGTGCCCTGTACAACTACTGCAGCCATTTATTGGAGACCCTATATACGTATACACATTCAGCACATATTTTATTATCCACCATCTGCCCTAACTTCCCGCATGCTTTTACACTTTGATATGCCAGAACCCACCTCATCGAAACGCTTGCGCACAAAGTGGATTTGTGTTATAAAAAATTCGTTGTAACCAGAACGGATGAACTGTCCGCCAAGTGAAGTGACATAGAATGAACAATCTTATTTAGCGACCGTCGCTTGGACGAAAAAAAGCACTCTAGCGAACGTCGGGAGAGATCGCGTTTCGGGAAGTTGGCGAAATCATTTGTCAAAATGAGACGTCCCACTCGCGTCGTTCGTAACACGAGATGTGATCCGTTCCTTTCCTCGTTCGGCGTCCTCCGCCATCGGGACGAAGCCATTTGCGTTAAAACGGGCAGGTTTCGCTTTCGCGCCGTGTACAATAAATATTTGCCCGAGCCAGGAAGGATTAACCGTCGCTCGTCAAGACGGTGATGGACCATTGACGTGAACGTTTCGAGAGGGGAATATTTCGAGACCCTGACATTAAGCTGCGTAAACAAGCTTCAGCGCGAATAACGGCAGACGCTGTAACACGCGGTTGAAAGTTATAACAAAATTTCACTCGTAGCACGAAAGAACGTCACTGCTACTTGCAAATTCCGAATTCATCCCCAAAGCGATCAGGATACAGTCTCAAACGACTAATTCTACATTGTCAGTGTGATTTTGCTCCTAGCTGCAACGTGTAATGCAAATCATACGATCGCGGCGTGTTCCTTAAAGTGTTCGCAAATTCAGCTTCGTTTTTGCACGCGGTAGATCGTTATGTTTCTTAATGCTTTGAGACAAACTTGAAACTTTCAGCAAACTCCGCCAACTTTCCCGTCGCGCATCGTAAAATATCGGCGAAGTTTGCGTACGACGACGTTCGTAATTTCGAATCGTTCGCTCCGCGGAAGTTCATAACTTGGGGTTCGTTTGTACTGAAGGAGGCATTCAATAGCATTGACACGGATATCGATACACAATTAATATTACGATCGCACTAGAGAAAAAAATGTGACGGAAAGCTAATAAAATTAATACAGAAACTTATACTTGTGCTCCTTTGAATGAAGGAATTAGGCTGGGATAGCAACTGCATACCTTTGAATGTTATATATTTTTTGCACTTAATCGTCACGGACACATTATTTTCTATTCAGAGTATTCGTATCATAAAATCGCAACATGTTTGAGACCGCGCCAAGCCCTTGAGCCGTACTTAAGCGTATATTTAATCGTACTTTCCTAACTTTAATCTCCTCTGTAACCACTCTCTCCAAATTTCCGCCACAGTACTCTACCTCCTCTTTACTTTGATTCCTCACAGTACGTGACACGAAGAGAATTTCACGTCAGCCACATCGCATTCTGCTAAAAAGTCAATTCATCCGCGCACTTCCATTATTTAACCCACTTCATCGCAAACAATCCGATAATCGCGATTCTTTCTTCAGCCATTCAAACTGCTTACTCTGCATGTCCAAGAAGGAGAACCAGCGTGTGCAGATAAACGGATTTGACGTAATAGAGGGAGGTTTATCTGAATGTGCGCACTGTACGTGTGTGCATACGACGTACGCTGCCAAAGGGTTAAGGAATGCCGTACTTGTTGCAAGTTAGTCTAACTAAATCAACGTTTCATCGCAGTGAACTTTCTATTCCGTCTGAGCTACCCTTCATTCAACCGTACATGAATTCAACGTCTGCGGATATGAAACCCGGACAATTTTTCCAGACTTATCCGACGTAGCTTCTATCTGTATTTGCAGATTTAACTCGTAGCCAGTGCGGCACCGGAGAATTCTCGGGATACAAATTGCGAAGGAGGCGAAGGATGATAATAAAGGAATGTGACTGCTCTCGCTAGAACTATCAATGGCTGCAGATAGCCTCTAGCGACGCTGCTCAATGCATCGATATTACTTGTTGCTGGCCGTACGGGGAGTGCTAATCCTCATAAAGTACGGGGCAATTATCGATTCCGTAAGGTGTACAACACAGGTATATACCACAGGTACCTTGATAAGGCGGAAAGCATCCGCGAACTAACGTCGTTAGCTCAATCCTAACAGGGTCGCTCTGTCTACCATTATCGTACGACCGAGAAAGAATTATTGACGAATTACGCCCGGCAGTTGACTGAAAATGGACTGAAGACGCGGACTGGTAAAATGTATACCAACGAAAAAGTTCAGTAATACGTTAAGTCTAATCATATGTGACTAATATTTTTCCATGTTACAACATGTCTCTTTAAACGATTAGTTGTCATATTTTTGAATGTACATATTTGTATATGAATATCCGAAATGATAAACAATGATAGCATGGATCAGAATGTTGTGTACCCTTTTTTGGTAAGATTTATTTTGTACTCTATGTCAGTATGTATATAGCATTATTTATACGAAGAAGTCAACCATCCATGAACTCAGAAATATTTAAATGTCAAAACAGGTTTGCGAAGAAATTAGTTTGATCATGAAACAATTTCGTCATTAAGTCGCGCTAGCGAACTCTGGCAAATATTCAGAGACAATTTACATTCGAGAAATGTTCCGAGTAACCGAGCAGATGAGTACATTAACATCAAGTCTTGTACTTAAAATGTAAATGACGTATATGTCAGAGAAGAAACTGATTGTAATCATAGAATTACCAATATTCCACGAAATCTTAGCTGAATAAAAATAGTTTCATCTTGTCTGCCAGGAAGACAAGTTGCATAGGAATTGCGATCAATTGCATGTGGCAGAGAATGGATTTAGATTAATCTTCGAGGCAAGGAGGAAAAAAAATCAAGAAAGTCGGCCCTACACCCATTGACCGGCCATTAATCTTTGCTAGACCCTCCGGCTAACAACGATAAACTATGAAATTATATCGCATAGAGAGAAGGATTTCTTTGTCTGCTGAATCTTAGAATGTACGTGATAAGAATCGCAAGAACTATTTCCTTACAATCATTTCTACATAGGCTGCTTTCAGTAAAAAGGAAACGATATATAGGTACTTAGTCATTGCAAATTCATGTAATGCATTAAAATCAATTGTACAAACCACCAAGTAGTCGCTAATAACCCCTGATGTTGATGCGACTATAAATAAACTTATTTAAAAAAAAAAATCAATTGTTTTGAAAAATAATTTATAAAGTGTATTTCTATGCAAGTTAAATTTTGGTCAATATAAAATTTTGTTCGAACTTTCTAATATTCACTCTGTCATCCTCAAAACTCACGATATAAATATTTTTGCCTATAAATATTTGGAAGCAAACTTGACGTTAACAAATCGATATTCACAAATATTATAAACCAGGTGTCGTAAAACCTTTGCAAAAGAATACATACACGTGTAGTAAATGTAGAGGCAAAATATAAATATCAGATTAACGCAGGGGTTAGAATTCAATTGAATACCCCCCATTTAATAGCTGAAACGAGCATGAAAAACGAACGACACTCAAGTGCCACATTACCGAAAAGCTCAAGATCCCCGCAGAACTGAAAGTTACTCTACACTAATATCATTAATACAGCTAGTTGGCCGACATCGTATACAAAGTTAAGAGACACGGGAATGGATCAACTATTCAAGGTCGCACTATTAATTCGAAATTTCATTAGAAATTATAAACAGCATGAATCGACATTGAAGTAACGCCAAAGCGAAATTCTAGCGAACTTCTGTAGGATAAGATAAACACGGCCGTGTCGATGGGGGTAGGAGCGCAACAGAGCCCGCCGAAGTGTATCGCCGTACGGATAAGTTGAATTAATTACCTCGTCGTCGTAAATGTTATCGTGATCTGCCATCGGGATAGCAAATCGGGCGGTCCTCGCCTCTCCGTCGGCCTAAGAAGATCAACGGCACAAGCGGTCCGTTTCCCCCCGTTTTAGTCTATCCCATCCGAGAAGCACCCAGTGGGTAGACGAGTGAGAATTCGATCGTTCCTATCCCGATGCACGAATCCTCCCTTAATTACTCGTCAGCCTTTCTCTCTCTCTCTCTCTCCCCCTCTCTCTCCCTTTGGCTCTCTCTGTCTCTTTCTGGCTCTCGTTATCCTCGCCTCGTTACGTTCGAAAATTCTCCACCCCCGTTGCTCTCGACGTGCGTCCGCCTCTCTCGCTCTCTCTGCCTCTGTGTCTCTCTGTCTCTTCTGTACGTCCGTTACCTTCTTTTCCCCGTTTGATCAGTTTTCGCCCTGACAGTCCTCTTGCACCGTGCAGATTTTCGGTACTGAGCAAAGATTTGCCCCAGTGAGATGCTGCGTGCGCGGAGTCTGCGCGATACGGAAGCTGCGCGCTTTATCGTCTCCACGTGTGTTGGTGTCAGGATAGGCTAAAACTAATATATCGAGGCCACGGTCGTGTATGCGTTCAGCTGGCTGTGAATGTAAGAGTATGCGAGCGTGTACCGTACTGGCTTCTTGCGCTTCTCCATGGAGGAGAGCCGAGGGATAAAGGGAATGACGGGGACGTGGAAAACACGATAGCCTATGGAACAAATAATAGATTGAGTAATCGATAGGGAAGGAGACTTGACAGGAGGAAGAGATTCGAGATGGGATGCTGTTAGAGTACGGCCGGAAAATTGCCGTTCGATGGACGCGATCGGAATGTTGGACAAAATAAGTTTCAGGATTTGATGTATGGTCGATTGAAAGGCTAGTAGGGGAAAATTTGTGCGTAACCTTGAACTGTATATGATTTTGATCCTTCGTCTACACCCAATAGTAGTTTATTATGCTACGTGCGGGAAATAATAAGGGAAAACTGATTGAAAACTGTTAAACGTATATAATGTTATACAGTTTCAGTTCCTTAGAATATCACCAAATTCAATATCGGAACAAATTTAAGATAAAAAATTATATATAACACGCAAAACTGCGGTCGTGCTGTATTCAGCATGTATTTGTAGAACTGTACTTACAATATGGCAACACTTCCACACCACACGTTAAAATTTACTTCATATATATCTAACACAACAAAAATTAATTTGTGGTAACATATGTAAAAACAATATAATAACAAGCACAATAAGTTCCAGACATTACAGGTGCTTATCATTATTAAACGTCAAAACGTTTTCTCCTCAAACATTGTTACATACTCCAATATTTATGTTAAACAAACTATACTGAAAATAAAAAGTATAAAATAACGTAAACATTATCTTACTCTTCCATAAAGTATATGTTATAAATTACGAATTCAATTAGCTGTATAATACAACATATGTACATATTATACTATAAGAATGGCGTTTTAAATTTCGCGCATTCTAGTGATTTTTCTAATGCGATACGTGTTACCAATGTAAAAAATGATTCAAAAGTACTCGTGAGCTCTAGAGATTTTACTTGAAAATATAACCTGTCTAAATTTGACAGTACTATTTAGTTATGAATCCAACGTGCCGACTCTGTGGAAAATTGGTTCATGTGTTAAATAAAATTGAAACTAAAACTTATCAAGCCTGGTAACCAGAGTTTAATGCTTACGAAAAATAGTACCGTCCTTTATTTATATAGGGTACATAATGTCAAAATACGAAGAAGTGAAAGTTCGTAGAATACAAAGAAAGAGTGTGGTAAGATTATCGATTTATTAGTTACCATTGTGTACAAATGCATACAAAAGGTTTATATATTTTGTATAAATACTCGTAACAAGATTTACATATGTAATAACTTCTAGTATAAAGCCATTGAACTTATACATGCAAGGACAGGAGCAGAAAAGAAAACAGAGGCAGAAAAGGAACACCGGAAACAAATCAGTTCTCGTTGTATATCTACACCTCTCAGTAGAAAAAGAAAGCGGGCACCCACTGTACCATTTTCTAAAAGTCTAGTTATAGCCGAAATGAAGTCGTACATAGCTCGTCAAGATTGGAGGCACATGCAATATTTATTTCCTCTACTACTAAGTTGCTCCAGTGACTTAGAACCACTTTTATGGCGATATGCAATTCTGATTTTATTATATAGCCCCAATAGTAAGCCGTCCGATTTGGATACATTTTTAGGCATGTGTGCAGGAAGTAATCAAATGTTGGACGATCATGAAATACTAGAAAAGTTATTGTCGTTACCACATAGAGAATTATAGTTATTCAAGTTATTTGAATTATTTTTTTCTAATTGTAAAATAATGATTACATGCGGAGGGAATAAAAGTAGGATATGCCTTTACAACAATTCATATTGGATAGGACCATTAAGTAATATAGTCCAGCAATAAGAAAACATGAAAAATTCATATTACAAAACATTTTTTCACTTTAATAAACTTAGTATACTTATAATAGTGTTTATTAATAACTTTGCCATAATAAGAATTTTGTAGCGATAATGTTGTAAATTAATAATAATTATGGTTATGAATATTAATACAATGATACTATTTACAATGATTTTCGATTGTTGATTGATGTAACTGACGATATTGCAAGCAACAAAGAGACAGCGTGCAAGGGAATACTATGTACACGCGATTATTGCAGTAAAATAAACGTAAAAACGATTACTAGGTAACATGAGTAGTACACGTACAGAATGACTTCAAACAATGTTGACAACTATATGACACAGATAACTGTACATGATTTCTCCTTAATAACATTAAAATTCTCTCACATCAAGATTACTACATTGATGGCACTTAGAAAATTACTAAAATTTGTACATAGTTTCGTTGGGGAAAGTGCACAAAATTTGTTACTAACTACTACAAGTATAATTTGCAGATAGTAAAAAAACAAAGAACAAGATAGACGTAATGAGACTACGAACAGATTGACGTAATTTTTTCGATATGTCGATAAATGATATTTTCTTATCCATTCAAGACAATGGACCGATAATGAATAATTAACAATGAGAATGATAAAACTTACAATGAGTGTAATAACTCGATGAGACAATAATAATAAATACGTGTGAGAAAAAAAGTCTGATTGGATGAACGCTGGTCAGTCAAGCGGTAAATGAACACGAGGATCAGTCGCCGCTAATTTTACGAGTGTTTTTTTGACTCGTAGAATAGGCAAACGCGCCGCTGGCTTTCCATGCCAACATTCTCTCATCAGTTTTCCCATACCGGCTAACGTCTGAAAAATATATTGAACACGTTAGAAGCAGTGTCCTACAAAATGTTTGAAAAAATTGTATGCATATACGTGTGCACTACCAATACGCTAGATAGATTACAATCTGTAACGACTGGCATAGAAACATCGTAATTACCGGGTCAGAATGCCATCTGTTAGGAAGCGGTGGCCTACGTTGATCAAGGGAAACTAATTTTCTCATTTCTTCAATTGATGGTTCTTGACTGCTGCTTGGAAGCCATTCGGAATACGGTGCCGCATAATCTAAAGCAACCCCGTTGCTTATGCATCTGCGGCACACTTCCCAAAGGATCAAACCTAAACTGTAAATATCTGCCCGTCTGAAGCTTTCCAAACATTCTATGTTCAACCTATAAATAAGTAAATAATTATTACCCAACACACTCGGTCTACTTCTTGAACGAAGTGGGCTATTACATACGTTTGTTCCAAAATCTCTGGACTCATGTAACGTTTCGTGCCTTGTCGTAAATCGACCCTATCAGTAGACAGACGATCTTGTGTAGCCGCCAAGGCAAAATCGGCAATAACGCAGCCACCATTTGTTTTCACCAGAATATTTTTTGATTTAAGATTACGATGAGCCATAGCTGGCTTTCCTCGGGTACCGTGTATCTCTGTATGTAGGTACAGTAAACCATTGGCTATGCTTAAACAAATGTTAAGCGTTTGATGATGCGTCAAGGGATGCGGTGAACGATTTAGGTGATCATGGAGTGAACCAAGGGGATGGTAGTGAGTAACAAGCCACAGTTGGGTGCAACTGGCTCTGCTCGTCATATCACTTCCAACGTATCCGAGGATACTATCGTGTCGAGAAGGCAAAAGCTGAGAGTAAACTTCAGTTTCCCGTGCCCACGCGGCTTCATCTCGTGAGAAATAAATTTTCACAGCTACGTTCTCTCCATGCCATACGCCTCTCCATACCTCGCCACCAAATCCGCCATTCCCACCACTGCCAAGACATTCGACTAACGTCACTTGTTTGGCCAAAGTTCTTTGTACTAAGAGTGGAAGTCCAGATCCTGATCCGCTAGTGAGACTTCTTCCATCCAAGTACTCCTATATGGAGAACGAATAAAGAAACTATGAAGAATTCTTAACCAAGAATGTACGTAAATTTACACTGCATACTTTTAGTGTACTGTCGCCGGCTGCAGTTGCTCTTAATTCATGCGGGTGATACGTAGATGTAGATGTTGGTGAAGGAAAGGAGAAATGTAACATGGACGGCTCGATATCGGAATCTAAAATTAACTTATTCCTTTTTGGAGCTGTCGGCCGTTTTCTGCGTGTCCTACGAGCTAGGACGCAAAATAGTACAACCCCTGCTACAATACCTAAGCCCACCATAGGACCCAATATTGCTAGCGTCAATTTAAAGACATAGTCTTCTTTGTCTGCACCTGTAAATTATTTGCATGAACATGAAGTTATTGCGTATCTTTAAAATCTGGAATCTAACAATGTACTTACTGCCTGTGTAGTCTTGCAATATTGGGAATTCACCACCATTACACAGGTCTGCTTGGCAACATTCCACATAGAACTGTGCAGAACCAGCAGGACCACTTACATGTCTTTTCCTAGTGGCCCTGATATCTGTATTATATGGCAACTGTTGTTTGTTACATATTAACTGCATTTGATCAGCAAACTTTGTACATCCTCGGCTGACACTCTCAACTCCATCCAAACTTCTGACTCTTGACTTCCAACACTAGCAAAAAAAAATGTAATAATTGTATGTTTAGAAGCGATTTCGACGAATCCATCAGGTAAATTTGAATTAAGTAGCTTAAAGATTTTTACAGTGATTGCATTGTCGCAGATGTCAGCGTTAGAACAGTCAGGTTCTTCACATGTATGACATTGGAAACGTTGCTGCCCAATAGTATTTCCATTAAACCTACTATCTATTTTTTCATGTGATTCAGACGGTTCTTCATTATCCAAGGATGAATCATCATCTAGTAGCAATTGTTGATCTCCTGCAAATCATTAATACACGCTAGTGTTTTAGAGACAAATTTTTGCCTGCTACCTTTTGTACCAAATCACTCATTTCTGAACATGATTTGTTGCAAGAAAAATTACACAATCTACAGCTTATCACTCTCCAACAATGACATTGATTGTCAAAGTTTTAATTAGTGGGTCACGGTAGACATGTAAGTTACGAAGAATCGAGTGTGTTCTATTATAAGGACAAGGGAGCATTAGCAAGGCCATAGAAGCCAAATTGTGTGGTTATTTTGAATGGAGCATCTCGTGATCAAATTGAAATGCATTACTTTGAATTTATTGTGCTTATACAATTTATACGTAATATATGCCATTGGTGAATTAGTAAAGAATATTTTCCTACCTGGGCAAAGTTTGAATGTCAACAAGAGCACAAAATGCGTGATAAACATAGCATCCGCCATTTCTGTGCGCGTCAAAACAGTGGACCACTGGAATCAGATCGCTATTAGTTTTTAAATGTTACCGTCACATCTTTTCTGATGAAATCGCCTGTTAGTCACACTTTTACTTTTAAAGACTATGTATGTAGAACGAACACTTTCCACTGTCTTTTTTGAACGGACAATATGTAATTACGATGTGTGTTTCGCTCTGAACGAGATATTGGAAATGAAACGTCTGTAGAGGACGCTACCATCGTAAGCAATAATGCAGAGCGGTGAAAACTGAGGCAAGTTTAATTATTTACATGCGAGTATTGACCTGCGATAATGTATACACCAATTGCATTTAGGCAGGTGCATATGAGAAATTTGTTCAACATGAACATTTTATTCGATAACAAATTGTATTACATGTTAGGCACGGTTGGTTTAAAACGAATGGTCAAATATAAAAAACGTTTACGCGCTGTTTATTTTGTTGCAAATATTGAGATAAAAACAGTTTCGTTTTTGTCATAAATTAAAATTATTTGAAAATAGATTAATTACATCGAACTTAATGATAACAATTCAAGTACGGTAAATCTTATGATAGATCATAATATTAAAACGTGTATGTACTGTTACAGTAAGCATGAAAACTATTATCTACTAGTACAATCTATACATATGTATATCTTATTTCCGCTAGACTAAAACATAGAAGGTGTAACGAAATCACTGAATACCATTTTCTCCTACAAGATGCTTGATATATTTTTCCGAAAACGTTGCAACACATTCACACCTACTGCGATGAGTTGTTGCACCATATTAGAGGAACTGATACATAGCTGTTCCAATTAGTAACTAATTTTATCGTTATGGAATATATCTTTCTGTTTCGTGTATCCATGTAAATCTTCCTAACTTGAACATGACAACTATATTTAATTCTATGGTGATTTAGGTTTTAATTCGTCATAACAAGGCCTAAGGAATATAGCATTCTTTTTCGAAGGATTATAATATTCGTGGCCCTAAAATAATATGAAATTATTTGTAATATTGGATAAAGAGCAATAAGGATTATAAATTTAAAAAATAAATTAAAAAGTCACGCTTACCTTAGACCAATCATAAGAAAGAGCATATGCGAATATTTGACCGTTATGGTTAAAGCAACAACGCGTAATCGGATGATCCATGGGTTCAGATGATTTTAGTTTTGTTCGTGCATCTTTGTCCCAAAAACCAAATGTGCCATCTCCACCTACAGTTGCTAAAGTGCCGTGAATAGGATGGAAGCCTATATCATTCACCTGTTAATTATAAATAAATTTGGAATTATAAATATACAAAGAGTCATATACGTAGTAATGCATACTCTTTATGCAGTACACATTTCACAAGATGCTGAAGAAGTTTAAAGAAGTTACCGCGTATATATCTTGGTACCCATTAGACGAATTTGTCCTATGGCATTTAAATGTGAAGTTTTCCTTCGTACTCAGATGCAAATAATGTATGGCTACACGTCCCTCTGTGCTTCCAAGTGCAAAACCAGCCGGAACTTTCTTTTTATCTCTGAAAATTGCCACACAACGATACTGATACTTTAGGCTTAATTCTACAGATTTATATTCTCGAGGGGTTCCATCTAGCTGATATACAATTAATCCGCGTGCAGCTGTTCCAACAACAGCCATTGGATAATCCTGCAACAGTCATGAAGTTGCAATGTATATGCAGCAGTAGCATATGATTATAAAAAAAATTGCATGAAAAACTTACAACAGCAGCACAATAACACCTTTCAGGCAAATTTACAGTCATGGCAGGTTTTGGATTTCGTAAGTCCCAAAACTGTAAATAAATTATTCTCATGTCACAAAATGCTCATTGGCCAAGTTATATTGCATTTATAAATTTAGAAAAACGAACCTTCAATGTTTTATCCCAAGAACCGGTCATAAGACAGGAGTAAGTAGAAGCTTTGATCCAATGACATGTCTTAATTGGTGCATCATGCTGTGCAACTTGAACACTTTGATTTGTTGCTAAATCCCAACACTTTGCAGTTTTATCGCAGGATGCCATGAATACTTTTGTACCATCCTATTTATGACAATAAAATATGTATCTGAATAAATAATATACCTTTTCATATATGCCATAATTTTGGTATATAATATTGGTTAAAACCTACATCACTCCAACAGACATCAAGAATTGGAGCAGCCATTGATTGCATTGATTTAGGCACTGTCTTTCCAGACTGTTCAACTTCCCAACACCTGACATTGCAATCCCACGATCCAGCAATTAAAAAATTTTGTTGTATGGAGGCAGGACTAAATGCCAAACTAGAAACGGAGTCATCCGGCGGTGAGACAACCTCAAAGTCTCGAATAAGTGTTGTTTGAGTGCGTAACGTATTAGTTTGATTAAACATGTTTCGTAAATCACAGATTGAATAAAATGAACATTCAGGTACCGTGCTCTAAAACAGAAGTGTGGTTATGTTTTGTTTACGGACATAGTGTTTCTCAACATTCTTAGGTATTGGTTTACTCACTTTCACACTTTCAAATCACAGTCTGGTTGTGTTATTAAATCGAAACTAGAAGCAAATATTGCTAAAGAATAGTAAAACAGTGTATTTTTGTTATGCGCTTCAGCGGTGCAAAAAATTCTTCACGCGGGTGCCGATTAATTCAGTTAAACACAACACATTACATACATTTTGATAGTTTCCTGCAAATTTCCGTTAGATGGCACTGTTTACTTGTTACGCGTAAATAGCGGTTATGTCCTATCTGTGCATGAGTAAACGTCAGTGTGTCAGAAGCAGTCAGAAGTGACCAAAGTGTCAAGTTTGTTTACAGTATAGAACTAAAAGTGTATGTGCCTTCCTCCCTCTCCTTTTTTTTTTACTTCGGAAACGTTATCGGTACTGCCTTTTATCAGGTGCGAACTGGCGCACTGTCTGCGTAAGGGGCATAAAAGCCAACAAATATTTAAATATGTTGAAAGCTGTTATATTAATTGGCGGTCCTTTAAAAGGTATGTTAATATATTTCTGCAGTAAAAAACGATAAAACATTACGTTCCGGTGAATTGCTAGATGACAGGTCATTGCTATGGCCAGTTGACATGTACACTAAACTTTGCATCAGCTCAGATAGAATAACCTCTTAATTATCATATGCAATCTACAGTTTAAACATATGATAAAATAATACAAAATTTTTTGTAGGGACTAGGTTCCGACCACTCTCGTTAGACATACCTAAACCATTGTTTCCTGTTGCTGGATTTCCAATAATACAACATCATATTGAAGCTTGTTCCAAAGTACCAAATCTTACAGAAGTTTTGATAATTGGGTCTTATCCAACCTCGGATTTATCCCATTTTGTTCAAGAAATGACAAATGCATATGGTTTAATTATTAGATACTTGCAAGAATTTACTCCGCTAGGCACAGCAGGTGGCATGAACCATTTTCGTGACCAGATACGTGCTGGGAGTCCCTCATGTTTCTTTGTGATGAATGGTGATGTATGTGCTGATTTCCCATTAGAAGAAATGGTAGAGTTTCATACCAGTAAACAAGCTTTATTGACAATAATGGCTACAGAGGCCACAAGGCAACAGTCACTGTATTATGGATGTATGGTGTTAGGTAAAAATGGAGAAGTTGCACACTATGTAGAAAAACCATCATCATTTGTATCAAGTTTAATCAATTGTGGTGTATATCTTGCTTCTCCTGAAATTTTTCAAACGATGGCAGAAGTATTTTATGCTACTCAACGCCAGGAAAATTTTATGTATGATTCTTTATTGACAAGATTATGAATGCTATTTTGTGTTTGGAGATAATTTTCATACAACATCATTGTTGTAGGCAATTAAATGGTAATGGTAGAGACCCTGCACATATTTCATTTGAACAAGATATACTGATACGACTTGCAGGAAATGGTCGCTTATTTGCATTACCAGTAGTTAGATGGTGGTCTCAAGTAAAAACAGCAGGTTCTGCAATATATGCAAATCGCCATTATTTATCTTTATACAAAACTAAACATTCAGATCGTCTTGCTTCAGTCGTTAACGGTCCATGCAACATTATTGGAGATGTTTATATTCATCCTTCAGCTACTGTACATCCTACTGCAGTGGTAAAGATCTTCTAAAATGATTTATTATTTTGATTTAAACTATTGGGGCAAAATAATTTTATTTTATTCTGTCTTTTTAGCTAGGTCCAAATGTCAGTATTGGTGCAAATGCAAATATTGGACCAGGTGTGAGAATAAGGGAATCAATTGTATTAGCTAATGCTCAAATACAGGCACATTCAATCATTTTATATTGTATTGTGGGAAAAGGCAGTAGTGTGGGAGAATGGGCAAGAGTGGAAGGTACTCCTTGCGACCCAAATCCTGACAAGCCTTTTGCAAAAATGGAAAATTTACCCCTTTTTAATATTAATGGAAAGCTGAATCCATCAATTACAATTCTTGGTAAGTGTTGATTGTATTTATGAAATAATTACATCAACGAAGACTATGTGGCCCATTAAACTGCATTTTGCTTTATTGTAGGTACAAGTGTGAGCTTAGCATCAGAAAAAATTTTATTGAATTCAATTGTCTTGCCACATAAAGAGTTGACAAGGAACTTTAAAAATGAGATCATTCTTTAATACACAGGCATATTAGAAATATTTGCTCAAGTGCAATAACAAATCAAATATGGGCATAATAAAGTGTAAGAATAGAATATATCTTTTTGAAAAGATCGTGTGTTCATTCCTGTCTATGAGTGTTCTATTCTATCCACACTTTTGTTGTGGGATAAAGTGTGAGTATGATTGTAAATATGTACAACCGTTGCATATGTCATATACAAAAAAAAATCCGTTTTAAACGGCACTGTATTAATGCACAATATACATACAAGTATTTTACAATGCATTTTTATACGATGTAACATTTTTTGTTAATTCTATTGTATATATATTTATGCAAAATTTATTATTATGCTACAAACATATGTAACTTTATATGCTACATATATAAAAGAATTGAAACGCTACCAACGCTTTATATATTATTGTTACCCTTATCTTATTCTGTGGTTTTGAAATTTCTAATCCAAAAAAAATTTTTAATAAGAATTGCTTAGCACAAAATTAAATGTGTTGCTTAATGTGAAAACCAGTATGAGAATGGAAGTCTAAAGTGAATAAACTTTCGTTTGAATCGTTCGTACATGGTGATAGTCTATGCGTTCCTCACGGGCGGCGCTGTTGTAGTTCCGTAGTAAGGAAGGGAGTATGGTGTTGTAAAATAGCCGCATTGAATCAACAGGTAGACCAGAATTGGGAACTGCCCAGTAATTTATATTCTAATTATTTTTACACCCTCTTTATTCGTCCACTATACTACGATTTGTGGGAGGATGTTACCCGCTGAATGCATAAAAACATAAATGTGCCCATGGACGAGACTGTCACGAGAGAATATATTTAAAAGGCAATTGAAGCGCGAAGTACGTGAAGGGATTCCACACATTCCAACGTTGGTCCGGCTCCACTAGCGCAGCATCCAGGTTGAGAATGTCACTTTTGTGATTACTCGTCAATGACATGTGAGGAATGCGGTGAGTGAGTGCACGGTATCTCGTGTCGTTTCCCAACATTGTTCATCCTTTCTGTTGATGAACGCTCACTGACGATAGATTTATTATAATTGTGTAAATCGAATCTGACGAACTGTAATATTAGATGAGCGAGTAGAGACGCTTTAATTTGTTAAGACTATTGCCACGGTATACCAACGTATTTTCGATACGCTATTTTTTTACTATATAAAAACGGTGGTTTTGCAGAGAAGTGTCGCGTGTGCGTGTAAGACTATAAAATATCGACAAAAATGTGCTTTTAATTTTTTTACACGTGTGCAGTACAATTATACACAAATATTTTATTTAGCTATTAATTTTTTTTTATTACTTTAAAAACAATTGCATTATTTCACGCGGTGGGGATGAAAGAAAGTATCTCTGTTTGGAAGTTATAATATTTGGATTTTTAAATATCTTTTGAATATTGCACCTTTAAAGTTTGCATTTATTGCGTCAGTTTTTATTTATTTTGATATTTTATCTTAAACATGCATTGTTACAGGTTATACAACACAAGTTAATGCCCAGGTCAGAGGGTGCTGGATAATCCAAATGGGTAACAAAGGCCCATTATGGCCCAGCATCGGCAACAGCAACATCAGCACGAATTTTTACCTCTGTGCGATGTGTTATTTAATATCATATCATTAGCATCATATTTTTGCGATATAGTGTTTGACTTCACAATGGTATATGCATTGGCCCACCATACTTTAGCACCACCTATACTTTTTCCGTTGAGTATTGCACTTATTGCATCTTCATTGTTTATTTCACAGGTTAGTGAATATATAGAGTCAACGAATAGAATAAATGTTGTAACTGTATGCAGTTGAGCTATAATACTAAATTGTATATCCATTTTTAATTTCTTCTGCATAGATTATAAGCATAAGATGGTATCTTTGGGGTGCCAGAGGTAAATTAACTGAAAATACAGCAAGCAATGGTGACACAAGTCCAGAGAAGAAAACTGGCAATTGGACAATGGGTTGTGTTTTATTACTTCATACAACACAAGTTGGTGTTCTCTGGAGATACTTTAAGTTGTTTATCCCAGTGGACCTAACATTTGTCAAACATGAGGTACACATTATCTTTATAGCGTGATCAAGAATCTTATGAATATGTAATCATGCATTTGTTCTCATGTAGGTGCGTGAATTATGTGTATTACGCTTGATACATGCATTTTGTGAAGCAGCTCCTATGTTGTTGCTACAATTGTATTTGCTTTTAATTGGCACCGTCACAGAAAATGGTATAGAGATTGAAAAAACAAAAGAAAGTGAACCAAGGGATGGAGATAAACTGGCAAAACTGACTGCAGTATCAGCTGGTTTATCTTTGTGGAGTGTGTGTTGGGCAGTAGCAAGCTTTAGTAAAGGAGCAGCACGTCTTCGTAATTTAGAACGCTTAGTTCTCACTTGGCTAGGTGTGTTAGCCCAGTTAGTATGGCGTCTTGGAACTGTAAGTGCTCGTGTTGGTGCTCTAGTGGTATATGCTTCTCTTTATGGAGGTCAATGGCTACTGGTCGTTATGGCCTTGCATTGGCTTTCTATGTTGACATGGTTACTGCTTACTCCTGATGGACTGTTTCACGGTGGAGAACGTCTACCACTTATGAGAAAAACTTTTCTTGCCTCCCTTCTTGCATTTGTTTACATATTTGCATATGTGAATTTGCATGAAACCAATCATCGCCAAAAGATGGTTAGTGGAACATTTTAATACTTTTTCTTTTTATTCATCTGCATTGAACTAATTACAGAATTGTTTGTTACAGATCATATTTTACACGGTTATGTTCCTGGAAAATAGCTTGCTTATCGGAGTATGGATTGTAGGTGTGAGTAGAAGTGATCTACAACCTTATCAGAACCATTTACATCCAATTACTGTTGTACTCACTCTCCTAGC
This sequence comes from Anoplius nigerrimus, assembly GCA_914767735.1. NCBI lineage: Eukaryota > Metazoa > Arthropoda > Insecta > Hymenoptera > Pompilidae > Anoplius > Anoplius nigerrimus. Next base: position 16,090,998 of record OU612085.1, on the reverse strand, counting down.
TTTATTTTTTGGTGGTATGTTTTTTATGGGTCTTTATTACAGGTAATTTTTATTTCAATTGTTTCAACGTTTTAATCCTTTCTATGTACATTATAAATTATCCGTTATTGTCTAACTGCACATTTATTGTAGATTTTTCCATGTACGAAGACTGAGATACGAGTCTGGTGGTAGAATGACTGCATCGAATTTAACCACATTGTCGAATCAGGTAATTGAAGCAATTTCTTCCTAAAAGTGTACGTTTTTATAACATTGGAGATTTTCAGGATAATACGGAGGATAAACAAATAGAATACACAGATGAGAAAAAACGTAATATAAGCATAGGCGTAAGAAAAGTGAAGTTGAGTAACGGTGGAATACCAGGTGTGTTCAATTGCCGCTTTACGAACCCCGCTGTAGTAAACCCAAATCGGAAGAAGAAAAAGCCGACAACATTTGTACCTCCGCCGCCGCCACAATCTCAAGCAACTTCAGTACCATCTTCGGTGACGTCAGTCGGTGAAGCCAAGCAATGGCTTAATGGAAACAGTGGTACTCGTCAACTCATACCATTTTGGAAGAAACCTGTATCATCTTCAACCATAGCACAGGTAAATTATTAGTTACAACTTTCTTTATAATTACATAGTGTTTTATAAAATTCAAATGTCATTTGAAAAGGAAAGCAACGTATCATCAGAGCAAAAGAACGATGGAGATGCTGGAGTAAGCGGATCATTGAGTGTCAATTTAATACATGAGAAATTGAAAGAAAAGAAGCAACAGCAGCTTCGCGAATTAAGAGCAATTCAAGAAGAAATTAAGGAGGGTAAACTATTTCCACCTCCTTCCGCTTCGACATCTTCATTTTCATCTTCCCCATCCGCTTCGAATCAGCAACCACCGCCAATTGCAAAACTACATACCTCGCCAAGTTCACCTTTATTTACCTCTCCGCCGCCACTAACGGATCAAAACGGTGGAGTACCATTATCCTCATGGCCACCAGTTAAAATGCATTGTCTTTTACCTCCACCGCCCTCATCACCGTATTACCCTAATTCCCACCCATCAAATCCATGGAAAGTACCTCAAAGAGAAAGGGCAGACACGCCTGAAATTCTTCTGGCACCAAGATGTCTTCCTCATCATTATTCACACTGGACTCCACCTGGTCATCTTAATCACAGGTAGCATTCACATTTTGTGTATAGTGAGAACAGATACGCTGTTGTTTTGTTCGAAAGAATTTCATGTAATTGGGGGTAAATAATAAAACATAATACAACTCTTACATAGAATGCGAACGAGCCAGAATGGAGAAGAGGAGACTTCCAAGGGTGAAGGTGATGCTGAAGGTGAAGTAAGCGACATGGAAGGTAGTCAAGTATCACTGCCCAGAAGTTACACGCTGCCTCGTGAATTTAAGTATAACCACCCTAATAATACCCCCAGAGAAAGAGAACGTCGCGGGGGAAGCAACAAATTACAGCCATCTCGCTTCTATCTTCCCTCTACCAATAGTTCCGACGGTATAAACCTTTACATTGCCAGATTCATTTGCGTAATGATTATTTTTAAGACCAAATAAATATATGGTATACGTATATTTTGCAGGAGACGTGGATAGTGCTGATAACGAGGAAGAAACTGATTCTGAATTACAAATACGTGTGAAGAATGGTCACACTCATAACCATGACAATACTGAGCAGAGACGATATACATTTGAAAATGAAGAAGAACTCGAAACTGCCAATGCTAATATAGATCCTTCTACTCCAGCTGTAATTTCAACAAATTGTTATCCGAACAACTCTTACGGCATTCTCAGACCAAATCAATTGCTTAGAGCTAGGGTAAAACATGAAACAAAACTATGAGTTCCGATTTTCATGTTAATGAAAGGAGAATCTGTGAACTTTACATGCATAAAATGCATGTGGGTACTTATTTAATTGTAAGTTGTATAAACCGAGACTGCATACCTGAGAGGTACTTAAAATATGACTTCGTTCACTTCGGGCCCAGCTCTTAGAGAAGTGATAATTAACAGGACTGCCTTAGCTGTGCCTCTAGTAGTACATAATTATACTAATATTTAATACAATCTATTTTCGAACTGCTTGATAAGAGTATTAAGTTTTATTTATAAAACTTATATATTTTCTCGACTTGATACTCTTGTTCGGTTAAATGTTAAATCTTCGAAAAATAAGAAGAAAGACATTTATGCGAAACGACAATACAACTTCATGAACTCATTTTCCTTGTATCATGAAGCTATTTGACCTTACGCACTGGACAACAAATTATTACCTGTGACAAACTCAGATGGCGATACAGTAATAAGTATTGTAATTAAACCACAATAGGTATTACTCTATTTAAGGTGTAACACACACGGGTGTTGTATTTTTGTAAATACAGTATTTTAATGCAAGAATTTTTGGCGATTTGATCTCTTCAACAAGTATGAAGCGATCTTTGTATCCATAGATTTTATATATTTATAAACGAACTAGCCGAAATTTTGTCTGGAAGCTATAATATTTATTGGATCATTGTTGTTACCAAACTTGTTCAAGATTTCTGTCTCAATAAACGATCTGTAATAAACAAGATGAGATATACACAATCACGACTTTTGAAAAAATGTCATTGTACTATACTATAAATCACTTCTAATTGCGTATATTGGGTTTGAGTACTAATTAAATTTTGCTCCTTAAATTAATGTTGTTTTTTATAGCGTTTCTATTTAGTGAACACGTCTCTTTAACGGGTATTTAATGTAGTTAAACATCTGAACCATATGCAACATTCATCATTGTACAGCTCTCACAATGGGTGGGCGTGTAATAACATATGGTAAAAAAACGGAAGAGAATCATACAAGCGTGAATCTAGGCAGCAATGTCTATGAACGTATTCGACAAATGATACCATAGATTTGCAGAAACAGATATGAAATAGGGATCCGCTGACGTACAAAAAAATGAAGAGTGTTAGCTACCTTTGTTCTGTAATAGGTCGGACAGAAGGTTATAGGGGTAAATAAGAAAAGCTACAATAGTAGTAACGGCAGTCGTATCGGTAGAACGATATAAGAAGGGGACGGACAGAGCGCAAGATGGCAAGCGGCGCATGGTTTTCTGATCAGCATGTAGTGGGGTGAAGTCGACGACGCTAGGACGGCGACGCGACGTCAACGAATGTGCCGAGAGTGGGAGTGAAACGTGCGGGCGAGGAGTGGGGGGTGCGGGGGGAGCGGGTAGGTCCAGACGTGTACAGCCAGTGCATTGTCGCAGTCGCAAAGTGGCAGTGATGGTGGAGTGATTTGATCGGCCCGGTACCACCCGGCATAGTATGTCCCGGTAACGGTTGTTAAATGATGAGCGGAACGTGCGTCATAGCGTCGCGTACTAGGCTGGTTTACTTGTGAAAAAGGGAAAGGAGAGAAAGACGGCCGACTGTAATGGGGGGGGAATGACGGGCGACCGTAGCGACGAGTACGCCGAAATACTCTCGTTCCCACATTCGGAGTCCGCCGTACCTTAAGGAGACGACGGAGAGTGTGCCAGTTGTAGCCAATCGACTTGCCCGTACAACCGTCGGACTTCGCTAGACGAGATCGGGACTCGATGCAGTGGACTCGACGCGGTCTCCATTCCGTCCGTTCGTCCCCGGCTATCGTCTGCAAATGACCGCGGTGAATCGTAATGCGGATTGTTGCAGAGCATCAGCGCCGGGCAATCGGCTATTTCGTGCCACTACTACTGCCGCTCCGTGCACTGCGAACGGGTAGTTGCTGCCGCTTCCGGTACGCGAAACGCGGAAGCGGAGGAGACGTCGCTGTGTTAACATAAGAAAGCGACGAAATAACAGCCGGCCGAGGGAAAAGAGCGAGTATCGGAATCGAAAGAAAGATCAAGGTAGATCAAGGGGGAGAGAGAGAGAGTGAGCGAGAGAGAGGGGGGGAGAGGGCGGAAAGAGCAGTCCACGGGAGCAGCCGTGCGAATGGTGGGTGTTGCGTATTCAATTTCTACGGAAAGATCTCGATTATTGGTGGTCAGGAAAAATTGAGAATGATTGCAACACGTACTTCCGGCAGTGCTCATTGTCCGACTGAGTGAAGCAAAAAGCGTACGGAAAGCGCGAAAACGAAGAAAACGACGCCAATAACGAGAAGGAGAGGAAGATGGAGGAGGTGCACACGGCGAACGTGTGGTGATCGACAGTTCTTCCAGAGGTCGACGATCCCTTTCGAATGGTCGCTACCGACGTTGACGTCGACGACAACGAGGCTGTTCAGTGAGGTCGTCCGTTAGAGTGTGTCACTGGCATTATTTTAGTGAATAAACGTTCATCCTCAAGCGGGAGAGCGCAGAGTGTGGACCCAGAGAATTTCTCGCGCTCTTACGCGGTTGCCGAAGCTATACCGACCGAGCCAGCATTTCTGTGTGGTGAACGTGCGCGTGTGTGTATGTGTGTGTGTGTGTGTGTGTAGGTGCGCGGGCGCGTGCGTAGCGAGTATGTAACGCGCATGTGTACGTGCATTGGTGGGCACGTGTAATGTGTGTGTGCTAGACGGGAACGTGTATAGTAAGCGGTACGTGTATGCCGACGAACCAGTAAAAATCAGACCCACGCCTTTCCTTCGTGCCACGATCCCATCGAGTAGTGGCGTCTTCTCTGTTTCTCTTTCTCTTTCTGTTTTCCCTTTTCCTTCTTCTTCACCCTCCTTGTCTCTGCCTCTTTCTCACTTTCTCTCTCTCTCTCTCTCTCTCTCTCTCCTCTCTCTCTCCCTCTCTCACTCCCTCCCTCTTCTCTTCCTCTCTCTTTCTCTCTCGGAGTCTTCTCCGTACACATCGTCGAACCCGGGACACCTCCACCACATATCCTTCTCGTCTTCTGTCTCCTTCTCCTCCTCCTTTTTCTCCCCCACGTCCTCCTTGTTCAACTTCTTGTCGTCGTCCTCCTCTTTCCTCCGCCCGTTATTTTCCCCTCTATCGCTCCTTTTTCGTTCGTGTTTCCCCGCTCTCCTGCAGACAAGTTTTCTTCCTGTCGAAACTGGGTCCTGACACTTCGATTCGGATTACCAGTGGCGGCACGAGGGTCGGGCCGACGTGTGTGCATTTCAAGGAAAGTTTTCGTGTTGAAAAGTGCTGGTGCAATCCCGAAATAAACATCCTCTGGAATAGATGGCATCGAACAGACCGCCGTGAAGCTGGAGGACGGGGCGAGAACGTCGGGATAATTAGCGCGGTGGTGGCATAGTCTCCGCGGTGGCCAACAAGAAAACCGTGAACTATGCTGAAGTTTTTAACGCACAAGCTCCGAACTCACTCGCTCAACGAGGATCCGAACCAGGAGAAGGTCAGTGTCTCCTCACTCGTCTGATTATGTTCTCTCGTCGAAAGTGCAAGTGCCTTAGAAAAGGGCGAGCTAAGAATAGGAGGATTAATACGCTCCGCGTAGAAGTTGGGTGCCAAAACTGAGTGTCACAAACTCAAAAAAAAAATCATATGGTCACCGTGACGTACACCGGCCCCTTGCCGCAGAATACCAGTGATACAACCCTCGCGTTTCGATCAGATCATCTCGTTCTCAATGTCCTTTCACTTTCATCCCTCCCATTGTCGCACAATTAGGTTCACTTCGTACATGAATCCTCATCGATATTATTCGACGTTATTGGGCTCAATTCATTGAACGTAAAAAAAATTCAGACGTTCGACGGATGCTAATTGACGTAACGCTGATAACGGTGTCAATGTAACGAAATTTACTGCCCTCTCGGAGGTGCTCGGGGGAGGGAGGGGCAGGTTCATTCATTAGTGAGAGAGGGCAGACACGCGCAAGAACCGACAATTGAGCTTTATGAGATGCGCGAAGAGCGTCCGTTGCGATCGGTGAACGGCGATAGATCACTCCGACGTTTCGCTTCCCGCTCCAATATGTACTCTACGCTCGCTCACGATAGGGTTGGTACATACCTCTTTCGACGACACTATTCAGAGTCCAGTTCTTGGGAGGTGTGATGACCTTTGCTTGACGAAGGTCAGCGCTGTCTGCTCAAAATGGCGGCCATAATAGCGACGGCATGTCTCACTACGCTTGTAACGTGCTTTCATTCTCGTGCCGTAGTGACATTTTCGCCACGGCGAGAATGTATCTCGTAACCTTTCTCTTTTCCGTTCCCTCGACACTTTGCCAGCCGGCGAGCCATTGGTGTCCGTCGACGGCCTTTGATTTACAGTGGTTCGGTCGCTCGTCTTTATTACAACTCAAATTTCACTTACGCACCTCTACACGATGGGTGTACAAGCGTACGCGCGTGGTCGGAACCGGTCGAGGGTTTGTGATTGTGTAATGTTTCAAATAAGGTTAGCTTCTACGATGCTGTTATGTTTCGGACAACCTACGGAGACGTGTGGCATTTAATATTATTAGTCTTGTTCTGAGAGGTGAAGGAATTCTTCTATTACTTGGTTTTCACTTTTTCAAATCGGTTTTGGTTACTGCGCGTGATTTTCAGTTTGAAGTTATATTGCGAGTTTCATTCGTCCATTTGGGGATTTTAATGGATGATGCCAGTTTTTGTTTATACTCATTGGTTGTATGTATATATGTAATAGATTTAAGGCTATGGTCAAAGCCGTGGTCGTGGTCTTGATCAAATGGTAATTTTGTTTCTTATTATGATTAATGACTCGTGAACCGTTCTTTTATGTTCCCAACGATGTATTAGTAATGTAATACATACTGTGGTTTCACGTAAATCGTGCACAACTTCAGTGCCTAGCGTTGATATGTTCAATGGATCAGGTATCATTCGAAATACGTTTTCTTTTATTCATTCGTTACAAGGACGGCAGTCTTTTGACACGGAAATTGGATTATAATACGCATTTACTGGTAAAACATTCTGGTAGACCGAATATGAGATAATATATGTGCGTGAAAATAATACAGATATTTCAGTGCAATTACATGTAACGGAAGCACGTAAAGAATTCTTGTCTACATATATTGTTAGTAATATTTTGGTCATCTTTTATTCGTATTAGAAAAGAGAACCATAAAAATAAGAATCATAGTAATGCTGTTTATATGTGTTAAAATCGACTATGCCAAGTAATTTATGTTAATAAATTGTTACCAATAATATTAAAATGGTGGTCCCGGAATAGTATTTACCGCAGAATACAGTAGATATACAGGGTGATTCTAGTAACTGGGCCAAGCGATAACTCTTTTTTAAATAAATTTAGAACAAAATCGTAGAGGAAAAGTTTGTATTAGGTGAAAAGCTCTATCATCCTATGCACCGACTTTTTTCCCAAGTGCATTGGTGCATGTGCAAAGTGCAGTTGCACTGTTTTTTTAAATGGAACCACCCATTTTTTTTTACATAAACACGTTCCTTAAGCCATTCTGCAATAAAAACGTATAAGGGAAAACATCGAAAAAGCAATAGTTTACGAGATATTTCACTTTATTCAAACTCTTATAACAGATGCCCAAACCGTTCACTATCGCATTATCTAAACGTTTTTGGTCAGAGTTACGTTCCAATCATGTTTACTAACATCTCATACTCAAGGATAGGAACGTATTAAAAAATGTTTGCAAGCTAACGGTGAAACGTTCGAGTATCTGTTATAAGAGTTTGAATAAAGTGAAATATCTCGTAAACTATTGCTTTTTCGATGATTTCCCTTATACGTTTTTATTGCAGAATGGCTTAAGGAACGTGTTTATGTAAAAAAAAATGGGTGGTTCCATTTAAAAAAACAGTGCAACTGCACTTTGCACATGCACCAATGCACTTGGGAAAAAAGTCGGTGCATAGGATGATAGAGCTTTTCACCTAATACAAACTTTTCCTCTACGATTTTGTTCTAAATTTATTTAAAAAAGAGTTATCGCTTGGCCCAGTTACTAGAATCACCCTGTTTGAATAAAGTGAAATATCTCGTAAACTATTGTTTTTTCGATGATTTCCCTTATACGTTTTTATTGCAGAATGGCTTAAGGAACGTGTTTATGTAAAAAAAAATGGGTGGTTCCATTTAAAAAAACAGTGCAACTGCACTTTGCACATGCACCAATGCACTTGGGAAAAAAGTCGGTGCATAGGATGATAGAGCTTTTCACCTAATACAAACTTTTCCTCTACGATTTTGTTCTAAATTTATTTAAAAAAGAGTTATCGCTTGGCCCAGTTACTAGAATCACCCTGTATAAAAGTTATTTTCTTTATGATGTACGGTTTCCCACAAAATCTGGAATTATTTTTTTTCCGTAATTCACGTTCTTGTTTAGTTTTGAACTATTTTAAGATTTTTCAGCGTCCCCATTGTCATACGCGCTTAATTGCAAATATAATAAGTTGTAACCGCTTTTAATACAAGACAAACGCGATTTTATAAATTATCTTAAGTACCTTTAATAAAAATGTCATAACAAGAAATAGTTGTATAATATGCACAAAGAATCCCGTTATTAGTTACACGGAATAAACAGAATTTCATGAGGAAAACGCAGTTAAATGTTTCTGAATTTTCTTTATGCACTAATGGTAATACCTTTCCAAGATCTCACGAATCATTGACATGACAATATTTGATTGACCATGGTTGAAACGACATATAGATACAGTGTATATTCGCTCGTGACCTGCTATTTATTGATGATTGGATTATGCAAATTACAACCAATGTACAATGATAAATGTATAATGGGTAATTGATCTCCTATGATAATTTATACTTTACAGACGATATATTAAGTACTATACCTTATTGACGGCTGGCTCTTTACAATACGTACGATAAAGACACATCCATGCTGATGTATGATATGTTTTTGTACACGAAATAGAGTAAATGGGATAAGTTAATAAAGTAATTTTACGTATGACAATGTAGACGGTATCAAATAAAGCTTCTTCTTTTTAGACGGATGACGATCATGATTCAGGCACCGAATCAGATGACGAATTTCAAGATGGTACCGGCATTGCGGACGAACCATCGAGTGGTAAGTCATCTTTACTTATTTTATCCAAAGTGTTTATATGGATATATAGAAAGATAATTTGAAAACCTTGCGCAATATGTAGTTATAGATAAAAATTGTCGATGCCTAAGCAATTGAAATAGCTATGTAATACAAATATAAGTCTTGAGAATCTAAGCTTTATTTTGTCTGATGCTCTGCCTTCGAGGGCAATAAAAGAAAAATTAAGTTAAATATGTCGAAGAACACAAATTTAAGTAGTTTTATTGAATATGTAACATGAAGAAGTTTAGAAAGCGTTTTCAATAGTAAAGCATTGAATTGCATTGAAAGAATTCTTTTTCTTTTTTCTTTTATCTTTTCTCCTTTGAAGTCATCCTCTTCCTCATCTTTCATTTTATTTCTCATTATATCTCAATTGTAAAATACGTTTCATCGCATTCCTTAGATAATGTTAATTCTTTGTTTTTCATCAGCAAGGGACCAAAAATGTTGAAGAATTGAAAGTTTATTTTCATATAATGTGGGTATAATTTTGTTTATCGGCAAATTAACTCTTTATGACTTTGTGCTGTAGTCAGGGGTATGTCGTGCATCATCATTAATCATACTGCCGACTGTTCAGAGGAGGACACGGAGGGAGAGCAGACAGGGAATATTTGAACCCTATAACGCTTTGGGTATTAATCATCGACATGTGGCAAAAGCTTAATCGACGAATTCGCGCTTTCCTCGCAATTTCCTATTTTCACTCCACTCATATGCAGTCGGACGTTAAGTTTTATCCGGCTGACAATGATCAAAGTGAAAGCAGAACGTAGTACGTTTGTATCCTAACGCGAAAATAAATGTATGTTTTTCCGTGATTTTTTGCCCTCATTGGACAACTGCTGGTACCATATTACTTTCAGGTGTTCTATTTTACAATGCTAAACAGATTTTGTAAAACAGTCCGCACAAGAAGTGTTACTATTTTGCAGTTTTACTACAATAATAGAAGAGTAGAATCGTTGGATTTAAAACGTTGAATATGAAAATGCTAATATACGTTAAAGAGGTTTAGCTTGTTTTCCTACTTATATATAGAACTGTAGTCCAGAACATTGTATTTTTTTCACCTATGCTTTATATACGGTATACTACATTTCCTTGTTTCACAACCTTTCCACAAAACATGTACAAAATTATTATCTCATGTCAACTGGAGTGTACATAGAAGTATTTTGTTCTTTTATACTATATTTTCCTACTTATGTGACATAGTACACAGACTGACAGTAGGGCAAATATCCAGCATAAAACACCTGTCCAGAAACTTCGACAAGCGTCTCAATTCATCGGATTCGCAACCTTTGCTTCTCCACAATATTCATTGTCGCTTCATAAGTGTGAAAGGTGCCGTACGTCGCGTAACATGTCTGCGAAGTTTCGACATTTATCTTGGCCAGGAACCGATATGTCCCCCCAGTCTCGGAAAAGTTGAACCAGTAGAGAAGTGTGCTTTGATTGTCCCGCCGTCCCTCCTATGTAGAACGGTGGCCACTTAGTTCATTCAAGTTTCTCTTTCACGCATCCACGCGCGTTACGCATCGTCTATTACGCAAGATGCCCCCTCTCTTATCCCATGTCTTCTCCGACCACTCTACTTCTCTCTCCCTCTCTTTTTCTTCCTCTTTCACTTTCCGACTCGCTCTTTCTCTCCTTCCTCCGCCCACACAATGTTCCTCCTCTCCCTCTCCGAGACGATCGGCGTACTTTCTCTCTCTCTCTCTCTCTCTCTCTCTCCCTCCCTCTCTATTTCACTCTCTCTTGCTGTTAGCGTACACACGTATTGATTCGGATAATGAGAGTGATAGCGAACGAGATGAAGAGAGACTGGGGGGGGGGGGGGGGTGACGATGACGATGAGGTTGTGTTGTTCCGCTCCTCTTATCTCTTTACAAACGATGGGCGTCGCCGGGAATTTAGGGTCACGTGCACACGTGATACGTGCCTGGATATATACGCTTCGCGTACTACGTGCGCCACGGACCACGAGGGTGGCGGGGTACGGTGTGTGCCTCTCTTCGTATTTTATGGACTGCACGTACGACGGCAAGTGGAGCACACCCGCCGTGCCCAACTGTGCGTGTGTTGCTTGGCGCGCGCGGGCTCCTATCTGTGTGGTGATTCGCTTCCTCGCTCGTGTACGTAATGTTCAATACGGCTTCGCTACGATGTTGGTCAGCACCTACGGGAATCGAGTTGGTCGTATGGGTGAATATCTATGCGTGTGTGTGTGACAGAATCGTATGTGTGGGTGTCGTGTTTGTGCGAGTGGCAGCCGCAGACTCCGTATACGCTTCTCGAAGACGTGGAATGGAATTGGAACGTACAGTCCACGACGTTTATGGTCACGGACCACTTCTGTAGTTTCGTAGAAATTCATCGTTCCTACACAGTCTCGTTTCTCCCTCTTTCTATTGCCGCACTTCTTTCTCTTCCTCCAGCTCGCACGTTTACGTCATTCGTTTCAGCCGTCGCACGTTTTGCTCCTTGCGTTCTTTGGGTTTAGGAACGATTTGAAGAATATTTGGTAACACGGCTTCATCTTCGTACTTGGAGAGTGTTGACCGTTCTGTTCTTTGTCGACTATATTTGGGTGTTAACAAACGTCTAGAGTTTTCTTTGATATGGTCCATTTACACGGTATCTTTCTATGCTGAATACCGTTAGACGAATGTTGAACTCGTTCATTATTAATGGACAGATATAATTTAATCATTCTTTCCATACTGTGCATTCCATGTTACTAATCCCAGGCAAAGAATCGTTTTTACTGTACCTTAAAATTATACCATTTGCGATTACGTCTTCAACGTACGACTCTACACTTATTTCAAAGCGGATGCTTATGCTTGAAGGTTATAAACAAACATTATGTTACGGATTAAAAACAAACCAAAAAATGTAATGAGTAATTGAACGCGAGGCAGCCGGTGGAAGGCATAAAATCAGACTGAAAGGAAAAGAGAAAGGTCGTCGGGAAAGTCATCGGGTTGCAACCGAAACGTCACGCTTGACAGACATCTCCGAATAACGTAAAGGGAGCTAAATCTTACGTCACGACGCGATACGTCAAAGGCAAAAGGAGACGAGCGTGCGCAATGACATGATAGTCGGGCGCAACAAGAGTAAACTTCACTTCTTCTCGAAGTTTAGTTAGTGAATAAGAATAGCTCCCGGTTGTACTACGCAAACGTGGATGGTGAAGCCTGTAAGCTGGTCGGAAAATTCGCTGCTGGTACAGCGAAGCGCAAACGCAACCTGATCAATACCCCGGAGTTACCCACCGGCGTGTATCTACCGCCTTCTTTCCATCTACTACCTATACATTTCCCGAAAGGGTAGGGAGAGACCCCGAGTGAGAAGAGAGAGCGGCAGAGGTGGTGGCAGTGCCGGTGGAGGAGGTAGGAGAGGGGAAGGGTAGCGGAAGAGTGGTTGAAAAAGAGGAACGAAGTGAGATAGAGAGACGGAGAGAGATGGGACGAACACTCTCCGGTCTCTTCGAGCGAAGAGGAATACGCCGGATAGGTCCGACTAGTGCAAGGTGCATCGTTGCAGGCCCGATCTTTACGCCGTCGTCGTCTCTACGTGCATTTCACGCATGCATCGACAGGTACGAGAGTCGTCGGACGCAGTACGTATGTACTCTTGTGCGGCTGGCGTGAGTATAGGTACGCCTCGCTTCAAGTTCAGGGTCATACGTAATAACGCTGCGACTTGCCGGTAAGGTAATGTAGTACGCCCCCTTCAATTCGGAAGATGGTCTCTTCGGGTGGCAAGCGTAACGGTGGACAAGGAGCTGTCGATGAGTCCGAAGTTTGGCCAGGCTCAATCGATCGGGCCGGCAGCCGGCGGAGACGGAAGAAGAGTTTTTCGTTGGAAACGAGCTTTTCAAATGAACAAATCGGGGTCGTTCCTTCCAGACGTTAATCCTTGTACATTTTGTCGGAGTGTATCTCGTCGCGATGTTTGGCACGAGGAGCGGTTGATGCATCGTGGATCGATCTGTTTACGGGGAAGTGATCCAGTTTCGGAGAAAATAATAGCTGTGGCGGTATATGAGGAGGAATGACTTCGCTTGCCTTCTTAATGTGTACCTGTCTCTTACGCAATACCTGAAGGTCTACATATACGTCGACGTTCATGCGACCGCTCTTGCTAGGTGGTCCTGGGTTTTTTCGTACCTGATTAGCGCTGGTGACTAACACTAGAACATGACTGCCCAAGTTTTCGCCGAAGCTCTTTTTGGCACATTGCAATGAAACTACTTCCGGCCGTAGCCTCGTAATCCAAAATGATGCGAATGGTATAAACTGTAATTCATTGAACAGTCGTACCCTTGTTTCCATTATATAAGAAAGAAACAGATCAATCAACAATCTTTATTTATGACAAAATCAGACATTAGAGAAATGCAAAAAGCTGCTGTGTGTCCTAAAACTTGGAACAACACTATCGAATATTGAGACAATGTCTGAAATAGGAATATACTTGCAAATATAATTAAATGGGGACGCTGAATGGTCATATGTAGTGCTTTTATAACCGCAAATGTGTTTCTCTTTAAGTGCGCCTTGAAGAGCTGACTCATTTCGTCTGTTGATCATTTTCTGTCATGGCCTGCAGCTGTAGCGATGTCACCCGGGTGATCGTCGCTGCGTAAAGGCAAAACGAATCGTCTCATAGTTCGTACAACACGTGTTAAAGTAAGTCGAGTCACAAAAGACCCTGGTTCGTTGCGTAGAGGTTGAATAAAGAGAATTATGGTATCCGCACGACAATATTAGTGTGTAGAGTGAGTCACTAATGCATAATCTATACAATTTTGATACTACGTGCATTGGATTCGATAACATTCAATTGTAATCAGAAAACGGCCAATTTTTCACAAAGAACTATGATTGAGTTTGGTGAAAGTTAGGATAGCCGTAGTATATAGGATCCATGCTAGGTATTGTTGGCTTGAGGTATGTACGAGACCAGCGGAAAACGTTGTAAGGGTGTCGAAAGTCTTGGGTCAAGGGCGACCGCTGCGATTACGCTCTTGTATAGTCTGTATTATAGTAGTACCTCTTCTAGACGACCTTCATGGTAACTTTTGATCTCAGGTAGACGATGGAACAGGTGGATGAGTCGAGACTGGTTGTGTGCACACTCTGGTTTCTTTCTCTCTTTCTGCCGCTTTTCCTTTCTCTTCTTCTCGTCTCTTATCTCCTTGTTTTCTGTACTGTGGAATCGGTGTCCCCTAGAAAGAACTTTTAAGAGGATCGAAGTGTTGTTGCACTCAGCGCATAGAGAAGAAGGGCCTTAACAAATACGATATTAGTAGCCCAATGGCTGGAGCGCCATCTTGTATGATAGTAAAACGATGCGAACGCTCGATTTTCAAACAACCTCACTTTTTGTTCGCTCACTTCTGAAGCTGCACAAACGAGTCTTTTTATGCTTTACCGAAAGAAAAAATTTAAGTTATATGGGAATAACGTTAAATAATTTAATTTTGATGTATTCAGACAATATTCAACATTAAACATATTGAGTGATTATGAAAATTTCAACTAAGTGTGTAAACATGTAGAAGAAAAATACAGAGTAATCGGTATTTTACTTTACTACTTTATTACGCGGATGATGTTTTTGCGCGTTCACAAGTAATTGCAATTAAATTTTTGTTATATTATCTCTGCTGTAAACATACGTTGTATAATATACTATGTGTTAGCTATGTTGTATGGGTTTATGAGAGAACTGGTTTCAACAGTTTGTATTAGTAAGCTGTTCATTGTACCATTTGGTCCTTATTTGCCGAGGCCTTTTTTTTCTCTTCGCTGTACTATAGGTCTTTTCCATAATCTTACATTTTTTACGAAGCATTGCGATTTCACTGTATCTTTATTAACACTAAACCCGACGGAATAAACCATAACTCCATTCGCATTGTGCTTTTCATCCGAGCTGATGTTCACCATGCGTATTGTCGGCTCATAAATGTTTCAGTTCGAATATTTGCGCTTGGGATGGCACTATCCGTCATAAACTTTGCCGCTGTCCAGCATACGATGTGACTGATTTGTTCCTTGGTAAATGTTGATAGTATATCCCGGAACATAATGAAGATACGAGACTGAGTTGGGCGCAAAATATTTTTCGCGGAGCAATATTAATATTTTAACCACTTTTGGACGCACATTATTTACTGAATTACGTAATGTTACTTTCATACCTATGGCAGGGTAATAATCACCTGGTTTCGAGATGAAAAACGTGGAAAGATAGGAGGCATTAACGTATTTAATACATCGGTTAATTACAATAGGATGTTGCAATATCATCAGTCACTGCACGACTTATTGTAAGGAGTATGCTATAACGGTTTGTCGATAATTATTGATTCGCTTGCCAATGAGTTCTCTTTCGGCTCAGCAGGAGTCGAGTTGTTTTTCGCTATGTTGAGAAGAAGGTAATTGAGGTAATGATTAGGTATGCGGCCGCTAAGGTGTTATTACAGTCAAGTCATTATTACATCGGTGGCACAAAACGGTACTAAATTAATGACTAAACAGAAATCATAAGGTGCGTGTCAAAATAAAACTTGGCGGTGCCTAGTAAATTGAGCCAGGTTTTTTTCCACATTTCGATTAGTGGCCATAGCACTACAAACTTTACTTTAATTGCCACATACGATCATTCCTCGTTAATAATTGCGCAGGTAAAAATTCGAGACATTTTATTCACCTAATAATATTCTCAAATGAAGAAACGTTTATATTATTATAAAAAATATGAAAAAGAGTCAATTCAATTTACTCAATTATATGTCATGCTACGCATGCTAATCGCAAAGTTGCGTATATATATTTGATTAAATTACGGAATCTTGGTCACGTTTGAGTTCAAAGCGCCTATTTTCAGTGAACGAATCATTTTCCATTTCGTACATCGTCGATTACAATTTCGTACTTCACTTTCCTTCCTCTTTCTTTACTTCAATTTAATGTAATTCCGTCGAAGGATGGCGCATTATAAAACGGTATATAGGAGAATCTCGTTAACGTTAAATTACGATACGGTAAAAACGGATCGTTATGACTCCGAGCGTGAGTAAAAGTTGGCCTTAAAGGAGAACTGTTCGTCACAAGAAGCGACCAGCTATCAATCTCGTACTTAACGAGCGTTCGATCGACTATCATTGGCGGCAGTCGATTAACGATTACTATAAAAATGTCAAAAAGTCAGATCGAAAGTTGCCCGATGCCAGGATATCGAACTCATGATACGTATGAATATGTTCGACCACCAACATCTTAGGGCATTTCTCGAGACAAAGAGAGGAGGTTTATGGCTCGATGAAGCATGCGTTGATCGTAAACGGGAGAACAATTGTTTCTCGTATAATAAAAACCAACGTCGGACTCTTCGCGCTTCTGTTTCGCAGATTTTCGTACTACGAAGTATGAAATGGAAACACTATTGGCATGTGAGCAAGAAAGTTGAAAGGCAAAGCGTGACGATCGTGTCGAAAGAAATAATGAGTAAATACATGTGTACTTAACAACAGATTCTCTCATGACTGTCGGTTACGTCAAGGTCTCTTCTTATATTCGGGAGATTATGATGGAAGTGAAACGAGATAGCACAAGAAATTTTAAAAACCGGTAGAGACGAGAAATACATTCTCTTCAACACTTCACATATTATGAGTAAAAACGTGTTGAAACGTGTAATTTCGGGTATTTATTACACAACGCTTCTTCACAATATCAACTACTCCATCACAATATCTCTTATAACAAACAGTAATGCCATTTTGTACACGTACATATACTATTATATCTAATTCCTAACATAACAGAATGGTAATGTCGAATGAATGGATGTCCCACTTGAAAGTTGGTGGAATGACGGGCAATTTAAAAAATGGGAATGCAAATCCCTGCGGAACGGTAGAATTTATTTTGGCCGTCTGGAACACGTTGGCTAGCGAAAGACAATAAAATGAGACGACGGATGGTAAACGGGGCTGGGTAGGTTCCGTTAAAAGCATTATTACGTTGTAATTTTGCGGTCCTCTGTCACTTTCGTTCCCCGTCCGGGTGCGATATCGCCAAAATAAAACCCTTTGTCTTCCGTCTCGACGCATTGTGAAGGTGACAATGGTCGATACTGTTAGCGAGGAGCAGGAATGCGGTGGTGAGGGAGGGAGGGGTTGGAGGCGGGGGGGGGGGGGGGCAAAGGCGGAGGAAAACGGACAGCAGGCAAAGAAGGGTGTCGCGCTCTCTCGTTAATGAATTCATCCGCGGAAAACGTCAGTTCCGTAATGTCATCTTGACAGGAGCCACCGAGCAGATGACAAGTCGCGGCGACGTGAATGTAGACGGCGGGAATATTTGATCGCAGATATCGATTTTCGGCAGTGCGTCGTGGCACGTATCGTGTCGTTCGAATCATTGACATCCCTATCCTCATCCTCCTGCTACTCCTACCCCTGCACACCCTCACTCTCACTCTCACACTTTTCCTCCATCGATTAACTGTAGTGAATGGCGATAAGCGGCAGAGTTTTGTCCAGCGTGTCTGATGGCCGTTACGGCTTTATTCTATAATTAGACGGAATTAGGAACGCGTAGAATTAAGTTAACTTCGTGCTTTCGATATGTTCGAAACTCTAGAATACGGATTAAGTTTTGATGCTTAATAGTTAAGGCAAAGGAGTGGAGAAGAACAATATTTTGGATTGGCAAACAAATATTTTTAGTTTTCAATATAATTTTTTTAAAGAACTTCTGCCAGTGTTAAAATATTTTGCTCTTGGCATTTAATTATAAGAGTTTTTATGACCATATTGAACTTAATATTCATAAATCTTAAACGCCTTTTTTCGGTCACAGTTATACTATAAGGAAAGATTCGTTTCGTCCTGGATCCACTGGCGGACTCGTCAGTGGGGCTATGCCAGTGGATCCTGCCCCAGACGAACGCTATTTGGCTCGGGTACCCGTCGCTCCTAATGAGCGACATGCTCCCATCCTAGCGTGAGAAATTACGATTACTGAAAAGCCCCCTAGCGGCACACGCTAGAACTGAGTAAATTACTCTAACTAGAGAGTCACTTTACTCGCGAGCTCGAAAAGTTAGCTTTGGCGAAGTCTTCTAACAATTATAAGAGTTTTTATGACCATATTGAACTTAATATTCATAAATCTTAAACGCCTTTTTTCGGTCACAGTTATACTATAAGGAAAGATTCGTTTCGTCCTGGATAGCCCCACTGACGAGTCCGCCAGTGGATCCAGGACGAAACGAATCTTTCCTTATAGTATAACTGTGACCGAAAAAAGGCGTTTAAGATTTATGAATATTAAGTTCAATATGGTCATAAAAACTCTTATAATTGTTAGAAGACTTCGCCAAAGCTAACTTTTCGAGCTCGCGAGTAAAGTGACTCTCTAGTTAGAGTAATTTACTCAGTTCTAGCGTGTGCCGCTAGGGGGCTTTTCAGTAATCGTAATTTCTCACGCTAGGATGGGAGCATGTCGCTCATTAGGAGCGACGGGTACCCGAGCCAAATAGCGTTCGTCTGGGGCAGGATCCACTGGCATAGCCCCACTGACGAGTCCGCCAGTGGATCCAGGACGAAACGAATCTTTCCTTATAGTATAACTGTGACCGAAAAAAGGCGTTTAAGATTTATGAATATTAAGTTCAATATGGTCATATAAACTCTTATAATTGTTAGAAGACTTCGCCAAAGCTAACTTTTCGAGCTCGCGAGTAAAGTGACTCTCTAGTTAGAGTAATTTACTCAGTTCTAGCGTGTGCCGCTAGGGGGCTTTTCAGTAATCGTAATTTCTCACGCTAGGATGGGAGCATGTCGCTCATTAGGAGCGACGGGTACCCGAGCCAAATAGCGTTCGTCTGGGGCAGGATCCACTGGCATAGCCCCACTGACGAGTCCGCCAGTGGATCCAGGACGAAACGAATCTTTCCTTATAGTATAACTGTGACCGAAAAAAGGCGTTTAAGATTTATGAATATTAAGTTCAATATGGTCATATAAACTCTTATAATTGTTAGAAGACTTCGCCAAAGCTAACTTTTCGAGCTCGCGAGTAAAGTGACTCTCTAGTTAGAGTAATTTACTCAGTTCTAGCGTGTGCCGCTAGGGGGCTTTTCAGTAATCGTAATTTCTCACGCTAGGATGGGAGCATGTCGCTCATTAGGAGCGACGGGTACCCGAGCCAAATAGCGTTCGTCTGGGGCAGGATCCACTGGCATAGCCCCACTGACGAGTCCGCCAGTGGATCCAGGACGAAACGAATCTTTCCTTATAGTATAACTGTGACCGAAAAAAGGCGTTTAAGATTTATGGACTTGGCATTTAATATTAGTCGCATTTAAATTATGGAACAAACTGGGAAAATATATTGTGGATTAAAGATTATTGTTTGTGTAAAAATATCAATTTTATTTAACGCCATAAAATTGAAATTACTTTCTTGCCAGCCTGATATTATATGTGGTTGTTATTATTGTTTCATATTGTTTAACCGTACCTGTTCTACAACTGTGCATGACGCATTCGGCTGCGTGTTCCACGTACATTTTTACACGCAAGTGCAAACACTGGAAACAAACGGGGTGCGAGACATAGATATGTACTCTTTTGTTTTCCAATAAAGTATCATCAGGTGTATATATTCAGGCCGATAATTGAATTTCGATCGGGTGACGTGAATGGACATTTTCGAGGGGGACTAATCGAGAAAAGTAATTTTCTTCGCTCGCTTTCGGAAATGGCAGACGCACCCACACGTTCGGCCAGACCAGGTTTCTTGCTTTTTATCGCGTCAAAGCCAGATAAAAGAAGGTTTCAAACTTCTCTGGACTAACGAGTCAAGCGTAACTCACAACTACCCCATTGTAAACATACACTGTCGATGTCAAATAATGTTTATTCAGTTTTCACATAATTTTGTCATTCCGTCATAGAAAAATCCAATCAGTAATAGAGCAATTTGTTATTACCCGAAACAACGAAAAACAATGTTAAGGTGCTCAACATACTATAAAAAAGTGAGAAACATTGTCCCGAATTTAGTGGAACGTTCAAACGACAGAAATATACTGTCAGTTCAAACCTAATTTGGCAGCAAAAAACGCTGTAACGCAACACCAGATTTTGCTCGACGAGTGAAAGATTGAACAACGAACGTATCATATCGAGTTCAACCGAACATAAGGAAGCTAGCGAGGGAACAGTATCTTGTATCAGGGCCGTCGTGCAAAACTCTTAAACTGCCTCTGTTACGGTATCGGGCTTAAAGGACTGATTTTGCCACGACATCGCACAAGTACTCAGGTATGCAGACACGGTTTACTCTGTGTGTACGATAGTAGCTGCGTACATACGCATACAACCGTACGTACCAAGGTATTACTGTGCCCTCAGTTATTTCTCTTGTATGTGATTACGTACGGCGGCGGCTTGTTCTCGGCGAGTGCACGCTTCGAGTAGTTTCGTGCACGCACCTACAGGGTGATACGTTCGAACCGATACACATATAATTTTACTCTATTGCATCAACGAACATCAGGAATGCGTTTTTTTTTAAATCCCTATGACGGCTTTCTACCTTGCGAGTAAGAAGGTTCGCTGACGCATTGACCATCTTTTGGGCACTTGGGACTATTCACGTTACTTTGTTTAAAGACGTTGCGTTATCTAAAATTTGGCACACATTATTCCGCCGGGACGGCTGTTACTATTTGAGTCATGATTTTCATCTGTTAATGACGTAATGGTGTAATATCATATTGCGTGTACAAATTGTATTTCGGAATGTTTAGTACAAAATTTGCCAGTGCCAAGTGCGCTCGGCGTATAACGAATGGTTTTCATTTCACAATGCTTATCATGTCATATGAAACAATATTGCATCAAGCAAAATTTGGCAAGTATTGTTCTCCACGAACAGTTAGGATGCTACATTCACTTTTATTGTAACATATCATATTGCATCACTGATACCTAAATTGCGGTGATCACTATTCTTCCCTCTATTTCGTTTCTGTAATTTTACTTTTCGACTCAGCGCGCGATGCAAAGTTAGCTACATATTGTTGTTCTCTTCGCATATTTAGTGCTTCATTATTACGTGTTCCATTTTTTAGCGACTCTGTTAGTTTACGTTAGATTATATCACTTTAACAAGATAAGAAGATTGTTTCTTCTTGACCGTCAAATCTTTTCGGTGCTCACCCTCTAGAATGACATCGCGCCGTACACAGTTTGGCACGTATTATTTCGTTGGGACGGCTGTTACTACTCAAGTCGAGTGCCGCTTCTATCGGCTATCTTTCCTCGTGTTTCTACAGTGCACGTGTGCGCGAACAATCACGCGTGAGCTGACCGTATACGCACGTAGTCGGACATGCGTAGAAACAATCCCGTATCACGGAGTCCCCGTGCATTGCACTCAATACGTACTGTCGCATCGGCTCGCTCGGGTTTAATAATATTCGTTGCCATGCATTGCCATATGTACTCGTCAACTAATCGTGGCAGCACAAATGCGATGTGAGACTGAACGTGCGGTCGAATGCACGTGCACGTTCGTCTTGCACGTGGATTTGCGACGTTCCAAGACTTTCCTATGCATTTGCATATTGTGTGCCGCAGGAACATTGCGCGCTTCGACCAATCGATACGGACGATTCTGCATCTACTCTGGGGACATGTTTCTTCAAGATTCAGACTCGCGCTGGCGCCCGACGTACTATCGATAGGATATTGTTACAATTGTTTCTTTGCGTAACGTAAACTATTGGCCATACGCGATATGACGATGCTAACGAACTCTGTTTCATTCGATGATTGGAAGCTGTTCAAACCGTGCGAACTGTTATGCGTAGATTGATATTCTTCATATTCAATAGCGGTACTTGTGAAGGGTCATCTTTCATTCCTCATCGACACTTCGCGATACACTGTGTGAACGAGTAATTAGCAATCGTCGTTACTGTCAGTGCATTAGATCAACGTGCGAGGTAGTGATTATCCTTCGCGCGCATTAAGAAATATTCCATAGCACGATGATGTGGCGTGGAACTTTTGATTAAGCTTCTCGGCGATAGCTCCTACTCCCTGCAAGTTCCGCGCCCGCCCAAGCTTACAGGAATTCTTGCCGTTTCCGGTTGGCGGGGCGTCTCGCCGAATGGAAGGTGTTTTTGCATTTAAATTTCAAATTTCGCTTTCGTGATATACGACGCACCGCAATGGCGGCCAGTCGTGATGGCGGCACTGGTAATAGTAGTCTCCGAGGTACCGGCGTGCTTTCTTTGCCGACGGCTTTCGCCCAACATTTATATCCTGTAAATGCAGAGAGGAAGATGTTTACTACGGGAACGATGGAGCGCCACTCCTAACGCTAGACAATGGATCCTGAAGTAGACAAATATCCTTGTTTGCGCTCGCCTCTTGAAGTACTTGCGCCGGAGTAAACAGAATTAAGGGATAATCTTGTCAATAACGCGTTCGTGTACGCCGCGCCGAATAAGCGACGGCGAATTTCGCCGCGCA
This sequence comes from Anoplius nigerrimus, assembly GCA_914767735.1. Classification (NCBI taxonomy): domain Eukaryota; kingdom Metazoa; phylum Arthropoda; class Insecta; order Hymenoptera; family Pompilidae; genus Anoplius; species Anoplius nigerrimus. The sequence continues at coordinate 16,068,362 of OU612085.1, read as the reverse complement.
GCTTCCGTTTGATCCGTGCATTTCTCGCATTATTGCTTCTCGTTAGTTTCGCGGGATTCCGTAATGAAGATGGCAGGTGCGCACCCTTCTGTCAACAGGAGGTACGGCTATAATTCTTTCGGCGAGACCGGGATACGGCCCATTGATACGAGCCATTGCACGAACCCTATTTAGGTTATCCTTTATTCTGCGTGGATTAACCTACGTATCGCGGCAATGTTGTTGCGGGAGTTCAAACGACCGCCAAAAATGTCACGTAAGGGCACCGGCGGGCGAATGAAATACAAGCAGTTATCGTACTGGTTATTTTGGAAGCCACGGTCGGCGTACATTTCGCTCGGGCTGTTTGGGGGACGTTACCGGCAAGAAGCGACAATAAAAGCGATATAACTAACGGGTGGGGCGATTCCAGAGTGATCCTCAGCGCGGAATAGCCGTGGCGGATGCGGGGATACGGAATACGGAATACGGGATATATAGGATTTGATTCTCCTGGGAAATCAGAGTACATCTAAGCACTGCATCAATGATGAACCTCTCTTCCTCCTTCCGCTCCCTAACATCCCCTACTGTGCGCGGCTCTCAGCTCTGCCGTACTTTTACGATAAACTCGTTCCGATCGAGTGTTAGAAGTGGACATTTTTTGTTTCTATAATTCCACGGAAATAAACTTATCGTCCATAATGCGAGTGTATGGGAGTACTTCATATGTACTCGTCTGTAAGCATATAACTTGAAAGGTGGGATATTTCTTTTTATAAACTTACTATGAGTCGCATAAAAGTTACAACTCCATAATATAACTTCAATCTTGCAGTGTTAAGCTTATATTATATACGTCTTTAACCTGTTCGTGGGATATATTACTGTACATATGTAATTAATAATGGTTACATATAAGTGGCAGATAAATGTGCAAACTAGTCAATAATAAAAACACAGCAAATTTTAATAACGTACGTGCCATAGAAAAAGTTTGCCATACAAATTGGTAGTAGTCACTTACCAAACTGCCGCTTCCAATCATCATCAATATTTGTTTCATAATACAAATTTGATGGCCGGGAAGAGAAGCATCGCCGTTTTTCGTCGCATTGTGCCACCCCCGTCAGACCTCGCACATCGCTCACTGTGTTTCTAGGTCAGCGAAATACGAGTCGTTCCATTTTGATTGTGAAACTTATCTGAATGCCTCGCGTGTAATGCGCTTATCTGGCGTGCGTACTCGCGCGTATGTATGCGAGGCGACCTTGTCCGATCGCATGTAACACGCGGATGAAACTTTTCGTCATCGGTAAGACGATACTGTGGGATCGTGAGGGGAAATGCAGACTGCCCCCCTCTCCCTCGACGAGGGTGGGGGGGGGGGGGTGTTTAATGAGCAGGTTCCTCGCTCTTGTACGTTCCTTCCGGCGTTTCTCTCCCCTCTCAGCTCATCCACCTTCTCCGTCTTCGTATCTTCTGGTCTCTCTGCCTGCTTCATTGCTCGCCTCACGTTCTGGCAAAAGCTAAAAACTTTGCGGCTGGCATGACGCTATGGACGCGATCCCAGCTAGCTCACCTTAATTCCTTTACGTAATTAAAGTTGAAAGGATCTCTCTCGGCTCTTCCAGTTCGTTCCCCTCCTGTTCTCCCCATCCATCACGTCCTTGTCTTCTTTCCAGTTCGTCCTACCTTCTGCAAAAAGCGTACTCGGAGGATTGTGTGCGCGGTTCAATGTATGTGTGTTTATTCCTGCACAGCTCATATCCTTCTTTTACCTTAATGGAGCGCCTTCGTTGTATTCAGTTATGCACTCTGAGGAAGTTTGCCAGCGTCGTATCAAAAATGCTTAGTCCGCCAGACGCCTGTGTTCCGTCGAGGCAGGGAGAACGTTTGTTACTAAAGTATGCATGGCGGAAGGAGAAACAGTGCGTGTCTCTGCATGAGGAATCACATAAACAGAGATTTTGTACTTTGGGAGAATTGAAGCTCCCTTTCTAAGTGGATATTACTCCTCATGTTCGCTCGGTGTAATTGCTGCTTGATGCAAATGTGTAACTTACACTTGGTCGGAATTTTGTTGGGAATAACTTATTTTATTGCTTGTGGAAGATATGTGACATCGTTTCACGTTTATGATGCTCATCAACATTGTTACTATTATTATAATTTCTCTGTAGACTGGTGTCTTACGTGAAAAATTACGCAGAAGCATGGCTTGGAGAATTGTAAATTATGTATATTAAATGTAATGCGGAATAAATGATCACAAGAGTTCTTAGTTTACTCTAACTATATCCGCAATGCAATAATATATCTCAATATGTTTGCATCACAGTTGTGACATTTGTTATACATTTATAAACATAGAACGTATGACGACTTGCAATTTGGTAAAGGAAGCCTGAACAGTGATGATCGAAGCACAGTCATTACGCGAAAAGTGAACGTTCGCGCCTAGGTAGGTGCAACTACATCGATGTCATACAAGTGCAGAAGCCTGACTTTACAAATACCTTTAGGCCCTTACCTCCTTGTCCTCGAAGTCCGTTCGTTAGACCATCAGCGCGAAAGTGCGGGATTAGCGACAGCTTGCCGATGCGAACATTCGATTAAACTGGATCTAGCCACGAGATCGTAGCAGCGCGAGCAAAAAATCAGCCCTGTCTAGAGCTGTGCGTAGGCCGTCGGACGAAGAAAGGATGGACGCAGAACGGTGCGGAGCCGCAAGAAAGAAAGAATGATAGGCGCAGACGGAGAGTACAAAGCCTGTCGGTCGCTTCCGTGCGACTGACATTTATTACGCGAAATTAAATCCGCGCCGTGGGAGCACAATGTGCCGTTCTACCAATAGTCCACTACCGTTACCGTTACCTTGTCAAGTGCCGCTGCGGCGGAAAAATTGGAGAAAGAGCGCACGGGACGACAAACGGGCGGCGAAACGGTCGCTGAATTCAACCGAATTCGCTGAAGGTCTTTTGGGCTGTTCCCGGCAAGGACGTTGTCGTCGTTTGGCACTGCTTATGAAATTCATTGAGCTGTTTCGTTCAGATTGTCTGTACGGATGACGAGGAACGTTGGCTTCGCCCTGGGAACTTTTGGCGGGGTAAAGTCGTTTTAATCTTACGGATCTCGCTTACAAGTCCTTTTATTAAACTTGTGCGTTGCCATGCAAATATGTTAATACAGAACTATTGCTCTGGCCGAATTTTACTTTTTCGTCACTGTTAGGTACTGCGTATTTTAGCTTTGTTTATACTGTATTTGCGTAGTGCTTAGCTGCTGTGAAAAATAGAAGTAGGTAAATAAGTATTAGGAAATTTGCCTCTGCAATTCAAATATTGTTTAGTTTCCAAGCATTGACGAGAAGGTTGTTATACGTATCATACTTTAAATTTCCCTCCATTTTGGTCTTAGGAATAAAAGTTAACCTGTTTCACCTCTGAACACGATAAACGAACGTTCGCGAACCTAATCCGACAACGTCGCGTCATCAGGGCATACGTGATGAACCACTTTTATCGCGACACCTTCTTGTTAAGAAAAAAGTGCTCCCATCACTCCGTTAAACTTTAAATGTGCAAACGATCGATTCAAGTTCTTACGTACACACGCTTTCCCCAGTGGATTGAGTACGTAAAATAAGCGTCGTTGCGCGTATTTTATCGAAACTGGAGAAAGATGGACCTGTCACGATTGACGCTCTTTTTAATTCCGGAAATATCACTGTCATTCGTCAGAGTTCGTGTACGATCGTGTTTGTACGCACGCCCGTGCGTGAGCGCCAAAAGATAATGCATAGGACGATAATGCTGAAGGAAGTCAGCACGCGAAACTTCATCTAGGCAATAGTTGGTATCTGGAACGAAGAACGGTGGGTCCGGGTCCTTTCGAAAATCAAGTACAGCTTTCACGTCCCGACTAGTAACGCCCAGCAATACACGCTTCGATCAGACGAGGCTCGTGCGTTGCGGGGTCGGGGCCTGAATGTTTTTAGGACGGTTAGTGCTGCCGGAGGGGTGACGTGTATCGATCAGCTGATGGCTGGGTCACGAAGCGGAGCCTCCAAAGGCGGAAGACCACGGGGTGTGTGCATCGCCGTTGCGTTTAGCTTTTTATTTCTAACCCCCCCCTCCCCCTCCCCTGACCCTCGCCTACCAAGGTGGGTGTAAGGGCGTTGTAAGTGCAGCTTTGCAGCATTTACTTCTTTCGGAAAATTAAGATATCTGACAGATATTATACACCGCTTCTTAATCGCTGTTTGAGAAGTATTATCGGTTATGGTAGATTGTAATGGTTGCAGAACGCTTGCTAAAAAGTGTGTGTGTCGCCGTTGCATTTAGCTTTTTACTTCTATCCACCCTTCCCTCGCCCAGCGAGGTGGGTGCAGGTGTCCCGTAAGTGCAGCTTTGTAGCTTTTACTTGCTTTGTAAGGTTAAGATATTAGGTAGATATCGCCACCTTTTAACTGCTGCATGGGGAATATTATCGGTATGATAGATTGTAATAGTTGTAAAACGCTTGCTAAAAAGTGTGTCGTAAGTAGTCGCGTTCACCTACGCAAAGACTTTGTGATAACTTAGTAAGATTAAACTTTTTATAAGTCTTGGGTGGATTATGTGCTAACTTTTATGAAGAGGAACATACAGCTTTCGGTGTCGTTGAACACTTATGATGAGAGGATCTTGTTTTGCTTCTTTGCGATTCTTGGATAGGTTATTCGATTGCTGCTTTGAGCTTCGGAGAAATAATTGTGGGACGCAATACACAGCGAGTAAATAAGTAATCATACACTTACCTTCAGTGTTCATTATAGCAATCGTTCAATTCCTGTTTAGTTAAAACTTACGCAGTTGTTAAATTCATTGGATGTATCGTCGTAAAATCTACCTGTTTCTTAGATCAACGCGGAGGTTACATTAACGCAATAATGAGCAAACATTTACATATGTACTTTGAATAATGTTAGAATACTTGAAAATTATTTACGTACGCAATTTGCGTGACATTATTTCCATTGTCACTCGTGCATTAGAATTCAAAGAGTACAGTCTCCTACGAACATTTCAGAATCGTATTTCTTAATAATGGCAACTAAATTGTTCATTCAATTAATATCTTTGCTATTTAATGCTTATGATAATTGCTAATATGGACACGGTATCCGTTTCTATATACTTTTAGAGCATTTTTCACACGACTAGTATCATCAACTCACTAAGTTTTGGCTTTTAATAACATTCTGAAAGCTACATCGTCGAACGCTACATCTTTGTTAAGCCCTCCCAAGATAATTTTCTTATGATCTTTCCCTGGGAATCTTATCGTGAAGTACTTATCGAGTGAGGGCCCTTTGATTCAGGAATATTATCCGAGCGTGATTATAGGGTTCACTCTCAAAGACATCAATGGCAATGGTCGATGGTCTGGGAGGTGGAAGAGAAGGTTGGTGCATTGAACGGTGGGATATAGGGAAGGCTTTGACTTGTGCAACTGCAAATGAGTAAAAGAGTGAAGGGCGATGAAGGGCGGTTTTGCTTCCCACCTTCTTGTTCTTTTCATTTTGCATCCTTCCTCCTGCGTCGCCATCTCTCTCTGTCTGTTACTCGCTGCTGTTTCATTTTTTTCCACCACCTTCCTCTACAGTCCTACCCTCTTTCTCTCTCCTCCTCTCGCCTCGCTAGCTGCTTTTTCTGTTTCACTTTAGTCTAGCAGTATATCCCTTTCTCCTGCTACCCTTTGAGAATTTCACAACGCCAAGTCACTGTCGCCTGCAGCGCATCGGCAACGACTACTCGGTACAGTGTCCAGGTTGAATGCTGTCAGCCCGACTTTGACCTGCCATATCCACGAGACGCTCATCCGTTTACTCCTAGCTCGTGTAGCACACGTCTCCGAATCGAAAGACTACTTTTTGCGCCGCAATGATTCAACCGTGTTCAAATTTTTATTTTCCATGTGGTAAGCTTGGATTCCGGCGTCCGATAAATATATTTCAGTCTTTATATCTTCTTCGCGTGACTGGTATCTTGTTTAAAACAAGTGTTACTGTAGTTGAATGTTAAATACTCAAAGTCAAGTATTAGATATGTAAACCTAAGATACGTGCAAGGGCAGATTCATCTATATAGTGATCACGGTATGGAGAATAAAATATTTAGTAATCTGTAGTAGGTGATAATCCGGGTAATGTGAAGCAAAACATTTCGAAACGTGGAGATAACGCGTTAAATGGTTCCCAGTGCTACTGACCTTTCTCAAAATGCGGATCGTCTGGTCTACTTCTTCTCGCACGTTGTTTTATCAGTATTTCAATAGGCTGTTACACAGTCAACACGATGTGATAACGTTTACATACAAGCGCCTACGCACTATAAAAAGACTGTGCTTCAAGAACTGAATGCGTATGCTTATACCTAACTGCAATATATGGGGCCATATAAGTATGGTAGTAGAAATAACTTTATGTTCACTCAGACAGGTAATATTTTAAAGCGTTTCATTTTCACTGTAAAGTATAATGCCTATTGTATCCAAGTAACACAGTAATTGTCACTGGCGAGTTTGTAATTGTCAAAGGAGTATACATTTAAACATGGTATCACAATTTTTGGAAGGATTTCTAGTCAGTCTTTATTTTCTATTTTATGACGCATAGTGTGCCATTGCTCAGTACTCAGGTATATTAATATTGGATTAGTGATACTATAGTAAGCATGTTATGATTGTTTATATAAACTTAGATAGATGTAAATGTAATTGCGATACACGATCACCGTATAAATAAATGATAAAATGATTCAAATTTTCACGTATGTTATCTATCTGAAACGTGAGTGATATTCATTTTTTTACTGCCAAATGAAAATTACCTGTACATAATTTGGATACACAGACATGATGTGGCTATTTTTCATGCAAATTCTCTTGGGTATTCCTTTTTCTGTGAAACGCAAATATAAAATTATTATTAAATCAAATATTTGTGGGTGAATATTGTTTGTTTGACGTTCAACTTTCGCTGTACCGTGTGAACCGCCACCTAGTGTTAATACATCGTAAAATTCTGAAGTTGCTTCATACGACCCCGGTGTGGTCTTCATCTACTCCGTACCCGGTTGAACATTGACTGATGACTATCCGTAAATCAGACGACAACGGTATTTCGTAATCGGCGATAATCCTTTCGCACTCTTTATGCGTCATAACTTTCTCCTTACCTTGCGTTCATGATAACGCTCCTTCATTTCCCGTAATAACGGTCCGATTCGCTGGTTTGACAACTGATAAGGAACGTAATAATGATTGCAATAAACAGTACTGAATCGTTATGTAGATTTATATTGCGCCCGGACGAAATGTACAAGACAGTTTCCACATAATATACCGGAGGCATAAACATATTGTACAATAAATTCTGTAAGACATTTATGAGAAACAAATTTACGATACACTATTTAATTCTAAATGAAAACATTTGTACGCGCGCGAATTTGTCGTATAAATACTGTATTTGCCCACTCCGGTGTATCCAAACACAAACAATTAAATACGATACAAGTTATACCTGACGACACCACTCACAAAAAGCTGTCCATCATTATTGTTCAAAAGGAACCGCGAAAGATGATGTCCCACGTATGATATGATCGAACAATCGGGCTATTAGAAAAATGAATACCGATAAACGGGATACATGCCGCGCTAGTGGAGAGAGTTAGGTGCGGGGGATAAGAGGGCGCGAGATGGGGGGAGTCGGGGCAAGGGGAAGTAGAAAGGAAGGTATGGTGGGAGACGATAGGCGCACGCGGGGTCGTTAGCATTTGCACGGCTCGACCTGGCTTGCGAGATGCTCCCCGGCGATAAGCGTTTACCTATCAGTCCGATATGCGAGCCTTAAAGGCGCATTAAGGTACCGCTCTCGCGAAGCATGAAAGCCCAGAATTTACCCGCGTACCGAGAACGCGCGCGAACATGCGCGAACATGCTCGAACATGCGCGCGCAGACCGTCAGGCGAGGCAGGCGGTTCATGGTCTCTACTCGCAGAAGTAAGCGGGAGCATATTCGTGTTTACGTTCCATTATGCTGTTTCTTCCGTTTCCACCATACGTAATTCCGGCCCCGCTGTTACGGCAATGTTTACCATCACATGCACACTCACGGACGGCTGGTAGGAGTTGGTGCAGGCAGTACAGGGCGATTCAAGACCACTGTTTGCTCGGCTAACTACTGTTTCTGCTAAGGACGAAGAAACGGTTTACTTTTTAAATACGGTGTGAATTAACTGTCTACGCGGTTGCGGATGAATAGTTATAAGGAGGGAGCAGATTTACATGACTGTATAACGTAATTTTCACAGGCTCCGTTCTGTCTCGATTAATCTCTCAAGCACTCGCGTTTTACGATTTGTGGAGCGTAACTGAGTTTCAATACTGATGTAAAGAGATGGTTAACGTGCTGCGACGTCCGATGTAGCAGTAAAATAATCTGATTCACGTTTATAAATTACTTCGGAATTCAATCGTCGTTTGCATAGTCTCGTGTAATTCTCCCTAAATTCTTATTAGCTTAGGAATTTTGTCGAAGGAGCGTATTCCGTCCGCGACCCACCCCGCTTCCTTACACGTGCGCACAAGAAGAACGAGAGAAGGATAACGTTTGCGGCCCCCTCCCTCACTCCTTTCTCACCACGTGCTGCTCCTCGTATCCCTCCTTTGTGGTATACCACCGCCCCTCCCGTCCCTCCCACGCTCCGATAACCTCTCCCTGACCTTTGCCTCCGCGCAGGCAATGTAAACGGGTTTTAATGAGGGACGGCCATTCCTGGCCCGCAGAGGGGCACACCGCTTACAAGATGAGGGTATCCAGGGACGTGCATACGAATTTTTGCCGACTACAGGGTGGTTTTCCGTGCACTGCGATGCGCCGAATCTGTCTACCTGATCACTGAATGTCGGAGCGGATAGAGTACGCAGTCTTTTTGCCTCTGAGAAATGGGTTGGTCAACACTCTAGTTTCGATGAATGAAGTCTTATGCGACATTATGGCCAATTTGGCGGTATAATGATTTTTTAGTGAAGTGAGTAAAGGAAGGTTGGCGAGTTTCATTTGGGAGTTGGGCTACTTTGTTTTCGGAAAAAAGTGAGGGTTAGTTGCATTACAGAAGTAAACTGCTCGTTTCTGTTCATTTTGGACAATAGTAAAGTATGGTTATTATTCTTAACGATTTAATGCAGATTTGTTTCGACGCTATAGGAATGATTGTTTTACATTGTCGATTTTATGAGGTTCGACCGTGACGGTAATAATTGAGTCGACCGGTGGCCGGTTGTAGAGAAGTAGTTTTTTTAATGGATTAATTAATGGTTTAGTTCGTTTAACTCAAACATATACGTGCTACCTTTACGTTTGGAATAATTTACTTCCTAGAATTAATTAGTCTAAGTTTAGTTCAAAAATAGTTAAATGTTATTATTTTCTGTGCGAATATTTTATTGCACAGAATGACACAGTCTTTGAATTACGTTCGTAGAACACAGTACAATATTTTCCCAATCCTCCAATAAGACGAAATGTCTAATACACGGTATGGAAATTTTTTAACAGCTCTAAAAAACATCATCTTTTACAGGTTTCTAATATTTTATATAGTTTATATAAATTATATCAAGTGCCTTACATACCAAAACAGTTTTTATTTCGGTTATTTACATTGCGCTATCTGAATTTATGTTACTAGCAGGACAAGTTTGGGTGCTATATCTTGGGGACATGCTTGCGTGTGATTCAATTTGTAATTACACATTTACATATTTTAATATTCCCGAAAGCGTGCATTGTACTTCTTTTAACTATATGTAAATATACTAGTGATGAAATATAGTTTTTTTATGAAAAAAAAATCTTTTTAAACTTGTAATAGCGAATATCTGAATATATATTTAAGACATCGTATTTATATTCGGTATCAAATTATACATTAAAATACCATTTATATCACTTCTAAGTCTTATGTGACGCGGTGTTAAATAACATGAAACCAGTTAACCAAGTTATTTAAAAATCTCCAGTATATAAATAATTAGGTATGAAGTATTAATTATGTATCCAGTTCAATTATATTGCAATATTTTTATTTACCCTATCAGACCAGTTTGTTTTATTATGTTGAATAATACAGTGTTTTAGTGAAATATCTGATTGGTGTATAAGTGCAAGTATCACGCTGTACGTGTTTACGATCATATCGCCATCACATTTCTATATCGGCTTTGTCCTTAAAACATGTAGTTACATCACTCGCGTAGTAAATACGAGTGAGCAGGGTAGTTTACGTTGTACTACGTTTGTTATAAACAGCGTGGGTGACAAAGATTCGGAGAACAATGAAAAATGTGACAATGTATTCCGAGAACAATTCATCCTTGAAGACTACTGCTTCATTCTGATCATTACCACGTTACATACTTCTGTATCTTACATATAAACATGTCCTTACGCACACAGTATAATCAGGATAGTCTATGTTACAAAATGTTGTGCTTTCGTCATTAATTGTTCCTGCAAATTTTCATATAATTATGAATGTGTAATAAAAGAACGTAATGTACCTACCACTGATCCAGTAAGATTACAATAACGTAATACTTCAAATATCCAGCAACATTTTATCGCGGTTACTTATTTTTAGTCAGCACTGCGAAGTGTGCTCTCATTATATCCGTTCTGTTTGTATGCTTGATACTGCTAATGTGCCTGGATTTCCGTTGCTCCGGATATGCAAGGGGGATATTAGTTATAATTTATTAATTTACGGTTCATGAAGACACAGCTGGTATGGTTTCTACAATAGATACGCTTCTCGTACATTATCATTATTTGGTATTAATTGCGCGAGGCCGCATAAGAAATAGGTACTTAATGAAAAGGTAGAGCTGTTTATAATGCAATTATTTTTATAGAAATACTTGCGTTATTTATTTTCATTCGAAAAAACCTATCGGTACAAAGTTGCTTTTTTTTATAAATAATTTTGTAGCTTAATAATAGTGTCGTAACATTTTGATACATTATGAAAAGGTTACTAATGTGTAAATTTATACCCGTACTCAATCTTTTGAAACCGCAAATTCAGGAGTGTGTATGGCTCAGTGTGTAAGCAATTTGTACACTTGTTACACCAGAATTTAAAATCAAGATAAAATATGTGTTGTAAATTACGGTAGGGGTTTCTAGATATGAGAAGCTTTTACGTGCAGAGTTTCCTGTCTAAACCTGCAGCAAGAAAAGAAGTAACATAAACTAATCGTATCATGTGCTTTTAACGTGTTACCAGACATTGAATGCTTTGTAAACTAATTTATTTGCCAGTTTTGTATTACGCTATGTAATTGGTAATTCTAACACGGTATATGACTGTAGAGTTCAGAACAAAATCATATATATTTCGTTGTTCAATGACGTGGTTGACTTACTTATACATAGTTGCTTTACTATAATAGAGTATTTTATAATTATAAATAAGCATTTATTTCTATAAAATTCTTATAATAAGAAAAAGGTAAAATACCGTTAGCTTATTAGACATTTTTATATAGAGCTTAACAGACACATATGACGATGTATGGTTATTATAACAAGTCTAGAGGTTGACATTTTGCTATAATCACAGAGTGCCTACGATCCGAGGTATTCAGAATAAATGAAAATAGGATCCGTTGGCGGACTTATCATTAGGACTATGCCCAACGATTGTAGTATAATATTATTATTAATACCATTATTATTACTACTAATTACATTTGCTCATCGCGTCTTAGTCTCCCTATTATTGTACCCGTTTTTCCCTTTCTTTACATCATATACAGTTCCATCGAAAGGTATCAGTATCCTTGGAATATCATTAAAAGAGATCTTGTGAAAGTACTTCTATATTTCTTTATACACAGTTAAATAGTATTACAGTGCTTAAAAGAACATGTTTTCGATTGTAATCTCGTATACATGAACATAATAAATGCGTTTGGAAAATTTATGCAGAATGAAAACACTGTGATGAAACACCGCATAACATTTACATTTGGCAATAGTCTATTGCCTATATATTTAAAAAAATGAGTACCCCGCACAGAAGAAAATGTAAATATTGAATTGAATGAGCAAACGTCCGCATTCACTCATCAATCGATGCTGTTTACATTTAGGTACAGATCGCAATGTATTAAAAGGCTTTCATGTTTATTGAGAATAGGCGAAACATTGTAGGACATTTGACATCGGCAGTGCTGGCTCTGCGAGCAGTGATTAAATATACACGTCGTTAAAGGGTCCTCAATGTGCAGTACCGGCGCACGTTACTTTACTGATTTAAAAACTTCAATCACATTATTGCATTCTCTATGCACCTTCCTTTCAACTGCTTCGCTTCGTGACGGATGCAATTATTTGCTCTACATTGTTGTTTTACAAGCGTTTCATTACCGTTAAGAACTGTTTCGCGAAACTTTTAACGGCAGCTTAAAAAATGATCACGTAAGCTTGAGGCAGCTGTGCCGCAGAATCGAACATCACAAGACTCTTCCTGTTATCTTATTTGTCCGCTTTCCTGCCTCCGTTGTTCTCTTTTTTCCGTCCTTCCTTTCTACTCGTTTCTCCCGTTCTTTCCCCCATCGTCTCCTTTTCTGTTCCTGCCGCCCTTTCACCTACCGCTGAAAGATGTAATTCTTCTGCGTCGTGCTTAGAAATTGAAGAATTTCCGATCATTTTATTCTTCCTTTCTTATTGAAACGTCGGATAGTCTCAAAGTTTCTCGCTCTGCTACATTCGAACTACTTCATTTTCACCGCACGTTGTCGGATAAAGAAGGTGATCCAATCGCATAATCAGCAAGATGTCTTAAGCGGTCTTTTTTATATTAAGGACAATTGTATCTATTACCTGGCATTGCTTTTTGGTCGCAATCGTTTTCATGCATCCGACCACGCAAAAGGAAAATATATTTTGTTTCCATATCGCGTTTAACGTTTCATTCTAAGTCAGTTGAAAAAGGAGTGAAAGGTTGTCTGTCTAAGGAGAAATACAATAAACAATGGCGGCGGACCGGTTTCATTTGTAAGAAAATACTAGAAAAACATCTAGAATTGGCAACTGTTCCAGTATTCAATTTCTTCCGACACGTCCCAAATGATTCCATTAGACGTCATCCCTGGAAAAATGTAGATAAATTGGTACATTATAAACGCGACGTCAAGCAACCAGACGCAGAAATCATCTGTCATATTAGAACATCCTTTCTCTCTATCCGTTTGAACGCGGCGAACCGCCCATTTTGACTACGTTGCATTCCACGTTACTCTCACTTGCAAGCCATTCCCATTGCCTTTGGTTTTATGTGAGTTTATTTCCACTTTCCAACTTCTTTATTGGGCATCTAACACGTGGCACTTCATGAACACCGACGTAATTATTAATCCATTCCAGTAATAATTTTTCTGTACATTAGATTAGCACGCTATGCAATAAGATGAAACAATGACGAACACAGGCATATTTTATTTTATTCAGAGTGATTTTATGTTTCCGCTTTAGATGAGTTATGATCATTACATCAACTTCCGGCAAAGTTGTATATTCATGTGTAAGAGAAGACTCATCAGAACAGTTTATGACATTTACTTTATTCGTTCATAGTTTGTATAAATGGTAGTACAGAGTATCGTGTCTCTAATTATTCAATTTAATTATGTTTGATAATCTGTATCTTTTAATATTGTACCATAGTACACAGCTGTGACAAAGAGACACACATAGCGACAGATGTTTGTGTATGCATTTATGTATTTGGTCTCACTTTGAACATCTATCAACAACGATGCGTGCTAATATTGATTAACTTATTTATTGACACATCGCCTATTACGCTTTATATATACCGTTCAAATTTTACAGAAGATGTGATCCACCCTTATGAAGATGTCTATTACATTTATTCACTTCAAAATTATTGCAACTAAGCGGATGCTAAGAACACCACTATTATCGTTACTGTGTACAACTACTATCTACCACTTACCACTTTCTAATTATATTCAACAATTTTCTGTGTGCATTGCATGCTACTTTTGCAAAACTAGTTTCAACAAATCATTCCATACGCGATAATCGTCGTACGAGGAGCGCGAGCTTCAATAAGAAACCAACACATACATACTTCTCAACTTCTGTTCCGCTCTTCGCAAGTTGTACCACATTCCCCATATGCTGTCCTGAGACGCAAACACTGACTGGAAAAAGTTTTTATTTTTTTCAACAATGTTCCTCCAAAGCTAAAAATATAAAAAAATGGGGGATACGTTTTTCGTAATGTATAATCCTAGGAAAAAATATTATCCGTGATCCGCAATTTGTTCTGTATCAAATCCGCGTCTTGCTGATAATTTTTTTGCTTTTGTACTAGTTGAATTTTCATTGTAGAAAACTGGAAAAATCTGAAACGTGTGCACCATTACCCGGTGTATCTCTAAATATTTTATTCATCAAGTTCCTAGAAAATGAATCAAGAACCTGGTGTTTCATTTTCCCTATTTCCACATCCTACAGTCATCGGTGCCACGTCCGATGAAAACTCAAGAGACAAAGTTAAAACTACACATACTTAATTGATTCATTTTTATAAGCTATTGAGTGGTTCAATCGATATTCAATTCGGTTTAAGGGGCGCTTCTACCATATTTTTCGACTATTCCCGTTTGTGCGTCATAAGCGCAGAAGGTCCGCGAAAATACTGTCGGGCTCTGATTCCATAGACGAACAGTTCGTCATGCGATGGGCACCGCGGGTAAACTTGAACAAGAGGGCAGGGGACGCGCTTAACGCTCGTTGTCTTCATTATTAACAAGGTGACTTGGGCGTGTGCTCCGTCTCGCGGCGACGAACGCAATATATCCGAGGCCCGTGGTTGCGCACCGTGCACACGCACGTAAGCGTGTGCGTGAGCGTGCGCGTGTGCGGGCACTAATTAGGCGCCGGGAGACGTGCGACACGTGCAGTCGTGTGGGGCGCGAGGATTCGCGTGGTTAGACGTGCGTTAATTCTTGATGCCGTCGCAGACACCATACTCCAACTTCCCCTGCACTGCTCGCACCTTCGCCTACACTGCATACGGCCACTGTCACGCAGACGTTCGGCCGTCTACGGATTTTGAATGACGCTCATTAGTGACTCTGTATAAGGGCTTTCGACATCGAGAATTTCAAGACCCTCTGCCCTTCGATCTTTGTCGTCTCGTTTCGATGATGCGTGGATTGATCTCTGACAAACAAAGATCATTTCCTTGTACCTCATGTGTCTGTTACAATCGGCTTTCTGCGCTTGAATTTGGTGAGACTGAACCTGGTTAATTTCTGTGTACGTTTTGAGTACCTTGTTAAATTGGAATGCATAAGTTCTGTAGCGATGATATACCTACTGGTGGAACACAGTTTAATTTTGTTAGTCACTTCAAATACGCCGTAACTATAACAGTTAATCGAGAGAGCGATTGGACGATTACGATACGACGAAACAGAGGCAGCTCTACTCTTATTCAGTAACTTCAGTGAATTTTTGCATGTGACCCTGTGCATACCCGTCGTCGTCGCTTCGCAAACGTGTAAATACAATTTCTCGCTCTGTGGGTCGAGCGGACAAAAAGGGCCACTCGCGGTAACATTGATCTTGGTGTCGCACGAAAGTCCGGAGGTGTAAGCCGAGCTCTCACTTTGTCACGTTCGGACGATATCCTACGCCAGGGATTCTGGCCTTCCACCGTCTCGTACGTGACTCGATTTTCCATTCTGCCTCTTTCTTTGTCCCCCGTCGCCGGCTATATATCTATATTGCTCGACTCTTCTCTTTTCTACCTCCTCATTGTACCGGCCCGTTCTCTGATTCCTCCTCTCCTTATCACGCGTCAATTGTACCATCTATCTTCATCCATCCGTTCCTCTCTATCTCCCGATCTATAACCGCCCCCTCCTTCGGTGTCCATTCCCGTTCCGGTTTTGTTGACCCCTGATTATCCCCGTACCCCTCATTCCCCACTCAACTCCACCCCCTGCCCCTGCCATCTTCCATTCTCTTTGCCCGCCTCTGGCGCGTTAAGGAAACTAATAATGTCGTTCATTTTCTCTTCGATCCAACCCGCCCCCCTCGATGGATCTTCGCACCTCCCACCCAGCGCCTCTGCCATGAGAGAGGGAAAATAAAATGGGCACGGGGGCTCGTTTTAATTGTTTCGTTACGCGAGTCAATAGGGTTCCTCCTCCCTTCCGTTTGATCGGACAATATCGCGGCGCAGATTGAAAGGACAGAGTCTAATTTGTGGGGAGTCGGTACCTTCGATTGCAATCGCGTCCTCGGTTCTCTCGGACCTCCGCAAGAAAACGCCGCCTAAAGATCAATGATTCTTTACCACCCCTCCCCCTCTCGCGGACTTGTCTCATTCTCCTCTATGTCGGTCTCTCTCGAGATCTCTCGTCGTCAGTCGACAAACCCTCGTGACCGTCACGGCGAGGGAAAGGAGGAAGGAGTGGGTGTGAATTTCTGTCTGAGAAGGAAGTATCAATTAGAGCTCTTCCATCTTGGTTAGCTCATTACACTCGCGGGAATTACGCGCTTAATTTCACGAGCGATTTGTCGCATGTTGCGAATGTAGTATGATACGTAATTTGACAGGCAGCTTTCATTTTTCGCACTGTTCTGCGTGTGTCTGTGGCTGTTCGACTGTTAGTATGCGACCGGTTTTATATTGGAGTGAAATGCATTTTGGCGTACTTAGTTGGAGACAGAGAGTTTCGAAATTAATGACAAGAAGTCGTGTATGTTTACAATTTCGAGCTGGGGATGAATGTGACTTGTATAGCATAAACTTCGTGGCTTAAAATATAATCTAAAGCGTATTTTTGTGAAAACAGCAGTTTTTATTTAAACATATTTTTTAGCATCTTTTTTAACAAGATGGAGCATCGCAACTAAGATGCATTTAAATTCGCCTTGGTCTGAAGAAAATATTCTTCAAATATTTGGTTGTACTCATGCGATCCCGTGACTCGCCACTACGGTCTTAGTGCCCCTGGTCTACAGACGTCCAATACGTGACTTTTTTTACGTTGATACCTGAAATTGCGGTTGGGTTCTACCATTATCTGCTGATTTCAATAAGTTCAGGACAAGAATCTCTTAGACGTCGTTGAGATAAATTCAACTATCGACTTTATGTTGCCTGCGCAGCAAGCTGGAACGCACTTTAGCCATTTGTGTTTATGCGGAGTGAAACACTAGATTGTAGTTCATAATCGGTAACAGGTTTTTATTAATAAATATAACGTTCTACTGTTTTATAAATAAATCTGCTTATCTTCATTCTTTCTGATATGTACATATTGCATTTATTGGAATTTGATACCGATTTAGCAGGCTATGTATGCCAGATTCTAATGAGTCATATTAGCAATACAACAAAATTATTTTCACAGGCACTGTACTTTTCCAAGTTCTTAGTTTCATGACGCACGTGAATTTCTGAGACAAATGACGGGCTGTATCTTAATTTTTTAATACGTATACTTCTGTATCTGTTTGCTAAAGAGTATTATGAACGTTATTGTTTCGCTATTTAATGTGTAATGGAAGATAAAGGTGTGTCGACACAAGATTGACCACAACACTGTTGCGCATACTATGCGCCCTGAGTAGGATGAGTTATAAGGTCCAAAACTGGTTCGAGACATAAATCAGACCTACCAATGCTCTTGTTTCATCTCGTTTCAGTCTCTTTTTACACTTCGTATAGGACAACCACTGTTTTGTAGCTTGCTTAAATAACCTTTCTTTGTTTTTTCAGACTATCCTGTTAGTATTTATATTTCTTCTTATCACTTTCCTTCGTCATATCCAACTTCTTGTTTACACAGGCAATTTGCAAAACCTGTCATATGCTATCTTTACAAAATTTGTAAAAGCCATATGTATCTTGAATATGCTTACAAGAAAATAGATATTCCTAGATTATAACTAAAGTTTCAACGATATCGTTCACACGATCAGCTGCATCTGCTCGGTGACTGCGAACATTTATTTACGCGCACACATGAGAAAGTATAAAATGTGATTGTAAATAGTTCGTTTCTATTGTTATCAACAATTTACATAATATTGAAACGCGTCAGTACATGAGACACGTACCTAGTGCTCTACAAAAAAATACCTTTCACTGTTTTAAGCCTTTCTCTTTGCACAGCAGGTCTAGAATTTAACGTGTATTTTCAACCATGTGTTTCGACGTTCGACTTCATGTCAAATCTGTGCAGTGTGATCAAAAATTGATTACCCACCATGAGGATAACGAAGAATGGAATAATTTTCGATCGCGACGGATCCTTAAACCTTCGAGCAACGAAGCGTGAGCCAGTCCTCCGCTTTTGCGGCCGAAGCCGTACAAAGTTACGAGTGGTATGCACGGTACACGCGCGTTGTAACATAAACAGTAAATTATACGCACACGCAAGTGTTATTTAAGGAAAGTAGTTAGCTGCAGCGAGACAGGCGCGAGTTTCTTGCTTATCGTATCTCGGTGGAAACATATCCTCTCCCGGCGCAATAACGGCAGCTGCTTTTATATTTACTGGCAGCAAAATTTATCCATGGCCCGTTTGCGCGTCTCGCATCGGCAAGCGCGTGGAAGGGTGGAAGATCAAAGGGTGTGCACAGGATAATTATGAACTTCGCTACGGGCTTAATGTATCAACTTGCGTTATATGGGACCAATGTTATCTTATTTCGAAAACAAACAGGCCACCGAGCACTCTACGAAGACATTGTACTCCGTGATATGGTCGGTACGGTGTGTACCGAGTTTCTGTGCCGATCTGTTCCGTATATGGAATAACGAATGCCGCGCGTTTACTTAAGGTCATCGTTGAACTTAAATTGTTCGGAAAATGACGCTACGGAGACTTTCTCACCTCTCGTTCGCTTTTCGTCCGATTACGAAAAGGAAATCTCTGTAGAAGTTGGAAAAACTTTGCTCGTTTCAGGGTTCGCGATATAAGGTTCGATGAATATACAATACGTATCGGCAGTTGGCTGTACCAGGAGTAACGGAATGTGGAAAAAATTTCAAGCGATCAATTTCCTCTTCGTACTTTGGATTATGCAAGTCTTCGGTTCGTTACGTTAGCATTTACCGAAACGGGGCCAGTAACAAATTAAAATATTGAAAAACTTCCCTGAAAACAGATTACCTCGCGGCAAGCTGGAAAATCACGAGCGTCCAGTGCGCTGCTTATTCGTAAATTATGCATTTACAAGCGAATAAGGCTCGGCATTTCGTGATAAAATCGATCCGAACGGCGAGCACAGACTAAAATTTCGTGTCAGCGTTTTCCGATCGCACCTTTAAGAGTGGAGTACAAGCACAACTTCCTTGCAGGCTGTTCACTCACTGGGTTTAACGTCGGTGTACACCATATGCAGTACCGCATCATGCCGTGCGTAAAGCGAATACGAACATCATAGTGCGCGTTTAAATATGCGCATGTACTTACGAACGTTCACATATATCCGTGGAGCTTTCTGTTACTGCCCCCCCTCCAACAATGTGCGCTAGAATATACGCGCATATCGTACGTCGTAAGAACCAGGATCTTACTGCTCGCATACACGATCGTGAACTTTTGTTAACACGTTGTGCTTTGATGCTAATCGGATTTTGCGTTCGCAGCGGCACTCGCTATAAGAAGCAGCGTCACTCATTGTATGACTGTATTCGCAATGAGCTCCATTTTCTTACTTCGCCTTTAGACATGTGGATTCGTACGTCATGCTCGAAAAGAATGTTCTCATCGTATGTTCTGCGGATTTTTTTTTTATATGGAAATTAGTTTTTTGATTACCGTGCTGAGATTAGTGGTGGTAATGTGAATTTACGGTTATGTTTTGTTGGTATAATGCACTTGCGGTTGTATAATCATTAGAACTGGTTTACATACATACTTAATTTACGTAGTGCAGATTCTACGTAAAGTAAGGTATTTAATTATTAAAGTATGTACATTGTTTATGGAGCGTGCGGAAGAATTTCATGGAAGGTCGTAAACTTGGGAGCATTAGAGCATAGATTGTGTACGTCAGTAAATTACATTTACAATACATAAAGTGTTCAAATATATGTACTCCGCCTTATAGCATATTGCGGTTATTAAATTGAGTACACAATAAAGGGGCAATGTTTTGGTAGAGTTATTGCCGAGCAAAATAATATCAAATCAAAGATTAAATATACCTATATATGTGTGAAGTCAATAACACACATTTTAATTTGCGTTGACTTACAATATATAAAATATATGTTAATATTACATAATAGGATATTCATACGAGTAATACGATTTGACGTCTACATCAAAATGTAGACTATGCACAATCACAAAATATTAATACTTCGAAGTTATGGCTGCAAATTCCCATTCTACAAGGAAAGAAAGAAGAAACAACTTTTGTTTCGCAGACTCGAAATCATTCATGATCCATGATATTTTCGTACGTTCTCATAGACTCATAAATACATTACAATTGCATGAAGTTACGCAATAAAGGGGATCACGCACTTTTTTATGATATTGTGCCGTGTTCACGTTTGAAGGTACGATGTGGAAAGTTGCATTGCGCACGTGTGTAAACGATTTCGCGATGTGGCTGTCGGTGAAACATTAGACTAACCGACGCATTCATATCTTATCCCGTTTGAACATACATACGGGTATTCAGTGTATCCCATAGAAACTTTTCGCACTATCCGCATAATTACTCAAACGTTTTAAACGCCTGCCCATCCAAAAATCTGTAAATTAAGAAAAACTTAAAGTACAAAAGTAAACATAACCACAACGATTTCCAAAATCCTACATGACATTATTCTCGTCATAGGCATAATATTCTCGTACAGCACTTCTTCAACCGCGGACTCATACCGAGTAAGGTGTTAACCGCATTACACGTGAGTATATTGCACACGCGTTAACGAGATGTACATGCGAAGCGTGAAGGTATTTCGCAAACGGTCATTCTGGGAGTGCAGCGGAGCGTAAAATTCATAAATACATCGCACGAAAACGTTACCTCGCCATCAAGGGCCTTATGTTGATCGTCTTCCGTTGAAATTCGTCCAACGTCCTCGAGCAACACTCCGCGCTTCTGCATCGAGTTCGCCGATTGAGTTGTCCGTGGTTGTCCGCGATTACGCCCCCCCCCCCCCGCCGGTCTCCCTCCCTCCCCTCTCTCTCTCTTCCTCCCCCTGGCGGCGACCGAAGCCCATGAGCACACACCGGTAGCTTTTGCGAAACACGCACTTACCGTCACGTGCAGCCCGATGCATATATACTGTAACACGCTCGACGTACTCGCGCAGGATACTACGACGAACGGCTGCAGCCAGTGGGAAGCGTAGGATTTACGCACGACCTCGATAACAGTGGCAGTTTGCAGCGGCGTCGTTGATAGCGTAGTAAGCGATGGCGAGCGTGTGCGTCAGCCGTGATTTGCCCGAGCGACGTTTCGTATTCATAATATTCGCCTACGTCGGCGACGAACCGGTCTGGCATTAATGTATTCGTCAGCCGTTAACGGGAATAATCCTCTTTCTGTTTTCTTCCTCTTTCTCCTTTTTTCCATTTCTGACCGCACTACTTCAATGGATGCGGATGCGTCACTGATTGCGGTGGTGTGGAGGCTTTCTTAGAGTGATTCCTCACTGACACTGTAAGCGATCATTCAAAGAATGTTAGCTTTTTCGGTGAAAATTTATTATAATATGAGTAGTTGTTGGTACTTGAAAGTGGGCAAGTAACATTGCTGATTGGGTGGTCTTGGTAACTTTAACGGGGAACTATTGTGTTTGGGAGGAAATTTAAAGTTTCTACATTTGAAGTGAGATCGTTGTAAGTGCTGATAGCCGGTAACGAGTGATATCAATGTGTTTTGTTGTCAGCAAGTAACGTTTGGCTTGCCAGTTGGCAACGTGTCGCTT
This sequence comes from Anoplius nigerrimus, assembly GCA_914767735.1. Taxonomy (NCBI): domain Eukaryota; kingdom Metazoa; phylum Arthropoda; class Insecta; order Hymenoptera; family Pompilidae; genus Anoplius; species Anoplius nigerrimus. The sequence continues at coordinate 16,046,316 of OU612085.1, read as the reverse complement.
CCAGCGGACTTGAGAGCGTTAAATGTAATTGGGTTAATCTGTTATTTGTTGATGGAATTCCAAAATGAATCCAATTTTGAGGTTATGTTTTGTTAATAAGTCGCATACGATGCAGTCCTAGGAAAATCAAATTCATTTATGAGCAACATTTGGTTACTTACTCATTAACCTTAAAAGCATACGGTGCGCTTTCTGATAACATTTCGTCTATTAGATTATTACAATTTTATTCATTTTAGTTATAACAAATCGTGTCGGTAACTGCATCACGATTAAACGTACAGAATTTATCGTTGAATCCATATTATTCTATACTTACAGATTTTAAGAAATTTTTCCAGTTTAATCATATAATAAAAAATGCTTCCTGTAGAATAATTGAGATTAAAGATATTGTATGAGACGGCGCAATAGATTTCGTAAAGTATAATAGTAATCAAAGGATTTTCAAGCACACCTGCTAGTCTTTACGCATTTTTCTCTGGATATTGGCATTCCATCTTGGAGGTATACATATTTTTGCACATATTACAACTATCAGAGTTTAATTATCTACGACAGTGGCGACATCTTGTATGTTGATTCAAATAGGGCAGTACACTTTTGTAAATTTTTTAATCATTCCTATTCTTCAATTGAACGTTGCGTCATAACATTATTATCACGCTACAGATTCTCGTGTTAAATAATAATTCCGTAGATCGTCCGGTACTCAATCTTGTTCGTGATATTAGTTTGAATTTTTTGCTGAGAATCCATCACATGGAACGTGAAAGTTCACAGGTTCGTTTAATTTACCTTGCTTTGTGCGAGAGTTAAAGCGTAGAATGTCATGCATATATAACACAGCTATAATAATAATAAAAATATCGTATTGTGTATTGAAATGGCTCCATAGCTCAATAGTAAATGCATAATAAACTTATGTGTGATATATTCGACGGTACATAGGTTATATAATATGTTAAAACTATGTTTTCGATATTCATATTTCTGGTTCATTTGTATAACATCGGTTATGTGACCGAGTGTGTGTCATTGTAATGTCGCGATTACGTATACTAGAAGGTTAAGTTCGAGATATCGCTCTTTTGTATTACAACCCCGGGCACCTTGGACTTTGTGTGGCACACGCAAAGGTGATCGCGGAAGTTGCACCGATTAAAATTATCTGACACGCATATTACTATATCACACGCACGAACGTATATATGCTGCAGAAACAAAATTAAGTTAGGAATACATGGTGTGATAATAGCAATGCACTTGATAAAAAAATTCTGTACAACCGCAACTCCGTATTTGAAGAATAAAGGGTCGATAATGTAACTATCTGTATTTGTTAGAAAAAGGATTTTAAGAAATCATACAACATCCGAATTGGCAATAATTAATTGTAGATATTCTAAGGCAAAAACGATACAAATGCATTCAAAGGTAACTCATATGTTTCACGCCTTTAAAAAAAGATGGAGGAAATAATCTGTGCATAAGTGCATGAAAAGAGATTATCTTGTTTCGTTATTCGGATTATTTCAGTTGGCATATGTATTGTTTCCACCTTCCATTTATTTCCCTTAGTATTAGTCTCTACAAGCATAAAATCAAAAGAAAATGCAATACCTGAATGCAATCGGACGTTGTGATTCATAGTGTAACAAGGTAGTATGCGTGAAAGATTTATGCACGCTATCGATAATAGTAGTATGTGCTCTCATACAGCCGACGATAGCGGTAATGGTGAGCATATGTCAACCATGTGCACGAAACGTCTTGTAATCATACTATTCCGACATGACAATGTCTAGTCACTGGTACCTCTACTATGAAATTGTTGACTCATCTTTGTTATAACTTCCCGTTTCTGCACGTTAAGATATAACTATAAACTTCTTTAAATTGCGATCTCTCTGTTGACGATTTATAACACCAAACAGTTAAAGTGTCTCGAGTATAACTCGTACTGTGACAGTGATGTAAATCAATAATCACATCGGATGTCAAACAGTCAATCATGGTTCTATCTTATCGTCAATGAACCAAAATCTCATTATTAAGACAAGTCAAACCATGCGATATAATCATGCAGCCGCGATCCAATTACATTAAATCGTCAGTTAAATGCAACAGTTGTTCTAAGTACTCCTAAAAACCTGTAACACACAACAAACAACTAAGCCTGCGCCCAACATCCATGCATGCCCCGTCGAAAGTTTCACGTGAACACAGAAGCAGGGTTCAAAATATTATCCGTGCATCGATAAGTATCAGCGTTCGCAAGTAAAATCTTTCGTCGGAAGGTTTGAGCGTCGGCTATTAAATAATGGTTTCTTCCTCCACAGCATCCTAATTCATATTTATTAGCGGCGCGTACGTTTCATTTGCGCGGCGTGTTTGAAAAATAAGGCCGCGGTAATGCGGACAGGTGACGGAACGCGGTCGTTTATAATGGAACAGACACCGTCTAAGCTCGAACACGCGGAGTCAACGATAATGGATCGAGGCGTGCGCGCGCATTATGTTATGGCGCAAAGGGAAGCGGCGCGCGGAGACGAAATAATTTGCGAAATGACGGATTAACGAGTGCTATCGCGATATAGTCGGGCGTTGTAACGCACGCACGGAATTATCCATTGTCAGGCTCTATACGCTGTTTCTATGGTGATATTGCCGACTCGAACCGTGCGAGCACGTAATGTCGCCGGTTATTGCCTATCTGGTTCTGCTGTCGGAGGAACGTGAGAACGGTAGGCAATGTAACACGTAATGTTGCTGGAGGAGTCCGTAAGTTACTAAGGGCCTGATATTATGGGAAATGGAGTAATGCGGTGCGGCGAATAGTGAACTTGCTGTTCTGGCGCAAACATTAAGCTTCAAGAGAATTGTCGCCGATATGTTATTGTTTTGAGGCAGAGATCTGGTGTCGGTTCATTTATTGGAACACCTGCTGACATTAAAATCTTACAATGCGTACTATAGTTATCAATGACGGATGTAGCTGTACGTGGGTACCTTGAACATGATGGGTTCTGTAAATTGGTCGCATAATGATGCTAACTGTAGTTAATAAATGATTATTTTATCCTGATAACAAAACAATGTAACTCCTAAATGGATACAGTAAATGAGATATGGCGTTATATCACGTATGCCTCTCCTCGTTAACTATTGAACCTGATATAAACATTTAATAAAAGCAATATACTTCAACGTGTGTTCCTCTGGTAACACGGAAAATATCGAGCTGGTATTCAATCCCTTGCTACACATTCTGCAACACGTCCGGTGTGATTGTGGCAATGGCATCTCTGATGCGCTGTTGGAATGTCACAATATTAGGAACTGCTATTTTGTAGATTATATCTTTCACATGCCCGCAAAGAAAGAAATCAAAGGGGATAATATCAGGTGATCTCGGGGACCATGGAATTGGGTCGTCTCTGCCAATCCATCTGTTGCGGAAGGTTTCATTAAGAAAATCGCGGACTTCTAGACCCCAATGAGGGGGTGCAGCATCTTGCTGAAAGATGATAGTGTCTTGCATATCCTGTAGTTGGGGAACAGCATAATGCGCCAAAATGTCTAGGTAAAGACATGCACTTACATTCCTTTCAAGGGAAAAAAATGGGCTAATCACTCGAGCACACATTAACCCAGGCACATTAGCCCTTGGACTGTCCCGGATGTGTTCTCGTACGACATGACAATTTTCTAATCCACAGATCCGGACAATATGGTGGTTACCTGTAAGATTAAAAACTTACATATGTGGCATATGTGGTATAACGCACGTCTCATTTACTGCATCCATTTAAGAGTTACATTGTTTTGTTATCAGGGTAAACATTTATGGACACCCTGTATATTGTTTTATCTTGGTACATTGGCATTAATGTACAGTCCGTTTCTACAAGTAAAGATAACAGAAAGAGTGTGATATGTATGTACTCTTTATGATAAAGTCCCAAGCAGCATAAAATGGAGATGGGAGGATAATTAAACGTGCTATATCTACAGCTAGTTTTAGTTTGTTACATTGAAATGAAAAACTATAAAGCAAGGACTCTAAAGTGTGTAAAACAGGAACCTTAAATTATATAATCGATAGTAATCAAACCGATCAAACATACAATTTTTGTAGCAAAATCTTGATTATATCGGTCTACTATGAGCTCGATTTGTACAGATTGTGAAATATCAAGGCTCTAAGATGTCGTAGTACGCACCGTGAGAGGCGAAATAATTTGCAAAGTGGATTAGTGACGATAATGCAATGCCCGCACGGTGTCTGTTGCTGCTAGTACACGCGAAATCTAATTTACAACTACAATTAGCGGTAGTAATAGTAGGAACGGGCTGGTTATAGTACGCGAAGCGTTTCCTATTTTCACCATTATACAGTGCAACAAGGCGCATGACTTTCTGCGATATGTTTCCCGCGGTGCATTTCTATACGCTGTGACCTATAATTCGCTGCACCTGACACAATAAATCATTAACAACGATCCATCTTTTTGTATGCAAAGCAACCTAACGCTCAAGAGAAAGGATCTCAATATTCAGAGTAGAAATAATCGTGAAATCAAGGCAGTTGTAACGAGAAAGAGTGAGAAAGGCAAGTTGATGTCTGCTATTAATGAACGAGTTTATTATCAAGGCTGATGTATGTGAGTTCTTTATGATTATGTGAAGGTGTTTATACAGTCATAAGGTGTTATTGAGTACCGATGAATCTCGAAAAACGTAAAGTGCACTTAACGTGCTCACCGTCGAACATGATAGGGCTTACGTAAGTCAAGTGAAGGCATATTTTTCTTTTTGCCCGACGAAGTCAACTTGGCACGTGAGAAGATCCTTCATTGGACGTATGCGTTCCTCTTTAACCGTGCGCGGAAATAGACAGGAATATTAATTTCGATGAATAGAAAGGAAACGTACTGAATCGATGCATGAACAATGAGTCATCGCGACGCATCTATACAAGCGAAAGTAATTTCCAGTAGTAATTTTAAGTATAACGACGCGTTATATGGTATTGTGACAATATGTGAACGTGACGGAGTAAATTATCATTGCTTACCCAATACTTTACTCCGTGGAAGAATATACATTTACAATCAACAGCGACAATAAAGATTCGACAAACATATATTTTTCGAATCATTTACGCTTAACTTTCATAAATCGTGACACGTAAATTTTCAAGCTGAACGCCAAGATTAACATCCCACTGTTGCTGGTGAGCAAAAATTATAAAAAAAATCAGAGAGATGTTGATTTTAATATTACATTACAGAAAAAAGCGGCATCACTGATCCGGACCTCCTTCGATATCAAATCAATGTTTTTCTGATTAACTGTTCGGTTTTTATTTTTTTACCAGTTTGATTTTTTATGTAAAAATCTGAAAAAACGGTGGAATATGTGCGCCATTGCTAGATATAGCACTGATTTTTTTCGATTTTTTGATGCACTAGATTCCGAGAAAATGGTGGGAGAAGCGGACAGTACATTTTAACCCCCCCCCCCCCCCCCCGCCGGTCAAGATACAAAGTCGAAAATTCACAAAAATGTTTTTTTTTTCATAAACTATCGAATGGCTCATTCAGAATTTCGATCGGTTTGGGGGCACATTTCACTATCTTACCCGGCTATGCCCTTTCGTTGAACATTGAAAGTACCGATGGCTTTCACACATATCTTTACTTAAACCATTACAATGACGTAGATTGGATGTTGTTAACGATATCAGACCCGCAGCATTTAATCATATACTTATCTTATTGGACACTAAACAAGATCTCAGTAATTAACATTCCGCAAGATTAATTGTACACCGTCAAGTTGCCGTAACAGTGCAGATAAAAATGTGTACATAAATCCCGCGCTGACAAGTGGGTTCTCACGTTAAAAAATGCGAACGGCCGCTTTGTCGTCGAAGTTGCCTTTTACCGGTTTGCCAATACCGGTGATCGGCTCGTTCGGTCGGCAAGCAGCGCAGAGACAAGATCGTGGCGCACCTGACACGTCGTCAGTGCGAAACTCCCGCGGGGCGTTCGTGCACTTGCGTAAAAGTGCACGGCGCATGCACGCATCGGCGTTAGAATGCGCGGGTGCGCGGGTGCGCGCGCGCGCGCACACCGTCGAAGATGGGAAAAGCGAGCGCACCCTCGCGGCTCTTGCCGCCTCGCGTTCGAGAGAGAAAGTGAGGGGCACATCGATTTACTTGCGTGCCGGCTGGCTCGACTCTCTGTGCATTCCCAGCCGAAAGCCGCCACGCTCTGTACGACGCTTGTATGCAGTCGACTCGACTATCCATGCCTGCAGACGGCGGAGCGATCCTAGCTGCAGATGAACTTTTAGTCGATTCCTTCATTCTTCATCGTAGACGTACCTGTATGTATGCTTATACAAATTGCTACGTCGACGAAAGTTGGCGTCTGTTAGGTGGGAAGGAATGAGGTATGTAATTGCGGTATTGGGTGCTGAAGAAAATGGGAAGAGATAATATGTTTAGTGTATGGAAACTCGTTGTGAAGATAGGAGAGACGGATTATTAGTTAGGGGTATGGTTGACGGTGTCGGTACTGATGTTGACGTCAAGGTTACTGGGAATGATACGTGTTGTGCGAATAATGATTCAAATATAATCATTGGTGTTGTAAATAAATGTTCGAACAACGTTGTTCTCTCTTACCGTACATTCATCATGTCGTACATTTAAGAAATTAGGTCTAATGCATCTTATTGCTTTCTATAATTATTTGTTTAGACAACTGAATCAATGTTGATGTTAAGCCATATGTAATGTATAGGTATAATTAAAGTAACTGGGATTCGATAATATTCGTTGATGTAGGTTTAGTATGTAGATATATTGCGTTGTATAAGTTTCTTAATGATCCAAAACGAATTAAAATTGTTTTAGATACCTATATGCACTTGAATATTATGGAATGATATTGGTTAAGTCGTATATTCTATCGACTATGATAGTCAGAGCTAAACTTGAAGGGACTCCTTTTCTGTTGATCTGTTCAGTGTATTTATGATACGGATGTGATACTGACTATCAGCGATAATAGAACAAGGATCGAATTCATACTCCATCTTTTCAGTTTTCATACGAACTGCGCAAAAACTGTTTAGGATGCTTCGATATATACATTTTATCGTTACGCAATTGATGGTTTAATAAATTTAAAATGCAATAATCTGAATAAAAATTACAATAACTTGCAACGGCTAGCTCTACTCTGCATGGTATTTTATATGAAAATTTTTTTCGTTCTTCTGTTACACGATCTTACTATTTTCAAACAGAATTTCAATCAAAATAATAGGCTTAAATAACTCTATCAGACCATTTAAAGCTAAAAATGAAGTCCCTCATTAGAAACCAATCCATAAACACGTTTACGTTACTGTTCAAGGCATCGCTACGTCGCAAATACAGTTTTACAATGACTAAAAATAGACGAGAATAAAAAAACACCATTGATATGTTACTGTACGAGAATGTGCGTGACAAAAATTGAATTGAAATATTGCGCGATTCGTGCAGGACCCTGTTTTTTCTAGTTTATGTGTTGAAGCTTGCACATTTCTTCACGTTCGCCGACTGACTTCAATCACTTTCCTTTTTTCGTTCCAGCGATGGAGAACATGGGAAGTCCTGGACCACCGGACAGTGCCGTACCTTCGGACACAGATTTTGGGGCGCCCCCATCGATGTCAACGACGTTCGGATTTGTGCAGCGGGAGTCTTCTGAGGATCTCGACGACGAGTCCGAATCGCAAAGTTCCCGCCAGACTCAGAAACAACAGCAGCAGCAACAGCAGCAGCAGCAGCCCAGCCAATCGAGAGAGAACGATCTTCTACTGTTGCTGAACTATAACGATCACCACAGTTCCGAGGAGGAGCTGGAGGTGATCAATAGTCCGAAGGTGGTCGCTTCACAGGTACTTATCGAACTTGTATGCTTCTTTATCTGTATTCATCTTCTGTACTTATTTTTTGCCATTGTAATCATCATCTGTTATGGCTGTTAATCGAGCCTTGTTCACGGATAGATTAACTGCACAAAACGAACTGTAGAAATTAATGAAGTAACACAGTTAGGCATCAATAGAGCTAGCTGCTTGGTGGAAATATTAAGAACCAGCTTTAACGTTTTGGCATGTGAACAGTTAAACTATCTTCGTCTTGTTTATTATGCTTGGGATCTGGGCAAATCTTATAATATTAGGTAAAGTAAAAAGTTCTGAGCGTTTTTTCTCTTTATTTCGACGATTAAATTAACAAAGTTAGGATTATCGGATTTAAATCAAATATGGGCCATTTTGTTCGATAACATTTGTCCATTTTGAAGGCAATTCCATAATTCCCCGATGGAAAAAATCCTCGTCCCTATTGGTGAAAAACTTTGCCAGCTCATTTTCACAAGCCTCTCTTGAGGCCAATTTTGTACCATCAAGAAAATTTTCTAAATACTTGAATAGGTGATAATCGCTTGGAGCAAGGTCTGGGCTATACGGCGGGTGCGATATAACATCCCATCCAAGCTCTCGGAGCTTCTGGTCGCGTCGTTAAAAATGTCTGCGGCCTGGCATGGTCTTAATGGAAAACAACTCCCTTCCTTTTCGCCAATTTTGGCCGCTTCTCGTCGATCGCCTGCCTTAATCTGTTTCTGGGCAATGGAATAAGTGCTCGCATGCCGATCCGACTCGACGCTTTCCATGATTTTGTCGACATTTTCCACGATTGGCCTACCACAGCATGTCTCATCTTCGACGCCCATATTACCCGAACGGAATCGTTGGGACCACCGTTTTGCTGTTGCATTCGATACTGTATTGGGTCCATAAATAGCACAAAGTTTTTTGGCCGCCTGCTCCGCTTTTTCCCCTTGGTCGTAGTGGTACTGAAGAATGTATCGAATTTTCTCTTTCGTTACTTCCATTTTGGAGCGCTCTAACACGTAACTGGCTTCACCATATGCAAAACTGTCAAATAACTTTTTTTAAAGCGTTATGTCGCCGTCACAACGAACTGTAGAATGTTCAGATGCGACGTATACATCGTGAAATATGACTCATTAGCGCCAATTAAAGGAAAACGCTTAGAACTTTTTACTTTACCTATTAAATCAGTTTGCAGGATGCAATGTCACACATTTATTTTGGTAGTTTTATAGGAAGTAAGTAACTGTTTGAACGCCGTCAAAGAAGTGGTTAGGTATAATTTGATTTGTATGGCATTTGTTACGTTACACTCGATAAACAATTAACGCAATACATTTATTTTTCTGTAATGTTATTCAAGTTGAGATGCGGCAGAGAAACTACATTTAATCGACATTTTCTTGCAACGAAACAGGTTTAAAAGATCACTGCTCATTAACGAGATGGTTCACTTCGTCCATATATGGTTTCGCCATTCTTTATCGCCTTGCTTCCTTCCACTCTTGCGTAACTTTCTATTACCTATTCTGCACAAAGCTAATAGCCTCTGTGATATCTCTTATACGAGCTTTTATCGAAATTGAACGATATAGTTGCAGCTTTCTGCTCAACCTACCAGACGATACTATCACTACCTTTAAATCGCAGTAGATCCTAACATAAAACCACAATTAAAAAATTATAAATACTTCCCGTACTAACAACCAATAAAATATGGAAGTTTACATTTGATAAAAAAACGGTGTATAACCTATATTTCTTTCATTAGTTTAATTTTATGACAATTTTTACGTTGTCTATTCCGTACAGTTTTCGCTAACCAACTTGTGTTAGATCCCGGCTACTTATTTATCGCCTCCAGTATATGATGAAATGTGGTATTACCGTTAAATTACTCAAAAGCCACAATACATTTGGATAATTTTCGAATTCGTCCCACAAAGACGGCATCCTTCCAAAAGCACATGAATGTTATTTTTCGGTACAAACTTTGCGGAATATAATCGTTCTATCTGGAAATGAAATTGTTCGCAGGGTTGCAGGCCGGCCACCGCTCCCGAGAAGAGAAAATGGTCTCAGGTTAGTAGCAGCAATGGGAACCAGGCTCAGTGTCAGTCACAGACTCAGCAGCAACAGTTACAGCAGCAGCAAATGCAGCACCAGCAGCATTCGCTGATCGGCGACATCGACGAGATCGTTGCCACGTGCTCAGCGCCTGTCAGCAGAGCTGGAAGGGAACTCGCTGGTTCTGGATCGAGCGATGAAGAGGTAAATTTTCGGCCCTCTGTTGACCTGGCAGCTCAATTTACCCTTTGCGACAATAATATGCCTCCAAACGGAAATCGCATTGCAATCCACGGTGACTTGTAGTTGGCGCAGATAATTTTGCACTGTGATCGATATGTCCTTGAGACTCTAGCATATCGTATGGCGCGGACGAATTGTCATTAATCACGGTTAAAAAGCGCATTTAAAAGTATTTGACGGTCTAATTAGATGCCCATTAATGGCAACTTATTATCGCGTATTGTTTAATCCAATGTCGGATTAATCGTACGATATAAGCGTAATATAGTAATTGTCACGAATTTCGAAATGTTTATTTCATCTTCCATCTATGGATAACCATTAAAGTAAGCTTTGGCGAGAGCAACTTTCACTGAAATCAAATCCTCGACATCACGCGGGTACTGTGTAAGATACTTAATCGTGCAACAATTTGGTTTTAGTCAAAGTGTCCGGACAATTGCTCAGAACATCCACTTTCTGTTCAGTCCATTGCACTTAGGGGTGTGAACTATGATACGACGATGCATCTCAAGACTCGAACTTTACAGTCGCAATACTAACGGCCATATAAGGTGGCGGACAATTGAAATAAATTACCTTACCATATAATATGATAGTGACAGGCACAATTTTCTTTCTCCGTATGGTCTTTCACCGCGATGTCGTAAGGACCGGGGGGGGGGGGGGGGCAAAGAGGGTGGTCTCTTTCAGCACAAAAGGGTGTGAGAGCCGGCGGCGAACGATCAGAATCGTTGCACTCCCGACATTCATAAATTCCGAGATTGCGTAGCGAGGAGAGAACGGAAAAAATTTCCGTTTCGTTCCTGCTACTAAATCGACGCATTCGCGGGCTGCTCTCATAAATCTCGAGATTATATGGCGCGAGGAAAAGTAAAAATTTCCGTTTCGTTCTTCTGCTAACATCGACATATTCTCGGAGGTCGTAAATCATGCAATATTATCGGTTGGGAGTGAAAGCTACCCCGTCCGTCTTTTCCTCCTTTTTCCTCCCATCGTCCTCAGTCTTTCTGTCCCGGTAGTTCCCCTCGGAGACATTTTTTTTTGTTACCGCCTGCCCAGCACTCGTCGTGACAAAAAGAGAGGCAGACGGTCGCGATGCGCGCAGGTAATTGTGCTTTTGCGGTCCAATAAATAGCTTGTAACTGTGGCCGAGAGTTTGATTGAGCGTCCTTTCTTTTACGGACAGAGACGAGCGCTGCTCGGCTGTTGCCTGAGTACCAATTAAAAAATGCAAATTATTGTCCGCGCTACGGTGGGCCAACACTTTTTTACTCTCATGTCTCGCTGAATACTAAGGACTTGTTAATATCTTGTTCGTTTAACGTGTGACATGTCTTTGTATGACGACTTCAACATTTACTGAATTATATTTTGTCGTTGAACCTCTAGAGCCCTTGATGTAAGACGGTCCTTTGATTGTGGATTTAGATTATTTATAATGGGAAATGTTATAAATGTGTACACACATGAATTTTATGTTAAAATTAGAAATGGTTCCGACAAATAACATTGTTATGATATCAAAGTTCGCGACTTGATAACAATACAACGGCAAAAATTGGAGTTCCTCGAAAATATACATAAATGTCTTGAGAATATTACAATGTTGTGTCAATCTGAAATATTGATGGGTAATTTAATATTTCTGGTTTCAAAGGTGACTTCTCAAGGTCTAAAAGCTTTAGCATGTATCCAAAAAGAAAATGAAATATTTATTCATTCGCCACATATTGTTTAACCGCATATTCGTCATATAAGTAAGAATTTGGGTAAGAATCCAATGAACTTTTGTTTCAAGCGTCATATTGATTTTGTCATATAGGTCTTTTAAAAGTTAAAAAGCGCGCACATGTTCACACAAGTCCGCTTTCTACCACCGTGCGACGGAACTATTTATAAACATTCATTACAAGCAGCCAATATCGTTCTAAGACCGCGCTAATAATACATAGAAGCTGTTATTTTTGACCGCACGTCATTACTTATAGATGGACGCTTGTCACAGCAGAAATATGTGTGAAAGTCTCGCTACGTACATATCCCCCCCCCCCCCCCCCCGAAATTTTAATGAATGTTCCGCATGTCATCATATTTAACGCTCATTACACGAATGGCACGGCCTAATGAAGTCATAGTAAAGGATTTGTCCGTTTTGTATATTTTACAAGTTTTGTGTAAACTCTGAACAATTTTCTCGTGTATTCGTTATTGACAATTTTTATTATATTGTAACTGTATATTTTTGCCACGCAGACACTCAGCAACTATTGATCTTAAGAAGCAGCGCACAACAAAGAAATATTTCACAGTATAAAATTCTAATTAACAATCTAACGTATAATACATTGAAATCGACGTTTCCGTCCGGTTTCCCCTTTAGGTCTTCATAGCACTCATCATTATGTAGTCGCAAATCTACCACTTTACTAAGATAACCTCCATGTCCTATGACACATACTGAAGACTCTTCTTCATCGTTAGGTTTATAACTGCATTATTATTCACCCTGCTTATGGGACGCATTAATCGAAACAGATGATGCAAAAAGTGTTGGTTTTTTAAGAAAACATTTCATTTTCAGTTCCATATTTGCAACTACTCGTTCTATTCATTACTTCAGTTGAACACGATATTTACATCAACTTGGCAATAAGTAATTTCGGTCTTGCTTTACGAGATAAAATTCTCAGTTTTCTATAGAGAATAAATTTTCCTCGACAACGTGTTTTCCATTCACTTCAGCTCTTCAAATCTTTTAAAAGCTCTTCAAAGCTCTTGAAAAAAATGTTACAACAGTGTTCATTTTTAAAAACAGAAAATACTTTTTGACCAAACCAATACCTGTCCTCATGTAAATCAACTCTTTCCTCACGGTTACCATCCGTCGTTCGAAGAATCCTGGATGCCTAGCACTAGCCAATCAGCGCCGATCACTGATCGGTCTCTAACCGCCCGGTGACCTTGGTTCGCAGGTGCAAGGTCTGCTAGGCGGGCGCAGCGGAAGCGGAAGCGTAATATCGCAGCCGGTGCAGTTCCGGACATCGCCGCCGGTGGACGCGCACAAGCCAGGTCGTTCCCTCTCGCCGCCACCGAAACTCTTCCACGCCTCCTCGAGGGACCCGAGACCGCCGTCCCGGCCGAGATCCAGGCCCAGGCCACACCCCCACCCCCATTCGCATCTCCACACGCACCTCGACCACCACCATCATCATCACCACTACCACCATCATCACCATCACCACCTCGAGCCGGACGTCGACGCTATAAGCACCTGCAGTCCACGAAAGCGTCATCGGCCGCCTCATCGGCTGCCCAGGCCCTGTCTGGACTTCGAAAAGATGCAACAGGTACGTGCCGACCTTTAATCAGCGAACTCACTGCCGCGTTCCGAAGCCGCCATTGCCATTGCTAGGAGGAGGCTGTCTCCTTGAACCGGTATCAGCCTAATGTCCTGCTCCGACCGCTACCTGACTACGTACGGTCTTCGACGCTTCGATAGGCAGATACTTGCTACCTGCTAATTACTATTATGATACTGCCATTACTTCCCTGTTCGCGCAATCGAAGGGTTAGATATGCGATTAATTCTGAGGTAATGAAGACACGTGGCGTGTTCAGGTTTTGTGAACGGTTTGGGGCGAGGAACGTATTTTGGGTAAATGTGCTCCCTGCAGGAAGTGCAGTGAGGCTAGGCATACTTATTGTACATGTGGATCGAAACTAAACTCGTTACAAAATAGCTTTTCTCATTTCAGTCTTTAGAGGATTAACTGGGTGGATTGTGACTGGTACTCTCTTTGTTGGGTGTGGTTGCATACCTGTAATAGTTCATATGCATTAATAAAACGAATCGTATCGATTTTCCGCTATTCTCTTGAATGTGTTGAAAGTAGAGACAAATATTTAATGCAACTTTTTTTTTGGTTTTGAAGAAGGAGTGGATTATATTCCTGCGCTCACTGCCGCTGTTTTCCTCGTTATATCAAGCAGGATATTTAGTTAGATTGAATACGTCACTTACTACAGCCAATAATCGCATTACAAGCAATATTCATCCTTCCTATTCTAACATCTGATACTTTTAATTGCGGGAATCATCCACCATTCTGCTGTTGCTATGCGCGACTCGTTTCCTTGGTGTCTCCACTGCGGTACGAATAATATAAACTTCGTAAATACAGCGTGTAGCTGAGCCACGTAAGGGTTCGTACCCAGAAATAGCACTCCTATCGGTTTCCATGCAGGTTACGCTATACAAGTCTTTGCCTACCAAACTTTCATTATATCGATTCTGTATAACCTACCTGGCGTACTCTCTTATCGAAGAAAAGACAATAGTCTAATTTTATTATACATTCCATTCTTCTACGCTATAATTGAAACTAATTTCATTTAAACTAGCATATGTTTTATGCTGCTATTTAGTCTTCATATTTGTGTGTTCATGTTATGTACAATTACGCCTTCTGCCCAAAGGATTCTGTCTTATTCAGTACAAAAACCAATGTATGTCGTATTTAAAAGCGGCATTTTAACTATTCTTTTACTTATGTATTTCCGAACATTATTCGTATAATCTTTGTATTTGGAACTGAGCATTGTATCAACACTATCCAACTTAGATTTCGTGGGTACATACACCAAGAATACTGGCACAAGTCGTACAATCTTCACTCTTAACAATAATACACGGTCAGCGATATGAAATACTTATAGAGCTTTTATTTACATTACTGCAATTTTCGAACATAGTTCTTTCCCCTTTGTTCACTGAATAGCTACATGCAAGACTGTAAAATGGTGTTCGAATTGACAGACTCCATTAATACGACTTCCAGAATACGTCTTTCACTCCCTTATCAGTCGCGACGGGTAGTAAAACAGCATCCGAATTAAATACTATGGGATATGATTTGGCATGGGAGAAGAAAGCTGAATGAGAAAGAATAAGAGTGTGCGCGCATGTAAGGTATCCTTGCGTAGCTTCCAAATCGTAAGCAAGAGTGGCAACTGAACGAGTACATCGATAAGTGACTGTATATACGATATGCGTGCAAGAGATCATGAGAGACAAATGGCTGTACACATTGCACGTTTGGAAGCGATTAAGAGAAGAACGTGTGTGCTTGATCTGGCGAACACCGATTGTAAACCAGCAAGGCTTTCTTTATTAAATATCTATAGTTTTATCCTTTAATCTCTCTCTCTCTTCCATTCATTTCTCCAGAATCTCTCCCATCTTCGTTTAATTTCCTTATACATTCTTTGGGTGTTGATTTGGGACAGAGTCATTCTTAATCCTACAACACACAGCTGCTCCTACGCACTCGTAGTAACGCAAGCTGCACTAGATCCAAGCATCTGCACATTGAAATGCGCATAGGTATAGACGCAAATGAATACACGATCGAACTCTCACTGACGAGCGCACACTCACGCACACACTTACGCGCACTCGTGCGCAGCGTACACACGACAGTCGTCTGCTCCTGCTTCTACACGGCCCGGGTTATTATTACTACCCGCGCATATGCATACACCGATGATGGGACTTTGTGGTCAACCAAACATGATTCCATTACACTTGACTGGGCGTGAAATTGCTAGGCTTGATACGCGCCATCTCCCTTTCTCTCTGTATCCGTTTCGCTCCATCCTTGAAGCTCGCCAATTCTAGAACCCCACCTTTCAGACTGTATTCCTCTTTCTCTTTCGGAACGTGTGTGTGTACCAAGTGCTGCGGAACATGCAATTGACTTAGAGGATGATAGGAGCTAACTAACAGTTACGGTCGAGTTTTCTTTTTGTCTACCACCTTCTTTTCGTGCGCTAAAAAGACTAGTCCAAACTTTAAAATCACTGAGACAGTTTCGGCATATTTGATAGATCTTCAATATTTTCTTAAATGTTTATATGTTGAAAACTTGTGTACGTAGGCAATTATTAGAAAGATATTAGCTCATATATTCGGGAGAAAGTTAGGGAATGTCCGCTGGACTATAAGATCCCAAGCTTGTTCCGTTGATCTCGTGGAATTATAATTCAAGTTGATTAGAACGTTGTAACATATTTTGCGGCAACAGTGAATCCATAGTAAAACGCGCAGTGAACAATTTGATGTTAACGTCCTGGCAGTGACCTAAGAATTGAGCAGTACTATGGGCTAGATTATTTCAATGGTTCCAAAGATATCCTGACGCCAGTTTGTCCGGAGCACTCCCATCACAGGCGCCCTTTATAATACGTCTACGTATGCCCCGTTATTATCCTGCTCAACGTGAGCGAATGCGAAGACGTAAGATTACCCGAAAATCTATTTGAAGAAGAATTTCATCCGTCAGCTAAGCTGAGAGACGCTTACCGACTGAATGGGGGTGGCTAAGGTAGGGAGATGATGTTAGCTCGTGACTAATTAGCCTTTCCTAATTAGCGTTTAATGAGACACTTAAAAAGCAAAGCTCGTTTACTGGCTTCATATTCTCTCTGTCCCGCCTTCTCCCTCTATGCTCCACCTTCTTCGACTTCTTCACTCCTTCTTCCTCTGCACCCTGTACAGAGTCTTCTTGTTCCACCGATTGACCTCAGTCAAACTCGGTATGACGCTGTCTGCCACGCTTTTCAATCTTTCGCCCTCTCAACCGGACCTACGCAGTTTCAATTCACTTCATTCAACTATCATTGTTGTTTCACAGTTCGCGAAGATGATCGCTCCTTTGATTCAATCCTATCCAGCATGAGCGTTAGAGTCTTCGGAGACAATGTCAGCTTGCGCTCGAGAGAATTGAACGAGTACCAAATTAAGCGGACGTTCATTCTTCGCTATCTGTCTTAATGCGCTGGTATAAATAATCCAGCGACACGATCTTGCGTCCTATTAATGGGCCTTCCGAGCTTGAGGCTCGTATTTCCGCGGAGCCTGCTAGTAGTTCTGCTCTTGGCCGTCTTATGCACGTTATTTTCAAGCGCGGCCGAGTATTTAAGTCAATTGTCACCGAATGAGATCGTAGTTTAAATGTTGACGATCGATAGAATTGCTTGTACCTCAACGTACGTTCTAGGTAAAATGTCGTGTTTCAGGACACTAGAAATATAATCAATCGAAGAGACAGAAGTACGATAAGGAATAAAGATATTATAAGAGATAGTTCGAATGTAAGGAATCCTGGATGCCGCTATGTAACAACGTGCAACTGAACGCGGAAGGGTCAAACATTTTGCGGCAACATAAGATTATATTCCCCCTTTAAAACGTAATGCCCAAACCCCTTGATTGAGAAAACCTGTCAAATTATACGATCCTCTCGAACGGTACCGAATAACAGTTTGATACTAAAATGCGGACCTCACCGCACAAAAGTCTGTCAAAATTGCTCTCGACCATGACTTACCGATCCCAAAGACGCGTTCGTTGACACCGCGCCGGGTTTTGACATTGATGTTAAGCCCCGTGCGTGCATTGGTCGCACGTCGATACGTGAGCGCGCGCGTTACGTATTCATCGGCACGTCAAGGCGGCAGGCGGAGGAGAAGCCTTTGCCCGGCGCTAGGTGGGACCTATAAACAGTCAAGTGGCTCTCGGATTTCAACAAACGCGTCACATACGCTCTATCCTCCCCACCCTCTCGTGCTCGGAACGCACACACCACAAGCGCGCTCGTCTTCCTCCATTTCTCTTCGTCGCTACTGTGCTTCTCCCCCCCCCCCCCTCTTTCACTCCCTCTCTCTCCCTCTCTCCCTCTCTCCTCTCTCATACACTCACTCACGTTCGGCACTTTTTCCGTTCTTCGATGGTTCTTGTCTCTCGTTGCGCACGTTGAGCAGAGCGCCGCCAATACCAACGTCGTCGCTGCTCTCGTTGTTTAGAAGGGTCGTTACTGCTTCCCCCGTGGTCGAACCAAAGGGCGGAGGATCGAATGATGGTAATACCCCGGAGTACCGGAACTTTTGTTACGGCTCTTTGCTCGCGCACACTTTGAGTGCTATCACATCCCCGCGAGGAGACTAGATGGTGGGAAGGAGAGTGAGGGGAGGGGGTGGAGGTGATGTTGAGGGGTCGACAGACAGGGGAGGAAACAGGGAAACGAATGTGAGGAGTATGTGGAAATGTAGAAGATAGGTCGGCAAGATGAAATGAGAGGATATACGTAGACTTAAGAAGCTGGGCAACATTACGGTGGAAGGAACAATGTAGTTGTGGGGGAGAAATTAACGCAAAGGCGGAATAAGTACAATTGGACTCAGTATGGCATGTGTTACAATTCGTAGCTAAAGTGATCGGCAGAAGATAACTGCGCTAGATCTCTGCTGCCGACACTGTTTGATCGGATATTTGAATGGAGATCCTTGAACTCGCTTAAAAGTTGTCATGCTAACATCATCCTATTATAGATAGATATAAGGGTGAATCAGAATTTGAGTGAGTAAACTACCCTGTAACTTTTCACCTCTTGCGTTCCGCCCATACAATTACAACAATTGCTTGTATTGATGTGTTCTATCGCCCTTCAAATTTTCTCCCTCGAATTCTGATTCACCCTGCATGTATATTAGAGTCACAACAGTATTTTGAAAACCACATTCATTAAATGAACCTAATTATACAGGCATAAGTACTATATATGTTAGCACATTTACCGAAATTTTCGAGTTTAGAGCCGGTAATAAAAATTGATCAATAAGATACACTTGATCAGCAATTCCATTACAGTCATCAAATCCAGTGTGCAACTATCGATTTTCAAGATTGACAATTTTTTACAAAATCTATCGAACAACCGTAACTTCACTTCTCCCCTTCCGATTCCGCAACCAAACGAAGCTGCACACCAACACGGGCGTACGGAGGTTCACAGCTTTGTTCGCCGGCGCCAATTTCTAACGGAACGGCGGACAAACATATTGCGCCGTCGATCGATCGCTGTTTGTGCTTCGAACTTTCGATTAATTTCACTAACCGCGTCGCCCGTCAGCGTCAGACGACATCGGACGCTTTTGACAACGACGACGGCGACGGCGACGTTGGATTCAGCCATGGCCATGTGCGAACACGTTCAATGAAAATGGACGAAAAAGCAAAATATGCGTCGCGATCGTATTAACCGTGCGGCAGCATAATTATTCGTCCTGCGCGAGCGTTCGTCCCATCGCTTTCGATTATCGAACCGCCGGCGCGCGAGCATTCTTGTAATCCGCCTTTTTAGCCCGCCGAGAAAATAATGCAAGGTCCCTGCGGTTGACGGATACTGTTCGTTAAAGCTTTTGTTCGAAATGCCACGTTACCGCGCCCGCGCCTTTCCCTCGTTTCGTGCCGTTAATTGTTCACGCTCGACGCTTTAGACTCCGTTCGCGTTACATTGGCCGCCAACTGGCATGATGTAACGTCAGCTCGGTCGGCGGTGGACCGGTTGCTCCTTTTAATTCTGGGCGAACCTTTTTTGTCATTCGACCGGTGAAAGAAAAAATTCTTCTCTCAGGCCACGTTAGTTACCTTACGAAATTATCGACAGACTTAACGACGCTAACTAGTCTCAACGATCGATATCAACACCTATTTACTAGGACATCGGTTCATTTTCGGAGGAACATTCGTTAACGTTCCCCTCTTTTCTTTAACAGTTTCCTTCAATAAGCAGTTTAGTTACTTTACGGTTCTAGTTTACGAAGTCTGAAGCAGGCTGATTAAAACGAAAGTTGATCACTGAGTCTTAATTTGTCCTATACGCTATTGACTACTTCCCACCACAGCTTCAACCTCCTCTTAGACTATGACCATCGACGCACCAACATCGACACCCGATACTTTCAATCAGCCGCCCATGATTAATGTTACGAGTCGGGAGATCGAGTTATGGCGGAACAACGGTCGAACTCCCGGGTCATTTTAATCGAGCGAAAAGGAGCGAGTGGATCAATGCCGGGCCCTGGCTTCTGCCCATTCACCGTCTAACTCCTAGCCATTCACGCCTCCGTTCGAGCGTCACCCTGTTTTTCCTCGTCCTCGCACAACGCCGCCACCCCCGTCGCGTACATTACGCGCATTGTGTTTTTTTCTTCTCGGCGGATGGAGATTGCCGTCTTCGCTTTTAGAAGCTTCCTCTCGAGTCCCTTGCCACCCCAGCCGGATGAATAATGCGCCGCAGACCGAATACGGGTAACGACCGCACTAACGATCTCACGTTCAGTGCCATTTATGCGCGATTACGTTTCTACCCGCGAATAACGTCGCCGTCGTTCGCCATTAACGCGGGATTTCGTCTACGCGTCCGCAGCATGCTGCCGTCGCATGCGTCCGTCGCATGCGTCCTGTCCGATCTGACTGAAGCGGTCTGGACGCGGACAGACGCAGTCAATTCCAAGCGGAGTTCGCCGGACTTTTATAGGAAAACTTCCGCCACCGCCGCTCCCAGTGCCATCAGAAACAAGGCATTCGTTTTATTACGAGCGACTCCAAGCGTCCTGCTATAGTCTTAGACGTATTTTCGGCGCATTCGCAAACGCAGATGGAGGTTCCTATAAGCGCTGGGTACGTCTAGACGCGTGTTTCGTACTAATTTAACACGAAAGGAGCATATTTACGACTGTTGCGGCGGGATGCGTGAATGTGGAAGATGAGAGAGATTCGTTGCAAGAGCGATTTGAACCGATTCGCGTTCGTTCCTATTGCGGGAGGCATGTCCCGAAAGTCTTTCGAGAAACGGATGCAGAGTTTCTCGCAAACGCAGTAGAAGTGCGTCTGATCGCAAGTAACGGACACGTTCAGAACATTACATCTTAATCAGCGTCGTTAGTCTTCTTTTCGAGCACGCAGTGCAAACGATACCCTGTCACTCATATCCGGCACACGCGCAGGTTTTCGCTCGAGCCGAACTCGCTAATATTGATCGTGCTCGAACGGCTAAGCCCGGTAATTATGAGACGATATTGCTGCACCCGATCGACGAACGTCGCGCGCTTAACGTTGATGCGCATTCCGCTTGTAAACTGGGTGCGTTGTATTTCGAAATGCGGATAGAGGGTTGCCAAATAAGATAACCAAAAGCACCCCTAAATGAACTTGAACTTTTTATCAGCTATTCGATAGGTTATAAAAAAATTAAGATTTGTGTAAAATTAAAACTTTGTACCTTCAATATGGGCGATAAGAAAAGGTCAAATTAAACCCAAAGTTCTCGCACTATGTTTCGAAACTTGATGAATAAAGAAAATTCAAAAATATCAAAGCTTGATCTGGTAATGGTGCACAATTTTCTTTTTTAGATTTTCAAATAGAAGATTCAATTACTACTAGTAGTAGTAGTAAAACTAAAAACGAAAAATGCAATCAGGGAGGCGTCGATTTGGTACTGAAGACTGATAAATTACAAATAAAGTATCTCTACAATTATTAGTAAAATACCTCAAATCTTAAGATAAGATAAATCGAAAGTAACAAGCATCGTGCCGTGTCTATCTCATGCTCAAAGAAGCAACGGCAACCGTAACGTCAACCAGAAAATTCTAGAACACTAACTACTACCGATTTATAATTTCCGTAAAATGATAATTCAATATCTGAACACTTTCTACCTTGCACCATCCTGATCAAGAAAATATTTGTCTCCTACGCAACGTGTATTCCTTCGAGTTTTAAACGCGAGTCAAGGTAGGATTATGAATGTATGTAGAGTTTGAATTATCGATTAGCCACGAATGGTACGATTCACTGAGAGGCTTCGGCGGGGTGCAAGATGAACTCGCACGTCGAATCCACAAACGGCGATGGAACTTGTATCCTTTAACCCGGATACCGTGCGCCGGAGAGTCGAACACAATAATTCCGCCGTCGGTATAATTTCTCTGACCCGTTTCTGCGCTCCGCGATGGCGGTGGTGCTGGCGATGTGAAAGGGATATACCGGTCCCCCTGCGCTTGCAAAAATGTGCCGCTCGCGCTGACGCAGGTGCACCACGTAGAAATGTAAGTGGCAGTAAATATTCCCTCCTGCGAAATGTAAAATTAACTGCGCGCGCTCACTATGTTCTCCTTTTATCGTCCGCGTTACTTTCTCCCCTGAGTTTTCCTGTCCTCTTGCCAACCCCTCCTTCGCTCGCACTTTTTCACTCAGTCTATCCGTGGCCCTCTCTGCGTCCCTTTTCCCCCCTTTTTTCTTCCTGCATCTTCTGCCGTGCGACTCCTCTTCTTGCTGCGATGTTTGGATATTGGATTTCCCGAACGAAGTGCTCGTCCCGCTTCTTTGTGAATCTGACGTACGTGTGGAGTTTAATGTGGAGATTGTATGTCCGCTGTATGGTCCACTTTTGTGCTTGGGGGATAGACTAAGTTTGAACGTAAACGATGAGAGTAGCTACTTAGGCAGCAGGATCGACTGTCGCTTCACGAGGGCCACGTACCTACTTACGTTGAAATCCAAAAATATTGAATGTACTAACGTTATGAATTATGTACATACACAAAACCAAACCGACTGATTAGAGAATTAAGCACCGGTTTTATTGAAAATAGTAGTCTTGGCGATTATGAAAGTGGTTTAAATACACCATTTATTTTGAAAGTGGTGCTGTCCAACTGTCATAAACTGTCCAAATAACATGCTAACATTTTACCTTGTGTCTTGTATGGCGACTAAAACGTTTACAGTTTACTTTCTCTTTTCCTCTCTTACACCATTTTTATAAGACCGATCACTGGCATAGGTTTGTAGGCAGTAGTGATAGTGATATGTTATGCAGTATTTGGTGAACAGTGAAAATTTGGATTTCGACTCTAGTTAAGACGCCGGGAGGAATACGCGAAACATAGAAGTGAATGAAATATGTCTGGAAGGATAAGCTTTCGCGGAAGAGCTCGTCATCGTCAAATCCACACAGCGTACACGCGTCAGCTTTACTTGTTCATTCGCTTTATGTTGCCCCACGTGTACCTAGCACGCATTGCACTGACAGAATCATGGAGCCTGGTATGCCCTGTGCGTGACTCTGCGCATGTAAAATTTGCGTGTACACTTGATTGGACGGATGTAGGGAGAAACCGACTGGAGAATATACCCCGTAGCATGTACATACACGTGTATGGAGCGTGAACTCTTGAGTCTTAGGTATGTGCATATACAGAGTGACCGAGAAGTCGCTGCGCGAGTACGTAGAGGAACATGAGTTAAACTATTTCGTAATCAAATGACTATGATCATTTAGCGTTACGTTACACATTATCGTGAAATGAAATTTCTATGTTTGCTAGTAAGTAATTGGCGGATAGACTGTGCCTACTTAAACCAATTGATATTGTAATGCTACTAATTTCAGCAATTAAACATATTAGAAATTTTATATTTCAGTTTTGCTTCTTTCGCCTTTTCAATTTGATAAGTAAAATTCGTGATATGTGAGCCCATTTCAGTGATAGAAAAACCACTTGTCAGTTTTATAAAAGGTGATTTTTATGTTGTATATCAGTGAATGTGCCTGTGTTTCAATGCACAATACATTGTGATTCCAAAAAAATTATCTTCCACAATCTGTTCTACACCGTGTGCTTGCGCCATTCGTACGACCAATGCACACGTTCAATTCAATCATGCCAATATGCATGCGTAGGCATAGTATGCATATGCCTCTAAGTAGAGACCGCGAAACGCACACAATGCGTTATTTGTCGTGTGTGTCAGACTATGATTCGCAGGACAACCGTTCGCACACGCCTACGCGCATTTGTATGCGTACACGCATGTAAGAGAGCACACACACACAGACGCGCAACCAGTACCGTGACTGTGGAAAGAATATATGCATCCGACGACTAACTTTATGCATATATTCCACTTACGTCATTGATGATATATGAGGTGAGTCCGTTTCACAAAGAAAAGACTGCTCGCATAATTTTCCTTTAAAAGCATCGCAGTGTATATGCGCTCATGTCGCGCAAAAACTTCGTACACGCGGTAGTTTCCTCCCATTCACCCTCTCTAGTCGGCCATTTATCCTTTAGAAACCGCGTTCTCTATGTATGCCCGTAATGTGCATATCTGTATGTACCGTATGTATCCGTATGTACACTCATCGTGACACAATCGTATGTACAATGTTCAACTTAGATGCTGTCAGTCCTTCCGTGGACGACGCTCGTCACGTTCACTGTTTCTCCGACCAAAGTCTTCCAAACAGTTTGTTTTCAAAACTGGCAATTACATGCGTTTGCACGTCGAGAAATCTTTCTTCGTTGCATATTTTTCTGCGTCAAGTCTTAAATTAACAATGTAAAACCTATTGAATAAAGCCAACTGGACTGCGATCGGCTCTGTAACTCAATTAACAGGCAGAAGTACATTAATATTTGCGATATTTTCCTATGAAATACGAAACGCAGTCAATAATATGAACATAACAACTGAATTGACCGTAAAGGATACCTGGTTACACATGCTTCATTAGGTGTCCTAGTAAACAATGTTTGATATTCGTTGACGTATCTGCTGGCAAAAGTTGAATTCATCGAAGTAGATCCGGTGTGAAAGAAAGGGGACCCCGACAAATTTCCAAGAAAGAATAGGTTAGCATGAACGACGATCGTACGAAACATACTTCTATTCCAGCATGGAGGTTGGCAGTACAGGTCAACAATTCGCGATGCTCGGCTATAGCTTTAAAGGAGAAGCGGGGACGAAGTCGAAGAGCATACGGGCAGCGCATGTGGTGCTGGCTATAGCAAATCTACCATAGTATAAGTCGAAGGAGAGCTTCGCGTGTAAGCAAGGGCGGAAGGCAAGACGGAATGTCGGTGGCATGAGCGAGGTAGCGAGACATGGATAGCGCGGAAGGGGCGGAGGAGCGGGGAGGGGGGAGGGGATGGCTCGCCAGAGCGAGGTTACTTGCTATAGCTCGCTGGCTCGTATCTGCTGCTGCTGCTGGTGCTGCTCGAGTCGAGGCGTATGACGGTGCTAGAGTACAACTCATAGTACGCTACCGTAGTATCCGTAGTATTCCCTCCGCTCTGCCCTCCTCCCACACACCCTGTGCCCATTGGCCCCTGAATGGCTGAACGGTTCTCGCCGCTTCTCTCTTCCACCCCCGACGATGTGTCTGCCCTCTACCTTCTCCGCGCCACGTTTCACCGTCTCTCTCCCACGGCCATTCTCCTTCCCACTGCATCACTCCCCCTCTCCCACCCGCGCCTCTCCTCTTCACCCTTTCCCCATCCGTTTCCCTCCATCTTTTGCGCTCTCCCTGATCTATTTTAGCCTGTCTCACTTTCACCCGTCCTGTCTTTCGCACTTTCACCCTTTCATTCGCCACTCTTCGTACACTCCCTCTTCATTGCCCTCCCCCTCCCCTCCCCTCTCTTCCCCTTCCGTTTACTCTGATCTTCCTCGGTCTACGCTCCACGGGTATATCTCTCTCTCGTTTCATCCTCCGAATTTCTCCCCGCCGAAGTGAAGGAGGCCACGCCCCCCCCCCAGTCGGCGGCCATCTTGTGTTATATAAACTGTTCCTACGTTTCCTGTACATCGTGCTCCTCCCGCCCTGGTGCGCTTCTCTTTTCCCCTCGCTACGCGTACCCGTTCCACGTTTCTCTTTCTCTGTCCTTATAGATTTCTTTCTCTCACTTTGACAGCCACCTACGACACTACTCCTACTCCTTCTACTATTACCCCCACTGCCTGCACTACTACACCTCTTACTACTACTAGTCCTACTACTACTCCTACTCCGGCTACTTCTACTACTACTACTACTACTACTACTACTGTTCCTACTCCTGCAGCCACTGCTACTACTACCATCACTACCGCTACTATCACTACTACCATTACGTACCATGATACTACGTACTACCATACGTACTATCATCGCAACCTGCTCCCACCTTTTCATCTCTTGTCCATCGAATATCCCACGTGCTATCTTCTTCCTACCGCGGCTGCCTAGTCAGCGTGGACGAAGCAAGTAGTTCAGATAGATACCCAGCCAGACAGCGCGGTATGTCACGACAGTACACTACCACTAGGACGGTCGTTACCCCCACTACTCTGCATCCCTGCTACCGGAGGCACGTCTACCTCACTTCCACCCTTTCTCATCCACCTTCGTCGTTGCCATCGCTACTACCATTGCTTTACTACCACCGCCTGCCGGAACTAGCCTTGCTGACCCGTCTTATCCTATAACATCCACTACCACTAAATATCTTCCACGCTGCACGTAGGATTACGAACACAGTCGCAGTTTCTCACGGCGTAGAAGACAGTTCACAGCTATGCTTTCAAAGTGACAAAAGAAACCTTTATTGTACTTAAATGTCTTCTACAGTAAAGTTAATAATAATCCCTTCTCTTTTTTCATCCAATTATTATTATAGTAATGTTGTGTGTCTCGTGTAAACGTTTCTATATCATAAAGAGTTTTTAATCCACCATATTTGTAAGAAATGTAAAGCATGGGAAAGTTTATTAAGTTGGGTAAAATTAGTTACTTGATCGCTTGCAGACAGATAATCCTTTAATAACATGATTAATTTAATTCGCATTACGTAAATTTCCGTTGTCTGTAAATTGTGCATTGTTATGTGTTATCTTACATCCCTGATCTTTATCTGACAAGATTTTGTACCTTGTATCTTTGGCTTGTCCTGTTCTTTCTACCAAACATATACCAACTGTTCTATGGGAATTACATGTAGTGTAGCATGCATAATGACCAAAACACGGTTCAAGATGGCACGTAAATTTGTCTACTTCCTGCAAAGGGCAGTAAGCTCCAACTGAATGCAGCAAGGAAGTGGAGGAAGTACATCGTAAGAACTATCGTTCCAATATCCACGCCGAAAGTTTCACTTTTACTGTTAAAAGGGACACGTGTAAACATCGTCCACGAAAGTTTCATTTCCTCCCAACTTCACCGCCACCCTCCTTTGCCGCCGTCTATTCGCCGATTCAGTCAAGAATTGCGTAGTAGGTTCGACATTGAGTTCACCTAACCGGAAATGAATACGTCTTAGAGGGCGCAATCTTAAGTATTCCCCTATTCTTGCGTCTGTATCCCTTAAAATCGCAGGAGAATCAACGAGTCTCGCCTAAAACTTTGCCTACCATGGAACTTCAAAACACCCGTTAACCTTCAGTACAATAAGGCACTTTTTACAAATATGAAATTACATTCGATGTTGTATGTTAACGATTTCGGTAGAAACTCTTTATTGTCTTAATTCTGTATCAGTTGAGCTCGAAATCTTGCGGAAATAAGCTCTTCAAGTAAAAAACGATTCTCGGGTATTTTCCTTTGTTGTTTGCCCTTCTTCTACTTAGGTGCAAATGCGCATGTGTATATATAGGTACAAGTGTTTCCGTTTTACCATGCAACGATTATTACTCTAGGGCCGCTAGTACTGCATAAGAGCTACCTCCAGACTTTGTAAAACTGCTGCTATACCACAACAACCGTTGTTTACGTCACAGACGGTAAAATTTCTGACTTTCTTCTGGAATATGTTGCGTCATTAAACTCGACATTGTGTTAACGAAGATTACGTAAATTGTCTACGACAGATTTTCTTCAGAAATTAGCTGTCTTACTTAAACAAGAAAAATGTACAAGTACACAATAAGGTTGGTGCGCGTGAACTGTGTAGACATCAGAATGCGTAACTCTGATCTCAACGATGTTATTACAGACTATTGCAGTTCCAGTTTGTTAACAATTCTGCAATTTCACATTATCCTTACAGGATTTATGAAAAGAAGACGCAATTGGATCCAAAACTAATACTTAACATTACAGTTTAAAGATCAGATTGCAACTGTAGACAGTTTTATTATCACGACAATCCGTAAACAATGTAATATTTTATAATTCACACAAATATTTTTCTATACAAACATTACCCATTTATTATTAACGCCAATGATGTTTAACATGTTTTATATAAAAGATACATACTATTTATAATAGAAGAATTTTTTATCGTATATACCATATTCTAATATCTTCGCGTGTAACCGTGCATCCCACACATATCATTCACACACAGCACACACACTGTAAACAGCACACATGATCGGTTCCCAATCGAAGGGCAGCTACATGCTTCGTACACGGTTCGCATCTCAAAAACCGAGCAGAATTTACTTAAACGGGATACGGACCTGCACGAGATGATCGCAGTGCGACTATTTGGTCAGCATGAGGGTCAGGTGGAAGAGATGGAAGCAGACAGACAGACAGGTGTGCATACAGAAGAGAAAAATTCCGTTTCGAATACTTTCGTGTTCGACCCTTTAGGAACGAAGCACTTCCGCAGGCGATTTGAGTAATTTGAACGTGACTTCCCTCATTCGCGCAAGTTCCGTTTGGCGCGCGCTTTGAACGGAAGTCGCTGGAGCGTAAGAGTTTGCGCGTATGACGGAATGAGTGTAGAGTATGGAGGTAAAAAAGAGGCCTTATCGTTAACTCGTATCCGCTCGTTCGCAAAAGGAACGAACTAGCGCAGACTCAGATCGGCATCAGTATCCTGCGCTGCTCTGGAAGTGATATCTCTTCACTTCCGGTCAGTCC
Organism: Anoplius nigerrimus; assembly: GCA_914767735.1. Taxonomy (NCBI): domain Eukaryota; kingdom Metazoa; phylum Arthropoda; class Insecta; order Hymenoptera; family Pompilidae; genus Anoplius; species Anoplius nigerrimus. Next base: position 16,017,496 of record OU612085.1, on the reverse strand, counting down.
AGCCCCATACAGGAGGAGAATGTTCTCGACGTATTCTTCATCATCCCCGTTTCCGGATCCTGAACATCCTTCCCCCTCTCTTCTCCCCCTCCCTCCCCTTCGCTCTCAATCTTGCCCGACTCCGTTTTTATTCTTCGCTTTCCTCCCAGTCTCTATTTTTCTTCTCTTCCCTCTCATCGGAGCATATACTCTCTTCCTCGCCCACACGCCCTGTATTTCCCCTACGTCGCTCTGCTCTTTTACACTTTTCTTCCCTACCTTCTTATTTTCCTTCTCCCCTTTCCTCGTTTTTTCGCGTACAACGTTCGGACCCTCCCACGACCTTCGCGCGTTTGAGGAGGGAAAGGTGCAGAAACGGACAGCGAGACGGACGATATCCGCCCACGGCGTTTAACTAACGATCCGTGGAAAATTTAAGACGTTATGCTTTCCTGTCTCGGCTAGAATTACCGCCCTCTATCACGTAGCTCCGTTTAATGACGAAGAAATACGAATCTCGACGATACGGGAAAGAAAGGCACGGAGAGACAGATAGGAGAAGGAGAAGCGAAAAAATGTGAGAGGGCGAACTGTAGTGTGGATTCATGTGAAGGAAGAGGGGTAGAGACAGTTGGAAGAGGAGAGACGACGACAAGGGGTAGATGGGGAAGTGGGGGGGGGGGCGTAAATGTGAAAAGTTTTGCATCAACGGTTTTGCGAAATTTCACATGTCAAACGTTTCTGCAGCCCGCGCGCGAACTTTTTAGTGAAAAACTTCCCTCGCATAGCCTTGGATCCCGTGGAAGCATAAAACTCTCGGCCAAAGTCATTCGCCTAAGAAGTGTTATGAGAGACTTCGCGCGCGAAAGTAAGTACGCACCGACGTTGAAAGTTTCACGAATATGCTTACCAGGCTTCGCCTAAGCGTTAATGGTTGCTCTGAAACGGGAAAGAATTTACGTCTCGTCATCGATCCACTATTCGATTGATAACGATTGAACATCGTTTCGAGCATCAGGAACGTGAAACAATTACTTTCGCTTCAGTTTTGCGTTCAATATTTTTTATTTGATACGAGCTTGATTGCGCTAGATAAATTTGTTCCATCAAATTTTAATGTGAGTACATTATGAAGCAACTATAAAGTGTTTCGTTGCTGGTTAATTACGATTTATTACAAGTATAGAAGAACGTCATTTTCGATAATTTCACGACCATCCACGAATATTCTGCCACATTAAATTAATATATTTGTTCATACTTGAATACTAACTAGTTATAAACAAAAAATGGATGACTGTTCTGTAATGCTAAGTTTACGTTCCACAAAAATGTCGCATTAATTTGCGTTATGCAAATTCACCATTGATATCATTTGAGGAATTACTATCCAAATATTCTTCCTCTCGAACATTAAATCATATATGGAAGGATTTAAGACGGTTAAAAGATAACTTTTGTAAACAAATTTCTAAAAATTGAATTTGGCATAACTGCGTACATAATATTATCTTCATTTCAGCATATCGCTTTCACAAATAATTTATTAAATACATTTAATTTCTGAAGAGAGTAAATTAATAAGTAGCCTGCCAATGTTGCCCTTTCTCTGTTTTCTCTCCTTTCGGATCACTCGCGTAAATACAGAAATCGCATTAGAATAGATGGCATTAAACTAAGAACTTCACAAAATTTGTAAATAGCGTTATATCAAAACCGCGTTGCACGAGAATTACGTTCCACTTACATTACGGCGCAAGAAAAACTGACGTTCTTAAAACGTCCAAAGTATCCTAACTTTGATCCATTTTATTTTCTTCCTACAGAAAAAGTAAACGTGTAAAAAACGACCGCGGCTCCCTTAGAATTGTTGTAATTCTCGGTGGTGCCTAAACGAGAGGCAACAAAAATCTCAGTATGAAAGAAGAGAGAAAATGTACGGGTACATGTGTGTGTCTGTGTCTGTAACTGTGTTACGACGGTTATTTGTTCCGTGAGTAAGTGAGCTTTAATGTTTTGTGTGACTCGGAAAAAAAAAAATTGAAAACAGGTCATAGGGAGTGTCGTTAGTGACCTTCACAGGGAGTTTATCTTATAAGCCGGAGAAAACGGAAGTGTTTTGCGTGGAGAATATGTCTTCGCGAGCTGAACGAGAGCGCAAGTTTTGCATGAAGTGTGTTATCCGTGTCGATTATTCCCCATCTCTTTAACGCGTTGAATGTCTTTTATTTGCAATATTGCGCAATATTTAATACGAATTATGCATTTTTTATCTTGCGATATATATTACGGTGAAACATTATTTACAACAATTAAGTCACGGTGTATAATCATGTTTTACGAATGTATCTTACTGTGGGTCATCGGTGACCCTAACATTCAACGTGTTGATAAATATCCTTTACAATATCCCAATCACTCTTACTTTATCCATTTTCCACTACAAAATGCTTACACTCCTGCTTCGTATCGTCGATGTGTATCGACTTTAATTTTCGCTCTAACAGATTTTCGCCTGGCGTGCAACCGATCCGCGAACTGCGTCCAACGGCAGCGGACGCAGGTGCATTACCGAGGTTGAAAATGATCGCGGTATTATTAAAACTGGCGGAAAATGTGCAATCACTGTGATTTCCCCAGAGAAGCGAAAATTATCGAGCCGTGCGATTGGTAAAAAGGATACGACAAGCTCGGATTAGGAAGATACGTCGACGTCAATGCGATTCGTGATGACTAACGAAGTGCATGGTACCGACACATTTTGACTTTGAGAGATAATCCTACGCTCGCATTCGCGTTCCATGGAACTAGAGCCGGTTTGTTGCCCTCAAGGGAGACCAAGGAAAAGGCATTTGACGCGTAATATTTGCCAAACGTACGAAATTGTTGTCAATTCAAGTCCAGACGGAACAGTACTATCAAGCTCTTTAAGGTGTCATTCGCTTGGTGTACAGTCCGATTCCATTCTGCCAACGATATCGTCTAATTAAATGAGCGTAAACACTCTTCATTTGTGCACAGTCGTTTAACGAAGCCGAAAGAATGACATCGTAATATCTACATTATTTTATTTTATACCGCATATGTATTTATTATTCGTCATTGTTTTTTCTTAATTGAAATGTATTTATTGTCCTCATTTCCACGGTTCTAATTTATACTCTCTGTCTTTGATATTTGTATTTCTTTCTTGTTCAATCTACTCGGTCAATCACGGTTCCCAATTCAATTTTCACAGAGGGAAAAATGAACAGAGTTCGCACATTGTTTTGAGTCCACTACAGATAAACCTGAAAAGTTAATACGTGACATTTGAGTTTACCGCACCTATCCCATCTTTTTCCACCATAATTCGCAACTTCAGAACTTGCACATCTTCGCAAATTGAGGCAATACATAAAGTTTTAACTAGATTTAACCATGTACTTAATCGCAATTTGCCTTTATTCGTTACTTACGTACCACACGCGTAATCCTATGCCTGGGTCATTTTAGACCCTCACAGACAATTCACTAATATTAATTCATTTGCTTCACGTGAGTCATCGCGTGAGAAAGAGAATCTTAAGCCGCTGAAAGTATCACTGATACACTACAATGTGTGTGTGTTTACTTAACTGTATAGGATTTGTAATGTCGTTGCGGAAGTAAAAAGGTATTGTACATTTTTTCACATAATTTATTTTTACATATTTGGTGTATTACAACTGATACACCTTACATTCATGGGTTTCATACAATGTTTAGCGCAAACATGTCTCCAATATATGTCGTGTATGGCTGCATATTTATTGTCATTGCACGGTAGGCGCAATTTGGGAATGGGGGTATTGCTTTGCAACAATAACACGCGGGCAATAAAAATATACTCACATACAAACAATGAAATTTCAATGAAACAATAAAAATAAACTGTATTCGCAAAATATGGATCTACATTCAGTTACCTCGTCGTCAGTCGAAGCGTTGTGCTGAACTGAATCACTTCGCTGCTAATGTTTGCTTTATCGCTTTGAGAATAGTTGACCGACGCCAGCGACATCGGACTTTTTGTCAACAGTTCGAATGTGTGCATTAGCGCTGCCAAAAAACGTAAAACCGTGACCAGGCATGGGACTCGGAGGGTTAAGGATATACAATTCTCTTTATTAACCTTTAACCATAACCATAAATATTTTCCATTAACAACATATTCTATCGTATATCAAATTTTCAGTTATGAATTCGGTCTGCAAAAAACTTTTCTCTTGTTGCTATCCAGTTTCCATACCCCTGTATCTTTTACGGACGCTATAATTTGCCATTAATAAGGCCTCGTATAAAGAAATGAAACATTTCGTATTGATTATTTCCCTGCATTTAAAAAAGATGATTTGAATACCGACTTCCGCGATACCAAAATACTATTTACATTGAAAAACGCTTGTGCGGGAATTTCGATTGTTACCCACATTGGTTCCTTTTCACTTTGATGCAGCACAGGAAGGCTCCATTTACACGTATGTTTGCGCAGGAATGTCGTGGTCCGTCCACGACTACTCGCGTACACGTTCTCGCAGGAACATAGGTACATACGCACGTGCACATATAAGCGGTCACCTATGAACGCGACGCTAGGGGTGGAGAATGTAAGGTGAGCCCACAGTCGCTCGCATATACAGATTCCTGTAAAGTAACCACCGGAGATAGAAGGAGACCGTATGATAGAGAGAGATAACCGTCTCGAACAAGTATATGTATATGCGTACGTATGCGTATGTATCTACGCTCCGGTGCGGGAGATAGAAAAAGGTAGGACTATGAAGGGACAAAGGGGGGGGGGGCGGAGGGAAGCTTCCAGTAGGGAGTTAGAAAAAGGAAGCCCAAAGGTAAGACGAGCTTTTCCTACCTGCTTGGTTGCGCTGAAAGCTGAAAGCACAAAGCCACGGAAATGCGATCCTGCTAAAAGCCTAGCCCAACCGAGCGTCTTTACCGTGTATAAATATATACAGCTTCTCCTCAACCCTACCCCATCTCACCCCCTCTTATTCCCCCGCTCTGTACTCTCCTCTCTCTCCGTCTCTCTCCCCCCGTCCCCCGCCCCTCTCTCTCTCCCTCTCTGTCTCACCAGCCGCCACTTCGACTCTCCTTTTTTTCCTCTCTTCCTTACAGCGAAGCGCACCACGGTTCTTCTTCCACCTGTTCACAAACGGGAGGACACGTTTTGCGCTCATGTGCCGGACAGTCTAGCACACTGCTAGATGTTTACCTCGGAGGAGGGAAGAAGCGGACAGGCAGGTCCAACCTGTAATTAGAATATCGCGAGACCCCTCTCGTTTCTTTTCCACGGTCTATGCCGACGTAGACTCTCTCTCTCTCTCCCTCCCTCTCACTTCCTCCTTTTCCTCCTTTTCTTCCTCTCTCCTTTCCCGCATTTCTCTCTGTTCCTTTCATCTTTCTCTCTCCCTTTCACCGCTTTCGCTCATATGTACCTCCACTCGTCAATTCTTTTTCGCATACTTTTTGCCGACGTGTGTCCCGCGCTTTACATTGTACAGACTTTTCGCCGAAGAAGCAAACAGTCTATGCAAGCACTTAAGTCCAGACTAATCATATGTCGGGGTATTCTAACGATTTTCCTACCTTTCGTAGTTCACCTTACTTTCCTTCCTTCGTTGCAGCCTACCCGACTTTATTTTACCCAACCTGAACATTGCACGGTATCTCAATGCCCCACCATCTAATGCCCCTATAGGCGTATACCCAACGCAGAGATACATTCGTAATATTTTTACATGAACAAAAATGGTTAACACCCAAATTCCGTATATCCGTAAACTATAACAAAGCCTCGTATATTGATACGAATGAGTCAATCACAAACGAGTATAATCGATAACGGAACAAGAGTAATTAAGAATATTGACGGCGCACTTCAGTGTTCGCTCTCTATTGTCACCGAACATTGTCTTGATGTAGGATTAAACCTCGCCCGTTCGGCGTAGGAAAGGACAACATGCGATTAACAGTCTGTCCTTCCTTGTTTGTTTCAGTTGAAAGCGCGGGCGGTGACAGCCTGGAGGCACAGTGGCGAACACGGAAACGAGCTCTCGGTCTTCTGCTGGTGAGAATGGTGAGCCGTGATCCGCGGATCCACATTTTGTCGATCTACGGTGATCGGTCAACTGACGATATCGCCGCACCGCGAGCTGGCAGCCGGCTGATTGCTCAGGGCATAGAGGACGCGACGGGCGAGGATCGGTGAAAAGGAGTGGATGGGGAGCCGACTGGTGACGAGAAGTGGGGAAAGGCCCTCATTACACAATCTCGCCCGCCAGCGAAATTCCGCCGCCGATTGCTACGAAGATTTCTCCTCCCGTCGTCGTCGTCGTCGTCGTCGTCGTCGTCGTCGTCGTCGAATTTTCCGCGTCGCCGTTCGGACACGTTCGGCAAGTTCAAGCTGAAGAGAGGGATGCGGGGGAACATCCACCCTTTGACTCCGTCGATAACGACAATGCGGCCGGAATGCGTTCCGGGCTTTGGAAGATCGGGTTACCCGAAAGCGAAACTGGCTTTCTTTGTCGTTGAATCGCTGACGATTCGAAGCGAGCGGAAGCGAGAGAAGAGTGGCGGGCATAAAAGGATGCGCCGGGTAGGCCGAAGAGCATGAAATGAGAAAATGAACGGACGGAATAGTTGACGAACGGTGATAGGAGACTGAGGAAACGAGGGATTGAATGGTGAATTTGAACGACTGGATAGAGGCAAGAAACAGGCGTGAACAGCGAATAATCATGAGGAACGCGGCTAAAGACATATAACACGGATGGATGTAGAACGTGTCATACTGAACAAAGTAAAGAACTTTGATAATAGAATACGTTGAAGAACGTTCGATGAACGCACGCACGTGTAAGGATGGTGAACGAACATACCCTTAGCATCACATACCAGAAAATGTTAAAACGCATTATCACGCATGCACGCGAGAGTGGAGCGTAAATGAATGATGTGAGTAAACAGAGGATGGGAGGAGGTACGTGGTCGAACCCTTCGTGCAGGACAAAGAGTTTGAGAGACGCTCCGGCAATCCAGAAGGATGTCGAAACCAACCCGGGACTCGGAGACGGCACTTGAAGTACTCTACGCGGCTATCTCGTCGCCTCTGAAGATCTTCACCGAAATGGAACAAGAAACATGTATTGGCCCTGGGCTAAGATATGTTCAGGACACCGCATTCTCGACCCGCACTTGAAACACCTTCGGGTCGGAGTTCGAGAGGTTCGAGAATTATGGACAGAATTTTGGTCATTGTGCGAGGAGCATCTTATTCTGCAATGAGACTGTGGACCGCTGACTTATCGACAGAAAACAGGATGGAACATGCATCGATGTGACGAACGCTCTTCTCCCACCTTGCGCTCTCTTTTCTCTACCTTCCCCTCTCCGAAAAAAGTCGAGTCTTCTATTTTCATAAAACGACTGAGACTGACCAATGCGACATCGTACAAATATTTTTTCTAGCCTTCTTCTCGTCGACAGTGACGGGAAAGAATGATCCCGATGGCAGGGGAGGGAAATCAACATTGCGCCTATTTTGATGCCCGACGAGGGTCACTTCGCAATTTCTTCGGGGAGGAAACTTTGAGCGGTATGGATCATTCGACTTTTTTCGGCGCCTACCGAATACCAGAGATTTTCGTTTGTAAAAAGCTGGAGAACGTGCAGCAAAAAGGGACGGCAAGGTGACGGAGTGCGAAAGGGCAAGCGGGGGTGAGAAGAGAGACAGATCGTATCGTTGGCACGAGGATTTACGGGTTATGCATGGACAGTGACATGCGTTATACGGTAGAGACTTTGCGCGGACGAGAAGAAATTGAATTTACTTCGGGTATGTGAAGGTTGCGCTCGGAAAAGAGGTCGAAGACGCGGAACGTACACGTGCGTACCCATATACATATAGATGTACAGGCGTAAGTGTATACACGTGCATATGTGTCGCCGCACTGGTTACGCAGGTGTGTGTAGACGTTCGAATGGAGAACGACTGCGTTGCTGGTCGTTTCGGAACTGTTTTTGCGACATGTTGGTTCCAGTTCGGATAGTAGAGGATGAAAAAAGCTCATGTTGACGCTACAGTGCCCTTGCTTTGTATGTCATTCTGAGGAAACGAGATAAAGGAGTATAAAAAGTATCTTCGTACGCCGATATCGGACGAAGCACTCAGGAATTGACGAGATCACTTTGCCCGTGTTGACGAAGGCCTTCCTCGAGTAACACCTTTTCGTGATTATTCTCTGCGCAACGAGGGAACAACCGGAAGGAACCGAACTCTAGTTTTGACGTTGCTCGGGATAAGATGCGGTTACCTGACCTTCTTTGACACCTTCAAGGCCATACGGTGCTCAACGACAACAAAATGATTGTCGTTGCAGTTTCGATCATCATCGTCGCTGACTTGTGATCGCGTGAACATCGCGATCATGACAAGTCTCACCTTGGAAATCATCACTATCGTCACCTTTGTCATCCGGTCGTCATAATTTAATACTGACATGTGCCGCTGTCGTTAACTGAGCTGTGTGCGCGAGCCAATACGCGCGTTTGACAAAAACTGGCAGAAAAGTGCGTACGTGTTCTGAGATGTAGGTGCTTTTGAGTCGCGTGCGTCGTTGCCGATAACTGGCTTCGTGTACCGGAAGTGGCTCCTTCCTCTAACGGAGCGGGACAAGGGACTCGCGAATCAGCGCAAAGAGAATGGGAAGAGAGTCGATACCGAAAGGACGGAGGTGAAGGCGAAAGAAGAAAGAGGAAGAAGAAACCACACGACGTTAGTAACTGTATAAATTGTGAACGAACGTTCGACGACGACAGTTCTCCTTTTGTTTGTGCACGATACTGTTCCGTACATGAGTAAACGATAAGTGTAGGTACTGCTACTACATCGACAAAACGATTATTAAATAATTAATTAACGAGATAACTGATATACCAATATATTAATATCGATATTATTAACTACTAATAACTAAACGTCGCCGTTGTCTGCCGAGTAGCCCACGGCGTCCGAGCGACGCCATCGGATTTTTACGCAGGTGCTCTTCTCACATGTTCGATTTCTATTTTTTCAACGTGTAATATCAATAATGCCGGCGCGGGTGCATACTCCCCGCGCCGAAAAAAATAAGGTAGGCGTTTTCGAGGACGGGACAGAAGCGGCGCGATCGTGACGGGCGAATGTGCAAATGGTAAGGTAATAAGGAGGATTGAACGGAAGGGAAGAAAGACGCTGGGACGGACGGAGGAAACGGAAGGACGTTCGGAGGAAATTTTAGTCGGTAGAACGTGACACAGGCCAAGATGGGCGGGAAACGTTTTCGATGGAGTCGCTCGTTCGCTGGACTTTCTGTGTCTATCGACGAGCGACGGAGCCCGCGAGCGAAAAACGAAACTCTCCAATCGTCCTAAGAATCAGCCCTCTTAAAAACTTTGTACCTCAACGTTTCGCGTAATGGCGCTTACTTAAAACGTTGGCCCTTCGAAAGCTCGCCGACAGGCCTCTCTCTCTCTCTCTCTCTCTCTCTCTCTCTCTCTCTCTCTCTCTCTCTCTCTCTCTCTCTCTCTCTCTCTCTCTCTCTCTCTCTCTGTCTCTATCTCTCTTTGTCCTCTCTCTTTCTCTTACTCTTTCTGTCAATCTCCTCTTCTCTCTATCTGTTTCTTCCTCTGTCTCTGTTTTTCTCTTACTTTTCGTCTGTGCTTCCCTTCAGTGTGGTCCGTGCTCATGAATTGCCGTCGGGCGAGGATCGTGAACGAGCACTGCGAATGTGTGGAAAATAATTGTTTGTATGGCATGCAAGGAACGAGTTCAGTAAAATGGCGATGAACTGATAAAGTCCATAGTACCAAAGCAGCCCTGGCTATTCATTACGTCGTTATATCTTCGACAACCTGGGAAGGTGGAAAGTGCAAAGTTTAAATTTTCGACAACGCGTGTACCATTTTATAAGAACTATTGTCAATTCATCCATTTACAGTGAAATTGGTCCACACACAAGGCAATATACGTGTAATTCATAATACCTATTCGATGGTCATTTTTATAAAGGACGACTGAGAATAGTGCTATCGGCCGAACGTTTTCGACGAAAGTAAAGAAAAAGAAGCCAACAATTGGCTCACGCTTCCACGGTCAAGTCAGCAAACTGAAACTGCATCTCTGTCAAAGAAAGCGTTGTACGGCAACCGGCACTTTTCCACCTAGCTGCGAATTTCATTGTCTCGGCCGCGCGGCAGACTTCAACCCCGTGAATGAGGAAAAATTGAACGGGGAACGGCGCTGACTGTAAATTTACGGCGACATCGCGTTACACGAATGGTTTTCACGTAAAATATTTCCCCTCCGTTAGCGTGCGCGCGCACGCCAACCGCAGCTTCGAACGTATATTCACTCGCGAAAGGGTGGCGTGAAACGAAATACTCACACGCCGGCCGGTTCGCCGTATTTTCGAACAGCGACACCGAGAGCGGCGGATGAGTACGTCGAGAACTTGCCGAAACGTATTTTAATCGCTCGCGCTTTTATTACCTGCGATGGTGTGAGTGCGAGAGTTGGCCTGCGAGTTCACGTGCACCTGGACGCACCGAAATTGGCGAGTGCTTGCCGATTAATCGATTAACGACGCACGACGCATACGGGGCCAGTCGTCCGCCTACGCTTCGCGGTTATTTATACAAAATCGATAGGCGTGGGATTACGCGTTTCACCCCGTGTCCATGTCCATCGATTCGCCGTCAATCGGCGTCGCGATGTGGGGCTCGGAATTCAGCGGCGTGACTCGAACAACGACGCACGTCCGTTAGAAGTCATTCACGGATTATTACCTTGAATTAAACCCGCTCGATCCTGCCGTTGAGAACGATATTTTTGCGGTGCGCGCCAAATGCTTCTCTCCTCAGGCCGGAAATTGGGAAAGGTGTTTGAGCAGAAATTATACGCACGCTTTTAACAGCGGATTGTCGTTTGTTTAAGTTACAAGTCGTATTGGAAAGAGATCGTTTTTTGAGTTATGAGAAATTAAATTTGTTTATTGTATTTTCAGCAGAGATTTTTCTGGCTGATTTTTGGACCTCACTGTTCTTCTTTAATCGGACATTTCTCGTTACAATAAATCGAGTTTAACAGCTTAACGTGAGATAAAAGCAACTCGCTCTATTTGAATTTTATCAGAGGCCCAAAAAATACTAGTTTTTCCTTGTTCTTTGACCCATAATTTTGACCATCCGTAAACGCTTTTGCGTAATTACTCTACCGTTCAAACGCGAAACAAAATTTCAGCAGTACGCCTGAATTCTTGTCGAAGTAAATACAGCTTCTTGCGTCGAATTGTGGTTTCAATGGCTCACTAACCACTTTTACTGGAAAATTTTGAATCAGCTCTGTTAACGAATCGCCGCTTGTTACGCTGGGCGTGCCCTGGTAAAAATTTAAAACCAAATCTTTGCGCGTTGTTCGGAGGAGAATAGCACGTAAATCGATACGCTCTTCTAGCCGGACTTGTTTGCGTTAGGTGGAAACTTTCGTGGCGACGCGAGTCATCGTAAAAGCGTTCAATCCTCGCCATCCTTCGGGGTAAAATGAAACTTTCCGGTGGCGAGCTGTAAAGCACGGTGCCTGTGTGTCGCGGACGAATTTCCGTTGCAATCGCGTAAAAGCTAAAGGCTAATTAAACGCCGGTGTCGGATCACTTTCAACTCGTGCCAGAAAGACATTCGTTGGCCGAAAAAGTCAGTGTTTCGTGATCATCCGTACACCGATATCAAGCACTTTTCATTGGGGCTCGAATAAACGACGTATGAGACGAACAATTATTCAATTATTCAATTTGGGCCTCACACGATGTATTTCCTTTAACCGCTGCCAGACCCGACAATTTTTTTACTAATTACTGAATTTGATGAATACGTCAATCGTCTTGGAATGTAATAATTGTTCTCCATCCAAATTTATGATGCAGAATTGACTCGACTGCCTGTAAAAAATATTCTCTCAAAATTGTGAAAAGTAAGTGTGGCATTAGACAGTGATTGTTTATAGTTGAAACGTAAAAGATGTCGCCAACGAAGCACACTTGATGAAATATTAATGAAAGGAAGCACAGAAGCGGATGCAACATGTCGAAAAGTTAATTGAGAAAGATATATCGGTATATAGTTTGAGACCATGACCATACGATAGACTGTCTTGTACACTGAATCATAGTAATTAGTAAAGTTAGTAGAATGTAAAGTAAATGTATCATCATGTCCACTCGACCATTAAACACTACCTATCTTTAACCTTAAAATGCCTTTATATACTCTCCTCAATTCTTTTAATAAGTTGAGAGTAATATAATATCCTTAGAAGAGCGTAACCCCTCTCTATCTCTATATATACATAAATATGTATATGTCGCCCTCTTTATTTTCAGATTCTGGCATTTACTCTTTACTTTGGCCAGTATGCGTCCAATGTAGATTATGACATACTTTGCACCCGGACTTCAAAAATCTAATTAAATTAATCCAATCAGTGCGTAAAAGAGCGTCTCTGCGTAGAACAACGTTTCACAAAAATTTCACTGAGACTAAAATTTCCAAGCTTCATACCTACCATAGAGTCTATCATTGAGTATTCCAAACTTTCAGCCTTAATAATTTCTTACCATCAGATACAGTTAAAACTGTCACCTCTGCTGGATGAGCAAAAAACGGCAACACCAAAAACGAACCCTTTAAGACTACAACTTTTTAGTGTAACGCTGGTAAATGATTACCAACTTTCCGGAAACGGCTCTCAAGACGTAATTTTTCTTACGAACCTCTTTCAGCTTCAAGAATAACGTGATATTAAATAAAGCGACTTCTGCATCCAACATTAGGAGAAATGGAATCGATGGCGAATGAATGTGAAACAGTGTTCTACCGAAAGATCTTGTAGATCGTTCGCGGACGTACACGCATATTCTTTTTCATGTAATGTAAATATGAATATAGTTCATGCGTATCAGCGAGAAATACACGAACGATCGAGCGGTTCGTTCTACGCGGAGTGCACGGCAAACTTTTGTCCAGTCATCGCTCTCTGAAGATCTGTTTGCCCCGACATATCGCAGCGATGGATTAACCCTGATTGCTATTAGCCTCGAACATTATATCTTCCTCGCGACGAGCGATTAACGGGGCAAGTAATAGTAATCGTTGTTGTCGCCAAGCAGCCCAAGCGGAAAACAAGGTTAGGTTTGCGAGACACTCCAATGACGTAGCTTGGGCTCCACGACGTTGTTTTCTACGCACTTTCAGCGCGGGGCGGCACTTTTCGACCCACAATTTCCATCGGAGCCCTCAACGAGTCTCTTGCGACGGAAATTGCTTGCCCGCCGAGCTGGTCGTATGCGGTGATCTATTTCTCGCGGTTTACGATCTAATGGTAGTGATAATAATGATAATTTTATGTGACAATACGCGAATACGGGGGATTATTTGGAGAAAGATTGTTGAATGCTTGCTTTGTTCTCTTCGCAATGTACGACAGATATGATAGGAACAAAAGTGTAATGTGTGAGCGTAATTGCAAATTAAGCCCGGTAGTTGATAGACGTTAGGTTTGGTTATCTTACGTTGGGACGTGAGATAGGATAGAGAAGCGCAAGGTGACGAGTACTACGAATCTGTCGTAAATCGGGATACTTGCAAGCTTGTTGTCTGTTCTTTTTAGACAACCGCTCTAGCGCGGATTTACAGGGACCAGACACGAATAAAGTCCATGAAAACAGTATGAGTCTATGGAATTCGACGTATACATACTATCATCTCCGATTGAAGATGGCAATGTGGTGATTTGGTTGTCGCAATAGAATAGCCAAACAATGTTTTTATGCACTTTCTTTGCGGTTGGACAATTGAAAGATCAAATCACTGTAAAAACTACCGTTTAGCTGTCGGAAATTACTGGTATGGAGAATACGACTTGACGTTGAGAAGGAACTTGAAATTGGTGGAAAAAAATCAAGGACCAAATTGGGGCGAAAATGATTGTTTAGTTAAAGTTACGGTGCGGAAGTAACGAAGGATAAAATCAAACGCGGATGGACAAGGTTAAACTCGGAAATCGAATACGAAATGACAGGATGATGCCGAACAAAAACGGGTGAGATTCGCATTAGAAATTGAAACGTTTCATCAATGTATCCTTTTATAGGCTAATGCAGTGCACCAGACAAAAAGGGGCAATTTTGAAAATCTGTTACCTCATCCTCCCGTGAACTAAGGCCAATAGGTTCATAGCTCGTAAGGCTCATAAGGCCTTATCTCTACGTCACGATCACTCGAATTTCATACTTAAACAAGGTGTCTTCATTAGGTATTCCAATAAATTAAATCCCAGATTACAAGGTAAACAAAGTTTGACTTTATCAACAGTTCCTAAAACTTTTGATGGTTCAGATTTTTGTTATTGTGCATGTACAACGCCGGATAAAAACTGGATGCTTCCCGGAGCTTGGAATAAACGCGTTATGTCACACAAAATAAATAAATAAAATGTTCACACGCAAACAAAGATTGAGAAAGAGAACCCAGACATTTGGTAAAGCAACATCCTAATGCTTTTTTGAATTGTCCATGTCCACATGGCAAGTAGACAATACAATACTTTAATATTACCAAACAATGTGATCATCGCATTGTTTGGTCAACGCAATGAGCTTTACCGTGTTTAATAACCATTTAAACATTTAAATTTGCTATAAATTATTCCAAGTAAGATATTTGCAATTGGGACGAAGATTTTGGCTTCACAAAAGGTTGGATCTTGTTTGCTGTGCAAGTTGCGATAGATTTGTTGGTGATAGTACGTGGGCTTTCTTCGACACCTGTTCAGAAGTTCTCGACCTCGTCTGCATCACAGATCTTAACGGAACGGCAGGTTGATTTTGCTTTACAGTGATTCGGCTGAAACGTCTTCTCATGATACACTCTGTAGATTCTGTAGCGTCAAAGGTTGTACATTTCCTTAACAAATGCGTGACCCTGATTCGCAGATTTTGCCCACAAAGATTGTAGATCAGAACATAATACTCATTCAGTCAGCCTAATCTTATATTTCAAACGACAATCTCTTGGTTCGCTCATTGTTTCCAAAGAGATGCAATCCCGTCCGACGTTGAAAGCTTTTGTTGTCTTTTGAAGTTCCGAAATTACTTTTAAATGGATTATGAATGGTACAGGATCTCTTCGTAAGATTGGCACTTATATTTTTACCTAAGTACCGCTCTGATGACCTGTGAATCAAATATATGACAATTATACGTGCATTTCATGATTTGTCAAGTGTTAGTTAGTCACAGTATAATTAGTAGGAATCACCAAGCTATTTATTACTGGCAAACATGGTAGTGGAACGTGAAAAAGCAAATCGCGCGTAGGTACTAGTATAATTAAATGAACGATGAAAAAACTGCATTTCTCATTTCAATTTGTCATGGACATTTGTCGCTTTACCTTACTGAATTAGTGATATTCTTCGAATGCGAAGCGCGTACAGCAGCATGTTAAATATTAATATGCTTGTAATAAAGCGGAAATGACTACTATATCTTTGTCTCCAAAGATTGGACAACATCTTCAAATTGCAACATTAGTTACCATTTGTCTGCAGGCGTTGACTAAACTTCGAAGTGATTGTATTAGCGAAAAGGAAGAGGACGTCGTACTCTTTTCACCTATAAATATCTCTAAAATGACGAACAAAACAATGACAGTCCAGTTTAGATCTTTTTAATGTATATTGAATTGAGCAGAGGTTACGAAAAGCAGCAAGAGGTGTTTTTTCCTTCAATAACATAATTAACCAAATCCTATGTAACGTTTATCACCATGTTTTTCAAACTGCTTTAGGATTTTCAGAAAATGTATTTCCTTATCAGTCTGACGTTAAAATGATCTCATAAATAATGGCTATCTCGTACCGCAAAGTGTCTCTTTTGCAAATTATTTTTTTTTCATTGCTTAACATGTGAGTCGTACATTCTTCAGTCGCATTATTCATTTCTTCAGAACGTCGACATTTAACTGCATCATTTACCAAATAGGAAAAATTAGTCTTGCCATGACAACAATGATCATCTGTATATTGAAGATTTAAAAAACGTTGAAACCAAACAGTGTTATTTTTGGTATTGTATCATTAACTATGCCGAGGGGAGGTCAAATAACAAAAGATTTAAACGATATAATAATAAAATTCGGTTAAGAATTGGGAGACAACAAAATTTGTACATTGACATCCGGGATGGCCATTGAAGTCAGGATTATTAAGATTACAATTCATTTACTAAAAATTCGTACTGTAAAGCTTTATTTTTGAAAATTAATACAGAGATTTGTGAAACGCGTGAGAAAAATTACTGCGGCAAATATGATGTTTTCATGACATGTATTACTATGCCATCTAATATCTAAACAACGTTGTAGATGATAAAATAACAAATTTTTTCGGTGCAATAACATCCAAAACTTGCGCTCAAAAAACGTATCTCAGGTATTGCGCTATCGTAAACGTTTAATAAGCGTATTCAAAAGTCACATAGACCGATCCCCGTATGCGACCATACACAAATTAACATTTTGAACACAGTCGCATTGTCGAATGCCATCGATATCGTCAAAGTACGTGTCCCAACTTCCCTTTTGCTAGGATGATCGACTTATAATCGCAGTGTGTGATATGCATATATATAATTCATAGAACAGAAGGAATGACAAGCCATGGTATCGATTTAATTAAGGCGAATAAACCTGTGTATAACGATAAAACTATAATTACGCGGTCTAATTGTATGTTTTACGCGAAACAGATAATAACGCAATCGTAACCCAAAAGCGTGATAGCTCGCATTTGCCTTAGTTAACTGTACTCTTCGCTTATTTTTATGTTACTTGTACGACCAGTCCACCTATTTCTCCATCGTTTGCTCACTGCGTTTCAAGTATAAAAGAAAGACGAATAAGTACCATTTCATAGAACTAACGCAGTCCTGACGAATATATCGTTCAAATCGGTTGCTCAGGGAACGGAGGTTTTAATTAATACATCCGTCAACGTCAGAAAATATTCTTTGTTACTAGACAGCCGTAAGACTGCGCATCTTAGAAGTTTAATACCGATCGGCGAGAAAAATTTTGTGAGAGTTTGACGCAAATATTATGTGCTTGTGAGCGAACAAGCAAAGAATGTTACCTGTATACGGTGTAAATACTTGGTACGTAAAGTCAACCTGGTTATTAACTTCTCGTTTCGGTAAAAGAAAGCTGTTTTTCGTTGAACGTTAAAGTAAGTGTCCGATTATTGATCTGCAACGGCGCGCAATGATACGTGCGCTCGTCGTTTCGAGTATAATAAATTTTCTCTCAGGGGACGATTATGACATCTCGAAGATAATATCGGCCATTTGCATATCGTGCAGATTAAGATCTCCGTTACGAACGCCGTTGAGTTTAAATAAAGGCTTGCTCGCCACCGGCACCCACTAAGTGCTGTTTGCAGTCAAGACATTAAATGGTAGGAAAGAGACCGAGAGGGGGGAGGGGGTGGATTATAAGGAAAAAAGTAACAAAAAATTGCGAAACAATGGACCACTGTGCACACAATGATATAAAGCATCTGTAAACGGTATCGATACATATATCCGTACGTTGATACATACTTTTACTACTCGTAACTACCGCTACTACTTAACTACTACGACACTACTACTACTATTACTACGAGTACTATACTACTAACACTACTACTATTATTAATATAACAACTATGGCTACTACTGGCCACTACTACTACTACTACTACTACTACGACTACTACTTCTACTGCTACTGCTACTACTACAACTACTACTACTACTACTTCTATTGCTACTACTACTACTACTACTACTACTACTACGACTACTACTACTACTACTACTACTACTTCTACTTCTACTTCTACTGCTGCTACTACTACTACTACTACTACTACTACTACTACTACTACTACTACTACTACTACTACTACAGCTGCTACTACTATTACCGCTGCTACTACAGCTACTATTATTAACTACTTACTACTGTAATTGCGTGAGTAATTGAGTGACTACGATAAGTACCTACTAAGCGCATAAAATCTCGATAATATTGTGCAAGCGGGAGACACATCGTACATACATACTATTTTACTATACTAATAGTATAATTTACAGTGATGACGAATTATGATAATTAAAGGGACTCCAGTGAAAGGGAACTTAGCTTTAAAACTTTGTCGACCTTCCGTGAAAAAGACTAGTGCGGAATCACCAAGCGAGCATGAGACTAATGCAGGCGTGTGTTTTATTGTATGTGAGTTGCGCGTATCCACTGATCAGAAAGTGCGAGTAAATGATTAAAATGCGGGAGACAGAGAGAGAGAGAGAGAGAGAGAGACCAGGGAGGTAGCGTTGTGCATGCGTCACGAAATGGTACTGTACAGGGTGTTTCAGTACTGCAGATAAACATATAATTCGTTGGTAGTTCTTATAAGCAAACATCAACACGAACGGACTAATCATTTCTGGAAAAGATTTTATTTATGATACAACGTTATACTATCGATTGTTGTGATAACGTCAGTTTTTGATGTTATCCTATTGATTTGTCACCATCAAAATATTCCACAAATGAGTCTGCTGGTGATACGCATAAATCCTTTGGTAAGAGAAACTGTAGTTTAACGTAATGTCTAATGTGGGCGCTGTTTAGCTGCCTATGGAACATGCGTTATGACAGTTTCTATTCTTTTCGCAAGTTCTACTAATCAGATATCCGCGCAACCATAAGTCTCGGACAGTCTGTACAGTTCCAAGCGCAGGTCGCACGGCGCACTTAGCGTGAGTACGAAAATAAGCCGATGAGGGATGAGCGATAACAGTGGGAGCCAAGAGAGGGGATCTTACAATCGAAAGGCTGCGTTTCTACACGTAAATACTCGCGACCAGTCAATAAGGAGGAGCAACCGGAGCGGGTACAATTTCACGCCTAACAAACTACCGCTATCGGTAAAGAAGGACGAATTTCGTACGACGGAGACGATCATCGCAGAAAGTGATCTCGGTCGTCGTTACGTCGGTGAAATTTGTAAAACTCGAATTGTACCTGCTCCCAGTTTTCGCGACGTAAGGGAAAGATGTGTGTTCGCGCGTTATCGTAGCGACACTTTTTGTTTCTTTCACCTCCGTTCCCGTACGGACCAAACTTGCGCGGCGTCCGTATCGACTGCCCATTGTGAAAAATGGAAAGCTCAAGGAATGGCTGCCCGTCTTCAATTTATCGCTGCGAAGCGTGCCACGCTCACATTCGGCGAGGGATCCACATGAGAGATGTATATTCCGTTACGTTAACGAATGCCATGAGAGCGTGCCGCACTCAGCAGGGTTGGCGAAGATTAAGTATGTATCGAAATCCGAGTCTAGCGCTCGTCGCAGGAAGTCGCTTGACAATTCTGATCTTACAACAAGGCCATCGAGCTTTGTAGTAAGATCGCGTGACACCCGTGTCAGACCTGAGACATGGGGAACTTTAAACGACCTTGCCGAATTTTTATAGCAACGTTATTTCAATTTGGTGAACGGAGCAATGTCGTATCGGGATGAAAAGCCGGTTAGATTGTCAAATCTAAAGATAGGTTGATCGTCGGACATTACCGAGTGTGGGCTTGTACCGGAAAATTGTCGACGCGTTCGTCGCGCCGTAAATATTTTTGCTTCGAAGCAAGACGTTGTAGGAGCGGTGCCGGAGGGGAAACAGGTCGAGCCGTTTGAAATTTGTGAGTTGCGCGAAGCACGCCGAGGAGAATAACCTCCTCGTTTCTTTTCTCCTCGTTGCGCGGATAGAGAGATGGTCGGCGGTAGGACAGAGAGAGAAAGGAGACCTTCCTTCAAGCAGCGATTGTACAGATATCATATTCATAATATACACGTACGCGATGAACATGTGTATATCTAATACATTTTATCCATATACAAATCGCGGAGCGAATGAAGTCTACATGTGTATAGTATATATGACCGTGTGAGTACGTTGTCGCGAGCAGGACGTGCGAGGTACCGCCTATCACGCGCGAGCGTGTACGCGTGCGCGCGAGCTCCCGTTAGAAAGTTTTTTTATGCGCGTGTGTGCGGTGCACACGCGGGCATAGCGCGTGGAGAGACGATGCGCATACACGCACGCGCACACCCGCGATTTCCCGCTCGCGTTCGAGCGATTTATTGGATGCCATTACGTTTGTTATAATAACTATACCTTGCGTAAGGAGAATAAACGTTACACTCTAATACCCGAATAGTAGTGTCTATATATAACTGAGTTTTCTCACACATACAACCGTGTCAATCGCTGCCTGATCATTTTTCGTGTGTCTCTCCGTCGTGCTAGATGAATACCGTACCGCAGAATTTTTTAAACTTAACGATTATGACGACTTTTTTAATGTATTGTAAGGCATAACGATTACCTGTATATACTGAGTATCTATAAATAATGGAAAATATAGTAGAAAATTGCAAAATTGATAACGATCTTTGATTCAATACCCAGTCCGTATTTGCTTTTAAGTGTCCTTTTATTTTCATTCTTACTTTTCCAATTTTGGGCCAGGTCATCACGAATAATCATGTAACTCATAGATGATGTTAATAATTATCTTGCGGCTACGGTGTCAAAGGGTAAACCAAATTTAAATGCAGCAATTAAAACCATCGTAATTTAAGGAACGCTTACGTTATTCGCTACTTCAATCTCTTTACTTAAATCTCCATCGTACAATACTTACGCGGATGATAATAAAAGCTAATTTGCTTCAATATAATTTAAAGAAAATAAGTGCTTACTTCGGCTAATTGAAATTAATTACATGGTTTAAGATCGCGCAACAAAGCTGTTAAAATTGTAATTGATACCATAACGTATCCTTTCGGCTGTTTACTACTTCTAAGCCATTCTTGAGTTTATAAATAATGACTTAGTATCCGAATTAATTAATTATCAAACATATCTCTTATGACTTGATGATAATTCCCTATGTGGTTCGCGAAAAATGTTGCATGTGGATTCAAAGTTCACCATTTCAAAAATTGCCCAGAGGAGATATAATTAAAAGGTAAGATCATCTTGGTAAGTATTACGTTCTTGAATAATGTAGCACTGTAGATAACGTACAGTTAACGCACAAAACAAATTGATAATTATGATATAATCAGAATAACTTACCCGCTCAAAGAATAATATTTTATTTCACAATCACAGTGCAAACAAAAATTCATTTTTCTTAACGTTTACTTACTTAAATCCGGTCTAAACAAGAGGTACAATGCTCTCTATTGCTGACATGCCGATACGTTCTGTTTTATCCAACAACATTGTATAAACTATGTAATCACATAAAACTCGATGGTGAACGAAACTTAGTACCTTAATTTATTCAAATGTTAATGATAGTTTGGATCGAAATCTAGTATAGCTCCGCCGACAAGCAAACTAATGAAAGATCGAATCTATTATTCCATTATTTTTATTTCTTCGCGGTTTAATCATTTATCTGCTCCTTAAATGCACTCACAGCTAATTAAACAAGTAACCTACCCGTTAGCGATCGATCAAAATATAGTTTAGGCAAGTCACACTTTTTAAGCAGTACGTTTGATTCTGCATTGAACATTTTGATAGAAAACAATATTTTTTTGAAATCACAACATGCATAGTAAACAAAAAAAGACACTGATTTATAACGGTACAGCTGTATGTTTTTATTATGCTAAACACTCTCAAGGTCAGTGGAATTAGCAGTAAGAATTGGATCGACTATGTTCATAATGAAAAACACAGAAATGCTTCCTATTGCGACAAAAATTACATTTTAATTAGTATTTGCTTTAGATGTTTTTCTGCCAGATTTATTTGCGGTACTACCTCGTAGCATCGTCTTAACAACTCAATCATGGCGAAACTCACAGCTCATTACAGTCAGCAATATCCTTAGAACGCACAGAAACAATAAATAATCCATAATCAACAAGTATAATAAATGCGTTTGATATTAGATTGACAATTAAACCCTGAAAACATGAATATGCTAATACACAAACGCCCTCTCACCGCCGCTGATACTTAGCGAACAATGACACGACTCATCGCGCGGAAGAGAAAGAAGCATAAAAGGTCGATAGCGGCAATACTCCCTCGCAATAGAAGCCTATCAGCTCTATATATCGGGCATTCGCCGCAGCATGTACTTTCCAAATAATAAATAGCGAATCATTACTCCAAACGCGGCCGAGCTCCCGAGCGTGGAGAAGGATTTATAGTTATCGCAATGACTAACATTGTACGTCGCACTCAGGGGGCGAGTACGGCCATACTTGAAGCATCGATCATGATTATGGATCGGTCGATTAATGATCGGTGACCCGGAAGGATTTCATTCGGAGCCTCTCGCTCGGCAGGCACAACCCTGTCAAACCCGCTTGCTCCACGAATTGCAACGAACGACTTTTGACGCGAGATACCGCCCAACCCGGGGAGGGTAAATGACGATAACGAATGACTATGACGATAAGAGACAAGATAATAGGAGTATGATAATTACGCCTGGCCATTGTGACACGCTCACTAAATTGCCGATCGAAAAAAGTCACTCGAGCTGAAAGAATTCACTGTGATTTTCACACTCTCCGACGTCGTGGCAAATGACAGAACGCGAGATAGACGCCAGTGATGTTTATCATGTTGAGTGGAAGGCGTGAGGTATTAATGGAATAAAACGTGTGCGTGTCGTGTAAAAGTTCGTTTTTATACGAAATACGCTAGAGCGAATGTTAACACCGTTATAAGTAAACGCGTAAAAGGTTTGCTATTTCGTTTGATCTGCGACTTATTAATTCAAAATTAATTGGAAATTTTAGAAAATGTTTATAGATTTACGTGCTACTACACTATGATCAAAAGATTTCCTTTGCGTCTGTCTCTAAGACTGTACATTATCTTCTGAATCTAGTATTATAATAAACTACGGGATGAGCCGTAGAAAAATTGCGATTCAAGTCAGAACGTCTCGTTGACATTTTGTTGAAAATAAGGTAAAACGTTGAATAAAGTGAACAAGAAGAAACATTGAATAAAAATTCATATCGTACATTTCGAAATCAAGCACCGGTTATTCAACGATTCATCTCATCCAGCACGAAAGGAAAGGCGACGTAACTCGTATCTCGATTGGTCAAAGGAATTTAAAAAATTGGCCCTTTGCATCCGTACGGGCATTGTCATGCTCATCCGCGGTAATACGGTCGTTTCGTATAGCAACACGTCACGGCCATAACAGAAAAGACAACCTTTCTGTCCCCCATTGCAGTTGCAATTGCGCGTGCGCGAATCCAACCGTCTATGCTAATGAGATAGCATAACTGTTCCAGGCAGCTGTAAGATCACTTCCATCTCTGTACATTCGTTCATTGCTTAAAAATGCTCACTCTTACCTGCGGGGCGATTGTACTTACTCATACTTTAGAAAATATCATCGCACCGACATATTTAGTTTAGATTGAAAAGTATTTAGGTACGCTCTTGAACGTAAAGAAAATGTTGATCTTCGGGAATAGGTAATTTTATTGTTTGAAAAGACGATAATTCCATTTCGAACAACGACCAATTCCCGAAGATCAAACTTCTACATACAAAAGCGCAAGTATTCTTCAAGCTAATAAAAATTGAAATAAACAATTATCAAACGAGCTATTTACAAAGCTTTCTTAGTAGCATAACATATTATATGTATCATAACTAAATGCTGCTTTTATAATTTCAAATTAAAATGTATCGTCTTAGACCATAGTCAGCACTAAAACCCTTGTTCAGACAAAGAAGGAACGCATTTTCTGCACATCCCTTCTTATTACACTTTTACTTCCACTTTCTCATCCCGGTTTTACGTCACGGTGATGCGCTCATTGTGTAACAATAAATCTCAAAAGCGCAGAGCGAAAGACGTCGATGGCATCGTGGTTTACACGGACCACCCTACTTACATAACCTCTCGAATCGCTTGCGAACGTCAAGATACGCGATGGCAGAGTTCCTCGTGCATCCTCGTACGTCCTCGTCGCATACAAGCTCGACATGCAATTTGACCATTTCTGGATGATCTTCGTTCGATACATTCGCTCCCGAAGCTTGTCATCGACGAGCAACGAACGCACGAGGTCGAATGCAAGGACAGAAAGGAATAAGACGGTCGAAGATGCGCCAAAACCAAATGAAATTTTGACTGAGCCATTCGGTAGCTTATAAGATAAGAACCATTTGCGTCAGATTTCAACTTTGTATCTTGACTGTGAGGGTGAGAAAGAGTAAAATGAAACATCAGGTCCCAGCATTTTCTCAGAACGTAGAAGGTAAAACCGTTTCACCTGGTAATGATGTACTGGTTTGAATGGAAAATACAACTAGTTCAAAACCAAAAAAGAAATCAGAAAATATCGATTTAATGTCGAAGGATTCCCCGATTAGGGATGCCATTTCATCCTGAGATTATAGACTGCTAATAACACATCTCTAATTTTTCTTATATTTTTTGCTTCGGTAAAACACAATTATAAAAATCAACAACCTTCACCCGGCTAATTTTTTCGTGTATTAAAATGACACATGCGGCACACTTTTTTTGTCTTTAATTGATTTTGTTTTTTTGTCTATAATTTAATCGTCTTATTTGACTATACTTTTTCGTGATCATGTGTTAACGATACTCACCGAGCAGAGTAAATTCAACACGCGCGCGGCCGAATAAATACCGGTAATACACACAATGTCGTGGGAGTCGTCTTCGGAACTTCTGCCGTTACATTTTACGTTTCCAGATTTCGGAGATGACGTACGCTCACGAGTGCGAAACTCGCTGTCAACCTAAATGGGTCGCGTGCACTCACGCGTGTGCACGCAAACAGCGAGACGCCACAATAACGGTTAATAATAATCACCGAAGGCGGCGGTAATTACAAATGTAACACTTAGCCATTACCTAGTCGTAACTTACGGGAAGCGTTTCGACGAACGATCCTCGTAATGACGAGTCCTTAACAGTTTCCAGCATGCCGCGCCGGCATGTTTAGAACTTCAATCGACCGACCGAGTGACGCTACCGGAACAATCTTTCAGAGCTAATTGTAAGCATGGAATGGATTTAAAATAGAGTGATGGACTGGTCGATAGATTTAGGTGTTGGTTCAACTACGGAGTACAAAGTGTCATCTGTGCTCAGGCTTTCAATGTGGTGGGTTTACCATTACGGAAACGGTTGGGCGAACATTCGAATTATTACAGGTATTTATTCGCCGCTATAAATTATCTGCAAATAAGAGTGGAAATATCTGTCCACCCTGGAATCAGTGGTTACGCTCAAACGCGCGGCTACGATGTAATCGCTTAGAAACATCGTCTACAGAATAAATAGCCGCACGAAAGGATCGTAAGACGCCCATCATTTTCGAATACTTACATATGCGTAGCACATCATAATGACGTTCGCCGAACGGATCTGCAAAAAGTTCGTCGTGCATTGCACATTACGGATACACACGTGAAATGTAATTTTACGCGATGCTAGTTTCCCGCTTCGTGCAAGTCGTGTTTAGACGTGACCATAAACTAAACCCAAATGCCACTCGTTATTTGTGCATTAAGAGGGAGGAAAAAATTGGGTGGTCCGTGTAGGCGTATCCTAAATAAAGGGTTGAGCTTTCGAGAGGCTTGCGCGCGTTTGGCGTGGATATGCGTGTTCCGTGCTCTTTCAGTGCCATGCCACGTGACACGTCACGTCGCTAATGTTTCTTTCCATTATTCGTATGGAAATTGCATGTTCTTATCGCCCTCGCTGAGACTCCTTGGCGATAATGCTCGGCCCAAATTCTATAACGACTATTAACAGGATCTGTCATTCGCAGTAACGATTCTTTAAACGATGTTTATCAAATACATTTGCAGAAAGATTGCCATTTGCATCCAGTTCGGTCAACGTATTCCACTTTCGGAAATTTTTATTTTCTCACATTATTCCCCGGGTTATCGTAATATGAATATAATCCGGGCAATTAGTGCGGAAGTGCAGTGCTCAAATGTTCAGCAGCGTTAATCGCTGATACAGTCGTTGTTTCGTTATGTGGGGTTTGAGGTCAAATATATTCGATGTATATCTGTAATTCTTCGTTGCAATTTTCTTATGTCAATTTATGTGAGCGACCGTTACATAATATTTCTAGAACCGAATATGAAAGACATCATATTTCTTTCCATCGTCCTATTGGTATGCTACCCAGAATCCTTCCATTTAACGCATTGTACATATCGATAGCAAGGATAGGCGCACGTTAAAAATTCGCCTTCCACGTTCTCATCCATGGGCGTACTTATATACGCCTAGACACGCTTTCATCCTAAGTAATCGAAGTGACGACAAGCAAATTACCACCTACTGTCGACCCTTTCATTCTGCCGGACCACCTATTTACATCCATATTTACCGATTTCATTGACTGCGACAATTTGCGCTAATGATACTCTTACTACAAAAACGGTGCGGCAAAATTGTAATTTCTCTTCTCACCGCTCGCGATCGCCAGCTTATTCCGAACCTAAACAAAGAATCTCCACTAATGAGCGGGCTCCGTTCGCAACAACGCAGGCGTGCAAAATGTGTCGATCGGCTTTTAAGCAGTCTGGAGTTTGTGAAATGCTTTTACGCGCGCGGCCCTCCATTTTTCGAACAAAAATATTTGCCTGTAACGCCCGCAAACCGAGTCGTGACGTCCGCTGGCCAGGCAATTTTCGACTCGGAAAAGCGTCGTCGCGAGGAAGGGTGTGCTTTGGCTGAGTTGAGAATTCGGAGTGGGGGTGGTTGGAGAAGCCAGGGGAGGGGGGGATGGTGTTAGAGCGACAACGACGTTGAACGTGCGTGAGTGCAACGTTATGTCATACCGGGCATGAATAAACAACGCCAGCCTAACGTCGATACTGGATACCGTTGTCACCGCTGGCTGCTCTTTTACGTCGCTCCTATCGTCCAATCCTGTTAAAATGGCGTCTAGCTTCTCTATAGACGCGTCTTGACAATGTTCGACATACCCGATAAAGTGAAAATACTTAATCGCGGTGGTAATGTCTGGTTGTTCGATACATGTACATATGGACCGTTTAATTTGAAAGAGATATAAGTCCATTTTCTGTTGTTTTGACTAAATTTAAGGTTAGTATATTAGTCAATTCAAAAATATACATTAATTATATCGAGTCTGGCAATGTTCCTACTAATTCATCAATATGTAATTTGATTATATACATTTTTTTTTGCGCGTTGTTATCGAAAATAATGTATAGTTACGGGCTGCAAATGGACTTACACCACTTTCAAAATAAACGGTCCATATATTGAAGTGGGAAAATAAACGGCAATCTCTTATTTGAAGAGTAACCAAAAAATTAAATCAATGGAATTGAATTATTGCGTGTACTGAAAAATGAAGTTTTAACTTAATGAATCCTGTTGCATTGATTTAAACATTTCTTTCGGCGTGTGAGAAAATGTGCTGGGTATACAAAAGTGGTCTGCAGGTTAGTTAAAAAGTGGAGTTTGAACAACGTTTCATTTTTAGCTTACGCCGTTTTTCGTAATGAAACAAGTCATGCAAATTATCTTCTTTTTATTATTATTTAAATCGTTTCTGTAAACAGCAGTTCGCAAATAGATAAATCTATACTCTAAATATAAGTCATTCCTCCCAAAACATCGTATAAATGATTACAATCATATGTAATACAATATATAATGTGGAGAAGACAAAATTAAGATACATTTCACGAAAGAATTAATAGGAGGCACAATAAATAATTGATTTTCTTTGAACTAACAATCACGGAAATAGGGGATGCATATCGTGGCAATGCACGATGACTTGCTCATGCTAATGAAATATCTATACGATGATAAAATATATATGGTGAAATAATGCTTGAAAGTGGCTGTTATAGTTTAATATACACGCGCGCATGTGGTTACCGGTCTTCAGTTTTCGAAGATCGTCAAGACGGTCGCTATTGATTCTATTTCAGATTATTTCTCTTCCCCGACTCTGCTCATATGCCTAACGTATCATATCTGGGAGCAGTACGACTTTTTTTAAATCTTTACTTTAATCTCTTCCGACTCCCACATGTATCAAATACTCCAAGTGCTAGATGTTCAAATGCGCTCAAAATCTGTCTACACTTTGCATACCTTCATGCACTCATACTAATTGTAAGCCATGTGAAAGTGCTGATAATACTTTCCAATTTAATGAATAAAATGTGCGAAAGTCCAGCAACAAGTTCACTTTCACCTTCTACAATATTATTAAATATTCCAAACGAATAAGTTCATAGATATTATTGTCTACATTCTAACAATGTAAACAGGAACTTCCGCTTCTGATCGAATACGGATAGCGATGAAACTATGCTTGTTTTTACGCTCGATGCAAATGTCACCCGAATAGATTGAAGCCTGTTCAATATCGAGCCATAACACAAGATTTGCGGAGATTGAATTGATTCCAGAGACATTTCGTGAGATTTATTTATGTGTCTCTTAAATCTCATGCTACGCTGCATGTCTCGCAAATACTGTAGACTCTGGTAAACATTATTTCGTACGTGGCATTTACTATGGGTGTTAAAGTCTCCAGCTAAAAAATATATCTCAAAGATCGTTCTACCGAGTGAAGTTTACCCATATACGATCAAGTAAATTAAGAAAATGTATATGTCACTAGAACTTTGTATAAACTTTAACGTTTATTCTCTTTCGTTTATTATATATTTAGTACCGCACAAAGTTCTGCGGTTTCTCACATCTGTGTGCAGACTACTATAAATTATACGATAATACGTCTTAATAAATGTTTGCAAAAATCATCTTTCTCAGTTTTTGCAAACACTTTTCACGAAACGCCGAAAGCGTGTCTGAAGAATCGTCGAGTCATGTGAATAACTTTTTTGTGGATGAATCACGTAGTTTAAACAGAATTTAAATGATTTCGTGATAAAAGTTTTATGTTAATTTCACAACACCCCTAGAAATGCTTTCGAACAGTATTTATTCACTCTGTAAAGAATAAACTGTATGCAAACATCACAAAACAACGAAACGATTGAGTTCTAACAAATCAAAAAAGCGTTCGAAATTATAGCACTACAATCGATAACAGCATTTCCTTCAATACATATTATAATAAAAAGATAATTTGCTGAGAATAATTTCAAACATTCTTTTCTTCTTCTTTCGAACCAAAATATCATGTGATTAACGATAGAGACATTAAAACGTTTGATAAGGAACGATCACTGAAAGTACGCTGCAGTTTATATGTTAATATTGCAAAGCAAGGGAACTTTTGCGGATGACGTATGTTGAAGGGATCAGTACCGACAATGCAAGACAAGAATTTCTGTTAAGCACTAGTTTAAAATATTTTCGGAAGGTGGCAGCATCAGAAAGTGTACCGGTATCATCTAGGAGGCAACCAAGTGAACTCAGATTTTGCGAGAAACATCAAAAGACATTGATTTAAAAAAAAGTACCCTCCTTTTGATTGTCAATATGAAAAATCTTTGTCTTATTAATATGCCACAGATATCAGTTCTCAGTTCCTACGAAGTCATACATAAACTAGAGCATATTGACTCATGTCCACAGTATCACCGTGCCATTTAATAAACAAAACGTGAAAAAACAAAATAGAAACATTGTCAGAAATCATTCCCACAAAACATGTTCACTCTAAAAAGAATTGAGCGACGCACATAAGTAGCAAAAATATTGAACATGTCCGCCATCTACAAACAGTCGGTACAGCCTTGCAACATCCCATTCATTTAACTCATGCAACCCGAATAGCAAACAAATGAACGGACGAGAAAACGAAATACTCTCGACGGTAAGGCGCAGGTGCGTGAAATATTGAAACTTGTCTGCTAATCTGCGGTCAGTCACTTCGGGCAATTCGTTTTGCCGATAACGAGAGGAGTCTCCTCGGATGACCGAGGCTTAGCACCAGTTTGTTGCGTCAACGTGGTAAAACAAGATGAGTTCGGAGATTTGCGCGTCTGCTGCACGAGGGAAACTGCTGATTCTAGAGCCCTTCTACGGCGGCTCTCACAAGCAACTCCTGGATACGTTGCGTAAAGGTATCGATTTTCTCGTTTACATGTGCTTCCACCCAATCCACAATCACGCCGTCTCCTATCTCCGTTTCCATGCACATCCACTGTGCCCTACGTTACTTTCATTTTCCTCTTTTCAAATATTCCTCAGTACGATGACGAACGTACTACTTCGTATCGGTCACAGAATAACGCATTATGGGCTACTCTAATGGAGTTCATTACCTTATTAGCAATTACTTAACGCGACCGATAACAATTGCAAAGTCAACGCAAATTGAGAATGGGCGCGTCACTCTCAGAAACGAACTTTTATGAACGAAATAATATTGTGTTACGCTCGGGCGACAATCATTATTGCTCCACGCACGTTGAGATATAAATCTCGACTCTGCATCATCCCTCTTCGCATCTCTGCTATTACGCTCCCCGAGCCGGCTTGAAACGAATAACCATCGCTTTCGTTCAGGTCCACTCTTTCCTCTTACCCCGCTCCTCCCCTTCGACCCCACCGCCAATCTCTCTCTCCCTCTCCCTCTCCCCCCCCCTCTCCCTCTCTCTCTCTCTCTCATCCTCTCTGTGCATAGATGCTTGTGTACACATATATATGCCTGACTTCGTATATCGCGCGCATACACGTCATCGTGTCATCGACCTTCGTCTCGAGATCGCAAACGGGGAGAGTGTATATCGACACTCTGGCCGGTTGTGCAAGCCGATCAACCGGACCAATGAATTTTAATCGACCGGCCAATTATCGTTTTACCTATCACGTGACTTTAATCGTTGCACTTCCATCCGCAACGATCGCTCGCAAACCGTTCATGACGTATCCCGTGAGACAATACATAATGTAATGGGCTCGACGTCTGTACGCAACACGCGCTGCGTGCAAAGTTCGCGGAATGCGGACGAATTATTACTACTGCCGAGTTACGCATGCACGATGAAGCCTTAATTGTTAAATAACGCGCGGTGCGCAAAGTATGCGAACCGATGCGTGGCCGGCAAATGTTGAGCGGCGTTCGATATAGCGAAAATTGTCGAAACGCCCGAAATGCTCGGGCCTCGTGCACGTAACGCTCGTACTTTGAAGTCACACTGTGCATCAGCAATGTCGGTCGTCGCCACAATAAATGACGGGAAGAGAAACCTGACCGAATTTTAAAACAGTTTGCGTTCGGCTTGCTGCTGTATGTTATGTAACAGAATCCAACAAACTGATGTTATGAACATGTCGGTATACTTATAGGATATGGCTTAATCGAAATCTTGCAGGCAATACGATTGTTAGGATGATAAAGAATGCCAATAATAGGCAGTTTATTGGAATTATTACAATCTGTGCGCATTCGGATTGGTTTGGACGGTTTCTTTAAACGCAACTCATACTGCTGCGTTTCAGGGCGCCAAAATGACCGTATTACGAATGTATCGGCTCTTCGGTAACACCAAACGCGCGCGCACCATCCTTGCACTTATATTTCCGTTATCTAATACGATTGCGTTATCTGCCAAATGTGCGAGTATTCGTAGTGTTTCTGGAGTTTGTGCGAGTCGATACAGATACCGCGGCTCTTCTCTGTCTTTGCTTTCAGAGTTCTCAGAGGAAGAATACGAACTCTTTACATTGCCAGCGAAAAAATGGCACTGGCGAGCCAGAACTAGTGCGTTATACTTTTCACAGGTGATACCGACTAATCGTGAATATAGGTAAGTCAGTGAGTAAGCGATAATCATTACACACTTGTACCAATGTAATATTTGAAATGACAAGAATTCATTATAAAAACTGATGTATGCGCCAAGAAAGCACATTAAATCTTTTATCCCAATTGCTCAGAAAAAATAACTTTTCAAACAAATATCAATAAAAGTATAGCATTTATGCATGCTGCAATGTTAGGGAATTCTGATTTAGCAAAATAAGTTTACGATTGGCGGTATTTTATCGCAACATCGTAAACCACCAATTTCCAAACAAATAACAGCGTGACCAACTGGTAGGTTACATAATATTGTTATTTTTATCGGATGCAAAGTGTCCGCGCCCGACATTTTACTGACGCTATTCTTACACCCTACAGCAAAATTCATGAAAAAAGAAACCGTATTCAAATAGTGTGCCAATTATTTTTAGAGTACTGTTTTCGTCATCAGTACTTAATCTTGCTGAACTTATCGCATTGCGGAAGGACTTGTGCGATTTAAGGAAAATAATCTACTTCCACGAGAATCAGCTGGTATACCCACGGCAGAACGAAAAGGAGCGTGACTTTCAATACGGCTATAATCAAATCCTCACATGGTTAGCGCGTAATTCTCCTTACTTACGTAGCCTAGTTAAATTACTTTAACAAATGAAATTTGCGCTTCACGATCTATGCTCATTTCAGACCCCCTCAGAAAATTATTCGAAATACTTCTTCTCCCACATACATTCTTATAAAATATAAAAAATTACCACAATCTTTTTTCTACATTTTTTCCTGTCAATTATGAAGACCTTGGCCATAGAATCATTTAAATGGCATATGTGTAAGAACGTTTTGAACACCGGCCGCGTTCGGCGTTTCAGTCTGGTGGCCGACGTTATACTGTTTAACTCAAAGTACAACGCGGACTCATTTCTGGACAACATCGACATATTCCTGCGGAAGCAACCGGACCACAGACCAAAGTCTCTTCGTGCCCAGATCGAGCCGAAATGTCGCGTACTGTACTTTCCGATCGACTACAACATTTTGCTTCCCCGCTCGCATTGTACGACACCGTTTGGTAGCTGCATACACATCGCGTGGTCTCACAGGTAGCAAACACGTTAATCGACCAGTTCGCCACCGACCACTTTGCGCAAAAGTGAAACACATAACGCGAATAAAACATTCTAGATGGGAGCACGACAAGAATTTCGATGATTTTTACAAAGGGTTGAGGATCCTCAAGCAGGAGGGCTATCATTTTCTTCTCTCGATATTCGGTGAAAGCTACGGCGAAGTACCGGAAGTCTTCGAGCGAGCACAGAAGGAATTTGCTGCGTGCATAGTGCATTTCGGTTACGTCGAATCCAAAGAAGAATACTACGAGCTGCTTAAGAGCGTCGATATTGTCGTGTCCACGGCCAAGCACGAATTCTTCGGCGTTGCTATGTAAGTATCGATAACCTATTCTAAGGATTCCACAGTGTTTTTGTTTTTCCTCGAAAATTGAATTTTCGTTCGTTATATAGTTTCGATAACGACACGATTTTTGCTGCTTGATTTTGACAATCTTCGGCTTAAGATTATTTTTTACAATTCATTCATACATAACGAATAATTCCTCGTTAATGACGAAGTCAGGAATACAAAACATATAACTTCGAAATCATCATTATTTATTTATAAAGATAGGACATAGACGTGTCCAATGAGAAACAATCGATTTTTATGTAAAAATTACTTCTTGCTCGTGTTATGTAAATAGATATGTATTATAATAACCGCAGGTTGGAAGCTACTTATATAGGATGTTTCCCCCTCTGTCCACGGTCACTTGTATACCCAGAATTGTATCCCGATTGTTGCCTGTACCCGCCGACCGCTTCCGGTCTCGCCGATGCATTAAAACGGTGGAACGACCCAGGAAAAGTGCGCGAAATGCGGGAAAACCTAGACATCCATTGGGAAAAATACGATGCACAGAACGTTCTCCCGGAACTGAGGAAGATACTATTCTCTTCCGTCGTCGACACAATTTGCTCAAGTGACAAACCTGTAACATAAAAAAGCTAAATAATATCAAAAACCGACCAATCGCAGAAATGTTCATCAGAACCACGTCCTCCCATTCCATATATAGCCGTCGCATGTGTCAAGTGACACTTTTGTACGGACACGTATTCGTTGAAAATCGCTCGTCAAAACATGAATCGTTAGAGATATTCTCTATCTATCTCGCAGGAAAATAGTTGGGCATCATTGGCCTAAGTATTCATCTGCGACAGGAACAACGGACGCGGATTGCTTGAACCGCCGGCACGGACGTATTCCTACTAGCTTTAACCGTGTAACCATTTCGCTTCGCCTATTAATAGTCTAATGTGAAGTATCTCGCGCTCGACAATGCCGTCTGCACAGTACGTTTACCCGTTGTTAGCAAGCATCGAGAATCGAGTCGCGCCGTTACTCGTGAAGAAGCACACGAGGTGGCTGACGTTACACGGCTCGGAGTCATGAGTAACGAGACGGCGAACGATATTTGTGCGGTATGCGGCGTACGCGCGACACAAAAATGTGGCAATTGTCGGATCGTACACTACTGCGGTCGCGAGCACCAGAGGGATCATTGGAAGGAACACTCGAAGAGTTGCAGACCCCTTAAGGTAGACAAAGTCCGTACTTGCAACAACCTGAGCTGTTCTGAGAGGACACTTTCATATCGCTGGAATCTATTCGCCTTTCCACAATTTTCCACAATCTCGTGATCTCGTAATTGCTGCTTTAGGTGTACGTGGAAGAGTATGTTTGCACCGATGTGAGAGTTTGCATTGACTCGCGTGTTACAGTCTTGATCCTTAGTAAATTACTGTTTTCTTACCTTGTGCAAACCTACTATAGCGGTAGTGATAGAAAGAAAGGAGCGAATAAGTTAATTTTTCCTATATTGCACAGCGTTCCGGTCAAGAATTTGTTGATCACCATTCTAATACTTTGAACAACGCTTCAATGTACGGAGATACGATAATATAAATTCGGTTAGAAATGAAACAAATACGGAACTTGCCCGTAGTGAAAGTATTGATTAAATTATACCTTCTAATTAAATGCATATTTTCGACGTAAGCTCGCAATAGATTCTAGCATCGGACGTCATTACCTGGCATCACGAAAAATCGACATTGGTGAGATTATCTTAAAAGATGAGAAAGCGCTCGTAGCAGGTCCAATGCCCAGCACTCTTCCGGTTTGTCTCAGTTGTTACGTCGTTTTGACTGCAGCCAGCGCCGTGCCCTGTTCAAAATGTGGCTGGCCCCTGTGCAAGGAATGTAATAGTCACGGCCCAGAATGTAATTTTACATGCCGGTACAAGCAAGAGAAGGTAATTCCTAGGTTCCTACACTTATGCACCCAATTTGTCTACATTAATCATAAAATTATCCATGTTCCCCGATGTATAATATATACTGTACTTTATTAATAATTTTCTCGTTAATAGTGGTAGTTCTTGTACAGGTATCGATCACGGAATTTGAATTTCCTCATCCGACATATCGATCAATCTGCCTAATACGAGCCTTATGTTTAAGAGAAAGTAACCCGGAATCTTATAGAAAACTTTTAAATCTGCAAGATCATTGTGATTCAGTGACAAAGCAGGCAAACTTTCCGTTCGAGCAGCCGCTTAACGTAGCAAAATTCGTCAAGAGGTTCTTTAAAATAGATGACGTGCCCGAAGAAGAAATTGCTAGGATAGCCGGCATTCTTCAGGTGCGAAATATGTGTTATTAATAGTTGTTGAAACACGTCCCAAGTGTACCATTTAGAATATCTCCCATAGATTCAATACATTTTTATACTGACGGTTTTAGTGTGATCGTATTTGGTAAAATCGTCCGTATCCATTTGTTCAATCCGGTCACAACAACATTCTTGAAAACACAATGTCATTGAAATATATTTTTAATCAACATTATAATCTGTACAAATGGTAAACTTTACGATTATTTCACACTATGGCTATACAGATAACATTTTTATATCCAACAAAAAAAATACAGATAAATACATTAATTATTTCAATGTAGATATCTGCATGTTGTAGATCTTATCATCAAAATGTTTCCTTTAAGTCGACAATAATAAAAGCGTACGTGACGCAATAATCCTACTCGTTAAATGAGTAATATTAATAAAGAAAAGAATAAACTTAGTGATGGAAACTTTTCAATTTATATTCACTAGGTAAACGGTCACGAGGTGCCAACAACAGAACAGCGTCACGTAGCAGTTTATGATACAGCATCATATTTTGAGCACAGTTGTCGGGCCAATTGCTCGAAAACTTTTACTGAAAACGGTGGTTTAGTTATTCGAGCTGCAGTTCAGATTAGCGAAGGTGCGCTCAATCAAGATATTCACTTTCTTTTAAGACTTTTATGTTTTTCGTTCACGTTTCATCGGATACCATTTCCATAACACCCCTTCCGACATCCTCGTTTCTTATGGCGTGACAATTTCTCCAAATTACAGGCGATCATATATCCATAAGCTATACCGACCCTTTATGGGGTGTCGTTAATAGAAGACATCATTTAGCCCGAACAAAATTCTTCGATTGCACATGTGAACGCTGCAATGATCCTACTGAATTTGGAACCATGTTCAATGCGATAGCATGTATAAAATCGTAAGATTCAATCAGTTTTATTCGATTGATGAGTTACATTTTGAATAAATGTTTGTGTATGCGTCACTTTCACTACATTCCTTCAAATATTAACACGCTGCATTTTAATTTTCGCTTCTTCACGGCGCAGGTTTTTGTATCGCATGTCTAATTCTAATCCATGACAAGTTAAATTGCTGAATGTTGCCTGTAAATAAATATTCCGACCTTATACAAATTTCCGTCGCTAACATACGACAGCCACAGACAAAAAAATACAAATTCTTTCAAGAATTATGTACATACGATGTTAATATGTTCAATATTTAATATTTCGATTTATTACAGTTAGTCTTGACGTGCGAGAGAACGATCGGTACCCAATACGCATACGTTCTACGTTCATCGTCAAGCAGATTTTCGAATCATAGCATCGGTCCTAAGCAACCCTACAGCAGAAACGGTCAAGTTCCCGTACTAATAATAAGCTGCAACCAGAAATTGTGCGATAACCCAATTGATCATCGGCACGCCCCGTTAACATGCGCTACGGTACTCGGTCACAGTTTATCACGAGTATATGTCGCATCGTAGGGTGAAACAATGTCCCGACGTCGTTTTTATCCAGGCAACAAAGAACGGAGGCGAAAATGTACGCGTTCAATTTGCCCGATAACATCTTTTTCCCCAGCGAAAACCATTACCGTGAGATACCGAGCACGTAAGTGTCCCCGAGGACACAATTATTTCTACACCCGCGATCGAATCTATCTCATCGCCGCGCCGTGAAAAATCTCCTCGGCTTCCGAGGCCACACGACCGAATCGTTGGTAAGATAAAAAGTTAACGTGATTCGCCGTGTGCCGTTAAGGACGAGAAATATATTTCGCGATAAACGCAATCTGAATATTTCCTAATTGTAAGTATCGATGCGACGCGATAATGGGACGCAATTCTCTTCCCTCGAGAAACACTTTGTTTTCCGAACGGATGCCGGGTCAACTATTAATTACTTCGCCTCGCTATTCTTCCCTAGTCGCGACGTTTACTCCATAATGGCATCAATATTGCCGGGGAACGGTAAAGGACCGTCTTGAATGCGAATGTATGTCTCTTACCGAAAACCACCGAAATTAAAGATTACAATATTTTATGTACATACTGTTTGATGGAATGTTGGACGATCAATACACAAATCGCACTTTTTTGGGTTAATGTCGTCTCTATGCACTACTGTTATATTAACGTACGAAATATACAGGGTGAACGCTAAAAAAAATTTAATTATATACTTTATGTGCCCTGCTACAGCGTTACTGTCGGCTAATAATGCACACATCTGTCGAGGAAGCATTTTAGCATAACCATTAATGCAACAACCCCCTGTTACTTTTACAGCATTATCTGTTTCTTTAAGAGAAGACATTGTGTCATACTTTGACACATGTGAACATACTTTACATGATGTCAGTTTAGATACAATGACAGTAACTCGATAATTTGTTATTCGCATTCGTAACATGAATTCTATTATTCTGTTATCTGTTATCTGTTTGTATTAAATAGTTAACGTATGCTATACTTCTTCAAACAATTCAAGCAAATCTCAATACAGTCTGTACACCCCCAAAAAGTAGAACATTTTATATAACAAATAACTTATGAAATACTTAATGCCGCTATGGAAACAGAGGACAGAAATTAATTCGTAGAAACTAGGCTATTAAACTGCTACTTTTTGAAAAGGTGGCGCACTATTATTTTCGTAGACAATGTACTGGATACATGCTTCCGAAGACTTATACAGCCGAGCCGCAAAATTATGTGTGTAACAAATGTGAAGCAACAACGACCTGGGAACGAGTTGAGCAGACAATCGAGAACATTGGAATTCATTTAGCGAATATGAAGAAGGATGATATAGGTGCATGCAAGGATTTCATAAAGCGATACAGATACATATTGCACGAGAACCATTTTTACAATACCGACGTGAAAATTGCACTGGCGCAAATGATTGGTCAAGGTTTCGGCGGATTGACAGTTGTAGATGACGAATTGCTTGCCGAGAAGATATTGTTGTGCAAGAAGCTCGATACTCTTCTTAAGATTTTGGTACCTGGTAAGATTTTTATTGCATAAAAAGCAATGTGTAACTAATGCCTTGAATTAACATGTTACGTTGCGTTTACACATATTTATCATATTATTCTTGTGTCATGTGATTAGCGGAAAACCGGATAAGAGGATTGTTACTATTTGAATTGCATGCAGCAACGGCCGAGTTTGGAAGAAGACGTGGAGGTGGCGATCTCTCTGTAATATTAATGGTAATACAAGATATGTTATCGGCAACTTCAATATTAGCCAATTTTATGCGTGTTGTATATTCAATCGATCCGGAACGTATTTGTTCATCCATGACTCCAACACTTTATTCACGAGAAGCACATTAAGAATATCTTCGGTAGTGGCACTGGTCTGCTGGAAATCTGTTAATGGATTAGTCAGAGTTGTTGTTTTTATACTTTATACTTATAGGCGGTATATAAACAGCAACAAACTTGGTCGCCAGATAGCGGCAATTCTAGTACTGACCATTACATGTTTTAAATCTGTGCATTTTGGTCGATAATTTGCCTAAACATTATAGAAATTACTGCGAGTTTGAGTTGGATTCTACTGCAGCTGCAGACGTAAACAACATCTGAGCTGCCAGTCATGTCAAAAATTAACAAACTAAAAATGTATTATAGGAGCTTACACATGCAAACTTTTCTTTGTACACCAGGAATCCAGGAAAATGTTACTCGAAGCATACCAGCTATTGAGACATGAACCAAAATGCTTACCAGAAGGCAAAGTTGCGTTGCAAGCACGGAAAAATATTCAGGAAATGAATGCAATTTTGAGAACGATGCTTCAAGATTCAGTCACGCCTATATAAGTCGCCATTTGAATAAAACGCATTCGCGTTGTATTATCAAAACAATGATATACACACATATATATATATATATACGGCCAAGACGGGATATAAAAAATAAATGCTAATGTTATCTTTTATTTATTTACCCCCGTATTCTGTGACTTTGAAATTATAGATTGATATACTGATTTCTCTGTAGTCATTTCAAATTCCAGCCACCCTGCTAGAACTTCCATAAATCTCGTTGTACAATTATTTATTGTTTACTAAGAAGATTGTTTGGATTTTACTTTATCCCAACATAACGGTGTAAGTACTTTAACTTCTAGCATTTAATCAAAACCAGAAAAAAACGTTAAAATGTAAACAACTTAAGAGTATACTCGATATTTACATGCCAAGAAAGTAAAAGATCAAAATAACACATAAAAACAAATAGTTACAAGTCGGTCAAACGGGAATATGTATACAATACTGGTTAATTACCCTCCTTCTTCAATATCTTCGTTATTTATAATAATATGACGTGAAGACAAGCATATCGCAATGCTTACTTTTTGGAGACATACAATAGAAGTGATTTCAATGTCATCTTTACTTTTTTAAAAGAGATGACCTATTTTCTTAACGTTATGCGATAGCTGGCGTTGAGACGGTTTCAACATGCTATCAGCGAAGATCATTCAAGGTCAAATGTGGTAGTAAAATAGGCTTTATTACGTTTAGGACAATGCGATAAATTGTGACTATTTGCATTAAGCAACGATATAATTGTCGCATAACCGAAACACACGCACATCTTATCGCCACCGAATTAAATTCATTACTTATGATGTAGTCGGTACTTTTTCATATTTTTTGACATTTTTTTGAGCTCCACAATCGTGGAAGTTTAATGAGGTTAAATTCTGGAAGCGGTCTGAAGAAGAAACTGGTCTTTCACAATTTATTCGCCGATTCAGGTACACTTCATTTATTACATTTTGAGCTTGGCAAGGGTAAAGTACTGCGCATTTATTTAATTGTAGCCACATGGTTTGGTGAAAGTATGGTGAATCATTTTCAAATAAAATTTCTAATCAAACAACAAACAAACAATTTACCCTCTTGAACAACTATGAATGACTTTTTAGTTATTACCTTTCCACATCCGTCTCAATTTCGATTATTGCGTAGCTGAAAACAATAGATCTTTCCGTTATAAATAATGATTATGACATTGAATCTTCTCGTCGCTTCCACCTGCCCACAAAAAAGAATAGTATCACGATATGTTCACCTCTATGCAATGTAACTTCTATATCAAACATTTTTTCATATTATCGCAAGTAACAGAGTTTTTGAATGACATAAGTGCGTAGTCAATTTGAGAATCAATAAATATTCTACTCATTATCAGCAACCCGATGTGATTGTTTTTAGACGTTTTGTTATAAATTACGTGTAACATTATATTTCCATTTTTCTTACATTTCGCTAGAGAATGGATCATACGAAAGAATTGACAATTAAAAAATGCATGCGCGGCAACACAGTAGAAAATATATCGAACACGTGTTCCTCATAGATTTACGTCAATTTCACGAATGCAATAATTTACACAGTTTTCAAAGTACAACTTTTTAAAAGGTAACACAATAAATTAATCGCAAATAAAGTATAATTGTTATGAAATTTAAACATTGAATAATATTCTTGGTTCAGTACCAACGGCGTCGTAAAATTTGCGACTAATTTCGATATTCGATTGTTCGACATCTCAACTCGATACTCGATAGTTCAGCAAATGGCGCAGCATAAAGGGGCTTCGAGCCGCAATTGTATTTCTTTACTTTTTAAAGGAAATGGAAATATCGAAACACGAGGGGAGCGTTAAGAATATCGAGGACGTTAAACAAATTTCCGGTGACGAATGTCGTGTATGCTTAGAAAAATGCAGCGAAACGTGTCAACTGTTCCGAAACGATCAAGGAATACCGCAGAAATTAACAGCTATTGCTGGTGTACAGGTTAATTTTTTCGTTCCAATCAAGTAAATTTCCATTTTCATAATAATTCAAACATTACTCACAGACTTAGATATGCAAATATTACTGTTGTTTTGACTCACAAAAATATATTTGTTTGATATTACTTTCTTCAATATTTACACTGTAACGTTGAGTTCTTTAATTTGTTTTGCAAAATAATTATTTCGTGATATTAATTTCCTTGATGTCCATTGTATATATACTATGGAAATGTTTTTATACCAATTTTTATACAAACTCAAAATTAATTAATTTTGTGGGGTTTTTAGGTAGAAGAAGGAGATGGATTGCCAGGTGTAATCTGTTCTTCATGCTTCAGGCTTCTTCACATGTCTTATAATTTTAAGTGTCAAGTGCAGAATTCAGATTTAAAGTTACGTCAAATTTTAAGTCTAAAGGTATCCCAAGAAGGTGATAAGAATTCATCCATAAATAATCCCAGCATTGCTAGTGTTCTATGTGAAGTGATAACCTCTACAGAAACTGAACATAGTGACAAAGACAAGGTGCAATTCACAGAGGATATTGCTGCTCTAGAAGTAAATCTTACTGCCGTCCAATCTAACATACAGCTCAACGTACAAACTTTTGCAAAGGATGATAATACACCAATTGCAGAACTTGAAAATATTTCTGAACAAGAGGCATGCATAGAAGAAAACATAACAAGAAATATAGAAGTAGCAAATGATGTTTTAGAAGAGAAATCTACCTCTAAAGAATGTGGTAAAAGTAATGTTTGTTTAGATGATTTAAATTCAGAAACAAGGGTCTTATCTGGTTGGGTGACAGAAACAAAATCTATTAAAGAAGAAGAATTGTCTTTGCATGATGAAGGTGAAATTTTATGTAATGAAGATCCCTTAGGTGATCAGACTTATGTTCACAGAGAAGAAATATTTAAGGTTGAAATAAAAAATGATGTAACATCCACTGATGATACTATTCTAAGAGAACCTGACAGTGACACATTCTCAGATGGTGCTCCTAATATTGTTGAAAATGATCAAGACTCCAAAGGTGGTACTAATTGCAGTGATGATGAAGAAAAGCCATTAATATCGAGAGCTTCGAGACAAAAATGTCCACACTGTATAAAAACTTTCACAACAAAATTAGCATTACAAAGGCACATGATTGTGCATAAACATAAGACCAAATTACGGTATGTTTGTTACATATGTGATAAACAATTTTCTAACATAGCCAAATTAAAAAATCACATTTTTAATAATCATGATACCAATAAAAATAAAATGAAAGATTCAAAAGAAAACCAAAAATTAATTCAAAAGGATGTGGCAGAGAAAAGGATAAACAAATCTGCCATAACACCTGAAAAAAACTGTGATAATTCTCAAGAAATAATAAAGGGAGACAAGAAGAACTTTAAATACACATGCCAAGTTTGTTCAAAGCAGTTTACATATCAAAAACCTTTCATAACACATGCCAGGAGTCATCCGGAGTACAAACCTAAAATGCATAAAGTAAAAACCAAATCACTGCTAACAGATTATGAATCGGAAGAAGAAGAAGAAGTAGAAGAAGAAGATGCAGAGGAAGAAGATGATGATGACAGTGACTTGCCTATGGAAAGTTTACAGTGTACACAGTGTGGGAAATTATTTGCTACAAAACGAAATC
Organism: Anoplius nigerrimus; assembly: GCA_914767735.1. NCBI lineage: Eukaryota > Metazoa > Arthropoda > Insecta > Hymenoptera > Pompilidae > Anoplius > Anoplius nigerrimus. Next base: position 15,974,263 of record OU612085.1, on the reverse strand, counting down.
TCAAAAGACACATTTCAACGCACAGTGGACTTAAATTTAACTGTTCAACTTGTGGGAAAGCCTTCTCCAGATTGGACAAATTAAGAGATCATGAACAAACAAAGCATAAAGAAGATGTGTTTGGTAATTCAGATGAAGAGCCTGAAAATGATACAGACAACGAAAATAAACTGAATGATGCCTCAGAAAATCAAAAAAAGGTATGAATCATGATATATTATAAACGTGCATTGTTAAATATACAGCAATTATTTACATTAACAGTAAATATTATATTATAGGATAGGCGCAATAGGCCACATAAATGTGCTTTGTGTCCAAAAGCATTTGCGCAACCTCAATCACTAGCCAATCATGTAGAGAGGCACAAACGGGTAAAAGATACACAAAAGCGGTTTCTATGTGAAGTTTGCAGTAAGTGCTTCGCTCAAAGTGGATCTCTAGTAGCTCATATGCGTACCCACACAGGTGTTAAACCATATGTTTGCAATGTATGTAGTAGAGCTTTCACAAAAAGTACGTATTTACAACTACATCTGAGGACTCATAGTGGCGAAAAACCATACATATGCCAATACTGTAGTAGAGCATTTGCCAGAGCAAACACTCTAGCTCGACACATCACAATGCATACTGGTGAAGCAAAGTATCATTGTCAAATATGTACAAAATCATTTAGAAGATTGACTTCCTTGAACGAGCATACTTACACGCACACGGGGCAAAGACCATACGCATGTAAAATATGTACAAAGCGATATAATAACGCAGGTTCTTTATATGCTCATTCAAAAAAATGTAAAGCACAACAAGTACCTGTTTCTACAGCTACATTTACCGTTTCAATGGATAATTCGTCACAGCAAAACGGTCCTGTGCCCCATGTACTGATATATTCCCAAAGAAAATTAATGGAAGATGCCACCGTTGGTCAAGTTACCCCAACACCACAATATATGATCGCGAATGTACATAATCAAAAAACGTTACCGACCAACGTAATACAGCCATTTACAGTCGATGACCCAAGTTTATATACTGTTAACTCGAAACAATTTAAAAATCCTTACTACGCGATTTATCCGAACATGTAACACAGTCCTTTGAAGCTTCATAAATAGACGCGTCGTCGAAAAAACTAAAAGCATTATTAGGGCGATATTTCACTTTCAAGTACGCCAAATATACAGCCGGTTGTACAATCATATATTTAAGATTAAAAATACTGTAGTATTATTAGTAAGATTTGCAAATCTATTCTCAGGTTTAAAAAAAAGAAAGATTTATTGATTAAATGTAGAGATCGTGTTTGATGCATTAGACAATGTTTAAATCGTGTAGACCGCATTATTTGCAGACATATATTTTTAACATGCTCGGAGGGTGAAAAACAATACTAACATACGTTTGAGTTCATAATACATTTTACAAACACATCATTTAATTGTCCTTGAATATTTTTGCCTCCTCAGTTTTATTTACGAAATATACACACGTTTAATATATTATATAAACTATATACACGAACCAAAACAACTAAATATTCGTAATTGGCATTCATACCAAAACTTAAACTGACTATAATGTGGTTTCTTTGAATTTTTATGACATATAATTTACATTTGTTGTCGAATTATATGATCATTAGATACTTCCGTACAAACATTTATTTGAGGGTTATTTTTATTTACACAACAAGAATTTTGAGAAAGGACAATTTCGTACATATGCACGTATATGTATATAATATAATCATTTCAAACGCATACTTGTAGAAAAAATTGTAAATAAACCCAAAGGAAAATGCAATGAACTATTGTAAAGGTAGCGTTAATTATAAATCGATCGTATTCTATATTATATATATAGAATTGAATCCATGATGCGGTCAATCTTATTTTATAATAAAGTTTTTATAAAAACGCGTTGTTAACACATTTTGTCTTCATATCCTCCTATCCTTAACACTGTTTCCTAAGACGATAAGAGCAGATATACACAATAATTCACTAACTGTCAAAAATGTTACTTAACTAGATTTATGATTTTAAATATATTATTTGAATAATAATCAAAAATGTTACCCCCCAACGTTAATTTCATATATACTTGGGAGCAGGCAAGAATCGTCTCGAAAGGACCTTTATTTGCTCTGTCTACTTCCACTTTTTTCGCATTCTTCCCCCTACTTTTTTGCCTTTCGATACGCGCTGATACGCGCTGGCATAGGAATAAGATGTTGCTTTTTGCAGGCAGCAATCATTTTATGGCACATGAATGGCAGATACCTCTATCAACGATTTGGAAAATCTTTCTGTTCAAACAGGATACAATTATTTTCGCGTTTTCGAATGTGATGTATATCAATTCGATATATATAATATAATACTTTAAATTTTGTTAAATTAGTTTTAATACTTTAAATTTATCGATGCTTACGCTAATGCTTTTGAGTTTGTCACATTTGTTGTACTGATCCATACAATCTTAAAACTGTCTGTTAATTTATCTGTGCTACCTGCCACTTTTTCTCCATCGCTAACGCGATGAATCCTTATCAGTCAATAATATATGTACTACATTTTAAAAAGCGTATGAAGTGCGGCATGGTCTTTAATCTAACCAAGTAGATTCACATTGCATTCGAATGTGAGAACTTTAAATGGCACGCTTAAATATTGCATAACCTAAGCGTAAAACAAGAAAATGATTCTGTTGGAAAACAACATTGCGACTTTGCAATATAGTTCAGAAGATTTTCACTTCAACGTTAGCGAGTGCAATACAGAGAGTAAGTTTGATCGTGTTTTGAAGGAAAAGTGGCATATGGCTGAAAATAATGGTGTACTTCGCTATAAACTGAATATCAAAAGTTCAAAGATATTGGAAGGACGATATAGGTTTTTGATGCAGGTAACCAAACTGAAGCTTGATAATTTGCTTAGTGTGCATGTATTTATCTACTTCCTTATATTACAGTTAAATCTGGATCGAGGATCAAATAGACGAACACCGGAACACATGACCACAATGACACAAGCATTTGATCCAAATCGTTTTAACTTTACTAAACTACCACCTGAAGAAATTATGTTTGACATAGGAAACGGGGATGGTAATAATGTCTTGGCTGTCAATGTTAGTCCGATAGAATCTGGACACTTTTTAATACTTACAGATCGTTTACAATGTTTGCCACAAAGTATAACAAAACATAGCCTTCATAAATCTATTGAGTTATTCCTCCTAAGTAACTCACCGTAAATATCTTTCTTTCATGATCTATGATAGAACAATTTGTGTATAAAATTTGACATTCCAATTTTCCCAAATATTTAGGTATTTAAGACTTATCTTCAATAGCCTTTGTGCTCATGCTTCTGTCAACCATTTACACTGGCACATCTATTATTTGAACCACAAAATGCTTCTTGAAGATATTGTGAGTTCACAACTGCACTTGTACATACTATCTTGTGAAAAGTTTCATGTACTTAATTCTTTTTTCATTTTGACTACTCTAGGAACTTCAGCATGCTGCAGGTCCATTATTTTTACTGGAGAACTTTCCAAGCAAAGGATTTTGTATTAAGAAATCATGTACAAGAAACGTAGATGAATTTATAACATACATATTTCTCATTGTGCATTATTTACAACAATATGAAATTGCTCATAATGTTTACATTACAAGAGCTAAATCAGTTTCATGTAGTGAAAGTTATGATGACATACGTGGATATATATGGGCAAGAACATCATGTCACGAGGTGAAAGATATACATTTATTTGTACCTGCTGTATCCGAGCTTTTTGGTCATTTATCTATTAAAAGTATGTATATGCACTTACTTATAAACCAATATATTATGCTGACTACTTCGATTATATTCTTCTAACTAAGCCAGCTGTATAACATCAATATGTCAATACTAATTTTTAGATGAACAAGAATACTACAGCCTGACAGAGGAAACGGTTACAAACATTTTGCATGAAATTACAAGTGATGTCTATTCATCAGTGAAAAATGACCTCATACAATTAGTGAATGAAGAACTAAATAAAGAGCAAATTTTAAAATCACATTCAACAATAAATTAACTTGTATAATATAGAAACCATGTTAGCCCATGTTTTTAGTATATAGGGCATAAATTGCAAAAATAGTACAAAGGGAAAACTGGCAAGTACATTGGTAGGTTGTTACATAAAGTCCCAAATAATGCGTTTCAATATTGACTTCCCTCAGAGGATAATAAGTAACAATTAGTAGGACATAAACGTAATAAATATATTTCAGTTCTAAACAGTGACAACTATAAATACGGTTCTTATATTTACAACATATATTTATGATGGTGCACAATGTACATGTAAATTTCAATAATTTTGTAAATATAAAAAGATAAACGTAGTAATGTACATCAAGTTTATAAACAAAATGAAATAAAATATATTTTTCAAAACTAATTTACTGCCTTTTAATTACTACTCATCAAAATGTATCATGTAACTATGCAAGGAATTTCAATGTTATATCAATGTATCATTGTCATAGCAACCCACATTGTAGATTATGTATGAAGCAGTCAAGTGCATACAAGTACTTCTCAAACTGACTGTAATAATCCATAAAGTTTGATAAAGAAACGTATTATCATGAGTGAAAAGTATGATAATAGTGATTATACAGAATATGACTACGAAAATGACCGTCACATGCAAAATGCATCTTCTCGGAGAGCAGATTCTCGATCCGATTTGAGTAGTGAAACAACAAACTTCTCTTACGAAGGCTCAGTAGAACCACACAAGCATAGCAAGCAATTTTTTGATGTGGGATTTAATTCCACAAAATATATTTCGCAACCATATTGTGTTGAAAATGGGACAGTACCAATTAATATTTTAGAATTTCAGTATCCTTTCTATATCCCACTACAGTGTGTTCAAAATTAGCTTTATAAAACTTATATCTCTATATATACATGCAGATTCCTGAACTTAAAATAGACATTCATTTGCATACGATTGTAGAAAATTATTCAATCTTTGTGTAGCTGACCCCAATACTATCATTTTTGGATCTGGTAATCTAATTCATTTTTTTAATGTTGCTGAAAGTAAAATGTGGTTTCGGAGAGGATCAACAGGTGGTGGCATAGGGAATATAGTTGTATGCATCGTCTTTATAGTTTCCTTGATCACCTTTACACTCTTTGAATAATGTGATTATTTTAGAAGAACCATATTTTCAATCACATTGCTATTGGCGAAAATGGTACAAATCCACCTATAACAATATATCAATGGCCCCAAATGAAAATCGTAACTGTGCTTATTGGAGGCGCTTTTAAGTGTTATTCTCAGTTGGCATATAGGTAAAATGTAGTATGACTATCAACTGTTTTAATAGAATTTATATTTTCGGAATTTGTATTGTAGTTATTAATGTAGCATTTGCATAGCTTATTTCTCATTGCAGCACGGACGGTTTATTATTGGTATCTCAAAGTGGTCACCCAGATTACTTGATTACAGTATGGGACTGGCAAGAACGAAAAATTGTACTGAGATGTAAGTCCCATGGCCAAGATGTTTACAATGTTATGTTTTCACCATCAGTACCTGGGCACTTAACATCATGTGGTTCAGGACACATTAAATTCTGGAAAATGGCGCATACTTTCACAGGGTTAAAATTGAAAGGGGAACTGGGCAGGTTTGGAAAAACAGAAATTTGTGATGTTCTTGGAGTATATCCTATGCCTGATGAAAAGGTGAATTATTTGTACATGTTATTCAATAGCATCATACAGCTCTGCATGCATTTTAATTTCAACTAATTATTTAGGTTGTATCAGGTTGTGAATGGGGCAATATACTCTTATGGGATGAGAACCTAATCAAACTAGAAGTTTGTAGAAAAAATAAACAAACGTGTCACGATAAACCAATTACACAGTTCGAATACATCAATGGAGAACTTGTTTCTATCGGTAAAGCTCAGACATTAACATGTTGATCGCACGTCAGCCGTACTTGGATGACGGCTATGTTTCCCTGAGGGCCCCGACATCCGTGCTTGGGTGATGGAGCCCCTGCGGAAACCTACCCGTCATCCGTGCTTGGGTGACGGCTATGTTTCCGCAGGGGCTCCCTCCCTACCGTCCACGGATGACTCTTCTTCGTTGTATCACAATAATGACGAGTACACATATATAAAATAAACAAATTAGAAATATACAAAAATTGAAACATGACAAATATATAGGAAATATAATACAACAAAATAAATTGAACAACATAAAATAAATAAAATATACATGAACCGAAGGTTCAATGATGACGACGTTACGTGACCGACTGCTATATTGCATTGTGTCGCTCTTGCAGCTTATCGCGCTGCTTACACTTCAAGTCTGAAATTCGGGTCCACGGAGAAACTCTACCGATTCACATTGAGCGATCAACGGGTTAATTATAAATTACATCCATTTAGTTTTATTGCATTTAATTTTATTTTAGGTATGGATGGATGGATTCGAATGTGGTTTTACGAAACAATAGATCAAGCAGATCCTCCTGATGAAAACCGTTTTCTCGAAATTCAACCAATTTATGAAATTCATGTTAGTCAAAAATTACACCACAGTCGTGAAAGTTCAATGTTGATGTGCATGCAAAAACAAAATCCTGACGATCCTGAGAAAACACTGTGGTATGCACAAGTAAGATACATTATTATATATAACGAAAAGTGTAACGCACGTATTCATTTCAATGGTTAATTTAATTTTGTCGAGCATAGGACGGAAATGGCGGATTATGGATTGTAGATCTAGCTACATTTTCAAATCCTCGACCGCCGCGAAAAATATTTACATGCCATGCTGGACCTATAATTGACATGAGCACTGCAGATTGGGGTCCTTACGTTGCGACTTTCGGCAATGATGGACGATTACATATTTATAATTACGTAGAACAGAAATTAATTGTTGTTCACAAATTTTATGATAACGGTACCCAAGTTATTTGGCTTCCGTGTACGGTATTTAAATCGTTTATTACATTTGTAACATTAAAAATCAATGCCATAAATGTAAATGTTTTCTGTTATATCAAGCTTTATTTTAGGCGGACCCGAGAGGATCAACACTTATATGTGCATTTCAAAGTGGCTTAATTCGTATGATTACGATATCAATATTAAATGCTAATAAAGTGAAAAACATACATGGTGATTATGTCAGACTCATCAAAGTAACAAGGCCACATAAAATGCCAATTACTGCAATGTCAATGAATTCTTCATGCAGGTATCACTTTTTATTGGGCTATATTTACATCCTGACATAATTTACAAATGTTTTAAGGACATTCGCTATTTTTTTACTTTAGTTGCTTGTAATAATGCTCTTCTCAGTTTACTTGTTACAGCCAGTGAAGATGCAACTGTTTTTGTGTTTAATGTTAATAAAACTGATTCTTATCCGAATATTGTTCCAATTGGCTATATTCATACGCCATCATACGTTACCTGCTGTCGCTGGAAACCCGGAGAAGTATGTTGAAAATTTAACATTTTTATTTTATTTTTATATACATGCAGAATGGAGTATATTATTTTACAATATCAAAAATCATTTTAGGATACAACATTGCTAGTGGGCTGTTTCGAAGGAGATTGCGTCGAAGTAAAATTACCGCAAACTCCACAATCATACACCACTGTGTCATATGAACTCGTTCATAGTAAATGCACAAGTTTTAAATTTCGTTCTGTGAAATCAGCCATACAGCGAGAAATAGTTCGAATGAGAAATGAGAAACTGAAATTAGAACGCGCTCAACAGAAACTTGCAGAAATTGAACAAATGAAGATTGCGAATCCTGGAATTGAAATTGATGAGGACATGTTTATTGGTATGCGAGCTTCATCTTTCTGATCTCAGGCACTCTGCGCCAATCAAAATATCTTAAGCAATTTTGTCCTTTTTGCAGTGGACTCAAACGAAGAATTAGTTCTTCCGGAAATTTACGTACCGGATATTCCGAATAAGATATTATTTGTGGAATATATTACAGACAAGACAATTTGGTTATCGATGGCTGGATTTGATGCAGGATACATGTATGAATATCCGTGTCCTGAGGGAAAAAAAATCATACCAGAAGAACCCATTCGTAGCACTGCAGTTCATGACGCCGAAAATACGGAAATTAGAAGCTTCATGTTTTAGTAAGTATCCGGAAGATTTGCTTTTTTTCAATAACAACATACGAAATATACGAAATGCATTTACATTGTACTATAAACTGGTAACCGACCCCTTTTAGTAAAAACCGTAAATACTTATTTCTGGGAATGGAGTTTGGGGAAATTCGAGTATGTAAGCTAAACAAAATAGATCATACAGACCTCTCTGATTACTGGATATTACCCATGCACGATAATTACAATGGGTATATACCTAAAATTCTCCTCGGTTATGATGGAAAAATGTTGTTAACTTGCGGCCACGACGGAAATTTGTTTTCGTTCACGATTAACGATGATGAGCCTGATGAAGAATACGACATACCGTCAATAAAAGATCCCTTGCCGCTGGTACTACTTTATTACAATACATAGTATGAAACAGTAGCTCTATTCACCTTGAATATCTCCCTTATTTGCAATACGGCATCAGGGTCATGAAAATAATAATACCTTGAGTCCCCTCCACACCTTCACTAAATAAAAAAGTGTGCGTGACAACATACTTTCCTTGATGCCATGTAAGTTTTGATGGATGCACTTTTTCATATTATTGTAAATAATGGACATCTTTATGGTAGCCATAATAATCTCCTTGAAGAATACATAACCATATGCACTGAAACAATGGATAACACAATCTTTGTACTCTAATAGCCAGAGAAGAATGCAGAAGACATAGAAGATCACGATTATCCGAGTATCGAAGAAGTAATCGTAAAAGCTGAACATAACAGAGTTTTAGCAGTTGCGAAAGAGAAGAAGGAAAAAACTCTTCAAGACTTACATAGATTAACCGAAGTCTATGGGAAGATAATGGAAAGGTTACTGCTACTATCTGTATTATTAGGCATTATCACAACATAATGTAACTACATTTACGATATTTTAGAAATCGCAATCTCTTAAAGTCTCAACAAATTCCACATGAAGAATTTGAGCTGGATCCAAGAATTACAGCAGATTTAAACGATCAATTAACTGTCGAAATGAATTTAGTACATGCGAAGTTAGCTTTCAAGGTAGAAAAGAGCAGACTTGCATTGAAGAAACTTATGGATCATTTCGTAGAACCGGTTACAAGTTTACCGTTTGCAGTTTGTAAAATATTGTAATATTGTCAAGCATACTTCACATTGTACATAACCATTATTCTTAATCGCTCCCTTAACAGAATTTTTCTGCAGAAAACCGAATGCAATGGTACATTCGCTTAGGGAACGAAAGCTGGATCCCGATTTTAACAGAATTTATTTAGACGTCGTAAAACAGCTTGACGAGAAAGAAAAAATAGGCAGGTACTTAGTTACACATTACTCTTTGAGGAAAATATATAAACAATAATTTTGTTTTTATCGTTGTAAGATTTGGAATTGCAGCTCATTCAGGACAATAATAATGTGACATCACGTCACAACGCAATACATTTGTATACTGCCTTTCTTTCATAGAGTTGCATTATGATAACCGTACGTTTTAGTGACATTATTTATTTTTGTAGAATTAAGGAAGAAGAAGTAAGCGAAACAGCTGATGAAGATGAAGAAGCACACGAAGTGCAAGAAACCGAAAGTTTCTTAAAGAGCTTGAGTAATACTACTATTGAACACAGATTAGGGGTGCAGATTAGTCAAATGTTACGGAGGTACAGAGCAAGAAAGATAAGACTGCAGGAGCGGGAACATGAAGTTAGACTTATTTTACATTCTTTAGTATGATAAAATTTTTATTAAATGTACATTCATACCTGATTTTTCTTACGTAATATCGATACAGTTTTATAAATATGGCATCGATAATTATGATTAATGTCGTATCTACTTCGGAGACATTAGTTTTAAGATTGCAACAACTTATTTTCAGTGGAAAATGATACATGCAAAAAAACCTGACCCATCAATGCTTCATCCGGATGACGTTGAAGCGATTGAAAAAGCAAAAAACACGATTGGTGACTATAAACTAAAATCATCAGCTGCATTTACAGCAAAATGCAATAAGCGCGATACGACACTCTCAAAGTACAAACAGTTACTAGATAGCAGAAGAAAGGTACTCAATACTCTAATAGAATAAAATTAAAAAATATAAAAAATGAATTAATAAAAAAAAATAAAAAAAATATATAAAAAAGAGTGTGTTTATTATGAATTTTTTATAGCTGCATTATATACGCGAAGATTTTAACAAAAAGCTCGCAGATATAAGAAAAAAAAAACAAGATTTACAAATTGAAGTAACACAATTGGTGCAATCGTTAAAAAGAATTCACACTGAGATACCACAAAAAAAAATCAAGCCACTACCTATGATTCCTACAATTGATGTAAATATTGAGTACCCGGAGAAAAATTTGGAAGTAGGCAAAGTTTTATATAAAACCGATACAGACCTTTCTGCCCTTATCATTTATATTATTATAACATAGGTACATGTGTGATTAATTCGGTTAAAATATAATATATTTTCTGCAGCTTGAAAAATACACGTCAATGGCTCAACGAGTGATAGAAGCAAAACGTCATAGACAATCTTCAAGTACCGACCGCGTATTTGATCCGGCGGACGAAGAATACGAAGTTTTACTGTTGGACGAAAAAGTTATGTATATGGACGAAACTGATGGTGGTTCCATAACAATTCCTCCAACAGAAGTAAAAGTGAGAACACATTCGGCTGTACACATGGATATGCTTCACACACTGTGTATGAGTGACCGTGTTGAAACTACATGGGAACATGAAATGAAACGATCTCGAATGATACGAAAAATATACGAACAGGATTGCATTTTAAGATATATTCAGGAAAGTTACGAAGAATTAGATAAAAAACTAGAGGATATGGAATTGGAGAGATTGGATATTGTAGCAGAGAGTGTATATTTGGAATTATTTATATTAACGCTTCATCAAGAATTTCTCATATTAAAAGAATTTGAATCCGTGGAGAATACATTGACAGATAAGGTCAACGCCGAGTTAAAGGAGTATACTACAATAAAACAAAATGTGAGTACCGTTATTCTAAGTAAACGTACATGTTGATATGCTCGTGATATTAAAACGGGGTCATATCTTCCTAATCGATATTGTTACAGATATTCTTAACAAATAGTAAAATTGATCAAAGAAACAAGGAAATTTCAAAATTGCATGAGAAAATTAAAGATATTACTACGGAATATACAAACATGATACGAGACAATAAATATTTTGATTTTCTACGAAAAATTTATAGGAAAAAATATAAACAACCAAAGGAGGACGACGGTAAAGCAATGTTTAAATTAAATCTATTATTAGAAATAGAAATACATGAGAATAATTCAAAGAGTACTCTTATTGACTTTCTTCACAGAATCAGTAACGTCATCTTCAACATCAGAATCGAGCTCTGACGACAACGATGCAACAACGACTGACAGTCGAGAAATAGAAGCAATTCATTTTGATGAAAGCATTTGTCCTGTAGGTTGCGAAAGAGAACTATACGACGCGGCATTTACGATGCGTGAAAAGCGTTACGAATACGAATATCAAATCAAAGAAGAGCAAAAGGCAGCAGAAGCTTTGAAGAAGGAGAACGATTACCATGCTCGAAAATTAAAGATTGCGGAAAGTTCTCTCAAAGACAGAGAAGACGAATTGAATAAATTTATGGTACAACAAAATTTTTTTTAAATTATCAAGAAACATTTATGGTTTTTAACCTTATTATGTATTCAAACTTATAGTTAGAGAAACAAGAAAAACTGAATAACATTGACATGACGGTGATATTCAAATTTAATCAACTGCAGCACTTAACCAGCACAGGGTTCATAGAAAAATTAAAAAATTGTGTTGTATTTGATAAAACAAATTTATCCAACTTGTATATCAGGATTGGAGAATTGCAACAAGATACATTAAATTTACATTTGAAGCATAAGTATGTCACACACAAGCGCGTATATGCGTAGCAATGTTGCAATTAAGAGAACTTAACATCATAGATAGGTTTATATTTCTTTCCACAGAAAGAATAGAACGCATCTTAGCAGAATGAAAGTTGACTGTAAACACATGGAAACAGAAATTAAGCGTTTAAAGAACGAGATAAAAGAGGCAATGACACAAAAATTTGGCCAAGAAGTATCTTTAACAGCTCTGTATGAAACTGTATTACGCAGAATGATTTACCAAGTTAAAGCAAATTTAAATGAAATGATAAAAAATATTGACGAAGAAATCAAATGTAAGAACATTATCACGTGTTCTACATACCACACATTTGTACGAAACAATTGCCCAGTCATATGATCGCAACTTTATTTCAGGTGTTAAAGGAAATTATAGCAGAGAATTAATCGTATTAGAACATCTCATTCAAGACAATACAGAGAAACTAAGTTTTCTAACAATTTTAGAAGAAGAACAACTGAAACTTCGAAAAATATTAATGGAACACACTGTATCGGAAGTAAACACTCTTGACTGTAATAGTTTACACATATATACTTAAATACGAGGCAAAAGTACAAAATCGTTTGTAATTTTAGGAAAAAATAACTTGCATTGAATCGCGATACAAACAAGACCTAATAAAATTGAAGAACATTTTAAGGAAACAGGAAGAGCAAAAACAGATGTTTCGTAATGACATAAGAAATCTGAGTATGAAGTCTAAATCACTACTGCCAGTTTGTGTAAAGAAAACTGACACTGAGAAACACATAATCACTACAGTTTGTACCGACCAAATATCCGAGGAAATCATAGATGATAAATGTGGTAATTACATCTTGATAAAAGAGATTACTTTAACATTTCTCTTATTCCCCGTCGTATAAATTATCTTTCTAGTGTCAGTAAGCTTATAATAAGTGGGAATAATGTCATGAATTCAGCACACAAAAATATGGAAAAACAGTACTAACAATTTTTAAAGAAATTCAAGAAAACATAAAAAATAAAAGATATAATCTAAACCTTCATCATTCTTTCCTAGTAAACGATGAAAGCTGTCTAGAGCAATTGATTTAAGTTCCACGAAATATTAATTTAAATCTCTTTCATAATCATAATATATATGAGGCATTCCATGCCAAATCGGACACTTTTGGACCTCACCTCCTTCGATTTTTTTTGTAATTTTTTATGTTTTTAAGACTGATGAAATACGCGTTCATAAATTTTTTCAGATTTTTTTGACCATCCGTTTCGAAAATATGAATTTTCTTACAATTCGGGCTCATTTTTTTCAAATGCTCATAACTTTGCAAAAAATGGACCAATTTGATCGTTCTTTTTTTCAAAATTTGTGTTCTTGAATGCTCTTTCAAGAAAAAAATATAATTTTTTTCGACATAATTTTTTTCTTTGTTTAATTTTTATTTCAAGCACAAAATATTTTCTATCTCGAAACACGTCCCCTTCGATTTTTTTGAAAAAATTCTCAAATAAACTTTGATGCATGTAAGAACTATAAAAAAATTTTCGAAAATCGAAAAAAAAACATTTTTCATTGAAACGGAACAAACGATTTGAGAGAATGGATATTTTCGAAAAAATAAAAAAAATAGAACGAAGAGTTCCCCACGATGGAAATTTTTTTATAGTTCTTACATGCATCAAAGTTTATTTGAGAATTTTTTCAAAAAAATCGAAGGGGACGTGTTTCGAGATACAAAACATTTTCCATTGAAATGGAATATACGATGTGACAGAATAGATATTTTCGAATAAAGAAAAAAAATAGAACGAAACGTTTCCCCACGATCGAACAAATTTTAAAAGTTCTTATATCCATCCAAGTATTTTTGAGAATTTTTTCAAAAAAATCGGACGGGGCATACATCTCAAAAAAAAAAACATTTTTCATTGAAACGGAACAAACGATTTGTGAGAATGGATATTTTCGAAAAAAGAAAAAAAATAGAACGAAGAGTATCCCCACGATGGAAATTTTTTTATAGTTCTTACATGCATCAAAGTTTATTTGAGAATTTTTTCAAAAAAATCGAAGGGGACGTGTTTCGAAATAGAAAATATTTTGTGCTTGAAATAAAAATTAAACAAAGAAAAAAATTATGTCGAAAAAAATTATATTTTTCTCTTGAAAGAGCATTCAAAAACACAAATTTTGAAAGAAAGAACGATCAAATTGGTCCATTTTTCGCAAAGTTATGAGCATTTGAAAAAAATGAGCCCGAATTTTAAGAAAATTCATATTTTCGAAACGGATGGTCAAAAAAATCTGAAAAAATTCATTTCATTTCACACATTTCATTCATGAACGCGTATTTCATCAGTCTTAAAAACATAAAAAATTTAAAAAAAAATCGAAGGAGGTGAGGTCCGAAAGTGTCCGATTTGGCATGGAATGCCTCATATGCATCTTAATAATGGCTGTCTTATTTTTTAAGACACTTTTTCAGTGTTAAAGTCTATTTTTTTATGTTCTGTTTTTATAACAATGTTCTTCAAATAAATAGCTCTACTCGAAAGAACGTATCGGCGTGTATGCATTGTTGACTTAACTTGATAAAACTTCAACAATAAAAAAAATGCAATTTTAGTAACGATAGATCACTGAGCCGTTTGACACAGAAGACAAACTTTTACATTAAAATCAAACATAATCAAATATTAACAAAAACATACATAGTGTATATAACAAATTCCTGTATAGTATAATAGAACACTATATAACTATATATTATAATATACTATAATTAAACTTTTTACTTACTCTAAAACATGTTTTAGTGTTTCCCGGTGAAGATCAAGAATGTCGCGCAGGCGATAGTGAAATAAAGGTAATATCTTCGAAGAAAAGTACTGCAACGATTCGTTTCATTTCAAATTTTCGACGACATAGACCGATTATATTTATTAATTGTTACGTTTTGTCACATTGGAGCAGATTCAATATCTGTTAACCCGTTTTGTGCAAACTTCTCTAAAAGAAGGGGACGCACAAGAGATGATTCATAATATGTTACAACAATTAATATCAGATTTATTCGAAGACGGTAATATCGACAGAGTTGTAACAATAATCAAGGATAGTTTTGATCGCATCTCGCAAGGTTTATCGGGATATAATGAAGAAACAGTAAAGTACATCCGAGAATTACTTATCGAGACCTTAAACGACATCACCGAAAGGTACGTTTTACAATGTTTTCAATTATACGTAAAGCTTACAAAAGCATGTTGTTTAAGATAAGTATTGAATGTTCCGTACATCATTAGTAAACTATATTTTATCGCAGAGTAAAGTTCGAGGAATCAAGTTACAACATTGCCGATGAAGAGCTTCAATCAAGCACAGTAACTTTATTAAGTAATTTGTTAAGCAGTTGTGGAATAACCGTCACACAAGAAATATGTGTCGAAATTATACGACAACTAAACACGGAAAATGGAAAAAATAAAGCACTGAAATACATAATGGATAATGTACTAGAAGAAAGCAACGAAGAAGAACCAATATTACACCAAAATATTGCAGCAGCATTATCAGAAGTTTTTATGCAGTTAAGGAACACAACTTAAACAAAAATTGCAGAATTAATATTCACAACATATGTGTTATTTTTAACCTTTCATTATGCAACTGTACTTTAAAGAAACTGCAGTCATGTTCTACAATGTTATAATGTGTTCAAATTTAAAATGAAAACCGTTATTTTAATTGTAACACAATATAATACCCAATAAAACAGCTAATGTCACAGACAATGTAAACCGCCGAACAGGTCTTAAAAATTTTATATGCGTCAATAAATGTAAATAACTTTATTGTAATTAAATATAAACATACATTTCCACAATAAGTTATTCGTCATCATCAGGCTTTCCATCAATGAACACGTTAACACCTCACGATCCGTCAACGACTGCCAGCAGTTACATTAACAAAAACCAAACTGTTTAAAAACAATACAAACAATCTTTTCAAAATGTATTTTTTTATACTTATTTTTTACAACTATTTACACGCGTGAAAAAAATGTTGTTTATGAATACAGGTTTTATCTCATTTTGGTAATGCTGTGTTGCATATTAATATACAATGCATGGCAACCAGTATCGTTCGCAAACCGAAAAGTGTTAACTGTTTTCCCTCCCTTTGTATTCACGAAACAACTATGTACCGAAAACAGTATATTGCTATAAATACATCCCCGAAAAGTTCATAACTGATGTATTATAACGTTACGTTTCATTCACGCAATCAAATGTTCCGCATCTTAGGAAAAAAAATTATCTTGCTCATAGTCCGTCTTTCAGTTACAGGCTACATAGAAAACGCAAATATTTCAATTCGAAATTTAGGATTAATCTTGTAACTTTATATCGAACACTCATATTTTCTACTGTGGCTACACCTTAATGAAGGCACTGCGTCGTGGAAAAATCACTATCTGTCAGTTTATGTAACACCACCCTAAAATATTTTGTCATTTGAAGGAAGGCAGGAAAGGAAGTTTTATCAAGTAGATTTTAATTTAACATTATGACTACTCCCCAGCCTTGTCTTTATAAGATTTTGACTTGTATCTCGTAAATTACCTTCTTCGCCGCATGCGCCTCCAATAGCAGATAGACTGTTTGTCTTCAATTCTTAACAAAAGACGAATAACAACACATGTACAATGTATTACAGTCAACAGTACTCTGCACTGAATTATCACTGTTAAAAGAACCAAATACACTATCGGTATCACATCAAGCGTACGATAGTGTTCATTGCATCAAATCACTCCATTGTTGTTTGTTAGAGGAGCGAATACCATTGATTAAAACCACTGCACATATACGTCAAGGCCGTCCTTCATTAATACTGCGGCTGTACGAAGTAATGACTAAAAGACACCTCCCATAAGCTGCGAATTCCAATAGCGACTAGAGTAACAAAAATTTGTCACTGTTTCTTGAAACTCTTGAGAATAGGATAAATGTTATCAAAAGCTTCATAGATTTCCTGGCGCACCTTAGCACCTGCACAAGGAAACAAAGATAAATTTGATACATGAATCAAATTGCATAGTGCCTCTATTAGAAAATTATTTATGCGGCAATATTATATTTTTACAAATTTACCTGTTAGCACAACTTTTCCAGAAACAAATATAAGTAATACTATACGAGGTTTAACCATTCTGTATATTAGCCCAGGGAAGAGTTCTGGTTCGTATGAGGAGAACTGTCCATGTGTAAGTACTAATCCCTCCAACCTAATTGGAAATTTAACGTCACAACTACCCACCATATTTTGTATTTTAAAATCCAAAAATTTTGCCTATTTATAAGAAAGTATTAATATCATTAGCAGTTACACCTAACTTGTATGTAATAGCTTTATATCATCTTACTAACAGGAAAACCTAGTTTCTGTATAATTCTTGCATATTTCCTGGCTGCAAGACGAGAATCCTCCTCACTCTTAGCACCTGTGCAGACCATTTTACCACTACTGAATATAAGAGCAGTAGTTCGAGGTTCTCTGATTCTCATAATAACTGCAGCAAACCTCTTTGGATTATATTCTGCATTCCGAGCATGGAGTGCTATTTTTTTCAAGTCTAATTTACAATTCAAATTAACTGTTGACACAATATTCCTGAATAAAAATATGTCTTATCAATGAAACATTGATGCAAGGATTTATTATTCATGTTTTTTTCATGATGTTTATCTTACTGTAGTTGTGGTAAAATTCCTGGATCAGCAGAAGCAGGTGTCATAGGTGTCATAGGACCCGGTGTTGATGGTCCTATTGATGGAGGGGCTATCTGATTACTTGGCTGTACTATCGGAGACATCATATTTTGCTGCAAAAAAACATATTTGACTCGATTGACATAGTTTTATGATGTAGAACATTGTAATCAATCCAGAGGCTATTAGAACTCAATATATCGTACAATAATATTCTTTGTCACATCCACAGCCTCATATTGTATTTATTTCATTACTATGTTTAAATAATACTGTTTCAATTAATTACCGGAGTTTGTGGTTGCATAAGACTTTGTGGGGTAGCAAAACATGGTGTCGGTGCATAGGTATGCATTGTTTTTTGAGGTGTTGTAATCATAAGCATTCCGCTCTGTATATTCGGGCTCATGGCATGTAACTGTTGCAATGGATATGGCTGTGGTTGCTGCTGCTGTTGTTGTTGTTGTTGCTGTTGCAATGCATTTGGTAAAATCTGTTGGTCCTCTTCTGGTTGATGTAATGGTGTACCAATACTAGGTATACTAAACCCAGGACTTGGCAGCATTTGATCCATTTTAATGGAATTTTTTCAAACACTTGTTGAGGTGAAAATGATTCTTCTACTTAACCCTATTTTGGAAGACGTTATACTACTAAGGAATTAACTATACAGGTGGTACAATTTCACGTGTTCATTTTTCCAACCTAATAAAACGTCAGATTTGCATTGTAAACGTTTACTGGCAATATTTTCTGTCTAAATCGTTAATTGTATTCATATTTGGACTACACCTTAGATTTCTGTAAACCCTATGTTGTTTTGCACCGGACTTTTGGGCCGATTTAAAAAGTTTTAATATCATACAATCTTATTGTCGTTATATAAAATATATTGCTCTCTTTAAATTAGTTTAATAAATACATTTAAATTTGTAGTGCAGCATTCAAATACTCTTTTTAGGTATTGTTTGTTTACAGCTAACTACCTTAAACATACAACTATCATGATAGACTATCAATGCAAATTTATTTGTTACGATACGAGCGCAGCAACACTATAGACCTGCTAAACGTTTGGCTATCCTTCACAGTGTTTTAAGAAAGTTAGTGGCTCCATCACACAAGATTCGTTTTCTTCTGAAACCTTTAACCATACGAAAACAATGTTAATCGAAATGTAAATCAAACTGATAATACATGGTACAAGCATAGAATGTTGTTATATTCAATTAATATTTGACAAATGTTTTTATGACGAAACCTGGATAAAACTTGAAACATACGATCTTCGTGAAAGAAATTCGCAGTTTTTTTCTTCCTAATCTTCATATTATAACTAAATAAATGTGTATTATTTATGATAATGAGCTTACCATGCTATAGGTCATATGTATATAAAATTGTAACATCTAATAACGGATTTTCATGAAATTATCCTTATAAAGTACTTCCAGATTTCCGACGAATAAATCATTATGTGTTTTCGTTTAGCAAATACTTAAAACGTTTGTACGTGCTCCAAATTTAATAAATCTAGACACAGCACAATTATTCTTGCAAATGTATTAACGGGTACACAAAAATTCAGAATAATCCGCGATCATTATTCAAGTATTCATAAAGATGGCGGCAACTTGCTTTACATCTGACAACAGCATCACTGTCTTTTACAAGTTAACCGACATTGCATGTGGGTCCCGAAAAACGTGTAATATTGGTTTAGTTTGTATCTAATATCTAAAAATTGTATTTATTGCACTAACAAAACCACAAGAGGTACAAAATGGCTGAAGCTATGAAGCAAACGGTAGCGGGAATGCTGAAAGGCATTGAAAGGTATGTTAATATACTTATTCCAGTATAACCTCTTAAGTTACACATTACTTGACATTTGTCAAAAAGTATGTATAACATTTATATTAAAATAAACGCAATACATGTATCTCTTGTATAGGTATAATCCAGATAATCTGACAACTTTAGAGAAATATGTTGAAATACAATCCAGAGAGAATGCATATGACTTGGAAGCAAACCTAGCTGTGTTGAAATTATATCAACTAAACCCACACCGTTTTAATATGGATATCACATGTCAAATATTATTAAAAGCTTTGACAAATCTTCCACATACAGACTTTGTCCTATGTAAATGTCTGTTGAGTGAAAAAATTGTAAGTAGCAATTACATTTGAATAATAAAATTATAATGAAAATTCTTCTATATTTATATGCAAGTATTTAAACAAATTACTTTCCATTTTTACATTTGGAATTATATGGTTTGAATATGTAGATGCAAGAAGATCCAGTTAATCAAATTATGTACTTGGGAGATATCTTGGAACAGTGTGATTTCCAACATTTTTGGGACAGAGTTATTTCTATGTCAGATCTCTGTGAACGAATTATAGGATTCCAAGATTCTATACGAAAGTTCGTGTGCCATGTTGTTGGTATAACATTTCAGACAATTGATAAAAGTCTTCTTGCACAACTATTGGGTGGTGTTGATGGTGAGTTACAATATATTCTAGTTCACTGATGCAGTTTATCTGTTTCTCTATATGTTATAACATATTTTACAGATACTACATTAAAGCATTGGGTGAAGAAATATGGGTGGAAAGAAGAAAGTAAAACGATAATCTTTATTGCCAACCAAGATGAAAACATTAAAACAAAAAACATAACAGAAAAGATTGACTTTGATAATGTTGCAGGATTAATGGCTGCTTGTTTATAATTCACAACAAATTAAAGTATATGTAAAATGATGAATATCAATAAAAATTTTGTATTAAATACTATCATAGACAGAATAAATCTGATACATTTAATTTATTTATGGTTTTAATAGCAAAATGTTATTTTTTGCAATAAAATAATTTGATGTGGACAATATACATGTAATAAACACAGGACTGGGTTGTACATACAGAGTTCAAAGTAGGTAACGTCACCATACATGTAGGATTCTGTTCTGATGATGATTTAGAAACATATATTATCAGAATAAACGGCAGAATAGTTGTTCAGGGAGAATACATTAATTCAGTTCTCAGACTTTCCGATCAAAGCAACGGTTGACACTTTTCAACATTTCTGTTGTTTCTATCTTTTACGTCTCGCTTTCTTTATTATTATTTCTATTCGCCGTGCTCGTACGCATACGTGTCTGTCCACTCAGCGACGACCTCAGCCTCACTCACTCTCACATAGATACATGAAGATTCCAACAAAATTGTGTCAGTTATGTTTCATTTATTGTTGGCAATGTTATGAAAAATACAATACAAATCTTGGTAAAGTAATTAATCTTCAACAGGATTACATGTAATGCAACATTCTAAAATTAAATACTTTCACCACCATAAAAATATAATTATTTAAGACCAGCACATGTGATATTTTTTTGTTTTATTTAATATGATTATTAATGTCTTACTTTATAACACGTAGTTGCTCGTATAGCGACTAGTGCATACATCTAAAACTCACTGAAACATTAGTAGGTAGTAAACAATGGAACAATACAATTTATGCAAACATAATTCGAATCATAGTATCTGTAAATTGCAATACATCATGTGTAAGTGTGTACACATCGTTACACGTGTTGAATAAATAAATGAAATGTATGTTAAGAAAAGGAAATTTGGTCACTTCGTGTCAAACACTGCATTTTCACCTCTTTTTGTTATTAAGTACTTATATCTATTAATACTTAAAATTTCATGAAAACAATGTAAAAAATTAAATAAAAAAAATGGTAAAAAATAGACCTGACAATACAAATAGAGATACATTTTTTACCTTTTCTTGGAAATTTACATAATTGTTTGTGGAACCAAAATATGAATGCTCGAAATACGAGTTACAATGTGAATGCTTAAATTAGTTTTTGGGGATTCCCAAACCTATGCAAAAATGATCACACTGATTATGGAAGTTTATATAGCAAACGTTATAATAATATTATTATTATTATGGGACAAATAATAATAGTACAATTGCAGTGTATCTTTGGAAAAGGCTGTTTACCTCTACAGTATTCTATAATAATCTTTACTAAAGAATTATGAGCCTTTTGTATTAGGACTTCAGTTAAAGTTAGTCTAAAAACTAGAATTATGAAAAACACGTGTACATAGAAGATAAAGCATGTTTTAAATTCATAAATAAATATATGAGCAAGTATGAAAATGCCTTTAGCAAGAGTATGTACAGGAATGTCAGTTTTGATTATACTAATTCACAAATTAATTGTATGGAAAAATTATTTAAAATGCACCATAGATGAATGCAAAAGTAACAAATTTCGATTGTATACAAACTCAGACATGATGGTCAATTAAGTATGCATCTCTCCTAAAAGAATATCGTGGTGGGTTGTGGCAAGGGAACAACCATAATGCTGGATGACTTTTACCACACACTTGAGATAACAGTGAAAAAGTATGCGAGATACTCTTGGTGTGATGAAACTGACCACCTTGTATCCGCTCAATAGCAGTTTCATCTTCCATAATTGCTTGGAACTGATCTACCAATATTACTATTACAAATATTCCAAACAACGCAGATTCTAGCACTAATATTACACAGTGCAAACTGGAATGATAAAATTTTTTAAACATCTTCTTCTCAATAATAATTTCTAGATATACTTACATCCGACTCTGCTTTATAGTAACATCATTAGTGCATTGAGGACAATCAAATATCCATGACACAATGACAAGGGTAATGGCATATATTGCTAATACACCAACATACACCAAAAATTGTATGAAATATTTTTGGTTCCGTTCTCCAACACAATTGTTTATCCTGAAAAAAAAATTATGTAGGCTCAAATATAGTTCTGTACTTGTATAAACATTTTTGTGTTCATATCATTTACCAAGGACAATGATGATCCATCCTTCTTATGCATCGTTTGCAAATACGACAATGATGAGCCCTAGGTGGCCTATATGTTTCGCATCTTGTACATACTGTCCAATCATTTCTTTCATCGCAATCATCTATTCCTCCCGATCCTGAATGAATATCAGAAAAATCCATCCTGCTCTGGGGTAATGGCACTACTCCAGGATCACTACATACTGCTTTAAGATGTGACATCATCAACAAAAGGACTACTGTATTAAATGTTACCACATGAAACGGACCCCACAAACTGTAAATGAAACCACATACTGTACAACAATATAGCTACATCATATACACAACTTTTTCTAAAATGAAAATTCTAAAAAAACATTTAGACATAATCATATAACAGATATAAAAAGAAACGTCAAATGATATATTTCATGAGACAAGTAATTGCTCTATAAAATAATGAGCATGTATTCGTACATAAGGTGTATTGTTATATCATCATCAAAACAACGAGACTATTGCATAAAACTGTCAAACTGATTGTCTGTCATACAAAAAATACATTAAACCAACCTATCCTGCATAGTATGTAGGATGATCCATCGTATAACAACATAATCCGCGTAAAATACAGCGACGTATGTGACTATAATGCACACAATGCCGCAGGGGTCCTTCACAAACATTTTTAATAACACCGATTGTTACATATTTCTGCTCTGGGGCTCGATATAGCGATTTCCCATCATTACCACACATGACAAGCTCATGTCACATTTAAAGCGCGAGTATAATATACGTTATGCGTTGCAACGTATTTAATTAACAACGAAAAGGTATAATTTATAGACTGAAAAAAAACATAAGGTGTTGCGATTACGAGAAGATTCTTATGACAGTTTGAAACTTTCTCTCATTGTTTAATGCAAGACGAGAAAAACGACAAACAGTGTTCAACATTGGACTAAGAATATGTAACGAAACAGATTGGTGTAGAGCTCTTCTTCTTCTTCTTCTCTTCTTTGATGGATATACAGCGACTCTGCTGTATCGACCATGTGGGTTGCTTCTTATTGTGATGCACTATTATTATTCACTTATGCACTATGTTATTCATTAAGAAATTCTATTAGTTTTTTAATTAGTTTTTTGTTTCGTGTTTCAATTATATTATTTATGTTTATGTTATTTTTCTTATTGTCCATGTGTTTTATTATTTGTATTAATAGATATCTTTTAGTGTCCTTAAGGGGGCATTCCCATAGTGTGTGTGTTATGTTTTGGATTTGTTGTGTGCTGCATGTGCAATTTGGTGTTTGTTTTTTTCCTATTCTGAATAAATATTCATTGTTTGGGTACCGGTTGCATAGGATTTTGTTTATGGTGACTATTTCCTTTCTTGTTAATTCCATGTTCTGGAACCATGGTTTGGTGTTATTTGGTTCGATGTCTATGAAGTATTTGTGTGTTGCAGTTCTTTCTATTATCATGTTGTGTTGTAGTTGTTTACGTTTTTGTTCCTGTTTGTGGATATTTATGATTTCGTTATCTTGTAGCATAGTAATATTATATTGATTTGTTCGTTGTCTGTCTGTGGCTATGCGGTCGGCAATTTCATTGCCTTCTATGCCGATGTGGCTTGGTACCCAACCTAGATGTATTTGCATATTTTTTTGTTTTTGTGTGTGTATCAGTTTTTTTATTTGTAAGATAAAGAAATTGAAGGTTGTGTGATTAGTGGTTGACTGTATTGCTTGAAGTGCTGATTTAGAGTCTGTGTATATCCATATGTGATCTGCTATGTTAGAGGTGGATTTGTTGCTGTTATTGTTTTTATTTTTGTAATGTTGTATTCCTTGTTTTATTGCGACCCATATTGCTGCAGCTTCTGCTGTGAAAATGGTTGATTGTGGATTCAGTTTTATTTTTGTTTCTTGTTTGTTTGTCTGGTTGTAAACTCCTGCTCCGCAATAGTTATATGTTTGGTTTTTTGATCCGTCGGTATAGTAGATGATATGGTGTAATGTATCCCGGTTTGTGTTTATTTGATTCCAGTGTGCATTTGGGTTGTCCATGGTTTTGCACGAGCTGCCTGTTGTATAGTCTATGTTTATGTGGGTGTACGTTTCTTCATATGACATTAGGTATAATGGATTGTGTGTGTACTTCACTGTGTTATATTTGTCTAATTGTAGTTGCTTCCATATTTTTATTATATTGGGGATGTACCTTTGTGATATGTTGGGTTGTTCTGTAGTCAGTTTGGCATAATCTTTGATTTTTTTAATTATTGGGTCGTCTACGAATCTGTTTTTTTTTATGAGGTATTTTATTGTTTTAATACGGCTTGTTTGTTCTATGGTGTTTTGGTTACTCAGATGCCATAATATTTCATTTGACGTGCTGATTGGCAGTCCCAGGTATTTTTTGGTTATGGTGGCAATTATGGTGTTATATTGGGCGTTCCTGGTTGAGTTGCTTGGTGATAGAAATATTTCTGAGCCCCATTCTATTGTCGGTCTGATGATGGCCTGGAATAGCGTATTTAATGTTTGTGGGTGGGCCCCCCATTTGGTGTGGGATAACCAGTTTATTAATTTTTGATATTTAAATATTTTCTTTTTCACGTGTGTGAGGTGGTGGTTCCATAGCATTTTGTTGTCTATAATAATGCCCAGGTATCTAACTGTGTTGGTTGCGTGTATTGTGCCCATTTTAAAGTTTATGTGGTCTATGTGGTTTGCCACCTTTTTGCGAGTAAAAATAATTAGTTTTGTTTTGGGTGTTGATATTTTTAATCCAAGTTTTGTGAGGTTTTCTGTTAATGTTTCTAAGCTGTCGGTTAAATTGCATTTGAGTATGTTATGGTCTTTATGTGTTGTGATTATTGCTAAGTCATCCGCGAATGCTACTATTGTGGAGTGTTGTGGGCTGTTTTGTAAGATGTTGGCTGTATATATGTTGTATAGTAATGGGCTGAGTGGTGATCCTTGTGGTAATCCGGTTGATGTGTATCCTGTTTGTAAATATTTGTTATTATGGTAAAGTTGTATTTTTCTATTGTATAGTATGTTGTTAATAAATGCTATGGTGGGGCCTGGTATTAGTAATTCTGTGAGTTTATCTGTCAATATTGATGGTATAACATTGTCGTATGCAGCTTCTATGTCTAAAAAGATTGCGCCACAAGTTGTTTTCTGTGCGAATGCCTCATATATTATTGTGGAGATGAGTGCCAAGTTGTCAATGCAAGCCTTATTTTTCCGGAATCCAAATTGTAAATCTGGAATCAGTTTTTTTTTTTCGATATAGTGGGATATTCTATTATGTAGTATTTTTTCAGTTAATCTTAATATTGCGGATGATATGGCTATTGGTCTATAGTTTATATTATCTGCTTTTTTGAATATTAATACTTGGTAAGTTTTCCAGTCTGGTGGTATCTTGTTGTATTTTATTATAGCGTTTATGAGTCTGTTTAATTGTTCTAAGAAATTCTTAGTTAAGAGTTGCAACATGTGATTGTTAATCCTGTCGTATCCTGCTGCAGATTTTTTTTTACTGTATTGTATGGTTTGTTCTATTTCCTCTATAGTTATGTCTTTACTTATATGTTGGGTGTCTGGTATCTGTTGTATGTTGCCGATGTGTGTATAGTCTGGGTTGGCTGTCGGTACAAAGAGTTTATTAGTGAGATTGTCAAGTCCTATGGGGTTGATAAGTTCATTTTTATTTACTTCTTTTGTGTACTTGGAGTTTTTTAGTTTTTTAACTTTGTTCCATATGTTGTTTATATGGGTGCTTGGGTTAATTTCACTGATGTACTTGTTGAATGCTTCTGTTTTTTTATTGTTAAATATTTTCTTGGCTTCTTTTTCTATTCGTTTATAGTTGGCCCATGTGTTTTTGTTGTTGTTGTTTAGTACGTCTTTGGCTGCCAATTTTTTCTGTTGGTGTATTATGGAGCATTCCGTGTCCCACCAGCTGTTTGCTAGTATTCTATTGTTAGTTTTTGTATATGTTTGTTTGTTCTTATGAGTTTTTCTCTTGATGTTCTGTGCTTGTTCAAAGGCTGCGTGTATTGCGTTTGTCCATTCTGTATATTGTGTCATCACGTTATCGGCGTTAATTTGCGGATTGAATGTGTAGTTGTTGAGTATGTTTTGGATGATATGTTTGTCTATGTTGTTTATTTTCGGTTGTTGTCTGTCGTGTGTGTGGTGGTTGTCTATTTGTTGGTTCTTAATTTGGATGATTATGGGGAGGTGATCGCTTATGAGTATATCGGTTATAATTTCCCATGTTGTGTGTAGTGTGCTTCGTGCGTGTATTAGTGTAATGTCTGGGACACTATTTGTGGCGTTATTTGTTATTCTGGTTCTGTGTCCGTTATTTAGTACGGTGAATGGTAAGTTTTGGAGTGTTGTTGCTAATGTTTGTCCATTCCTGTTGTTTTTCGTTGAGCCCCAGGTGTGGTGTTGGGCATTAAAATCCCCTGTGATTATTATATTTGTTGTTTGTCTAGTGTGTTGTTTTATTGTTTGAAATAATTCTTCCCATTCTGTATATCTGAGATTGGCGTTTGGTCGTATGTATATGGCTGCTATGTAAATTGTTGTATTTGTTTGTGTTATTTTTATTAGTGCTATTTCTATGTTGTTATTGTTGTTTGTGTTTATCGGTATTGAATATGCTGTAATTGTATTTTTGACAATGAACATGATTCCACCACCTATGGTGTCTCTGTCCTGTCTGTATATATTATATTTTGGTATGTAGTATGGGATGTCCGGTTTAAGCCATGTTTCGGTTATGGCTGCAATATCTATGTCATAGTCGTCTATTATTTTGCAAATTTCTATTTTCTTATTGGTTATGCTTCTGGTATTCCATTGTATTATTTTCACCATTATCTTGTGTGTTTGTGTTTGGTGGCTGGGCGCCTGGACATCCGGGTTTGTTGTATGGTGGTGTATTAGTGTGTAATGTTTTGTTTGTTGCTTTTCTTAACTTTTATTGTGTGGTTTTGTGTTTTAAGAAGTCTCTGACATCTTTTTTTTTTAAGACTTTTTTAATTGTGCCCATTTGTTTATCCATTTTGTGTTTTCTTTTTATTATTTTATTGATGTTGTCTTCTGTTGTTTGTTCTTGTTTCTCTTGTATGTACTCCATGTGCGGTGGTGCTTCTTGCTGTGTGTTCGTTGTTTCTTGTGTAGTTGTATCTTCCGTTGTTGTATATTCTATTTCTGTTTGTGTTATTAATTGTTCTTTTCCTATGGGGATTTCTTGTATTATTATGTCTGCCTTTTCTTGAGGTTGCATTTGTGTAAGTGTTTTGTATTGTTCTATTGGAGTTATTTCTTCCTGGATTATCTGTTGGTCTAGGTCTATCCGTGTTATTTGGTTTGTTACGTTAGTGTTGGTTTGGTCTATTGTCTTATTTATGTTTGGTATGATTAAGTTTTCCGTTTGGTTCGATGTGTTTGTTTTTTTCTTTTTCCTTTTCCAAAATTCAATTTTTTCCATTTGTAGCCACTCTTGTAGTGTTATGTGGTCTTTATCATTGCCAAATATGTTTTCTACCTCCATCTCATCTTTTATATTATATTTCTTGATTAGTTCTTTAGCTGTGTTTGTATCACAGTTGTTGTATGCCATTGTAGTTTTAAGGATTACGTTATATTTGTATATAGGGCATTTTCTGGACAGCGAGGGGTGTTCTGCTCCGCAGTTGCCACAAATTATCTCATTACTGCAGTCTTCTATTTTATGATTACCAGCACACCTGTCGCACCTATAATTTGCTCGACATTGTGCTGTACTATGGCCGAAGCGTTTGCATACCATACACATTTTGACTTTTTCTATGTAAGGTGTTATGTAATTTTTAACACAGCAAATGACCAGTTCCTTAGGTAGTTTGTTACCTAGGAACGTGATTTTAATAGTTGATGTGGGTATTTGTACGCCGTTTGTCCTATCCCATCTGTTGAGGCGCTCTATTTCTAATATTTGGTGTTTGTGTTTGTAAGTTAGTTCTATATCCTCTCGTATTTCTTGTATGCTTAGTGTTTGCCAGACATTTCTTATTATTCCTACCCTGCATATTGCGAAGGTGGGGATATAGAATATCCAGTTTTTGTTTTCATCATTAATTTCTTGCATTGTGAGTTTGTTAGCATCTTCTGCGGTTTCGCACTTTATTTGTGCGGCAAATTTACTTATTTTTTTTATTCTATATGTATTGTAATGTCTTTTATTGAGGTATTTCCCTATCATCATTGGGTGGAGGTTACCTAAATTTTGGTTTGGGTCATTTTGGATAACATGAACATAATATGGTCCTGTGTGTATGTGTTGTTGATATTTATTTTCCCTTTGTTTCAGAGCTGTTGCTATGAGTCTGTGTCTTGTGTTGTTATTTGATTCAAAAGTCAAACGGCTTTCTGTTGCCATTTTGATTGTATTCTGTCTGTGTGCTGTGTTAAATGTGTTAGATTCGTGTGCCGATTATTTAATTTAATTAGAGATATGTATGTATATATAAAATATTTTTGTGTTACTATTTTTTTTTTTTTTTTTTTTTTATTATTATTATTATTATTGATATAATATAACTTATATGCTAATTATCCTAGTTATATGTATAAAGTCTATGTACTAAATAGCGGTTTTTATATTACTGTATTGTTATTAATCACTTCTTATAATTAAATTGTCTGACTATTTATTATACTATTTACTGTTAGTTATTAACACATGCGCTTTTCACACCTGAGGTGCATTGTCCTTTGTTAGTTTATTAGTATTAATTTCTTTCCTGGGCTTCGTCTTCCGTATCAGTTCCTCTTCACCACCGTTTCTATCCTCGATCCGCTCCTGACCGCGTCTCAAGAGTGACTCCTGGTGTAGAGCTCATAGTAATTCATTTTTACGAAATTTGCAACTGTACTCGTTAGATGGCGCTTTTGAGTCCTATAATTTGCATGTTTACATTTTAATTCTACCTTGAACGTACATTTTTTATCACTCTCATTATAGAGTAAACAATATTTAGCTTAGAAAAAACTTGCGGAAAATGGTAAACAAACCAGTTGTGGGGTTATGAAAAATTACACATAATTTGTACTACGATGATTATAGGCTTAAAAGAAATTGCGGACTGTGAAATAGCCTTGATACAATAACAAGGATGTATAATCATTTAAAATCCTTATTGTTTATCATTGTGTATTAGAAGTCCTTACTCGCTTGATATTTTTAATTTTAATATAAAAAAAGGGCTACAGATCTTTCTTAGTATTGGTTGGTCAAATAATATATAAAGAAATTTTTTCTCAAAAAGTATGAATTACTTTTGCTTTCAGAACTTTTGCAATTGTTTCCTTTTTATAAAACCTTTAGCGAAACGTGTAATGTAATAGATATTTGCGCATGCGCGTACATCTGACTTGCAATAGTTGTTTATTGCAGTATGGTTTACATTCTTTGATGCCACGATGAATGAACAGTCAATGAAATAATTCAGTATAGGGCACGGTTTTACAATTAGATTTAGCCGGCAAGGTTAAATGTCAGTTAAAGGTATCTGTCGATTTAATGTGAAAACTGTGAAGCGAAAGTATTTAACGTTCAGAAAGTAAAGTGTCCGTGTGTAGTGGTTAGATTTTCAGTTTCGTAATGTTTCACAAAATGAATCTCGAAGTAAAATATTTATCGGAGGAACACCTTACCGGATTTGAAAATTATAAAGTAAGTTTAGAAATGGTTTTATGCGACTTTTTCGGTACAGGGCGATATCAAATAGAGCAGTACCATGTTATACAGGTTACAATTTACGATGTAGATCGCGGTTGAAAACTTGTTTTTAACATACATTGTTTTGTTATTTGGTATATAGTGCATATATTTTTAATTTTTCATCAAATCATTGCTTTATTCTTATTATAGTTTTATGAATGTTGGGATTAATGAACAGCTATCATGTTTAGAAGTTAGTTTTGTTATTACAATTACCATGTACATACCAACTTGTTTGATAGCGTCAGCATAAGGTTATCCAGCATATTTAAAAATTGGTCAAAAACATATCTAATCCATGCCTTTAATTGTTCTTGCAGTACAGCTCATTGGATACGAGTCCGTTAAGTGTGTATGTTATGCACCCATTTTGGAACCGAGTAGTTCAGGTAATTAGTTTTGCCTCATATGTTCTATGAAATATTAAATTATATTCATTGGTTTATTTGTTTTTTTAGTATTGTCCAAAATGGGTAGCTCCAAACATGTTGACTTTCTCTGGATTTCTCTTCACTGTATTAAATTTTGCAATGTTTGCTAGTTTTGATTATTATTTCTATGCATCAAGTGATGATACACCAGAATATCCACCAATACCAAGATGGGTATTTGCAGTAGCAGCATTCAACATTTTCATGGCATACACTCTGGGTAATTCTAGATTCTAATAAAACAATTACATAATGAATAGGTAACAGCTTGCAATACTGGTATCTATAACTACTTAATCGTATATTTGTTAGTCAAAGTATACTTCAAGGCTTGTCACAAAGCAATTAAATTTGATGGAGTGCAATATAGGTTTGAGATAATTGTTGTTAATGATATAAGAACACAATTCCTTGCATTTATAGATGGCATTGATGGAAAACAAGCAAGACGCACACAAACGTCTGGTCCATTAGGAGAATTATTTGATCATGGGTTAGATAGTTGGACAGCAATGTTAATCACTGTTTGCATGTATTCTGTGTTTGGAAGAACTGATCATAGCGTGTCTCCAATGCGAATGTATTTTATTCTGTGGAATGTTTTTGTTAATTTTTACTTGAGCCACTGGGAAAAATATAATACAGGTGTATTATTTTTACCCTGGGGATATGATGCATCCATGTTGGTAAGCACAATTGTACTTACTTGAACAGCAATTTTTTTTTTCTGTACTTTACTTCACTGTATAATAATATTCATAACATAATTATGTATTTTATTTATTTTAGGCCACTATCCTAGTTTTTATTCTTACAAGTGTAGGTGGTCATGATGCTTGGAAATTTGAGTTGCCAGGTGGTATATCAGCTGGTATAATGTTTGAAATGTTACTCTACGTTAGTGCACTTGTATCCAATTTACCTGTGGTCCTTTGGAATATATACAAGTTTGTATTTTCTTAATGATTTTTCATTATACTTTGTTATTGACTCACTTTTGATGGTAAGGTTACCGGTTTCAGATCATACAGAGACAAGACTGGGAAGATGAGAACATTGCCAGAAGCAGTGAGACCCTTAGTGCCCTTGGCAGTGCTTTTTGCGATTTCGACAGTTTGGATTGTCCATTCTCCGAACAACATTTTAGAAAAAGATCCAAGAATAATATATTTTGCTATGGGCACAATCTTTTCAAATATATGCGTAAGTTGGAGATTTTTAAAATATAATCAGTTCACTTGTTTCTACACCATTTTAACATTCTTTATTACAGTGCCGATTAATCGTATCTCAGATGAGTAACACTAGATGCGAAGTTTTACCATGGATTCTGTTTCCTGTGGCAATCGCAGCCATTCTTTCTTTCATTCTGCCCGGTATCGACTTGGAATCTATGTACTTTGTTTCCATCGTCGCGTTATTAGCTCATATTCATTATGGTACCTGCGTGGTAAGTCAGCGTTCTTTTGCTCACTTGAAGTTCATATTCTTAGAATCGTGAAAAATAATAGTTACAATGCTGTGACGATATTTACAAAATAATATAGCCTGTATCATATATTTTCAGGTACGCCAGATGTGTCGTCATTTTCGAATTCATACATTCCGTATTAAGGATCATTCAGAATGACTACTTGCCGACGATACATGTTAAAAACGAAGAGTGTGTATAGGTAAAAAGAAAACAATAGAACATTTGAGTAAGTGAACGAAGGAAAGGGATCGAACGAAGAACAAAATAAAAACCAACGATATAAAATTATAATGAATCAAAGAGGATGTGGGGAAAAACAATGTTACAAAAAATCAGACACAAAAGCTGAAGAAAAGATCTGACACACGACGCCGTACAATGAATACTAAGAATTAAAAAATCATAAATACAATGCATCTCAATAAACAAAATCTGAAACGTACTGAAGAACAACAAAAGTCAATTTAAAAAGAATACAACCAAGCAAAAAAGGGGGACATTTGGTGTTGTCGCGTTTTCACGTGTTCATTCATTAATATGTTTACGTATCCACTGAAGAATTTATTTATTTATTTCTACAAACAAAATTATTTAACAGTATAGAGGTCTGTGATATTTTTAGTTGAAAATTGATTGATATATGTTGCATTGCATTACGTTCACATAATAACCATATGATGCATATTCATTTAAACACATTTCGAAGCAAAGTATTGTAGGTGAGTGAAACATAGTTTTAATCTCTTCCCGACATCTTCATATTACCTTCCTAAATGGATGTTGATTCTGTGTTCGAATGAGTTTTCAAAAGAGATATTGGTTTGTCTTCAGGACGAATCTAAATCAAACCATGCACCTCTTCGTTTTTATGTGTATTGTCCCTCGGATATTATATGATAACCTTGTTAAAGTGTTCCTCAGAACAGCAGTTGGTTCACTAACCAATACTGCATTAGATCCGTTTCTAGATGGAAAACTGTTTAGTTCTGTCTGCGCGTAAAATTTTTGGCGTCATTGTACGCACTAACATGGGACTTCATAAAAGTTCTACTAAGCTTCCGTTACGTATTTTCATTCTTACAACAGAATATTTCCCACCTTGAGGAAAACATGTATTTGCTTTACCTTTTATCAGCGGATAAAACACAATGTACATTCTTAAAGTTCAGCATAAGTGAGATGACGATAACATGCACTATTCATATAAGAGCTAAATAACAGCTGTTACCAGTTTTAGTTTTTAATCTAACATAGGAATATTATCACTGTTCAAATAACAAAACTAACTATAGATTTCGATCAAATTAATCATGTAAAGATGTACGCCATACCTATATTCTATCTATTTCTTTTTAGTTTGCCATTTAACACAATCATTCTTTAATTAATAGACATCTGAAAAAGACAACTAAAAGACGGATATTTTTTGGCTGATGTTGTAAATTTATGACATGAGCACTGTATGTCCAGTTTAATTTCAAATTTTTTTAATCAAACCATGACAATTTTTAAAGTTTAAGTAATTACACTAGAAAGTATAATTTCTATTGTATGACAATATCAAAGTTAATTTGGGTATATTAAAACTTATTTTGCAAAAATATCACATCAGAGGGCAAATATGAATAACTTTAATTTAAATAACTTAAGTCCTGTCATTTTCTATATAGGAAAAGTTTGAGTTAAGATGTACTTCTAAGATTTTAATTAAGCAAAAATTAATGTGCATCTGCTAAATACCGGACCAAAGGAGTTTTCTTACGACTTTTTGTCTAATTATTTTTCAAATAAAATTGAAATGAATTTAATGAAACGCAGCACTTATGAGTGACTGACAAAACGTTTTTCTACAATCGCTGTGCATGTTGATCCATAAAAGCAACACTACAAAAAACAAACACAGAATATTAAGCTCCAAGTCTTGCAACTACCGATATTGCCATGTGAATATTCTGTATAGAAATATTTAAAGAATATCCTGTCTTACAATATCTGTACAATGTAAGCAGTATTTAAAACTGGTATATAAACACAGTAATCGTGCTGTAACAAAAGATATATGTACATAATAGCTGTACATAATTTGAGTATATTAAGGTTTATGTATTAGTAACAATTAAACAAACATTATGGTAAATTATAACATTCTGTCTAATATTGTATTCAATTCACACACCTTATGTATAAAAATACTACTTTCAAACATTATCACTAAATTGTACAACATACCAAATTTATTATAAGAAAATAAATGATGGTTCATTACATATAAATGGATAACGGCAAGCTTCTAACATTGAATTTTTATTACCACATGGTGTTATATTTTTTCCAATATTATAGTTACATAACATCGAATCGATTCATTTGTCTATGATCTGTAAAATGTTATAATATTATTTATTACTGAAATGACGTGCCAAATATTCTCTTTTTATTTCCTCACGCTCTTCTGGAGGTGGAAGCATTGGTGTTATACCCTTCCGCCTACGTTCTCTCTGTAATTCATTCTGAAATGTGATATCTTTTATGCATATAGAATATCTTTTGTTGTATAATGAGAATTATTACTAAATAAGCACCCAAAATTTGATGCATTCCTTATAATTAAAAAAGAAGGGTTGACATTTTGTTTTGTCGCCTTGATGATCCCAAATACACTGGAGTGATTGGTTATGTTCCTATAACATTACGCTACGTTCTAAATAAATCAACATTATTTTTGTACTATTGTGTGGTTGTGTTCAAACAAAATAATATGGTGAATATACCTTTAAACATGGATCATACAATTCCTGGTTTCGAGTTAGCTTTGCTCGATTTTCGGCCTGAGATTTCGAAATCATTTTCTGTTTGTAAAAACTCTAACTGTATATTCTTCGAAAATGGTGATTGATATACTAAATATTCAGCTGGAATAACACAAAAATTTTCAAATATTTAATAATAAATATATTAATGATTTGATTGCCAACAATCATTATTTATAAAGTAGTGCAAAGGTTATATTATGTGGCAAGCATTTAAACTAAAAAGACTTAACTACAATATTAATTGAGTAAGGCATAGAAGTTAAGACGTTAAGAAGTTAATTTATTAAAAATATTTGTTTTTGTTACACATATTGATTTTATTGTCATTATCATTTTGATTGAATGTTATTCAAATATGTACAAGTCATTATTAAGTACACATAAAAATTATATACACTTAGATTATAAATGAATATTGATATCCAATGTGTATCATAAAATTACATGTTATATTTCTTTAGTAAATTATGAATCTTCTGAATATGTAACTCCAATTTGTTGTCGGATTTGATCCTCCAGTTGAGCAATTAATAATGATGTTTTATGGGATACCTTTGGACTTTCGATTATACCTGCAAAAGCACATGTAAATAGATCTAAATTTCATCAATTCTGTCAAATTATAATAGACCTATATTATCTGCAGAAGAATAAACAGTTAAATTAAAAGTTCTAAATGGAATTAAACAAAATATAATGTTGTTTTCCTTATATTTTGTGTATTTCTTTTGATCATACCTTTTCTGATACAAGAACGAACTTCGTTGGCCTCATATGATAATCCAATACTGTTGATAAAGTTAAAACTGTATTTTCCTTCAGGTAGTGGTATATTTATTGTGCCACTGGGTAATTCTACCATTGTAGGGCACCAAAAATTTGGGACCCTTATCCGTCCTTTTGTTCCAAGGATATAAGCTTCTTGTGGAAGATCAACTAATGCACTGGTCATAATTGTAGCACTTTTTTTCCCTTTATATACTAAAGTTGCAGTGACAGATTGATCAACACCTTCATCATTTAAGATACCTGTAGCGTTTACCGATATTGGTATTTCATCATTAAAAACTAGGCAAGCAAATTGTATTCCATACACTCCGAGATCTAGAATTGTTCCACCACCCAAACTTTTTAATCTACAAAAACATGTACTATACTGTTGACTACTTAGTTCCTTATATATGTTAGATACTAAGTTGTATTACCCAATTACGTAATACAATAAAAACATATTTTACATACGTTAATCTTTCAACATCTGGCATATGAAATCCAAATGAAACAATAACTTGATGTATTTCACCAAGACTGCCAGAAGCAATTTCTTTCTGAATTATATCATACACAGGAAAACAACGACTCCATATGGCTTCCATGAGAAATTGATTCTTAGACTTTGCATGATTTAATAATTTATTAGTTTGTGTCAAGTTCATTGTCAATGGTTTTTCACACAATACATGCTTTCCTTGAGAAATCATCATTTCGGCAACCTCAAAGTGTTGAGGATTAAGCAAGCCAATATAAACCACCTCTGTAAAATAAATATATTATTATCTTGAATGAATTTTATACATTTTTTCAATTTCTTTTAAACGTTATTTTTCACTATATTCCTTACTTACTTAGGATAAGAACTATTGAGTAATGATATAGTGCACACAACTATATATAATAACACATAGCGTACCAATAGTATCATCTTCAGCTAATTTGGTATAATCACTGTAAGCTTTTTTGATTCCGTGTAATTTTGCGAAATCTTTTGCACGGTCTTCACTTCGCGCCGCAACGGCAACTACATCATGTTCATTACAAGGTAACGTCTTTACCGCCGTTACAAAATCATGCGATATTTTTCCTGCTCCAGCGATACCCCATCGTGTTGCCATTTTGATTTATATATTGTTCTGTTTTAAAAATAGGCCGATGCATTAATTTTAAAAGTGTGCCGAAAGTCATACGGCAGTATAGTTTATAATAAACTAGAAAAAACAGCTTTTCTTGTAAAATTCAGGAAGATCAATTGAGCACTTCAAAACACATGTGTCTTAGATCATTTATATTATAGTAATTTAATATTTTACGATTACAATACTGTTTAAATGTAATTATATTGTTTGTTAGGACACTTTTTTTATGTGATCGCTCTAAATGATTAACATAATATCCAATTGGCGATGAACTATCATGTACTCGTTATTTGAAGCAATAATTACGCCACTAATCAAAATATAAGACTGTCACAAATTCATACAAAATAATAAATTTACTCCGCGCTTCATTTATTGCTTATAACGATGATTATATTTTCGGGAAAAATATGATTCAATATAAAGACATCATTTACGTGTGGTTTTGTGTTTCAATACAAACGCTTTCCAAAGTGCCACCACCTCATTATCATTTTTGTGCCAGCGGGTTGTGCTTTATTTTCAATGTCAACGTTTAAAAGGGCACTACTTGCGCAGTTACATCTGATGGTATTGGGGGATTTCAAATGTAAGAATTGGTTTTTCCATATGAGTAAAGAAATTTAAATACAGCATAAAAGGGCGAAACTAATTACACAAAAACACTTAACTAGAAGGGAAAAAGTTAATTCAATTAAGAAGGGTTAAAAAAAATGGTCTTTTTACAAATTATTAATTACACTTAAGTTAATATATTATAGTGAAGAAGTCGTGATTTTTTTTAACGATTCATACTAACCTACAAATAATGTTGATTATTAACCACGAGAATGCGCTGATTATAAATTATTAAAGGATTGCAAGTCTAACGCTGTGCGAACTTTTATAGTGTTGGTGCGTCGCATATAAGATTTCCTCCGTTTTTGTACTTAGTGTATCAATATTGCGTTGCATTATTATTTGACCTTAGAACCAATAGAATCTAAAAGATATGGAGTAATCGTGATGACAACATTTACTGAGCCTTGATTGGTTAAGTGTAAAAGCCGAATATACGTAATAAATTTTTTAAATAAAACACATCAGAGTTTGCAGATAGCAGAAGTATTTTATAGAATAAATGGTCATTAAATACACAATGCT
Source organism: Anoplius nigerrimus (assembly GCA_914767735.1). Taxonomy (NCBI): domain Eukaryota; kingdom Metazoa; phylum Arthropoda; class Insecta; order Hymenoptera; family Pompilidae; genus Anoplius; species Anoplius nigerrimus. The sequence goes on along the minus strand of OU612085.1, from coordinate 15,935,820 downwards.
TAAAATTTTAGATGCACTTTTTGATTCAAGAATTTTTTTATTAATACAAAAAGTTATATTACACTAATCCATGCGAGACTTTCGACAACGTGACTCAGAAATATAGTGCGAACTGTAGCCAGATAAGAATGTGGATAAATATGAACGAAAATTTTCCATCAGCCTTTGTACTGATACGTCTTTACCGGAAAATGAAGTATTCTTGTCACCTTTTTAGTAAAAGAAAAAACATATAATATGATTTACTGGGGCACATTGATTGAAGAATAAAGTAGTCGTTAAGATCTGTTACCTATTATTTTTATATTTGTAATAATAACAGTATTCATGTCAATAAATTAATTTGATATTTTTTGGTACTATAAGTATATTAAGATTTTCATGTTAAAGATGCTCTCAACATCATATATAACAACAAATGCTTCAGAATTTAATGTTTAATTTTTTTCCTTTCATCACCATTACATAGCAGAAGTTTACATGTCGTAATTTAATTTTATCACACATTTCATGTAACAAATACCACTTGAAATTTTGGACAAGAGCAATTATGCGCAGTTCTTACGGTTGGGTAATGCATAAAAGATTTTCATAACCTATATTTATTATGTAGAAAAAAAGAATTAATTACATAAGAGGCACATATAGTAAATATCCACACTTGCAGTAAAGAGTTCGAATACTTTTTGAAAAACTTTGATGTTGTATGCAGTAGCGACCAGGTTTGAACGGTCGAGCTACATTTCTAATCTTGAGTGAGTTGAAGATCTTCATAAACATCTGTCATGACTTCCCGATAGGCCGCGCATAACTCCATCTGTGAGTGGCGATACATATTGGGATGTTCGTACTGCTTATGTACTGAAGAAATTTGTAAGAGATGGAGCTAAACGAGGATTATTGAGATACTGCTAAATTGGTACGTGTATTCGGGCAACGGTATATTTTGAATCTGTCTATATTAACAGTATAACCGAATTTGCGAACTTTGGTTGTATCCCGAATAATAGACGCGTACTATGCTCGCGTCTTCCGGCAATCTGTAAAGCATCGCGTTATAACTCTTTTTCAATGCTATATAATTTCCTCATTTCTCGGCAAAGTACAATTGGTGTTAACTTCTTATATTTAGAAGAACTTTGCTGAAGTGCCTACAAAAATTGCTTATTAATAATTAATAAGAACATACCAATAAGACGGTATATAAGACGTTAATGTCCTGTGATCGTTGAAGTTCGCGAGTTTTATAATAACGTGTAGACATCTGATACTTCCATCATGTGCGGGTGCACTGTTTTATTTAGTATTTCCATTCGTTCCCGTCACTAACGCTTTGCCGCGTGTTTTCCTTTGCAAACCACAAATCACATACTCGTCTACATCGATTGCTCAAGTGCGTAAGGCGTGAGAGATGGGCAAGTAATATGTAAGATTTCTTGTCACTCATAACAGCAATGCAATATGGGTGTCGTTTCTGCAGATTGTATAAAACAAATGTTTTCAAATGCCTTACTCAGCTTTTATGTTTGTACTTTGCATCCATAGGTTTTTGCAAACAATAAGCTATTTAATATAATTCAAATACTTGTATTCTTTTTTTCCTTTCAATATTACATATTTTATGCAGATTATTCATTTGTGTTTATAGATTTCATAATTATTTATATTTTGCATTAATAGTACAAAAGTAATATTGAAAATTGGAACTGCACACATACATTATCATGTTTATTTGCCCTTAATGTATTGCAAGTTGCATGCTTAACAGCCTATGTCATTTTTGTTGCTACTTTGGGTTATAAGAAGTTTATCAGACACAAGTATTTGACATTCTAATCCATAATGACACAAATAAAAAATAAATTGATTTGTAATCGTTTTTGTTCACTGTTTTATTCTTTAATATTTAATATTTTAGTTGCGGTTTTGTATCAGAAATATTTGCTCTATGTATCTATATTATGGAATAATGTTTGTATACACATGATACCTGCAGACTTAAATATCAGATAAGAAATGACAACGCAAGACAAAACTCTCCCTTCTCGGGGACTGAAACAAGTGAAAGTCGACAATTGGGGAACATTTTTTCTCCAACGACTTCAGCAGCTTTATTTTGAGGAACAACTGTTGGACCTTACTATAAAATTTCCTACTAGTGACATAACTGTACAGGTTTGTGTATTATACTCATGTTTAATTACATATTTAATTTCCTTTCACTATGATGCAAAAGAACTAAAATAAGTTATTGATTGCCAATGATTTATTTTGAAATATATGTCTCAATGGGAATTATTCATTCTATAAATTGTATATATTGCAACCAGGCTCATCGCTTAGTGGTCACAACATGCACAGATTATTTTATGCAGCTAGAACGACAACAGAAAGAGAAAGATAAAAGTTTTGATGGAACAATCGTGATGCCACCAGATATGCCTTATGAATGTGTAAAATCTATTATAAGGTAAATCTCTTCCCTGTTAGCAAGCAGATTACACTATGACATTATTTTGCATCAATTTTATTGTTTTGTAGTATCTATCATTTTCAAGCCTGTCATTATTAACCTTTTCCCGTGCCATTTACCTTGACGAATCTTAGGCCCACGTGTTATGGGTCAACTTGTGATAAACAAACTAGACTGTTCACGAGCTTGGCTCGTGATGTTTATGTTTGGGACAAAATCTTCATCACGAGTCAGACTCGTTAAAGTACAGGAAGCGGTTAAAAACAATTCTTATAAGCATAATTGTATATGTTTTTGTGTATAGAATGATTGGAATAATTTCACAAATATTGGTTAATATTGTTTCAGTTTCATGTACACAGGACAGCTCGAGTACTGGACTTCAGAGCAGCACGCTTTGTACCGCACTGCACAAAATATGAATATGACAGTCTTAACAAAGCTGCTTGATGCACAATTTAATACAAGTACTTTGCAAACAAATACTTCACCTAAATCAAATGCAAGGCCTGTAATAGCAGTTCAAAAGCCAACTTCATCGACTATGAAGTTGATATCAACTTCAACATCATCTACACCTTTGATGTCAAGTCAACCCTTACCAGGGAGAAAGTAAGTAACTAATTTCATTTTCTTCACATTAATATATAAGTTTTTGTTAGCAATATTCAGTAGAAGTTAATGGTTATTTTAGATTACCGGTTTGGAAAAGGAAACTAGACTCATCTCCCAGTGCGGCTATGATGAATTATGAACTACGTTCTTTCGGTTCATCATCAACAAATAGATCTACTGAAATGACTCCTGGTCCATCACGATTTGATCTTCCCGAAGCAGAAGATTTCACGCTCGGGGTTTTCTCATCGTTCGATGATATTACGTACAATACCAAACCAATAGTACAAGCGTCAGATAGAACGAAAACAGGAAGTTCATCTCCTACTTACAAATGTTCGCCTGATAGGGATGATAAGAATGATACCACCGAAGATGAGGATGATGAAAATCAAGGCCACGACAAAAATTCTAAAGAGGTAATGTCGGATGATGATTGGACAATAACAAAACCCCTGCAAAGATCTCAAGATTTGCAACCATCGCCTTCTAAACGTGTAAGGTTCGATTTAGAAGAAAAGGAGAACCTAGATAAGCTTAAGTCGTCCTCCTTTCAAGGAAATTCCGAAGATTCTATAAGTAACCATGCGAAAATTATTAGAGAAGTATTGAAAAAGTACCCTCATTTAGTGAAAAATAATAAAAACATACGATTAAAGATAATGCAGAAAGAGGCGAAATCCGCAGAAAGTAATACACCATGTAAAACAAAAGTATCGTATGTTGTATTGAAATCAGATCATCTCTTAGCCAAGACAAACGATGACAACGACAGTAAATGTAACGGTGGTATTGATGGCGGTGAAACAGGTCCGTGGAAATGTAATAAGTGTGACTTAGATGAAGAATATACGAATTATTATATGTACAGAAGACACATGCAGGATGTACATGAAGAGAAATTCGATCCACGCGTCTGCGAGCACTGTGGTTACAAAGCCACCAAGCGAAATATTTTAATGTATCATCTTTATACAAAACACAATGTGCCTCCACCTAAGAGCATGTGTTTCCCCAAGTGCCCGGCATGCTCTTACGTCGCCCTATCAGAAACATTGTTAGTCAGGCATCAAATTAACCACAATCATCGTCCAACATCTCGCCATCACGCAACGGGTTCAGAAGAAGTTCAGTGCGCGCAATGTTCTCAAACGTTCAAAGATCTTACTGAATTGACCACTCACGAGATAAACACGGGGCACGGAAATTATTCCGAAGGCAAAGACAAGGGTCACCGATGTCCGCATTGTGGAAAAACTTTTGTACGAATTACGAATTTGCAGGTCCATCTGGACTGTGCGCACAAAGATTTGCGAGATTCGGAAACGGCAAATGCCGCGCCAATATCTCTGGAACCGTCGTCAGAAGCAGAGGCCCTTAGTCATGTAGTCAGCGGGATAGCTGCGTCCTTGGGTGTCGAGGAGACTGTCTCGTCCGAGTCACAAGACATGACGCAAGCGGTAGATGATTATATAGTACCGGATATGCAACTGAACAATATGTCACATGCAACTGCTTACAATGCACACGATCTTACGGGCCAGGATATGATCATGTTAATTGATAGTGAAAATTATCAAGAGCAACAGAAGGAAGAACATCACCAGCAGCCACAACAACTCGACATATCTAGTAATGAGCAAATTGTGATGCAGGGAACCGATGACGGTATGATTGTGTACATTCACGGCAATGAAGAGGCAGACCGACAGTCGCACGATAGCTACCAGTCTGTCGAAGTTCCACAAGAACAGGAAGAAATAGTGGAAGAGGTAGTTGAAGAAGTTGAAGAGGAAGTGATGGAAGAAGAAGAGGCGCAAGAAGAACAGTCGGAAATGTTAGAAGAATGTAGTGTTGATCAGATAGAGGAAGTGATACAATACGTTGAAGAACAAACAGAAATTGTGGAGTACGACGAAGTGCAATGCAGTGAGCAAAATAGTAACATCGACGAAGCACAGGAGTCAGTTATGATTATCGAGGAGGAGCATGTTGAGGGGGTAGAGGAGGCTGAAAGGACTACCAATGAAAGCGAAACGAAAGAGTCTCAAAATTTTGCCACTGATTGGGACGAGGATAGTACGGAAGTAGCGGAAACATAAATAATATGTTATGAGATATTTTATTCACTTCCAATATTTCATTATTCGCGTCACTGAATATGTTTAACAGATTTCATGTGATTCAATGGCACATTCTTTCTGCTTTCTATGCTTCAATTTTAATTATAAATTCAGTGCAGCATGTGTAATTTTATATTATTAATGTTCAATAACATGAATATTATATATTATTAAGTGAAATACTACTTTAACGACCTACTGTATTATGTAGCATAAATGTATCCTTCTAGTGATATATACTATGTGAATAAGATTTTCTTTATATTCAGAAAACTTGCATCTAATGTAATTAAAGATTATGTCGTTACGTTCCCCATGATTCCTACGGGTTAAGCTGCATCGGCTACTTTAACACGAACCTGAATAATTTGCGAGAATTACCATGATTTGGGCTGTCCTTCCACAGGGTTGGGGAGAAAGTATACAACTTTGATATTTTGTTGTTGTTACTAAATTTGGCCAACTCTATTTAACAACGCTTTTGAGTCAAGTAAGTGCAAAGAAGAAAATTGTGGATTTGTCGAAATCGTTTGTTTGAGTGTGTTGAACAGAATACAATCGAAATAAACGGTAAATTCAGTTTTATCCATTTTTATTTACTTATATATCGCTCATAATCACTGTCGTAACTGTGATACATTCTTATATCTTTATTTGCATATTAACTGCAAAATTTACTATTATTACAATTCATTTCAGAGTGGCTATTATACGGTAGACTTTAAGAGAGAGAGCAGTTTCTCTTTACAAAGAAATAGTTTTGTAATATTTTCTGATATATCACAGGAAAGTTTATCGTCCAAACCGCAAGTTAATTAGAGGAAAGAGTTGTAAGTACGTGTTACTCGTAGGAACAACTACATTTTATTCATGTTGGAACGTTTCATTATATAAAAGGAACATTTTTGGGACGCTGATTTTTAAATAGGAATTGGTTTAATATATATAAAAAATAATTATTCAACCATTTGCAGTATCGCGTCCATGATATTGAAATAAAATTGTTCATATGTGGGACGTATGTTCTTGGAATTAAATAATTAAAATTCCCGACCGCAAAGTTATAAAACAATTATTTAAAAAACTGTTATCAACACTAACTCGTAAGCGTGTTACATCAAATTTCAATTTATTGATGTGACGTAAGAGACAATATAGCCTTATCTGTTCATTATTGGACGGACTTTTCATAGGCCAAGTAAAGTGTTTGTATGCAAAGAGAGAGAACAAATATTTCTAAACGAATCAAGATTAAGATGTTTGCAGTATCAAAAAATTTTAATACAGCATATACTTTTTCAAGCCGTAAATAATATTAATTCAATATTTACTTATCAAAATAGGAGAAAACTAATGTTGATGTATAATTTTCTAGATTAAATAATTTAAGTTATGCTGTACATTTCACAATATTATGAGCTATTATTCTGTATTACCATATTTAAACAGTGCATTAATCAATAAAGTATACATCATCATATTTAAACACTGTCTAATGAGTTTCATATATTTATGTAAGAACATTCATCAATGTATTTCATATGCACAGCATTCTTTGAACAGTGTTATGTAACATATCTGGTTAGCCATAGTCCAAGTAGGCTACTCAAAACAAATTCATAAAAAATATTTTTACATGATAGTTATGATTTTACATGACTATTTTCATTCAAATAATGCACTAAAAAAAACAAAAATGGTTGCACTTTTTAAACATACTTTAATAAAATGAGAATAATATTATATATAGTCCTAGGTCATTATAGAAGATCCAAATTCATACAAAAAATAAATACGACATACTTAGATATTCTAGTTATTTTCATATGTATATAATTTCTTAAAAACATTTCAATAAATACAATGATTCTTTCCATTGTTTACATTGTCACTAAGTCTGATTTATAATCTTACGTGGAAAACAAATATGGCAATTATTTCTATTAATTAGAATGTATCGTAAAAATGCAATAATTACGTTTGATCAGTAGTCATTTAAAGCTTTTCAACAAATCAGTTTTAATGACATTTTACTCTACCAAATAACCACGACAAAGTTGTTTTGCGAATACCTAAAATCTATTTTCTTTTTATGTTCAGAGTTGTATAAATAATAGAAATGTAATTATACTTGTAAATAAAAAAAGAGAGGGGATGAATTCTAAATTTTTAATCTTTCCAATATTTATAGTGAGTTCGGTTTTCTAAAATCAATTTTGATTGCTAATACTAACTAACATATGACAAATGCCGAAGGAGTACTTCTTTCTAGTTCTTTCATCCTCTTTTCATGATAATATGTTGTTTCATCCAACGAATGTTGTCACATACTTCTTGAATATCACCAAATTTGTGCCGCTCAATGCGACGTGTTACTAAAGATTGTTAATACCACCTCAGCAAGCTATATTGCATGATGCTTTGATAAGTTTCGCCTTTTTTAATTATTTTGTACCATTCGCTAATCATATCTTGATAGATCCTTAAAATGATCGGGCATCGTCTGCGATTTATGAACTTATTTAATACCAAGCTTATTCAACTTTGTTGTCTATCGTTTTAATTAACCAATACTATAATGGCAAATAGCAATTTAATAGTTACATTTGCTGTACATATTTATGTATATATTTTTCCTCTTTGCAAACAAGTATAAAGATAGGATTACAATTTTAATCACAGAATGTCTGTTTAAATATCAGCCGATGCAAAGTTTTATTATTAGCATCAAAAAACATTCCATCATATAAACCTCATTTCATACATTGATTTGCAGAATCAAAAATTGCCTAAATGTTTACTGTATTACCGCTTCATTTAGTTATTTAAATGTTTAACATCTTTGTAAACTTTGTTTATTATTTTCTTATTATTCATTTGTCGTATTTATTCTGTTTGTATTACAACTTACATATTAGAGTACTGTATTCACATACTATGCAAATAAAAATAAATAAAATGTAATGTGTGGATTATAACAGCAATAACATAAGCAAAGTTTGATACAATTTATTAATTTAATGTATTCTCGTTGAATGTTGAATGATTCATGAACGGTTTTTCAAGAACGCACATGGGTGGTATCTTACAATGTAAAATTTTAATTGCAATATTCTTAGTTAACAAAATTATATTAGAAACATTACTACATAAGTTTATGTAATGTATCTAACTTTGGTAAAATCAATATCTACAATGGCATTTTTATTACAGCTACTTAATTCATATTATCCCTAAAAAAAATAAGACTTTTACATTGCTTAATACTGTCCATAATATGCAAACGGAAGACATCCCTAAATTAATAATAAAATAGGTTCCTTATACAAAAAGGAATAATCGTTCCTAATGTTGTTAACAAAGAGCAAGAAAAACGTTTCTAGAGGTGTACTTCTGGCATAGTTTTACATAAATTTTATAGACAAATACTTAATTCAACTGTAACTTCTAAAAGAGATAGTCATATTAATATTTGATGTTTCCAAAACTGAGCAACATTATAAAGGATATATTGTGGCTAAAACAGCCAATTAAAACGATACATAGGACCTACAATTTGCCTTATTTTGAAAAGAATTGACAATGATGTGTATGGGCATAATTACCTATTATCAGCATAGCTATTATGCAAATAGAATATAATTGTTACGGACATATTGCAAAATATATACACCATTGGTGTGGATGATGTCGAAGCGTGATTATGAATCATGGTTGAATTATAATGTAAATAGTTTAATAGACAATAAAAGAGTTTATAAACTAGCCTGTGATTTGAACATTTTAATCTTTGCAACAATTTTACAGATGACTTAAATTTTTATATTGATCTGACTAGATAATGAAAGTCTCGCTACAAATACTGCTTGTTCCTTTACAAGTATATCACTTTTATAAATTAATATGTGTATTCTAGGGTCATGATGTAAAGTAGAGTTTGTATAAAATTTACTGCAAAATATAAAGTTGCGGAAGCTCTAACATTATTATCATTCTAATTATACAATCACACTCAAAGTACATGAGATATGCTTATTTGAAGTTTTGCCTAATTTTGAGAACAGCAGATTTGATTCAGCGAGACTCACTCGTAAGTTTATTAATTGTAATTGTACTGATCATATAATACAGTGTAACAATAACGCTTGTAGTCAATTTTCGTGCTTCAGTAATGTGAGTTGCCAACATCACAATATATCAAGCTGTATTTTTTTGTGAGGGAAATTAAATACTACATTCACTGCATTACAAAATACTGCTAAATAATACTTAACACATCCACGACGAGCAACTTACGGCGGGATGTTTTGCTGAATGCCGCTTATAATTTTCAAAAGTCTATATCTCAGAACCGCATAGCCTGTTATTTAAATATGTGTCAATATAAAGGTATTGTTTCTTAATATAATCCCTACAATCTTTTCTTTTCAAAATTAAACCAAATTAAGTATCTAAATGTATATTGTGAGGAAAACAAGGAAACGTAGAATGCTATGACGAAACTGTAATAAAAAAGGGTGATAAAAAGCTTTAACTTGTAGAAATCGCAAGAAATTTGTAAACATTGTAATACAGAAATGACTGTGGACATGATATAATATATGATAAAATCACGTTGCTGACATTCAACTAAAACATGTGAATTGACGTAAGACTATTACCAAGTTTGAATGTGTTAATATGTACAGCCATATAAGTAATGCACAAGCTAATGGACATTATCACATTCATGCAATCGTTGCGAAACATTTTTCCACTAAATGTTCCAATCCGTCCTTATACATTATATTTTCTGCCCTTTGATTTCCGTCAGAGGATCAGTATACAACAGATTAATATCTGCCTGTATTGTTTTAACAAATAAGAATAGTAAGTTTTATAAGTTACCACAGAAAATAATTTATAACAAGATACACGGTTGTAATTCTATTAGCATAAATTACAACTTTGGGTAAATAATGTAATCCTATAAAAGATATGCATGATCCTTCATATATGATAACTTGCAAATAAATTTATGCTATGCCGTCACTGTATAGTTCTCTCTTTGTTCTGCTATTCTTTCCTAACCATATTTTTTTCGAAGACTTTAATACCACTAATTATAACTAATGTTTGTAATTAAATTGCCTTATCATTTGTTTGTACAAGATGACATTTTCATTTGAACACTGTATTGAATGTACGTTATAATCTTATGCTCAATAATCTTTGTTAGACATTGATGCTTTCAAACCTTCCTGGGGTTAAATGTCACCTTTAAAAATTTAGGTACAAATTATTGCATATGCTTAGTTTGTGACATTAGTAACTCTACTTACATAAGCTTATGGGCACTAATTATGTGCATATGCACTGGAAATTTAAACGTTACAAATAATACTACATTTTGATTTAGATTCCCGCAATGCATCATCAGTTATATTATTTAACTCTTTGTTAACAACATAAAATTTATGTTTTTTACCGAACAGACCCCATATTACAGCAACGTTTTCGATAATTAAGTTAAACGGGATTGTTGACAATGCACCACATATGCACAAGAAAAACCTTATAATCCCGAAACGGTACAGAGAAAATGATTTAACTACCCCAAATACATACATATAGATATTCACAGCGGCAATAAAAGCGCACAGAAAATCTATAATTGGTGGACATGTAATAGGACATAGTCCAGCTAAAATTATATTAGATGTAGAAAGTGGCATAGTTACCCAGGAATAACATGATATACCTAAGAGTAGTTTTTTCTTTAAAGGAATTGCTTTGGAATGCACAACTAGTAGTATACCTTGCAACCATCTTTTCCTTTGTTGTACAAAATCCCATAATGTAAAAGGTGATTTTTCCCACATTTCACCATCAACAAAATTGAAGGTGTATCCTTGTGTAAATGCTTTCATAGCAAAAAAGCAATCCTCTGCTACTGATCCATCAAGTCCATTATTGAATGACACTTGCTTTTCAGCTCCCATCTCCAAAAAGAGAAGATTTAATTTTTCAATTGTGTTTTAATTTTTATTCAATAAGAGAAAATGTGAATTTTTTATTTGTGTTATTGGCAAACTTTCACGGGAATCAAAATAACCAAACATTCAACAGTCCCATGTGATGCATGTGACCAAATTCCAAAAGTAATTATTTAATCCAGAGGTTCCCAAACTTTTCCTGTGGTGAAACACTTTGCAAAATTAAAAGTTTTTGATGGAACGCTTTTCAGACTTGAAATTTTTTTAACGCAACACTTAGTTATCATTATCCATTTAAATGTGTTGAAATGTATAGATTTCCTAAATGTTACAGAACAACCATTTAGTTTGAAGGAACACAGTTTGGGAATCTCTGATTTAGTTATACGTAACTTATATATATGACTCATTTATTACCTGTGTCACAACATATGATCCCTTCATGCTGAATAGCGGCTTGTGAAACATTGTAAATTGAAGTCTTAATTTTCCCATATCATCAGCCACTCTAAAACTGTCTGCCAATGTGGTTATCCAATTTACAACATCTTCATTTGCATAAGTAATTAATCCTTGACCAAACTGATGCTTGCCATCCAGTACAAAGTTCAATATACCACGAACAGAGTTTTCCGTCATTAATGTTTCTTCATCAAGATGCACAATCCAGTCATGATCTGTCAGTTCATTCACTGTATTTTCAAGGCAATATTGTAATGCACGGGCCTTGAATAAAGCACCACTACTCGTACGGTAGTGTTGTGGCACAACAACTTCTCTAATTCTACGATGTGTTGCGAGTCCTATTGGTTTATCACTTACTACTTCTATTTGAAAATTCTCCAAACCAGCTTCTATACATTTACTTAAGTTTCTTGTAACGTTTGTTTTCACTAGTTGAGGATAATCTCCACGTGTCACTATTCTGATGCATATAAATGGTGCAAGTAATGGCGAACCTTCTAAGACAACTTTATCTGGGAATGCGTTATATATTGTTAATCCCACAAAGTTAAACAACACTTGTGGAAATGAGAGGAAAGTCACAGAGCGCAGTAGGTATAGAGTAAGAGCACCAATGAATCCGTACTGAATCCATGGATCAAATTCTTCTTTTTTCACTGCATTCCATCGTAGACCACCAGATAAAAATTCAAATACAAGTATCACAAAAAGTAGTAAACAGCAATGTAAGATATGTTTTGCTCTGCTACTCAGCATAATTCCTGAAAAAAAAAATACCCATTATGTTTAAATTGATTTCAATGAATTCTATAAACAACGTTGATAAACTTTGCAAATTAATTGCAGTAAAATATCAACTTTGTTGTATCATTGAAGTTATCACATTTTTTATTGCTGTATTATGAAAAGGTAACAACATATAGGTTGCATACATTTTTTTATACAAAACCGTATAAATTATATATTAATTTTATAGAGGTGAATAGAATTTCAGGTATTGCCACCCACAGGACTAGTAACATGTCACACAAAACAATAAATGAAGAATGGCAATAAAATATCTTTGGTTTATAAAAATTTTACATCATAACTATCAATTTTATATACGTTAACTTTTTATAGTATAACAATAATCGACATGTGGAATTGGTAAAGAATATGATTCACATCGTTTCACGTTACACAACTGAAATATCCGTACAACCTTATCAATGTTGTACCTTGTCCCGATAAATGGATCGATGATTGAGAAAAAAAAAATTATAGCTTGTAAACAGTATGTAGACAAGTTACTAAAACAAAAATTGTAACCCCCAAAATGAGCTTTCCTTGTTTAAATTGCGACCTGATAGAGCTCTCGCTGCACGCAAGCTTTAACTCATAGCAGAAACGATACATGCAGTTTATCAACATCGATAAGCAAGCAGCAATGGCAATGTGAAATTTTGCCGTGAAAAGATTAGACATGTAAATATAGTAAGAATGCGTACTCTAACTCCGTAGCCAGCTTTATGATATGATATTCCCTGAAGTATTTTCACAGCCTTTCGCCCGCTAAACAGCAGGCTGTTATTGACATATGAATATTTATAAATAAGTTAGCATTGTCACCGTTTTCATGATTACACCTTCCGTAACACGTCTCATTCGAAATCTAACCAAAGCTAACTGATTTTCGGTCCTTACTAAGGACGTCAAGATTGGTCAAGATACACTCGTAACGAATGTGTTTTATCAAACACGAAAGTTTACGAAGGAGGATCGAAACATTTAACTCACTGAGTTATGTTATTGGTTAAAATTTCGGTGAACCGTTAAGACTTGAACACAAACTTCTTCAAAGTAAATTGAGGTATACGACAAAGTAAACTTTGGCAACACCGTCCATCGAAACCTCGATTTGTTTGTGTATAAAAATGACAAGACTTCCCATAGAACGGGCGGTCCAAGAAACTGTATTTAGCATGTATAAAAAGAGGCATATCAAATTATAGTGCAACTTATCTCAACGCGGATGATTTAAAAAAACAACGTTTCAAACTATATGTTGTTAATATATAAAATAATCGTCGACACGCTAGATGTAGAAAATGGATATGTGAATATTTAAATTATAAACTTTACCCAATTATCTATACTCAAGGAAACACATGTTTACAAATTAATATTATAATAATATATCATTATAATAATATTATAATAATAGTTTCAGGATTGGTGACAAAAGCCAATGGAAGTGTTTTATAGATTAGATTGCATATATCGGATATGGAATTTATTATTTTTTTGATAGAAAACACACGGTACCGCACAAATATTTTCACCGCAAAATTTCTTCATAAAGTTATTGCAATTCACATTGAGTTAAACGTCAGTAGTGCCAATTTTTCCGGAAATTTTCATGGGCATACTTTGAACCAATACATTACTTTTTTCCTTTAGATTGAATTAATAATGAGTTACTACAAAGTGGATGGAGTGAATTGAAACCAGAGTAGGTAACCTTTTTAAAGTATTTACAGTTTTTTGATATACATATTCTTAATTGAAAAATATAATGTCTGATGCTTATTAGTTTAGACATTGGCTTCAATTTTGTTTGAATACTAATCAAGAATTCTGTCTTGATTTATATATATATTCTATATATATATTCTGCATATATCTAATGAAAAGAATAGCTATACCTCAAGAATGCCATTTGTATATTTGCAGACATTGTATTACAGAATATCAGATATAAATATGTGGATGAATGATTTTAATTATACAATTGTTTGGCGGACATACGTTTTGAATTATGTGGCGATCTGACTATACACATTGTACATCATTTAGACTAGCGAGCAATCGGAAAACTTGTGATACTTACAACTGGTGGCCATAGTTACGACTTGTGGAGGAGATATAAAGCCGCTTAGCTGCGATTAGGGTGTTAAATAATAATAACGCACTGTAAAAACAAAGAAAACGATGAAAATATACGTGTACTAAGGAAAATATAAGTTGGATGTCGAGATATTGATAAAAGTCCGATTAGATTTTTTGAATTTCCCGCGATTAATATAACCAATGAAGGGCTGCATCTTGTATGCCAAATCATATACACATGATATATGTAGAGAGAGAGAGTGTGGGAAAGAGAAAGAGACAGAAGCAGTCATGCGATTAGTGTTTTGGATAAGTGACGAAGTTAACCTCTGTGACAGCATGCGAAGCCCTTATACAGCACCATATTTCAAAGGCATGTAAATTTCTGGCAGAAGAAATATCAATATATAAAGTAGTCATGGACGCAAATTTGAGCAAAAAAGATGCTTGGCAAGTCGTTGCAGTTGCTGACGATTTTAAAAGCCATTTGACGTCTCTGCAGAACGTTTATCCGAGTATTTTGATACCAGTGATACATGTACCACTTCTGGATTATTTGGTTGAAACGCTACTTAGATCCGGTGTACAGACGTTGTTTCTTTACTGCAGCAGTCATGTCGATATGCTGAGAGAATATGCAGCTAAAAAATCGTGTAAAGACTTCACTATTTCTTTAATCATATCTGATGGATGCAGAAGTCTAGGAGACGCGTTAAGAGACATTGATACAAAAGGGTGGATTCGTGGTCATTTTATATTAATTCGTGGTGACGCTTTTATTAATACTGATCTTAGAAATGCTATGACAGAGCATTTAACTAAATGTAAGGCTGACAAAGGTACAGCAATGACTATGGTATTCAGAAATGTTGGTTCTACCAATGATACATTCTTGAAAGATGAGGCAACACTGATGGTGTCTGATAAAAATAATAACAAAATTTTATTTTATGACAAATTAAGACATGCCCAAAAGAAAGTAGAATTAGAATTAAATTGGTTTATGGAACACAATGAGGTTGAAATTAATACTAATTTAATAGACACACATGTTTATTTGTGTTCTCCATCCGTACTCCCATTATTTTCAGATAATTTTGATTTTCAAGTAAGTGTCAAACTGTTTCAAGTACTAAAGTATAATGTATTATGTTTTTGTTAGACATTTTGTCTACCTAAAACTAAAATTGTCATTATTATATGCTATTATTCTTTGCAGACAATGGGAGATTTTATTAAAGGTGTATTAATGAATGAAGATACTCTTGATTCAAGATTTTATTGGCAACAATTACCTTTGGATGATTATAGCCTTCCTATAACATCATGGAGAGCATATCATAACCTTAGTTGTGACATTCTACACAGACATAGTTTTCCCCTTGTGCCTGATGTTTTTCCAACGCTGAAAAGTTTTATATATATGTCAAGGTGCACTTACAAGCACAAGACAGCAACATTGGCTAAAGGTTGTACATTAGAAAGAGATTGCATATTGGGAAAATACAGTGTGTTAGGGGAGAATTCTTCTGTTGCAAGATCTGTTATACTTGATGACAGTATTATTGGTCAAAACGTAGTTATAAAAGACTCTTGTATCTTATCGAATAATAATATTGGAAATAATTGTGTGATTGAAAATAGTGTTATATATCCAAACTGTGCTATTGGGAAGAATGTACAGTTAATTGGCTGTTTAATATTACCTGGAGTAACAATTGATGCTAATAAAGAATATAGTGACACAATATTAGAGCCCAGTGATATTGGTGTAACTGCATTAAAACTATCAGATTTAGATGACAGCAGTGACTGTTTATTTTACAAGAACAATGAGGATACAAAATATGAAGATTTCTCATCAGATGAATCCAGTAGTGATGTCAATTCAGAAGCACATTCACCAATTCCAGATGACACAAATATGTTTCTATCTGAAGTTATAGACAGTTTGCTAAGAGGCTATCAAGACAAGCTAAACTGTGAAAACTTAATTCTGGAAATAAATTCATCGCGATATGCTTATAACGTTACTGTAGCTGAAGTAACATACAATGTTATGAAAGCAATATTAAGTCTACCTTTACACCTCTTGGCAGAAACAAAAACGCCTGTAGATAATGAAAGTTATCGCAAGAATTTACGGATGATAATTAACTATTTTCAACCCATTGTGTCAAATTATGTGAAAACAGAGGATGCACAAGACGATTGTCTGCGAGCAATTGAGGATACAGCGGTTACTACACAGGAATTGGTGCCATTCCTGAAATACTTATTACATTTGTTTTATGACCGTGATATATTCAGTGAAGATAGAATCTTGAAATGGTATGAGACTAAGCCACAGGGTGAACAAGATCACATTCATGAAGATATTCGTAAGGCAGTGTCATCCTTTATTAAGTGGTTGCAGGAGGCAGAAGAGGATTCTTCTGATGACAGTGAAAATGATTAAATAGAGGATTCAATCTTACGAAGCAAAAATGATGAACAGCTGCCTAACTTAAATTGCATAATTATCAATGTATATAACGTACGGTAACAAGTACTTGCGGCAACATTAAACAAATTTGTATTTGATGTAAAACGTTTAATGCATATAAAAATTAAATATTTTCTGTGACATTTATAAATAACCAACGTGTAAATGTATGCGTGTCATTGTGGATACTATAAGAACGTTAATTTCTGTCAAATTCTTTATTCGTTCAAACAACGTTACATTTATTATATTTATCTCTGTGTCGATTACTTTGTTCTTCGAAACGCCTTTGTGTGAGCAACAACATCTCGAAAAGTTTACAATATTGTTACTCTCATTATTGACCCAATAAACAGGTCAATGAATCAATTAGGTATGATGTAGCTCAATGTTTCATCTTTCACAACCATGTTAATAGTTACTCCGTCGGAGTGATTTCTTCCGTCAATTCGTGCCAAGCTTGGTGACGGTGATCAGGGAATTTTATGGCGTCCACCCAATGTCGTAGTCGCGCCCCTTTGCTATTGCAGCCTAACATAAGACCGCCTAAAAACCAAAACGTGTAACTGTACCACATCCGCTATTAAGCACCGTAATTTCACGAGCAAGCGCTATTTGTAACAAAATTTACAATTTTAACGTCCGCAGGCAGTGTTACTGATTTATGTTGGTTGACGATATTTTAATAATACGAGTCGTATCAGTTACTAATTTTTGGTATATCATAAGATTATAATATTCATGTTTCGATAAATGTAAAATACAACGGTATGAATTGTTGTGTTACTATGTACATCATTATCAGCAACAAATTTTAATTATTTCCATATAGAAGATGTGCAATAGTATAGTCATACCGAGATAATCATTACTCTTGCCGAAGTCTTTGTCCCATACTGACAAACATAGGGTCAATTTGATGAGGTCTGTCAGGCGCGTCCCAAAAGCGAACTCTTCGTTCCATTCTGGGTTCAGTGTCTTCCGCTTGACACTCGTATTGTGAACGTTGCGACCTTGGCTCATCTTCTTGCCAGTTAACTTTTTTACAGTGGCGCGGCTGATCGAATTCTCCGCGCCGGTTCGGTGCTGCCGATGATTGTCCGTCACATCTTCTATAAGGCACACCTTCACAAATGGGTCAGAAAACCCGTTGCTGTCCATGGGCAGGAGATTCATGGCACGATGTACTGTAATTAGGAGAGCCCGACGACGTGTACAGTAACTTAGAGTGATCTGAATCTGTCCTCGGCCGTTCGTGTGCACACCCCACGTTTCTTCTTCGTTCTCCACCTGATAACGTTGGCATAATTGTTCTTATACAGTCTGTAGCACCGGCATTTTAATCCAACGCCTGATTTTTTCTTTTTGATAATGTAATTTGGAAAATGGAGATTTAAATCAAAGATTAAGAACTGAAATCAAATGAGAAAGTGCACTTGAGGAAGGATTATAATTAGCAACTGTTACATACGGTTGCTTCAATCTTGCTCTGATTTGATCAAAATCTGGAGATAGCACTACTTATACGTTTTCGCACATTCGGAAACATATACGCATATATGTAACGTGTATATAGACTCATAATAATAAGTGTCATAGAATTACTTGACACCATTACAACGAATTCATAAAAAATCTCGATATATTCTGTGCCAAGTAAGTTGAAGATTATTTTTGGATGTGAGAAGTGATCACTGGGTACATGTATTCGCATTTAAGTTGACTGGAATATATAAACACATAAATTTAACTTCATCCATGCATTCCAACAGAAATTGTCCAATTTGGGAAGAAGTAAACACAGAGTACATAAAAAAATCATGGCTGTATACGTACACGGTAATGGTCTTGCAGTCGCACATTGCAATGTCTTATCTGGTAAGGATGCAAGTCGCGCAGAGGAAATTTCGCTTCTCCTAAGAAGTCCTGGCCCGCTTGGTCGTCCTGGAGAATCAGGATGTGCAATGCTTTGACGTTCATCTGCATGTAAAGGGAATATTTTGTTACAAATACTTCATCTCAATTAGAGAATATGACTATATGTGAAATGAGAGTAACAAAATTAAATTAATCTCAAAAAATATTAAAAATGTTTAATATTTGTCGGCTTGTGATAGCATTCTTGATCTTCTGAATTGATGTGATCATACAAGGAACTTGTGTAGTCAAACCAAAAACTTTGTTTTCTACTCAATAATTATTTACTATTAAAGAGATTATCATAATTTCGTCCTGAAAAATTTGAAGAGACCGCGATATTAAAACCATTCTTGATGAAAAAATGTCTTATGACATTACAATAGATGGCATAAATCAAAAAAACAAAATGATTCAGGTATGATATCTCTGATCATTCACATATGCAATTTACCTAGTTATCAACACAGACGATTCTATTAATCAGATTAATTTGAGAAAGCAGATTAGCGTGTATCATAAGTCGTACATCGTTCTCCGTGATGCCGTAAAAGTTTAGGATCTCGTTGAATACCGGGTTGCACGTTTTGTGAACCGTCTTTGTTCTGAGGCGATGAGTTATCCCGACTCTCCCTGCGGGCAGTATGTTGAGCTTGCAAAATGGGTCGGACAAGCCGTGGATGTCCATAGGTTTTAATCCCCGTGCTCGTTCCACTTTGCACTGGAGGCACTGAGCCGCTGGGTCGTATTGCAAGGATACCTCGAGAGTCCCATAATCCTGCCCCGTTCCTGTCGGTGACGCTGAAGGATCGCACGCCATCGAACAGTTACATTATACAGACGATACAATAAGTTGCCTTTCGGTAACGAAATGGTCATCATATAACCATGTTATGTGTCCTTATAGATTCGCAGAATTGAGATTATTGAAGACACAAGTGTATTACTACTCTATCGGTGTAATAACTTTAGTATTATACAGTGTGGTTCTAAAACATCGGTCTATCGAAAAAAAAAAATTTGAGAACTACTGAACTTAAGATTACTATCTTATTACTGCCTTATTTAGATTTTCGATCAAAATTTGCCGAATTTCTATTCTACCAGCATATTGGTATTATATAGAAATAATTGAAAGAGAATACGTTTTCCAAAAAGTGTAAGTTCCGTTAACGAAGCATTCTGAGGAAGAAATATAAGTTGACCTCTGAGACAATCCAGGGTGTGCAATTGTGGAATGCCGATCTGGTTGCTGACTCGTTTGCGGAGGGGACCCTCCAGTTCCCGATCCCTGTTTGAACTCACGCTTTTTTCCTGGACAGCTCCCATGAACTGTTGTTGGTGATCCAGCGTGTTGATCGGCATGATTGACGTTAGCGTCGTTGTTGACGAGACCCGTCTGCGAGCGATTAATGGAGAAACCTCAAACAAACTTCCATTCTTCAATCGGACGCGCTCAAGCTACGTACAGACCAGACAACAATCACTGGAAACTTTATTATCCGACTGTCAGCCAACGTCAATCGAACTTGCCTCAAGTAGGAAGAAACGCCCTTCCGTCTCGCATGTTACCTTCCATCGCAACAAGCGTAAGAAAAGACGGGAGCGTAAGGACTATAGCGGAATTTACAAATGAATAATTTACAAGATCGCTCAAGTCGATCGCTTCATTTTCTTCTCTTTATTACACGAACTTACAGTTACAACAGAAATAGAGCTTCTTCCATTTCGGTATTTCGTTACATAATTTATATAAAACATACTCTTAAGCCGGTAATCAAAGTGATCGTCGATAAAAAGTTCAGAGTCTGCGAATCGCGCATTGTTAGTCTCCCATTATCCGGCTTCCGGTCAATGAAGCGTCCGTATGAAAGGTACAATCCGCTGCCAGCCGGTGCGGCTTTCAGAGATCGCCGCTTTGTCTGTACGTAGCTTTACGTACCTGAGTGATTGTACCTGAGAGCCCTTCGACCGGTCTGTAGCAGACAATTCTCTGTGCGTGTTCTCGTCATCGTACTCCTCGTCCACGTCGGCGTCCGTTGCTTTCTCGTCACCCGTCGTCGTCTCCTCGAAGGAAACTTTTTGTTCGATCGCGCTGCCGTTCGGGCTTCTGCCGCCCGATCTTGAACGGATTGTGACGATCGAGTTCGACGGTGACAAACGATTGCACTGCGTCGGTATCGAGAGACTCGATCTCACGAGTCTCTCGGAAGGTGTGCCGGCTTCTTCCTTTTGACTGGGCGGCGACAGACCGTTGTTCGATCGTCCGCGAGGTGATTTCGGAGATACGCTGGGCGTACTGGCGATAGACGGCGTTCTCGGCTGATTATTGTCACGGGTACCCTGTAAGCTGGTTGTAGAGACCGATTGTCCACGGGCGACGGCCAATCGACGCGTTGCATCTTCATCCGATGAGGAGTCTTGCGGTTCGCTGGTATCGAGGGACTTGCACGTGCTGATAGTCCAGGCGGACGTCCGGTGCCCCGAACGCGTCCAACCACGTTCCTGGCGAGTGTAATATTTTTGTCCATTGTTAAACCCGTTTACATATGTTCGTGGCGAGGGGGGTGAAAATCGGAGGCTGACTAGAATTGCTTAAAGCTTTTTTCCAATGAGGAATATGAGGTGATATGATAATTGACTCAATTTTTCATTCACGATATTAGTTTTGTTTTTGTACATGTGATCGTACATGCATTTTGCACAGTCAATTGCTTTTGTTATAAATTATGGTGTTCAGTTATAATAATTATATTGTGCGAGGTTAAAGTTTGAAGCTAAAATAACTGTACAGCTACGATAAATAATTGTTCTGTGTATCAATTAATGATACGATGCATCAATATTTCCAAATGTGAGACGATCATATTAACTGGGCCATACAAATTTTCTTGATTAGCGTATAAGATTGTAACGATAGGCGCGTTGGTAACACCAATAAATCAATACCTTATTACTCCAGTGTCATTACAGTACTTAAAGAGTTAGGAGTAACTAACACGTCTATTTCAATTACTAACGGCGCCGCTCATACATAATTCTGCGGTGTCACGTAGTCATTACGTCCACACCATCTATTTCCCTTGGCAAGCGTGCGCTAAACAGATCGTATCAATTACCCTCAATTATGGTGGTTCAAAACTCAATTCGAATTTCCAATACTCTATGTACATATGTGACGCAAATATCAGTCTCGCACATGGCGGCGACAGGTACCAGAGTATCCTACATCTCAAAATGTATGTTAAACGCTAGTTGGGAACACACTAAAGCAAAGCACCGCATCCGAAAATCACCGACCGTCGCAACGATTTCGCTCGCGAAAGGCTGAGAGCAGCGTACCTTCTTCTCCGGCAAGATGTACTTCGGCATGCCCTTGAAGAACCAGGCGCCGCTCTTCTTCCACATCTCCCGCGTCTCGGCGCATATTCGACAGAGGAACTGCTTGTGCGCGTTTCCGGCCGACCTTCGGACGATCCTCTGAACGGCCGTGCTACGCTCTGGCTCGATGACAAGCTTGCTCTCGTTGAGTCCCATGTTGGGCGGCGTCGACGTCTCTATGCCGCACTTCTGGCAGATATACTTTCGGCAATCTTTGCACAAGCTCGGCGAAGCACCGAGAACGGCGCCGAACTTCTCGCCGCAGAGAGCGCAAGCACAGACGCAGCGTGCACCGCCGGAACATCGTCGTCCGCAACTTCTTCGCTCGTTCGATCTCATCGTCGTGACGATGCACACGTTGCGCTTCATGTTCTCGAGACGCTCGACCAGTCGGCCGACGCGCTCCTGCTCGGAGAGATCGAGAGCTTCCGCCCGTTGGATCACCTGCGATAGTCCGAGATAGAACAATATTAAAGTAAATTGGAGTACTGAAAATGCTGGTGCGGAATGGCCGGTAACTTTCCTTTTCAACAAATCTGTCGTGATCGAAAGCTTCAGCGCTTGAATTACGTGCAAAAATCCATGCCAGAATAATATCAGGCTAATTTGAAGTACATAAGATGTTGGTGCGGAACGTTTGCCAGTTTTGACAAAAAATGATTGGCAAGAATGATTAATTATTCAATTTTTAGCTTCCTGCGTAATTTATCATATGCGGATGTATTTGCGAAGTTAATCGATTTCACTGTTCGCCAGAATTCGTCTATGGTTGTTTGTATTTCGCTATGATTGTTTGAGGCAGAATAAGGTGGAATATGTGAGAGTATGTAAAAAGGTTGCACAGAAAGGCTGAATACTTTGCTTTGATAGGATTTAGTGGCACGATTGATATTTTACTAAATTTTAATTTGGCTAGGTGCTTTATTGTTCCAGAATAAAATAGTACATTTGATTGAAGAAAAGAGATACCTAATCATCATGCGAAAAGTTATTGGATTCGAATAATTAGAAATTGGGAGTCAGGCGTCAGCTGTCTGTTTCTTTTATTGAAGATGTTTGATGTTTTAAAATTTCTCGTGTATTATAACTTGCTGCAGAAATTGACTACGGTTTATTCACAATTTGTTTTTAATACTGTTATCATCGATTTTGCTTGACCATCGGAATGCGATTTCATAGTCGCTGTTTTCAGTTGGAATTTTCACATACGAAGTAACATTGCTTTAATGTAGGAACTGATAACACAAACTTATTTATGACTATCTTTTATAAATGTACTAAATACGTAGTAATGCCTAAGCTATAGTGAATAATTGTATATCATCGCCGAATACGTTGCTGTACGATAAACGGATAAATTGTGAACAAGAAATTTGCAGGAAAAGTTCATCGCTGAAAAAGTTTGCCTTTCTTACTCTTTTACTAGGGAATATCTTGGTACTCCAGACATAGTAAAAGATATAATGAATTGTGAGTTGGCTATAGACTATAAGTAACTTCTTTGTTGCAGATTATGGAGGTAACATTGCGTATAATCTGTACAAGGTTCGTTCTATACTTATATCTAATCTATACAAAGTTCGTTCTATAAGAAGGATAGGCTTGGAAGATTAAATAGGAACAGACAATACACGCTGACTCCGGGTTGATAGTGCAATGGTGCATAAGTCGATTTTGGCTGAAGCCTTGTTTCCGCAGAAAAGAATCACGCTGAATGGGTAATCAATTAACATATCTGTGTCTTTGGAACTGTACGTGTAATTAACTAATCTTAACATAATAAATGTTATATAAAGAGGAAACTGTATGAATTTTATGACTTCCAGATCCAATTATTCTCCGTTGCGGCGTCGTAAATAGGAAGTGTGGCTTTCATTTTCATTTAAAAGTTCGCTTTGCGCGTCCTGTCTGATTAGTTCCACTCATGTCAAAATCTACAGCTTTCGACGAAGTTTATCGCATTTTCGTTAATTTTATATTTATAAGGTTTGCGTTTTTTGTTCACATATGCGGTTAGCGCTATATGTATAATATCCATTCGACCGGTCTTACTTGATGACATGCAGTTTTTAAAGAACATAGTAACTGTATATAATATTAACCTGTATGATGGTGTGGCGTTCTTCCTCGCTAAGTACAAAAGATTGTCCACAACGATTGGCTCCACCCGAGTAGGAATTTGAGCCTGGGTAACCACCCCATCTCGAGTCCAAAGAGCCCGTTTTCACGGACCATCCAGTCCGTAATCTGTCAAAGGAAAATCATAAACACGTCTAAGTTGTGATATGTACAACATTATCCAATTTACATCGCTTAAAGAAGTTTTATATGACAAAATACTACGTGTAGACAACTAACAATGCAGCAGAGTAAGCGACGGGTAAATAAGCTTGAGTTCATCTGGTTTCACTGTTAGCACCGGTTTAATTGTCGCATCATGGCTTGTATGCGCATCAGTTTAAGTTCGGCTTTTAAACACCGTTTATGTATTACTACCCACATTATGTTAAAACAGAATAACCGACATTAAAATTTTCTTCACAAAAATTGGTGACATAAATTGTGCTGACATCAAAATGTTCAGTTTTTAGATAAATCGATTATTGGGTGGTATGTATACTCTATTTGTATCCTGACTAATTGTGAAATTAACTTGAAAACGTTGGCAAATTTTCGTTCATTCATTGACAGTCATTGACAATATTTACAACGTTGACAGGTTCTTATAATCCGTAGCTTCAAAATTAAGTATCATAGACTTACTTTGCTCTCAACGCCAAATGACGATCATTCGGGCATACCCATCTCGTCCCTCTCGTTGCCGACTCTTCAACAGAGAGGTCCATCCCTCAGCAGATCTATCCTTCTTCCGAACGATCTCGATTTTCACCTCTCCTGCGGAGACGAGAAAGTGCAACTCGCGAACCCGATGCAATTCAGCAACCGCATCGGAACGTTCATTTCCTGCAAAACACACCATATTTCTCCTACAAACTGCACAATTAAACTTCGACTGATAGCCTACCTGTCGACGATACCCGTCGAGAGTACTCAAGGCGGAAAGAAAGTGCTAGTTCTGAAAGGGGGTAAAATCGACAAGATATTCGACTCGAAGGAAGGTATCTCTTTTGGTTTACAGTGGCGGAAGTCTTTAGAAGCCGGAAGCGTACGTAAAATTGGAGCGTAGCACTTGTTAGATTCCCCTGCGACATTAATTGTTTCCATTCGGCCTCTGCCTAGCCGGCAATTACTAATAACCAAATAACAGCTCCCTAACGATTGTTTGTTGGCGTCGGAGCGTTCTATGGCCGCTCGTACGCTCGATCGATCGAGAATTATTCGTGCTCCATTAGTGTCCGTTAGTGGCGCGATAACGAATGAAATACATCCCTGTTAACGGATCCCGCACGTGCAACGAACGAATTCGACGGCGGTTTTTAGGACGGATCGCTGATATATATACCGTCCAACAAACTGTTGATCGCGTCTGGCCGGTGTTGAATGCAGAGCCAGCGTGGGGCTCGATAATACGATATTAATGGTAAGTCATGTTCCAGTTGCAGTGTCTGCTATATTTCGTTAATATTTCATTTCAGGTAACAAACACTTATTACAACCGTTTCTGCTGCCAGTTTGGTGTAAATGCTTTTCAATTGAACAGTAAAATGACTCAAAAAAACAATCAAAATTGAATAACGGAAGCAGGCAATAGGACTGTGATATATTGTCTACTAATGCGTGGTCGTTTCAAATTGATTATGTATTTAACTCCCAGAGAAATAAACCATATAGTTATTAATTACTAAGTAATAAAATTGAATTCACTTGTAAGTGTTTAGTCGCACTTAAAAAGGATTAGTGTTCTTTTGGTTACAATACTTTTTCTACGATGTCGTCGGTTATACCTCAATTAATTCGGAAAAAAATTATAACTTATAATAATCAGCTTTTAATTATACCTAAGTATCAGCTTCAGATATCAAGGAAAAATAACATAAATTTATATTAAATTAAAATGTTTTACACGTTTTTGACTGAAAAGAGTAAAACAGTTTGATGAGAACCAATTGTATATAAAAAAAAATGGTTTAAGTTAAAAATACTGTCCCAAATAAATGCTGCGTCCGTTAATCGTACTCTTTATTCATAAATTCCCTCCCCTGGAAGTAACAAAATGACTACGAGTATTCAACAAAGCATAGTTGCCGGCAACGTTAACAATACTTAACTAGAAAATAACTTGTAACATTAACTCTATCACAGTAGTAATTCGCATTTCGACTTTCATTGAGCGATCACCTACACATTGCCATTTTTTCATAATGCCTTCATGCTGAATAAACCGACATTTCGTGCTAACTTAAGTAATATTGTACTAGCTATTTATAAACCTGGTGCCAATGAAAACCTACGATTTTTATGAAGAGAAATCGGTTCTATACCATACGCGAAACGAAAAAACTCGTCATATTATTCGCTATTGGTAAACTGATATCATATTTATGGGATATTACATCATTCGGAGGCTCAGTTACGAAGACAGATTAGTTTACTCTTTATTTCAAGCAAGACCAATGTTTACGACGATTGAATCTAATTTACAAAGTGTAAATATATAGACACTGCAAGGAACAATAGGTGGTATATTTCGAGCTTACATTATAATATTTTTGGTCAAATATTATTAGCTGCCTTATTATAATGCATATATGCAACACACTTGTTACTTTCACAAAACACGTAAAACCTATTTGCTGCAATACATGACGGTGTGTTGACAGAAAGTCAAGTATGTCGAACTAATTTTTCTGCCAGTATAACAATGTTACACGTTTTACTTCCGCATTAATCAAGATTAGACATTGCTGCAACATAAAACTCTAACTTCCTAATGAATGCTCGGATAAACTTTGATTGTCCTACCGGTTGTCCATTGCATTAAATACAACTAAATGTGAAACGAGCAGAACCTATAGCAGCAAATAGGACACTCACACTACTGGTGTCTGGCTTGCCTTCCTTATCTTCTACTGAAGATGCTGTTTGAGAAACGGAACGTTCAGCTCACGTTGTTCTTTAATTCTAGTTATCCAATACGAAAATTTATGCAAAAGTTCAGTTTTTTGTTTATATCGACAAGTTTTACTCGGCTCTATCCTCTCAAAGTAAGTTCTTGCACACTTTTAATTATATGCAACAGGCATGGACAGTTTTTGAGGAATCTAAAGAATTTTCATCCCACAAACGGACAGGAGTTATAAAGATCTTAGCATACCTATATATTCCGTAAGTAAATTCACTTCTCCTGACAGTATTTAAAGCATCTTAGTGATGCGGTGTTACAACAAATTGGCATTCTAACTATCGTGACAATGCCACGCTGGGTGTTGTGATTGCGATGACTATTTCAGTACATCCGATATTTAGAGAGAGTCAAGGAAAAACACTGTGCGCAGGGAACAGGATATTAACATATGAGAATTCGAAATGAGGAAGAACATGCAGCAGAGGCGTTGTAACGTATTTCAGAGCTGTACATCGATCAATGTTTACTGCAAACTTTGTCCCAGTTGTGCAACTTTCACCTGAATGTGCAACTACAAGTATATAGATAAAAGCAAATTGAACATTACTCGAGGACTATACCAGTTTTGTTCATAATGCTGTTGTGAAGGACAACGCAGAGATTTATACTTATAAGTAAAAGCATACGCTACAAAAGTTTACCTGATTGAGATTACGGAAATATTAATGTGCCAAATCGAACAAATGAAGCATGCAAGCAGAAAAACATGGGTCTGAAATAATTTCTATTTAATTTGGAACTGCTTTATATAAAAAATTTAGTTATGCTCATAATATATGTTTGATTTAATAAAACTTTTATTTATAGCAAAGTTTTTTCAATAAAAGGGATTCGTATTATTCTAAGGTGAACACAAGATATGATACACGTCTTACTACGAGTTCTCTTATAAACGAACACAAATATGATAAAAATAGGAAAAAGCAATGGTTTGCAAGTAACATGGTTAAGTACATAAAACTAATGCCGTAATCATATTAACAAAATTGTGTACCATTTCCATCAATTTTATTGTCAAATATATTACGTTAAAGTGAATTAAAGATTCGCATCTGTTACAACATTTTTATTTATATTCATTTAAATAATGTTGATTTTTTGAATTGTAATTCAACATGTTAATCAGTGAGGATAAAATGACAAAACATTGATCATTAGATACCCAATACTGATACGATATCAGTTCCTGTGAAGGAAGGACACGTGGTGACCAGATAATAGGCTACAAGATCAATAACATGAGAACACATGGTGGCAGGATACGTATATACAATTTTTCGCCGTTTTCGGAATACGACAACTGTGTCCCACTCTTCAATTTATGACTGCTTAGAAGAATTATGAAAGCATATAAACATTGAGAGAAAATACATTTCGATTTTGTGCACATACGTTTGTTAAACAATAAAGCACAAAAGACAATAGCCGATTTAACAACGTATAGTAAGCTTGTACCCAGAATTAATAGTTTATTTTAGACCTATAACATCTCAATACACTTTTAGAAAAAAGCCGTTTGCTACAAGTTGGCAACTCATCCAATTTGAATATATTACGATCTTCAACACGCGCCCGATCGACCTCGGCGTCTTTTACGAATAAAAAAAGAAGAGGGCGACGATTCCATTCAAATGAAATGAGCGGTTGTAATTTCCTCTACGCGGATTTGCGTCAAGTTAGGCGAGCAGTTTTATTATCAGGCGCGTTGACGTTGCCTCATCCACGATACTTGTACTGAGCGTAGATACATTCACCGATGTAGTATCTATATTTGCACTTAAATCGATACTTCTATATGTATACAGCCGAGAGAATTTTTTATTTTCTTCATTATGTCCAACCGTCATACGTGTTGTATCAGTCAATCCTGCCTAACTGTACGGGATTGTTAAAAAAAATTAGTGAGTACATGTCAAACGTCTACATAATCTACACGTCGAGGTAATTTTACAAACTAGTCGCGCATCGACAAACCGTATTTAAGGTTCGTCGGCAAATTAACGCTCGACAATGCCAGAGTTAACAATAATCTTATGGAATTAAATGAAACTGGCGATGAATTGTAGAAACGGTGTGTATAGAACGATCAATCGGAACTCGTGACGTTGCCGTCATTTTGTTACACGCTCCTCGACGGAGGTACGTAAATTAAATATCGACTCCGTAACACCGCAAACTGTTGCACATGCGAACCACAAGCGCGATGTAGATATCCTCCGTGATTGCTACTCTCGGACCGCCAATGAACCTGATACACATTAACGGCTGAATACTAGCTAGCATAAATTGCAGTTATTAGCGGCGCCGTGTTATTACCAACTATAAACAGTGTCAATATATTGCCAGCATATCCGATCAGTATTGTAGATTGATTATTATATTTGGTCTATGCTAATATTTTGATTACCAAGGGTGTCATTACCAACTCCTTCCATTGAATTTTGCATCATTTTGATAAAATAAATAATTGTGTCCTCTATATATTTAATTTTTATCATCACTCATGTTAATTTCATTTTAGGTATTTTATAATAATTTGTCATTTTTTTACATTAATTCTCTTAATCTTTTAATAAAATGTCGATATTACCTCAATTGACGTTATATATGTATAAAGATATGCGGATGAACAGTGCACAGGACCTTCAGTTTTTCAGAAATCATGCACACAGAAGCAGTAAAAAGAACAATCTTCCGTCATTTTAAATAATCTCTGTCAATATGGTATAAAAATTCCGCTAGATTAATACCTTAAACCGTCCCATAATCTATTCCTTGCGAAAGCTCAATCCGTAATTTTTTTAATTTTACTTACATGCAATCAAAGCTGTCAACTGTACAGGTTTATCGAAGAAAATACGCTCATTCCGAACTGCCTTTGTTTGGCAACTAGAATTTCCACAATATTCTAGCGAATGACACAAAAACTAATATAAATACTGTCCCAGACAAGTTTTAAAAAGCATAAAAACACCGATACCCACTAATCTACATTCGCGCGTCACTATTGCGGGCAACATCTGAAGATTTCAAAATTCTGTTTCCTCAACGCTGCCAAAAAAGCCGCGAATCCAACATTTGCGTACCCATTTTTCCCTTTAATCCACGTAATCTCTAAAAATGTCGATATTACAACCTGACATCCAGAGAACCGCGCGTCAAACATTCACACCGCGTATCCTTCCATACGTTATCTACATGTTTGCCACAACTTACAGCGAGCGGTTGGAAGCACGCTCCGACACTGGAGTAATCGGGATCCCTCGCAACAGGCTGTTTCTATTCCTATCTCCGTTACTCTTTTCTCGAAGCTCCCCGTGCACAGCACACGTTTCCCTCGATTATCAATCGCGGCGATCGACGGCGTGCGGCGCCCACGCTTAACCTTGATCTAATTGACAGAACACTCGCGTAATCAGCGGACGCAGCCGAGAATTTGTATACGGGCCCCGGGAGTTATACACGTTAGAAACCTTCGCGCCGACGTGTCCCTTCTTCTCTACTACGTGGTCGTGCTCACATTGGCGAAAGCCGAAGCGAGGCAGAGGACTTACCGCGTTATCGGCCAGCCGACAAGTGGGTGTCACTACTTCAGGCGACTGGCTCGCCGCGACGCTCCCCGACGCTTTCCAAGTGGTGGAGGAGGAGGAGGAGGAGAAAGACGTGGAGGAGAGAGAACGGAGACAAGGAGAGACTGTGTCCGGGAGGGGTAGCGAGCTTCTGCGTTGAGTACACATCCGTGCTATACATATGTATATACCTGGTTATGTACCTTCCCCTGCAGGGATATATCGTTGGGAACTAGGACATGAGGACGGAGGGGTTGGAGGAACAAGAGTAAGCTTCATCGGAGAGGGAGGGAAATCAGGCGGAACAGCACGTGAAAGGTGGACGATACGGACACTATGCCGTGCACCCTGATTGCTCCTCTACTCTCTGGCTGCCCAGCAGTAGGGTTGGAGAGGTTCCATGAATGTGAATGATGATCGTCATAACGTAAACCCGGTGATAGAGCCGGGTGTGAACGAATAAGAAATCGTCTGTGACGTGGAATGATGTACGGAAATTGGTTGCGTGCCTTGCGCCCTTGGGACTTTCAATGCATCGGGAACTTATTTGAACGTTTCAAGGAAGAATTCCAAATATTGTCTCAATATGAAAAATTTGGATCAAGAAGTGCATGCTATCATCTGGCAAAATTCTATAAACTTATTTAGGTTCAGGTTTTAACTTATTTAGATTTCTGGTTTTTATTAAAGTGTTCAAATACTGTAGGTTGTTATGCGCTGCAACAAATTCTCGCCAAAATTAAAATATAACGTGAATAATGTAACGCAAGTTCATGTGCTAGTAATAATGAGATTCGATGAAAAAAAGGTGTGAACTGAATGCGCCATTAAGTGGACCAAGGAAACAGGTGTTTGTGTTCTACATTGCATCTATTGACGTGTACCGCTTTACAGCCACCGCGACGGTCTGGACCATGCGTGAGGGTCGATGGTCGAGATTCCATTTGTATAACATAGCAAGATTCTAGGACACCTAGCGAACATTTCCGACATCGGTGCACAGGCATGCGCTGTCACTGACACGTGTCGTTGTTGTCCTTCTAAAGGCGTACTGAACGAATAAGACTGCGGAAAGTAAAAAAATAACCATTCATTCAACCGATCAAACTACCTTCAATATGTACAACATAAAGTACTGTTAATATTAAAATGAATCCGATCGTCAAATGACGATTATATTCATAAGAATTGGGATGTGTGCGATGAAATTGCAGAGGTTTTTTACAAGATTTAATCCTTTGTAGAAAATCAACTAATTGTATCTATTCAATATTTTGAATAGAACTTGACTATAACTAAACAATGTTCTGTACATTTTATTTATTATGTATTTCGATGATTTAAATGTGCTTAATTAACATTGTGCTCATACATTATAATATTACAACGGGTAACAAACTTTGTACAAGTGAAAAAAAAATCAGGCTTTATACAACATAACACAGACTAAGCGTTCAATGGCTTTTTACAACATTTTTGAAGGTAAAGTTTTTAAGGATGTATTAAAAAGTTATATTATATTCCATGTTAAAGTCTGTTTTTTCTATTTAAATAGTAGAATCCGCAGGTACATTAATAGCCAGGCTTATAGGGACACATTAAAACAGTATAAGATTGTACATTTATTTTACAAGGTATCGATCAATGTAATGTACAATTTCGAAGGCTACTTCCACCATAATGAGAATTATAATCATCCATTCCAAGCGAATGTGATGTCGATCACTCAAATGCGTCGATAAAATAGCTACTAGCTCTAAGCAATGATTTAGTTTTTCGTTCATAACCTGCAAGAGTAATGAATGTAAACTGTTTGAACCGAGAAATGCGGATAGTATAAACAATAAGATTAATAACTGTTAATCTTATTCCGTAAAATATTAACGATGTATTTCTCACCCTTGTTCGTTTTGCAATGCTGAAGTATCCACAAGTTTGCTGATATAATGACTCTAAGTCATCACGCTCCCAATAAAAGTCAGGAGTATCTAAAAGATCTGAACTCAGATTAATTAAATGTCGGAGCGCAAATAGCTCCCCTTGCCTTTGCAGAACTTGTTGTTGCGATATTCTAAGCCTTGAACCACTTTTCAAATCCTGTGTTACATATTTCATAGTATCTACGTAATGATCTAACCATGCTTCCCATATTCCCAGTTTAACAGACTGTGACATAGCATTAGAAAATGTAAACTTGTGGGTATCATTTGAACTGGGAGTTAATAAGATGCTCCCTTCCTTTAACTGACAACGTCTTCTAAAAAACATTAAAAGGCATTACAGATCCTGTTAGTTGTACTAATCTGTAAGGTGATAAATAAAACAGGACTTATTACAATATAACATTTTAATTTACCCAGATTCTGCATAAGTGTAAGACATGAGTTCACTTTCAGCAGAAACCAGTTCTTCATGGTAACTATTTTCTTCATATGGTTTTAAGAACTGCAATATGTTCTCACATTCTACATCAGGAATATTCCACAGTACTGCAGTACCCTCACGGAAAAAAAATATTTCTCTTGGCTCTTGATCAACATCGTATCTGGCAATAGCATGTATAACGTCTGGAAAACCTGTAATCAAGAAAAAACCGTTTTAGTGGTTTTTTATTTTACTCAGTAATTAAATGTATTCATTTATTCAAAACATATATTGTATTGAATATACAACAAATTGTTTAATTACCTTATAATCTATTAGTTGAGTGACATAATGAAAAACAAACAATCTTTTATATGTATAATTATTCTTTCAGTTTTATCCAAACGTTTTTCAAATAACAATATTGCAAAACAATAAAATATTACAATTTATTCATAGTTATTATTGTTATTTAAATTAATAAAAAACAATTAAAGATTACTATAGTAGCTTATACTGCCGATTGTTTAAAGTAAATTGATCCTGTATATCAACTTAGTAATATTTATAAATGTTGTTAATCTATAGTCATAACAATATTTTGATACAATAGTATAATAAATTAAATTTCCGTTTTTTTGTTGTAGAAAATGTATTTAAAATGTTATTGTGAATATTACTTATTAGCATATTACAGACACCATTGTTTAAGATCATGCAACTATTAAAAATCCTCTAATATATTAGAAAAATATGTTACTGTCTGACCCTATACAGAAATTACATTGTTTCATATGTTTCAAAATGTTGTACTGCTAGATATTTCACTGCACAATAATGTTGTGAAATGGCTATGCTATATTATACGACAGACTATAGTCTGCTTAATAAAAGCCAATATCATAAATTACATTTTTTTGGGTGTACTCCACTAGACTTACGTGGTTGCGTTTTGCATGTATTATTTAACAAGTATAATAAATGTATAATATTCAAACGTTAACCCCTTAACGTACGATTTCTTTTAAATAAACCGGCCAAAAAAAATCAATTTTCTTTTTTATGTAAAACACACGGTAGAACATTGTCTTGGCAAAGACATAAAAAAATACAAAATTAATCAAAATTTTTTTTTGTAATTTTAGCAGCATCTAATACAACGCCGCCCGAATATACTCGGATGTGCACAGTTTGGCCGGTTCAGCGCGCCCGAATATACTCGGGTGTGCACGTTAAGGGGTTAATATCAGTTCCAATGCCTTTTTCAAGTCCTAATGGAGTCTATTGTATTAATCAAAAGTACCAATTGATTCACATATTATGACAAGGAATAAATCTATTTTTCAAACAAATTAAAGTTGGTAATTACAATAGCTACCATTTTTGGTCAAAACGAATATAGTCCAATATCTCGTTTTTAGAAACAAACGATATAAAATACTTTTAAAATTAGCGGTTCAATTATGAAAATTTCAATAATGCAAGAGCAACCGAAACATTATATACCACGTTCGCCTAACAGTTTATATATAAATATAGCACTTTACATGTTTTCTAGAACAAAAACTAATGTTATAAAGGTATCGTCCACTTAAAAACCCAATAACAATTATTTCTTTACAAATTACCATTTGTATGTATGTGTTACTAAACACAAATTATATGTTACAAAAAACAGTCTTCCAATGTGTGTTATTGATTAACGCTTCTCGCAAAAGATTACCGTTTTAAACGTAGTAACAGAGCAAAGTGCAAAATATATAGCATACGTGAACACTGTTTGGATTTCTTGTTTTAACGGCGGTGTACATTTTCTGGCCATTTAAACCATCTATGTATTTTATGTACATATAAAGTACCCTTGTCGCAATAATTACCCTACGGCATAAAATGCGCTAGTTATTACAACTTGGCATGATTTGTGATTTAGACGTACAAACGGAAAAAATAATATTGGAGAAATATTTTGCTGGAAAAAATAACGAGACATAGTGTTTACCTTTCGGATAGTAAACATCGGTTTGTGAAAACCGCGAAAGTTTTACGGACTTACTATTTGTAGAATACAACAAAATGTACATATAACAACTAAAATAACATATCTGATTGATAATAAAACATTGGCAAACACGGTATTGATTTTTACTTGTACTGTTTTATAGTATTCCGAGTTTCATTATTGTTTATTACTCATTTATTTGCATTATATCTTCTTTAGTATTATATGCAATAACCAATTAATAGGTACGCACATTATAGGAATAATAACTATGCACTTAAAAAACTACTATTGAGCAGTTTGAACTGAACAAAGTAGTA
Source organism: Anoplius nigerrimus (assembly GCA_914767735.1). Classification (NCBI taxonomy): domain Eukaryota; kingdom Metazoa; phylum Arthropoda; class Insecta; order Hymenoptera; family Pompilidae; genus Anoplius; species Anoplius nigerrimus. The sequence goes on along the minus strand of OU612085.1, from coordinate 15,900,177 downwards.
TAAGAACTTATCATGCCATAAATATCTCTGTTAGATTTAGATATATGTCAAACGATAATTGTTAAAATTGTATGATACAAAAGAGAATATAATGTGGTGGTAAACCTTGTCTTAAACATAAAAATGTTAAAAACAACAAAGAATGCTTTATATTTTGAAATGTGTATATATATCATGTTAAACATTGTGACGATTATTCACATGTGCACAACATTCATTTTTAAATAAACGTCTGAAGCATATCCCATACCATAGGAGACTTTTAAACCGCTTAATGTTCGCTCTTCATTATTTTCGATTTGACTGTAATACATGCTGTATGTAGCAGCCTTTACTCTCCTATCCTGTATAATTATAAGCCATTCCAAACATATTGTAATTTTCAATGTTGTCGAAAGTTGTCGCGGGTTTTTATACGCAACACAAATGACCGCAAAATTAGACAACAATGTTATAAATGTTGATTGAAAATGTCCCATGAAATGTAATTGATATTCTGTATTCGCACTGTCTGTTACAGCCATCACATTGCAACATTTGTAACTGTTTGGTTACATCTTATCTTTAACAACAGAAGTTTCATTACTTTAATATTGATAGTAAATTAATATTAATATCATACAAAGCTATTCAATTTAAATTGTACAATTAACCTTACCCAAAAAAACCTGTTGCTACATTAAAACTTGTTATCAACTCATTATGCTGTTATGCATATCGTAACAATAATCATTTTCATATCTTTTGCAATAATCAAAGTGTTAAATATACTCGAAAGTAATTAGACTAGTCTTTATGTTCTTTGACTTAACATTTTTTGTGAAAAGTATCTTAAATTTTCGAGTATATCTTTTTCAGTCTGCAGAAACGGTGAAAAATGTTATGTTCCCAAATTATCAAACACTTTCCACTGCATCTATTAATCTATCAGAAAAGGACTATCACATGCTCCAAGTCCACGTGACACACCGCATTCATTTTCTGTATTAATTTTTGTTCTTAACATATGACCACATTGTTCGTTAGTTAAGATATTATTTCCATCAGCAATAATTGCACCAAAAATTCCTAATTCTGAAATCAAATCCTTTTGTTCCATATGTGTTTTACTCCCTGGTCTAACCATATAGTTTTTATGCACTGGTGGATTAATCCTATCCATTAAAATCCAGGCCACCCGCTCCTGCTGCTGTTTCACAGTTTCTAAAAAGTCTTTGATCTCTGTTCCATAGACATTATTGCCACCACCTTCACGTTGCGGTTTTAGCACATAACGTTCAGGGTTTTTAATTGCCATCTCTATAGCAGTATCTCCATGTGTATCAAAATCCAATGCATAAAGTCCTATAGCCAAATAAAACATAGTAATTGTCCTCATTCATCATAGTGGCAATTATACCAATGGATGAACTAAAACACTAATGTTACATACCCGTAAATATTTCTCCCACCTTAGCAACAGATTTTTCATTCTTTAAAAATTTGTTTACCACATTTGGTTTAGCAAGAGCTTGCTGTACTTTCTTTGTTCCAGCTAGATGATATTGAATTGCTGGACATTTAATAGCCAGTGATCTTTCTATAAGAAGTCTTACATTCCATTCTTTTTCTGAATGATATTGAGCAGGCTCATAACCACATCTGAAGTATACTAGAGACACAGTTAAACCATTTACAAGCAATTCCTTGTTGGGGCCCAACTTTGCTGTACTTGCCAATTGTGTCAAAGTACATCGAATTACTCTTACTTTAGGATTTTGTCTCCTAATTTCAAATTCATGAAAACGTTGATCACAAATATTGTAAGTTTTATCCTCAATAAGAAACAAAATAACTGCTCTGTGGACATTAACAGAATGCCAGTTAAATATCAAATTATAAAATTTGGCATTTGCATAGTAATCTACAAAATATAATTATATGAAAATGCAACTTAAACTTACTCTGAATCACCATATAATTTCCAAGCCTCTATCATACTTCTGCATAAACCCTCTAATGCATTATTATCGGGAAGATTTTTTATTGCTGACATATGTCCAAGTTCTTGTAAAACAAATTTATGTAACTGTGTTGATACTGGACCTAACCAGCCAAAGCCAGATGCAATTGTATTTATTTCTACCTGTTTCCAACAACAGTAAGGTAACTGACTTTTACTATTGTGTTTTGTTGGACAACTGGTATCTAACATTAAGTCTGATCTTAACAATCCTAGAGTAATTTTTTGTGTAAACCCTTCCTCATAAACAGTTTCATAAATGTTGAACAATTTTTTTGTGAAGTTATCAACTTTTATGGTCTCTTCCAAAGTCTCCTTCAGAAAATTATAATCATGTGCCACTTTAACTATTAATTCATTCAATATTGTTTGAATTTCACAGGCATTTTCAAATTCTTTCCGAGGAAATGGTGATGGGATCAGTATGAAGGGTGCAAATTGTAAACTGTCTCTATCAAAATTGACCTTTGACCTCATGCACATACCATGCATGAGTGCCCAATCAATAGCTATGTCTATTAATCTTTCCAATTCATCTTTGTCATCAACAATTGGTATTGATGAGACTATGTATGATTTATCTTTAGTTTCACTCATGTTGAAAAATGTAATATTCACTTCAAACTCTTCACAATGATGTTCATATATATGTGCACAAACAAAATAAAACTTATTTGTAACACATACACTATGTGTACCAATTACTATGCACTACCTCACAATAATGTTCAATATAGCTTTTCAAATCATAATTTTCATTATTTGCAACACAAAAACTTCTGTATTGTAAACTAACAATAAAACGTATTTTTATTCTACCTTTTCTCTATTTGTTTAACCAATCTTAATATTAGTATTTACTGAAAATTATAAAAGTAAAAAAACTGTACTTGGTTACACCCAATATTCTTAACGTGTATCGCGGAAAAATGTCGCACTTAATGGAATTGAATGCACAACCACTGTAAACAAAACTCATCTGCACGGGTTTCTAAACTGAACTTATATATCATTCGATAAGCGATAACTAAATACCCCCTCCTCCCTGTTTTTCAAAACTCACTGTTGACTTATGCGCGCTTCATCGAAGCTGATGAAACATTTGCGCCGGCTGTAGCTTCCGGAGACATCTATTATTTAACATATAATGCCAAAAGTGCCAATTAAACCATGATTATTTAAAATAATGCAGATGATTTTACGGTTAAAAAATGGTCAGAGTTTTGATGCACGTATTTTTATATCTGAGGTTAGATTTGCTTGTAGTATATATATATTGTAGTAAAACGCCGGTTAAGAAGCCACATGGCCCTGGTAATCTTTCGCACGATCATAAAGATTTTTGCCGTGTAGCAAAAGAAAATCCCTATGTCAGTGGCACATTGTTGTGGCAATAATTATAAAAATGTAGCATCCTATAAACATGTGAAATTACAATACCGCCTATGGGTGTCAGATCACCAACGTAATATGGGTGCCGATTGTTTCTACAGGTGTGTTTATTCACGTAGCAGATCATGAAAGTGTTCTTCCAAAGGTTATACAGGTTTCTCATAAATTTCAAATACATTTTCTTGCACTTTTATATAATCTTTCTTTCAAATATATAAATATAAATAAGTTTGTTTTACGATTATCATTATTCACTATGATGATGTGATATACACTGGAAATTTTTCTTTTTTCGTGTTATAAATACAATACATACAGCTCTATGCAAAAAGAATTTGTGATAAACAATGTTTATCTAATAGTGACAATAATGCATCAATATTGCACCTTAATAATTGTACCCCTCTGAACAAAATAAAAATATTTGAATATTATTACATTTCGTTTGTGTATTGATCATCAACCCATATATTGTACTTTGTGCTATTGTAAAGTTTGTAAATGTTCCTACAATGTTTCAAATGTCACACATAGTCAACACATACAAATGGAGCCTAAACTTACATATTTACTATGATTTCTTAAATTCACCTGTTTTTTTGTTCGTGGTGAAACATTATATACGTATCTGTTAAATAAACCTGTTTTTAAATTCTGTTTTTTTTATTTTAACATAAATTTGTAAAGTAATATATTATTTATGTTTTACTCAAATTGCATCAACATAAAACCTGTTTTTTGGCACTAATTATATGGAGTGTTTCAAAAAATGAAGGCATAGCTTCAGCAACACATTCATAACATAAAACTAAGCAAAATGGTTTAGATGAGCATATGCCTAATATGACCTTGTTGCCTTATTAGACATGTTTTCGTATGAAATCTCTTATTAAATCATTTTCATTGATTGTTTCCTCATATGAAAAAACCACCTGTTGTTTAAATTTGCCAATAATACTCCTGAATATGACATCACAGTTAATCAACATCATTTACTGGTTCATTGCAAACTAAAGAATTTTGATGCCCGAGCAGATAAAAATTCAATGAATTTAGACCACGTGGTCACGCCAGCCAAGCTAGATGCGGTTTCTTGTAAGCAATTAAAGAAAGCAGTCAAACAGAGTGATAGGAATTAATGGAAGGCAAAAAGGGCTAAAATTTAGAAACAACATTTTGTCAGACATATATTTATAGAAATTCTCGTTCTTATTTTACTGAATCTGCCCTCAAAGTTAACTGCATATTTTCAGAGTCATATTGCATATTGTCATGATTGCTTTGCAATATTTTGGAGTGTCACAGAAATTTGTTCTATTTATTTAGCTTATATGAATACTTAACTTACATTGTGTGTTGTATAATAATTTACATCATATACTGAATTTGGTGAATGTAAACCATGTTAATTAGATAAATGCATTGCACTTGAAATTACTAAGAATGGTTGAAATACTTACAGTTCTTCGATCGACACACATCCTTTGGTGCATATAGACCTTGATCCAATAATCCAATTACTAAAGTTTCCAGATTGTATTCTTCTGCGGTTGCAACTGCCTTTACACTCCATACCTAATAAGAAACATAACTCTCTTTTTTTGCTTGTTTAAAATCATTAGAAAAATGTTGTTCTGCTATGAACAATACTTTTAATGAATACCATACAGTATAACATTAACAATAGCTAGCATAACAAAGCTGTATTGTTTAAGAATTAGTTCTTTTTAAATCGAAAAACACTTTTGTGTATGTAGCGTAAGAAAAAATATTACCACACAATCATAGATAAAATCTTTAGAAGTATGCAAAGATAAGAAAGATTTTTGAAAACTTTACTTACTCCTGGAAGAGGAACTTTGTCAGCTTGTACAACGGAACGCTGCTTCCTACCTGTACGTTTCTTCACTTGAAGTGATGAAATATTGTTTTCAATTTCTGCCGCTTTGGTTTTTGTCGAATATGCACATACATTAGATATTAACTGTTGTTGAGTAAAAAATAAATTTTTGTTTCGCTTTTTCAATAAAATTGTTTGTTTACTTTCAATTGATGCTACTATAATACCATATTTTCTACAGGTGTTTATGCTAATACTTTGTTTACAACATACAGTGACCAATCTTTGAATTAAAGAAAAATTCATTGCTGCAAATTTTTTTCTTAATTTTCCAATAAATCATAAAGATGTTGTCAAGATTAAATTTTTTTTTTAAATTACTTTTAAGGTCATAATCAGCCTTTGGTTTAGTTGTTATAAGTAACCTATCGTTGTGGGTGTAACGCAGTTGTATTTGTTCGTTTTATAACGCGAAACTTATTTACGTTGAACCAAAAGTGTATAATAGTAGCAATGAATCTTATTGCTAACATTCATATTATAATACATTTGAGTATTAAAAAAAAAATTTGTTACGGACCGGTTGTGAAGTATATGTACACGTATATTCGATATATTCTTGATCATGAACTTATGCGGTACATGAGTCGCTAGTGACCTTAAGAAGTAGCTAGGAATATTTATTTTTATACAATGCAAAGATTCATAGAAACCAATAATTCTTGTAATGCATTGTAAGGAGCAGAGCCTAAACGAAAAAGAGAAATGAAAGAGGAGAGGCGGAAGGACAGAAAGAGAGAGGAAGGTTTTTTTTACAAGGACACCTATATTTATGAATGTGAATTGAGTGTTTATCAGGGCCTGGTCACTCCCCCTCTAAAACGTGGTACCGTCTGTAGTACCGCTCCGGCGGCGGGTCTTTAAGATGTCGCGGCAGTAGCTCAATTGCTATTGGCTGAATTTTTGCGGGTGCCATGACATATTTGATATATATCTGAATCATCGCCTGTTGTCGCCTGTCGATTGTTTACATTCTTGTTGCAAGTGTGAGGCAGGAGGCAACTGGAAATTTAGTGCGCATTAGTGGAAAATTCTACGTTTTTGTGCATTTTTGAAGTGTGTGGGCGAGCAAGTGCGAGCCATGAGTTTTTGCGAGTGCTGCCTGCTTGGATGCCGTTCAATGAGGGATAAGGTGCCAGTGCACTCTTTTCCGAAGGATCCTGCCAGGTTTGAGTTATGGAAGGCTGCAGTGTATTCGGAAAAAATCGGGAGTCTGAGTAGCAATGATCTAAGGAGAAGGATTGTTTGCTACTGACATTTTTAAGAAGAATACTCTACATCATGGGATAAGCACAAAGGAGGCTAAAATGCAATGTTGTGGCAACATTACATTTACCAGAAGCTGTCAGCATATCTCCAAGGGAAACAAACGTATGTCACTTTCATCCAATGCTACAATACGTCTATAAGAATCTTATATATTATTCCAAAATGTAATATATATTGATTTGCATAATCAGATAATAGAAACCATGCAGCCCTCTTGTTCTTACGAGGTGCAACATGGGGACAGAACCAACTGGGCACATATTTCTGTACGTGCTTCCACAACAGAAGTAAAGGTTTGTAACAATTATTTTAAAACAAAGTGTGTGTTGTACCTTCATGGTGTCATGCAAAATCTAATCGGTTTTCTCTTATACAACCAGATATCAGGAGATGTGCAGCTATCCCGGTCATATAACATGGAAAGTGACCAAAGTTATCTACAATGCATTGGTGCAATAAATAATATAAAACATATATATATATATATATATACGTTCGTTTGTGCATCTTTTTATGAATATAGATTTGATTTCACAACAATTATATACTGTTATTCTTGGTATGAAAAGTACCCGTTTTACTACATAAGTTTATATTTGCCGATGCACTGTAGATTTGTTCTGGTAAAACGATTCTAAGTATTCAAGTGTACCAAATGTTTAAAGGTTTAAATAATATTTGTTGTTCTCTTTCGGATTTAAGTAATTTCTGCTAGAGAACAATAAATATTATTTAAACTTTTAAACTTTTGGTACACTTGAATACTTAGAATCGTTTTACCAGAACAAATCTACAGTGCATCCACTTTTTGGAGCACTGCAACCTGGGGTTTTTGAGGGCGATCCTAGTCACAAATTTAGTTCATCTAGTGGGTTTTTCGCATTGATGGCGCGGCGGTACGTACCACGTTTTACAAGAGGGGAGTGACCAGGCCCTGGTGTTTATACAGGAAAATTACTAAGAAAGAAGCTGCGAGAAACACTAGTCTGATAAGTGGAAATTTTGGCTACCATGTACATATTGGTCGAAATGTATTAAGGTTGCTAAGCAAAAGTTTTCGAAGTTGAGCTATATAGATCAAAAGAATTATTTCCCTTATACCTGTCTTCTCTCTGTTTTTCTCTTCTATTCAAAGTGGTCCAACAATGAGCAATAAAAAAGTTATCCTTTTTGCGTTCATCCATTACACAACATACGTACTTTAATACGCAAGTATATTCGTATTATTAACCAGCCACTACTCCAAATGTTAGAGGGAAAAATTTAAAAACCGTTATACTTCTATCATTTTTAAAGCAGCAATTTTAGAACAAAATTCTTTTATCTAGTCTTTATATTTGATAAAATATGCAATGACGTTTAAGCGAACAGAAACAAAGTGGCATTCTTGAAAAGATAAGATGGTTGCATTGGTAATCTAAAGTTAAATCACTCAATTTTTGAAAGATAATTTCTATTACTGGACGAAATAACACTGGCATTAATTGAATGAATATGAAAAATATATAATACTGCCATTTTAACCGGCGATGAAACAATGCTGTTACGATATTCTTAAAAACTTTATAATCATTAATACTACACGACAAATCTCGCAATGTAAATGTAATTATAAGACAAACATGGAGAATAAATATCAGTTATAAAGCCGAATCTGTATTTTTCTACATTCACGTTGTTACATCAATGTAGCAAAGAGAATTTGTACAAGTTTTGCAAGTGTTTTGTTATATTTTCGTCGAGGTGTTAACTTTTTTATAAATTTAAAAATTAATTAAAATTGTATATATCAATATAAGTTGACAGAGAAAGTGTGCATGTGTTCCTAATTGTTTCATTCTTTTCTGTTCATTCGTTAGAAATCAAATATGTTTAGTCAAATATTGCAAAGCTACCAACTTGAAGGTATCAAATTGCCTAGGCTAGGACAACCCAGTACAACCCGTTTTCTCGTTAATATACAATACATAGAAGTACTAGACTAAATATTTCAGAAGAAACTGAATAGAATAAAATTTGATGTTTCTTTATTAGAATGACTTGAATGGCAGAAACATTATTTACAATTCCGTATCCTAGGTTTTCATTATCATATACTCTGTTGGCAAGAAGTTCTGTTGATTACTATCTGTTTCTTTGCGTTATAAAATTTTACGGCATTTTAGTTGCAGTAAAGTCAGTAATTAATACAGAAAATGAGTACGGAGTTGAAATACAACTCTTTAAATAACAAACAGTATTTAATTCCAGGAACATGTCCTCATTTTCTAAGTTTAATATATATTACAAATATTTGATTGGTAGAAATGTACTGTCGTATGACGCATTGGCTACTACCTCGTCGTGACAGTAATTATTTGTGCTATGTAAGTAATCTTCATTTTATGCAAAAAATGATTACTACGAAGTCACAAATAAAGATTACTTTAAATAATAGTCTCACATTCATTTTTTTTTGTTTAACGTCATCCTATTTAAGAGTATTATTTTAATGTTGAATTATATGCATTTCTAATCTTGACAGGAAAAAATCATGAACAATAAAATCGTTGTTACAATATCGATAGTATATTGGGATTCACTGATTCTTTACTGACTTAATATTAGTAGTATAAATACACACAGTATCTTGAAATGGATCTATTAGAACTGCAACATAAATAATAAAATTCAATTATACATACGTTGTTCTCTGTAAGTAAACATAAACAGCTTCTAGAAAACATAGGAAACATTTTAAAACTAAAGGAGAGTTACTTTATAATTTACATCTGGAAAGTAATTACAAAATTTTTGAAATAGTTTTTTCTAAAATGTACAGTCCTGAAACTTGTATTAATCGTTTCCATTTTTTGTCCTGTACAAAGAATCAGTTCAATCAAGTGGTTGTAGACAATGATCTCTTAATACAAAATTACACATCATCATTTAAAATATTATACAGGAATTATAAAGTAAATCTGTAAATGACAAATCTTAAATACTTCAAAATTCATTGGTAATACAGATCGTAATTTGTTGCAGGGTTCTTTAATGTAATCCGCCCATTAAAAATTCAAACAAATTTGAATTTAAGAAATAGATGTCAGGAGTGGGCAGTAACGTTGGCGAAACTGAGTAGTCAAGTATCGCTGAGTATCACCGACTCGTTTGCGTATCAGTCGATATTCATGAAAATTCCGGGTCTACGTTTGGCAAAATATACACTGACGGCATAACCTCAGATATTTTGACATGATAGGTGAATACGTTGTATATGTCAAAACACCAATGCCACCACCCTACAACTCTTAATTCTAAAAAATAACTATTATATGTGATATACCAAAGAAGTTAAACAAAGAAAATATGGAACTTCTTCGAAATTTTGTCACTTGCAATTTTCGGCATTCACTTCTCAACATCTCAAAAAAATTATTCATTCATCAAGCGAGATATATCAGGTAAGTATCGTTGTAATTACGTCTTTTATGCGCTGATAGGTTATTAAAACGCATGTTAATTACACAATTGCTAATACTTGCAGCACTTGAAATATATATACGCATATTTGTTCATCCAGTATTAATTATCATATATGTACGTATGCATTAAAGCACACATGAGAGCAGCTTGCAGTTAAGAAAAATAGAATACGCATATATATATATAATTTTATATATGTAGTGTGAGTTACATCAAATGTCATAAAGTATACAGTATCAGTTTAATACTATGATTTCTTTCACCAGACTTGCAGAAGTTGGGAAATTAGAGACGCCAAAATTGCAAGGAAAGTATGAAACAGGGCAACTGATATTACACAGAGTTTTTGGATATCGAGGTGTGATATTGTTTCCTTGGTTAGCCAAAGTATATGACAGAGATATGCCAAACAAGAAGGAGTAAGTTGTCATAAATCTATAGCTATAATAACATTTAATTTTTCGATGTGATAAAAGTTCTCATATGCATAGGAACACAACGGGTAATCATCACAGTGTAGGAAAGGAAGTAAAAGGAAGAGCACATACATTTTATCAAGTCCTAATTGATCAAAGAGACTCCCCTTATATTGTACGTATTACAAGTAAATGAACATTATGTAAGCTTTACTACAAACTAATTCTATACGCATAATTGTTTATCTTATATAAACTCATTGATATGCGTATATTATATAATATCAGAATGTAAACAATATGTTTGAAAATTAATTGGAAACAATATTTATATACACACTAGTTTTGAGACATGAACAAGAAATTGACATGACCAATTTTTAATTTATTCTCTCAATTTTCTATATCTGCACAATCCAGCGGGCGCAAACAGAAGCAGTAACATTTTTGGGTAACAATGAACACAATCGTAGTCTTTATGCAATACCGGGTCTGGATTATGTAGCACATGAAGATATTTTACCATACACAACAAATGAGAAGACAGCGTTGCAACATGAGCTCTTTGATAAATTTTTATCTCATCTGCCAAGTAGAGATCCATGCTTTGTTGCTCAAGATACACTTATAGCTTGGCAAAAGAAGAATCATCCATGGTTAGAATTGTCAGATGTACACAAAGAAACTACTGAGAACATCCGTGTTACTGCTATACCATTTTACATGGGTTGTAGGGAGAATCAGACAATTTCTGTTTATTGGGTATGTCCCACAGTGTTACTGTCAACAATTTTTGTATGTGTAGACGCATGAATAATATATGCACTAAATATAAAACCTTTTATTTTGTTCTAGTGGCGGTATTGCATTCGCTTGGAAAATCTTGGTGATTTGAGTGTGCAGTTGCGTGAAAGACATTGGCGAATTTTCAGTCTCTCTGGCACATTAGAAACTGTTCGTGGAAGAGGTGTAGTTGGTCATGAGCCTATACTATCTAAAGCTGCACCAGCTTACCAGTATACCAGTCATGTGAGCTTACAAGCATCAAGTGGTCATATGTGGTGTGTAAACATTCTTTATTTCATATCTAATACAAGGTTCGATCCTATAATTAATCCTTTTAATTACTCTGATTTTCATTAGGGGAACCTTCAGAATGGAAAGAGAAGACGGATATGCCTTTGACTGTAGAATCCCGCCATTTTCATTGGAATCAAAGGCAGAAGAAACGATAACAACAAATGCTGATACATAAAAAATCATAGAGGTGTATATTCTCAGCAGGTCGTTTTGATGTTCAGTTATTTCCTATTTGTCAAAATTTGACCTAGTCCGACCGCTGTATAATTTCCTTTATTGTGGGAATGTTTTTGAAGTCATCAACATCTTGTAAAGATATAAATATCACACACATAATGTATGCTTTCAGTTGTGATAATCGTTGATGTTTTATCTTACATACAATTTTTAATTTATAAAAATGTGCAAGTTTCACTAAAGAAAAAGTTTATGTACATATTAACTATGGAGGCAGCACATAGTACTGAAATGCGTAATGTTAATCATAATTTTATGTAAGTAAAATGGTGTGTATACTAAAAAATTATGTGTAGACGTATTTCTTAGAAATAACTCTAGTATAAGTAGAATATAATGATACCGTTCCACCCTAAGTGTCACTTTATTTCCAAATATTTTTATTTCTAGGTATTTGACATTCTATATTGCAGAAACATAACCAAAAATTAATGTATCAACACTATTATGATATTATTGAGAAACTTTTGCATGATTGTGTTAAAAAAGTTTTTCGATCAACAAACAGTAATATTAAGACTAAAGTTAAATCTAATCTTAATAGACATATTATACAAATTTGGCGGCAGTTATTTCTCCCGCTTAAAGTTGTGGGCTACTCTGCGCATGTGCCATTTCGGCCTTCAATGTTAGGACATGCGTACAGCAGTTCTGGTCCAATGTGTGACAAGGAAGGAATCATAATTCCTACCTTGTCTATCGACTATATGATAAAAACGGCATGCCCTCTCCGTCTATAAGCACAGCGTGGTCCTTGGTGTCAACGTCTGAAACTATTGCGTACGAAAGAAGAATCTGCCCTACACGATGGTTGCCTGTAAGTTCTTTCTCTTCTAGCTTCGAACTAATTTTCGATAGAACTTAACGCGATGTTTTGGTAGAAATTGTGATAAGGTTAAATATACATATGTCAGGCTGATAACGGGCGAGGTGTGAACGGTTAAGAATTTCGAGTTGTCGATTCACGTTTGACTTCTTATACGGCCGGCCGGTGTCAATTCTAAATCGACATTAGTCAATCATAAATGTCGACCTTCAGACAATGGGCCAAGCGATTCTTGTTCGACGGTACTAAATAGTGATAATCATAGACGTGTGAAAAATTCTTTGTATCCAAGCATAGAGCAATCCACAGTAAATCGTAGAAAAAGGGTCAAGCAACCACCACTCAACGGGCTCGCTGATTGGTTCGAGGAAAGTGGAAAAGCATTTGATTGCAGGGTCAATGCATCCATACGAGAGTGACATTAGTTTGCGTGATGACGTTCTATTTTCATAATGTCGAACATTTTAGGTCAACCTTATGATTTTTATTTATTTTCTCTCCTTCGATTGTCAATTAATGTTGGCTATACTCTTGTATATTGTTACTGTTATCGTTAAGAAGATAACAGGATTTGTGGATGTGATAATATTAAGAGTACGTTGTCCTTATGCGCCGTGCAATGTGTTCAAGATAAGAATGTCGACGCAAATATCCGTCTAAATGACATTAAATTATCGTCAGACGTATCGAACGCTCCGTGTATACTCTTCAAAAACTTTATTGCTGCCGATGATGGGCGATCAAGTTTGTACGGTTCTCATACTCCATGATAGTTTTTGTACCAAAAAATGATATTGCAATAAATTTAGGACCACATGAAATATAACAAACAGTTTTTTAAAGATGCATTAACAATTTTTTTATGAAGGGATAATGTTTTATTATCTTTAATAGTTGGCGTTCTAACAACAGAAGTGTTGAGTCAACTTCGCAAAAATTTTTATGCGGACAGTCGGAATGTGCTTGCACAGAATGTCTGTACAAAGATAAATCCTATCGATGCTTGTACATCACGGAAAACTGTGGAAGAGTCGCAACATGTCTTTACTCATAAGATTGAGACTGAAGGCAAGCCTATTACTAATCAGAAGAATTCTGGAAGATGTTGGATTTTTGCAACATTAAACGTTATAAGGACAGCTTTCATGAAGCATCATAATTTGGACGAATTTGAATTCAGTCAGGCATATTTGTTTTTTTGGGATAAGGTACAAAAATGTTCTTCTATAACATAATTCTTAAACAGTAATACCCAAAAATATCATAATAATATAATTTTAAGGTTGAAAGATGCAACTACTTTCTCCATAACATTGTAAAAACGGCATATCTTGGTGAACCTGCGGATGGTCGTTTGGTATCATTTTTACTGCATGACCCAACAAGTGATGGTGGTCAATGGGATATGATTGTCAATCTTATCAACAGACATGGTTTAGTACCAAAGGCATGCTTTCCCGAATCATACAGTTGTGAAGCTAGCATTCGTATGAACATTATACTGAAAAGCAAGTTACGCGAATATGCAAAAATATTAAGAGATTTAGTTAGTAATGGAGCATCCGATAAGGAATTGGAATCTGAAATTTCTAACCAAATGACTGTGATTTATAGAATAATTGGCATTTGTTTGGGCATTCCATCTGAAACAATAACATGGGAATATTATGACAAATCAAAGAATTATAGGTGTATTGGCCCAATAACACCATTAGATTTTTACAAACGATATGTGAAACAGTGTTTTAATGTAGATGATAAAGTATGTTTGGTAACAGATCCAAGACCATCAAATACCTATGGGAAATTATATACGGTAGATTGTCTTGGAAATGTTGTGGGAGGAAGGCCAACATTGTATAATAATCAACCGCCAGAATTACTAATGAAATTATGTGCAGAAAGTATAAAACAGAATGAACCTGTTTGGTTTGGATGTGATATAAACATGCGGTTAGTTGATAAGTATGGTGTTAATGATATGAAGGCATATGATTTTGAATTAATGTTTGGTACTGACATACATGTTAATCTTAAAAAAGCTGATAGGCTACTTTATGGAGATTCTATGATGAATCATGCAATGGCCTTGACTGCTGTTTCTATTGATGTAAGTAAATAAATCATAAAAATTGTCTATTACCTTAGTGATGTTAGAGTATTAGTATAAGAACCTATATGTAATTAAATTTCATGATATCAATGATATATGTTTACATTGCAGAGTGAAGGCAAGATCAAGAAGTTTAGAGTAGAAAATTCTTGGGGTGATGACCATGGGCAGAAGGGTTACTACGTTTTGTCTGCTGAATGGTTCTTGGAATTCGTATTTGAGGCAGTTGTAGATAAAAAATTCGTACCTGCGGATGTTTTGGCTGTATTTGAACAGGAACCCATTACATTACCAGCATGGGATCCTATGGGAACTTTGGCCCACTGATAACAATGTAAATTAACTTATATCTTATAATTTTTTCTTAGCTAACAAGAGAGATTTATAAATATGTAAAATCACGCATTTAATAAAGTTAGGAGCAGTGGTATAATCATATACGATAACTATCATGTTTTGTGCTTTTGTTAACTTAATTATTCACATCTTGCAAGTAATTAACGTTTGTAATAAGTTTTTGTTTGCATTATTACATATCGTATGAGTTCAGATAAATATCTAAGTACTATGTACGGATGTTTCAGTATTAATGGCAGCCTTTATATGCGACGCAATATGTATGTTTCGAACTCGTGAATAATTAAACCATAAGTCTCATATAGTACAGAAATATTTGAAATAGAATTCTGAGTTAAACGTGTGATAGGCGTGTTTGTTAACAGTACAAATAGAAGTATGCCACAGATATGTCTTATGTAAAACCTATACAACTAAGCACGTTTGACTATCTATTAATTTGGAAGTAATAAACACCATTGCAAATGCATAGCTTCTAATTCAAATTCCACACGTAAGGCGAGCAACCAAATATTTTAATTTTCTTATATTGACTTTATAATAAAAAAGTGTTTAGTATACAAACGTTTTTATACCTCAGCCTATGATGAATTCTTCATTTAATCTTACATACACTAAAACAGATATACACACATCTATACTCGGTGCAAAGTAGAGACATTTGCACTTTTCAAGGAACAGATCTAATGGTTATACAACAGTTAATAAAGAATTTGAAGTCAGTAACAAACTGTTTAATTAATAATAAATTCTATATTCCTATTCAAAGTTTTACAAATTTAACACAATAATTAATGAAGACATTTTTTGAACTTTTGAATGTTGTACATTCTCTATTATATATTTGTAATATAAGCAATGCTCATAAACATGAATAATTTTATTAACTTAATAGAAAACCGATAAGGTGTTTGTTTCAAAATATAAGTGTATTACCAAAGTTTGTTTCCTTTATGCCTTTCCACATTCTTCTTTGTGTTTATAAACGTATAAAGAGTAAGTGCCTAGTTTTTTTTTGTATTATCACATGAAATTGATTTATAAAGCTGAGAAGTATGTTTTTGTTGCCTTTTTAATTGTAAACAATATCTGAGCTTAGCCCAAACACCTTGACACATCTTTTGCAGCCGTACATCCTTTTCAGCGATTGCAAATTTGTAAATATCTATTATCATTTTCTTTGGTCTTTTAAATTGATTTTGTTGAATAAGGCTTAAAGCAGTATATAATTTACAACGAGCAACAAGAAGAGGGTTTCCAAGACGAAGTGCCAATTCGAATTGTCTTATAGAAATTTTTCCTGCCATTTCAGCCTGTATGGAACACATACGATCAATTGTATAATTGCATGTTTTAAATGGTTGAATGTTTTTGAAAAATATATCATATCAGAAAATGAATGCAAATAAAAAAAACTGTAAAATAGTTAAAACAATGTTATCACATATAGCACTTACACATTCTTGAAATTCTTCACCTAGAGCAGAAAAAGCTCCACCCAATGTAGACAACCAAGACATGGCACAATCAGCTTCCCTTTGTTCTAATACCATATATGTTATTCTATCGTTCCTGAAATAATTTGTTGGCATAAAGAAAGTATATAGAACTATTTATTATACACAATAATATTTTAGTTTAATTGACATGTATATATAGAACTGTTACCATTTGTAATCTAAAAACTCTTTCTTCGGACTTTGCAATTTTATTACAATTATAGGAGCACCTAAATTTGTATAGTTTTGTTGTAGGTATTGTAATAACGATTTCACTGCCGCTTTACGATATGCATCTGATCTTTTTAACGTTGCAATGTAAGCGGAAATTAGATAGGCATTAAATCCTTTCTTGTTCAAATGCACAGGTACTTGAATTTTGTTTTCATCACTATCATTATCAAAATTTAATTGTGGTTTTAGTCCTGTTTTGACATCCTCACACGTAATTGCACGATCGTATGTGACAATGACATTTTCGAATATTTGGCGACGTTTATAAATAATTAATCTTAATGGTTCATCCATTGTTACATATCTGCAAACGTTGCAACATAACAAATGTTATTCCTTGCAGATAATAATAAAATCATTCCATGGCAATTTTGTAAGTGTGCGTGTAATAAAAAACGTGTTATGTAGTTTACATTAGTGACTTTTAGAATTGTCTAAATGAACTGGGAAAGAACATTAATATACAGTCCACGTGAAGAGAAATTGTCAAAATAATATTCGTCGATGTAAATATTCACTTCACAATGCGTGACATATTACATAAATTGACACAGAGTGGTGAAAAGTCTGCTGTGCTTGCAATTTGATATCCAGTTAGGTTAAGTTTGTAGAAAATTCTGTTGTACAGATAGTGGGGATGTCATATACATATATTTCATATTGTGAAAGCTTCACAAAATTGACTAATGTAAAAGTCAATTACAGCACTTGTTTCTGAATGATTTATAGCAATAGGAAAATTTATGAACGAAAGATCGTGGAACCAGCCGGGAAATGTGTAATGTAAATAAATTACTTCGAAATACGAGGAGAGTGAATCTTCTAGAAATCCTTATAATCATTAGTATTTTTTGTTTATTTAAGAGACGAGTAGTAAAAATTGCTTCAAAGAAATATGGTTTGAAAATTAACATAGGATCGAATTAAATATATTGTCAAAAATTCGACGTCACGTTAGTATATACTACGGAACCAATGAATGAAACGCTACAGTTAATCGTCGCTTGTTGATTGGCCAGTAGTTTTGTAAAGAATAATATGTATGCACAGATTTTACAAACGTAAACGATTTTTGATCAAATATTAAATTACTATACGTGAGAAATGTGCGTCATATTGATTATTTCAACGTAGCAACGCATATTTGATAAAACCTGTGTTTTATGTCCGGCGAGAAATAATCAGCACATGAAGATGCAGCTACATGACAGACTTGCGGAATATTTGATTGGCTTGTCCCACTTAAATTTTTAAACCTTAATTTAAATATATTCTGTGTCTTTAAATGAACATTTTTATTTATTAAATACATAATATCGTTTACTTTCTTCTTAAGCAAACTCTTTATTCGCGTTGTTTCTTCATAACGTACTCAAATGATCGTCAAATAGTACGTAAAGCTAAATTTTTTATTTGTGACGGTATATCATAATAAACGAATTGTTTGTATCATATGTATGTACCATATAATTTTGAGGTAAGTCGTATATATTTAAATTTCATACAGACTTTAAATTTACATTCTGTATAAGAAATTTGCGATAGCAAAAAATATGTTAAACAATTCTTTGGACTGTATTATTAAAATGTTTAGCTGTAACACATATAACAAAGATAAAGGAATTCGACATTTCAAAAGATATTTTTTCTACGGTTAATATAAGGGCGATTGGTGATGTGCACCACTGTGCGCTGAGCACTACCGCGCATCTATTGGCATTTTCCAAAATCCTGCCGACCAGTGAGATTACAGATCGGCGAACACGCCTCCGTTGGGAGCCAATCAGCGAAGCCTGGGTTATGATTACGGAACTGTAATTGGGGCAACGTGTGACAATTGAATTTCAGTTTGCCGCCGTATATTCTCAATATAAATAAATAAGAGCGGTTTTCGAAAAATTTGTGTCTCTTTTAACATAACTTCTGAGACTGGCGACGTCTACCGTATTTGCGATAAAGTTATGGGAAGCGGGAGAGACGAGATGAGCATTTGACTCGTACGTCGCTGGATGCCTGCGAGTACCCCACCTTGTGATTCGACCTAAGCTTTGACGAACCACCTCTATTGGTATTGGGGTCTCCGTTTCGATCGTGGCAGGTTGGATTTTACCCCATTCCGCACTGAGAGAACTGCCGTGGCAGACGCATATCCCGACCGGCGGTCTGCTAACGAAGTAATACTAAAAAAAACCGCCTTTCTCTCAGTGAAAGAAATCAACGGAGAGCCTCGGCGCTGCGTGGGTTATTGAGACGGGATTTTGTAAATATAGTGTGTACCCGTTGCCGAAGGGAAAACTTGAACGCCAGATACGCGACCGCAAGGTATGGCGTTTTTGAGAACGGTGCCGCGGTGCTGTGCCGGTAAAAAACTGGGGAAGTGTCTGCCACTCCCCGTCGGGTTTCTCGAGAACGTGACGAAGCCCTCGGTACAGTTGGTGCAGGTGTACGATCGGCGATATAGCAGCCCTCCTGGTGATGGAAAGCCGGCTCCACGACAGATCGACCCGCTGGATTTGAAGTTTAACGACCCGATCGCCGCCTTTAAGAGTAAAACGACAATGGAGCTCATCCGCGCTTATATTGTCTATCAAATGTGTTCCATCGAGTACGTTGTCGAGAACAATATGAAGGTAAGTCCGATAGAAGGTAATTTTCTATCGTGCGTGTACCGTCCTCGCCGGACGAGACACTTCGGGGTTGACACATACTCGACTTTATTTCGACCGGCTTTGCCGTTTAAAGCGGCAAAGGAACCTGGCCGATTTCGAGTTTCGTAGTACAGCCAGAGAAATTCTTGCCGCCTAATTATCGCCTTCTCCGACTATTCTGGGATCAGTTTTATTTGGCGGCTTCCTATTCACATATGATAAGGCCTTTTTGAACGTTCGTAAACGCTCATGGCGACGTTGTCGGCTGCTACAACATTGGAGGTTATACTTTTTTACCTATTCTGCGCCTGAATGACGAACAAGACGATGGTGAAGGACCAGGAAACGGTCGGTATGCTCGCTACCGTGCGTATCCTGTCATACGCCTTTAATCGTCGGCGCAAAGGATACCGAAGTGCCCGCGTCTATTGCACGTTGCATTCTGTAATTTTTAATTAATGTCCTACGGCAGGTCCTGGCTTCGATTTATCGACATGGATCGATTGTATAGTCTGCTACGTGACGTGTAACTGCATCATGGCGGTACCGTCGTTGACACACAACAGACTTACCATTTTGCCACCGCCTTGCGCGACTGAAAACCGCATCTTTCTCGTGTACTTCACCACGAGACTTGTGTCCACTTCAATGGTGATTTTATAACATAAAAAAAAAGTTACTCAATGACGAACGTTCATTGATGCGTGCATAATAGTTGTCAGTGACCTCTTACGATTTCTTCGACGATTGCCGGAACAAAATATTGCCGGTTACAAGTCTTATAGTTTACTCAAATTTATGTTGTGCAATTAATTAACGACGCGCGCACATGTTCTAAAATTATGTAATAAATTGGTCTCACATTGCAATCACACTTTGATACGATCTTTTTCGTGATTGCCTCCGTGTGACAGCTGGGCAGGAAATATTACAGGATGAATGTCCGGCAATGTGACGATTTCCGATACATCGCACACGTCATTAGGTTTCTCGTACAATAGGACTTACGGCTGCAATTTATCGTACGTTTCTTTTTTATTTCGACAGTTTTTATTATCCTCACCGATATGACGTTTTTATGTAACCAAAAGACAGAAATAAAAAGTTCTAATGGTTCTTGTGTTTCCTAATGTGATGTAAGTATCTGCTTTGGAATGGCCGGCATTATCTTTGTGTTTTATATTTCGTAATAACAAATAAAGTTTGATCGATTTTGGTACCAATGTAAGGATTACAGAGACAGACGGAATTTTGCCGCATACCCGGTAATGCGTCAGGTTACATAACGCTGGTTCAATACCTATACTACTGACTACAAACCATTTTAGTATAAACTACGTCTGTGTAACAGTGATCGTTGTATTAACTGCAAACAAATATTTTAATTTTGTATGTTTTATAAAATACTATATTTTCTCGTCTATACAGTACTAGTTCGAACTGAAATAATTTTAATAGCAACTAATAGCATTAGGAGATCGTTTATTGATGTTTTAATAGATTAGTTAGGTTTTTAAACAGCTTGCTATAGTATTTTTGGAGAAACGCTTCTGTACAAGCTTTCATCCCTGTAAAGGTTGTTTACAGCAATTTTGTAAGTGTAGTTTATAAACGCTTAAAACAGATTTTCAGCATTGTGCAATGTTAAAAATGTAAAAAAATTAATTTTTTTTTAGTCGAAATACAATGCGGCCATAGAAGTATTGACATTTTGTTACATAGGCTTATCGTAGAAAAGTTTCGTTTCAGGAAGTAGTTGTAGAACGGAACTATGTTACCAGCACTTTAATTAATTTTTTATTGCCTATTAAAACGGCTGTAAATAAGATTTGTTGTTTTTGGATAGAACTACTAAATTCTTGTATATTGCGCATTACATTGGTCATGATTCACGCTATTAACGTTACGATGGAAGATTAGGATTGAATGGTTAAGCGGTTCTTGTCCTAAATAGCTTGCGAATGATCGATCATTATTGATCCGGTAACGTGCTGTCGTAAGCAAGTCATAGTTGTGTGCTTCCAGCATCTCCCAAACGAGCACCTCAGCATCACGCTTGGTGCACACGTAACAATGGTATCAGTATTTCCGTTGAATAAAAATTCTTGTTTCCTTATTTTACACAAGTTATTTATGTTCCAATTCTTACTCGAATAGTTTGAACTTTGAATGATAATATTGTCCAAGAATTGGCACAATGATAAAGGAGCGACCAAAATGGAAATAATTTATAACATATTTGCAATAAGCAGTGAAACAGGTAAATTATTAACTTAATCCATTTTGCCAGTTTATATACACTATCTTGTGTCAATGTGACAAGTAAAATGAAAATGTGAATCGATCATCGTCGGTAGTCTTAATGTTAAAAAGTTACGTTATGTATTCTTCATCTTGACTAATGTGAAGGCTAACAATTCGTTTCCGGCACTTCTTGCAGATCGTCACGAACTTCCACCATTGCCGCCGCAACTCATATGCCTTGTTACCTATCCTGCAACACTTGGAACACTTTATCTTAAAATTATCGCTCGACAGACTGTTCTTGATCCTGGTGTCGTTCCTTCTTCTGCCATTACCTCACAGGACTTTTCAGTAATCAGTGGCATTTGAAGCAGTATCGCATGTTTCATTCTTGCGCCAGTCATATTTTCTATTATTTTAGTTCACAGTGTTTCGAGGGACTGTATCTTGGCTCATGATCCCATCGCGTAATGGAAATGTTTCAGAACTTCACTATAAACTGAACAATAACAACAATGCGAGGAGATCGCAATTTATGACGGCTTCCATTTTATTCAGCTTGCGCACCTCATCAAAGAATTTTGGGATGTGTTTGCAAATGTCGTCTTCGCCCTCATTTACACGCTGCAGTGTTAGCTGCTTGAATAATGTGGTCTTGTGCGCAGCCTCCGTGTTTGGCAAATATCTTCTAATTTGCGCCAAACTTTATTATACTTCTTCCAATCCTCCATCCGCTTCCGTTCCGACGGACTAATCAATAACACTGTATCGGATTTGCCTTTCCGTCGTTCATCGACCACGTCTTGAATGCTGCTTCCGGTTTAACGTTATTGTCTCTCCTTCGTCGGCATCCATTAGTGGTACATGACGTAACAACACGCGACATTATTACCAAAAGTGTACACATCTGTATTTTTTCGAATTTTTTGTCCAAAATTTTGATTCTCACTACACTTTATATTTTCTTTTGTCACTGAAATCTCATTGCGGTTTGGTTAATTGCATAGAAGCCGCGAAGCTTTCCTTTTCCTTAGTTTAATCGTAATACTCAGGGTTCATAATATGGTGTGCAGATCCTAACACGACACAGACACAAATATTTCATAAATTTGTCATTATGTTTTATTTATTGGATATGAAAATGTTACGCATCCCACGATTGTTATACGAATTTCCTGGCACTTACATCACGGTTTACATAACACTTCTATGGGAATGATTAAAGTTATGTTTATAGAGTTCGTCAATAGAAGTTAACATTTTTTAAAAATTTCGAAAATCGGTGAGTAAATGCCCTATTTCTTTTATGAATTTTTTCTCCTAGTGTTGAATTTGCCGATCAAAGTGAGGTCGACAACATAATTTATATCTGCTTTTTCAACTTTGTTTCTGAAGACGCCACCTTTTAGGCGTCATACACATTATTGACTTCTTATATGCTCTCATAGCGGAAATAATATACGGGCCGGTTTCAATGGTCATTGAAAGCATGAGTAAACCAGCATAAAAGTCTGTTAACATTTTTAAATACCGATTTTTTAACGTCGGAAATTAAACAGATTTTTTAAATTTTGGGTGATTTATAGGGCTATACAACAAGTTAGATAAGTTCGTTTTGCAGTTGTATTTCAAATTAACGTCAGTGTCAATTAGCTGTGTCAATCATGACTCCTTATGGTGTTTTGACGTTAGCTACCATTCGAACGAACAAGCGTTAACTCAGCTTATACCACTAAAAGTCATTATACTTGTCGGTGTGTTCAAAACTGGCTGTACGCCATTCTCATATGTTTAAATACATCTAAGTTTCTTCGAAATGTTTCTCATTGTAATAATCAATTCTCCTAGTCCCAGATTAGTAGATGGATATGGTTACAATATTACATAATCATTCGTGCTTTCTTAACCTGTACTGTGTAACTAAACGCCTTGCAATTATTTCTCCGTACTACTTTCAAGGTATTGATCCGTCCGTTGTCATTAATTCTCTACCATCAATCATTACTCATCATGCAATTACAACCGCGGCTTACCCTTGATGTCCTTTATCTGCCTACGTCCAGTCAAAGAAATCATCCAGTGCGTCCAAACAAGGCTGTTGCCGCGCATATTCAAACTTTTTAATATCCAACCTTTATGAAGGAAGAATGTGTTACTAGAACGGAACGGTATGCACAGCAGACGTACTATGTCTACAAAAATCAAGTTCTGCAACGCAAGCTACGTTTGAAGTATGATGTGACCAAGATTTGTCCCGCTATTACCCGCTCGCGCTCTATAGACGAAATATCGTACGGTAATCAAGAAACATTCGATCAGTGGGATGAGTCATTCTATCTAACGACGTTCTTGACAGTTTGATGTGCCCCGGCGTTTTCCCCGTTCTAATTACACCTTAGGCTGTCTAATCAGCGTTGCTTGCTACAGCGTGCGGGGATGCAGAGTTGTGTATTGAGCTTGTGACCGGTTTGTAAGTATGCATGTTTCTCTCGGCCATTCCCGGTGCGTTCGATCGAGAGCGGTGAAACTATTCTTTTCTTCGCGCCGTACGCATCGATCGCACTTTCGCGAAATGAGTCCGTCGCAGAACGATACAGACGTGTCGGGGGATGCTCGCGCAGGTTTTTGCGGTTACGTCACAGTACGAATAGAGGCGATCATTCTACACGAGACCGCAGTCTGCTCAGCCTGCAAATATCGCGTTCAATCGGCCAGCATGAGCCTCTTGTTGGCTACATTCCTTGTTTTTTCTCACTTTATTTTCACCGTAGAATGAAGAAATCTCGAGCGGTTCTATACTGAACGTGAACGTTTGCTAATACGACGGTTGAATGCAAATTACGGGAATTATTTTCGGCTTAGCTCTCCTTTTCAACGCAATGAAGAAGCTTCGTTACGTAATATATTTCTTTTTTTTCGTAATCGGACGCGACATTCGTACAGTTGGGATTTCTTGTAAGTTGAACTATTCTTTTGTTGTAAAATTATTAATTATTATTTTTCACAATAATCGGCAAATGACTTGTTTTGAATTGATCAAGATCTGCCATTTTTTATGCAATAAGGTTCTTTAAATGAACGAATAGAACATGGGTCATTAGACCCAGAATTTGTTGCTTATTTGTCAAAATTACTGCTGGTATTCCGATGACGTTTAACACTTTTTTTTATAACACGTTATTTGCACCCTGCAATTTTTTGCGTTTTTCAAACTATTAATATTTTTTCTTAGATAAAGACATTAATCAAACACATGGTGTTTGCAGTAGTAAACTCATATCTTCTGAAAATAACCTGGTTCTGCACATTGCAGAAGCTGTGATACGGAATCCTGTAATTTATTCCTTCAGCGTATGATTCTGACGTTACGTATGTTATTTCCCGAGTTCACAAGCCATTTAAATTTATTCTTTGTAATCCTCAAATTAGGTTCCTCTATAAACTGTTTCCACTTATTGGATATCAACGCGAAAACCGTTAAACAAGTTCAATAAGTCAAAATACACGTACTAAAATAAACCTAAAATTTGTATGATATATTTTTCACTTCACTATATGAACACATGTACTGAAGTCAGTACACAAACGTTTATGATTATTCTATCAGAAATTATATCCAATTATTATGACAGGAAAGTACATTTAACACCATCTTCTTCCTTAATCGCCATTTGCAAATACTCAGCTATTTAATTTTGATCAGGAAGTTGCATTCTACGAACTTCGGACGTATATCAATACATTTGCCGCCGCTTTACATCACGCGTTCATTGACTCGACGAATAAAAGCTATACCAGTTCGCTCGAAGTAATACTACCTGGGCATTATTATCTCACATATATTTTCGTGTCAACTTCTGCGTAATGCACAAAGGAATCCGTTAGACGGTGGATGTTCGATATGGTCGCATAAGAGATTAGATAGCCGAACGTAACGGATACTAGTCTTAAATGCCGGCGGCGTCACGGATGCATTGGTGCCTTTTCGCGTCAATCTCTCATGTGTGTCGCAGCCTTGAAAAGTTCGTTCGATGCAGGCCGTTTGCCTCGGGGCATGCCTCCGTTTGCCAGACCTCGGTTAGACGACTGCCAGACGACACCGTGTTGTGAAGACAGAGGAGGAAGAAGTAAAGAAAGAGAGGCACAGTCATACTTCCATGAGTATTGTCGTTGTTGTGTTCGTCGTCGTCGCCGTCGCCGTTGTACGGTGAATTACATTACGCGATGAACACTCCACGTGGGTTCGCCTGCAGCGTCATTGCATTGCTGACTCACGGCGTGTATCGTGTACAGTTGGCACGATCAATTATTCTATTAATGACGGCATGCGACTTCACACCGAATTTCTAGCGTCGCGTGCGTTGCTCACGAGTGCACATTTCGCTGCTACAATTTTGGATCTGGCACTACAAGAATTGTACTTGTTGAGTGATACATAAAACGTTTTTTATTAGTACACGGTGTTTCGATTTATTTTTGTAAATAATTTATAGCCTTACCAATTGAGGTTATTAATGACATTTTGGAATAGTCGGTGAAAGTTGAACTCCTCGCCAAGTAAGAATTAGGAGAAAGAACTAGACTGAGTTTGAAGACTTTTAATCGTTCGACTATAATTTATTCCATACGTACAGCACTTTGTGCGGATGTCTTTGTTGTGTCAACGTTTCACCCCTCGATTATCATCATGAGCCGTGCTCGAGTTACTAACATATCTTAGCGGGCCGTTAAAGCTTCTACGCACATCGTTGGCTTGTCGCTTTCATAGTTAATTGAAGATTCGTTACATTCTCGTAACTGCGACTGTCGATAAAAAAATTGAGAAAACAAGAGCACGTTTATATTAATAATGTATATGAGGCATTCCATGCCAAATCGGTACCTTTTGTACCTCACCCCCTTCGATTTTTTAAAATTTTTTTTTTGTTTTTAAGACCGATGAAACACGTTCGTAAATTTTTTCAGATTTTTTTGACCATCCGTTTCGAAAATATGAAATTTCAGCTCTTTTCTTTCAAATGCTCATAACTTTGCGAAAAATGCACCAATTCGATCGTCCTTTTTTTTTTTTCAAAATTTGTGTTTTTGAATGCTCTTTTAAGAAAAAAATATCATTTTTGTCGATATTATTGTTTTCATTGTTTAATTTTCACTTAAAGCACACAATATTTTTTGTCTCAAAACATGTCCCCTTCGATTTTTTTGAAAAAGTTCTTAAAGAAACTATGATGCATGTAAGAACTTAAAAAATTTGTCCAATCGTGGGGAAACTCTTCGTTCTATTTTTTTTCTTTATTCGAAAATATCTGTTCTGTCACGGTGGAAATACACGGAACATACGATTTGATTGAAAAAAAATAGAACGGAGAGTTTCCCCACAATCGGACAAATTTTTTAAGGTCTTACATGCATCAAAGCTTCTTTGAGAATTGCTCCAAAAAAAATCAAAGGGGACATCTTTTGAGATAAAAAATATTTTGTGCTTTAAATAAAAATTAAACAATGAAAACAATAATTTCGATAAAAATTATATTTTTTTCTTGAAAGAGCATTCAAAAACACAAATTTTGAAAAAAATAACGATCGAATTGGTGCATTTTTCGCAAAGTTATGATCATTTGAATGAAAAGAGCCCAAATTTCAAGAAATTTCATATTTTCGAAACGGATGGTCAAAAAAATCTGAAAAAATACATGAACGCGTGTTTCATCGGTCTTAAAATCATAAAAAAAATTTGAAAAAAATCGAAGAGGGTGAGGTACAAAAGTGTCCGATTTGGCATGGCATGGCTCATATACGTATATAATTTTTTTTGCTTGCAAAACAAACACATGTTTTCTACATTCTTGACTTTCTATTAGCAAGGTAATGCCGAAAGCCATTCGATATTCTATTGTATTATAGTAGCTAAATGTGGCATGCATACGTATGTAAATGCGATCCAATTGTAGAAGCATCACAGTCAAATATAGTGTGCTCTGAGCCATCACACGCGTGTTTGTTGTATAGTTCGCTCACCGGTGATTCATTTGCCGTACATCATCTGCACTTGGCAACGATTGGTGCCTAGGTGATGCTTGTGAAAGATAGCATGCTTTTGCAGCCCCTATATACAGGGATGTTACCTACCACCGATACCAAAGTGATAATTTCCATTCAATTCGTGATTACTTTCAGAATGCTGTTTCGCTTTAACTGTAATTTTTTTCAAAATGCTCAGATAACATTGAACAACTTTAAATTAGTTTGCGTTTCAAGATCACAGTATATTTACAGTTGCAGGTAATTTACACGTATGAAATAATTCAAAGCGTTAACTCTCGACGATGACATTGCTTCAACATTAAAGAGTATAAATTTGTCCGTATATGTCATGCTTTACTGGAAAAAGCCTGTCATAAAAATACCGCAAACATCAAATCTCACTGTAGTAATTTGACTCTACATCCGTAAGTTGATAGGTGTAATCACGGCACTTACGAATCAAAGCAAATAGCTTTATGTGGCTTTCATTCATCAGCAACAATAGGGATTTTTGACTGACCAAACGGCGTGTTTTTCCCACTCTTCAGCTGATTTTTCCGATTTTTTTTGCACAGATGACATGATTCGGCAAAGCGTCGAACGTGGGCGGCTAGCGACGGGTGGTCCGAAAAATGTTTAAAGTCCACAATCCTTTGACGTTTTTATTACAAAATAGCAGTGGGCGGGGCTCTGCGAGATGTGAGCCAACGTTTAATGACGTCAATGCCGCCCAGTCTAACGCTTCGCTATTTAAGTTACCGTTGAAAATCCCGCGAATTGTACGGCTCTTCTGAAAATTTGTTTGCCCCAGGCGCTAAAACGGCAAACTACCCTCCTGATGTGATCGCAATGGACTTTATGCAATGACGATAATGAGCGCGGAAACAGGCAGAATTTCATGCGAAAAATACGAATAATTGCGCAAGGAGGGACGTTGGAAAATTCTAAATGCACGTTGCAACGCTTGTGCGGGGAAAGTTTTTTTTTCCGTCGAATTTCTCAACTGTCGAAGGAAGGGTTCTATTACTTTACGCGATGCGCTGTTAATTGTGATCCACTTTCGGTCAAGTGTCTTATGCTGTGTTGTACCGATTGCGTTAATGTAAAAATAACTGCTTGATTGTTAATCGTAAGTGAGACTTAACGGAAACTGCGTCTCTTTGGCGAACGGGAATCACGTAACAAAATGATGTTTAAAATGATGTGCGTTTTATCTGTTTTGTATTGTAATCTTATTTTAATTGTTAGAAATGATAAACTATATCCAAATTGGAATTGTATTACTTAATTTATAATTGACTGTTTCCGACAAAGAAAACATCAAACATAATTGTCATATTTCTTTATAGATCCACACACGCATAATCTTCGTCATTTCCGGCTAAAAAGACGATAGCTTTCCTAACAGATAAATATGTTTCAAATCGCGCATTATCAATAATTCCTGCTATCACGTTTTACCTATCATTTAATATTTCAGTGTACTCTGGCCGCTGAAGATTTTGCCAATAGAGGCTATAATTACTTATCTTCATCGAACTATTTCTCAGAATTTCAATGCATTGAGCTCGGCAAACTGTTTGTGCGAATTTCTCTGGCATGCCTTTCGCGCCCCTTGTTATCCTGATGGAAGCATTGTTATACCCTCCCCCCTCTCGCATCCTTCTTCACTTGCCCTATCCCTCCTACTCTCTGACTTTTGATTCTCTTATATCGTGCGAGGGTTTTGCCGCCATGCTGTTCGCACGAGAATCTCTATCTATCTACCACGCAAGCTCCTTCTGTCTTCCGTTTACATTGACGCGTCATCAGGAGCGTATCAAGTCTCGTTAAGTGGGAGAATGCGGGAGTGTAAGAAAAGATGGGGGACAGAGAGTTGGTGAGAAGGAAAAATGGTGTGAGAGAACAGGAGAGACTAATGAGGCTTTTACGATTGGTTGGTAACAACACGTGATAAGTAGTCCCAAGGCCATCCAGTTAGTCTGGCGCCTTCTGGCCACAGTCGAACCCAGGGGCGAATCTTTTCTTTGTGGGACCACGTCTTGTTCCGTTGGGGGGTTAAATTTTCAGTCGAGTTTGTCGGTGACCGTAGCGAACGAATAGATAGTAAGAGAGGATACACAAAATTGTATCATAATTCTAGAGTGTTCCATGGGTACAGAGGACTGTTTTAACTCTACTGTGTACCATATTTTTATCGTTGCATAATAACTGCTAATTTGTCGGTCTCCTCTCGAATTATAAAACTTGTTTCACACATGATTTTTTCTAAAAATTAATAAATTTACGTTGGTACGACCACGTTATTTTTTCTAGTAAATGTTGGCTTTATTTAGATGGTAAGATTAGATATTAGTAAATTTCGCGTTAGTCTTTTTATTAATATTCAGTATCGGAGACTTGTTGTTTTCTGTAGCATATTTAAAGACCCTAAGAAGGACATTTCCATGCGGTTTATGTCTGTCATATGTGTTGAACACATGTTTTGTATTCAAAGTAAATTGTTTTATCATAGCAACACAACGAGTGTTAGATTTATAGGCGATGTAATAATATACATTACGTTCTAATCAGCAGCTCTTTAACCAGTTACATGATCCTGTTAAACATGATTCCCTTTTAAACAGATATTTCTAGAGTATGCGAATCAGTTGTGAAAATTGAGGATGTTCCATTGTAGAAATATTTGTGTTTAGACACAGATAGACACACGAAATGATTAAATACTGAATGTAGAATCTCTTATTACTAATTAGATGTTTCAATATTACAAAATACGTACAATTTTCAGCCCGCAATTTGAACAATGGCACATTTTGAACTTGCTGACACCGGCGAGATATATGTCAGTACTAAACACGGTTGAAACTATTTCAATTATGCAATCGTCCCCACAAGTGTCATTGACTGATATTTCAAAATTCTTCCCAATTATTGTGATATCACGATTCAATTAAAATACTGTATAATACTCGGTTGAGCGACTGAATTTACATTTTTATTATCTACCGTTTGCATTTGCACGTATCTCGAACGTTGCCAACCACTGTAAATAATCTGCGGGCACCGGTAATTATGCGGCATGTCACGGGGATTCCTTTGTCAATGAATGTCCAGGAAAGGTCCGTTTATTACATCAATTATGAGTTTTGCTTGACCGTATCCTGACGCGAGTCGTTCAATCAGAAGAGCTCGTTGTGCTAATCGCCACATTGTCGTTGCAAGCCAGGCGCAGAAATATTAGTACGCCCGTTGTACAAGGTGATAACGTTAGTGATGTAGAAAAAGTTTGTTTGTATACTTAAAGCTCGTTCTTACTATATCCGCCAGCAATTTACTGTAATGAATGCTTTTTCCTGGGCACCGATAGGTACACGTATACGTATATATGCGAGCATGAATGTGTATGTGATATTACCGAAATAATTCGAAGTGGCAGAAAAGTGGAGTCGTTTTGTTCAGTTTATGCGTGAAATTAAACCTTTAGACGCAAGTTTGGCTGTACACGCACGCTCCGGTTTCCTTGCGTGTGTGAGCAATTTCGCAACGTAGGTCGAAGCACGTGCCAACTACCTGTGGATGGTAGAGAACACACGGTTCAACGATCTACGCGTATAGAAAGAATCTCTATGGAGTGTAGTCACAACGGTTCATTGGAAAATTGACATATCCGCTTGAATCGAAATGGCTTGAGCGGGCATGGTGACCACAGCTCACATACTACGTAGCACGTGTTAGGAAATAATCGAATCTGTCGTAATTATGGCTTTCGGTTTTGGCGCCGTTATTCCACTGTCTCGTGAGAAAGCATGCAAAGGGAAATAATTTAATTTTTGGTCAAAAAGTAACATCAGATCGTGGATATACTAGGTATCTGTCTTTAATGGAATACTGAATATTTTCATACACATTGTTGTATTATGAATTATTTAAGTCTCTACTTGTTAGTTGCTCAAGTATTGAACCTTTTTATAAGTACATACATAAAGGTTCGCGTAATTTATTTTATAGTATATGCGATGTAGTTAATGCGGGTTTGATTTACCAGGTTTTAGACGGCGGTTATGTCGTTATCATTTTAGCATCTGCGAATAATTTAATGTTTACTGACTGCTAAGAATAAAAATGACTGTACAAAAGTTCATACGTGGCAGTATGCTTTTGTGGTTTGTAAGATGGTTTATCAACGATACAGAATAATGTAAAACAATTGCTCTATTATTCGCACCAAGTGTAACTATTCAGTTAGCACCAGTGAACAGGTAGCAGTTTGAAAATCGGTTGACTAATCGTAAATGGCTGAAAATTAAGGAGTGGGAGACTAGGTGTACCCAAATCAAATACCACATGTTACGCCGATTTTTCTCGAACCGCTATAAATAGAGTCAGGCAGGCCAAATGCATTGAAGTCTGTGACGTTATTTTGAAATCGTACTGGCACACACAAGTATGGTAGGTGACTTTCGTGCAGAACACACGTAATCGCGGCGGTGGTAGCGACCTCACGTAAAAGCAAGTAATACTATTATTGAACCGGGGCCGTCCCTATGCGGTTATGTCCAGGTTATTGAAAGGTCGGGGACCGTTTGGGGTACGTTTAGTGTGCCTCGACACATTCGAGACGTTATACAACCTAGTCGAGCCCACGTGGAATCGCCTCTCTGCTCTCTCGTATTTATAGGCACGATGCGTGGGTCTTCTCTGCTCTTCGGGTTCGGCAGTGGTTGAAGCACCACGGGCCGTAAGAATTTGACCGTGAGATGTACTCAAGAATCAAAGCTTGACATTTATGTAATGTCGGATCGTGCTGCACATGGCCTTTCATTGTTCACAAATTATCGCCAACTGTTGTGCATTACAGTTTTCATTGATGCTAGGTGATTTATGGTTACCAAGTGTGAAAGTGTTTCTCCGGCCTGTGTCGCGTAATGTCCTATGAGTTTTTATATAGTCGGTATAAGGTTTGTTAATTGTATGTTTTTACATTGTTGACTTTTAAATAAATTATGGGTTTCTCGGGTCATCCGGTTTATCAATGATATTTTGTAGGGAAATAAACAGGAGATACAGTTAACGAATTTTATTCTCTTAGTCAACATTATTTGACGGTATATTCACGAAAAAGATTTCTTCTGGAAAACGATTTGACTGATGTGATCATTGGGATGAAGACAATTGTGTCTCTTGAGCTTACCTGCTGCTACGAGTTTCTTATCAATAAGTATATATAACGCAGGCACACCGCGTTGATCCATCGAAAAACTCGTGTCGGCATTGTACAAACAAACGGTAGTCTTTGTGGATGACTTAAAATTATACGTTTACTTTTCCTCCATTATCACAGCCTACCGTGCAAACGCACATATCCGTATGTTTCTACAAAAACTGTAAACACTTGAGCTTCGAGGATACAATCACTTTAATTCTATAAAATCTGTGGTCAAATTGTTTGGTTTAACGACTACTTATGTGTGTACATGTACATTACGTGCTAAGTAAGAGTGTATTTAATTATGTATATATCAAAATTTATTACAATGCAACAAGACAGTCTTTTCAAAGTTTAATATTTCTGTGTGTTTGAATGCGATAATTTATTTGTTTTGGTGTTTGGATATAGTTTTTTTATTCTGTTGCATTGCTCAATGCACTCTTAAAAAATGAGGAAGGTATTACAGCTCAGATAGACTTAAAATAAAAAATTGATTCTGATAGTGATAAATAGTTAGTAAAAATGAGTTATCCGAAAAAAATGTTCAGTAACTTGCGTGTCATGCAAATATATTAAAAATGATTCGTAAATCATCCGCTTGAACGAACAAACGGAGATACCACATTTTATATCACTTCTTCGACGATTTGAAAGAAGCCTTTCTGGCATCAGAAACGGGCCATAATATAAGCTCTTTTGAAAATTTGAAAATATTCGTAGTTTCTTAAATTTCCAAATTATGGGAGAAAGAGAAATATTACACTGAGAGATGCCAATCAGAATATGGGTTCAAAGTATATACCGTTCACTATAAAAATACTCATAATAAAGGCAGTAGCCATAAGACTTTTTCAAACAAAAAGTGAGCCAAGTATTTACAATTAAAGCTGAAGCACAGGGGGCACGCCAAGATTAGAAATCGAGATTGACGATTCCCTTTTAACGCCGGATGCTGTAAGTTTTCGCATCATGTCGTGTCGTGCTAGAACGTTTCGACACAGGGTCGGATTCTGAAACCCATAGAAATCAGATCGATGTGGAAACGATTGCAATTACGCCCGTTGCCGCCCACTCCCACTCATCACGATCGATCGTTCTATTTCAGTACTGCCTTTAATTACGTTCCTTGCTATTGTAGAGGAACTTGCCCATATAGGACATTGCCACGGAAGAGTACGATATTCCATGTCCACGATGTATTTCGTGATACGATTTCGACTATTTTAGCACATTTCAGGCTTTAAAGAATGGACGAGTCCATTCAAAGAGAGAAGTTTTGGGAATGAACCGGAATTCGATTTATCAGTGCGATGAGCGCAATCTGAGTGTCTTGCGTGGAATGTACTGACCAAATTCTACTTGTCTTACAGTAGATTCATTAACTAGTTCTATCATCCTTATTATGATCCTACATTAACCGAAACGTCCAATTGTATAACATTTTATCCATTTTCGGCAAGGCACACGTGTAAACTATTAACAGTTTTCCTTGTCGTACATTATGGATACACGTCTAAAACATTTTTATATCCCGAATGGCAAATAATGTACCCGCCTTTGGTAGTTCTAATTGTTATGGGCTGTGGAATTAAAGCTGAAAATTGTATAGATGTGAAGGAGGTGAGAAGGTGAATATTATAAATTCTTGTCTGGCGACCCTAGTAACTCGTTTCGACACATGTGTCTCTCCGTCAAGACGGTATTGATTCTACAGTGGGAAGTTCATGGTTACAGAGTGTTCGGCCAACCAGATTGGATGGTCGATACAGTACGTTGAATGTGCCCAAATCATCTATTTCCCTGGTGACTATATCAATGTTTCGATATATTGAGAGGAAAGGATCCGCTAGGGGTATTTTTTTCAGCTTTCAAAGAGACATTCCATAACATTAAACAGATATATTTATTTCCAAGTTTCTACGGATATGTGCCGTTAGTATGTACTATATTTGTATGTATATGCGTACAATGCATATAATATGTCGGCCCGTGACGCTTGAGGAAATTAAAGCTCACACATGGCTTATTTCATAGGACATCTAATCATCTCATTTTTCTTAGCTTCTACATTACCCTCCACTGACTGAGAGAATCTCGGTGCCGTTTATGGAGAGAGTATTTCAGTATGTAATTCCATAATACCGTTTCCATGGCAACGCGAGGTAGCTTAGAGGATCAAGTTTCAGCAGAAAGGGACACGCAACACGTTGGCGACACTATTAGCATATAAAAGGAATGGCGAAAAATTGCGACAATACGTCTTCGTGCCCGTTTTTCATAAATTAAAATGGGTCCTCTTTCTTC
Organism: Anoplius nigerrimus; assembly: GCA_914767735.1. Taxonomy (NCBI): domain Eukaryota; kingdom Metazoa; phylum Arthropoda; class Insecta; order Hymenoptera; family Pompilidae; genus Anoplius; species Anoplius nigerrimus. The sequence continues at coordinate 15,864,955 of OU612085.1, read as the reverse complement.
TGGCGTTAAAGGAAAATCAATATGTGCAAGCTGGCCGCTGTGCCAAAACATATGACCTGACCGAATTGAGGTCAGTGCGAGATCAGGAGCTGAAACCATCTGCGACTGTTCCCACTTGCAATAGTGTTGATCGCACTTGTCTCATAAATAACGGTCGTTTCAACAAAGTGGACGCCTGTGACATATGAGAAAAGTTATGCCCATTAAAGGCCAACATGTAACAGCATGAAATTTGTGTAATGGCTATATAAATGAGGTTGTTTGAACACAAATCAGAGTAAATAAACATGCTTCTAAGTTAATAACTCAGATCGCGTGCTTAATTTTGCTAGGAACAACATTATTGTTATAACTCTCAGACCGAGAATTATAGTTTCATACATATCAAACATATTACTATTTTGCTATTTGTTTGGTGATTTGACATTTTTTTACATGTATAAATTGGTAATTCTTTCTCAAAATACAGAGTTAAAAGTAAAAAAGTTAGTCGTTATCTGATATTTTCGACAGTCAGATGTTATAATAGACTTGTTAGTTTTATTAAAAAACCATTAATACCGTATACTATGGCAATAAAGCTATTCCATTCCATGATTAAAGGCTATATGGAAACATCGAATATTAGGTACGTTAGATATTGTAACGTGCAGACGACAATTGATAGCAATATTGAAGAGCATAAAGTGCGTTAGTCACGTAATTTCACATGACAACATAATACACCATGTGCAGGCATAAATTACGACGTGAATTTCGAAAATGCAGTTTTCCGTGCTACATTTTCAAATAAAATGCTCCCAGTATTCTGACCACCGTATAACGCGTTATCGATCTACGGGTGGTATGTTAAACGTTTTACGTGTAGTCACTTCTATGTGCACATAGACCTTTACATTTACCACCTCTCAGAAACGCACATAGTTGAGCCCGAAGCGTATAGAGTGTAACGTAATTCCGCGATAACGAGCGTGCGCAGGTGTTAGCGCAGGCGTCTGGACTGTGTTGCCTCTATTAAAAAGATGAATTGAACAAGATAAATGTTCTTTCAGCCTTAAGTCACCAATTCGTTGAAGGCCATAAGAAGTCATTTCTTTCGTATACATAGAGTGATCCTGATAGCGTGATGCGGTTGTGCGTAAGTGGGAAAGCTGACCTCAGGTTGTACTAGGGTATACGCGTGTATGTTGTGTCATTTTACGGGATAAGAATTATACTGACTTACAGGCATAAGTTATTTTTCGGAAATGATAGCAATGTAGTTTCATTGCGGTCTTCCAGACAGATGTCGGCTTTATAGAGGCGTGTATATGGCTATTTATGCTTTACGATGTGACCCATGAACTTTAATTAGGCAATGGTTAAACATACTTCTAGGGAAACGGTTAAAATTTATTTTTTGTTTAGAAAAATTCGTGGTTTTTCTTTCAATAGCTAAATGTTGTCTAACTTTTATTCTCTTTTAAAAATAAGGAAACGTATTTATACGATAAAAAGAAATCGCACTACATATGTTACAAACAAAGAAGAGAAGTATTAAGTGCTATTCATTTTGAGGTATTAGGTAAGAGAGTTAAATGCTGCAAAAAAATATCTTTAGTATTTATTTCATTGCAAATCGTTATATAGAGTGTTTCGCACAACCGTAATGTCATGCATATGTGCATATCTTACGGCCTTGATTTTAACAAAATATTTTATCGACGATTTAAGTGTTTATGAAACAAGTTTATTAGTTTTACCTGTGACTTTTGGAGCAAGGTTATCAAGTTTGCTGTTCCCAAATGGTGGGCGCTAAGTTGAATGAGCTCTCGGCAATAAATAGGTTCATTCGATTAGGACACTAAAAGGCATGCCCATACACCGTTCTGGATTGTGTACAATCCCTCTAAATATGTATGATGAAAACATATATTATAGTGTATGGCGAACATAATAAAACGTTCTTCCTGTTCCACGCTAACTAAAATATGTTTATTATATTAAAATGAGTACAAAACTACGAACTTTTTGATATTCTTATATATGGACACGTATCATATATGGAATCCAATTTAAGAATCGATTCATGGTTTGAAGAAACGAAAAAGATGTATATATGTATTTTATCATTTAAGATAGTTTCCAAAAAACATTTAGTTATGTATCCCTCATTTGGTTAATGACTTATGAGCGAGTTGGAATATTTCGCCGAAAAGGGCCAACCTATCATTGGTGTTCGTCTATTCTTATTATTTAAAAGAAGCGGAGTAATAAACACGCATGACATAAAAGCTTTCACTTTAGTTTGATTTATGCTGAAAAATGCATACTTGATGTAGGTATGTTTAGTCATATCTTAACGCCTTGTTATCGCACTATGTAAAACGGAATACATAATTTAAAAACCTAATACCCTTATCGACGGAAGGGACTTTATTGATTCATAGTATGTCGTGATAAGATTTAGAAGATCTGCGGTTTGTTAAAATATAGTACTTTACATTATTAGTAAGTGAAGTACGTTTCGCCTAGTGATAGAATTGCGATGATAGATTTGTTCTTTGAGAACAAAGTCCATATAAACATTTGACAACAGCTTTTTTTCACTGATTTTCTATTCTGAATCCTGATTTCAAAATATGAAAAGCATATCATCACATGTGGCCTCTCTACATTTTCCTTCACATCTTTTAACAATATACTTACTAGCAAACTCCTGAATAAGATTAAGTTAAGTGGAGGAAGGATGTTAAAATGACAAAGCACATTAGCATTTAGCACAAAATGCCGGCAGCAAACGGAATAAGCATTTCGATTCCTCTGCCGTCCCCTATTACAGCCAATAAAATAAATTTGTCGGTTGGTCGATTGTACGTGGCGGGTCGTCTTAGTAAGTGACCCGCCTTCGTGCGTAACGTGTAAATTATGGCACGTTGTGTATGTCATACACGAATGGCGAAAGTGTATTCCTCCTCACTCGGTCATTGTCGTTAAAAGTTTCCAGTTTTTATTAACGCGCTACCGTTAACTCCGCGCACTTTGTACGGAACTCCGCGCACAGTAAGTAATGAGTGTGCGCTAATTGTGGAGAACTGAAAGAAGTGTTAGCAACGTGATTTGACTTTCGATTCGCAGACAGAAGTTTGGGGCGAGTACACTAACGGCTTCGATGGACAGCGTTTGAACCGATCGGATCGCACACAATCTTTCTGTTTGTCTGACAATTCTCCTGATCAGTATATTTTCATTTGAATCTCCACTGTCTGGCACACTACTCAGACAAATCCGCTCGACGTCGGCCTTAGAGCGTCGTAAGCTTCTTCCGTGACGTTGAACATTGTCTTCCCTCACTGTGGTCTTCGAATTTGTTTTACAAAGTATACCGCCGTTGAGAAAATCCTATCAGGTTCTTTAAAATATGGTGTTTCGCCTGACGTATGCAATTTAAGCTTCACGCGGTATAATTTACAGTTAACAAGCCTTAAAAAAGTAGCTATAAATGGTACCACGGTGTCTCAATTATTACAAAACTTACATGTAGACATACAAGTTAACATATCGCTGTCGTTTGCCCCAACATGATTTGCTCATCGAGAGATCGATCTAGTCTTGTAATATCCACGTTGTCACTTAAGGGACGGTGTAACCTAGATTTTTATTAGAAGGGCGTCTTCTTGTGACCGTGTTACGGAGCCTCTTGCTCGGCTCAGCAATTTCGCCTTGAGAAGAATTACGTAAGCGGTTTATCATGAATTTCGGGCGATCAATTTTCGGCAGACTACTCATCTTAAACACATTCGTACAGCTTGATCGTGTCCAGTATTTGACATTTTCTATAGTATCTCATTCTTCAGATGGTTGAAGATAGTGTCCATTTAAAAAAAAACATAGTAATGTAACAACGACGCAATGATTATTACTTTATCTGTCTTATTACAACTGTCACTAAATCGTCAGTTTTTGATCAAACCAAATTATAAGACAGTACAATCTGTGTAGTAAGTACTACATTGTTAAAGGGTATTTCCTAAATGATTGTCGTGTTTTAACAATGTTCCATATTCCATTTACAGGGTGTCCGCAGAAAGGACCTCATTAAACTCGTATTAAATTCAAATTACAACGGTTTGTCGCGTTTTAACAGCGGGTGCAGTTATTTTCAAATTACTGGGTTATATTTACCTGCATCCAGCCTAATCTCTATTTGACCGCCTGTGATGTGGTCTACTAGACACATGTGCTTCAGGGATATCCGATTATCCGCATTCTCTCGAGAATCGTTACTGGACAAGCTTTTCGTCTGACCTTCGCAATATAATCGCTAGAAACGGACTCTCACGGATTTGCTGCATTCAGTGAACACTCAGTTTTCTCTAACAAACTTTCTTCCTTCATCAGCTTTTCGAACAATTTATTATGCACCTTTGCGCTCTGGTTTTATACATTTCGGCACAAAATACATCCTGCATGTTGCATCTACTTATAAATACTTCCCAACTTCTCTACACTTACAGCACTCTACACAACTTACTCGAACAAATTATTTAATGTCCTGAACTAAGACCTCATTTATCGTTACGCGTATTTATTAAATTTGCTAATTAAAAATCCGCTTAGAAGACCTTGAAGATAGGAGCTGATAGACTTCGACAGTTGTTGAGCCTGCTTTAAATCATCAGTTACGAAGCTGAGAACATAGAAGAGCTAATAAAACTAGTAACACAGGCAGGGACAGTACATTATAAATCATTCTTATACGAATATGGATCATCTTTGTTCTTACCAAGCACAGTCAAGTTGATGTTCAAACACCTTGACACTTCTAATACTTACTCTGTGCACTGACGTGAAGTCGCTCGACAAAGGACTTTGAATCCATCAGCAATATTTCACTTCTTACATAGTATTGCTTATACTTTGTAGCTCACCGTTTAGTGAATGTGTACTGTAAGCAAAGTACTTGAAAAAATATGTTCACGAAGTCTGAATGTAACAGGTGCATATAATAGTATAGATAGCATACATGTGCATTTTAGACGATGACCAACTTTAGAATAACGAGTTATCACAGGCGAACAGCGAGCACCTACAACAAGTATAGAGTTCTACTCTAAGAATCGCTCTATTGAATTAATGTCTGGAAATGTCTTTTCACCAATAGTGAAGTAGACTAATAGGAGAGTGCTCCTTATCTACTTGGTCACTTTCTTATTATTTATAAATGATTTCTTTTTTTATTCTGTCGTTTATTTTCTATATTTGTTCAGTGTGACTATTACAGATAGAGGTTGATCGGTGGCTAAATTTGAAACAGAATGTTGCGTAGAATGAGATTATCTAACGTTTGGTGGGAGTAGCTATGCATACTGTAGATGGACATTGACCATGTTCAATGTCACATGGAAATTGCAGTGATATGATCGAAACGGATTATCTACAAGCAAATGTACACATATATTGCTGTCATATTGTAATCGAGTGATGATTGAATCATACGTTAGAGCAGTCGGAGAAAGTTCCATTCATAAACAACTGAGAATTAACACAGGCTTATTACCCGTAATAAAATTAATCTGGCGCGATTGGAAACATTGAACTTGCCTGGCAACATTATGACATTTTTCCAGCATGTCCACATTTTATCTTCAAATTGAAGAGCAAGACAAAAAGAATGCAATAACTGAAGGTCACAAAATTCTCAGTGTATATAATTTCACTCAAAACGTGGGTAATATCTGATGTTCTTTCATCTTTCATCCTTCAAGTTAAAGACAATTTATGGTCGTCTTGGAAAAATGTGATAATTCGTTCTGCGAATTGAAGTAACTATAGTTTTGCAAATGTCAGTCAAAAAAATGTTTCTAATAATGGATTGCTATTGTCGACGTTATTGTCTGCAGGGTTGTGTTAAATGTTGCAATGTGGCGAAGTTGGAACAATACTTTCGAACGTTAAACTCGTTAACCGTTTAGTTATTGAGCATTGTAGAAATTAGTTTGTACTTGATAAATGCTTACATTGAAATAGGCCAAAACTGTGAACATCCGCTACCGTGCATTCATTAGTAGCAATACTTTCCGTTTTACAATTTTGAATGATGCAAAATCAGCTAAATACTGTATTGTAAATGGCACGTGGTAGGTGCTATAACACAATTTTCGCGATAAAGTCGTAGATATTTTCAATGTGCAGATTGCAGAAAATAAATATAAATCCAGGTTTATATTAATATGATATCACTAATAACAGTAGATTATTAAGATTTTATGCCAGTTACTTAGAGTTTCATCAGAATATTTTAGCTTCATTATTTTCAAAATGATCGTTAGGGCAGACAAGGTTGAACAGACATTGCCGACTTCGAAAAAAGCAAACGCCTCTATTGAAAAACGTATAAAGAATAGTCACTCCTTCTCTCATGACCACCGCTGTCCCATCTGCCCGGTTTTCTAACATGGAACGGTCTTTGGACCTCAGGAAAGGGAACCGGTGTGGAATCCAGACATTCCTTTCGGAGTGTAGGGCAGGCGGTACTGCACATACTTCACGGTTACGCTTAAACGAACATCTTCTGCGCCGTATAAATTTCACCGGAGACTTTGAGCATCCACAGCTAATTTGTTACAAATAAGACGACGTACGCTTACGCCGCGAATTTTAAGAGATGAATATTCTTCAACCCTATGATTATTACGCCTTTAAGAAAGTTCTCAAACTAGACCGCAGTTTAAAAACCGAAATCATTTTATATGTACAACTTAGAAACGTAAACGGTGAAAATGTTTTGTATGTTCGGTAAGTTGTAGAGAAATAACAAATGTTTTGAATTTTTATTAGTAATCTTAGAACAGTATCTTCAAAGACCGACATATCGGAAGGAATGCACAGAAAACTACTTTCTATGTTCTGAACAGTTCGTGAATTATTACGGGTATATTACAAATGATCATCGTTCATGTTAACGCTGTCCTGTCCCGACTGTATTGTATTCCGCAAGTACGTTAGGTGTTGGTGGCGTTAGACGTTGAGGCGCGTTGATGTGGAAATACTATAAAAGTTTGCAGAAAAAAAGTGTTGTTATCAAGTCATCTGAACGGATATCATTCTATACTTTCAGTTCATGAAGTTGGCGCACAAGATACTTGGCGAGAGGCTCTTTATGAAGGTGATGAAATCGACGTTCTATGGCCACTTTGTCGCCGGCGAAGACGAAGTGCAGATCACTCCTGTCCTGGATAGATTGAGGCAGTTTGGCGTAAAGCCGATCCTTGATTATTCAGTTGAAGAGGACATAACACAGGAGGAGGCCGAGCGAAGAGAAATGCAGTAAGTATCCTGTTGGCTACGTGCCGTGGATGGTCATGTATCGTAACAATAAGGTTATATCGCAGAATAATGAGTTTGTGTATAGTTAAATGAGATCAACGATTTTTATGTGATATGCGATCCAAATGTTATAATAATTCAGCTTCAACGTATCAAGTTTTTATGCATAACTTGGGATAATGTAGGTGTAATAGCTTTCGACAAACTGTCTGTTGGTCAAGTAAATCTTGGCTGTTTTGGTATATGCCAACCTAAAACTGACCAGGCCAAGGAAATTACTCTATTATCTAGACGTTACGTAAAGAAAAATGATCTCAACGATACTGTACATGTCGTAATGATCGAACTTTTGCGGTGATGAACCACTGGGCATTACCGATATATTAGCATGTTTTAGTCAAATTATTAGTCAAATAAAATTCATTGATTGATTACAAAACTGGATATTATTCCCAAAATTCAATAAAAACAGAAGATATTATATTTGCCCTTCCATGATACGTACACAAAATTACTAGTCAATTATATTGATAACTGTGTAACCTAGCTAGCCTTATTGCTGTGGAAAATTTGGCAGATCATCCAACTGTGAAAATTTATTGAGACCACCGGGGTTGACACCATTGTACGACGCGACATTAGACAAAAATATGATTCCTCATTTCCCACGTTTTCTTCTTATTCTAACGCGGATTTGGCATATATGTCAATGACACTAAATTGCTGGCAGAGTTTGAGAAAGACATCAAATTTACTGTAGATAAATAAGTATCAATGTTTAATTCCCAAGTTGTTTTTACTGGAATCGCGGTAACACGAGTTCTCCTGTAGAAGCATAAAATGCAAGAAGATAGTCAGCAACCAAATGTATATGTTTAACGTTATATGAAAAAACTCATAGTTTGATATCTGTATTAAATCACATAGACGGTAAATTATTACTGATAAAATTATTTGGGAAAAACGTGATAACGGATTGCCTCTTTGTATTAGTTTTAAATGTATTGCTCTTCAACCCATCGTCTCTGTTGAGGTATGCCAACTTGAGTAGTGTCGTTAATTATGATTTATACCTAAACGCAGTAATTCGAATTACGTGTTGTTAGCGGATTTTTAACGCCTTAATATGTTTTTGATGCATTGGACGTCACTCATTCCAAAAAGACATTTCTTTATGCAATCATTTGTTGGTTAACCGCTGCTTGTTTTGAAGATTTACGATAACCACAAATTGCTGTGTTCAAACTCTGGGTTAGCAATGTAGGGCACATATTGCGGAACGTCTGAATGTATTGAAGAAAATTTGAAGTATTGTCCTTAATAATTAACGGACTTATTCACACTGCAAGAATCGGACCGCCAGTTTAAATTGAATTTTTCGTTAACCGGAAATTATAAAAAAATGTTAGTTTAAGAATTTAAAGAATATTATCTCTTTAGCAAATATTCCAAATTCTTTTATCTTCTGTTGTTATTATATTAATACGCTACGTGAGTCAACGGGCATTAGTGTTCCAAATAACTGATTTATTCTTAAACCTGCTAAAAAAAGTTGGGACAAAGGAATTTGAACTAAATAGCAAAATAGGACTTATTAAATAAACAAGTATTTTTAAAAGCCTACGGTTAGGCTTTTTACGTTTGTGTTTTTAGCATTATCATGGAATAATGTAATTTCATCGTAGAAGTCTACATACCAAGTAAAATAGAACTGTTTCGTGAATGGAAAAAGGAGAACAATAATTTTTATATCTTCAACTTAAAAAATGGTCAGGTTTAATATCTACATTTACGTTCGTCATATTTATCTCTCGGCTCAAATATGTTGATCAGATAGATATGTACAAATATGAGTTCACTTTTAATACTGACTCTTGCGTATATCTTTGCGACGGGGAGAAGACAAGATTAGCAGGTCGTAATTCTACCATAAATGAATGAATGATTACACCGGGACACAAAAAAAAAAGTTGTTTGTACATTTGACCGGACCCAACTACGGACATGTAATTCGACCCGCTGAATCCGAATTTGAAGTCCGTTTGGGCCGGTCACCCTCCAGATTTGAGTAAAATGCAAAAACCCCAAAAAAAGGCAAAGATTTGCGAAAAACTGCAATCACAGCGATGAAAATATTTTTGCTGGACGCTTAAAAGGGATACACCAAGAGATGATAACAAACGGAAGAGAAATCCACTCTGTAGATCGTTTGAGAACAAGAGTTCGATACCAACGAAGAACAGTTTAAAATTCTAGAAAATCGTTCTCTTCATTCTAGTTATACGTCATTTGTTATAGATATTACAATTTTTCATATTTTCAGATTCTAAACTTGTATTTTATGCGTGAAAAAATACAAGAAAAGTATTTAATCATGTTTTATAGATTTTTTCAATGTTTTTAACTACAATTTTTTGCTGTTTTATCGTTTTTTTGTGATTTTTTGAGAGTTTGGGAGATTCATAAGCCAAATAGATTTCAAATTCGGATTGAACAAATCAAATTACACAAAAATCCTCTCCGATCTGGGTCTACGACATTTTTTTCATTAATATAATGACAATTTTTTGTCATTTTTAGCAATTTTCAAGGCTTTTTTTTTACACTTCTTTTCGATTTAAAACGGCTTATGGTCTAAATACACTTCAGATTTGTATTCAGCGGTTAAAAATACATAAAAATTATGCTTGGTTTAGATTCATAAAATTTTTTTTATGAACATTTATTCAAATTTTGCTATTTTCATCATTTACTCGAAACTTGAGGGTGCACGGCCCAAGCTGACTTAAAATTCGCATTCAGCGGGTCGAAATATTTGGTTGGTGTGTATGAAATGTCCGAGTTTTACAAGAATATATAAGACTGCATATATGCCCATAATTATGAAAGTGGTCTAAGTCAAGATTTAAAAAAAAATGAGTTTATCAGTTATTTCACACCACATTTGTTTACACTACATTTATTCAATGTAATTTTTTTTTTTTAAATCTTGACTTAGACCACTTTCATAATTATGGGCACATATCTTTTTTCAAAAGTCACTTATTTATTTAAAATACGTTCAATTTGCTGGATTACACTTTCCCCAACGAGATATAAATGCATAAATACTTCTTTCAAAGAAATTCTAATATTTAGAATCAATAAACTTTGATACGAAGTTTTTCAGAATGTCTTCATTTCCATAGTGCTCAGGCCATAAAAACAGTTCTAAATGTTTAGAAAAGTGAAAATCCGTTGGCGAAAGATCTGATGAATAAGCTGTTGGTTGCAAAATTTCATATTTTAATTCAATTATTTTTGAAATCCTTTCGCACGACAAATGCAATTCAGCCGACCCAGCTTATTTCGCTCGGTTAGTTCATGCGGTACCCACTTATCTATTTTTTTTTCATCCAGCAAATTTCAGAAACGTGTCGCAATATTACTGTAAGATCGACTTTCAGCCAGATGGTATGTTTCCTTGTAGTTACAGTTAGATTTGTTTCAACCAATGCTTTCAGTACATCATTATCGTTGACGTTTTGGGTCTTCCACGCGGTTCAGTTTATAGGATAAATTTACCAAACTGAAATTTTTCGAACCACACACTGGAATATTCGTTCGATAACAATATTCTCCCCAAATGCCTGGTTTATACTTGGTGTCCCATTTGCAGCATTATTGCCAAGTTTATGCTCATATAAAAAGATTACATGAATTTCGATTCAATTCGTACCCCTACAAAATTCAAAACAGACAACAAAAGGGCACATTTTCAAATAAATCTGTTTTATTATAATATGACTCTGGTAATGGACAGTATGACCGTAAAAGACGTAATGCCAAAACCGAAAGCATAACGAAAGCAGGGAGGCGAACGTTCAGATGTAAAGAAAATCGGACATTTCATATGCACCAACCTAATTCATGCCGATAAGTAGGTGGCATCCGATGTACAAACAACTTTTTTTTTTGTGTGCCGGTGTTATTGTATGAATAAATAGAAGTTGGGGAACATTTAAGGCATAATGGCGATAGGACAAGTTTAATAGAAAGTATATTCAAAAAATTACAGAGCTTCCGTTTCTGAAGCGGGTGACGAAAAGAGGGAAGGGCCTTTGAAGAAGTATCATGTTGATAAGTCATTCGCCGATCGTCGATACAAAGTACATTCCGCAAGGACGTACTTTTACTTAAATGAAGCTTCTTGCGAACGGAACATGGATATATTCATCAGATGTCTGGAGGCGGTTGCAGGTAAACTTTGACAAAACTGTACAAATATTTTGTGGTTTTTACGTGGTCGCAAACTTGTATAAACAAATCGGAACTGCAATTCACATATTGGAATTTCGACACTCTTAGTAATTTTCCACATATTTTTTGTCAATGTGATATTGTAAGAATAACGTAAATTATTGGTATGCAAAATTACAAAATTTCAGTGATAAGCGTAGATCCATGTCGAATGTGTTTGCTTGATACGCATTAAGGTATTGCTAACAATTAATTAAACTTCTTTTATTGTATAAGTTTTATTTATAGTTTGCTTTAATGTGTTGTGTCTTAGAAGTTCGATGTTTGTAAAGTAAAATTTTGTGTTTGTTGCTTCAAGGGTCGCGTTATATGAAAGTGCAGCGAATTACTATTTATGAGAGGATATTATTTTTTATTTTATTACAATTTGCTATTGTATATTTCCATTACGGATAGTAACAAATTAGTTGGAAATTATGAAAAGCACACCAACGTTTGTACTAAAGAAATGTAACGAAGTTTTCATCTTCTCGACTTAATAGATGATTCCAATTTTTTCATTTTCTGTGATCGATGAATACTTATCTCTCAGCATTTTCTTACAAGGTTGTATGTCGGTGCACAATATTTATAATTGTTACAGAATAGTTAATTTATAAAAAATACAGCAACCTGATTGACACATTTTTTTTTTGCAAATTTGCTACTGTATGCTTTTCACGACGGCAGTACATTTGATCACGGATTTGATTAGCATACCTGTCGAATGATTTCCTGAAATGGTATATAAGTTAAGAACCGTAAGACTCAATTAGCATACAATGTGGAAAATCTGCATTGATAATCCACCTGAGATTGGAACAAAGGATTTCAAAAATGACGCAAGTAAATATCTTATCCTTATTTGAAAGAAATGGATCTGTTAGCAGTACTTCGTACTTTACAAACATTTTTGCGCAATTTCCGTACAAGCGTATAGGGTTTTTTTTGTGAAATAATGCGAACGATACAGTGATTTATGCAGGATGATAGACTTTTGTGGGCGGCATTGAGAAAATTTCCAGTCTCCCTCTGTTGGAACGGACGCAAATGTGACGATGCACGAACTCGTTTGAGTGCGTGGAAGGATGTGAGACGAGTATCCCTGCGCATCGTGGAAGAACACTGAATTGAGCGTGACTCAGAAACTCACCAACTTTCGGGCAAAGGAAAGAGATGAGAAGATACATGCTAACGGTCTGCGCGACCTAAGATCGTTTCATTTAAAAAATTTCATAGTATGGCTTATAATTAAAAAGCCGCTGACATTGACAATTCTTTGTTTACAAAATATCTAAACAATACAATTCTACATCTACGCACCTTTACATTGCCTTTGATTCTGTTAATCAAGAAATCTTTTACGAGCATGATTATCAACAAATAAACGATCCATATAACATGTTATTCGGCTACAGAATACAACTATTGATACTTCTTTGAAAATTAAATTTTTTGCGGATTTGTGTAATACATTTCAAATGAAGCAACGTGACAAAATGTTCGATGTCGAAGTATTTGGTTCGTAAAAGGGAGACACTGAACGCATAGTGAAATCTGGAATATTCCTCGACTCCTTGCCTTACTAATAGACGCTGTAGCTTATTATTCACTGTGCAATCGTCACGCGGTGCGTTCCTTCCAACGGTGGAGGAGCTTTCGAAATTTTCGCGAGTGAGAAAGCGTCGAGTGTGACCCCGCAATGACTATAAATATCGGCGGGCGCTTCGCGTGCGGATCCGAAATTCTGTTTTCCAGCCAGCAACGTGACATAACTTTTTCCTCGTCTTGTATCGATACTATTCCTTGTCAGACGTATGCATAACGAATCTGTTTGCACACTAACAGTAACAGCTACTCCACAAGAATCTTTCTCTATTTCTAATTTATAAAAATTCAAACTTTGTGTTCGTCGTTTAAATTAGACTATTGTGGTCATTTGTCAACTTTGTATACTGAAAACGTCTTTAATTGTTCTGGTCTGATGATTTTTGCTTTATATCGCATTTAAAAGATACTTGGTTCTCGAATATTTCATCTCAGAAACATTGTACGTTTGTACAATATATAGACCGCGTTATCGACATTTTTATTTTTATATTGTCTCTTGTCACAATTTATTTCCTGCATCATATGCTATTGTACCTGTGTGCCAGATTAAATGTACCTTAACACAATTTTAAATCGTTGTGTAGATGCTTCTTTAAAAGACCAGTGAACATCCCGAGAATCACGTTAATTTTTTACATCACCGTCTGACTTTGCTTATGTTGTTCAATTTCATTTGCCTTATTCACATATTGTCTGGAAATATACCTGACCTGCAAACTGTCACAAGATCGCAATCGAGAAACTGTGAATTAATATTGACTGCGTAAATTGTCAGTACAGCTTGTTACGCTTTATAGAAAAATAAACGCTTTTTAACGAAAATGCTAATTGGTTAGAATTATTCTAATACAACACAAAAAAAAAACAAATAATTTGTTGTAATAAATCTTTGCAATTGTGAGAAATTAGCGTACTTCGAGAAAAGTCGTACTATCGCTTTAGATCTAGTTATTAGTGACGTTATTAACATAGCTATTGTTACTTGTATTTTCATACATCACTGCATTTATTTAACTCTAATGTATATTTAATGTTCACTCTGCGCATACTTCTTGCTTCTATAAATAATTGTTGTTTTGCTCCAAATGGCTAATGCCATACATCTTATTTTAGAAATAGTATTCTTTATACTATCCGCACGCTTTATTCACTGTTTCCTGCACGCTTGGAGTTATTTTACATTCTTATCTTATATCACCGCCTTTAACCCATTTATCATTAAAGTACATCTAATATGTTTGTCATTAAAAATGTGCATGTGCTTTTTCAGCGGATGAAAAAAAAACGCTGAGCCTCAAATATCCGAACATGCAAATAACCACTCACGATCAAATCGATCCTTGTCCTGGTAAGGCAAATAAGACCTTCCCTTCTTTCCGTACTTCCTCCTTCCCTTATTCCATACCGGGCGGTGACATCTTTGACGCAATTTTGCAGAACCACTGGTCAATTGCATATTGCATGCGCAATCAGAATTCCGATGCGAACTCTATTCCATTATAGTTCGGCAACGGTAATTTTTGATTGTTTTCTTTTTTTGCGCTGCCAGGTTGCTAATCAATATGTTTAACCCGACTTTTTCCTTATCCCAGCACTCTATCGTCAGTATTACATGCAGTAGACATATAGTTACAACCCATTCAAATAAGGTACATGAGTCTTTTCTGCATGATTCTCCTTCTGATTGTATGGTTTACATTGAAAGTTGCACAGCATAGAGTCATACAATCATCAATATGTTATTGCTTTGTTTTTCGAAAAAACGTATAGTGCAATTTAAAATGTTTGTGCATGATTAGCACATTCTCAAATCTGATTCGGTTTATAAATCGTAACATAGTTATCAAGATTAAGAGCGTTAAATCGGAATGCAAAATTGCGTACATTGCGAGTATTTGTATCAAACCTGAAATATTAGATTAGTATTCTATTAAATGCCATACGTAGTCAGTGACACGGAATAATAATGCTATTTATATTTTACATTTATTCAACAAGTTTTCAGGGTAATTCTTATCAAATGATTGGATTAATAGCTTCTTAGACCTATATTAAAATACATCAAGAGAAGTGTAATAGATATTCGGCTTTGTAGACGTTTATGTAATGCGAGAAATTAACTCAGTTTTTGTCGTTTCGCGGATATTAGTAGGACCGTCCTTTGTCAATAGATTAGATTAATAGACTACATTTACTTCGCGTATGCGTTGTGTCATGTCAGTTGTATTTATCAGATTTTACGTTTTCAATTTATGGTATACAAAATGCGTTCCATATATTTTAGTAGGACTAAGCACTCGCGTAAACATTTTTAGAAAAAGGCTTGATAATTGTTTTAAATGTTGCCAGCTTAACGTTTTGTTTTACGTGTATCCGGACACGCCGACTAGAAAATAAATATATTTTATTATATATATCTATTAGATACATTGTGTTAAGGCAATAGTGTTTTTTATTGCTATATACCTACTATTGATCTCAAGTGAGGGAAGTTTTATAAAAAATAACTTAGAATAATGTTTATTGATTGGTTAATTTGAAATACCTGCGAAGTCATAGGATGTCATGATCTAACAGACCATAAAGTTGCCTAAGAATTATAACGCATTCAGGCTGAAAGAATGTTGTGCAGCATAGAAGCAGTTAGCGTTCTTGCATTACCCTTCACGTGTTCCAACGTCGAGTGTCGCTATCATTTCACGTTTCCGTCAGCTACGTTCAAGAAAAGGTCAAATTGGCCCATTATAAGAATCATCCTGTGTACAGAAAGCGTTGAAAGCGTACACGCGTCTCCGCGGCCGTGTAAAGGCGAGTGCTCTATATAATGCAAAACTTGTCTATTTGCAGGTGCCTCAATGGGTGTCGGCATTACAGCCGTTAAGTTGACAGCTCTCGGTCGTCCGCAGCTCCTGGTTAGCAGTTTTTTTTTACCACGCCGATAAGTCGCGCTGACGTTACTCTTACGCTGTGTATAATTAGCCGTTTGAATATGATCCTCTTGTTCTTCGCCCAAAATATGTTTAGAGTGTGACCGAACTTTTCGCTTACCTTTTCGAGAAGCAAAGTTATCACGTGCTGTTATTTCTATGATAATCATGCATGCACTATGAGTATTTCCTAAACAAAAAAAAAACGTCATATTCATAAAATTGCTTTTGTATAACAATGGTCATTAGTATTAATATTCAAAAATGTTAACACTTGTAGTACAGATTCTGTTATTTTACTTTATTCCAAATTTCTTATTAATTTGGTAGTTATCATCGTTGCGTGTCGTAAGGGGAAACAAGATTATGTCTTCATTAGAAATTGTCTATATTTGATCCTTATTAACGTTTTTAACACTATTTTGTCTATCGGTGAAACTTTTCTAGACGACCGAGAATGCAAAAAACGGTGATGACTCTTTGAATCTCAAAGAAAAGGAAAGACTTTGAAGAGCTTGTGTTTGTCACTGTGTTTAGTTTATTAGGTAAATAACCTAACTTTGCGGTGAAGAGATTTGCTATAAATTTGTAATACACATGTGTATTTATTTGTGTTGCTCTTGCTATAAATGTTCTCACTCGAATTAGATTTATGAGGTTGATAGCGTGATAATGAGAGTTTAAGTTTTGTCACCCTGTCATCCATAAATAGCGCAGATATAGTTATATAATGTATATTAACGATAAGTGTACAGTAGAGACTTATTGTATACACTGTGTAGATTGTACTTCATTCTGTAATTAGGACGTGGATATAGAAATCAATAACTTTAAATTCCAATTCCAGTTGCAACTGTCGGAAGTGATTATGCGAGCGCGGCAGTATATGTCCGATGTCGTTGGAGGTGAAGGTGCCGTTCTGGCACATCACACGAAGCCGGATGATTTAGTGAAGAAATTTGAAGAGGCGCACATTAAAGACGAAATGGTGGTAAAGAAGTTCCTTGACAAGATACAATCGGATAAGGAAGGGTGCGTGCAACGTTAATCTTCAGGATTATTACTGGTCCTATATTTTGTCGGCACGAATATTTAGAGTTATACATGCTAGCGTCAGTTATTTATATCGTGCCTCTAAGTACGTTTCGACAACGCTATTATTACTGTACATGTATATCCACTTATATACTTGTCCCGTTGAACGTGTGTGACTACACCTGTACAATATAATAGCTAGTAATATAAACTGACATTCTGGAAAATTAAAATGACTGTAGCATTTCAATAATTGTTTGCATCTAGAACACAACTGAATAGCACAAGTGCTAATGCAATATTAAATAGCAAATGTGTGTTGTGACTTAGAGAGAGAGAGTTAAAATGCAACATTCTACATTTGCACTGTCTTAATTTCGTCAAACCGGTTTCGTATTTGAATTTTGTATTCTGAGATGTTCTACAATTCTGTTTAATAAGAAAATATTTTACTATAGTGATAAACCATTTTAAATATTGCAGTGTGATCCATTTATTCCCATGGAGCGGTATTTTAGATGAAAATTACGAATTGAGTGAAACGTTTCAAGTACCAGACATTAAGACTGGCAAGATGGTA
Organism: Anoplius nigerrimus; assembly: GCA_914767735.1. Lineage (NCBI taxonomy): Eukaryota > Metazoa > Arthropoda > Insecta > Hymenoptera > Pompilidae > Anoplius > Anoplius nigerrimus. Next base: position 15,847,216 of record OU612085.1, on the reverse strand, counting down.
AGACTGATGACACAGCTTACATCCAAAGAAGAAGAGATGTTTAGGAATATGATCAGACGTCTGAATAGTATTGTCGCAGTAAGTATAGCTATACTGCATATATAAGAGTTTCTACTCATGTTTATTACATCATAAGAATATTTATTTCACATTTACATACATTTTTATTGCATCATAAAGAAAATTAACTGATAATAGCAGAGACACATTGTTTCTTGCAGAACTACAGAATCACTCTTTTATTGCTAAAGATTGATGCATGCCACAAAAGTGTCAGTCTTTCTATAATTCAGTATTCTCCTAACATGATTATTACATAATACAACTATATTAGTATACTCAGGACCTTACAGAAATGTTCTTATAGAAAAATAAAATAAAACTACATTCAGTATTAACCCTTTGCGGTCGGAAGGCGCCGCTCCGGCGCCACGTAGATTCGCACCGCAGGTCGGATGTCGCCGGAGCGGCGACAATTGATGTTTATATTAAATTTCGTTATCACCAAGCGATAGGGACACAGTATTGGTACTTGAAGAGGTTTCTTAGCTATTGATGTTCTTTCCGCTTCATTCGCAAAAATCGCGTCAACCTGCCACATCGTCCGGCCGAAAAAGTTTCCGACCGCAAAGGGTTAAAGAAGAATATATGCAAATTGAAGAGGACATTTGGCACATTCAAAGAAACAGAGTTGGACCACTACAATTAGACATTCCTGATAAATGTTAACACACCATTTCATTGAAGCTTAAGCTCTTTGTTTTATTGGTATTCTCTAAAATTTTATTTCGTAACCGTATTCATCATAACGTAACGTTCTGCGAATTTATGTTTCATATATGTATCGCGCAACAAATGAGCCTGAGTTATATGTACTTATGAGTTTCACTTAACGCAGATTCCATATAACGCGGTAGAAATGAATTACCAAATAGGCGGGGTGTATGTAGACACCAAACATCATAGACGTGCATAAGAATTTCTCTACGTGGCAAAATCTATAACTTTGTTTTTTTTTTGTGTCGTCTTACTATATCCAAGTTACTAATTAATAAATATGTTAGTTCATGAGTTGTTCCAAACACAATGATATTTATTTTATTACTTGTTACTGTTTGCTTTATTTTTACTGTGAAAAAAAATGGGTATAGGAAACATGGTGCTCTCTTTGTTCACAGATGGCTGCGAAGCTAGACGTACGTATTATGGTAGATGCCGAACAAACGTACTTCCAACCCGCGATCTCACGATTAACGTTGGAAATGATGCGCAAGTACAATACACATAAGGTAAATTTTATTTCGACGATTATGATGTTATCACTTAGCAAATTTTCAGTGAATGATTTCTCAATCCCAAATGGTCTACTCCTTAGGCCGTGGTGTTCAATACCTACCAAACGTACCTACAAGAAGCGTTTAACGAGGTAAAAACAGATTTGGAGCAAGCTGAACGTCAGAATTTCTATTTTGGCGCAAAGATTGTCCGCGGTGCTTATATTGAACAGGTAAGTCAATGTCTAAGCGTGAATCTCGACATTAGCCAACATCAAGATAAGTCGATTCTATCACAAAATTAAACCTGAATATATGTTTGATAGTGTGAATAAAGTTGTAATATATTTAATCGTCTATTATATAGGAACGAGCAAGAGCAGCAGCAATGGGTTACCCAGATCCAACGAATCCAACCTACGAAGCAACAACAGAGTCTTATCATAGGACGCTAATGGAATGTTTAAGACGGATGAAGCAGTACAAAGATAAGGGCCTGGATCCTAAAAAGATTGGGATTATGGTTGCATCGCATAACGAAGATACTGTTCGCTTCGCTATTGAAAAGTGTGTACAGCAAACATATATCCTATCAGATTTTAGAAAATATGTCGCTGGAGATCTTTTAAAGCAGTGCAACGTATTTTTAATGATTATAGAATGAAGGAAATTGGAATCTCACCAGAGGATAAAGTTATTTGCTTTGGTCAGTTATTAGGAATGTGCGATTATATAACATTCCCCTTAGGTACGTACAAATTTATGAAATCAAGCACGTAACTGTACATTATGAATTACTCATTGAAAAAGCATAATTTGGCTATTCACAATTTGTCTCATTTTTAGGTCAGTCTGGTTATTCGGCGTATAAGTATATTCCTTATGGACCAGTGAAAGAAGTGCTCCCATATCTGTCTCGAAGAGCACAAGAAAATCGAGGCATATTGTCTAAAATCAAGAAGGAAAAGCGACTTATATTAACTGAAATTAGGAGACGTATTATGTCCGGTCAAATCTTTCACACGCCCAAGGGCAACTACACACCCGTCTGAAGGGTTGATCTCAGTTACGCAGACACAAATTAAGTATCAAATTTACGTAGTGATTGTAAATTATTGAAAGTCCAAGACCTTAAATGGCACTTCGAATTGAAGTAATTAAAATAATCTGACAGACTTGTGGTATTCGCAGCGGCGCAACGTGAATGTGTGTGTGTGTGTGTGAAAGTCTTACGGAAAGAAAGAGAGTGAGAAAGCGAGCGAGCGAGCGAGAGAGAGAGAGAGAGAGAGAGAAAGAGAGGGAGAGAGAGAGAGAGAGAAAGAAAGAAAGAAAAAGAGAGAGAGAGCGAGAAAGAGGTTAAACAGTGCTATTTCAATTATTGTAAAATCGCCTAAGTGTGTCTTTATCGGGTGTGAAACTGCTCAATGCTGTGCGGCCAGGCTAGCTTGAACTATGTTCATTGCTCGTTTCGCTCGTCCCAGGAGGCTGTCGGCAATTGTGCTATTGCGGTTGTGTCGAAAAACATACATCGACCATGTTCGGCCACTCGTATATTCTAGTAATTAGACCTTGCGTTGTGTACGGTGCCGAGTTCGTTGCCCCTGCTGCATGTCGATAAAACTATTGACAGCCACCGTCATTCTCTTGGCTAACGGCAGAGGCAACGAATTTCGCTACTTGCAGTTTTTCGGTGATATATTCATTTCCTCCCTCCCCTGCCCATTCTTTTCTCGAACGACACACGTGCGTATAGTATTAATGCGATGTATACACTTCAAAATGTCTTTTTTTTTACGAGATAGAGAAAGAAAGAGAAAGAGAGAGAGGGAGAACGTAACACAAAAAAGCGTAGTACTTTTCAGCTTTACAACTTGTTTGAGAATCTCTTGCAGTATTTTCTGTACATATATATACACGTATATTATTATTTATGCTGTACCTATTCAGTACTATCCTTTGATAATATACTCTGTCCTAACAATTGTTCCAAGTGCATGCACATTCGTCCGAGAGGGAAGAAAGAAGCGTGGATGGATCAGATGTTTGTTTTAACAGTATAAAGCATTTTAAACGTCCGTTCTATGCATTCGGCAGAATGGCAAGTGTATGGTATACATAAATCGAACGTTTACAGTGTCCAAATCTTACTGATCTATCGTGCAATTGGTTGCGTTCTGCGTTTATGTGTATTTACTAGAGATGAATAGCCCTTGTACTGTACGATATTACCAAAAAGGAAAAAAAAAGAACGACACGGACGAGCGTGATTATTCATAGGCATACCTTTTGGACCCAAATGTCATCAAACATAAGGTGTTATGAATGAACTCGAAGGAACAGTGTGAAAAGCGTTAGAATTACGGTCGGGACGAAAATCAACATGCATTGTAACAGACGAATGGTTAAAAAGAGTAAAAGTATAGGTCAATGCCAAATGTATGACGACAGGAGCTTGACTATTTTTCATAAAAGCACCGATGTGTCAGGATGAAAAATTCTCCGAGAGAATTTTTAACAGTAGCTCCGTCGTTTATCGTTTGCCGCTTGATTGATTCTTTTCACCATTCTGTGCATACGTCGAGATTGTCACGTGTCATGAAATGAGCGGGATAACGTGTGTGTTGGGCTGAAACATTAGGAATGAGGTTGCGGCACGCAGAGAATATTTTTTGTGATAACGTTAGTAAACATCTATGGAAATACAAAGTTGTTTTTGGTGCGCTTTAGCCTAAACACTTTGCTGTTACGATACGCGTGATTTGCATATTACGGATAAACGGCCCCTACATTCGTTTAACGAGAAAAATTAAAAAAAAAACGAAAAAAGAAGAAAAGAATTTATAATTTTTAAATAAATTCGTGACGAGTTTTTAAGTAGCGAGTTCTTAAGTATCAGATCCTGTATTTTTTCTTAAACGACGGGCTATGCTATTGTTACTGAAGAGCTACAATGAAACAATCACGATTGAATACAAAAAAATGTAATTGCCATTCTAATGAAAAGTTGAAAATGATTATGCCTTGAGAGTACAATAATTTTAATGTCATCAGTGTCGATGTACAACAGGTTCCTTCCTTCATTTTAATAGTATTTTCGTACATTCTCCATCGAGCAGTATATAAATTACCACAAATTTTTTATCATACTGACTTTATACTAAATGCAACTCACAAGTTTTCGATATATTTACGGTTTTTTATTTCGGTAAAGTTTGTGAATCCGATATACAATATTTACGATCTATCGTATTTCGCTATGTGTCATTGATGCAATAGAATAGTATATATGTAGTTTCCACGTATACTATTATATCTGATGGGCGTGCATGTTGCGACAACAATTCGTTTTTTTGTTGCACACACTACGAGGTTTTGTTTTGAGACAAATGGAATTGCGGAATATCTTTGAGTAACATATTATAAACATGCAAGTTCCCGTGATGATCTAGAAGTCGGATCTGAACAATTAAAATGCTAAAATAAATAAAGGGGCATTGTTAAAGTTACGCAGGCTGTAGCTGAGTATTTCCATGTAATCTAGCGCGGTATGGTGAATGAGAGTGATTTAGACATAATCGTATCTGCTATCCATTTATTATCCGCATGCAGACGGCACTGGCACGTAATTCGATTCTCTATCATCGTGTATGTGATTATATGATGATATACTTTAGGTAGGTAATATAATTCATTTGAGCGTACGAGCATTTATTTGTTCGTAATGTTGATGTGCGTACACGGATGGTACGAGGAAGTTGGTACAAGACAATACTACACAAATCCGTATCTCAAGAGGAACGACAACGAGAGCGGATATTTTCAAGTCAATCGTTTTCATATAGTGCAACACTGAATGCAATGTCAATTGCGAGTATAAAATAAAATGTGAGTTGCTACAGTTAAATACAACGTCAATTGCACATTGACGTGTGTTCGTAAATGTTTACTGCCATTATAAACATCATCTGAGATGTGAATCTCAATCTGAGTACGCCTCAGGTCATCAATAATGCGAACAATACGTATAGTGAACGTAATTTAATTGATGCTTATTACATGCTTATTTCGTATTTTTCGTACAACGTAAATTCGTTTGCCGGCTCGAGAGATTAATAGCTTCATCACGTAGAAGGACGAGCTACACATAAAAACATATAGCTGGCTTTCTGACCGAAAACACATAGAGTACACACATAATCACTTCAAGCGTAAGAAGTACGTTGTACAAAAAAAAGAAGAACAAGTGAAAGTAAATGGAGAACGTCAATCGAATTAAAATATGATAATAATATTTATTATTTCATGAAATACAGTTAATATATGTCTTCTCAGTGTCGTTTCACAACTTTTTGTTTTGTAACGGCTAGGACACAAACATCGGTTTTCCTCCTTGTAACGCGGTTTGTATTTATCGGTGTATGTCTTACGCAGTCAACAATTGTGAGTTTGATTCTGTCAAGAAGACGAGGTGATAACGTTAACCGATCATTGCATAAGTATACTCGATAAGTGAGCAGGTTATTGCTGTGCGTAGAACAGATCCGTGGGAAGGAATTGTTTTATGTCCTAGCGATAACAAGCGCTTTCTCATACATTTTCACACAATTCACAAAAAATCATACGTCGAAATCATCCCATATATCCTGAACAATATTACAATTTACGCAGTTATAAATTACTTCTCACATTCACCCTCTCATACTATGTTTACGATGAACGAGTAGATTTTTTTCTATTCTTCAATATTACATAATTTAACACAGACTAAATTCGTTCCTTTAAATTTATACAGTTTCGGTTTTTCCGCTCTCGTTTTCGGGAACCATAGACCTTTTTCTCAGATAGTTTATGTGTAATGTATGGTATTGGATAATAATAATAATCATGATAATGTCGATAATAATAATAATAATAATAATAATAATAACAGTAATAATAACGATAATAATAATAACAACAATAATAATAATGAAAGCGACAATAAAAAAATCAGTATAAACATGTATCACATATGGTGCTTTGTAGTGTACATATATACACTAAAAGGTAGTTTGCACGGATACTTCTGTCAACGCTGTACGCCTATGTACTCCTTTTAGTTGCGCTTGCTGAGCTGTAATTTTTTGTATAAGGTATAAGTATTATACGTTTAGTTTGAAAAATGCGATATCTTGAGAAAGGATTAACGTTCAATGCAGTATCGATTGAGTATAAAATGACGAATTTTTTCTTCACTTTTTGTTTTGTTTTGTTAAAAACTTAATAATTACATGTATCAACAGACATTAACGTGGTTTATGAGGCGTGTTTCGCACATCACCCTGTTACTTTGTTTTGTCAACAATATTTCAACTGTAGCCTTTGACGGTGCGTACAATAACTTTGTAACGGTAACTACCTTATTACAGATACATACTATTTGTTAATTAATAGAAATTAATCCTGTTCGATCATGGCTTATTACTCTTTGCCGCTATTGATATATTTTACAATATACGCATCAAGAACAATTGGGTTCTCGTGTCAATTGAAATTAAATTTTAGTTTGAAAGACATCAGGTACATTTCGACGATCGCACGTCAGTTATTTAGTTCATTCGTGAGACAGACACAAAATAATATCCCACTTTAACAAGATCAATTATTCATTATGTTTAATGATTCGGTGATCGGTTATTCCCTAGTCTCACATCTTAGGTATTTTCTGTTTTCCTCCGCTTCGTTTTCAGTCTTGGGTGCGAATAAACGAATCAACAGGAGAAATGCACGTTAGCGCATAATTAGGAATATTTAACAATACCCATCGGTGTTTGTTCGCGGGCTTATTGTATATAGTCTTTAACGTTCCGTTCAGCTTTCATGGCTTTTCATTGATCAACAGTATCGATGTTCCGCCGTCGAGGAGGTGCGAGGTATTGCTTTTTGGAGCGAGAAGATTGGCGAAGTTTAAACTTTCTGCTCATCATTCGTGGGAGACATATCTTAGATCTTTTACAACATTGTGCTTATTGATATTACCTTCTTTATACCAGTTAACGATATTATCAACGTGTTCAGTGTCTGATAATAGTATACGATACACCGACAGAGTAGATACAATTTCATTGCAAATATTTGAAATGTACAAAGAAATGGAAACGTTACAAAATTTATTTGGCGTGTCAAATTTGTTTTTTACTCTTTCTATGGTCATTCGTACTTGTTGGCGTTGCTCATCATGTTAATACGTTACGAAGGGTAATTTCAAATACCCTACATATTTTGTGTGTATCTAATGCCGCCTTCACCTTCTATATAGATCTTGTATATACATGGCAGTATTAAAAGGTGTGTTCTGCACACGGTCACTTTCGTAATCACAGGTGTCGCAAGACGGTGGCAAATTTGTAAAAAATCCCTGAAAACTGCAGTTGCAGTTCTTATTAAATGATGTTTAATGTACAACGTCATGATCAGTCACAGAGCAATTTATGCTTTGGTATGTGTATCTTCCGTCAGGCAATGTTATCACATATTTCAAATGTTTTGAGTTTAGTTCATTGGCCTGAGTAGTAAATTTAATTATTATCCACGTTTCGACTCAGTACAATGTGCATTTCCATTCATATTTTTCAACGACGAAAGCGCCAACTTCGGCAACCCAATTTTTTTTATAGCAGCTTGTTTTATATGGGTTCACTCCTATTCCACATTATGCGTTACAAACAGTACGAACGTATCTTTTTCCAAAGATCCGAGTGATAAAATTCACTCGTATTGAATATTCCATCAACGCCGATACTGTCGTACAGTAACTCACCACTGACTGTGCCAACATCTTCCAGCACTCTTTTGCCTTCGTCAAATCTCTCATTCGTCTACTTCAAAGTTCCTTCCAAATCCCCAGGAAAACTTGTCGACTCATCGCACGTTCCTTCATCCCACGATCCTCTATTTCACCCATTTCTCCTCGCTCCTCCGCGAACGATCGACCTTCCTTGTCGACTGATTAGAAAAGCCTTGCTCACGAGAGAGAGAATACGGCGCAACCGTGCTCCTTGCCGTCCGTCTTGATGTCGACCTTGACGTCGGCCTCGACGGTCGCGCTGCGCCTGCGCTGCTCGTTCGGCACATGCAACGTCGGCGTGGCGCTCAGCGTCCTGACATCCTCGACAAGGGCCCCGAAGTCGGTGCGACAGGCAAATGCGACGCTATTGGCCCGCCTCCTGGGTCGACCCTTCGTCGCTCCGGTGACGACGTACCCGGCGAACGGGCTGCTCCTCCGTCGGCTCCCTCTCCTGGCCGTCCTTAAGCTGGACGGAACGTATCGGCCTCAGTCCCGGTGGCGTGCCTCGGCCTCGAAGGTCGAACCGCGCTCGCTGGCCGTCGACTCGCCCGGTCACAAGGGTGCCATACTCTTGCCCCGCTTCGCCAGCCGAATCTCAAGCCACATGTACGGGACGACCGACAGTAGCAGCATCGATGCCAGGCCGAGAACACGGATCCGGGTGCAGACGAGGGCGTGGAGTCCAAGGGCCAGGGCCAGACCTAACCAACGCCAGAAGAGTGACGTCGATAGTGGACCTTGCCAGGAGCTTGGGTACAGACCCAAGACTAAGGCTGGAAGATAAATAGGTCGTTGGATAGGCATCGACATGTTCGTCGGGTGGGGCACGAATAGAGGGTAGTGATGGATATTGAGCCATTGAAAATTCAAATTATCGTTGAAAACTAATTTTTTTCGGGAACTCGGAAGTATTTGTCTGCTATGTTACTTTTAATACTTCTAAATTAAAGATGATGTTTAGTTTAAGTTCGAGGAAGTTATTTAATTCTCAAAGGTGTATCAACATTTGTGTGAGCTCCAGTTTGGCAGACATAGGCACAGTTTAATATTATTTCAAAGAATACCATATCAACTAAATGAAATAAATGAAATAAAGAATAGAACAATCACTGCAGGCTGTATGAAAACATTTCTGGACGGCCAGTTTGCATCTCCCATTTCAAATAATTACCAACGTGACTGAAATATAGTTCGGATTTTTACTATTTATTAAGAATTATAACTTAACATTGCCATTTAATAAGTATAGAGTAGTTAATAAAATGTGCTTAATCCTTGACATACTCATCACGATCATAAACAGCATTCTATATATTCAACGAAAGAAAAATTCAAAACGTCTGTAATTTGTACTATCACAATTCCGCAGTTTTTAATAAATTCCGTAGTTTATTATGTAAAATTATTGACTATACATGAACTTATAATTGAAAAATGAGAGAAGATTATTACTAATGTTCAGTTATATACGTACATATTTCGTACATATCAATTTTTGTTAACACCTGAATATTTTCGCGAGCATTCTGTATGTGTTATAATGTGCTTAATAATCAAAGCCACAGTGGTGTCTCAATATTCTTATGATCGGCTCTAAGTATGATGTACATTATTTATTAAACAGACGCATGGATTATTTACATGCTTAAACTTTCTCTAGGTAAGTTAAAAACACACAGTATTTACGTTGAACATTTATATTGCAAACACATTCGATGTTGGGTGGAATGTTAATTTTTTATGGAAAATGTAAAACAAAGTGGAGAAACAAAGCTCTAATCTGACAAGTCTCTGATAGTGCACATAGTAGGTACAAACAAGGATATAACGAGTTTTTTGTTTGCAGGTAGTTGTTTGGTTCTGTATCGTTTCGTGAATTCAATATAACATAGGGCATGTGTAGGGTGAATCAGAATTCAAGGGAGGAAATTTAAGGGGTGGTAGAACACATGAATACAAGCAATTTTTGTCCAACAATGTGTGGGCGCAACGCAAGAGAAAAAAAGTTACAGGGTAGTTTTGCACCGTCACATTTAACGCGATGACTGCCACACACGTCGTCGATGCCTGACCTGGCAGTAAACGTGTTGAAGAATTATCACTAAAATGAGGGAAGATATTTCACATAAAACACTTTATTAACCGGAATGTTATTGATTTATATGCTCCCGATACCGGTCGCGGTAAAGTCGCTGCGCCTCGTACGCATTCCGATCCACCGCACCATGCACTAATTGTAAGTGCATATCTGCCATTTCGTTGTTCGAATAACTAGTCATCATCTCGGCAATCCACGGTAGAAATGCCGATGACTGCGAGGGCCGATCGTTTTATAACATTTACCTTTTGTATAATCCGATTTTACTGATTTGACTCATTTCAATAAAGTATTATCTAGAGGGCCAAACGACAAACAAGACAGAACAGAATTGGTGATGATCGTCTTGAATGAATGCTCATTAGCATATTATTCTAAATGTAATAATCTTCTGCTACGATAAGGCACAATGGTCCTAATATGTTTACCCATCTACATTGAGTAAGTTTTAATCATAGAAGTACACTTGGCATTGCTATCCCAGAAAACCAGCGCAGTTCTGAGCATCGTGCGTGGCTGACGGATATATTCTCATAAATTCGCGTGGCAGTTAGCGTGTTACTCTTTAACTTTTTATTTTTTACCATATAAATCAGTAATATATCTGTTAATAAAATATTTTGTGTAATATCTCCACCCATTATTGGGATAATTCTGTAACTATTTGCCACCAGGTCACACATCGACGACGCGTGTGGCAGTCACCGCGTTAAATGTGACGGTGGAAAATTACCCTGTAACTTTTCGCCCTTTGCGTTGCGCCTATACATTGTTTGACAAAAATTGCTTGTATTTATGTGTTCTGTCACCCCTTAAATTTTCTCCCTCGAATTCTGATTCACCCTGCATATCTGACGGGTAGAAGGCTAGTACTATTGAATATTGATAGAATCAATAAATGCATACCAGTGAATATCAGAGTTGAGCGTAGACTTTGATCTAAGGATGCAATATTAATACAGTTGCGGTTCATATATTCCAATGGAAACGCGGAGTGTCTCCCTACCAAATATTAACGAAATCATTGTGATGCGTGTTATTTGGATATGTCCTAATAATCTTGGGTCTCATATGTACTTGAACAGTACGTCAGTCTTATTTTCTTAGACATTAAGATTGGTTCTTTTCAAAAATTGTTGTTTTATTCAGAAGAGCACCTCCGACAACCGGACGTTTACGTCTCCAATGACAAGTTTATTCGCGTATAACTGATGTAATAATTTCAATATTACTTACTGTAGACTAGTGTTTCCCATATTGTATTACACACTCCCCATGCTGCTGATATGACGTGGAAAAGTGCCGGATCATCACCCGCGGGTCGCCATGTGACCAGCACAAGCAGCAGACAGGCGTGAAACGCAAATCCGACAACTGCAACAGAGGCCGGTTGAACGATCGAACGTATGTGGTTACGAACGCGAAAGCATAATTGGTCATACCAACTACGAAGTATCTTTTTATATGCCTGAGTAGCATAGAAAGCGTGACGCCAGCAAGTGCTTGAAGTAGTGCTAGACTCAGGAAGCTGAGCGTTACTGTTCCCGCGCCACCAAGAGCACAAACGACGTATGCCTGTCCAAAAGAAAAGTCTCAATTATAAACGTTATTCAATTTGCACTTGCAATGTCTATTTTCCACTTTCACGATAGTTACACACAATGCAGTGTAAGGTATCCATACTACTGTAAGATCTAAAGCCAAACTATAATACATGTAACATCACAATGGCAAACATGTATACAAAAAAAAATAAATATGAATGTCATCTCGGCAGATTTACAGTTGTTGACAAGGATGTCGTATATGTTTCGGGTTTTACGTCGATGTCGAACTAAATACGCTACCTCCATGAAATCAGCGTAAATGAAGCCTTGTTCTAATCCGATGAACAGTGTCAACGGCGCGGCCAGTTGAAGTTTCGGATCTTGAAAGGCGCACTTCACCGACTTGAGGATGCTTCGCTCACTTAACTTGTCGTTCATGTTCTGTGGCTCCTTCATACGAGCGTCAAGGAAGCTGCACGATATACCGAAGCCGAGAACGGCAAGACCTAGCCAAATACTGACGATTATCTTGGACGTGCCTGGCGGTATAGTTGGCAGATAGAGCGTATCATTGTAGAAGTACGTCTCTTCAGGGCAATACTCGGCACCGCAAACGTCGTTCGTTTCGCTGGTCATCGCACCGGCAGGTATTGTGTCGGTCAGTTTAACAAGAAGCGCCGCGATTAGGCAACCTGCAAATCGGATGGTCAATTATGGAAATCGTTCGTAGTGATATTTACCTCGTAAACTGTGAACTATTAATAGCTTTAAACGTTTCTACAGTATTGTTTCTCTTGATCGATGTCGGAAGATTTATGAGCTCTATGCGATAATCGTGGGCATAGATGATTAGTGTAAGAACTATATACTAGTCAAAACAGCATTCTCTTAATATGCACAAACGTCACGACACATTTACCCACTGTTATTTTACAAAATTTCTTAATCAACAGGTTCTGCTATGTTTTTTTACTCATAAAAGACACGTAAATTTTGAATACTCCTTTTCCATTAGTTTTGTGCAGGTGAATGTGGTTCTTAGAGCACTGTGTCGTAAGAGATACAGATTTCGTCATCTTTGTTCAAGATACATGGGACCAACAGACCTACCTAACGCCAGGCCCATGTCTTCAGCAAGTTTGATTCCCCGATTGAGCCTTCTCAGAAGGCACTCGCGTCTCGATTCGTCTGGATCTTCTGGGTCGACGCAGACCAGTGCCAGACTGGTTGCAGAGACATTAACGTGCATCGTTCTCGCTAAGAAACTCGGACTGGCACACGCACCCAGTAACGCATAACTAGGTAATAGCACGTACCTGTGAGGGTAATGCAAGACACTAGTGTATAAAAATTAAAGTATAATCAATCTAAGTATCGAATTCTTGCACTATACTAAATTGTAAACAATGGACAGTTGGAGAAAAGATTGAAATTACTCTCGTTTGTTTTAGTCTCGGAGGAAACGTGCGATTTTTAAGGTACGGAAAAAAATGGTTCTACCCTCAAAAGAAAGTGTATGTATTCTCTAAAGCAGGGCTTCTTAAACTATGGGTCGCGACCCCATTTGGGGTCGCGTAGCAAAATTCTGCGGTCGCGAGAGATTTTAATGTCAAATATTTATATATAATATATACCATTTTATAACATCACTAGAGTTGGCGGAATACAGTGGACTTGCAGCGTCTAGACACGCGCATTTGTTGAAGGTTTTGAGCTATCTCCACCGACTTTTATATTTGTATGGGGTCGTCAAGAAACTCGCAATCATAAATGGGGTCGTGAATGACAAAAGTTTAAGAAGCCCTGCTCTAAAGGAAACTAAACCTGAAAACCACATGAACTTAATCACCAAGCTAATACTGAGTCTCTGTCGAAAACAGCTGTAAACAAAATAAAATGAACTGTTCTTACGCATATCGTCCTACATAAGCCTAGTTTATCTGTCTACAGATTTAATCGCGCGTGGAGTAATGCGGGTGAGCGCGTTGACAGGCGCATGACATTTCGCCGATTCCCGTATCGACTACGCAGGTGTCCATCATTCGAACAACGCGAATCCGTATCGATGACACTCGGCCTATCTCGCGATCCTGGCCTCGACGTGCTTGAACAGCAGCAGTCAAATGTCCGTCCGTCAGGGCCGTCGATTAGGTAAGTCGCAGATTAGCACGTACCACTTCGGATAAAGATGAACGCCAACGAAGATCGTAGTGACAAAGTGGCTGGCACAGATGGCGAGGTTCGTGCCAAGCCTCTGCACGAGGATTGGCGCGAAGCATGCCGTTATCGTCGCCGTTGCGTAGAGTAGGGCGAGAAGTATCGGACCGAGATGAGGACTGAAGGCGCCCAGGCCTGCCTGAAGAGGGAACATGGGTAGAGTGGCGGCGGAGCAAGTTGCGTGTCCGAGAAGAAGTGCCGCGCAGTGTCTCAGGATAGCTTTCTTCGGCGGACGAGGTCCGGACGGTGCCGTCCTGACGGCCGCGATCAAACGGCGAACCGAGGAGGCGCCAGCGGACGAGTTCATTGAATCCCATCGACGCCACGACAGGGCCGAGGTCCTTGCTGATCGGCAGGAGATCGGCGAGTACGCTGCCATGTGCTGAAACGAATTTTTCGTCACTTCGAAGACACGTCGAAGTCAGTTCGAAGACCCTAACCTCAATAGCAAGTGGCAGGAATCGTGACGGATCTTTCCGCACTATTCAAAAGGCTTCGAGGAAACAATAATCAGCGTGACGGAATTTACTGCGATGGGGCGATAATAACGATCACGGTCTGTGTCAAATAACAGTTGAGTGGCGTAGACTAAAATGCGATGGCCTGATGATAGGCATGATTCAGCGATTTACAGGTTTTACGGTCATCGTCGTAGGAAACAATGTATTGGTCGTATTGTTGAATCTTGATGGACGTGTAGGTGATGTTACCGAGTCGTCATAAAGCACGGCGCGGAGTCGTGTCCTATATTTGAACGACCTAAATACACAATGCTTTCAGCAGAGGCAAGTCTTCATGGAATCGTAAAAGAGAATAATGATTGTCAGATATATCTCCGTGTTCGCATTTATTAAAATTATATTATGTGGTTTCCTTCTACAGCTTCTTCACTAATCGTTTCTTATCAATTTAAATTTTGTACAGAATTGTTATTGCTAGTTCCAATATCTGATTAGCTGATCTTTATTGATCGTAATTAATCGTGAATTCCGGAGAATTTACAATTAGCAGAGTCTATATAACTATAATGGAAGATCATCTCGTGGTCGGTGATGTTTGGTGATTACAACGTACCTATTTGAGCGAGCTTAAGAGCTTCGTGCTGGGAATACGAGCAAGCATTGCGGCAGATTATAGAAATATCAATGGCATAGTTCAGAATCCAGCGTGCAATAAACCGCGATTAGAAATCCGTACTAGTTGGTAGGACACTGATAAATTAATTTTCATCCGTTACTGGACACTCCCACGTATTAATAGGGGCTGATTAATAGCTCACAAATAAAAACAGCACATGCATTACTTATGTTCTTTTCTATACAGTGTTCGCGGAATATTATAGTTTCCGATAAAAATATGATTTCACAATGAAAAATAGTGTAATCGTGAAGATAACGTTCCTATCAAATGTTTAATGTATAATCTATAAATTATAGACCTGATATGCTGTATGAGAATTTTACGAGCTCGTCTTCTAAAAAAGTTTTACGGCTGTTTAATATATTGAAGTGCGCAGTCACCGCTGTCTGCTAAGAAATAAATCTTTCTTCTAATCATATACAATCGGTGCAATCTATTCTCCCAACGACCGCGCTCGCATGTAAAGTGCAATTGATGAATAAAATATCACGCGTATTGCGTTCGCGTAACGTTGCAGACGATGATATGGGGATATTCAGTTTGGTTTGTCAGGCAACAAATACATATACTTGCAGCACACGATTCAAAACTGATCATTACACACCGTTCTGTTCAAACAATTCAAAAAGTTTACCCTCTTGTAAACTTTAGCCAATATTATCCCTATCTATTAATAATAAAGAAGAGTTTTATCTGCAAAACCGTCTGTACGTTATTCCTGGAAACAATAACATAACGTGGGCTTCCGGGATTGGAATAAATATCCATGGAGTGGCGTAAGATTATGTTCCGCAGGTAAAATTACCTTTACTTACGATAATAAAAAAACAACATTTATGCACAGTATTAAACCAGCTGCAGAATTATCAAATGATGCAAATGTTATCCGTGGTACTAGTGCTGTAAATACATTTACAACCTTTAAGTGTTAATAACAAAATATATGTTTTCGAAACCTGTTGTGCTAGCTATGTCAGAATAGCACAAACAATGCTAGTGCATTCTGTGCTTCCACGTATAAAATCGTTCAGTATCATTCACATGAAATCTGTAACAACTTGCATAATAGTTACCAAACATTGCAAAAGTGTTAATGAACTGGCGTACTTGACTCGCAAATCCCCAAAATCGATTCTACTTGAAAACCTTGTAGAATGTACTTTCTAACCTACTACCCTGCAATCACATTAATGTGAAAGCTATAGCACCGATTCTTTCAACACCTTCACTTAAACCAATCTCTTGGAAGCGGTCCAAGTCTTGGGATCTATAGAGTGCTTAAATTCTTAAATAAAATCAGTTTGGCACACTTAGCGTGAGGGACTAGAGGTCTCTGACGAGTAGTGAGTAAAAACGATGTTCTTGCCTCGAGCATAGCGTCGTTGTCCCACAGAGTGGCATGATGATGACCGCTGCTTCTCGCTCGACGATGAGTATGCGCCAATGGCGGCGGTTGTGCCGGAAGTCTGACGGGACCCAGGCCGCCGATCGGCGCTGGTCTGTAAACAGGACTTTCCAGCTTGTCCTTCGACAACTCGTGCAGATTCGGCAGGGAGCCCATGTTGCCTTAGTTCCTTTCCTTATTCGATATCCCTCTCTACGCTTTCTGCGATGCCATTCTTCTACGAGCCAGCTCCGTGAACACATGAACGTTGGACATCGTCGTTGAATTGATCCTCACTTGGTCCTTCTGCCGATCATACGATTGAGAACAGATTAACTCATATACAGAACTCTTTCGGGGCGAAAAAATAACGAAAAATGAATCGGCTGGACTACCGGACGTTTGCAATTGAAATTGGCTGCGATGTACTCTTATAACACTAAGATAGATTATGCCACGGTATCAACGTATGAGTACAGGTGTAGCGTTGGCGTGATAATGATCGCTGCAAGGATGATTGGTAGGTGAGTCAGAGAGCTGGCATATCCTGTTCTAAGAGGTGCTACATGCTACGCGATACTCAAAAGTTCTATGTAGATCACTTTTAAGGTATTGTAGCGATTCCGGACTCATCCCAGTCGAATAACGGTGACACTCAATCCACAGATGTGCTCTCATCAAAATATTTTTAAAAGATACACCTGCCATAGAAAGTTATCCTTTCGAAATCGAGCTGCAGCGTACTATTTCACGTTCGACGGCTGTCACCGGCTGACAAACCACAGTCGTCAGTCACTCGACATTCGAAGATTCGCACTTCGGACTACAGGCAGTGCGCGCGCACGCCAATCCAGGCGATAAAGTTCAGGGAGGATTTAATCACTCCCATTGTAACAGCTCGTATCCTTCGCTCGTCGGACAAAAACTCGTCCTCGCGGGGCGAAAAAAGCGCGACATCGAACGACACGTACCGTTGTCTGTGCCTCTTTTTCTCCTCCCTCGCCCCCCCACCTCAATCAGGTACCCGCCCTGATTCTAATCGCATATCAGCGATCGGCGGACTCGCGCGCGCCCGTTTCATTATCAATAGTCTGAGGTGAGGCGCGGATGTCAATTAGTCCTGCCTGAGTAAGAGACAAAAAATGCGGACTGAGAAGGAGAGGGTGAGGGAGAAAGGGAGAAGGTGATGGTTTCGATATAAAGAGGAGGGAGGATGAAAATTGTTCGGACGGCCGCGTCGGCCTTGAACGAGAACTTGCGACGAAAGAACCGCTGCATCGGATGACCTTGATGACAGGCACCTAACGACCAATCACGCAGCGGGGGCGGGGTGCGAAATCGGATATGCAGGCTGAATGCAAATCGAACGGGAAACGATTGGCAATGGGGAGGGTGGGGGAGTCGGTTATTACGCGGCTGTGTGACTTAAGCGATTCGCTGAACAGGATCGCGCGCAAAGGCTCGAACGTGCTCGGGCGTGATTCTTAACGGTGACGTTGCGCAATCGTCGATAGCGCGGACTGGTCACTCAGACACTTGGTCCATGCCAGGCTACCATTATCTCGCCGTTTCCATCTTCTTCTCATGACAGACGGCTTTGATATATTCGTCCGCGAGCTTCTTTCTGAGGTCTGCCAATCAGTGACGTCACGCTGTTGTAAAAATTTTTTGGTCTTTTTGGACTAATTCGAGTAGAGTTGGGAACTGTTCTTTTTGATGTTTTTTGATCGATAAATAATTGTTTTAACGGACATTTAGAAGTCATTGAGGGGCCTTATTGCACTACTTGATTGAATATCGCGATGCTGGATCGCGATCAATAGCGTGCCGGTGACCGATATGAACAATTTGCCGGTGCGATCAGATGTGTTATGCATATCTGATGGCGTTCGATCATGTCTAGACATTTTTTACATACATATTTTTGAACGACACGAGTAGGGGAGAAATTCCATAAGATGAAGCACCATTCTACCGCATGTGCTAGCACGCAATAATATTCCCATTGTCGGTGCATAAATGACATTGTATTATTCGTAACAGTCGGATATTTCTTTTACTGCCGTGTCGTCGGTGAGTAAGAAACCTTCGGCGATCAGGCTTGCTCGAGAAGAAACGTTTAAGCAGCGATGGACAAGGACGCGCTACGAGCGTCTGTTAAAAAAATGTTCCGCAAATATGAGTGCGACTGCTGAAGCCTTTATCCGTGTGCAGGAAATGTCGCGCTGTACTCGCTTGTGTTCGCATTGACTTCCTACGTCAGCGTGCGAGCGATGTAATTAGAAGGTGAATCGATTGGGAAAGGAAGTTTCGAAAGGAAACGCGTCGTGGTAGAATGTTTCGTTTGAATAAAATAAGGCTCGTTGGCGTCGCGCAATCGGATGCCGGGCAACTCCTTCTTTTCTGTCTTTTTGAATCGGCCTGCTTCCTCGGACATATTAACGAAGGCCAACAGTTGGACAGGTTGACGTCCGCGGCGCATTTCGATTGCCGAGGTACCGTGTCCGAATTTAAGCGACGGTAAAGGAAATGTATATATATATATTTTTTGTCTTGGTCGGACAATTGTCGGTCCGTAGTTGACGCATTCAGGGCATTCTATTTAGGTAACGAGTTGATTATCGGCAAGGTAAGTTCCGTTTCGTATCTGGATCTAAGAATATCGATTGGGACAAATATCTATTTAAGTTGGAACAATTCGAATGCAAAGTTGTATTAGGAGATAAATATTATTTTGATGTTTATTTTTTTTTGAACCTAATTGAAGATGTAACAAATTAAAGTGCGATGGATCGCTTATGTTAGTTGAGGTTCTGAACTATGCTCGAGTTAATCATTTCAGCCCACTTTTGTGCGTTGTTCGAGGATTTGCGAATAACAGTTATACGGGGTATCCATCAAGTACGAGTTATTCCTTATGAATCATTATCATTGCTTTGTTTATAATCCAACGAAAAATTAAAATTACACGACATTCTCAAGATCTTCTTATTACAAAACCCTCAAAGAGAATTTCCAAAAACAGTTACAGAACAAGACACATCAACTGTAAAAATTGGAAAAATTCACCAGATGTATACTAACATTGTAGCTATACGATGTCACTTTCATGTAGCGACTAGAAGTTATTGTGCAAAAAAAGAGCGTCTATACTTTTTTCAACAAAGAACGTACGTCAGGAAACCTAGGTCTGTGCAATATATCAGTGTTCGGACATTATCGGATTTTGTGCTTGGTTAATCACATCCTATCACAGCCGGCTTCGTCAAATTCTTCTCTTTATTCGAGCATCGACCCACTCTCCATCCTTTTTACTCTGCCGCTCTACTCATCCCGCACCGTTTCACGCGGGCTATTGCGTACACGTGGTATATGATTGGACACATGGATATGTGCTGAAACGAGAGACGTGGGTGCAGTTGTGCGAAGGTGAACGGGTTGCCGCGTCAAATCTCATAAAACTATCTATGACATCTATGGACGATTGGGGCTCAATAGTTTCGGTTATATTGCTGACAAGAACCATGCGTGATCATGTCAATTTCCTATCTAGGTATTAAATGAGAAAATTGAAATTCATGCATTCCTCTGTGAGAAAATATCGTTCAATCTCTTTGGAACGTACAACATTGTAATTGCATTAACATTGTTGTAATACGCATTGTATTGTTCTACTCGCTACGCTCACATTTGGCGCTTGTTCTCTCCGCTGATTGCTCGAGAAAATTGCCTGCGCATTTGCACCTGTTTGTCTGGAGAAATAACGCGTTGATATCGAATGTTTTATGAATGAACGATATGCGTTTTGTAATGCACGCTCCGTTAGTACATGTAAGTAGGATACCACAGGGTATGCGAATAATATATTTCTGTCGTTCGTTAGCCAACATCAGTTCCAAGAAAAACACGTTTCGCAAATCCTGGAAGAGTTGTTGAATCGTCGGGATACGTATCGATCTGTACGAATTGGCCGCATACTTGCTGCAGTACAAAATATTTTCTTTTGACGTATGTGCAAAGATGAAGGATTACATTTTGTACCATAATCCATACGTAAGTGTGTATTAAACAATGAAAGAAATTGTTCACAAATAGTATCTGACAAAAAAGAGTGATTCCCGTTTCAATCGCATCAATTCTGTTCGTTACGGTGGAATGTGTTTAGCATATTAAGCCATTGGCGGCGAATTATGTTAATTTTTATGACATTTGCATAAAGGAAGTAGTTCATATAATCAGTTACGGTAAATGCAGTTTCATAACACCGAATAAATTATCTTAGCAGGCTATACTTAAACTAATACTCGCCCTTTTCTCAAGTGCATTTCTAAGTTGTCAAATTCCTATAATATATAGTAGCACTCATTCTTCATAATTTAAGATGCAGCTCTCTGCTGGGTCACATGTATGCGTCAAAGATAAGTTTCTGCACACTTTTCTTAAAAGCAAACTTGCATACAGAAAAATGTGAGTTTACATTCCCAATATACTTTTTCGTTTATACAGACGTTAATTTGTTTTTTCAACAACGTATAACTTATCCGCGACACAATATTTTAATGTAGCATTTGTAATATGAATCAATGTAAATATCAACAAAATCAAAATATTGCTTATCTTTTTTAACAAAATTAACCCATGTCAAAGTTACCAACAGTTCTTCCAGTACCTAACTACCCACTACAACTAATCTGTATCTGCGACTTATTTTCCCAACGAAAAAAGTTGATCTCCGTATCTATCCATTTTCACGATGCCCCGAATAAATCGTCACTAACTCGCGCAATGACGTACCTTCCCCGAAACGAGTGCATCCCCAAATCTGTCGAGCGAACCGGCACGACTCTCATTCGGTGAAGCAAATCGTAATGCCGTCGTTCCGGAATCAGTGTCCGGAATTAGGGTAGCGCTGACAAGCGTTCGTGTTCAACAATTAAGTCGCGCCGTATTCGCGCACCGCCAGCGCTAAATCTGATTTCGTGCCCGGTCGTGGACCGGTGCGGCAAAGGCTAATTGCCGGGAAACGGTCGCGAGAGTTCCTTCGACGGGGCGAGGACGGTGCGTGTTGTTAACGAGCCGCGATTAAGTTGGATGGCAAACGCGTCGCTGCAGTGGCCAGCTACCGTGAAACGTGCAAACACGTTGTCGAGAGAGCCGGAATCCAATCGATATCTGAACCCCGCGAGCATCGGTTATTGCGGCCTTGAGCATTGTTAACCCACCGACCCCCCTCCTTCTGCT
Source organism: Anoplius nigerrimus (assembly GCA_914767735.1). Classification (NCBI taxonomy): domain Eukaryota; kingdom Metazoa; phylum Arthropoda; class Insecta; order Hymenoptera; family Pompilidae; genus Anoplius; species Anoplius nigerrimus. The sequence goes on along the minus strand of OU612085.1, from coordinate 15,825,489 downwards.
GTTGCCGCGTTCTCGGACTGGACGACCGTTCGCGCGGGATAAGAACAAAACACGGAGTTGGAGATATGAGAGAAAAATAGGGGATCGGTCGAGTGTGCCCACGTCGTCGCTCTTCATTTGTGCCGATTCGATGCTGATGAGTTCTTACTCTCGCTTGAAGCGAGGTCGGAAACCATTGGGTCCTGCCGACTTGACTGGCGGGAGAGAGTGAGGCAAGGGGAGAGGGACTGACACCGTGGGCGAAGTTTAGTTGTGACTATTGCCGTTACGTGATTCTGTTCATTTTCTTTTGCCTCTTTCATTTCTCTCCCTTCTTTTCTTGCGGAGGTATCGACGATTCGGTTCGTTGATCATTGAGGTGTATTGAGGTATGCTGTAAATGTCGTAGCTGGTAGATGTGCTGGCGGGGCTGGCTGTTATAATGGATCGAGCAGTGCTAATAAGAAGTGGGGCGCGATTGTCATAGGAATATCGAATCCATTTTATTGATTGTTTGGGTGCCGATATAGTGTTATTAACCCGCTGAATACTGCAAGTGATCACGTTGAGCTGAGAACTTTTTGCTTTTCACGGTAAAATTGTCTGTTTGGAGGTGGAGCTTTAATGTTGCGTTATTCGGTATTATTATGTCCAATGTTTCCCATGATTATTATGATAATGAGGCTATTGACACGATTTATAAGAATATTAATTATGTTTGCTAGTAAGATTTGCTTGCAATTTCTTTGGTTACACGATTGTTTATGTTTGTGGCTACATACGTGAATAACTATTGATTAAGCACTGTATTGGTAATGAAAAACAGAAAAATACAAAATTAATACCAATTAATTACAAACTTGAACTCCATTCATTTTGGCATGTCTCGTACTCATTTGAAACGAACTTTTCAATTTTTTCCGCAACTATCAACATTCGATCAAATAAACAGTGTTAAAATTCGCTTTAATAAATTACGTACATCGCGCGCAATCGCATGTTGTGTTAAGTAAAGCGGCCATCAACTATGGTATGCTGTTTTATCGGGTCTCGGGTTGCACACAATAATAATTTTTAACATGTATTTTGATATATTATCGATTTCAAAAGTCTTCTCGCGTTATCGGTTATAATTGAATTTACATAGATTAGTTAGTTTACAAGTCGAATGTTGGTAAATGCAATTATATAAGAATTTTCTTTTGCATTTTATGTTTGTTGCTTTGTATACTCCGAAGCAAAAACATTAACATTCCATGGTATACACGATTTTATTATATAATAAATAGAAAAACAAACAGCGGCACACTTTTATCAATTTTATAACCAAATGCATGTACACATTTCGTATACCATCCATAGACTGTTAAAATCGACACTTCTAAGGGATGGTACTCTTAGAAGTGGAACAGTCCAAAAATATGCAACGATGGGAATACATGCATCCTCCATCATGAACGAAGTATTTGCTTCATATTGAGATGCGCAAAACGCTCAGAAAATCACATAACAAAATATTCCTGACTTAATTGTCAAACAATCTATACGTTTTTTCCCCGAATACATCTACATGAGTGAGAAAAGATAGTGTCTTACCTTCACAACCCAATGTCGTGACTCCGTCTTGCATAGTTTGCCACATCGGAATGCAACAAAACGCTCTGTGCTGATACGCATAAGTTTTATAGTCTCTATTCCAGCATGGTTCACAATATAGAACATCACGCACCAACACGTTCCTTTGCGACAATACTACTAAACACGACCGTCACGTCCATATCCTGATTTCCTTTGGCACGTCGTATCATCAATACATTTTGCGTCGCCCATAAAAATAATCCCTGACATCCCTCAAATCTCCCGTCTGTACCATCCACCGCCCCCAGAAACCTCGACGTACGAAACAATTTGCCAAAGAAGGATCTCACTTTGACCGATACTCAAATCCATTAAGCTCATCCCGTCGCAGCGTATTGTCATCGAGAGTGCTCGTCCCTATCGAGAACGTCCACCGACAAATCGCACCTGACGGTCCATCAATTCGCAGGACTCGAAATAAAAAATCTCAGTGAGCAACGCTCGTATCAGTGTAAACATAACGGTGAGGACGTCGAGGAGGGCAGCGAAGACTTTTTCCAGATTCGTTACGGTGTTCGTCGTTTTCCCGGGCACTCGAAACTTTGTCGTTAGTGGGAAAGCGACGTACGCCGCGGGCGACAAGCCGAACGTCGGCCGAGCGAATTAGGGACGAGGATCCTTCGTGTCACGAAGCGTGAAAGTACGCGAAGACCGATCGCTGGATCGGTCCGAGTCCCGACGAGGCAAGAACGCGTTGTGCCAATATTCTCCCCCAAAGCGCCCTGAGCGCCCCGAGCGCCCCGAGCGCCCCGAGCGCCGCTCGGCTGGCCTCGTCTACCCTCGGCTCGACTCGTCCTGATGGTCGATAACAGGGAGAGTGCGTACTGCTCGCAGGCTCCTTAATTCTCGCCGAATCCTACGCGCGACGCGTCGTGATGCGCCGCTCCGTGTTGCGCACCGTCTCGGCACGCATTGCGAACCTTTTTCCCACGTCCTCTGCAACTGTTGCGTCTTTCGGATCATTCCTGAGGGGATAATGGAGATTGAGCGCGATGAGGAATGAAAGACGTTGGGGACGGATGGCAAGTAAATCGCCCTTCGTGTGCTTGCGTTTCGGACTCTCCGTGCCTGCGATTACTACTGATTTTCGTGTGTTTCAATTCTGCAAAGTAAGGAGCGACGTTGATGGATGTTCGAAAATTTGAGAATTGCTGTTTGGTTAAGATGTTTGTTCACGTTTCTGGCATTTGTTTTGGCACTAAGATTGGGAGCAGTTGGTGCGATTTGTAAGGAGGGCGGGGGAGGGGGGGCATATTTAGATACTTTCTACATGGAAACTCTTCATTGCTTCCATTACAACTTGACTAACTTTGTAGGAATTTATGAAATTAGCACTGATTTCTTATGACATTAAAGTGCGGCCTATTTATAGTCGTGAAAGGAAATGCAACCGCTTATGTATAAAAATTCTGAGCACTTCTCGAGTGGCCATCCCGAATAAAAATATTACTTTCCCACGTAAATATGCAGTTAAATAATCATTCGGGAACGTTAGGCCGTGCCAGTAAAGATATTTATTTTCAATTGAATAAACGTACAAAGTTATTAACTAACAATCTAATTTCACTCATAAAGCTACATGTGTTTTGCAATATTCGATAATATACCGAATAAATTGTATACTTATTACACATGCGAATGGTAATTTTATTTCTGACAGTGCTTACCGGTCACGCCATTTATAATTATTGCGTTGAAAAATCTTCTAAGTAAGTATGCAATGAATGGAAACTCCTATAATTTTCCTTGGCATGAAAAATGTTTCAGATACTTATATCCTATCAAGTTTAAATAGTGCCAAAAATGTTCTTGCAAGTTAAAGAGGGAAGTCAGTTTACTTTGCAAATTGAGATAATTAAGACGCTTGCAAAGTAAACTATTCATTCTATTGTCAGGTAGACACCTGACAAGAATCGACTTAGATCATATTTTCGCTTTTGCGGAGATAATTAGGTCAAGGCCAAATGAAAGGTATTTGATCCATAAGTAGAGTTCCCGTGCAATTAACGTGCCAAAGCTTTAACGAGACGAAGGCCCTGTTGAATAAAAACGTCCTTGTTTCTTCCTAGTCGTATAGAATACATCAATATATACCAGTGCACGAATTGATCTTGATATTATAATTCCATGTAGATATATATTTCTGTTCCGATAAAAAGGATCAAAGACTATACATGACGTTTCCTATGAAATGTAATTTTATTGTGGAACTTTATAATCTGACGTGTATAATTTTTATTAAATCCATCAACGATTTAGTATGACCTTTCAGGAAATTATTCTAATACAAGCACGCATTCTAAACTTCTGAGCATCGATTAATCGCATCCCTTTCTCATTTACGCCAGCAATTTAAAAAGAGTCAAAATTACATTCAGACGCGTCAATCCCTGGTTTTACCGAGCCAAACCTTGTGTGTCAAAAATAAATATTGATTTAAGTTCTTCGAGTTTGCGACTAATACCACTTTTACTATTACGAGCACGTTTACCTATCAGAGAATTATATTTCACAATCAGTATTTCTACGTCCGTACACACGTATCTCACGTAGCGAAGTGGTCCAACCAAATTCAACAAGTTCAATAAAATAAACGATTGTTTTAATTTCCTTCAACTACTCCGCCGTCTTTAGATACATGTTTCAGGCACATGGGGCGCACATAGCGTGCGAGGGTTGGCTATTCATTGCACATGCCGCTGGTCCATTAATCTCGGTCCACGAACCTTCCGTATGAGTCTGGTTCGTTCCTTTCCGAGCAGTTTATGTTTCCTGAACAGCAACCCGCGTCTAGGCACGCAGGTTTGCGCGGTCGCGTCCTGTTCCTGCTTCAAGGAGAGGCGTCGAACCACGTTTATTACAGGTTGGCGTGTCAGTGCTGCATGACACTGGACACACGGACGGATGTGTGTCAATGTTACGGCGACGGTGTGGCAGGCATGGACAAGGCACGCGTTGTTCCATTGCTCGAAGGGTTAATCACCTCGCACGCGAAGAACTGTAGAAGGAGTGCGCGGATTTACGTTGTGGACCCGAGCTGAGCCGGCTGAACGTAGACGAACAATCGAACGGAATGAGACGAAGCATGGAAGGGTGGGAGGCTGATTTGAAACGTTCAGAGTAAGGGACGGCGGAACGCCGCTGTGGCTGAAAGAGAGCTAACTAAAGCGTATAGTGGGGAGAGGAAAGTTAGAAGGACGAGACCTATACATGAGTGGATGTAGCTGATAATGAGAAAATGTCGGCAGAAGCTTTGAAGAGACCACGTGCGAAGAGAATGATCGGAAGAGAGCGGGCCTCCTTAACATGTGTAGAGACACGGTGACAAGTGCTTTTTGTTCAAGGACCGCGATACTTGTGACAATGTCTCACTAAAGCGACGTGCGCTCGTTGTTAACCCGTTCCAACCTGGATTTGAAACGTTATCGCGTAGCCACACGGAAGCTTTGCCATTATTTCTCCTTCGCGATCTCAATGACTGGGGAATTGGAGCGGGCGTTCCTTGCTGATCGTTAAAGGATGCCGAGACCTTAGCGAGCGTAGCAATTGCTAGACCAATTATCTACATTTCGGATACGTTCTAATGCACTCAACGTCTCGACGAAATCACGAAGGCTGAACCAGTTCCTGTTGATACTATTGTAAGGTTATCGGCTAGAATCGGGCTTTCACTTCGCACGCAGCAATGCGTGCTGGTTATTGTTTTGGGTGTGGTGGTCATTCGCAACGAAAGTTGAGCGCATTGTGTCGCTTATTCTTATTAATTCCCAAAGTGGAGTTGAAAAATGGTATAATTGATAATTGACATTTGCCTTGCTGACCTCAGCGTACACTAACAGCATCACTGTAAAGAAAAATTTATTAAATATATCATATTCAAAAATTACTTATTTTCTCATAGAAAGTGATACACTCGTTTCCTTTAGCTATTTATCCCACCGCTATACGGAATTTACGGTCATCATTGAGGCCGTCAATTCGTCTTACAATTAGATCTACAAATTCCAGGAATGCCCCGTAACGGCAACTGCTCAGTAATTCGGAACATCTGTCTTATTAAGCGCAACCGCACATCTTCATCAGTTCCATCGAATGGAGTCGACCCCTCGTGGCACCTCATCCGACAATTTCCCGAGAGATGAAGATGAGCATGAAACGTTCGCCTCGCATAACGCGTACACGCACTTCTCCGTCACTTCTAAAGCTGACGTAACGTCCGAGGTGCAAGCGGTCAAGTCGTCGCGATCGTCGGCGCGATCGGCGGCGACCTTGAAAATCGAAGATCGGGTGTATCTCCTCCGCGCTTATTCTCCCACCAGAAAGAGCGAAGGTACCCGGCTGAATCGTGTCTGCCCGACGCAATAGAGACCCCCTTCCTATGTCGTCGGGGCCGTGCGGAAGGTACGATCCTTGGACACTTTCTTATAAATGAAGGTTGGTTACCGGCTCGTGCCTCATTTGACTCTCCATCCCTCGGACCCGGAGGGATCGTCTGGTTCGCGTTTGTCAACGTAAGACGCGCGCGAGGATAGACACGGAGAGCTCGAATTTGGTACACACGCGTACTGTTCAGCAGTGCGGATTTCCTCTCTCGATACTTGAAGCTTGTCCTTTTCTCGCTCGGTGCGACGGTGCGATAGAATAGCTGACGGTTGAATAGCCGAAAGGAAGTCCTTCGCAAAAGCTGCACCAAGTGAAAAAAAAAATGTGAGTATTTTTCAGATAATTACGTTAAAGGGTGGTCACTTAAATTTTAACTTATTCGTACGTATGTAAAAGAGAGGTGATAATGTAGTTGAAGGGTTGTTCAAGTCTTTGATTCAGGTTATGTAGTTTCGTTTAGATTGCGTATGAATATTGATATCCGTCAGGATAAAAGGATATCGCTGTATCGATGGTTGTTTAACTGCATGGCGTCTACAGTTCATGTATGGACGCGTGCGTCAATGTTTACCGAGTTAGTTAAAACACTTTTCGAGTAATAAATTGGACATTGGTTGGATCTTGCTTCGTCTGTCGTGCAAGGTTTGCCGTGAAAGTTAAAGGGACTTGGGGAGTTTGCCTTTGGACACACAAGATGGACAATTTATCATACCGTTTGACAAGGCGGGTGCCGTAGCCGTTCCGAAACTTTCAAGGTTAAACGAAAGTTCTCTTCTTATCAGTCACTCAATGATTCAAACTAAGTAACGTTAGTCTTACGAGTGTCTTATTAAATTACGTAAATATCAATGTTGCTGTTAAAATTACAAAAAAGAAAGTACAAATATATGTATATCCTTAAAAACTCATCGACTACCGTTTACATTTAAGATGAGACAGGTCCTTTAAAAAAAAAACTTAAAGATAACAATAATAATATGTATTACTCATATGACCAGTGATTGGAGTAATATAAAAAGTTTGTGCAAATTGAACACTTTAAACATCGGCAGCATAGTGTAAGTGATTAGTGGTTACAAGGATAAAAGGACGTTGGTAGTGAAAGTGTTAACGGGAGCGTAAGGAAAGACGATACGATCGACCTGTTCTACGTGTCCGCAAGCTCCTGGAAACTTTATAACCCAATACGCGCGCAACGAGACATTACTACGCATATATACATGCATTCACTTTGTTAATGGTGGACGCATAGAATGTGTGGACGACTACTATGTTGTTCCGCACTATTTACAAAGTGCAGCCTGTTAGTGAAGGTGCTAACTATCAACAAAGTGCAGAAAGTGGCCCGAATGTAGAATTCCATGACATTCACGTTATGCTGATGATACAATTTATAGATAATGTCGAGTTGATAATACAGCAACGGTCTAGTAATGCACCAAGAGATAAATGATTTATACAGAAAGCAACAAAGGAAGACATTAGTTGCGAAGTTCAACGTAACTTAGGTATATTTATCAAATATTCAATGATAGGGCATTTTTACAATAGAATAAATTAGTATATATTTTGCTGTGGGGTGCATGTAAAGCCATACTGTTGTATTACGCTCGTGTAATATGTTGTAACTTTACGCGTTTAAACAGGGTTTAGAAAATATTACACTTGAAACAGTTTCGCAACTGTAAAGTTTCTCTTACCAATTAGTTAACTTTTCTGGTCAAGGTGGACGCTATAAAAGAAAATTTAGGATAAATAAGGATATGCTGTATTTTAGTTTGCCCTTGAGGTTTATTTTATCTTCATAAACTAGGAAAATTACACACCCACATACGCATATATGTATGTCCTGTTCAGTACCTTTGGTATGTACTGAAACTATGGCGTCAGACAATAACATATGCATAAAATAAAAATACGCTATCTCTGTTGTTCCGCACTATTTGCGAACCGGGCAACACCCGGCTTCGATAGAAGTGCTTCAACTGCGATTGACTGTTTCCATTACATTCCGGATGGCATCCTTTCGATACGAACATTTTTTTTATTGTCTGATTATGAAGCATTCAATCTAGTGAAAATGTATTTAGACAAATCATTACGAAATACGCAATCTCATATTATATTTTAGTACATAGGTATTAACATACCAAAAAGACATAATTTGGAAATAAAGACAAATTGTAAATACGTGACCAAACATTTTTTCCATGTAATTACTTTACATTCGCACAAATATGTATCATTTATACGTAACGTTAAAAACAATTTACTACTACGTACAATCTACATACTAAACTGCGGATGGTTCATAACAACACAGACATTTTTATCGACTGCTCTGACCTCTGATTCTAGTACATGCATAAATGACATACAATTTTATACGAATCTACAATGTACGCGACATATTTATTGCATCACACACATTGTGCTTGCATTGTTTGTTGGCGTACGTGATTTACACGTGCAATTATACAACATCTTTGCACGTAATGCCCAGTATGTACAACAAGGTACATTTACAGCGGGTTTGTAGCGGAAAAGAATACCGTTGGTCGTGTGTTGATGACGGTCATTCGTAAACATTCATAGTGGGACTGACATTGCCCAACCTGAACATTGGCAAGATATACCGTAAAGACATACAGTGACTCCCAAAAATATTCGGACACTACGCTGCGCCTGACTTTATGACTCCATATTTTGGTTGTATATCAAACAATCGACCTCATGACATTTTTTAATGATAACTCATTTATTCATGATGCCAAAAACTCAGAATTTATTTAAACAATTTACATATATTGTATAATAAACAATGCCGAAGTAAGAGATACCTCGTTTTCAGGCCACAAAAATATTCGGACACTGCTCTTTTCCGTCAGTTATTTAACTAATCACAGGGTTTCAAAATAAATTTAATATTTTGTTGCATAGACGATTTGTTTAACGACCTCTTTTAAGCGTTTTGGCATGTTGTTTGTAATTTTATTTAAATATTCTACGGTTATATTGTCCCATTCGTGCTGTAATCTTTCTTTAAATTCTATAATTGAGGAAATTGGAGTTTTCCGAATTTTCCTGTCTAAGTAATCCCATAAATTTTCAATGGGGTTAAGGTCTGGAGATTGTGGTGGAGGATGAAGCACTTTGGGGCATCTATACAGTAAGAATTCTTGGACAATTCGTGCCTTATGCTTCGGATCGTTATCCTGATAAAATTTAAAGTCCCTTGTAAATCCCATTCTTTCCGCACTTTGAATTAAATTGTTCTTGAGAATGTTTAAATAAACATTTTTGTCCATAATACTGTCAATAAAAACTAAATTACCCACTCCATTTGCTGAAATACAACCCCAAACCATTACGCTACCTCCTCCGTGTTTCACTGTGCCTTTTGTATTTTTAAACTGAAACTCTTTATTAACTTTTCGCGACACCATGGTCCTGCAATCCGAATTGTGCAAATTAAATTTGCTTTCATCAGCAAATATCACGTTCTTCCACCATGATTCATCCTTGGAAATCCGCTCTTTTGCGAAACTGAATCGCTTTTCCCTGTTTATTACATTAATGTACGGTTTCTTCCTAGCTGCTGTACCATTGTAGGCGGCTTGTTGTAATGTTCGTCGAATGGTTTCAGAAGACACTTGTTTCCCTGTTTCCCCCAATACCACGCTCGCTATTTTTGGGGCACTATTGTGTGGATTATTTTGTATTTTCCGCACAATTTGTCTTTCGTCTCTCACCGTTAACAGTTTTGGCCGTCCCGTTTGAGGGATTGACTCAATCCGATCCTCGGTATTAAAACGTCGAACAATGTCCGCGACAGTACTCTTACTTATATTAAGCATTTCACTTATTTGCCGGTATGATTTTCCTCTTTCCCGGTGGAAAATCACAAGCTGCCGCACGTTAAACGACGGATTTTTACCTTTGCGACCCATTTTAACCGAATTCTCATGTACTACTGCGGATAACACAAAAGGCATGGATACTTAACACCCACCTAAGCAATGTTTACAAACATACGTTTTTGCATTCTTCAAACATCGGGTCACCAGAAGCGAAGAAACACAAAAATGTAATACGTGTCCGAATATTTTTGTGGCCTGAAAACGAGGTATCTTTTGCTTCGACATTGTTTATTATACAATGTACGTAAATTGTTTAAATAAATTCTGGGTTTTTGGCATCATGATTAAATGAGTTATCGTTAAGAAAAGTCATAAGGTCGATTGTTTGATATACAAACAAAATATAGAGTCATAAAGTCAGGCGCAGCGTAGTGTCCGAATATTTTTGGGAGTCACTGTACATAGACAATGCATGCAACAGGACGGAGGGGGCTCGCTGCTCTATGTCCAATCAGGATCCTGAGCTGCGCCGGCGTTCGCTCACGATATTCACTCAGCCTTCGAGTTAATGCAAGTCTTTTAATTAAAACTTTGCCAAGCGCTTCGATCATGTTCTGTTCCCCATATTTTCCCTGCACCGTTTCTCTTTCGTCTTACATCTCGTATCCTTCGCTAATGTTATCTTTACGCTAATTTCGGAGTGAGTCGACGGTTCCTATTTCCATATTTCAATATTCTCTGGTTCACAGTTATCGTAACTGGGTTCATAATATTATTGCTAGGTACACTTCCAATTATTCGCTAACAACAATGTTTTGCAAAAAAATAATAAATGTTTAAATAGATATATCTATAAGGAGAGACGGTAGTATACAAAACAATAGTACTTACTGTCGTAAAATTTTGATTTGACTGTATATAAAGTTTGGTCGTTGGTGTGCAGATTTCTTTAAGCGATAATTTATACGAGTTACGCCTTATTGGAAGGAGACACACAAGTAGATCCCTTTCAAGACGCCGTCTGTCTATTGCGCGCATTAACTTGAATAAATGGTCAGATAACGCATTGCGTTATACGCCGTTGGATAGTTGGAATGTATTTATGGTTTCCAATGAAACATGCAGTACGTTCATTTGACGCGCTTGTCTCGATAGTGTTAACGTAATCGTAATCAAAGCAGCACTAAGGCTATCAGATCCGCGATAATATTATTGTTATTATTACTGCGTATGTATGTGCCAGATATATTTCATTGTGTACCTTCAAATACCTATGATTTATCTATGATTTAAAACGAAAAAAAGACTAAATACTCATATATGACATATATGACTACAACTACTCTTGTTATCCATTGCGATATAAATACCGTTAGATGTAGGTAATTGAATGTACTGTATGTTTAAGTGTACAGCTGTTACTGTTTACGTAATAACATTAATTTCTAAACATGTACAACAGACATTAACGTCAGTATGAATACCGCAAGATGCGATGCATTAATCACCACGGTAATACATACATCACAAATAATTCACGCGTGAGAAATTGGTCTCGCGTTAAGTGAGAAAACTGTTTCTTTGCACGAGCCGGCCTTGTTTTTGTTGTCCCTTCGGTTGGTCAATCGGCTTGCCCCAGGCGTAAATCCAGTCGGGAGCAAGTTATCGACATATACGTACATACTCTCGCAGAGTGCATGATAGCAGGATAATATCTTTGGTACCGATCATTTAATCGACGTAAGCGCGAGCGTAATGAGATAACAGGATAACATCTTGATGTGCCGCATTAAACGCTGGCGCGAAGGCGTAACGAGATAACAATAAACCATGCCTTGAGGTATGCGAACGTTAATCAATGCATACGTGGTGCTACGGAAACGGGTTGCCAAACTTGGATAGAGTGTTCTAGTGTTTAGAGAAACTTACTGACAATTAACTTCCATCTGTGACAGCGACCTGGCTGACATCCATGTGATATCAAAGAAATTGAAAAATTTATATTCTCAAAAAGTCTCCATATACGCTCCTGTACATATTATTCGCTTGTAAGCAGCAAGATTCACACGAGGTGCTTTCAGAAAATCTTGATGTCAGTAAAACTTGCCTATATTTCGTTTTATGTATTTATATAATGTTTCTTTGTTCCTAAGAGCATTACAATACATCTCCAAAGTTTGGCCACCTATTTCCGCGTCACCGTATACTGTAACGTACCACCGTCTGTCCTGCTACATCCGAGAACACCTATGACACGAACGTCAATGCAGGTTGCTCATGTTTAATGCCCGCCGATCCTATCTTTCGCCATCTGACGGGGGTGTGGACTGAATCAGGATGCATTTACGTTGTCGCCTTGACTTTTTCTACTAATCGCCGCTGTCAGGAAGCGATCGAGATATCCAATAGCAGGTGCCCGAGTTGCTTGCGATCTCAAGTTTACCGTTTTCGACAGACATCGAAACAGAGAACATTCGTAACGCTTACGAGTTGTTGCAAAGCGAAATAGCGGTAAAAATATTTTTCTGCGACATCAGTGTGTGGAAAAAATTGATACTGTCCTCTGTCGAAAGTGTTCTTGAAAACGTGCGCCAGCCGATTCAGGGAACTGGGGCGATGGAACCAAAAATGATACAATACGCAGTAGTTTATGTTCTGAGATATAATGTTGATACGGTTACTTAACCCTTTGAGTGATATTGTTTAATACGCATAATAGTTATTAAGCGATTAATTTCTTAAATATGATCTACATAACTTATTACACGAAAGACTTGTGAGTACCTGATAGAAGATTTGAAAATTAAGTGTAATGTTTCCAAGACATTTCATGAAAGTATTATTACAAATTTCGAGTCGTACGACGTAGAATTTTGTTCCTTACAATATGTCATATGTGTAAATCAATTTCATAAATTATTGTACCAATCGATATTAGAGTTTGGTTTACGACTGCGATTCGTTCCTCAAGTGCTTATCAGGAAAATGTTCGTACAAGTTTGGTGTATAATCTAATACTCAGACGTTGCCTCGACTTTCTTTGTCATTCACACTACTAAGAAAGAAACCATAAAATCATACGATCACTTGTCAGTTTATTAAAGAAATATTCTACGATATCACTTATATAATACCTCAGTCAGTCTTCCCTCTTTGCAACTGCATTCATATCAGATTTTTATCTTCGTTTACGTACTGACTATCATAAATAAATATTTATCATGTTGTTCATGAATTCTATCGGGCAGTGTATTATTCACGAAAATAAACGCTGTTTGCATACAAAATGAATGGCACTTTACATTGACTACCAACCACTTTCTGCGTCATTAAACATTTTTTTCAGTAATTAAGACTTAATTACAGTCAGTTACGGTGTGTACGTATACGTATGTATGTGACTCGTTACAAGATCGGTATTTCCCTTTCCCTGAACTTTCGGGGATTATTGACGTCAGTTGAATCGATATGCACAGTTGTACAATGTATTCGCGGCGCAATCAAACCTAACATTAACGTTGTTTGCGACGTTTTACGTTTATACGTAGGACTTCTTTTTCATACTATAGAATAGGGCTGTTCGCTCAACCAGGACAGATTCACGTTTCTGTCCTTGACTTTTTACGCTTATTAACGACCCAGGAAGTATACCTCTGAAATCGTCCGCCGGATATCCTTCCCATCGAGAGCCCGAGTTCTCTGGTCGTTGGTATAATTGTCAAGCGTGAATAATGGGCAATTACTTATAAAAGTCCGTCGCGTCGATGAAGGTTGCATCGCTGAAAGACGTTGAGCTTTTTGCACTAGATTACTTTTCCCTAAGGGGATTTGTGCTTTGTTTTTGTCCCCTTTCGATGGAATCCACTGTCACCAAACGAAACGTAACACTGTTTATGTAACGCATAAGATTAAAAACAGTACCATTGAAAGTCAAATTTCGCGACTACTCGTTGAGTGTGCACATTTCAATAAATAACGTGTGCATATCTAGTAACAATCCGTTAAAAACGTGTGACAAATTTTCGTTCCACACTGATTCATGCGGGCTATACTTTGTGGATACAAAATCTATTATTTTCACAACAGTACATAATTATATAATTGAAGTTTTTCGTAAGCAGCAGAACCTAAAAATATAAAAGTCATGTAATTGATAAGGTAACATTGGTGTGCAATTTTGTCGGTATATTAAGAAATACAGCGAAACTACCGATGTGTGCGCGTCTATCTCTTCCTAAAGAATCTCCTGTTACCACTTTTTCTCAGAAAATTGTGGATAATATTGGTACGCTTAATGCACATTAAGCACTGCATCATTTTTAGATCAGATCAGTAACGAAATTGACTAATTACACACTTAACATCGTTTTTTTCTGTACACTAATTGAGGAAATAATTCTTTGTAATTTTCGTTCTATTGATATACCTCTTGACAAATATCTTACAATTAGGCGATGACACGTTCCGTTTTCCACTTCGTACTTATATGCATACTACTCAACCTTTAATATATTTTTTTTTAATTTTTTTTACCATTTTACAATATTTTACATAATATGTCGGATGCGCGTGTTTGAACGTTTTGTTCTGCCTTATATGTAAATTCTAGTGTCGCACAGCTTATTAACATATGATTTTTTATGAAGTCATCATTAAAATGAAAAAAAAATGTATATATTTTAAAGGTGAAGTTGTTTTTCACCAAATATATATCTTAACTCCAATAAATACTGCGTAACTTTCGACGTGAGGGCAATTACAATTGATACAGTTATGATACACGTAAATATGGAGCGCATGAATAGTTTCTACCTTTGCCACAATTGTCCGTTATTCATTCGTTGCAAATAAACCGCAATCTTTTTTTTTGTACTTGAAAGATTACGACAAAGCACTAGAACCAATACTTTTATATGGCCATCTTTGGAAGAAGTAATGTATTTCAGTCACGCTGGTCGATACTGGATCTGAACGGCAGTGGAAATGAAGACTAATCGCTTGTTATATAGAAATGTTTCTAACCTCTTAGTTTTTACTATAAACGTAACGTGAAACTGTTTTTTGCTTTGGGATTCTTCACGGTTGTTGATCATTTATAGCGTGAAACATACTTGACAATTAGACAATGTAAACTACATTAATCACTACTAATGCTGCGGGGCTGAATACATTCATCTTCCGGTAATGATCGGATTCGCATTACATGGTAGTTATGTAAACAGCTATCATATATCTATTCATATGCAATGAAAAATTCTCAAATTAGATAAATTGTTTTATAAACCTACATTATATGATTTTAATCTTTTTGACATAATTATTATTAATATGATGTCGCGGTATAAATTACGTATTCATGCACTGTGATGGTCATGAAAAGTGTCAACATTATATTATCAATCATTGACTAGTTTGAATACATTTGAGAAATCCTTTTGGCTATAAGGATATTAAGATATATTAAAATCTACACGCAATCGTAATAATGAAGTGTAAATTTGATACCTGCAGTGTAAACTTTGGCAAAATTATCTGTAGACTGGATTTCGAAAATTGTCCAATAACATTAAAACTTTAATTTCTCTTTATACAAGCAAAAGTCGCCACGATGTATTTTACACGGGTCAAAGGAATATATTTATCAACTTTACTGCTGCTATGTTCCATGATGATATTTCAAATCAAGCGTGAAAAGTTATAGCTTGTCCGACTCTTGACAAAAACAATTAAGTAATTGTCGGCAACTAACGCAGAATAAAAACTCATACATACGAGTTAAGTATGCAAGTACATGTCACTATTCTAACAAAAAATGGTGTCAAGGACGTTTAAATCGTTTGTCTTTAAAACGTTGATGAAAAGAATCACGGCGGCGGCCATCATTAAATGATCCGCTTTTTACAATCTCATAGAAGAGTATACTGTGTGTGTAGAACAAATTAATACCCCCAACGAATATGTTCAAGAATTGAGTGGAATCAATGATTAGAAGGAAAACAAAGCAGGCTGGGTAAATTGCCTCTGCAGAGCTCAGATTTTGACGTTTGAGACAAGTTACGGCTTCTTTTAAGCCCGAGCCATATAAATGTCGGCGCGGAACAAAGGGGGAATCCTTTTTTGGGAGCATTGTTAAATGTACACGCTTGACAGCAAACAATATTAAGACGCTGGGCATTGCTGATTACGGACAGTAACACGTATAAACGTGGAATAACAAGGATTGAATGACGAACACTAATAACCGTAGACATTCGTCATAATCTCTCGCTTACCTAGTATGACTTAACAGAGTTGTTCTGATAAAGAACCAAGAAGCTCGAAGTGTATTTCCCATTTTTTTGATGCCACGGTCAGAGATAATAGTATCTAAGTTTCATTTTTATTACGTTCTATCGCAACATTTGAAAATATACAACTTAAATGGCCAAAGTTAAACCTAACAGACTGAAGAGTTATGATTTGTAACATTACTATAGAAAATGTTGATTCTTATGTGAGAGCCACAATACCATAAATGACATTTTTTTAAAGTATTCTCGGTCAATTCAAAATATGATTTAATGCACAACACAAATTATTTTTTATTTTTCATATATTCTCTTCTACAAGTGTTTTATCTATCCTTTTATTATGTGTAGAACAAAACAGCCAAAGCCTTTGCGAAACGTAGAATTTTATGATAGTGTAGTTTGTTATTTTTGTCTGTCTCTGACGTGTAATTCCTGAAAAAATGTACTGTTTTCTAAAAGACTAAAGTAGACCCCGGTTAATTCCCCGACGCCAATCCTGTAACGATATCGA
Source organism: Anoplius nigerrimus (assembly GCA_914767735.1). Lineage (NCBI taxonomy): Eukaryota > Metazoa > Arthropoda > Insecta > Hymenoptera > Pompilidae > Anoplius > Anoplius nigerrimus. The sequence goes on along the minus strand of OU612085.1, from coordinate 15,808,828 downwards.
TCCCGTTCTTCAATTATATAGGTATATTCCTAGTACAAGAGCTAATTTATGGCGACACCCGTAATCTAAACGGATATCCGTGTAATTCCGCATAACTGTTTGCATATTCGAATACCCGGATTCTGTACGTGACATGCGTGCCTGTGCAAATTTCCGCATGTTCGGATCCAGTCTGTGTGGCAATGAAACGTTGGAACGAATAGACCGGTATAGTTAAATTTCACTCTAGCAGTAAATTCGATATTGCGTTATTTATTCTTTTTAAATACTCTGCCATTCGACACTCTTTCCCAGGATTCTTGCACACTAACTGCAATTATATGCATTTTAAATAGTCAATTAAAGAGGAATTTAAACTCACCCACCATGCATATGTATGCATTTTTGCATCGCTTTACTACTTGCGGCATAATTTTGCATTGCATCTATTGCCTGTTAAATATCAACCTAAAAGTGAATCAGCAGATATTTTTAATTCCCACTGAATCTCGTCATTCTGCGATCGACGTTTGATATGTCTCTGACATGAACGTGGAAAAAATGTCGCCTTACATTTAGCATAACTGGAACATTCGTTTAAGATCCCCACCAGCCTGCAAAATTCTGCAACGCCCGTCCGTGTTTCTAATCTATGATCGACAGTTCGCCGAGTTTCCACACTTAAAGACCAGCACAATACATTCCAATTGACATGAATTAAATATGAATTCATACTTTCGCAAGCAACAACATGTCACCAACCCGACCACGTCATTTTACGATTGACACCCGGAGCTTTTCTCACTTGAACCTTTACCTACAATCAGTCGAAGCGACGAGCTTCAGCATACTCTCCCATTTAACTTCCGCCGCACTCCGAGAATTCCAAGGATTCGGCGAACGATCTAAAGAATTCCGCCGCCGGTCGATTCCGTGGAAAACCGTTACGTTTCGAACTCGCGTCTTGAGGCGTCATCAGGACCGATGGACGCATGAGTCAGCGATTTGAGGTTAAGTTTGTTCTTGCGAAAAACGGCCTGGATCGTAACTGTGTTCTGGATACGGTACTTTCGTGCAATTGGAGAATCAATTGTCTCGGCACGCCGCGATACGCGCCGACAGCGTGACAAAAAAAGACCCAGACCTATTATTTTTGCACCGTGACACGTGCACCCGACTGACAGACCGATGAAACACGTGCGCGAACCTCTCACGCTATTCGCATTATCGCGTACGCTGCCATTGCGTAAGTCGGAGATGAAAAAAAGAGTGATCGATCTCCCGCTTATTATTCGTCGTTAATCAGCCTAACGGATGCTGTGCGCTGAGAGGAGCGCGTGGGTGCCCTGGGCTGATCGTTTGTGATGCAATCAATTGCAGCGCGATATGTCGCGAGCGAGGGAAGAGGAATGTGCACAGTCATGTTTTGGCGAAGCTTAGTTGGGTAGATCGCTATCGAAAATCGATCTGCTTTTTGTATCGTGAATAAGTCACTCGTGCGCTTTCCGTGGATGGTAGTGAGTGTAGCTTTAAATAATGAAAAAATCAATTTCATCAGAGTACTTTTTCTCGGACAGATATATGGAATAATCGTAACAATAATTCTGTTTACGTAGCCATACAATTGTATCGTTCTGTACATTTGGCAGGACAGCAGTAATTACTGAACTATTCGAGCGATGCAAAATAATATTATGATTATGCGACCACTGTTTTCTGTATTGCTGTTTCGAACATGAATATTTCGTTTTGGAAAGTACAGTTTGCATTACGCGTTATTAAGTTAACGAAAGGCTTTTCGGTTTACTGCATTACTCTAGAATGGCGTATGCAATGGATTTATAAATATGAAATGGAAACGACCCCGTTTATAATATCTTTACCATATCAGTTTAAACGATTTTTTTTTGAGTTTATTGTCGATGAATTGAGCGTACCAAAAATCTACAAAAGTTGTTTGTCTCCTTATAGCAATATGTATCTGACGTCTTGTTTGAATAACGCAACTCCAATCTCTTTAAAGAACCGTACACAGTCATTGTGTGAGAAGGAAAGAGACCTATGACACTTTTTCATATAGGCGTCTTCGACCTCGCTCATTATTTTATCTCTCATCGAGACTACGGTTTAGTCAAGGTTCTTCATGTTTCACATAAATCTAATCTACGCTTGCCAGACAGTTCGCTTCCGTTTACTGTAACAATTCTAGCACGCACTGATGTAAATGTATCTTCCCCGATTTCTCATTAAATCAGAATTTATAAATCTTTCCATCGTCCAGATTCTCGTAGCAGTTGTTTCCGACACTTCTGCCATTGATTCCAAATAAGTATGCAATTTGTCGTTTTAACGCACTCAATCCCACAAATGATGCCACTGCAAGCTCACACTTTTTACTTTTCTCCAACCTTCACCTTTACACTCACCTTATACCGTGTAAAAGAGTCATGACGGATGTATTATCTTTCTTACATCACAGATATAATATGCTCACTACGTAATGTACAGAGTACCACGTCATATGCTTCATACTGTGCTGACTTTATCATGCGCGAGTTACCTCACGCACGAGCTTGACGATGCAAACGTATAACAGGGTGAAAATTGACGTGTAAATTACAGTTGAAAAATTCTGCGATAATAGCAACGACAGATACTGTGCAGATTGTGTTTTGCTGATTGCTCTATGTTATTATCACATCAGTTTTGAAGTCTATGTCGTACGATGTTAAGAGCTTGCTTGTTAGTCTTCATTCTTGAATTTAGTATAATTATAATATGCAAATCAATTAATATTACCGAGTTTTTTAAAGTATGCTTTACATGCGGAGTCCCACAAAAACATTATGATTTAATCATTTATTCATTAATAATATCGTTGTTATGTGAACTCCATAACAATGCCCAGGTTGAAGTAGAAAGTGATAAAAGATTGCTAATAGCAAAATCAAAATGTACTATGTACGATAGAAAATCAGTTGAAAGAATATTTCATCAAGTACGTCAATTTTATACAACAAGGCACATTACAAGAGACATTTTTAATCGCTTTAAGTCTTAAAACTGTATTCTTCTGATACTTCAATAAATATTAAATTCCCGATCACTCTTTCCTTACGCAGACAGCCGATATCTAAATATTATATTTAAAAACTCTGTCTCAAAAATGTTATAAGATAAACATTTGTGACTCAAATAAATCATAGAACACACAATGAACGAACGTTTTGTTATTGGAGCACCGCTGAACTGTCGGGTCCAGGAAATGTAAAAATTGGAAAGATGAAACTCGACATTGTCATCGTTTCCTTATTTATCACCCGGTCGGTGGCATTTACCCGATCCTAAATTACATCCCAAGTTTTTTCTGTCCCATCTGCGTACACGTATTAAACGGCGCGTGTTAGATCAACAGAAGACATTCCGCAAAGAGGTAACCGGGTTCCGGGAAAACATGGAACCGGATACTTTCCTTGACCAGGATGTTCCCAGTTTAGTCAGCTATCCAAATTGACCGGGTACCAACCTCATACGCAATGACATAAACAGAGGTTCGTGCATATGACTTATTCCGCACCTGTCGACGTCACGTCATTGATCGACTGAGTCATTTGCGTCTGTATCGGCGCCAACTTATATTTTGACATAATCCGAGCCAGGGAAGCGGAGTGAGCCTGTCAACGATCGATCGAGGTTCATCGGATGATAGGCAACTTCTCGATCGTCGGCGAGGAGCTCGGAACGCCGTTATGATAAGAAGCGGTATTAACGTTAATAAAATGATAATTTTCGTTCCGTCTCAACGATTTTGGTTCAAGGTGACCAAGCCGCGCGTACACGACACACGCGCCTTAAAGTCCACTTGCGTCAAAGTGCACGCGCTTACATCGCTTGTCCCGGACGGGCCGTTCTCTCATTTGCTTGCCGGCTGAATGATTGCGTATAATTGTCGACTCCTCTTCTCGTTTCCTCTTACGGGGCTGTCCTGTTGACTCTAACGAATTCCCAACGCGCAAACGTCCATTCCCCTATTCTATATGGCTTGCCCGTTTCCTTGCGACTGCTTACAGTCCTCACAGGGCCCGGTCTAATATGGCATATCCGTTATGTACGTGCTTCTCACGGAGGCATTAAAGCGTGGCGAAAACAGATTCCTGACCACAGATGTAAGTTTGGAAGGTGTGGGTTCGCTGGCAATGTATTCATGTATGTGCAATTATGTCGCGCCCATTACAGTGTTTCTTCTGGCAATATATGTAGGCACGTAGTGAACGCAATAATTCAGTACATTCTACGAATATATTCCGCGATAATGTCTGCATAATGAATACAACGTACAACGAGAATTTGCAACTAAAGTCGGCGATCTCGGCGATTAGAATACTTTCGGCAAAAACACCTGATGCAGGTAGCATTGATAATTGAAACAGGTAGCCAGAACCCGTTAGTCTTTTTTAGACGCGGGCAAAAAAACTTACCTTGACACCCGGCACGTAAGAACTGTCTGTTGGCGACTGTTAAAATTTGCCACGTTATCTCTTAATAGTCGTCAGTTACGCTTCTTTTGACGACTTCAGCGTTGAGCTTGTGCTTTTTTTCCACTCCATTTAAACGAGCCAAGACATCAAAGTACAATATTACATGGAAGCGGCTGTGGAAAACATGAGATCCGATGTTACTCGAGTACAAAAACGGACAAGACTCTCCCCCGGGCGGAAACACTGTTTACGGTATGCCATTTCAGCTTAATCTTCCTTTGGCAATTAGCAGCGCAGCTGCACGATAAATCATCGTCTCCTTTAAAGGACACCCCGGCCGGAATAGATTAGCTAAGACGACGTCGCATTGTCTGCGGCGACGAAACTGAGATTGCATTACAATAAACAAAGCCAAACATCTCGATGTCTAATACTATTACACCCGTCCTACAAGCAAAAAATAAACTGTATAACAGAGTTGAACCTGAAAGATACTTCAACCAAAATATTGGAACAGACCGACAGAATGCAGCGTTCATCAATGGGATATGAACGGTAAAAAGGCGAAGGTATTCGTTCTCAGGGGAATAAGACACAATCGACGTGCGAACGCAAAACACGATGTGGATCGATCCGAAAACTATGCCGTTCGCTCATCGGCACCCCTCGCATCGCGAATGATCGATATCCTCGCTGCACCAGATCAGATAATTTATTCGAGCCGCGCCGCAGCGGTAGTTGAGCTTCTGCGAAGTTTCCGCAATTTTTCTCTTTTGCTGGCCCGCATTTTTTCCCCAACGTCGCTGATTGTGAGTCACGGGCTAATTTGCAATTGAGCGGAGCGTTCGACATGCAAAGCAGTTGGGACTTCGAGGAGTAACGTTCGTCGGAACGAGCGCTGATTGGACGTCGTCGTGGTCGTTAACGGGGCGTTAAGCGGAAAACATACTCGCGCGAGGCGAAATTTATTATCCGCCTCGATCGTGACTGTCAACTTTTGTCCGACCACGGTTCCGGAGTATGGATATAGAATATGTTCCTGGAAAGGAGTGTTAATAACGCTGTTAATAGCGTGCGCGTACTTTGCTGTACAGTGGACTTATCAATAATTACGAGGAAGTACGGAGGAATCATTGTTGTCAATTATGCACGTCGAAATTGAGAAAAGATAAAAACAGAAATGACTATTGTATCAGTAGAAGTAAGATCCATTTTTTGTAAAACAAGTTTGCGCTGTTAAATAATGTTAGGAACCTGCATAACACAGTGTACTGTATAGTGAGGCAACAAAGGCGATAAGTATTATATATTCGCATTACATTGGATACAAAGTCGCCTATTACTTTCATGCAGATCTACTACGTCTGCGCATTCAGAGTAATCTTCGACTGTGTAAAGGACACGATACATTTTAACCACGCTGACGTTAGGTACATGTTGGGTCAGAAAATGTATGCACTTTTTAGCTGTAACATGGTAATCTCTTATCAACAATAAACGTTCCGTTCAACTGACACATGCGCGCCGATAATGTGTGAACTATAAGTTCTAAAGAGGCAAACACTTTATTCTATAGAAATACACTTTTACTTGCGTTCGATATAATCTTTCACAAATATCACTATTTAATGTTCCCTGAAGTACCAGCAATGTCAAGCAATTGCACACAAGGTTTTTTCCACAGGGTGACACTTGGTCTTTTAAATTGCCGCGAGCATCAAAACTAGCTCGATTTACAATGTTTTCACGTAAGGACACCGAACGCTTCTAACATTTCACTTACGGCGCAACTGTCAATCACCTTTCAAGGGCCAATACTTGCAATTAGCGACACGCAAAGCACTGAACATCAATTTCCTTGGCATCATAGTCATTCCATTTCGCCGTGTAGAGAATCCTTGGCTACGCCGGACGTTCGTAAAACATAATTCATTTATGCTCAACCATTAACGACTTACCTGCAAATCTGTCATCGATGCATGCGTACAAGAATGATACTTTCAAACTGAGTTCACCTAATCGAAACTTTACATAAGGATTCCTCCGGTGATAACGGCTGTTCATAGAATTATGGAAGCTTATCCTGTCTCTTGAACTACAAAGTCCGTTTGACAAGATTGGGAAAAGAAACCAAGTTAAACATTGTTTTACCGGAAAAATCAACTATTATCCTCGGCATAGACATATGAGCACCAGAACAGTTCTTACTGGAAAACTCTCACCGAATCAGATGTTCCATTTACGAGATGGGAAGATGTCGATCGATAATAAGGTCGGAGAGTAGGTCGGAGAAGCCAGTTCTAAGCGTCATTCGTGCAATTCTGTACGCACCGTGTTTTTGGTCAAATTGCTGCAATGCCTGCCTCAAAGGTCCGTAAAGCGTAAACAACTCAGGCTCGGCGATAAAAGCTCAGAGCTTTTTGTCAACTGTCGACCCTCGTCGACCAAGGTCTTCGACGATACAGCATCCGAGCTTTTCCCATCGAGAAGCTTTCACGTCGAAGCCCATAGTCGCCTCCGAACGACGCAACTGGTGTCCATCGGGCGGACGTTGGACGTCAATCGCGCCCCAGTTGCGCACCGACTTCGCGTAGGTGTAATTGACAAACGGATAATGACGGCGAAATATCCGCAATCGCTGCGATACAGGCGTCCCGACGTGGGAACGAAGTCGCCGCATTACGTAAATGCGACGCGTCTCCGCTCTCTGCATTGTTCGAAAGAAATGTGCCGCCGATGCTCCGGCGCACGGAATTAAACGCTTCGGGACGATACGGTTACGTGTTATGACGGAAATCGAACAGCGCGATGTGGAATAAAACTTCCCACGTACCCCGATTATAGGTCATCGGACGCTATATTTTTTTGTCAGGTGGCTATAAAATAATTGTCGTTATGACTACGGAGCATTTAAAATGATTTCACTCTAACTTCATGTTTTTTTCTTCCTGTATAGGGATTTATATCACAGGAATGTGAGATATCAACGCTAAAAGATATGAAGGTGTCTTATAGAGAACAGAAAACATATTTAAATATTTGTAATAACTGTACTAAGAAAATTACGCAAAAAAAAACATTGACTCATCTTGGGGGATCAATCGCGTCTTAGTCTCATTTTACCGATATCTGAATGTAATTGACAAACAAGATAACAAACCCTTACTTGTGGTTGATGCGACACTAAATACCGAAATAAAAAAAAAAGATAATAAAGAGTCAATAGTTGCAATTATCGTGGTTACGTTCCTGCGATCATAGATATGCGCGTGAGAGTGTTTTGTAAATATCTGAATTCTTTCACATTATATTGTCACTACTGTGTAGCCCGAGCCACTCGTATCTTCTCTATACCCAATTCAACCTTACACTATTTCTGGCTAACGTTTCCATCACGTTTAATTACGTATGGTCACGATTTCCTTATATTGTATCCTCGGAAATGTCTAATTTTTTGAATAACGCAATAATTTCAAATAACGGAGAAACATTAACTAGATCTATACTACAAACGCATATTTTAGTAAAAAGAATACACAAGCTGTTCACAGTTTTTCATTAGACGAAAATAGCTTTCACGTACACTCTATGCATCTAGATAAGTAATAGTTTCGCAAATAAGCTAAAAAGGCAAAAACGCGATCATCCTCCAACGGCACACGAGTTACATTGTATCCTGCCATGATGTAAGACCATGGGGAGACATTGACCTCCTTCCTTTATGCAGCTTCACCCCCGTCTTCTTTTGTCCTGCTTCATGTGGAATATACAGTCGAACTGCCCCTCTGTAAAACTTCTCATTGGTTTTGTTAATCGAGTCAAGTTTCACCTCCGCACATTACATGCAACACGAATCGAAAGTACTCCTTTTAAGGGGAAACGTAAACAGTACGAGTAACACAAATATTATTAGTCAGGGTCGAGTATTATTCAACAGAGGAATTGGTGAGCAAACTTAACAAAGTTGTATGACTAACCGAAATCTTAGAAATTTCTGAGCGTTTGAAGCAAGCCGCACTAAAGGAAACATTAAATTTTGTTACGGCAAAGCGGATGCTAATTATTACCGAAACTTCAGGATGCATAATTATCGTGCGAAATCTTGCATTATTTCGTCGAGGAAGCATGGTAATAGGCGATGAATGATTTTATGACGAGCACAAATATAGTCAATGAGATTAGCATTTATTAGATACCTTCGTACGCCGCTAATTTCCGTAAATCGTCAGTTGTCATCGTTTTTTACCTCCATTTTTCTTCTTCATCAGAAGACGAGATTTCATACGTTACGTCAATTCGTTTGATATCAGTTATTAAGCAAGATTTCGCATCACCCAGCTCGTAGAATTCAGAATCAATCAGTTACATTAGACTATTTTCGTGCTTTTCAATAACAAATACACGTCTTAAAACATTATTTTACCTTCAAAGAGAGGGTGAGATTTAAAAATTAAAGCCCACTTACAGTCCGATATAGTGCGTTCTTTAAACAATTTACTTTTCTATAATAAACAACAAGCCGAAATGTTGAAAACAATAATGTTATACAACAAACAAATATGTTACCAATGACAATTATTTTATTTTTCAGAACACGATGTTTAGCTCAGTAGTACAAAAGTTACAGTTCCTTTACAAACCGTATGCTCTTGCTGTAGTATCGGTTGGATATGTACTCGGAGAGTTAGGACATTATTTAATTGGTAAGTTTAAAAGTATAGTTCAATTTACACATCATAAAATAGTTACCACTTCAAATTTATATGAATGTCTGGTTAGGTTGATTGGTATGCATAAAATTGACGGAGCAATTTATCTAAATAAATTCAACAAATTATGTAGTTTCCGTAGAATTTTAGCAACTAATTTTATTAATTGCGTGAAATTAATTTATTTCTGTTATAATGTATCTGAACGTAATGTTTTTCATCGCGGCAAGTGCCTTACCCTTTTTAATATTTCAAAGAGTTCTCCAATCAGTGGAGCCAAGTTTCATGAAACTGCAGACCATTTTAAGCATTCTGTACATTTCCAATTTGGCACATTCTCGAATCACGTATCGCGGTACGCAATTGCTCGTAAAATGCCATTGCAAGAACGTAGTTCATATGGATCGGCAAAAATGATTCATACTAATGAGAAATGTCGTTCAGAATGCCTGCGTGAAAATATTTTATAATTTAAGTAGGACGAATACGATCTATTAAAAAGAAACGTATTATCTTTAGGATTGTAATATGCAATACATTGTAGCAGAATTGATATACCATATGATTTTAAATCATGATATGATCGTAAAAATCAATCTTGCCTACTTTTGAGTAAAAAGCAAATATAATTTTGGAAAACAAATCGATTCAAGCGATTTCAAATCGAAAACAACCGATAAATCACTTATATTATTTTCCACAAAACGCAGAATTACCTGCGAGCTATAGAAATTGGGGATCAAAGCTTTGATTCAATATTTTTTGTTTCTGTTAACAAAAACAGTTATAATCCAGGGGACGTGAATTTTCTCTTTCCAAAACAGATATTTTTGTATTGTAAAAATTACAATGTTTTAAAAATGATATGCTTTGCATTGATATTGCAACGATATCACATGACATCGACAAGTACTGTATTTATTGTGATACGCATATTTCTGCTTGCAGTACTAAGATTCATAATTACTTTTCGAACGTGAAATAACAGTTTTTGAATTTGTGTTTACAAGCCCTTTTCCATCCTTAAAGACAGTGCAGTACAATTTCACTTTGCCCTTCAAATGCCACTCAACCTTTAAAGCTTTTATAGTTGCTTCATCAAGTAAAATTAATTAAATCGATTAATTACAATACCGCCTTTTACGGAATGATAAACTACTTAGGTCTTCCCTGCGTTAATATCATGCAACGATTAATCAGACACGCAAAATTATTAAGTTTCGATGACGATAAAAAACAAACTCCTTCATCAAATTAATCGCAATACGTGTAAAACATTGAAAGCGCTATTAGATTGACGCTACCGACACGTTTTTGTCGCAAACGTTTAAGTCCAACACCTTACGCGAGTGCGCGCTCATGCTATTTCCGTTTTTGCAATTCGCCTTTTTGCCATTTGCCCTTTTTACAATTCCAATGGATTCCAGGCGTTACGAGCAAAGCGACTGCCGAGGATCTTCATTACGGTGACATTTCGTGTCAATTAAACTCGACGACGCTCGCACTCATCGATCTGCCAGTTCAATGTGAAGCAGCCAATAATTCAGAATAGTAAGTAACGTCATCGGCTTAGTATGCGCACCTTCCATGGAATTGTCCCCGATATGCATTAGCGTTTGCTCCATTGACGCGTGAGACTCTGTTAATGTTTTGTAATCGTCGATGCATCGGCACGAAGCGTTCCTGTATTAAAGCATTCTATTTTTGTATTAACGCGATCAATGAATTCGAGAAGGATATTCTAACTGTGCATGCACATCGTAGCTTGTGAATGCCACCAAAATTATGTGAGCAAGAGTTATGGTCAGTTAATGCATATAAAGTACAGTATCTATTATAAAATCGTAGCGCATGTGACGTAGGATATATATAATATCGGTGTGTAATATATTATTGATATGGAACTGGCGACTGTAATGTGTCGTGTGAGCAGTTGTAAATTGCAAAGAATTCGATTCAGGCATAGTCTGAATTGTTTTTATGAATGCAATATTAATACAGAATGACACCACTGTCTATTCTTACGCTTAGAGCGAATACATTAGGTTCTGTCCTTCGCACTATCTACCGTGCGACAAATGAAATAATCGCAAAGATCGCTTATACATCCGTTGGAATGAACAAATGACCGCAGCCTCGATCGTGCTAATCGCGTATCGGAGTGAACAGTCGAACAATGTACACGTTGGCAAGTCTCTGCCCGAGTAACTTACCTTCTCTATCAAAGATACATTCCCGGTGTTCCGTTTCGCAGCTGCGAGTCCCTGGAATTGAACGGGTCTTATTACTGTGAATGGAACTACAATGGCCTTGGTTTGGACTATCAAATTTTGGCTGGGCCCAGTTTCATCGCTGTCTTTACAATCGTGGGCGTTATCCTCGGGATCGCTGCGGATCGATTTAACAGGTATTTATTTCAGACAAAAAAAACACGTACGGCACCTACTTACCGATTTCAAGCGTTAAAACGGCACGAAAATATGTGAGTGTCAAATTATACACGTCCCGTTTGTTTAATAGTCCTAAATCGCTGATAATTAAAATGAATGTAAAATTGGTGATACTGAATTTTAACTGAAATATGACACAATAGTATTTACACAAGGCGGGCATTAAATGGGACATTTCTCCGTTTGGCTCCAAGATATTACTTACACAAACTAGCTGCAGTCTGCGACTTATGTGTACATTACGCAATATTTAACTTACCATTACGCTACATATCCATCTACACTACTTCTTTTTGGTTCCCAGGGTGAGGCTCTTAGCAATATGCACGTTGATATTCAGCCTGGCAATTATCCTTATGGGAGCTGTGAAGGAATACTGGCAGCTCGTCATTCTACGAATGATTCTAGCCGCTGGGTACGTTTGTCATTCTATAAACATATATATAGCATATGGAAATTATCCAACGAGTTATAACTTACATAATCTTTCCACGTACTTACGCATCCAACTTAAAATTAAACATTTTACTTGAAATGTTGCTTTTCGAGGTAGGAATTGACTACGAAAGAATGAGTAGTGATAATGCAATTCAGAAACTTGTTCGACATAATAGAGAGGCAGGATGCAACCCTTTGGCAACGGGTCTTCTCTCAGATTGGTTCCCTGAGGAACAGCGCGGGCTGGTCATGTCCATTTTCAATTGGGGCATATACGGTGGATACGGTATCGCTTTTCCAGTCGGCAGATACGTACCGCAGGCAAACGCATGGGGGTTGGTAAGTATTATGCATATGTGATTACCACGTACAATCGTTGCGACGGTAATTCCGATCCAATATCGCAGTTTGCTAAGTATGCGCAGGTGAAAGATCGTTTGCCACTTGCTCTCTCGGACTCGGCCTGTCTTTCAGAGATACGAATCTAAATGTAAATCGCACGCGAATAAAGATGCTCTTGCAGCTTCTGTGAATGACGATATCTTATCTTGGAAAATGTAGAAAATATAGGACTTTTATGACAGACGCTTTTAGCAACAATGTAAGCGTACAGGATTTGAACAGTTTCGTTCCTTATGATAAATAGGAAAATAATTGGTTACGTAGTTCGCGATTAATTGATTACATACATTTATAGATCTTAAGAAAGTTTATTGTACCACTGGAACAGATTCCAGTTGATGTTGTCCGAATCTATATTCAGCTGTGGTACATGTTCTTTTCTTCCGCGCCTCACTTAAATTCAAATCTTGAACGCTTAGTGTCTTGATCTCGACATTTGATCAATCGAGTAAAAATATCGTATAAATAATAAAAGTTGGAAATTCTATAAGGTTGCTTCCCGCATAAAATTCTTCTGCTGTTACAAATATCGCTTTCACAAATACGACATACTTAATATTTGCCTAATACTTATCGTACATGATGGACAGGGATGGCGAGTGTGCTACTACGGAGCAGGCATAGTCGGTATAATAATCGCAGTGCTCACTGGATTCACACTATACGAACCCCCGCGAAAGACGATTGGCGAAGAGACGACTAAGGATGGGAAGAAGATATCAGTCTGGAAAGTCATACTGCAGCCACGTATTGTTCTCCTTTGTCTAGCCGCCAGCATCAGACATTGCGGTACTATACGATTATTAACATTGCACACCCAACTTAGTTTTCTATCGATAACTTATACTCCAACGTTTAATCTCGTACATTCGCAAGAGCCAGATCACTTAAAGTTGAATGTGTCTGCTTTTCTAGGTGGCATGTGCTTCGCATACAACTGTGATCTATACTACAGGGATTATTTTCCGGATTACGATCTCGGTTGGTGGTTATTCGCCGTAACGATCGTTATCGGCAGTATCGGAGTAGTCGTCGGCGGTGTGGTTAGCGACAAATTCGTTGCAAAAATGGGAATAAGATCTCGTGTCGCTGTTCTAGCTATCAGCCAGATAATCGCAACGCCTTTCGCTTTCGGTTCCGTTTACTTCAACCCACTTTGGGCCATGATCACGCTTGGAATATCTTACTTTTTCGGTAAGTTTCACTACGAAGACAGTTTAGCTTCCTATTTTTCATGATATCGATAGAGATTGTGCTGGCTTGACAGCTACTGTTTATATTTGGACACTCATTGTACGTTAGTTTTGGCTTGCGAAGTGTTTGATAAGGTGTAGTTAGGTACTCTTACAAACGCCTGCTGTCTTGTATATTTGTGTCAATTTGTGCCACCTGTTGAATGGCAATTATTGGGCGGCTTTTGTTGAACAATATAACGCTGCATTTGAATTTTCTGCTTAAACTTATCTTCTAACGTTAATGAGAATATAAATCTTGTAGCGTTTCTCTGACTCGGATAATTGCATCATTTGCACAAGACATAAATTAACGCTAACTGAGTAAGCAGTCACATATATTCTTGAAGAATTCTAATTACTGATTCTAATATTGCCAATGTTCCATGTATGCAAATGGTGTCCTAATTATTGCCGGTCATAATCTTTAACTTAAACAGCATATTCTCGAACAGGTTTTTAATCGAACCATATGACAATATAAAATGTACAAAATTTGAGATATTGCATTCATCTGGGTTTTCAAAAATGTGCATTCCATTGATACGATTAGCCAGCGAAATGTTTGCGGAAGTCTGTCGCAAAACGTACAATACAAAAGTCATAATCGGTTGCTACACTCTTTCAGAGTAATCACAGAAGAGTAAATAATATTTTAAAAATAAACCGTAACCTGTCTTCAGACAGACGTTGAAAGATAAAAATGGCAAATATACACATAGCGTACTTTAATGTACACAATGTAATAATGTGAATGTCTGGTACCAGTGTGAATTCCGTATTTCATTTTGCTGATTTAAGAGGTTTCAAGAAAAGATAATATTTTATGGCAGCATCCACAGTGCAGACACGATTTTGCCATGTATCGTTATGTCTGTTCTAGCCGAGATGTGGTTCGGTATTGTCTTCGCCATAGTGGTCGAAATTGTTCCATTAAATCTGCGTTCGACCACCGTCGGCGTCTTTCTCTTCGTGATGAACAACATTGGCGGAAACTTGCCGATTCTCGTCGAGCCAACGAGGATGGCAATTGGCTTCCGAGAATCGCTTTACATCTACTACGCCGGATTCTATGGCATTAGTAAGTCCATTTCCACCGCGTGCACGCTCTTTCCTCTGCCCTTGACTGTTTGCGGCATTTAAACTAGACCATTCGCTGGATTTTAAAGGCACGTGTGATAAGCGGCATTCACACGGAAGACCGTTCGTGCGAAAGAAATATTTACGAGACACAAAGTGGACGATATTATACAACGCGCCGATAAGAATTGTATTTCTCGCAATTTATTGTCAATCTGGACGTGCACGTGGCAATGCCTCCTCGCGTTAAAGTGTAAATGTAGACCGTATCAGATTTAAATCATTTTTCCCGACATCGGTTAGACTGTAGAGAAAGAATATAAGAGCTTGACCAGATGGAAACTAAAAACGTAAAACGAACGCTTTATAGTTAACAAATACGTTGCGTAAGTTCGTGATATTGACGAAGTAAATCATTGTAGAATATAATAGAAGTTGGTATACTTGCTATAAAAGTCATTCAGCTATTTTTTTATGTTCTTAATTCAGAGGGCGTGTACGAGAATCTGAATTATTCAATCTTTCGCTTTGATGACACTAATTTAAATCCACATATGCGACCTATTCTGGTTTAGATTCTTAAATAAGTCTCTACATTCTATATTTGTGCAGAGCATAAGGTTTTTTTACAAGCTTAAAATGTGTTTCTAAACCTTCCACTGAAACCTACTATTATTTCATTCTACTTACATTAAGACTTACATTAACCTAAAGTCAAGATGCTTTGATGAGTAAAACTTATTTACATGACAGTAAACCCGTCTTCATAAAATGAGTCAAATTTGACATTATCTAAAAGCAAGATCAAATAATTGTCCTAAGATGCCGTAATGTGCTTTTGCCCTAGGTTCCATAATGTTCTTCTTCACAATGTTCCTGATGGATGGTCCTGAAAAAAAGGATGTCGCCGATTTGGAGAAACGAACGGGAATCGACAACAGAACATTCACCAACGACAACGGAAACGTACCTGGATTAGAATTACCGCGAATAACAGCGCGATCGTACAACGTCGAGAATTCTAAGTTATGAGTAAAGAAAAATTCTCAATGAGAATATGTAAATAGCCCGTTGATTGACGAATCGTCGAGTTTTGTTCGGCGTGCAATTCCAAGTCGAAAGCCCAGATCCTTCGATATGAGAAGGGAGGCTGAATGTTGTTCGTAGTTTCGGAGACGCAACACGAAGCGTTCGGCAATAGAAAGCAAAACTTTACATATACATATTAGATATAACGCATCCACATTTTGGGTGAATATCATTCAGGTTAATAGAAAACAGAATCTTATATTTTTAGTAATTGTCGGACAAATACTGTGATGCTTCCGCGTTTTTATTATACATCAAATGCGTATAAAGTGAGATATTTTTGTGTTGATTAAATTACTTTGACAAATTTTGTTGATAGAGATGTTGGAATTAGTTTCAATCGATGCTCTTGATGCAAGCCGTATTCAAAAACATAAGACGTCTTTAGCGAAGTGTTACGTGAAGTAAGAGACAGGAAGTTTGATGGGAAGGTGATTTGGTTTGAATGCAATTTTATACTCTATAATTCAGAAAGATACTCTAATGTTAAAGGACAGTTGCCTAAGAATTTGATATTGAATGATGTCACGTGAACGTTTTACAAACGTTTTATTGGGAAATTTACATAAATTAATTAAGATTATGTGCGATTGATTTCCGTGTTATCACATATTATCAAGACAGCCCGTTCAACTTATATTCGCACGCGAATACATAGAATATGCGAATTGTATGTGTTTTTACGTGCGCGTGTATTATAATGCGTATGTACAGTAACTGTACTCATTGACAACGTATGTATATTTGGAACTTTACTTGCAGTCGGCATTTATGGTTTCTCGATGCTCAATATGAAAATATCTCCTGAGATTGACGAAATGATACAATATTTGAAACACATTGTATACAAGACGTGAAGCAGCTTAAATCATTGAGCCCGGGGGTTGAATGCGAAATAAATTATATTGACCATATTAAAGACGTATATGTACACACGCACACGTAACTACACCTCTACGTAGGAGCAGCAGAATCATCCGGTTTCTAAAACTTATCTCATACGCATCCCAATATCGAAACTATTATTCATGTTTATGTTGTATCATTATTTCGGTATCGAGATTCAACGCTGCATCTTATGTACAGATTTATTTAATATAAATAAACGGATCTATTTGTAATGTACAAAAATATTCAGGAATAACGCGTCCTCGACGATACAAGGCATGTCAGATTTAAAAATTTGTCATGAAATGCTGTGTACATACATACATGTATAATATATTTACAAAAACATCGCATGTTCATAAAAAATACCACCTTGTCATCTCCGCAAATAAATATATAGCTACCTAAGGTGACGATACGCTGTTAAAGCGTATATCGAATGTGTGCATCCACAAATTTGCACACCGCAATACATACCACACGCACAGCCGCAGATGTACACTTACACACAGCCACGCAAACAGTCATTCTACTATATACATAATACAATCCGGGGTACCACAAACATTTGTGCCAAATGCGTTGGAAGAAAACTCTTATCAATATTTTTGCACTGCGTCTGTCCAAGTTCGCACGACGTTCTTTGAAGTTGTGTTGAATTTCACTGTAAATCCATAAGTTAAAAAAAAAAATTGTATACAACAGTGGTTGGCATTGTGACAACATTCATATATGTATATGTATAGGCAGTCTATATAGCATTATAATATGTGCTGGCCTACGAAATTAATATTTTTATGCGTTCAATAATGTGATCAGGGCATGATTGATGTTTACGCTACAGAATAATCATGACAAGACTGTTAAATTGTTGACGCTTTCCCGTTTTAGTCGACAAAATCCATAGATGTTATATACGAAATGAATGATGGAAGTAAATTAAACAAAGCTCATTCGAAGACATAATCTGCATGTTACATGACTGAAAAGTGACAGACAACAGGATTCATAACAAAAAATGTTTCAAGTTAAAAATAACTCTGATACAAACCAAGTTGGGCGCAGTAAATTATAAGTCAAGCGTACGAATTTAAAGTTTCCGTAGGTATGTGAGTAATTAATAATTTATTTTCTCTTCCTCGTAAAAGAATCCAGTGGCAAACTGGTGCCGCAAAGATACGCAGATATTAATACTAGTAGGACGTGTGTCTATATTAGGGCAGGTCTAGAGGATAGACTCTCACAGGAAGCATTCGCAAGGAATTTTAATTCGACGTACGCGGATACAGGCG
The DNA here is from genome assembly GCA_914767735.1 of Anoplius nigerrimus. Taxonomy (NCBI): domain Eukaryota; kingdom Metazoa; phylum Arthropoda; class Insecta; order Hymenoptera; family Pompilidae; genus Anoplius; species Anoplius nigerrimus. The sequence continues at coordinate 15,790,791 of OU612085.1, read as the reverse complement.
TACAAATATAGAATATTACGTACAATATTGTGGTACCCGATATTTTTAGACGATTATGAAACTTGGCATTGAGCCCTCTATGGCTTGTTTTAATTTCACATGGCTCCAATTTGGTTTCTTTGCCGAAGTATGTTCCGAGCCATACAATTTTGGCAATACTCATCTTTGCTCGACATCATCTTTGACTTAGCCACTTTTCATAAATGACAATTCTTTACGCGACAAGATACACGCACGTGTGCGTAGAGATTAATAATAAACAATGATTTTCCGTGAATGCCCAGGCGTCGGGCATGCTCGCGGAAATGCATGATATCGAAGACTAAGGAAAAGTAACGGCTGCGGTCATCGGATTATTCTGTTCAGTTCAATCGCTATGACTTTTCTCTTTTTCATCGACGATAGCACACCAATGTTGTCACGCTGACAGTCGCGTCGATTCATGCGAATCACTTTGTAGAGATCTATAGCTGAAGACAACATTTTAATCTTTACGCTCCCTCAAAATATTGATTCATATCAATGTTTTAATATATTCGTGACCTTCTCTCCGTAGTTTCAGTACAATGTTCACTAAAAGGCCAACAAAAAATCTGGAGCTGTAACGATTTCGAATTGTTGGCATATTACGAGCTACGCGTGTATCATTATTCGACAGTCATGTTTCTACCAAACGGTTAATGGGCTTTGTTGCGACACAGCTTTGTAGTAAATTTCTGCTACTTACGAATAAGATATAGCCAGTCTTCGCGATCAAGTTTTGTACGGTCTACATCTATAAGGAGTGACACTCTGCGGATACTTAATCGGTTAAACGTTGAAGAATCAGATGAAATTAAACCTCTTCCTTCTTGGAACGAGAAGACTTTATACTTCAGTTGAAAATATATTGTTCTGACGATCATCTCAATTCTTCGACTTAAGACGTACAGCCCCTCTATCTTTGTTGCGCTCCTTCCGTATTTCTACACACGTTTAATCGGATAAGGTTTCAACACTTATACTCGAATCTTTGCAGTCTACTTTACACTATCACACTCTTACCGTTTCAGAAGACATAATTGTATATATCAAGTTTTCCTCATCGTTACATTGTTCCCATTACCCGAAGACATGTCGGTTTAAAAAAACATCCCAGGATACCATGTTCAATTCTTAGTGCTCATTCAGTCGTTTTTGCCTCTCCGCATTCCCGCAATCGCTGATCCTGTCGTTCCAAAATGTATGACAACGTCGTCTCATGAAATCAATTTCGATTATCGGTTTCCTACCATTCAGATGTTCGAAGTCAGCCTGCATTTCCTCAGAGTTGTCTTCGACTGTCGGGTATCTACCGTTCCTGTCACGGTACCATTAGCTCTCCTTCCGACCGTCAACTTCTGGACTCTTGCCCACGACTCTCTCGTGTGCCGGAAAAACGTCCAAAGCTGCTCCGCCATCAACCTCAAGCCACAACGGAGCATGGCCGGGCGATAAAGTGAAACGTCTGCTCGATGTCTCAAGGACACATCAACAGTCCTCTGTAGACGCGCTGGAGATTTGCGTGCTCGCCCCGCTGGAAAAACTACTTCTGCAGGTCTCCACGGCCAGCGCAGTGTCGGGCACCTGGACGAACTGAACCTTTTCCTTGGGCCATCTGCTTCTCCCGTAAACGCAATTGAATATGTTATACCTGTGATCCATCTCAAGGTGGCTGAGCGTGCTGCTGTGCCTCCTCTTCAAGACTTTCTTTGCCATTAGACTCCTGTTATTCTTGTACGAGAGTTCCTTCCGGAAGCAGAAAAACTTCCTCAACTCACGCTTCACACGTCTCGAACGATAGCCGAAGAGCAGAGGACTGATGTACGCGGCCAGGATGAGGAAGCTCAGAGCCAGCACGTCGTACTCGTGAGGAAGATCTTCGTCGGTGTACAGCGGTAAATTTTTCAGTAGAAGCAACACGACGTAGGGCGACCAGCATATGAGGCCCATTACGATGACAAGTGCACTTATTCGGGCTGCTCTCGTCTCTTCTCTGTATCTAAACAGCGATCCATTGCTGATCCTGTGCTTCAAGGAATTTATGTAGCTCGACGTGCTTCTCACGCTGGACACCCGATGTAAGGTTCCCGGCCGATTAGGCGCCGGTGTAATCGTGACAATAGGAGTCAAGAGACACGTTGAAGATTCTGCCGCGTGACCTGTGCCATTGTCCTTACCACTCTTGCTACCGTTCGAGCCGCCATGGTCCTTCGAAGTGCCGATGGCTTCGTTCGCACTGGAGGATGCCGAAGACCTGCGGCTTCTCGTATCAAACGAGAAGCAGCGCAGAGTCTTCGACTTCCTCCGACCATTCGGCTTCAAGCTCACATCATCGCAAAGTTCATGGTCGATCGATCGATATCCGCTCTCCGTATTTACGCGCAAACAATCGTCATCGAGGGTCTCATGTTTCTTCTCGTTTTGAACGTCGACCATCGAAGAACCATAAGCCAGGAACGGCGACAACATTTTCCCGCGTCCGAGGTCGTCGATGCTTCCTGGTGGACGTCGGAGCGAGTTGGAGTCAAAATCGTCGAAACGAGCGTCATCATCCGAGTCTTCACTACCGTCCGTCATCAGGTCGCCGCCTGGCATCCATGAGTTCTGAGCGGCAGCACGTGCGATCATCTCCTCATACATGATGTCGTGGGAGGACTTTCGCCTCTGATCGGGCCGATCCAGAAACTTGCTTCTCACAAGACTATCGTAAGTGTTGTCGCCATCCTGATACTTCTCCAAGAACTCTGCCTTCAGAGTAGCAGTCGGCACTCTTCCGTCAGATCTGTCTTGTCCCTTATCGTCGAAGGTCGATTCCTCGACGTCATCTTGTCTCTGTGGCGACACCTCGATCCTTCGCGAGCCGACGGTAAAAACGACGCCGGATTTCGATTTTTCATCCGTGGGCACTGACGAACGTTCGATGTCCGACGCTGATGAAAACGAACGACCGCGTGTGGCGTGCGCTGAAGGTTGAGTCGTCTCGCTCGTCTCGTCTATCGACGAGAGACTCGAGATTTTTGGAATTCTTCGGAACTCGTCGGCAGAGAGCTCCTGTAGCGCTTGCTGCTGATGCTGTTGCTGCCTGGACACGCCATACTGTTCGTCGCAGAAACTCGCCGAGCTCGACAGTATCGGCCTTGAACCCGTCCTCCTCGTACGTTCGGAATTTCGGTGAGCCGCGGAATAAATGCTGATGTATATCCAGCACACGCCAGCAAAAGGCAGCAGGTAAGCAAACACGCTGTGCACAATGGCGTAGATTAACCCGTACGTAATTGGACTTCCTCCGCTCATATCAAGGTAAATCGCAGTCATCCTAGTGGCATTCTCTGGGTATTCAACGGTCTCGTTGAAGAAGATCGCCTCGAACGTTGAAAAATTTTCCGATGTCCCGTTTGCCTCTATTTCAAACGTCTCGTTTTCCAATATCGCAAACGTCGATTCTTCACCGATGTTCAGATTGAGGGACGAATTCGACGGGAAAGAGGTTATGTTTCGAAGTTCGGTGAAGTTCTGCGTCTGACAGGAGAGCCAAACGCTGCGGGGGTGAGGATTGAAGAAGGCGAGGAAGCCGAAGACGGCTGAGATCAGCCAGACAGAGACGATGAGGATGCCGGACTTCAGCTTGTCGACCCTTGCCCTGTATCGAAGAGGATCTACCACGGCGAAATACTGGTCCACCGCTATTAGAAACACCGAGAGGATGGAAGAAGTGGTGACCAGTGCAGTGGTGCCTTCCGATATCGCGCAGATTCCACTTAGAGTTGAGGTGGTAGAGTGAAGCGAACTCGACGATGCTGGAGCGTCCAGGATGAGAAGAGGATTCAATATGGCACACGTTAGAAGATTCGAGACGGTCAAATTCATGACAAACCTGGAACAATAGAGAAACAGGTAGGTAAAGGTTGCTGATAGCAATAGCTTTTAATGTGGCGACAATGCCCAATCATGATTATGCAGTTTTGGCATGTATGCAGTGATTGCGAGCAAAGCGATCGTTAAATGTAAAATTCTCTGTGATCGTTGTGAAGTTAATGTTAATGTAATCACTTATGTAAGCGGAATGCTGTAAATGTAATATAACGTGTATTGTTGTACTTGCGAGATGTCGTCACCATTCGGATAATTTTGTAGTTAATGACATTGCCTACATTTGATACGTGGCTCGGTAATTCTCGAAGAACTCCTTCGAGCCTCATATACAAGTACAACACATGTTCTTAGCGTTCACATTACGCACTCGTAATAAAAAATGACTCCCTCAAGAAACTGCTTTACTAGAACTCACTTATTGCTCCTTTCGCTTTATTAACATTTTTTCCGCCGTTCCGTACGCTCGTTAATTCTTTATTAGCCATTAAATGCCACTTTGCCGGATGGTCTTTATAGTCGGCCGGGTGTAATCTGCGGTGGTGGAAATGTGATTTGAAGTAATAGAGTGCCGTACGTCTCTGCTGCGGAGGAACAAATTTAGCCCTTGACAGGGGTCTTGTTTTCGGGTGGGACGAGACATTATATACATTATATACAAGCCAGTGGTTCTCTTCGGGGAGAGAGTTTCGCTTAGAGGACGGAGAGTATCTCCCTGCTTGTCCGTCAACGGATTAAGACCACCCAACGAAGGCCGGACCCTGTCCATGATTGACGATAAGGCATTTTTCCTGTCCCCGTCCTGACCGCTTCTTTCGTTACTCGATCTAAGTTTAGCGTTTCTGACAGTGGTTAGGGCAATCCCGGAGGTCGACCTTGCCGGACGTAGCGGTTGGAGTATGTTGGACGAATGTGCCTTGCAGAAAGCTCGGATCGAAGATTTGATTGAAGTCGCAATGGGGTTGAGATGGAAATGTCCCTTTCGCAAACTGCCATCGATGTTCGCTTCGACAAGTAAGCCGTTAAGGAACTTCCGTCAAGGTTATAATCGAGAATCCTGTTAATGAAGTTTGAATGGACTGAATAATGTGTCTGCTTCACTTATGCCACCGCGTTTTAATCGCTCAATCTTGCAACTTAAAGTGCTGAGGTTACGGTTCACTTGAACTGTGCCCAACAGTGCATACTCGTACGTATATAAGTCTTTAACTGTTCCGTAGAGAAAAGCTGTTTGAAATTTCCATATTGCTTTAGAAATTGCCTTTTTGCAAGCGTTTTCTGTCATAATGTAACACATTGTTGTAATCTATTCCGTCATTATGATTCAGCGGAAAACTGCACAACTATATCTTATCGTATTTTATTAAATTTCTTGTATGAAAAAATGGGTGTACGAATGTATTGCTATTTGAACCAACACTCGTTAATATTCTACGCGTGCGTCAAGTTTTGGGCTCAGTTTTCGTAACAGCGTCTCATTATCATATCTGTCGCACTTATGACATTAACTAATGACGCACAAGATATTGTGAATGACGTCGGATGGAGAAAAAAGTATTCCCGTTGGCGCATCGTAAGCGAAGCCGCCTATGGGGCGTGTTCATCTCATATCAATGACGATAATGATGATGGAATTAACGCTATTCGGAAAACGTGAGTCATTGCCTCTTAAATACCTAGCTGGGTCGCACTTCATTTTCACACTAATGTACTAGGATGTTCTCAACCTTCTAAAAACTATCATGTGATATTACAGAATAATCTTTTCGCGGTGACTGATATCATGCAATTCATAAAAATATATACTGGACAAACTTCTCACATTATCGAGATAATGCTCATTTTACAAAACGAACTTTTTTAGTTTGGGAGTTTGTTATCGTAAAAGAAATATTGAAAACTAGTAAAATTATCCAGTTATGAATAAATAATGCTGAACATCGAATAGTGTGTGATGTTCGAGACAACTTTTAACATTAATAGTTTTTATATACTATCTTTGCGGTGTAGTGGAAAAAGGAAGGCGTGGCCTTGTTAAAATGAGCGACACTTGATTGCTCCATTTCCTGTTAGCGCATCGAAAGCGAATTTTTAAATGGTGTAACTGGCTCGTCAACGACCGTCAGATTTCTAACAAATGTGGGAAATGTTAGCCACCTTGATCACTCTAATTACTCTGGTAGTAGTGTAGTGAGCAAGGGAAAGAAATCAGAAGGTACCGACTGTATCAGAAACTTCCATTATGATTCTTATAATTGACGTGAAGCTTAAGGTAGTAAGCGCACATTCCATCCGTAATAAGAAGATAGATTCGTGTTAATTTATTAGCGTTGAATATGTAAATAGTCGCACGACCATTGTACGTTAACGTACCGTACTCCCATTTTCAACTTTCATTAAATTTAATTCTCTGAAACAAGTGCAGCAATTACGTCATGGGTACGTACATGATCACATGCGCATCATGCGTACTTGATAAATAACAGCAAACATATCACAAGTCACGGTAAAAGTGTCGGTGGGCAGTCGCATATTAATTCAGAATTTATAGCTTGTTATGTGCTAAACATTTAGTATCAGTACGCGGAAGAACCAAAAACTTCAATATGTACTGGTATATTTTAATGCGTCACAATGTAACACTATGCGCCGATTGCAGTAATTTGTTGAAATAACATAGCGTATGGTTAATAAAATGTCGTGGATCTTATCGTTTTAAGAACATCTTGAACCGAATAAAAATTGACGAATATTTCATGGGAAATTGCAAACGCATTATTACGCAATAGGATAGAATGCAGGCCAAACAGATATAGGAATATTACCGTAACACGAAAAGTTAATCGAAGATTATGGAAATATGTCACGAGCTGCCATAAAAGAAATAACAAAGATACTCTCAGTTCAACAGGATATGTTTACGGTGCAGTAAGAAAAAAGTTCTAACTTCACGATAGATCCAATACTCGCATTAACTTAGTCGTTACTCTATATATAAATCTAAACTGTATATTAGCATTAAAAACTTCCCAAGCAAAAATAATTTAACCTATTGTCTGTGGTCGTGCCCGAAATGTAACGTATCATAAAATGTCACTGATCCTTAAACAAACCGATAAACCTGCTTAGTTGCTTGGAAATACGTCGGAGTCCCACATAAATGTACTCAATAAACAAAAAATAATATTGAATAGATAGAATAATACAGTGTTTGCGACTTGAGCGGCAAGCAGCCGTCATTTATCTTGTCCTACCGTTCGCACTCGTTCGGATCGCAAGGCGCAATGTTCTTAAGCCGACTCAACGTCAAATGCAGCGGCAAGGCCGAAACGTACGTGTACGGTGCAATTTCGGCGAAATAACAAAAGGCGCACGTGTCGCGGAAAGAAGTGAGGGCAAATCGACTGTAGGCGCGAAGTGCTCGGGCCCGGAGGCGAACTTTCGGCTCGCTGTATTTCAAGTTAGTTGTTTCTACTGGCAGATGCCCACGCCGCCGGCGCAGGAGGGAAGACAAGTTGATCTGCTCGACGGCCTGAGCCTCGTAAACGGTGTTATTTTACGCGCGACGACGCTTCAACGGAAAGTGCGTCCGCGCCAATTGAGAAGGACAACACGGTCGCGGAAAGCGAAAATAATTTCGACCGATGCATTCCGCGCGCACCGACATATGGATCGTATTCGTAGTTCCATATGGATGTGCAGGGTGTTCCGGTCGAGTGAGGCATAGTGCGGATTGTATGGTAATCCGTAACGCGTAGAATTATTGACCATGCAGAGTGTATTTCGTTCGCAGGCAATTGTTGAATTGCGCAGATGTAAACTGAAAGCGTAGTATTTCTACATAGGTAGTTATGAGTGCTTTATTAAAAAATGTATATATTTTATTATTTAAAATGACCTGCGCTGTTTACTGCCAGTATAAAGTAGAATATTAGGCATTTTTGTTGGTTCTGCAGCGTTGCAATATGACATAATAGAAAGGAGACAAGCTTTCCTGTGTTATTTACGGACGTCTTTGAATTAGTACTATAGAATGCATTATCCAGTGCGTGGTAACCGGAGTAATGTACAATACTGCAAGCAGCGCGGAATACTTCCCCGAGTATTGCCATATTCAGAATGAAGTACCGCGGTAATGGGAAGCACTGTTTTCGGAAAGCCATTCAATCGACAGAATGTTTTTCGTATTCCCTCGGACAAGACTGAATTTCGCAACGGCATGCAATGTTGTTTCTAAACTTTCCGTATTACTGGCCCACGCGTTGAGTGTCCTTCCGGATACGAATGCAGTCCGCGTGTAGTTTGTAAATGACGTTTTGAGCAACGGCGGCTTACGAAAGACGGAAGCTTTAACCGAATTGGATCCATCGAGTAACGTTATGGAAAGCATCGAATAATCTCGTTGACGATGTTAACATAAACTTTTCCTTCTTAGGAGCACATTATGGATTAAGTTATTTATAACCGACCGCAGTCACTATCAACTGATTTGAGAAAAAGGTCATTGCATAAATCCCTATTAGGTACGCCATAATTTCCAGTATAACTCCGTGTAGGTTCACCTTACGCGCGAGTAACAATTTTATATTGCACGTGTGCTGCCTCGCGAAGAACATGTTTCATAGTGTGTTGCTTTTATCAATATCGTGTTATGCTTCGATCACGTCACGGTGATAAATTTCTCTATCAGTCCACAGCCGACATAATAACACGAGATAGACACGCGAATAGAAAATATTTTTCAGATTCCAAAGTGTCGATCGATACTGCGTTCAAGCGTATTCACTGTCATACGATTACTCATTATCAGCTCATTGTCAGTTGATACGCAATCGCTTATCAGCGAGAACTCAACCGAGAATTTGTGGACACGTGACGTACTCGAGTAATGACCAGACAACAGAACTGCATAATTTACAGCCTTCGAGGTGAGAGAACCTTCTTCCGGGTTTTTACACTTATTTCTCACAAATATCATTCCTTTGCCTGCGTCAAGTGCAAGAATTCCCGTTAACGGCTACCCATAAAAGGTGATAAATGATTTCGGCACTTCTTTAAGGATCAGCTTCTGCGAACTTTTTGCTGGGTCAACATAAGGACGCTAATGCGTGCAGACATTTTTTCGCGAAATATTTCGAAAGAGTAATTTATTCTAGCCAAAGAACAAACATTTGCATACAAGCACACTCACTTCTGAACAAGCAGATAAATGTACTAATAAGGAAGAAAGTACATTGTAAATGGCAGACGAAAAGCTAATCAATCATATACATGCAGTTATCAATTCTACCCCACTCTACGAACTAGAGATTTAAATATTTAAACTTTAAGTGTGTAAAGTAAAACAGGTTGTTGTATCATAAAAGAGTTGTACAAATAATAGAAATGGTGGTGAAACATTATGGTATTGTATGTAATTATACTGTTATAGCATTACTTAGGTTGAATGTGCTGTATATTTCAAAATATTGATCTGCATAATTTAACAAGGTAGCTACATAAACCGCCATTAACGCCCAAAATAATTAGCATACGCTACAATTTCAACCAGTTCATTATCATGAAACAGAAAGTTCACTTAGTCGAAACATTTAAAAATGGGTATTGGAAGTGTAAGTTAAGCGCAACTTAAAAGAGCGAACATTACACGCGGTCGGTGTAAGATTCGCCTCGCAAACAGTCGTTGAGATACCTCGAACTCAAGAGAAACTTTAGCTCATATTGCAGCAGAACAGTGTGCCCGTCCCAGTATAGGGATGAGAAAATCGGGAGACGGCATGCGTTGCGAATCCTCGTCACGCGAAACGTCAAATTGCGCTGACATTCGCAGCTCTTCAAGCAGCTTAAATATTTGGCGCAAACAGTTGCCTACGATCAGTCTATGTCGCCAACTCCACCGCAATTGCGTCTGTTCACGAGTTAACGTCGTGCCTCTGGCTATAACCGGAAATCCGTCAGTCACAATGCGTTCACCATTTTCGGGAGTGGCCGAAGGGAACATTTGCTTTTTCATTATCCGACTCCATACATGTTGACTCTGGCGTACGCTTACGGCATGCAACTGGCATGTACTGCGTTATATTCCTTACGCGTTCTGCGCTTCATACATAAGTTATATATACACAGCTATTCTGCAATGTTTAAAACGTCCCATCTTTTTGATGTTCGTGTAATTTTTATAAAGGAAATTAAATTTTTCTGCGAATCTGGATTGATAATAATTTAAACGTCATGTACTAAAAGTTCCGCGTTAAAATAATATCGTTCAATGGCACTATTAGCAATTCGGTATTATCACAGGTATTATAGACAGACATTCTAGCAATTCAAGTAGACCGCACTGTATATGAGCAACAACTTCCATAATCGTTGATAAGAGATAACCGACAATAATGATTATCGATAAGTCATCCCAAGCACCTAGTAACGGCTGTAAAGTGACCACGATAAGTACTTAATGAATTAGATTGTCCACACTAAATGATAACGATACTTGAAAACTCATCAAATAGAAGTATCAGAACATCAGGCAATGCCACTTATGAGAGTAACAAAACGTAAATATATTAAGATATCAAAAGGTACAAAGTACTTGCGGCCATATTTAATGTTGACCCAGTACACGATGTTTTAAGCAAAGAAAGAATTAAAGTACTAGTTATGAAATAATCACGATAAAAGTACTAGAATTAATAAAAGAAACAACATCTGTTTGCAGTGCAAGTCGTGCAATTAACGATGGCACAAGTGGAAACGACAAATAATTTATTCCGCAATACTCTTTTCCTTTTACTGCAAGAAAACCATCTTTTTTAAATTACTGAATTACATGACAATAAACTGAGTAAATGTTTACGTTCTGTTCACATTAATATCAAATCTCTGTGTACGACAATGAACAGGCGCGTTGCTCTTAAAGGTACAACACAGAACTGTAACATGCTTCTCAGGAAAACAGCGAAAAAAAAGGGAGCGGATCTATATTTCAACTATTTACTCTTGAAAATCCCAGAAGGTATCAATACGTAAATGCATCGGGCAGGACGTAGAAAGATAGATTACGTCCGTACCTCGTCCGAAATGATGGCCGCTGCTGCTGCAGTAACATAATTCCCGCTGATCAATAATGTTTTATAGCGTGGAAAGGAATGGTTACACTTGTTCGGACAGTGGACAATGGGAGTGTCGATCCCAACGAGGGCATGAAATAACGTAAGACTGAAGCGAGCCGCTAATAATACCGCAAGCCCGAACAAAGAACTAACCGCTTTACCCGAATAACGTCCGAATCTATCGTCTACCTACGCCTCTACGAATAAACTCGCCGATAGAGTGGATACGATACGTCAGAAACGTTGTAACGCAGTTCGCGCCAGATTGTAGAGAGCTCGGGAACGTTCATAAATTCTACGTCTTGAGTGTACAGCCGAAGAAATTTATACGCTGGTACGCTTCGCCCTTATCATAGCCATCCGATGTCTGCATATTTACGCGCGGATGAACTCGAATATCTAACGACCCGCGCCTGAACTTGAACCTACGCTAGAGCCTTATTCGCATTCCGAAGACATTTCCTCGATAAAACTCTTCGGAAAATGTGTTCCTCCGACTCGCTCGCGCTGAAAACGTTCAGGAAGACCGTGGTCGACGCTGGTCAACCATAAATGCGTCGTCAATGAGTCGTGAACCCAGGTCGTGACATCCCGTTAAGAGCTATCCTTCTTCTGTCGTCAGCTGCACGGTGTCCGAGCCCGAAAGCTGCGAGAGAAAATGTTCGCGAAATAAATAGCGATTGTTACTCGAGAGTATAACAGAGCGCGTGATCGCGCGTCTTCGGCGCATTCTCAATCTCGTTCTCATTCAAAGTTTTTCTTTTGCCGAAACAACGGGTCGTCGGTCGTATTCTCTTTTCGCAATGCAGGCATCACTGGCGGCGGTCAGTAAACGCGAATAAAGCCGCCGATGCGGCCGATAGTTATTTTTCGTCCCGCGTTATTTTTCGTCGTGGCGTCAGCGAAGTCGCTGACAAGCGAATTCGGGACATTTCCACCTTCGTCCCGCGCGGTTCTCTCGACGCGGCGGGGGCGAGAATTTGGATATGAACGCAACTGCGTCGAGGACAAAGGGAAACAACGCCGACGAACGGCGCGGATTGCGCGAACGTGTAACAAAAGTGTTTAGAGACGAAGAGGTTGCGAGGGCGGCCAGAATGTGATATCGTGCGATTCGCTTGACGACTGAAATACGCCGAACACACTCATGACGAGCATACGTACTTGCCTCCTCATTCAGCTGTCCATCGTATAATATGAATACGTTAGCTGCGAACTTCACGTGCCAAACGTACATCAAAATTGGATTTGACGTGGTGGGTAAAGTAGAGAATGCTGTATCGTTCGTACCGAAGATATATGGAGGACGGATGACATCACACTGCCTCATATTGGGAATACGAGGATAGTATTACACCGACGTGATTCGAAAGAATTGTTCCTGGCGGGAAGATTTGGCATCGTGCGGCGATGCGTTTCGCAAGGAAACCTTTGTTGTGCCACCTTAGGCGGAAGTGAGGTTCCATGCTTTCGGGGACTGAGAAAAGCCATTTGCCACTGATCAAATCACGGGAGGGGATTGCCAGTTGGCGGGGAGGCATCGAGCGTACGTGACTGCGTTCCACGTACGAGGATATAGAGATACGCTCTAACTGGTCTGGCATTGTTATTACTGCATTGTGTATTTTCAACATATAGGTCACTTTGCTACTCGTCGCGGGAAGAAAGAGATTTAGTGTGGAGGGACTTTCGTCGCTGCTTTGTTCCGGAATAGATTTACGTGCTCTTAATATGAGACAACATTGGCGGGATGTATCTGTACTTACTCGCGTGCGAGTGACACACTTTTACGATTAATTGAAACAATTTCTAGGGAATAGGGTCTAGGGAATATCTTTCGCTTATTCCTGAAGGATTGTAAATCTATTACGATAATCGAAGCAAAGTTAATTTTAGTTGATGGCACATACGTGGGTTACAAGTAAGGTAGAACGAGTTCAAAGCGAACTTATAGCGAATTTGGGACGAATTTGAAGGTTTGAAGCGACATTCGTCAACAATTTCAGAAAGATTAGACAGTGAATGATACGATCTTGAGCTCCGTGTAAGGAGTGACAAGTTTTTGTGAATGGAATTTCGGTTTAATAGGAAAAACTATTCTGTGGCACAGTAGTGAGAGTAACTTAGGTCGAAATAATTTGGGGTGATCATTTGAACGAGTTGATGGCGGATTAGCTAAACTTATTAAGTCTGTTTACTTCGCTTGATGCTCACTGTAACCCTGTAATCTATGAGCTGTGACGAAAAAAAGCAAAACCATTTTTATCCCAGCATGAAATAAAGTAACAAAAACACTGTGATCGCGGCAAAACGTCGAGTCAATTTGACAATTTTAAGCTATGTTTGTAGACCAAAAAAGAATAAGTGAAGTATATATCCGCATATAAAACCTTTCCTATCTGTAATTACGTCCATGCAAAGCCAAACACAACTACTTAAAAGTCATCATTCATTTTAGTGAACATACCTTATAAAGTATTAAAAACACAAGACTAAGACAATGGTTATGAGGGGTTAGATTTCATAACGCATTTCCATTATTAAAATTACACATTAAGATTCTCTTTTCAAGAATGCGCATGGCGCATGCAGTCTCATATCTTAACGAAAGCTTATTGTTAAACGTATCGCTTACAACCGAAAACATTCGAAATGGTGCGAAATCCAGGCCGCGGTAAGGAACCTACGTGCCGTACCGGTTTTCATCAGATGCTTAACTATACATTTAACAGATATGCATTGCGCCTGGCATCTCCATGGGTACGATGCGTGATATATAACAAGCCTGGTTCGAGGTTGATGGTGTTTTGGTACCTTCTTTTGGGTACAGTAGTTTCGAATGATAATTGTGACTAATAAAATTTGGTTCTATAGTTTTATAAACTGCTTAAATCGTCAAATAAAATCTTGCATTGCTTTTAGTGGGGTTAGTTTACATGTTTATGATTTAATAATAGAGTTACAGATAGCCCTCCCATAACACGGTAGATAGGTTCCTAGAAAACGCCGTGTTGTGTGAAACCGTGTTGTATGAGAACCAAGGTTAATACAAAAAGGAGAGTTACGTTCCAAAATCTTATAAAAAAAACAGACTTTTTGTCGTGTTTCCATATAAGCACCTGAATTCTTAATAATAATATGAATGTATGTATAACACAAAACTAAGAAAAGAACAAAAATATTAACCCTGACTGTTGCTTCATTTGAATTAAGACTTTTTCCAATATGTGATACTTTTTCTCTTTTTAAAAGACGATCCAAGACATATATTTACTGCTAAAGAAATAAATATCTACATAAACGTTGTTTTTCTTATCTTTAAGCAAACATTGCTTGGGACAGAAACTTGATTTTCCAAAAATTAGTCCTAAAGTCGAAATTAAGCCTTAAACATATCGCGGCTCGACGCAGACTCTTCAAGTACAATGTCGTACTAAGGTTTTCGCAATTTCCTTATCGTATTGAGGGAAAACCGTGTTATAGGATGCCGTGTTGTAGGAGGGTTTCCACAATTTATGAATCGTGGTATGTATAGCGAAATCGTGTTATAGCATACCGTGTTATAGGAGGGCTACCTGTAATGCGTTTGTTACCTCGTGCATATTTCAGAACAAATCCAGAACGATTCCAATATGATATTCAGTTATTTTGCAAGCTTATGGCAAGTTAGTATTAGCATACAACCCAGGAGCTTAGCAGCGAATTGAATACTCATCTCATTGGGAGTTCTTGAAAACAATCACGACAAAACAAGGTTTTATCAACTAACCTGTTTGAAATTGTTCGAAGCCCGGGACGTATAAGAAAGGCCAAAAGAAGTGTCGCATTGAGAATGAAGCAGCCAAAGAGGACGAAACTCCAAACTGCAATTCCCGGGTCGTTCCACCATCTTTCCAGACCTCCCAAATCCGCGACCGGTCCTCCTCCAACGATCTCCGTCGCAACTCCATCCATTCATAAATGATAAGTTGTCACTTTCCTGAAACAATGAATAGCACCAATTCACGCCTGAAGTTCTCCAACACATGAGAGCCTTAAGTACACTCTATTCAATCATTAACGTCTGTCCCACAGTATTCTTCATCAAAAGAAGTTTTAACCGAGTAACAGAGTGAATAGGCTTTTGCGATTTTTTTTAATATTTATTAGAAAGAAAAACAAAACGAAGTGAAATGGAGGACTTTGGGTTCTCAACACCTCAACTTTATTAAATTGTCGTCTTGACAGTTAATGTCATATATGTCATATATACAATGCGTAATATTAATTAGGTTGCATCGTATTTCCTCTTTGAAGGACGACGAGACAGGCATTTCAGTAACAAAAGGTTAGTTCGTCAATGTTAAAAAAGAATATGTTGAATTCTCTCTGAGGTTCAGATACTTTATTTTAGAGACATTCGTTTTATACATTTTCCTTCACGTATACCCGAATCGCAGTTGCACAACAAAATATGTTAAAATGCATTGACATAATGATCGTGCGCATTCATAACGAAGAGGATGATACATGCACATACATTTCTTTGCATATGATTAGCACATTATAGTGGAATGTAGAAAATAATGTAGACGCAGTATATTTTGAAAACGAGGAAGTTTTCACGATCACGATAATTATTGCATATCGTTGCGGACGGATTTTAGGCATATTAATGATGTCACAATAATAAACGTAGCAAGACTTTGGCTACCCACGTTAATTTGTGCAGAGACTGCTCTTGTAGCAGGGGAAAATATTGTGCGAAAAAAGCAGCGCCTGCGAGCTTGATGCTCGAAAAACATGCTGTCCGCCTGTTTTCATATAAACATTTATAGCCATACGGCGCAGGAAGTACGCCAATTGTAGTATTTTACCTCTCAACATCCGCGGACGTGGCGGACCAAACGTTCTTATTGTGCAGCATAAATAGACATGCTTCCAAGGCAATTGCTATGTTATTTAAAAGATCATTTTTCGTACTCAGACAACTACGGCGTACGTTACTTAAAAGATAGCGATGAGTAATCGATCTTATACCCTACTTATCTACAAATAAGGCAAGGCAAATTGACCGTTACAAAAGGTAAAGAAACAAAGTATACATAAGATTATAGTAAAATCTCACTTGTTCTTTATGCAAAGCTGTTCCATATAAGACTTTGAGTACTTCTCATGCATATTGCTCCGAGCCGATGTTAGTGAAAATACAAAATACCCGATTACCGATGCCATTGAAAACCATCGAGAGATGCGTGGAAGCGCGACGTTGCGAAGACGTCGAAAGAAATGTTTAAAAGCCGAAACGGCAATTAGTCACGCGCGCAAGGACGAAATCGAAGGTGACCGAAGTGAATAGCCACGGGCCTGATTGGTCAATCGTCACGTGAGCGAGGAAAAATGGGTTAATTCGAGGGTCGGGATGAGAATGGTGACCCCGATGTGTATGGACGCTAAGGAGTTCCCGTGTGTTCCCGGAGTATATTTAGACGTAGGATTTCCCCGTACGCGCCCGCTGTAAAAATACCTTTGCGCCGTCCGCAGATGTACGCTATTGGCCGATTATTGATGCGGCATCAATTGCAAATGGCGATGCTCCAGCCTTTTAGCTGCCGGTTCATGGGAAAAGAATCCAGATTGCGTTGCTTTAACGACGACACTAGGGCTCTGCAAATATGCCCGAACGAGAGGCGACTTCCGGATTCGTATATAGATACTGATCGGTGTAAGGTAATTCCTGAAATTTTATCTTTGCCAGAAGTAACAAGAAATTGGAGGTGGAACAGCATTTTTTATATGGATCTGTTTAGTTTTTTTAGAGATGACGAAAGTCACCTTTTGTTTTTCGAATTGGATGCTTTGTTTCTTGTCTGCCCATTTTGTGTAGCATATCTTGTTCCTTGGTTATGGAAAGCTGATGGTCATGTTGACTGGCGTCTGTCATAATATGAATGATTTATCACGAATGCGGCTTTATTTGACCTCTGTGTAGTTTTTCTCATAAGCTAGACAAATTTTATTTCAAAAAATGAAACAAAGTTTGTGGGCTGAAATTTGATGATAAATGTTTGAGTACTTTGTGTGTCAAAAATACATTCTAAAATTGCATTTAAATATTATCAACAACTTAGAAAGAAGACATTTTTTAAACACATATGTTGACTATACAATTTCGACACGCTAACCAACGATACATTTTATTTTTCCAACATTTCTATCATTCTTGTAATTTTATTAACACAGCTTACGCGTATAAGTGGACGTGGTGGACAAAATTATGCATATGAAGTGTAGGTATTCCTGTATCCCATTGTTCTTAATATAAGCATGAAAAGATGCACAGTAATGGCCCAACATTATGGAAATGAACGAAGATAATAGGCGCATATTAAAATCATACATGTTATCGCCTTTCAGCCATTGCAAATAATACACGTTCAAAATCGTGGGCTAAACACAAAAAGCGTATCGAATCTTTTTCAAGGACCACCATTAACGTATATGATAATCGCGGCAATTTCAAATGAACTATGAGACATCGTACTTGCTAATGAGGTTAAAATTAAACTGATCAATTTTTGTACCGGTCTCCACTTAACGTATGCGCGTGCTGATGTCTGGTCGAAATAGCATGTGGGCAATAGCGCACAATTTACAAATTACAACGAGCAGTAGCAACATGCTCAAAAAATGTATCAGTCTGAAGCAAGTGAAAGTTGCGCTGTTTAATGCGGTTACATTTAGAACCAAGCAATTACCTACAACTCTGCTGTACGTCAGAGCGCATCCTCACTACGTCACACTTTGCGGAAAACGAATTAGCACGCATGAAAAGTCGCGAATGGCTCAATGAGTCGGAAACTCATTGCCTTCTCATAAAAGTCACACTCAAGTGAAAGAAGAGATGCGTGCCCCCTCGATTTCTATCTGAATGACTCGTTCGTCTGCCTTTTGGACGACGGGGCGAGTGCCGTTTCGTTCGACGAAAAAAATTGGACGTCCGCCAATGAGACGGTCGAGATAGACGGTCCAGACATATGCACTTGTCCGATTTATTAATTTGCTGCTCGAGCCTGACGACCCGCAGCCAGAAATCTTTGTTCGACGTCGAAGCCGCAGAAACTTTCGTAAGGTTATCAGATGGCCTCGCAGCATTAATTATAATGTTTCGTTTTGAAACGTGATACTCCCAACTTATTTGTATCCAAGTAAGTAAATTTCCGGTTGGGATATCATTGGAATCGACGAGCTTACATTACGTAAGATAACATTTACGCAGCGAAGATATAGTAACAGTGTCTTATGTGTAACGATTTTTGGATTCAGCATTTTTTGGTCCATGTTTAATTACAAAATGTACATTGTTTGGTTGGAAACCTAGAGTACCTGCAAAAATGTTTTCAACGGTATTTACTTTTCGAAGACTCTATGAAGTTCTATAACTTTTATAATCGCATAGTGGAATTTTGTCCACATTTGCTTGCAAAAGTACAGAATGTTTTGACTGACCAGTTAAGAACAGGTTCATAGATTCCCTTGCTTGTATTTTAGTATTTTGTTGTTTTCCCAAAACGGATCAACGAATAACCATAACCAAGAAAGGTATCTGCATTCAGGAAAATAATTGGTCAATATAAAAGTAGCAAGAATCAAGTCAATAACAAGAATCAAAATAATGTCATAAGTTAGCATGTCTACACTTCTCATAGATACAGGCTTCATCATTAGGATACTGTCTTTACATGGCATATTGAGGTCCAATGTTGCCGGCACATACCTATATATTAGGTTGGGGAAAAAGAAATCCATTATTTTTTCGGTACATGGCTGTAGTGAACGATATCTCGTAAAGTATCGATCAAAAAATTTGAAATTTATGCTCGTTGTAAAGATGACATTTCACACTAAAAAAAATTCTTTTGTTGTTTTTTGTTTCGTCCATTCAGTTGTGAGTTACAGGGTGTTAAAAATGGAAGTCAACAAAGCGAACATTCGGTACATTTTACAGTTTTTCTTTGATAAAGGCGAAAATGCAAGCCAGGCGGCTGAAATTGTAAATGGTGTTTATGGTGCCGATACTGTAACAGCTAATTACGTGCAATTTTGGTTTCGTCGATTCCGTTCAGGCATTTTTGATGTTAAAGATGCACCTCGCACAGGCAGGCCCATCGTCGAAAATGTCAACCAAATCACAGAAATAATCAATATTGACCGGCATGTTAGTAGCCGTAGCATCGCTCAGGAGCTAAAGATCGACCATAAAACAGTTTTAAACCATTTGCGCAAAGTTGGATTCAAAAAGAAGCTCGATGTTTGGGTGCCACACTAACTAACACCGAAAAACATGTTGGATCGAATTTCCATCTGCGAAGCCTTGGCCAAACGCAATGAAATCGACCCATTTCTTAAACGGATGGTGACTGGGGATGAGAAATGGGTCACATACGACAATATTGTGCGAAAACGATCGTCGTCAAAGCGCGGTGAAGCAGCTCAAACGGTGGCCAAACGAGGACTAACGGCCAGGAAGGTTCTACTGTGTATTTGGTGGGACTGGAAAGGAATAATTTGTTATGAGTTGCTTCCGTATGGCCAAACACTAAATTCAGATCTCTACTGTCAACAACTGGACTGTTTGAAGCTAGCGATTGACCAGAAACGGCCAGAATTGGCCAACAGAAGAGGTGTTGTGTTCCATCAGGACAACGCCAGGCCACACACGTCTGTAGTGACTCGCCAGAAACTCTTGAAGCTTGTTTGGGAAATTTTAATGCATCCGCCATATAGTCCGGACCTGGCACCAAGCGATTACCACCTTTTTCTCGCATTGCAAAACATCCTGTGTGATAAGAAATTGGAATCAAGAGAAGATTGTGAAAATCGATTATTAGAGTTTTTCGCCAATAAGGACCAAAACTTCTATGAGAGAGGCATTATGAAATTACCTTTAAAATGGCAACAAATTACCCAACAAAATGGTCCATATTTGACCCAAATCGGACAATCCAAAGCATGTTAAATAAAGTCTTGAACTTCGCGCAAAAATAATGGATTTCTTTTTCCCCAACCTTATATAATCATTTTATATACATATTCTCGATATAAATATTTAATACGAAATCACTTTTCAATATCAAAATATAAAAAAGAAGATATGCCGTATTTGTCATATTAATTAATCAATTGATTGCCATTAATCATCATTGTACACTATTTCTCTAATTACTATTAAATCTGTAAGATCTTTGTAAGACATTTTCTATTGTACGGCGATAGCTTGAATAAATAGTACAATTATGGTCACCACATTATACAGTGCATTTTGTCAAAATGAGCGCATTCTGTATACAGCGCATCTATAGCAAACAACAATAGAGTATGTATATCCATTTCATATATTAATCTATGCGTTAACTGATACGTTTGCTTTTTGTCAAGCCTCCAGCAAACTTAACAGATGCAAAAGATGGCACACTCGACAATATTTGTAGCAGAAAAAGTTTTTCAAGTTGAGGTGATTATATTTGCTAAGGTTATCAACGCATGTCATGAAAATGTACACCCACAACCAGTCTCACAGACTACTTTTTTCGAGTTTCGCCTACGTTGTTCGTTGCAACACCCGTTAGCGTTGTGAAACGTTGACGTATATAAGAAACGGAAGTTTATTAATAAACCACGGAACTAATTAGGAGATTGTCAAGGGTACATATGCGTATGCTAAACTGATGCCCATAAACATTCGCAAGGAACATATTCGTCAACTATAAATCAGGTAATGCATAAACATGTTCATACAAAACAATCGCCTGTTTGTAGATAAATGAAAATAGGTGGAAAATAGGTGGACAGCAATGATTTGAGAGAGAAACGGAAACAGACTGTTATACTTTGACGGTTCCATTAGTTAACTTCAGTAAAACAGGCACTACTGCCAAACAGTTTTCTCCTTAATTCCGAAACATGTCTGACATTACGAGTACATTACCAACCCGTATTCTTTAATTATATCTTATGTAATTTAGAAAGGAAGTCTTACAGATTCTGGAAATGTAGGTGATTGACAAATTCATTAACTGTAGTTTTTCAAGTAATGATTTTACAATATGTAAAAAATGTATTATTCTATCTATCGTTAATTAAGCACCAATCCAAGTTGATGGTCATGTGTTGAAAGCGAAGAAAGAACCACAGACTGCGTACGAAAATATCGAAGATCGGAAAGTTAAGAAAAGCTATAAAGTAGAGCCGACGACCCAGCGTTAAAGCTTCCGACTTTCAAAATTGTCTGCGAACGAATAAGCTGGGACAACTGTCGGTCTCTGACCTACATAATTTCTTAGAATTTCGTCTCGAGATGTCTCTCAGCAAGAAGGTATACCGCTGTAACACCTAAAACGATGCAAATGCACCACGGCTATCATGCACTGCCGTGATTAAGTAAAGGGTGAATCCATTAACACTTTCTTGCGAAGCATGTCAAAATAGTACAGAAAAAAATGAGTTTCCTTGCTATAAATCTTTCGCCGAGGACATTGACAAAGATACTGCAAATTTTTATTTGAAAAATATACTATTGGTCTGTTTTTAGGAGGCAATGTTCCGTTAATTCTGCAAATGTAATCGTTATGGTGAACTTGCAGACAATTGTAACTGCAGGATATCTAACAGAGAATGTTTTCCGCAAAACAGATTTGTTTCTCTCATTCTTCATTATTCTTGAAGAACGTGGAAATTACTACTGTATCAATATAAATAATGAGAATTTGGTGTACTACAATGCATCGGTAAAACGTTACGTAGAGAGCAATGATCCCTTATCAAGAAGTAGATGCAAAATTTGCAACAACTCTCGTGATATTACGCGAAAGCATTATTATTCTGCATCCACTTGACCTTCTACACAAATGTTACTGGTAACTTGGCATGGTGACAATTTTTATCCGGAACACATCTCTGTTCACATAAACAAGCGCATCACTGTATTTCCGTCTCGTGAAATGTCCTATAAGACAACAGAGATTATCAATGGTATTTTTCTAACACGACAGATGGTCCAAGTAAACGAAGCCTGAGAATTAATCTTCAAAAAAGCTAATAATGTATGAGGAGGCCCAGTGTTATCACGAGATTATGTCACCCTATTCCATTCGTAGGATAAACTACTAGAAACGAAATGGTAGCTGATTAACTTTTTTGGTTTCTGAGGTTTAAGAGAATGCATTCATAAAAATTAAGTTAGAGGACATTCTTTTGCACGGCATATATGTCTCTTTGTCGAAAACTATACATCTTGAACAAGCAAACTTAATTGTGTGCCACAATGCAAACTTGAAATGACCTTGCACTACAAAATCTCAAAATAACCATTCATGTATAAAGGTGCAAATCTGAGTCGTTGATAAGTTCTTTTACTGCACGGACTGATACCAATCCGGTTAAGAAAAAATAAATACTACTATCGTTCTAACAGCCATGAATCATTCTTCTGTTATTAGCACAAGCCAGGTTGGATATGAGAACTGTTTTTTTGCTTTAATTATACATTTCCAAGTGCAAGGTTGCTTTAAGGTCTTGCGATGGTACTCAGAGATACGTATTCTAATTGCAGTCATTAATAAAAGTATGTTCACCAATTTAAACAAAAAAACACGTCGACGATTTTACCAACTCGTTATATCTGAATCTTAACGATAAATGAAATCCTTAGCTCTTCAGTACTCAAAACCGGGACATTACACTTGTAAGAATTGATTAAAATACTATTTTATTTACGTACAAATGTAAAATTATTACGAAATATTATCATATGATATTAGTATGTCACATACTATGTTGCAAGACTCATTCCGCCGAGGACTTACCATGTGTTCATGCCGGGCAAAATTTCTACTCTTTGACGCAATATACAGTCGACAGTAACAGTTGATCGTAGAAGGAATAATTCCGCAAGTGAGATTCATTTCAATATCTTTGAACGGGATCAACGTCCAGTTATCGCAAAATTTGTTCAACCGGCATTGACACTTGTGATATTCGATCATCAACGTAACATGATACGCTCTTACGATAATGTTACTCATCTGTAATTTATTAATTTGTTAAGTAACAGGTAACAGGTAATATCTGTGACCTATAAACTCAATAACAAGAATGTCGACATGTTGATTGATCGCAATCGTATCACGAAATGCTTAAGCTGAAGGGAATGTACCCTGCTTTTTTCTAATATAAAATGTTTGACGAGGAGCGTCTTAATACATTATCATTGAGAGAAGAAAAAAAAAAATAAAGTTATAGTACTGTCTCATCTCAAGAAAATGGATCGAATTACACCACAATAAAGCTATTTGTTGTAAAATTGGAGATTAATTATATAATTATATTAAATATATTATATAAGGTTGGGGAAAAAGAAATCCATTATTTTTTCGGTACATGGCTGTAGTGAACGATATCTCGTAAAGTATCGATCAAAAAATTTGAAATTTATGCTCGTTGTAAAGATGACATTTCACACTAAAAAAAATTCTTTTGTTGTTTTTTGTTTCGTCCATTCAGTTGTGAGTTACAGGGTGTTAAAAATGGAAGTCAACAAAGAGAACATTCGGTACATTTTACAGTTTTTCTTCGATAAAGGCGAAAATGCAAGCCAGGCGGCTGAAATTGTAAATGGTGTTTATGGTGCCGATACTGTAACAGCTAATTACGTGCAATTTCGGTTTCGTCGATTCCGTTCAGGCATTTTTGATGTTAAAGATGCACCTCGCACAGGCAGGCCCGTCGTCGAAAATGTCAACCAAATCACAGAAATAATCAAAATTGACCGGCATGTTAGTAGCCATAGCATCGCTCAGGAGCTAAAGATCGACCATAAAACAGTTTTAAACCATTTGCGCAAAGTTGGATTCAAAAAGAATCTCGATGTTTGGGTGCCACACTAATTAACACCGAAAAACATGTTGGATCGAATTTCCATCTGCGAAGCCTTGGCCAAACGCAATGAAATCGACCCATTTCTTAAACGGATGGTGACTGGGGATGAGAAATGGGTCACATACGACAATATTGTGCGAAAACGATCGTGGTCAAAGCGCGGTGAAGCAGCTCAAACGGTGGCCAAACAAGGACTATCGGCCAGGAAGGTTCTACTGTGTATTTGGTGGGACTGGAAAGGAATAATTTGTTATGAGTTGCTTCCGTATGGCCAAACAATAAATTCAGATCTCTACTGTCAACGACTGGACCGTTTGAAGCTAGCGATTGACCAGAAACGGCCAGAATTGGCCAACAGAAGAGGTGTTGTGTTCCATCAGGACAACGCCAGGCCACACACATCTGTAGTGACTCGCCAGAAACTCTTGAAGCTTGGTTGGAAAATTTTAATGCATCCGCCATATAGTCCGGACCTGGCACCAAGCGATTACCACCTTTTTCTCGCATTGCAAAACATCCTGTGTGATAAGAAATTGGAATCAAGAGAAGATTGTGAAAATCGATTATTAGAGTTTTTCGCCAATAAGGACCAAAACTTCTATGAGAGAGGCATTATGAAATTACCTTTAAAATGGCAACAAATTACCCAACAAAATGGTCCATATTTGACCCAAATCGGAAAATCCAAAGCATGTTAAATAAAGTCTTGAACTTCGCGCAAAAATAATGGATTTCTTTTTCCCCAACCTTATATGAGATAATTAATAGCACTCAGTTTAAGACATTAAATTATATTTGTATAAATTTTGGTTTGGTGATTAAAAGCTGACCGAAAAATACCGTAAAATCCACCAACAATCATAACCGTCAGCTTGCCAACCACTGACCGATGTTGAGAATATGCTCGTATTACATGCAAAGATTTTGCAGATGCCAACTTTGATCGCCTATCTTCTGCGATTGCGTAATGCAGAAAGTACATTGGCATCGTTGCTCATGTCGTTAGAAACAAACACAAGAATCAATACAGATGAACATCGTTCAGAGTGAAGTCCCGACGCGCTCAGAATGGATCGGTAAAGGGTGTCGAGATCAATTCTCTAATATAAGTTTAGCCGCGCACATCATTCAGTGGGGCAAAGTGATGACAAGAGCCCGTCTCGACAATGTCAACTATTGCACTGTGCGAGTACGGTCATTCTAAAAATAAACTGAGACAGCATTCTAATCGATGCCGATGATGGCACATCGTGCGCTCTCGTTATGTATGACTGTATATGCAATATGTACGTGTCGAAAAGAAGATAATACGCTTAGTCGTCGCGTTGTGAACGGTGATGCTCGCCGCAGACTCACGTGACTGATGACAGATAACGCGATGGACCGTCATGCGTAATAGGGCATTTCTCTGGGTACAATGTACCGCGTATAATAATACGATATCGCTGATGTAATACATCTTCTCTATCCGCTTAACGCGCTCAACTAGATCGTTTGTATCTTCCGATGAATGGTACGACGATAATCCTAATAAAAACCTAATGGGAGAAGCCTTCTGTGGATATGTGAGACGTAAGTGTGGAGCAGGATTATTGTGACAACAAAATAGTATTTGCCGCATAAATTAGCCCACGTACACAATTTTTAAGTTGTTTTCAGAAACGATTTGTAGAAAAGTCGGGTAATTTAGCAGTACGTTAAAGCATGGCGGATATAGTCAATCCTGAGGCAACACCTACATCGTTTGCAAATCCCGACTGTAATTGCGGTAAGCTTGATAAAGTGGTCACTCCCCATGTAAGCAAAAGTAAGAGGCGTATAAATAGTGTTTGTCTTGTACGAGGATGGATTTAGTGAAAACATGCCCGTAAAATGATTGGAGTTATGCAGCATGTTTAGATATTCTTTTATATTCCTTACCAAGGAACTAGATATATGAAAAGCAGTTTCAAACTTGTTTGATCGAAAAATGGTGTCTTGTGTTGTCTTCCATGCTACAACAGTCGGCCACATAAATAAAGTATGCGTCACAACATATTCTCTTAGTCGGTGCATCGTGAAATTGAGGTGTGATACAAATATTTATATACATGTCACATTTATGTCAGATATCACCTGCTATATTGCTACTTTAAATGATAATCTATCAAGTATTCTGAATGCACATTTTGGATGAAAGTAGTTGTGGTTCTAGATGATTTGTAGACAGGGTTATTGTGGTAAAAATGCATAAGAGATTTAAGTCCCCAGTGATTGACGATATCAACATAAAAATGCGCACATGTAGACGTTTTATAATGTTCGTTATAAGAGCGGGACGGATCCCCTTTTATTGTACAAAGAGATATACGGTTTTTGAAGATTTATCGAGCCTGACAGTGCGAGAATTGTTTGATAACTCGTTCATTTCATATAACTCAGCGCACTTGTTGATTGTACCGCGGGCGGGGCTATAGGGATAAACAATACCGTAGGTTTAATGCACAAAACCACTGGGGAATGACCGATTGACACAAAGAACGAGTAAAGAAAGAAATTCGTATCGAAGGCTGTCGAAACACGTGGACCATGGTTTACGATGCAAACGTCGTAAGGAGCGGTACAATACACATATAACTTATAAGCCTTCTCGAAATACACGATAAACACGATAAACACGATGAACGTGAATACCCCGTCTGATGCATGATAGTCAGCGTAGGAGTTGTATGCATTTCCAATGTTGCATTAACAATTCTGAAGGACGAAAGAAATCAAGCATAAATTCATCGTGATATTCTAGCCGTCCTTTTAACCATCTGTCCGAGTCGAAGCTATTGAAAATATTTGGCAAATGATCGCTGAGTAAGAGCCGGACTAGGAGGACGACAATACATTTTTAGTCGCACTAAACCAATTAAATGCATAGATTTTGTAGTAAGATTGGTACAATGACATACATCGATCCGCAAACGATATTCTGTTCTCTTTTACGTGGCACATCATGACTCAGTAAGTAGAAACTTACTAATATAATGCAACGTAAGTTTGTAAGCCGTATTCTTGGTATGTAAAGCAAACTACAATCGACAATGTAAGCGGAAAATTAAATTTATAGTTTAAAACGTACTCATAAAAGAAAGTAACGCATATTGTTGGTTATTGTCATATTTTGCAAAGAAAGATAACTTACCGGTCGCCTAAGAATTAAACGTTTTCTGTAGTTTGAGCACTGTGAATGCTGGTATTGAAGACCTGTGACATCTTTCCAAAGCCACTTTACCGTGGAGCGAAATTAGTCCGTCAGCAATTCGTTACGTGAGATTCTTACTTCGCTTCCTGGACGTCGTCAAGGACCTTGAAAACAGAATGAAGGAGGGTAAACCATGATTATCCCGGAATTCGCCGAAATCATACAGGATTCTTATGTGCTTATCACATTTTCATTTCCGGTAAATTAGCGTCAAAAGCTTACATACAGTAAAAAAGTTTCCTTGATTGACTTAGATTGGAAGTTTTAATAATCCTAATTGTAAATACATGTATATGTAAATATAAATATATGTAAGTATATAAACATTAAGCTATAAACATAATTTCAGCCCAAAATCTTTCCAGACGTATAAATACGTACAAAAAACGTTTTTCGCCAATGTTAAACCGGACGATAAGGATACAACTTGCAGTAAGGCGTAACTCATGATTCGCACGATGCAGCTGTGAATCCTTTTGGAGGTAGATACTCAATCTTCTTACGACATGCGGTACATATCTTATAAGTCATTCATTGTTTTGCATATGAACCGAGATTCGACCGTGTAAAGTTACAGAAATATATGAATAAGACCAGTGATAAACCTGACTTTGAAATGGTGACATCGGCACGAACATTTAATTCGGTGTAAGTACAATTAAAGTCGTACATGAACCACTTTTCCATTAGATGCAACCCATAAACATTGTATCAGTTACAGCTCAGATCAGCATTTACATCCTACGACTAATATCTGTCGTTTTAACAAAAACTGAGATAACCAATGTCAATGAGTCAGTTTCTCAGGTTTAGAGTTTCCATTATATTCGCACTCCGAACCAGCGTCTTACTAGGCGAACGTGTAATGTATTAAATATTCGTTCTTCCGTCGTCTACTATCATATAACATTTCCTCCAAACGTGTGAGCATTTCTTAACACGTTGGTATGCGTGGGACAGACTTCAGATGAACGACGTTGGCTATGGCAAAACTGAGTTGCGATTTCTGCCTTTGACTGTGTACATCGCATACGTGTCGATGACTCAGCCGAACAACGGTACACGCACACAGTACTCGCAAAAATGGCGGGAGCCTATATTTAAGCCGGACATGCACGCACATCGGACGGACAGGCTAGTTTATGCCGATAGGTTTTTCTCAGAGCAGACTTTCTCAATCAAATAGGCGTATCCGTTTTGGCGTTCGACGATTCGAGCGAAACGTAGGCGAAAACGTATGGTGTAATATTAACATCCGGTATAGAATCTTACCTCGATCTCTCTACATTCTCATGGGACATTTCCAAGAGACGTAGGCCTTAATTAATTGGAGAGTCGGAGGTAACGGCGGACTTTATTGACTGGCTTCGATGCTATTCATGATACTTTTTATCCCAAGATAGTGATATTGCCCCAATTTTATACTAACAATAAGAGACTGTTTAGAGGCGACGGTATAACGTGCTGTTATATGCATGCTGCTATAATGTTGCCAATAGTTACAAGTTTCCGTAACATTTAAAACTTGTACGATTGTAGAATATTCAGTACAAAAAGAGTAATGCAAAACGGTACTTTAATTGTGATCATCCGTTAGGAGAAGCTACTTCAAATAGGACGACCAACGAGATTAAGTGAACAAAGGCACCGCTGTTTTCAGCCGCATAATTCTATAATTGTTTCCGCTTGTCTTTCATACACCAACTTTCGGCGCGTCATTTCTATCTCCATTCAACGGTCTCGGTCATAATCACATTTTGGCATAAAAAAACGTACTTGGAAGAAGACATTATATGGACTTTATTTAAACGTCTTGTTTGCCTCGAACTATATACATAAAATTTTCATTCTATCTAGCGTCAGCAAGAGCAAAGCTTCGAGCAATATATTCATCTAATACTGAATTACAAAGGACGATCTTTTTATCATAAAATTTGAATTTGAACCGAATAACGAACTATTCTACAGAATCTCCGAAGAATTTCAGGGGGGCACAAACCTATCTAAAGCACCAATTTATTCTTGCATCGGTGGACTAAATCATCATATAAACGCCGCTTATACGCTGACGCACCACAACGCGTAAACGTGTACATAAAATGCACAATTTGATTTCACCTCGGACAAAGTAAATCTTTTTACCGAACGTCTCGCCTCATTCTATATGCCCCATATAAAAGGGCTAAGTCTTCCTTTAAAGCGTATCCCGACACTGCTTTGGAACGAGCAAATCTTCAATAAAAACCTTTACTCGATATTGCGGTTGCAAAAACGTACACAGAGCACGAAACATTCACTCGATGTGTGTCGAAGAAGCCAAAGAGATCCGTATCCCCCTTAGATATTCTTATATTCGATGATACTTGCTTCGCACCGATTGGAAACGCCTGTCTGTCGAGTGTGAACATACACTCGAAACCTTGGAGGACCATTTACGACGAACAGCGATATCGATGGAAACTATAGCGACAGATTGGCACGCTTAGGCAGAAATGCCATAAGGTGCACTGCGACGAAAGAGTCTCGGCATCTACTCACTGACACATCATCGAATTTGTTCATGGTAAAAGTTTGCCGAACGATCGAGCGTCGTCCAATACGTATGCGTGTTTCAGAATTTTTGAATCAGCACAAAATCCGCAAGATGGCCATTTCGTCGCGTCCATTTTCGCAGATATGCATATACCTACGTGTTGATCGTCCACACACATGTATCTACATCGAGGATGTACTCACGATGGAAAGACACAGGACGAGCCTGGCACAGTGTAAATTATCAATTGTCATTCGGATGTAAATGAAACATACCAATGCAAGTGGAAAGATCATAGACTACGAATCGTAGATACCTGGGAAGCAAGGAATTCGCCTGCTGTTCGCACTCTCGGTGTAGAGCCTAATTTCCCACATAGGTACGTCAGGCTGTGTGCATGAATGTTTATGGGTCACGGGTTGAAGAAAATTATTAAGGAACATACGTGCGATTTGTTACGTAAATGACAATACTGCTCCAGAGTGTAAGTAGTAGTTGTAGTAGAAAGTTCAGTGCTTACCTTCTTAATGTACTAAGAGTTTTCGTGGAAATTCACATCAGTCCTAGCAGTTTTTAACTCATGTATATCTATAGTTTTAAAACATTACGAACCATTTATTTTACGGTTATGTGCATAATGTGACACAACCATTGTCATTTAATCGTGCACCGTAACGTTTACTCTGTAACGCAAAAATTATACCTTTACCTTATTTCAAAGATTCCAGCATAAAATTCGCGCGGTATGAGCATATTGTTAATTCACTTTAAACGAACAAATTTTAACTAATAATAAAGTTTTCTAGATGATTATTTGCATTAAGTATACCGTAAAAGTAAACATTACTTTAGTGTTTAATTACAGAAATATATAGATACGTGTGAAGCCTTGGTCTACAATAGAACACAAGCCATTGCTCATAATTGTGTACTGTAGAAAGTTGCAAGAATTGCATTACCATAGCGTCAGGTATTTATTTTTACTTATCCACAAGAAAGAGATGGAGATTGTCCATTGATGGATCGGAGGAAGATAAATCAACTATGTAGAGATTAACCGCAATGTGAATTGGATGGAAGACAGAAATCCTTTCTTACTAACGGCAGCAAAGGTAAACCATACTCCGTAAGACTTGCATGCGCTGCAAAAGTCAATGGTGTGTACTATTCTACTTTAGCGGAAGTCGTTGAATGTACAATTGTACAGAACTGAAACTTGAGCAGAGCTAGAAAGGCACACAGAACGTATATCCTCCACAGTGATCATATATAAACGCATCCAATTCGTGTTATACACTGTGCATGATAGAAAGTTGCAGAAAGTCTCGCGTTTCAGTTATTTCGGCGGGTTTCTCGGCAGCGTGTAATATGCACAATATGGATAAAAGAATATACAATACTGAAAAACAATACAAAGCTCTTTATAAGTACAACTGATAGAACACACCTTGCTCATATTGCGCTTTGGTATATAAATAAACATATCAATATTTGATTTCCATAATTTACCAATCTTTGCAGACTACTTCATTCCAATGATACTATATGTATTATATATATGTTACGAACACAAAGATCAATAACGTACGGTTCATTCGAGCTATAATTGGCGTGGTCAAAATTTGCTTTTAGTTACGAGACAATTTTGATGTTGCCGATGTGTAAAATTCTCGTGAAGCATAGCACTCATTCGTTTGACTCGCTTTGTGCTTGCATCCTAGTTTCAACTCTTTTCGACAATTTCGTTACTCACATAAATTACATACGTATAAATTTCGATGGACGTACATAACAAAAATTATGCTAATTTATACTGGCACATTATACAAAGTATGTGCATAAAGATGGACTTCGTCGTCTGTAAGTGGTCAGCAATATAGTGAAGTGAGGCTCAAAGTAAGGAGCTGATCGTTCAAGCCGAATAGTATACGAATTGCGGACAGTCTCATTTGAATAGTCCATATACCTTTACGTCACGCATCCGTCGAAAAAGAAAGGCTTGCCTTCCTTTTCGCCACGATGAAGCGGACTTTGCTCCGAAAGAGACAGTCTGTCTCACGCTACGGCACGTGAAACCTGAAAAAAGGTCAGAAGACGAAACGCGTGCGTCGATGAGAGGGCGTGTGAAATAGAAATTTTTCCGAGAAACTGACGTGAATTGCACGGTGTACACAGTCGATGACTCTGCAAACATATCTTGAAAAAATGAAATACTGACTGTAGACAGAAAATGAAAGAGCCAAAATTAGCACGTTAAATAAAGAGAAAAAAAAGGAGTAGGAACTGCGGAAACTAGGGTTGCTTAGTTTGTTAAACTAAGAACCGAGAAGTAAACCGAGCTGAAATGAGATTATTAAAATGATGGAGATACAGGACAGGAAAGTGCGGATTGCTAGTGATTTATTTATATAGTGACAACGTCCGCTCTGGCGGTTCGCCAGGGAAAGAGGAAATTACGGAAATTACGGCCAAAATAATAGGAAACGAATCAAAGTGTGCGTAACGAAACATTATTACGAGAGAAGTGGCCGTAACTTTCTTCGATGGCGGCAAGTGTTTTGTGCGTCTTCCGTACGCTAACTTGCACGTTGTACAAACATCGTCAACGGAGGGGAAAGAATCTGGCGAGTACGCCACTGGCGAACCGTTTAAAATCACTTTCAGCAATTGCGGTGCAGAAGAGAGACGGGAAGAATCGCGCTAGTGAGAGTGGAAAAGAGATGGCCAGTGAGAAAGAGATACAGTCAGAAAAAGCAATGAGTTATATATAGCGCTAATACCGACACATCAACGAGGGAAATGTATTACTCCACAGGAACAAATCAATAATTCTTATCGAGAGATTTGTGCAAACGTACGGAAATTATTATTGCAAACGTGACGGGTAAGGTGAAATTGACAGTGGCGGGAGGAGATATTATTTACCGTTCGATGCGAGAACGCACACAGCCTACCTTGCAATTTCCTTGTTTTGGATTCAGTCAAGCTAGCGTACCCTTACGTCATTTGCGCGGCGAAAGTGTTCAGTACGCAAGCCCCACGTATAAGTTTCGGCTTCAAGAGACGGGACCCACCTCACGACGTTTTTTCGCCTTCCCTTATCAGTACGATATTCGATATCAGTCGCTTATTATTACGAAGCGTCACTTTCGTCGCTCGAAAGCATGCGCTGTCTAAAATGATAATGTTTTTATGGAATGCCGACAAAAAGAGAAGACCGATCAGAATTGATAGGAGCGGGATTCTGTGTATCAAAAGTAAAATATGTACAGATACGTTGACACTGTAATCGTGATAAAAGGCGCCAATCGGTGGCACCAGGCACGAACGAGACTTTTAAGTGAAGTCGAATACACGATTAGCAAAGAACGGGCGATCGGGTGGAATAAGACCGATTTACATTTGACGTAGTAAGCGACTGTGTAAAATAACGAGATTACAAAATGTACATTCGTTGCGGTATGTACAATAAAGTGTCACGTCATCTCGTACATTGAAGTTTGAGACCCTCATTTTTAATTCAATGGAATGTCTTAACAGTTGTATCGTTCGTTAACGTTTGTCTCAAATTATTATGTGAATTGAATGTTGTTTATGTAATAATATTTCATCGAAAGTTGTTGAACGTATTGTGCAAATAGGATAAAGCAGAGTTATTTTTTTCCCATAGGTACTATCTGTTTACCGATAATTTGCTCTTGGAAAAAGTCAACAGCTAAAGTCAATGTCTAGCAGAACAGTTAGTACAATTTTACAAAACATTGATGCAATCTTGCAAAATACTAAAATGATAAACCCTTAGTACCTTTTTGACTGCTCGACACATATTGGTTTTGTATTCCCACGAACGACTCATAAACATTAACAAAAATGGTATTTTTCGTTAAGAACAGTTACGTTACATATGATAGTATTCCTTGTTGTCGTTAGCTAACACGTCGACGTAAATCATTCAAACTATGTACATACGTAATGTAGCGGTATTATACCTATATTACTTAATTCTGAGTAAAGTACTACAAAAATTCCTTGACATAAAATTATGAACAAGTCAGTGTCGGAAGTATTATATACTTGCACATCACGCTTTCAGAATTATAAAAAAAATAGTACCGGTAACGCATTTCGATAATACATTGCAATCTTATCTGTCTTAAAAGTATTAACTGATATCCTAAATATGAGATATTACAAGTGCAAATTGCTCTAATGAAATTGAGATTGCTTAGAGAATCCCAAGATATTACCTACAACGGACATGTCCGACATGAATGTACTTGACATATACAATAAATAATAAATGCGAGAAATCGTTTCCTGAAATAGAATGATGATAAAAAGAAAACAAAGTTCCATCGTGTAAAACTATATTAAATGCTGCAATTATAATGCTTAAATATTAAGCAGAAACCAAACAAGTAAGAATCAAAGTTTGCAAACTTTGATGTAAGTAAAGATACTTAGGTGATGTGAAGGTTACGCCTGTTTGTTTTTTATACTACCTTATGTTTTTATGTTTATTACCAGAGAGCTGCTCTATGGAAAATACAAGAACCTGTAATCAAAGCTCTGTCAAGGTGGTGAACATGAGTCATTTATTGGGCTATTTTCTCGAGTACAGTAATATTAATACTAAAGCAAACATGTATTTGCTTTTCGATACCTTGTACATGCTTCTTATATTGTCCATTCTGATAAACATGGTAATATAAGCAACTACTGTCGATTGTATGTGATGGGTTGGTTAGAAGACGAGATTGGTATGGTTATTGCTTACGCACGGTATGTGCAAAAATAACCTTGATTGACCTTGCATTATAGATCATTGTGTTTGCCTTAAGATATGATACAAGGTAATAAATATAAACACATGGAGTGTCACAGAGAAAACCCGGAGATAACGTCCACATCACTTAAGCAACTATACTTTCAAAACATTTAAAATGACCATACAATGCCCTTTTTATAGCAAAAGTTGTATTCAACGAATATTGTTTTACTTTTCTACTTTGGAACACGCATTTAATATGCTTCATCATACACTACACCGCTTTTTGTAGCGTATTGTGATTTAAAGCAATTTCTAAATTTTGGATGCATTATATTTCCGCTAATATATTCAGTACAAAATAAAGAATAATAACAAAATCGGCAACATAATATTTCATTGCGTGTCGCTAAAAAGGGCAAAAGATATATTAGGCACGAATTCGATATGCAGAATCTGAAATGCGTCTCTTTATTTTGTCAAAACCGTACACAAATATTTCGTAATTCGTCATTGTCATCTACTGTCCCTCGATTTTACGTCAATTTATTCGCTTTAACAATCGACAAATTGAACGACAGTCGCGTCAACGGAGAAGTAAAAACAAAAATGAAAAAAAAGACACCGATGATTACGTCAGCGGGCACACGTGGCTGTTTCTGAAAATAGCGAGATATATTTAATTACCCGAATGAGCGTAAGGCGGTTAGGTTAGCAAAAAGTCATGAACTAGGTGATGACAAAATTGTACCTGAAGTAAATACAGTTCTTCTTACTTCTTACTTTCTCATCGTCTAAACCTCTTGAGCGGAATCATTCGAATTTATGCACGCTGGCAAAGAATACTACTCTTATGTTTAGAATATGGATGTGTATTTAACAAAGTTAAAACTCATATATGTCCATGGAGGCTGCACATCATAAGATGTTGCTACAATTTTCCAGGCATAATTCATATAAAGATATGTCTTTACGATCTACCATGATGAAATAAAATACAAGTTCCATGTAAACAATCTGTCCACGTTTGCATTGAAAACAGTACCATCTAGTATTGGTTAATGTTGCAATTTGTTGACGATTGCATGCAAACTTTTGTGTAAATTATTTTATTTTTCACAACGTCGGCAGCACCTCGAAAATTCTATACACCATTGCAGTGTACATTCCGTACATACAAAGCTGCATATTTGACATTTAAGATACAATATAAAACAATTACCCATTCTTTCACATAACGTTGGTATTTTCGTTAACTCCACAGCGTTAAATGAGCACAGAACACTTGCAAATTGAACAAAAACCATGTATGTACAACCAAATTTGAGTTGAATACAGAATTAAACACTGTTTCGTTCTAAAACGATGAGGACAAACAAAGTTTTTAAACAAATTCCGAATAGTGAAAAATATCCGCCCGTTATATGTTTGCAATGATAAAGAAATCTATTCCATAATCTCCATTCCAGAAACGGCAGCTGGCGCTAAACAGCGTGTGTATATGTCACGTTTAAAATATTCGAGCTTACATTAAACAAGCACCTAGGCAAGCACTTTCGGAAACAAATAAGAAATGGCAATCAATCATCTGAGAAAATGTCCCGAGCGTAATGTCATCTGTTTGCAGAATGTGCTTTCCATCAAACCTTTATTCAATTGTACAATGCATATGGCGAATACAGCATAAAGAGTGATGTTACTCATAGGTAAAGTACTTTGCATGTTTACCTCATGACAAAATAAGTATGAAATATAGTATTTTTAAAGAAAAAGTGCACTGTATTGTGATCCATCACCTATGTCTGCGCCGCGAGTAACCCGATTTGTTTTTGTAAAATGAGATCAATTCTTGAAAATTGTCATGCAAATTGTAATAATTATTTCTAACCGGTTACATCACTGTGAACGGAGTCATGCTACATTCAAATGAGCATTCATTTGTAAATAACCTCAAAATGTCACAGAATTGCATAGTCTAGATTATACGTAGTTCAAAATAGAAAACGAAATGAATACTAAATCCTAATTATTCGTGTCAAGAAACGGCGGTATATGTTCATGAGAAAATGATAGAAATGCAAACTAACATATATACACTCATTTCTGTGTATTTCTACCGATTAAGCCACGTTTTATCATCAGTTCTATGCTGTAATTGAATGTATTTCTTTTTCATAAGACGAACAATAGGCGAGGATTCGATTCTGGACAATAAAGTTATTATTTCGTTCGTTCTTAATAGCGACTCAAGTGGAACCGATTCACAGGTCAATTCGGACCAGGAAGCGGACTTTACCAGGAATAAAACGCAAATGGTGTCGCATTTCTCGTTTTTATACGTAGAAATATAGGTCCACCTTCGAATTACTTGGTATTTCGAAACGCTACGTTAAACACCAAGTTTTTTCGGTTAATCCGTGGAACGCCACAAATATCTTGCGCAAACTGCGTCATTCATTTTTGGTGCATTCAAATGTTTAGAAATGCCTTTTACAGTTTATTCCATGCAACAACAAGTGTGTGCAAGGAAACTATGAACTATAAACTATTGAAAAATGGAGGAATGTAATTACATATTTCATCATTATCAACATTGCAAAAAAAGCAAAGTGTTCTGTATTCCATACACTGTATCAATACACGAACATAGAAAAATTCAAAAATGGACGTAAAGGAAATAAAATACACATTTTGTTTGTTAATGTTATTGATTCGAATGCCAGAACTGCATGTCGTTGATACCACAACGACATATAATATTTGATAAGCCCTATTAATACTGTATACGAAGTATAGTTTTATTGCATTTACACCAAAAATCATTATACGTGTCCGCACACAATATCATGCATTTAGTTAAACTTCTCATTAGAATATTCATACACAAAGAAAAAGTTAAGACAGTCGTCATAGTGATAACATGTCTAAAACAGCAATTTACTTATGACACCCCGCTTAAAAAAACAGAGAATCGTCTTCTGGCAACCAACATCCTTTACAATATAATGGTTCTATCAACAGCGAAACCTCGCTAACGTAACGTTTAATGTTTCATAACTATAGCTGCATTTCAGAAAAACATTGAATGTGCCGAATTTGGTTTTGGTCACATTTGGTGGGCGGAAAGTGGTAAAACCGACCTGACTCAAAGGATAGAAAATAGCGTGCGGATAATACTAAGAAAATTTTAATTCCTGTGTCTAAACATATACATCCGGGAAAATAATGTCAACATCTGCATAGGCGAAGTTTCCGGTTGAAACATTCTGCAGTCACAAATGGCTACTCTTTCCACGTTTGAGAAATCGCGCGACAACATAACTCCACAGTAAAAATTACAGCTTTTACCTTCATGCAATTCGTGTTACCATTCTACTGAACGTCGGTGAATTTCACTTTATAATCGACGAAAGTGCACCGTTCTAATTATAATGATGATAGATTGCATACTCGTCGTATTATGTTTAAACCTATGCGGATACGCGTTAGTTTTGGTCGCGCATGACATATCGCGGCCTGCTATCAATCAATGTCCATTTGTGATATACGTTCAATGCTTAAAAAGAGAATAGCATGAACACTGAGCTGTTCTAATGTGAAACTTCGAAATCATTGAGCAAAGTAAATATAAACCATAGACAAGAAGTCTAATAATATATATGTAAAAATCGGGTTTAGCTTTCCTCTCCTACTATATTTTTAAGTTTCGTGTACATAGCAAATTAATAAGTTAAGTCTTGATATGTTGTAATTTATGTAATAAAAATGTTAATAATAGTGCGACATATCATACAAACAAATTCACATCTACGTTACGTTTAAAATAACAATTGGGGACTGTTTGTGAAATTGGAATTGTTAAATTTCAATCGACGCTGTATATATGGATCGCTTATTTGGAAAGTGGTGTAAGTACAAATTAAAAAAAAAATAATTATCACAAATAAAAAATGTACACACATTAAGCATAAATTATATGATATCTCAATATTTTTTTATGTATGGGCTCACACAACCTTCAAAATAAGCAGTCCATATTACGATTATGAAAAATAGCGTGTACAGCATTTCGATAGGAATAGTAGGATGGAAAGTTAAATAGATTGTATGTAACGCTAACGAGAAAGATAATGTCGAAAAAATTACTTAATTACAGAAGTGATTGCACGAACTCTAATTGGAGAATCGATATGAACTAAAACAAAATACTATAATATCGATCGCTACATTTTTATCATATGGTTTCACTGCAACAGTAACATGTCTGTAAATGACATCACTCCATACAGCATACGCGAGTCAGCAATATTATAAGACATTGCTCCTATTTTTTATATACCGATATTCATATCTGCAATTGCTCGTTCTATAACATATAAAGTGACGTTTTGCGTAATCATTTCCGAATGTAAGACTTTCAGAAAGCAGTAATTATAGATCTGCCATTTAAGTTAATTAAAAACAGTACGCGATGGAAAACATAAACCCTCAACTGTAGTACTAATTCCGTCTATGGCCAGCAACGTACAAATCCTTCCACGAATCTCATTTATCGCCAACAGCTGTTGACCCATGTCAACAATGCACGCGCATCGTTTATAGCGTCTACGTTTAAGCATTATGTAAGAGAAGGCACGATCAAATTCTGGCTACTTTAGCGTCAACAGTCGGTTTCCAAAATCCTAAGTCAGGTATAGGTTTTGTTCTTGCAAAGCCCGACTCGACATAACGGAACGGTCCTTTTGCCACTACAGATATACGCAGCGGTATCGTTAGCCACGGTTACTACCGCTTTCGAATACACCCGGGGTACTATATATAGCGGGCACATAATACACAAAGAAAATCAAGTGCAAATGGACGTGACCGAGCACTCCATGCGGGCACACTGACGTACACGACTGTGACAGTTGTCTTGAACAACATGCGCGCGGTGGCGACGCGTTAGAACTCATTTATTTTTTGCTGCTTGCGCGACGAAGATTGCGCGAACATTTTTTAGGTACGGAATGTTAGGGCAATCGCGGCAGGAAAGGGTGCACAGTCATTTTTCAGGGATAGATAAAACGGGAGCGTTACATGACATTTTCGAAAGTTAAAAGAAAATATTAAAAGTTCAAAGTATACCAAGTTAAGTAAAATTTGGTTCCGCAAAAAATCTTCAGAAAATCTCATGTTTACCGTTGTTACAATTTGAAAGAAATAGATGAGAATAGTAAAGTAGTATATATTTAGCGCAAAAAGACATGCTATTTCTGGAAAGAAACATAAAATAAGACTGAGCATGAACGAATGTAGATTACCTAACTGAGACGGATTTCTGAAACAAGAACTCTTCAGCGAAAGAATTTATCTACATTATTGGTGTACTTATTTTTGTTTCGTAATATGAAGATTACATATTTTTAATACGGAAAAATGTGTATGATTTACTGTAAGACTTACCCTCCATTAACGGAAATGTATGTTTGTTTGTTATAATTGTACGTTTAATTGAAAGTGAAACGAATTTAAAATTATTCGAACTATTTTTATCAAACTTTCTGAGAGTTATCAACATATCCAAAGTTAATAAGGTAAAAATCTCGGAAAGGCTATACGCCGGTAATTTTTGTTTGAAATATAACGATTCCAGAGAACGAGAGAAAAGACGCGGTGTGCGCAAAGTATATTTGCATTTCATAACGTATTTACCTCCTTATAAAGTGTTTTAATTGACAAATAGTATCGACCAACTGGGCGCGAATATTTGAAGCCTCCTGTTAAGATACGTTACTCATTGTCAGTTCTGGCGACCAGCCATTGGGATATGTTTTCCGACTGAACGAGATTTCTTGCGATAGAGAATGACCACGAATCTCAAGGTAGTTATACCCCATTCGTTCAGCACAGTGACATCGACAGTGAAACAAGTGTCGAGCCCAAGGGCAAGTTTTTCACACCAAAATTATGATGCGCAACATCAGTACTACGATTTGAGTAACTTCAAACTCTTTCCGAAGATTAATTTCTAGAAAGGATTTTTTTAAATTAATTTATTTTGGACGTGAATATGAATTGACTGGCCATTGAATTGAACCGCATTAAATGCCTACATTGCGCAAGTTAGTACAATAACCGCGCAAAATAATGATATTTCGTAACGCATTATGAAATTTAATAAATTTGCTTGTAACATAAATTGGATAGGTGTGTATCAATTTGTTTATGCAACAAACGTACAAAAAGAATTTAATACACAATTAATGCACAGCCTGACTTGTACTTCAATATATGTTTGCTGCATCCAATATATGTACTTTCATTCTGTAAAGTCCGTCATAGGTACTATGATTAGGTACCTGCGTAGATTTTACGTAAACGATGAACTATGACATCTTTCGCATAACGAATCGCATAGCACACACAAAGAACTGGCGCCGTAAAGCTTTGAATACAGAACATTTCCAAAACACGTGTGCCGCTAAGCGTCCACGTGTGCACGTAGACTGTTACTTTAACGAGAAACCGTTGTCACAACGAAAAAAAAAACGATCGGCAGGCGTACTAATAAAAGCGCAGGTGCAATGATACAGATTATCAGTGTCGGAAAAGGCGGCAAGCAATTCTCAAAAGCCGTTTCAACAATCGACTGTGGGTCGTCGTACTTCCAAGGTACCGTCGCCAGAGGTCGTCAAAATGACCGGCAGGTATGTACTATTAATAAAGAGGCAGATGCGAGCAACAGAGTGCAACGGGGCGTGACATTGATTTCGGCTAGACATTTGTCAGGCGAAACTTGAAAACGGACATTCATAAAAATAGATGAATGTTTATTCCACAATATCTTATTACGTTGTGAGTGACCACCTCAGACGGACGATGGGAACCCCATTCTTTTCTTTTCAGCGATGCAAACGGATGCTTTTTCGATTTAAATGAAAAGCTTGCTATCCAAGAACTCAGATGTGTGGGTGAAGAAAAAATGTAAAATTGTTGGTGGTTGAACCATAAACCTGTTTCCACTAACAACCCTGCATACATGTACGGATTGATGTTATGAAAGTGCCTATTTTTCATGAAACGGAAACTGACGGCAGTTGCTGGCTTATACGTATATACAAGCGTGTAACGTTCAATGAAAAATAGACCTGACGTTGTGACTGATTTACAAATCCGATGATGGAAACTGCACAGGCGGGAGGAAATAATGATTCAAATTCTGGCCAGCCCCGATAGACTACTGACGTTATTTAAATCTCGCGCGCGTTGGAACGCAGAATGTATTAAAAAAAATAAAGGAAGACGTAAAGCAAAAAGAGGGTTGCTAACGGTAAAATGCATTCTAGCGTTTTAATTTGGCTTGAAACAAAGTACAGAATAATATAAGAGAAGTAATCATTACATGAAATCCCACCTTTTGGTTTACCAATTTGCATGCATACCGAAACGACCGCTGTATGTTCGAATAATGCTCTGAACACGAAAAGGACAAAGAATGATACTGTCGAACATTCTGCGCGGGACAGGCTGGCATGCTTTGATGTTCTGCTTAAACGCTAGTCACGTTTACACTCGCAGGCTAACGCGCGCGATAATTGATCATCGGGGCGAATTCCAGTGGCATTGAAGGTTCATGAACGGAACGGGAAATGCTCAAAGGGGGCAAAAGATCGA
Source organism: Anoplius nigerrimus (assembly GCA_914767735.1). Lineage (NCBI taxonomy): Eukaryota > Metazoa > Arthropoda > Insecta > Hymenoptera > Pompilidae > Anoplius > Anoplius nigerrimus. The sequence goes on along the minus strand of OU612085.1, from coordinate 15,748,684 downwards.
AAAACGTACACGATCTAATGTTGGAAGATCACATCTGTCTTTCTCACTTACAATATAATATATTCGCTTCTTTGACTTCAAAATGTATATTATAGATTAAGACCTTAATATAAATAATCATTATCGACGACGTTGAACAATTGATTTATTTACTATGTAAAGTGTCGTTAGAATTTCCTCATATAAGTAGACGCAAGCGTGCTATCGGTGCAAGGTATTATTAAGTAAAATTAATTGCACCCGGCAATTGACAGGCGTCCAACATCAAATTTGTATGATCAAGGGCGATAAGATATTCTCAGCCTAAGTTCGCTTGCTCTAATATTTAAGTTATTTATGAAATAAACGACTAAACGTTATAACTGGCACATACTGATGCTGTCATTAATGGTTACATGGCACGAATTGAATAAGATCGCACTTTGTACGGCTGATAAAGTATTGAGTGGCGCAACTAAAGAGTGATACAAGTCGAATAGGTACATACAATCTACATTCTGTACTATCCCAAGTGCGAAACAAAGTTCGATGGCGTTAACGCCCCCATCTTGTTACCCACCCAACAAAGAATTTGTGTCTGTGGCTATATTGGAAGCAGTTAGAAAAAATAAATATCCTCATCTCACGCCACTAGACGAACGTTTTCATTTAGCGCTTACTCGACCTGAACGCACAAACATTAACGTCTATCTCCGATGTTTCAAATCCAACGCGACGATGATCCAAACGATCCCCTGGCTCGATCTGGCCAGATAAAATTTCACGATACTCGATGCGGCCTCGAATTGACGCACTCGTATGAAACGAATATTTTTTTCGGTCTGCCCACCTCGGTATAATGTCCGGCACTTCTCCTTCTATATGCGGCTTCGAAAGAAACGGACCTCCGGCAATGGAATCCCGTTCGCGTTGATATGTACGTATGTGACCGAAGTGCATATTTTAATTGGTATCATTGCCCAGACAGACATCGATGGAAATTTTCCATACACGTTTGAAGTTCCTTATGGTGATTCAGTTGTGATTCACTTTGTGAAACACGAACATTATATGTACTCGAGTTCGATATATTGATACGCAATTGGCGGAAAAATGGTTCACGAGAAGATCAGTTTATTTAACGAGGCATGAGAATGTTCATTTAATACATTCCAAACTGCGACCAAACATCGTTACTATCAGCACGTTTGTTAATTGTAAATGTAAGATTTTTTACTAAATGTGAAGGCATTCCTATGCGACTTGAGTTGTTACCATTTTTGCATATACGTGGCACCATAAAGTTATGCGTTGTGCATTGGCTGTATAAAAAAATCATCTCATGATAAAGACTAATTTACTGTAAACAGGGTATTCATCAGCCACTATTTTACCAATACAATATTTGGTTATAATAAATTACATCCTCTGAAAAACACACTGACGGATAGAATGTATGACTAACGAGAGATGAAGAGAAATAATTCAATGTGTTACGATAACTGCCCCACCAGCAACAACAATAAAAATGACAAGCGAATATAAAAACATCGATAAAAAGGTAGGTACCGCACATACAGCGTGAACAGTTTAAATCAATACTAATAATAAGGCCAATATTATAGTAATAACAATCATACTTATTAAACTTAAATTGTATAAGATTTGTTAAAAGTTTGTTATCAAGCTTCTGCTGGCATTGCATGATTCGAATTATGTCGTCTTTGACCGACCAAACTTGTTTCCTGGTGTTGTTAAGACTGCACTCATATCGTGCTAATATATTAGACATATTATATGATAATTTAAAAGAGTAAAAGCGATGCTATTTTAAACTCGAGAAAGTAAAAAATATGTAAATTTTGAATTCACAGAACGCTGTCATGTACAAGAGAAACAATCGACGCGCTGACTATAAGATGTCGTTTCTGCGAACGTACAGCGAGAGAGACGCAGTGTAATTAATTCGCAGCATGGGAGCAATTAAAAATATCACGCAGCTTATCGGACCCCTTGTGTCGCTCCGCGTAATTTGTTTATGCTTTCCGGATATTATCGTCCGTTAATAGGATTTCAGTCGTGCTCTATGCCCCCCTTGGTCTGAACTTTCTGTTTGTCAAGTATGAGAAACAGTTTACTATTCGGTATGATATGGAAGTCACACTATACATACTGAAATGATTGTATCATTACGCAACGATCACGCTAGAACTGCCCGCGGTATAAATGAATTTATGTCCAGTAAAGGGTATGTGGTAATTACGCGGGAGAAACACGGGGTTGGGCTGCTTTGCGTCGTTTTGAAATAAAATCATATGCGCTCTTGCTTAAGCACCACAATGTAGCAAGGCAAAAACACGCGAGAAAGTGCGTCTGATTGCGAAAGGGTTTCTTATTGCGTTTAAACGGTCTTCTTGTCTCTGGTTGCAAGTCGGAACGTATTGATAAACTGTATAGTAAGATACAGCGCAAACTATCGCAGTATGCTCATGACTTCAGAGTTACATCTTCTTTCTTCCAAAACCTTTAACCGCGTGTCGTATAATTAGTACTGCAAGTATGTTAACAGTTCGATTTCGCCTGAGGTCAGTTAGTTGTACAATATAAAATAATCATGCCTTACAGCTGAGTTTATATGATGCGCGTTTGGTTTGGCATATTATCATATCAATTGAATGCAGTGGTACACAGTTCACTGTTTAAGTTTTTTACATATATTGCGATAGCAGATTTATTTATAATATACATTCTTCGTTCTCAGGTAAATAAATTTATTTTAAGCATATTTCTGCTGAAACCAATTTTACAGTGGTATTCGATTTTTTTTTAGCAAAAACATCATCACACTATAAATATCTGCTACGTGTAGAAAATGAATAATCAAAATGCTGCTTCTTGCGTTGTTGAAATATTTCTCCCGGATCCACTTTTTCTAAGACACCAATGGTCGACACGTTTATTTCGCGCGTGACGATAACAAATACCCCACAAAATGTGTACGTTTCATGCACGTCCTCACTCAGTATCAGTGCGTGCGTCGCGATATCAAGGTCTTTCGAAAAATCAGCAAGTTATCCGAGGCAACACGGAAGGTTGTGCAAAGAGCTTCTTACTGATGCAAACTATAGGAAAATTCCGCTCCAAGACGATGAGATTTTTGCACTTTCCCATTATCATTGTGCGGAACCCTTATTAATCCACGCTTTATCGGTCATAATTTATTCAAAACGTCGTTCGACACACTCGTTAGGCGACAAAACTTGACATCCGAGAACGTGACTTCATAGAATCTGCTCGCGTAACGTCAAGCGAACTTGAAACTGACTGACAGCTTCGTCGTGCAATTATTAATCCTTCGCCATGCGCAATAATTTACTTGGGAGTTACGTGCGTGTGATCTGAGAGAGCAATGACTTACATTGATACACGTGCCTATCCTCTGCTGTACTGATCGTGCATGTAATTTTTCAAGATTAATAACCCTTAAGAGCGTGCATTCACTATAGGCTAGAGGCAATTCGCACCTTATCAGGCACATTTTCAGGCAGAATGCAATATTTTTGCAAACATCTTGAAGATAAATGCAGACGATCTGGATGCCGTGATTCATGAAAATTTGAAAAGTAAAGGAACAGTATTCTTCGTACTTGCGTCTATATAAAACGATACGCAATAAATCTTGTCGTTAGAATGACGCAAGTAATTTATAAATACGGCTCCTGAAAGAAAGTAACAATAATCCGTTTGTAAATGTTGCGCAATATGTGAGCTAGATTGTGCCGAGCTTTTATGTACTTTCTGTTATTGAAAATTACTCGAAATAAAATCTACCGAAATCAATCCGTGTCACCAGATTGGTTCCAATGTAAAGCACTTTACCGTTGCAGCGGACATTTATATGGAAGGCGCAGGTGCAATTTAAGGTATATCTTAACGTTTGTAAGTGCTAGAACTCCCAAAGTTCGTTGTATTATCTGATCGCACTCGGCGTGTCGACATCGCGTTGCTGCACGAAAGGCGTTTGCATGCAACTCAAGCATGCCAGTGACATACTGGCAGTGGCAATGACGGTTATCGTACAAGTATGATTTACACCCTCATCGTGGCACAGATCGAGGTACATTACCACCCGAACTAGGTTAAGGCAAATGAGAATCACTGCTGACCGGGTCAGATTCTTATCAGGCATTAACACTAACTGCACTACCCACAAGGAATTACATGAACTTTTCTGTGCAATTTGTGACCAAGAAAATGCCGTAACGGTACTTTCTCTTGCAAGGTTTATCGATACCTTTGTTACAAGTATTTGTCCCATTATCCTCAATATACTGAAACGAGGATCTTTCGTTTTTGACACTTCCGTATTCTTTATCACCATAATGCTATATAATCGTCATTGGTAGATGATTTGGAATTTATGTTGTTGTGAAAATGTCGTTTTCTCCTTTAACTTTCACTCTTGTTTTTATCACTTCTTCCCTTATACTAACAATAAGATGTACATAATTTACTTTTAAAGCAAAACAAAAAACAAAGCTTTTACAATTCCGGAGTTTCTTTTAGAAAGGTAGGGTAAACGTAATGCCTAATTCACAAGGGTGAGTACGTATTACTGGATATATCCGCTATGCTTATTGCTACCATAAGGTGCTACCTTGTAATCCCATTTTAAGGTACTTACTTTCTTCAAGCACCGAGTGATAAACGCGCTAACTAATTTCGGAGGGTCAATGTTTCTGTGAAAACTGACCGTGTATCCGCGAAAAGATTTCAGCCGTTTAAGAAGAAAAAATTTACTACACTATATCGTTTGGTATGGCAGCATGAAAATTTAAACGAACGGCCTGTGCACATCGACTACGTTGCATTCTGTGATGGAAAGCAAAATATAATAGGTAGAGTGTACGTGTAATTGGCTGTCGATGCCGAAGGAGGCAATGTATTTGATGATTTTATAACGGAGTGCGGTGAAGTATCTGTACATGCGCACGTAAACAATACGTCTGGCATTACATTCCATAAGAAGCCCAGAGTGATCCTTTGTTACTACTATATAAACGATGTACATATATACATAATGAGAAGCCATTGCCTTCTCCAGTGCTGACGTCAGACTTGAAATATGTTTCGGTGTCATTATAACCCTATTTCGTCGAGACGGAAGTGGAAATTAGCCACCACAAAATATTTATATGTAGATATTCTGTATATACATTACAGTATATATTCATGTGTATATACATAACCCTGCAGATGATAATCAAACTTTGCACGATACGATGCGATATATTTTCGTCAATAGTGGACAAAACCGTGTAATTCGACGCGTGATCCTATTTGGAATGACTTGGCACTTCGAACGCCCATCAGGCGCGGATAGATTCAAACTAGAGATAATGTATTGTATCAATTTACCTCATCTTAATTCGGGCGTTCGAGATAAGATGGATTAAAGTAACACGTTCTCTCGGAGTATTTGCAAACCGCTATTTATATCAGAAAGGGGAAGTCGACGTTGATTTCATAAAATTCCACTGGCGGGTTGAACAGTTAGTGACAGCATAACTCGAATGGTATACATCAAAGGTCGCCAACTCGCTTGGACGCAAAATTACGTAAGTGAGCAGAAATTCAAACTTTCTAAATGTACGCGGATGCCTGAAACATCTTCAGGATTATGATCTTAAGCCACGTATGATCAACGTACTGACACATGCTGAAATAAATGATGCGACTACATACATGCTAATAGTGCAAAAACAAACTATAGTTTGTCAAAGCGATGCAATGCTGAGAATTAGCGGCGACAAACAATAGCGCCGGAATTCGCCTACGGATTTCTCCATACTGTTATCTACACTTAGAATCGATGTCACAACGAACGAGCTGAATGTCAAGACGCCAGACGTTGTGATATTTAAAAAAAAATGCTGATACCTGAACGTCAGACGCAATCAGATGTGCGTTGCAGTGTAAAAATATATCACGCAGTTTTATCCGCATTCGAACGAACGTAAAAACGGAAAAGACAAATGAAAACAATTCAGACGATGGACATGACCGCGTGACAGCGGGTCTGAGCAAGGATATATGTATTGCGACACGGGGAAGCCCTGGTCGGTGATAAAATGTATGCGTACAATTCCATAAACAGGCGAGCGCGCGCGGGATTCACGGAAGGAATGACATTAAAGCCTAAATGCACTCACCGGAGCAAGTTGATTTCGAACAAAGCACCAGCAGCTACCGCACATGCACTACCGTATCCCTTTTCCTTTGTTCTCTCTTCTCTCTCTCTTATTCCGAGAGAAGCAGCACTATTCCGGAACAAGAGGGAAGCCGTAAAGGGCCCCGCTACGGTGAGCTCGTTATTGTTGGTATAAGAACGTGTCTAGCGGTTATTCTGTCTGCGCTGTCAAACATGGCACACGGCGAACACAATAAGTCACAGCCTGCGTTTCCGTTTCTCAATCGCTAGCACCGCAGTGGTAGCCGTCTACCGTCGTCTAACGCATTGCCCCGTTGTTTATAGTTATCCTTACGCTCGACCGCGTGTTCCCGGCGCACCACGCGACGAGGAATCTCCCAACAGGGGGCGAGGCAACAAGGAAAAGCGAAGAAACGATAACTGCCACCCACGATAGCGTTCGTCTCAATCCGCTTGTGCGGATTAGCGTGGGAATAAATATGCCGGCGAACGTTCGATGCGTGCCGCCTGCAGAGACTAGCTCACACTGCAGCACGAGGAGTGTCGCGAAAAATTCTTAAGAGGAGGCACTTGCGTACGTACGCCGTACCTGCAACCCGCGTCTCTCTGGACGGACTGAAGCAGACTGAAGGGGATCCACCAACCAGCGTCGCTGACTCGCCGCCAAGCGAGCTCTCCCGATCGTCGCTTGCCGATGGCTCCCGATTGCCCCACACCACGCCACACTCGTGCTTCACGGGATGCGGAGCAACGAGACGAAACCGGCCGATACAACTTAGTCACCTGGGTTAGGTGGGCACATTTAAGTTAGATTTGACGAGGTGACGAAGTGTCTAGCAAGAGCTACATGGTTTATTAATTCCGTACATTGACACGCACCCGTGATCTACCTTTTCACAATCGATTTTTAAATATTAATGCTACTTGTATAAAGAGTGGCAAAGTCTGCACAATATAACAATGTAAAGTACTTCATATGCTCATATGGACTTGATGTTTAGGTCTTTTTTAAATATGATTATTAAGTAAAAAATATACTGACAGATAGTTTCGATGTTGAATGGTCAATGAAATTGTTACGTTATCGACATGCACAGTAATGAAGCTGAAATTAGTTAATGCTAGTATGCAGGCGGTCACACCAAACATGCCAGTTGGTTCGTCATATGTTACAATGGGAATGTAACGTGACGTACTGAGGTACTCAAATCGGCGGGGTTCATTAAATATGTATTATATCCGTTATTGCTAAATTAAAGTGCTTTCGCTTTTATCATTGATATGTTAAAACTTTAATTATTATTTTCAACCAAGGTAACCGTCATAATTCATCAGGACGTAAGTAAATGAAAAGTTCACTTTTCGAATGCGAAATATCGATGTTATAAATGACCCGCGCATTTGAAATGACAAGTTAAAGTATACATAGTGACATATGAATTGAAATGAATCTTTCGGCTCTCGACCTTGCGTGCAATTTAAGAATGCAGTGGAACGAACGTTCCTCACTTTATCGAATCACGTGCTGTGCCCGGGTTCAAGAACCTGGAGATGTAAAAATTCATCAGCAGCAAACTTTTATCATGACCATGATTTGATATTGTGCTGCACACGGCATGGTGTAGATTTCTACCATATTAGAACTATTACCACGATTCCGCAATGATACGCATATAATGTAAACTACATATGGAACACTTCCGGGAAATTTGATAACAGTTCGAGGGAGATACTGTATACTATAACTTACAAGTGTTTTATGTCATGGTACCATTCGAATATTGAAGCGAATCTGTGCTTGATTCGTTCGATTTTTTAATTTGTTTCATATCATTAGAACGACGTTCGTTTTTGTTTGATGTGTTTATGCAGTTTACTATTAAAATGAGATTACGTTAACTAGTAATTGGATGTTTATTACACGAATTACGAATATGTTTTTATTAAAATACGCATCCTAACAACGCGTCGATTTGTTTATGTAACGCGTTTGCAAACATGTTTTTCACTGTTGTCTTCGGACATTCAACTTTAATCCTTACACATATTTGTTGCACATGAAGAAGTGAACAATTAGTACTGGAAATATATAATTTACTTCTAGCACATTGCGTACGCACATTCCTGCACCTTATAACGTTTAAACAAATTTTCTTTTGTGTCCAACTTTTGACCATGCATCCGTGACACAGTCACGGAACATATATCAACACGGTAGTACTTGCGCCAACGAGCGCCGAGCCAAAAGGTGTAACCTCTGCGTCAAGTGCAATATGCCATGCGAAAACCCGATGCCGTTGACCGTTTCCGCCGTCGGTAGATGAGCCGGCAACAGCGCACTAAATGAACCCGGGGGTCTCTCGCCTCACCCGTCACCCTTCCAAATCCCGCAACCTTCATTCAGCGGACCCTTAAAGCCGGTGACCTAACGCGGGGTTGATGCGATTTTAGCCCTTTCGACGAATTCGAACCGCGCCGAAATAACACGGCGCATTTGACTCGATAATCGATTCTTCGGCATTTCGGCAACGACCGTACCAGAACGAAATGAGACGATTCAGCTGCCGTGTCTACGGTAATTCAACGATGATAGTTAATCCTGCGGAACGATTATAATCTACGTCGTGCTCTTCCATTGACTCCGCGTGTCCGCGTGCGTCTGTCCTTCGTTTCGACGACCCGCATTTGGCGCGGAAAAAACATGCGCGACGTCCGGACACGTAGCCGCCGATATCGATCGCTACGGTATTATTAGAGTTAACAAGAAAATCCTATGCGAAAAAGGATGCGATGGGTGGTCCATTAAACGCATCATCGATTGAAGTGATGCACTGGACTTACACCGCATCTCTCCCCGGTCATGTGACCCGTCTTCTTACATCAGCGCTTGCATGTTTGCGCTGGCCAGCGTTAGCGCTTTTTTGACATTGCACGCGCGACGCACATGGCGCATCGGACACTTTATCGCGTACCGGCCAATGCAATAGCGCGCATGGATCGATCGTTCGTATTGCTTCTGAATTTCATTGCGAAACATTTCCCGGAACTGTATCAATATTACTGCTGAGTACGGAATGCGTGCTACTTTGGAGTGAGGCAAAAAATAGTCATTAGAACTCCACATTAGTCGTCCACAGTCTGCGCATCATTAATGATCCATATCTTGCGGATAATCGATTGCATTATTGAACAAAGTGTACAGAATCGCGACTGACGAAAAGCGAGCGCGCTTAATCTTTTTGTTTGTTTCGTTCCAACGTGAGAAAGAAGCGGAACGTCTGGCGGTGCCAGTTTGCTGATGTAAAGCGAGCTCTAAACGGTCCAACTGTGTCTCATGACATTTGCATACATATTAGTTTCTTCAATGCGTGCGTATCCTCGACGGTCGCATGTATCATGGTAATACACACTTTGCCGCCTTATTCTGTGCCGGATTCTGTACGGTAACCGGCAAAAATTGGAAACGATAGTTCCGAATCAATGTCGTTTTTTTTTGTCTCGCGACCAGTCGCAATTCGCCGCACAGAAGACACGCACAGTAATACGATTCTATGAACGCAAGTACGGCTGTAACAAAAGTAGAGCATGGAAAGTAGACCTTTTCCAATGCCGTCAATACACTTACCGTATAAGTGATCTAATTTACCATTCTATACGGGGCTTAGACGCTCGTATCGCGATTTGTACGCGACACGAACCTAATATTATCTGTGCCAGCGATGAAACCCGAATGCATGCACATATATACGTTCCAATGGCATTCCTGGTGGTTGTAAATTGCACAGACATTTCAAATACCAGAATTCGATTACTGCATTGAAGACTATATAACGGAAACCCAAACGCTGAACGTTTTGTTCCATTAATCGTGGTCTTACATTTTAAGAATAATATATGTAAATTTAATTTGTTTGAGAAAAACAAAGCAGAGCTCTACATCCTTGTCAGTCATGCCTCAACTGTCAATTTCATGACCGGTTTAGGTTTATTTCACTCTTGCCGGTACGAAATACAATCATGACGTCGACAACGTGTTTATCCTCACCTTTCTGACGGAATTCTTAAACACTTAACGGTTGTTAAATCGATGGCACATCGCCGGCCACATGAGCAGCCGCTGCATATAATAGCCAGCCGTTGTTAGCTGCAAAAGTTCAATGAGAACAGCAAATAAATCTCAACGCGTCGCCTTGGTCACGCTTGTAGCACAAGAGCAGAAGACGAGATGTTTCTGCAAAAGCAGCGGGTTTCGTGATTTTATTGCCACATTGTGGTATTCTGCCGTTTCAATCGTGTAAAATAAGCTTTTTGCTGCAGTGACAAATATAAAGCGGTGTTTTGCCGTTGCAGAATTAATTTGAAATGTATACTCTTTCATACGCAATGTGAAATTTTTCGACCTTATATTATTACTTTAATATGGGAGTGTTTTTTTTTTAATTTCGTTATTTAGTGTCGCATCAACCACAAGTAAGGGTTATTAGCGACATTTCGATACAGGGGCAAAAGATGGGAGTGTTATTCAATTTTGGAACGTATGTGCTTTAACCTACTTTTTCAAATTATATTTGTTTTTACACATATCAATCATGTACACGCACATACATATGTATATATCACCTGGAAATACATTCTTAAAAAAACGTAAGTAACATATTTAATTCGTCCTAATAGTATAATCAATAATCGCATTACAATAACTGATAAACTCTTAAAACTATTTCTAACAATTACAAACATTAATGGCAACCAATTTATATGGAAAGATCAACACAACACATTTCACCTTATACATCCATTAGACTAAACACATTTGCAAACGCACGGTGTTCCGACCATTATACCTACTTTGATATCATTAAGCAACGATTTTTCCATAATCGTGGTGCACTACATCTAGGATTGACTCTGACTACATGGAAGAAGCCACGTGTTGCTTCCTCATTCTTTTTCTTCTTTATCCATTTTCTTTGCCCCGTGTCCTATATAGGCTTCGTGCTAACTCAGTTTCAAGATACAAAAACTCCCGACGGGATACCAAATAGCATCCAGCGTTTACACCACGTGGCGGTTCTTATTTCGTACCTGAATTCCACACGTGTACTCGTAATACCCGTAATTTGTGTTAATTTTCTTCTATCCACGTGCGTAGGAACGAGATAGATAATATGGGAAAAAATTCTTACCACCGTGGTTCATTCACAATGTTCCTTCTTGTGATCATTGATTGTTATGTTCCGTGGCGCACGTGTCTTTACATAGAGAATGTGTTTTTTAACAGCTAGAATAAAAAGTTCTCTCTACATAATTTCGAAGATATGACGAAATTAATGTTAACATAACTTGTTTCAACGTTATTCACTCAGACGTAAAGAGAGAACACACGGTACTAAGTATACGGTCAGCAATTATAAATGTGTCCACAAGTTGAAAAATTAACAAAAATGCACTGTAGACGACCGCAGTTATTCTCAGTAAAATTAAATTTAATATACGTGATTTCTGAGAGCATTTGACGTAATGAAACGGGTTACACGTTCGATATAAAATGACGCTCTCATTTTATTGGGGTCGTAGGTTGTTTTTAACTGATTGAAGTTGTAATTTTTCACGTTCTGGGCATTTATTTTTCGTATGCGATGATACACCGATTTATAAAAAATCTATCCACATTTGTAGATATGTACCTACACATTTTATTACACAGTATGTCGGTCTTCTTAATTGCCGTCAATAAACGTACACGTTGTTAAGTAATATAGTCTTATTTTGTTTTTCTAATTAACGCAGTTTTGTAATCGCTTCGTATAGCCCATGTTTATTTACAGTAAGTATAATATGTGCTTTTATATTATAGTTTTAAAATGCAAATATTTTTTACACGCATGAAATGAAAATGATCAATTGTGATACACGGATACTCACAGTTTTGCATATCACATAAAGTCTTTCTTCTACGTTTTTGATGAACGCACACTGATTTCCTAGTATGACTCTTAACATGTCCCTTATTATGCTTTCTTCCCTTTGGGCGAATAATTCGACTTTGTCGGCGCCGCTTTGTCCTCTTTTTTTTCCTACGCGATTCCACTCGTGGAATACTCGCACCATTCTTTTTAAAGAAACCCTCGATATTAATCATTAAATCGTGTACCGATTTATTGCGCGGCAAAGTTTCAAGTACGTTTATCTGTGGCACAATTGACGTTCTTCTCTGTCTTCTATCATGTCCAATGTTTCTCTCTTTCAATGAATTGTGTGCTGATTTGATTCGATCAGTCATAATTTGTTTGGCATTATGTACACAGTCCCATTTTTCACCGTTGAAAACCGCACTCTCGCATACTGTCTCATTGCGGATTCTTAATTTTGAGTTTTTCACTTTGATCAAAAACGGACCGTGTCGTCTTTTGATACTTAACCTTGTATAAAATGTCAAAATGTTATATCCACTATCTAGTGTCTCGTCCTTATTAAACTTGTAATTGAAAGGTTGACAAAGAGCGTCCTTACCAAATTCCTTTCTGGCGGATTCACGCTCCGTTCTCATGTACTCGGATCTTTGCTCGCACAGTTCTTCGAACCTGGGAACCACTTCTGGCTTCTCCGAAGAATCCTTGTTGGCACATCGCGCGTATGAATCATGTTTTCCTTTAGGGCAACGCCTTCTCTCAGGACTCCTTGGATTTTCACAACGCGGCGGGCAGCCATAATGTGCGGAATTTTTATTCTTCGAAACATAGTTAAGATTGAGGCATTGCGAACGAGCCAGCTTTTTATTAAATACTTTCCATCCGCTTTTTGTTGAACCGTGTTCTATACATGTCCGTGTTTTCTTTAGTCGGACTGTGTTTATCTTAGCTTCCTTTGTTGACATTGGGATCGTTATAGTGCGCGTTGTTTCTTTACCCGTTGTTTTTCGGCGTATCTCTTGCTTTGTTGCAATAAACGTTGTCTCCTTTGTACGGTTTATGACAAACGAAAGTGATGACGGCGAAGCCATTGAAACTTCTGACCGCCGCATACTAAGGTGAAAAAGTAGTCTTGAATCATTGAAAATTGTCCCTTTTTTACTGAAATCTCTCTTCATATTTTCTTCTGGCAGCATCGCACGGCTGCTCATTAAGTCATTTTCAGTGTTTCCTAATTCCCCTGTTCGCATGAAATCATCTATCAAAGTATGTGTAGACGAGAACACGTAGGCCTTGACAGCATTGCCAGTCGTAGACCTTACCGATTCTAACGTTGATATTATCCAAAAACGAGGCACATTTTCAGCAACAAATTTTGCGATTGATGTTTCTGACATATCGGAACACGTGGAGAATCCACGTTCTTTCGAAACTTCGTCGAGCGTTAATTTTTCCAACTCAGGACTTGGTCTGAAATCGTGTATTATTTCAATTCCGTCAGACTCCCTGAACCCGTCAGTCGTCGAAAAGATCTTTTCCACGTAGTAACCGCTGGTAACAGGGATTCCCAACACCATAGATACGATGTTTGTATCTTCTGCTACGATACCCGCTGCGGTCAATCCGTTTATACCTTTACTGTCGTCAATACACGCCCTGTCAAATCTGTTCGTCGTAGCGGATTTCGCTTTTGGACACCCGTTCTCTGCGAAGGCGCACGTGGGCGTGACATAAGTTAGAAATTCCGAGATAGGATCCTTCGTTACGGAATTTACGTGGGTGCATTGTTGAATGATTTTCACACTACGTCGAAGGGAAGGTTTCAGCGATCGGTGAAGCTGCTCGATCGAGACATTTTTAGAGTTCCAGAGAATGGCTTCGATACCATCGATCACCGTCACGAGACCACTGAAGAATGGAATGCATTGCACATTTTTATAACACTCAGATAGCTGTGCAAACCGTGGACAGTTATGAAAAATATCATCTTCGTCCCCGACATTGCTGATTTGTTTTAATTGCCGCAAGATTTTAACGATCAGCTGATCGGGAACATTAGCTAGATACGTTTCCACGTTTGAGTAATGGTGCGGTGTGCAGAATTTTTGAAAATCATCGGCCGGCAAGTTTTGCACTTTGATTACATCAACCTCAGCCACTTCCTTCTGTAACATAAGGTCAAACAGATAGAAGGTCGTTCTTATCGCATCGTTCTTAGAAGCCTACTTAGACGGCTGGATAATTTGGTTTTCATTAAGAATTTATGTTAAGCGTTTAAAGAGTAAGTGAAGTTTTTAAGAAGTCTTAAAGCAAATTACTAAATCAATCAAATATTTTCTACGAAATAATAATTTACAGAAGAATTGCCATGGTTCTTTATTGACATGAAGGTCATGTCATTCAGACGCTATTGTACCAAATATAATGAGTCAATCCAAGCAATAAGGAGGATGCAAACTGCAACGACACAGTTTTCCACGGATATAGCGCTCTAAGTGGATTCTATGAGCGTAGTGTTTAGACAGGTTGGTCGATCGGTAGACGCGCAAGGTTAGTTCTTAAGTAGACACCGACAGGGTGTCAGTACGTGCTTAGTCGAGTTCCAAGATTCTTTTGCACATGTCAGAAATCTTGTAGCAATATCCCACCGGGAGTATGTTTACGTATGCGCAGATAAGTTTGCAGATTTCAGATAGAACGCTATTAAGGTCTATCACGGTGTTTGGTACAAGGGCATGGACATCGTATTTTATAAAGAAAGAACCTCGACAGATCGTATGAAGATAAGTTGCATTATTCTTAGTCAAATCCTTGAAATTACCAAATAAACTTAACATGTGTCATTTTAGTCGGAATGGTCGCTTCCAATAGGTTGACATTTTCTATCGTCGTTTATAGGAACTATAAGTTGATCATTTTTTGATCGTTTATATTCTCAAACATCGGACAATAAACTGCATCGATAGTTTGCACATCATGCGTATATGTTGGGATTTTAGCGTACTTCCGAAATATGATTAAATGCAAAGCATAGCATGGGCAAACGATGAGTAGTGAGTACAAAGCTTTCTGCTCAGTAAACTTCAAAACAATTTACATGCAGTAAAGGCCCTTTAAACCTCATCTCGTCCATCAGTCTCTGTTGTCCGGACAGGACCCATTTGTTGATAAAAAGTACATACCTATCTTTGGTAAAATTCTGTGATAAGCGAGAATTTGTAATGTTTCTACAATAATGTATGTATTGTAACATTAGATAAGCGCCACATGGCAGCACGATTATTTCCTAAAAAAATTCGAGTTCATCATAAAACGAAATTTCATTCATTTCTAACGGGAGCACCGTAAAGTTTCGTATGACACAATTATGCAGAAAACGTTTCGTGCTTGATGCCATTGCGTAACTTCTTTTTTACTTATATCTGCATATACATATTTCTGTGCTGCATTATCTATAGCTTCGTTACACGAATGAAGTACTGTAACTAGTTCAAAGAGGTTTTTATTCTGATATGCGTTCTTATATTCGGCTGCTTTCAGAAATAATTTAACAGCAAAAATCACCGCCTTGAAGAATGAAGGAGATTCTTAACTGAATTACATCTAACTGTATTAAAAATTGAATTACTTTGTTAAATAAAATAATGCTTGCTATATCGGGTACAAATATAATATAAGAAAATGGGTTGTGACTTACTATTAGTAACCAACAATATGATTATAATAACGTTATTACGCTAAAATTATGCTTATGTGACATATACACCAATGTACATACTAAACTTTTCAACTTACCAACGATCGGTTTGAAAACGAAGTAGAAGCAAACGTCCAGGCAAATTGAAGAAGAATAGCTAAAATAGTCGACATCGTCGATGGCACGGTAACAAATGAGAAACTACCTTAGTTGCCTAGGCATAAAACTTGAAAGGATCAGTCACGAGAGAAGCTTATGTACTCCAATAATGAAAATGCCCAGCACACGTGCATTGGATATAAGTATACCATTGGTTACGGCAGGCACGTGTGCCCTCAGTAATCGATCACTTCCGAAATCATAGCAGTTATAACAGCATGTCGTAAAAATGCTAAGGAAAATAGTAAATTCTACCGCATATTGTTGCACATCCCAATCTGCAATTACGGTATTTTATTATATATTTTTTGTGCGATGAAGAATCGCCAATAATCGACGAAGAATTGGAAAAAAGTGTTAAATACGAACATTCCATTTGATATTTTGCAAGATTGCCGACATGGTTCATCATTCCCATGTCTTTGCAATATAAAAAAAAAACAGTGTCAGTATATTGATATGGCCAATGCGGTAATGCTCTTTGCAGCTTCTTAGATGCTAATCCGGCGTGCCGTGTCGAGACGACTAATCCACAAATCAGATTAATCGTAAAACGCAACGGTACGTGCGGCATTCTTCGAAACCTACCACCTGCGTACACGAGAACAGTCTACGGAGTTTGCGCAGACCCGTCGCAATATGGATTCTCGGGGCTGTGCACGTCTTCCATCAATGTGTTCTCGATTTTAACGTCTTCGAAATTTCAACATCATACCGGAACTCGCTGACATCTGATCACGGCAATCAAATTGTTTTCCTCGCGTGTATCTAATAATCTGGTGTATGATGTCGCAGGATT
Source organism: Anoplius nigerrimus (assembly GCA_914767735.1). Classification (NCBI taxonomy): domain Eukaryota; kingdom Metazoa; phylum Arthropoda; class Insecta; order Hymenoptera; family Pompilidae; genus Anoplius; species Anoplius nigerrimus. The sequence goes on along the minus strand of OU612085.1, from coordinate 15,731,927 downwards.
ACGCTCACGCCTGCGAAAGGGCTGAATTACTTGGACTGCCAGTTCCAACCAAAGAGGAATGGGAAGAAACTCGGAGAGAGCAAGAGGCTAATCGTGCGAATGACGCTGGTGATGACGAGGCGTTGCAGGTAAACGCGATTTAAGAATTATTTCTGCATGAAACAGCAGGCCGCTCCCTGTCATCTGGTCAGATCGGGCTCTGTGTCGGGCGTACGTCGGAAATGGTCGAATATATCCTTCTTCGAAAAATCACGCGGATACTCAAACAAATCCAAGGGAACGGCGATTTTTTGCATTATTTCCGTATCACAAAGACGTTAATGCTTATAGCATGATTTTACATAGCGTACATGCTAATAAAATATGGTACAAAAATTTATTAAGCCAAAAGCATATTTGTCAACTGAACTGGAAGCACCCTGTGACGAGCTTGCACGTTGCGTTCTTGTAAGGTGGAAAACATAAGCGATGTACTGTTGCGCTGGTTGATAATGTGATGCGATAACGTTTGAAATTAATATAATCTTTTACAACTTTGGCACCCAGATCTCTAACTCATTATATCGCAAAACTCTAAGTTGAGTCTGTCTGTTGTCCTGATTCTATTTATTCAGCATGAATGACTCCAATGATCTGATTATAACCTATTGAAGGCTCAAAGTTGCGTGGGAGCAAAGTTGCCTAAACGGTTAACGTTATCGATTCGCAACTAGCCTGGACGAACCCGTCACAATTAATTATGTCATTAAATTCTGTATAATTGATAATGTTGTAGAACTTGGAGCATGAAGGTGAGACGGCACAGCGTGTGAGCGGAGGACTTGATGAACTAAATAGCATTCTTCACACAACGCAGAAAGAGCTCAACAGATTCAAAGTTAGTATCAAATTATTATATTTTCACATTTTGTTATTTCCACACAAAACCTGTTGTGTCAAGATCAACGACGGATTTGAAACTTCGGCGACTCCAAGCGCAACGCAATTTTTAGTCGTCTCTATGAGAGTTTACACAATTCTCATATTAAAATAGAGTTTTGCTCAGGTTCGGTAATAAAGATTTGTGTAATAATAAAGTGTAAAACTGTTAATATAAAGATATTTTACGTATTTTCTTGACAGCTGAACTTAGAAAACTTAGGTACGCGTCTCTTCCGCTTGTACCAAATTCGCCATTGACCAATGTTATCCTTATACCCCCGGCAGACTCAAGCTTTTGTATAAGCATTTGAATAATATATTATATTTTTCACTAATATTAAGAATATTAGTGGTATTTTGGAGCAAAAGTAAATCGCATGAATGTATTGTGCATTAACCTCTAAAATGTACGTCTAAAATAAAAATAGAGTAATTTTGTAATGTATTCAGTAAAATTGGGAACCACAGAAACCATTTATATAAAGAGGAGATTGCAATTCAGGATTGCAAAATCATTTTCAATTTATTAAGAACATTATAGATGGGTTGGTTTTATATGACAAACGGATTTTTACACGATAAATCCATGGTGAAGCTCGGAAGAATTTATCATGAAATTATATACAAACGTTTTTGGGTATGAGTCTCGTTACGGTTTATTTTTAGACACATATACTGGAATACAGTTATGATTGCTGTGACTTTGATGGGTTTATCGTATTATTATAGACGGTCTGCGGCAGTTTAGGCTCGATGTTAAAAGTGATTGTCCGCCGAGGCAGTACACCGAATCATAAGGCAGATCAGAAGACCGCCGAACAGATCGAAATTGCCGAAAAAGAGGATCAGCAGAAAGAGGCTGCAAGTGAAGAAACGTTGACAGTTGAATCGTCGGAGAACAAGGAAGAGAATGGAAATTCTACAGGAAATCCGAGCGTCGATCCTACTACATTGCAAAAGAGGGATTTGAATGAGAAGATGGGTTCCCACCTGGACAAACTTGACTCCCTTATAACGAAGGCGGAGAATGCACAGTATAGCATGAAACATCAAAACAAGCAAATGAAAAAGTTTTTGAAGTAAGTTCCGTACAGGCAAAAAGCTCCCACGCGCGACATAAGAAGAAATTGTCACAGATTTTAGGCTGCGACGCGATGCTTTCATCATAAAATAATATTGAAGTTTACAATAAATACTGTCATGGAATTCCTAATGTGCACTGCATCGGCATTTAGAGGACACGCTGAGCGTCCTAAAATCTTAATTGAAATGTAAATTGACGTACATAGTTGGGATTAGGAACAAAAAACGTAAACGCACAGACTTTTTTGATCTCTTGAAATTAGTTCAACGCTGTGCAGTATTTCGTGGATTATCGGTTTGGTAAGAAAGACTTTGACAAATATTTCACCGTGACTCATACTTTTTTTATTTCCATATATTTGAACGGGTGGTCGTGTTTCTTTCCTTTAAATGTTGAAATGGAAACAGTTAAATCTTAATTATTCAGTGTAAAATACTGAATTTGTGTCGAAGAATATTTGTTAATCTTTTAATAATAAGATAATATGTGAATCCTCATAGAAGCTTGAGTGCAGCCATTTCAGTATGTGCATACAAAAAAAACAAATAATTATCAAGTAAGAAACGAATTAATTATAATTAAGTACTGTGTGATTAATACGAATTGCTTTACTATAATAATGAGTCGTTTACGAATATTGAAAGACATCTAATATTATAACGAGGTATACATACAGATTGGCAATCCAAGTAAAAATCCGCCGCAAAGTCTAACATATATCTTCTATAACGTTAAACCTCTATATCTTTATAATTCACTGTTGTATCTAAACCATGCTCAAACGAACGTGTCCCGATAATATGTAACAACTGAAAACAGCTACGACACGTACACATGTGTGTATGTATATGTATATATAATCACACTTGCATGTTTGCATTCATATAAAGAGTTATTCTTGTGACATAACTAATTACAATGTATTACCGTTTAAATTAGAAAGGTACAAGAAATTGGAGCTCTGGAAAATGTTTATAATTTTTTTAATTAATGCAGTTTAATGGTTCAAGGAAAAAACCTTTTTTCAAATCGATGGAGAAATTTTACTGTTTCCATTTTCAACATATGTTTTCTATCATTTTAATTTAGAGAGAAAATATTTTTCGCAGTATTTATAGATTTCCAGCGTAGCATTATATTTAAATAATGAACAATATTGTTCAAAAGCGGAGAGTGATAGTAGTTTTAGACAAGAAATGTTTTTCTGCAATTGATTAGTAAGTCATGTGGCCTCCAAAGAATAATACAAAGCGGCGAAAGCACAGTAGTGAAAATGGTCTTCCTTTCATAGCCATTTTAATTTTAGGCAACTAAATTCCAATTTGCAACTTGCGGAATATCGTAGCCGATGAAGGTACTTTACGAATACACGATGTTAATAACAATTAGAATATATCATTAATTATGGCGGATATGTATAAATAATATATTAGCTACAAGAAGCGCTCTTTATATACAATGTACGTGTATATACACACCTAACGAACTGCTAACGTCCTGACGTAACTTCTCTATTTGCCTATCCTACGTGGATGAATTATATATACAAATATAGCTATAAAACGGTACAATGTGATAACCAAAGAATTTTAAATACCGTTTTATTACACATTCCAATAAAAAATACTCTTCTTGTTAAAAATAGGCAATTCCTGACTTATAATGCCTAACACTTAAAGTTTTTATATATAAATGTATAAGAGTTCCCCGATTATGAGACATCGAATATTTACAATCACCCTGTAAATGCATACATTTACATTTCGGTTTTGTACGGCGCTGATCGCAACTTCAATTATTCTAAATTACCATGTGTAAATACGCAAGCATTATTCAGAAACCTATGAAATGTTCTTGTTATATATTAGATTCCAAACACATATCACGTGTAAGAAACAAGCAGAAGTCAACGGAACGTGATTTAGGAGCGGAAAGAATATCGAGTAATTAATCATTTGCGATATCGTTATTCAGATACACCTTTATGTATATATATATATTTGTTTAGCACAGTGCACAATTGCGTTACTTAAAAATGTAAAAAATTCCTGTTAAAATGTTATTTACTGTTGTTTGAGACTACATTTGCGAGATTATTAAGCTAATTATAATAAGTGCCTTGTTTTAAAAGAAACGGCAATCAAAGATACACTGCGACACACTAGGAAAATGTTCTTTCGGAATGTAGATATGTAATATCATTCTCAGTTATTGCTGGATGATCTTGAACATAAAATGTATGCAATCACGTTGTTTCTGTGATTTTTACTAAAATAATTGTGTCATCTTTTTGTTGTCTCTAATTACAAAGTTTCTTTGTTCGTGTATACAACTGCCCTAAAGCCTAATACTTGTCTGAGATACGGGTGCTCATTAGACGTTTTATGCCTCATAGATTTTAGCACATACGTATGTACTGATTCACGTGTCATGTGTATCTTAACATGGTAAATTTTTAATTCTGGGTTCTCATAACTTCATACAGAAGACGTATTTTCGAATATATATTAGTATGGGTCATTGACTCATCATTAAGCCCTTGTTGGCACAAACAGGAATTACCTTACCATGTTTGCTTATTTCTAGTCTATTTTTAACGTCTTTTTCGTAATCCACGAGGTTTATTGAGCAAGTATAAACCAGATCTGCCTTATATTCGTGCACGAAAGTATGGAAGATGCACTTAACGTTCGTGTCATCAAAACATAATTTCCGATAATATTTATATTTTTCGTTCCGTGTGTAGTGTAAACGCTACCCTCTGTTAGGAAAACAGTACAAAATAAGACATGCAAAAACCATTATCAGTGACGAAACAACATTCTAAGCATCATGCATGAAACAACCGCTTAGCAAAGATCAACCCGAATTCGAACTCCTTTGAGAAGCTACAGAATGACACAATCATTATAATGGAAACTGCAAATTATCTGTCCACATTACCTATGAAAATTGTCATATGTACCTCAGTAATGTAGCGTGATTATTGAAATGTTAGCCAACATCCTATAACATATTTATTAATATCGTATTATAGTGGCGTACCTAAGATGTAATATGGCTGTTGTTGTCTATACTGTTATCCGTGAAAATAAAATATTGTATGTCCCGTTTGTTGAAAGTGAAGTGACTGTAATATATTAAAGAAAACCAGTTTAATATGTTAAATAAGTACAGATGAAAAGCTATGATATACAGTTGTTTTTTGTATACTTATCAGCAATTGAGGAATATAGAACATTGAAAGTATTACGTTCTTTTTCCGCCAGGTAAAAATAATTAAGACTATTAACTCGGTAATTATTAAAGCAATTGCATACTTTTGTCGACTTATAGTAGTTTAAACTTATCCTAATTTTTCAGACTTATATATGAATTCAACACATTACTTGGACTGTCACTTAAATGGATGACAGATAAGTACATCAGAGCTTTACCTCAATTTTTTAATTTTGTGCCAATACAGAGAGAAAGTGTTTTAATTTCCTATATTGGCTTACTGAACGGCTTTCTTACGTACGTCACACATAGTCTTGTGCCGTATGTGCTATACAGTGCTATATAACACAAGCATTCATCGCATAGGTTGCCAAATGTACAACGTGGCATCGTAGAGGCATGCTTTTGAATATGCCCTATACAGAGGAATACATTAAAAACAAGTTGATAGAAGGATTAAACGCTTCGCACGTGGTATGTACCGATATGCATGATTTTATTGCATGTTGCCACTATACAAAATAAGATAAACACCATAACCTAACATTTTACAGTTGATAATCAGAGGCAGATAGGCATTTATAGGTACAATTCTGCTGTTAATAAATTCCACATTAGAAAGAATAAAAGATTCTTTGAAGACTTATAAGACATGTCAGATGTAATGCAAGGAAAATTGCAGATTATTGCAATCATTCTTTTTGTTCTTCTTTTGAAATGGTGCATTACATACCATTCTCACAGCGGCCAAGGAAAACCTCCAATATTTGGAGATTATGAAGCACAACGACACTGGCAAGAGATAACTTTACATCTCCCAATTCAAGAGTGGTATAAAAATTCCACAGATAACGATTTATTGTATTGGGGATTAGATTATCCACCTTTGACATCATATCATAGCTATATAGTGGGTCAATTTGCCCAAATGATTAATCCTTCGTATGTAAGGCTACATGATTCCAGAGGATTTTGTAATTCTAGTCATAAATATTTCATGAGATTAAGTGTCCTCTGCGCAGATATTTTAACTTATATACCTGCACTTGTATACTTTTTTTACAATCTTCATATACAAAAAAGTTATCAGAATACAAATTATAACAAGTACGGACTACGCCAATGTGATGTTATCCTGCTAACTGCATTAACATATCCTGGATTAAACTTAATTGATTACGGCCACTTCCAGTATAATTGCGTTTCCTTGGGATTATTTATTGGTGCTGTAGCAGCTATTTACAAAGATGCCTTCGTAATTGGAACAGTTTTGTTTGTCTCTGCATTAAATTACAAGCAAATGGAATTGTATCATTCTCTACCATTTTTTTGTTACATACTTGGTATACATATGCCTGGCAAAAATGGCCAGTGGTTGCACTGTTTACGTTCGCTATTATGTATTTCCTTTACCGTTGTATTAACATTTCTACTCATATGGGCACCATTTATACTGAATGGAACATTTTCTGATGTCATTGTTAGATTGTTTCCATTGTCAAGAGGTCTGTTTGAAGATAAAGTTGCTAATATATGGTGTACAATCAATGTTTTTTATAAGTTTAAGGAGGTTTTTAATAATATTCAGTTAGCTAAAATTTGTTTAGTGACAACAGTACTGGCAGTGTTGCCTGCATGTACTGATTTATTCCTGAAACCAAGTATACAAAAATTTTCTATATCTCTGATAAATGTTGCTTTGGGATTTTTTCTTTTCTCATTTCAAGTTCATGAAAAGTCTATCCTTTTGATTGCTATTCCAGTTCTATTACATTTTCATAATGACCCTCTTCCATGTTTTTGGTTTCTGATCACATCCCACTTTAGTATGTTGCCATTGTTTATTAAGGATGATTTACGCCTGGCATATGTAACTACTGGAATATTTTATATCATCATTGTCTTTTGGCTCTGGCTTGATACATCAAGCTATAATAGTATGATAAATGAGGAGAGAATAAATAAAATGAATAAGCTAATACGTAATTACAAATACTACAAAACTGTTCGGGAATATGAATTACAACAGAAAAAAATACAATCGAGTAAAAATGTTTCAATGGCATTCCAAACATTTTGGATATTACTTGTATTTTTTGTATCTATATTGGGTATGGTTCTTTTATCAATAACAAGTTTATTTTTACAACCACCTAAACAATACCCAGATTTATTTCCACTATTGGTGTCAATATATTCTTGTTGTCATTTTTTAATTTTCTTTATTTACTTTAATTATAAACAATACTATGTTTCAACCAAAAATATAGACAATAAATTAAAGATCCATTAAATATTCAAAAAGCAAATTATTATATTTTTGTGGTTAGTCTATTTTGTGTTTTGTTAATGAATATTATAAGTTTGTACAGAAATCATTGTAAACCAATTCATATGTCAAAATAAATGTTATTGTATTGGAGTTTTTGAAACTGTACAATACATATGTTCCATATTCTCCTTATATTACTTAATTTTATGGGCATAATCCAATAAGTCATGAAGTTTACTTCTTGCAATGACAAAAAAATTAAAATATATTTATCAGCAACAATAAATACACTACTGACTGTGTAATGTGATGTAAATTTGATGCAAAAGGCACAAATGAGAGTTGGGCTAATGCATTTTGTATAAGCTATTTATATTCATATGAATTTGAACTTTGCCCCAAAACAGGCTGGAAAAGTTTAAAATGTATGTCAGTATGGTTCCACCTGCAGACTAGACGAGTTGTGTTATATGAAAGCGATAAACAGAACAAGTTTCTCTATAATATATAATAGTGGAAGTTACTAAACAGCAGTAATTATTAAATATAAAATTGTCTTTACACATTGGTGCTGCTACAGAGTGATAATTCACAAGTCCTGTATGAAATTTGATTCATACAACATTGTTTTATTTTCATACAGTGTTATGTTATATTCCACTTCTTCATTTCTGTTTAGGAAGTGGTGGACCAATCAGATGGTTGTGGTGCTAAGTTTTCGGTAGTGGTTGTTTCTGATGAATTCAAAGGAAAACCTCTGTTACAACGGCACAGGTACTTTACACTTACTTCTGTTACTATTATTTCAATAAGAATTCTAACACTATTTGTTTGTGTAATATAGGCTAGTAAATGGCGTGCTGGAGGAAGAATTAAAAACTATTCATGCATTTTCACAGAAGACACTGACTACAGAACAGTGGAAAAATTTATAAATACAAATGTGTTAACTGCTCAAGTCAAAGCATCACTTTATGCTATCAATAGTGGGATCATGACAGTTATTATTAAATAAACAAATCATTTTTTTAAGGTAGAAAAAACGAAATACTTTTTCCAAAATTTTGTTTCCTGTATTCAACCAGGGTAGAAAGATTTCAAACAATTACTTTATATTAAGTAGATTTATTTCCACGTCTCTCTAAAAATGATTGAGTTTAATGTATCGGCACCGGGGAAAGTTATTCTTTTCGGGGAACATGCAGTGGTTTATGGAAAGACTGCAGTGGCAGCCAGTTTGGGTTTACGTACGAATTTACAGTTCCAAGAGTTACCTGATACGGAATCAATCATGAAATTGATATTTCCAAAAGTAAATTTAGTTAAAGCTGTACCTCTACAACAAATAAGGGACTTTATTTTTAGTAATTCTGTTTTAAGAACCGAAGAAAACTACGATGCATTTCACAACAAAATTCAGCAATTTGTGCAAACGATTGGATATACGAATCTTAAGCAAAAATTATGTTTAGAAGCATTTTTCCATACGTTAGTATATGTTTCTCACAAACAAGGTATGAACCTAATACCATGTCAAATTCATCTAAGTTCCGAAATGACAATTAGTTCGGGTCTAGGAAGTTCCGCTTCGTTTTCCGTTTGTCTCGCGACCTGCTTCCTTCATCTCTCGCGTCTACAGAAAAATATAAAGATGCCATTAAATATAGAAGATCTAGAAACTGTATCCCAGTATGCATTCAAATGCGAAAAGATAATGCATGGAAATCCATCCGGTATAGACAATTCCGTGTGCACTTATGGTTCTATAATTGAGTACAAAAAAGGTGAACATATAAAACCGATATTTGGCGTGAAGGGTTTGAAAGTATTGTTAGTGGATACTAGAGTTCAAAGAAGCACGAAAGTATTACTAGAGAAGTTAGACGATTTGAAGCGTCAATATCCCGCTATCATAGATCTAATTTTTGAATCAATTGATAATATATCGAAAGAAGCGCTCCACGTAATAAAAAAAATTCGTGATTTTTCAACGGCGAATACTGAGGATCAAATCAACGGATATACACATTTAATGGTAATTGTTTTTAATTAAAACACTCTGATTAACTATTATTTTTATTTATTAATTAATTATTACTATCTTAAATGTCGTCATCATTACTGGTCAGCATAAGTCACAACAACTTAGCTGATCGTAGTAATTATATGTTGATAATTCTCAACACAGAATTATACTTTATAGCCATTTCATGCTTTGCGAAATTAAAGTCATTAATTATCAACTTTTTATGATCGTGTAAAATTACAGTGGTGTTCACATTGGTGAAATGGTTTGAGCAAATTTTCTTTTAACTCTATAATAATAATTTTGCAGATACTTAAGGCGGTAATCCAAACATTTTATTTTCTATGAATTGAAAGTTATTCAACAGTTCTTGTTTGTATGACGTATTTTTAGACTCTCATCAGAATGAATCAAGGGTTACTAGCAACATGTCAAGCGTCACATCCGTCGTTGGACCGAATTTGTGCTGAAGCACATAATTACGGATTAGCTGGCAAACTTACGGGTGCTGGAGGCGGAGGATATGCTTACATTTTACTCTTCCCGCACACAGAACCTGAAGTGATTTCAAGTATTACCAGAAAACTAATAGCTGATGGATATACTGTGACGCTAACGAATTTGGGATGTGCCGGTGTTGAAATTCACGAATAACGTAGCTAATGATATATTCTATTTTTTATGCTACAGTTATTGCGCTTACATCATTTTATAAATCCTTAATTTTGAAAAAAAAATAGCTGTATCTCCGTTGACATTTTGTAATGTTAAGGTATAACTGTACATTTTCTTATAATATGTAGTAACTTATGTTTCTGGGAAAATATATTTTTACGAACTTTGATGGAATCGACCGCATTTTAACTGCTTACTTTACCAACATAATATGTTGTCAACCTGATAGAATTTTTGCGTATTTGCGCTGTCAGTATGTCAAAGTGAAAAAGCACGTGTTAAAAGAATGCTGTTTTATAGTAATATATTTTACGTTTAACAGAATGTAACAACATGTGAAGTAGTTTAATAAATATATAAAATGTTATATTACTACAGCTTGGAAGATGGTGACAAAACAATTTCGTCATTGTTTAAGCGTAACAGTAATAATACTAATAATCTATGTACTTAATTATAATACAAATGTTTCTTATAAGTACGTAATATGGTTAATTCTGACCAAATTATTGTTCCAATTCCGCGACATTATAATATGTTATCAAGTTTGCTAATATGCAATTTATTTGACTAGTTTTCTCCGATATTATCGTCCGCTCACTAACGACAAGGGCATTTTATCCGTCCATCTTGAGTCAAAATTACCGGTACGACATGAATCTATGTACAAATACATATAATTTTACAAGTTATCAGGTGCGAGGTTAGCTAACATACAATGATATAAATATAATGCATAGAAATAAAAACAGTACAAGTGCCGATCACACATAGCTATAACATTAACTATTCGATATACATTTGAGTAGTGCAACGTGATGTTTAATATAATATCCGCAACAATGGAATAAACCTCTACGTTCTAACGTCAATTAACTATTGTTTGTATATCAGATAATCTGTGATTGTCGTGACACAACACCTATTAAAGTGCTCCAAATTTAAATAAACAAAACGGAATGTCATTCGGTACATATACTAATAATGTAATCTCCATAACTACAATAACATTGTTATAAAAATGTCATATGAATGATCTAACACTGTTAATGCTAAAAATTTTGCTTGTTTTTCTCATCATTCCTGCATTGACGTAAATCTGGAATCTTTGCTTCATAGCGCATTTAGTTACATAAATTATTTAGTTTTATGAACAGATTTTCGTTATATCATTTTGTAAGCCTAATTTGGTTTACGCACAAGATTGCTTGTCCTAGTGCTTAATATATAACAGCGTTTTTTTCCGACGTATAGTATGAAATGTTGTTACACAATACTTATGCGATCAACGGGAAGCGCCGAGTACTTTAATAACCCTGAAATCACACAATTAATAAAAAATGTATTATTGCAATATTCTTAAAACTAATGAAATTATAGAGAGAAAGATCCAGTGCTTCTAGCAAGAAAACAAAGCGAAACAGAAAACCCCATCGATAAACCGTGTGTAATCAACAGCATTGAAACACATTTAGAAAATACAAAACAGTGTTTATAGATATAGACAACAGATGGCCATTCCAGGCTTCGTTTCAGAAGAAAAACTGTTACGCATTATTAAGACATAAAACATATAAACTACTTTTTGCAAGTTTAGCGCCCTCCAACCACTCGTGAAGCGGGTCCTACATCTCATGCTCTGCACTGGGTACACCCTGTATAGAACAAAACTTACTCGATTTATTAACGTGCTAGACGAAGCTAGGAACGCCTATTGGAGGTAGGGACGAAGAGCTACCATTCATTGCAAGCTGATCGAGTTCAGTGGGTTCATCTCCTCTCGCCTCATTTAATGTATTTATAGGAACAGGTGTGCTATTTTGTTTTTCTTCTAATTTTGCTTCCGCTATCCACTCGCTCACTTCATTAGTGTACATTTTCCTTTGTAAAACTTCACGCGTTCGTGGTCGCGATCCAACAAACATTGTAGTACCCTGTAATCAAATCAGATGTATATTTTGTACTTTTACAAGAAAGTGGTAGAAAGTGTGTATTGGAATTGATAAATATAACAGCTCATTTTACCCCAACAACTAAAGAAGATCGCAGCTCCTCCAACAGCTGGAAGTCTTCTATAATGCATTGTAATTCGTCCCATCTCAGTTCAACTTCTTCGTGTAACATTTTTTCTTCTACAAAGCATGTAAATAATAATACGTAACAAACATTACAAATTAATTAAAAAAGAATAATCTGTTTGATCTTACCGTCGCGTTTAGACGTTGACCTTTTATATTGAATCCTAAATCGAAAAGCCTCCAAAAAGCTAGACACGACGATTGTCAGCACAATCATGGTTACCAAATAAAACGTCATAAAATACGTTCTGGTGTACATTCCAACCGTAAATGCAAAAGCATTCATTTGAATGAACCAATTATTAACGACTGTCAACTCAAAAAGTGTCATACCACTGGCTATCAAATTATCGAAAGTATTTAGATAATAATATCCTAGCGTGACGCTGGAATTCCCAGAATACTTATAAAAATCTTCAACTGTTGTGTTTCTGCAAAATATAAGAGTAAGTTACGTAAATACAAGTATAATTTACATTAATATTTTTTTCGCAAGAACATTAGCAAAATATAAGAGACATACGTACTTGCAACAATTTCGCATATCGTATCCGGCAAATAATTCCATTCCAATAATAGCAAAGAAATAATAAAGAACTAGCATCACGATAGCGGTGGAGCACATTAGTGGTGTCAGTATGACAAGGGTACCGAACACGTCACGGTATCTTTTCTTAATTTTGAACAACCTCAATAGTCTCAGAGGTCTGAACAAGACTAAGACAGTTGCCGTTGGAAATAACGTGAGTGCACAGGCAGCGACGAGTGTCATTATGGAAGCCCCTAAGTCAAAGAGATTCCATCCAGAACTCAGATAACCCCTCGTTCCAAGACCCAATATTTTTATTAATGCCTCGGTCACAAATACTGAAAACCGTTAGCAAGTACATTTAAAATGGCAATTTCCTTGGATAACAATATGTTGTATACTTACATCCTCCAAACACCAAAGTATCCCAACACGCAGCAAATCCATGTACCGACCTTTCAAGACTCTGACTTGGTTCCAACAGTCGAATTATCATGGCAATGCCATTACCAATTATAGTTATGTCTAAAATTGGATCCCTTTACTCTGTATAACTATACGGGAGTGTGCGCTACTTATTTACCCTATGTACTCACACACAACAGTTTCAAAGTACGGCCACCTTATAGCGGCATGCGCGCCCATGCATAACATTTGCAAAGGTTTCCATGTTGTATGGTACCAGGGAACGGAAGGATACTGAGGTTCCCATTGAAGCATAGCAGCATCGTAAATAGTTAAAAATTCCTCGGAATTTAAAGCTCCACTTCCAGATGCGTTCATATGGCGAAACATTAAAACGATATCCCTTGTGGCTAGAATACGTAAACACTGTCAATTTTGTATACTTAATGTGTACTTATAGTTATTGTTTATATAAATAGAATTAATTTTAAATACGTACATTTTTGTGGGGCGTAATAGCGCATGAGCCCTTCAAACTGACGGAAACGCATTTTCTCAGGATTCTGCTTGGATACGAGTAACTTAAATGCGTGTTGACATGCTTTACGCTTATGTAGGAACAGTTTCTTAAATTTGTCGCGTTCTGCTGTCGTAAATGTTTCATTTACTACCGCTAACATTAAATTCATCATTACATACAACATCGTACTCAAATACGATACGAAATATATAGCGTACCACTTGTTTCTTGAGAAAGACGGCATCATCACATCAGGAAAACTATACATATACATATATGTGTTTAATAGTGTTGCTTCGACTATTAGTAAGCAGATAAAGCAAAAAAAGTTTAATGAAATTGATATATGTGATTATACTTACTTGGCGGTGGTGAGCAGCACAAACAAACTTACGAAGCTATCTTGTAACGTAACGAAATTTCTATTCATTTCGCTAAACATGTAGTAGCCTAGCACTGTATATACGGTGATGAAAAACAACAGAAGCCCTAGCATATCCAAAATTGGCGGTAGCGTCAAAAGTATTTGTCTTATAAATCTTCTAACACCTCCACAGAATTTTGTGTCCACCAAAAAAAATGGGTCTCAATGCTCGTGTAACACGAAAGTGGGAAGACTGACGCACTAAAACGGTCATAGCTTCAAGGAACATAATAGCTAATGTTATCCCCTGAAACAAGAAAAAAAAAACGGACTTTTAAGAATTACGTGCCATACTGAAGCAAATTGTCAAATGTGAATTCAAAATCGAGGCTAATATAAACAGTATCGCAATTAAACGATACAGTACATCTCTGCGCCATGGCAGCTTAGATTAGTCAATACCTTATTACATATTCCAATAACGGGTTCTAAATGATTTAACACCTGATACGTTTATACGGTTGCATAACAAATATGAATATGAATGATATGGAAATACAATGCAGACGCATGTATTAATGAATGACGGCTCGTAATATGCTGCAGATAAAATCTTAATACGTTTTTTTAAAGTCGTTTTCGAAGGAGACATTGTGTGCAGAAATGTTTCTGATCGTAACGATAAATACACGAAATAATGATGTCACGAAATCCGCATGCAGATTCGTTACCTCCTTGTTTGTTTACGCAATGAAAACAGAAATGCAATGTTAGCTTACAGCTGCAGACTTTCTTATCACACAATTCTCATGCTCAAAGCCTAGCATGGACGTTATCACAGACAAGAGTTCTACTGTTCCTTGTTACATCCATGCGTGTGTTATCATGTGACTGTGTAATTCGTGCGGTGAAGAGGAATATATGTGAAAGGAAAATTTGTTCATAGATATGGCATCCTAAAGAGAAACACAAAAGTCATTATGAACAGAGTAATGCCAGATATTGTGAGTGTTCTGCATTAAATGATCGTAGACAGTAACAGACTCAGTTTCTTTTAATGATACTGGGAAATAATTATGTACCGCATATGACTCACCTTTAACATTGTACGTTTATGTTTGAACATAGTTCCCCAGCCAATCCATCTTAACTTCAATGTTAACTCTATTCCAATAATCATTAAAGCAAATAGTTCAATGGATCCATGTGCCCAAACTGGTACCTAAACAAATGACATACAATAATTAAAAACGTTCCGTAACTTAATGAAGTATGCAAACCAAAGTCAGACACAACTTACTTGGAACAAAGGTACAGCTGGTTCTTCCACAAGTGCTAATGCCAAAAGAACTAAGGACGTCAATAAATCTAATCCATAATACCAATTATTGTGAACCAAAAGATATGCTGGTAAATCTTCTGGATGCCTTGGATGAGAATCAAATTTCTCATTGTTTCTGCCTTCCTACATATATTAAATGTGAATAATAAGTATATGGTGATCAAAAGAAAGCATCAATCTTATTTGGGTAAGCTTACTCTAAATAAAAAAAGGAAAATGCAGTTATGTAAAAATATCACGTAAACATTACTCGTATATCAGTTCTTTATTGCATAATTACTAAGCTAATCTTATATTCTTTTAGAACTGCAATAATAGTTCAATAACGGTCAAAAACAATAATAACATGAAAGTATTGTATCATGTATGGGAAAGCATGCTAAAGAACAAATATAAATAAAATTAAACAAATGTTATATATCAAATAATATTAACTACATACAATATATAGGACTGCTGAGAAAACAATACTCTTCCAAATTAAATAAATGAATAATTACAGAAATAAATAAATAATTCTTTAAACTGGCATGTGGTAGCTGGTTCATATACCTCCAAAAATATGGCTGCTTCATGATAATTCATCTCCCAGTGCATGTCTGTATCCAAGGACACATCATGTGATGTGAGTATCATATTTTCTGACATTGTCCCACTTTCAACACCGTCAGTGTCAAATTTTTGATTTACTTCAATTGGACTTTCCACGTTCTCATATGTAGGCCTTAAATGACTCTCAGGTGATGAACTGGATAACATAGATCCATATTCTGTAAAACAGAAAGGTAGCTAAGTTTTTATTGACTATGCTTATGCTTGTGACAACATATAGCTGTTGGTACGTAAACTTAATAATCTTGGATGAACATAATGACATGCCATACATTAATTATAATGTATTTGGATATTTGATATTGTATGTATTTAAATGACAAAATACATGTAATAAATACAAGGTTGTCTCAATATTCCATTTGTTCTTAAGATAATTGTATATAGAATACCCAGTTCTCGTTTGAGTTTAAATGTGTTTATTAAATCAATCTCGCATAAAATAAACCACATGTCATATATGAAATTATGAAGACACATTTGCTGCTACTGTTTTCGAATCAAGTACTATTTACACAAACTTGCAACGTACGTTAAAACTGCAGTGTGAAATGTGATATTTTTACACAAGAAAAATGCTTTGCATCGTATTTTACATAAAGATAAGGAGTGATAAATTATAAGTTGGTCGCTAATATTCAAAAATTGAAACTATTAGCTAAATGACGTGACCGCCGCAGCATTTTCATGCCGTATGCACGTCTGACAGTTGTCAACTATACAGAATGCTTATAAGCTCTTTTATGGAACTCTATGTTTGTACAAGAAAATTATGCACTATTGCGTGTTGAATACTCACTTTGATTAGCTCCATGAGAAATGTCCTGTTCCAGAGGCAGATTTGTATCATCAGTAAATCGTTGATAATTGCCATTGTACTCGGTGGCCCTGGGGGAAGTCATTTGACCCTATCACATGTATTATCGAACACGCGTCTTTATTAATCTCGACGCGATTGCCGTGCAACTTTCAATTCCTTCGAGCACGTAGTGATATATTTTTCAACCGTCCGTCACTCTTCTCCAGTTAATGACTAGAGAACGGACGCGACTCGATTAAAAGGCGTACGCAGACGCATGTATTCATGTGTAGACGTTATATTGCACCTCATCATGTGTTACAAAGATGCGGCGCCACACATGAGTTACTCCAGCACTATTTTGCCGTTTGACGTTCCAAGTTGGTAGGCGCATGCGCGTAATTCGATGATTTTAACTTACAATTAAACGTTTTTGCCTGCCAACGGTGATTGCTTTTTTTTTTCATTATTGTTGTAATTGTTCGGTTTACTAATCTAATATAATTTTATTTTCCTTCACAGTGACCATGTATTTGAACTGGCTAATTGTGTTAGATGTGATAATCAGAAAATGTGAACAAATAGAATTATATCCATATAGTTCCTAACTTGTGTAAAAGCAGGAAAAAATGGAATAAACGAAAACAAACAATATTATCGTATAGAAGAGGATTGTGTAATACGATGTAATGAAATCATAGAGGAACACTTTGTAAACCTTTCAAAATTGTGACCACAAGCCCTACATGTTATATTTATCTTATTGTTAGTCTCAAAATTATACCCGCGTGTTAGGCTCATTCGTCATTATAATATAATAATGGGTTCAAAATTATTAAATCATTAAGCACTGTTCTTAGACCTTGATGATTGTAATTTGCCATTATCGATTCTACTTGTAAAATAAATGAACGACGAGTATTTGCTTGGTGTTCGTAGCCATCTATACTGTATTACCAATAAATGTACCAAAATGTAACAAGCTACACCTGTGTGAAAACGAAGAAATATACGCCAAGGACTGAAATACATTTTATCTTTATTTCCTCCAAAAACTCAATACATAATCGCAATAGAAGATTAGAACTTTAATCTGTGTGGATATTGGCTACTGCGTAAGCCAAACATCGCTGACAGATAGGTGTACAGCAGTTTCTTGTCCTCGTGCTTTTGAATAGCTGCGAGTACAATTTTGTCGACCGCCTTTTGATCGGCTTTTCTCTCTTCGTTGGGCTTATATACTTCCTCTTTCTTGCTGAAAATGTCTCCTTCTTCCTTCTTTGCACGCTTATCGCGTTTCCTTCGGAAGTATTCGTCGTTAATGTGATTTGGCAACTTAAATCCAGTCATGTCAAGGCGTGTTGACGTTCCAATGACATAATTTTGACTCACTCTGCGTAGAGGACAGCCATTGAGAAGGAAAGGACCTATTATAAGAACGCATTAATTAATATCTTGTTTTCGCAATGTACACCCTTTTTAGCAATAAATGTAACTGCAGCAAAGCAATCGGAATGAAACCGAACAGGGAATGTAACGTACCTGTTACAAGAAGTAAGCCAGTTTGCAGTTGTTTCAAGAAAACAACCCTCTTTCCCTTGTGTGGGCCAGCCAAAAGAATACAGATAGTGCCTGGTCGCAGAGATGGCCTCAGATACCGACGATGATCACGGAAACACTTCTTAGCATGATGAACAGCGATAGGATCAGCAGTGGGATAGTTTGCCCTCCTCTTCTTCAACAAAACAGTCCTAGTTTCTCCATTCTTATCACCACCAATCTCCTTTTGAATTGTCAGTGGCTTCTTGGGCTTTACCTATGACACACACATCAGACATATTTGTGTAAAATATTAATTACTCCATTATGTATTCATGCTATACACATGTTTCTTAGAGAGTCAGAGAAATAAATTCATACAGTTTTTGGAGTCCTCTTGTTAATGAATTTGTAAATAGCCTTCTTATGGTACATGCGTGACCTACTGAACCTGTAGACACCATTTCCCAAATCATAGTTTCTTGGCTTTGTCTTGTTCTTCTTTACTATAGAAGCATTTGCTGCTTCCTTTTCAGGAGCTTTTGCCTTTGTGTCCGTCATCTGCGAAAAGTCAAATGAAATTCTAGAGGTACTGAAATGTGTTCGGAGAATGTTTATGTTAATTCATTCAAGAATGTTAAATAATATACATTTGACAATTAAAGAAGGAAACTGATTGCACTACAAATTTTCCTCAAACATGGTTACATTTAACTGTATTATGAAAACACGACTAAACACGTAGTTTTTAAGTGGGCAATGAAACTTGGCTTAGAATTAAAGACAGTTGTGTTCATCATGCACAAGAGGCAACAGTAATAGGTTATGGCTGATTCGGAAAACATTAAAAGTACTTTAACATTCTTTAAAAAAACCGTGAGTAACGAAATAAAATTTATCAGATAGTACATGTATTAAAAATGCATCCTACGACGTAGCAATAAGTATCTAAGAAAATAGACAAAACAAATGTCAAACTTCGTCCATACAATATGTTAACCTATTATAATATCCGAAAAATGAGAAAAGATCGAAAAATATCTTATTTCCAATGTAGAAGAAATGTTAATAAATCTAGTTTTGCTAAAAATCTTAGTGCATATGCGATATAACGGTCGGATTATTCAGATATTATTCGATCATTCATCGCGGTGCAATCTTACCGTGAATCGAGCGGTTAAAAGAGCCTTCCACGCGCTTCCATCTATTGGCTGTTTTCTAAGTTGATGTTTGTATATCGATACTTGAATCGATAGATATCGAAAGCTTGGCATGTCACTCGTTTACTATTTAAATGATTCAAATCCTCCAAATATACGTATTTTATTAAATTCAAATTGTGAGTTATATATTTCACAACATAAAATCTGACACAATTTGAAAGTGTGTATATATTCTGATTTCGGACTAAAGTAAGCTAGCGGGAATTTTAGCAAAGATAAGCACTGTTTGTTATATATATATAGCTAGCTTACTTTAGTCCGAAATCAGAATATATACACACTGTTGAGTCACATATATATATATATATATATGTAAAAGTTAAGGAATGTATATTTTTGTTCGCACATTCTATTTGATAATAATCGGAATAAGTTAAAATTCTGTGTGGAAAGAAGAATATTTTTATTATCGTTTCCTCTTTGATTACGTAGGAATGACAACAATTTAGGTGGCTATTTTATTGTTCCCTTAAGACTGGCTTATGTAGTGTTGTTTTATTCACTATGAATACTTGCAACATATTTTTACGTGCGCATTTATTTATGCGCTGCTTCATCGATAAAACAGGGACTAGACTACTCAATAGTTAACTTTTTGATATGTTTGCTCAATGTTATCAGCTACTACGTTAGTGTCAGTTTGTACGTGTGCAATTCGAGTTCGAATCTCTGTCATTGTTTGAAGCATTTAGTTTATATTTTTCGCAACAGTCAATGTTCTGTTCAAGGTGATAAGACTTGCGAGTTTATCGCAATTCTTCATGTTTTCAATGATTCTTGAGTTCAACCATCAGTAACTAACAATTGTCAGTTACGTAACACACTGTAACCACGTACTTATCTAAATATTCCCCGTCAGATTCTTGATCACCTGAAAGTCCCCATATTTTTGTACATCTACGCGATAAGCATTTTAATACTTGATGAGATCATTAATCAGTATGTCATAGTTCACATTAACTTAAAATTTCGTTCAAGGTGTAAAAAATGTGTTACAACGACGGAGACGCCGCTTCATGTTGCTATTTATAACATTGAAGGTAATATATGTCGAATCGACTGTAAAACCTGTTATACTTTCATAGCAGCCAAATTTGACGATGATATTATAGATATTAACAATGGTCTTGGTGAGGGCATTGACAACGGATGGAATGAGGTAATTTAGTTACAACATTAATGTTAAATTTTTATTAGTAAAGTATATAAAATGTTTATTTTATTTCGTTTGCGATAAATAATTAGGTGCAAACAAACCGCGAAAAGTTAATTTATTATGTACTGAGTCATATTATTTACCCCGAAATTGACCCGCCAAACGCGGAGAAATATGAATCGCTTTACGATTTTCCCGACGATTCAGATCGCATCTTTTTATGTTGGGAAAATGGAAGAGTAATTGGGTTTTATACCGTTAAACCAAAAGGTACAGATATGCTGTTTTTTAATTTCTCAATCAAAGTAATTTTCTACCCAGATCATCCTTGGAATACCATTTATTAAAATCTTCAGTTTTACCTATTGCTGTGTATTTATTATACTTAGGTACAGAAATACTGGAAACAAGAGAAATATATACAATGCCAGTACTAGATACAGCATATATTCGTTCAGAATATAGAAGAAAAGGCTTTGGTAGTGATATTTTATCAGATATTGTGAAACGATTTCCGAATCAGGACATTGGCTTTTCAATACCTATTTCTCACGGAATGTTAAAAGGTAATGCATCAACTATACAATTCGTATTAAAAATACAGCAAGATGTTATTTAACAAAATTCAGCCAAAAGTTATGTCGGAGAAGAAGATCACGTTGTACTTTGTTGAAAATACAACATGTACGTTTCGTATTTTCTAAATTTATACTATCAAATAATATCGAAATATTATAGCTAAATATTGCAATGAATTAGCTATATCCGTGTAACAGTACACAATATTGTGCAATATTTTGGATTCTTTGAATTTCATCTATTAAATCATTTTTAGATAAATTCATTCAAATACAGTATAGAAGAAGAAATTGTATTAAACACCGGAAATAAATTGTTGCATGAAATAAACAAATGCACATTTACCTGTTAAATGAGGAAAAATGAAAGTAAAATTATTTAATAATTATTTGATGAGGTTACTGTTGAGGCACATTCGTATCTCTTACAAATACATGTATAACTAAAATGTATGCAAGCAAGTCATGCATTCAATTTTCTATTGTTTCAGTACTGAAAACGTTTCTAACGAAACACCAAAAATATCGGCTATGTTTTTGGGAAATAGCAGATTACGACATTATCCGGACACAGCAATTAATATGGTACCGCTTAAGACAATATCACATATAAACAAAGGGCAAATAGAATTTATTACAAAAATCTTAATATTATAACAGTATTTGTATATATATGTATGTGTATAAGGGTATATATATATATATATTCGCAACCGAACATTTCCTGTATGCATGCGGAACGAGACATAATGATTGCATATGAATTTTGTTATGGTAACAGGTATTCAGCATATACTGCGTCCAAATATCGTAAATATATTTAACATATTATCAAGTAATTATTTTGTATAGCCTGAGGTGTTCACTTCACTTTAAATTACTCTTAAACTCATTTAGTAAAATAGACCCTATAACCATTTTTTCACAATTTACACAAATTTCCAATTGTTCGGTATCGACTATCTTTATTGTCACTAAAACCAGTGATTTGGACGCTAATGTGTGGGCGGCAAATCTGCAACAAATACGTATGAATTAGTTTAACATAATTCAACGCTTTCAAGATTATGTCAGTAAATTGATTATTTAGTATGGTTAGTATATTGAAATTTATGATTATTATGCAAATGTATAATAAATTATTTCATACCTAATCAGTTCGTCGTCACTAGATACAACTGCAACGTTTGCACTTTCGAAAACTTTCTGGGAAAGAACTTTTCTGTTTGTCGAGAAGCATATTTTTGCCGTATGCTCATTCATACCTTTCAGTTTAGCCTTTTCAGCGATAAACAAACTTTCTGGCAGAACAACCGATCTTATAATCTCACCGATTGGCGGTTTAATCGTAACGAGACATGAATGTTTAATTTCGCCGATCGTAAAGTCAATATTAAAGTTTGCCGGTTGGGTGGAATCATTAAAATTAACACCAAGTGTAGAAGACACTGTTGAACATCTATCAAGCTGCGCTATTTGTGCGAACTCGTGAATGAACATTCCCTTCTGCAAATTCTTAAAATGTTTGTTATTGGTTAAAATTGGTATAATATAACATTTAATTTAGATCACTTAATTATGTTTTAGACTAAATAATTCCGCTTTGTACTAAAGTTCTATCATACCTTCGTTCCAATGTTTATCTCTTTGATGAATTCATTGCCTTCATTTGTAAATGTTAGTTCAATGCTAACAAGATGGGAACTAACTAAATGCTGAGATCTGGTAAATCTGTATTCTACTTTCAATCCGTGACCTGTAATGCTGTTCAGCAATTCTATTTTCTTCTGTGGAATAAAAGACGCAGATACTTCTCTTATACCGTTTGTAATTGTTGGATTGATGGGAGTAAGGAAGCCACCCATGCTTGGCGTCATAACAGGCGTCATCGGTACAACTAAACAATTATAAATGTTAGGGGTCGCCGGATTACTGGTTTTATGTGCCATTAGTATGTTTTTGCGTCAAACTTTACAACACTCACCATCATCCAAATCTAAAAGCAAATCAAGATTACTCTTAGGCTTTTCCTTTGCTTCTTCTTTCAAAGGTTTATCTTTTTCTTCTTCAGTTTCTTCCGAACCGGATTCATCTTCAGAATCGGATTCGTCACTTTCCGTATCAGTCTCCGAATCGTCAGACTTTTTTACAGTCTTTGCTTTCCCACTGTTATCTTCAAACTTGTCAGATCCTGATGAGTATTCCGAGGAGTCACTCTGCTCGTCTGATGAATCGGTAGATGAACTTTCTGAGGTTTCTTCGTCATCCGACTTTTCAGATTCTGAAATGTTTTTTTTTGTTACATATTTAGTTTAACAATATGTGGTCATATGAAAATGTTAGAAGAATAATTGTAGAAACATGAGACAACCTTCAGCAGCTGTACTGCCATCATCGCTATAGAATGGCTTTTCTTTTTCTTTTCCCTTCTTGTCCTTCTTTTCTTTCCTAGTGTGTCTATCTTCCTTCATTTCGCGCGCAATTGTTAGCTCGGCAACATCTCTAACTGACGGATCCGGGGCAACTTCAGGAAAAGATGGCAAGGGTCGATACCCAGCACACGGCATATCCAGGTAATGAGACAAGGTGCCCAATTGAAAAGCGGAATCCTTAAACCTTGATGTTAGAGTTGGTGCAGGCTTCGGTGCCAGAAAGATTCGTTTTGCATATTGAGGAAGTTTTTTCTTTGAACCATTTTCGTCGTCGAATATAAAATGTTTAAGGAATCGCGCACGGTCTCTGATGTCATAATTTTGGTCATATTTTGCGAGTTGGAAGACGTACTGACAAAATGGTTTTGTTTGAACTGGATTGTTCAAACATAACTTGACGGCAAGATTCAATGTTTGTAGCTTAACTATGTCTTGCTCATTCACAAAATTTTTTGCCATTTTCCGAAGAACATCTGGTGCTATCTTTGGAACACGGTCAGAATATTCGCCCAACAACCACAAGATAGATGCCCTAGCTTGTGGTATCGTAATAAAATCCATTAACTTTGCCATATGAGCGATTATATCTTTATGCTCATTTGGTTGGGTTTGTAAGAGTTTCTTTATAACAACGACACTCTCTGCTACAACAGCTTCTGTAAGAACACAAACAGCCAAATAGATTGTTATTTCATATGAAAGCAATTAATTAGTAATATCTTACCGTCTCTATTACTTAATAGAGAAACTAATCCATTTAAACATGTATCTGTTACTTCTTTTATATTGCTTGCACATCTACCGATTGCTTGTATACTGGCACCAACAAATTCTTTGTCACTACTTGATATATATGTTTGAAACTCCCTTAATATTACTCCAATGCTTGTCTCAGTTGCTAAGCTTGTTAATATATCCAATTTTAACAGTTTGATGTGTGTTGGATCGGAAGTCCTCACAAAGAATGATTTGAGGAAAGGTTCAAACATTCCCTATGATGAAGAATACAATTAGTCATTTGTAACGATCAAAAGTATGCATGCAATATTGTAGGGAGTGTCTACTTTTTGCTTGATTAATAAAGAACCTCTGTTTCATCATACATCATCATCACACACTTTGCATTTTTATACTGTACTTACGTTACCTTTGTGGTAATTGACATGCTGGCATTGCAGTGGAGAACAATACTTTGCACTTCTCTATGACCTCTGAGCAACCTTATTAGTGCCTTTGCAGCTGTCATAACTTCGCTTCTAGGTGCAGCATGGTGATATAATTGGGAAACTGCCATCACTACAGCTGCATTGCGACTTTGTAATAATGGTTTTGTATTTCTCAAAAGTAATCGGTGGTCTGGATCTAATGAAAATTTCGGCTTTTTTGTATTGGAAGAGTCTGAATCGGAATCGTAAAATGGACGATTTTCATCTTCGTCGACGCTCTGCAAAACAAGGGAACCTCTTGAGCCTGTTTTGAGTGTGACAGGTGATATGTACAATTTTTGCTGTTTCAGAAAGCATCATAATGTTGCGAGTCGCTTACATCAAGATTGGGATTAACGAACTGTGTTCTTGCATATCTTGTTAACATATTTACAATAACGACTTGTCCCCATTCATCAACATCAACCAATAAGTTACATAATTTTCTGTAGTTCTTATGTATAAGATCTATTCTGTCAGGGCAGACTTCTTCAAATGCCATGACAGCAGAACCAACAACAAGTGTGGTTTTATCAGAAAGAAGCTTCTCGAGGACACTTATCAACTCTTCCTTTTGTTCTGGATCAAGTGAATACAATTTTGGAATGGCATGTGCTGCAGTTTTGCGTACGTACGGTGACATATCACTAGCTGAATCTTTAATGGCAAGCATCACAATAGGCACTATCATGGAAACTCGTATGCTGGAGAGAACTCTTAAAGCACTGGCTCGTATTAATTGGTTAGGATCTTTAAGAGCTCTTTGAAATGTCGAAATTGATAATAGCGCAAGATCTTGTTGGTCTTCTGCATAACGAACTAGGTACACATAAACCAATTTCTTTACTTCGATGTTCTTTGATACAACATTCTTTACTACAGCTGGGAAGAGTTCAGATGCATCCCTTCCTTTAGCAACCATCTGCGGATAAACAGATTATTGTAAAAACACTTGTGCATTACATTAGATAATAGATTTAAAACTGTATTAATAAATTTGTATACCCCAATTATACGTTTCATAGCTTCCAATTTAAGGCCATCCTTGTTACTGTCCAGCATTTGCTTCAAATCTTCATGTCTAAACAGGTCAGATTTTATATAAGACTATTCGCCTCAGATACATTAACTCCTATAAATTGCTTCTATAACCCGTTGATTATAAAAATCAAAAAACTATGACAGTTTTGAAGAAAATTTTGTCATGTCGCCTGCAATAATATATTAAGTACGTAAATGGAAGAGATAATACCCACTTTTTGTAATCCGAGTGAAAAAATCCGCCTGACGCTGGATCTGTGGCAAGTTCTGAATCCCCTGCACTTGATGGTCTGTCATTACTGTATGATCCACCGTTATTGGATAATGTACTCGCCGCCGCGGTCAACATTGTTGAACACCTTTACCAACTTTTCGAAATAAAGATAATTTCTGTACGTATTTGCAGCGAAATACGAATTTGCTTGTGACACTACGGGTTAGTCCAAACTTTTGACAGCCAGTTACTCTTCCCAAGCCTCCATATTGTTCAAACATTAAGCATGGTGAATTTTAAAGATTCGTCAATATATACTCATGAACGCGAAGATGTTGCTTTCGATTCTTGTGGAATTCGCAAAGGTGCATTTCTTGGAAATAGACACAAATAATTCTTTGTTATAAACCTAGATCGTTTTAACGCAATTAATCAAGAGATTCTTGCGCATCCATCTGAAACGTGTCACGAGTGACTGAAACATCGTTTTTTCATAATTAAATTTTAAGGAAACGTGTAATGTTTCCATGTACTTATAGTGCGTTTTCAGCAACATTTCAACTTTAGTATTAGTTGGATCAATAACTTGAAATTTGAATTATAAAGGAGTTATAATTCAGATAACATAATGAATCTATATACTCTTTTCTAACAAGATAAATGCATTTAATTTGAAAAAAGCACTGATACGAAACAAAAAGTGGACAAATTGTATAGTTGCAACGAAGATACAAGAAATGCAATGATTGTGCGTTTCCAATTGAATAGCAAGTGCGCCCTCTATCAACGATTGCACACAATCAAACGTGCAGTATTACGACAGAAAGAAGCTTTACAGCAGTGCTGCTGTGTATCCATAAACGAAGGGAAGAAGAAGAAGAAAGAAGCTTTTTGTCATCGAATGTGTAGGATTTACTTATTATCATAGATAAAGTAGAGATAGACTGCATGTCATTATGCCATTTTCGATCCATGAAATTGGAGCGCTATTGTGTTTTCGTGTCAAGTTCCTTGGAACTTTATCGGTCGAGTACAGACTGCAACGCTATTCGTGGACAAAATTGACATCACGCCTTATATTTCGCAAAAGTAATAAATGTTGCGTAGAAATAATTCAGTTTCTTGTTGTACTAAACGGAATGTTTGCGAACATTCTCTTCATAGACTTCAGTGCTCGTTACAATATGTCTTAATAGAATGTCGCAAAGTTATCAGTGGAGTAGTTTGGAAGTTAGTCGACAAGATGGACTTCAGTATGGAAAATACAAAATATTACAAAGTTAAAGGCAAACATGTTACCCGTTTGTTATGGCGCGCAAGCATAACAAGCAATTAATTAGATGGGGGATGTATTCGTGCGTGCTGTTTGTATCTACTTGAATACATTATTAAGTGTACATGGTCTACCATTTAATGGGGAACGCTCGCTTGCGAGAAAACGCTAAAAGGCAACAGCGCTAGACTCGATACGCTCAAGAGTATCGGTAGTGCCGGCTCACTGTCCCCGGCGGCGCGCGTATCGAGTCTTGCGCTGTTGCCATTTAGCGTTTTCTCGCAAGCGATCGTTCCGCGTTAAATGGTAGACCCTGTATATTATTATTCATCATGACGAAATGTTTATCAATTATCCGTAGGTTTCTATAGAACAGTTTGTGCATTAAACAATGTATTTTTCATGTAGAAGAACCATGGGGTGACAGGCTAAAAAAGAGTTTGTTATATTTTAAATGAAGTATTTAGTTTTCTCTTTAGAATGTTACCTTAGTTTTTGCCATCTTTGCGGGTTCTGCATGTTTAGAATCATATTAGAAAGTTTGAAGCAAACATTTTAAAGTTTAACGAGATACAGAGCTTTCATGAATTGTTTTGAGCAAGGGAGTGCACCGCACCAAGAACCTTCGACGCGAGTATTAAAACTAGCTACTACCATTATTTCCAGATAAGATAGTCTAAATCAAAATTTGGTGCATACAATTCCTTTTTATTATACGCTTAGTGATTTCATGTGTTTTTAAATCATCGAAGATCAAATGTTTAATGTAGGGAATGAAATAGATTCCTCTCTAGGCTCGTCTACGGTGTGAGATTATATTTCCTACATTAAACTATGCGCAAAGGTGCCATCAAAAGCGCGTGCATATTTACATAGTTATTAAGGGTATAGATAAACCGGCTACCGATGCATGTGTAGGTATACACATTGACCCATAAACAGCGAAACATATGAAAATATAGAAGGGTCGCGGGAGAAAACAGAAGAAGTGAAAGGGTCAGAGAAGGGAGAAGTCTGCAATGGGAAAGGGGGGAGAGGGCGAAAGAGGTGAAAAAGGGAAGGTGGTTGAACAACAGAGAAAAAGATGATTTTGCAGGCAGACAAGGTGGCAAAAGTGCATGGGCGTTCTAAGGCTGCGATGAACACGGGAGAAAGAGGGGCACGAAAAAGTGAATGGGCGAGAGGGGTTCAGGGGAGGAAGAAAAATGAAGGACTCGCGGGGTGGAAAAAGGAAAAGATCAGCAGGCAAAAGGAATGGGACGATAGGGGTGCCCATGAGTGTGGCTGGGTCGAGAGATGGCCGGCTGGCGGATTGCAAGCGAACGAGAAAGAGGTGGTGAAGGAGAAGAGGGGACGGGGGTGGAGACGTTATTAACACTATGCATCATACACCGAGTACAGGTTGAGGCGTAGCTGGGGCTTTTTATTGCCGCGAAGATAAATCACGGCGAAATACTAGAAGTTGACGAGTCTTCGCCGCACACTTTACTCTGATTAAACTTCGGCGTACCGTTGCGGGCGGAACGGTCCGACTTTAATGTTTGCTAAAGTTTTCGCTCGCGCCGCTTTCTTCGACGGACGTTAGTATCCGCAAGATGAAACCGGGAAAAAAACTTTTGCCCGCCCGGTAATCGGATCATTCTGATGGCGTTGCTTTTGTCCACTTTTTCGGCCATCAGCGATTACCGATAGTATAAAGACAATTGTCATTATATTCGGTCGTGGTAAGAGGACTCCTCAGTCTACTTTCCAGTCTTACTTGAATTAAGCTGGCGTTGCTGCAAGATGCGCCGCTAATGAAAGAGCAGACGAAGGCCGGTCCCTTCATTTAACGAGTAAGATTTGCGGCGGCTAAACAGGTACGTTGTACGAAGGTAACTTCGAGAAGATCGTTATCGAATCGATGACACTGCTTTCGCTAAGACCTCAGTTTATTCCATTTGACCGAAAGGGGCCGATTGGCCGGTAAACGTGGACGCCCATTTGTACGTCTGCGAGATTTCATTTCCAATTCCAATCGGCACCAATCTCCAAATTGACCGGGGTTGTGCAAGTCGGTCTTGAGAAATCTTTTTCTCACGGGCGACAGATATAGGAGTTCCCGTGAACTTTATGATTGAAGAGCCGACTACGGAAGCCGACTATTCGGATTGAATGCCGTTAGATAACGGTTTGCATGCATCGGATTATCTAGAAGTAATTTTAGCGAACGGCAGCAGCAAAATTCTGACAAATGGTAATTGAATTGAAGAAACGCCGATCATTCTTTTCGCGACGTTGATGTAGTCAGTCTCATTCGTTTTTGCTCCGATGGGATAATATAAGCTTGTATTGGAATTATTGTTTGTGCGATATCTGCTATTTAGCGCAATGAATAGATTCAATGCTTAGCAGAAACTAGACATTTGATTGCCTCTGATTATCCGTGGTAGTTCAATTGAAATCGTTGACATCCGCCTGCACTGCGTATGTCCACCTGAGATATTTGACATTACTGAGCGGATTCGCATTCAGATAAGCACGTATGTACGAGTAGGTCTGTTTGCGCAGATGGTCAGTAGGTCACTTATGTTACATCATACCTTACGTATTTGACATCTCACAACACCTGACTTTCTTATCTGCACAATAATAGCCATTCTTTATGATAATTTTTTACACAGTGCTTTCGGTTACTCTCGTTTGGAACTTGAAACCGGTCGATCTCGGACATTTATTTAACTATGCACAAATTCTTTTTTTGGGATTAACTACAGCGTCGAGGCAACCTCTCTCATTTATGTCTGGCCTATGTCCAACGATTATATTGCAGAACCTGTGATTCAGCTGATATTTAACATCTTACAGTACTCCGATATTTGGCCAGTTTTCCGAATTTAAATAATCTCTGACGCATACGTGCACGATGGAAAGCAGTATCACGCTACATTTAATTCTCAAAGCATGCTCATTACCAAAAGAATTTGCCCATGTAACCGATACAGTGGGTCGCGCATAACTGCATAAAAATTTAAACACAAAGATGCATCGTAACGATGAGTATCGCGTGGATCACTGAAAGATTCGTCCACGTAAATTAAGTGCCAGACAATCCGGGCATACTGTAACGCAATGGAAATTGCATTGTGATTTGCGCGAAGTGCCAGATAAGAAATGGGCAGATGCGAGGGCGATAAGACGATCGCCTCGCCGACGTCTTCCGTCCGCTTTTCTCCGGACAAATGTAAATTTGGGACGAGCGACTTTAGAAGTTGGCGCACGTACAGGGTGCACGTAGGGCAGGGCGTTTCTACGGTGCTCCACTCTTCCTTGTGCCCGGCTAACGCCCGCCACCGTCTCAGAACAAAACAGCTTATTGTTAGTTCGCCTGATATCTTGCTCGGCTCCGTCACGGAGTACTACGTAATGCCGTCTCAAGTTAGCTAATTTCGGCTTAGGACCGTGTGCTGCATTTACATCTCACCCTCCGGCTCCTCTCACCGGCATACTATCCATGGGCAGACCGAGTTATTTCGTCTGCAGGCCGCGTTGCGGCTTGCTATCCATACTCCGTATCGCGGTTTAGGGACCCGGAATCGGTACTGCGAATGCGTCCAACTTCCGGCGCGGCTATGTCTGTTTAAGTCCCAAGTATGCCGTCGTCGTCAACGTCTTAGGGCCGCTAGTTATACATTTCCCTTTTCCAGCCTAGTTATCGTGGCCTTCGCTTATTGTCAATATCCTTTTCAGTCCTGCCGGCGGTGTGGATATTTTGTTTGCATAGTTTTTCTCTTCGGGACGCTTACGGAGGTGCAGGGTGGTTTAGGAGGTAATGAAGACAATGAGTGTAAAGAAAAAGAACTGTCCTGTTGTTTTTACACTTGACATTGAGAATCGCACCGATCCATATACATCGATTAATTTCTCGAATATTTTCTCGAACTCTCTTGGTTAACATGGAGAGTCCGGGTTAGAAAAGAGTGCCACTCGTTCCGCGAATGTAATTCACTTTACCCTGATGTTGCCTAGAACACGGCCGGATGACGGTATTTCGCAACAAAGACGGTCACTCGCAGTTGCATGTTCGCACCTCAATTAACACACTACCAGCCGCGCTGCAGTTAATTTCATCGAAAGAGTCGTAAGCCTCTTGAAAGGCACGCAGTGGGACAAAACACATTTAGATATTCGCAAAACGTGTCCGTCCGATGTTTGATTCAGTCCTACCTGGTCCTACCTTGGTGTTTCTAAGTCTAGGTTAGTGCCTTAATTTGAGTCTTGATCCGAGCCTCATCCGAGTGGCGCGTTTGTATTCGATGCCCATCGCTTCGCTAAGCGTAACAACGACCTTTTTCGCTATGTTGCCGAACTTCTTATCGACAGTGGCGAGCCGCGGATCTCGTCGCGTCGCGCTCAACTTTCGAACGGCGTCCGCCTTATCTCGCAACGCAAAGCCTCGCGGAAGTGAACCGCGTCCCCGGAAATGCGAAGAACTTTCGGCTGAGAGCCATGCGATAGGTGCCGATGGATAATGAACTGTTGAAAATGCCACGGTGAAACTTTCTACGAAGATCCGCCCGATGTAGCGAGGAGGCAGTGAGTAACTGAAAGAGAGAGAGAGAGAGGGGGGGGGGGGGGAGGACGGGAAGGAGGCTGTCTAACGACTCGCGAGCTGTTTCAGCAAGCTCGGTTATTTGGCGTGTAAACGATGTGCCTTTGCAGTAGCTTCGCCGTTTCAAATTAACTATGTCAACGCGTACATTCGCGCGGCGAACTTTCCGACACTCCTCGCCAATAGTACCGAATTCGCGGCCGGAGAGGATGATCGCGTGAGCGTGCTCGTGGGCGCATTTAGATGGAAAATTTCCTAGTTGCAGTTTTGCGTCCGTTGTTGGATGCAGTTGCGTTACTTGACGCGTGGGCGTGAGACAAACTTGTTTTGCTTTGCCGGTGTCGCTGAGCGTGGCGACCTTTGCCTGTTTCGCCGCTGACGATGCTACTGAATTCGGACATCGAAATTATGAGATGCAGGCTATGAACAGAGTTAATGAGTATGCCATCTTTGCGTCTTTTGGTATAAGTATAGGTACCTACTGGTGAGAATACAGGTGCCTCAAATTTGACTTTTACTAACGAGACTATTATCTTCCATTTAGACTGAATTGTGCGGTGTGCTAGTAACGTATTTGAATTCAATTTCTTTTCATGTTTTGATCATGATATATTATTGGTGATATTTGTGTGAAAATTATGCTTTATCAGTTGAATAATAACAATGCTTAAGAGAAATACGTAATTTGATGTTTGGAGTCCGCAAAAGAATGAACGGTGGAAACCTAGTAATATTTTGTGACTGCATGCGGTTATAACACGGTCTGATGAAACAAACCTCATGAATGAATGAACCAGTAAAAAAGGACAGAAATGAACAGAAACAGATACTGAACTGTAGTTGTACACCAACGTACAAATGAAATAGTAAAGTATATTTGATTATTCCCTGTTCGTACTTGTTTAACTATAAGGACGTGGCCAACTCTTGAACTCGTGAGGAGTTTTTAAAAGTAACATAAGAGATTTGCTGTCATTATTTTAATATACATTAACGACCGTTATGGATGTACAATGTTGCACTTTTACACAATCATTCTATAACCGCATTCCCCAGTTACCAATGCGTTCCAGGATGTCAGTTTCACACGTATCCTACACATCCAAGCGGCGTCATATTGTTATTATCAATAAAAATGAACTGAATTTAACCCTGTACTTACCTAGAAGTGTTACGGCAGTATCACTGCTGCTACACGCTCCACTGACCGACAGCTTTACATGTGCGAACGTAATGTCGGATTCCATGTAGCGTATTGTCAATCCGCATGCAAGAAAATATTTTCGACTCGCTAATATCGCGAGTGCCGGCCCCATTAGGTAGCGAGGCTGCGAAGTTCGCTAATGTCAACTTACAATCGCGATCTGCCCAGCCCCGGAGTGGCACCGAGAATGTGTCCGACTTCCGGAGAGATAATGCCTCGTTACTCGGAGATACTGCGATCCTGCTCCCTGCCTTCAGTCCTTCCGCGGTTCTTGCGATATCGCCACCGTTTCCTTCGGCCTGGAGATCGCAATTTCGGCCAAAGTTCCGCCATGAGTTAGTCACTCGCGGCTTAATCGACCCGTGAAACGTTCGACGTTGAGTGCTCGCATTTCAAATCATTATTATGTAACGGCGACGGTTCATGGCCGAGGTTGACATTCTGACACGTCGCTTTTCAGCTGTTAGTCTTCGGATTCAGGCATCGTGCCTGAGTGATTTTCCATTATGGCTACGCGACACTTTCGATTGAGTATTAAATTATGGATGATTATCAGTGAGTTTCAGCTTGCGGCAGGCTAGTCATTATATTTAGTTCGGCTGGATTATCAAACGAAATTTGAACTTGAGTTTCTCAAATTAGTAATTATGTAAATGGTCTGATTCAGAAATTTGTATTCTGCGAACCAAATTTGTATTTTGACTTACGACGCTTCAATGCAATAGAGTAAAGGTTAAACTATCCTTTTTTTCATTGGTATCTCGTAATTTTTAACCCATTCGAGACCGCGAATTTTTTTGAACACGGTCCCCAGGATCCAAATTCTTTTTTCATTATATTGTTCATTTTTAATAGAAAAACTTGTTTACTATGGGAATTACCCAATTCGTAAGTCAATTTGCATAAATAAGATGATTACACACCGTCTGTACAGCCGGTTCCTCCGAAGATTTTTACTGGGAGGAGCGGAATTGGACACCATATGTACAAAATGTATGTTACTTAAAAAATAGTAAAATAATATGAGTAAGATAAGATAGGTCAAAGAAAAGAAAAATCTTATTATCTATGGTGTAACCGTAGTTACTTTCTTAAGATTTTTATTTAGTGTTGTGGGGACGAGCACTCGGCAACAGACATAAGAGGAAGGATGGTGGACACGATATTAACAATATGTATTTGACCTTTTTTTACAAAGTGCCGTTATTATTGGCCTCACGCATTGTTCGCACGTTTGGCGGTGACTCGTCTACGGTGCGTTCTGCGGGTGATCTCCGGATTTCTGGCCGCTCCTGCTCCTCCAAGGACGGTTTGCCTTATATCGGGGGAAGGTCGGTTTGCCTTCGGGATCGCGGCACGCTCCTGCTCCTCTCAGATCGATTTGCCTGTTGTAGAGGGAAGGTCGGTTTGCCTTCGGATCTCGTTTGATTACGCACGCACCGATTTTACACGATAATTACGCTTTCACAGTCAAATACAATAATGGTTTATGGTCGTCGCTAGTTCTTAATCACTCTCCTCCTTGCTCTCGCGACTGCTTTTATTTCTCTTCCCCCACTCTTGTTCCTACCTAATTGCCGGGAGCGCTTTCCGCCGAGGTGGTCACTTGCCGTGCGATTTTGGAAATCGGAGATTCTCTTCCGGTATATAACCATACGGTTACAATGATAGCGCTTAAGATAATAAGATTTAAGACACGATTTCTTATATTAAGAAATTATGAATACGCAGGCCCCGCTGGCTTAAGGTAATGATTTCCGTTTAGGTGGTATGAATAGAAGGCGATACTATTGATGTTAATGATAGATTTGAAAAATGGAATTAGATATATGTGTTCCTGCAATGTTATAAGTATCCTAAAAATTTAGATTTCGAAAATCCAAACAAAATGTTTTGTTTTAGTTGGTACAAATAAAAACCAATGCCAAATTCTGTTTTTGAATACTTTACAAATACTATTAATTGAAAAAAAAACTTCTATTTGGACAAATATTTTACTCAGAATAACTGAAAATTGCTCATCATTACTATTGTACACCGGTGTGCAGCCGACCTCATTGCTTCGGAAAGGCATTGCACGCACGGTGTGCAATCGGTCTCGAATGGGTCAAGTTTGACTGAGATATTATCTCTGCACAAAAGCAAATCAAAGTTAAAGGTGTAACTTATCGTGTGGCTGTAAAGCTCAGAATAGTTATTTTGTTTCGCGATGAATATATTCTTAAAATTTACAGGCCGTGTATTTTATATACATATCACGCCCTAACACCTATTATCTACCGGGACGGGAAGTTGTTTCTTTTCCTGTAGGCATTCCATTGCAGTTGTAAAACATGGTGCGGGTAGGAAGGTAATTAAGTACTGATTGCGTACATAATTGATTTTAGAAATATTCAATTACTGACAATTATTTTGATACGGTCCACCTAGAATAGGTAGCATTTTCCAACGCCCTCCAAGGATTATTCAATACATGTTTCCTAAATTGAATATTATATCATACCTACCATTGGTGTAAGGCATCTCTGAACGAGCTTACTTTCGTTCGAAATTTTCCGACACCTCGTTCATATTTTACGCTTGCCGTACACTTTGCACGCCGTGACTCAAATTGTACGACCTTGATAATGGCGAAAGCCTGTCTCGCATCGATATTTATTATGTTCTGATGCCCGGGTACCCGGTGGCTGGTAAATCCAAAGACGTATTCACGATATATGCATATGTATGCACGGACTGGCTTTTCCTTCCAGATGATCGTCTGGGGAGACATGTTGTCAAATATTCTGGGGGTCGTCCCTCGTGGCCCGTCCTTCTTCAGGGCCGACTTTAGATTCGGCTCTTGGCCGCCCGTTTTCCGTCCGTCCCCGAAGAACTTTCACGCGGGCGGCCACCATCGTCGACAGGTCTCTTGACCTTAGGAGTATGCCTTGTCCATTTGTCTACGAAGTAGTCAGAAACTCTCGCCGATGGCGAACGCCGTGACTTTAATACGAATCGGGGACCTATGGGCCTGGGAGTTGGAAAACATCTTTCTTGCAGTTAAGGTTTGGCAACCGATTTGAGACTCCGAGCACGATTTCTTGCAAAATGTGCATGCATGCAGCGCAACATTTTAATCGATATGCGGTATCGAGACTATATTAATTTATGAAAGTTGGTATTGTACCTTTTAACGTGCGAATTGCGTATTGGTAGAGTGGGTTCATAAAATGTAACAAGATAAGTCAGCAAAATCACATCTTGTACTGTTGCATTGGAAAAAATGAGAAAAATTGTGATGAACCGTAAATGTATTTATTATTGCAGGATTCAGGTAACTAAAACAGATGTCCCGCATTAAGGAGCACAAACCCGGTCCGTGCCAAATTTGCCACGCCACGTTTTTTTCACATCATTACACCTTACTATTTAGCAACATTAACACCGAGAGCAATTACAATTATTTTAGTTAACCTAACAACTGTCTCAACGTTTTATCGTTGCTATCTTTACGGTTACGCTTAATACGGTTTTTGACTTGCTACAATTTCTGAAACATCGAGAAGATCCAAATCAAAGTGAATTATCCAATTCGCAGACCAGTGACTAAGTCAACGTTGCGGGTCGTTTGAATTCAATCTGTAAGCGGATGTATGTGCTATCACATCACTGCTTGTTTCGCTAAGACGCAAAGTAAACAATTCCCATGCATAAAACAAGCGAGCGCATATGACTGGTTGCGCGGTCTAGATCGAGGTAAACTTTCCTCTCAGTGGAGAAAGCCGGAAGAAAAGCAAGGCTGGGTAGATCGGTCTGTTCGTACATTAGAATAAAAATGAGCGAAGAACCGTATTTGCTCGGAGCTCGAAAGTTGGCCAACTCTCCGCGCCTTCGCAACTGAACGATATTGACATTTATTGTATTACGTATGTCCTCCACGAGCCCATTATAATGACCACTGGACACGATCTTGGCCTGACGTCCCTTCGGATATCGACCGCTATGGTTATCGATTGTCAGGCGTAACTTGCAACAGAATTTGTGGGACGAGCATTGAGCATGTCGCGCTTTTCAATTCTCGATCGATAAGATTCCAGATTGATAAGTAGATTGTTCTTACATCGTTC
The DNA here is from genome assembly GCA_914767735.1 of Anoplius nigerrimus. NCBI lineage: Eukaryota > Metazoa > Arthropoda > Insecta > Hymenoptera > Pompilidae > Anoplius > Anoplius nigerrimus. The sequence continues at coordinate 15,694,516 of OU612085.1, read as the reverse complement.
ACAATCAGCGGAAGGAGCGGCCTCCCGAAGTTTTTCATTTCCTTCGATCTGATAGGGAGAGCGTACGAAAGATCACAAGAACAACAAAGTTCGTTGCGTTAAAATGTCTCGCAGTTTCAGTCGAGTCGCGAGTGGTCGGAGTATTCACACGGAGTTTAAAACATGGTTGCACGTAAGTTCGTTAACAACGTCGGCATATTAGCGGGATTTGTTGCCCCGGAAAGTTTTTGGAAAATGTTCCATTGCCTTTTAGAGTCTGGCTTGTTTCGAGCGAGGGTCAGGCGAGGAGAAAAATTCAGCTTTTTCACACCAAGCCGGGTGTAATTAGGATGTCGAAGTAGATTAGTTCGGGGTGCAAAGACGTCAATCGTTATCGAACATTGGGTGGCAGAGCGATGAGAACGTTTGGACCGGTTGGGCATTTAGTGATTGCAGTGACGATCCCGTGATCGTTCGTCATTCACGGTGGACCTATGTAATGACTAATTACGGGCAAGTACTGAAGGCACCGAAGGCACCGAAGGCACCGAAGGCAGGGTAGTCATTAGCACCTGAGCTATTAGCGGGAACATGGGCCCAGGAAAGGACGCAAATGAGATCATTTTTTCTTAATTGTCCTCTGTTCTCCTACCATCGTCCATATATCACTCGGAAAAAGCGACTTCCGTTCATTATCAACGTTCCATGCATTTACACGACCCGCCTCGATACGACAGGGCTCTAAATTTCCCGTTGCAACAAAGGGAATTAAAATTCTTTGTCATGCCTCTCTGCTGTCCGACGAATAAAAATTCCAATCGCGGTTAGTCGATGGATATTGTTGAGGGATAACGAACCCAACGGCATTGCCGCGATACTTCATCATCCCGTTTCTTGTCCGGTGCATTGTCTTACGTTCGTCAAAGCGTCCCTGCACGCTTTTCTATATTTGTCTCGGGCTCCGTCACGTTCGAGAGTGACACGTCCGGGATTATTGGGCCAGCCATTCGTCAATCAGGACGTCATCGGGGATAGTGCTGCTTCGTGCAAGTAACCGGATGTAAAATGGATTGATTGGAGTGCGCTTGACCGTCGCGGCGACTTGATAGAGATCGTCTAATCGTTCGATATTTACCATTAATTGCAACGGCGGGACGATTGTCGTCGACACGGCGCCTCTGTATTTAATTGTTCATCCGTTTAGTTCATTATGGCGCCCATATCTGGAACGGCACGAGCATGCTGGCTTAATTCTGGCTTTAGTTCGTTATTCCGGCATTCGGAGCGACAAAAGGCGCGGCTGGCGTTCGTTTCAGAGACACCGGTACAGTCTTGCTTCGTTGTTGTAAAACGGGTCGCTGGACAATTTGCAGTAGGCACAGTAAATTCTCTTACTCTTCGGCAATAATGTTTTTTGGTCGCCGCATCATTTACGGCACCACATCCTGTATCAGTGAACGATATTAACTGGCTTGGCCCGGCGATAGATGGCATTAGATTAATTGCCATCGCATTATGCATGTTTATGATTAATTCACCGCGACTCAATTTCCACGCACCATCAATTTTCCTTTGCGCCGACGTAATAACAGCTGATTCAAGTAACAACCTTCTGTCGTAATTGTTTAATGGACCACGTAACAGCGTGTTACGGTGCACTGTTTGACGCACGTGATAAGTGAAAGAGCTCGTTCATTTTTGCAGAATCTCGCATTTATGAGAGAGCTTTTAGCTAAAAGCTTTTTGTTTGTACACGCATCGTACGGCGGACGAAAAGGACGGCGTCGAACGCATCGCGGCAAAATTTGCATAAAGAGGCATGTAACGTCGAACGGCGGTTGGGAGCGTTAGGGTTCGAAAACCACGACGGTTCCGGAAAGGAGAGTGTGGAAACGCGGGACACGTGATTAGTCGAACCTGTCAACAGAGGCTTAGCAATTTCAGTGGCCTTTCAAAAGCGAACCGTTCTTCATCGCTAAATAAAGCGCAGAAAGGGGCGGGGTTGCGATTTATCGATTAGTCACAATTTACGAGAGCCCGCCATTGATGAAGAGTTCCGAACTAAAATACGGTGGTAGGGAGAAGCACATTGCTTGACGGAAAAAACACAAATTTACGCTTCGACTAACCGATTGTAAGCCAATTCCCTTTCAGTATGAAATATAAATACATCCTGCTCTTCTGCTGTCAATCGAGGCGTCTTTGGCGCGGAAATGCGTTGCCGTGCTGGCTCGATCTAATACTGTCGAATCCCTCGGGAGAACGGAAGGGCTCGGTTTACGGCGGCGTAAAAAGGAATTGTATATTAATATTCTGAAGACATTTTCTTGGCACCGCCACGTGTACGTCTTCGAGATAGGACCGATCTTACGAATGGCACGCATCCTATTTTCCATATCGGGCGTTGTCGTCCGCATATTTAAACCGTATCACGAATCGATCGAAATAACTGAGACGGTGCCATCCAAAAGCTTCCTTTTTTCATATCTATCCGATCCCGGGGGAAGCGGAGCCAATTCTCCGAGTCCCTACAAAATTTAATCCTTCATGCATCGACGATAGAACGACGATTGGATATTAATACGTTTCCCCAGCGATCGAGCGTATATACTTTGCTTATCGCGCCGTGTCGGATTTGTACTACATCTCAGCTGAAGCTCTCTCAGCACCACTTTGACAGCTTATCCGACCGCAGTCCGAGACGTTACGACCTACGCCCCGGCTGTCAGACCAGCTTCGGTCTCAGCCTTAGCGGTTTTCTCCTTCGGTACAATCATGACCTAAAAGCGAAACAAGTAGCGGCTCGTATGTCACTCTCTCCCATTCAATCCTTCACCCCCCTCCCCCCACAATGTGGTGAGGCAACCCCGCGCCGATCGTCACCGCCCCCCCGCCCTCAAAGGACAAAGACGAGTCAAGGACGGGAAAAGATCTTTTCCCGAGGGAAACAAAGCTTCTCTCGTCCTCGTTTTCCCCGAACTCGCTCTTGACCCTCCTTCGATCATTCTTCGCACTCTCGTCCCTTGCACGACGGGATTGCTAATGCCGCCAGTTGTCGCGGACAAGTGCGTGTCAGCGTCTCAGTCGGTATCGGCAGTACGCTCGCAAAATGAGGCAGGTCGCCAGGTGGAATAGGCGGGAAGGTTTTCGAGTAGGTCGGTCGGTGGGATGCAGGCTTTCGCGAACAGTGTGCGAGGAGAGTGTGCGACAGCAGAGTGGTGGGTGATGGGGGGGGGGGGGGGAGGTGGTACCGGGAAATGGTGAATATTTTAACTCCCCCTATCCCCGTTTGCCCGCTGCCCCGCCGGAAACTCGACAAAACGAACTCTGGGGCTTTGCTCGGTATAGGTCAGGGTTCAAGCTCAGCCGCGCTCCGCCGGCGAAGCTAACCGCGTGAAATATACAGCAACGGGAAATCCAACATCTTTCCAATCTTTCCCCTTTTCCGCGCACTCGGCACCTTCGGACATTACTCTTGTCTCATCGGCGATTAGCGGCTAATCTGATAAAGGAGCCTCGGGTTGCCCGCCGAGTGATCTTTCAATGAGCGGCCCGGGCAACGCTCGCTGTTACCGTAAATGTGTGCCTGGCGGAACAGAGCTCGATACGTGCCAAGAGGCGATGCCGCCAGCCAATCATTCTTTGAAAGTAGATTTCTAGCAGTACGTGACCCCCGCGAGAAGGTCGCGAAATAAAAATTTTGCAAAGATTCACGGTTGAAATTCTTGGCTCTTTTCACTTTTCCGAAGGGCGGCGCTGACATTTTTACCCCGCCTCTTTCCGGCATTTTCCATTCTCTGTTATGTCGTTAGGTGTTGTCGGTAAAGGGAGCGTTAAGTACGATTAAACCTCCGGGGCATTAATTATGTGATGTAGGTATACATGCGCCACATATTACCGCGGCCAAAAGGCGTTTACGTTATAAAGGCGGTCTCCCAATTGAAAAGCAAGAGATACAAGAAGATTGAACGAAGGGATGGGAGCGATGTGTGATAGCCATATAATCGCATCGTTTTCGCTTCGGCCTCATAATGGTAGGAGCGAAAGAAATCAGACTTGAGTCTTAAATTAGTGACGTAACATAAGAAGTCACATACGCTCTGTCTGCGTTTGCTGAGCGAAATAGGTTTTAATTGACAATGCAAGGGTCAGAATGATTAGGGTGCGACGGGAACAATACGCGTTAAATGAGCGTTGAAAGGCTTCAGCATTTTCTTCATTGTTCCCACGGTTTTTCACAGCGCGGCTTTGCCACCGACAGAAGTACGTGATCACGAATTGAAAAATGTGACAGTGCTTGAAATATGTCTGAAATACCACATTTCAAAAGAGCCACATGAAACGAGCGATGTTTTCGTTGGCACCCTTTCATTCTCTGTGCCGCACGGCCATTGGTAATTCCACGGATATTTGCGTATATTCGTTAAAATGGTTCACCCCGCTGGTACACTCGCTACAATTGCCGATAGATGCATTTGATCATTCGCCGATAGACACGGATTTTCATCACCGAAGCTTGCCGAGCCCCACGGACTCCTGTTTATCTCGATGCGCATTGAAGGATCATCCGTCGAATGTTCGCCTCCCTATCGAAACTCGTATTTCCATTATTTTCGCCTCCGAAATGGACATTAATATCTCTACGTTCGTAAGCGACGTCGAGGATGGATAAAAAACAGTATGGATCCTTGCGATCGAATCAGCGTATCGGCCAGATCTCGCATACAGATCCGGTATTTCCCGACGATGGCTTCTACGTGGCTGTACGTCGCCGAAGAAATGTTACCCCATTCTGCCTCCGCGTACGCCGATATTTTTTTTATCCGACGCTCTCCTTCCATCTTTCCTTTTTTCTTCACATCGGAGCTCTTAATTTATCGAGGGTATTGACGTGGGAGCCGGAGGAGTGTAAAATCACTCAACGTGATGCGATGCTATTACCTAAGGGGCCCCCGGTCTGAGGAGGGAAGTGGAAGCGGGAAGTGCCGGCGAGGCAGGTACCGGCCGTTTCACAAAGAGTACATCGAGTGGGCGACGAACAACCACGCCAATATCGATTTTTCACCAACGAGCCACGGACCAGCAACAAATGCGATGTCCTGAATTTACGCGACAGACTTTCGATGTTTTGGCCCGGGTGTCAGCTCACAGGAGGTGCTTATAGAGGGTTGGGAATACTATCATTGTCCTTACTATCGAGGGTAATGGGAACGGTTGGTTAATTGCGCCGTTCAAATGAGCCTTGATCAGATGAGATTCGGCGCGTGTCGAATGCGCGTAAAGGACGCTGTAAGGGGACATTAATGGAGAGATTTCAAATTTGGTCCGTTGAGCAATGCATAGGGTTGTTTAATAATCGATTGTTTTTGAAAATCAGGAGAGCAGACTTGTGAGCATGGTTGATTTTGTATTCCAACGTGAAATACGTGCATGTACGCCGGGTTTGTCGATCGGTATATTTTCCTTGCGGCTTACGAAATTTCTGATAATTTGGTTCAGTCGCAGGAATGCAGCGTTTTGGGCGGATAAAGTATAACTCGTTATCGATTCTACGTCTGACGACAAACCGTCATTCGTTAAAGGCAGAAATTATTCGCGTGGTAAAAATAGGTAAGGCAGAGGTAAAAGCGGCTCACGACGTCATTACGCCGATACGTAAATTTATGTCTGGCTAGTAGATAAATGTGCGGACGAACGTATCTTATACGCGCTTTGCATATTCCGGATTCAGTCGGCGCGTTTAACTGTACCTCTTACAACGGTAATCCCTTTTCGCGGGTAGCAGGTTTTCTGGAATTCTTATTAATTTCATAATTCCGCCCTTTTGCAGAGCGCCCGGCCGTAATTGTTCGCGAACGGCAAAAGCAACGGCTTTGGCATTCCCGGCAAAAGAATTTAGCTTTTTCTTGTCTCCCATTCCTTTTTGTTTTTCAAAAGATAGCTCATTTCTTTGCTTACAGCGAAGGCGAGTTCATTTTTTCGAAAAGTAGGTCGCCGGAGGCGCGGGCCGAGAGACAAAAAGGAAGCGGGCGCAAACACGTTGTGCGGCCCCAGCTTTCCCCCAAAGCAGCCCTGGCATTAAACTGCGGACGAATCGTGACAGAGCGAGCATTGTTCTCACGATAAATTTCGTTGACAACAGCTCCCCGCACTCCGCCGCACTCGAGCCTTCCTGTTATAAATGGATCGTTGATCACTGCCGATTCGAGAACGGGCGAGCAGAAATTTTCGAAAATCGCACAGCCGCGATGAGTTTTTTTTTTGCGCGTTTTCAATTTTTCGACGGGTACCACCGATCCGATTCACCGTCAGAATAATGCCGTGGTTCTTAATCGCGTTAGCGGCGCGGAGATAACTGGCCGAATTGCGTTTCCGACGCAATCGATGTTCTGCGTAACCAGGGCCGAGCTTTGCCACTGAACGTGTTAAGATAATGTCCGACAGGCTAAGACTTGATAAATTAATACGTAATAACAGTGATGGATACATTGCTGTCTGCCGACACTGCATTATTTCGTCAGGCGAGCGATTAGCATAACGTCGGCAGTGCTTCGTCATTATTAAATAATGAAGAGGCATCCGTGCGCCGGTCATGGTCTGCGTATGATGTTTGTCTAGCTCGGATAAGCTAACCTAGCGTCGTGCATAATCATTGTATTCACGACGATGACGCGCTTTGAAAGGACACAAAGCGGATGGCCATTTGATTACGATGCGTATCCGTTAACGTGTTAAAGCTTCGATTCCTCCTAACGGTTTCATCGAAATGCCAGATTTTCACTAATCGGCGAATGAGGGGTTTCAAAAGAAGTTAAAGTATCAAAGTGTTCAATTAGTTACTCATTGTGATCGTCATATGAGCACTATCGTCCTGCATTTGACATATGCGACTTGTTTAAAATACAAATGTTAAAATTGTTCTCAGAATAGAATAATATGATGTGAACCTTCATGTACGCATCTTAATACATCATGATTCCATGTGCTGCTGACTTTATATTATCCTAATTTTAGAGACGTGCATTAAAATTGTTAAGGGACTGCGTCGAATTGAGAGACTGGCACCAGATTAAATGTATTATGCTAATACCGTGAACATGTGACGTCAATAAATGCAGCTCTTTTGCCTCGAACAATTACTGTCGGAAGATCTGTCGTCACTCTATTTGCATAGGAACAGCGAGCCACTAGGTCTCGTACATATGCGTAGGTGCGCCTGTATGCATAATATAATATATACGGCCCTACTGTGAATTACCTTTGATTTCCATTCATTCTCCAGTTGGCCGAGTGGTTCTGCGCATTAGCATAAGTGACTCCAGGGAAGGGTTGAAAGAGTGGAGGGGAGGGTGACAAGTCTGAGCGTGATGTCAGTTAAAACGAATACGAGAAGAAAGCAGAAAAATATATGATCCTCTCGCTTGCGCCTATATACAGAACATACATCTACGGATACTTAACGCCCGCACTGATTATATATCCTCTCTACGTCGTATTTCTCACATTTGGTGGACGATGGACTTGGCAGAGTGAGAAGATAGGAAAAAAGGACAGTCGCGACGGTACAACTGAAGAAGGCAAGGTCAAATTAGAGGAGGATGTGCTAATGAGTTTTGCGCACGGGTGAGGGGAGAATGGAAAAATGAAAAGGTACGAGTGAAGAAGGGTGCCGCGGGGAAAAAAAATATCTAATTACGTAGAATGGCACAAGGATCTCTCATGTTGTCCCTCTTCGCATCTCTCAAACGTCCATCAACCAGCCTCTCCTCTCATCCGCGTGCCTTGTTCCGTGCAAACGATCCTCAATACGCACTCCGCTTTGGTTTAACCTCCGAATTTACGTGCTTCACATATATGTTGACGCGATGCTTGTATGTCAAGGCTGTCGCCGTTATATCGGTCTATAGCTTTCAGTATATTTTTCGAAAACGATCGCAAACGTATTACTATCGCTTCTAGGCGATGTACACTCTCTTCCTCGACTGGGGATCATCATCCTTAGCAACTTGGTGCGCAGAGTTCACACCGTCTATTCATTGTATGTATATACTGCGCTCCAGGTGACGGTCGATGTTGGCAGGGCTTTAGTTGATTGCGAGAACGAGTCCGATGACGACTATATACACGTAGCACGTGTACTTTACGGAAGCTAGACGACCAAGGGAGTCAACGTGCAGTATCCCTCTTTTGCCGCTCCAATGTACATGCATCCGACTGCCTAAATAAAAATGTTCATCCGCCAGCATCCGCCCATAAATATATCTGTACACATTTTTCCAGTTTTCTTCCTGCCTATTCGCCCACACGTAAAATGTCGACGAAATGAATGCAGCGAGGAGAAGAGGGGGAGGTAAGTGGCGAAGAAAATGGGGATAGAAAAAAATGAAGGGCAGGGAAGAGGGAGGGATGGTAGGGCAACAGCGGAGGGACGAGAAGGTGGTGGTGGTGGTGGCGGCGGCGGCGGCGGTGACGGCGTCGCTAGCGTTGCTGATGGTGGTGGCAGTGGAGAGAGGGGCAGATTTGACCCTGCTTGTACACCTGGATAGGAGGCTGTAATCAATACCACAGAAAGCGCGCGCTGCGCCAGGGTCTCACCCCTTATCCGCCAACAACCGATATCTGAATAACGGGCATGCACACCCGCCAAGCTTTTCGTGATTTTGGCTCTACCTTCTAAATTTCTTAACCTCCTCGAATATTCCTTTCGTCTTGTCTTTCCTCGTCATCATCATTTTCTCCCTCCATTATTTGCCTTCATTCTTTAGCCCTGATTTTCCCTTCAAAATTCGCGCAGGGCCACTCTTACCTGACAGCTATCGTGAGTGACAATACGAATAAGATCAATATATAACTGTCAATCGAGAATTTAAGACTTATAATATATATTTTATATTTAGGTTAGGATTATGTGTATGTTATGTGAAGAGGGAAAGAGGTGTAGAAAGAAACGGAAACACGTAAGGGAACCGAAATAAACTAATACAATAATACAATAATATAACTCTCAATCTTTCATCCATTCTTTTGCTCGTTCGCTCGAAATACCTCGTGTTTGGGGGCTTCATGTTATTTTTGTGCACACTCGACTTTGTCCTTCTTTTGAAATTTTCATTGGCAAATGCCGGGAAGTGGTTCGTCCGTTTCATGGTCAGGCGATAGCGTGCAGATTCAAGGTATTTCAATACGCATCAAGGCTATATCTCAGTGTCGGACAGATAGAACATGGATTTGTACTTTTCACATTTAAAATATGTCTCTCGGACGTTGTAAAAGTATACGGTCGTATGTTTTCCCCGCTCTTCACCCCTTCGCCGCCATCTCTTTCTCATTCACCCCTCCTCTCGCGTTTTCACCCGCAACGGTTAGTTTACGTGCCGTGGAAATTAATGATTTCCATCTCCTATAAAGTTGCGAGTTGAAGCATTTATATGAAAATACGTTTGGCTTACAGCAGGTCGCAGAGCTGTATTTGTATTCGTTGCGCGTGGATATTTAGCGTGGGAAAGCGATTAACTTTTCCCGGCTCGAAAACAGCTCCGTCTTGAATGGCGGTCGCTAAAATATTTATCGATCTGCCAGTGACTGTGGTATAGCTGGCACTTCGGATAACTCGGGTGCCGTAAATTACTATTTAACGCCGTCTTTGTTAATTCCCGCAAACTCTCCGCACCAGGAACACGGTCCAGTAAATATCAGCTGTGCCTTCCGAACTCCTTAACTTATTCCTGTATTTGCACTACAAAGGTATGCCTCGATGTATACTCAACGTCATTAATTGCGCACCCTTCTTACTCTGTCATTTTTTACATAGTACTAATATTCATGATCTTATGAACTGGGTTAGTTCTATTAGACGACGCCCTAGCAAGCAAATTAAGATATTCGTTAGCTTTATATCTGTACACCTTTTACTGTTTAAGGAGTCGTATGCAATCGACGATCGACGTGTCTCTTCAATAAATTCGCGAGAGATGATAGCTGAAGGCAAGTCGAATTGTAGAACAAAAATATTCCAAGCGTTACATGCGGTGCACTTCTGGGTCGAGTAGGTATTTGATTTTAATATCAATGCCGGTATACGTACCTACCGTTTGATCTCATCCCCGACACATACCGTCCATAACATTCAACGTACGTCGACGTTTCCAGGGCGAAACGACGATTTCACTGGAACAGGACAAGCCGGAGTAGGTCGTCAAGATTGGACGAGTCGGTCTAAACCGCAGGCGGTCTAATTGCCGATGGTCTTGTCTTCAACAATCGGAGCTCAGCGGATGTCACATTACACGTGTAGATAATGCATCGTCCATGCAAATTCGTATGTCGCGTGCCTCACCTTTATTCCTCATTTCGACGCCCCTACGAGGGCCTCGAGCATTTCTCAGCCTGTCTGCTTTCGTAACTTCGTCAAATATAATTAGACTACGGATTGCGAAGGGAAATAGCCACCTATGTTACTTAAAGTACTGATCGATATCCTGTTCTCCCGCACGTCACATTATTACGTGTGTGCCATCACTTGTTCCCCAACAGAATATCCTGGTGTTTCGAATTTGGATAGGGTTTACGTTAAGTTTATTTCTCCATTTGACAGCCATAAAGAATGAGAACTAATAGAACTAATAATAAAAACCTATTGAAATTGGAATAGTATTTTGTTATCTTTGCACAGTATGCTAGCCCGCACCAATATTTTTTGTTTAGGTGTCTTTAATAACTCTTTTTGGACTTCTGTATGTATTTGAAAGACTTGTCTGACAAAGTAGTGATGAAAACATATTGCATATTGTTAATACTTGTTTCGGTTGAAAACCCGGAACTTTCCTTGATACTTACGCTTGTATGCATTTATTAAATAGCCGTAAAAGAGATAAAGAGGCGCAGACAATAACAGAACGTACTTTGGTTCAGGTAGGATGGACCATTCATGTATTTTTTCTCCGTTTAATGGTTTATTGGTTCAACACGACGCCACTCCAGTCTTACCGTCGACAATTTATTTTTCTGGTTATAGATACAATATACATCATAGGCTAGACGAAACACTTATTAGGTATAATTAGCCTATCTATAAACGGTACGGTAATGGCTGAAACGCAAACGATAGGAATGTAAAATGGATAAAAGTCGTTTCCCTCGCTCCTCCCTTCGTCGTACGTCACGATCGAGTGTTAGGTTAATCGTGAGCGTGGATCGAAAGCTTCACCCTTTCACATGCATTACCGTTAATTCCATCGCGAGAAGAGTGTGCATTGACAGCACCGTTTTATGTAATCGTGTCATGGGACATCTTATCACTTCTGTTTATCCTGTTTCCACGCTGTCTTCCTTGATACGCTCAGGTAGATGCTTGCTCGTTCGAGTGGATGCGATCGCTGGTGAATCGATGGATATTTACACGTTCATTTGAATACGCGCCTCTCGCCGAGTCGAAGCGAAAGGACAGCAACGAGCGTTGGAGCCCAATGATTTCTTCTTCGGCTCGTCCTCCCTGTCGCTCAACAATTAGTGTATTAACGTCGAGTCGTTCGATATGAGATTCACGTTTTACAGACACCGTACTATCTAACAAAGGATCTCCAAAATCTCGCGATTCGATAAAACATCTTTGAGCCGTTCACGATGCACAATGTACATAATTAGAGATTTCGTATATAACAGTGCCAGTTGGACGATAATCTGTTTGCATTTTTTTGTTTGCAAAAAGTAACACGTGGCAGTCGTAAGGAGGAAAACAACCGAAATTAATAATTCCGTAGGCATTAGAATCCGATCGGCCCGCGCACGCTTGTGTTCCGATTGCGATCACATTCCTTCGTTCGCTCATTCTTTCCTTCCAAATTCTTCGCGGCCCTCTTCCACACCGAAGCGATAATTCGGTTGTACGCGTCATAAAATTGACCCTGCAGTGTACTCGCCGCACTTACGAGAGGAAGGAGGAACATGTATGACCCGTACGCACTTGATGCGCCTTCGATTTCTCGATTCGTGCTCGACGTCGGTCGATATCGACCGTCGCTCATCTCGCGAACAACACGTCGATTGTTTCGAGTGAGCTGTCAGCCAGTATCGTAATGCATGAATGACATGCCTTAAAGAGGACCCGACGGAGGAACGAAAATGAAGAGGGGAAGAGTGACCAGATCACAGTGAGGGATGCATTGACGGAATGCAAGAGAGTCTAAGAGTTTAGAGAGGTAAATGTGTTCGAGAGACGGAAAGAGGGAGCGGGAGGGAGAGAGAGAGAGAGAGAGGGAGAGAGAGAGGAAGGAAAAGAGAAAGAGAGAGATTTTATAGAGACAGAGGAGTACCGACGGGGGCAAAAAACTGGGTCCAGCAAGAAATTTGAAATGGTTGGAAAGTTCGAGTGTAGAGTCCACAGAGTCTTTACAAAGTTTTGTTCTTTAAAGGGCCCGGAGTCCACGCCTGGCGTGGAATCCACGCTCTGTTCTCGCTCCAACTGATGTCCGAACCACTTCCTTTTATCACTGGGTTTTGCACTCTTTACTGTTTCTTCGCCAACGCAGATCGCCCTCTCTGATAACCGATTCCGACGAGAGAAAACCATCATTTCTTCCGCTCTTCGCTGTGTCTCTCTCTCTCTTACGTTCGCTCGGTCTCTCTCTCTCTCTCTCTCTCTCTCTCTTTCACTCGCTCTCTTTAACCCGTTTTCTTCACTTTTTCTGCAGTTCGCACCGCCGTCACTTCCAACTCGTTCACAGCTTTATCTAATTAAGTTCCTTAATCTTTCAAACAAACTTCACTTTCACGTAACACTCTGCCTCGTTTGATTATATATTCACAATTGCGAATTTTAAACCTCTTGGGAGAACAAGCGTAGTGAACCCGACGTATACGATATACCGTGATTACAAATTATTCATCTGCTTGTGTTAATCTTAATGACGTTTGAAACTAGTAAATTTTGTTCATTCGTATTCTACGGAATCTATACACTCATTCTCTTCGCCCCCCCCCCCCTCTCTTTCTACCTTTATCCTTCCATTTTTAGTTTCTTCATCATACGTCACATGTAACTTGTATCACTCATCTCATCTTCCTATTTATATATCCTTTACAATTTGCCCATATCGTAGGATCAAGTCAGATCGATTCTTGGTACTGAACTTACTAGGGACAGAGGAATTGAAGTGTCTTCTCAGTGATAACGCTTATTTACATGAAGGGATCTCTGTTTCCTTAAACTAATACTTAATTAGGGGCGCTTAATGTTCGCCGTCTATTCCCACTTGATTCCGCGATTTGGTTAACATTGATGGCAACGACAATAGCAAGTTACCCGATCGAAGGTACGTCGGTTCGTAGCTGGGTAGCAGGTATTGTATGTACGGTGGATTAATCCACCTGCGGGGTGAACATTGATAGAAAAGTTTTAGTAAAGTAGATCATGTTCGATCGTTCGGGGGACCGTTCGTGCGCACGTATCTCGCAGTCCGGGTTATTCGCCGATAGTTGGACGAAGTTTCTATTATTCGCTTGACTAACAAACGCTGATCGTCATTAGATAAATACAGTCTTGTTGCGTACGAGAATGGAGCACATTCGAGCCGCGTCGAAACGTTCGAGGGTGATTTGTCGATTGGCGTACATAAAACGTTCCCGGAGCAAAAGTCCTTCACCCCGGCATTCTCGACGCCTCTACCGTATACATACGTACATCCCGACACACTCACGCACACAGGTCACGCGCATCACATGGGTACAGAGTGTCTTAAAACTACAACGGTCGTTAAAAATATTCGATCCGACTTGTCCGCAGCACTTTCCAACGTTAACGACATTCTATTTGCAACGAGCAGAAGCGATTTACAAAAGGAACCGGTCAAAAGATTTTCCTGACATGTTGGCGGTGGTCTCTCTGGTTATCTCCACTCTCCAGCACCTACGACTTTCCTCTCTCTCTCTCGCTCTCTCTCTTTCTCTCTCTCTCTCACTCTCTCTCTCTCTCTGTCTCCCTTTCTCATTTTCGTACTTGCCGTGGCTCATTCGCTTACTTTCGAACGACGTTTACATAGAAACAGGACTTGCGCGTCCACACACACACGCACGCAAGCATGCGCTCGTAATATATTCACAGTTTCTGTCTGTCCTTTCGGGTTTGCTCGCGTAGTTGGCGAACCTGGGTTGCGATAATTTCACACTGACTAGGCAGTAACGTTTACAGTGACAATAAATTTCGGGTACGATGCAGCGAATACGACTTGTCGTGTGCGCTCCCGTGCTCGGAGTATTATTACGTTTAATCGCTATGGCGGGTATACTTAACGGACTACCGAATCTTCTTATGTTACACGGTACACGTGCATAACGGTTGCGCACGACGTGCCCACTTTTACAGCCCTTATACAGATAAGTCTCATACGTCTTACAGACTACGTTTTCGCGATAATAATATCCTCTTTACAGTCTCTTACCATCCTCATCATCGCACTCATCGTCGTCCGTTGGTCAAAATATACATATACAGCGTGTATCGTACAAAATGAATTGCGGTGGAACGGCATAGCGATTTGCCCCCTTCGCTGCCGCCGTCGTCGTATTGTCGACACCAACTAAACAACTAAATCGCCTCCTTTTTAATACATATTTACATGCAAGAAGTATGATCGTCGATCGTCATTCTGTTGTTTTTACGCGATTAAAAACCCGCCGTAACACATACATTATAAAGTGGTCGTTATGTAAGCCGCGTCAGCGAATGGAATCGCCCTCTTTAACGCCGCGCGATGCATTGTGTGAGATGCATGCTTTCATTTTATACCCTCTCCCTCTTTCCTTCTCTCTCCTTCTCTCTGCCCCTACGCCTCCCTCACCTTCCCCTTTCTCTCTACTTCGCCCTCAGCCCCTTTACCTCCCCCATTCGTTTTTCATAAAAGGTCGCGTATTATGTGCGTCAGCGCACCATGCGCACCCGATAAAGTACCGTTTTGTTGTAAAGCGGTTGATGTTCATTAAAGACGTGCAATCTACAAATACGTACACGCCGGTACAAAAGAAAAAAGCCAGGTTTAATCACTGAATTGATGTACTCGACAAGCGGCGTACTCATTTTGAAAGTTTTAACGCGCGAAAATAATTCGCGTCGCTAATTGAATGGACGGCAATTAAAAATAATCTAATTAACTGAGTTTCAACGTTGATATACTAAAAGTCGTCCATTATGTCTGTTTCAATATGGATTTCGAAACTTCACTAATTTCAATGTATTTGTCTCCGCGCAACATGCCTATCGATGTATTTCCACGTTGCTCCCATTTAGTTATCACGAGAGTACGGACAAATCTGAATCTGTCCGTAGTACGTAATGACCGTGTTTATTTAGCGAACATTTTCCGCCGACGATTGTATTTTATTTCCGGCTGCTCTTTTGACGGTCTTCGGGAAAAGGGCATCTAACGAAGCAGCTTGTTGGGGGTATTTCGTTCGGTACACAGGACGTGTCGGCTTTATAAATGGCAACGCAAAGTTCTCTTTGACACGCCGCGCTGCAGCAAATACCAAACTCGATCGAAATCGACAGAGAGGGTCGACTGCACGGCCTCTAGTTACGAATCCTTCCCGCACAATGGCGGGAATGAAACGATGCTCGGTGTAAAATCGTTTAGGCGTTCCTTCCGGTTCCTGTTCGACGAGTCATAAGCGGCAGTGCGCTGAAAATCAGGCCGGTGCATTTCGAGCAATCGAACGCGTTGACATTTGCAACCGTCGTCGACGCACATTGAGATATGCTCGAGTCGCTCCGTTCGCTATTACTCTGCCGTAGGCTGTTTTAATGCAGCGCATAATGCGACGTTTTGTACGGCTCGATAGAGCTAACTCGGCGGGGCCATTAGAATGCGCAATATATCATTCATTGTTTCACGGTCATTTACGTAAACCTGACCTAGTACGGCCGACATTTGCGTATTAGAGTTTAATGAACATCACTGATTCGTCATGTCGGCCGCGCTGCGCGGCATGCGTCGCTCAAATTTCTAAATTTCAATGGATAATCTACTCTCTCGCTGGATGCTGCGTGCGTCAATAGTGTTTTAACGCGATTTGCATGTAACAGAATTGGGAGCTGGGGGCGGAGTAAGCTCTACGCGCAGTCGATATTTAATGCGTGTTTGCATTCGGCGGAGGCGAGTGAAAGAGGGTGGCCTGTCAAAAGCTTCGCCTATTACGAAAGAAGCGAGCGTTATGAAGAACATAATTTTATCGTTGCTGCCTAATGAATGGTTCGTTACCGCGTCCGTTTCGATACTGCAGCGACATGTTAACTTTGTAAATCGGGCTGCGAAATCCCTTTTGACGTCGATACGCTTCGCTGAATACTAATGCGCCCTTTCTACGTTGATAGACTGGGACGAAAATTTCGCGGCTGACGTCGGTGCATCAGATACCGCGCTATGCTGATACACGTTGAGCCAAATATGACGGAAACATGTAATACGAGTTTTACATCAAGACACGTGTGCATTCGTCTTAACGTACGATGATCTCTCAATAATGATTACAAGCAAGCGGGAATGTGGTATTGACAGTTGTCGTCTTTGTTGTTTGTGAATGATGTTAAAGTCTAATTGGGTAGACCGGAAGTGTCTTCCGGAGTTATCGACAACAGTTGCTTACGATAAGTCCGCAGCTTTTCAATTTATGTTTTCGTTACGGTTTTACAATTGTTACGGGCATTTGAAGTCTGGTAAAGTGGCAATTTCCATCGATTGCGCATGATCTTTTCAATCTTATTTCGACCTGATCGGATTCTGTTTAATCATTTTAGTCATGTGGACAGTGAAGAGACAAGCAAACCGCAGCATAATCGTTTCTTTACACTCCCGTGAATAATTGACGGATCAACCGTGCGTCACGTCTATCACGTCCCGTAATTTGTTCCAGGCAAATGTAAAATTGGGTCGGGATATTGACATGCGACGGAACATTAATATAATTTACGGCGATGAAAAAAAAAATGCTGATGCACTTTCGGCTCGCACGTTCGGTTATTGGCGATTTAATTTGAGCGTAATTTCAATTACGAATATTACTGACTAAATTACCAAATATCCGGATCTCGTAAAAACGTTAATTACATACGTGTAATACAAATTACTACTTGTGACGTACATTTCGCTTTCGGATGTTGAAAACTGTGCCTCGTAGCGCAAAGAGTCGGGCGCTATAGTAAAAAGATGGAAAATCCTTTGTGAAAGATGACGGTATAAGGATAATCAATACGGTTTGCGCTGACGATGCTCTTCAATAAACCCCTGATTTCCATATTTACGTAGTAGTTTGAAATCACACTGCACGGTTATCGATCGATAACATATAATAAATATTTACGCCCAGTATGTAAATTATTTATTGATGTTTTCACGCGTGATAGCTGGTACGCTGCATGGAACAAGTGTACATTGTGGAGCTATGAATACTGCATTCGAACGCCTTTTTCCTTTTTCAGCCAATGTGCACAAATTTAGGAGCTGTGAGAATACTTTATAAAGATCAAAACGTCGCAAGTGCGTTGGTGAATTTCATTTAAAGGACAGTACCCAATAGTACAACAAATCAGGGGAATTGAATGATTCGGTCTGAATTTAAATATTTTTCGCTCGTCATTGTGACTAGGCAAACAATTAGACGTCGAGTCTGTATCCCGGTGTCTCGAATTCGCTAAAAATCGGGAGCACCAACGTTGAAACTTTATTTAACGTGGCCATGGCGAATACTAATGCCGTTTCGGCGACACGGTGACCGAGGCAGCCTTTTGATTTGGCTATTCAGCCTGCAAATTAAAAGTACACGCACGCGCTGCCGTGTATCAGAACTGACCGTGAGTCAATGGGTGCATAGGATGCGCAAGTGTGTGTTGTGTGAAATAGTCGAGTCCTGGGTTACGTAGAAGCGTTGCGCGTTTCGTTGAAAACGGTGAGTTAGAGTGAAAAGTTTGTTTCGTGATTTCAGCGACGCGCTCTCTTTTTCAACGCGTACGCAATGATTTATGAACGAGAGGATTTATTGATACGTCAGACCCCGGACGTTCGACTTTTATGTCTGCGATCTCTGGTGCCGTTTCGCTGCTTGACTTAAAAACGCGCACTTCCGCAATGTTTGTCAAAGCGGTGCGCGGCCGATCGTCAATATTTCATTCAGCTGGCGAACGTACAAATTGCTTCGACGAAACTGAGCATCGACGACGTGTTACCAAGTGTACATTGTGCGACATTAACATTTTCAATAATTGATAACGCGCGCTCAGCGTCGAAGGAAACGGAATAGCAAAATGACGCTTTCTAAGTAGTACGAGTCAAGCATATCGTAGGCGACAGTCTACAATAACCACGGCGACCGTAGTGAAAGTATATAAATTCGTATATATACACCAAATGGGTCAAATAGTGTGAAGTGACTAAATGTTCAATCACAATGAATAAAAAAATAAATTATATCAAATAGTTCGCCCTTTCCGAAGGAAAATTGCGGTATTCGGTATACGCAACAAACTTACAATCTAACGGAGGCAGTTTACGCGCAAAATTTTAGATAAAAGAACGTTGCTTCGAACTTTCGTTCTGTCAGTGTCTTCGAAGCGGCAACCAACAATCGTTATCTCGCGCAAATCGTGAACCTTGCACCTCGTTCGATGTAAATTGATCGAGCCACCGAGGGCAGTGAGAGTTTCAGGACTGTTGGGTCACCGTACCTGTTCGTCCTGGTTTCACAATGGCGCAGCGGTCGAAAGAAAGGCCAGCGGAAAGAGAGGGAGAAGTAGGAGGAAAAACGAGATTATTTTAATATTTGATTAAACCGTGTAGCACGTACAACCCTGGATACCATGTAGACGAGAGACGAGAAGAGAACGTATGCTCGGTGTTGGCTAGAGCGCAAAGAGGGAGCAAAAGAGTTCACTTGTTAGTCACGAACGACATTTTCGGGTTGGATACAATTACAATAAAGGGTAAAAGTGAATAAAAATGCCATAGAAGTTGATAGGCACGCGTTCAATTTTCTATCTTAACTCGATATGATTCTTACACTTTTTTACTCCACAATAGCCTCATCTCTTTCCCTCTCTCTTCCTCTCCTCCCCCTCCCGGTTTCTTTCTCATCCGAACATGGTATCGAACAAAACAAATACTGCGTTAATCTGTCCTCTACCTACATGAGAGCGAACGCAATATGCGATACTCGCCGCGCGATTATCGTTCCGTATTACTTTGCGCAGTCCTTTCTTTTCTTGATCTCTTCTTTTCCATCCCCCACTCGTCCTTTCACTCAGTCTCGCCCCCCCCCCTCACCCCCTCCCCGCCCGCCCATCTCCCCACCAGCAGCAGCCGATGCAGGTGCGATCAATATTACGTATACCGGAAGCGGTCATTGAATTAATGTCGGTCGACGTTTGATTGCGCGTATAATACAACGTTTCTACGGATCGAGGAAGTTTGTGTGCGTCGATGTTTATATATACACGTAGGCCCGCGTACATGGAACTGTGCGTCCGTACGCGCGCACGTGCGGAGCGAACGTAAGGACGAAAGGTGAGTCCGTGTACGCGCGCTGAATTTATGCGCGCACGTATGCACGCCGAGCACCGTAGGCGCTTCCACTTCAGTACCGTGGGCGGAGAACCTCGGCGTGAACATTATGCGGTGCGCCCCGCGTTTAGCTTGATAAATGGATGTGGAGCGGGCCAAGTGCAGGCAGCCGCCTAGGACGCGAGAGACCTCACGCGCGCATGCGCGGACGCCTACCTTTCCGTCTCCGTCCGCCTCTCACACCGTACGATTTTTCCGGCGCGAGGACGAACAGGCCCAGGAAGAACGAAGGTGACGCGAGGGGTGGAGTAGGGCGAGAGGAGGAGGAGGAAGAGGCGAATGCGAAGACGTGCTGAGGAAAACTGACCAATTGTGGAAGACGACACGGGCCTTGAAATGATTCATTATTCCACGAATAACGAAACGTAAGCGTCATCGCGACTGTCCTGTTTCTTCGGAGCGGATTATTTCTGGCTCTTTCCTTTCCGTTATCTGTGATCGCACGAAATTTGGTCACGAGTACGAGGATGTTAGTTGGGTGTCGATATCTAGCACTCGTTTTTCTCTCCGATCGTTACAAGTCTACCTACTCGGTTGCTGTACGCGTGCTGATTCTTTGTTCTTGACTTTTTGTGCACATCTTTGTTATGTTGTTGCCGTCTTGGTTGCTAGACGAATATTTCTCTTTTGTTTTTGGCAGTTACGGAACAGTGATTGACACCGTGAGTTTAGGTAACGGGTCGGATGGGCCCGACCCTTGTTTTTTTTTTTTTTTGTACACTATGATCTTATTGGACGATTCTCATGATATGTAAACTGGATCGCTGAGACGGCAAACCGTAAAGTTCGTTTCTTAAAGCTAGTACGGAATTTAATTTTGAGTTGCAGGTCGGTCGAACTCCGGAATTCTGGCGCAAACGGGAAGGGCTCTTACAGGTGTTGGAGTTCGTTGGGATTAAAGGGTGACTTCCCATTAATTACTCGCCTTTGAATCGCAATATTAGTCCCGTTACGTTTTGATATAACGTTGCGTTAACGCTTGATTTATTGCTTCCGTCAAAGGATTTGTTACCGCTTGATTTATTGCTTGATATTAGGGTGCACGATAATATTTTTATTTGTTTTGGAATTGTAATAAAGCGGCGGTCAATAAATGTCCTAATTCTTTTCCCCACCCCCGGACCCTGGCAGGGGCGCCACCATCGGCACAATTTGAAAGATTCGACAAATTTCTTAAAAACTCACACACGCGCGGAAAGCTTAAGATTTGAGATTAACGCGGTCGATAAAAAATCAATAGGTTTTCCTAATGGTTCTACCACCGCAGGTGTTCGACGACTTTCTTCGAACTTTCTCTACAACAAATCATGTTAAACGACGTACTCTTTCGTCAAAAAAGGTAAAAGTTCTCGAAACTCATTGTTCCCGATCGTACGAAATGCGTTAACGGCAAACGTATAGACGTATCGCGCGCAAACGGGTTTCGCGTTTGAGCAAATCGTTAAAATCGTTGCCTCGACCAACTACGACATCCCGTCGAAGGCTGAGTATCGTGTTAACGGAAACGGAAAATTGCATGAGCCAATTCGGCTGTCTGTACCTCCAGCTCGTGTCAGTAGGACCACGGCAGGAAGCATCCTTGATGGGCGTACACTGCACTTTTGTTCCCGGTGGTCCGATGGACTGCACACGTCCGGCGTTGCATTTTTGTTTGAACACCGACCCCCTCTTCTGCTTCTTTTATTTTCCCTCCCTTCCCCTTTGTATATATATATATATATATATATTTTTTTTTTCTCTCGATACCACCCTACCCGCCGTCTCACATTTGCCGTGTCTCCCGGCCCACTTTTTTTCGACTGGATCAAAAATTTTTTCATTTATTCCACCGCAAGAGGCAACGGCATCGCAAAAAGCGAAGCTTTGTTCACTCCGACCACTGCGTCAAAGCTGGCGCCGGTGATTCTGACAAACCCGTGATAGACGGTAGAGGAGAGACTGCAGACCATTTGAAAAGCGATACGTTTATCCATTCAGGAAATTCGAGAGGAGCGCAAATGCCGTTACCACTTTTCCCATTATTTTGGATCCCATCGCTTGATTATAATCATCGAAGGGGCTATCGGAAACGAACTGTTGCTTCGCGCTCTTAGATTCATTCGACATCGCGAGTTATTCGTTTCCGCTGCTTGCTCGTCACGGCGAACGAAACAGCGAGCGGAAGATCGAGGAAAGATCCAGCGGAACGCGGTTGAGATATTTCTCGAAATGACCGCCTTCTTCTAATGAAACGATTCTCAGCGGTCAGAGGTTCGGCCCGAAGGAAAAGCAGGAAGAAGGAAATAGTCTCGCTCTCGACGCGGCGTCGACGGCCACCTTTGTCCCGATACCCTGTTGTTGGCAAAGAAATCATGAGCCAAGCGTGTCCCCTCATCGAACAATTCATTCTATTCGGACCTGGGCTTCACGGTTCGCATCACTGGGCAGTGGCGCACGTAGCACGCAAGTGGTCTAGCTTCCGGCCCTCTCTCTGCTCAGTCTTCCACGGATATAACCAGAATTCGGATCTATGCACCACCGTCGTGCACGGTACCCATGGCCATCGACTGCGCCCATCGCCACATTGCCGACGTGCTCGTCATTTTCAAAGTGACGGTTGCGTGGCAACGGCCTGTCGAACAAAGCGACGTTTTCCGCACATTGTGAAAACCGAATCCGCAAGTCGATCAGGGCTTCGAGTCCTTTTCTGCGCGCATACACATATAGGCGCACACATACACAACGCGAACATACACCATTAGCACCAGCACCACTGCCGCCTCGGCCACGGTCCCATTTGTGGAGAAAAGGCGGTCCCTTTGTATGGCGATCCTCTTCTTTGCCTATCTCCTCTCCACCCCCTATCCCACCAGAGTGTTCTTTCATTCTTCACTTTCCTCTCTCGCTCTTTGTCTCATTCACGCTTTATATTTCTAGCTCTGTGTTACTATCTCATTCGTTCATTAACGAATTCATTTTCTCCCGTGTACTTCCGCACTGAGACGAACATGCGCACAAATATTCTCCCGATCCCGCTATATCGCATTTTACATTTTAGATCTTTCTCTCCCGCCCCCTCTTTCTCTCTCTCGCTCTCTCTCTCACTCTCATTCACTCACTCATTCCACGAACGTAGTAGTAATATCGAAAACGAATCCGCTTGTTATGCTGCGCAGCGCTGCTACACCGGGTGGACTTTCCGATGCATACGTGCTGCATATGGCGACCGGCGATATACCATCGCACCTCTCCAATTTCACTGGACCGCACTTTCAGGCTCTCTCTCGCTCCCGGTCCCGTTCCACTCGCGTTTCTCTCCCATTCCTCTCCAGCGTCCTAACCGGCGTGCAGGGTTGCACCGATGGTGCGGCAGCATTCAACGACATATCGATGACGACGACGAGAACGACGACGGCGACGACGACGACGACGGGCCCAGTTTGTACAGTAATACAGTTCATACGGGGCACACTCCGCTTGGGAAGGTATGGCCCGCATATTTTCCATATCGGGGACACCACAGCGTAACGGCACGGTTAGTAAAGCAGCAAGCACAGACAGAGCAGCAGGGAGTAGAGTCTTGGTTGTTTGGCCTGACCGCCGTGCTGCATTGCCGCGGGATACTCTCCTGAAACAGAGGGACCACACTTAAATTTTCTGAAGACGTCGCACCGAGTGGTCGCTTCCTTTCTTTCGCTGCACCTCTTCTTTATGTTTTTGGAAGGTTTCAGCGTCGTCGCCGCTGCTGCTGTGGACTTCCATTCATGCGGCCACCAGACATAACAACCCTTGTTACTCATATAAACCCCTAAGGAGCAGCTCGTTTAATGCACGCATGTCTTTAGGATTTCATTCGTTTACTTAAGCGTAACGAGTGTCCGTCATAAAGCGTGTCTTCACGGAATATGCAAAAGTATTAATTGGTTGTACGGGATTTATATTGCAATCAGATTATATTGTGAGATATATGAACAGATGCTGCCTCTGAGAATTTATATTACAGCTTTAGTTCATCATTTTTTCATCTACTTTTATCTATAGTACTCTTGAAATACGTTCAGTATATTTTCAATTTTTTTGAAACTTTTTTGTGCTCCATTTCATTTCCCCAAAAAGTGAATCAATCAAAAGACCCGTTTCTTTACCCCAAAATGCGAACCTATTCCCTAAAAGGCAGAGAATAGACTATCTTCGGTGAAAATGATAATTTACTCAATGATATAGGTCCGCAATAACAACAAGAAAAAACATGAACCTTTAGTTCTATTCTCGATCAACGGCCTAAACATGGTTCCCTTGCCTCATTTTTGAACTTCATGTCAACCTAGTGCTTCCGAGCATTAATTATATATTATTAAAACCGATACGCACGTTGTTTCGGGCCTACCTATATTTAACGTAAAATAATATTTTTGACAAACGTCAACGCGTTGTACAGCGTTCCCGTTGACTGTGGTGAAGAAAGGAGCCTGCGAGGCAAAAAAATATCGCCTAATAAAAAGTGGCGTGTGGAAAACTCACCGCTGAGTACGTGAACGGTGATCGATTTGGGTTTAGCATTGCTGGGGTTACAGGTGTACCGCCCCGAGTCCGTCGGCTTCGCTTCTTGAACGAGGAGGAAGCTCGTGCTGGTGTCTCCCTTTTCCGTGACAACGGAGACGCCGCCTCTGAGCGAATCGTAGTTGATTATCTGCAAAAAGAGAGATCGGGAACGGATTCAGTTCCTGCGACGTGGCGCGATGATATCGCTCGCTAGCTAGCGCGGAGTCAGAATCGAATGAGTGCCGAGGGAGGCGGGAAGATGAGAGTGGGCGACTGAAAAAAATCCTCCTTATACCGAGGATCGAAGCGCACCCTCGCTCAGCTTTTTATTTTATTGGGCCGGTTTCGTCTGCCGAATTGGGTGCGGATTCGGGGCGGAGATAAGCCGAGAGTTCTCTCGGCGCCTGTCTTTCCCGCCGTCGAATCCAGGGAGGACGTGGGGACGAAGGGATCGGCTCTCCCGCTTAATGGCACTTCTCTTCCGCTGAGTTTTGCGAAATCGCTCCGTTGTAACGAGGATGTAAAACGAAATTGAACGCGTGCCCTTTAATCGAACGCCCCGACACGCGCATGACGTATCCTCCCGCGACTCTCGTGTCGTGCTCCATAAAAAGGACGGCCATTCAAATCGTACCTAAACTCATCTCACGCGGATGGATTCTAGCCGATCTGTTCTCGGGCGGCGTCTCTTTAAGCGTCTGGACCGATCGGCAAGTTCGACTCTTGCCTCTCTCGACTCGGCGAGCTCCGCACCGGCGAGCTCCGCACCGGCGAGCTCCGCACCGACGAGCTTAATCGGCGAAAATGCAATTTTTACGTTTGGATCCGCCCGCCGAGAATTAAGTAGTCGAAGCTCGTAACTTTCAGTTCCGTCTCCCGCCGTGCCCTTGGCAAAAGGAAGGAAGCCGCTCCACCGTTTCAGCTCGTCCCAGCCTTACCTCGATCTTAATCTAATCCTTACCCCAACGCAATTCCTCGCCCTACCCGTCTCGCGCGAGACTCTTCCGTCCGGACGGGAAATGAGGGGAGCGGAATTTCGTATACGGCTTTACCTCTCGCGTCTCGCCGATTACCCGAAGACGGGAACTTTCTGCTACGCTCCACACCGACTGGCCACCACTCCGCGAGCGTATCCCACCTTCGATGATACACTTTGCGACGAAATTAATTCGTCGCGATCGTCTCAAACCCTGCCTCTGCGCCTCTCGCCAACGTTTCCGTTTCGACGGGCATGAATGGTGAACGCGCGCAGGTCCAATGTCATCTCTCGGTAAGTTTCGAGGGAGTTTGAAATGGCTCCGTTGGAGTGCTGAAATGCAACGTCCGAGTGTACACGGCCGCGCTCGTTGCAGAGGTCTTGGGAGGGTTGTATTTATCCTGTGTCGGCGACACTCGACGTTCGTCACAAGAGCCTCTTTAAAAGAGAGTGCAAGGGTCGACGTTCGACGTTGCGCGCTGAAGGGGACGAGAACTGACCCTCCACTCTCGCTCTTGCTCTCTTTCTCGGCCAACACACGCACTCCCTCTCTCTCTCTCTCTCTCCCTCTTTCTCCCTCTCTTTCTGTGTACGTTAGCCCTCTGTCCAGCTAGAGCTGGAGACGGATTTCTAAATAAATTATCAGACGGCCAAGCCCACGGTAGACCCGTGTTTATCGCACAGCCGTAAGGCTAATTTAAGCCGAGCCCTAAGCCCCCGTCAAAATTACGAAGAGATAAACTCGTCTGGGCTTCTTTGACCAGGCTGCTTTGACGTAAGCGTCGCCATCAGTAACACGATCGCACGGTCGATCGGTACGGTTGTTCCGAATAATGAAATTTACCCCCGCCAGTTTTTTTATTCCTTTTTTTATACCCTCCCGTGCTCGCACGAAACTATTCCATGAGGAAATATTGTCTATTGCGATCGTTAGCGGGGGTATCGTTCCGCCGGTATTGTATTAATTACACCTGGTTGTCGTGTTTACAGGCTATCGCGGCGTTTTCGTGTCTGTTACCGGATATTAAATTGCTTTCGCATTTCCCTCGTTTATTCGGCTGCCCGGGATTCGGTAAAAATGAAAAATTTTGTTTGACCACCATGGGATATACAATTATATCTCATATCGATAAAGTCGCTTTCACGGGACCGTTCCGTTCCGCGTTATGATAGTTTAAATTAATAGCCGGTCATGTTGCTGAGCCAGCATCGAAAATGCCATTTTTTTTTCGTTGGCAATAAACTGTCGCTAATCAGATCAGGCAAATTCCCTGTAATCCGTGAGGGGGACAATTTATAATCTTTAATGAAAGAGCGATTCATCCTTTGCGTTACTTTAAGCGCTCCGAGTTCACACAGTTACGGTCTTCTCGGCCATAATCCCTTCCCCTTCATCTCTGCCGTCCCCCCTTCCGCACGACCTTCGCACTGTGCATTATTTCCTGCGCATCAAACCGTGATTAATCAAACGTGAAAGTTGAGTCTCGCCAGGCTGATAAGCGACGCCTGTGTTCCTTCCGTTCCGTTATCCGCCCACCGCTTGCGGTTGTACCGGGGATAATATGCGAACTTTCCTTCGAAAGTATACGATTACACGGTTGCGGCGCATTATGAGACTGCTCAAGCATGCGCCCACTCGCACTTGCAATATGCAGTTAATGCGTACACACCGTACACCGGTCGCGAATTGTTAAAGTTTCCTCTTTCAACCAACAACACCGGCGACTAACGCTGATGTCTCACCGAATCGATTTCTGTTCTCTCATTTTATTCTTCCTCGTATTATTTCGGAGTGTGTGTGGACGCTTGCGTGCCTATGTTTGTGTACGTACTCAGCCCGGTCGAGGGGTATACGAATTTAATATTTGCGCGAGTGTTGTCTCTATTCCGACCTCCTGCGTGTTTAGGGGGATTCTCGGTGATGTGGAAAAAGTAATGTGCGAGCTATACGTACGCGAGGAATAAGGGAATGAACTTTCGGGCTGGCGGCAGTACGCTGAATCCGTTTGACCATTTTGGCGTAGGTGCTCGAATTCGTGGGATTTCCATTTGACGCTATCGAAAGGAGCGGGCCAGTTCAGCGAGCCAGATAATTTTACTGCATCGTAGAAGCCGTAATTTGGCAAAGTTTTAAGTCCGTGCAGGGAACTTTGCGCGATCGAGAGATGGGCTTGGAAAGGAACGGGGGGAGAGCGGCGGGATACTCTCATCAACCTCATTACGTGTTCTTAGGAGAAATCGGTGTCCCACGGGATTGCCAACAACTCGATAGAACATCTTTGACTCAATGGTCCATTGAAACGATTTTCTTCGCAGACGCCGCACCACTTTTGTCTTATCAGACGCAACCCGCCGCCTGATAACGACTCCTTCTTCACTGCCCCGCCGTAGCGCCAGGCCTCCCCCTTTCCCTTCCTCTTTGTGGATCTCGTTTTCCAATGTCTATCCCTTTATCTCACTTTCTCTTGTCGTCCCGCTCGCTCGTACCCGCTTCGTTTCGGTTGCCTCCTTCCATTGAAATCCTGCTCTTTACTCCTTTCGCTGGCGCTCATTTGGCTTGCTAAATTCATTTCTCAGAGCGATCCTGAAATCTCCCTTCTCTTCCTCTCTCTGTCTCTTCCACACCTCCCGCTGTCTCCCCCCACATCTCCAATTTCCCTCCATTCGCAGGGGACAAGAGCGACGCAGAGATGCAACGGGAGGCGCTAGTTGGAAGAGGAGAGCTTCCTATTACGTCGCGACTGCCCTTTGTTTCACGAATTCGGTGGCAGATAGAGTTTCGTGAATTACGGCCGTGCGCTCTGGGCAAATAAATGGTATGTTTTTGAAAACCGATGCGGCGCGATGAACGCTCGCGGATGCGAGCCGACTGCCTTCTAATTATGCACAATGGCGCTCAGCGTTCCTGCGATCTGCGTACATACTCGCCTAGAGGATCAGCCATCTTCTCGTCTCTTCGCTTCCATTCACATTCAACGTTTTACCTGAGTCCTCTCGCTGCGTATAAACTTATGCATTGTACGCAACGGAGTTCAAATCGGCGAATCCGTGTGCGTCGCCAATAACGTTTGCTTTGCGAATATGTCGACGGGGTCAGGAAGTTTCATTCGGGGCGTCGTCTATATTCTCATCATCAAAACAAACCCGCGGGCCGAGTCGCACAGCGTTGTCGAGCAAATTGACACGAACGTTTCCCATAATTCGTTCGCCGTTCGCGAATACACGTCCGTTCACCAAAACAGTCACGTTCATTTATCACTATGTCCGACCGACACACGTTGTATTCTCTTTTTAACCACCTGGCGAAGAACGCTCTTCTTTTTTATTGGCGAATCCGAGTTTGATCTCACAAGTTGCTCGGTCTGCGGCCAGAAGGAGGAAACGGTGACTTCCACCTCGTTTGCACGTTCCTCGACTGCATCAGGAATCTGCTGACGCGGCCAAAAAATTGATTAAAGTACCCCGGGGGCGGCCTTTTTTTCACGCGAACAATCTTTTTCACCCGAAATTGCTACCGCTAACAAACAGGTTCGTTATTAATTAACAAGTGCCCCTGGGCCTCCGTACCGGCGCGCCTCTCCCCCCCCCCCGCCCTCTCTCTTTCACCCACCTTCTCTGCGGCCCTCCACCCGAAGCCCTTCGCACCATTTTTCCGCAATGATGTCGGAACAGTCCGCGCGCTCTTTTGCAAACGCAACAGTAAGCTCTTTTGTCCCGCGGCTCATTATTTCCACTAAAGTTTTCTCGTTCGCGCTGCAAAACGGGAATTGAATTAAAAGCACGAAACCGGAAGGATCGTTGAAATTGTGCGCGGCTTGCGAGATGAAGCCTATTTAGAGCGGTAGGTGCGGGTCGAAAGAATTTCATTTAATCAGTAGCGCACCATTTCCCTGACCAAACGCTAAGCGACCCTTCGAAGGATGAAATAATGAAACGTGCGAAGGGTTTTGCCGAAACCCTCCGATGTGCCAAGTATCGGTGAGTATTGAGTCGTTCGCTCGCTGCAGCCCCCAGTTTTCAAGACAATGCGATTGTAACGCGAGCCGGCCCGAGCTTTTTGCGAAAGGAAAGGGCTGACGCAGGAAGAGGGTTGAAAACGGTATGTCGAGGCGACTTTTTTTCTCAACGAGTCGTCGGCACTCAAGGGACACTCAAGTCTGTAATTGTACGTGGGACACAAATAGTTGTGAGCGCGAGCGCGTGCGCTGGCTTGCGCATACTTTTCGACGTAAAAGCTACTTTGGTCGCTGACACGGAGAAGAGGTGGTTGATGATCAAAGAAGAAAAGATTGTGTCACTCAGGAAACGTTCTTGAGCGTAATCCTTCGGTATCCTTCCGCGGCCTGTTGTATTGGGGCGAAACGTAAACTGGGTACGTGAGGTATGTATGCACGTTCTGCACGCCTTCACACAAGGGAACGCATGTTGGTGTACCTAAGTGCACGGACACAGGTTTACACATTTCACTGCGTTTTTTTTTTAAGATTCTTTTCGCATTCACAGAGTGATATCCATCAGATTCTTCAACGCATTATTCGCTGAAATCGTTAACCTTACGTCGCATTTGTTAAGTTGCATGATATTGACCTCATAGTTTTATTTTTCCTCTGAATCAGAAAGACAGTCGTGCGCCAGTTTCTTTATTTTATGTTTTCACGCACGCTTGCGTAGAATGATATCGACTAAGATTGGTACGCGGGATTGTCATTGGGTACAAATGATGGCCCACAAATCTGTAAAATGTGCTCTTATTCCTGCCACCGCAATACCGCGAAAACCGATTTGGCAACGTCGTTACCTTGGCCTTTTGGCAATCTTCCCGCAATCGTCGTATAAATAAGGCACGATATCGTATCTCGTTTAACAATTTCTTAATAGGATTTCCTTCCGGTAAGCGGATCGGCCTTGCTGATACCAGTCTAGTGGAAGTCAATGTGCGATTTCTGAAAGTCGAAGGATAGCGTTGCATCGCAGTAATGCCGCTGATTGAATTGGTTAAAGAGATCTTAAGAAGACTGTTTCGAAGATCGTCGGCATCGTAGCTGTGCGATCGAATAAGTAATACCAAGCTTGGAACCTATTAAGATACTACAATAGGCGCAGAGAATACTTGTACGCAAGATCTAGTATTATTTTGGATCCTGATGCTGAATTCGCGACCCTTTTTTCCACACAAAAAAGTAGCAATACGTACTTAAAAATATATAGGTGCAGGATTGCATGCGAAACGGAGCGAGAAGCGCAACGCAGCGTTTGTATAATATAATGTATCTAATATGAATTTCAAGGAAGATTGGCCGCACAGCCACAGTGGAAAACGGTTCGACAAATTGTTAAACCAATTTTGTCGCCGCGGGTGCAGCTGATTCTAGGTAATTGCGGGTATATACGTGCACGTATGTATAAGAATATCTGCACATAAGGTAGCAAATAATAAGAGTACGAGAGATAGGTAGGAAGGAAACGAGTAAAGATGGATAAAGGTATAGGGCGCAAGAAGAAAGCTTGGTGGTCATGAATAGCTGCACGTACACGCGAGAAATACGGTTCGGAGCGCATGTGGTCGTACCGACCTAGTGTCTAAATTCAATCAAAATCAAAGGGATGAGGTTTATTGATGCAAGAGGAGGCCTCGCTTTCCGAAAGCCGTGAGGAGATTCCTTGCGGCCGGGAAATGTTTTGCGGCACGAGCGTATGTAGATCGATCGTTCGATCGGCAGGACCGACTTTATAATCGAGGGATAGCAATTTCTGGCAGCTTCACTGGATGCGGCAGCGAGCCTGTGTGATGCAGCTTTTAGATTTATACCTCTCCTATCGAGTGCCGCGGCCATTCAGGTAAAGGATCCGGGGTCGAAAGTATCTTCCAGGCTAGCGAGCCGGAGCGATTGTCTCTTCCGAAGAAAACTTCATCCGGAAAAATGGGCACTTACGCGGCACATTATTTTACACGTTTCAACCATAGATCTATGCGCCACTACGATTCCGAATTTTTTGAGAAGCGACTTTATCCCCCAAAAAATACATACTTGCATTACCCTTTCAACTAATTTTACGTATTACGAGCAAATTGTTATTCAGGATACGTGTTTCGGGCACATGTCAAAAATGTGACCGTGTACTTAATAAGTTCCCGGGAGGGAGTAAGCGAGCGAAGTATGTAATCTCGGCAATTACTTCACTCCCGGACGAGTCATTTACACTTGTTCGCGATGGCCGACAGAGTTCGGAGGTTGCCCACGTGCCGACTTAAGGCTCGCGACGGACGTACCCTCCTACGTGCCAGGAGGAATCCCAAAGCTCTCGGTCAAGCTTAATGCGCCTAATGGAACCTCTCCGGAGTGCCATTGCGAATTTTGCTACGAGTCACAATTCACCGCGGCAACGCGCCGGGCATTATCAAAATTTATTGGCCGGCCTACGGGTTCACAAACAGTCGCCTCGGCAGCGCGGCAACCGTGTTTTATGATCTTCCTTTGTGTGAGCGTGTACTTAAGCTGCGAGCGAGCAAAAAAGCTCCTACGTGGCCTTGCCTGTTGGAGCGGACGTGGAATATATTACGCGTGTTTGCATACCGCTCGTCCGACCGATAAAGTATCGGGCCTCGGTCCGTCCTCACTTTGTCGATTTCTGGAGCAATTCCAGGAATCATTTATTTACATCCCCCGCCGCGAGAATCAACCACCCCGCTCCGATTGCACCGTTCCTCACTGGCTTTACGATCCCGATTTTCATTGGCTTCCGAGCGTACAGGTGGCATGACTGAAATTTTACTTCCGGCACCGGACGCTTTGCTCGGGGACAAATATTTTTCCTGCGACGCTTTAGACGCTTATTGTTTTCAGGGAAATGTGGATTTTCTATGGGATCGATTTTTATGGGATTTTCCTGCATCTTGATGTGGCGATTGTGCTGTTTCGCAAAGTAGCTTATTTGTTATCAGGGATTCTTTAGTTATTATCGCGTTTGCTGGCCGTCCATTCAGTGGGAAATCAAAAGTGTCGCATAAATCCCGGCAGGAATTTTCATACCGGGCGGAACGTTAATGCCGCAGACTATAAACTGGCTGCAACCGTCAGTTATTCGTAAATTTTTCGTAAATCATCGAGATAAGGTAAATAGAAGAAACGTATAGGAACTTAAGGAAACGACAGCTTCAGCCCATCGTCCGATAAACGAACGCAGTGGAAAAATACCGGAAAATGTTGCACTTGAAAAAGTACTAATACGTTGTCGAGCCCAATTTATAAGCGATGATGATCTTAAGATAGAGAGCAGGATGCGGTATTAATTATTCCACTCCTGCAGTTCCTCTTTAATTACCTGTTAAATATTCATACAACTTGCACCGTACTCCGCCATAACTTCCAACTCCCCTTCCGGTCATCCGATCTACCTCTTCGCCTCTTCTCCTTTTCGTTTGCGTTCGCGGCAAAAATTCGGCCCTCTCAACGATGCCCGTTGCGGGCATCGATTTTTATTAGGATAAACGTCAAGTTCGGTGCAATGCGCTCGGCGTGCAGCGCGAACTCCTGGTCGCTCGCCAAAACTCATTATTTACACGAAAGCGAAGACCACTGTCGGCGGGTCACAGCTTCCGTTGGTTTATCGTTGCAGGTGTTCGTCGGAGTGTCGTGTCGTTGGTCACTTCCGGTCCTCCGTACTCGAAGAACTAAGTTTGCCAACGCGACGAGCGCGATCATATTGTAGGTACGCGGACAGACACGCGTGCCTTCTCCTATCGGTGTGCAAGGCGTGCGACGTGTGCCCATCCCGTGCGCGTGTAGTCCCTGAACACACACCGAGGATGTACAACGCCGAGTGCGCTGTGTACACAGAAACCTCTCTCGGCAGCTAGTTCGCGGTCTTGAGAGGCAGTCATATAGGACGGAAACAGTAGAAACTATTTGTACCGGAAATGTCGAAGTTCTCCGATATTAGTTTAATCCGTCATATCTCGTTGAGGTTTTTGCAAGCAAGGTGAGTGACGAAGAAATTCTGTCAATTTGATCTCTGCACATAGTCATCGTCGTGAGTCATTTCTCAAGAACGTTTGAGAATCTGGGCATGGCGGTGCACGCGCATTCAGATTCCTCTCTCGCCCGTTATCGAGCTTGTATCGTATTTGCACGGCCGAACGTTCTTACAACGATTTAGTTCCGGCCGCGCGAGCTTAGATCTACCGGCGATTTTGAATATTTCGCGCATAATACGTAATTTACGACGTAACTTTCCTCGTTAATTTCGGTCGAGAAAGCCGGAGCCCTGCGTCGGTCTATGAGAAATTTAATTAACGTACACCAGGCCAACTTAACCGAGTACGTTTAAGTGATTGCAAAATGTCGGGCCTCGCAACGGTATCTGGAACAACTCTGGGAAGTGAGGGTTCTGTTAAATTTCTTAACGACGCGTGTCAAAAGATAAGGTCGAAGGCTTTCAAGCGGTGGGTGCATCGTCTTTCGCTCCTGGCCCAGTTCCTCCGGATATCCATACGCCGCCATCTTAATTGTCTATCGCGGAAACATTTCAAGCTATTCGACACCCCTACCTGTGACAGTGGGTAGTTAAAGCTAGGGCTCACCATTATCGGCGCCCTTATCTTAGTCTGCCGTTCTTCTTCCGAGAGTTCAACCTGCATAATTAAGGCCGACCTTTCATCACGCACTTTGCTTTCTGCACTTAATTAGCTTGGCGTTAAATGTCACGTGAGGTAGTTACAGAAGGAACCTGTCCTTTTGACGGCACGTCGGAGCTCCTTCGGTCATTTGCGAATATCACTACGTAAGGAAATTAGGACGAAACGACGGCAAATAGGATAATCCCTTATCTCCGTAAACACAAGCGTCTGCTTCGTTTTGCCTATCAACAACGTCCGACCATTTTTACGACTCTGCACCCGGTTTGCACGACTT
Source organism: Anoplius nigerrimus (assembly GCA_914767735.1). Lineage (NCBI taxonomy): Eukaryota > Metazoa > Arthropoda > Insecta > Hymenoptera > Pompilidae > Anoplius > Anoplius nigerrimus. Next base: position 15,660,527 of record OU612085.1, on the reverse strand, counting down.
GCCTTCTACCCGTGCCAACCGTAATTCGTAAACCGCAGGAACGGGAGTGGGGGTGGTAATAGAATTTATTTTGCGCGTAATTCGTAAGTCGCGCGCGCGGCCGCACGAAAATCTCCGGGAAAAAAATAATTAATTATAAGGACGACCAAGCGTGCTCATCAGTAGCCCGCGTCGCTTAACGGCAGTGAGAAAGGTTGAACAGGGTAATTTTTGATATTTCGGTCCGACGGATTATCGTCGGCACGAAGCTCGTTACGACAAAACTTATTCAGCCGGCGTGCGGCGTTAATTTGCAGATAGGGGGACGAATCAAGGCGCCGCACCGTTAGGATTCCCATTAATTATCCTTGTTCAAAGTCCTTCGCGGCTGCGGGCTCACGCCCGTCGTACGTTACTTCCGCTTTCATTAATCCTGCCAACGTATCTTTTCCACCCAAGCGGAGGGATAGGGTCGCATACGAACGGGAAGGAAAGTGGCAGCGAGCTCGCTCGAAAAAGAAGCGCACGCAGCGCCAAATAAATCAAGCGCTTAGCGGAACCCTAGAAATCTATAAACCCGAAAGAAATAATCCGGACAGTTACGGCGCTCGGTTACGTTTCGAAGATTTACGTCGAACGGGGTAAATCGGATGGTTCCGGCCTTGGTGGTCTGCGTCAATAAATGGGGCTGCACAGTTTTTTGATATCGTTCCCAGTGACGGTAAAGGCGCAAAGACATGGAAATGACACATGCACAAAATTTGGCAGATTGGCTAAAGCAACCTTTGAGATGAAAAAATTTTAGTACCAGCTACCAAGTTCTTTCCGTTTCGACAGTCTTGGGTTCTCCTACCTCTTGCAAGAAACTAATTTCTTTTCTTGCGCGAAATAGTTGGAAAACTTTATTAACGTAATCCAATCGTGTGTAATTGCTATTTTCTCTAACTGCGGAAAATTGTTTAACGCATTTGTTGTCGCGACTCTTTGTGAAAAGCGGGAGACAGGACGAAGGCATGTAACTAGAGGCCTAATGATTCAAAGTATAATAATTCAAATTTACTGCAAAGTAAGTTTCGGGAACGAAATTAATGTCTTAATAGAAGAAACGAAAATTGTACGCGCAGTGTAGACGTTCCGTGGTTTTGTCAAAATGCTCCAAAAACGGTTCACCGAGAGAAAGAACAAAGTGTACTTTTCCGACAACGACATTTTTCGCGGTCGGAATGAACGTTTGCGGAAGACGTTGTCAGCGAAAAGTCTCACTGAATGGAGTAAACCGAACGTGAACACCCTCAGCGGTAGACATAAATTAGAAGGAATAAAACGTGCACTTACGGCATCATTGTGATTCCAGAAGATGTAAGCTGGCGGCTCTGGACTTTGCATCACCACGCATGTCAGATTGATCGTGCTGCCTTGGTTGATGTACAAGTCGGGCGCACCGAGGATTTCGGTCTTTGGCTCTGAAACGAAAAATGCACTTCAGAAGGTAGCGCAGTACATGTTTTTGCGTTAAATACACCTTGAAATAGAATTCGCGAAACATTTGAATAAATTCGCTTCCGGCAAAGTGGCACTCTGCAAAGTTGAAGTGGCCGTGCGCGTATATAACGGCATTGGGTAGGTGCACGTTTTTCCGCGTAATATGTTATTTTGAGACTGCTCGGATCTCAGTGGGATTTAAGGCCGAGTCGTTAATTTGTACGACAAGAGACCCTAATTCGCGTTAGCGGCTATTCGAGGGATCTTTCGATCGGTGCCGTCGCGCTTAGCCCTCTCGATAATACCATAAGGCCGCGCACGTTTGCCTGTCTCGAGTAATTTATTTTTAATGCCGAAAAATGCCAGCGACGTTGGGAGCGGTGGTATTTATAGCCAGTATGGGTCGATGGTCCGTTTTGCGTCCTTTTGTGGAGCCGAAGAGTGATGTGGCTGACCTGGCCCTTGTGTGTGCTTCGAAAGAGCACTTTGAGGTAGCTCATATAGAGTGCATCCGGTATCGCGTATGCTCGTAGAGAGAGCCTGGTGATGGTAAACGAGTGTATAAGCTACGTGCGAGAGCTACGCGCCTATATATACGTTCATGTATCTACGGATGTGAGCACGGAGATTCGTTTGTGTGCTAGTCGTAGGAGGGCTAGTGGAGGATAGTGTACGTGTTCACACATACATATACGCGGATACATGCTCACGCGCACACATGAGGGAATCTAGCGTACGTACGTGCGCATGTGTCGCGTACACGCTGAAGTATATGAATCGTTGGCGGGGGAGGATAGCGATGGGTGGAAAAAGCAGGAGGAAGAGTGAGGGAAAGCGAGAGGTCAGTCGGTAGATCGATGTGAATATTTTCCGCACGGCCTCCTCTTGGGAGATTGACCGAAATAACCGGGCAGCGTGCTTTACAGCTTTTGTGCAACGGATGATGCCAGAGACGATGGTTAACCCTCGTCGGTAACCTCCACAGTCGCGGCCTGCTTCGCGACGGTTCCGATAGACGCCCCCCTCTCCAAACCATCCCTCCACCGGATTCTCATCCTACCGGAACACGTATTTTGTTTTTTCAAACTTTCCATTATATGTTCGTAATCCCCACCCCTCTCTTGGCATTATTACATTGACCCTCTTACGTCCGCCCTTCTCTTCCAGTTTTTTGTTTGGTTCTTTATTTTTTCCGTTCCTTCTGTCCCCTCCCACAGACCTTTTTTTTTTTATTTCCGCAGGAACGTCGCCCATCTATTGGCGGAGTGTTGCGGAAAGGCCGCGGCGTTGCCGGCGATCGATATCCACGACTATACGCGAAACACTTTAACGTGGTTTAACCGCAGACGGAAGCCGAACTCTCTCTCCGCTATGCGGCAGAAGTCCTTTCGAGTTTCGAATCCTGGAATCCCTTTGTCGGGAATGAGTCTGGGTGCGTTACAGGTTTCGCGTGGGCGCGAGGCGAACCTATGTTCCTTGGGATAGATTGTTCGATCTGACGTGTAACGAAGATCAGTTTTAGTTCTTCGTGTCCCGTCCGCGGCACGATCGACTTCGAGTATGTCGAACTCGACCGGAGATGATTTTGGCGTGAGCGAAGTCAATGTCATCGTTTGACTCGATGACAGTTATATTCGACGTTTACGTCCTTTGCGGCGGTGGCACGCGAATAATTTGCATTTTGTAAATTATGTACTTGACGGGGTCGCGCGCCGAATTTGGTGCTGTATAATTTCTCCGCTCGCACGTCTGGAAAAGTTTCGCTTTCGTATCTGATGCGTAAAATCGTGGCACTTATATTATTGCACCGGGGCAGCGCAGTTCATTACTTCGTCGGCGGAAACCTCGGAAAGCTTAACTTTGCACGTTTATTAAACGTGACACTCTGCCGAATTAATCAGAATTCGAAAACTGCCACGGTAACTGATAACTCGAGTTTCTGTCTGCGGTACTTTTAATTAAAATTACGTAGCGGGTATGGAAATGTCTGATTACGATATTTCAGCGCACTCCTTTCATGCTTCATCGTCATATTACGTAAATTATTTGAACGGAGATGTTACGAAATATGACGTTTACCGAGCTTGAAGTTTTTCAATGTTGCGAGTAAAATTCGTCTACTTCATCGGCCTAACCAATCTCTTTGTTGTTGTAATCTTATTGCGATGTACATCACCGTTAATTTTCATTTATGTGCCTTGACGTTTACATGTCGACGCTCTTTGAGTAATCGTCGGATATTCAATGTTTTACGAGAAATATCTTGAAAAAGTGTGTCTCAGAATTGTGTTGTTAAGGAACATCGATTCGTAAGGACGAAACGTCGCCTCCAGCGCTTCCAACGGTAATTTACCATCCTTGAAAATACCCTCCGTATAATAAATGGTACTCTCTACAGAAGCGGCATTTTTCACGTCGCTCACGACGTCAAGGCCTACGCGCGTGTGGCAAAATCTGTCGTTATATAAAAGGTAGGGCAGCCGACCCTGATCTTGATATCGGAAAAATATGAATCCGGTATCTCTATCCACGTTCAATGATCCTTGCCCCTTTGTGAGACCTTTGTCGCCAATGCGCGGACACTGCTCAAAATAGACACCCCATTACAAATCTGCATGTCACGAGTTGCGAATCATCTAGCTCGTAGATTATTTCTCATCGCGAGATAGCACCAACAAGGATTTTCCAGTCAACGTCGTTGAAATGTCATTGAAATGTGATTAAAAAAAAGTTGAGAATGGCATAAAATTGTGTGCAGCGTTGATCGCCGACTTTCGAACGAGTTCGTCGAGGTTGAGAATGTACGGGAGATTAAAAAATTGAATGCGTTACCGGGCAGAAAAACAGTAGAGCCACTCGAAGCTGGCCCGGCGAAATTCGAACGTGCGCGGAATGTGGTACTGGCATCGATTTCGCACTGAAGGCAACTGGCAAGAAGTTTGCCCCGGCAGCGAGCCGTATCTGCCCGGCGCACGATAACGAGACGGACAGTTTTCATGGAACAGACGTAGGCAGCAGCGTCGGTATCGGGAGCGGCGCAGATCGTTGTCTGTCTGTCGATTGTCGTTTCTCGGATCGGTCGCAACCAGCCGCAACTGCCGCGGCCCTTTTGTGCTCAAGGCCTCTATTTGCCGAGGAGTCCACAAAGCATATAGGCGAGCCTGCGAGCGTGCGCGCGCACATCCTTGTTGACATCGACCTAAATAAAGCACCTTGAACAATTGTGTGCCCATACCACAGCTTTCGACACATTCCCCGCCAGGAGCGTTGCGCGCGCGAGTGTTTCCGCGCACATTTGCTCTTCTGCCATCCGCCTACCTGATATACGTACGTGCGTACCGTCTGTGCACGGTTGTACGGAGTCAGATACGGTTGCCGCTCAGAAATACACACCGAGACAGGGTGTGCACACAAGATCGCGCGGGCGATGCTCTCATCCTCCAGCGGACGAGAATGGTCGTGCGAACGAGATCGAACATAGGTGTGCCTCTGTGTGTGTGTGTACGCGCGGGTAAGAGAGGAGGGAGGGAGCGAAGGTAAATTGCGTCAGTCGATGCGACGTATATCGGCTTCTCCGGAATACGACGATTCGATGCAAATAGACGCTGATTCGCAGCGAAATGGGAACCCAATCTGAATGCAGAGACTCGGCCTCAGCGAAAGAAGGCGCAAGTCGGGAGATAGAGGCGCGTATATTATGGCGCGCTTGCGCTGCCCTCGATACCGTGAGGTAAGGGAAAAACGAACTTTCCCATCAAGCGTGAGGCCGTCAGGGGCACATCAGTTCATGGAAGCTTATTTGCGGCGTGGGCAAATGAGTTTCGATTAATCTACTTGTATTTTCTCGTCTGCTTTTTGTCGATGGTCTTTTGCCATTTTCCTTTTCGTAGTTTAGATAGAAGGCCTCGTTTATTCTCCGTCATGCACGTCATTTACCTGTTACTTACATTCACAGTCTACGCGTAATAAGCGATTAAGTGGCACGTTCCATACAAAGGGTTAAGAGTCTGAACGATGGGTGAAGTATCAAACGACAGCTTGGAACATTCGCCACTGTGACGAGCAGCAATAAGCAATGTTGAATGCGTCGTGCATGGGCTTTTTGTAGGCTGGGCGTGATGAAAGATGGGTGATTTACAGAAAGATCAATACCTGATATGATCATCTAGTATAATGATTTCTGCAGATGGTCTCTGGACGTGTCTCAAGAAGTACATAATATGAGAGACGAAAAACTGATATACAGGGTAGTTTCGATCCGGTAGTACAACCGAAAAGGAGGTGAATCTACATGCAAAAATAAGTAAAACAGAACGTATGAAAATTTTGTTTTAAACGCTCCGTTTTCGATAAAATCGACTTTGAATTTTCGCAAAGTGCAAGCGCACCCGAGCGCGGCGCGATATACCGGGTACGCTGTAGGAATCTTGATCACGACGCGATGGCTTATCTCATTGCGTGGCATCGAAGCAGGCCCGGCAGGGACATCCGGTATACGCGACCGTGGGTCCGAAGCGGCCTATCGTGACGTCGTAGCTGCCCGAACGTACTCGCAGACGACGCAAAGCAATAGATATAGATATACAATGCCATGCTTCAGGGCGCTTGTACCTGACAAAAATTCAAAGTCGATTTTCTCGAAAACGGAGTGTTCAAGCAAAAATTTTCATACGTTCTGTTTTACCTATTTTTGCATGTAGATCACCTCCTTTTCGGTTGTACCACCGGATCGGAACCACCCTGTATTTGAAGAAATAAGACTGCCACGTACGTAAGGGTTCGAGCAATGGATATTATTTCTTTTATTTAACGTTATTAATGATCACACATAACATATACAAGTGGACGCACATATTACTGATTATGGTCGTTTTAAGAGCAATACTCTTGTATAAGAGTCAACGCATAGCTTGTCTCGCCAAACCTGTGCACTCCTAAATCTCGCACAATGTTTACACGAAATGAAAGAGTTTCATTTTATAGTCATATTTTGTACAGAATGGTAACAAAGGTTGTGAATGAAGAGGGATGGAAAGGTGCAGGACCATTTCGTCGCTGAAGACATGCTAATTAGAGTGTTTCTAAAATTAAACCATGTGCTAGGTGTATGTTTATTAAAATATGTTTACAAAATTTGTTGTGTGCGTTTATGGACTATCATAGACCCCCTTTGGCTAAGACCATTTTTTATCCATCCTTACAAAGCTGGTTCAACGCACGATCTTTGTGACAAAGTTTGCACATCCGCATAACATGCAGAATGTAACAGGAAATGTTGTTTGTCACCGCGACTCCTATAAAACCACTGCGACGCTTAATGCGTCGAGATGGAAATTAGCGGCGAGCAAAGCTTCTGGAATAATTCTCGCCATCGCCAACGAGGAACCATCGAGACTGGGTCAAAGTTGGTCGAACTCATTGTCAGTGCGGCGATGACAGGCGGCCGCGATGTTTTCTTCGAGACTGAATTGTCCGTAAGAAATGCAGCTTGTCGTCAGCATCGGTTCGTGTGCGAACGGAATACAAACCTCGACGGCTGCCCCCCCCCCCCGCACCCCCATCTCTTTCTCTTTCTCAGTCTCTTACGGTCTTGTTTGCGTTCCGCGACCGCGGCCATTGGAGGCGAGTAACGGAAGTTCCGTAAGTTTCCCGGCCTCAACGGGGCCAACTTCCACCCCTCCCCTAAACCTCCCACAGTCCCTCTTGCACGGCCTGCCACTCGCACTGGTTACCTCTAAAGCCATTAGAAGCACCGGCACGTTACGCCCGCTGTCGCTGTCCAAAGTGGTTACTTTCATGGAGGCCGAGAGCATTCAAACGAGACTCGAGTTTCAGCCCGTTGGCTTTTTTCGCGAGACGCTCGAACGAGCCGCGGCGTTGGCGTGAAAGCGTTGGCCGGTTAATAATTTCGAGCAAATACAATATACCGTGTTGGAGGAAGCAGAGGCTGAGCAGGGGGTAGGGAGAAAGCTGTCATGGCGTTGTTACCTTATTGTGTCGTTTGCGCAGAGAGACACCTCGATGCAACCGGCGAAAACGTAACCGCGCGTGTGACCTTTTTCAGCTTTGTTCTTTTACAGGTTGAAGCATTATGAATTCCGAATGTCGTATAGCTCCTGAAAAGGTGAACGATGTTGCCGAGCAAAGAATGGCACTTTCTGTCTTTCGGGTGTGAAACATGTAGCAGATCGCATCGTAGATAATGCGATTGTGTTCTACTCAGTAGGAGTGGTAAGTCTAAATGTTCAGTTATTCATTGTTTGTCATGCTTTTGACTCGAAATATGATAAGATATCTGAGATCAATAGGAAGAAAACTGACATTGTTATTCATGAGCCTGTTATGTTGACCTATAGATTCGCAACACACAATATAAAGCATTAATAGTAGGGGTTGGTAAGTGAAATATACAAGGAGGGAGAGGAGTGGAACTCCAACGAAGTTCTTTACGTGCAACGACTAGCGTCTTTCATACTATTCGTTACGTATGCTTGCGGTTGCGTCAAAAACTGCAAACGCAATATTTTCTTTTAGACCCTTTTGTCGATAACTGCTAAAAGTGTGAGGCTATTTACACTTATTTCAATATCTAAAATGCTTCGTCGTAGCTTACAACACGCTTCATTGTAGGCGACCAGAAGGTCGATGTCTGAAAAGTGTCATTTCGTGTGAAATTACATGATGCCTTCCGAAATAATGGTGTCTGCTTCGGTGCATTGACAGAGGCGGTAGTTGTCTAGTTCGCGATAGGTCAGTGCGATGCTGGTAGGAGAGAAGAAGCATCGAAATTGTGCGAGGCTTTGGGCAGTGCATGCTTCGGGCTCGCACAAAGGATGTGCAAAGCAGAACTATCCTGAAGTGAGCAGCTTCTCACCCGTGTTGCTTCTCACACAGGGCGAATATAAACTGAATAGTCTTCACCCGTCGACGCTTCGCGTTTGTAACATAGTCATGAAGGCGGAGCAAAAAGTTTCAGAACAACCAGTTGCAACCGGAGCTCGCGGTTACTTTTGGAGCTATCAGGAGTGCTGACGCGTATTCGCCGATGGCCGTTTACTTACGAAAGCTTTTTGGGCATCGCGCGTCGCTGCACACTCTAGACAGCTACCGTATTACCTACTTAGTAATTATCCCAACTAGGCTAATGGGCACGAATTGCCTGCATTGAGTTTGTTGCAACTGATTACGACAGACAATGTGATGCAAGCATCTGATAAAAGAGGATATTGATTACCGTTATTGTATCTGAAAATGCTCGTGCACTCGTCGTAAGCTATTTGTGTTCTATGTAGGATTTAATCACGATGGCCGTAGATCTTTCCCTTTAAGTCACGCTTGAATGTATACTTGGCAATATATGATACTAGCTTTCAAGATATGCATGTTTAAGGGTTACCATATATCAGTGTTGAAATAAAGTGAATTTTTGCGCGAACAATTGCTCCTGCACGGATTCTTTTGTTATGTTATTTTAGGCAATTAAATGGCTACGAATACAGAGACACGATGCATCGTAAGTTATTGTAGCAGGGTACGTGCACCGCGTATCTCCGAAATGTGTTTGCACACGGTGCTAGGAGGGAACGCAACACAGAGAGAACAATTACACTCATTAAACATAGTTGTTGACCGAAGGCAATCCAAATCCTTCAGAGCGTTAAACGAGTACTTCGCCATACATTTCGTCAATTAATTAATTGTATCCAAGGTTCTGCAGAAATGAACATCATGTATGGACGATGACAACGAAGTCACATCTATGCGACGTAGCTGCCGAACGTCAACGATTTCGAGTCTGACAGCGGTTACAAATATGTAGCATAGTATCGTATTAGCGTAACTGGCAATTTTACGATCAGCTCCTCAAAACACGCGTCTAGTGTAAAGATATATTAATCGTTAATGCCGATAAATATTGATACGATCCGATCACAAACCGTCGTAGAAATATCCTGAATATATTGACAGCGTACTGTAATTTTAAAGCGGTGCAATGTTGGCAATATTGTCGCTTCCTAGCGATACCCTTCGCATCGATTGGGATATACTATAAGCCGATATCTGGCCGAACTTTTTCTTAGGGTCGCGATCGGGGCATGATCATGGGGACGGAGCACGTAACTTCCGGAAGTTTTCTGGGAGAGACGTGCAAGTTCCCTCGTTTGATCGCCCGCTCCGCACTGGTTACTTTTAAAGCTATCAAAGAGCAGTGGCACACGCTGCCCGCTCGCTGTCCCCGCTGCTTAGTTTTAAAGCCATCAGGAGCACCGGTACACGCTACGCCCTGGCAAGAAAAAACCCTTTGCCCCGTTCGACCTTTTCATGTGGGACAGTTGGCCGGGCTGTAACGTCCGCGGCAGATCTCTTAATTAGGACGGAGTGTACAAATACGATGCGGTTGTTTGGCCGCGTGCGTCGGCCGCGCGATCGATTCTAATAACACTTCGCAGAATGCCACTTTGGGCAAATACAGGAAACGATACAGGTTGACTGCATCGCTCGCAGCATATATATAATAGTTTGCCGTTGACTAATCTAATTTTGCCGATGCAGTTGTTATTTATGCGAAATAAATGATTTTCGGTACGCTGAACAACAATTTATTTGTGACGCTGTTTTGAACGTAGCAGATTATCGACATGTGCTTGGTGTTTGTTCGAGAATATCAAGCGTATGGCTAGGTTTTGGGACAACGTGAAGGATGTTAAAAATCCTCGCAGACTTAATAAAAACGACGTGTACCGACCGACCCACTCCTGACCTGGTTAGTTCTCTAGGTACTCTCCGTTTGTGCTTCTGGCTATTAGAACGATATGAGCCAACGGATGGGTGACAGAGCAAAGAGGAAGTCAGAGGTTTAGCCAATTTTAGGCAACGTGGTCACCAAAATGTCGTAAACGTACGATAAGTCCCACGGATTGTTCTTAGGCTGAATTGAATGGGGCATTGAAGTCAGCATTAGGTGCCACGTGCGATTTAATGTTCTCAGTTCGGGCAGTTCGCGAGTGCTGAATACCATTTTAATTAGAACGCAGTGGCCTTTATCGTGGATGTGACACTCGTCCGTTCGCCGAATTCGATTTCTCAGGATTGTTCGGGAGTGAGCCATAAGTTAATGTCAGTTTCGCCAGAAGTAAACTAGGGAACGAGCAAATCGTAAACGGCACGATCGCGTCGCGGCGTTTTATATCGGAAAGGGTACGGCGGGCGACACTGTTCAACTTTCTTAATTGTCTTTACGGAACTTTGATGAAGTTTCAATCACCGTTCCTGGATCTCGCAGCGAGGAGGCGAGGCAGCTGCAAGCTGCACTTCCGAGCCAGACTACGACATCTGTGCGCACGAGTGGCGCAGAAACGTCGGCAAAGTTTGCGATCTAGCTCGTTCGAACGTCCTTTTTATCAACGAGTCCTTGTCGGGGACACAGTTCACGGCACGGTGTCCTGCTCATTAAAGCTTTTGCGAGTTCCCTAGGTTAATTTGCCGTTTTTAGCGGATTTTTACTTATTATCCGTGCGTTTACGAAAACTGCATGTGTCTCTATCAAATTAGCTGTATATTGCGGTGATACGATTGATTACGTAAGATTTTTGATTATGTAGAAATAGATGCTATTTAAGGTTTGTCGTGATAATCTCTTTTAAGTTTGTTTCATTTAAAGTTGTTTTGAACAGATCTAAATTTTGTAGACATAAGTTTAGGATCCACTTGTTTACTTCAAAGGTTAAATGCGTTCATGGGTCATTGGGCTGACACGTTACAGCGTTAAATTGTTTAGACAATGCTACTTCAGTTGTAGCGGTTATTCGTTCTGTTCGGTAAATAAGTAGTAACGTTTCAGCGAACTTCCGGATGATCGTGACCGTTCAATGATGTTGACGAAACACAATTTTATTCACTTGCAGTCGTCATTTACTTATTAAAGTTCGACAGCCGCGATAGCGTTTACGTTAACGACATTAATTGTTCGCAGTGGGACGGGTAAATGATGCGCTCGACGTTGCATGCTTGCCTACTCTGTCTGGTTGCACGTATTTTATTGCGTTTTCCTGCAGTCACGTATTTGAAGTACGTCGCAGTGATAGCCCATCTACGACGCACATTGTCCTTAAGGGTTCTCTTAAACTTTCTAAATAGTGTACAATTTTCATAGTCACTGCGCAGTATACTCGTAATATTTTTCGTTCCTAGAAACGCATTTAATAGATTATACTAGCTTGGTCGGGTCTATATACGAGCTGTATCGGGGTCCATTCATATGATCATCTCGACCGCCCATCGATTACGCCACTACGACTCCTTTTTCAATCTCTCACCTGCACCGCAGCGTTCTCAGAGCGACACCCTTGTGGCCAGTGGTTGGCAACCGAACAAACGGTCAGTGAAACTTGGAGCGATCTCGTACGGCGTGACGACACTTTATTATCGCGCAAATTTCCAATGGGAGGAACCAGTGAGGCAATCGACAATTTCTCGAATCAACGGAGTAATCCGCGACCCCACTCAAGAGCGTACAAATATATGTCCGCCAAAAGCGAGCCATGTTTTGCGCCACAAATCACTGGCGCGCGCATACGTACATTTCCGCACGTGTTCACACGTGTACGTGTGTAGATTCATCGCCGCACTTACGGCACGTGTATGTACGATACAAGCATTCGCGTACACGTTTATGCACATTTATATAAATCACATACATATCTGTACATAAGTACGCTCGTTTATAAGCACATGATACCGTGTACGTATGTCCACACATAGGCACGTCGACATACATGTCTGTGCACGGCCGTATGTCGGTGGGTATGCGTTTGCATACAAACGTGCGCATAGAGCAAGTGAGACAGGTGGGGGACAAGTGAGGGGGGCATATAGCTTGTGTGCGTCGCTCAATGGTTCCACACAATGGAATGGAATTAATTCTACGCTTCTTGTGGGAGAAAGTGTCTGAGCCTTCCAGGCTAGTGCACGTCGTGCGCCGTGTCGCATGTCTAATAGTTTTTCACTTACAATTAGACGTCCTACGGTTTCGAGTAACTGCGACGCTATTAGTGCCTCACGACGCACTGGCCATGATGACCTGATATTTATTACTTCTGCGAATATCACGATCAAGATACGTCTCATTCGCTTATGTACTCTCCCGTGCACTCTATAGCCACATAACGCCCTTACATAAAGCAAGTCTTTTCAAGGGAGATAAATCGCTGAGAAAAGTAGGTTCGAATTCGCACAGGATATCGTTGCATTTCGTTCGTTCCTCGTATTTTCTTAGGTTCACATAGTAGAATTTATAGGTGTAAATGAAAGCAACAGTAAAAGTCGTACAACTATATTACGATTGAACGACCGGCGAGTAACGTGTGACATAAACTAGCCGAGAAGCAGCGGTTGTGAACGATACAGGCGTGACTCTAAGTAATCACTCAGGACACAGAGGAAACAAGACACTACGGTGCCATTGACATCGTAAGTCGAATAGTCTTGCCAGCACACGTGTATATCGGTGCGATACCTTCTGTCTCTTACAGACGTAGTCACAGAGTGTGTCGGGCGTGTTAAGTCGAGTTGTGCTGGAACGACGGCGGTATAGAACAGGTCGAGGAACGTCTACAGCAGCGGTTCACCTTTGCCATTCTGAGCTAAAAGCTCGGCTATCTCACTCACCGGCACACTCTCTCTGGCCTCCCGCATCACCTCGCATCATTCCTCCCCCCGACCTTCCCGATACTCGAAAAACATTTTTTTTCCGTTCGCACTTTTCTCCGCCCCTTCTGTCGCGTATATTTGACGCATAAAATACGTGAAAAGTGTATTCCTCTTTCGTCCGGGCCGGCTGCAGTTTTCTCTATTTATGGATATTCCGTACGTGCCGACGAAGGTGAGGGAGGCGGTTTTAACGCGTTCTCCTTTCCGAAAGGCCGCGCGACCTAAACTTTATCACGAGCTCGTGAACTTACCGCCGAACATAGGAGGAACAAGCCTCTTCCCTGATACGTTAACCGCCGACGCGGTGTTCGTGTGCCACTTAAGGAGGAGTCTAAGCGTCGGCGCCAGCTACAGGGAGACGTTTCAGCGTTAAAGAGATCTCTCCGAAGGGCCACCACCGTCTCTTCACGACCCTCAAAGAGCGCCCTGATACTTAACGGTACTTTGAAAATGCGTCTCGCGAACCTTGGATATAGTCGCCTCCGCTTTTCTCTCATTTCAGATTTTTCGGTTGTGCGTCAATACTACTCAGTTCCTGCTTTGCAACATTTTCGTTCAACTTTACATTAACAGGTTTGCCACGGTGTTTCGGATGTGACGTATCGATTTTGATTAGGAATCAAGCGTTGAAAAAACAATAATTTCAATTGGGTCCCTTTTTTTTATACGTCTAAAATTTTAACTGCGCAAAAGTACGAAAATGGCTCGGTACCGAAAGTGTTCAGACATGTTTTCTCCTGCACCCGTGGCACATCCAGTCAGACTTATTCGTCACATTTCTACTGCAGCTACGGGAAGTAACACGTCCAATTTTCTCTGAGCGACTTCAAAGCGTTTTATGTAGCTAAAATTCGAAAGATTTAGATGACGCATATAATTGTGAAATCGTGTAATTGTAAAGTAGTGTAATAATAATATGTCTAGGTAGCACGCCAGAGTACGTGTGAATGTAATTGTTTTTATAGTAACAACATCGACGGCGAACTATTGTACATCAACTTCATCTTTATTCGTACAGCATGTATTACATATACCTTTACTAAAACTCTGCCGCAACGGTTTAAGACCGCATATAGGGAAATATATATGTCATATTCTATAATACCAATGGCAATGTGGTGAATAAATCCGACAGTTGCCCATAGAATAACGTAAGTATGTACAGGGATGAGTTGGAAAGAAGCAAGTTGGGACGTAATTCGGATAAAAGTCGTTGACCTTACCACCCCGTCCGGGGCAATCTTTGACACTATAGACTTATCCATTGACCACTCAGGCCGATACTGTTTGGCAACTCAAGTTTCAACCAATCCAATTCGCATATCTTTCAGCTTCTTTCCTCCCAGCTGACAAGCTTACCTTCAAAATTGTTTGCACGGAAATGGATGCATTGTTCCTCATGGCGCGATAGAAGTGCTATAGAGAACTCGAGCGGACGCATGCGACGGTGTCTCATTGGAAAACGTACTTTTAGACGCCAATGAAGAGGACAAGGATATCGCTCGGATTCCAGGAAGATTGTAGCCCCCTGTTTCGACGTGACGTTGTCGATTGCTTCTACCGTATTAACGAAAACTTTTTGCGGCTCCTTCCGTGGACAAACTTGGATTCCCGCAATGTTAATATTCACAGTTGCGCCGGCTGAAATATTTCCGACGTCGAGAACAACTAGCTGGGCATCTTCATATTTGCGAAAAGTTTGGCAAATAGGGACAGAAGACGGGAAGACAGTTGGAACAATATAAATTGGATTTCCCTTGCGTAGGGCGTGGGACTCGTTGAAGCGCAACTCTTCGGCGGTCCGATAAAGCGTACTTGTTTACCTCATCGTGTTAAGCGGAAGGGGTGGAAGCACCCCTACAATGGGCTCCTTTAAACGTTAAGCCTCAAGAACGCATTCGCAGATGGCGCACTTCCCTTCAACGGGTGCGTTCTCGTGATCGCGCACACGCGCTTCTATGTATTTTTAGGAAATTCAAACGAATTCTTCTACGACAAACCTCTGTCGTATCGTTCGCAGATTTCGAAAGCTCTTTGTAGTGAACGAAACTTAAATGGTGTGGAAGAAATGTGGACTCGGTTGGCTAGAGCGACGTAAGCTGTTGCTACTGATAGAGAGATGTATATTATTACTAAGAATATCCTAGAAACAAATGAAATTGGGTGATAACAAAAGTGAAAGAATACAACGGAATTGAATAACTAAGAGATATTCGCACTTATGCGTAACATATGGATGGAAGTATGCCAGCGAATTTCTTGTGAATACACAAATTTTACCATTCTGCTGACGCAGCTTGCTAAAATGTTAAAAGTTTCAATTAAGATAACATCACGAATGACTGAACAGGGTAAATAGAGTTCACCTCTGCCTCTGTGTACTACCCATTTTTTGGTCGTGTCAGATCTTCAAGCTCCGTACAATTTGCGCATGCGCATACTTTCCTTGTCAAAGGCCATGCCGGGGTAAACTTTATCGCGGACCGAATTTTTTTTTCAGACGGTGGATTACAAATGAAACTCTACGTCCTATTACGAAAGCTGCAAGCCCTTCGAGCGAACTCTTTTAACGCTTAATCCCCGACGCCGGGAGCAAAAATGGCGCGAACGGGAACTGGCGACGCAAAATGCAAGGCTGCAAGCTCTATAGTTCAAGCCCTCGCTACCGAGCCAGTCTTAGAATTTTTCGAGCTACGCTTTCGTGACTTCATAACTCGATTTTTCCAAACCCCTACGCTGCATGCCGCGGACGGCGAGCAAAAATAATTTTTCAACTCGTTCATATATCTGGTCGGTGGCGTCGGTATAGTTTGCGCAAAAAAAAAAATATTTTTCCGGCGCAACTGTAATCGAATGAGATCATGTATCGCGTTAACATGGAATTTCTCTTTCAACTATCTATTGCGCTTAAATATACGGAGTATTATGTTTACATACATTTTTTTGCCGTAGCACGCTTTGACAATACTTCTTTCAGCACGTCATTGTATTATGGCGGCCGATTATAGGGATCGCACGCGGAAGTAGGTAACACGCGCGCAAAAGTTCCTACGTAAAAGCTCTGGCCGCCAATATCGGCGAAGTGAAATTTTTCACGAAGAATATACGATTGCACGTGCAGGGCGAATGCGAAAGTTGCTGGGAACTGGCCGAAGTGCATCGGGGCCAATAACTTCGCGGTTCGCCAGACGCGTGCCACTTTCCCTCGCAAAACAGCGCGCGCCTCGAATTTTTAGTCAGCGCCCTACAGCGCACGGCCCAGGTAGAAGGTATTGATTCGCCACAACGCGATAATGCCACGACCGAGTCAACCGGGGTCAGGCTGGGCTATAAATTTGCGCGGTGCAGCTAACGATGGCTGAAACGAGTGGGTGGAAGCAAACGTCGGGATATCTCGTCGAGGATCTCGAATGAGAGACGACGATGAACGTTCCTTGGCCGAGAAAGGGCATGCGTCGAGAAATTGCACTGCGTTACATGTAACGTTCACGTAACGGTACAGACGACTTCGCTCGTTGGCCGACGATGCTTCTGCGACGGTTGTCATTTGACGTTAATCGGTTATATTGCAAGTCGGGTATCGTGTCAAATAATAACAATAATAGAAAGGGCAACGGTCACTGTAAAGCAACCGGCAACATTTATCATACAATATACGAAATCCTAACTAACTGAGAAGGTTAATATGTTTTACGTAAAATGTGGTTTTTTAAGTCTTCCTCGGTTCAAAACGAAACCTTTGGACAAGACAGGGGTTGCGATTATGTCGTACTGCCTCTTTTGAATACGCCCTTCTAAAGTTTACACTTGCCACATTTGCATCAGGACAGTTTCCCAGATACTTACATTATGACATCCAGAGATAATTTTCCAAGGAAATTGTTTAGGTTTTGGCGACCGCCATTATTGTTTACTTTTGCATAAGAAGGCGGAATTATTTGTTAATTATTAGGTATATAAAGAATTCCATTTAAAATACACAAGAATAACCTCAAAATCTTGAATTGTCTTCGCTTGCAAAAAGAAAGTGCACGTTCTACGCAATGCATAGTTTAGAAGTTATTTAAGATAAGCCACGCAACTTGTGCACTCTCTGTACATGTATAATTCACGCAGAGAAAAAGTCGAAGAGAATGTTAAAGGAAGTATGAGTCCGATTGTCAAATTAAAAATTGTTTACAGAAGCGGTTACTGAACAAATTAAAAGTGACAAAAATTGGGCCATATGGACTGGTAGGAGCAGTCATTTTGACATCGAAAAGATGTACAGCACAATCAAGCTAATACCACCCAGGCGCACAAGAAGCGAAATTACAATGTTCGGATGCAGAACAATAAATTTCCCCGGTAAAGCAGCGAAAATCATGAAAGTACTGTAAAATTGATACATCGACTCGGATAAGCGGGCCGAGCATCCAGGTATTTAGTCGTGACTGGTGTACGGCTGAGCGTTTAATTACGCCTGGCCGCGCGCTTCTATGGGCAACTACTCACTTTTACGGCTTAAATCGTATCGGATGAAGCTTTTCAATCGTCCTAGAGAGTTCGCTTCCAATGCGCGAACGGTAGATTCGTTGATAACGGTATCGATGTACACTGGTATAGAACGGGTGAAAGCCATGGTTGGGGGTTTGACCAGACACAATAGTGTACAAAAACCAACCTATTCAATGGATTGTTTAAACGTGTTCTATTGCTAGTTCTACACCCTCTTAATAGGTTTAAATGTTGTATAATACTCTGTCAAACCAGTTTGAAACATTCTGGGTAGATATGTCAATCTTTTCGAATTAAGAGGTTGAAAGAGAAAATTATGTAATCAAAGCTCGTATGCAGAATTTTCTTGTATTATGAATTTATATTGCCGAAGCATGTCATGATATCATGTATGCAGCATCGTAATATAATTATGCATATTGTAAAGACTTGACGGAGGCCTGATAACGAATAACATCGCCGGCTGAAGTACATGTGTACAACTAACGGGAAATCAATAAATTTCCAGATCGGATATCGTTCTGTGGGAGCGGTAGTTAGCGGCCATGCTCAGCCAATCGCTATTACGTATAACTGACAAGCGGACGATTTTAATCGAAGGCACGATCATAGAGTTCGAGTTCTCCCGGACGGAAATTAATTTCACCCAATAAACGACGTTCGAACCCGGGAAAAAAATTTGACGTTAAGATCCGTTGATCAACTACTTCGCTTATTACTCACTGCAATTGACCACGGTGTCAAAGTAAGTACAGTATGAAATTATCGATCGAATTTCACTGCGTAGTTTCGTGATTGACGTATTTATTCGTTAAGAACGTTACAAAGATGGTAGGTAAGCATATCAGCAATCGTGTGTGGAAAGGAGTATTTAGTAATCTAGTCAAGCAACGTATTTGATCATGATGTTTATGTATGGCTACCGCAGTTGACGGATGTGTGTCGAGTTACCATCAACTAGTAAAACGGTTGTTATGTGCGATTAGATTCTCTATTGTTACGCGGTACAAAGCGATATGGGGAAAGAAACAGGTTTCCTCTCTGAAACCAAAAGAACGATGCAAACGAACGATGCCAAGTGACGTGTTCTCCACGACATTTGAAAGGAATAACAGAAAAAGGACAGGTGGCAAGCAGGTCTCAAGACATAATGCTACGTCCGCAGTAAGAAAAATGTGTCTGTTGGTTCAGTGTTAATATTCTATGACGCTCCATAGTAGCGCGTCGACTCAATTCCCATAATCGAATCTACACGCATCGACACTTGTGTAACAATTGTGACGGTCAGTTCTTTGATCTCGCTATCTCTTTCTGTCTGAAGCAAACGACGAAAAGCCATCAAGAGCTTAATAAGCCACACAGTACGACGTAAACTCGATAGAAATGAAATGGGAACGATTTGTCTCGAGTGACAAATTACAGGTTGAGCGGCTTGAGTGTGGACGCGGCTTAAGAACAATGTCGGGCGAAGAAAAGTCTTGGCGGCCACCTAAAGGAGGTGGCAAGTGGAAATCATAAATGGCTGATAAAGCTGCGGCAGGCACCTTCCCGCGACGTCTGTCCTGCCAGATCCGCTTTCGCCTTTCTTCTATCTTCCGTTGAAGCCGTGCGCTGCCGTCCGCCCATCGGACTCATCTTCTCTTCTCCCCCCCCCCCCCTCTACCGTCCGCCCCCTCTTGCCCTGCTCGTCCCGAACCGCCTCATTCCTCCTATTCTCGCTTCTCCTACTTCCCGGCGACGTCGTCGACGCGGCTTGTAAAGGCTTTCCTCCTTATCAGCGGCTCGGTTCATCTTCTAGTCGTTAGGCATTCTTCCCAGTCGCACTCACCTCCCCCTGGTTTCTTAACGGAGCCGTACTCTCGCAGCTCGTTACCAGCCGAGGGAGTCCATTCTACGGCACACTGTTTTCGAGCCAGGCAGCGCTCAACCTCGCATCGAGATTCTTTCCTATTTGCTGGGAGAAAGACGAGCCGCTGACTTTCGATGATGCGCCTCTTGCGCACCGAATACGACGAAGTCTCGAGAAAAGAAGCGGGCTGAAGGAGAGCATTTGCTCCGGAATGTCTTTCGTTATCTACGGCAACATTCGCGGTATCCGCCTGTTCTCTGCTCCCCCTGTCTCTCTCGCACAGATACAACAACTTGCGACACTTTGGCCGAATATAATTTTCAGCCAACAAGTAGGCGTCGACGAGACGCCGGCGTCAAGAATTGCGATAAGGTTTCGGGACTAATCTGCGGGAACGAGATAAAGGAGGAACGGGCCGAGTCGATGATGCGACGTTGGGGCATGCTTTCTTTTGGATATGCAAAATGTTTTCAACTCCGCACTTCCGTTCGCCAGCTCCGACCCGTTCTATCTGCTCGCCCGCGTACGTCTCGCTTCCTTAGAGCGACGAAGATAAACGATACAAAAGCCGTGGCACAAAGTCTGACGGAATAATGAAAGGAGGGAAGGTAAATAGGGTCTTCCATCATGCGGAGCAATGTTTCTGAATAACGCTTTGACTACAATTGTCCGCGTCGGACGACGTTGTATCCGCTACTAACGACCGTCTTCGCTACGTACTTAACCGTCTTTTTCCCCCGCTTGCTTTTTCAGAGGCCAACGTCTTCGAACGCAACCAGAGTCGTTTCCGCAATGCAAAATCTATAGTGCGCACATTTAACACGTTCGCGGACAGTAAAAGTTTCGGCGAGGTACAAAACTTGGCAGTCGTTTTATTCTTAAATTGGTTGTGATATCCGAAATTTGATTAAACACAGTTTATAAGGGTAGTCAGATTATCGTATTTTAATTGTTATATACAATGAATGCTATAGCATCTTAACTATAGCAAAGCTTAAGGGTATAAAAAATTAAGTTCAAAATAATTTACTTTATGATTTGAATGCTATAGCATTCATGTCATTCTGCATCATCGTGAAAATGAATGCTATAGCATTCACGTCCGCGAACGTGGTAAACATATCGGACGAAGCTTTGATACATGCGTATTGTAATTTGTGAAATAATTTCGTCAGTGTATTACGCTTCGAAGGGAAGAATGCATTTCAACTTTTCGCAATGAAAATATAATTATCGATGATGAATTTTACGCTTCACCGCCAACTACGTAGGCTAACCTACCCGTAAGGCAGGGGTGGGGAACCTCCGGCCCGCGGGCCGCATACGGCCCGCGAAGTCATTTAGGATGAGTTAATTATTTTTAAAAATGGATATATTTTATGTTCGTTTATTTTTTTATTCGTTTATTTATAATATATATATTTTTTGTTGAACAATAAAAACTAAAAAAACTATTATTATTATTTATCTGGCCCGCGAATGATGTTATAAATTTCCAAATGGCCCTTGGCAGAAAATAGGTTCCCCACCCCTGCCGTAAGGGATTGAGAAATTCACTGGTCGCACAGTGTCGACCAATGGAAATAATCAGGATTTCTTGATCGACGCTCAGCGGAAAACGAGGTTTCGAGAGGAAAATCTTGGGGAGAAAAAATTGAAAAGACTCAGGATCGTTTGGCGGGTGTTTGTTCACCTTGCAATGCCGTTGATAATTTAATCACGATCTTTCCGTCGGACAGCTAATTAAATGTACTTTTAAGAAATTCGAGGAATCGCACTCAGTTCCAATTATACCAGTATCGTCTTCCCGCGGACTTTTAGTCCGGTAATAATTACCTCTCGGAAAAGTTTCGTCCAGCTGTGAAAGACGTCACCATTCGTCTCGGAGGCCCGCCACCCACTGCCCCTCGCACTTCCTGTCTCCTGCCAAGTTCGCCCCATCCACCCCATCTTAAACCGTCTTCTCCCGTTTGCCCTTCTCTCGCATTCTCTTTCCTGCTGCAAGTTTCAAAGTTCCGCGAGACTCGCCCGGAGTAGCGAGTCATATTTTACGCCGACTCGTTCTGCAGCTTCATGAACGAACAATAACGCGACGCGCAGGTTCTCCGAACCCCGGGCGAAGAACGGTAAGCAAGAAGTACCCGGGGCCGGGAGCTGCAATTGAACTTATAACTGGGCCGCTTCGTTCGTGATTAATAAACCCGTCGTTAATCATCTTCCAGCGGCCGCGCTCCCACTCGCTTCATCCACTCCAGCTGCCCTTCTCACCTCCGATCTCCTTCCAGCCCAGTCGCCAGCGCTATCCACTTTCGCCACTTTCGCGAAAGCAACTAGAGCCGCCACGTACGGAGGATGTCGGGGCAGAATTAGCATGCTCATTGGGTCGAGTATATCGCGCTGGCATAATTGGGCTACGTTAGGTGGGACAGTGCACAGTAGCCCTCCATTCCTCCCTCACCCTCTTTCTGTCTCTCTCTCCCAGGCTCTCACACACTGCAGAGCATTACGTCACGCATCCCATCGCGTAACCGTCGCAATGATTCACCGCGTCGGGCAGTCGGCGACGATTCGCCGTCTAAAACGTGCCAGCGTCATATTGAATTATTTCCATCGCTCTAATTGCTGAGTCCTTCCGGGCTGGCTCGGGTTAACGATTCGCGTCCGACGACTGCTTGCCCGGCTTCACCGCTCGCGCATTTCTTTCGCGCAAAACCTTATACGCTCGTCGCCGCGTACTTCGCCAGTCTTTCCGGACGAAATTCTCCGTGAAATATTAACGCGGCCGCGAGTGGCTCGCTTTATCGCCGCCCGTCCCTCCACCCTTTTCGCTGGACCAATTTAAAACTCGCAAACTTCATTTTTGTTTAGCATCCCGCCCGCTCTCTTACACCAAGTCTGACATGTAACTGCTTTCGCGGATTAGTTTCGCTCGCGTGAAATAATTCCTGCCCTACAGCCTGCCGTGACACGCTTCACGGTGATTACGTTTAATTACGATGGCTCCCCAAGAAAATGAGGAACCGTGAAGCGGACGCTGATTACGAAAGTTCATCAAATTGCGTCGAGACAGGAACGCTGCGCGTCGGTGGCAAATGTTTATGAGAAGCGCGTTTCTAACCTTCGCAGAATCAGCATAATGCCTTCGAATCCGTGCATAACGAAATTGCGTAGAATCGAAATGCATCATTGCTCCAAAGTCTGTCGCAATATTCAATCAACAATTTCACGTTGCGCGCTGAAACACGGCCTTCTCCATGTCGCAAATTGCTACCGAGTTCTGCGACAAGCGGGGAAATATCGCTCGTGAAACGAAACATAGTGAAGCGCGTACCTCCCCCCTCCGTCATTAGAGCACGTGTGCACGCACCTGCACGCGCATTGCATGCCTCGTGATGTCATCGGGCACGCACCGGCAAAGCGACCGGTAGATTTTCACGCGTCACGTATTAACGAACTTGTCTTAATTAACAGTGACTGTCGAATGGCACCTTGTTATTACCGTCATAGCCGGAACTTTGTTCGTGCAACTTTGACGGATCGCAACGAACGAGACTAGTTTGACACGGTGTGCGCGCGCGTGTCGTAAAATTGCGGCCGACAACGCACACGTTTCTCCAACTGAAACGAAATTTCGGACACGTGTAAAGCTCTGCACAGTGGCAATTTCCCTCCGACGACAGCGCGTAACTCCTACAAATCGTGGATCGATTTAATGCCGACCCATCCGAAGAGTCTTTCGTCGGGGGACTTTGAGTCTCGGCATTGTGCTACACGATCCGTGGTAAGACGTTGAGGGCGAGAAAGAGGATTTGAAGGATGCCTCGAGTCGGATAAGGGCTGTCAGCTCATTTTCATAAGACGCTTCCTTGTAGGTCTCCAACGGCGAGTGGCTGGCCTGTCAGTAATGTGTTCGATACTTTGGGGAAAAATATAGAACCGTCCTGTTCAATTATGGAGAGTAATCCAGTACCTTAGGCATACAGCAGAGCGTAGGTGTGTGCATTGTTTGTTTGCAAAGTAGTTTTAGGTATTTGGTGACTGCAAGAGAGGGTAGTTCAATTTTATCATACTGATCTAGAGCTCTAAAGAGTTGTAATAAGAACAATTTTCGGTTATGAGTTTGATGTTATACCGTCAATGACGTGACGTATAGGTATTCATGCAATTACATCAAGTCTGGGTAATCAATCTGAATCACACTAAATCCTGCCTGTTCCCGTTCGAAACTGATGTAATTTTGAATTCAGGCGGCGGGATGAAAAACGCCCTGTCAATAGGAGGAAACAATAATATTTTTCATTCGCACGCGTCAAGCTGCCGGAATTTATACGTGACGGAATGAGAGCGTATTGGTTGCACAATTTTTACTTTTCTTTTCACAATACCGTTCTCTTCCGTGTGCCTGTTTTATTTTTAATAACATACTGTCGAAATAAAGTGTCTATAAAGAATCGCGGCAAAAAGTGACCGGGTAACAATATAACCTTTCGGTCCATGTTTACGTTTTCAATGGGCCGTCGTTCACGATTTTGGCGTATGCTTGGATACGCAACACGTAAAATATACACGTGCGCTTCATAATTCGTCGGAGTTCGTTCTCAACCACGGCATTGCCCGGTCGGTAACTCACGATACGCTGATGACTTTGCGGACGGTAGAAATTGAGAGTTAATCCAGCCGAGAGGTTAATCGAAACGAATGAGCGACTCGATGTCGTGCAGTCGAACGAAATACGGTGAACATAGTGACTTTATTTTGGGTCCGTCACACGGTTGCATGTATTTTTTTTTTTTTACCAGATCCAGGTATCATGTGAGCCCCGTGCGCATTCTCCTCATGCTCGGGGAAATATGTCAAGCGCAGTCTATCCTTCGTAGGATGCCTTTGACGTGGTGCCCGATGAGAAAACCCTGCCGTCAGTCTCGGGCAACGGCAAGATTTTACTCGACGATCAAACGTTCCAATCGCGATGTATCCATTGTACGCTTAAAACACTGCGCTAGCACGCTCCCATCGGGTTTTATCCCGGTGAGCTCAGAGATCAATCTTCGCAAAATTTGCAAAGCGAGAAGAACGGAAAGGATTCGGAGAGTGGTGAATTTCAAATTTACAAATTTTCCGAGAGCGCTTCGTTACTGTTACTGCGTAGGTTGGATTAGTCAGGCGCAATAAAGAGGGTCGTTGCCAGCGTAACCTCCTGAGTGTGAAGTTTTTATTAAACGGAAAATCGTCCCACAATTTCGACTTTAGGCATTATTTAAGAGAATTAAGAGAATTAAGCTCATTATGCTGGTACAGGTGCTTTCTGTAAGCGGTTTACATGCGAGTACAACGCGAGGCTAATGGGGCAATAAAAAGTGACCGACCGGACTAAGCAAATCCGTAGAATCTTTGCGGTTACCCTCGCACGTCGTCTCCATAAAGCAATATACGCGCGCGTACCGAATTTCTCCGCTTCTGCAATACTGCGAGGCTTCCTAGTGCCCAGGGCTTAAACTCCACACTGTCGCGTAATTCCCGGCAAAATCTATTCAGCCTCTAGCCCGGTGGTCAATATGTATTCTGTGCGATCGCACGCGCCTCCGCGTCGTTGACGAAAGTACAAAAGAACGCCACTCGCGCGTTATTCTCCGAAGGTCCGACCTGTCGACGATGTTTATCCTGCAAATACGCGAACCGCATGTGCGGTCAAAGCCACGAGGAAAAGAAATGGTCGCGTTTATTTTGTCACCCCAAGGGCCTCTTCATCCGCTTGAACGTACAATTTCTTCGTTCGCGGCCCTTCCGTGCGATGACGAAGAGGGTGTAGGAAATTGGCGCCGCCTCGCGCTCACCGGCGTAGGTAAAATAAAACGGGGCGCAATCATGCGAGTATCCTCGATTACGTCTGTACCAAATACGCCCACCGGGTAGAACAGTGGCTGTAAAACGACGCCGACGTCACCGAGTGCGATACACGTTCCGCATCCGGAGGTGTCCTCCCCTAACTCCCCTTCCGCTTCCCCCCTCCGCTCCCTCTTCTCGATCGTCCTCGACCGCCTCCCACCGCCTCCCACCGCTTCCTCATCGAGAGGCCACGCGCGCGATCGTTCGTTCGCACAATGTTCGTCAAGTGCAATATATACTGGGAAGGAAATGAGCCGCGCAGCAGAGACGGGGCGAAAAGGTAGATGCCGAAGAGAGGAAGGAAGGAAAGTGGAAACGGCGAGAAGCACGAAAGTAGCGGGGGTTGTAGATGGCATCGGAGGAGGGACAATGACTGCAAAGAGAAAGAGAGGAATAGATTGAAGGAAAAGAGAGGGAGCGGAGGGAGGAAGAGAGATGGCACATATACGTACCATACTCGTCGTCGAGCATTTTATCTTTTTAGGTACGGAATATAGGTAATCGCGCCCTATATTACTCCGAGAAACCCTCGTAAAGGCCGACTAAAGGGTTTTATCATCGTCGGACCGAGAGGGCGCTATTACTTTACGCGGAGCGCTGGAAACTGGCCTCTTTCTTTCCTCTTTCCCCTTTGCCATCGCCAGGTGCCGTCATTTTCTTCGTCGCCTCCTCCTCTGTGTTCTATCGTCTCTCCGTCCTCTTTCGTCACCACTTCTTTCTCTCTCGCCCGGCGACTCTTTTTCCGACCCTCCCCACTCCTCCTCCTGTCCCCCTTACTGCTCCTCTTCTTGCACGCGCGAACGCCTCTTTCTCTTTCTTACCGCCGGACTTTCCTTCTTTTTCCAACCCCTAACGTCCTTCGACGCTAAGAAGCTCACGATGAGAAATTGTGTGACTAAGTCCTGTCGCCTTCCACTCGGTCAACCCCGTCACCCGCCTTACACCACCCCAGGACGTTCTACCAGGCTCTTCTCCTCTTCTGTATCCTCCTTCTTTCTCCCCTACCTTCCGTAGCCGTGTTCAACCCCTTTTCACTTCCGAGCTACGTACGAATTCCAGGGTAACACGGTGACATCGGTAGGACGGGCCGGAGGCGCGTGAAGATTCTAACCTTTTCAGCTATTTCGGAAAGGGAATCTCAGAAGATGAACGGGACTCGAACGCGTTAACACGGAAAAGTCACTCGACGTATCTTCAGTTTGGCAATGTTCAGAAAATTAATGTGGCTATCAGTGACCGTTGAAGCTCAAACGGGATATGAAATGTTTGCCTAAGACTTACATTACTTTTGTGTGTCAAGGATAATGATATACGTCGACAGTGACAGGTTTGAAGCTGCCCATTTTTTATTTTATGTAAGTCAAATGTGGTGACAGTCTGGTGTTGCATTAAAGACGGGGATGATTCGAATGAATAGGGATGATGAACCTTGGCGGTGTGAAAAAAACAATGAATATCTGTGGTGATATATTTCCGAATCATATTGAAGTCGCTGTATGCTGTTAATTGCTTTACAAGAGACGCGTTTTAACAATGAAGGCAATTCAGACAAGCTCGCCGACGTTATACGTCCGAACAGGGGAACGAACGAAAGGACGAGAGTAAACAAACAGTTTCATTAACGCCGCATAGATAGTTCTCAGAATGGAATTAAATTCCAATTTGTTCTTTTATTTTCATTAATTAGTCTGAAACTTGTGACAACCAAGCACGTCCAAAATCATGCGCGCACAGTGTTCAATGGAGGATTGATTTGTGTACAGCTTGAGACCACATAGCAACAGTTTGACGAAAGAAAATATCACTGGGATGAACAAAGGATGGTCGGCGTCCGACATAAGGCGGGGAAGAGCGTGGTTGCAAACAGTTTGTTAAACACAATTTTTCATCGACATTTGTTACAAAATATTTAAAACGTATCAAGGATCTAGCGCAAAAATAAAATATGTTTTCAGATATATATGTACGTAGTATTTGTAGAATACCAGAATTTATTTTTCACTCCTGTCGTTATACCAACCTTCCAGTTCACTGCTTAAGTAAACACGGTGATTGTCACGGAACCGGTAATGTTAATTGCGGGACACAAAGGCAATCTCATCCATTGTAAGGTCTTGTTAAATATAGAATATCAAGTGCCGATAATAGACTTTGACGTCAGAGGCATTTGCTTTGCGTCCAATTGTCGCCGATGCCAGTTCTCTCGCTTTATCGCGAAAGTAGACGGCAATTTGGACGCGATACACTATCGTCGATCGTAAAGCTTACAATTTACCGTTTTGACGGACAGAGGAAGCGGCTCTGATAGGGTCCTTTTCGTTCTAGCTTCGTTCTAGCCCGCTTAATTACGTCGTGCTGACTTCTGCTCGGTCAAAGTCGTTGCCTGCAACGCCTGGAAACGTTTCAATGCAAGGCGAATGGGAAGAGGGGGAGGGGGGGGGGGGGGAGAGAGACAAATAGATAGAGAGAAGATATAAGCGTAGAGGGGCGCCGCACAGGCATCTTTCCAGCAACAAACGACGAACGCGCCTGTACGAAATTAAACGCGTTAACTTGATGGATTTGCAGCGTAATTTGAAAACAGTGTTCTTTATTGAATATTCGACTTACCGTGCAAAGGTTACGGAAGTTGGGAGAAATAACGTCGCGAGATGCTGTACAATGTATGTTTATGTAAATGCGTGTAAGGTGTAACCTGACAAACAACGTCAATTAGGACTCGTTTGGTGTACTTTACTCTTTAACTGCCCCGAAGGGGACACGGAAGGCTATGCAGGTCGCCTTTGCAGATTAGCCCGAGTTCAAAGGGTTAAGGCTATTAAATCCAATTAGTTCGCTGTGACGTACTGTTTACCAAAAAGGACGTATCACGCGGCCCAGTTTGCGCTGTGTTCGCGGATAAATATGCCGGCTTGTAAGCGCCCATAAGCGGGAGAGGCAGGCAGTGGCCCGGGTATAAAATGAAAATTGTAATTCTCGCGTTTGAAAATGC
Source organism: Anoplius nigerrimus (assembly GCA_914767735.1). Lineage (NCBI taxonomy): Eukaryota > Metazoa > Arthropoda > Insecta > Hymenoptera > Pompilidae > Anoplius > Anoplius nigerrimus. The sequence continues at coordinate 15,632,133 of OU612085.1, read as the reverse complement.
GAATGGGGCGGAACAATATGCGGGTCGGACATGACGTTTTATGTTTTTCACCTCGCATCTTCGTAATTGAAGCGTCACATTTTTCGTCCCCTCGTTCTGCCATTACTGGGTTTATTTTGCGCACGCGCGCGCACTGTCCATACTTTCATCGGAATAATCGCATTGCAGAGGGATTTCGCGGCGTGATTAGCTTCGTTCAACGTCGCTACCAATATCCGAAATGACACCGTGCGACAGAGCTGGTAAGTCCTCACGATTGACACTTTCGACGCCATAATTTCTTCCATCAATCTCTGTATAATGCGATGTCTATTGTCTAGTTAGTTGGTCCGGTGTCCAGATTACGCTACGGTAATTTCTTTTTCATGAAGAGCTAAAGAAGGAATGCACGCTTAATGTCTTTTCGTCTGAGACTTATTATCTTGCAGACAGTCCTAATTAGACTTGCTGTCGCGGTTTGAGAAGCCCGAGTCGAGAAACAAGCGAGAAGAATATGGTTGGATACGAGCTCAGCTACTTACACCTAAAGTCTGTCCTCCTCGTAACTTTGTCCTCACTGCCTAATCTATACCGTGGGCGAATGGCATGCCACTTACACAGAATCTCTCTCTGACACTCGCTGTTTCTCTTCTTCCAACGGAAGAGGTACTGCCGGGCCGTGGTCAGGGTATATCGTCCGCTTGATCGTCTTTGAATGCAGTCGTCGAACATTGTACCGAATTCGTCTTGGAAATAGTCGCCATGGTACTCGCGAAAGGTTCGAATTGGTCGAATTACCGTAGCTTCCTTTGACCATTGTCAGATTGAAGGCACACATCGGTACATTGGGTAGGTGCCGATGTGCCTGAAGGATTAATCTCTTAGATCCGATAGTCTCACGTTCGACAACTCCTTGGTTAGTGGCTTTGATATTGGCTGGCACTTACAAAGGTAAGGGAAGGTGATTTGTTTCCGGGTGAAATTCCAACACTGGAAGGACTTCCCGATTTTCTCTCGTTACAACCTATTGATTGAATTCACATGGCGTTTAGCTTCCGTCGCTCCGGGAGGCAACTATGATTTCCGTCCGAGCAAATAGTTGTCGTTTTTGATGAACAAATAATGATTACTTGCATGCTTATTATTGTTACTGTCTGTCGGACGGCGGGAAATACGTATTACATTCGACGTAACTGTGAAATTAGTTCGTTCGTGGAACGAGTGTAATATCAATTAGAAAAATTCAGCATCGGGGTGATAATAGAAATTGCGAGCGTAACAAAGTGTTAGCGTAAGTCTAGTAGTCGCGGTAGTGAGGCTCATAGCATAGAAAGCGCTTCTAATGAGAACGCGTTAAATTGCGCTGGAAAGCGCAGAGCCAAGGGATGTACTCGTGCGTAACTTTCTCTGTAACTGCGTACAAAAGTCACACTTAATTTGCATTTTACGAGAACGATGTAAATTGTTGATATCACCGGAACGCGCAATTTCTTGCTTACCTTTCTACAGGCTATCTGGTACTTTACTCGGGAGCATAAAAATTCTCCGGAATAGTTTAATTCTCCGATACTGCAGACAGGTTACATGAATGAGAGGGGGAAGAGGAGTCAACGTCGAAACTTCACTATCAAGGTACTGCCGCATTATGCTCGAATGAGGTTCTTAAAATATCGTCGAAGGGAAATGTTGCCCTCCGCAGCAATATAATTACTTCATTACGTGCCGTTATTTATCGTCGCCGGCTGTGCCATTTAGGCACGGCAGTCCATTTTTCTCGCGCTCGCGCTTTTTTATTGGCCCCGAGCGGAAAATAGATTTGGCGCCGCGACCGCTTTCAATGGATCCTACCGAGAGCTTCGGAGCGTGCGATATTTTAGGACACCCCCGCACGGAAGGGGTAGCGATTGTTCAGCCAACCACCCTCCCCCACCTCTTACTCCCGTACTCTCGCAATTTCCTTTCACGGACGGCCGGTCCGTTAGATACGTTGCTCGCCGGACGACGATGTAGTTCGTGTCAGTAATGATTCGAATAGGCACGGCACGTAGTCACGCGACCGCGAGCGAAACTCTCGCCGCCTCCGTTATACTTGTACGGCGGGGCGTAATTATTTTTGTTTTTCTCTTTCCTCGTAAAGCGATCTGCGCCGCCGGCCGGTACGGCCCCCGTCGGAATTTTGCGCATTACGTAATGCCCGACTGGCATGGAACCCGCGCCACGATCGTTAATACATAAAACGCTTATTGTGCCACCGGAAATCTTTCCTCCCCCGTCCCTGGCACAGTAGCGTCGAATGAGAAATGAAGGAAAAATCGGAATGGCGCTCGCGGCCGAGTTTGCCGGAGCTGTCTTTCCATATGCCGCCACATACAGCGCACGATGTAACTTAATGGTATCCCAAAGGCAAGCTCGTATGTAGGGTAGGTATAGTTCAGTCGGTGTAACGTTAGAATTTCAACGCAGAGCTCTCGTTCCATATCCGTGCGTTTTCACGGAGAGCGCATTCGCTCTTTAAACCGGACCGGCGCCCATGTTATTTAATCCCTTTCGAAAAATGTGCCGCTAATTCTGGTTGCTCCGGAAACGGCGCGGCCAGTCGTACGAGAGAAGTTTGAGAAAAAGGCTGGCACCGTAATTACGGAAGAGAGCCGCGGTAAGTGCGCTCGTCGTCTATACTGTGTCCGACCCCTAAGTAGCAGCGTACCGGAGTTCGCTAATGTTTTCTTTCTACGTCCGTCCGCCGGCATGACGCTATCGCGCGAATGTAAATTCGTCATACATGCGAGGCACGTCGTCACATGCGTGCATACGCGTTTAGCGAATGTAGATACGCGCATGAATGTATAATGTCGGACTAACGTAGCGCCGAGCGAAGTTCACCGTCGCACTTTCTGGAACGGACTGTAGGCAGCTGGCGTTGATATCGTAGTCAACGGGTAGTGGCTAAAGCTCCTGGCCCCTGAGAAAGCCGGTTATAACCTCGCCGGACTCGAGAAAGTTGTTTTTATCTCGCAGGTAACGTCATGGCGTATGCTTTATTCAAATCTCGCGGATCATCCCTGAGTCTTCCGAAGATGTTGGGAATGAACTTTCTGTCTTCCGCTCTCAAATATGTCGGACGGAATCTCGCAAAATCTACGCCGCAATTTCGCTGTCGCTTTTCGACCGACCTCTGTTTACAAGGGACTAACAATAACAGCTGCCACGAGAAACATTCGAGAAACATTCGACTGTTCATACCAGAGAAGGCGTAGGCTCGCTTCTGCCAACATTTCCCGTACGCCCAACTGTACGTAGAATAATGAAAGAAGTATTTTTCGACCCATTTACCTCGTCATTAGCTGCAGTCATAATTAGCAAGGTACCTTTATCAGTACAAGCCAATGACAACTGTCGTGACTGGTTCAAGGAACAGCCGCGTGACAGGCGCGGAACGCGACATAAATTATCATACTAACGAAAAGAAACGCGTGGTAAATCGAGCAACTGATTGACCGTTCGCGATCTCGATGCCCCAGTTTTTACAAATCCGACGCGTTCCGCGTTGTTACGCGAAAATCGAGGAAACGACACATTTATGCCTCCCTCGCGGAACTATCGCGGATCCCGATTCAATTCTGACCAACGTCCATCTGCTACAATAGCATGACGCACATATAACCACGCCGAGCGTAAACGCAAGCTCGTTCAGATGTAAACGCATCTTTACGACTTCAATACGTCCCGCGAACAGTTAGAAACGTCTCGCCTTCCTCATTATAACAGAGTCAAATAAATCAATGTTTTAACGTTCACGTGCCACTGCGAAAGCGCGTGCGCGCTTGGATTTGTACGGTAAATAACCATTGTAAGGAAAGCTCATTGTCACCTGGATAAATGTCGACTGGTAGTTTTGCGAGCTTTCCCTTACTCTTCATGGTGTAGGCAGTCTTCCGGCACGGGAAATCGTAAACGATCGCCATAAATCCGGAGGACCGCGGTAAACGGAACAAGCATGAACCTTTGACGACTCTCGGAACAACCTCAGCGTAAGGCCGCACTATGGAGAGACAGAAAAATTGCTCGCGAACAGACTTCGAAAGAGTTGCTTACGAAGATGCACTTTCATTGCCGTGGCAAATCCGTTGGCTGGTCGTTAAGCAGCCATCGGAACTTTCTCAATCTGTCGTCATGGCGAATTGAAGCAACGGGGATAACGTTTGGAATCGCACCTGTTTCCTCGAAACTTTACCCTCTTACTTTATTACCATTCTAGACGTGCTTTTGGCGACGTGGGATGCGTCGGCAATTGCTGCGGGAACTCCGTGATAACCCGCAATGAATTCCGATGCGTCAGGAGCGAGAATCGCAGTGCGATGTTAAAAAGTAATGAAAGGCGATAAACGCTTTGGCTCGTCTTGCGATTTGACATTCTCGCGAGGTGAGAGCTTAATTAGGTCAACGAAGTTGGATTGAATTTCGTACGGGGCGAAAGTAGCGGATGAGTAATTAGGTTTTGTGTTATACATTCAGTTCCATGATAGTCTCGTGTGTCGGGGCGGACGCGCAGCCTCGGGATTCGCTGCACTCAAAGCAATCTGATGACAGCGGGACGAGAATTGGTCGGGTTGACTTGTTAATTGTCCGGAGAATTGTGAGCATGTCGGCAAACGGCGAATACGATTTCTGGGCTCGCTACGTAGAACCAGTCTTCCCCATTCGGAAAGCGCGTTTCTGTCCCGAAATACAAGGTTGCGCAAAAGGTTTCCTGTCGTTTACAAGCCCGAGGACATAACTGTGGTGGATAGACCGACGACAGTTTCGTTCTAACGACGATGCCAGGATCGCAAGACGTTTGCCAGTTAATTTGCCATATAGCAACGAAAAAAATTGTAGCCCAGCGGAGCAACGGACGAACGCAACGAGCGGGGTGATGAAAGAGAAAAGGCGAGGAAGAGTAGGCGAGTGAGAGAAAAATGAAAAATAAATGTGCCCCGGGCAACACGCTGCACTGCTGAGCTTGCAATGCTTTTAACTTTGCCCATAAATTTATTTGTCCTCTCTTCCCACCCTTTCCTCCTTCGCTCCCTGCTTGTATCTTCTCCCTCCTCCCTTTCTTTCGACAACCACATCTCTTCCCTTTCTCTCTTCCTTTCCCCTTCGAGCGTCCACTTCCGCGGGACCTCGAAACTTTCGCGAGACGACGGCCCCAGTTTCTTTCCCCCTTCCCGGGCATTTTTCTCATACCTCCTGACCATCTGTCTCTGATTCTCCGAGCTCGTACGCCTTTATCTGGCGACGCCCGTTTCTCCGCTTTCGTGGTATCTGTCTGAGCGGAGCGCAAAATTCTGAAGGCAGGAACGTAATTTTCAAGGATTTTGACTTGCGCACGTAACTGCTCCTGCAAGGGGCGGCTCATATAAATATTCCAGAGGATGAGTGAAAAGTCACCGCTGTGACCTCGAGACTTTCTCGCCCAGAGAATGACGGAACTGTGTCTGCGCTTTTTAAATCCCCCTGTCATAACAATTGCCCTGTCGATGACGTCGGTCACTCGAGAAAACGTAACACTTCGGTGTATACACTTTCAAGTAGGTTCCGACCTACGGAAGAGCGCTTTGTTTTCTGTTCAAATAGAACCGTGAAGAATATATCACAGATTTAATCTCTTCAATCTCGTCCTTCGAAAGGCCTTGATTTGCAAAAAGGTGCCCGATGATGCGGTTATTCATAAGTGTATTTTTCGCTCGTGATATTTTCGGGGAATACGTCAGAGACGCGTCAATATCCTCTTCCTGCCAGCGGAGAATTCCCAAGTATCGCAACAAAGTCTGAGAAACGTCTCCGTCACGATTATTGACAGAATTGGGATATGCGTGTCGCTCGCCGCACAGATTGCTCGAGCATTGTCGGTTATTCGATAGACAGTCGTCGATATCGCGCGATCGAACAAGGCGAACTGCGTCATTCATGATGAAGGGAAATTGGATCTTCTTGTTTCTCATCGCTGTACAAGAATCGTGGTGAAGTTGGACAGATTAGTAAAAACGTCCACCATCGCACAATGAAATTAAAGTTGCACAAGGTCGGTCAGTGCTTAAAGAAGCGGTAAAAAATCAAAAGGATTATTGTAACAAATTGCCCTCATTCCTGAAACCGTTTTCTATATCACCAATATAGTTTTTCCAGTTTCGGAGCGCAGTTCAGTCTGTAACTGTTAATGTTTTCATCGACGAGCACTACTGCTCTGTTTTGAAATGTGGGGGGTCAGATCATTTCCGAAAATTTTCAAGCACTCTCATCTCTGTTTGAATAACAAATCCCTTATGAGCGGCCGTTTAGTCACACAGTTCATTTTATTAGACCTTCAAGCATCCCATTTATCGCGATACCCGTTCATTGAACCCTACAAGACATGCAATTGTGTATACGTTTTTCAGTCTGTAAGAGGTACTAGAAGTATTTACCGGAAAGATTGTCGAAAGTGTTATTAGCGCGATATTAATCAAGAAATTGGCACTCGTCTTGAGTGCGGCACTCGATTGGCGTCGCTTCTCAATCCAGTGAAAAGAGAAGCCTTCTCATCGGTCGCGTTCCGCGCTGTTCGATTGCGGCAGGCGTAAAAGCGCGGAACCGAAATTAAATTTCCTGATTCCCGTCCCTCCCCAGGCCAACGTGTCGATTAATCGATTTAGACGCGAAGCGGCCCGGCGAGAGGGAGAGAGCCGACGGCCTTACATATTCAATAAAGACTTGACTTCAATAGCGCTTGAATTGCGCCCGACGCTCCCCACGCTATATTGGTCCTCCGTTGTGCTTAACTATCGATAAAATGCATTAGGTGTTTATGCGAGTGCCGTCGTGGCCCCGTGCATTCGTATTGGGTCGGGAGCAGTGCAAACTGGAGCGTAATTTCTTTTTTGCCCGATGACAAATAGAGCCCGTTGTCCTCTTATGCGGTGCTTTATGGCATGCAGCAGGTTGCCGTTCTGTATGCATTAAATGCTCAAACGGCGTCAAGCGAAACGCTTTTTTGACGCAGGGCTCGTTATTGATTTGTGATCGGTATGCAATGTAACAGCAAACTATTTTTAGCTATGACACAGTTTGTAGGTACAATGCACTGTGCAGGCATCGCACCCGGGTGACATAACGGATCTAATCTCATGCAAACCAATTTTTTTCGTTCACGTAGAAGGAACGATGTTGCTGCTGGATTGTCACAATATAAACCGGGCTTTGAAAGTCCTAACGGCGACACACACGATGGGACCGAACTAGATAGGCCGACTTCTTTTGTCAGTCAATCAATTGATAGGAGACATACGTGGTTGCTGATTATTGATTTGAATCTCTACAATTCGGGTGTCGGCGTGACGGTACGAATTTAAAGATGCGAAGTTGGTAAAACAATCATGACCTAGATACATGTCACCTGAATCGATCAACAAATGGTGGCGGATAATTATAACGCAGCTGGTTAATTTTTTAATTGTTTGCAGGTGTTTTTAGGTTATGTCAGACGTGTACGTTATCTCTAACAATGTTCTATATCCACTTTGATCGAATGACAGCAGTGGCCTATACGTCCGAGCACTGCATAATTCAGTAAAATAGTTCCACTGATCAATTGGACTGTGTTGAAAACGTAAATTCGATCGATGATAGTAATTACTTTGCCGCAATTACTGGGGATACACGATGTAACACGGTAGTGTCTATTAAATTACACGTCCATCATGTTTCGACTGCAGCCAAGTAATTCCGCTCGTTGGCAGTGCTTCTGTTACGTACATACAACGGATCTCAAGACCGTATAATCCGTTGATATCTAACTCGCTTTCACATGATCCAAGCAATGAGATAATTCTTAAAGGTCATCAGACAATTAGATACACAACAAGATGAAAACTTAAGTTGCTGTTACGGCCTGGAATACCTGGTGGGTTATTCCTTCCGTCTTCGGGTAGAAAGCTCCTTGTATTGGCAATAGCTTCTCTTTTAAAAATACTTTATTAATTATTTGATAAATGGTTTGATCGGAGCAAGGAATGTCGATGACTGCCCGAAGTATATTGCAATGGTGAGGGTAGAATATGGAATGCTGAATGGTCGAATATAGAATGCCCGCTCGCGGTTATAAACGGTTCTTAAATATACTTACAACTAGGTATACGGATGTAGGTGTGTGTGTGTGTGTGTGTGTGGGGTGTGGGTAAAGAGAGTGGGCAGCGCCCTCAAGGGCCCAGACGCAGGCTTGCGGAATACGGTCATAAAAAGGGCCTTGTGTCGGGGCTGCAGGTATGTGTGTGTACGGTAATGGTTGTAATCAGTATAAATATATATGTTACTTAATTAATGTTAGTTATGTTATAAATAGTACAATGCTGAAATTATGTGGGGTGTGGGGTGTCGGCCGTAACAGTTTCATTTTCAATGTCGCCTGTACATCCCCAGCGGGCAAGAACACGTCAGTTAGGAGGCCGAATGAGACTACGAAAGTTAACGTGCGCTAGTAAGTCTACGTATATACGTAACGTAGGCAGGTAGATCAGGCTAACCGACAGGCAAAAATAAATTCGGGGGCTCGCAGCTCGTAAAGCATTGCGAACGAGTGTCTGGCTCGCAATAAAACACTTATTCGAGCTTTACCGCCCTCGGCGGAGTCGTTACGGATGAACACGTTTTTATAATCTCGCGCCGCCGCATCTGACGCCGAGGAGACTCTTATAAGTATCGCCGCGGGTGTGTGCACACAGTCGGCCGATCGTTTGCATCCGAGTGGGACGGAACGATGGACAGCAGATCGAGGCTGTCGCATACGCGAGCGAAAGCGTCAGCCTGCACGCCAGAAATGAAAACGTGTCCGAGAGGCGAGGATTAAGAGGGCTCGCACGGCATCCAGCACGGACGGTACACGTTTTTCCCTGCGCAAACTAATCTTCGTCTTCTCCCGCACTCATACCCTTTCTTTTGTCCTGACTTTCTTCTTCGTACACGGAACCAGCAGCCTTCCAGTGCCCTAGCGCGCATGCAAATCTGCGAAAGATGAGAGTTAAAGTTTTTCTCATTGAACGTCGCCTCCTGCGCGTTCGCGTTATGACGTCTGCTTTTGGGGTTCCATCGCAATATGTGTATGTGTATAAACGAGACTAAGCTGATTCTTATTCGCTTATACATGAAGGCAGTTCCATTCGAAACTTTGCACGCAATTATAGTTCACGTAGTTGTAAGAGCTTACGGTTCGCAGAAGATACCCTGTCATGGTAATATATTTCGCCTGAGTAGACTTGCATTCGCTGTCTAATCCGTCAGAGTGAATTCACCGACTTACAAGAACATACCGCTTTTCCGTTTATTAATTGTACCATTGTAGTATTATATTGTTATAAGGTAAGAATTGCACAAAAGATTTTAACGAACAACTGGTACATCAGGAAATAATTCCGTGTACATTTTCAACAGTATCACTCTGTACGTGCACCTCATGACTTGAGATATATTATGCATCGAACAGTCCCTATAGCCTGAGCTCATTGCAATATTTGTGCTTGAACTGCATGCATTTCAATATGAAACAAAAAGTAACGCACAAATACGTCGCTGTGCGAATTGTTCGGACATTTACTCGTACTGGGACTGACGTCATTCAACTTGGAGATTATACATCGCGCATAAATATCGGGCGTGTACGTGTCCAGAGTGGGCCAGAGTTGTCGTCCGGGATCATCCTCTTGGACGACAGCATGGGGAGTAGCGGCAGCTCAAGCGAAAATGAACCGGCTGCAAGTGCAATTCGCAGATAAATGATAAGAACCTTACTTCCTACATTCTGTCGCAGAATTATCCTTTCGACACTTCCTCTTTTTCCTGCGCTTACGGAAATACGGTGAGTTCCAACGTTCGCCAGTTCATTACCTTGGACAACTTCAGTTATCAGGTTTAATTCGATTAAACGGCAGTTACAGCGTATTGAAATTGGATTTCGACGAATGGCGCGAGGCGAAATTATTTGCTCAGTCTGGCTCAATTGAGGAATGAGAACGAAATTGGGACTGTCAGCTGGCGCGTCGGGAAAAGTAAGAAGGGCCATGAAGCGAGTTGTTTTCAGCGGATGCATGGAAAAAAATTCTGTCAACACTGGAAACGTATATTAGAAGGGGGGGGGGGGGGGAGGGGTACGACTAGCAGCGGAGACGTGACGCAGGGGTTACTACTGCATTTTGCATGGTTGAGTCTGCCGCATCGTCGGACATCCTTTTCGCAGGACACTGAGACACGCTTGCCGTGGAGAAGAAAGAGGCTGGACGAGGATATGAAATAAATATCGCGCATAAAGGGACCAATTCCAACGCGTACATTGTCGACGTTGCTCCCCTTTGACGGTTTACTGTAACATTTAGCCGCCACACTGCGGTTTTCAGAGAGTTCGCCGAACACGCGAAACAGAATATTTAGACTGCGCCCCGCTTACTCTTTGTGTACCGCTAAGCAAGCTTTTCTCAGTTCGCGTGCAATATGTTTTATATTAGTTACGGAAAATCCTCGCGCAAAGAGGCCGGATAGATGAAAAAGCGTTTGCGAAACAATGAATTACGCCCGCGCCTGAACGTGAGTGACGAGCTCATTTTGTCGGACACACGAGCGTATACTCGGGTCACACACCAACGACACGCTTGCGATTAAACTTTAATCGTCAGATAATAAATTTCAGTAGAAATTACGAAGGTTAATCAAGAGATTGCGGATCGGTCAGCTAATGAAACTAGATAATACGTTTGCGTACGTTAGGATACCTAATGGACACTGGGTTTTACGGAGATTTATGATAATTTAGGGGCGAGAAGAAAGTATATTTCATATTTCAAAGCACCCCTCTATATATTGCGGGAGCCCATATAGCTTCCTACATAATCATTAATAAAATGTACAGTAGGCCCGATATTAACGCGGAGATTAAGTTCAAGACAGATGGAAGCTATTCAGCTTGGGCAGCATCTGCACCGCATTAGCGGAAAAAATATTTGGGCCAATCGTCATGCATATGCTTCGCCAGCTGGCTTTTCTCGCGGTGCAGGGATTAATCATTCTTAAAAAGTTCCCAGTAGCTGTAATTATACCGTTACGTGGCGCGCGGGAAATCTTATCTGTCAAAGTTAGCCCGCTGTCTGCAGGGAGTTAGCTTCAGCAAGATCAAGGAGTGCGGATCAGCGGTATATCATCCGTCCTATCTTTCTTTCTGCCTCTGTCGACGTAGCTTCCGCGTAATTTCTGGCGCGAATCTTTCCGTGAGCCGCTTTACATGACTTTTCACTTAACCCAAAACCCCGGAGTTTAAAAGGACACCCTTTCCTGCGCTCCTTCCTGCTTTCCGTTTCTTCTTTTTTTATCTTCCCCGTCTCCCGCTTCCTCTCTCTATTCTACCCTTTCTCTCTCTTTCTGCCTGTCCTCTCCGCACTTTTTCTACTTTCCGCGAGTCTGTTGTTTCTCCATCCCTATATCTGCCCTTCTTCCTTCCTCTTTTCCGAATCCTAACGCTCTCACTTTCCCTCTTTCTGCTATTCTCCATGTGCTTTCCACTTCTCTCTGCGTGCATGCCCTCTGTTCCCTCCCTCTCGTCTGTTTCCTCGAAGTAAACTGACCATACGGGTTGCTCCGGTTTGGGTCGAGGACAGAGGGAAACCCACACCGGATTACTAGGATCCTGTTCTCTTCCGGTAGCGTGCTTCGTGACCGGAGAGAACGGCGTGACGAATAAAGCGGAGATGCTTTTGCAATTTGGTCACGCTCAAGGTGTCGCAGACAGGTCGATACGGCTTGAAAACCCATTTTGCTCAGGTATGTATGTATAATGCACGCGTAAATTATTTGAATTGACTAAAATTGAAACCAATGTTCAGAGTAGAACGCAACAGCAGGCAAGGACATAAAAATGATACATTGAGGTATTGACATCGACACTCCAGAGAATGTGTTACTACAAAATATGTTAATTTCAACGGTTCATACTTTCATCAACTTTTCGTGAATCAGGCTGATTGCGTTTCTTCATCAAGAAGCATCAGTAAAGTATTTCTAACCCTACAATTTACGATGTCGAGGACACATATTGGCCAGGATTTGGTGCTGGAAAATGCGGCCACGACGCCAGATACGCGAGTGTACCTATCTTGAAATATCCTTTCGCGTGCACCCCTATCTCGAAAAACAGGCGTCGTTTGCGTACATAAGCTCCTCATCCACGCTGACCTCTTTAATCGCCGTGACGTCAATGCGATACTCGTTCGTCCTCTTCCATTGTACAGAATTCCGGCCTCGTAATGAAATAATCTGGTCGAGCCGTCGACATCGTAGGACATGAACTTCTCTCGAGACTCGCGTCTCGGTTAAGCCGGTAGTGGACGCGATATCGAGGGATAAGCTTATTAGCACACAGAATCTTTTACGTCCCGGCGCGTTTGCGCTGAAATGGAACTGCGAACGAGTCGGAGTTCGGATTTTACTTTTTCGGCGGGACGCGCTTTTTCGGCTCGCCAGCGCGCCAGCCATCCGTTATTCATGCGACGTTCTGACGAGTTTTGTCCACTCGGCTCTCCCAGATTTATGAGAGAAACTCAGGACTGTAAGGTGGCGCAAGATTAGTCGTTTGACGCCAATGCGAGAAAGGTAAGCTTGCACCGAGAATGTTCGGCCTTGCGCGTAATGTTAATATGAGAGGAAAATGTTTTGAAGCAGTTTATCTGTGTATTTTTGGCTATCTCTGAACATACAGAATTTGACAAGCTTCAATAGTAATGTATATGTGTGTAAGCATTCTTAAGTCATGTTTATCACTACCATCATTAGGTATACCTAAGAATCAATTTCACTTTTAATCAGCGCGACTTGTGATGCTTTTCACGGGAAACGGTCAAACAGGGATAGTTTCGTCAACGGGCCAGAATTAAGCTGTACAAGTGGTATGTACGCAATTAGGTCGAATTCACGGTTATAATTACGTTCGGCGCTTAACGAGTTTGCGCGTGCGCACACGTCACCTCACGAGCCATCAGTCGGGTGCACATTATATGCTACAATTATATTAGCTGCTGTGGGCATGAAATTAATTGGAAGGATTGGCACGCCACCGACAAAAGATGGAGGGTTACACTCGTCAGTCGTCGAACTATCCGGTTTCGAAATTATAACCGCGTCATTTGAGGAGCGAATGGCGCCGTTTCTAATTACGGCAGGCGACCAATTAAGCGACTAAGGATGTAGAGTGCGAAAGCGAGTAGAGCGTCGACTGGCGCGATCGAGAGGACACGTTAGTTCGCGAATGGCATATAAAGGCCGGTGCACTGACGCATTTATCGCCAGACGATATCATCCGGCCGGCAGTTCAGCGCAGCTAGATACTCTCGTTCTCGCGTGCGCGGAACATTGAAGGATGCACGCGCCTCGATCGTATCCGTTACGTTCATTGTTGGCCCATATCTCGCTGAAGAACACATAGCCGGTGAGCCACGGGCTCGCATCAGGTTAGCCACCTGCGTCCGTGCGGTTTCTGGCGTCGATATACATATTCATGCGGGGCCAAAGATTGTGACGGGATAATAGATGGCCGTTGTCGAAAATGGTGGCGAATCATTCGCGGCCGAGAAGCGTCCGCAATTTTCCGGCCGCAACGTATTCCATCCTTTTCCACGTATTTACCGCGTTAGCATGGTGCCCATTCGTAACTGTAGTCGCGGGGAGAGGGAATCCTTTATCTTGCACGGCTTACCGCGGGGTGGGACGAGGTTGAGACCTCAGGTGCATCGATAAAGTGCTCGATAAGGCGGCTGATATCTTTGCACGTATCTCCGTTAGCTTCGAAGGTTTGCATGCACGTACATTTGCTCCGACCCTGGATGCTGCAGAGAGCTTTGCGGTTAAACAGTTGTAGAACGGCAGGCCCATCAAAATGGGCATAGGGTGGAACGATCTGAGTTTCATTCAAGTTAGAATGTAGTACTACTGTACGAAGATTTAAGTCATATTTCCGAAGCGAGTGGGGTGGCTCGAAGAACAGGATAAATTCTCATAATGTTGTTTTTTATTTTTTAGCCGCACACTGGCTCGTCTCACACGTAACCGACTCAATCATCCATTTACCAAGCACAAAAAGCGATGAACCACGATCCTGAGAAACGATGTTTTAGAATATGTACGCCGTCAGTGCCATGTCATCATTCCCACACGTAAACATTCGTATTCGATTCAAGGCACACAACCTTCCATTCATGCTCTCTATTATTTTGCAATAATTAGAGATTTAACGTTAGACGCGTTAAGAATTTGCTATTAAGGGTTTAGCAACTGTGCGTAATGGTAGACGGCACTGGTTAGTCCGAATTAAAGTCGCCAGAGTGCGCACCTGTTTCTTCTTCCTAGCGACTATCAAACGACTCTACCTTTTCCTCGAGCATCATGGCTGGCGTTTACACAAATTGCAAGGTTGCTCCCTTTTTCCTCGTTATTTACCGTTCTAAGTCTTGTCTGCGATTTCATTCAATATGTACGTTAGAGTAAAATAATTCAAATCTGTACTAATTCTTCAAACAATGTTGTTTTACCGTTTTTTCTACATTCATTCCACAAGTAAGTTTTATTTTTCTGGTCATCATGCTTTTGCGATTCTTAGCAGCCATGTTGTGAACACAGAGATATATCCATCGATGAAAAAGAATGCGTAATTAAACAAAGTTTTCCCTTTTCTCTATTATGCACATGTATACAATAACATGCGACAAGGTTAATAATTGTTCAAAGCGGTCTTGAAAATGTATCATATTTTTTATCCATATTTTACTTCAATTTCGATGTTAAGATTTCGTTTATCTTGTAATGTTGATACTACCAGATGTTTTCAATGGTCTTATTTGTATGCGATGACATTTATGGTGTTTCACAAATATTTTATTAAACATATATGTTACGTGTGCTCGTAATACTTCTACAACATAATACACCGTTTCATTAGAATTTATATTATCTTATATTACTAATATCGGAGAGATTTCTGCGCTTCAATTTTAATTGAATTTTTATTTACGCGATTAGTATTCTTACAGATTAGAAAGCAAACACAGTCAAAACTTACATCAAACTATATTTTTAATATTTGATTATGTTATTGTCTAATTATGTTTAGTGAAGGATGTTTGTACTTGTTTTACTCACAAAAACTAATACTTATAATCTTGATTTGAATGATGAAATCTTTAACCACATCAATCTAGACAAAGCAGGTAACTGTGTTATTCAATTGGCAGTATTATTCTTATGTCAAAATTATTCATATATATCAGTTTAACAGATTTATATTATCAAGTAATTCTGTTCCAGCTTAAAATATGCAGAGTCCACGTCGTACAATTCGTATAATAACGCATCGATTGGGTGCCATTCAAAGTGAATATGAAAGAGAATAGCTAACGCAAACATCCAATAATGTCCCAATCTCTCGGCGTCACGTAGTTTCTCATTAAGTGCTATCGGTTCTTGTAGCATTCGGCTAATGCATGTGTGATAAACGTTTTGCTCATTAAACAGCACTTGTATCAACCATGGGAATAATTAGCGGGTTTTGCCAGTTATTGCTGTATTGGAATCGGCAAAATCGGTGGATCCGATACGATACGTAACGTAACGGCCCCGATGCCGATAGAGAATCACCAGAATTTATATCGCAAAGCGAGCAATTCGGCAGCAGCCATATTGTTTAAAGGATCTGCGAGGCGACTAGCACGATACAGATAAGATTTCCCATTACGCGGCCGCTGAGAATGATTGGTATTTAGCGGAATAATATTCAATGAGAACGACATAGCATGTGTCGTACTTGAGCATCCACCGATTCGATATTGCTATTTCTGTCGAATGTTGCTACCAACATATATCTGGGGCAAGCCGCGTGCGAGTGGTCAGATTAAATTAATGCTGTGCAACCTTATGCGCTTATACCGGTGTCTTCCGATGCTCCCGATAGTTTCCGTTTCGAAATATAAGCGACAGCAACAATTCGGTACGCTTTATCGTACGACTTTACAGCGAATGATTCATTACAGGGAATGATTGAGACTTCTTATCCGTAATTAAATAGTCACAGTGCAATTTATTAATATTTTTCAAGTTACGGATTATTTGAAAGCAAGGTGTTGACAGTGTTGTTAAAAAAAAAACGATAAATTGAATTCAATCCATTGATCACTGGATGCTGAAATGGATTTTTCCCTCTGATCGGCTATTGCGTATAACAATCCTTCATGTAAATTATTACGTGCGCGTCATCAGCACACCATGAAAATGATTGCGGACCGTAGTATACGTCGATAGCAATTTATTGAATTCTACTAATTCGTTTGTCTCAACGTGATACTTTGGTAAACTGTTCCTCCAGTGCGATTCGCACCCAAGCTTAATGTAGGGCTTAGATGGGCTTAGTGCTATTATAGGCAATTGCTCTTCCCATGTGTGCAATCGTTTTCACCTACGCGACCTCCTACCAGTTTACTATCTAATCCTTCTATATGTTATATCTATGGAATCCATAGTAGTAGTTTCATTGATAATTTGAATTTGAATTTTATATATCTCGTATTGTGAGTACGTTGATTGATATGTGCAAAAAAAAATTGGACAGTTGCAGATACAATTCAGTAGAGGAATTTGACCTGGCTTAAAACACATTTTAATGTGTCAACTTAAGGGCTAACTGAGACAGGCTATGCGAGTTTGTCCTTTGTCATATATTTTTTCTATTTATTGGTCCCTGTCTATAATTACGTCTATTAGTACACTTTAATCAACACGAAGAGATCAATTCTTGGAAATATCAATATTCTAAATACATTAAAAGTGCTCGCATGGCTAATACTTATTCACCACCGATATTTAACGGTACATTAAAACCAAATATGTACTTTAGACACATTCTTTACAAAGATCTACAAAGCGGAAAGTATTAAAACGTCAGATGGATTACACTCCAGCAAAGATTACGGTGCAAGGAAGCACGCATAAAATAATTCGGGCAAATCAAATTGCAGGACTCGTAGATATACGCAACCCAGAGGGAAACGTCATTAAGATTACGTTCTTCGTGTGCCAAGACGCGTGGTTTACCGTAGGTGGGAAGTTAAATAAATTACATTTCGTTAGTTTCCTACCCGGAGGGAGAAAGAATGTACCGAGATAACGGGCAGCAAGATTGCAGTAGACAATACACTGGTCCACGGAATTAGTTCCGTTTCTCGGGCTTCGTCGGAGAAGAGATTTTACTCTTTCGTGAGAACGTATCTGCGCTAGTTGGATGGCATTACGTGACCGAAAATTTCAATGTAGCCTTTCATAAATTTCTTCGCGATTATTCCCCTGCAACTGGCGCGCCGCGTTTTTCCTTTCCGCCGCCTGATTCCCTCCTTCCCCCTACTTTACTGTCGTATTCGTTATGTAACCGCATGTACGCGATACAGCCGCAAACGGAACGCGGGGAGGAGCGAAAATACGATAAAAGTCTCACCCACGTAACGCGCTTCGAAACGTTGCGATTTAACGTTCTGTCCATCCCTTTGGAAGAATTAATTGCGCCGTTATGCAAGCTACCGTGACGCACGTGTGCTGTGTCAGATGTATGAATGAGCCCGCAAGACGATAATACGAGCAAATGAACAGCTTTCATCTGCAAAATAACGCCCGGCGAGTGAGATTTCATTTTCGATTAATACAAGTTTAATTAGTTCGCCGGTTCGCATCAACCTGTCATTAGCATTGTTGATTTTTGAACGATTAATTGAAACGGATAATTCGGCGAACGGTGGCCGTTCACGTTATTGATTCCCAGGTCGTGTACGGACAATGCCATCTGCGTTCGCATAGATCATTGACAAAATGGTTTCTTTTCCGACGCGCCGCACCCGAGTCAAATACACGAGTTGATTACATGGGTTTTAGCTGCTCGATAAAAACGGTTGGGATACCATCTGGGAAACTTTCAGCTCGTTTTCCGATGTTTTTGTCGCAGCGGTTTTCAAATCTGCCGCGCAAAGCTTTTTTATCTCTGACGACGGTACAGAGTTGGTCCGATCTCCCAAGCTTTCATCGACCGTTTATTCGTACGGGACTCGATTATTTCGTACGGGAATAATACGTTTTACCAGACTCCCATAATATGTCCACTGAAACAGTATTATCGCAATTTTACAATGGTTCTGCGTAATATTCCGTACCCTGTTAATTCACAGTACGAGCAAGACTGCCAAAATTAATATGTGTGGTAGGAATAAGTGAGAGTGAGTACGTAGATACAGATGAAGATGAAAAAATTAACAGCGCACCGTATAAAGTGTGACCCTTAACATCAATTTTTCGACGTTCCTATCATTCCGTGATATCTATTGTAGTACATTGCTGTTACCTACTTCGTCGTCTTTACTAATGCATAACTCGGGACCATTCGGAACTTACACGGGCCAAAGTAAGAAGACGATGTCGTCAGCAAAATGCTATCAATGATTGCGATGTGCACAGTATGGTTTACGGTGACGAAGTCGTTTCCAGAGATTTATGTCGGACATTTGAACGAACATCTTCTTGTACCAAACTTAATGCACTTATTGCGACAGTCACGATTTATGCCTCAAGTTCCGTTAGAAACAGAACCGAAGAGTCTTTGCGACAGAGAAGATCCCGCATATAAGTTGCTCCTTTTAAAGTTAGCACAGCCATCAGAATCTTCTTTCTGTTCGACTCGGTCGCGAACGTCAAAGCCGATATAATTTTATTGGGCCACGCAAAACTATGGAAGGAAGCACTTCGCAAGAAAGCGGGTGCGTCGTGAGATCCGGTTATGGTAGGAGGCTTTCACTTAGTAGATTGAACTCCTTGGGAAGTTCTTCTCTAAAGCCGTGGCATTCCTGGATACTGATAGGACTGTATCGTCGGGCTCATAGGTGTCACCACATTCTGCTTGCAATAAAAGAGAGTACGGAAGCAGTTCCTGGTTACCATTTCACTCGGATCCTCTTTCTCTTTTTCTGTCGGCTCGTCTTCAACTCCCCCCCCCCTCCTTCCCATTCGCAGCCGTTTCGTTAAGAAATTTAATCATAATTTTAATTACAACTTGACCATGCGCGCCCCTTCCTTTTCTTCATTCTTCTCCTTTTGCTTCCGCGCCATTATTCTTTTCCTATACTCTCTCTTTGATTAAGATTCCTTGATTGTCCTTTGAATCGCGTAGTATTTCTTTTTCTTTTTATTATGTCCTCTCTTTCTGTTCAACCCTGCGCACTTTCTCTTTCCCATACGTATCTCCCCCCTCTCTTGCCCGCTGTCTTTCTCTCCCGTTGCGCTCGATCGCACTATTTCCCCGTATATTTTTTTTGCTTAAATCCAGGCATTACGCGGTCGCCGACCGCGGCTCCACGATCTGATTTATCCGGAAAGATTTTGGGAGGACGCAGTGTTTAATCAATGGCTTATAACGATCGGCAGGGAAGCGTGCGCACGCGTTCGTTGCGACCGAACTTTTAAATTACACGCCGGAAGCGGGGAGAGGGATGAATGAGAGATTTATATCGAGTCCCCGGCTCAGCGCTTTCATAAAAGGCGGAATTACGTTACGCTCTCGGGAAGAATAACTGGAAAGAAGGAGGGGAGAGGTGGATGCGTGGGATTCGGTCGTAGGTGGCAAGCTCGTCGGTTTACTCGCTTCCAAAATTTGGCAATGAGCCTCTGTTTTTTCGGGTCGAGATATAATAATAACGTTAATCCGGGAGATTGCGCACTTAGCCGTATCATCGCGCAATTTTCCAATACAATAATGTAATAATGAAATACCGGGATTCGCGGGAGCCGCTGCTTTGTCAATATCGTCGGCGGGATTGCGCATACCGTTCATACGCGACGGACTTTTATGTCAAAATTACACCGTGGGCATGGCGAAAGGGATATTTCCATTCAACTCGCTTCGGCCGACGTATTGTATTCATTTAACGTTCTATTAGCGTGCGCCGGCAGCGGAATGCTAATGATTTTGCCGTCGTCACCGTTTTGAAGTGTCTTTTTTACGCATTAGAAGTATTGCGGCGATGGTACGTGTATCGACATTTATCCGGCTTCAAATTGCCCCGCTCTTCAATTCACTACCAAGCTGTGTGAGTTCAGTGATAATTAGACTGCGGATGTTTATGCACAATGAATATCCGAGAAACATTGAACATTTATGCACGTAAAAGATGCAAATATGCACATCAAATATGCAAATATCTACAAAAAATGTACAATATACACATATTTAACAATACTCCTTATAAACATGCCTACTATATTGTACTTACTGTTATAATAAATGGCGAACATTTTCCCCGTTTGGACTTTTAATTGATGACGTTTGTCTGTGAATACTCGTGTATAAACGGAGAATGACCTCTCTATGACGCACAGTTTAATCGGCGCACACGAAAATTTGATCCAATAACATGGCTCACTTATTGATCTCTGCACGCTCTAGTTACATACAATTCTTAAAATCGTGGATATCTCTGTAAATTCTATATTCTTTTCCAAATTTGTAATCAATTTTCTTCTTATTTTTTCCCGCAGGCACCAGAAATATATTTTAAGTGGGTCATACAACTCGTGTATATTTAAACTGAATCATCTACTTTTGGAGTTAGTTGATAAATGGTAACGTGTTTAAATAAGCCTTAATGTACGTTAAATGTTGTGGAAGTTGCTTTTACTGGAACACTTGCGCGATCTTAATTGCGGCAGCATCTGTGTGCCTACAAACATTTGAACAACTTATTACCATAAATTAAATATTTGGATAAACTTCTGTTAACATCCAAAATAGTTTTATATCGCCAGAAAATTTAAGAAAGATTAATAAACCTCTTTGATGACGTCAAAATGGTTCATGAAAAATACTGCTTTGATAGTAGAGATAGTTTTTAATTGCTTTCGATACTCTGCAATTCGAAGTATTTCCTTAACAAAACTTTCTAAACGGAAGACAATAACGTAATTGAATAAGTAATGGGAAGTGAAGCCAAATCTCTTCAGTAGTTCTGTGTAAGCCACGAACTGCACACGTAATATATATTATGGTGTATTAAAACAAATTGAATTTTTTCCTGCTTTGACCATGGACGGTACTGCTCCAATTACGAACAAAAGAATTTCCTCTTCATTTACATTCGATAAAAAAATATGTGTGACCGAATGAACAAAACCTACTGCCGCCGCGTAATTTGTTTCTGGTATTCTTGAGAATAGAGGAAATTGAGCTTTGTTATTATATCTTAACAGAGTTTTTCTATTATACAACAAATTATGCATTTTTCTATTACATATGCCCATTCACAGAAATCTTTAAATAACAATGTTTTATGCCGAACTCGTTTGCCTTTATACAATGTAACGGTCTTTTTGGTCGACGCGTTGCATATGTTTACACATATATAATTTACACAGAGTTAAGTAATATAAATAAATAAATATGAAATAATGAATAATTTTATGTGGATCGTCATATATTAAGATACTCTCTCAATCGTCGTTATACAATGTTAAAACTTATTCTCCACGTTCTAATATAAATAATATTAAAATAACTATATATATAATAAATCACTAATACATACAATTACACACACATCTCTTTAGACGTCTTAGGCCATGGCCCCTTAAAGTACGGCGGGATACAATAATCTTCTCGTAACGGTATAATATTATATTATAGTTTGGCGGGCGAGCGTTTCGTGCCTTCTCCGGCTACCGGTAGTCTTATTCTGTTCGCATCAAATTAGCAAACGCTCGATTCGGGCTCGCTCCCCACCACTCGCCTCTCGCCATCTAGGTGTCTTTTGCTCGGTACGCAATGAGTATCGTTACATTATCCCCCGTTGTATGGATTCGTTCATCTGAACTAATTCGTACAAAATAATCCCGCGTTTCACACAATATCACTCACACCATATACACGCGCACATACATATAGCCTTACGAACTAATTATAAGTATCTAATGCGGTAAAATACAGATATTTGTCCACATGGGACATCGTCAATATTAATCTACATCTCCCTTAATATATTTTCGGAGACTACAGCGATTATATATGCCTTTTTCGCGCATCGGGTCGTCTGAATATACGAGTACATATGCATTATTACCAATGACTTTACTTATTTGATAAGGGCCTTCGAAAATGTGGAAAAACTTTTTAGTTTCGTGATTCAACGCACTTGATAAATGTGGAACCTTCAAAAGCACTAAATCTCCTTGGCTGAGTACAATTTGAGATGGCCTTCTATTTGCGCTTCGTCGTTCAAAATTTGCTTTTATGTGTTCCTTTGCCAACGCAATTTTCACTTTATGTTCGATCATTGGATTCTTAGGATATTTGATTAGTTTTTCTATTATATCCGTAGGTGGCTTACCATAGTGCAGTTCATACGGAGAGTAACCAGTACTTGCATGCGTAGTGACATTTAATAACTTTTCGATTTCAGCTACTGTTTTACCCCATCGCGTATGATTATCAGCGCACAGAGTTCGGAACAATCTTCCTATTTCTTTCATTACTCGCTCGGTTGGATTTGATTGCGGGTGTCTAATCGATGAATATACGACACTAATCCCTTCACGTTCCAATATATTTTTCCACGCTTTTGACGTAAATTGCGTACCATTATCAGAAAGTATGCGCTTCGGTTTTCCCATTCGCGGTATATAATCGGACATTATTTTATTCAGAACAATTCTAGTCGTGGCACGTTTTATGGCATAAAATTTTACATATTTCGAAAAAGCATCCATCACGACAAAAATATATTGGACACCGCCAATAGATCTTGGTAACGGACCATAAAAATCTACAGTCACCAAGTCGCCAGGTCCGTTAGATCTTACCATATGGTGTGACCCCTCCATGTTAATCTGCAAATATTTTACCCTTTGGCAAAGGTCACACGATGTAACGATTCTTTTGACGTCCTGTCTCATTCCTCTATAATAATAAAATTGATTTAAATAACAAAATGTTTTATAAATTCCCGGATGTCCGAGACGGCTGTGCACAACACTAATCAGTTTCGTTTGAATAAGTTTGGGAACTACGATACGCCATTTGTTCTCCTTATTTTCGCGTTGAAAAAGTATATCATTATAAATCACATATCGCTCATTGTTTGGTTCATGTACGCATTCACGTCTTATCTCATTTAGTGCTGTATCAGAACACTGTAACCTCGCAACATCTTTTAAACTTTGATCTAACTGAGGATCTGTTGTTACCATGCACGTTAGAATCAACGGATTGAATTGAATGTCGTAATTAGGAGTAGTTAAATAAGCGTCCATTTTGCAAATCATCAATTTTTCTTGATCGTCCTCACTAAATTTTCCTGCCGGGTTTCGACTAAAAAAATCGGCAACAATATTGTCCTTTCCCCGACAATATTGAACTGTAAAATTGAATTGTTGTAACAGCAAACTCCAACGAATTAATCTAGGACTCAAGTACATTGTGCTATTTAAATATGTCAGGCTGCGATGGTCCGTTATAATTTCAAATTTTGAACCAATTAGGTATATTCGACATTTATTGAGAGTAAAAACAATTGCTAGCAACTCCTTTTCTGTTGTTGTATAATTCTTTTCCGCAGGAAGTAAACATCGACTTATTAAACTAATTATCCGGTGATTACCTCCGTGATCCGTTTGATATAAAATTCCACATAGCCCTTTATCACTTGCGTCTGTTTGTACTTTAAAATTTGTGTCCGGCAGCACATGATGTAATTGTACAACGTTAATAAAATTATCTTTTAACTGCTTAAAATTTGCCTCATGATCTACTGTCCATTTCCATTGTGTATCCTTCCGTAACAAATCGCGAAAAGGCTCGATATAAGTCGAATGTTTTAAACTAAACTGCCGGTAATAATTACATACCCCTATAAATTGCTGCAATTGTTTTTTATTCTTAGGCGATTCAAAATTACGGATGACTTCTAATTTGTTTGGATCGGGCATCACACCTGTCTCTGACAAAATAAAACCTAAAAATGGGATTTGCTGTTGACACCACAATGATTTGTCTAATTTTAACGTGAAATTGTGAGCGAGCAACCTACCAAAAATACAGTCCATTTGTTGCAAATGCGAATCAAAATCGGTTGACGCTATCAATAAATCATCGACATAGCACGTTAAAAAATCATCAAAAGAATTACCTAATGCTAAACTTAATGCCCTAATAAATCCGCTTCCCGCCGTTTTTAACCCAAATGGTATCCTTTTGAATTGATACATAGTAGACCCGAATAAAAACGCCGTATATTGGCGAGACTCTTTGGCCAATGGGATTTGCCAGTAGCTGTGGGCTAAATCCGTACTAGTAAAGTATTTTTTATTATGGTATCTCTGTAGCAATTCATTGATTGGCGGAGGTGACTCATGGTCGTCTTCGATTACGGCATTTAAGTGTCGCGCATCTAAACACACCCGTATTTTACCGTCTTTCTTTTGTACGATTCTCAACGGATTACAAAAGGAACTATCAGAACGTTCAATAATTCCTACGTTTAGCATGTGCCGCAATTCTTCCTCGACAGCAGGCCGGACAGATAGAGGCACAGGATAAGATTTCCGAATAATGGGTTTGTTCCTTGTCAACCGGATCTGATGCTCATAAATCGTTGGGTATTCCCTTTTTTCTTCGAATAACCTTTGGTATTTTATCAATAAACTTTGAAGTGCTCGTCTGTGATCATCCCCGACTTTCGTTAGCTTACGCACAATCGTCTGCACCTGTTCAAAGAAATTCCGATCCTCCTGATTGTTTAAGTTTCGATTTAATACCTGTATACTTTTTTCATCACTCTCACAAATATTACAATTTTCTCCCCATATTAAACGATTAATATCACACTGATCCCCCTTTCGTACATTCCCATTTATAACATTTAAATTTTCCTTAATTCCATTATCATTGCATATTAATTCAATATTCCCCTTATTATTATCTTTAATACTTTGCTTTTCAACCTCGTTTACCCCATCATTTCTCATATTAACATTATTAACCAAATTAACATCATGATTCCTCTCTTCGCGAACATAATTAACATTTACTATTTTATTGTGACCATTACTATACTGAACACACTCCTTCAAAATCTTTTTATTGGTCTCCGTATTAATAATGATTTCTTCCTTCGTTCTATCTTCCGTTACTGACATACTCTTTTCCTCTACTGTCAAAGTGACGTTGGCGATAATCCTATTATCCCCACTACAGTTAACAGGCTGATCGTCTTTCTCCAAATCGGCGCAGAGGAACGACACGGTCTGATGATCACAGACAATCCCGTCTACTTCAATTGTCGAATTCTTATAATTAATAATTACTTTATTTTTTCGTAGCCAGTCGTTGCCAATAATGACGTCAGTGCTTAAATACGGAATTACTAAAAAAAATTGGGTATAATTATATCCGTTTATCATTATTGTTAATAGTACCTGTCGCCTCACTGTAATGCCTTTCTTGCCAATAGCGGACAATACCGACACATTGCTAACCGGGAGTTCTTCTAGTTTTTCTTTTGCAGCTATTTCTCGATAAAATGATTCCGATACGCAAGTTACCTGGCTACCTGTATCGATAAGCGCTCGGACACAAGATCCTATCAAATTTATTTTAATATAAGGACCTATTAAACCACTCCCAATTACATTATTATTATTATTTAAATCATAATCATTATTGATATCCTCACTGAGGTCCTTTACATAATCATATGTTTGTCGGTACGCGGATGGACCTACACTCGGCATACCGTTTCCTAGTTTAAATCGCCGTTACGAGGTGTATTACTTTCAATCGCGTGTTGACTATTTGGGCAATCTCTCAAATCCAACCGAGGAGGGGGGAACCGTGTATCAGGCATCATTGTATTATGATACGTCCTCTGTCTGTATTGAGGATAATAACCGCGGTTGATATTTTGTTCTCGGCGACGGTTGCCTATCCAATTTGAATTTTGGTATTCCGGTATATGCATATGGTTTACTCTATTTATTTGATGCCTACTATTATTAATACTACTATTATTATAATTATGATTATTATTATTGTTCAAATTCCAGTTATTTTTACGTCGCTCGATTTGATCCCGCTCTTTATGTACTTTATCCAACTGATCTAATGCTTGAGAAATCTCACGCGATTGAGCATAGTTTATGGTGGCCAGTGCTTCCCGAATTCTTGCAGGGTATTGCTGAACTATCATATAGTTTGTTTCATATATTGTTAGCTGTGGATCAAAATATTTCGACTCTTTTAATTGCTTGTAATAATAGTCTTGCATGCTTCCCTCACTTGTCCGATATCTACGCGATAGCCACTCATCTTTAAGCTTAATTTGCGTTGGCACGGAATAAAATTCATTTTTAAAAGCAATCTCAAAATCTTCAAATCTATCAAAACGCTCTCTACTAATGCTAATCCACATTTTCGCCCTACCGTCTAATGCTTGTTCCGCTAAAAACACTTTATATTCATTCGGCACACATTTAACTCTAAAATATATCCGCAATTCTTCTAGGAATTCAATTGGGTTTGTGTTTCCGTCCGCTCTAAATTTTGGAATTTTTTAAATCTGCTGATATATTATGTGATTGGTAAAGATTTATACCTCCATCCCCCGAGTCTCTCACTGGTGTGGTCCTCTCTCTGTTTCTACTTGCACTCGTATTGTTGACTTCCTCCCGAAGTTTTTCCAATTCTCGTCGTTCTTGGTCCAGTTTTTTCCACTCTTCCTCCAACCGTTTCTTCTCATCCTCCATGATTGGCTCTGTTGCTTTCCTCGTCTTCCTCTTATGTATCTCTCCGCTTATTGTATCAATACTCTTATTTCGTGCCCTCGTATTCATTAATACATATATGCAAATACAAAAGAATTAAATATACATGTGGATTTTAATTCTGCCTATAAGTTGGGCGCCAATTTATGTAACGGTCTTTTTGGTCGACGCGTTGCATATGTTTACACATATATAATTTACACAGAGTTAAGTAATATAAATAAATAAATATGAAATAATGAATAATTTTATGTGGATCGTCATATATTAAGATACTCTCTCAATCGTCGTTATACAATGTTAAAACTTATTCTCCACGTTCTAATATAAATAATATTAAAATAACTATATATATAATAAATCACTAATACATACAATTACACACACATCTCTTTAGACGTCTTAGGCCATGGCCCCTTAAAGTACGGCGGGATACAATAATCTTCTCGTAACGGTATAATATTATATTATAGTTTGGCGGGCGAGCGTTTCGTGCCTTCTCCGGCTACCGGTAGTCTTATTCTGTTCGCATCAAATTAGCAAACGCTCGATTCGGGCTCGCTCCCCACCACTCGCCTCTCGCCATCTAGGTGTCTTTTGCTCGGTACGCAATGAGTATCGTTACAACAAAAAGTATAGTTATCATATAAATCATTTGCCTGCGTTATTTATTCGTGCAAAATATTGTAATTGCCTCTACACTTTGCTAGAATACTCTTTTATTCATTGTTACTTATTGATCGCTAAGTATTCTAATGGTAACTATTTTCGCCTTAAAACCGTACATAATTCGTTTTTTAAGATTGTTCTTCTACGTTCAGAACTTTTGGTCCTGCATCGATTAGCTGCTGCTCCGATTTTGTTTTTGCGTATCGCACTATTTTTGTGCTGTAATAATCGTGACATTCGTTTTTACCATTTAACAATTTTCTTACACTTTTAACAATTACGAAAACTCTACATTAACACATTCTGTTTTAGTTGAATTTTGCCATTTTTACCATAATTGAAAATCAGATAATTATATTATCACGATAGCTGCATAAGCACTTGAAAAACAATTAAAAGCGTATGAAATATACAAATTATACAAATAAAAAGATGCATTGTAAGATCCTGCTATTGACAAACAAAACATCTATTGCGGTGCAAAAACTTCGCCTACCGCCCGTAAAACTATGCATTTGCATAAACACCGGAAACCTAGTGGAATACATTCAAAATAATTCCAACAACGTAGGTTAATATAATAGATCCGCTGCGGCATCGTGATAATACCCAACCATTCGTGATAACTCTAATACTCACCATCATTTTGCTAGGCGAACGCAAAGATCCAAGGAAACAGTGTCTCTGCCCCCCCCCCCCCCCCCCCCGCCCTACCGTTTTAGATAATGCGTGGCGTGTGTCCCTATCATTCTAACGTATTCCCTTCGTGCGAGATGCATTTGTGCCGATTGCATCGAACCCAGAGCGCAGAGAAATAGTATGGAGATACAGTAGCCACGCTGATTACGGGGAGAGGGCAGCGAGCAGGGGTAGTGGGCAAGGGAGAATACGAGGTTTGGGACGAGAGCAAGGGATAGAAAGGAACGGAGCGGGAGACGGAGGCGACGGAAGAGGTCGACGGCGATGTGACGGGAGGATGCGGGTAAATGAATAACGGAAACGCAATAGTGGAGTTTTCCCTCTTGAAACGACACGTCTCACTGAGCATGTCTGGTGTACCGTGAACGTTCCAAACGACAGCAAAGGGGTTGGGCCTCTCTAACCTGTCACTGACCGTAGCTTTGTGTCGTTTTCCGTGCCACTCTCTCGCTCCTACTCTTTTCTCTGCAACTCTGCCTCCCCTTCTCTCCACTCGATCCCCACCAACGGCTACCAGCCGCCATCGCCGCGGCGCCGACACTCGCGAAATTAAATTTACGAGACAGAGCGCTTATTTCGTTGCGCCCGGCAGAACGGGCTCGGAATCGCAATTGCGAGGCGGGCGAATGGCCGGCCGCGGAGCTCATCGTTAGGGGATATCGTCCTGGAACGGTATAATTCGCGCGACTTACGCCCACTGCCCTTTAATCCCGTCACCGAGGAGCTTACGCGATCAGGAGCATGCCGTTGCGCCTTCTAGCCTGGTGCCGCTGCTACGTCGGTAGATTGAGTTAAATGCCGCCGTAAGCTTCCCTCGGTTTTTGGAAATAAACGTGAAATTGCTTTGACAACGACGCTGGGTATGTCCGGTAAACGCTACCGCGGCAGGAATTTTCCGTTTGTCCGTCGGTCGGTCCGTCCGTCCGTCCGTCCGTCCGTCCGTTTGTCCATTTATCTGCTATTGCCACCACCGCTGCCGTCGACTCTCTTCAGCTATCGGGCGCGCTTTCGACGTCACAGCTAAACTGTCAATTGCAATGTCTAACGGGAGTGCAATAATGCGCTTCGCTGTACCGGGAGCCAATTTGGTGTGAGTGTTCCTCGAGTTGGACCCTCAGCAAAAACGGACTGGTCAATCGTTTTATGCCCAACAATTGAAGAAAAGTTTGCGAGCTAACGTTTGACTCGGACATGTCCGCATTTTACGTTAGGGTCGGATAATTTAGTCGCTTATAGCTAATATCTAAGTGGGACGCAGTTGTTTCATCCTTTATGTGAAAAACGTACCAAAGCCTAAGAAGCCGTTATGAATGATGCGCGTTGCTTTTTGAAACGTCTGCAGTAACTAACGCGTCCCTATGTTAAGACGGAAGCTTCGACGAATCAGGGAATGCACGTTGTATCTAGCGAACGTAGAAAACTTTTTGTCCACCGAGGAGTAGTGGGTGTTGGCTGCAATTCCTGTTTTCGCAACGGTTCTCTCGAGCGGGAGGCACGAACTCCAGTACTTCGACGAAATTAGAAGGGCAGCGTTGGCGGGAACGATCCTGCTCTCAAACGGTTGAGAGGGTCGGCGAGATTTCGTTCGAGGAAAAACAGGATCCACCCTCCGAACTGGGCGGGGTGAGAGGGTAACACAGCGAACTCGGAGGAGCGACTTCCTTCCGGCGAAAACTAGCGCTCGCTTAAAAACGAATTACTTCCTCCTTCCGTAACGTCGGTCGCGATTGGCTCATGCCGTTGGGGAGCGAAGCTTTTAAAGTTCTTATCGAATCCCCGTCACTTTCGGCCACGTCTGACGATCGATTCGAATGGCCTCTAGGGGGCGAACGATCATTTGAGCCGCATTTAACGCGCGGCTACGTGAGGAAGTCGACGATTGCGAGATATTCCTGCCCTGCAATCGCATTCCGCTGGCAGGCCAATGCGCGAAAATGACAAACGTCCGCGCGATGCGGCAAGAATGTTCACCTTCGACACCGAGCGGGGATGCGCATTTACATGCTTTTCATACCGAACCGGCTGTCCTATTTTTCATCTCTTCATCTGTCGCCCGCACTTTGTGAACTGTGACGAAGGGCCGATGTCAAGGTTTCACTTCGGTTTCAAAGCAGCGCCCTGCTTCTGATAAATCATTCTTTTTCACTGTGAAGTAGTCCGGCAATAGTGGTTACGCAATTGAAGGTGTTATTTTTCACCTGCGTGTGCGGGGTACACGGTCACGTTTCGCAAATAATTTCACCATCCTGAACTTCCTTTATCATCTCAATCTGCGAACGTTTGGAATGAAATAATGTGGTGCACTGGAAAATTGCCGCGATCGTTCACGCGCGCGCTCTCTGTATCCGTTACAAGGCCGATTCGTTTCGGTGTTACTAATGACTCGCCTTTATGGCACCGACGTAAGCGTTATCGAATTCCAACTTCTTTTGATCAGTCGGTGCCGAGAGCATCCAATAACGAAGCATTCCGCGTAAAACCCGTATTCCGTGCGCAGCGTAGTGTCCTTATGTCTGCTTCCGAAGAACGGCGGTAAATAGGTCATTTATGAAATTATGATGCAATTAACTGAACTGTACAGTGTTTTGCGTACGGTTGGCCCCCACTTCACCGACACGATCGTCAATAAATGTGCCAAGCTATAAGCACCTTGTTTTTTTCGTCTAGGATCAGAGCGTTAAAACAGCGCGCAAAGGTCGAACCGTCGAACCGCTTAATGAGACTTCCGTGCCGGTCCCGTAACGAATTTATGGCAAATAGAATTTTCGACGAAATTACCAGCGACGAGCACCTCATCAGGGGGTAATTGTTCACCATCGCTGTACCTATGTAGAGTCAAATTTATACCATTTCCATGCATACCGTTTTCCACGACGGCGACAAATTTTGCGTATTCGCCGATTGCATCGACGTACGCTGTTATTATTTTAAAGCGTCGTACGGAGCTCAGAAAAAAAGACGAAAGCGAATTTATCGACAGTCCGTCGAGCCATTATCGTGTCGCTCTGGTTGCGCAAGAATGCGGGAAGAGAAATAGAGACCATGTTTCTCACCCCACTCGTCCCCCGTTGTCACACTCATCGGGGCAGTTGTCTTAGAGTGGAACTAAGAACGGTCGAGGTATTCGCGTAGTACTTTCATATTAAGGTCCAATATGAGAAAGACGGGCTATTTCAAGGCTCGGAAAACGCGGCACGGGAGGAGAGAAATGGTCAGGAGAGCTGGAGGGGGGAGAGAGAATATTTTATGAGGCCAACTTTACTGTCGGTATATTACCCCGGAAGGCTGTTGTGGCGCAAAAGGCTACCTTACTTTACGTACCGCCGTCCAATTCTCACGTTCCTGTCGCTGTTGCTTATTTTGCTCTCACGCCCACTCTTCATCCGCTCTCATCTTTACGGTATCAAAACGGAATGTCGCTGAGCGTCGCCTGATATATGTGCAGAGTGACTCGAAGAACTGAGAGAAAGACAGAGGATGTCGAAGGTAAATGTGCGATAATAAGGTACGCAGAGAAGTAAAAGGGTATGATGTAACAAGCGAGGACGGGCCGTTACAAAGCCGATAGTTACTTATTGTATCGAGAATTAAGAACTGCCGAAGTCAAATAAAATATTTCGCACGAATGAACCGTTACGCTCGCCTTCACTCTCTCGCATTCCGATGCCACTTGCATTTTATTTTGTTCTCTATTATCACACAATGTTTTCCGATATAAGTGTGGCGGGCAGCGCAGTTATTTATTGATTTTGCAGGTCGCAAAGTGTACGCTAGTGTATCGATTAGTGAAAGTGAAGTATCATTACATGGTATTACGGGCAAATTTTTATAAACTCCGATGCCCTTACGTTCTTTCGTCGATGGCTTTGCATAACGTACGGCATGCTAAACTGTAATCCGCGAGCGTTCCACAAAATTTGTACACATCATACGACCAATTTCGCGAGAGTATACGGAAATGAAAGAAAGCTACTGTTGTGGGAGTTATCGATGTGTACGCGGACAGGCCTCCTTTGATGTCCATTCTCTCGTGCGAAGGAATGGAGTCCTGGTTGAACGGGAAAGCCTCCGTCTTATAGTCCATTCCTTTCTTATAAAAGGTAAATATTCGAATATGGGAGCCAAGGGAGAAAAACAACGGGTGAACGAGAGAGCGGACAGGAGAAAAGGATCAAAAGAGGACGAGTGGAGGCAAAGCGGATAGGAGAAGATGGAGAGAAAGAGGAGGAGGAGGGATAGAGTTGTGCAAAGGTGGAGAGAGCGTGGCCGAGGAGGTGGACAAGATTGGAAAGAGGCAGAGGAGTTCCGAAAGAAGGTAACAGAACGAAACAGTACGGAATCGACTCGGTCGGCAGTGCAAGTTCGCCGATCGTAATCCTTCGGATCAAATGAAATTCTTCTTTGCTCACCTGCTGTGGCGATCGCATTCCACGGCCGAACTATTTTCATTGCCTTCGAAAAACTTTACGGGCAGCCGTGCTCCTCCGTAGCATACTAGCATGGCTTGTTCTCTCTCCTCCTCACTCTCTCTCTCTCTCTTTCCCGGCTCGCCTTGACTTCCATGCTCTCGATCACGAAACATTCGAGTTCTTCCCTTACTGCCTCTTTCCGGAGCATTGTATTGAGTCCTCACGCTCCCAAACTTGGAGCAGGTGCTGTTCTTTTTCTTCAGCTAGCTTCGCTTCGTCATTCTTCCATAACAACGACAATCCGACAGGGATCAGATTCTTACTCATCATTTGACTTCCGGCCTCTACCTTCCTTAGACCAAATAAATGATGTTTGACAACTTCGATATGTGATCAACTCGGCAAGCAAACTACCGGACCGCAAATTTTGCTATATTTATTTCCCTTCTTTTGAAAACTTCGTTGGGTTCCGACCCCCATTCGGGTCAGCACTAAACAGTTTAAACTGCTCAAATGAATTACAAGTGACGACTTAAATTTCAAATCTATCATCTGGGTTCTGAAACGGTGTTCCGCAAGCTTTAGCAAGTTGGTGTTCCTTATGAAGTTTCCCGAATCATCTGGGTCTCAGCTCTTGTTCGAGATTCTACTTCTTCGTTAGACGAACCGACGAGTTATAAGTAACAACTCGTATTTTGAGTGTCTGTATTCCGATTCGCAGTGTATATATATGGTCAACGAAGCATTAGAATAGGAAGGTCCGGGTCACCATTTTACCGTCATCAGCCGTCGGTCCTTCTCACGTTTGACGATTTCTCTGAGTCTCAGTTCTCGTCCAGGATTCGACTTTTCCATTCGAGGAACAAACGAATTACAAGTGACGACTCGAATTTGCAGTCTGCCTCGCCGTTGAGCGAAAGCTTCTCTCGCATCTGGAAGTAGCGACGCGGCAACTGTCGCGCAGAAGACGGGCCGGAGAATTTTCTGGCAGAGGCGAGAATAATTTTCAACTTCGTAATCGCTTGCACGTCGGCGATAATTAAAGGACGTCGTTGCTGCATTGCCGTGCGTTAAAGTTGGCTGAGACCGGATTGCTGTGCTGGCCCAGGACTCGTGAGGGCAATGGCGACTGCGGTAGTTTATGAAGCTGGGCAGGCTCCTCTCCCCGTCGTGATGTATCGCGCTGACGTCGTACGGTACTATCGGTGACGAGGTGGGAAAATCGATTGGTACATTTTTTACAACGTTTGATAGATGGCCTCGACAGGGATGCGAGTGATAACGTAGTTAAGGGGTATGATGATGTATCGAAGGGATATAAGCACCTACGGATCTGCACCCACACCGTGTTTCCGGTTCATGAGATATCGGCCAATTGCGTCGGTCCGGCAGCTTTTTTATCTGTTCCTTTTTTGTCTACCTAAGGAGAACGTCATCACCGGTAACGTTTATTACTTGGCGTCGTCTGATCGTAATTTTTCTAACATAACGGGGCGATCGCCTCTATCGGTTTTGGGTCACATATTCAGGGCGGCCTTTTAAGGTGAAACGTTCGATTGAAATTTCGATACAGTTTTATCTCCCAGCGTTTTCATCCTTTTGAGAGTTTTGCATTTTGCATTGGACGGTGGTTGCCCTTTTAAAAAGAAAAGTTCACCCAGGGGAAAATTGAGCACGGGCCGCTGGGGTTGATCGGGTGACTTTTTTGTTAAATGGACCCGATTTTTCAGCCACGCATCGAGCAGTCTGTGAAATTTCACCTCGCCAAGTTTCACCGGCTGCGCCAGGATAGAATGATGCTGATTATTCGTTAAACGGTTTGTCTGCCCCGGATTTTTCCCCGAAGTCGAACGGAACGTTCGCGCGAATTCGAAAGGAAAACGTAAACGAACGTGGCTTGTTTGTTCAATACGCGAGTACTGACTTTGTCAAAGCTTGGCCACCGCCGCAATAGCAGGAAAAATACGCTTATAGCCAGCGAAAATTCACATAAAGCAACGACGAGAACGAATCGCTCGTCTATCCTACGATTCAGACGGTTTTTTTACCAAAGTCTACGTTACACTTTTTGCGACAGTGGAATAAATAACGTATCTCCAAGTAGAAATATAGTTCTCCGAGTATTTTGACACCTTTGCGGACCAAATTTGTTCAAATATTCCTCGCAGTTGCAGACGAACGCACACGTTGAACATATTGGCGGCACACCATAAAATGAACCGACCGGTGATCCGAGATATTTTTACTCTGGCGGGGGTTGTAGAGCTTTGTTGGGATAGCTCACGATCGCACAACATAGCTTGTGCGACGATCTTCCGTTTTTTGGAATGTTTTTGTTGTTTCAATAAGCCTCGTTTTCATATAATAAATATATTCTACAAAATCGATATGTACAGATACACAAAATATTTAGTTGTATTATGTAACTATAACTTTCTACTGTCAACGTGTCTACGGGCAACATGGGACGAAATAAACTTCATGCCAGCCATATGTTGAGAAGGAGAATGATTGTGAAATTATGAAAGATGTGGAGTGCTGCACAATTACATAAAGGAAAATTACGCAGGATATACGATGCGAAATGAAATCTTGAGCCGGTAGAAAAGAGTTCAGTTGGACCAGGAATCGATGGAAAAATCGATAACTACGTATTTGAATATATGAGGTGATAGTTAGGAAACGAAACAATACAGAAAGGAATATAAATAGAAAATTTAGAATTATATAGTACGTACGCCGTATATAGTTCTATGAACTGTCCTTCGTTCGAGCAATTCGTAACAAGGACGTCGCCCGTGCTGGCGGTCGGCGGTCAGCAAATCGTTTGTCGCGACTCATGCGCGCGCAGACGAGAAAATTGTCGCTATTCCGCGGGTCCGAACTATGCTAATCCGGTGCGGTAAATCTGCCGGCAGCCGTTAATATGCTCGTTGAAAAGTGAGACTCGCGTTAATCTTTCGTCAGACGTCGAGGTCGCCGCCAAACCGCGAACACATCGTCATAGGGTAACGCGTCGGCAATCCGCTGAAACCATTCATCTCTTCTTTCATTATCCATCCTTCGCACCGCTGACATTACGTTCTATATACGCTTTGACGTTTGCCGTTTGTGCGGTCGGCCCTACTTCCCGACGCCATACATCTAGTCCATTAAAGCCTCGTCCTTAATTCTTGGCCAAAGTGAGTGCCAGGTAAAAGCCACTTCTTTTGCAGCTGTTAAGAGAAGGGCGGCACGTAAATAGAGACAATCAAAATCCCATACTGCCGTCTATCCCAATCAAAGATTTCTCCATTATCAGTTTTTCTCCGGATTACCGTTGAAAGCTAATTTTGGCGTTTATTACCGCGAACGCTATGCGCTAGAAAAAAATTCATCGTGATCGCTTGCTTTCAGATCGAATGCTCTTCAGGTTTCCGCTTATCGTTTGCCCGATGATCATCGATACTAGACAACGTAAAGAAAATTAAAAAAAAATAGCGTATGCTCCGCTTACCAGATAATTTGGTCCAATTGGAGAAACCATTGACGGCATTTCTGAATCGGGGCGTCGTCGGCAGGGGGGGGGGGGGGAAGGCATTGCGCCCGCATCGGAAAAAGGGGATGAAGGATGGGCGTGGGCAAGGGAGTAATGGGGTCTCTAATTCAATCCTCTTCAATGTTTTTTCATCGAGAATTCAACATGTTCGTGCGATGTTGCGACCCGGTAGAGACAGGGTCAGTGCAGGCTGTATTGCGCTGCGCATTAATGATTGCGTAATTAATTGACTCCACATGCAACTCGAATTATAACATGCCTATCTCAAATATGTCAGACATCATTACGTCGGCATAGGTGTTGAATAACAATTTATTACAAAAAGCGACATTGGGAGTCGAGCGTTTAGATAACGATTGAAAGCGTCGAAAGCATTGACCTATTTTTTTTTAAATATTTGATCGCTCTCATTGGACGCTCTCATTAGACATCGCTCTCCCGCGAGTGGAAATTCGCGCATATTTCCAAATTGGGAAGCGACATGATCGGCAGCCGTTCGTTAATGTTAATGCTGATCGGGTGAAATTTGCGGCTTGCAACGAGCGATGCCTCAATGTCGTGTTTCATTCGCGCCGAAAGCCAAAAAAACAGTACATCGGGGGTGTCACTTTTGCATGTCTAATGACCACTGCATTATTCTCAGCGCGCACTCGGGCACACTCGGAGAACAGGCGAATTCTGCTCGTTCTTAATGAGCATTCACCGTGATCCATTCACGCCGCTCGCACACCGGTGTCCCTTTCAGATATGCGCATTCAAATGTTTGTCCCGCCACTCAAAACGCTGGCAGAGCATTCAGGGCGCTGGTTAAATTTCGGAAGGCAAATAGGGCCGGGGTTAGAATTCTTCAATGATGACGACAGTGCCGTTTTCACCGGATCTTCTCTTTTGCACTGTTTTGGCACAGTGAGCCCTTTGTGCGATTTCGTAGCAATTGCGTAATCAGTGAGTTTCCGAATTGCTCATTCAAAGTAACACAAAATTTCGACACCAACGTTCGCACATGTTTCCCTCCAGGATTGCAACCATCTACTTACAGTGA
The DNA here is from genome assembly GCA_914767735.1 of Anoplius nigerrimus. Classification (NCBI taxonomy): domain Eukaryota; kingdom Metazoa; phylum Arthropoda; class Insecta; order Hymenoptera; family Pompilidae; genus Anoplius; species Anoplius nigerrimus. Next base: position 15,594,923 of record OU612085.1, on the reverse strand, counting down.
ATGCATGAATGAGAGAAGGAAAAATAACTTTTATAAGTAAGCTTCCGAAAACTTCAATGCAATCGAGTAAATTATTAGTATGACGCAGCGTATATAGTGTTCTCGTGCGGTAACAGCATTTATTTCTACCCCGACATAGACGGGACGATAAAATTGTCCAATGCCAAGAATAGTCGACTAGGCTAGTGAGAGATTCTGGATATTCGAAAAGGCTGGCAAGGACGAGTAAACGAAATTTTTTCAACGGCCCCGTGACGTCAAAGGCCATTGAATGCTGTGAATGTTTTACTGCGGGAGCGGCGCGAAATTTCAAGCGAAGCAATTTCTTTGTACGGTTACGCGACCGGCGCCAGAAAGGGTGATTTTTATGCTGGCCAGTCTCATGGGTCGCCTGATCATCGAGCACAAACGATCTAATTTGAGATTTTTTGCACGAAATTCGTTTACTGCGCTGCGCGAGTCAATCGTTCGTGCCAGGAGAGGTCGTCCAGAATATAGCTTTTCACTCATTATTAGGATTAATTTACCAAAGTTCATATGCAGGCAATGTCGGTTACCGTCAGTGAAATTGTCGGATCAATACTAATATCGTTTCCCCTTCAAAGAATATTTGAAAGAAAATTCGCAGAACCACCGCGGTTGACCACCATATTTGACTCTGCAAAACCTCTTTAATTCATACAATGCACCTTGGAAGCGCAAATTTTGTAACGTTTGCAACGTACTATATTTACTGATTCTCACGATAAACAATGAAAGGGTGTACACGAATACGATTCAAAACAAGTGAACGCGATACTTGAACAGGTTCACCGCAAACTTCTGTATCGGGTGAATAACTTTTTAACGGATTGAAAACTTGAGAAGAAGTGCGAGTCAGACGTTTGTTATTTTTATAGAACGAAAAGGAAACGCGTACTCACACACTTTTAGGAATCATGCTAAATATTTTGAGAAAACACTGCTCAATAGAGAATCGCACCGGAGTTCGCGTGGTAAAAATATTTGTAGTGGTGTGCGTAAAATATACATAAGTATGATAAGCAATTCGCGGGGAAATCGTAAATCTCTGAGGAAAATTTCCTTCCAAGGCACAATGTACCCCCGGATCAGCAGCACTTTTGGAAAGCCGGGACACTAAGAGGGGAATTTTAGTGAAAAGCAAGCAAGGACGCTCGAATGAGCTCCAATCTCGAACCGCCGTGTAAACACGGCCATACATTTCCTTTATCTCGCCGAACGGAATCTTATTTTTCTTTCTCAGCGTATCGAACGACCGCCGCTCCATTCCCTTGGACCGACTACTACCTTCTTCCAGAAGCATACAATTTTCAGACTCGTCGTCTGTGTAGTTCAGAATTATCCACGAAAGGACGAAAAAGTTTGCGGAAGTATCGATGAAAAGATATGGTGCATGCTCACTCAAAAGGAATAAGGCTATGTAGGTATTATTCCAATGATAAACACGAATAATTGTGGTTATGCACAGAGGTACCAAATATTTCGCTTTAATCTAACTGTACTGTGACGTACACGGTTAATATGTTAGTTTGGCAAGAAAGTAATTTTAGTCGCGTAGCGTGAAATTACACTCATGTTTTTATGCAAGGAACAAACTTTAATCAATAGCAATTAGGCAATATATAATCTGCCTTGTTCGATAACTTAAATGTGACTAATATGAAATGCCAAACAAAAAAGTATTTTAAGTCTGACAGACGTTGTTAAAAAAAATGCAACACTATCTATGTATGAAAACCGAAAATACTTTCTTAACCCAATATTTGAAACATTTCACCTGCATTCTAAAATATCATTTTTTGGTTACTTTACTAGAATCATCTGACCCAAAACCAATAGATCACACTCTTAAGATGTCAAAGCTTTGTTCATCTTGCAGGTACTGAATGTACGTTTCCAGTTTTCTACGTGTATTCAATAAAACTGTTGTTGTTTGAAGCGATTGTTACGGGAGAGTGGAATTTCTGTTTCTCCTCCATACGGTAGAAATTTAACCCTCGCTCTGAAAATAGTGCACAGCCAACTGCGGCATGTATTTCATGGAGTAAGTTGGCTCATATAACAACTTGCCTCGCCGGCATGTACGATAGATTTAAATGAGATTTTCATTGGTCATATTACGATGTAACTGGAACTGAAATGACGCGCGCGCGCAGAAAAGGAGGTTAGAGCTATAAAGGGAGCAATTATCATGAAAAAGCTGACGTGCCGGCGCGCTCAAAGATGTGTGTGGGTGTGTGCCAAGCGTGCAATTCGAATTCTGACCCGAATTTCAGAGGAAAAGAAGTCGATATCTGATGAATCTCGAACATATCCAGGTCCCAATCGCGTATGGCCCGAGTCTGTACGCAATCGTTTGCCCGTCTAATTGTGGCTCTGCTTAAGCTTCATCCCTCTTTACGGAGATGAAGAGGCAGGCGAGAGTTTTAATTGTGATCCGGCGGCTTAACGGATACTTTGCGTGGACGTGTCTGAGTGCTGCTGCAAGCAGTTTTGCGGATGGGAGTGTGCACGGAAAGTAAATTAACTAATGGAAATGCAATCCCGGCACCTTTCCTTCCCGCCTTAACTGCTACTCCCTCCCTTTTCACTAGCCCCGCCTGTCTGCCGCACTCGCCGGCCGTTAACCCTTTGCGGTCGAGTGTCGGCAAATAGCCGCCCAAGCCTTTTTCCCGTTGCGGACGCGTGTCGGCATATCGCCGTCCAATTGAATGTGATGAGATTGTCAAAACGTTTATTCATATTTAAATAGAGCTTTAGGTTTTATAACGCAAACGTTCAACGTGTACATTTTCAATATTACAAGCACCAATACATTTCGTCCACACCGACGCCTCGCCCGTCGGACGGCTCCGACCGCAAAGGGTTAATACATCCCTTATTAAGTCATGGGCGCCTTTTTCCGCGCCACAGTTCTCTCGAACGAACGCGGTCACTTGCCGCAAGACGGAGTTCCTTCCGTCCTGCGAGTTTCCGCAGCGTAAAAATTCAATTTCGACATTTCGAAAGTACGCCAAATTCCGTCGTCTCACCGTTAACGACGTCGCCGACAGCACGACAATTTGGTCGCTTGTTTCTCACAGGCAAACTCGATTTCCGGCTTCGCCTCAATTTCCCCTAATTAAATCGTTCCACGACTTCAGTTAAAATACAGTCTCGCCACTCGTAATTCGCGCCGATCTTAACGTGACTTAATACTGCTGACGTTAGACGAGCCAGTGGCGCTAATTCGGTTCGGCGACAATCAAGTTTAGCCTGGCGACTGTTCGTTGCCGGCAGACCAGCCCACTGGTATATTCTCCAAATCACAATTCGAGAATATCGCGTCGTTGCGTCAATTCGCTTATTACCGGTTGAACGACCGTCCCATCACGACGCTCACTCAGATTCAGCGAAACTTGCCGTTCGCCGAATTGTGCGCCAGACTGCGCGGACGCGCGACGCCCGGCGTCGCTGCTAATAAGTTATTAACGTGTCCGCCGCTGTTCGACTGACGGCGATCGAGTCTGAATGCGAGAAACTTCTTTGTCGAATGTGCGTTGAGCCGCGCTCCGGGTATACGCCGTCGATAGGAACAGTCGCAGTTACGACAGTTAAGTGGGAAGGATATTACGATCGGAATGCGTATATGACGCGCGTCGATCAACTAATGTCTAGACGACGGACGGATGGCGAACGACGTTAATTCACTGACGCCTTGTTGGAATCCATGCTGCTGTCATGTGGAATGGAGAACAAATAGCGTGTGAGGCATGAAATGTGTGGTGATATATTTATAATTAGCCGAGTCGGCATATACTATTTTCTATGTAAAGAAATCTATGTCCCGATGCAGTAGAGGCAGTGTGCGGTACATTCTGGATTGTTAAATTTTACATCGATAGCGGTATAAAGCGCATTGTTCGCAGCGACAAATCGACACGTAGTGGCAGTGCACATTTGTGTGAAACAAACTTTGTCCTAAATGTAACACTACGTGCATGTTAAATCGAACGAATAAAAGCCGTTAGTTATATAGCGTATTATTGTTGCAGACGTAATAGTGAGGTGCCAGGTGCTATTTTGCAGTGAGACCTTCTGGAATGATTAATGATGCTTTCAAAAATTCTACAAAAACGGATTGAGCGAATGAATAAAAGCCATTCAATTAAATTACGCGAGAGTATGTAATGAAACTTTAAAAGGTTCGTGTTTCGACTCATTTTACTTGCGGTGGCTGCAATTTGCGATCTGTGAATTATATAATACTCTATATTGATGATGCAATTCAATATGCAATACCAGACTATCTGCGACATAACGTGACTACGACCGGTTGGTTCGAATATTACGAGATGAGTGGTCAAACCAACAAGTGACGGTGCTGAGGTTTGCAGTCCGTCTTTTCGCTCTTTGCGAGTTGTAGTTTTTTTTTCTATTGTAGCGCAAGCCTCGTTTGCCATGTGCCAAAGGGACGGTCTAATATACGAACTGCACAGCTGGTATTGGCGTGTAATAACGCGTTCCTTCTACGTGTGTCCGCGGACGTAGAACAATGCGTCCTATTGTACGTGTTCAAATAAAATTCAGCCTTCATTTTATTTAACAATGGCATTGCTGCAGACTGAAATCGCGAGAGAGAGAGAGAGAAAGAGAGAGAGAGAGAGAGAGAGAGAGCATAAGGCCACGGGCGCACATTATTTTATGATTTCCAATAAAATTAGTCGGGATGTACATTAATTTGAAACAATGTCGGATATAAAACAAAATTGCAAAAATGATGGATCGCTCAGTGCTTCGTAGGGCGCTGGATATATTCGCAATAATGAATTTCGGTTTCAATCAAATTTCGCATATATACCGTGATCATTATTACCGAAACTTCGCACAGAATGTGCCAAGCGTTATTGTACAATCAATTTCATCGGAGACCAAGCCGAAATGTCATGTCAGTCGCTTGTTCGGGACATTTCCCGTGAAGAGCACGTTTCATATGTACAGAATCTAAATTATCCGTTTTTTCCATGTCGAAAAGCCAAATTTTTGAAATAGCGTAAAAAGTTATGATTTGAACTACGCTTGGTAGAACTACGTTTCACGCAGCTTTGCACTTAACACGTTCGTCGCCACGTCACCCGTACTTGGGTGACGGCCCCTGTGGCTATGTTTTCCGGATGACACTCTCCTTCGTTCAATTGAAACAGGATTTTGTAGGTAGTTTACAATAATTTCCTTTTGTATCACAATAATGACGAGCACGCATATACAAAATAGACAGATTGGAAATATTAACAAATGGAAATATGACACTCTCCTTCGTTCAATTGAACCAGGATTTTTGTAGGTAGTTTACAAGAATTTCATTTGTCATCCGGGAAACATAGCCACAGGGGCTACATCCAATTACGACTTTTGGGCGTTCAACGTGTTAAAAAAGAGGATTACATGGAAAAATACAAATTTGTCAAAGGGTTCTAGCGAATCGCCATTTAATTGGGCGAAGTACCTCGCCAGCATTCATGCATTTTTTTCATTCACACTACCGACATTGCGAATATCCATACGAATTCACGTTAATCAAAGCAGTTGCAATCGGCCTCGCCGGGTTACGTTCGGGCGCATTCTAGAAATCGATCAACAACCCGTTGATAGCGCCTAAAGATTTTTTGTTTTTCGCGATTATCATCGACGAATCGTAAAATGTCGAACACCTGACCTGGTTTCAGTGTTTCGGATAGTGAGTTTAAACAATTACTTCAACTGACAATGAGTAAAATGAGTAGACCATATATTTATAAGCAGCAGCTTTCTTTTTCCATTTCGGTTCCCCTTCTGTCTCTCTCTCCCCCTCTCGCTATTGTCCAATGTGGCAAAATGCTTTATATTAAATAACATTTACACGTAACGCCTGTGGCCGGAACTTATTCGACCACGTTGTTGCTAGATTGCAATGGGTTTAAAGCGTTTTCGAGCTCATCCACTGTTTTGTGCTCGCTATAGGCTGCGTCGCGTTAATGCAAGTAAAGAGAAAGAGGGTTTACGAAAAGAAGGGGGGTGATGTACGCTCACGTTACACGCTATTATAAAACGAAGTGCGCTCCGGATAGCGAACGGCGGGTCATAAACGGCATAACAAAAAAGCAATTGTTTGATTGCGAATAATACGCTTATTGTCGACGATCTTTCTGTACGCGAACGCATGTTCGATATTTTGCTCTGCCGCTCAATTTATTCGACCCCTCGATCAATCGAGAACAATTCCGATCAATTTACGATTGGCTTTTATTTTGGCGCGCGCGAAATTGTTCCATGGTCGAAAAGCATGGAATTCGAGGCGATTTTCATACTATTCGGTAGGAGAACGAAGCTCTCGAACGAGCCAGTGTGGGGGAGGTATTCTTCGACGAGCATTATCTGAAATGACCGAAAGGGAACTAATTACATATTCAATTAATTACGTAATTAAGTAGTACAATTTAGTTATTGCGCCGCTGATTAAGTAGACTTTGATAATATTAATGATATTACGGATTCATTCGTAATTAGGATTCATTGGAAAGTTTTGCGCGTGATATTTAACAGAGAAATATAACGATCTAACTATGTATTCGATGACCCAAATAATTCCGAAGATTATTTAACGCAAATTTCCCATGTGTAGATATAAAAAACATATTGTAGTAAACGCACTAAAGGCGGTAAAACGGTTGTCAAGTTAAAGTGACTAAAATTGATAGGGTTTATCTTTACTATTTTAGAAGTATGCTCTTGATGAATTTCGCTGAGCGTCAAACTTAATGTCGAATTATTTCACACTCAGTTCTCAGCGCGCTTTGTAATGTGTGCACTGCATAGCAGGATTGGTCGTATTACGTCGCGTCGAACGGAGGAAAACGCTAACTTGCACTGAGAATCCTTAGAGGTGCATCGTCGGAGTCGAAGTGTAACCTTTGCACTTTCGACGACTCCTTTGTAAGGTTGCTGCCGGCGCAGAAGCACGCATTGAAGCACCGCTGTCAGTCGTCTCGACACGATACAAGGAATTTACGATCAACATGCGATGCTTTACGAAGCTGTTGTATAATTGCGGTTGCACGTTGACAGTGAAATGTCGCCCAATTCTCAAAACAGTAACAGTCAGTATACGAGGTTTCGTCTTGGTGTCGTTTTTTCATATCTAACGTGATTAAAGCACAGATTAATCTTTGATAGCACGACATATCTAGGTCTGGAAATTGAAAAGTCTTTACGACAACAAGAACATGAGGATCTTGTTCGTATACGTACGTTGTTAAATCAAGCGCATCGACTATATTTTTATGTATCATCAGCAATCACATAATAGTGTCGTGACATGGTGGAATTGAATAGGAGCAAAAATGCTGACGCAAAGCCGTGCAAGGGGATGAAAGGAGTAACGTAGCGGGATAAAATAATGTGAGGATGTAAAGAGAGTGCAGTTAAATGTGCCGGGCTCATCGTCACACTTCTTATCGTTACTACATGGAAATAAGGTCTAAGAAAAGACCACTTCAACACGTTATCCTCTGCTTTTCCGATTCTATCCTTCTTTCTCTTTGTCTTTCTCTTCCTCACTCCCTTCGCGTCCATTTCTTTCATAACTTCCGCCTTTTACCATCCTTCTCATTCTCCTCCCCGGGTTCTTTCGATCGTGTTTCTCACATTTCCTTTATCGGCGCCTGCAATGCAGTCCCTATCCACTGAGATCTCCGACGCTGGACGACATCTGAAGTAGCTTGCAGTACTTCTGCTCACGAGGAAACAGGAATTTATAGCTACCCGTGTGTGTGCAAGGCAGAGGCTGTCCCTCCCACCCTTCCACCCTCTCACTGTCTTACAGACATGCACACATTTGTATGTTCACCGTTTGCGCCTTCCGCCTTTTCTCTTCCCTTGCCATATGCATAGGCGCGCTTCATTTTACTACTCTAACTTACCGCATGTAAGCTCTGCAATAAAGCTCTGTTCTTTGCAATGCGCACGCTGCTGAGCTGACAGCCGCACTTTTTTTTTCCTCATCGAGTTTGGCATCGGAAAAAGATGTGCTATCCGGTTCTTTGAGACTCAAGGACCAAGTGAAATAATCCGATATGCGTTTTGTCAGGATTTCTACATTTCCCATCGTCTTACGCTGCCGAATGTCTCGCTGTTTGGATTTGGCGATCGACGATCGAAAATTGCTGGCGTAGATAACGCATGTACGAAATTGGCGGAGTGCGGCGAATAATTACAGTATTATGATCAGCGGTTTTTAACATACAAGTAACGAGGCAAACCAAAGTGGCGCTTGCCCATAAAACCGGCATCGATTTTGGTATAACAAATATCCAGTTTCGTAATTCATTATTTAACTGGGACATAAATCAAGTTTACGTCGGGAGGCAAATGTAACTGAGTAAAAGCAGTAAAGTTTTGCTCATTAGAACAGATGAGCGGTAATGTGTAATATCATTAGCGACCTTATTTTCGTGCGGGTCGTATCTCACGAGGACGGCGTAACGTTATGTTTTTTTTCTGTCAATTTGTATTACTCATTCCGCGGACGATGTCATTTGTCTTTATCGGCGATGCGCGAAACCGTGCGTATCGCAATATAAATTTGATTTGCCTTTTCGAATTTTCACGAACTCGAAGGTCTGCGGTCGAATTTTAACATATCCCCTCGCGGAAAAGTCAATGTGTCCGTTAGCGGGCGTGTAATAATAGTTTGTGTAAAGGTAGAGGTCCGTGCCATCGGGATTTGCATATTAACGGTTGATATTTTGAACATCGCCACTGACAGCATTTCGAAACTGCAGTCATTGAAATCAAACGAGATATCTGTTTGTTAATCAATCAGGCGCAATCTGCATGCGCTACAGTAAACATGAAAATGACAATGCATCGAACTCCTAAATGGATTATGGAAAAAGGATATGAGCGACCGGGCAAATACTCCGTCCAATCTATTAGCAAGTGTGTGGATTTTGTACCGTATCAAAACGTCGCTCCTTTCGGTGCCAGTGTCAGCCGTTTTCGTACAAGGTGAGCGCAATACGCATTCAGAATCAAATAGATCGTCTCATGACTAAAGTCTTACCAAATCAGCAATATGTTGCAAAACTTAAAGTTAGCGTATGATGATTTAAGCATTCGAAAGATTTTTACTTTTTACTTACTAGTCAGTGAAAAGATACATTCTTTTCTAACTTGCATCTGTGGTGGGTATCAGGTCACAAGACTAAAGCTAAGTACAAAATCTTATTAAAATGCGATTTTTTACCCACAACTTTGAAGACTTTGGTCTCTTCATATTTTTTATATTTAGGAAACATGCACTGATTAGCATCGTTTAAAACACTAAAGAACACGTCGATGAGTTTTACTAAAGTTTGTTAATTTATCTGACACAGTTCTCATAGTTTAGACGAATCAATTCATTCCGCTACGCTTATTCAGAAACTATATAGCTATAGTATCTACCTCAAGTAAATCAATACTTTGAAAATATTGGTTCCTATAAAGCAAGGAACGTATCGAAATAAAATGCTTAGCTTTCAAATATTCGGTAATTACAATTCTGACATGTTTGGTTACTTTGCGTAGTTTCCTACAATAAACGCATAATCAAGTATTATGATACACGAAAAAAGGTTTTATAACTGTCAATACACAATATTAAAACAGTGTGTCATGTGAAGAAACTTTGCACACCCTGCTTGCTGCAATTCACCTCAACGCTACTATTAAAATGCCAGCGTTAAAGGAGAGTTAGGGCAACCGTATTATTTAAAATGTTGTAAATATGTTTAAAACTTGTTTTATATAAACGCTCATGATTCCAGTGATTTTGTAAGAGCTTGTAATCGGAACGACTTGGGAGACCGATTTGCTAAGTCGTACCTATATTATAATAGTATTTACAAACAAAGAAGTAAAGTAATACTATATCGTGCTTTTATAATAAAACAACGCTCAAAAATTCACAATCCTAGATCAAAACATGCTAACGCTCATGGTTCATGCAGGAATAGTTATCCAAAGTACTACTCAACGTTAAAACGAAACACAACTAATATAGCGCATAATTGTTCGATGTAATTAGACTTCATGACTGTTACCCATGGGGTGTCACGTTTCTGCAGGTTATACGATGCCGAAATGTTATACGAATACCCCATATACCACTTTCCTGGCGAAGTACTGCGTTTCTGTTCACATTAATGAGTTTGCAGCCGAAGACGCGCATGTGCATGCAATCTGCACTAGTGAAATGCCGATCAGCTTGCAATTACTAAACATGCATCCCGTACACGACGACGCACCTGCGCGTCTATAAGTCAAATTCCGTAACCCACGCAATCGTGTCGTAGCAAATTTTATCCCAGTCAATCTAATTAAGACGTAACGGTAACGAAATGTCACGAATCTCAACGCGTACTGTGTGTATCTCTGAAGATTAACTTCGGTTTTGTGGAATTGTAAATCAAGGATGCATTAATATGGTATTGGCTAATAAGTAGTTTTTATTATAACTCTCAACACATATATATTAATTGTACATTCGATTTCATAATATTTGTTCAATGCGCTGCGCAATAAAGTGGTGATTATAAAAAGCACGTATTTCGTTGTTATAGGTATACTGAGACAGCAGGAGCATTTAAAACTTTTAAGGCCGACTAGGAAGGTAGTAGGCAAGAAAGATGGCGTGATATGGGGCGATTGTAGTTTGCGTAAAGGGCAGGGTGTGGTGTCGGCAAAACCGTTCCATCGCCACCCCCATCGGAGCCAGTCGGGCAATCATCTTACTAAACAGAGGGTAACTTCGGCCTGTGGTTATTATGCAGTCAGACGACTGCATAAAACCCGGTTAAGCTTAGGCCATTCTTTTCTCCTTCTTTTTTCCCCACCCCAAGAACTCGTCTTCACTCTCAGTTGCCACGGCCGAAAGCGAAGGATGCGAACGTTTACGGTGAGGCACCTCGCTCCGGGGAAATTTTGTATAAAACGATCGTTTTCCGAAAGTATCAAAGTCTCGAAAAGTGTCGAAAAAGTTGCTAAACTTTCGCTGGGTAGACTTCAGGAGAAGTTTCCGACGCCTGAAAAATATTTCGCCGGCGTATGCGTGAATGTCAATTGAGCATGGAAAGAATGGGGCACATAATAGGCAATAAAATAACGCCGGTGCTTCCTAGAATAATGTACCTATATCGTCGGCTGAGTCCCGTGTGATGAATTTAGAAACTGTGGACTCTGTTTTAAGATATGTTCGTGTCCATCACTGAACGAGACATTCAAACCATTGCATGTTCTTGAAGTCGCAATGTACTTTACAACGGACCAATTTTTTCCAAAGAAATATGTATGAGTGCGGAAACGTGTTGGCGTGTAAGCCTCTGTTCTATGGAAAAACTGTACTTTTAATTAACGACACACTGCTCTCTATGTTTATTTACACTTAAACATTTTCTATAAGTTTATCCAATACAATATAATATTACGCTCTTGTATTGAAGATAAGCGTTGTCGCCACGACTTTAAAAGATATCTCATTAGTTTTACTCCGCTCGTTTGACTTATCTTTTGACACTGAACTGTTTTGTTTCCGTTCTGTCGCAGCTACTATCCAGATATCTCTCTATTTGAGTCTTGCAAACGATGGGCTTTGGCAATAATTTTTCAAAACACATACCCTCTAAAAGGTATTGAATGACCGAAAAATGTTGGCGCTAAGAGTTTGCAAAGTTGGGAGATAAAGCATGTACTAAAGGTCCATGTCTGGTGTCATCTACTTATTCAATCGGACAGCGGGTGGATTAAGCTATTTCCGGCGTTCATCCTGAAAAGTATTTCAGTTGGATGTGGAGACAGACTCGGGGGGTGGGTCAGGACGAGATAATCGTACTCAGGACTGGCCGGGAAAGGACGATGTATGTCGTTACTATGCCACACACGTAGACGCGACTTTTCGCAGAAATTTAACGACATTATCTGAGATTCAGTTCTTCGCTTCGCGCGATATGATGCTCAGTGTACGGTAGATTATTTATTATTCAACCTGATATTCGGGTTCTGCGAAGTTAATGCTCCGCTTTCCTTCGGTTCATCGGGCTGTTGAAACTGGACATCGTGTCTACCACACCATCTTTTTAACGATGGTTATAATAGCATTTTGAGAAAATTATTAATCAAACTTAGAACGCGACAAGTCATCAGTATTATAAAATATCGTAACCATTTTGCTTCCTCACATGGAACGCACACGTACTTTAAAACTTGCCTTCGGGCGTGACTTTGAATATTTGAAGAAAATACATAATCATACACTGATCAGGTACTCCGAGACCGATCGTATCCACTTCAGTAATTATCCGATGATTAAGCCGCAAACCGGTGACACGCCATTTTACCACGATGGTGCGCCTATTGAAATTAACAGAAATTACAAGCGTTGAAGCGGAGCGAAGGGTATATTAAAGCGATGCAGCCCGATGAGCCGTGGCCTTGTCGCCGGAATTGGCCCGGGCATCAAGCCATCGCTCTCAGCTTCCTCTCAGCTCGTTCTCGGGTAGTTCTCGTGCCGCGCGAGTAACGACGCGAATGAATTTGCCGATTATCTTATGCACGAGTGCGGTGCCGCGCCAGCTAGTTGAATCCCAACGGTTCGACCTCTCCGCGTCGCCGGATATTCTGACGTGTCGCGCAATGAAACAACGAGACGCTCTTCTTACGCACGAGCAGCCCGCCTCCGGAAACTTTCCGCGAAAATTGGACGAAATTACATTCGCGAGGTTCAGAACGCGTGCACTGGCCCGGGATGCTTCGTGCACGTTGTCGGCTCTACTGCATGGATGTGCGCGCATCTTCTCTCGCACGTTCGCTTGCACGATCGCTCGTACCTACTCTCCCTCCCTCTCTCTCCCTCCCTCTCTCTCTCTCTCTCTCTCTCTCTCTCTCTCTCTCTCTTTCACTCTATATGTATATATATGTATCAGAGGCAAACGTGCCTTCTTTCGTCTGCGCACACGCCACACTGGAGAGCACAGCTCGAAGTAAGCAAGTTCCGTTCCTTTGCCGATGTTCGCATATCGCTCGCTGTTGCATAACAGGGCGATGGTACCATCCAACTTCCGCCCCTCACCTTCCTCCCTTCTGCCTCTTAGCTGCCTCGCAGCTGCTTACGCGAAATAAGTCCTTACCGTCGAGCGAGTTCCGCGCTAAGCGACGCACTCGCCTCGGAATATTTATGAAGCCGTTCCGGTAAATATAAACCTGCCGCTAATGTTCGACTTGTCGAATCGTCGCTATAAACGGTGTCAACAAATAATTACGCCGTATCTTTGCTGGGACGCCAGTTTAACTATGAGGGTATGGTTGTGTTATTTACACATTCGAATGTTTGTCCTTAATCAACTAAAGACTACGTGCGCACCGGTGGTGGATTTGTATTATGGTTTTTCCTTACTCCCTTCCTTCACATGTTTAATTTTAATCACTTCATCATTCTGGTTACCAACCTCTTCCTAAGATACGATTGTGCGTGAAAAAAAGTTAAGAATTACAATTGTTATGAATATGTTGCGAGAATTATACAGGGAAAATGGGATAGTATATTTTATACCGATGTCGTTATGTATACATATGTCCTGTTTTTTATATATATATATCGACGACTAAGCACAAATCGAATTACAAAGTGGAAAAACTTTACTGCCGGAAAAGTGTTTGTTAATAGCATTGTTATTTTTAGCTGAACAAGTGCGCGTTCAGGTAGCAACAACACTAGGCAAAAGGCGATAATAAAAATGTAGGGGTACTCGGTCTTCAGTGATCGATGCTTTTGCATGATTTTCCTTTACGTGATAGGAAGCAAGATTTATAACATGTTTGACTTACAAATTGATAAAGAAAACATGAATACCGCTCATAGAAGGTAAGGAAATTATTCGCAATGTTTCTTCTCTGACATTCCCGGCGAAATGAACAAATGGCTACTGTGACGAGAATTTGCGTAAAATGATTACGCAGGTAGGGCAGTAGTAAGGAAGGGATTAAGCCAGAGCTCACTTAATGTAAGATAAATCAATCACGCCTCTAAGACAATCGGTTTCGTGGAAACTGTCGAACAGCGTGCACCTTGGGACATATTTATCGCTTCGCGGATTGATTGGGTTTAATTGGTACGCGTGGCACGACCCTTGCAATGTTACACGGGAGGCAAACCTTAGCGAAGTCCGCTTGTCACCTTGAGTAGGTACGGGGCTGGCGTTAAATCAGTACGTTAACAGAACGCCGTTCGCGTCCTCGAATTGGGTTAACTACTGAAGGTTAATTAATGGCGGCCGGTTAACTGTTGAGGCGTGTCCAATTAGGTTTAATCGTGGGGACAAGTCCATGGCGACAGGCGCAACGAGTGAAACGTGCCGCTGCTCGGTCTGTTCTCCCGATTTATCACACCAATCTTTTGCCTTAAGGTAGGCCAGAGGACTTTGATGACAATTTAAAGCTGGCAGCGGTAAGCCATATAGGGTACACATTGACGCTAGATACGACGACATAAACCAAATAATCTCAACCTTGGAAAATCAAAGGGTGTATTTCACTACAATCTGTTGTTGAAAGAAGACACTGCAAAAACAATCCTTAATATACGAGATCTTAAAATATAACAATTACTTGGTTGGTCATAATTTATATTAAATTACGTATCCAGGATTTTATGTTGGTTCGATATTGATGATTTCTAGGTGTTGCTTGAACGACCTGGTTCTTTTTTCGATTGAATGCAATGATATAATAGACGATGACATGAGTGATCAGATCGAGTCGGAATAGATAAAAGTGAGATTCGTGTTTGGAACCTATGACAGCTAGACGTTTCCGACGTGTTATTCGAGTGTCCTGCGAGTCCTTAGACAAAGCGACCGGCTAAGTTTTACGGGTGACAATGAACGGCATCGCGACGAACGTTTCGGCCATTGTCTCGAGCTGCGATCTCGTATAATGGTGAGTCCGGTTCGCGGGTCGAAAATCGATATCCATTTGTTTCCTTTTCGCCGTCCGGATACGGCCTTAGGTTACGCTGCGTCGGCTTCGAGCTAGCCTAGCGCGGAATCGTCGGTAACGACATTAGTATACAATTATGACGACCAATCGGTGAGTTATCGAGTTTCGAAGTGCAAGAGTGAATTAACCGCATGGACTGGCCCGGCTGGCACGCTCCCGAACTTGTGCCGAAGCGCTACTTCGGAACTCCGATAACTCGGGATCGGTTATTTGGCAATAATACACCATTGAATTCTACGTTGATCTGCTCGCCTACGACTATGCTTGCCAACTGACGCGCGACGCTCCTCCGCTTTTTCCGTCGTTCCGATTTATGGCGCGAGACGTCCTTTGCGGATTGCTGTGTTCAACTCCATGCCGTGTGTAATCGGTATCAAAGGACCGCACTCCAGTGTCGAGCGATGAGTGAGGAGTAAATGTATGATCCGTCTATCTCACCGTTCTCTCACTCTTGTGTGTAAGGGGTTAGGGAAGAAACAAAAGGCAGGAAAGAGGTTATACGATATGGATGAGATTTAAATAATTACATATCCTTGGCTGTTTGTTCTTGACAAGGCTAAAGAAAATAATAAATTAGAACACGTAATATTTCAGCTCAAGGGACCCGAAGAAAACATTATCGCTCTCGCTGCGTCAAAGGCACCAAAATACATATAGGGATGTATACAGACGGGTGGACGTTTACATACGTAACAGACATTGTTTTCCACTATTATTTTTTTTTCATTCTTACAAACAATATCTTCTCTTCTTTCACCCCTTTACAATTAATCGGTCACCGAATACTATTTCCATTCCTTCGCCGTGAGGTTTTATACATCTCTGCATAGTTACTTGGAGAAAGAGGCTGCGGATTGCGCGAAGGATGTAGAAAAAAATCGGTAACGAAGCAGTAGATCAAATGACTGGATGCGCTATGTATATTAATAATCTAGGTGCACTAATTACAGCACTGTGCGTGTGGAAGTGTTCCGCTACTAATAAATGCAAATTCGTACCGCAGGTTTTGCGTACATCCATTTGTATTGAATCCCCGTTCCATCCACAACGCATTGCAATCGTACTGTCGCTTATCTAGGTCAGACATGTTAAATCCGACTGAATCGAACGCGACCACCGTCGTGGACACAAACGAGCGCGATAAGCATGGACGAAAACCGTGTTAAATTGTTGGTTTTCGCCGCCGCGGTACCCACTGGAATTACAGCTCGTGCTGATAATTGTAATGACATCAATAAACGGGGCAATATGTTGAAATCGAGCCGGTCATTAATTTCGTTGTGGTACTTTTTAATTTGGTTATTTGTTGTTTCGTATATCGCGCACAACCACAGCAAAATTGTTTAAAATTCTTTACGAGGGAGCAGTAACAAGAGTCGAACGACAGAGAATTAAAATATTCAAGTTTTTTCGATTTTCTTGGGCAAATGAATTCCTTCATTTATTTTAATATTATCCAAAGTAAAAATTCATTAAAAATCTCTCAATCTTTTGGCTTGAAGCGGTAAAGATTTTTCAAATTTAATCGACATATTCTGCGCCAGGTGTCCGACGAGTATGAAGGCCGAATGGCTGAAAGACTAAATCTTCGCCGTCGATGCCAATGACCGGTCGAAGCTTCCTCTCTTACTTTTTCTGTATTCCGGTGTTAGATTTAAATCACCGGGATTAACGAATTCCGGCGCCGGATCGTGGAAAGTGGAATGAGTCCGAACGGACGATGGCCGATCGAGAGTAGCAACCCGATCGTTTCCTCCCTTTATCTTTTTCAATGCCCGCGGCCACGGCTGGAAGGTGACGTACGGATTAAAATTTCGATCCAACGGATTAGAATTTATGGAATCCATCCGTATTGTCTACAGTGGTACGTCAGGATCAGAAAACCGTTACCTATGCTTTCAGCTGTATTTATGTACCCATACTTCCATACATTCTTGTTGTGCTCGGGTCCGGATTAATCTGCCTTGTCCGGTGAGAGTAATGACAGCCCGCTGAAGTCAATTTCCAGAGAGAACCGAATACGAGAATCTTTTGCATTGAAGTAGAACAGATAGCGAGATCATCGACGTCTTTCTGCTTTGCCATAAATCTCAAGCCGAACAACTTGATGAAACGATACAGTGCACGCATGTCGCAAAGTTGTCCCAGTGGAATTTGAATGACACCGTCAGTTTTGTAACATAAGGAAATACTTCACGTTGCCACTAGCAGATGTGAGGTCGAAAGACAATTTTGATAAAGAAGACATTTACAACGAATAGATCCTTTGAATAATACCTAGCTGATTACCGCTGCGTTTCTTTCGATCTAATGAGCTGCAAAATCGAATCTTCACCGTGTGTCAATCAAAATTTACGTGTCGCGGATTAAACAGTGTGCAACGAGACAGATGGAACAGGGTAACCGGAAACATTGACGATCGGGAGAATGTCGCAATTCCGGTGTGGGGGGGTAAATGGACGGATGTCGGATTAAAATTTCATACAATCGGACGGTACCGGGAGCTTGTCCCAATGCTCGTCTCTGTTCAATTACAAAAGGATCGTCTGTGTATTTCGATCCTTAAATGATATTGTAGCCTCACGTGGCTTCGACGCCTCATTGTGTGAACGGCCATTGGCCAGTAGTCGATTGACGATTACCGTACATTATCGCCATCCGCCATTATAACGCTAACGCGCGCTATTGTTATTACTGTCTCTACCGTTACTATTGGTAATAACGTAAACGCGGTTATTCATGAGCGTCTACGATCTCAAGCCTCGCGCAATATTCGAAACTTCATTGTCGCAATCCATTCGTCGGCCGAGGTTTCGTGCACGGCGGAGAATATAAATCATTTCGCACAGGCGAATAAATTCAATGGCGACGGCTATTAATCAATTTCCTCGAGATCGACGTGGATTTCGTTATTGCATCATTCACACCAGCGGACTGGAAATCGATCTGAGCCGAAGGCGAGGCGCGCCGCGTTAAATCCTAATTTCTCGTCGATGAAACGTCACCTTTCTCTCAACATGGTGTCCGTCCTCGCCTGACCTCTCGAACGCGACCCGGGTCCGACAAGTTCCGATGCTCGATTTTTCCAAGCCCTTCTTCGCCTGAATTTCAATCACGACGATTATAAAGCGTCAATTGAACGGGAAGAAAAATCGGTATGTCAATGCTTGACGCCGCAAGGAACGGATGGGAATGTGAGATACAGAGGGAGGGGGAAGGGGTGGCGGAGGAAGAGGAAGAGGACGAGTTGGATGGACAGATGTCGGATTAACGTTTTCACGCGACAGGCGTGATGGCGCGGACGCCTGTTGACACTCGGTCAATTAAAAAGTTCCGCGCATCTCGATACTTAAATAAACGCGTCCCGTTCAACGGACCGGGCCGTGCGACGTATCCGGAATTAAACGAGGCATCTGTCGGCATTGAGTGCTGAACTCTCGCGGAAGGAAATCGAGGAAAACCCGTGTCAGAGGTTGTCTGTCAAAGGATGAAAAGTGTCCTATTCAAATGGACTGCTGTAGTTACATTTTATTGTTACTATATCCATTAGTTTGACGCGCGCAGTGTCACGTTTCTGTAAAGAAGAATCCGTTGAGAAGGAAGAAGTCATCAATTCAATCAGATTAATGTATTTATTGTGCTAATGTCGTAAACATTGAAGCATTTTCACCTATTTTATCGCGTTTCCTATTCTTCAGACTTCCTGATTCAAGATTTGCTTCAACCGTCAACTTCCGCCAACCTGCGTCTTTCGCCATGGTATCGTGATAACAGTTTTTTCGTGCTTTTGACGCGATCGCCGATCCAATTTCAATCACTGTGATTAAATATCCCTGTTGGTACGGTGACAAGGACAGGGAAAGGAAAGAAGAGCGAAGCGCTGACGGTCGCGGAAACATCTCATCTTCCGGGCGGTACGATTGACTTGGATGGAGAGAGATATCGAAGAAATGTCAGATTAAAATTTCACTTTGGAACGTCCACGCTCAGAGGGTTCGACCGATGTCGTCCTGCATCGATAACTGAATAATGTATGATCTCGTTTAATTCTTCATTTTAAACGTTTAATCCAATGTCAGAAAAAGTAACGTTGCCTTTTCTCCTTCCTTTTTTCTCCACCGCCTATTTTTAATGGCCAGCGATCGATGCTGGGCATGCGCGGGGACTGGAACTGAGCAATTCTTTCATTGAGAAGAGGGAGAACGATTCAAATGGTGGTGTTTTTGTTAGTTTTGGAAAGGGGCCGCGCGTTCAATCAAAATTTGATGTTTCACGTTAGATGAAATCGGTTTGCAAGTTGATTGAGAATTACGTAAAACGCCAATTCAACCAATATTCCCTCAAACTGATGAAACATTAAAAGAAACGACAGAAGCAGTAGGAACGAAGTTAGTCTTCCAAAATCAAATTTCTAGAAGAAACGTTATTCGACTATCGGCGTACACAGCTAATGCAGTTTTGCATAGTAATTTTGTAGTTTTGGTTCTTGGTATCGGTAGTATGCCAGTGTGACGGCAATTCTCTAGTTTCCACGATATTTGGCTCTCTGCCTATTTTTCTCCGTCCTTCTCCTTCTGTCATTCGTTTAAAGTGGCCTTGCTTTGATGTTTCAATAAATCCCGCTTTCACAGCGGTCGCGATGAAATAAAATAGAATTGCATTAAATGAATTTCAATAAAGTCGCAATTAAATCTCACTGAAACTCGTACGTATAGGTAGAAGAAGCGCGAATATTTCTGTTATGCCGCGGGTTTGTCTGAGAATGTACATATCTTGCATCGAGTTTGTAATATCTCGTTTTCATGATGATGTCGCGACCGTTCTCTAAAGAGCTTTCAAACGCAATTTTGTTCAGCACTGAAAATATGACTATGCCACAGAACACCGGGATAAACCCACAAATAAATTGCTTTCACAGATTGAGGCGATAGAAATTTTGTGCTGTCGCAACTATCGGTAAATATCATTCGTTCGCTTAACAGGATTTTCCGCGAGTCTCCCAGCTTAAATGTAATATATGTATACTGTAACGTAATAACACAGGACACCGCATTTCGTCGTTTACGTGTTAACTGTGACATAGTTCCATATCAATGGTTCGGCATCAAATATAGAATATTATTGCCATTGGCATCTGAAAGAGGGCGCGATATGAGGAAAAATGATTTACACTGGTCGTAGTAACTGTCCCAGTGAATGTAGCCTCGCGATGGATCTTGCTCGTTCAATCCAGAAGCATTCTCAATTCTATCTTGAAACCAGTTTGGCCAGCGCGGCGCTCGAAGATTAAATAGAATATAGACAGCTTCGATTTTTGCGGTTTCCAACGTCGCCGAAGAGGACGTTAACGCTGCACGAACAGAATGCAGCGTCAGTCTTTCGCCGCCGCAGATCCGGTACATATCACACAGTCATATCACGATGAAAGATTAGAGACTTTCCACGCCGCTTAAATAAGAATGATTAACTACCGTTATGCGTTCGTTGACGTTTAATGAAGAGATGTTGATCGAGTATCGTCGGGGACGTCGTAAGAATCAAGCATCAGATATATGGGGCTGAGTCCGTAGAATGGGCGAAAGAATGGATAAAAAGTTCAAACCTTAGACCAGTATAACATGACCGACGATTGTGCGGCCTCTCCCGCATACGGACGTCGTCGTATCGTCACCACGTCTGCTAGAATTAAAAACAATGCAAATGCGTGGACCTCCGCTTGCCAGACTTTATTCTATCTCTATTTTTTTGGTATGCTCCCGAAACACCCGCCATCCCCTAGCATGTGTGTGCCCGGCAGGCTCATTTTATTTTGTTTATCCCTTTTTCTGTTTTCGTTCGACAGTAATATAAAACGCACATTTCGAAAGGACGGTGCCAGCGGGGTTATTTTAAAATAGGTGGCATTGCCGAAGCTGGGATGACCTTTGTTCTCACCGCGCTGATCATTCATTCCCGACTTGGTGCCGTTTCAGTGGAATATGATAGAGCCATCGACGGAGAGGTGGCAGCGCGCTGAACTAAATTATTTTCGATACGTTTTCGGTCCCGACGCGCCATCAATGCAAATCACAGTTCGCTTTAACGAAATAATGTTTTTTCACTCCTTTAACATTCACTGCACGCACGCACGTACAAACAGACACGTAAGCCCGATAAAGTAACACGATGCAACGATGAAGTAACTTGAAAACTTACTTTCGTGAATAGGCACTATAACTCCTGTAGATCATTGGAAAACGGTCAATCGAGAAGGCACGGCACTGTTTGCAAATGGTTACGTAAGTGGTCGGCGATTACGTAATGTCCTTAAGGCTGATATTACCCCGGTACTTTTAATATCGCCGAGCGTCTGACCCAGAATTTCGAGTGTTGCCAGGTGCTTGCCGGGCGAAATTAATACTGGGGCCAGCTTTGTGCGAGTAGGTTCTCGTGTGTGTGCGTCAGTGTGCAGCCAGTTCTCGGCGCGAGGAGAAGATAATAGTTTTAGTGCACGAAGATTCTCTCGTACTCCATCTTTCACCCTCCCTCTTATCCTCCTACTTCCCACTCTCTTGGTCTTCGCCCTTTCGTCTTGTGGCATCCCACCTTCTGCTTACATCCTTGTCCTCTTTCCGGTTCCTTCTTTTTGTCTGTCTCTCTCTCTCTCTCTCTCTCTCTCTCTCTCTCTCTCTCTCTGTCTGTCTCATTCTCTCTCTCCCCCTCTTCCGTTCTCTTCATCTTTCTCCCTTCCGCCGATGCTCTCATTATCAGCAGACAAAGGTGTCCCGGCGTGTTAGCTGTCGATGCGGAGTATCTTGGAAACAAGAGAGACGCCGCGCTGCAACGAGTACGGAACGACGAGGCTAACGTTGAAATCGCGGAGCTTTATTCGGTACGGTCGTGACATTAATTATGCGCAAGCCCCTTTGATCTCTTACGGCCGACTCGCATAGAACGCATGCGGGCATCCACGTCGATTCCCCTTTCGCTCTTACGTGAGACACGACTGCGTCGCTCGAGCAAAGTGTGTCGCGGCGCAATTGGAAATGCCGGGGGATAATGACAGAGGGAGGCAACAAACGACAAACGATTTTGATACCTGGTCAAGGATCGCAACGAGCGGTTCCTTCTTTGTAACAATGCTTAACATGATTTATGGGGATGATTGCCCGCCCGGAATTATTTACCTGCTGTTGATAAGATGTTAAGTCATTTTCCGATACACTCTTCTTCTACAATCACAATTCTCACATCTTCCTCTACAATAGGATACTGACCGGTAAAATTTTGTAGCAGGCATATTTGGATGACAGGATCGTCCAAGGGCGCTCGTACCTTACGTCCGGAACGTTCATCGTTCCGAGATATACAGGCTAGTCGACTCGTGCACAGGGATGCTCGTGACAGAAACGCTTTTCTACCGTTTGATGCGTAAGCAGAAATTCGAGCGTATCTAGCTTCCGACAGTCGACAAGGCAAAGCGATTCTCCGTTTTCGACGAGGGACACGAGAAGAGCAAAGAAGGGATAGAGAGACGATGGTAGGGTAAATAGAGAAAACATAGGTGGAGGACAGCATCGTCCAGGGTGTATCGCGTTTCTCCGATTGAAACGTCCGACGCAGCGCCAGCGGCGGCGATAATTAATCGGCGTCGAGAAAGTTTCGCCGTACCCGAGGGAAACGGGTCTCGACGCGGCAACTTCGACGAGATAAACTGGCTACTATAGAACTCGCTTAATCTTCGCCAGAGAATAGCAAAGAGTCTGCGAATTGTTTTCATACCGAACTTTCGACGTTTCTGTACCTCCCAGACGTCCGCCAGACTTTGGGGACCCGGCCGTCCCGGTTATTATAGAACAATCCTATGAGTGCCAGAAATATTATGATTACATTTCCGCCGGCTCTCCTTTAAAATCCTCCCCGTGCTCACCCGCGCTTACCGCATCCCATTCGCGGCTTCCGCTCGCTTAAGTACATTCTTCATTCCACTCGCGAAATACCGCTGCTACCACTTACGATACTCGTCAGAGAATCGTGGCCGATCTTCATACATTCTATTCATCCTGCTATGCGTTCCGCATTGCGGAATTTCTCGTCCGTGCCTCAGTTCGGTTCAAAACGTTCCTACGAATCAGAACGCGGTGGGTCAGGTGAGCGTAACGAATCCGCACGATTACATTTTAACATACTTCCGATATGAACGAAATTCCGTTATATCACTTTCTACCGTACGCTCGCTAAAGTTGTCGAATGCACGGGTCGCTTCTCTTAAAAGTCACCCGACACGGAGATACATCGCATCGCCGTCATCGCATCGTTTCGCTCTGTTAAATATTTGCATATACCGCTCAAATGTTGAGATCCGCACCTGTTACCGCGGTCATAGCACCAACATCCTTTCCGTTTGCACTTTCTTCCTGGTACGGCCTGACGCTTTCATCACGAATGTGCATTGTCCTAGTCGGCTACAGATGTCAACGGAAGGTGAGGGCCAATTTTATTTTATTTCCTTTCCATCGTAGGTGGTCGTGTGCGATCGTAAGGTCGGCATGTCGGGTCCTGTGTGCCACGTACTCTCGACGCGTTCATGATTTAACTAGAAGATGTCGTTGCGCAAACGTCAAAGAGCAAGGACGGGCCCGGATCTAAAGGAGCCGTTAATACTCCATACAAAGTTCCATTCAATGCACACCGAGTGTGTACCTTGGCATTCTACCCTAGCGGTGGTTGACTACATTAGATCATAATTAGCTTGTACGAGAACGGGGACAAAAGCAATGTGCCTTCAGACGATGAATTGCAGGTAACTCGGGAACTAAGAGATTGCCGCGCGACCTGATTACGGCAATTGTACCAAATCCAGAACGCCGCGTTCCGATTCATTTCGTTCTCGCGCCGAATATCTGGCCAATGACTTCAAAGTAAAGGACCGGCAGAGTTCATGTCGTTCTTTGCGAAAACAAGAATTATAGTGTAGAATGATACAGATGAGAACGTGAGAAACGTGTATGAAAATTCTACTTAGAAATGTAGCATGATATGGTTGTAATAGTTGAGTTGCAGGTGTGCATATAATCGGATACAGGGTGTTCAAAGCTACTTTGATAATAGCATACTTCGCGTCCCGAAAAACTGTCAAATTAATGACGTTGATACGAAGAACTTGTGTTTTGAAAAAAGCGAGTGGTACGGAATGTTCTAGTGGAAAATGTGAATAACGAGTGTGAAATTGCACTTAGGTGTGAGGTGTACCATTTTGAGGAACATGAAGTTACGTGTATGTTGGGAGAAACCTGATTAGCAGCAATGAAGAGCATTTTAGCGTCATTGATTTTTGATGACGCATGGGCGAAGCACTTTTCATAATCAACGAAAATTATCCCCGACCTCTCAACTTAATGTTCCCGTGCCTACACTCTAATGTGCATACTTTGCTTAAGAGACGCAATTGCATTAGTTCGGCCATAAAAGGAATGCAAAGTACCATTTAACAGAGCTCGCTGGGAACGTAAATAGTCGCGGACAAAACTTCTTTCCTGTCATGTTTTCTCCGCGGGCTGCCTTGAAATACGGATGCGCGTCGCGAGGAGAATGAGTCAATGAATCGTGCGAAACGAAACTGAAGTAAAATACTATTCCGCAACAGGCCGTAAAAAAATCTCGTAAACCAGGCTACCCTTATATCCCGTTTATCATCCGTTCTAGGTCAGAGAAAGAGTGTCTGCTGGCAATAGTGTGCCTCAAACAATGTATCATTTGACAGAATTTTTTTCGCGTCCACAAAAATGTACATGCGCACAGTGTGCGAAAAGAATTAGAACAGCTTTTTATTTTGCATATTTTGCACTCGGCCGTCGTGCGGGAAAATGGTGCAAAAACAGTCGCCGTATAAAAAATGTGTGAAAACACTCTTTATTTTCTAAATTGCAGAAAAATATTTATTTAGCTCCTTTCAGTTTGTGAAATATATTTCGATCTAATAAACGGTTGCAACATGGAAGACTCACAATCAGACGTCAATGAAAGAAGTCGACGGCGCGCAGCGTCTGCAAGTGGTACAAGTCAAGCAATTCTCAAACTCTTGTCACTCGACAGATGTTGCCCGCAGTTACTGTCAGTTCGTAACAGAGCTTCTACGCGCTGCTCAGCTTACGGCATGGTATTCCATGACGACGAGAGATTCTAAATAACTGCGTAATACAAGTTACCTACACATTTCAGTTTACCTGCTGTGCTAATTCACTATTGTTGTGTTAACTTAGCCGTCGCAACATAAGAACCATAAATCCCCAAAATGGAGTAACTTTATTTCACTTTTAGAACTTTGCCTCTGTGGGGTTGAAAAAGAAGAGGTTTGCGAGTAACTGACATTTTTGCCGAAAAAGGTAAAACAATCTATCGGGCGAAGAGTAAGGTAAATGGAAACGACTAAATTCAGGCGAAGTCCGTGAGGGCGTCTACCGTTTGTCGCTAGTTTTCGAAAGTAACTTTGTGCGTTAACTTTTTCCTTTTTAATTTATCAACGTACTCAAGGATCACTTCAATTATCGCAAGTCTTGCGAAGATACATCGTTCGCCTCCCACACTGTCCTTGAAACTTTCAATCCAGGTGTCAAAATAACTCTATTTTTCGCGTAACAACATGATGACTGCATACGATTACACGTACGTTATACAAACTGTGTCCGTTGTCTACCCGATGCAGTGAAAGAGCTGATCGATGGATCAAAGTCGCACTGGTCCACGTAACGAGAATTCAATTCGAATGACCTTTCCCTGACGCTACGGCGAGTCACGAGTCGATAATCGATCTTCCTTCTCTTCTCTCCATTCTGGCCTCATGCCGTCGTATCTCGCGTACATACCTAGAGGCATGTGTCTCGAGGTGACCCCGCTTGCGGACAATGGAGACCTCTCAAGACATATAGATTTGTTGTTTGTATCGGACGTGCAACAAAAGGCGCCTTAATCGACAGGAAACAAATAAACATGCCGGCCATAGTCGATTATCCCGCAGAACAAGATAAAAGCATTCAACGCGAAACGATTTAGATTGTAAGGAAAGTTTGACTGCAAGTCGAATGTTCCGTAATTGTTCTCTTCAGCGACGATGTTGCTTCCTCCGAAGTCCCCCGTCGCCGTTTCACTTGTAATTACAAAAGTAATCAGAATTTTTGATTATAAAATTGTTTGAAGATCTCCGTTCGTCTTCAATTGCCTCTGTACATTTTTACTTGAACCTTTTGTAGGTGTTGAGTGAACAGGAACAATGGCGCAATACCTTACAATGGGGCAAGATGATGGCCGGTCGATGTGCGATGTGTTCTCCGTTTTTGGAACGAAAAATCTTAAGAGAAAAGTACTCGAAAACTCTTTACCTAACTTGGACAAAATGTCTGAAGTTCTTTACAATGGGTAGATAAATTATTGTTTTAATCACAGTGTATCTCATGTGTACAACTTGAGGTTCGATTGTGATGCGAATCAACGGATTTTAAGATGATTCATCGTAACTTGGCATCTTGACACTAAGTTTACGGGTGTTTTTTATACGCCTATTTCTACGAGCATCCGTCACACCTAATCCTACTACATATAGATTTCAAAAATGAGAACGCTTAGGATAAAATAACAGTGTGCATAAATTTTATAGATGAAATAATTAATTGACGATACAAAATGGTTAAAATGAATGCTATGGTTTTTTGGATATTTCTTTCCGAAGTTTAAAATCCGTGAAATTGACGGGTCACGTAAACCTAGTGTTAAAAAATAACATAAATATAAATATAAAAATAAAAACGGATGTTGATATTTGTATGTTGTATACTGTTAGTATGACTTTGTGTAAAATAGAAATTATATTCAATAGTCTTTACAATATCATGATGAAAAGCTCATGTCAATTTGAAGCTTCAGCACAGGATAAATATGCAGAATTTCGATTCTGAGTGTCTTTCAGTATAGTTTTTCGCAATCATCCATCGATGTTTGTCTTCTACCTGTGCAATGAGTGAAGAAACACCCTTCCGTAACTATCGCATCTAGATTGAATTTGCTACATCGTTGGTGACAGGATGAAAAGGGAGCGAACGGCGATGAAAACGACGACGAAGTAGAATTAAGTGTGAGCAGGAAGAACACCGAACATTCGCGACGCTAAGGCGACTAAGTAAGAAACAGCTTGGGGAAAGAATCTTATTAAACATTAATTGAAGGTCGCTTTCGGTTTATGCTAGAGAAACTGCGCTACACTGCGGCTAGATTGCCGGCTCTCTAACAATGGAGATTGAGTAGCGGCGGGATTATGTGCTAAGAAAAACGGAAACAAGTGGCAGAAGGAGTGAAGAAAAGGGAAGGGGTGGGGGGGCAAGCAGCTAAAAGGAAATTGAGAGAACGACATCTAAGGACAGAGGCTAAAAAACGGGCACAGGGGAAGAGGTTACCTCAATGGACAAGTTATTTCTCAATTGCCTCAGTGAGAGGCGTCGAAGAGGGTGAAAAAGAAACGAGGGAGCAAAGCGAATGAGGTAGCCGGAGTAGAAACCGCGAAGAAGGATTGTTCGCATCCTTTTTCGCCATCCGATTCGTTCCTCCGCCGTTCGCTGCCAAGAAGTCCTGCCGGGAACGCAATTATTTAACAGTCTATCGATCCCTGGTGTCCGACAATTTTATTCCAACACGCGCTCCAGCACGCGAGACACTCTAGGCAAGCGAGGGTGAAGTAAAACGAGTTGCCCGGGTATCAGGGAGTAAGATCGTTCGGAAGGCAAGATGGGCACGTTATTTAAATCGTCATTTAAATATTCGGGTCGTGAAACGCTCAACTTTTCGGATGGAAATACGTGAATTCTGACTCTGGCGACGTCGGCGGCTCTGTAGTCGAAGTTTTACATGGGAAGGAGAGACGAGCGCATAGACTTATGAGAGAGATTCGTGACGGAATCCGAATCAGAATGGGCCAACTCGTTCCGAATCGTTATCCGATTTTGAGAGAAAGATCGTGTTATGCGAATTAGATGCGATGCGCTGCGAGAAGTTCTTAGTTAATAGGGCTTATTACGTGCGTTGAAGTAAATGCCTAACTTTCTTTGTGCATCGCAAATAGGTTTGTCAAGTCTGAACTTTTGCTGATTATAGTGTTACTGACACGTGATACATAAGTTAATGTCATAATGTATAATAAGCCTGCTAATTGACTGTAGTGATCTACGCTATGCAGAATGGCTTGATACTGTTGAAGGGAGCAAACAATGTAGGACTTTATAAATTTCAAAGTTTTGAGTCGCTTTCTGCTCGTTATCGATTGACCGCAAAAATCCCACATCAAAGGACGTGTACAAAGAGCTTTAAGAAATTCTATATATCCATGAAATTACATTATCTACTGGAAGCCACAAGCTCAGGGGATATTTTTAAAAAAGTCTTCATTTACGTAGGTTAATAAAACCGCCACGTACTCCTTAAAATGCACAAGCTTGAGAAACGCAAAATTACTCAGAATGGCAGAGAAATCTACAAATAAAAGAACATAATCTACGGTACGCTGAGGAAACGCAATTAAAACAATAGACAAAATATTACAGTTTCTTGCAGCATTTCAAAGAAGTGCTAATTATAAGGGACACCACTCATTCCACCGTGTAGGTACTACCAGGCTGCCAGTAAAAACTTATCACAGCAGACCAAGTACCTAAAGTTATAATTATTAGAACAATCATATTCGCTGTTCAACGAGAATACGATCTCCAGGTAATTAAGCACACCTAATTCGCCTAATGTTAATTTATGTACCAATCACAACGACTCGATCATGGCGATTAATCGACTGACAGACCTGTGTATTGATTCTACTAATCGTCTGAAATCCCTTCAACGTGCTACGCAAATCGCTCTCCTGACATTTTAAACGTTATGATCCCGCTCACAATCCGAATGTGGAGAATTCTCTAAACGTATCAACTGCAAAGCTTGCTTGCAAGTAAGACACTGGTGGAATCCAGAAAAAAAGATCTCCGAATTTCGCGGAAAAAATTTGACACGTCAAGGGATATTGCTCGGAATGAAAGCACCCAGAAGATAAGAAAGGGAGAACGTGTCAAATACAGAAAAAGCGATGAGAATCATAGAAAAACGAGCCCAATAGCAAACGTAGAACAGAGACGTGATGTCAAAAAGACAAAATGGGAACGCAGAAATAGAAAGATACGTCAAGCTTGCAGGGACGCGGGAAGAAATGGGAAGGACAAATAGTATTTTTACTGAAACGTGACGATTTCAAGGAAGGTGGACGTCTTCCACGGGAAAACAGAAGTGTACATGTCAATTGGCCGGTGGCGGATACAGTATCCCGTCGTCAGTTTAATCGACAGAAAGTTCCACGGTGTACCTGTCGGCCGACTGACCCTGACGCCGGTACGACAGTCGCACGAAACACTCGCCTTCGGCTCCTCAGGCTGGAACTCGAGTGCTCTTCCGAAGAGTGGCTCTTTCCATGGAAAAGATAGATTCGAATACACGCCCATCGTGAGAGAATTACCCTTTCCTATCCGTAACACTTTCCTTTCTCCTATCTACCGTTCCTGCTTTTATTTCTTATGCATTTCTCCCTCTCTGTCCGTCTCTCATTAAGTGCATGGTCCCTCTCATCTCCCGATTGTCTTTTCTTACACGACAACTCAGGAACCTGCACTCTCTAGAAAAGAAAACCTATTCAGCACTTCAAGAAATAAAGTCGCGACGTGCTATTTTAACAAAGTTCCATCACCGTTTACCTCAAGTTCATTAACCCTCCTCCCGCTCCTTTTATTTCACATTCTACTCGCTATGAACGAATATACTGACATATTCATATATATAATAACATTTACATAACCAATATCATTTTTTATTTTTGCCAATGCACGACACGCTATGATGACCAAGTAACGAGGTCAAGTATCGAAAATTCGTGAGCCAATGACCGCAAAGAAGTACTGTTTGAAATAATATTTATTATCTTGATTTAGAGCATTTCAAGGACGAGTGCAAAACTAAAGTACGGGAGAAAGAGAGAATGGTAGAAAGATGCTACACTCACAATTCTACATATTCTATAATTTTATTCTCCATTCGACAGTTTCTCTTTCCGACAAGCAACCTATCACTGCTAGTCACAATAAAATTACGAGCACCGAATTTTCAGGAGAATTGGCCTTCTTAATGACCGATTTTTTAGCAACTATCGCACTGGTCGATCGGTCGAAAGTAGCCTTTTTGGGTGCAGTTATGCTTAAACTTGAATGGACGTTGGAAAGTACGAAAGAGCAGACCATTCATCGGGCACGAAGGTATAATAAGGTCGCTTTTTGAGAGATCGATCGCATTCGATCGGGACGAATGCCATTGTAAGGAGGCGGTCCCAGTAACGGAATGTAAATAGAATTACTGTAACGTCGAGATTGCCGAGGGAGTGGAAATATTTGCGGACGGTTTGGTGCCTGAAAGTTCCGAATCTATCTTCTCACTGGTATCCGCCGATGTTGACGCGCATACCTAGAACCAATTTACTGATTCCGTTATGAATTGCGGCGAGTGTCAGAGCGGGCGTATATATTGACGGTCAAGTTTTATTGTCAATTAAATGTTTTGCCATTGGGGGACGATGACTTTGGCGAAAGTCCGGGCCGACGTATGCGGAATGTCTGGCAGGAGAATGCCTGCGCTGGCTGGACTGCTCGGAGAGAGATGAGGAAAGGGTCCTGAATAAGCGAGGGAAGTCTATTCTATGCTAATGTACTAATACATTTTTATTACATGAATTCTCACGGTCACTTCAAATTCAACAGGATTTCCCGGTACAGCTAACGGCAATGCGGTCATTTACATTGTGTATGGAACATACACGTGTTTACGCCGGAATGTCCGATGATCAATGACTTTTTCTTTTTCGTGTTTTCCTCTCTAATTTGCCGCTGACGCAAAACGGGTCCTCGCCAAATATTACGAAGAGCGTTGTACTATATTAGCGTTGTTCACGTAACTTCATCGCGAGGTGTAATTTTATGATGTAGGCTAACAGTGTAATGCCGTAATCGCGCTGCGTGCCGGCGTTTAAACAGAATGTAATAGCAGTAATTAAAGGTAGGCCTCGCCGATAGTGGCTGATAAAAGCTGCCCGAACCGGGAGAAGTATGACTACTGTTTCATTTAATCGATAAAAGCGTTCTGGTAATGCCGTAGGACTTTAGGAAAGTTTTTATCGCCGCAACTTCTCGTCGGATTTGTTCTATGACGGTGGCACGAGCGGAGGGAACCAAGTTAACGTACTCCTCCGATTGTGAGTAATTACCTCGACGATAGCGAGCCATAGAAATTCCCTCCTCTCCTATTCCCCTGTATTCCTCCTACCTCTCGAGTCCTTTGACCGTTTCTCTCTTATTTCCACGTATCCGCCCATCCTACTTTCCACAACCGCCCACTCACTCTCTCTTCGCCTTTCTTTCCTCATCTTTTTCCTCCTTCGGTTTCCTTTCTTCTTCGCGAATAAGTATACCCTCCGCTCTTTAGGATCATTTGTTCAGCGGCCACGTTAAGGGTCAGGGCCGGCAATGATAAATGACCCATTCATTGGCCACGTTTTCATACACTACTCCCCTATGTGTATTCCGCACTACGCCTTTTGGGCTCACCTTAGAGGGAAATAAAAAGGAAAATGCCTACGCCCGTCGGCAGCCTTATTCACCTCCGTCTTAATGTAGGCGAAATTTAAAGAGGGGCCCCCTCGCCACCTTGACTGACGTTTAAAGGCGAAATCGTGAAAGCTCGCTCTCCACTGCGGGACCGTTCGCGTCGTGCTCGCTGAATGCTGGAGACGCTTCTCCTTCGGGGCGATTTAAATCAATTTTCCGCCGCGCCGAGATAAATTCTCTCCGAATGTTCTACCGATTCTGAAATTGAGCTTTGCCCCGCGCAGCTCCACACCTTTTTTCCTTTCCCACTCTTCCAATTCTGAGAGTGTGAAAGTGATTAAACCACTTTTTGTACGAATGTTACAGAATATTGCCTCATGTTATCCGAGAAAAGTAATATTAATGTCACTGAGTGTTAACTGTTATTCTTTCAAATTTCAATATGTGTGGAATAAGTACTGTGGTATGTATAAATTGTGTGTATCTTAGTGCATAAGAGTTTAACCGAATATTCCGTGAAAGCGATAAGGACATCACGCAACCTCGGGCTTGGTCTATATGCACCACCACTTCAAAATGTACACAGTCATGTCAGTGTTTAAAGAGTGGTCATAGCATTTTTGCAGGCATACCGATCTTATGGGTATTATTGGTAAACTATGTTCTGGTTCGTTGTTCGTCTGTATTTCAGGAGCCATGGAGTGCTGGCGTTTCAGCTCACGTGACGTGTGCTCCAAAAGGTGAGAAAGGATAAATTTGTTTTTAGGTAACTTGTAAGAATCGAATTGAAACATTTCATAAGTACAGTTACGCTCTTTACCAAGTTTTGCGCTTGGCACACCTTACGGGCCTTCCCCTCGTCATCTTTGATCGTCACCGTTGCGCGAGTCTTTCATTAACTTTTAACGAAGCCGTAGCCTTCAAATTGTACCTTTCCGTTCGAGACTTCCAGACGGGCAACGCGAAGTTTACCTTTTTCTGTACCGAGCGCCCGGTTCGTCTCGTAACGGGTCGCGATTCGCAGAAGTAATTTCGCGAACCGATGTTTGCGGTCGACGAATACGATATGCGGCCGCGGATCGGTATCAACCAATTGCAGCGATTCAATTGGCACCGTGCCAGGATTTAAGCTCGCCTTAAATTTGGTCAAACGACAGCCACGGCCGGGCCAAGTTCGCTTTATTGTTAGAATTAACTAATTGTTGCGTATCCGGGACTGGCGCGACATAATTGGACGGTGACCGCTAACCGACGGTCCTCCTTCCAGTTGGCCCCGCCTATTCTTTAAACGTACGACTCACAGCGTGGCCCAGATTAATTCTCTCCCCCTGCCCGCGCCGAAAGTATTTGCGAGACGGAAACAATTCCGGTGCAGCAAACTGGGCGAGTCCTCTCGCGAAATTAAGAGCTTGCATCCTCGGTACCAGCGACGAATAAAATATCGCTGCCCATTGTTAAATCCGTCCTATACCGTTTTCGCACCATTTTCCCGCTATTTTCCCACCATTTTCCCACCATGTTCCTGCTACTTTCGTAGGAGGTGGAGAAAGCTTGGAGCGGGTAAGCTTTCGGCGAAATTCGACAATTCATTCCGTTGCTGATGAGCAGCTCGTTATCGCAAACCACGACACAGTGATTGCGCTCTTCCCGACCGGGGGTCGCTCGCAAATTGGATCTGACTCGGCCAGGTAGAATACGGTCCAAGAGCCAGTGATCCGAACCTTCGTTCTTTCCTGCAATTTCCTTCAAGCTTCTCTCTTTTTCATACTAACGATAAAGCTCGAACTCCGAAAATGCTATGGTTCCTAGATAGCACAGGTCTCGCGTGATTATTCGCTTTGTCATAGTGTAGTAAAGTAGCAGCAGGTTTATTATATACTTTTTTGTAAAAATTGAGTGAACATTTCTTTTTCTCAATTATGGAGATGAAAAGTTAATTGTAGGATGAATGTCAGCATTTTACGTGACATCTGTCACAAGAGGCGGGGTTTATTTGACAGCTGAGAATGTAATGAATCTGAGTGAAATTTAATTAGGGTTGATTTACAATATTTCGAATATCAGGACGTATGTCAAAGACTCACCAACTACGTCTAAGTACACAAAATGGCTCATGTGCGGCGTCGTTGACACCTGACACTCATAGATCCCGCTGTCCCGATGCTGGGGATACCTAATTTGAAGCGTCCAGTCGTCGGAGTGTACATTGTGGATCGCTCGAAACCGCTGATCGTTCGTGTACGTGTATCGACCGATCGTCAGCAAATGAATATCCCTATATCGCACCCAGGAAACTTGAAGCGTCATCTGAAACAAAGCAAGAGCTCAAACAGTTTTCATGTATAAGACGAAATTGCAGTCACACATGATTTAAAGACAGGTTGAACGCGTGATATGCACAGTATACCTTTAACATCAAGAAATTACATCGTAATTAATTGACAACGTACTATACGATTTGTTGTACACATGTACAGAAAGAACAGGTTCGTAAATGTACATACCAAAATAGTCCCCGACGGTTGTTATGAAAGCGTCATATTTTCCGTTCGTTTAATTGCAATGGCGAAGAATTTTGCAAACAAGCTTTCAATTACATATAATACTACAAAATATGTATGCAACGCGCGGAAAGGGAGTTTTGCAGATGTCGAAAAGATTTTAGTACCCCTTGCACGGTCCGAGCCGCGAAACGCGTGGGCTGAATCTTTTGTCCCTCGTTAAGGGCTTCCCATTAAGCGGGCGCCGTAATTAGAAGTAGCTCGTTTAGACACGGTATTGTGGCGGTAATGAGGAAAAAACGGACGGCGACTTTTAACAGTGAAATGCCGACCCCCTTCGCGCCTCCTCCGCGTGCCAAGTTTTATGGGTAAGTTTACTGTGCGAGAGAAAAACGGACACACGTTTGCGCAGAAAGGGGGCAATAATTATTGTTCTGCGAGCAAATTTTCTTCCCGAGTCCCGCGTAACGAGATCGTCGAGCATTGCGAGACAGATAGTTTTTTCGTCGGAGTTCATATTTCAATAAGACTGGCGTGCTATTTAACCGAATATTTATATTTCCTCCTCTTTTTAGTCCTTTCGCTCGTCAGAAACTGAATAACGTGTAACGCAACATGATCAAGGAAGGATGTGCCGCGTGTTCAATTTCGAATTAGATCCATTCGCGCTTGACACCATTATAAATTGACCGTCCAAATTCCTTATTTCTTATCACCTGGAACTTATTATTCGCATTTGAGATTGTTTGACTGCGATAATATCGAACGCATATCCGATGCATATACTCTCGTACACCTCTTGCGAGATGACTGCAGTCGGCGATTTTTATCACTGCGTGGCGGCTAAATGGGAATTAATTTCACGAGATTAGACGCCCTTGCCGACTAGATCGCCGTAACTCCGTCGGAGGGTGGGATTTTAATTCGCGCGGTGGAAACCTGAAACACGAGGGAGCAACAGCGGACGGTGAGGTCTCGAAGATATACGCCCGACATTTCTGGCTTTCGCGTTGCCTTCCTTCCCCGCGTTGCCCGCAGAATTAATAGAGTCCTTTTGCATATCGTTGCGAAGTTAGCGCGCGAGAGATAAAACGCCTCTGGCCGCTATAATTGGACATCCCGGCCCGGCGACGTGTAAATATTTGCGCACTTTGTAAGCCTGACGCGCATCCCGCAGAAAATATCTCCATGCATTTTGCACTCTCGCAACGGTCGCGCCCGCACGGCCGACTTGTTTGCGGTATTTAGA
The DNA here is from genome assembly GCA_914767735.1 of Anoplius nigerrimus. Classification (NCBI taxonomy): domain Eukaryota; kingdom Metazoa; phylum Arthropoda; class Insecta; order Hymenoptera; family Pompilidae; genus Anoplius; species Anoplius nigerrimus. The sequence goes on along the minus strand of OU612085.1, from coordinate 15,559,455 downwards.
ATTAAGCGAGTGTCGCGGCGGGCACGGCGAATGTGTCCTATCGACGTGGACGAGACCGGACGGAAGGCGAAACGTGTATGGATGCATGTACGGATGCATGTATGAACATGTGCGCACCCGTCTTGCGTACTTTGTCGTACTGAAATGTTCGCCAAAGTTGTGCCATCGAACAACTTTGCTGAAACACACGCCGCCGGAAGCGGTAAGCACTTTTTCCATTAGCATCTGCGAAAGCGTTTAAGGTTTAGAATCCATTATTCCTCCGTCCGTTGCTCCCGTTGGCACATACCGAGACGTAGAAAAGGCTATTTTATTGGTTCCTTTCTTCTTCCCATTTAATAAATATAGAGGAGCGACTGGACTGAAGCTGCGATCGTCTGGATTCTCAATCGACAAAAGTTAATGTGGCATAAATATTTCGAAAGGCGCGATAGGATATTCAAGTCAATTCGCGATATTGATCCTGTCCAATAAAGGCGCACACTCGCCTTTCGGTTGTTTGAGAGAGTTGATATTGACGTATTTATATTTTGCGATATCTACCGCGAACCGATCTCGAATTATCCTGAAAACAATATGCTTCGTCTCTACCGCCGCTGACTGGCATGAACTGCGTCCTGCGCCACAAGGGACATTGCGTAAGAGTGATTCGTTGTAAGACGGTGTTATTCTTATCGGGGCCATCAAATATTTTGCGAGATTCCAGCGTGTCAGATCTTTTTGGAAATCCATAGCTGTCTATGTATAGTTAAAACCACCCATATATCATTATACGGAACGCGTAACTGTAACATCATCGGTGTATCACTCATGGATTTCAATATGCTCATGTCCCATATTTTCAAGCGCGTCAGTATTCTCATTCAGTACTGCCAGGTCATTGCCTACATTTTCCCGATCATCGGAAGAATTGTCTGATCGGTAAACACGGAGAAAGCAGTTTTTAAAACAACCTTGGTCTACTTTCAGAATATCATCATGACATTCAACTCCGAAGAGACACGTAAGATTTTGTCGATGAGTACATAGTCAAGCTGGCCGTGTGTATTTTACGCAATTCGGCGACCACCAATCCGCATCCGCCCGCGTCCGACCACGCATAAATACCGACAACATGACATTGTGTGTGTTTCCGTATTGTATCATACTTGGCCAATATAAATTGTTATAGTTGCGTGTCCGAGAGGTCAGCGGCTTTGCCGGTACCCAGCCTGTGTCGGGCAAGTCCTGTTACAATTAACTATATACTGTGTCGGGCCGTTGTCCGCATTGAGCAGCTTCTGTCATTCTCTACACACTTCCCCTTTGCATACCAATATTGTTGTGCCATGCGAGCGATTTATGCGAGCCCCGTCGTCGTTTGACCAGCGTGAGCGTGTCAAATTTACGTTCGCGCAAATTGTCCTGAAAGTCCAGTGAATCGCGTTTCAGACGGTCTGACTTATGGCCTTTCGATTCGAGTTGGTATCGATTCCACCGAGAACAACGCCTATTGGATTTGACGCCGTGCGTATGCTTCCCGTTTTTCGTTCCCATTCTTCTTTTTTTTGCCGTCCTCCATAGTTTCGAGAATAGGAAAAGCTGGGCGGAGAAATGTCATAAAATTATTTCAAAAAGGCCGTCGACAATGAAGGACACAACGTTCGTAGAAAAATGAGACCGACTGATATAGTAATTTATTTTCAATGGTTCTCTTTCGTTATGTTAAGACAAGTTTGTTAAAATGCCTTTACCTTCTGTATCTGTACCAGACAGTCTACATCGGAAATTGATTGAAATTCTGCAAACGTTTAACCTGCTCGATATTACGGCGTTAGTATTAATAACCGCATACTGGTCAAGCCGATTCCACACAGCAAACACGTACACATAGAGAAATGCGCGCGCGTGAGTGCCTGTCGAATTAAATAGCGTAGCAGAATTATCGTTGCAGAAAATTTTCACGTGCAGATAAGCGGATTCGAGCGGCGGTTATTAAATCGGCAGACAATTATTTGTGGCAAACAAATGCTCTGTAAGAACGTTCGCCCGACCTAATTCTGGCCGCGCCAAGCGACTCGGGTGCACGAAGGGAGAAACGAAATTACATCGGTAAATCGCGACGCCAAAAGAGAAATCGAAATGTCTCGGGAAACAAGTTCCCGGGTAATGCGAGATTGCGCCGTTTTAAAGCGGCGCTTTCGGCCATCAACTTCCCGCCTTAATTCGAACTCACCGCGCGCGTTCGATAACTCATTAAAACGCAGTCCCGAACGTCCACCTTCAATCGGCGACAGTAATTAAGATCGTTACGGGCCATAACGCTTTGTTCTCGGTCGCCGTGAGAATCGCAACCGCGACCGTCCAATCGGCCGACAGTATCAAACTACCATTATGAATTCAATTATCACCTTTCGCTCGACATCTATCCCCAGGCTGAATACTTTAATTTCCACCGGGGCGCAGGGTACTTCTTCTTTTCTCGGGGGCCAACTGAAGCATCGGCGCTTCCGGTTTAATCCCGACATTCCGACAGTGAGGTTGGGGCCAGCCAGGCAGAGCGGTGAGAAGGTGGTATAGGAGCGGGCGAGGGGCGATAAAGTATTAAGACGCGGCCGAGACACGAAATACCTGAGCGAGGGTCGAAGCATTAAGATGGGCAGAATTTATACCGGCCCTCAAAATATCGTCGTCCACTGCCGTCCCGCCATTACCGGCGGGGACAAGCGATGAATTTTCTTAAGGGACGCCACCCGTGCTGTTCCACATCGTGCGCCGATTTTCGCCGGGTTTATCTTCCGAGCCCGCTGCCGCCCTAAGGGTCAGCGGGAGTCTATTTATCCCACGGGATTGCGCCCTTTCCCGCGCAATTTCATCCCAGCAATCTCCATCTAGTCGCGCACCCACCTCTTCCTCCCCCTCCTCGTCGCCTACTCTTCACCTTCACTCTCTTTCCCTTCTCACCCCCCGACCGTCCCTTCATAGCCTTTCCGGGCCGGTCAAGAGGATCGTCGAGCCGATTCACTTGTTTTTCCTGTCTCCCCACTGATCCCCCTCACCGCCGTCCCATACCGGCAACCTCGAGCGGCGAACAAGGACTTTTATCCGGATAATTGACTGTCCGGATGCCCACGTAGCCATTGACGTCACTCACGTCGCCAGCAAACAAATGTCGAGAGATCGACGTATGACTTCTGCGCGCGATTCGAATTCTCGTTTTGATGTCGGCGGGCTCGTTAGTACGTTCGCATTAGAGCTGCAAAATTTATTGTTCCGCTTTGCCGATCGATGACGCGACACGCTCCACACACCGTACACGCGCTCAGTCTTTCACGGACATTACGTTCCTCAAACATCACGTCCCGTTCTAATGCCAACGAATCGTCCTGGGCGAGTGACCTCCCGCGTTACGACGTCATCCGCCTGACCCCTTATCCCTCTCATTATATATTATACATGCATCGCGCAAATACTCCGGCGTCGGTCATTCAGCCCGAAAAACATTCGGATAACCCGAATGCCAGTGTACACACTCGTTAGCTGCCGACGGGATGAGCATCATCGTTCAACTTGTTTGCGTGCGAACTGCGCGAGAACATTTCCGCCGTTGGCTGAAGGCTCGGTGAAGGGGTGAGCGAGAGTGTAAAGTTGGAGGGTTGGAATAGGAGGAGGATGCCGGAGGACGGTGCGTGACATTGTTACTGCGTAACCCGTTACGAAGCTGAGTTTATTAATATTTTTCGCATATATTCGGTTTACTCGTTGTACATCGCCTCCAGCGTGCGCTAATTGTCATTTGTTGAGATCGACGATCGCCGTTGTCTCCGCACTCATTGTTCCAATGTACGAGATGTACGCGCAGATGTATGGAATGGTAAATTGCCATCGTACAAGTGCGTGCGGGGCCGATACTGAGTGCGCTTCTACACCGTCCTGTCCGATAAGCTTCTCGCACGGATTACAATGCTCGCACATAGTTTGTTTGATTCTTTTTTCACCTTGTACCGTGATTTTTCGCTCACTGCCCTTTTTTTTTACCCTCTTTTGCCCTCCTTTTTTTTCTGTTAACGCTGGAGCACTCACGAAAACGCGCATAAGCGGAGATGACGGAACGACGTCGACCAACTAACAATATTTTACTCCCGCAGCCCGTTAGACTTAACGAGAATAAAAGCCTGCTTCCGTTGAAAGGAGAGACGTGTCCTCTGACGTTATGATTCTCGTTCGACTTCGAATAGGGGAAAAAAAGAGAGAGGGGGAGGGGCAGAAAGGGGAAGAGAGGAAAAGCTGCGCGAAGAGTTAAAATGACAGAGGAGGGAAGATAAGCGGAGACACAGAGAAATCGAGGATAATTGACAATTGCGGCACTAAGTGGCGTGACCTCTTTTCTCGCGAGAACGAGAAAATAAAATACTAGACTGCGTTCGGTGTAATTTTTATTCCGTGCGTACTTGAGTATATATGCGTTTGCGTGATTTGTTGTTCGCGCACGGTTTATGTCCCAGGAATTTATTTAATTTCATAATTAATGTATTGATTACCTCCACTATTCGCTATTAAAATTATGTTATCATAACGCAACAACCACTTGCCGCGATAAATCGTCTTCATTCGAAAATTACGCGTAATTCGCAGTTAAAACTCAGTTTAGACGTTTCTTCTGATGAAGAAACTTTTGGTTTGCGCACCGTTGGAAGATTCTGCCAGCAGCGTAAGTCCGTAATGAGCTTTCGATATCTAGAGGTCTTTATCCGGAAGCTGCTCAAAAGGTTTCCAACACTCTTCTTCCATCCCCCACCGTTGACTTTGATTAAACATGCAGGTCGTTGATACTCTTACCGAGACGGACGGCTTGATAAATCGTCCTGATGCTTACAGAAACGTTCTTTCCACACTGGCATCTGCCCGATTCCCGGACGTGTGAAGCGGCCGTTTCCTTCCTCCAATTGGGCGGCAAAAAGGTCGCGCAATCTTTTAAATCCTTAATGAGCTCTCGAGAGTCCGGGAAATTTCTGTGACGGGGCCTCGGAAGATTTTAACACGGCGAACGGAGAGATTTCTCGAAAGTTCCTTTTCCGAATGCTTGACTGGCAACGGTTGACAGATCGCTCTAGGAGAAACTATTTCGTTTTTCCAATAACTTCGGGAATGATATTACTCGCGCTGACGAATCTCAAACATTTTTCCGGTATTACTTTTGCCTTACTTTAGACGGATTATTTTGATCTGCGATACTCACTCCCGTATTACAAACATTTCAAGCAAAATGCATGTAAACACGATTGCTTTTTCAAGAAGAGTTTGCAATGACTTTCCCTATTTATAATACATAAAACGTCGTTACTTTTGTTTAATTTTGCAGAACTTATGTGTTTATAACATACTGGTACATATCTGTAACAGTTTCCATCGATAAGATTACAGTAATCTGCCAGTATGCGACGCATACGAACCTATATAATTCTAGCAGTAAAAGTAAGTAATCCTTCTCTCAGGCATCCCAATCATTTTTCCGTAAATTCATTATTAATTTACCGTTACCGCACAGAATATCCCGTTGCTTTAATTAACCGGGAAACAATTAATAAATTTTAATAATTAATTTTAGGCAAAATAATTTCAGTACTTCGCATTAGCCCTGATTGCACGAATCAGTTATTTCTTGAGCGAACACAACAGTTAATTGAACCAATTAAATGTTCTGTCCCCATTCGGTCTCGATTACAGATTTGGCGAAATTAATTGAATTTCTATTAACACCGGTGTCCAGCAAGAAGACACCTCGATCAATAATCAGCGTGATATTTCCTAAGTCGTCCTGCCCAATAGCACACCTACGCTTCATCATTGTCCAAACTTCAGATGCTCTGGTGTTTCGCCAAAAATCCTTCGACTCGTTAATTCTCATATTTCAAAGTATCGTGAGTGCACTTATGCACGCACATTTAAACTCTTTGGTCACGTCAGGTCGATTTACCGACCGACAAATTGTGAACATATTTACTTGGCAAAAACGTGGGCTTCCCTCGCATTCTCCAACTCGAACGGTCTTTGGCCCGTCGATATTTTTAAACCCAATGACCTCGTCCTGCTCGTCCAGCTCGTTCAACGTACGTATAACTAGGGCCAATTACAGTCCTTAGTGTCTTAATGGGCTTTCAATATCCCGGGAGTTTGCCCGAAGGTTTCCAGCGATTTTCGTTGTCCTCCTTCCTCTGCGTCTCGTCACTTCGGCCCGATTAATCTTTTTAGCCGTTCTCTCTTTTACCTTGCCTTCCTTCTCTGTCCCGTCTCTCGGTCCTACTTATACAGCCTCGTTTAGATACACAGGAGATCGCACGCGCGCTTGCTCCTTCTTTGCCTCTCTCTCTCTCTCTCTCTCTCTCTCTCTCTCTCTCTCTCTCTCTCTCTCTCTCTCTCTCTCTTTGCGCGCGGGCGCCTGACCCCTGTCTTTTTCGAAGCTTTGTCTCTCTCTGTCTCTCTCTCTCTCTCTCTCTCTCTCTCTCTCTCTCTCTCTCGCTCTGTTTACCATTGCCCTTTCGATCCTCCTTGTGCCTCTCCTCCGAAGTTCCTCCTCGCTCGAACTGTTCCGTACACCTCGGTGGCTTTTCTCACGAAAGCCTCGCTCTCGGCGCCGTAGAGACGACATTCGAGCGAGCTTAGCGTGCCATAATCGAATTCCCGGGATTAAATGTGCGATCGATCGACAACCGAAGAGCCCCGTTGCTTTGTCGTCGTGATTTCTCTTTTAAATTCACGGCGGCGTCGATGTATAAGGACGTCGATGGGCGGTAACGGGTCCGATGCCGTGCTTTATTTCACGACCCCTCAAGGATTTTGGTTTAGCCGACTGCTTGTAACCGCTAAATCGCTCGGCACTTCTCAAACTTTCTTAAGCGGAGCGACGCCGGCTTATCGCGAATAAACTTTATGCGTGAGTTTGCTGAGGAGGTATGAGCGATGGACATTTTTTTTGCTTTCAGATAGATCGCCGTGTCGAAGGTGCGTAATAAGTAAAGCCGAACATTATGGAAATTACGTTTCGTTCATTATTCCCCCTGTTACGACCATGCTAAATGGATTACCGTGTAGATAATAAAGGCTTCGTTTATAACAGAAATTGAAAATGCCAAGCGAGGGTCTGATTATTCCATATAGACGGCAAAAGTACGTGATGTCAAACTAAAGGAGTTCAAAATAATTCTGATGAACTTATTAAGATCAAAGGAGATTGAGGATGGATTACACGGCGACCGTATGATTAAATTCTCTTGTTAAGAGTTGCAAATGCAATCGGTGATGATCGCGATTGACGAAACGTCGATGCTGCTTTTTGAATTATATCATTGTTATTCACGCACAACAGTAGGCACACATATGAGGAATGAAAACGAGAATGTCGAAAAGGGGATGAACAATCTAATACCAGCAGCCGCTGATACATTTGGTCGCCTACTGGTCTGATATCCATGGCTATTTGAATCGAATTGCCTCACGGGGTCGATGTCCAAAATTTGCAAAGAGTATTATCAATCATAATGCGTCGCATGTTGAATATTTATCCTCGTTTCCTGAATCCGGCGACCTCGGCAAATTATTCTGTGCAACTGGAAACTGTGACAATAGCGTGAACCTCTGACATTTTATTCAGGCAACTTGATACTATGTTTCGCCCACTTTATACCGCGGCTTGGCGACCGAATTGTTTTGGAGCGATTTCGCGAAACACGTGGTTCGGCTATTGGAAGCTCTTCTATAGTGGAGGTAGGAGCCTCGTCGAGGGATTCTGTGGAATTTTGATCGTAGCAGAATATACTCCCATCGTACGACGGAGCGGAGCAGTGAGGCAAACGGCCCAGTCCGGGGGAACGAGGTTACGTTAATTTCGTTGCGTTCACAGTTGAATAAACGAGTAGAAACGAAGCGTTGTCAGTGAAATTTCGGCGTGTGTGCCCGAAATTCAGTAAAATCGGCCGAGTGCGTCCGCTTTCTTGCCAGCAGGTTTTTCTAAAAATGCGCAGTACGTTGCACGTCGACAATAAAGGCTGTTCCCAAAACATCTGCGTTTATCCATTTTCAACTGAACTCCGTTACGATATTCCAGCAATTATCGCCAATGGGAAAAATTCGCCGATTCTGCTTTTAACAGCGGAACTGCCAAAATGTGAGCTTTTATCGGCACGTTGTTGTGACACTACGTAAACGACGATTTTCATCGAGTCTCAATCGCGGTTATTTAATAACCAAAAACGTGACGTAGTGCGCCGCATGCTGTGCACAATGGCAAGTCTAATGTCGCACAGATGATATACGTCGACGAAGAGAGAAAATCTGGTTTACAACCGGGAAGCTTGCATTCGACATTCAAATACGTCGTCGCTCTCCAAAGCGACGGCCTCTTGATATACGAACATCGCGGATCCGCGCCCCCGAGCCCCGGCCGAACTTAAGTGTACTTCTGTAATTTCCCGAGCATGGTAACCAGCCCTTTACACCCTCTCGCACGAGTGCGCCTCGGCGCGACCCGCTATCTTACTGCTTGACAACCTTCGCCGCCGTTATTCTGTTTCGTCCGCAGTGACGCCGAGCGAAACAGCAATTACAGCGGCGCCTTGTGACCGTGCGCATTTGCTTTAAAACGTAATGCCGATAATTGGAAAAAGATGCCCGCCTTAAACGCTCGCCGCCTGCTCGTACTGCATTTCAAGCACGGTTGAAGTGCGTGCTTAAAGGTGTTAAGGAACAGATTGGAACAAGAGAGAGAGAGAGAGAGGGCGAAAGTAAGTTGGTGGAATTGTACGGGTGTACGGAATATTGGTTATGCCGATATTGGTATTGTTGCGAGAATGAAAAGTGGGCAATGCGAATGGAGTTTCATGATGAACTGGCGGTCACGTGTGAAATTGAACTGTGCGCGACGCAGTCATTCGTACATCGATTTCTAGTATATCACATTAACCGTCAGTTAATACAAACTCTTGCTCTTTAACAGCTTTGTAATGTATCGTGGCATATAGCGGGAGTACGGTGAAATATATTTTGAACGATCGGACCGGGGCAATGAAAATAACTCTAACCGCAAACAGTTGAATCCGCAATGCCGTAAAGCGGTACGGATTGCCCCAGTCGGGAAAGGGTTATCTGAGTTTTTGGTCCGCCAAAACAAATTGGGCAACATTCGCGAAACGCGAGACGTTACGGAGAAGGCAATGCTTGCATGGCAAGTAGCGCATTTAATCAGACGCGTAACGAGATCCTTCTTAGTCGAAGGAAGATTATTCGATACCGTGCACGCCGTGCAAGAGATTTTAGGTTGCTCGTTCAACGATCGATAGAACCGAGTCCCGACGTAGGAAGCGTGCGTCGCCCGTATAGAGACATTATCTGTGAAAGTGCATTCATGTGAATAAGTACAGACTTTACCAGTTTGTACGAGGGGAATCGTTAGACATTCTTGGCATCTAGGTTCTCCCGTCAGGACCGTCAGCGTTACCGATTCCCACGAGCCGATTAAAGTCGACTTCGTTACTGAATTATATACGGTGCACTCATTACCGGGAGGGCCATAGAATCGATGGATCGCAAGCGAGCAAACAGCAGCGTGCCTTGACACGCGGCTAGGTTCCCCTGCAGCGCAGTATGTCTGAAATAACAGCCCGTTGCTCGTGTTCGGTTTGATTATTACGTTAGGTACCTAGAAATTGGACGGATTTGCATAATACGCTGGTACTGCGGCCGCTAGAAAATTTTCGAGGGGATTTGATGCGAAATAGAAGAGACGAGAGCGGCGTGTTGGATTGTTGATGGAAAAAGAAAATGAGATAAGGGAGAGAGGTAGAATGGACGGGAAATACATCATGGACATGCTCGTTCATAGTAGATTATACATATGTAGCTTGTTCCCAGAACCTCTGCACCGGCAGTGTTATACGATCCTTTCGATTCTGCTGAAATGGTATATTATGTATGCAGGAGAGTCGAAAAATTCCGGATAGTTTTTTCTTGAAATTCATTGGATGAGCGTGTGTGCGCGTGCTCGTATTCTTCGGCACCGTAGTAAAAAAAAAAGGCGCCCGATGGCAAGGATTCATTTTATAAGCAATGTGATTGTCAAGTCGAGCAAAACAATTGGAGTGTTTTTCGCGATAAATCTCGTCTAGAAGGGTCTTACAACTTTATGCGACGCGACACTCGTTACGGAATATCATTTCGCAGGTACAATTGATACGGCGGTGGAAAGTCGTACTAAAAGGGGTTAAACGCGAGGGTATTCAGAGCAAGCTCTCGCGGCGAAAGATACGGTGGCAACGTGTGCGCATGATGTTTTTCAATGATCGCTTCCATCCACCGGTCACGCTCACCTTTAACATTCAAGCATAAAACAGTCCACGAAGCGAAACGGTCAACGTCGAGCCAATCCGCATTCAGGCACTATGCAAAAATTCCAGTGCGCAGGAGAGCAACATCGAGGCAAGCAAATGTCAGTGAGACGCAGCTTTCGCTTAAATACGCGCGAGGGAGCGTTTTGATCGTGACAGTTTAACGAATCCATACGTTATGTCCGTTCAGCTTTCAATTTCCGAAACGTTATCTCACTCCTTTCGCCGTACACAGAACGCTTTCTCCCGTCGGAAAAATCAGCTCGGCAAAATGAATCGGGCCGACTCTGTCTTCGTCTCCGGAACTTTTGTCCGGATTGGCCGCTCGAACGGAAAGAGTGAGATACCTCTTTGCCGTGGCATCCTCGGATATGCAAGACGCTGCGGTTGACGTTACACCCTGTATGGCAAACACGTCGCGCACGATGGAATCCATATATTCGTCCTTTCGACATTCATGTCTGTATGAAAACGGTCGGAGCATATCGAGGGAAGAGCCCCTTTCCCATCGCCATGCGCGTTGCAGCTTTGTCGTAAGGATGGCGCGACGCAGCAGGGAATTAAACCGGCAACGAATCGCAGAGCATCGCAGCCGAGAGTTGAGTATATTTTTAGTTCCGCATGGCGCGGAAATCAGTCAAGAATTATTTTCGGTTAAACTTCCAAAGAATATTAACACCTGGCCATTTTCGTACTTTTACGTTCTAACAAGGACTACTCATCCTGTACCCACTGAGATTATCGGTCGAACGATGTTCCATTGACTGCCCTGTGGTTTCAGATTGTGTTTATGCGTGTCTGACGGTGTATAGCTCTTCGTCGCTAATGCCCAAAAGTTTGATATGATAACGGACTCGCGAAGTCAGGCGATCGTGACCGCAGGATTTCCATGCGCAGATTTAGAAAGGTCTACATTATGCGCGCTAACTTTGGAATCGGAGATTGCGCCCAAGTCGAGTGCAACTTTCTTCGCGAACGAACCCGGAACCGGAAAGTGGAAGAAGTTACACGTCTCATCTTTCCGCAAAGATTGTTCTCCCTCGACTGTTTCCCGCGAAGAGAGCTCCGAGGACTTCGCTGTACATTTCCCAGGGAGAGAAGAATGATTCGTCGGGGATAAAGTATTAATTCAGTCGGTCGTCCCGGGTCCTTCGGCGACTACGATGGAAACGACGTAATATTCCCGGTGCTCTATTTTCCGACGCACATTCGACCTCTCATATAACTCAATAAGGGTCCTCGCTGCGAGTGTGCGGTCAAGACGGATGACGCTTTCATTTTCGAGCCAAAATGGACGCCATCTGACAGTGCGGTGCCGCACTTCGTCGGCATTAAATTATGACTCGGATCGTCGCACAGTTTGTATTCGCGGCCAATCTATGACGGGCCCGAGGTAGATAGCCATCTCGTTGCCAGCAAATTCCATTAGCGACTGTCGTATCATCCTGAAATCGATTGCATCGAGTATCTCGACACGGCTTGCTCGCCGGCGGCGTTGCCGTTCTCATTATTATCCGAGCTGGCGGCTATCGTACGCCCTGCGACCATGTTACGAACATCGTGTCCTCCGATGTTCACCGGTTGCTCAATTCGACGGGCATTCAGCTCGTTCTCATCTCTTCGTCGACGATCGCAGTTTTTTGCGTTCTTCTATTCAGTTTTCACCACTTCCTTCCGGTTCATACGCGATGAAAGTACAATCGAAACAGCTCTTGACGCCTCGGCGAGCGGAACGTTGTTAAAGAGCAGGGAATGAGGGACAACAAAGACAGGTTGATATGCCATAATACTGAGGATGCCGTAAGCCGAATGTAAGGATACGTATATGCAAGTTGCGAAATCAAATTCAAACAAAAACATTTACACCCGCTGCCGCGTAATGATATCCAGAAATAACAGTACGAAAATAACGTGCGAGATATCTGTATCGGTCGTGGAATATCCACATGATAAATTCGGTTTTTTTTTACGATAAAGAGTCGATGAAAACGATGTAACGGGTCTTTTTACATAACGGTCGCAAAGTTCAATGAGAATATGAGACAGTAGGCGTGTACAGGTGAGATTAAATTAAAGGCAAATATCTGAAAACTGTGAACGCCACGATAAAATATGCGAGGGATTAAAATTTTCATCGTCCACTGGGTGATGAAGAGACAGCGTATCCAAAAACTGCCAACCAACGGGGTACTCACGAAAGAATTCAAAGGGAATTGCTCGATAACGTTTTTCGGAACTTTTGCGAACAAGTTTGAAATAACAAACTACTAGGTGTAAGTTCCACCGTAACTTGACGTGACGGAATCGTTCACGCTGAAATAGGAAAACTCAATCGGAACGCGATATGTTAGCAAGACAAAAAGGGTTCAAAGACGATTAAGATTTTTATCTGGACTTAGAAATGTCAAAAGTTCAAGAACGTGTACGAACAAATTGATGATAACAGATGTATATAAATAATACCGCCGACGAATTGCATAGCGTTACAATAAAGCGTTTTGCTTAATATTTCTATAATATTAATCACAGATATAGCGACAGAGAACTATCGTTTTAATACGAAATCCTTATTATTGACGCAGAAAGGCTCAATATCTCACAGGATTAAGTACATTCAGCCACTGTTCGTCGATCGGTAATCCCTGCTACGATTGGCGAACGTTTACAATAGCCCGGTCACCGTCCCTATCCGCTTTGCCATCCCTCCCTCTATAACCTCTTCCTGTTCCACCCTCTCATTTTCCTCCGCTCGCTCTTGCCGCGAAGAGTTTCCCGACTTCGTCTCCGCCTTCGAAACATCTCAGCTCGCAGAAACTGGAAAGCAGCACGTTCGCCTGTGCCAGACCCTCAGTATACAAATATAGACATGCACGGATATAAGTGCAGAGAACTATAGGTATGAGCGCATCGCGCGCGAGTACATCGTTCTACGTGGGCCATTGTGAGCGTGTAAACATATCCTGGAGGAACGTGCGACGCTGAAATATAGTCGTAAAAGTTGAAAGCGTCCGGACGTTCGAGGCTGGCGAGCGCGGGCGCAAGAATTTCCGTGCCCGTTCGAGACTCCTTATCGTGACCGGTAAATCTTGAGCATTTTGCGCGAGTTGGCCAGCCTACCTGGGTAGAGCCTACCGGTTGGTCGCCTCGAGACTTGAAATGTTCACGGGAAACGCGCTGCCGTGTCAACGATAACGTCCTGCGATGCGGGCTCATTTCGAGCTATGCACTTCTATCTTTATAGGTATATGTATGTACGCAGAGACAAGTATATACGTTTGTATGAGGGCCTCTCGAAAAACACGCCGGGAAATTGAGATGAGAGTGAATCGAAAGTGGTGAGAAGAAAAATGTATGGAATTATATGCCGTGTTAAACCTTTCACGATCATGTAATGCGGAAAGGAAATTGGGTCACATGCTGCGAATAAGTTTCTATGGGATCAACTGATATTTAGTTATAGAAGTATAAATGTAAAAGACTGTAAGGTTAAGAACTGGGGAGGGGGGGGGGGATATACAGGGTGGTTCGATCCGGTAGTACAACCGAAAAGGAGGTGAATCTACATGCAAAAACAAGTCGAAAAAAACGCATGACAATTTTTTTTAAACGCTCTGTTTTTTTTTAAATTTACCTGCTTTTTGGTTGTACCACTGGATCGAAACCACCCTGTATATTATATGTATATATGTATATGTATTTCACTGAAGTAAAATCAGAACATTACATTACTGATCACGTAGAACTTGAATGGAACAAATTATTTAGCCGCATTGAGGCTTTCGCGCTTGTATAACTGTTCTTTTTTCCAGTCAGTTGGGTGACTAGTGTCAAAGCACATCTGTAAACATAACACGATCACTATCATCTTCACGCTCTACGCACACATTTCCATTCTTTTACGCATTCTTACAAGTATAATGAAATTAACTTGGCGAACCGAAAGTTAAAGAGGGCTAATGAGCAAAGCGAAACACATACATATGGCGTTCCGCTATATAGGTATAACCAACTTTGATCATGTACTTTAATACATAATTCCATATACGTAAATCAACATCATGTGAACTCTTTCTTTATATCCTGATGTTATTCTGTGACTAAATAAATAGAAAGGAAAATAATCGTTGTAGCCATATGTAAACATCGTATTGTCTTCACACTCCTTTCGTTATTAAAAGATTTATTGATTATGGGATCGTTTGTTTTAGGTTGACTGGACCGACTGGACATTACGTATTCATTCATCAATTTCGTGTATTATAGTTAAGCGACACGAAGAATACGAACATATTCATTGTTCTTCGTGCCACGTTGATGTTTGCGGCTAGGTTTAATTGAAATGCTGGAAATTAAATGACCTCAGGCGCAACGCTACTACAACTTCTGATTATTTACATCTTAAAGGGTAAGTTATTTGCATTTGCGTATGTTAACTCCTTTTGTTTAAGTTCCATTGTAACGCGCATAGATGGTAAATACTCTCTGAATAATTGGTTCGCAAACAGCCAGCCTGCTTTAACGTTCTTAATTAAAGCGCGTTGCTTACTTCAGCTCGTTTATTTGCATCCGGCCAATTTTACCCGTCTCCAAAAGATAGTCGGCTCCCAAATGTTACACTTCAGACACAGTTTCCGACTCGGGGGCAAATCGTTTATGTGCGCACGTTCTAGTTAGCAGCAGAATTAATTTAATTAGATTAAGGTGTGCCACAGCGCTAATGATGGGCTGCCTCAGTTAATTTTGAATTGAACTCTATGAATATCTTGGGCAAACCCGATTAATGCCGCGCGTTCGCAATTTGCTGTGTGCATATGTATTATCGGAACGTGTCGTCGCGATATATCAATGGCGGGGAATTAAATCCGACGACAAACGTCAAATCTTCGTCTCTTCGGAGAAATCGCAGAACGAAATTTCCTTTCTCACCGCGTAGCGCTGGTTAGGCCGCAGGGAACTTTTTGATGAATTTTTCGTCGCTCTCTTCCTTCCCTATTTGCCGTTCCAGTTTGCCGCACCGGTCCACTAGGTTTTTTAATTCAGCCGGCGGGGCTTGCCGGGGTAAAATTTGTTCTGCATCGGCGAAAGCGAAGAAACGGGGAAATGCAGGTGCTGGCTATCAAGATGGTGCGCTGCTTTCTTCGCCGTTATGAGAACGATAAATATTGAAACGATTACGCCGCGTGCGCTTCGTGTTTGCATTAAATCACGACGACGACAATCGCCGCTCCCTCAATTATTCACGCCGCTCGCTCGTTACCGCGCCCCGTTGTCAACGCACAAACATTAGCCGTTTAATTAGAGACAGTTGCAAATTTCGAGAATGCACCCGCTGTTCATTAAACAAGCCCGGCTACGATGTAGCGGAAAGAATTTCATTCCACCTCAAACCGTCCGCTCAACCTATCGATTCGCACATGTCACTCGCGTCCCTCAATTTTTCTCTCTCTTCATTACATATTTTAATTCTCACCCGACGGCAAGTATCACTTTCGCTTCGGGGACTGGGACCGTTATCGTAACGGAAAAATTGATTACTTCCTAATCGGCAGTCAAGCGCACACATTCATCTCGTCAGAGCAGTTTCTAATTAGCGTTGAAACATTCGCCGCTCGTGTGTTCGGTTATCGCCGCCAAACGAAATGACGAGCCCCCCCCCCCCCCCATCGCTATAACAATAAGCGATAACAATAATCATCATTATCATCACCATCGGCTGTTAATATTACGGGGTCGTTGTAATTTCTACTCGAGCCCCAACACGACGTCCCCGCGGTGCCGTATTCCAAATAATATCGCTCGCGACATTAATTGTTTCGCCTCGTTTAATCTCCGGTTATCGTCAACAGGAGAGACAAAATGAGATGAAGATAGGAGAGGAAGGAGGAGACCGTACGGAGGGGGGAGGGCAAATTCCTGGACTTGACGTGGGCGAAATCGATACGTAAACGCTCTTGTTAAGATCACCATCTGACCTCTCCGCAGTCCTGTCTTTCTCTCAAGAAAGCCATTTCTCGCGCAAGGACCTCTGACGTGATTCCAGTCACACGTTTGTTCGACTCCGTCGAATCCGTCTTTAAGCGAACGATTCTCTATCCATGGCCGACGAAACGTACGAGGGGACTCGTACGTGGCAGCGTCGAGGAATCGATTGTCTCCGTCCATCTCGCTTCCTCTTTTTCATTCTGCCATTGCCGTCCGTTCGCCCACGCCCCCTTCTTTCCTTTCTTTTCGCACAGTCGCTCCTTTTTACTCACTCTTTATTCCTCTCTACTTCCTCATTTTCGTTCTTCTTCGGTATCCTTTTCCTCCTCTTCCCTTTCGTGCTCTCTACCACTTGCCTCTCTCTCTCTCTTTCTCTTTCTGTATCTCTTCCTCTCGTCTTTCCACCTTCATTCGTCTTTCTTTTTGAACCGTGCAGGGTACGTAACGTCCACCCGAGGACAAGAGCCGTGGGAAGAGGACGGCAGGAATTTCAGTCCTTCCCCACGGGAACAAACAGAAGGCTTCTTTCTCGCCTGAAGCGCTGTAAAAGACTGCAGTGGAGTGCTGCACGAAGACGAATGGGTAACCGATAGTACGCGGTAGACAAACTAGACCGTGACATGCAACCCACCCGTTCGTCGTCTATTTATTTTTCCGTCGATCCCTTCGTCCTGCACCCCGGACAGTCTTGATAGGGCGGTCAGGGCTAGGCAGATACCGAGGGTGCAAATCTTTGTCACGTTATTATTAACTCACACGCTGCGGGCAAACGATCGAAATGATTCTATTAATCATTGATTGAATTGTGCTACATCATATTCAAGTTATTTATGTGCATATCTGTACTACTTTATAAAGTAACCACAGAGTAAAATGAAGGATGCCGATTGGTCACGTATTACTGAATTAAAGTGTATAAAAATGTTTTTAACCAAATTAATCGGTGACGAAAGTGTATAACGGTCACAATTCCGAATTTGTACTTACACGAAAAGGCGTGAGGGGGACATTTTAGAAGGACATTTGAAAGCCCGTAGGACGGACGCAGTCTCGAAGTCGACCTTTGGCCGATCACCCTTTCATTCGACCTTTCCGTCGACCCGGTAACGTGGACTGTGCAGCTGAAACTCTCCGCCTTCCCCGGTAACAGTTTTACCGTTGGCCGCAAAATACCCAACGTTGGCTCACAAGGAGTACGTACGTTGCCGCTCGCCTATCTACAGCACGCTCTCGTTTCATTTAAGGCGCATTGTTGCGTTCGTGAAGATCGTAAGCATTGCTCGGAATTGCCGGGGGAGCGGTTACCGGCACACTTGATTTCAAACGGCTGCCGGGAGAAACATAGGAACTGGATCAGACGTGAAAGCAGTTAGTACGTGACCGACGCGCAAGGTGATAATGTTAACCCTGATCGTTTCATTTTATCGCAATCGTTCGTTTCCTTCGACCTAACGTTTCCCGGCTCTGGGTAGGGATTGATCGGCTATTTGCCGATAATACGAATTAAACCGTAATTTCTGACCGTCGAATGTGTGCGATATGGCTCTAAGAGAAGCCACTTAGAAAGTTTCTACTTTTATACACTTTATTTATACTAATTTCCTCTCAAGGAAATGGTCGTTTGCAGATACCTGCCGATGAGATTTATTTTTCGTTTACTGGCGCGAAAGTGGAATTCATATTCACAGTCAATGACGCGAATGGGTCAATTGAAGCGATCTGACGTGTGCCCACGTTTTCGGACAAACGGCTTCGCCTAATATGAATGTCACACAGAGAGTGAGCAGGTTCTAAACGAACGTGGTATCGATCTTTGTACAGTCGATAAACCGTCATCAGAATCTTTCAATTGAACGCTTCGAAATTCATCGAAGCGGGCCGCAGGGCCTATTCGGCTGTCGCCAGATAATTTCTGATTAAGCGTGTCACTTAATTACTCAACCAAATCCGCCGTGATTGCCAGCCCTTTGCTATCCATTGTGCGGTATCTCTAATCGACGATCCCGACGTTCGTCAACACGCATGACTGATTTTCCGCAATATTGAGGTAGGGCCAGGAGGACAAACGATATTTCTCGACGAGCACGTCTGATAATACGCGGACCAACTTTCACTCACCAGTGGTATTATCCTTCGAAACTGCACCGATCGCGTCTCTTCGTCTCTTCAATTTCTTTACTTCATTCCGTATCGATTTAGACGAACTTACCAAAGTTAACGACCCGATCCATTAACGAAGATCTAGACCGTGACGCATCGTTTACCTGAGTGGAGTGCGCAGGGCCGTCATGGTGATTCGCGGCGCGGCTTGAAAAATGTCCGGCAACTTAATCGGACGCAGCGATAGGGCGTGGGCAGTTTTCATCGGCCTCACGTTAGAATTCAGCGGGCAACATTCTCCGGCACATTCCGGCGTCGGGCAGTAATTCCTGATAAACCGTGCCCGGCTTAATTAAGTGCCCACATGCGGCGTGCTTAGCGGCGATTAATCGGCCATTACAGCGGAACATCCGCGACTTAAACGGACGCGGACGGACGGGTGGGGCATTATCTGCATTCGTAACGGTCAATAAACTCCCGCGACTTCTTCGCGTGCATGCTCCGGATCCACTCGGCATCGAAGCGCTTTAGGGAGCCAACCGAGCGTCGATAGATAATTCCTGATTAAACGTGTCACTTAATTAGCCAGTCAAATCCGCTGTAATTGGCTGCGGCGCTTTGTTGCCCGGTCGCGGCGATATTTCTGATCAACGAGCTCGCCGCCTGGCGATACAATATCCTGTCCCCTGAATGCGCGAGTCCCGCTATCGGCAGCCAGCTCGCACGATAAGCCACGACATCCTTCCGGTTCGTCGCCCTGGAATTCACCGGCCATAACGTTGATTCTCTCGCATTCTCGCGAGACGCTTCTTCCGCCTTCGTGCCGCTCGATGCCAGCAAAATCATTATACGATTTTTCCCTCACTCAATCCGCGCACCGTCTCCAGCATCCATCCTCTTATCCGAGATATGTATAGGTGCTGGTTCTATACGTAGTCAGTTTCTTCATGCTCGTTAACATCGAGCGATCGCTGCCTTCAACCTTAAAACGTCATTATGCCTACTGCGTTTGCCTATACGGCTCTAACGATACTCTGCCGCTGATTCTAATCGTGCGTATCTCTCACTTCCAGTTGGTTAAGAATGCATTTCTTGTCGAATTCAGTCTCCTTCAGTGATCTTAACGTAACTCTGTTTCACTCAAAATGTTGCTTCCTTTCGGCGAGTGAGGACAGAAATGTCAGTGCGAATGCTCGCGGATGTTAGTAGGGGTGTGCGTGATTTCGTGAGGGCTCGTAAGTTGTGCAAATAAAACGACGCCGTCAGATGCATGGGCGTGTTAGTTGCAAGTGCAAGTTATCGGCTGTGAAGCGGCGCGTGATTTTGCATTCGGTTTGGGCAAACCGAATTACAGAAGATTGACGAGCGAGTCGGGTCCGTTCGGATTTTCGAATAATTTTCGGTGGCGGTGGTTCGAAAAACATTTTCCTAACTGGGCCCCGCGCGCTCTGACACTTTTGCGAAATATCATGCGCCGATGCGAGCAAATGCCAGAGCGCACGTTTTAAAAAGCATCAACAGGTGCGGGGGATCGTGCTTGCCAGCCATAGCTCTTCGAAACATTGACGGCATGGACGTTTATCAAATTACGCGAATGTCATTATGACCGAGCGAACGTTTTAAGCTTAGTGCCCCGAACGGTTGACCGACATCTTGTCGGGCTACGTGCCTCCGCGAAGCCAAGCACGTTTCCAAACAGATGCGATTTGTACAGAATACAATATGCGGCGTTAAACCGATTAGGTTAACGCGATATACCGATGGATGTAGTTCGGTACTGTGCAAAGTTTAATGCGTCTGAATTTAATGCAATTACTTTATGTTTCTCAATTTTCAGCAAATCGTCTCGTATCCATAGCTGCAATTAAACCATCGGCGAGTCCGCACGTTTTTTCCGCACCCCGCCTTCAATAAACGCGGCACTTAAGCAGGAACAATTTTTTCGTGGGCCGCAGTGCCCGAGCTCAATCGTTATAATGTGGCGTTCAACTTTCCTAAATGGAAGCCGAAATATTTCTATTCTTCGGACTGCGCACCGCTCAGATAATTTGACCGTTACATTTATCTCCGCCACAGCTGTACCGGCAATGCAGCGCACGTTAATTAGCGTGATGATTTAGAGCGTTATCTGAACAGGGAGCCCAATTGTTTTTCTCATCTGGTATCGATGCATCCGCATTTGCTCATCTACTTTGAATTCGACCACACCCGATGAACGTTTCTCCTACAAGTACGTATCGTCAGCTGCTTTGCGTTGTTCGCGCTGATTGTATGGGAAAATTGAACTAAAATGTTTTATTTTCATACAAGTCATTCCGGTTATCTTCCCAACTCGATAATTTGCATGTAAGCTGCGTGTACATTTACGTTATAAGAATCGTTAAAATTACGAAAATGTCTATAACTGTCGTCCAAACAGAAAATACTATGCTTTATAAGCAGAAGTTACTTGGATCTTATGCTCACTGTATGTTTACACATGGTGCTTTCAAATCTTTCATATAACAATCAAACGTTTCTAACTAAACATTTGAACAATAACTTAATTTCAAAGCAAGTGATATTTGTAAAATTAGCTGCGAATATTACTTTCTTAATGAATCACCAACAGGAAGCGTTAACGCATTAGTGTAGAATGAAACGTTTCCAAAAGTTGTAAAAAGTTTTGAAAAAAATGGTAAAAGGTCTGATAATGCGTATTATAGGGAATTTTTGCACAATGCCATTATCGTGGAGAAACTAATAGCTTGTTACCCAGCAGTACATCGCGTCCTCATGTCGTTCCTTTGGCGTCCTCCTACCGTTCGCGAAATGTTTGCTGGAACGTCGATGCGGACTGCCCCGACCGTAAACGGAATTTCTGACACAGAGGGAGTCCGCTCGGTTGGCGAAACCGTGCGCCGAGCCTCATCGCGAATAACGTGTTAATGCTGTGCAAATCCTGTGCGTCCTGCGCTTATGCACAGCGGTTAATTAATGCCGATTCCCAGACCGACGCGCAACGGCTTTCGACTCGTCCGGAGGCAAATTTGCCGCGCCATTTTCGGCTGATCCTAATAGTCGAAAGACAAAATTGCGCATCAATGGACAGTACTTTACAACGCGAAGTAAGCTTGAGTGAGAGGTGGTGCCTCTCCTTTCGATGGCCACAAGGAATTTGGTTTCGGTGATCTGGAATTCTAGGATTTTGATAATTCTACGCGCAAAGGGTCAATGAAGAACAAGAGTGAAAGACATATGAATGAAAGAATGTCGGCAGATTTAAGAGAATGATAAAAGTATATATTGTACGTCAAATCTGCCGTAGAAGAAACAGTAACTGCCGACGGTGAGGAGCACTTGAATTGCGCGGTTATGAGAATAAGACAGCATCTATGTATGAATCAAATTGAGTGACTCGATTCGTGCCTAAGGCTGAGAGTACGTGACTGGCAAGAAAAGAAACAAGGGGTAAGTGTCAAGAGACAATTTGTAAAGAGTGTGTCCATAGACAGCACAAACAAGAATTACAGGCGAAATCGGAGGCAGAGAGAGACTGTGCACCTGACATAGGGGAGAGTGGCCTAAAGCGGGTAAGTTAACGTTGAAAGCTCAAAAATCTTAGTTTTTGTTGGATTATAATAACAATTTTGATTTCATGTAGTAGGAGAGTTATCGTACTTAACAATAAAAAAACAGGATGGTATCATTTTGAAACAAATAATTCTTTATAAGTAAAAATGAAAGACTGCAAAAACCCACTTTGCCTAATAGGGACCCTAAAGCGGGTAAGCCATTTGGCCAATCGGGTAAGCACTGTGTGGTAATTTTTACGTGAAAGAGTTGGTAACGCTGTTCTCAACTCGGGTGCCTGATTAGAAGTGGTCGAAACTCGGGAGTGTTCGGGTAAACACGGCATACGGAAAAATTGACAATCGCTTTACATTCGGCAAAATACCAGAGCCTACCTGCTCGAGGCGGGCTACCCGCTTTGGGCTACTCTCTTCTACCCGCTTTCCCCAAATGCACATGTCTAACTTGAAAAATTATAAACTCACAAAAAAAAAATGCCGATACTTACTTTTATAAAGTAAAATCGTGCCGAAATAATATGATAATGTTAACAATAGGATATATGTACCAGTTTTCGATTAATCAGGAGTTAGATATCATTGGATATTTTAATGAATTCACCAATTTTCTTTTATTGCGCCCACTGTCGCTGTATCTCAAATCTGGTGACCGATCGGAAGTGATCTAATCTCAGGAGGCAATAGAGGCAATAGAGGAGAGCTTACCCGCTTTGGGCTACTCTCCCCTACAACATTTAGACTAGAGAATTTGCGAGAACGTTAAGTAGGTGTAAAAGAATTAACAAATAGTGTAGAATTTAGTGTAGGATTTTTAGTAAATCGCCGGTAGTTCTTTTCGGTAAAATCGTTTGGCTGGATATTGAGGTTATTCTATTTATATTATATCTGCTCTCTCTTTCCTTTGTTTTTGCAAGTATAGGGGAGATCGAGGTTATTATGATATTTTGGATTTCTCGAACGGTGATGCATCATCGGTAAAGCCGTGTTTAGTGTAAATATAGGGTCAGGGAGCTGATCTGTTTGGCAAACAAAATACGTCTTCCAGCGTGGGTAATCTATTATCGCACCTTTTTTCATCGTTTTCAGGTTCGATATTGGTAGGAGAGGAAAGGAGTCCTGTATGGAAAAGATATGGCGGCGATGTGTGAAAAACGTGCGCGGGGGTCGTAACGGGCGACGAGGGCGGTCGAGTAATCGATGATCATAGTAAAGTAATGAAAAGAATTATGCGAATATTTATTTACGCTCATGATTTGAAAAGTATAATCATTTGTATCCCCAAGAAATTATCATTATTCTATAATAACATTTCTTACGATTTACCTAACTGACAATCTTCATATCACCAATTTTAGTTCGAAAATTAATATATGTATGTAGGTGTGCACACGTATGAGACAACTCTATTATTCTTACCTGAAATATTCTTCTTCTTAATACCACACTGTAATCACAGTGCAATCTGTTACAAAGTCGTAAACTTGGCGCTATCTCCCCGATGCCATTTTACTTCCACTACCAACTTCCCGTTCTTTCCCCATCCATTTACTTCATTTAACCGCTCTGAATCAAAATCTCTCCATCTATCACTCAAATTCAGTTTTATTAAAGTTTCTAATGAATCGTAAAAATGTAGCGACATTGAGAGACGTAAGTCGGAATATAGGGTTTCCACGAAATCCCGAATCTGAATCGCCCGCGAAGAAACTAGAGTTTGACGAAAAGATGGTCGATTCTTACGGGTCGGAGTGAATTTTCGAGCAGTTCTTTTATTAGCACCTACAATGGCGAGGAGAGCGAGGATTAGAACGAAGCTGAGGGTAAAACTTAGGAAGGTTTCGCACGGTGGAACAGAAAAGAAGGAAGAGAAAGCATTGAAGGTGGACGAGAGAGAAAAGGGGTGTCCGGTAAAGCGATCCGCGTTAAATTTGAAACGGAAGTCGGCCGTAAACGTCCTGCAGCGGAGAGCTTTATGCGGGAATCATCTTACGTTGGCATTAGCGCGAATCGGTGGTTTAACGTTCCACCACTGCCGGCTCGTAATTTCTGACGAGCGGCAAAAAATTTATGCATGTTCGTTCAGCAGGATAAGGCGCCAGTTACATTTGGCAGTTATGACACTCACATTTTGCCTGCATAAAGTTAACGTCTGATTCCCACGATAGGCTTTATATTCGGAGCAATAATGTTCGCCGTGTTTACTCGCTCGGAGCAGCTACCATCTTCGGAGCGCAAATTCCATAGAATGTCATATGTGTGCACTGACGCGTGTTTATCTTCAATGCTTTTGCCTCCGCGACTTTGTGTGACAATTCGCGAACTCGAAAGTTGCATTACTGTGCTATGGAATTGATATTTCAAACCGTAAGCCTACATATGAAAGTAGACGGGGCTTATCTTCACGCGATTGGAGTGTTGTAAGTAGAGACTCGAGGCGAAGGAAGGAAGGAAATTAATTTACTTCCTACTTAGAAGCTGATCTTCCTTGAAAGGCAGCAGTATGCTGAAGCTTGCTATAAAAAGAGCTTTCAGAGGAGAGCATGCGCGCGCACCTGACGTCTCGTAAGAATTCCACTCGGGCGTTACGATAAATCACTGGCACCGAAATTCGTGAGAATATTGGCTTTTGCATTATTGGTTTTTGCCTTGCGAGTACTCAGGCAAATGTCTGCATTCATTCCCTGTTTCCTTCCCATTCCAGCCTGACTTTGCTTTCTACCTCCTCTCTACCTTTAACCGACCGCTCGGCTCTTTGTGCCTTTGTCTCTCTGTCATTCCAATTCCTCGCTCGTTCGTTCATTCTTTTTTCCACCGCACAATTTACCGCTAAACCAGTTGTTTTCATTCTGCGCCGCTCTTAATCTGTCTTCTTTCCCGCTCTATCCAAACCCATTGGCAATAAAAAGCACGCGAACGACCGCTTCATTCTTTCTTGAATTACTTTTTGCCCGAATGTTTCCTGCTGTCGTTTTAACGAAAGGCATAAACAACATATAGTATATTTGCGTGGAAAACAGTACTTTCCTGAAGAATTCATTAAGGAGAAACCGAACGTTCGAACGGTATTCTCCGTCGATCGGCGCACATTTCTTCACAATTCACGATTGAATGATTTGACTTTCATATTTTCAAGAATGTACTTTGATAATCACGAGTCGCGTCTACAGCGTTTAACATTGATACCATGTTTCTCGAGGATTGATGAGTGAGCGATGAGCGTTTCAAATATCCAATACCGTGTACTGACATAATTGGACATCCATTACAGTCGATATGCAAGCACAGAAAGTTCAGTCCTCATCGTTTCCGTGTGCACGATCAATGCCAGTTAACGTCTTTGACATCTTGCCCGTAGTGTGACTACGTAAACCGTGCAGTATGCGATCTATGCCTGACGCCGCGTACGTCAACCGTTACCAGTCTGACACTTGCAAAGGTGTGTTCCCTTTACCTGACACCTCTACCGTGTGACAATCTCGGTGGAACACGTGCGGAATCTCGCAGCACCGTAGATCAACCCTAAGTCGAGCCGGAGGAAATTCTTTCCAATCTTCGTCGCCCGCGAACAGCTGTTCCACAACCACGGCCAGAGGAAAAGGAGTAGGGGATATTTTGAGGGGTTTCAGACTGCCGTCTGATTTGAGTCCTAAACGAGAGCTGACACCGAGCCGGAGACCGAGGGAATATCACCCGCTCGAGTTTCGCAGTTCGCACCTTTTCTTCAACATTTCCGTTAATTGCGATGAGGGTGGCAAAACTACGAATTACATCGAGATTGGTAAACTTTTTAGTTGTAAATGAGTTAATTTCGATTGTCGTATCTAATGGGGGGATTAAGAAACACTTTTCTTAATGAGGCTAAAGAATTTAGCAAATGTCAATTTAGTATGTGTATACTGGGTAAGTAGCGCAGCTTGATACAAGTTCTCAGCTGAATTTGGACATATTGAAGTATTGCAAAGTCCCTTCCAAGTTGGTCTTTCCGGCGTGCGTGGGTAATTCGGCGACAATCGTAAATTATGTCCTAAAGCCAAATCAATTGCTTGCCGCGCACGCCGTAACGCACTCGCGAGTGATTTACTACGGAAAATCGTGCCGATGTAATTTACTTCCCGGGGCGCATTTCCGGAATTGTGCGCCATCTGTGCTTCGCATTCGACGCGGTCTTCTGACAGGCTGACGGCGAGGAACAGGAAACTGGGATTCTTCCAAAATTACTATTGGAATCCGATCGCATGATAGTGTTGATTCTTAGTGACTGACATTAATTCGATTCAGCTGTCATGAGCTCTCTCTTTCGGCTAATGCTATGTGATGTACTAATGCTTTTAATGACTGGGTTTCTGTGTTAATCATATACCTATGTACACGTAGCTCTTCTACAACATACTATAAGTACATAAAACACTATTTCGCTCCAGAGCGCTTCAAGAAAATTGCGAAAAACTTTGTACAATATTGTACAATACTTTTACAGCATTAGATAACATTAACATCCATAAAAACTAAATTAAATACCTTCAAATATTGACGCGAACGAATGATTAAAGATAGTACCTTTACACGAAGATATGTAAATAAATTATAATTTATTCATTTATAACTCTACACCGGTGTTATATCATATTATATATATATATCTTTATTTATGATTCCCTTACGGGTTACATACTTGTACACCTCCTCTCTCTCTTATCCTAACTTACAAATCTAACAACAACAACACTCCAACACCTGCGTCCCACTGTCCTCCGGCTCCCCCCGGACTCCCACTTCCCCCCTGCCTGCTCTTCTTCCACCACTTCCTTCCTTCTCGCCAATTCGCCCCCCCCCCATCTTCCCCTTCCCCTACTCCTCTCTCTCCCCATGCCCCTTCTTCTCCTCTCTCTCCTCCCCCTTATCACCCCTTTCCTCCTCCCGCCACTCCCTCGTCTCTTCCTCCCACCTCCACCATGTCCCTTCTATCTTGATCCTTCCCTCTCCCATCCACACCCTCTTCCCCTTCCTCCTTTCCTCCCACACCTTTTCCACTACCCTCCACCTCATCCTTCTTTCTTCCCATGTACGATCCTCTTCTATCCTTACTCCTCTCCCTCTCACTTTCCATCTCCTCTCCATCACTTCTACTTTACCCGCCACACTCTTCATCCTTACCACCACCATGCCCCTTTCCTCTCCCCCTTCCCTTCCTCTTCTTCCCAGTTCCCTGATTTCCCCCACCTCCCCTTCCACCCCCAATTCTCCCATCAATTCCCATATCTCCTCCCTCCTCTTCTCTGCTCCACTCCTCAGCCCCTTCACAATCATGTTCCTCCTTCTTCCTTCTCTCTCCTTCTGCTCCTTCCATATTTCTATCTTCCTCAACCTTTCTGCCATCTCTTCTTCCACCCTCTTCTCTCCATTCCTCTCCCCTTTCTCCAGCTTTCCTTTTCTTTCCTCACCTCTCTCTGTCCTCTTCTCCCTCCTCCCTTCTCCTTTCCTCTCCTCTGTCTCCAGCTTCCCTTTTCCTTGTTCACCTCGCTCAGTCCCCTCCTCCATCCTGCGTTCTCCTTTCTTCTCCTCCTCTGTCTCCAGCTTCTGTTTTCCTACTTTGCCTTGCTCCGTCCTCTCCTCTACTCTCCCTTCTCCTTTCTTCCCTTCTGTCACCATCTTCCCTTTACTTCCTTCGCTTCTCTCTGACCTCTCCTCCAACCTCCCTTCTCCTCTCCTCTCCTCTGTCTCCCGTTTCCCTTTTCCTCCTTTGCCTTGCTCTGACCTCTCCTCGATCCTCCCTTCTTCACTCTTCTCCTCTGACTCCATCTTCCTTGTTCTCCCTTCAATTCTCCTTAACCTCTCCTCCATCCTCTCTCTTTCTTTCCTCTCTCTCTCTCCAGTAATCCTCTTATCACCTCAACCTCCCGCTCCTTTCTTCCCACCTCCTTCATTATGTCCTTCCTCCACTCCTTCACCTTCTCGATAATAGCTTCCCCTATCCTCTCTAAATCCCTTTCCATCAGCCTGTCCCTCCGCTCTCTCTCCCTGTCCATCTCCTTGTCCATGCTCTTCAGCAGGAACATCATAATCTCCTCTGCCATTCCTCCATACTTCTCCTTCATCTCCTCAGCCTCTTTTGCTTCCTCTTCCATTTCCAGTTTAACTCTTCCTCTTACTCCGTCGTCCTCCCCTTGTGACTTCTTATCCCTATTCTCTACTTTTCCTGTTTCAGCCTCTTCTCCTCCCCCACATTTCCCCCCTTCCTCTTCCTTCCTTCTCCCTAACTCCACTACTTTTCCCTCCTTTCCCTTTTTTGTCCTCCCCATCTTCCACACTCTCTCCGCCTTAACCTGCCTTCTTCTCTCTTCTTTACCGACTCTCTCACCGCTCTTTCTCTTCCCTCCAGATGTCGCTTCCTCCGTTCCCTCTCTTGCTCAACTCCACGCTTCCTCCTAACCTCGCTTTCCGCTTCTCACTTCTCACTTCTCCCACGTCTTCTCCTCTTCCTCTCCCGTTCCGCCCACGCTTCCACCGCACCCTCTCCTTATCCTCTACTCTCCACCCCTCTCTTTCGCCCTCCCTATTCACTACACCCCTCTTTTCATCTCCTTTCCCTCGCACACTTGTCACACCCGTCCACACTGTCTAGCCCCGGAAGCGGAAGTCCCCACCGGTGTTATATTATCGTTGGTAATATCGTTCAACCGAAAAAAGTTCTCGCTTGATTGTACTGAGTAGTGATGAGGAGGAATTTTATTAAATTGAGGTTACATTAAATAAAAATCTTTTTTTATTCATTTTGTGTTGTACATAGATAGGATGTTTTTATTAAAAATTAAGTTGTTTATATGGAATTTAAAAAAGGAGATAATTTTTAATAAGTTTTGCGGAACATAACACCGCTTTTTGTATTGAACCTGGGTCTCATATAACATGGTTTCACACAACACGCCATTTTCTAGGAACCTATCTAGCGTGTAATAGGAGAGCTACCTGTATATTTTATATATTATTTAAGTGACTGCTTATCATTATTAGGATGGATGCACAGTTCTGAGTATACTTAAGATACTTCAGGAATTATGCTGGAGATGATATTAAATATGGGTCAGATGGTAACTACAGAAATGAAGTACACCTATCCCCCGATTTACACGGTAGTCGATTTACACGATTTCACTTTTACACGGTTTTTAAAATATGAAATTTAAAAAACCCAGTAGCGTTCACAGCAAAAGTTATCCGTGATGGACTTGGATTAGGGCGAAAATTGGGTAATCATTTTGTACAAAATGACCCAAATGTTGAACGAGCTCTCCTATTTCAGCGAAATATTAATAAATGCTTAACTCAATATGAGGAGGTCTATAGGATTTGACCAAAAACCAAACACTGTTAATTACGGATCTCATTACCAAGGTTCAGCGATCTGAAATTGCTTCTTATTCATCTAACAACGAAAGTGAATTGCACCAAATACTATCGAGTGATAAAGGTGATAGTCCGAGAGCTGGCTACATGGTTAGCAACATACCTCGGTGCAAGCAAAATTTTACATGGAACAGGTTCGATTGTTGCCGGCAAAGCGATAGCCCGATTGTCAGAAGGCGCGCTGGAAGCAGTATGCGTGGGCGGGCGATTAAACGTGTAAATTTCCCGACAAAAAAAAAACTGTCGATGTGCAAGGCTGAAAATTTGCACAGGTGTTGAAGAGCATTAGGAAAAACAGGGAAAAAAATTTCAGAAGCGCAAGAGGAAGATAAAGGGTTGTCAGAAGCTGCCAAAGTTGCGAAAAATTTCGGAAAATTTACATGTCAAGGAAAACTTCTGACAATTTGCAATTGTATTGTTTACCTATAGAATAGAGTACTTGCAAATTGTCAGAAGCCAAAGTGGAAGAGATAATGAGAAATTCGAGGGCAAAGTGCAGGAGCGTCTTCTCGCGCGCGGCGCGGCGCGCAGCGGACCGATGGCTTTTCTCTTGATTTTCATACCGTACATATTTCAGTGCACTTCTGACAATTAATATGAATATTTATAGAGGATTAAAGATACTATTGTTCAGTTTTCCTTGATATGTAAATTTTCCGAGATTTTTCGCAACTTTGGCATCTTCTGACAACCCTTTAACATCCACTTGCGCTTCTGACATTTTTTCCCCTGCTTTTCCTAATGCTCTTCAACATCTGTGCAAATTTTCAGCCTTGCACATTGACAGTTTTTTTTGTCGGGAAATTTACACGTTTAATCGCCCGCCCACGCATTTAGCTTCCAGCGCGCCTTCTGACAATCGGGCTGTCGCTTTGCCGGCAACAATCGAACCTGTTCCATGTAAAATTTTGCTTGCACCGAGGTATGTTGCTAACCATGTAGCCAGCTCTCCGTCTATGACATCATAGTAAACAGAAAGAAAAAACGAAGAGTCTATGAAAGTGATAGCAGTACATAATGAAATTTTTGGTTTAATTTTTTAATTTTTTTCCTTGTTTCTACACGTAAAATGTATTATATACACTATTATTATTTTTATCTTTTTAGGATGTATTTAATTTTATTTTACTTTGAAATAAATAACTGAATTATGCACATTTAGTTTATTTTCGATTTACACAGTTTTACGTATAAAAATCATCGATTTCGATTTACACGGTTTTCTCTGGAACCTATCTTCCGTGTAAATCGGGGGATAGGTGTACTTATATTTAAACAAACTACAAGACATAAAAACGCGCAAGACTCGACAAACTAAACTATACTCGCTAATACGCATCTATTATATGTACGCGCTGGTCGTTGTAACTCAGGTGCACACTCTTTTAACCCAATCGTTCATCACCCCGTATTCGGGCATACACCCAATTACGCATACACGTGACCCACACCATACACATTTTTCGGCAAGAGGAAGCGCATGTGATAAGAGATATTCCTTAAACCCTGTGCTCCTTCACCGACCTCTCTCTCTCTCTTTCCTTCTCTCTTTACCTCGTGCACAGGTATACACACACTCTCACTCACGCGTTCTTGCATCCATACTCAAACCACCCTCTACAGTACGTATATTTAGGTCCATAGATGTAACGTGTGGAAATTTGCAACAACGTAAGAGACTCGCGATATTACAGGTAAGAATAGAGGGTAGAAGTATGTAAAGCAAGTAAGTATAAAAGCAACGAAACCAATTTTTGTTATGCTGTTGCGACGTTACCCTGGGTGTGCCGCAGAAACGGGCAATTTGTATTATAGATTGATACTATTACCACAGTATATGAGTTAGACCAGTCAGACATCCTGCATTGTGTTAAGGATTTAATAATATTGAAACGTTTTATAAAAAATTGGCAACAAAAGCCATTTTTGCTATTAAAGCATAATATTATATAGGTAAGGATTGTGTTAATTTTGCTCAACTCTATTCTTGATCAATCTGTGTTTCAGTATTAAGAGATAAATGTTCTCAAAGAATTTCATAGAGTAGTTTTATATAGTAAAATAGTGACAGGGTGGTGTGAGTGTTTTTTCCTTCGGGATTATGTGAATGTACTCTTTTATGCCGGTAGTGATAATTATATCACTATCGATTCTGCACGATAGATGAGAATGTTAGCGACAATTTCGGATCGACAGATTCAGAACGAAACATTGTATTAGCAAAATTAGGCAGCCAAATCAAGATTATTTCCTGATTTCAGAATTTCAGCACATGCACATTTTCCTGAGTTTCTTGGGTCGCTGGCTTATGACTGCTTTCTTTAGACATACTTAAAATACAAAGAACCGAATAAAAGACAGGACTGATTCCTCTCGAAATTTTACACATACCTAGCATGGATAATTTGTGATCGAAATTACACGAGAGACTGAGGGAGGATGAGACAGTAAGAGAGGGGGAGGGAGGGAGGGAGGGAGGGAGGGAGGGAGAGACATATAACGCAATGTTATTTAAGGACCTACCATGTCCCATAAGCAAAACTTTAAAGGGAATTTAGATTTTTAAATCAGCCTTTCCTCAGATGCAACCTGTATCCAAGATGATTATTCATGCATATCTCACGCCACTATTTGCGATACATGCGCGGTTATAAATAGAATGGGCCCATTTCTGTCTATCTACGTTAAACAAACGATTACTGCTACACTGTACCATGAAAAATCTGTAGCGCAGTACCATGCTAAGTTGAGCTTGACATTCGTTCGCAAAGGGTTAGCACGCAACACGCCAGTGTCTAGCTGGTTGAGTTTACGAGACCAATTCATCCGTTCGTCCGTTGTACCAATTCGCGCGTATGCCACTTTCATCTTTCGGGCCGGGACAAGGAAGGGGGTTAAAATGGTTTTCACAGTTCGCGTGGTCGATCGCTTGCGACGCAGTCCGACGTGTTCGCGGACCATGTCCATAGATTCAAACACGTGGACAGTTGCGACGAACGGCGAACACGCAGAAAACGATGCTTTGTGTATCATCAAGAGGCGCGCTTAACATCGGACGCGGGAGCGAGTATTAAAGGATTCAATGATGAACCTTTTGCAAGCGCTTATGAAACCAGCTGCAACAAGATGTGATTCCCTTGAACTTCGCGAGACTGGGCTACTCATATTCGATCCAGCATTTACGTTCTCTGCTACACGATACTTGAATCACATTGTTTCACCCGTGAGTGCGATTTACGAAATTTAATATTGGAAAGAGCGGATTGTGCAGAGATTAAGTCGTAAGGTATTGGAGACGTGTAAAAGGGGGAATCTCAGGGGTGTGGCGGTAGCTGTGGGGATAATGGGGTGCAACAAAAAATTAACAAAAAAAGGACGTTCGATCGTTACTACGCGAAAGTAAACTGTTTAGAGCTCAACACTGAATCCTCGTCTGAACGCGCGAATGGTAACGATAGGGAACGTTGCAGGCGATTAATGGGAACAAATAAAAGTGTGTCGTGTCGCAAGGAAGCTTCAGAACGAAGAAAAAAGATGAGCTTCCCGTCCCCGTCGGAGCTTTGGCCAGCAATTAAGTATGACGAAACTGGGTGGCGTCGGAGTCGAATCATGATTTCAGGAGGAGCATTAAGTCGAGTGCCACTAATAATTTCGTCGACGCGGTCTCTAACTCGTTAAAGGCCACCGCCGAAAAAATTTCCAGTCGGTTTTTGCCTGCTCGGCCGCGAGAGGAGAGAAAGTGTGTTTGGGTGAGAGGGAAAAAGAAATGGACGAAAGAGAGGGAGAGACAGAGAGATAGGCAAAGTGGCAAAAGCGGGTAGCAACGAGAGAGAAATAGTTAAAGTAAGGTGAGCGAAGGTTAGCAAAAGGCTGAAGTGATAGAGAGGGGTTAGGAAGAGAAGGAGAAAGATAGTAGAGAAGATTCGAGCGAAGCAAGCCGGAGCAGAGCAGGAAACGGAGGACGGAATATAGGATGAAATGAACGAAGTAACTTGAACCTCCGCACTCTCGTGTAACCATATATCGATCGGCACGACTCTGGGCGTCCCTTTTCCGGCCGATAGGATGTCTCTTTTTCCCCATGTCGCGCGCTGGGGTCTCCGCCTTCATTAGTGACCGTAATAAATTGAACGTATTGGGCGCGAGAACTCGTTAGTTGCGGATGTAAAGAGCAAGAGGGAAAAAAGGAATAGGTGTGAAAGGTGGGAAAGAGGGCAAAACGAAGGATAAGGTTAGGAGGAAAAAAACTAATTAGACGTGCCACTTTTAATCCATGCCTTGACCTCAAAAGTGTTCCGAAGATTGTGTGTTTCGCGAAACGTATAATTTCAGTTTTTAAAGTTCCATTCGCATGTCATCGATCATCTTTGACTTTTTCTCTTAGACTATACGCATCAACATTTTAACCACGGACTTAATCAAGTTGTCGCCGATTCTCATTGCCGGTGACGGTAGCAACCTGTTTTCCATTCGCGTGGCTTGCTGCGCGACAACAAAACACACTACGGAACGAAGAGCGTTGACTCGCGTGCACTCGCACGCTGGCCCGCATTGACAGAACACAGACGTGTCCCCTTGTAATTAACTGGAACAAATCGATGCACGTCGAGCCATACGAATAATCGAGTGTACCTCCGCGCGAGTCGAACGTGCGTCGGAAATCAGATATCGATCAGCCTAACTTTGCTGGCCAACATTCGCTCCGGCTCTGTATCGAAACCGAACGATTGTATACGAATGATTCGAGTTACTCTTAACTTTAGGTGACACTCTATATGTAGTTGCTATTTTCGCACAGACGTATGAGCAGTGTAAAGGGAGTATAAGATTTGCAGTAAGAGTCAGGTAAAACTGAGACTACGAAGAACGGAAGATTGGATAGGTACTGGTCTACGAATTTGTAGGCCGTGTTCGATTGCGAGGCCATTGTCTAACCTGGCTGCAGTTCTGAACAATATGCCGAAACACTCTTTGAGTTATCACGCTATACGGTCTGAGCGAACCCATTTCCGAGCCATGCCCGTTTTATTCCCCTACCATGCCATTTTTTCATCCTGTCCCGCATTCCCGTCCAGATTCTGCCCGGCGACCATTAAGGAGTACACACGGCCCTGTCGTGCTTCACGTTTTTTCAAGCTCTTTAAGCGGCACCTCCAGCTGCACTGGCAGGAACGGCCGTGGCGAGCTTTAGTGCATTTCCTGAGCTTTTAACGAGGTCCTCATAAAAGCGGCACCGACGCCGTCTTCGCTCGACGCCGACTGCGACTTACGGGTCGACGCCACTTCCAGCCGCACAAATTGCCCAAATTCAATGGCGCGTTGTTCCGCACACTCCTATCTGTGCCGCGGCCGTCAGCGATGCGCAAACTCTGCAATGCGCTGGTTGTGAGAGCTTCATCGGTGACTGATAAGTTAACTTCGTACGCTCTACCTGAGTATCGGATTGTTGCGTGAATTCTGGCGTGCTTCCATTTACAGTACTCCGCGGCCAGATCGTGTGTACATACTCGGAACGCACCTCTTCCATCGAAGTTTGAGATTGTACGTCCTTTGTCACTGGAAGATGTATGTAACACGTTCGTCGCCACGTCACCCGTACTTGGGTGACGGCCCCTGTGGCTATGTTTTCCGGATGACACTCTCCTTCGTTCAATTGAAACAGGATTTTGTAGGTAGTTTACAATAATTTCCTTTTGTATCATAATAATGACGAGCACGCATACACAAAATAGACAGATTGGAAATATTAACAAATGGAAATATGACACTCTCCTTCGTTCAATTGAACCAGGATTTTTGTAGGTAGTTTACAAGAATTTCATTTGTCATCCGGGAAACATAGCCACAGGGGGCTACATCCAACTACGACTTTTGGGCGTTCAACGTGTTAAACGCCAGAAAATGGACCGTTATTTTTTCGGGCAGTGGCGTTGACGGATACATGCTAATAAGCATGAAAATTGTGTTTTGAATTATTCCTGTATCATTCGTATTTTGCAGCTTTTGATTACGGTACAGATACAGTAGGGCCTTTGTAAGGAGTGTACAATACACGGGGACGATTAACTTTTGTCAAGAGGAGTTTGATTTGGCGAGGGGATAAAACGAAATAAGTTCGGATGGAGTAGGACTAGATCGGTTTAGTAACGTCAACTGGAAGCAGTATTTTGGACATTGCGCTGCAGGATATTCCATCATTGCCGGAGAAACGTATCGACGTAGCGTAAGTTCTAAGTTCCCAGTACAATTGAGATGCAAGATTTGCCTAATGTCGGTTCGATTAGAATCAACGCTATTGTTGCCGTTGATCGTGCATCTTCGCCGCGGTGTATTGTAACCGTTACAATACTCCGCTATGGGAGACGTTACGCTGTAAAGCGCTCGGCAGTCGAGTGGCTCAAGACAGATGCAAGCCCATTCAACTGGACCCCTGACAATGAGCAATGCGAGCGCAACGATTTATGCAGTCTTCCTACAGATTCTTAAAGCGTCCTCTCTCCGCCGCCCGGCCCTCTGGATATTACCAAAACGAACAATCGCATTTTTCTCATTTGAACCCTCTACCACCGAGCAGAATAATATTATGTCAGCTATAAAGTAATCACTGTGCAACTTCCGTAAACTTTAACCCGACCAAAGGCGGCCATATTTGCAATACTCCGAGCGAAAGAGAACTTATTCAAAACAAACATCCCGCGAACTCCCCCTAACTAGCGTCTAACGCGTAGCGGTACTTGCTTGCCGAACAAATTTAAGAGTCGACGGCTCGTATAACTCGCGAATTAACGTTACGAGAGCTGGATCAAGAGGCATAATTCATTAGCGGTAACATACCGCGTTACCGAGAAAGCACCCTCCCGTTTAACGTGTTAATGGTGATCGCACGACCACCAATTTCCAGGACGAAGCGGCGCAACTCCAGGGAACGGCAATAGGGAGGACGGAGAGGCTCAGGAGGGGAGAGAAATGGATAGGAGAAGGGATAGGGGGGAAGAGAATAAGAGAGTGAGCGCGAGAGAAGGGGAGGTAGCAGGCGCCAGCGTAATCCCTTCTACGTCTCGACGAGACTAATGTGCCTCGATGGCGAGGAGGCGCGCACGTGACGCCCCGTGAAATATGGCTCACGCATATCTCGCTCTCCTGATGGGCAATCGATTAAAACAACCGGGCGGCACGCACGAGGGCAGATCCTGCGCCACTCTCCCCCTTCCGACTCACACCTTCTCTCTCCTGGCCCGAGACCGTTTCCCTGTGTGACCTTACCGAAGCAAGAAAACAGGCCGCGAGCTCTCGAAGGGCTTTGCGAAAAAGCAGGAAGAAAAGGTCAGTACTTGGCGAGCCGCTAATTGCCGTCCGTGAAAGCTTTAGCCGTCTCTTCGTGCTGCTTTTCGGTCAGTTTCTCTCTCTCTCTCTCTCTCTCTCTCTCTCTCTCCCTTTCTCGCTCATTTTCTCTTCTTACTGAGAAATCGCCCCTTATTTTCGAGCCCTCCGGGCCACTCGCGCGTCTCTATTTGTCTTCCACGGATTCGCTCCCTTCTCGTCGAGGAGCTGCCACTCGGATCGTCCATTCGCCGAGTTTCCTGGTTCGTCACCCTCTCTCACCGACGTCTGTGTCTTCTGCCTCGACCTCTGCTTTCCTTATTCGCGCTTCTCCCTGCGAACGGGATGAGACTAGGTCCTCGCCTCATACTAGCACCTGCTTCTATCTCTCTCTGTATCGCTGGCTCGCTCCCGCTTTTCTTCGCTTCTCAGTCTCCCAGCAAGAGGCGTTCGCAGGGATTCATTGCTGAAAGAGCGTCGAACCTGATTCGACGCGATACCGTGGAGACGTCTGCCGGAAGCCAACTCTCGGGGATTATCCCCAGAATCCCCTTCGGCTAGACGCCCGTTCCTCGGATCCCATTTCCAACCGGGTGCGCAATGCACCCGATACTATAGAGAGCGAATATTCTGCTTTGACGGTCCAGAAGTGTTCACCAGTCTTCTCTCTTTCCCAATATCGCTCTCCTTTAACGCTATCGCGGTCTGTCGAACGCGATACGCACTCAGCTATTGATCTCCACGGAGGAGAGTTTCCGATATCAATCGCGAATGTCGTCCGCATCCAGGTTTACCGCGCTGTTCGGATGATGATGGATAAGGGAAATTTTCGGAAATGGAAGCGTCACGGCGAGTAAAGAAGAGGTCGGCGGAGAGTTCACGAAAAGTATTTTGATTTTCTCTATTTGCAGATATTATTTGCTGACTTATTAGAGCAGTTAGTGTTCGATCGATACGTCCGCTGTACGGTAGTGTGCAGGTCGTGACGTCTAATTCTTTGCGAAATATAGTGACGAATATAAGAGATAGGTCAATTTGACATGAACCGTATTGTTCGATCAAGATTCAACAGCGACTGTTTCCGTGTTCGAATTAAAATCATATTGGCTTCTTTCATTTGAGATTATTTACCTAGGAGAACTCGGTTTGTTCGTTTAACAAATGCAACAATCATTTGTAGACAAACTATCATATACCATCGAAGAGAGCCCGTAATCTTTGTAAAAGTTTTCGGTGTTAAACTTATTGCGAGATGAAAGTAAATCTTTGCCAGAACACGTATGCCTCGATCGGAAATCCGCGCATTCTCAGATATTTGCGCATCCTGTTATGGTGGTAAATCCGTCGAGGTGAGAATGACAATATGGAATAGGTATTTAGCATGCCGCACGCATACAGAAAGCACCCTGGGTTACTCGCTCGGGACCGTTCGTCAACGTTTATAGTTGTAAAACTTTCGACATCAGACAAAGAATTGATGTGAACAGGACTTTGCCCGATAAACTCTTGTAACTATAAAGCAATCGACAATATCAGATCTACAAATCAACATTTGTTTCAAATAGCAGACATCGCAGAGAAAAGAGTGTTACTGGGTTACTGAGAAAATCGATCGAGTTTACTTATGTGGGGTTTGGAATCTCCTACACCGACGAGATATACTTAAAGACCGCTAGCCCTGGGTAAAATTTCGGGCACGCAAGGGGGCTCAAAGGGGCCCAAATGCTCTGTCGGCACGGAAGAATTCCGAGGTTCTAACTTTGTAGGTAACACCACGTACCGACGAGGAATTCATAAGAACCACTGTCGTGACGGTCGTGGTGGGGAAAAGGTGTACATTGAGATGTATACGTGCTCTCAGTCAGCGAGTCGTCTGCTACGTACCGAACGGAGACAAGAAATGAGCTGCGGCTCCGACTCCTCTCCGACACGATTGCATACAAGTGTTTCCTTTGGAATAAGCCAGCGGTGTTAAAATGCTTTTTCGTCCCTAACCTAACCGATGATCTGATAAAGTATCTTATTCGAAGGGTGTAGTTGGATGATGGGGCTCAAAAGCGATCCCAAAACAATTTTAAACCAAAAACGTCATTCGATAGCTCATTAAAAAATTCCCATTTTCATCATGTTTTAACTTTGAATCTGCAAGGGCGATGGGCAGTGAGGTATAGATTAAAAACTTCCCTTTTTGCATATTTTTAAAAAAGGGGTGTCAGTGAAAAAGTCAAGATCATCCTTTCTAGTCGTTTACTGGCGTGTTAAACTAATTTGTAGAACGAACTTTTATACATTATCGAATCCCATCACTCCCAATTTTTGTATCGTGATAATTTTAAGTGCTAGCAGCACTGACGAGGTTGAAAATGTTGCAAAAAGTACTTGTTAATTAAAGTAAATGCCTTCCAATACACTTGCGCTCTTAGATTGATTATTGTATTCCATTTAATACAAATGATCGGAACATGAGAAACGAAACGGCCCTGTCTGTATGCAAAACTTTTTTATTCCTATCTTTGCAATTCTAAAGTTTTTCCGTTGCTCGTAAATACATCCGGTGATTTGACACGATTGTCGTCTCTGCGCCACATTGCCTGTCAGACTGGGCCACGCGCCCGTCTCTTTGTAATTTGCCGACACCGCCAAACGTACAGACAGTTGATATAGAAAGAGGGAGTGAAGGTGAAGAAATTGTTGAATGATTGAATGCCACATGACGATCAGGCAACACTAGTGCAGCGAAGAAATTTTTACAACTTTGAATTTTTATGAATAAAAATGTCAGTACCGTATTGCTAATATTTTGCCAAGTAAAATGAGACCAAACACGAAACCAATCGGGTTATATTTTGTTACTAATTAAAACTCCTATTTACATATAAAATTGCTTGCCACTTTATTTGCGTATGAGGAGTTTAAAGCCGTCTAAACTGTAGCAGGATCCCTGTGTGAGTTTGTGAGGAGGCACCTGCCAATGGTGTCCCTACACGGTAAGAGACGCAAAAAAAATGCCGCCAAATGGGCTTATAACGAATAGGGGACATTCATTCCACTCAAGAAAACTTTGTTTCTCATCCAGCTCCACGGTAAGCGTCGTCGATTCATCCGCCAGGTACTTGATTCACATCGAATAGAAGTTCCTTCTTCACACCACATTGATCTCGCGACGTTTAGGCGACAGTGTGTTTGACAAGCCAGAATAGCGAAACCAAGTGTCGTAACCATTTCGTATTTGGTCTTATTTTTATTAGAAAAACGTCTCCAATATACCAGTAAACTTCTTTTTACCGAAAAATTGCAATTAACAATTTTTGATTTCTTAACTAGGGTTAGTGTCTCACCGATAGACCGCGTCGCTGTTCAATTGTCAGCATCAAAAAATGCCACTGCGATACAAGCGACGGGGAACCGCTCGGCCGACGACGACCCCTGTTTGTGAAAGGGGCATCCGGGGACAGATATCGTGTAGCTCAAATCGGACTCATACATATAGAAAATCTACTGTAGTCGAATTCGTTCGTTTGCTTTTTGCCGATACGGATGATCAGAAGTAGAAACGGCAGATAAGGAAAAAAGACGGACTGAAGACAAAACATATTAGTAATATTATTCCGAGTAAAATGAGACCAAACACAGTACAACTCGGTTTATATTTGTACTTATTAAAACGTTTACATATTACACGTTCGTACATATGTACATAGTCGTTGCTGTAACAAACGCAAGCCGGCGCATGTCAATGGACGCTAGAGCTGGCGGCCGCTGACGTCACCGAGCAGAATTTGCACGAGGGGAGGCGCGAAGCGCGTTTCTTTCCGGACGGCACCGGACGGACACGGACGGACAAGGGATATAGCATTTTGAGTAGTAGAGCAGAGCAGATGCAAGGAAAATCAGAGTTAAACCGAATAGTAGTTGTTTTCTCGAAAATCACCTTACATTACTTATAAAATTATCAACTTTTCACCACGTTACGTTAGTATTCAAAGGAATTACGCTGCGATATCAGGCGTGACAGTTGCCGAATGCGAGGGGGAATCCCGCCTAGTGGTGGGGTTTAAGCGTCAAAATTTATCTGGGAGATCTCAGGAAAAATTCATCGGGCCTCCACTGTATCGCCTCCGCGAACTCTTAAAACTTGGCAACTAATAAATGTTAATAACAATTTATGCAGGATCGGAAAAATTTCACACTCAGGTGAGGAGTTCTGAATCGTAACCATTGGATCCTGAAGCCGGCCAAGTACATTTACTAATAGACATTTCGCATATATATTAATGTTTTTCTTGTACAAATACATTGTAAGAAGAAAAACATAAAAATGCACGTAAAGAATACGTCGAAAATATGACAATCGTCAAGAATACGACAATCGCATGGCGGAGGGGTGTCCCTATGTCTAGTGATCTTGAGAGTATTGAATTCGTGCGCAGATACCGAAAGTGTAAATGTAAGTGGGTACGTGTTCCCGGAACGCAGCAGTGGGAAGGTTTGAATCGGTCCGGTTAACATTAAATGCGCTTGAACATTACATGAAATATAATTCGGCGCATGCACCGCATTCGTTTTATGCGGGGGGCTACAGAACATGGGTCAAAAAAAGAAGCTGGCTTTAATTTCTAATTGAATATAACTAAACCTAAATATTATGTTAACTTATATCTAGGAAAAAGAAAAATAAAGGATAAAATACAGAGAGATTATGCTGCACACAAAAAGAAGAAAAAGAAAGAAACGACAAAATAATAATAATAAACTAAAGGAAAAAATAATAAAGAGAGCAGTACTGAGAAAAAAGACGTTATGCCGTTGTGCAACCGATAATATTAGCGGAACTACAAATATTTTAGGATATAACAAGCGCCATTACTACATATTCTCCTTGTTTTAGCAGTTTTCTTAGCATCTATATTTGTTTATTGTACCCCATCTCATAGCATTGAATATTGCATAATATACTTATCTTATAAAGGATGCATGAAAATTCGTTCTACAAATTAATTTTAACACGCCAGAATCGGCCAGAATTCTTGATTTTTTAACGGACATCCCTTTTTTAGAAATGAGCAAAAACGAAAGTTTTTAATTTACAACCTACTGCCCCTTGCCCTTCTAGATTGAAAGTTAAAACGTGATGAAAATGGGTATTTTTTAATGAGCTATCAAATG
Source organism: Anoplius nigerrimus (assembly GCA_914767735.1). Lineage (NCBI taxonomy): Eukaryota > Metazoa > Arthropoda > Insecta > Hymenoptera > Pompilidae > Anoplius > Anoplius nigerrimus. The sequence goes on along the minus strand of OU612085.1, from coordinate 15,517,553 downwards.
ACGTTTTCGATTTATAATTGTTTTGGGAACACTTTTGACCCCATCATCCAACTACACCCTTCGAATAAAATACTTTATCAGATTATCGGATAGGTTAGGAACGAAAAAGCATTTTAATACCGCTGGCTTATGTCAAAGGAAACACGCATACGATCGTGCCGGAGAAGAGTCAGAGCCATAGCTCATTCTTTGACTCCGTTCGATACATTGTAGTAGACGACTCGCTGACTGACAGCACGCATCTGAACTTTCCCCCACCACGATCGTCACGGCAGTGGTTCTTCGCAATTCTTCGTAACTTGGTGTAAAAACTGGAATCAGTGAGTTCGTTGCGTTGCCTTGAGTTTCCTGATTCGGCCGCTCTATACGCCGAGAGGGCGTCCCAGTACGGCTCAATTTTCGTGCGACACAAAGTCCCATAAGGCTAGCGGTCTTTAAGTATATCTCGTCGGTGTCTCCTATGTAAGAAAAGAACTATGGGAAGGATCGGAGGGGACAGACGCCGAGAGATGGCGTAAGGTGCCGCGAGGCCCTTAGACAGAATTAAGAAACGTAAACATAGAGAGCGCCGGTGGCCTAGTGTGTATGGCGCCGGCCTGCGGATCCAAAGGTTGCGGGTTCGATTCCCGCACCGGCAGCGTTAATTTTTCTGTCCCGATCCTACAAATGGGGGCTCAGCCGGGATAGGAGCTCTTCCGAATGCTCGCATCGGGGAGATCTTGAGTTGTACACGACGGAGACTCAGGCTGTGTGCGAGTCAGAAGTGTAACGAGATACAGGGGCTCAGGCTGTGTGTGCGAGTCAGGACTCAGGCTGTGTGCGAGTCAGGAAAGTGTATGCTCGTGCATTTGAGGGCAAATGCCAACTGCAGGATGGCCGAGTGTGGGGTTTGGAATCTCCTATGTAAGAAAAGAACTATGGGAAGGATCGGAGGGGACAGACGCCGAGAGATGGCGTAAGGTGCCGCGAGGCCCTTAGACAGAATTAAGAAACGTAAACATTGAGAGCGCCGGTGGCCTAGTGTGTATGGCGCCGGCCTGCGGATCCAAAGGTTGCGGGTTCGATTCCCGCACCGGTAGCGTTAATTTTTCTGTCCCGATCCTACACTTATGTACCCTGTTAGTGATTCAATGTTCGTAAAAATTCATTCGTCAAAGCCCGCATAAAATGATTCGGTTTCTTCAAGTCGAAAACTGCTTTGATGCCCATTAAACTGCCGCTTCAGGGAGTCAGGGCTTCTCGGTATTCTCGATGGATCAATCACGTTTGAATTTGCTTGCACGATGCACCTTTGCTCAGTCGAGATTATTCATCACATTCATCACATAGAAAGAGACCCTTTAATTCGAAAAATATTTGCGAAACGGGGAGCAACCGGCAAGTTAGTTTAGTCAGCGCTCACCCTAAAGTTAGGCGGAGGCAGAGGACATGATCCACGAGAGAGGCCTTTTCTCTTCCTTACCCTTCGACCTACTTGCGTCGAAATGGATATATGGATGTTGGGAGTGCGCATCCTCCTTGCATAGCTTCCTCCCTCCCTACCCTTCCGCCGTTCTCATTAAATGCTTACTTTATCCCCTTTTTACCTTTTTTCCCCTGCTGAACGTATTACCCACATTACCGCCCTCCCCCCGCCCCCTTCTTACTTTGCATCACTTTTCCTTTCATTATCCCCTCCTCACTCGTTTTCTCCCTCGGGTACTTTCTATCGTATCGTATCTTCGCGGCAGACGCTCTCTTTATCCTATTGTCTCTATCTCTTCATGTTTCTGTTTTTCTCTCGCTGGTGCTTTTCCGGAAGATTTCAACCCCTACAGTATTCCCATACCCTGTCTCGCCAATTTCCGTGAACTGATTCCGTGAATTTTCAAGCTGCACACCGCGCTGATATTGCGACCGGCAAGTTCGATGGCGGATTCGGAGGTAACGCTGCGCCGTTTTGCCTCGTTCCGGAGAAAAATAAGGGAATTCTGTCGGGAAACGAACCTGACGCTACCTGGAATTTGCCTTCGTTTAGGTAGCTACGCGGCTTGAATTCTGTGATCGCGGTCAATCCGCAGATGGAGAATACACAAGGCGCATGAGCTCGCAGACCTAGTAAGAATTCAATGCCTCGAGTCACATATCGATTTGCAGTAAAATTGTTGGACAGAACCTTCAAGAGAATTCCACATTCTCAGGGGACCGGATAGATTCGGCACTGCGGAGAAAAGCTTGAAAAACGCTGTCGCGAACGACTTTAGCATTCCTCGCGGAGGGTCAGGACGCTCAGGACACAGTCGTCTGTCGATGGTCAAAATTGGAAGGTCTTTTGATTCTCTGCAGAAAATCTTTAAAGCTCCCTGGAGTACGAGTGGAAAGGGAGCGACGGAGGGGGAGGAAAAATGTGGAATATGTACTACGTGTGAGGCGCTAAGAAGGGTAGAAAAAAGTGAACACCGAACGTCACCGTCGACGACGTGAAAGCAGAGGAGAGGGGAGGAAAGTTGGAATCGAGTCGAACAAGAGGGTACTGAAATGTGCCTTGTTAGTTTCGCCAATCGAAGGTGAAGCGCTAAAAGTGACTGTCGTCGTGACTGGGGGAAAGATGCCGGAATCGTGGGGATACAAGTTTCAACACGGCTGCGAAACGTAAAAGGAGATGGCGGATAGCAGGGAGACAAAAGTTTGTGCCTGAGCTTGGAAGGACTCGCGCGCAGAATGGGGGAGGGGAAAAATCGACGACACACTCTAGTCGTTCTGGCAGTCGTCCTGGCAGTCAACCTTCCAGGTCGACTTTTTTTTTCAGAGCCGAAGGGGTGGATTTATTGGGCATCGAGCTGCAACGGAATTTTCAATTTCACGACAATTATACGATTTCTCGCCTCCGTCCCGTCGACGTTTTTTTCACGTTCCTCCTTTGTACGGCTCGGCATTGAGAAGGATGTGAGGTGCTCGGTATCGAAGGACGAAGGATACTCGGGGTCTCCAACGACATTCCTCCACGATGAGCGTCAGCTGAGAGAAGTCGCTAAGAGAGCTCCATGGAATTCGAAGATGGCAAAGTGAGGGCTGGGAAAAAGTCGATGGAGGCCGAGAATTCCGGGCTGGCGGAGAACGTAATGCGGCGAGGAGCGCAATGAATCGCACTAAAATGACGGGCTCGTTGACGATTATCGATGCGACGCGGCATCATCGACAAAATGGATTACGTGATAATTTCGCTTAACGACTCCGGTGCACCCGCGCGCGCGCGCGCGCGCCTGAAGTATTTACATCGTTGGTGAGACGTGTGCGCATTGAAGTTTAATTTCAACGATGCGTCAGAACACAACAAAAAAGGGATCGTTCGTTATCCAACGTTTTGCGCTTTCCAGCTCGGCCCGCTTAACAGGCCGTTATATAAATACGGGATTATTAAATGTAACAGGTTCGACAATCGAGAGTAATTGAAGCTTCGACCGAAAATTCAATATCCTAATATATCGCGCGTGCACGTAATTTCACCATTGCAGGCATCAAAATTCGCAGGTACACTAGCTGGAGAGGGTTGTGATGGGAGGGGAGGGGAGGGGGAGGGGGGTGTACGAGATTAGTTGTACAGGAGCGTGGCAGCGGGCGATAGAAACGCAAGCGCAAAGGAAACCACCAATAGTCACGAAGACTGTAACTACCTTATATTAAGCATCGGCGCCAGCAATTAATTATTATCCTCTTACGAGTCCCGCCTCGGTTGCAATAAATTGTTATTATCCTCTTAGTCCGCGACGCATACCGAAGTGGCTGTGCGCACGTAGAGACAGACACATAGGTCGGTAAACCGTGGGCGAATCGGGGCTGTTGGTAAGGGACGGAGAAGTGCGCACGATTTTAGCATGTACATACACATTGCTGTTCGATGCAGCAGCAATATCGACGCGGTTATTTATTAAGACCACGTTCCTGAAATTACTAATGCGGTCTCCTTTTACTTCCTAAAATTAACAACCGGGTTAAGTCTGTGACGCAGAATTGACAGTTCCACATTCAGTCTGTAAGACCTATGAAAAAATCACGACGAAAAGATTCCGCGAAACGATTTGCGGTCTTTTGTACCGTGAGAGCGGCACATAAAGTCAGTGCTTGAATGATTGCGTGTGAACGCGTCTGCATATGCACGTGCTGATCGAACGGCACGAAAGTTTGCATATCTAATATCCGTATTCGGTCGTTTTGACCGGCGCTTATGGGCGAGCGAGGGGCCCGCGGTGTGGAGGGAGTAAACAAGATTATCGGCGCGAGGGTTTGTGCAGGTTTGTGCGAGAGTTTGTGCTAGAGTTCGTACGACGTACACGTTGTTGTGGAAGGCTGTGCGTGCGCTTTCGAGCACATGCGCGTAGCTACAGTTTTGCACACCTCTCGCTCGCTTTAAGAACGGGCGCTCTCCGCTCCAGAGGTATTCCGAAAAATTGTCGAGCACGCCTGGGCGCAATCGTTACTTTCGAATTTAGGTTACAGCCGAGCGTCAACGAAAATGGCTCACCGCTTGAATCGATCGCGGCCGCGGCGATATCATGTACACGCCACTTCTGGGAAATCGAATGCGGCGGGCAGAGGGTGGTGGGTGGTGGGCGCTGGTGAGAGCGGGTAGATTTTAAGTTCATAGCTGCTCCGCGGTCGAGCGCGCCGTATTTTTCATTAATGAAAAGCAATTATAATTTTATTTCCCGGACTCAAATCGAATTTCATCCGAGCGAGGTATGCAATTAATTAGCGCCGCTCGTTTTAATAAGCTTCCATTGTATGGCGAGTTGCAAAACAACTGGTCCCGTTTCCATGTCGAAACAGATGTGGATTTAAGGTAATCAGCCGTTGCGTACAGCGCTGCCTTCCGTTTCGGCGAAGTTCCATCGTACAATAGAATGGCGTATCTGCGGAACTATCGATTCGGGGATACAATTTCTACAACAACATTTGCAATTAAGGCTGGGTCTACGGAGAGGCGTAACGACGCGAGCGGTTTGTACGATTCTAATGATCACATCTGCCTGTGGACCTAATTAACAAGAACGTTTTCGGTATGAGCACTCGTGCCAATTGCCCGTTCATTTCGTTTTCGTGGTTCAACAAGCCGCTAAATACGTTATTCGGAACACGTTAATGGCCGCACTGAGGAATGAATAGAAAAAACCCAGTAAAATTATCGTGCAGGTACTCAAAACGGATGTTCTGTGAAAAACAGCTTGTGAGGCTAACAACACACTTGCATCGCCTAGAATGTTTCGAATAACCAGAAGCTTCGCATCGTTTGCTCGATCACAGCAGTGCAAAGAAAGGAGAATGTTAATCATACGTATTCGATTAGAGCCCGATGAAGTTGCAATGGTTGCAGATGCAATTGATTAAAGTTGACCTTAAAGGTCCTTTCGCACCCGCATCCTCTCTGTAGTCTGCGATATTTTTGCTTATCGCGTGTAACATCGCGCTCGGATCGGAAGGTTTCTGTTAGCCGGAAAACTCGCACTACGGACTCGGAAGGAAGCGCTCTCCGAATTAATGAACCCACAGAGGCATTCGCCCATGTGACTGGTAATCCTCTTTCGTTATTTCCTGAAACGGTGCTTGGAATTGCACGTACGATAAATAGAGATAATCCGAACAGGCGTATATGCCCCGGCGAAATATACATGTACGTCACATTGGCCGGCTCTGCGTGCGTGTGTTCGTACCAGAGTATATACATGCGTTTTCGCGTATGCGAGTCTGGTATGCGACGGCCTTTACACGTCACACTGAAGCCCGCACGACAACCTTCGCGCGTTTATAGCGTAGCTGAACGACGAGCCTGCAAATGCAGAGCGCCACTTATCGTCCACATGAGCCCGTAGAGTGTTATCTTTTCATTAGTCGCACATGCGTGTACCAAGAAATTTCTTAACGAGAGTAGAAATATTTTTACGAGCACTTCGTCAAACTCTGAGTGCGACGAATCCTTTTTTCGACTCTTCCTGCTCACGATGGCTCTTCAGATCGTCAATGTTGATTTGAGGGCTACGCCCGCAACGGACGTACGAATATGAGGCTGGCAATAGAGTTTGCACTCTTCGTCCTTTCACACAGAATACTTAATACTCCCCGATGAAAGGAAAATGTTTCGCGACACATTCAGTAAGTTGTCAGTTCTTCATTTACTTTTGAGACATGTCGAAGAAATTGCGCGAAGTTCGGCACAAAAATAACATCGCGACGATGGCAACGTCCTCGCGAACATTCATACCTTCCCAGCGAATTACCGTTATCATGAGCGAATTTCCATCGCGCCGTATCGCTAATTTTGGAGCAGCCCTGCACCCCTTAAATTGCCAAGCACGTTCGAGACGCCCCGCCTGGCGAGCGGCAACTTGCCGAAGGCAGATCTGCGTGCCGGTAGCGATAGAGAATCGTGCATTGCGCAACACTATTTTCCATCCTGCGCGATTGCGATCTTCGCTCTCTTTAACCTCGACACCGTCGGGGCGCCATTTCGTCATTATTATTGCAAGCCACACCGCCGTTGCCAATAAATCCCCGTCCTTACGATCGTCTCGATGCGCATACGGCAGTCGGACTATTTTCATCCTGAGAGCGCGCCCGAATTCGAATCCTGCAAACGGCTTCTTTCTGATTTATGCGAGGAGCTCGCGAGGTGCATACGCGTCCATGCTCATCGGGTCATCTCCGCGGACCGCGAATGAAAATTGTATTCTGCGTCTCGACGTGAGAAACGCGCGGGCTCGTTATAAACACTTTTTGCAATCAGCATATTCATTACCCAGGTGCGCGAGGGGCGCGCGACCGTTTTCGGCGCTGACACTTTTCATACGACGAGCTCTCGTTTATTATTCATGACGAGACTGCAGTTTGAACGTCGCGCTTCCCGGCGTGAAGCGAGGAGGACACGTTTGAATGCCACCGCGCGCCGCACGAAGGAACTGATGCGGCCGTGTATGTGCCAATACGCCTCGACATGCCTGTGTGAGTGACCACGTCGGCAGCGCGTTTCATTTTCTTCTGACCCAGAAAGTGCCCCAAAATTTCGAAAGGAGGCAAACTTCCCAAACAATTAGAGAACGAGCCGGTAAAGGATTGAAATACGTAGACGTAGATGGTAAATCGTAGATGGCGTGAAAATGAAGAACAGATTATTCGCGTAAACATTCGCTTGGCATGCATTTTCAATACAATCTTGTTGTGCGTGTGACGTGGTATGTTCTCACACGTCGAAGTGCAATGCGGAGGTTTAGGCTAAAATTGTCGGCCCACCGGGTCAGAGTCGGACAGATGTGTAGTCAAGATAGGACGTCGGGGTGGGTATTTACCCGCGAGACGATTTCCCTTTCCGGAACACTTTACAGGCTTATTCCGGCATGGCGACTGGCTAATCTCACTGGTCGGACAAAATTATTCGCTTGGTCGGTAGCCGCTTCTTGCGCTTGCCCCCGCGTAATAAACTTTGCCCCAGGTTTACGAGCGGCGTCGCGCAGTAATTTCTTTAAGGCTCCCGGTCATTACGTTAAATTCCATAGGGCAGAAAGGGCGTCCCGGTTCTTTTTTTCCTCACCGTAGTCCCGCCGCCTGTGATTACTCAAGGCCTCTGGGGATCATCGGTGAAGATCAAAATTCAGTGAAGCCAAGGAATATACGCTAAAAAATGAGGGGTTCTTCGGCCTGGATTAGGAGGCAAAAGGGGAAGCACGAGGCGCCCGGTCATAGGTAGGTTAATGAGGTGGTAGATAACGTGAGTAGATCCATAGATAGGTAGATGTGTACATAGATAAGTAAATATAGGCAGACATATGGATAGATTGATCCACGGGTAATTGAATGAGCAGATAGACGGATAGATTGATCGGTAGTTCGATAAGTTAACAGATAGACACGCGGCTTGGTTGATAGACAGATAGATGTCATACCTAGGTAAACGTACTGGCCCACGCACTGCACTTATGTATAGAAAAAATATCCGAAGAGAGGTTAAATTCGATTACGGCTGGTCAACGGAGTAATGTCTGAAGCTTGCCAATTACTCCGTTCTACTTTCAATCTCATTTAAGTGTTATTCTATGTCACTGTGCAGTGTCCGTGTTCTTTTTTTACTATAGATATAGATTATCTGACGAGCGTCTACTTTCTCCTAGGCGAAAAGGGTTAAGAACTTAAAAATGATGACGAACCGTACGGCAATGAACAATCTGAAAAATTATACTCGTCAGACCGATGGTAAGCCTAAGACACAAAAACAAAAAAGAATGAGTCGTAGTAAAACTGGCACTCATATTACTTGTCCTCCCTGGGGGCATGCAAGGTTTCGTCCGTGGATGCTTTCTTCTGCGGAAAGATCAGGGTTCCGTAGCCTTGGGCTTCGCGCGGGTAGGATGTCCCTTTGGAACGTACCTAGGAATGTTCGACGCTCGTGTCATGCACGTGGCTGCTTCGCCAACGTAACTCGATCTCATTTGCAAGGAATCGGCCGTTAAGGTACACGGGCTTCACTATTCGACACTGAAACTTGCGGAATATACCGTACTTGTTACGCAATATGGTATGCAAGACGAAAAATGCCGCAGAGTGCAGCAATTGCTTTACAGTTTCCACCTTCACTTGTGACGAGTTACATATGCAGAAGCGGTAGAATGGACGATGTTCAACAAATTGTACATTTCGCGTTAGAACCATCATCCCGATGCAACGGTATGCTGATAGTTTTGTCGACCTTTATAAAAGAAAAGGTCGTTAAAAGTGTACATCCGCTGATACGTCAGGCTATGTGACGACGAGAAATATTCATTTGCTCGTCATAAAAGTGCCGATCGAAATCATCAAGAGTTCGCGTTGCAGCCTCGCATGCAAATCCGTCGACAACTCAATAACATGAAATCTATATACAATTTTCCCCTTGCCGTCGTCCGGCTTTACCGTATCGTCGTGAAATACGGCGACGGCTCGGGGAAAGTAAAATAATTACGAGCGCTCGAGCAAAGACTGAAAGGAGTAGTCGCCCTCTTTTCCCGAAGCAACCGAAGTAATTATACGGGGAGGCTCGATGGGGTGGCTGGATGGGTTGGCTGGACGGGGTAGCTGGACGGGATGGCTGGAGGGGGTGGCTGGAGGGGGTGGCTGGACGGGGTGGCCCGGCGAGGTGGCTCGACGAGGTGGCTCAGTGGGGTGGTTTGAGGTAGTGGCTCGGAGGGGTGAATAGAGGAGACTGGCGGGGAGGGGGTGGGGGGTGGCCGGGAAAACACGTTCTCCTCTGACCCGGAAAACATCCGCTCAATCAATATGATCGGGAGTCAGTAGAAAAGGGGCGAGTGCGATTGTTCGTACCGGTGTACCTACCCCGGGGTAGCTATCCCGGTACGAGTTCACCGCCAGCCGCTCAGCGCGGGGTCAAAGATGGCTCGAGAGAATGAGAACGTTCCATCCTTCGATTCTGTAAATTGCGACTCTTCTACGATTTGTGGCCTGCACGTCCCCCGACCTGTCCTTCGACTCTTTCCCTACTCCTCAAATTGCACCATCGGATCATTCGTGCTTTCTAATCACTGAAGAGGCGAACCGTAATCTTTCTTTAGACGAACAAGAGTCCATTTCGAGTCGACTTCCGTGGCACGTTGATAGCGGACTTGCGTGTGAACTCAACAGCATCGACTGCTGAGAGTTGGAAATACAGGAATAATAGCAGCCGGGCGGTCCGACGAAACCGGTCAAGTTTCTTGATAGATGGACGTCCAATGAGGATGTAGCAAAGGCCTCGAGTACAATGGGAAATTATTGGCGAACGAAGGTGGCATACACCGAGGATAAGCCTCCGCGGCTCGTTACGATTTTAGACGACTCCGGGAGAGAAAGCAATTTGGCTTATCGGATCGACAACGCTGTACCGTATCGCTGGGCTTTTAAACTCTTTCCGTCGGAATTAGCCCTGGTACGAACGGGTAATGACGCGCGGGCCACCGATCGTGCACAGTGTAATTCGTTATTGCCCCGATAGTAATTAAGAATTAGCGGCGCGCCCGTTCCGCAGCGCTGTCGTTAATAGGTTCCTTTGATGGGCGGAAGATAAGTGCGCTTCCTCGGGCAAGTTCGAGGTTTACGGGCCGACTACGTGCAGAGTTCGTCGTTGGAAGAAGTTAGCCTCCTGATTGGTCTGCGAAACGAAAGCACGCGAAACGACGAGGAATAATCAGTTCTGACACGTCGCCGCTTCTCGCGACCGTAGAAATTACATCCCTCTCCTACCAATCCACTGCTCTACGAACGTGTTTCCTTATAATGAACGTAGGAGCAGTTTGACTATTGAATCGCAGCGTTTACCGTGGTAAGCGTACAATTGCTCGCGAATGGTCGTGCCAACTTTCCATTTTTTCCCCGCTAAACGAGCATTGTTCTAAGTTTCTTTGCCCCGCTACTCATTCGGGGTATGCATTGTGCTGGCTTTCCTTTTCTGGCACGGGAAGGAGTTTGAAGTCCCTCGTCCTACCAATGTCAATTTCCGTCCTTTCTTCGATGTTATCGACAAACTGCGCCTCTCTCTCGCTCGTTCGAGGGTTGAACGTTCACTGTCCACATAACCCTCTCCCCCTCAGACCACAACCACGAAGCACCGCTTTCGCGATACTGACGGCGTGTGTGCACACACAGTTAAGATCGGCTCGGTTGAGGTATGAGACTTTTCCCGATGTATTTCATTGTGGCGAAGCCATGGGGAAAACTGACCCGTCGCGAAAATAAGCGAAACAAAGAGGACGCTGCGCGGAAAACGGCGTGGGGAGAAGGGGGGGCTACAGGAAGGGAAGAGGATGTGTTGGCAAGCTTATAGACCTTTCTATAACCTCATTTGCCACACGTGCTACACCCGCACGCTTGCGAGTACGAATAATGCGCGTCTACGCCCGCAACACGCCGCCCTTTTACGCGGCTTATGGCCCCGCACTTTGTTACGTGTTTTACGACCGGCGAGTGTTGCCCTGACACGCGCCCGGAAGCGTTTCCCGTTTTTCTTCGGTTAGACATCGAATTCTGTGCTCTATACGTCGAACTGATAAAATCCTCGTTAAGGCTGATCACCCATTTTAATTCTGGTTTTAACGATCATTTCATTGGCTCTGTGTTCGGTGTTTCGAAATGTCAACTGTCTAATTAAGTACTCCCATTACCAACTGAAACGTTATATTATCAGTGTTTCACATTTTTCGATTACGATTAACGTTTTCAGTACCGTCCTCGGCAATAGTGTCTATTACATTTTTTATACGTTTAGAAAATAGCCTTTGGAACTAACAAATTCCATAACTAGAAATATTTACAGCATTTGCCAGCATAACTGTTTTGAAGTAGTAACTTTTGAGTGTTGCAACTATCAGCTAGCTTTAGAACTAACAAATTCCATAAGTAGAAATATTTACAGCATTTGCCAGCATAACTGTTTTGAAGTAGTAACTTTTGAGTGTTGTAACTATCAGCTAGCCGGGATTAAATTAAGCAAACGTATTAAGATTTGAAGACTAAATGCAAGGATCTTTCGCATATTATGTTAACAAAAACATATATGTCGACATTTAACACAGATAGATGGACATTAGATCAAGACTTGGTTTCGCCGACGAATATTTCTAAAATTGTTCACGCGCGTCTTTTGGAAGTCATAGAGAGGAAGCATGCGCAAAGTAGGCGCACAAAGGAATCTATCTTTCCTAGATAATCAAGGTCCCAAGACCGCGGCCTCGTATTTTAGGTAGAACCTCGTTCCGGCCTCAATGTCCTTTGGGCTTAACTCCCCTATTGACGTTTTCACTCCGTCCTCTGCTTTCTGCGTTTCCCGTCTCACGACTTCGACTCTCCCTTTTCTCTTTGCGAGGCTGCCGAACGGCTTTGATCTCGAATTAATGTAAGTCAGATTACGTTCATATCTTGAGCGGGGACCGACGGCAATCACTTCGACGATAACGAATCGGCTTCTCCACTCCGTTAATGCTCATCAGGCGGTGATGGAAATACACTCGCCTCCCTTCAGCTTCATCTGCCGCGGCCATTCGTCTTCGTTTCTTCAAGGACGATCGCAATCGTTTGCTATGCAAATTCGCGAAATCTGCCGATGGGCTGGAATTAATGTTCGTCCGATACTCGGCGAGCGTAGCTTTTCCGCCGGAGAAAACCCTTGGTGAAAATTTTAATTCGATCGCGGCGATGCACTGATGTCGCGGACATTAGCGAATTTGCATTAGGTAAAAGAAGATTTAAGTATATGTCGAGAAACTTAGTCTCGCGCAGCATTTGGTGAGAGTGGTGATGTGTACGCGGCACACGCGCTCTTAATTCTCATTGTCAGCGTCGTCTGTCTCTGCCTCGAGTCTCGACCCTTTCGGAGTTTCCAACGGGAGGCCGTGTAAACACGTTCTCGGAAAATCAAATACTCCCGCCGCGTTGACTGAGGATGGTTGACAGGGGGGGAGTCGGAGAAATTTGTTGAGCCAGTTTCGACGACGAAATTAAAGTGGGTTAGTCGGGATCGTGGCATGGCGTGCTTCCCCGGAAAACCATTGCCGACAAACGCGTCTCGGTCGACGATTATTTGGATTGTCATAATCCTCTTAAAGATGCTCGCTCGACATTTGACGAGGTCGTTCTTAGAGCCTATTAAACTCCGTCAAATGAGATGTCGGGCTGCGCGACTTTCTTGTAATTACTCACGTACGGTTCGCATGTCTGTTCGCTGTTTTGTGCGCGAGCAGTGAAATACATGGAAAATCTATGCGCGTGCGTGCACTATGAAAAGTCTTATCGCTGCAAGTTAAATACAGCGACAAATGTACGGAATGTCTGTTTATCTGTTCCTTTACATCCCCTAACCTCTACTTACGGAAAGTGGAGAGGAAGATCACGGATCGTATATTCCCCAACCGTGTTGAATTTTTCTCAATACTCTTATTTTCAGAGAAGTTGACGGTTCGGTAAATCAACAGGCAAGAAAAATCGCACCCACCGACTCGCTGAATTCAATGCGGCAACCGTTTGAAACACCCCATAAATTATACAATGCGAACTTAATTCTGAGAGGGAAATAAAAATTCCATCTTCGAATTGAGTTGGACCGATTGCTAGGGGACTTTATTCTCCGTATACATGTAGCTAAGAAATTGTTTTCTATATCGGTTTACACCGTTTACTCATGCGAAAGAATACTAACTGATGTGTGGAAAATTCCATCAATATCTGTTGTTGTTTGCATTGTTATTTTGCACACTGTCGGCAGAAATCGTAATAGAATCGACAAACTAAGAAACGGTTTCGATTTTTTTGCAAATGAGTTTTTCTAGATTGCTCACCCGTTTAATATGGCAAGCGGACCGAAATAGTCCAAAAAATACAATACGGAACACCAAACTCGGAGTAGTTTCAAAAATACGGACAGAACCACACAGACAGAAAGATAAAAAGTAGGTCAAAGATTGGGGTAAAAAATCAAAACCTTCCGATTGATCACTCTGTTTGGGAGATGGAAAGAGATGAATAGAAATGGCGAAAAATTGGAAGTGCAAACACAGCGGACATTGTTGAATCCGTCGTAAGGGGTTGAAAATGTTCATGCGCACTGTAGTTGGGTATAAAATTATGCAACCATAGTGTACAACGTATGCGCACGTCATCACGTAGGACGTTTGCTCAGCAGCGAACGCGCTATGCAAACGCGAGCCAAGCCGACAAGAAATCAAATACTTCCGCGTCATTCTCCTCGCGGCAATGGCCGGGCAGAATTTATTCTACCGAATAAACCAGTTTAACCATCGAAACTAAAGTGGGTTACTTGAGATCCTATCACGGGATTCCTTTTCGCCGGGCCGAAACTTTTTCTTTATTTGGCTCGAATTTTACCGCACCCTTCGTTTCGGTCCGTGGAACTTTCGTAATTTATATTGCGCGAGCGGGAGGTGGGAAATGTATGCGGAATTGAATCGACCGGCGCGCATGCACTTCTCGTGGGCGGAAATTTTCTCATTAAAATTTCCAAACCGTTCCCATGAGCCCACTAACTGACCATGCCGTCCTGCCGCCTACGCGAAATCCTTTCGGCAATAAGGGCACCGTTGTGCCGACCATCCAATCGAAACCGGGCTACGTCGTACATATGAAAAGAGGATGTCGTGTTACATTTCCGATGAATCGCGCCTGTCCTTACGAATTGCCGGATTTGGCGTCTTCCGTTCCCTGCTATAACGAAGGAATGATAATGTCCGACAACGTGTATAGTCCATGTATAATTTGCAGACACCGACGCGACGTCGAACAGCCCTCGATGACAAGCATCATTAACATTCGCGAATATACAATATGTTAATTTCTTCGAGTTAACGACGCATCTCGTTATTACGCCTTTGCGTATACTTGTCATTGAACGGTTCATTGAAAATATGATTGCGCTTGTCGCGATTGCTCATCGTTAAAGAAACGTTCCTTTCGTCGGACCCTGCGCCATGTAACCATAAATAGAGTTTTCTTTTTTTGTGGACCTACCAATGGCAAAGAAATGCGAGGTGGAAAGCGATAAATGTGTGAAGACTGACGATTAAATCTTGCGTGGAATGTGGTTCCAATCGAGATAACAGAATTCAATTGGGGGTGTCGTACCTCTGTGCGGCCGACATGCGAGGATAAACACGTAGGTATAGCATGCCCTCTTGCAAAATAACACAAGTCGTCTACGTCCGCGGCTTTGTGGAAGTGAAAGGCGCTTTAAGCGTACGACATTGGTTTCTCATCTCCTTCGGCACTACCGTCTTTACCGCTTCAAAGGGCATGTATATCTGCGCATCCTCGCATCGATACGTTTTAGAGACTCTCCTCCTAGTGAATCCAGCATGTGTTTGATCTCTAGGATGTGTCGTGGGTAAAGGATTGTGTAAAGGATAGCACACGGATCTATCATTTTTTTTCTAACCATTCTTTTGAACCGTGAGCTCAGTTCCATCAAACTATTATCTCTACTGTTGATATCGTCCTGCCTTTCGTAACCTTATCATGCGATAAGTTCGACTGTTTGTTGGTTGCAACCTGTCCTAAGCTTCATTGAATACTGGAACCACTTCGATGTCAGCTACGAACGGCGTTTGTTTCACTGGATAAGTCGGTTTGTTCTCTGTACGATATCGAATTCTGAAAATATTGAATTTGGATATCTGGTTGACTCTATGTACATTCATGCCGACTTTCAGAACACAAAAACTGGTATCTGATTAGGTATCGAGAATGTTGAGTATAGTAGCACTGACGTATAATACTTTCCCCAGTACAAAGATTCAAAGTATATCAACATATAGTTTACATTAAAGGGCCAATCTGTCGAAATGTACGCATTAAGCTTTCGTTCCGTTGAACTGTTAGTTACCACAATGAATCAAGCCATTCGTGTAATCAATGAGAGCCCATTAGTGTTAACACAGTAGACATTGGAAAATTGCAGCGGCAATGCGACAATTATTGCGTAAAGTGGCCGCTCCCAGTCAGCGCTCAGAAGGCTTCTGAGAATGATTGAATTGCTAATATAACGTTGAACTTTTAGACATTACTTCTCATTACTGGAAATTGCCCGCTTACTATGATTTGTTGGGAATGAGGTTCAAGAAGACACAAAAAACATGTTAACTCGATCAATACCCAGCTGTAAATCCGTTTGAACAGCCAACACGATATAATGGTTTTAGAAATTGCTATGCAATATGTCAAAAACGGAAATATAAAAATCATTACATATAAAGTTATTTTGAAGTTTATTTTCTTCAAATATTTATCTCCCAATTTCATATTATAATACTATATGAGTATACGTAATTTGGTGAATCCATTCAATCTGCATGAAGTAGGAAACTTGAATCTAGTAAAATCGGTGAATAGGGAATATGTGTTTTTGAGAGGTTATTCAATGCGCACGAAGTAGAAAACTTAAATCCAGGAAATTCGACGTAGATCCTACACTATTTTTCGTGCACATGTACAAACTTAACAGTAATAAATTTGGTCATAACGACGCGCATATGCTTGTGACAGCCGTAATAATGTTTCATTAAATTCACTATAATTTGATATATGCGAAATATTTTTTGGACAATTTTCTACAAATCTTCTTTTATTTCGCATAACCTGTCCTTGCATTTCGAATCTATTTCTATCAGCACATTTTTCACGTTAGGAACATATTCAGTAGTCGCACACATTCAAAAATTAGAATTCCTCGATTACGAATGCAACGAATATAATATAAAGCTCTCGATGGAATAATATCCACACACGGGTTGATGGAATCGTCAGTGTAAAACTATGATTTTATTAGTTTTACTTGTTCATCCCGTTTGCACAAAGAAATTAAATTCGATCGTGAACGTCTCACGGATGATGTTTGCAATCACAGTTTATTTATTATTTTTATTTCTCTCCATAACTTTGTCTACGTTCATTAAACACGCCAGCGAGTGGCATGCCACGTCACCTAGTACGTGTTATCCTAATTCACTCTAACGAGAGCTCTTATGGGTCACGTAAAAAATCTCCAATTATACAGTGCGCGGCCAGTATACATTTACCTTACCGCTGTAACAAAAGTACGGGGGACGAACTTTTAAAAAATTCTAAACTTCCAGATACTGATCGAGCATGGCGAGAAAGTCCTCGATGCGGGAGATAGCACGTTTCCACATATTACCAATGCACGTAAAGGCTTCAAGGCGTAGTGTAACTTCACTAACCGGTTACTTGGCACGTATTAGACGGAAAATGCTTAAATTCGGTTGAAAAGAATTTCCCTGATCGATATTTTCAATTATACCAGTAGAGACTCGTGCAATAAGCTATCAAGGTACAAAAACAAATCGTATTTTTTCTACGTCAAATTCAACCGACAAAATTACGAGGTTAGACAGATTGAGGGCGATGCTTTAAAAACAAATTCTTTCCGCTTTACAGGTTTAAAGTAATTGCCTTGCGTTTGGAATAATCTGCATTACTGGGTATAGTTGGTTGCAAAGTATAAAGCAAATTCGGCAGGCCGGTCCGTCATTCAATCAATCGATCATTCTGCCTCTTGCCAACGCTTACAATGCTTCTCATAGAAGTTAGCAACGGCATGGCTCTGGAGAGGATGTAATTGCAGTCGGATGAGCGTACGACAGAACTGTCCTTGTAAAGCGGCGGATTAACGTGCGCGCAGGCGTACACCCTCACGTGCGTTCTCCTTGTATCCGTGTCAAAGGATAGGCCGTTCCCTAATGATGCTCGGAGTTCCACAACGGTCAAACATTATATATTGAAGGCGGCTGCACTTTGTTCGATGGCATTGCCGAGAGGTCGACGATGCCCGAGTGCACTTTCGATGCACCCCCCCGCAGTTTGCTCGAGACAGGCGGCGCTCCATTGTGTCGGTAAAATATTGACACTTGATATTTTGCCGCACTCAGCTCCGGGGAAAAACATTTACACGTACGCCCCCGTTCGCAATGACGTCCATGCTTCTTTTCCATCGGGCGCGAAAGCGTGCGCGTGCGCGCCCATCTTTACCCCGAACAGTTGCGCCCCTGACATGCCGGCAATGTAGCCGTGTGCGCGCGAACGCGACACGTCTGCGATGTGTACGCCACATGCAAACCGCGAAGCGCAGGTGAATTTAATTGACGATACGCAACTTGGTCCATGCGACTCGTTAATAACAGCGATTACCAGATTTTTCCTCGATTCTGCAGTAAACTTTTTTGTTTACAGTCCCGCGTAGCAACCGTCGGCGAATGGTACCTAATACGTGGTCATTTTGTTCTTTTTCCTCGTACTTTTTCGTACACCGCAAAATCGGAATTTAACGAAAATCGCGACGGAATTGAAATTTCGATCGTCGGCCCACAGTCGCAACTGGTGCCCCGCGTCAAACGTGCAAATTGATCATTGTTACAATTTTCAATGTCAGAAATGAAAAGTTTGACGCTACGGCAGTTGAACACATTGTGGATAGGCAAAATGATACGATTCGATTCATACGCTTGGTCACACGTCATCGTGGGTAGCTGATAAGGTACTTACTGTTTTATTGCCCAAGTTTTTCACCCGACAGTTGAGGTACGTGGTTTTGCCGAGCAGGGCTGTGACATTCTTCGATACTGATTTGTCGAAATACGGTCCTGTCCGCGTTGAGTCGTCGACGCTCATTTGCTGAAGGGAGTTGCCGTTCTTGCCGCCGCTACCATGCAGCATGCTGTAGCAATGGGCGCCTATAACAGAAATCACATTTCTTCAAAACCGTTTCACAACGAAAGCAATGAAGAAGAGAGACTAAACTTTACGGCACGCAGGATTCCGGTGCGTTTCATTTCGTCCAACAGCCATTCCCAAACGCTAATCTACTATGTACTACAACTTTTCCATATTTCACTATTATTTCGACAACCACGTATAGTTCGGTACGAGTCTACCCCAAGCGAGTATGAACATTAACGCAAATATGTATAGGTAAGTGTTTGGTGAATGCTTCAGGACACCGAGCAAAATAGGACGCCGAAATAAACAGGGCAATAGTTTGTTGATGTTGACCTAATACATACTGGAGCATCCCACACAATGGGGTTCAATGATATCGGACGTCGAACTATGGGATCGTGTAACCCTGCATTGAACAGGCTCGGAACGCATCTAACACACGGGCCAACAATGGTAATAACTATATGGAGCCAGAGAACATAGAGGGAGGTAACGGACACGAGAACGTGGCAATAGCTCGAATGTAGGTACGTACGTAGGTACGTACGTAGATACGGCGCCAGTGGAACTGCTCACTTTGGTACTGAATGTTAAACGGTAAACTGTGCAGCGCCGTCGCCGGCGGCCGATAATACGCGCACGAACTTCACTGCCAGTTAATAAACGCGGCATTTTTATTACCGCAGATTACTTTGAGTCGCGTGACTAAGCACGATTAAACGATTGCAATGCCTGCTTAAAGTACCAGCCACGTTCCTCGGCGCGTTGCCTTATGTACATCAGTGGCATGGTATTGCACGTTGCCGTACGCTGATCGTGCGTCGGAGTTCTAGGCGTCAAACTGAGTAGCTAACACGACCAGACAATGTTTACGCAACTGACATTAGATTTTATAGTTGACGAAGCAATTCAGGTGGGATGTGTTCTCAATCCGTTTCACCAACCCGGTAGCTAACCATGTAATCGAAGATTTCCGATAGTTTGTCAATAAAAACAGCGAGATTTCCTAGCATTTGTCGACGCAGACGCACCAACGCGTGGCGTAATCGAGGCGAAGTGCCACTTACCGTGCCATGTTACTGTTAATTTTCTGCGCTTAGCAAAGTATTTCATTGGGTTATCTACTCTATGAATTCTCAAGTGGTATAGGTCAATAATAACTTCGTCCCTTGCTCAGCGGCGACAAAACGGAGTTAAGCGGCAAAGCTAAACCCTTCAAATTACATTATGTTACGCTTTGCACTGTGAATAACTCATACGTACAACTCACAATGATCTCAACTACACGGCTCTATGTCCGGCTTCGTTCGTACTGTGCGATTCCTTATGGCAACAGTGCATTTTATATTCTGTTTACAGTAAATTTCTGCGTGAATGTATTATAACCCTAATATTAGCAGAGGTTACTAGTTATGGCTTCAAATTAGGATGAGTAAAAATAAATATTTTATCTTTCTGTACAGATGGGTCGATTAAAGGTGATTCAATTTTGCCCCTATTTTAAGGAACATCACATCGAATTAGGATACTTGCTTTATCTGCCTGACGATGGACTCTTTCGTGTCCTGACTGGCGCTACCTACTTATTAACAGCACTTTGTGTCCTAGAAATAGTATTTTAAAATAAATCACGAATGGTGGGCAACGCGGCCAATGACGTCATCACTTTTCCAGTGTATCTCAACACAGTCACTGTGGGTCAAGAGGGGAGGCAGTTACGGTACGTTGGCAGAGTTTTAACGATTCGTCGGTAAGTGTCGACGAAGTTAAGAAGTGAAATTGATAACGTTGACGGTGAAACGAACGCAAACTGCGCGTTACAGACGTGCAAACGGGTTCCGGGGTTAAAAAAACTCATTCGAGTGAATTATAAACACGGGTACGGAGATGCGCCGTGCATAAGCTATTGACCGAGAAAGCAACAATTTTAAGTGATGCTTGAGAATTTAGGAAAGTATCCGCGGACAGCTATGCCATTCCTTTTGATTCAAACGTGATGACGAAAGTGATAAAGCACATGAAACGTTATACCCAATTAACACATTATCTAATTATTATAATCGGGTTAATTAATGCAGTATGGTAGATAATAACTTACACCATCTGCCCATAAATGTCGCACACGTGTACTAATATGATGCCATTGCTACACATCGAGTCCAAGGAAAACAATCCGTTTTCCCTTACAAAATCGGAGTGCATCGTGTATGCCAATGATTACGAAAGTTATATAGTCATAAACCAAAAACATTCAGAAGATAATTCACTTTTTGCGATTATTCTAAGCAACGTAGTTCAGAACAAATCATCGAATCGGTCTCCATGAATTTTCAACTGTCATTTTTTCAGTCTCTGGCACGTACGGTGATTATTAACTTTCAACCTCGATAGGAGCTCGGGTTGACATTCAATGAACCGAATCGAATTCCGCGTAGGCAGGAATATGATCAAGCGAGGGAAGACAAGGGAGCTTGACGACCATTTCGGGCGTAGAGACGTCTCCGTTATTACCTCGTTAATTTGCGGATAATGTTCGTGAAAAGATGCGACAGCCTTTCGCACCGCAGACAAAGCGAGCCTCGCTCGTTTCTTCGACCGACGTCTGTCCGGAGTCAAAGTGCGCGACGTAATGCGCTTTTTTCTTCGCAGAGTGGGCGTCGCGTGCGCATTCGATTATAATGTCGGTCCGACGACTAGTCGCTTTGTAATCTACGTGATAAATGTCCGCGTTTTTACGACGCGCCGGACAACGCTTGGCGGAGCTCAAGTTTCGTGGAACGTTTGCTAAACTTGGCCGGAGGCAAAAACGTCCGAAGACCAACGAAGTGACCCTTTAGGTGAGAATATCTGAGAATCAGCGATGCTACTTAATGTTCTGGTCTTAATTTCGATCCTTCCGCGTTCTTAACTATTGTGTACATAGGATAAAGATCTGTTGTGTATCCATTGTTTTAATAAAGCGTTACTGATGGCGAGCGTCACTCTTAGAGAATTACAGGAACTGTCTTTACTTGCCGAATTTAATAAACCGCTGTCGATTTTGTTCGCGACCCAATGAACGTTCAACGACGACAGGTAAAGTAATTGTCTATGAAGGAGTGACATTTCTGTTGGTGATTTCATAAGCAAAGGGAACTGTGTTTTCAGACTAATACCAAGGATCTCCAGGATTGAAAGTTTATTGATTCTTCATTCTCGTAATTCGAAGACCTATGGTTTTCCAAGTAAGGACGCGGAGAGTGTGCGGAGGCGAGAATTTGACAGAAGAACAGTTCTGGGAACGAAAGAGTGAGCGTATAAGCTAAGTTTGTAACAACATATGCATTGAGCGCAGCTTGACACACATGACATACAGATTCTGTCTCCAGTAATGTCTGTATTGAGATGTTTAGTTTTGATTGGGTCCTTTATCGATGTACCCTCCAATATCGCGTTTCTACATTCCTGGTACTATGTCCTTTTTTATTTACAAGGAAGCCACCAATTGATAACCAGAAAACCGTACTCTGGCGTGGATAAGCAACAAATGTCTATCGAACAAAAACGATGGAGCAATAATGAATTTGGAAGCGGAGGCGAAGACGGATCGGTCGAGATTATCGGTAAAAAAATAAAGAAGACTCAAAGTATCGATTATCTCGCAGAGTAGGTGGAAGATCAATGTGCATAAGCATCATATATTATCAATCTGCGGGTAGAGCAAAATCCTGGAATCACACTTAGTCACATTGTCCATTGTTCCGTTGGGTCGATAGACGGGAAAACTCCTTCGAGTCTGTAACTGTTACAGAGCTGCGCCACGATGGAATTCATTGCCTTCAGAATGGCGGTCTGAAACGACGAAAATTCTCTGCAGCTAACTTAGATCGACAAATTTTAGTTTCGCAGTCAATTACGCAGGGATGACTTATCGTCAATAGAAGAGCGCGCAACATCGATCTTTCGCATGCTACAGTACTACACGATTCAGGCGCAACAAATTGAATGAAAAAATCGATCCGGTTCGAATGCACGAAAATTGAATGAATAAATTGATCCATTCCATTGGAACATGCTCATAAATTGCGCATTTTGCACATATCGGCGCGGGCCACGCCACCTCGACAAGTGTAAACGTACTAAATTTTCCACAGTAACCGCACGCGAACTCGTATAACCGAAAATTCAAGCCTTTTACGCATCGCCGGTGTATATGATTCCGTTAGGGGGAATCGCGCTCGGAATTGAATAAAAAATGGATCCTTTTCATCGGAATCCCGGGCGCATATTGGGAATCGCGCGTATCGCCGCGCCATACGTGAGAATCGATTCATTGTCGAAAAAGCGTTGTGCGCCGGGAGGAAGGGAGAGAAGGCTGCGGTGGGGTACATAAATCTGGGCTCTTAATACGCTCGCGGGAGTAGGTCGGTTTAATATTTTCGACGGCGTCGGGGAGCGATTATTACATTTTCGCGCGAACGGCGCTCCCACGATATTTACCATTGATTAAAGCGGGAATAATTGGCCCTGATTACTAGAACGCCCAGGCCACCACGTCCACGCGATTTCGTTTCCTCCGGGCTCCGTAAACTATCATACGCTGATTACCTCCTATTGCTGAGAACTTCTCGCGCCGGGGCCGAAGCGCGAGCGACCGGTAATAGAGTTACGTTGTTCTTGATTACGTCGTGATTACGCCTGACGGTTGCCCGCCCAGCGTAAATATCGAATGATTCGCCGTTCGGAGGATCAATGGAGGCTAATCTAGCTGCCTACGACGTTCGAATCCGTCGGACGAACATCTTGCAGTCTCAACGCCGATCCGTTATTTCGTTAGCGGATGGAAACTTTCTTTTGGGCTTATTCTCTCTCACCCACCTTCTTGCTCTCATGTTCGTAATTCCTCCCCCTTTCACCGCACACACAAGTCCGTAAAAGCTTCATGACTGGAGTCCTAGGTATGTCCTTAAATCTGTTATTATCGATCGTTTTGATCGTCAGCGAACACGTTCACCGATGACAGGGCGTAGTATATACCTAACGGGACCTGAATACGAATGATTTGTTCGACGGGGTATAAATGCGGTTACGGAGGCTGATTGCGGATGTGTCATTTTAATTGAATCAAATGTTTACGCTATTCGCGCACGTGGACTCAGAAGTGAAATAGAGCGTTGATACGCCGAAATTGATAGAATCGATGGGAACCGTTTCATATCGCTAATATTTTTATTCGACTGCGCTGTGTATGTACAGGGACGCGAAATTAAATGAAAAACAGGGGATACATCGAAAGTTATGAAATGACACACGGGTTATCGGTAGGGAAACTTCCGCCAGCCGCGGAGCAACGGTTGGCACTCGAGGGAAAAAAATACGCTTTATGAATATTGAATTGAGTCGGCTGTGCGGCTTAATATCCGATTGTCCACGGTTCCGAATATCGAAGACGCGGATTTTCCTAACCGGCTCCCACGATCCAAACTACCATCGTTTCGACCATTCGGAATATCGAGCGCATGACCGGGAACGGCCGCGAATACTTCATTCACTGAGCGTTTTCCATCAAATTCCCCGACTCGCATCGCGTCTCATCCGTAAGTTACGACGATGGTACTTCGGCTTAACTTGTTTACCTCACCCATCAGAATCGGCTTTCGTCGTTCGTTTACAAATAAAAAATAGCGTGCAAGGGGTGGCGCGTTAAAGGTTAACAGTATGCAATTGATACGCGTAATTTGCGGTCGGGGCTACGGGAAGTTTTTTCAATAAATTCAAGCCGAAAAGCAAATTAGTTATCTTTCGCTAACCTAAGATGCGATTTATTCGTACTTGAGAAATTAGACGCTACCTATATCAGTGGGGGCAAACGAATAAACGGCCGCCGTTGAAGTTTCAGCGAGCCGAGCTAACGACAAAACTACTCGACCGTAATGGACAAATCTATTTAATTGCGACGTCGAAACGTCTTCTCGCTCCATTGCCTCTCTCGCGCTTACTTCGCATTCCTCTTTCCATCTCGTCACGTTTCCCGGCGCGACTCCCTCAGCGAATACCTCCGTGATCGGAATGACGACGCGGACAGCAGCGCCGGAATATCTATCTGCTCATTCTCATACCGCAAAATGGAGCAATATCGATTCGCGCCGTGCAATTTCGTCTGGCCGCTCGATTAATTTGTTTAATTGATCCAATTCCTGTCTGTTCATCGCCATTCCTGCCGTAACGTTGTGATATTTTTCGTTTCGCGATATACGATATTGCAGCGAGAGCAGCAAAAGTGTACCCGTAATGAAAGTGTGACGTCCGAACGGCCAGATTCCACAAGCTATATTTTTTTTACACAGCGACATCAATAAAATCATCGATAATTGGGACAACACGATCAGAGGTATGCGTTTCCTGTTTCCGTTTCGCGGGAATCATTAAAAACTCAAGTGATGGACGCATTGTGAGTGGAGACGAGGTTGATATTTACATGGACATTTTAGCTGGCGCCATTTTCCTTTATTCACGAGACTCATTGTAATAGTCAGCAGCTTAATCGTAATACCTGCGCAGCATTTATCTCTCTCGACGGTCCATTAAACACAACGTTGGGATAATATCGGTTTATAACTGGCGATCCACTAAGTGAGTGGTGTAATCAATTTTCAGCGAATTTACGATGTCGTTCATGCCTATTTGATTTCAACATTCCTTCCGTGCATTCGATAAACAGCGACGAATGAACTACCATCATCAGTTTATCCATTGCAGCAAAGAACTTGATGCTGGTAATCAATGAAGATACATATGGTAGCGGATATACGATTATTATACAATTCTACGTAGAACATTATCGGAAGACCGATGCTTTGACCTGTACCCTAATAATTTGATTTCTACTGTGACACAATAGTCGACCTCAACACGCTGGTTCACTTAAAAAAAAAAGTAAATTGACTTAACCGTTCTTGCCCAGCTACATTATCGCATAAACAGACAACAATGAAAAGAATGACAAAAGGGTATGTTCGAGAGCGACAGATGAAAATATGAAAGCCAGTGGCGCTTCGAATCAACGGGACATCGGAACGGTGGAATCTCCTCCTACATTTTCAGATTTCACAGTCTGCGGGACGAAGCCACCTCGTGAAATATTCGCGGCAAAGGGGGTTTAAAGTGGAACTTTGAAGGGCGGTGGAAAAGGAACAGGTAGCGAGGAGAGCGTCGGCGTAGTTGAGATACAACGAAACGGAAAAAGACAATGACGGGAAACCCGTGGGTAAAGGGTGGAAAGGTTGAGACCCAAAAAAGTCCTGGAACCGGTGGAAGCACATAAGCATCGAGATAGATACGGAGATTCATAGCGAAGGAGCGAGAAGGACGGAAGTGAAGCAAGAGGAAAGGGACGGAGAAAGGGACAGAGACAGATTTATCTTTCAATCTATCCCCTTCTACTCGCATCCTTCGCAGGCAAAGGCCAGGAAGGCAGGCTCGGGCTGTTTTAAAATTCAAATTCACAACTTTTGCTTAAACGTCTTGACGGTGCAAAGGCGACCCTCTATCCCCGCACCCCTGCCAAACTATTTGGTTTCCCTTGGGGTAGATCTTGTAGGACGCGTGTAAAAACGGTCGGCTGCTCCCCTGGTGAGCTCGAGGGAAGGGAGAAGCATCGAGCGAAGGGCGGGTTTGTGGTGTATGGGGGAGTCTGGAGGCATAGAAAAAGAGATGGAGCAAAGAAAAACGAATGAATCGTCTATGTATGAGAGAGAGGCAAAGAGAAAGAGAATTATAGAGCGCTGGAGCTGAAACAGATAGGGAATGACGGAGAGCGAGAAGGGCTGCTGTATGGAAGTTTGGATCTACCCCAATCTTCGATAAGTAAATTGGTCGGAGCATTAGTAGTCTCCGCCGCAATGCAATTCCAATGACTGTGCCGGCTGGGGTTACGTTACAAGGCGCGTCGTCGGCAAAGTTTACCCATTATTGGTGAGTCCGTGATCACGGTATGCGCTTAAGATGTACTCTATTCGACCGTCGGTTCCTGTGTGTGCATGATACTCACACTCCAACCGTCGAACGTTAGACGTAATTATCTTATTATTTTTTGCAACACGCGCTGGTACTCTAAGAGAGGAATTGTAAACATGCGGATCGAAAAATGGACACAGTCATGACATTTTTCAATTTTGGTGTTGCGATACGATCGACGAAACGTACAGTTTTTGATTCGGAATATTTGCCGGAAATCTATATGCCAGCACCGCTGGTAGGACGACAATGTATTGGTCGAGGAGTAACTGTGCATTTTCATTGCATGTTCGTATAATTTCTGAACTTTATTAATATATTTTTATCGGCTAAACGTTTAGTCCATGTAGTGAATGCGCATTGCGCATCACTAGGGAGTAATATTAGCAGGGATATCGGTGACAGAGACAACGCGGGGCTACATCATGAGGAAGATTTAACGGGCCGGTTGACTTCGTGCCTTCGTATTCATTAGTGGCGCACAGCGATAATACCTATAACAGAACAATTAATCGAGATCTTGATAATGCCGATTGTTCCATATTCATGTTTAAATTATGTTGCGCTATTTTGAGGATTCGGCGCGTAACGGTTCCCACGAATACATAATCGATAACCGTCACTAGACATTAAATTTCTGGTATGTTCCTCGGTACAATGGCACCAGGAAATAGTACGTGAATGTAAAATTAACGCACCAATGCTGTACTTTGATATCACCGACATAGCGATGAATATAGCTGTCTTCCCCGAAATTACGAGACAATAACGAACCTGAAGCTGTGCAACTTGAGAGAGATTCATCACATATTATATTTCTATATATTGAATATCAACAGAGTACATCTCCAGAGTCTTAATCAAGGTAAAACGCCGCTGTGGCTAAATTGAATTTTGTCATTTTCAAATTTACTTAATTTATTTCGCGTCCAGATCCGCCAAACCAATCATCTGATCAGCAGTTCTTTACGATTTCAACAGCACAGAAAAATCCTTGATGATGGAGAACACGCAGATGCCCCGTATGTGTCCTTTCTTATTGCCCCCTTCTGACTTCTCTCACCCGGTGGCCCCACGGCAATCTACTATCTCTCTCAACGCTGGAGACCGTTCAGGGCATATTGTACGACTGGAGTCGAAGTAAAAAGTTTACGATCGTCCCATCGAACGTCTGAAAAGGTCGAATCGTAACCGCCGCCGCCGGTAGAGATACGGACGAATGAAGGTCTCGGGAACGAGTAAGGGATTGCCGAAAGGCGAAAACAAGGGAAAGCGAAACAGAAGCGGTATATGCATTCCACGGAAAGCTCTTCAGATGCTATCTATCCGACCAGAGACGACATTCCCCACTCGTCCTTCCGCCGGATTTTCCGAGATTAACAACGTACAGCCTGCCATATCCCATTTCCATACACCGAAATCTATCCAATGCCCTATCCAATTAGCGAGACGTCTAACCAGTTAGATAGTTAAATACTTGAACGACATACGCGCGATTATTAGCGTTCCAGTCGTTGAATAACGCTAAGCGAGTAAGTCTGTAGACTAGTGACCTTATTTGGATGAGCGCAGCGACACAACAGTCTCCTGTGTACAGGCGAATACGTATCGATCGTACGAAAATAATACGAGCGGAAAGCTACGTGCGCGAATCGCTGTCGTGTCGATGCAATTATAATGAACAGGGTAAAAATTCGCCGCGCCTCTCGGTCAC
The DNA here is from genome assembly GCA_914767735.1 of Anoplius nigerrimus. NCBI lineage: Eukaryota > Metazoa > Arthropoda > Insecta > Hymenoptera > Pompilidae > Anoplius > Anoplius nigerrimus. Next base: position 15,489,616 of record OU612085.1, on the reverse strand, counting down.
GATCATGCATTTTCGGATCGACAGGATCCCGACAGCGCATTGTACGCAGTCAGCCGGCCATCACGGGGCCTGAAAGGCGAGAGTCACCATTCAGATTCAAGGTGGCCTTTTTCGTCGATAAATAAACTTGACCGTGGATATCATATTTCTTTGTCGTCCGCTTTGCATCGGCGGGCAAACGCTATCTACTGAAACACGGAACCTAACACGTTATTTACGACGCCCCCGCGCGCGGGCCGAATTTATTACGGAATTGATTTCTCACGCGGCCGGCACGGATTAATTTTCACATTCGCGAAAACGCGCGTGCCTCCCGATTGGCCGTTCGTTATTCGTATCTGACGAAGGTCGGACTTCTGATTTGACTGGCGGGGAAAAACGTCCGTGACCCGCGTTTGCCAGACTATTCCCACTGGCGGGGGACGTTCTTTATGTTCGACAGGAAAATTGGAAGTCGAGAAGACATGTGAGGAGAGAGTACACGTCTACAGGTGAAGATGATGGCGTGGTTCTTTAGAAGTTTCTATGAGGCTCGAAGAATTTTGCGCAACAAGAACTTTACGAAATTATGAAAAAAGCTATGCACTGCATAGAAGGATTAAGGTCCACTCCTACTGCATGCATATTGGAAGATATTATTGGTGTGACTAGAGAGTGGCAAAAAGGTGAAATGCAGTCACCGGTAACTGATCCAGCGTGCAGCATTCTTTTCATGTATAATACTATTCTCACTGTTCGTTAAATGGGTTTTTCCTAATCGCCTGAGGTCAATAAACCTATTATCATCTGTACACACTGAGTAGATAACTTGCTGTAAACTTCCGGTTTTGATTGTAAGACAGATTTGTGATTGGTCCTCATGATATGGAAACTTCTATAGACATTAACATTAATCGGGCATTTTCTTCATCAAACTCAATCCTTATAAATGTCCTCTATTCGAAAAACGTAATTGAAAGCTTAAGAGTTTACCTAGCGGACTACTGATAAGAGTTTTGATAAGAAGTCACAGGAGATTCATTAGGCTGAATTGAAACAAGAAAGAAGGTATTACTACCAAGCGTTCAAGAGACGGGTAAAATCACGAAATTGGTGTAATCAATGCAAGAAGATAAACTTTTTAAGCGGATAAAGACCAGGTTCCGACAAATTGAACCATCAAATACCTAGGTATCCCTTTAGTAACATTACACGACCACATTATACCAACTAAAGAACAGCAATGCGTGCACTGCAACGATGTACGCTTCTTTGTTAAGAGATATCGCGTAATCTTGGATTTAAAAATCTTGAAAATAAGAAACGACTTCGTAAGATGTATCTTTTCACGGAAGTCCGCAGCAGACGGAGACTCCGCAGGTTCTCCAGAATATTGCCGAGTTCGCTAAAACATGCCCCTCTAGATGGAATTTCACGGTAATATCGCAGCAACGAATCGCGACTCGTTAGGAAGTCATAGCGGGACTCGCGAGTTACTCAATTATGGCTGAGGAGATCTGCGAGGTGATAAATCAAAGAACAAATAGCGCAGCCTCCTCCCGTCTTGTTATTCGACTCCGTGCCTCTCGCTGTTTCTCTCTCTCTCTCTCTCTCTCTCTCTCGCTTGCTCTCGTGGATCACCTGTTTTCCGTTCTCTTTCAATCCGCGAGGGGAACCGTGACGGATCCGGCGTCGGGCGGTCCTGTTCGAAACACGTGCCAACCGGGTGTAAATTTTACTATCTCGCTCCGAAACGACGCTGTTTACGATAGCGCCGTCGGGTTAGATCCGCTTTATGCCGCGCGATGTACTCGCTAGTATACGAGGTGTGTAATTCGAGGCTTAAGATTCAAAGGCACACGTACGAGAGGGAGCTCGATCGTCAAAACGGCGCGGCGTGCGAATGAAATTCAATGCAGGACAGACCGTTCCTAAAGGGTATCGTTAACTCTTCAAGTGACTTCGATACAGTGGCGCGAAATCAAAGAGTCGACCGCACGTACGTGTACGCTAGGGATTATATGTTATTCGCCGCGCGCGGTGAAACCGTTATCAAGCCGGCGCGCATTAATTCACGTTGTCCGTATCATGCAGTTCGGCACACTTTACATGAATTTAAATATCGGTCACATGGCATGGCGCGAATTTTCGTGACTAACAATCCGCTGCGTATAAACAGTTAAATATTCAATCTTTCTGCGGCAATGCGTATACGTAAACGTTCGCCTACGTACCGGCTGGAATGAAAAGTTTTGCAATAAAGCGGCCTGGCGTTAAAGTCGTCGTTTTATAGGCTCACTCGGAGAGTAGATTTAATTCGAGCGAAGTCGCGCCGCTCTCCTGGCCGCCGATTTGAACTGCACGAATTATAGATTAAAACTGATTTGGATCCCCCTGATGCGAGCACCGCCGCACGCTATGTAATTGTGCAAAACCGATCGAGCCATTCGTCAGTGCTGAGCGTGCTTCGAAGCATTTGCGACGGCTGAACGATCGTTACCGCGGTACATTAATGCTTTTTGACGCCAGAAACAAGAAATTGTCTTAGCCGCACACGCGCCAACGACATTACGATCGGTCAATAAAAGCGCTCAAACTTTTTCGCGATAACAGCGAGCACACTTCAATATTTGCTCTAACTTTCTGATATCTCGGAACAAGCAAGGGCATCTCGCCCGTTCCTTGCTATTGCATGACGTTAATAGCTGACGATAATTAATCGTCGTAACGTCCAAAGTTTAATTGAAATTTGAAAAAAATAGTTTAATGTCTTACTAACAGCTGTCTTACCTTCAGCCTTTGGTATTTGCTCTTGTTTTTCTTCTCTTAAGGTCAAAGAATAAAGATTCTATGTCGTCAATTTTATCAATGAAAAATGTAAATTTGTATTCAAGTTTGTGAAGGCTTGTCACTGGAATAAAATGATGGTAATTCATAACGTTCTGCAATCCGATGTGTCACGTGTCACGATATATGCTTTACCACATTTGTCACGGTCCCCTGCGTTGTTAGCTCTTTTATACTGCACAATGACTGCCTTTGTCCTAAAGATCCGAAATTATGTGCCATAATCAATATGATATTTCATAATAACGTAAGAAATGGTACTTCGAAGTCGGACCGTTCTGGGAAATGAGCATTAGCGAGGAGGACGCGCCCTTAACAGAGCATAACGGGCTGAGGCAGCAACAGGGGGGCTTCGTGAAGTGGGCGGGGGTGGGGGCGGGGGGGAGAGAAGAAAGTAAAAGGAGGGGCGTGCATCGTGCACGCGTCATTAAGTTTTGCAGTCCATAGGCGTGTCTGCTCTTGTCTGCGAGATATGGCAAGAAAGCGCGCGTCTTCGGGAGTTCATTAACCTAATGAGTCTATCGCTTTGAGGCTTTTAACATGAGCAAGCGTAGTGAGATGTCGATACTGCGATGTCTCCCTCCCATTTGTCGCTGTAACAAACTCCGACAGTAAAATTCTATGTACGGTGCACCGTATACCATATGCCTGCCAGCACATACGGTGTACGTGTACCTTGTAGTACTTTGCGCGGTGCATGTTGTACTGTGTACCGTGTAACATTTAAAGTGTAGCGTGTAACTTGTAAGGCGCGGCGTTTGCCTATAGCATGTAACGTGTACCGTGTAGCATGTATCGTGTAATGTGTACCATTTACTGCCGTGTACCGGCTAGCAAGTGAAATTGTTGAAATGGTACAGGCCGAAGCCGAGGCACTTAATTATGTTCGATGGTAAAGAGATGTGCATTTTATACATCGCTTGAACTGAAATTCGGTTACTGCACTTGCAAAAGTTATGATCTGCTCAGAGCATTCGCTGACTAAGGTTGACTTCTAGAGTTTTCCACACGACCGTCTTCCTGTCATCTAACAAATAAAGTATGATGGTAGGTGTACTGTGTTCAGCAGAAGAGAGGTAGAGCCGTATGCGAAGCTACAGCGCCTGGCATTTCAAAATGTTAACATAATCAATCGTACACTGAACGTCGTTCCGAACAACAATTTCATTGAACAGTCAGGTTTATACGAATATATTGACCACGGCGATAGCAATTGTTGGTAGAATTGGGCAGCGAAAAGGGAGCGTCGTTTACGAACGATGAAGGTTACAGCAACCAAAGAGCCTCATAACAGTAAAAGAGAATAGACAGCGGAGTGGTGGAAGTTGCTATGTTAACAGGCTGGCACTCGGAGTGAGTAGCCTCATTCGGGGGCATCAACAGCGACGTAGTCTGTACGTCTAGTCGGGGCATAGTAATTAGCCTTGCCTCATGACCGTTGTCACGCCTAACTTTCGGCTTAACGGTAAGCAGCGAGCTTCATGCGAGCAGCTAACTGCTTGTACGTGCTACCGTTATGATCCGAGTATTGGTAACGGTCATGTCACATTGGTACTGAAGGCAACGCGTCGTCTAGCGCGAAGGATCATCTTCGCGTTTTCGGCCGACGAAATAGTCCCAGAAATTGAATTGATGTCATACGACGAAATAATACTCTGCCCGGTCCAATTTGGCCGGGGGCTTTATTGGACGGAATAGCATCCACTTTTTTCTTGGCCGGTTATCGGACATTGGCCAGAGCGAGTTTCAAACGATGATTGCGCTCGCGCTCGTTTCACGTTATGACGGCCTTGTCTCCCCAAAAAGATGAGTGTATATACGTCCTCGTAAGCTCGAGGCGGGCCCGACAGTCGCCATCGAATGAAATTTGCAATGGAAATTTAATCTGTCACCCGGATTCGCCCGCGAGACCGTTTGCTCCTTATTAACGTCGCTCCACTTTCTTTTCACTACTATCGCCTTCTCTGTCTGTTGCGCCCTCTCTCTCGCCCTTAAGTCGTGGAGGGTGCGCGGAATTGCGCGAGGGCAAGAAGTAAGGCTCATGTAGCGTTAACATCGGCACGCGCCATTTTTTCTACGGATTACGAGAGAAGGAGATCGATTTTATTGGCAAGAGCAAGGGGGCGCCGGAAGAATCGAAGGTAGATACTTTCGAGTAGAGCGATGTTATTTATCGATCGGTAGCGTTGTTATTCGGCTGGCAGTTATTTATCTCAGGCTCACGGCGGAAGAATTTTAATCCGTTTACGTGATATTTGCCCACCTCCAACCCCCGCTGGTGGAACGAATTTCCTACGAAGGCGGGCGTGAGCACGCGTTAATGCGATTTCGAAAAGTTTATCGCGCCGTTAAATGAGATATCGCGCATTCGCGAAGAAGGGAAATACAGAGACGGAGAGAGAGAGAGAGAGAGAGCGAGAGATGGTGGAGTCGTAAACTCAATCACGATGTCTGGACAATCCGCGAGAAGCGTTACCGTTGATAATCGCGACCGTTGGCAGATACGTCGTTGCCCTCTTCTTCCCTCATTGGCAATAGTTACGTAGAGAGGCGCGACTTGAATAACAATCCAACGATTAGCCCGCGGCCCACTTGCATAACAAGTAATTAAGTCGTGAGAAGTTGGCAATGCACGGGCAGTCGGAAGCTGTTTTCAGCGCAGACCTACTCTAATGAATTATATGCGCTCGCTAATGTCGTGCGGAGTCAGTGCGACCAGTGCGGTTGAACGATTCAAATTAAGAAAGTTTAAAGGCCGGCCGGACGAGAAGAGCCGCGTCCGCGAAAGAAAAGTTTTCTTTATGCCACCGACGACTCGCATGACCCGCGCACGTTTTCGTACTTTCGCTCATTTCTTTTTTTCCATTCTCCGCCTCTCTTTCCCCTCCACTCATTTCGCACCCTATCATCTCGCTTTTCCTACTTTATAGTTCGCTTACTCCCGCAGCTCGCCATGTAACACACGTAGGCGCGTACGCGAAAACCTCCATATTCCGGGGTAGAGCGAGAATTTCAAAAATTCACGCTAACGCACAAAGTTCGCCGCGGCTACGTCGGAAGTTCCCTCTCGTTAAAACTATCGTGCATTACGCCATTTAAACACACCGGAGGGCTCAAGTGTCCGTCCCTACCGTTGAGAGCGTGCCGCTTAAAAGCAACGTCAACAGCGATTATGCAAAATTTCTTCGGGGAAGAGTAGGAAAAGTCGAGAGGAATATTTTCGTCCACCCGGCAAACGTAAGAGAAGTGGCTCGGGAAGGGGGAGTGGATAAAAAATAAATTCGACCAACGTTTTTTCCCTGCTCGGACTCTAAAACGCGTGCAAGCTACGTGAGATTAATCGAATTGAATAACACGAATGTTCTGTGGTCGTTATATTTTGATCGTTCGGCATCGTTCAACATAGTCTGTGAAAATAGGTACTTGGAAGTACTCCAAAAATCGAAATTCTCAATATTGGACGGCAGCTAACACAGTTTATTACATTTTCGTTGCAGTAGTTTTTTATACGGTGTATAAAATGAGATTTGCTCTAATTGCAGACATTCCGTTCTCAGAATCGACGCTTATTACTTGGATAGGATTCACCAGAATTGGTAACTCCTATTCAGACATGCAGAATTTGTCACCTGCGTGCCGAGAAAGTGGAAAGTGGCGCAAATAATGATTGGACGAGATCTTCCTTGGTCTCGGCGATGGGGAGATCATGTCGAGGTGTGAAAAGAAAAATGAGGCGAAGAGCGCAGCGAAGCTTTTTCTCAGAGCTAAACCTTCCAAGAAACGCTATCGGCTTAACCGGAAACCGGCGTCCTCGGATCTCCATTTTACTTTATCTTCTCAACTCTTACGGCTTCGTCCAAACTCGCGTTCGGAACAGGCAAATCTTCTGCCGGAGTTCGTTTAATAGAATTCTTAACGTTCGAGAGAGAATAAATCTGCAGAATACGTTGGACCATCAACAAAATTGCCTGAACGTGTGTTCATGGGTACGGCCAAAAAGTTGAGGTTCACATAACGGGATTTGAAATGCTTCTGAGTGCAGGGGTGTAAATATGTACATGCTGCGTGCTTTCTTCATTTTCAGCAAAATTGTCTGAGCACAATCTGCAAGTGAACATATGAAAGAAATGTAGCATGTTAGTTTAGGTGTAAACACATCGTTACATTACATCGGGATAAATTCGAACGTAGCAGCAACATATTCGAAGTTTAATCATATGAGACGACGACTGTATTCACATTGTATTATACTTTCGATAAATCAAGAAAATATTTGCATACCTAATTTAAAAAAAAATTTCCTTAAACAGTTATGTGCTAGATAAGAAAACAATATGTAATTTAGTGGTTTTTAGTATACAGAGGAGAGTATAGTGGTTTACAATTCCAAATTATGTGGTTTAAGGAAGCAAGGGAAAAATGAAAACTTTATGTCGACCTAGACTTTGTAAAAATTGGCCTGTAACTTTACAACAAAGGCTTTTACATGCCTCATATAAAATTTCTTCACCCATTCACTAACACACTGGTTAATTCAATATTCTCAGAAGAGTACGGTATATTCTGTATTTACCTATATGCATTACCACCTGAATGATGCATGTTGTAATATGTGCAATGGAAATCTCGTATCTGCTTTTAAGTTGATTAAACGATTGCAGGCACGTTCCTGATTTTACATCAACTCCGAACAATATCGTGTTCTAGTTACTAAAAGAGTTTCTCTAGATTTTTACCAAGGGCATCTGTTTACGCGCAAATTGTGTGTCCGTGCATAGTTTAAGACGAAAAGTCGGAAAGCCTCTTAAAACAATTTTGACGTGCAAAGCGCGCCTTTAGCGTGGAAGCCGGTAGCTTATCCTAGTAGTAAGAAAATCCAGAATATCCGCGCCGGATAAGCGAATGCGTCGGCCCGATTTTCCATCGTAAATGGCTGAGTTTACAGTACAGACACGCGCGCGTCCCGTAAGCCTGCAACATCCTCTATTGTGAAACGCACGCGCTCCATTCCCTGTCTACGAAATATCTGCACCCGTCTCGAGGCATCCTCGTCGTGCGAATCTGCAGGCTCAACGATACGTAGAGATCGTTTCGTGGGCCGTTAGGCGTCGACCGAAAGCGCCACTATTAATTAAAGAAAATGCTGCGCCAGACGTAACAGTTTCGTAGGTCAGCTTGACGCATGGCAATTTGATACGCCGGCCGGCTGCTTCTTGCGCACGCAGTTCAAGCTGATTCACCAACGACGCGGAGAATGCCAACGAAGAATGAATGAATCGACTGACAATGAGATGAGGGACGATAATAGCGCTTAGAATGGCGTGAAGGCGTAGTTGTGCTGAAACTCCCTTTTCGTCGCGCGCGAAGCCGCTAAAAAAATCCGTTCCCTTTCTGACCGCGTTGTCGCGGCGCGGCGGTCGAAACGACTGGGAGGAAGTCAGTTTCTTATCATTGAATCCTCCCCCAGGACCGCGGCCAACTTAACCAGGATATGGTGACGATGAATCTTGTCCTCTTCCTTTTACGCCCCCACCGGCCGGAACCTTTTTCTTTTTCCACGCCAAGTCCTATATTGCTGACAATTATAAAAATTACTGTGGCGAAGTGTAACGACGGTTACTTCACTGTCGATTGGTCGGTTTAACGCCTAAATTACGAACGTCAATGCTTGAACTGCCAGACCGGAACAGTGTTGGAGCTGTTGAAGTTTTGGGAACGTATTAAGTGTTGTCTATACAGATAACAAACGAAACAGAAAGGCAAGAATGCGTTTTGTGTGTGTTTAGGCCATCGCTGACACAGATTTTTGAAACATTTATTGAACAATAGTACGTAGTCGCGACCAACACCCGATCGCCTAATCTTCTTTTATTGCCCTACACCGAACCTTGGTATATATTCCTGACTACAAATTTTATCTTTCAATTTTTCGTAATTTACAACCGAAACCCTGAAGTATTTCATGATTTACAATTCAATATCTTCCGCCTTTGTCTTTTATTTGACAGTTAGTCCTTTTGTCGTGGAACATCTTTCTTCTCGATAGGTTATCCCTCAGCCCTACCAAGCCTCGTGTTTTTCATTCCCTCGTCTGTAGTTTATCTCTACATAAATCAGCTCACAATCTTCACTAGCGTATGCATTTTCTCATTCTCAATCGCTACCTAATCTCGTAATTACTATCATTCATTTTGTACTTCGTCGACACAATTCTTTCTGTTTGTCCGACCCAACCATACCTTGCTTTCTGCAAGGCCTATCCGTCAAACGACGACTGAAGTGTAACTAAAGAACAGGTGAAGTAAATTATATTCCACTAAAAGATAAGTATCAAAAAATCCAGTCCTCCCTGAAACCTACTTTGCTGGTGAACTGACGTCGGGCAAAATTTGGAAATCCCATTAGGATCGAACGCATTCCGCGAACAGAGTGTGAAAAATATTAATCTTTATGAGTGTATCTGCATTACTCAGACATAGCAATATCATGACTTCCATTAATTTTTTGTTTTCTACATGTTTCTTCTCCGTGTTGGAAATATGTTCTTGCCATAATTATCTATGAAGACATATTTCGTAGTCAACTCTTTCAGCTATGATACTGCAATTTGATTTCTTATATTATTTTGACGACAAATGTAAGAGTATGGTAAGTCTGTCTCAAATAAACCCTGAAGAATATGTAAAGGAAGAAGAGCAGATTATTAGAGATCGTAAAGGCAAGAATGGAAAAGAAAAATCAAAGGATGATATTACAGATATTTAATAAGCAAAGTTTCATTAGTTTACAATCACTTTTCTGGATTGTGTCTCTCACTGGTCTTCACTCGATCGCTTCCAAAGACGCACTGAAACACGCTTGCTTTTTTGACAGCCACTCGTCTGTCATGCATCTTATCCATACATCTCGTATATGCCGTTCATTTATTGATGCACTCGCTCAGCCGCCATGCATTCTTGCCTGCAATGTTAACACTACGCAGGCATACTTTACACGCACACACACTCGGATTGTACCGTTCTCAACTTTCCTCAGGCAGACCAAATCAAATCCCACATAAATACTAATGCATGCATGCCGTTATAACGCAGAGTAAATATGCTCTACCAAAACAGAGCAGTCTTTAAAATCACATCGTAGACACACACGTCCAACGTGAAGTCGTTGGTGTCAAACACGCGTAGCCGTAATTCGTCGTTTCCGGGAAAATCGGTGCGAGAATATCATAGGTCGCTATGTTGCAGAGACCGGAACACAGTATTTATGTTATATCCGAATGCACCTATGGGATGGCGGGCTTGCGTCGTGAATATTTCGCATATACAGGGTGTCCCGTAACAGGTGATACAAGCGGGCAGTAGCTGATTTCATATGGAAACCTGAGCCGGAAATGGAGAATAAAAGTTGTTCATATGAGGCTTTGATTTCAAGAAAACTAGGTTTGAATATTTTTCGAGTACCTGATAAATTCGCGTGGCAGATAGCGTGTTAACCTGTAACTTTTTATTTTTGAGCATGTAAGTCAATAATATTTGTGTTAATAAAGAGTTTTGTGAAATATCTCCTCTCATTCTTGTGATGATTCTTTAACACGTTCGCCGCCAGGTCAGGCATCGACGACGCGCGCGGCAGTCAGCGCGTTAAATGTGATGGTGTAAAAATACCCTGAAACTTTTTATCGCTTGAGTTGCGCCCCATATTATTTGACAAAACGTGCTTGTATTCATGTGTTCTACCACCCCCTAAATGTTCTCCCTCCAATTCTGGTTCACCCTGTATACAGGGTGATTCTACTAACCGGGCCAAGCTATAACTTTTTTACTAAATAAATTTAGAACAAAATCGTAGAGGAAAAGAAAACTATTGTTTTTTCGATGATTTCCCTTATACACTTTTATTGCAGAATGGCCTAAGGAACGTGTTTACATAAAATAAAATGGGTGGTTGAATTTAAAAAAACAGTGCAACTGCACTTTGCACATGCACTAATGCCCTTGGGAAAATGGTCGGTGCATGGAATCATAGATCATTTCGACTAATACAAACTTTTCCTCTATGATTTTGTTCTAAATTTATTTAAAAATGAATTACAGCTTGACCCAGTTACTAGAATCCCCCTGTATATGTTACCGACACACCCCAGAACTCAATCAGAATATCCGCGTTTTAGACGAAGATTCTGCTCACAGTTGTCAGTTCAATAGAACTGGTATTGTTTGCTGCTTTAACCTCACGATCACTCATTCATCTCGCGGTGTTTCAGTGTATGTTGAAGTAAACCGTTGGTGCCAATAGGCCGGTAACACGGAACACTTCGAGCAGTTAGCCTGTAAGCTTATGGATACCCGGATAAAATAGCGTACTTTAACGGATTCGCTTTATCTTTTGCAACCCACGAAAATGCGATAGCGTAGGAAATAAGTACCGCGGCATGGAATCAAGCTGAGATATGACACAAGGACAGTAACGGCGTACGCTTATGTTCAACATTCGGAATACTAATATTCAGTGTACGTAGTAAGGATAGATGTTTATTGTAAGTACGAATACGCGGGTGGATGCAAGTACATGCTGATTATACGCTCGGATGTACATACGAAAATACGTACTGCGGTCAAGTACACGAACGACTGTGCGTAAATAGTATAGAGAAGAGGTATATGTAGGGTAATCCCAGTATACGTAGAGTCTACCGACAGGAGAACGGGCACGCATTGAAGCGAAGTACGCGCGCCTGCCTGCGACTATGGACAGGAGGTTTTACCGACACAGGAATTGTTAAAGTCTGTAGAAGGTCCAACGTGAACGGGGTCGAGAGGATGGGCAGAGCTAGACGTGTTTTCTACTTCTGTGAGTCATGCCGATGTACTCCCACCGTGTGTTAGGACGAACGACTGTGTTACTTACATACATTAGAATGAAGGTACGGACAAATTTACGAGCTCTCACGACAAGAGTGGTCTCAATTCGGAAATAGTCCTAACGTTCGACCCGGCTCCCGTCATTCTCCTTCCCGGATCTTCTTTCGGCCGCTTCTTACCCTCGGCTGTCCTCTTCACCGCTCAGGGCTCTCGTCCTTTTCCACCGCCGCGCTTTCTTCCACGGCTTTAACGGATCTTCCCACCCGACCTTTCGCGCTCCTTTTTCCTCTCATCCCGAACGTCAGGAGGGCCCACTCGTGCGCAGCCAATTCAGTTAATTTCGCCTCACGAGCCAAGAAGATGATTTCGCGCTGCTTGCCTTTCTGGATCGTGACCTTCCCGCTTTTACCGCCGCCATTCGCAATCCCCCAGTCACCTTTTTCAGTCGGCACCCTACTTCTTCTTCGTTGTCGTCGTCGTCGGCTCTTGTTCCTTTTTTTCGGGAGACGACGTTTGGACGGTATTGTTCGAGGAAACGTCTCCTCGAGGCCTCTTTCACGGACTACCGCTCATCTGAATGCTTAGGATGTGTCAGTCAGCGTACTTGGCACAGCCCTCCTGTGCCAGTAGATCCGCTCGTCAGGACGGAAGAGTAAGAAAGAGCCAGGGGACGGTGTGGCGGAGGGTATGAAGTGGGACTGACAGGCACAAAGAAGCCGGATAATTAGGCTGAACAGAAGTAGCGATGGTTGATGGGTCGCCTGTGTACAATTAAACGTTAGATCGGGCCAGCAATAGCGTGACTCAAGGCTGCCTCCGCAAACTTTTGGCTCTTCTTCGTCGAATCTCTAATCTGGCTGAAGGCAATTTGCTTTGTCAAGGTTTAGAAGAATTCAAGCACCAAGCAGGCCCGTTCGAAATTGTCGGGTGAACGTTATCCGCCGTCCATGGGAACGCGGAAGACGCGCGATTGTCTCTGATAAAACGACTGCCGTAGAAGATTGTTATCCTACTTATCAGTTCTCGAAAAGATTGTGGAGAAGACCGCGATAAGAATTTTTTTCCGACCTCTCAAAGTCCTATCTTCTCCAATATACGTGGCCTCGGCCATGATCCTTTCGTGACACAGTGCTGTGTTGCGTGAAAATTTCGATCTTGTAATGTAATGCGTTTAATTCTACCACGAACTTGTCGTTCACGTAAGTGCAGCATTTGACGGGACAAATGGAGAATCTGCAAGACTGTCGTTATGTAATGCCTTCGTTACATAGTAAAGCAAAGTTGCAATCGCACGGTAACTGCGAAGATGGCAGTGCTAAACGTTGTTGATATATAAACGGCGAATTGAGAAAGGATCGAAACTTTGATTACGAAGAGAAATACATATTACGTAAATCTGTTCTAGGAATCATTTAAAGTCCTGGTGTATCAAATGGACGGTGATTCTAAAATATCATTTGCGAGATTTCTGCCAATATTTGGTCACATCGTGACTACGTTGAGTAGAGAAAGTTAGATATATTGACGTCTTACAGCAAATAAGATTTTAATTATCTCAGGTACAGTGCAGCATGTATGTCTACAGGTTGCAGCACATGCACGGTTATTGACTGATGGCGAATATTGACATGGACAAACATATGTCTCAGTATATTTGTGGTCACTGTTCATCGAGTGAATTACTCACGTGTATGCATTGTCGCATATGCTTAATCCTATATAAACATTAATTACATTTTTCGTTGCTTTAGCTATCCCATCGCTACATTAAGCAATGCAATAATTTCTTAAAAAACGCTTTCTCGCGAGAAAGAATAATTATTTAAATAATGGATCAAAATAACCCTACATATTTACGAAGATCCGCAGCTATGACTAAAATTGGCAATATGGCATGGATTACATTAGTCGCGTTAAAATTTGGCTGGGATATGAATTTAGGATAGTGCGTGCATATTTATTATATAAGGTCTAGGCTAAGCTTATCAAACCCTGTTTTGTACATAGGTATCTATGTATCTGAGTTCCGTCAATTTCCCTTTCTGCGTGTCACCACTCCCGTGGTCGAGTTTTGCCAAGTCGACGGGTAACGTAGTAATGCGTTTAGTTTAAATGAGTTTGTTGGTAATAGACTGTGGAGGATAGGCGTGCGCAGCAAGATAAATCGTAATTACGATCCGTCGTCTCTGACGTCACAAATTCAAGGCCTCAGTTGGTCGCAACGTGTGCAATTTTGAAGTGCAAAGAGAATATTGATTTTCTTCCTATTGCTTTACACCGCGCAATATATTCGTTCAGAATCAATCACTGCGATGTTCCTGATTTGCAACGGATTTTGCCTAAGCAACGGACTGTTCTTTTATCTTTGTCCTTTTATAGATATGAGCAATCTGTTGCTAGCAGCAAATGCCATGTTTTACACGTCACGTATGTGTAATATTGCGTAAGCACGTTACTTTATAAACTCCAGCATCATGTTTCACTACGGACTTTAAATAGAAAATACTTGCGAATATCTTTCAGAATAGAGTAACTGTTTTAAAATTGCGCTAAAGGATTTCAATTATATCGGGAAGTTGAATACATTACTCCTACATGTTGCATAGAAAACAATTTTAAAAATATATATATGAAAAGTTGGAAGAATATCGTAGTAGCATGTCAATCTTCCTTTCTTCGTTACTTGGTCTTACACTTTCTATGCAATCAAGTAACATTTTTTTACAAATATCATAATTCACACGACAAACTAATCCTATATTTTTTAAGAACTCTAAGATACTCAGTTCAGTTTGTAGCACGGTGCTTCCACGCGAAAGGCGTTGAAATTCTTTGACTATCGATTATCAATGCCATCACTATTACAAACGACGCTCTCACCGCCACAACTTCGTGAATTCCACTTCAATTATATTAAAATCGCGCCTAGCATCTGCAATGCTCGAATGATCTCGCAGCATAGTGTGATCAAAGTTAGATAACATCGACGGAAGACCAATCGCGACCCATATCTACCGAGGTAGTCATCGGTTACAGCCATGACCAAGAACGATAGAACGGACGAGGTCGCAACGGTGCCGAGTGAGAAGCGGTCATTATACTTCTCCCACTCTTTCGATTCCAGCAACATCGTCTTCCTCTCTATCGCAGTCAAGACCAACGCCCGCTGACGTCTATTCTGGACTCTCTCGTAGCGTGTGCCGACAGTACCAGACTGACAACGGCCAAACGAGGACCGTTTTCTATGCAATATCGTCGCGTGTCTCCGTGAATTGTCGTTTTCTGCGATACAGTAACGCCGAACATTAGGCTTAATGAGCTCATCAAACGAGTCCGAGAGAAAGATGTGCGAGGCGGAGGAGACTGTGCGGAAATGGCTCGATGACGTGGTGCCGCGAATAGCAAGAAACCTGCAGAAGAACATTGAAGGCGTACGGTACCATCTAACCGTGCCCGACGATACATTTTACATGTCCAGCATGTATTACCTGACCATTGAGCTACCGGCGGATCAAGAGGAAAATCTGCCGGAAAGGTTCTTCAAGGTTGTTGTGAAACGGCCGCCATCATCCGAAGCCGCAAGAGCACTATTGAACAGCAATGCGCAATTTCACAACGAAATCGTTTTCTATCGACTGTTCGCTAAAGGGAGTGAGTGTTATCCAAAGTGTGTCTATATGGATGAGAAACCGCCTGGTGATTCAGTGGTGGCACTCGAGAATTTGACAGAGAAGGGATTTACGGTTTATCCGCGCAAGTATAATTTGCCTTTGGATTACGTGATTGCTTCCATGCAGGAATTCGGACGATTTCACGGTGAGGGATACGTGATGAAGGAGACACGGAAGGACAAGTTCGATGAATTGATACAAAGCATACAGGAGACAAGGTTTCATCCGACAGGAAACGAGTTTTTTTCACAATTTGTGAATGGCGTTGCGCCACGATCGATTATGTATCTTCGTAAGATTGGTTACGATACAGCATTCTGTGACAAGATGGACGCCTACTTGAGCAACGCTTACGAGAATGTTATGTTAAAGGCGGCTGAGGCGACGGAGCCGTTGTCCACTTTGTGCCACGGTGATCTCACGCTGAACAACATGCTCTTTCGGAAAGACGACAATGGAAAAGTGAGGGCGATGATGATCGATTTTGCGCTGATGAGATACGGCACACCGGTCATCGATCTCTCGACGTTCATATATCTCTGCTGCTCGCTCGAGGTCATTACAGAGCATTTTGATGAGATGTTCCGTTCTTACCACGATTCCCTGATCAAATACTTAACCGACGCGAACATTCAGAATCTTGAGAGGTTTTCGTACGAAGTACTGCTTAAGAACTATAAAGAACACGCATTGTTCGGTTTTGTGATAACGTCCTTCTTCCTGGTCATATTGATGGACAAGTGCAATATCGCTCCGGAAGACCTCGTAAAAATGAGTTTAGAAGAAGGCGTTAAGACAAATCTTGAATCAGGTGGCGATGAGATGTCTAAAATTATCGCTGATATGCTCCTCCAAATGAAGGATTCCGGTCTTTTAAAACATATATAAATCAGACACACATATCTGACTTGAAAACAGTCGGGTAAGTATTCAAACGTAAATTTCAGTCGTGTTGAGCAGTTTGTAAAAGTTTTCGCTTGCCCCTAACTTAATAAATAACAAACTGTTTTTGTCGTGTCTGGTAACGATTGATGATGATCAATGTTATATTCCGCATTCAGGTATTTCCAATCCTTTATTGATTTTTGAATGCTCTTCTACGTAGCTTCGAGTAAACAATAATGTCGACCACGAATTGCTGACGGTTCCACTTCGACGTTTGACAATACGGAATCCTTGAGCAAGAGAAAGAACGCGGCGCGCTTTCCAAAATCCGTCAACCATTCCCATGCCCTGCTGACATCCAAGGTCAAGTGATAGTCTTGAGAAAATGGTAAGGACAAAATCGTGGGAACCCGGAAGAGTAACCCATGAAACGGGCAACGACGAGAACTCTCGGATATGTCATCACTATTCAAGAGCACAGCTTGCTCAAAACGAAATCTTGCAGCAGTACGGAATTGCAGCGTTTCGAATCCTCAGTTTGGATTAACAACGTCTCATAGGCACAAAGGACATTCCTGTCTGTTACGAGGCACGCTATTTGACACGATGATTTCCCAGCTTCGGCTTAATAACGGCTCGATACAACTTGGCCTAATTACATGTACACACCGGCAGGCACGATGGACCGTTTGATACGCCGAAAGCGACTGATTATCATTCATTGGCGACGGTTAATTACGAAACGGAAATAGTGCGGGTTACAGGACCGAAGTTTAATAACTGTGCATTCGTGGGACACGAACATTTCCTGCATGCCTATCGCCAGTCGCCGTTTTGCCCCACGTCATGTCGTAACAACCGTGTATGGCTGTCGAAATATCTATGATGACAAAGCGAGCATTTAGTCGAATGGCGGGTCAGTAACAAACGCCAGTTTCCCCCGGAGCGCTCCCTCCCACGAAGGAGGATCTGGCCGCTATATACAGTCTCATTATCGATTGTTAATATGCACAAAACTGTCGGCACTTACGCACATTATATTTGCATATCAAGATATGGCAACACTATAGTAGCACGGCAATGCGTTTTTACGCGATAGCAAAATATAGTGATAAGAATGCAATATGTAGTTGGTTCCTTCCGACTAATGCGATGGGTTAAATGTAACCAAGTGTCGTGCGGGATTGGCAGCACTTGCCTTCGACATACCGTCAGGAGGAAATTGTTGTCCCGCGAGTGACGTTTGGCTATGCGCGACCAGCAAGCGAAAGAGAACGGAAAATTGCGCACTTTGCCGTGTCCGCGCATTTATTGCCGAACAAAGGTGTACGCGTCCGCTGTCGTTGAAATTCCTGTTTCCGCCAAGCTCTCCTTCGCTCTCCCTGAATTTCGTCCGACTTTGCCCTCATCCTTTTTTATCGTCGTTTTTCTCCCCGCCCCTTTCCCATCCGCGCAGCAAGCCTCGAGCAACGCGCGCGTTGCGCCCGAAAGTAATACAATAACCACGGACAAAGAGTTGCTTAATATTACGTGGAACTTGTGGTTAGCCTGGGAAAATAAAGCGTATTGCCACGGCGGGACACGAAATTATTCTTTCGCCCATGCAGGTCCCGGATCTGCCTTTCAAATGGCGGGTACTCCGTGCGCGCAGAAAAACTTTGTCATTTCCATATATTTTTCCAGGCTGCAGGCGCGGCGCCTCACGGGAAATTCACTTATCACGTTCTAGCCTGAATTTCAAACACGTCAAATTTTCCGTCCGCCCTGTCGGGTCCTCCTCTTTTCCCGGCGCGACGACGGCATGCCTCGCCCCGACAAGCCTCGCACCGAGTTGCAAACTGAATGCATATAACATTATAGCGTAAATGGGACCCGGACGAACGTCTTACGTTTAGTCAGGCTAATGCTTACTAAACTCGCATGAATACCAAATGGAAGCTCAGTATATTCTTACACGACTGACGCGGACCGCTGTAATATATTGCGAAACCCGGCCGCGGCTACTATTTAAGCCGAAAGAAGAAAATGTGTAATATGCATTAGTTCTTCTCACTTAAAACGCGAAAACGTAACGTTAGCGTTACGCATAATTATATTATGTTACGCGATATAATTCCCGTGCGAAGTACATTTTACCGCTATCTCCGCCTGGCTAAAACGTACGAGATAAACTGTTTATTATAAAGCGGGCAAGACATGTTATATCTGCGTACCACTATGTAATTAAACTTTAGGTTAATGTACCATATACGCGTAGTTGTATGATAACGCATTAAGTTGAGAAGATAAACGACGCTGGCCACCGACGAGTATTAGCACAAGTAATAACCGTGCAATCTAGACGCGGGATACCTACTCCATTGTTTTATACATTTGCATGCCTACGTGCTCTGGGGCACCATTGCGCCAACGTTGAAAAAATATCAGTGCATAGCAACGAAGCGGAAAGTCAGATTCTAAACGGTTCCCATCAAACTTATCTGTCTATTCTTTCTCTTCTCGAGCATTAATGCTCTCAACCTTTCTGATTCATTCAGCTCATACGGGCGCAAGATTCTTGCCCTCCTCTGAATTGAGATAGAAAACTCCCTCTTATCATCCAATTTTTTCAACCCAATCAATCAGCTACGCCGAGTGGAGTCATGTCGATTTTGCCGCGGATCTTTGCTTCGCCAGCCAACATGAGTCAAGACAATGGTACGATGTCTCGTTAACCGTCACTTCATTACATTCCTTAATCGGCGATACCTACTTCACCCCGTTTTTCCCTTTTTCGACACTCTTCCCCGCGGCGCATTGGCCTGGATAAGTTTAATCGTTAAAGCCGAAGAATGCAACGGCGAACTCGTTGCGTTAAAGCCCAAAACTTTTCGTGGGTGGGCAGAAACGAGTTGAACAATTGTCCTCAAGGATCGTACGAGTGTGGGACAAAGAAATGGCCAAACGTGTGGAGAGTATCCTGGCTTTCAGGTAGATAAGGGGACGAGAAAAAGAAAAGGATGAGTTACGAATAACGAATCCGCTTTTCTACCTTGTTGTCGCAATGTGATTGTTGTACTGATTGAAGTGTGTTTATATTGTAAAGTATGTATGTGCTTAGTTTGGTTGTGTGCGGCGATCAAGGTGTCGCTTCAGAGAAAGCAGAAAGTGTATCGAAAAATAATGATTCGTCATATTTAATATAGTTTACAATCATCATCACATGCACAGTGTACAAAATTATTATCCTGACAAAACTTCGCTTATACTTTGTAAAAGAGAACGACAACGAGATTCTGCAGATAATGCGCAGAGTCATGTCATGAGTCATTCTGTTGTCTATAAATGCTAGGTTATGGGCAAGTGACGTATGTAATGATACCGACCGTGATCTTGCTCATTAGCTACGTAAGAGTGTCATTGGGACAAGTGTTATTTTCCTCCTATTACTACGACCGACGCTCGTCAGGCAAATAGATTAAAATATGGTTTAGAACGACGTATTACTTATACTGTTGAAAAACTGGTTACGTAAAGCCTAGTTATGGAAACATTCACCGTGGTAACAACTAAAGAACTAGTTCACGATTATCAGGAGCTCGCGTATACCGTGTTCTGTGTCGTCTACATCAAGAGTTACCGTGGTCCTTAGCGATAAAGAAAAAGAATCGTGCAAGTAGAATTTATTACACCATTACTCGGTATCAAGTGATAATTCGCAAACCCGTAACGGCGCGAATCGGATTGTAATGATGAAGAAGGTCAAAGAGTCGTTTCGGGGAAAATAAATCCGCGTCATGACGTATTGCGTGAAGAAGTTTCCCGGACATCGAAGGAATTCGGAGATGAAGGAGCGTACAGCCGGTCGAGTGGCGAATATTTGTTTCCTTCGCGAGCCCATACGTATGTACATACATAGCTGAGGCGTCCGGATTTGCGTGACAATTCGCGGTCTTGCGTTCTCTCCTCGTCCTTTTTCCCTGGCGAGTGTCGGAGAAAAGCGTATCCCCGCCCTGTGATCGACAAGACACGGCCGAGGGTGCATGCCGGAAGGCAAAAGGTGACAAAGAAGGGAAAGGAGAACGCTGGCAAAAGGGGTATAGAGATCTGAAAAGGACAACGGTACGGATATGGAGGGAAAGCGTGGAAAGGAGCGTGAGTGGGTGGGTGCGAGGAGGTGAGGGAAAGAGTGCTCGTATAGAAGTGCGCACACTGCTACCATACCTATCCGTGGCATAGACCCGCTACAGCCCTAGCACAGCCGTACCAAGAAGAGAGGGGGTTCTGGCTACGATAGTCGAGGGCGAGAGAGGTAGGTAAGTATGCAAATGCAAGAGTACATTTATCTCGGCACCACGCCCATGTATTTCCTGGGAGCTTCCGGACGTATTGTCGGGGGCGAATCGAATCCCCATACCCCCGCGGTAACCTCCCGGACCACCCCCGGGCAACCCCCTCGGTGGCGAGCACCCCACCCATGTGCCACCACCCAGTCCGATACTCCGGAGATTTACGAGCAAACTAGCCCGGTCCCCGGGGCTAATAGACCGGCAAGTTATGGGCCAATTCAATTTAATTTCGAAAATAAACAACCGCCGCCGGCGATGTCGGTCAATTTATTCGGAAATCCCGCGGGTCACTCCCGCGGTATGACGCGGCACGCTTCGATATCCTCTTCGACCGCCTCCTCCTCACCGATTAGCCTCGCTCCGTCGCCATTTTCATTGCTTTACTCCTTTGCATGAAGAACAGCTGCGCACTTCCGGTGCGGACTCCGCTCACTCGCTCTTCCACGCGGCTCGGTGCAAATGACTTTCCGCCGGATCAAGATATCCCTCTAAGGGTGAATTTATGAAACGAGTCATTGCCAGCTTCCATCGATGAGTCCGCTCGCGCTGTTGAATTATACGCGCGAGTCAGCGATTCCGGCCAGGGTCGTGCAGAGAATTGGGACTGTGTGTCACTTGTCGGTGGAACGCTTTCTTTCGCCGCACCCCTGGGTAACTAGCCGAGCATTTCTGCGCCGAGCTTTTTCTCCGGTTAGATGTATCGGTTCCCTTTAGAGCGCTGTCGCCGACTGACTTCGAGAGTATGAAAGGTTGACGTTTCCGTACAATCGATTCTATTTACCGCGCTATCCACATCTTGGCACCTGGCCTTCTGCCGGTGGTGTTCTTTGTCGAAAGTTGCCACAGAGATAACGAAGATCGAGGTTCCGAGTGACTGGATGAAACTGAAGAACTTGGCCTGGAGCGCTCTTATTAGCGGGTGACCAAGTTTAATGAAATTTCCGCATCTCGCTTGCACTCTCTCGCTCTCATTCGCAGCGGAGAAATAGATATGCGTGGAGTTTGGCGAGTGTTCTTGAAGTCCGGATAGACTGCCAATCGAGCAGATGATCGAGCTTTTTTCCAACTTTCTATCTGCTCCTTTAACATGTTATTTCAACAATTTACTGCCCTGACGTTGTTCCCGGAGAAACGTAGTCTTCTTGAGAATTTTCTCTTATCATGGAGCACTACTATTGCACTGAAGACAAATTACAGAGTCACCAGGATGATATCAACGGACGAAAACAGGGCATCAAGACTATTAAAAACTGCAATATGCACGTTATACAGGGTGGTCGCGAACCGGTATTACAACCGTTTTTTAAACGCTCCGTTTTCGAGAAGATCGACTTCGAATTTTCACCAAGTGTAAGCGCACCCGAGCGCGGAGCGATATACCGGGTGTTGCTGTAGGACGCTCGGTCGCGACGCGATTAGGAATTGCAATACCGGTATACCGGGATACCGAGTACCGGTATTTTGAGCCATTCGTAGAATTTTGTAATACCGGTATTCACAAGTTTGAATTCCGTTTTTTCGGTATTCACTAGAAAAGCAATAAACGACTTAAAACCTGCGAATTAATTTTTCCGATAGTGAATTCGGCTTAATATCCAGAACTGTATCAGCTCTACTTCCAATAAAACTGGCTGTGAAGTCATTATGTCGGAGAGATTCTAATTTATTAACAGCTAATGCAACAATACATTTCATGTTGCAGTCACTGAAAGAACAGCACACATCACTATCTGAAGAATTATATGTTACATTGAAAAATCGCACGAAAGAAAGGCATACCGAAATAGAAAATGACTTGCTGTATTTACACAATTATAATGATTTTAAAAATTCAAATGAAAAAGAAGAAAAAAGACAATTCAAATTTAATCACGTTTATAGTAAGATTTGTCACAATTTTTTATCCACAAACCAATCCACATTCAGAAGAATTCGGTACAGTTATCGAAGATGGTGATGACACTAATGTCGATATTGAAAAGGAATTGTCTCTTGAACACAAATGAAAATTAGCGATAACTAAAAAAATGTCATCAAACCAAAATACAATAGAGAAATCAGTTATATCCAAAACCATCCAACGAGAAATCGATTTACTTGAAGATGAGGGACTTAGAGGTAAATACTTGGAAAAAGTATATCGTGCATTGCAAATAGTACCACCAACTAGTGTAGATGCTGAAAGGGCGTTTTCAACAGCTGGTAATTTTTGCACAAAATTACATTCCAGGCTTAATGACAGTACAATTGATGCATTATGTTGCTTAAGATTACATTTCAAAAAGGGCATAGCCGGGTAAGATAGTGAAATGTGCCCCCAAACCGATCGAAATTCTGAATGAGCCATTCGATAGCTTATGAAAAAAGAAACATTTTTGTGAATTTTCAACTTTGTATCTCGACCGTGGGGGGGCGGGGGAGTGTAAAATGTACTGTCTGCTTCTCCCACCATTTTCTCGGAATCTAGCGCACAAAAAAATTCGAAAAAAATCAGAGGTGTTTCTAGCAATGGCGCGCATATTCCAGATTTTTTTCAGATTTTTAAACAAAAAATTCAATTGACAAAAAATTAAAAACCGAAAATTCAATCAGAAAAAAATCGATTTGATACCGAAGGAGGTCCGGATCAGTGATGCCGCTTTTTTCTGTAATGTAATATTACAATCAACATCTCTCTGATTTTTTTTATAATTTTTGCTCACCAGCAACAGTGTCGGAAAAATGAAAAACCCGTTTTTTCGTCAGTTTTTGGGTGTCAGAACAACATATGAGAAAAACTTTGGTTCAATTTTTGTCACATAACTGTTTTATGTAATGTTTAATGTTATTGATTACATTCCACAGTCATAATAATGCAAGAAAACTAAATAAATGGAAGAACTCGATGTCACATTGTATGCCTTATCTTCTGAAAAGTTGAAGATCAACCTAACATCGTTGGTAGCGACACGCGTAAGGTGACAGTCTGTTTTGTCGAAGCAAACTTTTTCTTTGGGTTCGAATCCTGTTAGGTGCCTTTTTTTTCATCGTTTTTTTGTTCTTTCTCTGTGCAACAATAGTTAATATTTACTGTCAGATGATTTCACAATATTTTTGTCAACATTTTAATGTTGTAATAAATATGCACGTGCCTTCAAGCCGCCTTCCATGTTTCCGTTATTCTTGCCATATATTTTGGCAGTTACAATGACAAAAATGTGTTGCACACAGAAAGTCATCTGACATTAAATATTGACTATTGTTGAATAGAGAAAGGACAAAAAAACGATGAAAAAAAAGGCACCTAACAGGATACGAACCCAAAGAAAAAGTTTGCTTCGACAAAACAGACTGTCACCTTACGCGTGTCGCTACCAACGATGTTAGGTTGATCTTCAACTTTTCAGAACATAAGGCATACATTGTGACATCGAGTTCTTCCATTTATTTAGTTTTCTTGCATTATTATGACTGTGGAATGTAATCAATAACATTAAACATTACATAAAACAGTTATGTGACAAAAATTGAACCAAAGTTTTTCTCATATGTTGTTCTGACACCCAAAAACTGACGAAAAAACGGGTTTTTCATTTTTCCGACACTGTTGCTGGTGAGCAAAAATTATAAAAAAAATCAGAGAGATGTTGATTGTAATATTACATTACAGAAAAAAGCGGCATCACTGATCCGGACCTCCTTCGGTATCAAATCGATTTTTTTCTGATTGAATTTTCGGTTTTTAATTTTTTGTCAATTGAATTTTTTGTTTAAAAATCTGAAAAAAAATCTGGAATATGCGCGCCATTACTAGAAACACCTCTGATTTTTTTCGAATTTTTTTGCGCCCTAGATTCCGAGAAGATGGTGGGAGAAGCGGACAGTACATTTTACACCCCCCCGCCCCCCACGGTCGAGATACAAAGTTGAAAATTCACAAAAATGTTTATTTTTTCATAAGCTATCGAATGGCTCATTCAGAATTTCGATCGGTTTGGGGGCACATTTCACTATCTTACCCGGCTATGCCCTTTGTAGTAATACCACAGACTGAATAGTAATATTTATACTTTTTATGATTTAAATACATAATATGTTCCTTATTCCTTTACATTCTGTGATTCTTTATATTCTGTTATAATTTATAAGTTACAAATGATTAATTGTGATATTTATTCTCACTAATAAAACTGGCAAATAAAACAAAGGGACATCTGTGTTTTCTTTCTTTTTCTAAAATTCCTACTACCGGTATTAAAACCGGTATTCCGGTATTAAGATCTAAAGAATACCGAATACCGGTATTGAACTTTTGGTCCGATATTGCAATCCCTATACGCGATGGCTTATCTCATTGCGTGCCATCGAAGCAGGCTAAAATGATACATTTTTAAGTACGATCACCTAGCAAATAACATCAGTTAACTCTACAAATGCGTCCGAATGTTTTAATACATGCCATCTTCGAAACAGTAACGCTCACTTTGATAGAGTCGTTGTTACAGTTGCTCCCATAGTTACCTGGTATACGCGACAGTGAAACCGAAGCGGCCTATCGTGACGTCATAGCTGCCCGAACGTACTCGCAGACGACACGAAGCGATAGATATAGATATATGCTTCAGAGCGTTTGCCCCTGGCGAAAATTCAGTCGATTTTCTCGAAAACGGAGCGTTTAAAAAAAAATTATCATACTTTTTTTTTCGAGTTATTTTTGCATGTAGATTCACCTCCTTTTCGGTTGTACCACCGGTTCGCGACCGCCCTGTAGAAACATGACAATGTAGTCAGAACAACTGGATAGTATAGGCGGAAACAACGTAGTAAGTACAATGGACTGTAGTACGTAGTCAGCGTCATAAGGTTAGTAAAGTCAGCATAGCTTAATCTAGAATAGTCCACAATAGTACAATATACAATGTGCTCGCGCAGCATAGTTTAATTTATCGTTATATTTCCTGACGTTGTTAGTTATTAGTTAGTTATTGAACTAATCATTTAAGAGAACAGTTCATATATTTTTGTTTACATTGCGACACAATTTTCAGTTTATGGTGAGATTTCCTCTACAAATCCTGCATGGATTGAGGAGAGAACGGTTGTCAGGAGCGGATAACAATCGTCGACTTTTATCAAGGACCGACATGACGACCTTCGATTTCAATTTTGCGACGTCACAGTGAAAATAAAAAACGATGACTCGCGATAAACGGGCATTTGTGCTGACGCTCGCGTCGCTGTGGTTAGAGCTATATAAAACGTTGAACAAAGGCGCTTTTAGACATTTTGAAAATCACGATAAGCGACATTCCTCGTCCGCCTGACGTGGAAATGTTTTTTTGTCGGATAAGGCGGGCAGGGTAACAAATCAACGGTGGACAATTTTGATACGCAGATTGGATATAGGAACGTCTGCGTTAGCGGCATGAAAGTTTGAATAAATGGCTGCGCAAATATGCAGAGGCAAGCGTATGGTTTATTCCTATGTACGTTACTGTCGGAGATTGAACGGCGACAGAGATTTGTGACGTCACTTTATTACGACGGTTTGCATCCATCGAAAAGTGTTCCGTTCGGTCGATAACCAAAAACGCCCATGAGTTGCAATGCCCGCGATAACGTTTTATTCTTGGAAAATCGTGAGTATTTTGAACGTGACACTGTGATTGGCGCCAAACGTTACAGTATTTGACTTTGCCCCCAAGTGCATAAACAAAAAAAATGTTTATATTTTCTAATTTTGACAATAAATATCGAATATTTATTAAAACTCATGAAATCAGTCGATCATAAAATATTTTATTACTGTGCTTTAAACAAGTGCACGTATTCATATTGGATAAATGTATGATGTACAATGAATAAATAACAAGGAGCATGTTCTGAATTTTCAGTAACGTGCATTGCGTAATAGTCGCGAAATATCGATATTCACCGTCTGTTGTTGAATAAACTATCTGTCAAGAAAACTAAGCATCGCGAATGAGCGTATGTCACACCGACTCCATCAAATGCATACTAATGAAAATTCAGCTGTCTACAATACATCTTAACGAAATAAAGCATGTTCTAGTTCTATCGTTACATGGCGCTGGGATCAATAATCGGTGAAACTTAACGCGCTTCACACGATTTTACATGCTTTATTTTCTTCCGCCAACTATTGTCGTTGTATAAATTATAAAATTCCGCGGTAGCGCGCCAAACGGCATGATACTGGGCTGGAACGATGCGCGATAACGCACGTTTGCCATTACGTTGGCATGATTAATAAAAAATAAAAATTTCGTGTTGTTGGTAGACAATTATATGACCAGATAGATCGTCGGGGCAAAGCAAACATAAATATCAAAATATTCCTATTTTATTATACGTCACTCATTGCAGAAGCATTTACATAGGTATTCATAAGTGTAATATTTCGAAGGAGAAGAGAGAGGAAAAAACAAAAAGAAAGAAAAGCAAATGGGGAAATAATTAAAGAATCGCTAATCGGATGCTACGAATGGGAATAACACTAGATTTTCTCGCCAAAGTACACGCCATTATTTTTCGTGGTCGTATGTATGACGGCGTACACCAATAGTCAATGCTGGTATGTGACTTCAACGGCGCGCTGCCCGCGGTGTCCACCTTGGCGACAAACAAGTCGAGAATGCTTTATCGCAAACCGACTTAACGCGGTATGTCGATAATCAGTCAATTGATATTAAAATCGAGTGTAAACTATTTGCCACCCATCAATTAATTATTTTAATGGATTAACGTAGGTGTATCGTGCATGCCTATCCGATAGCAAACAAAGTAATGCACTGTTGTCTCCTTAATTTTTCATCATCGCTTGCCAGGCGTCCTGTGCTTTAACATTAACCGAAAAGCATTCACTTATCCTCGAAACTCTAACGTGCACGTCGAGGGTTACATTCGTGGCATTTGATCTGACAATAGAAACAACAACCATTGCACGAATAAAATGTACAAATATACGCGAGGAGACCATTACACCGTAAGTCTATGAAAACATGATTTAATCCGTATTCGCTTCAAATCTGAAGTCGCTCGGTCAGACGCGTACTTACGCTCGCACACATCCGAATAGACACACGTATCTACCCTCCATAAAATGCGCACGTCAAGATGTTTCGTGTGGATAAATGCCATTACGGAAAGTGCACTCATGGTGTTTACAGTCGAAGGAGTGATAATCTTTTAATCTGCTGATAAGCGACTTAAAGGCCCTCTCTAACCCATCGTTTTGTTGGCGACGAAAGCCAATATTAAATGAGAGCGATTTCGCAGTATTGCCCTTGTTTCGTGATTATCTCATAGCCTCACACTTGCCATCTTTACGTCATTGCGGAGAGAAGTTTCATCCGCATACCGATATCTCGGTGAGCTTATAATCGCTGCAACTTGTAGTTAGACGTAACGCATACTTAGGTATATGGTTGTGGGGACGGTAGATAATCGCGTTATTTTAATGTACGCCCACAAAGTTGCACAATCGCGTGTTATAAATTCATTAACCATTGGCGCACTGATGTTTAGTGAACGCAGCGGGCGGTTTAGCTTCGTGTAAAATAGATAAAAATATTCATTTTTGCTTCACGTGATCGTAGTGCAACGAAATTACATAAATTATTTTCGTTGCATTTGCCGAGCAGTGTTACTGTTGGAATGAGAGATCTCTGCGCGCTACGGCCCTGGGTGTTTCCTGCGTGTACCTGCTTTCACACTCTTTTGTTCTCTGCTTCTTCCTTCTTCTGCGCTGTGACGCCGTCTGAGACGCACGTGTATTATATAGTTTCATAGTTGTATACTTTACTTCTCTAAATAAAGCCTGTTATTTAAACCACTTAATAAAAACCTATCAGGTTATGGGCCCAGACGCGCGATCAAGTAAAAGTACAAAAGTGAGTTCACGGTAAAGTGTAAACGTGCGTGTGAAAGAAGCGAAAAGAACAAAGCCGCGTGGCAATATGTCCGGCATACCGTCGACGCATCACCTTGAAAAGCTGAATGACACGAATTACGAATCGTGGAAACTACAGATGAGGAGTGTTCTCATATGTAATGAATTATGGTCCTACACAAATGGAACATGTATTTCCACTGTAGAAAATCAAGCGGTGTGGACGGTTAAAGACGAGAAAGCTCTGGCGCTAATTCTGTTAAGTGTCGGCAAAAATCAAATAATACACATAAAGAAAGCCCAAACGTCAGCAGAAGCATGGACTCAGTTACAAGAAGCATACGAATCGAGGGGACCTGTAAGAAAAGCAGCCCTGTACAAACAATTGTACCGTATGAAGAAAGAAACAAGCCAGAGCATGATGCAATACATAAACGACTTCCTCTCGAAGGCGGAACAATTGGGAGAGGTCGGTATAAAGATCCCAGAAGAATTATTGTCGATAATGTTACTTAACTCATTACCGACCGAATACGAAGGATTCTGTATCGCTATTGAGTCACGTGACGATATCCCGAGCATTGAATCACTGAAATTGAAGCTCATCGAACAGGAGGCCAGACGAGAAGAACAAATAAACAAAGAGTCTGCCGGTAATGATGATGCGTTATTAGTCAAAGGAAAAACGAACCAAAACACGAGTTATCGAGGAAATTCCAGAGGACGAGGCCCAAGAGTCAATGCGCACAAATTTAGTGGAAGGTGCTTTAAGTGCGGAAAGCAGGGACATCGGTCATTCGAGTGCAAATCCAGTAGAGAAAATTTCGCCGGTAAATGTAATGAAGAAGCGATGCCGGCTATAGTATTAAATGTCGAACCTCAGGAAAGTGGAGATTGGTGCCTGGATAGCGGTGCGACAAAGCATATGTGCAATAACCGCAGAAAATTTACAAAGGTCAACAACAAACTACGTGCCAAAATATACACAGCAGCTGAGCATAGTGTTATGTCGGATGGTGCAGGTACAGCAAGGATAAATGTCAAACCTCATGGTCAACCAAAGAAGGTAATTAAACTGGAAGACACCATGCTAGTGCCAACCCTCAGAAATAATTTATTATCTGTACCAAAAATAACTGATAAAGACTATATCGTAACTTTCAAGAAGCACTTTGCAGTAGTGAGACGCAGTGATGGTACTGTAGCGCTAACTGCAAATAGAAAAGGAGACTTGTATATAGTCAATGAAGAGGATTCTGAGGCAGCTAACATTACACGTGAAAGTGAAAGTAAGGAGAGTAACTTGCGACGATGGCACTGCAGATACGGACACCTGAATGTTCAAGACCTAAAGAAATTACAAAGGAAAGGTCTGGCCATAGGAATTAATTTGAAAAATGAAGAGACTATATTCAAATGTGAAAGCTGTGATGCATCAAAAATCCATCAATTGCCTTATAAATTGTCAACTACAAAAACAAAAGATAAACTAGAAATAGTACACTCTGATATTTGTGGCCCTATGAGCACTACATCCTTAGGTGGGGCAAAATATTTTGCCACGTTTATTGATGATAAAACAAGATATATTGAGGTGGCGATGCTGAAAGAGCGACGAGATATATTTACAGCATTCAAAAACTATAAACAGCGCGTCGAAAAGGAAACTGGATGTGTGATCAAAACCCTTCGAACAGACAATGCAAAAGAATATGTATCAAAAAGATTTTCCGAGTTTCTGGAGTCTGAAGGGATCAGAAGACAACTTAGTGTTGAATATACTCCTCAGCAGAACGGTGTAGCTGAGAGAGCAAACCGAACTCTAGTAGAGATGGCACGGTGCATGTTGCATGATTCGAATCTTCCTAAAAGTTTGTGGGCCGAAGCTATAAACACGGCTAGTTTTATCAGAAATCGATGCCCCACAAAAACATTAAATAATGCAACACCGTTTGAAATGTGGAGCGGATCAAAGCCATACGTAGGGTTTATGCGAATTTTTGGGAGTAAAGTAATAGCACTTGAAAAAAGGCCCAATAGGTGCAAACTCGAAACCAAAGGTAAACCATATATATTAGTAGGTTCATCGTGGAAAATGGAGGAAAACGCACAGAAGCCGATCCATGCGTATACGTGTTCAATGAAAGGGATGATCGAGTAATATTACTAATTTATGTTGACGACCTAATTTTAGCCTCAAAGAAAATTGAACAACTTGAATGTGTTAAGAGGAAATTGAAATCTACACTGAAAATGGTGGATCTCGGGCAGATCCATAATATCCTAGGAATAGATGTCCAAAGAAGTACAACAACGGGAAGCATGAGATTAACCCAAAGAAGATACATTGACGAACTTCTGACAAAATTCCAAATGAATGACGCAAAAACAGTATCGACCCCATTAGAAGTTGGCATAAAAATAACAAAGCAGATGTGCCCAAACTCCGATGAGGAACGTGAGGAAATGAGGAGCCGGCCCTATCGAGAGTTAGTCGGAGGACTGATCTACCTAGCAAATGCGACCCGTCCTGACATCGCATATGCAGCGGGCACATTGAGTCGTTTTTGCTCCGACCCTGGAAAAATGCACTGGTACCTGGCGAAGCGTGTGCTACGGTATCTGAAAGGAACACCACATTATGGAATAGAGTACGCCAGAGACGGAGAGAGCCTCAAAGCATACACTGACTCTGATTGGGCGGGAGACATGGATGACAGAAAATCATGCAGTGGAAATGTCATTGTACTCAGCGGGGGTCCGGTTAGTTGGAAATCTAAAAAGCAAGCGTCAGTAGCGCTCTCCACGATGGAAGCCGAGTACGCTGCGTTGGCAGAAGTGTCCCGTGAAATTGTGTATCTGAGAAGACTGCTATCCCACATGGGATTTGAGAGACTGATTATAGATCCTATAACTATTTATTGCGATAACCAAAGTGCAATTGAATTATCTAAGAATACTGTCTTTCATAAAAGAAGTAAACATATAGACATAAGCTATCATTTTACCAGAGAATTAGTTAATAAGAAGGAAATTGTTATACGTTATTTAAGAACTGAACTAATGTTAGCAGATATCTTGACGAAGGCACTGATGAGAGGCAAGCACCAAACATGTGTCGAAATGTTACAGTTACATTGAAAAAAAAAAAAAAATGATATAGATCAACCGGCATAACCGGAGTCGAGTAAGCGCACATCGATAGGGGGAGTGTTGGAATGAGAGATCTCTGCGCGCTACGGCCCTGGGTGTTTCCTGCGTGTACCTGCTTTCACACTCTTTTGTTCTCTGCTTCTTCCTTCTTCTGCGCTGTGACGCCGTCTGAGACGCACGTGTATTATATAGTTTCATAGTTGTATACTTTACTTCTCTAAATAAAGCCTGTTATTTAAACCACTTAATAAAAACCTATCAGTTACAATTACGTTGAGTACATTTCACAAATACGGCGCTTTTATTTACATCACACAAAAACAAAGTATCCCGAAGCACCACTTGTACATATCTGCCGGATCCAAAAGTGCTAACGGCGAAAGTATGCGCCAGAGGGGCCGGAATGACTGGCATTTCGCCACGTACAATTTCCATATTCCGATACAAAAAGTATTTCACTTAGTATTACACTTCGGTACGAAAGAATTACGCGTTTAAATATAAAGAGAGCATAGTCGCTTGCGTATCGCGTCGTCGTCGCTTGTCGTTCAGTCCAGCGTTTAAACATTCGAGCGCTTGAATATGTTCGCAATCAAACGGTTCAACAATTTCCATCGGATGTATAACAAAAGGCATGATGCTCTCTTGCTTCCCCTTCTCATCCTCTACTTTACCCTCACCCTTTCTCTGTACGTTGAAAAACACACTGAAAGGAAGGATGCAGGAATCGCGTGTGTTGGCCTGATTCTTTTTGCTCCCCTTTTTACATCGCCGGCTTGAATGGAAAAGGAAGATCATGGGTCGGTGCCCGGAGCATTATTGGATGCCGATATTCATCGAGACTCCCTGCCGATGGATACACGAACAGCTTGTATCTCCGTCGTATATGGGATGCGTATACCACTAATCACACTGTTACAGAAGCGTGTTGATCATCGCACGTGTAATTGGTTCGATGAATTCACCCTCTGTGCACCCATGCGACCCGCCTCGCGGCGTTCGATTCCACATGCATTCACCATAGTCGTCCACCTACTTCACTCACTTCCTATTAACTTTCTAACGCACGTTTCAACATCCCATTCTCCCGACTCTCTCGCCCGATTCGCCGCAACCAACCCAATTCCGCCTCCCGCTAGAATTTACATCTCACCTGATGAACTCGCGAGTTGGTGACGATCTAACGACACCAACCTTCGATCGTGGGAAAGAACTGGGATTCGGTTGCGGAAACGAAAGCGTCGTACAGGAGTTCGGGGAATGGGCCTTTCCGGGCGAAGTGGATGAAGGGAAGGACTTTCGAAGAAATATATGGCACGAGCGCGATAGTGACGGAAGTTCGAAGTTTGCGCGCGTAAAAATAAACCCGTTTGATGAGCTACGTCGGCGGGACGCAAGCGTGCCGTAAGGACATTTCAAGTGGAATCCTGGCGACGGCAAACTGCGCTTTGGATTAAGGGACGTGGTTTCGCTCGGAGTCGACAGATTTGGCGCGCTTGCTTTTATAGATGCACTCCCGCGGATCTGGAATGAGAACGATCGACGTGCACAATTATGACTCGCTGCGAGAAGGTCGGGATGTCGAGTCAGAGCTGGCAAATTTAAAAATAAATCAGTTTGGATTTTCTGACGAACTTCGACAGGGTGCAGGCTGCTTCGACAAGATCGACTACGGACAGAATTGGGAAGTTCGATCAGGAGATTTTGATGGGCGCCTGTCGAGTGCCGAGTGGAAACGATTACACCGATTATTATTAACGCCACCGCGCGGCTAGGATGAAGCTTTTGTGGGATTGATACGCTTAAGTTAATCCGTTTGACTAGGAACGATTGCAGAGTTGCGCGATTGATTTTCAGGAAAATTGCTGGGTTTTCGGGCACGGTTTGAAATTGAACGCCCGTTCGTTAGTTTTACGATGTTTGTAATCGATATTTTTAATAAAACTTTTGTTCTCCGCGTATTTGTCGTCATTCCGATAATGTTGACTGTTTCAAACGGCTCGTTGGAACAGTGGCGCCTATACAGTACTGATGTGCGGAATGAAACACGCGAAAGTACGACGTTCGGCGAAGGGAGGGCAGGATTTATTCGCACATACTTATGTCAACACTATTCCGAATAAAAGAGGCAAACTGCACATTCCAGTTAAACGGGCAAATAACCCTGATGTATGAAAAGAAAATTTGTTCTTCAAATATGCACCTACGAGACCTAATTGCGTTGCTCGTAGATCCTGAAACATACCATTTCGTTTCCAAATACGGAAGTTCAATGACCGAAAATCGAATCAGGAAAATTAAAGCGAAAGACGAAAGGGGCAGGAAGACAGCTGAAGATCGGTCTTGTTCTCCTGCGCGTTCGAGTCAGGTCCGCATATTCTCCGACGGAAAATAGTGTCGAAGGATCGATATCGGGACGCGACGTGCGGCTCATGAGCACGAAACTTTTCCCGGGTACTTCGAGATCAGAGAGGTGAGCAGTGTCACGTAGGCAAAGCGCCGTTTGCGTCGCGATTGCGTTCTTTGAGAAAATGAGAAATGGGAGGCAGGTCCGCGCGTACACCGTCGGTAGAATTCTTGTCGGGCGCCGTAGGAAAGTTGAAAGGGCAAAGGGGAATAAGGGAAGCTAGAAAATGGGTCGAACGGGTATATGGACTCGGTGAGCGCCAGGCACTGTTGCAACGCTTGCCAACCGCCTCCTCTAACGTTACACTCCCCTCGTTCTGCGAATTAGTCGGCTAAGTCTGAAGAGTTTAACGGACAAACGACGCGATCGATGAGAACAGATAAACCGGCCTGCAAACGCTATACGTTTATCCAGTCACGTTTCAAAGTGTCAGTAGATAAGCCAATCAATTGCCTATTTTATTAAACGGCACTCTTCTAACCCGTATTACAATTTTATACGTTTCCTTTATTACTTATGAATATGAGTGCGTTTTGTTATTGGCTCTACAATAGTGTCTACGTTCGATCAGTTTTGTATCTCAAAGATATTATTTCTTGTAGCGGAGAATTGAGAAGATGAGTGCCTGCTGCATTATCTTTCCGTTACATTTCGAGTGTTGTATTTTGACTGAACAATGCGCGGCAAGTAACCTGCAGAGCACGGAAAGAAGGAAGAAAGTGTGCTCGAGGGGACAAAGGCGTGAGGTAAATACGTGAAGCAGAAATCAGGAGGCGGACGCGGGAGGAGATAAGAGAGTGGATAAAGCGGGCAGACGAGGACAGGTACGTATATCCGATCGGATATCGGCGGTCTCGTCTTTCCTGAGTTTTCCGTGGACAACAAAGGACGAGCAGGGCCTTGATTCCTTCCTTCATCGATCCTTTGAAAGCGGGAAGAGAATTCCAGAATCTAGGCGAAACACGGCCACGGTCGGTTGGAACGGAGAAAAGGAACGAGCTGGATAACAGAAAAGGAGAGCAATATGCGATTGATTGGCCTTCGAACGAGCTGTTAGGCCGGCAACGATTCAAATCAAAACTTGAACCGAACGGTGCGCATCATCAATCTTACGACCTCTATCCAACCTAAAGCGAAGAGACTCTTCTTTCTAATCACGCCCCCGCGCGCATTTTTGCAATCTCCGCGACGAAGAGTTGATCATGCAAGGCCGTTTATCAGAAATTGAATTTTATCCAGCGTGCACTTCGCCTCTAATGGGTAGGTTATTTCGGGCATACCCGATATCGTTCGATCGGCAATACTTTCCAGTCGATCGCTCAGAATCGCATAATCCGATGCGTAATTTCGCCTTACGCCCTGCTCTAATCCAAACGTTTACTAGCGAGCAGTGTCTTATTTACGGAATTTACACGCGTTAGTTCGAACGACAGTCAAGTCAAAATTCTGGGTGTCTTTTTGATTTCAGACGAATGGTCCAATACTTGAACGAACGCGCGTGTAATATGCCATTTCGGCTCGGGACGTTTGTAGCGGAAGGGATCTGGCGGTATGGGTGAGCTGGCTTGAATGCGAACGCTAATGCGCAGCTCGGTCCAAATTTGCCGAAGCACAACACCGTGTGGGCGTTCTTCTAAGCCGATTACTAGCGGCCGTGATCCCGATAACATTAAAACAACGGCAGCGTGTCTACCTATGTTTATCCGTTCACGGATTCTGATGTTCGGTTGTCCATTCGCTTGCGTTCGATACTTTCTCTTATATACGAAGTCAGGTGACTCAGTAAATAAGTTCTTTGAACAAAATAAGACAATATTCTCAGTGTTCAACCATATCAGACTGTTCGACTATTGTGTACAATCATAATGGACAAATTCTGCTACTTGCTTTGTATGCTTTTATGTGGGGCGTTGGGAGGGGGCCAACAAGTCGTGGTGGTTATACATGGTTGTATACAAAAACTGAGGCCCAAATTGGTGTCTACTGATCTACGGAATACGATATGCGTCATACCATCGTTGCCATGGTTGCGGATTTAACGTGCTAGGGGATTGAAACGGGGCGATATAATTGTTTTGTCGATTGCTTTCAGTTAAGCTTACTGGTGGAGGTTTATGCAGTAGTGCATTTTGCATTCGTGACTTGCAAAGAACGCAAAAAATTCAAACATATTGATCTTTATAAATCTACAATTTCAATCAATTATATCAAATTCAGAATATTCAATGTACTAATAAATATCATGATTCTTTATGTATATTCCAGAAAATGTTAAGACATATTACGTTCAGTATAATATATCAATAGTTCAAGAATTTTTAAATATTTTTGAGTCCTATATGTATATGTACATTTAGAACTTTGCCCCCTTGCATATAGAAGAAAACCAGAATATATGTGCACCTTTCATTAACTCGATTCCGTTGAACTACAAGTTCATACAGACGTCGAAGAGCACAAAACGCGGGGGCAATGTCACTAAGGGAAGCCTATCCGATATCAGATTAGCCTATATCCGGTTACACCCCTTTCGACATACATCGCAACGATGTCCGACCTCGACTATGGCTTCGCATTATTGTCTGTCATCTTTCAATAAGCTACAGCGAAAAGAACAAATTTACTCATCATAAACACATGGGTTCCACAATATGATGAAATAAGGCATAACGATGATACTGTATTCTGCTTACATTACGTAGCGTTATTTAAGTATTTGTTTTAGTTATCTCTTGCTGTCATTCTCCTTGTATCTCAAACTATTTGATGAGGTACAAGGAGAATGACAGCAAGAGATGATACCCTGAAAGAAGTCAGGGCACTGCGAGATATGATCTTCACGACTAGATTCTTATCGGTCAGTGGGACTTATAACTTTGTTAATCTTGTATGTGTGATACTTCTACAAGATGACAAGGTCAATTGACTGCTTCCGCTCTGTAACTATCGGTTTAAAAGAAACTGCAAACTAAGCACGTGTGCAAGATAGGTACGCCAATCGATATCGGGAAATTACCTGCGTGGCGAAGTTGCGGAAACCGTTATCAGTTGTTCGATATCAAATATTGAGTATCAAGTTTCTGTTCGCCACTTAGTCTGTCATCGTAAGCGAAGTGTATTAATATGTATAGACTCGTTGCAAACGGTCGACTGACCATTTCTAATCTCAGCTATTCGATGCTTCGCGAACTTTCCGTTGTTGCCTTTCTTCTCCATTCAACTGTTGCATAAACCTATTCCTTCTCTTTGGTGCAACTATGTACGGCTCCGAAGTATTTTCGTAATCAAGCCAACGGACCGATCATTTCTAACAGGAAAATCGAACAACTGGAAATAGATGAACTACTACCGAATACGAGTTATAGGAAATATCGAGAATAAATATCCAATATAAAAAGCGAGCAAGAATAAGTCAACTGGTTAAATTGTAAGTTCCGCTGAACCTAGACGAGTTGCGGAGGGAAAAAAAGTTGGTTTATTATGAACTGTTCCTGCAACCCATATTGTTGGATCCAGTATGAATGAATTATGTGCACTGTAACCCGTATCATGATAAACCTAATACTATACCTACCATGTAAAATGTCCATACTTCTCGCATAATCTCTCGAAGCGTTTATCTCATTTCTATGCAATGTATGCATATTCTAATCGTGATATTCATATCGAAATCGTGAAAATGCAGTGAGAAAGCGTGTTTGAGGGAGAAGCGAAGAAAGTACTCATTATTAACATTTTATTATTAAAGCAATGCCATAAAACTTGAACATTGTCCCCTAAACTCGGAATTACCTCGTGCAGGATGGAAGCCCGTAACGGGGCTGCGTGAAGGTAATAAACCGCGTAATGTCTCGGAACAGAGCGCGAGTAACGGCTAAAATGCGCGAGTAATTTCCCGCGTTCGCGTGGTGAAGGCCAGCTTCATAAGGGAGGCGAGTAGTGTCGCCTCATCTTCCAGTCACACGGCCGAACCAGTCGGCCCTTTATCGCGAAACGAGCGAGCCGTTCGACGACTGGGCAATCCTCGCCAATACCAACCTTCTCCGATATCTCGGAGTCCTGCGGAAAAATACTCTTTCTCCCTTGTCGAGTCTTCCATTCGCGACATTTCCCCATCGGCAATTTTTTTCTCTCCTTTCCCGTTTCGCTCAGCGGGCACTCCTTTCTTTTGCTTCGCTCCGACCATCCTTGCTTCCTTCCTACCTTCCTTCCCATTTCTCTCCCACGATTCGTCCACTCCCGACGCGCCTGTAATCCCCTTTGCCCGCTCTTTATCCGCGTAATGCCGTCCCAGCGTGTCTCACAAAGCGCTGCGAGGATTCTTTTTTGTTAACGAGACACTCTGTCGCAACGACAGAGAAGCGACTACAGACGGTACGGCGACGAATCGGAAAAAGCGAGTGGTACGAACAATCTCAGGCATTAATTCCACCTCGAGCGAGATTGTTGACCGTCTCTCTTCCTCCCCTGCCTCTCTTCTTTCCACGCAACTCGCGAGAAAGCTGCAGCCCTTGCAGCGAGCTACCCCTGAAATATTTTCCGGGCTGTCCCCGCACAATGGGAGGGCAGCCTCTGGAGGTGAGAATACTTTGTCTTGTTTTCAAAGGGACTTTATATTTATCGCTGCTGGCACCGTTTAAAAGACTGTTGCCGACAGCTCGCATAATTTAGGGCTAACCTTCACGCACATCATTGCGCACGCTATTGCGCACATTGCGTCCAGCGACAAAGAACGTCTCGCCGATTCGTTAATGACGAATGACGAGACTCCTCTTTTTCTTTGCCAGAGTCTCAACGCGACAAGCCCGTCGTACTTCCAGCGTTGTTCGCTCGACTCTTCCTCCTTCGCTCTTCGTTTCTTCGTCCGGCGCATCTATGTGTGCGCATGCAAATGCGACCGTTTCGGCGGCACGTTTGCATGCGGCACGAAGTTATAGAACTTTCCCGATCCCGGTGATTAACCTTTAACTTCGTGCCTGGATACTGCTCTCCCGTCCGTGGCAAACGATATCACGGAAATTATACCGTATTTTACGAGTCTTCGGAGGAGCGCAAAGAGACGAATCGAGAAAAGAACTTCTACCTAAAATCGATCTCTCTTTTCCCTAATTACGATTTGACTTTTAAATTCGCTCTTAAACCACCTCAAGTGGATCAACTCAATTTGATCAAACATACACTTTTCATCAGTGTACGGAAACGACGTCTTCAATCTCAATCCTTAAGTGACGGCATAGCAAAGACGTTGAAAGCGAAGGGAAAGTAGTCAATTTCATGGTTACACGATATAATTTTCGATTCCGTGAAAGATGGAGGATGAAGGATAGCACAGGAACGGATATTGGACGCAAGTAGAAATTTCGCTACGGAGTATACGGCGAAGCAGAAGAAAATTACAATCAATTCAAAAGATGAAAAGTGCACAAGCTGCAACATCAAATTGGAAGTTTCCAATGTAGGAAATATTGATCACATTTTCACACGGGAGCAAGAGATCTTTAAACATTTTATCATCTGTTCTATAATACAGTATTGAATTCTGTAATGTGAGTAATGGCCAAAAGTTTAAGTATTGTAAGGGCCAAACAGATAATTATCGAGTTGCTCAATGGTCGCCCATAATTTCTAGAAACTTGTAATTGCAATATTTTCATATGTGTTTCATGATAAGACTATCAGGCACAAAATTTGAATCAACATATATTTAACAAATATTACGAAGATACAAATTCACCAATGTTTTACAAAACTGTAAGTACTTACACGTTTAATATACATACAGCAAAACAAAATTTTCTTGCACTTGCTGTTTAAAAGAATACAACAAATATTTTGATAAATTGATGCATTCGTGTCACGTTGTTGAGGTAGATCTTTCAATGCTAAGTCTCCTGTATTCGCCACGACATTTCTATAATTCTTATGCATCAACATATAATTTTGCATAATTCATCGTGCAAATAACATTATTAATCGCACGGTGACACGTCATGCCCAAATGCGGTCCTGTAATTACATAAAATTCATGCGATGTTGAAGCATTAGCGCTATAAATTAGATTATATTCAATGAAATCGCGTCGACGGTAGGTACCTATGGACAGTTTGAAAATTCCTAAAAAGCAATACGTACGCCCATGTGCACACAATCGCGCGAATTACAGAATTTCCAGCGTTTCAAATGGAATAATTTTTCTTGTCACGGTAATTTTTAGTCCGGTGTGCTGATCGAACATAATTCCGAGCGCTAGGTTGAGCACATTTTGACATATCTCATAATCAAGAACACGGTACGCAGTCATAATCAACTTAGAGTCCGATTTGGGTATTAATTTGTCGGACAGTTGTGGATAATTGTGAAAATTACATACATCCATTGGATAATTCAATTGTGATCGCAGCGCTTGATAATATGTTCTCACCGATCAGATATAATCGTCACACTCGAACGAATATAACATACGTACGCATATTCAATCCATCAGACGTGCGACAGAAGTAGCTTAAGCGTCAAGATTAGGCGGGTGCTCAATTACGTGCATAATAATGGTAATCGGAAGCTTTGCGATAAAAAATGATTTTCGCATTGTTATTGTCCTATTCTAACTGAATTACTCTATCCAGTAGCTGAAATGATTTCACTCTCAGCTGTCGGACTTCAACCGACACTTTCCCCCTTCGTTTTTACTCGTCAGACTTCGACAATCGTATACGTTCACTTCGTTCCCTTTCGTCGTACGACATTTAGAGCACGTTCAATGGTCGCGTGTCTCGTAAAGGGGTTTTTAATGTTCGCGTGTGCATATGCCACGTACCTGAGGAACTCACGATCTCACCTATCGGTGGATCGCACTGCGAAAGTGTGTGTATAAATTTAAGCGCATACATGTACGCGGAGACGGAAAAAGAACAGTCACGCGATTGTCGACATCGACGTTGAGATCGGCTCGATCATCGCAATCGAACGGAAATTCGTGCAACGAATATGTAGAGTGTGTTTATACAATCAAACTATAATTGAAAGGAGGGTGGGTTCTGTTACAAAGGTAAAATTAAAATGTAGAGAAAATAAAAAAGTAGAAAATTAATTTAATATACATGACATTAATATATATGCAAAATCAGTGTTTTATTGAATAATAACCATTTCTTGTATCCGCGTCTATACCATTCCTATTAAATAGTGCGACCTAGCGCGCTATATTACTCTCACAAATTTATATATTTAAATACAATGTAAGAGGCACAATGAAACTATTCCCAAATTCGGCGTCTAAAGCGAGACACTTTTTCAAACTTGTTCCTCACTCGTCAATCTCGAAGACGTCGCGTCACACGTAAGATCTTTATCGCGTACTTTCAATTTATACGGTCATGAAGAGATCTCTTTCTCGGCTACAGCGGGATTGCGGACACACCGTGTGTATAGGGGAAGGACGTACGCTCGAAAGTGCCGATACCCGCGGCAACTCGCATGACGGCACTTCTTTCCTCGTGGCCGTATCCGCGGCGAAGTGGAAAGAGTGTCGAGGCATTCTTGAGGCGTACGTTTACGGCAGGCCATGAAATGGCTTAATCGTGCCGCGAGACTGCCGTTTCGTATCGCTGTAGGAAGCCGTTGTCGATGCCATTTTTTCCCTCCCTTTCAGTCCCACCCGTCCAGGCACTCCCTTGCTCCCTTGCTATAACTGCCGCCATAGTATACCGCGAGCGGCCGTAGAGCGAAACGAAGTACGCACGTGTCGAGTTTACGAAGGGCAGATCGCGGAAAAACTCGCTCCGAGCGGCCAATGTGCTTTGACAGCTTCGCCCTTCGCCAGGGAATTCAAGTTCTAATTTTTCGAAAGCGATGATTGTGCCCTGGCACGCAACGCTTGGAATGGCTATCGGCTGAAATTACGTTCCATTAATGATAGGGAGCCATTGGTATCGGGTATGGGGGTCGAAAGGAGGGAGGTTTTAGTACTGTACTTTTGGGCTGCTTTAGGTTCATAAAAGCGATTAGTTATATGGGCATTGATCGAGATTGGCACGGAGATTTTGATGCGAGTCATTAGGTTATCCTTGCTTGCTCTTTTTTTTATGAAGTTGGCTTGCAGTGAGTCTCATTAATACTGTGACGGTCCAACGTTAATTGTGTATAATACAATAGATTGAGAGTTGCGATTGAACTATTTTAATTACTTGCTGATAGCTACTGACCATGTAAAGCGAGAATTCTGACGCAATTTCTTAAGAGGATTTTTATTTCATGGCCAATTTTTCTGCTTCGTGTGTTACTTTATTGCGAAATTTTGATTAGATAGACAGTGAATGTCTTGACGTACAAGATAATTTTAATTACACTTAGCATTCGAGTTCAATGTCATAACATATTCAGCAGTTGTTAAAGTATACCTACTTTATATTTCACCATTTGTCTGCATCGAATTCATATTTATCAGTAGTATGCAAATGCATGTTCAGAGCGTATTTTAGTCAACGCTGAACAATCTACCGCTGCGGACACAGTCAAGAAATAAAAGTTCACAGATAAGTTAAAGTAATCGAACAAACGCATTTTCGGATACGATAAGAGTCTGCATCGTTCTATTAGTCATAAAGACTTGCTACGCCTTGGTACAAAATCACTTCTGGTTTCTAGATAAACAGAGAAACGGGTGCCCTACTGTTTCCGTATTTTGTACACAATAACAGGCGTGAAATGGAAAATATCGGAGAATTGACGACGGTTCTGTTTTGACATAGAAAAACTTCGTCCGCGGTGAATATAACGAATCGGTTGCAAGGCAATATAAATAGTTAAACGTTCGATTTATTTATTTGAAGCCACGTGTGTCGGGCGGAAGCAAGCGATAAAAATAAATTGCGTTGAATGCGATGGAGGGATCGGAATGAAGTGATCGAGGTACCGATTCGAATTGTCGCATACGAACTTACACACATTCACTGTTATACGCGCATACGTATTTCTGACGATCGAGTTTTTCCAACATACAATTTGTTGGACCCGAATGACGCATTGTTAAACGTCATTAAACACCGTTCTGATTTGTCGACCCTCACGCTGTTCTCGAAACCGTATCAATCGATCACGTTTTTCATTCCGCCATCGCGAAAATTCACGATCGGACCATAACAGTCGCCGATTAACGATGGTGTTGTGCGAGTAATTTTCTGCCTCACACGTTTATTTGTACTGCGAAACGCAACTTGTCCACTGGCTTCTGTGCGAATCTGCCACCTGCTCACCGCACAATACGAGGGAAGGGCGTACAAAAGGATGTTCGGATCAGGTACGTAACGTTGGAAAAAGCGAAAATTTTACGTAAGCGCAGGAAAATAGGGCGGAACGAGAGAAACGCGGTTAGAAAGAGAAGGAAAAAGGGAAGGCACGGCCGGAGGCATAATTTTAGCTTAACGCGGCTGATTTTCTCGTGAATTCCACTTCGAGCCACTATTGGCAATAAACTTTGACCTCTTAACGTGTTCTTTGCGTGTACGTGCCTGAACACGTGCAGGCTTTAACCCCAGTAGGTCCGACTGTCGGATAGCTTGAGGTTCGTGCCTCTTTCAACGGAGAAACTGCATTTAACTCTGCTACCAGTGAGCACGCCGACCATTCAGATAAAACGTGCAGTAAATAAACAGGAGAACGCTATTATTTACGCGAAGAAATATTGAATCGGTAGGATAGAGACAGGTTGGCAATACAAGGGTGTGCGCTGCAAAGAGAGTCCAGCGCGTACTGTGTATCTGTGAAGGGAAGGAAAAATCTATGGAGGAGAAAGCTAGCGAGATAGGACAGAAGGGATGGAATTGGAAAAGGGGAGACAAATTACGAACGACAGAGATTATTGCACAAGGGGATATATGGGAGGGGAACCGAACAAGAAAATATGGAAACAAGTACGTGCTCTTAATGAACAACGGGTAAAATTGCTCCTACAATGAATAAAAGTAAAATAAGAAACGGGATAGTAAGTAATAAGGATTGAATAAGGAATGAAGCTAATAATGAACAGGAAGCAGGTGCGAAAACTCATGGGCTGTTATTAGATGAACGAAACACAGAATTCTGCGAGCGGATGTAAACAACGTAAAATGAAGTATCGATGATCAACAAGCAATACATGGCGCTGTCAAATCCGGAGGAGGAGAGTAA
Source organism: Anoplius nigerrimus (assembly GCA_914767735.1). Classification (NCBI taxonomy): domain Eukaryota; kingdom Metazoa; phylum Arthropoda; class Insecta; order Hymenoptera; family Pompilidae; genus Anoplius; species Anoplius nigerrimus. The sequence goes on along the minus strand of OU612085.1, from coordinate 15,445,430 downwards.
CGGGAATGAAGATAAGAGAAAGCGAGAGAGGATGCAGGAAGATAAGATAAATATGGAGCGAGAGCAAAGACGACCCGGGAAGGGCAGAAGAGGCGAGCAAATTGCACAAGTTACAAATGTAACGTTTCGCATACTGCAGCGTCTCTGGCACACATGTGAGTGTAGCTCCACGATAGGGCAGAGATAGATGGTACGAACACGTGAGATCATGTCGACGATATCGGGCACCTTCCGGTTTTACGGCTCTCATTATTTTCGCGTTAGCCCGGTCCCTCCGCACTGCCCTGCTTCCGCTCGGCCAACCTTGAGGTCAGTTCCCAGGTTCTAATGCGCTCAGTCCGCCGAATGCTTCCCAGTTCCGAACCACATCGCGTACGACGGCCACGTAAAACTGCCGCGAACTTGATCGTCCTTGAACCGTTTCGCGCCGATGGTCAGAACCCCACGAAACGCTCGCCGTTCTTGCCCGCTATTTCTGCCGGCCGTCTCTGCCCCTCGAGTTATCCGGCAAATTGCACAAAACGGGCGCCGCTTTCGTTTAAATTCCAACCGCGCGCGGCCGGACGGCCTGCCAAACGATTGACGGCTCCGCGAAAGGAGTGAAACTTTTACCGAGAACCGGTGTACTCCTTCCGGTCGTCGAGAATCGAATACTGTACTTGGGAATACTTGGGAAGGTACGTTCGGCGAGAAGACGAATGATTGAAATCGCGATGATCGTCGTCTGCCCTTTCGAAATGTTCATCAGCTTATTATGTAGAGAGGGGCCAACCGACTGAGGAAGGTATCTGAATGACTTGTAAATTGGAGATTAAAAAGCTCTGTCGCCCGATACCTTGGCAGAGATTGCATGAGTCGAGCGAGCAGGCGGCCGAGTATAGTCGGGTGGAGCAGGAGGTGGGTTGAGAGATAGGACAGAAACGGAAGGGATGAATTTTCAGGTCGATGGGGCGGATAAGAGGAGCCAATCGAAGGGGCTAGCCGGGAAACGTAAAGGGAACGGAAAAGCAGAGAAAGGGTGAAATTGAATGAGCATAAGTGGGAGAGGCGAATGCACGCGGAGGGGTGGAAAGGGGAATGAGGAATAACGCAGCACGAGAAACCGACTATTTTTGCCCGGTGCACCTCTTTCACGTTTGCCTGGGCCAATAACAAATTTATATCGCTGCCGATCAATGAGGTTGCGGTGAACGCTCACGATATAACGGAAACATGTAGACATGTAAATTTAATCATTGATACGATGTAATACGAAGCACGTACCTAAAAATCAATAAAATATCTCCGAATTATTTTTCTCACCTCTTTGTAAACGTTGGCATATGAAAAATTGTTTCTACATTCATGATTGCGCTGCATTTAAAACGTTGTAAAAATTGTAAAACAAATCTACCAATTATGTGTTCATGTTATTTCTGTACTTTTAAAACCAAATCCAGTATTATACAAAATAATGCGCAATGAGATCTAAAAAACGAACGGGACGTTTGATGACCATTTGAATTCACATGAACGTGCATGTAGGAAAGAAACATTCGTATCGTACGTATCGACAATGGTGGTTATGTGGGATAACCCGGGAATAGGCAAAATGCAGATATTAGACAGGTCAAGATCACGTACTGTCTAGAAAACGTAGTTGGCTGGGACAATCCGGGTTCAGCTCGTTGTCGATGAAAGAGCATGAAAGTGGAACGAGCAAGAGGGAAGAATGAGATAGAAAAGGGGTAAGTACGGTAAAAAGAGAATTGTGTGGGTGGGTGAGAGGAGGAAAAATAGACAGGGTGGAGTGACGGTCGGAGAGAGAAGAAAGCGAGACGTAGGAAACAGCGAGCGAACGAGGAGGAACAATTGAATCAGCGAAATCAAGCCCCGACGGTCGAAAGAAGCGCCGAGGCAATCACTACCTGCCGCGAATTTAAATGTTGAGAGCTGAACGGGACGAGCGCGTGCTATAGTGGAAGAGTGAGGAGGACATTTTCCCGAATGCGACGCAACACGGCATATTTCACGTACTGCGTATGAATCAATTCGCAGTCTATTAAAGTCATCGCGTCTCGGGTGATCTTCCCAAACAAATGGCGTAGACTTACTCTATTTTAATCAGTAGCGCAGCTTACACCTATGTGACGTACGCGAAGCACACATCGTCCTGTTTACTCCCACTGCAAATGAACGAGATTCGGATGTACGCCCGAGCTTCTAACCAGCTTTATGGATCTTTGCAAATGAAAATATATGCGGATTTATGTCCAGTTGGGTTGAGTAAGTATCAGTCGACAAGAGAGGTAAATATATTCGCAATATGCGCATATGCGATTATACATCCATACAATACGTGAAATCGTGTCGAATTTGATTGCGAAAGCTTGATGCCATTATTCAGTTTAAGCCTCGCGTACTGACTGTCGGTTCATTGAACATTTGAAATTTGATATTGTAGAAATCGGAGCAGTAATAACAGATTTTCCTGGACATATAAGGATTTAATGAAATTAGGCAGGAGTAGGTTGCAAAGATGTTAGCAGGTAAGGCTACATGTTTGATATTCAACAACATGTTCCATAAGTTTTGAAGTGAAAGTATAGTATTAGACTATATATATTCTGAGATTTGTCTAGCGATGAGAGGAGACGATCTTACTTTTTCTGCCTTTCGGTGCAGAAAAGCGAGACCCGATCCAAAGGTCTAATATACAGGGTGAGCCAGAATTCGAGGGAGAAAATTGGGGGGTGGTAGAACAAATGAATACAAGCAGTTTTTGTCAAATAATATATGGGTCGCAATTCAACGGATAAAAAGTTACAGAGCATTTTTGCACCGTCACATTTAACGCGTTGATTGCCGCGCGCGTCCTCGATGCCTGACGTGGCGGCGAACGTGTTAAAGAATTATCACAAGAATGAGAGCAGATATTTCACAAAACACTATATTAACATTAATATTATTGATTTATACGCTAAAAAATAAAAAGTTTATGGATAACATGCAAACCTACGCGAATTTATGCGGAAACAACCGTCAGGCACGCGCGCCGCTCAGAAGTGCGCTGGTTTTGTGGAATAGCAATGCCAAGCGTACTTCTAATTGTAAGATTAAAATTTACTCAATGCAATTTTATACTATTTATCATTTGTATAAGCCGATTTTGCTGATTTGGCCATATTCAAGAGAAATTCTTAAAGGTGGAGGAAAAGAAGTTCTGTGCCGAGGTGTTGTTCGACCAGCTGACGATGGAAAACTGATTTATATTACAAATGTTTGGGTTACGCTGCGCGAGGCCTACGTAACATTACTAACCCTTCGGACACTATAGCCTTGTAGGCTTAGCATCCTGCCGGGTGGTTCAATGAATCCTCCTTTGTGTCGCGATACACATTATATTTATGTGTTTCACGTTGTAAGGGGTGACCTATCTTAAGTTACTACACTGTTACAAACCAAGTGACGTGGTTTTGTTGATACATTTGAAAGGTCATAAAATTCTTACATCATTTCTTTATTTCATCCCATTGATTTTTCTCATGTATATCACTTTTCGCATTCATCGGTTTTTTCATTCCGGAATTAACAACTGGTTCACACTTTTATCCTTTGTACGCCACTAGTTTTTCTTCCCCTTTTCTCGCTGTAAAATACAATCCCTTCATTTCAGCCCTCAGGGCGAACATTAACTTATTAACTTTTTAGGATTCAACAACACTAATGGACCTACAACACTCGGTGATAACACGGTCTTTACTCACTAAATTAAACCCAGTATCTTATAGAATTAAATCATACAAGGGAAAGATCTACTAATTGTGTATAATTCTATACAACGGAGCTGTTGAATTTGAGCAAGCCACAAAATCACAAAAAAAGATTCGCGATGAAACAAAAATGTTACCAGAGGAAGACACTTGTTCCAAACACCTGTCCCTGTTGTAAAACAATAAAAAATATACAGAATTTTGGTACAATCAATCTAAAACCTTGCATTACGAATAGTACCTAAGTACCTAACAATAAACTTTATATCCTTATAAATTGGCCCATCCTGGATTAATGATAATCTGATAGAAATTCTCGGCGTGTGGACTCCAGGGGTTTTATAGGAATAAAAGAACTGATGATGTGTTCTAAAATTCGTTTCGTCCCGGATCTACTGGCGGACTCATCAGTAGGGCTATGCCAGTAGATCCTGCCCTAGACGAACACTTCTTTGCTCAAGCTCATGTCCCTCCTATAAAGGTAACATGATGCTCTCTATCGCGCGAAACTAAAAGATTTCAGGTGGTTGGAAGCCGACGAAACGAATTTTAGAACACATCATCAGTTCTTTTATTCCTATACAACCCCTGGAGTCCACACGCCGAGAATTTCTATCAGTTTAGGTATATCCATATGTTATAGCCAAAGGAGCATATATCGAGGATAAAATTATTTTCTAGCGCCATTCTGAATAAAACGTTAGACCGTTCCGTGGTGGAACTGTAAGAGACCGAAATAGTCGGAGCGGCAGCGAAGCAACGCAACGGTCTGATTGAAAATCGCCGAGAATAGGAGACGGAAGGTTCGCCGGCGAAGATGCGCCATTTCGCACTCTATATGTAAGACACGATCACCGTCGGTGGCTGTTACCCCGGAGACGGTGTCTTTCCGCTCGCCCGGCGCGTCCGCCACTTGGAGAACTCTTCCGTGACGGCAGAGGCAGCGACGTGAAGGCGCAGGATGGCCATGGAATTGTTTGCTTTGAGAATGGAAGGAAATTGGCACAGTTCGCCCGATCGTGCGCCTCTCACCCGTTTTCTGCCAAGCGAAAGAGAGAGAAAGAGAGAGAGAGAGAGAGAGGGAAAGCTGGCTCACAAGTCTTAATCTTTCGCTTCTTCCTTCGAATCAAATAGGCGTTACTTCGGCATGGCAAGAGTCTCCTCGTTTCCTTTATCGACGTCGCATCTGACGACCGTGCGACGGCGTGGGAACGTTTCTCATGAAAGAGAAATGGTGAACCGCACGATTGCAAATGACGCGGAGATCAATGGACCGTCACTCGATCACTGTCCGAATCACGCCACTTCGCACTTCGATACGTTGGTCGGACAGATTGTCTGTGAGCGGTTGTTGTCAACGTGTTTGTTACCCTCCCTTCGTGGCACGTAGTATAAAGTTTTGAAGATAGCAAGCACACTTCAGTAATTTTACAACCTTATCTTTTATCCGCGTTCTGGTGAGAAAGTAAATTGTGCCGTATATCGTATGATCGCTTTGAGTATGGCATTTACATTTCAAACATTCTACTCAGAAATGCTGCCCGAAAACTTACGGCAATCATAATTCCACGCACTTGCGAGCTTACCGCTGTGACGTTATCGCCCTCGCAGACACGGGGAAAAGTCTCGGGGCAGATAACCTTCTAACGACTCATCAGCGGAAAAGTCTCGGCATTTGCTCCGCGAACGAACCCGTTCGCCCGGCCAAGGAGCGTAAACTTTAATCTTTTAAAATACGAACCGACAGCCCGCAGACCCGGCGCGCTTGCTTCCTTCCTCTGGCCTGCTTTTTTCGAGCGGCACTCGTCGGCGAATTTTTTCACCTCCCCCCACTCCACCCAGAGTCGGAGATACGCATCGAAGCTCACTTTTAACGAAATTGCACGCCCGACCCCCGCTTTTTACGACCCTCCGTTCCGCCTTTTTCATTCGCCCGCCAGGGTGCGCGCGAAACCTCTGTAAATATCGAGGGAGAGGCGCGAAATACCAGGCGTGGCGACTCTTTTGGCATGTTTTGCGTAAGAATCTTGCGTCGAGTCGCGGTGAAGATTTACCTAACTTATCCAGGCATTTATGCAATATTCAGGCGTATTTAGAATCGCACCAAACCCAGACCGCTCCTAATGCCTATCTTGATACATTCGCACGACAACATAAGAGCTTAGAACTCAGAAAAAATTCGTAGAAAATATAGAACGATGTTAGTCGAAGGGGTCCTAACACTGTCAAGAGAATATTAAATCACAATATTCAATGGCAATGTGATAAAAAGATTCAAATTAGAGAGATGTAAAAAATATTCTTCTGGAATTCCTGCTAATTTACTTACTAATTAGAGCTATATGCATTAATTTTGGGCTCGTACAATAATTCGAATTTGTAGAAAGAGCTGGTATGAGAAATGATATCCGAGTAACATATTTTGTATCAAATGTGTATCTTCCAAGTAGATAGTTCTGATTGTTAATAGTAGGTCTGGAGCAAGGTATTGTAATTTTACGACGAGTTAATCGGGGCTATGAAGTAATCAAAATTCTGTGGTAGCAAAATATATGTATTCCAGTTTCAGAATAGATGTACTTGGCACATTATTGACATAGTTGGGTTTAATGGATTATTAATGTTATATACCGATATGGTTCATTCGGTTCAATTCAATTTGCTGCCAAGTAAATATATCTCACTTGGCAAGGACGTTTCGCGTCACGTGTCTTAAGAGTCGGTATTCACTGCAGCATATAGAGCGCATAAAAATAAGACGGAGAGTAATTAATTATCGCACCTAAAACAGTACTGTTACCACTATGATGAGAATCCAATGTTCAGTATAATTTGAGAATGGTACATAAAATATGGATAGCGTGATGACTCAGGCATCAATATACTGCAACGATCTGAAATATCGAGTGACGTATGAAATCTACCTAGAAGCAATTATTTTATCGTATTGAGCTTCCACAAAAAGTGATAGAATTCATTTGAAACTTATTAAAGCTTGCTGAATTAATAGGTTTTTCATTCTGAATAAAAGTGCTTGATTGATTAACTCTATGAATATTTTCGTACCATACGATTGAAGCACAAACTGAAGACGAAGAGATTTTATTTCTTCGATTTTAAACACTTTCAAAAATAATTTTCAAAATTGCCTATGTCGGCAATTTCAAAATTGTGTCGAAAGAGTCGCGGCGTTATTAAATTTAGGTTCAACCCGTTAATAGAAGATTCTTTCTCTCTCGCTTCGACACGCACCTGTGCTCGCACGTCCATCGAGTTTGTTAGAGATACAGTTATAACCTGCAGCCAATATATGTTATTGCATTTCCGCGAACGATAACGTTCAGTTGCGTTTACACATCCCACAGTTGTGCATTGATTAATACTTTCCAGTTGCCTTATCGATCCCGACCGATCGGGAGCAGAAGCGGCGATAACAGCTCATACAAAAACATTGTCGACAATTAATTTATAAACATACTAATAGACCGTGTGCGCGCCGAAGCTTTTATTTCCGCTGACTGCACCTCCGCTCGCTGTTTGCGAAGTCGCGGAAATTAATTGGTTGCAATTAAATTTTCGGAAGAGGTTCGATACTCCGGGCGTTTCGATGCGGCCGACTTTCAGGCAGGGAACGTAATTTAATCAACGCTAACGCGAGAGAAACTGCGTTGCCGAGGACTTGAGCTCGCGCGCCTTCGACTAAAACCGAGTCAGTCATTAAACGAAAGTAACGATTTACATAGGAGAGGCGAGCAGCCCGCAAGCGCTAAACGCTGCGCACTTTGTTCGATTTTCCGAAATTTCAAGCCGCACTCAACATCGGCTCGCTGGTGCGTTGAAAATATTCGCTCCGGAACCGAAGTCGACTCTTTACGTCACCTGCTTCCTCGCTCAAATTTCACCGACTGCGAAGCGCTGCAATTATCAAGCGCCAGCGTTGATCAGCCAGACTGATTAACCATTCGCAGAGCCGTTGCAAAGTGAGCAGCGAACGACTTTACTACCCTCCTACTTTTTTCCTCCCCCCTAGCGACGACCCCGCTAATCCGTACGCTGGTTCCGCCGTCGGATCGATACGGACACCAATCACCGGCATCTATCAATACGCCTACATTCTCGTTATCGGTAATCAAGCGATTATTTTTCCTCGCGGCGACGCGTCGTTATCGTTATTAATTTATCAGCGAGCCGGTTCGCATCGATGAACAATTTTCGCTTGCGTGTACCGCGTCGCTTCCTCAAACAATCGCCAATCCGAGAGAGAATAGCTCCGCGAGTAACAATGAACGTGTAGCGGATTAAAAAATTCGCCAATGACCCAAAAAATGTGCGTGGATGGAGTTTTTGAGGTACCGATGCCGCGCTATTTGTCGATCTACATCCAGGCCTGGCGGTAAGGACAGAGAGAAATTCAATTAACGAATTTGCTCGCTGTTGAATGCGACCGCGCGTCGGATGTGCGCGAACATTAAAATTTAATGGAGGAACTTTTTTACAGCGTCGGATAGGTGGAACGCGACCGGAAGAGCTCGGAAATATCGGCGTTCCTCGAGCGGCGGCAATGGCGACGTTCGGAGCATCGTGTCTAGTGCCAAATTACCATGTCGAACAACAACGAGGCACGCATACGGAATGAAGTGTGCGAAGGGTTGCGACGACGGTAGCTGGTAGGCTTCCTAGGCACATGTCAGCAGTTTTCGGGATAACCGACGGGTTAATCGGACGGCCGGAGAGGCTTCGAATACCGATCGACCGTAAGGTAAACCTTCGACCTTTCGAAAATTACGTCAGCCGACCGGGCCGGAAAAACGTGCCCGTATTCGATAAAAGACGATTTTTCGAAGCACTGCAGGTGTTTTTGTACTAAAACTGGACTCTTAACAGAGAGTATAATCCGACAATCTGGGCCGCAATTAATCTTCACGTGCCGAATAAATTGATTTTACATATTGTGGAAAAATAATAATATTTGCTTTGTGTCTCTGTTGGATCACTACGATACGTTTAGGCTGCCATATTGCTCAATAGTTACAAGGTTCAATATCTTCAAGTACGTAGCGAGACACGACGACAACACTATGCGAGGCAAACGTCAATCGCGGAACTTGACATTTATCACCTCGACGGTTATAGGTACGACCGACCCTCCTAAATTCAAAGTCGCAGTCGATAATGCAATTTATAGCCGTGACATTTCGACTGCAATCAGTCACCATACTCAAACGGCACTCAACAAAAACTGGTCTCCCATGTGCGTTCATACATAATGCCAGGACGAATAATAATTTGTCGACCGGCACCCGATAATATTTTTTTTTGCCCAGCACAATCTTCGGTATATTTCGTTCCGTCGACGCATGTCACGCAAAATCATGAAATTCGTCAGACGTGTCGCTCTTTCACCCGACCCGTCTATTCCCTCTCCGCCTCTCCCTCTCTCTCTCTCTCTCTCTCTCTCTCTTTATCTACGATACGCCCGATCACATTTTAGCCCTCGTTCCATACGGCCGAACGAAATTCGTATCTGCACGAACGATAGACGCGTGACGTTTCGCTGCTTTATGGCCGCGACCGATTGGAAAATATTGGCCGGATTTCTACTTTCACGTGCTTTCACGATTGTCGCGACAATTCTTCGGAACGGCGCGTTATATACCCGACGCGAGACCGTATCGACCGCCGTACCTTTATTCCGCCGGGTTGTCACATATAAATATGCTTTCGTCGAAGAGAAAATTCTTATAGCGGATACCAAATTTAACCACCCGCATGCACGCCTGCGAGATGAATGAAGACGGAGAAAATTATGTTACACATTGGATGCCTTCTTAGGCGCTTGTATGTACAGTAAGTCCTGTTTTTGTGCGGAGGATTGGGACCGCATAAAAAAAAATCGTACAAAAAAATATTCAGAAATTTTATGACTACTTACATATAATAAACAACTGCATACGATATACAACAACAAAATTTTTTTATGCGGCTGATAGGGAACGCATAAAAAAAGTTGGACGTAGGAAATACATCAATTATTTACGAAATAGATGAGAAAATGCTTTCAAACAAATTAAATAATTAAATTAGACCTGGCAATATTTTCAAAACATTTTATTTTTCATTGTAACTGTATACATCGAGAAGTTTTCAAAATACACATGCACTGCTACTTCTCGTGATCCAAAACGCGCATCTTCTTGTGATGACTTGGTTCAAAACTTGGACCTGGACTTGGTTCTTTTTGGCACCATGAAGTCCGTGATCAGTTTTTGTGACGACGGTCGATTGGTCAGTTGCTTTTAAACGTCACGATAGCGAGACATGCATGACCTTAGATCTTTTTGAAATTCAAGCTTCTTTCGGCATTAGAATCTATTTTAAGAAAATGTGTTTCCAATTTTTTAGAAATCTGGATCCCTGCATGTGTTTCATCTGCTGTTATAGATTCCGGTTCTTATTGACCGTCTTCATAATCTATGAAAGTATTGATAACGTCACTGTCATGGACAGTTTCGTCCCCAATCATTTCGTCCAGATAATTTTCGCCGAAATTATCGAAGCCTTCTCCGCTGATGGTATGTGTGAGCGCAGTGATTTCTGCAGGGCGGTTTAGGATAGGATAAGTTTCGTGCATGGAACAAAATAGAGACAAAGGGTTTGGAGATACGATGTGGGGTAATAAAATGGCGGTTAAGTTGCGTATTGATGAGAGGATTAGTGGAAGGTATTACAGTTCGTGTTGGGCGAATGATTGCGTTTTTCTAACTGTACATCGAGATTATTACGAATTCTTAACATCGTGGATAAAACTCTGAACACGAAGCGTATACTGTTCGCGTCGAGCGAGAATATGTACGTAAAACTGACTGAGCTTTGTCAGGGGATTGGACAAATGAACACAGAGTCGCGAAGTGCACATACATTGTCGTCAAGGAGGCCTCGTAGTCAGGGTTCGTCCACAACACGTATATGTACACTGATAGGAAACATTAAACTGGTGCCAACGCCGCTGAGATTCATATACCAGATAAAAAAAAATCGCACAAAAATAAAACAGCACAAAACAAATCTCGCAAAAATAAAATCACATAGAAAAATACCGCGCAAAAATAGGACTTACTGTACCTTCGTTGATGTATAATTTGTTTATGTTCTATTTTACATATTGTTTCGTATAGCGGTTTTCCTCGCGGTTTTCCCGAGGAGTTAAACCGAGCCTTTACTAAGGAAAAGATTTGCTGGTTGCAGTGATGTACGTTCAGTCACGGGGCTCAATGTCTACAATAGGAACGACACTTCACGGCACAAAGAACAGTCATGATCAGGCACAATTACATAAATGTTTAATGGTCACAATTTGTACAGAACAACACGTCAAATCTAAAAAGGTATATAAACTAAACTTAATCGACTAAGGGATTATGATAGAGACAAAAAATAAAGAAAGAGGATAACTAAAGAAAAAGCGCTGAGGTTGTTGCGACTAAGATCGGTTGCGATGCTCCGAGGCGTACGTTATACTACTGACTAGGTTAAATTGTCCCTGGCAACGTCATCGGGAACGATTCCGCGACCCCGCGCCCCGTCGTTCAACCCTCAGCGAGAGTGCCGAACGCGCGAACCCGGGGTCGAGGAACAGAGTGTCCTCGTGCCAGGGCCGAACAGGATGGGGGGTAATTAAAGATTTTATTTTGTCTGAACACATATGTTAACTGTCGAGTAGAAAGAATAAAAGTAGAACGCACCAAGTGGTAGGTATTACTTGATTGTGTATAGGGATGTTATTTGTGTTGTCATTTGGAAAGAGAAATGTATAAATGTTTGCCATATGCCACCATCAAGATCGGGGCTTAATACCAGGAAGATTTGTACAAGGTTGCGTAAACATAAAAGTACGTTTTGTGATAAGTTGTCCCGCAAATACAGGCCACCCACCTTGGCAGATATAGATCTGTCCTATACGGTAAATACGTTCGACCTGCTGAGCCAACAACATTAGGATGTAATTACTTTAGTACTCTTTCCTGCGCGTCTTAACAAAATAGATAGGAGCAGCAAATGTTTGACTTCCGCGCGGAGAAAATGTAATATCACGAAGAATAATAAGAATACGAAAGAAGCTAGGATAAGGGGAAAATGGTTTCGTCAATAATAAATTCAGAAGACATAAAACAGGAAATACATCTTGTGCGGAAATGTCCAGAAAAAGCAAACCTCATTTCTTACATTCTCTCAGGCATGTGCCATTATATATGAGATAAACGGAGCACAATAACGAATAGCGTTATTTCTTTACGCCATCATATTGCAATCGTCTTAAATATATTTGTATATGTATATATAAATCGTCTTATAAAAAAAACCGTTATTTCCGCAAAAATCCTCATAGTTCTAAGTACAGATACAGACTGTTAATCCTTTCGCTACGGAGCGCTTGCGACAAAATGTGATCGCTGGGGACGGAGCGCGTTGCTCAGTAGTTGACACTGAGGTACGGAATGCTACGACGTAATTAGAAGTCGTTTCTTGTTCTCTAAATTCTCTAAATCTATGTTCCCTATATGTATTATATAGTAAAGTAAGAAATAAAAGTATATGTGATATGGACGTATATGTACGCCCTTCGTACCTGAGCGTCCACTTTTCCAGGGAGTATATATACGCCCTTCGGAGCGAAAGGGTTAACAGAACGAAGTACGAGAAGTATAAATATAATGTCCCGAGAACATTAACGACGTTTAAAACATGTGTCAAGTGAAGACGGAGACCGTTGATCATTTCAGCAAAGATTTCAGTTGTCTCTTGCAATCGATACGAGTCAGGCAAGATACGAGTCACATTTACATTGCACATTCAGTGACGAGTAGTGACGGAGAGAAGGGAACGCCTTCGTCCCGCCTCTGAAGGATTCAGGCCGGCGTATACACCCGTGCGCATCATCGTTCCGAATCGACGGCAGGAGCCGAACGGGAATGACGGAATTTCTTAAGGAGCTTTAACTCAAGCCAGCGATGTGGGATGGAACTTTCCCCTCCGATTGTTGCGCACAGCGCACCGTCGAAGAGCTGCGGCCCGATTTTTATATCAACGCCGCCGCATCGGCAAGTCTTGCTATTTTTCAGGACGAATCAATTCGAGCGAAGGCGGAGTTATGGATCGACGGGTTCACAGGCGACCGACCGACCGGCAATGATCGCGATTTCTTTCGCCGGGAGCAACGTGTGCACGCTCCCGAAGGATACAAACATGTTTTTAGATCGGAACGAACGGGGTCGGTACTTCTGTCAAGCGAGATCGATGAACGCGACCCGGCCGCCATCGTCTGCGGGGAATATATGCGTCGCCATCATCGGATGTGTCAGCGTAATCAAGCGGGCGAAATGAAAGGCACACATCAGCGGCGTAAGTAATTCGCGAAAGTAATGGGCCAGAGAGGGGAACGCAGAACTGCCGCGGAGAATTTTGAAACTTTCCGCGACAACTTTCTACTGACCGTCGCGAATTCCCCAAAACTGGAACGTGGCTTACAGTGGTCGAATCGAGATTTCCGGGTAGATCTTCAGCGTCGATTATTGTCGCGTATCAATGTAATGCGGAGCTGGAATAATGCCTGATGGTCGTCGTCGAAGAATAATGAATTTGTTCGCAAAGCTGCTCGTTTCATTGAGATTAATACGAATGTCGGAGCGAAGGTGATGATCAAATTGGGTCACGATGCAATTACTAATGGAACGCCATTGTTCATGAGATTTCCATGCAAGAGGTGTTTAATGGAATAATATTGGACTAGGATACTTAAATAGATTTACGCATTTGAGCGGCAGGCGGTAAAGGTTACCGGCATAACGGTAAAGCGAAGAGATGCAGCAAAAGCTCTTATTAGCGTCGCGCACCGGCAAATATCTCAGTCGTAAAACGCGTGGGACTGCAACGACAGGTAGCAAAAACTGTGTGTATTGACGCTTCAACCGAGGCGACATCGAAAAAGGTATAACCGAACAAACACGAACGTATCGGGATCGGTAGCGGGCGGCGGGTGATGCAAAAAAGACGGCGCCATAAATGTTCGAGCCTTCAAATTCTGAAACTTGAATTCAAGTTCCATTCGGACGGAAGTGGAGCATGTTTTACGGCGAATAGAGTTTTCGAAGGCAGTGCGCGATATCCTCCCGAAAGCGACTCCGGGTATCGCGGGAGAAAACGTTCGCCTATCTTCCGAGCGAGAAGCATCCGATCTTGGGCGTGTTCAACGGTAAGAATGAAGCGCCGCAATTTCAGAATCGAGCATTGAGAACTTTTGCGCGGTCATCCGCTCATCTTGCCTTCTCCTACTTATGGCGATATTTTCCTCTTGAGCGACGCATCGTAAATCTGAGCAGCTTTCCGTCCGGCATTCCGGAGAGTGAGCGTACACACTTGGCACGGTAGTGTCTGCAGCATTTCGGTCAGTTACCGGTGGCGTGCAAACGGTCTGCAATTACCCGGCTTTCTAATTTGGTCCTGGCCAGCGACTAGAGATCTAACGATCAAATCACGTGACCCCCGGTTAAAGGCTGAGGTTAAGCCGGACGTGGCGTAACGCAGGCTTATCCCGCTGAGTCGTGTGCGTAATGCCCCGTTTACATTTAATGAGCGATACGATCAGATTATGAGCAAAGTAGAATGGACTCTGGTTGGCAACGGTGGCGGCGGCGGTGGCGGCGGTTTCGTTCTGGATTAGCAGTCCGCCGAAAATCGATAGACAACCATGACGCGCGCACGCTTCAATTCAAAACGGCATCCGCACATCGGCCGCTGTTTTTACATCGGAAGGAGCCGGTGCTAGGTTAGTAAAATGCACTTTTGACCGGTTCGTTTCTAGCCGTTCATCAACGACGAATGGGCGTTAGTGGACTCGAATTCTTTCGATAAACGGACAGCAGCGACAGTTGGCCAATCTCGCATGTCACTTGGGAACAGCGCGGGCGTGGAAGTTGAAGGAATGGCGATATATCGGTAGTCACAATAGACAGATCAATACCGACGAAAATGGCTTTTTCCTTACGCACGACTGACCCGGGATTCGGAAACTTTTCTTCGGGCGATTTCCAGCGCTTTGCTGTATCCGCCAGGAAAGTCCGATGAGTTTCTCCTGAAAGATTCGTCACGTATCGCCGAACCGCTCTCGCCGATTGTTTTATGATAAGGTTAAGAATGGTGAAGAACCTGCGAAGAACAGGATACCCATTCGTGCTCAGAATCTGAAAGCGCTCTGTGCACTCTCTCATGCTTCTTCAAAAATTGTTTGGCTTCAAATTACTTTTTAAATCATATTTGCCTTCTACTATACGCACTGGAAATTAAACGTTCAATGTTAACGCATAATATTTATAATTAATTGAAGCGAAAACATATTTACTTACTGATACAATGTCAAGTTCAATGTCAAGTTGGCCAATTCGGTAATCTTCGGAAAGCAGTTAATGTAAATAGTTTAAAGTTCGAACTATATCTCGTTTGAAAAGCAACATTGCAAGGTCAAGCCCCCGCCGGTATGGATATCGACTATAGATTTCTTCGTCAGCATTCAAGTTTCACGGAGCGTGAAGGAAACACCCTGGCAGGATAAAATGTTGAGGGAATTGAAACGTGCTGTGTTGAAAAGTGATAGCACGAGTTCTCGCCTTGGTGGCAAGAAGTCGCTGTCAGCAATAAATAAAATTGTTCTACGGTTACGTTAGTGAATTTTTATTTGTTATTAGATGAAAGAGGGACACTGATAGAGAAATTAAGGTATATCAAGGGAAAACAGTGACGGTAAAGATCTTAGCTTTCGGATTAGGCTCATCATGTTTACGCAGCTGTGTATAGACAGGGGGTTCGGGTAAATGGATGCCAAAATTCACGTCAGTTTAGCGATCATTGAAGCGAACGGGAAGATCTTCCGAAAAACGCAATTTGCTCGGAATCGATTTCGATTGAATTTGGCTTTGGAATGTACGATGTTCGGGAGTGCGAATTTGTTTGCCGGCAACAACGCGAGTCTGAAGCTACAAGAGCAAACGGATCTTCTTACAACGGCGCCGCATCGTGTCAGTCGAATAATATATCGCCTCGTATTACTCTATAAGCTCGCGCACTCTTAGCCACCTATGGTATATACAATACACCTATCCCCCGATTTACACGGAAGATAGGTTCCAGAGAAAACCGTGTAAATCGAAATCGATGATTTTTATACGTAAAACCGTGTAAATCGAAATCGATGATTTTTATACGTAAAACCGTGTAAATCGAAAATAAACTAAATGTGCATAATTCAGTTATTTATTTCAAAGTAAAATAAAAATAAATGCATCTTAAAAAACATACAAATAATAATAGTGTATATAATACATTTTACGTGTAGAAACAAGGAATATAAATTAAAAAATTGAACCAAAGATTTCATTATGTACTGCTATCACTTTCATAGACTCTTCGTTTTTTCTTTCTGTTTACTATGATGTCACTTTCATCGCTCGATAGTATTTGGTGCAATTCACTTTCGTTGTTAGATGAATAAGAAGCAATTTCAGATCGCTGAACCTTGGTAATGAGATCCGTAATTAACAGTGTTTGGTTTTTGGTCAAATCCTATAGACCACCTCATATTGAGTTAAGCATTTATTAATATTTCGCTGAAATAGGAGAGCTCGTTCAACATTTGGGTCATTTTGTACACAATGATTACCCAATTTTCGTCCTAATCCAAGTCCTTCGCGGATAACTTTTGCTGTGAACGCTACTGGGTTTTTTAAATTTCATATTTTAAAAACCGTGTAAATGTGGAATCGTGTAAATCGAGTACCGTGTAAATCGGGGGATAGATGTATATTGTAAATGGGAGCCGCCTGGAGTTTGGCTGTCTTCGTTCTTGATCGACAAGAGCGAAGATGAAGAAGACAAGGGCAAGAGCAGCGGGTGAAGAAGTTTATAGATGGATAGTCAGGCTGGTTCGTTTCGTCTCTTATATTGAAGATCGCCTGTATTCGAATATGTATTCCACAGCACGGCTTTGGCATGTCGTGAATTTATGCAACCATGACGTGTGTAGGCACGGATAGATTTTAGCTTCGGTCTATACTCAGTATACTGGGCGACGTACGACGAATCTTGTACTCTCGAAAACCGCCACGGTGCTGTCTGAAAATGTAATAGATAATGAAAATAAAAAACTTTCCAATGAGCGTTGCGCGCCACCGGCAACGAACGTCGATCGTATCGAGCTGATATTTGCATCGTCGTCACAGTATCGGAAGTGAAGGTGTGCACGCAGCGTGTTGTATATTCACGTACGCGTCTATGGTTATGTTCGTGCATGTGTGCGAGAGAGGGTAAGAGTACGATGAGGTTTCGTTAAAGTTTTAAGCTCGGTCGTGTGCGCAGCGCGCCACGATGTTTTATTAATAACCGTGTGGGGTAACTAGGGAACGTAAGTCTATGAGGCAGGCGGGGAAATTTAGAAATATTTTAGATATCGTCGTGGATGTTTCGGTTCGTTGAGCTTGCGAGAAGAGTAACCTCGCTAGCAGATTTTATTTCAGGTGAGCATCCGCTCTGCCGCTGACGTTTCTACCGCACGTGAAGGAAAGACGATAAATCTAATTATTTTATCGCTGCTCCTTCCCGTACGAGGACGGCAGTTCTCTTGTTCCTTAGCTTGTGTTGCGACATCGGCCTTTTGACGAAATTCCGCTCGAAGCGGCGCTCGCGCGATGTCGAGGTCGCCCTACTAGCACGACACAGCTTTACGAACAATTCCTTATGCATACATAGGTGCACAGGATAAAGGAAGGGAACAGAAGACAGAGAGGACGATGTAATGGCGAAGGGCTGCGTGGCGGCACTCGAGCAGAACAATAATCATGTCTATCCCCCCAATGCGACACGACATCCATAAAGTTTACCAGACGAGAAAATTTCGCGACTACTGTCGATGTGTTCTATTCCAACAGTCTTCTCCTCTCCGTCTGCCTTCGTCCTTTCCTTCACTCGGCTCGTATACAAATACAGTTCGCGTTGTACCGAATTCAAAGTGAAAGCACTAAAAAGAAATTTATTCATAGCCGGCATCTATCCGTAAGATAACATCTTCCGGAGTCGCGGCGTAAGAAATGTACATTTAGGGATGGGATGGGGGAACGGGGTTAGAGGTGGTTGAGGAGGGAGGGGGGGGGGGAGCAACGTCACGTGTTCATGAGGACGTCATGCCACCATCGATCGGAGCAGGAATCGCTCGCTCGATTCTTTAGAATCCTTCTAGTGGCCCATGAATATTCACCGAGGCACTTTCTTTCCATTTCATTCCGTCTTCTGCGTTCCACCTGCTTTTTTTCGTAAGCCCGTAGGACGGGTGGCACTTGTTAAAGACGCTCTCGGACAAAACAGCGTCGCGTTTCGGTAGGATTTAGGGGCAGTCCGTTAATTGTTTCGTCGAAACGCGCGAACCTGTCACATAGCAGTGACTAATCAGGAATTGCGAGCGATTCAATTACTAAATACCTTACTCTACGTACGATCATGCACGCGTTAACTCTTGATTCTTTTTCTGCTGCGTAGCGAGCGCAAAAATAAACAGTAATTTTACAGGGATAATGATAATGTTAACCTTTTATACGCATATTTTTCTTACGAAACACGATATCCATATTTCGCCGCGCACCACATGAAATCGTTATTCGGTCTAAGGAATTGAATTACGCTAATTAATTATGGTAATTACTATCCTTATTAGCCCCATCGACGTCAAGGATCAAAATGGAACGATCGGCAGTTACCGTTTCCAATCTCATAAATGCATAGTTACCTGTACATAGTTTCGTTGTACGTTTTAACTGATGGGCCCAAACATTTGTGAAGCTCTTTCCCGTGGAACATACCGGCGTGTCGCATAGACAAAAGTGCCCTGCGCACGCGATCCGTTGGTGAAATGAGCCGCGTCATGTCAACTGAACGTTATGCGTTTGTTCGATTGGTTCCATTAGCCGTGCTCCGACAAGTTCATTCGTCGACGATTGCCATTCTTGCCCAGACGAGTCCGTGTATCGTTCGCGATTGCGACTAACGTGCGCAGACGTCGGCAATTAGATATCGGTTTCACCGTAAAGGATCTCCGTTTGCGCGCATTTCGAGCAATAACAGCAATAACGATTTCCTGGGCCGCATCTGGCACAACACTGCGCACCGAATACTAACGAACTCTATTTCGTTACGAGACACTGTGATAAACGGGAGGCAGCAATGCACTCATGGTACGTGAGATGCGGACCATGATCGATTGTGATTGATGAAAAATTATTGGCACGGTATAGCTTCGAAAACAACATTAAACTTATTCAGTACCCACTACACTTTTCATAACGACCTGCTGCTTCGCAAATCGATGCATGTTTCGTGGATGACACGGTATCCAATCTTGTCATTACATTTACGCCTTGATCCACCGCTAATGCTTTTTAAATTGTGTCTACAAGTTGTCGGCGTCTTAACATAATAATACTCTCACACTGATTTTTAATAAAGTTCGAGCCGCGATTTATTATACTCAGGAAGAAATGGTTGAAATGAAACGACTTGAACAGCTGCGTAAAATTGCTAAATCCACAATACATTATGTACTTTCTACAACGAACTTCCGCCTGCTGCATACATTTTAATTAGGTGAACCAGATACTATCGTACATCGTTGTCATTCAATATACAGATTGCACTTGACGCTTACGTTTTTAAGCATATATAGCGAAGTGATTTATCTAATACCTCAGTGGGGCGGCGTAACACTTGCACAGCGGACGTACTGTTGAAAATCATTCTATCAATCTAATCATTTCATTTTCAAATCAATCAATCTAATCATTTCATTGCCGACGATTGCTGCCATGAGAATGTCGCACAAAATTAGCCCGGCATTGTGACGTTTATATAAAAAGATGCACCCTTTCGTCGATAGTCCGCAGAAGAGAGTGATTCTAGCGAATAAACTGCATTGTCGCGAGATCGTCGAATTAAATCGACGAAATGCAAACTGCGGCCGCGTGTGCTCACAGGCGTAAGCTTGGAATTGTGGGGATGATGTTTGTGTGGGAGGTGTGCCTTAGAGGAGTGAACGCGTAACTGTTTTCGAGACATACGGCGAAATCCAATGTCAAGAGTCGACAGCCTCTTGTTGCACTGAAGGATTAAGAATATGATACGCATATTTGAGCGACAACAAAGAAAACGGATGTTTACACCAAAAATGTACAGAGACACGAACGAACGAATGAGTGCGTCGTAGCGAGTGTGTATTTTGCAATCACTTTCTCACAGATAAATAATTCTACTATTTTACCATCGCGCTTAATATTGCCGGAGAACAAACTGAATGTCACAATAGGTTGCACATTCGTTTCCGACCGACTGTCATACACACGCTGGGTATCAAATTTATCTTACATCACGAGTAACGTCGCCTTTCATTACCCATTCATGATAGTTGTCATGTTGATTTAGTGAATGGCTCCTTTTAATGGTCGACAATCGCTTAGCTGCAAAAGCGAATTGAGCAGATATGTTGGACAGTGGTAAATGACAAAACTTGTTAAGGACTGGAATGATATAAAAGTACTTTGTCGTTAACGTTTATGGAAATGTAAATGCGAATTACGTCACGTTGTTAATCCGTTTATTCCTCGATATCAATCATTCGAATTAATTCGCGTCCATTAAGGTGGCAGCCCATGAATACTGACAAACGCAGCGGCCGCATGACTCCGAACGGATGGTTATATAACTGCAAAATTTTAGCTTCCGACAATCCTCGGGAAACAGGAAATAGTTCTTTACAGTATAAGGGAATACTGAAGTGCTACTCGACATTCGTCGCTGTAATGGAGTGAGAGGTGTCAACCGGTGTCGAGAAATTTAAAGGACGGTGACGTATTGAATGAAGCCGGACGCGCTGAATGTAGGTTATATACCGACTATGTCAATGGTGCTAGCCTTACTCGACCACTATCGCGCTATCAGGCCACTCGTGGCAGTTGAACTAATGTAATTCCATCATGAACGCTGGTACTAAACGGGTCGACAACGTCTATCATGGGCCATTTGATTTCCCATAGCTGGGATGAGCCGATCAGATCAATGGTAAAGTGGCGCCGGTCGATCGCTAATCGTAAGGGGATTCGTGCCACATTTGGATCCCCCGAGTTGGAATCTCAATAACAGTGTCATCAAATAATGCAAATTCCGTGAACTTACGTTGTTACCCGCAGCTTTTGTCCCAAAGTTAGCCATGCATGTAATGAGACATTTCTGTAATATTTGCATCATTATACATTTATGAGAATGCGTGCATTCGTCGTTTGATGTAAGACCATCAAAGAATTTAGACGTTTTCGACATATGGAACGCTTTTTATCAATGTGTTACTGTTGAATGTCGTCGAGCACAAATTGTTGTTTGGGCATCTTTCGAGTCATGATTTACGACATAGGTAGATCTCTTGCGCAACCGCAGCAGATTGAGAATGAACTGGAATGGAAGCGCGCCGACCACAGAAGCAGTTCCCGTTCTCTAATTGGATAATGTGCCTCGTGTCATATATTATGAGCGTGCCTGTCGATGGGCCAACAATCCGAACGTAAAGCGCCCCAAGTAATAGGACCACTCTTTGAAACTGCACATTTTTCTCATCCGCTTGAAGTACCGTCGTTTTAACTGAGTTCCGGTATCAACATCGACATCATTTCCCCTAACGTTTAGCACAGCGAAACAGTTAATTTTCCGCGGTTTTCGACGCGGCTCCGTAAACCGTTGCAGAGACTCGAATGTGCGCCATTATATAAATCCGTTCGTGGCAATTACGGTAAAAGGCCGGTTAATAATTGACCGTACGGGAGCCATCAAATATTTAGGAGTTGCATGTGGTATCGACTGTGGCGTACGCAGTGGTGGATCCAACGGGAGGGTCGGAGCCGTCCCTTTTTCTCACCCCTCCCGAAGCCGAACGCAACCTTCGTTTGACGCAACATACGGCCCCAATCAGCCGTCGGGATGTAAAAATGTGCCGCACTGCAATTCTCGCTCGATAGCTTGCTTGCTCCCACAGTAATCGTGTAATTGATCACAGTGCAGACCTTCCCACGACTGTAACCACGTGCGACCATACAAGTTTCCACACCTACAACATCATACCATATCGACGAAAATATAAATCCCCTTCGTTGAAGAAAAACTCCAAGAATATGGGCTATGGTCAATATACCGTAACGGGCAAATAAGACGTCATTTGCTCTCTTAATGTAAACCCGCGCAAAAAGCAATCAAACAGATTTGCCAATATCGATAAGTTAAAGTTCACACCGAAGACGGTCATCTCGTCCGAGAAACGTTCGATTCTTTAAAATAACCCAACCAAGAAATACGGCCGAAGGATATGGTCGTGGGCGGCTCGCCTAGGGTGCCGATTAGCAGTGTGCCAGCCCTGTCCATCTCCCCTGATGGCCCTCCGGCCTGAACAACCTGCTTCGCCTCTCTCCTAACTCCTCCTCTTCAGTCGGTCGACCACCCCTCCCGGCCGTCGTCCGCGCCAGCATCATCCCCTTCTGGTATTTAATGGCAATGCGGTCTGCGCGGCCTCGGCATCGCGGACGTTTCCTCCCCTCCCAACCTCCTGCCACCCCGATCTCCCACTCCCCGGAACACGTAGGGGTCAGAGGCAGAACTTTCCCGGGGATATTTGTAGGTTAGTTATGGCTTTTACACGCGAGGTCTCGCTGGGTCACGCCGCATTATGCGGCACTCGCAAGGCGCGCGTCGCGCTACTCAATTTAAAGGACAGGCTACTCGAGGCGCGACCACTTTTCCACCGTGGTACGCAGTCACCTGCCGTTCGTTGTCGACCCACCGACGTCGTCAGCTTCGGGTCGAGCTCAGTAATAGCGATGGGACCGGCCTATCTCCTTGCCGATCTCAATATTACTGGCGCCCTTCCTTCGAGGAGGCACTTCCACGCGAAATCCCTCGAATATCCCTGAAAAGCGAGCGCTCGCCGATAATGGCTGATCCGCGTAACCGCCGACAGAAAAGTGTTCGAAGGAACTGAGCGATTCAGAGAACGGGGTCGAGGGAGAGTACCGGGGCGAGTATGAGTGGAGGAGAATGTGATTGCGAAACCGTAGGGAGACAATGAGGAGATTAATGTTAGGCGAGCACGTTTCTTCCGTCTTTGGGGAAAGAACAGGTGTAAATGTGCTTGGATATATCTGAATAGTGTATGGTCGCTTCAATAACTGTTTGAAGTAAGTACTTGAATTATCGGTAGAGTTTTATGTTGCGACGTGCGATTTCGTTGTGTGCGCAGTAATTATAAAATTGGGTTTCGAAAAAGAGAGCATTTAGAAGCTTAAGTAATCTGGATACTTGTTCGCTACTTGTTGCTAAGCAGCATTCATTCGGACGATGTCTGTCTCACTTAATCAGCCGCATTCAACGCCGTCTCCCTGTTACTTCCTGCCACGCTAACGATCCGACAATGGACAGAAAGACGGTAGACGCGGGAGATCGAGCGATTAGCCATACCTATGAATCTGGAAGGTCGGCAGCGGAAAAAGCGTAACGTGTTCCCGGCAGCTTTTTCCACTTGATCGAAGCAATTGAATAACGCGACGTTTGACGAAGTGTCAGGCGAACGGCATGATCAGGACTCCCGAGGTAGCACGGCAAATAATTTCTCCTCGGCACACGCCGACGATCGATCATACAAGTCAGTTCGCGTCCTCTGATTCGCCGCCTCGCTGCCTTTTATTAATTGCCGTCAGGAGAAAGGGTCTTGCTTTGCATGCAAACCGGAATCATAGCAGAGGACGATGGCGTCCGTACACCTTCCCGCACAGTCTACGTGACGTCGTTGAGTACACCTGCACACGTAACACTCGATTACGTTACCGCCCGGTCTGCGTTGCCGACTACAATTGTCTCTAACGCGAGTCGTACCTATAACGCGGTTGCACTATTGCCCTCAGGGTCAGAAGTCACTTGCCTCTCGAACCTTCACAATTCCGAGCTATTATTTTCGAACGGGACCAGACGCCAGCAATCGTGATACGAAAAACTTTATTTCATTCCAGATCAACGCTGATTTATATGCACAGATCTCTACATTTTTAGTTTATACAGGGTTCCTACTTTTTTGGGGGGTTTTTGACTGAACTTGCTTACCTAATTTCGATGTCGATCTATTATATGAAAACTTCTGGTGTAGTATGATGCAGGAAGGAAAGGAACTCCCTTACAAGGGAGTTCAGTAGAAAAGTGATTATAAGAGATCCAGGCATGATAATACTGACTTTCTTCACTATGTGAGCGAACGAATAACGGTTCACTGCGGACATTTTTGCCTGTCAGTTGGAAGCATACTGAACACTCTTGGGCAAAAGCAACATTTTTTTACTGCAACGTGGGGGAATGGTGTAACGCGACGTTAAATTGCAACCCGTGTGCTTAAAAGCCCGACCCAGTCTCAAGCGTGAAAGGTACAGTTGGAAAAAAAGATAATTTCGACCGGAAGAAGGTCAGTCATTCTCGGCGCGACGAAAGGTCGTGCGAAGTAAAATGATCTTATTACGGCTGTGAGAGGATAACTCAGTTCGCTATAGTGTTTAAGAATGACCCAGAGTCATGTAATAAAAGTTCTTTCCCGGAGCACGATGCCACGATGTACCATACCGCTGGAACGTAATTTTTTATTAGAATTCCTGCACGCGCCATCGTACGACCGACAAAGTATATCGCTTAGACAATATTCTTCAGACGAATATTTTGCTTCGACCCTCATTAAAATCTTAAAAAAAACATCACAATAATCGTGTTGCCTGCTTTCCCTATGTCCGTGATAAACCGAAGATATTGCATCGAACAAACATGAGTCATTGCCATGGTTCAGAAAAAAAAGCCTCAATTTTTTCTATCACCATGCTAGACTCATATGACGTTCCACTGTTTTAGTATAACACTCCATCAATCATGTGTATACAAATATCATGTACGAAAAGACTCACATAGATATTATTAAAAAGTTATAGCGTTCCACATCAATTCCTGAAAAGCGACTTGTGTAAGCAAACGACAGAAATGGTAACAATCCGTTCCAACGCCGATTTGCAACAATACCTCAGTTCGATTGCTTTATACGTCGTCTACAATCTAAGAATGAAGCAATAAAAACTCTGTGTTTTCATAACTGATATCTTTGATCACGGTCCATACCAAGTCATACCAGCCATTCGCTCAAAATAAACGGCTTACTCTGTAGAATGATCGAACAAACGACAACACAGTCAGCTGACGGCGTTCTCGCACATGGCATTCAGTCTTTTAATTCCCTACCGTGCACACCGTCCGACATTAATGACCGAGTGGGGTCCAAGGGGTCACCCTCGGTATGCAGGCTGAAATCGTACCAGGAGCATGAGCGTCGGGGTCAACATTGGATGCCGAGGGGGTGGGTTGAAGGGTCGAATGAGCAAGGCTTGCAGAGCCGCGGCTCCGTTTTGCTACACGGCCTACGTGACATCATTGAGAACACCTGCACACGAGCGAGCCATTACGCTTGGCGATCGTCATGGTGATGTATTATATCATGGCTTTCGCGTCGCGGAAAGCCCTTGGAGGCTCCCTCGTAAAATTGCACGCCTATTCTGTGCATGTTAGCGCGAGAAGTGTATCGGTTCAAATCGTTACCGCAAAGTTAATGTTAGGGGGAACATTCACCTTCTCAATTCAGTTGCACTTTCTGGAAAGAAGAATCGAAACCGAGCAATAACAGCATGAGTTATGATTAAGGCAGAGTTTGATTCTTTTTTTGGCAGTTTCGTCTTGGTAAGTGAACGCATGAACTGAAGTGTCGATGGCGTTTACTATATACAAAGTTCAGACACTTGAGATAATTTGAGGACAGGGGAAGAGAGGTGTTGCGGTAGCAGCAATTAGTGAACGAAGTGGGAAATCGGGACGTTGGAAATTGATATTTATCAAAATACCTGTCGTAACCTTTTGCATCTCCGCTCGGTACGCCTACTTTCCTCAGTTTCCGGCCGTTTAGCAATAGGTATAGGTCAACTTCAGTATAGTTTGAGAACAGATATGAGAATGCGGGGAGTAATATTTGCAGTTCAAACTTCCACGCAAGTCGGCTACTCTTAATCTATCTTTGAGACCAAGTCGGGCATTAGGCTCAACCAATTTCTGGGTGTCCGTTGCAGATTGAATTAGCCACGTCGGATAGTTTTAAGATCGGACGCAGGCTTGCCGAAGGTGTCTGAAAGATTCTGGAAGCCAAGGAGTTAGATCAATTTCCCTCTGCGAGAAAGTGAATGGATTCTAACTGCATTCGGACGACTTCATCCATTCGTTCGCTCGTTCGAACTCTTCAATTTTGGCTCGATCGTAAATTGTCACTCGCAGCGAGAATGGCATCTTTGCCTCTGGGCTCTTGGATCGTACGAGTTTCGGCTACTTTATGGATCCCCAGGAAAGCTGGCTACGTTCTCCTCACGGTTGGGCCTGTAATTTGTGGCTGTAGGATCCGAGCTTGACGTTACGAAGGCCAGAGGCCGCCAACGGTGGGTCAGTGGCATCATTAACGTCGAATGGGATATTTGGGGTAGTTTCGTAGTTTCGCCTTGGCCGAGGTTCGTCCGTTCGGGCTCTCCATGTAATTAAGCTTCCAAACCGGCACGAAATGCACAAAAGCTTCTGAACAGGTATATTCGTCGACATGTGAACGTCTGGGCGTTCGCCGGCCACGTTGAGGGCAAAAAGTTAAATGGCCGATCTGCATCCCCGTTACACGCCGACCTGCTTTCAATGTTCTTCATGGAGGTCAAATAGACGACATCGAATGGATAACTCTTTTAGTGAGCCAATGCGACTATCATACATTTTTGCAAATTTAATTCTTCACAACTTAAAAGTTTTGTATAATTAACAACTTTGTTTGAGACTTTGCTATCTTCTTAAAGATGAGCATAGATATTAGCGAAAGTGCAGAAGGCTCAAAACATAATTGCGCAAATGGATTAAAAGTATGTTTTGAATGCAAATAGGTAACGCGAATGACGCCGTGCCACCGAAACGTAAGACAATTCTGACGAGAATGTAAAATGGTGAAATACTAGTGTTAAAATGATTCATACAGTTTTTGCTCCCACATCGAGATATCAAATTATGCGAAAGTATCTGAACCTTAAAACAAGCGGCACGAGTTGTGTCGTTCCCAAAGAAATACATACTGTTCAGATGAGTTTGAACACTTCACGTTCGTGTGTATGGATGCTTGTGTGCACATTACGTGACCATCCGGGAGGATAAGCATAGTACCGGTAGTATAGGATATGCACAAGTTTGTTGTATACATGGGGGCGCAGATATTTTGGACGAACGTAAGCGGATTTCGAGCCGAGTCCACAGGCGAGAAGCGCAATTAATTTTCGACATCGATTTTCGCGCGGAACAAAATTCGGGGAAGCCGCAGCTGAGCTTAGCGTCTCCAAAATCTGGACGATAGATGTGCGCCAGAGACGGCAAAGTTCAAATGCGCTTTAACGTGCGCAGTAAAGTGTGCTCCAAAAGTAGTTGTTATTGCTATTCAAAATTACTTCACTATGTTGACAAGCAAACAGGGGTGCAGTTTCGATATTGAATTAGCATTTCGAACCCAGTAGTGACGTTGGGTAAAGCTGGGTAGTGGTTCATAATGCTATTGTTGCTTAATTATACAATGTCTTCTTTCTAACATAAGCGTTGAAGTAGAACTAAGTAGGTATACGCGTTTCATCTATATCAAATCGGTATATGAAAAGACTAAGGAATGGGCAATAAAAGGTATAATATTCATATATCATAGTGATCGGCATATCATTATATAGAATTAATGAATAAACGTGTACATTATTAAATAAATATACGTATGAAGTAATACTGTCTTAAAATTATAATGCCTCCATTTTACCGTGAGTAAACGCACATCTGCTTAACAATATGGCGACATCAATATACAATTAAACTACTATCATCCGGTATATTTTTCACCCAAGTTGTCGCAATTCTTTCTCAATCTATCTAACCAAGTTTCGTCCGGACCCCTTGCTTTAGCCAAAGTTTCGAGATAGTCCCGTTATCGATGCCACCGCCTATCGGACGCTGCGATCGGAGATAAAAATACTCGCCGATGAAAATAATAGCGGCAGTTAGAAATTCCCTGTCCGGAAAGTTCATGCAGTTATATCCAAAGGAATGTCCCGAATCTTACGATTCGTAGCCCAATTCCATGGTGCTTACCAGCCTCATCGAAGTTCGATCCGCCATTAAGATGCCCGGTCGGCGATAAGAGAAAATCCCGATTTGTGTACAATCGATGCGAGGAGAAATTAGCGAGATAATTTAGATCGGCAATCAAGATAAGGCCGCAGGCGTCGATCGATCTGCACGGCTGGAGGTACGAAACGCCTACACTTAAAGCCGAGTCGTGGATGGATTTTCGAGAGAGAACGCGAGCGAACGAGAGCGAATGGTCAGGCAGGCAGCCCGGGGACACCTTGACCCCGTTTCTAATTATACGAGCACTGGGCCGCTGAAATATGGACGGATTTTGAGCCTGGTCCGTCGCTCGCTGGCTCGTGGATTTGCGTGCCCACCCGATATCGCCGCGCCACTCGCAAATTTCAAACTCGACCCGCATGACTCGCTGTTGCTCACGGACGGCACCGCGTCCGCTTTTCCCTCGGGATACTCGTCATTCAGAAGGAAGAATCAGAGGTAGTGAAGCTCTTCGTCTCCGAGAGAAGAAACGCTAATCGGCCACTGCGTGCGACTGGAAAAACACTGTACGCTCCATGCGTTTAATTGAAAACGGACAGCATTAGGCTTGGATAGTTTTGTTCCGCGGAATAAGATGAATGTGTTTCGACAAGCCCGAGTTTCCAGGAGCCAGAGGCTCTCTTCCCGGGAAACGTGGCGGTGGATTAAGCGCCGACGTTCCTTTTTCCGGAAACTGCGAAAGGTGGATGAGACGAGGCCGCCTGGAGAGAAAACAGTAGGATGAACGAGATAACGAGTGAAGGATAGAGAAGATGGCCTGCGATGAGACGGTAAGGGGCACGAAAGGAGAAAGAGCGCGCATGGTACTGTTGCCCGTAAGAGAGCAAGGAACGCGGAAGGAGACCCGAGGAAAGTCAATGTTTCCTTCTACGAAAAATTGCCTCCGGCTGTATTCACTCCCACGTCCGTAAACATCTTCCGACAAATTCCGCGGGCCTGGATAGCTCTAAGTACGGCTCCGAGCGTCAAACTCGACATACTTTGAGCACGTGGCCTTCCATTGAAATGGCGATACGTTCCTCCCGTAAATAAAGCCAAAAGAAAGGGTGGTAGTAATAGCAGGGAAGAAAGGTGACGAGACATGCGTGACTTTTCAGATAGCTGCGCTGGAGGAGGATGGGAGGGAGCGGGGAGGAGAGAATAAAAAGAGCTGAAAATAAGACTTGCGGCATGAATTCGCGTGGTATCTATTTGGGACTCGCGCGCAAATTCGTATTGCGCGCAGAACGGCATCGTCAAAGAGAAATTCGGAAAACACAACGCGGTCGACGGGCAGCTCGGTCGATGACACTGCCGTCCCTTGTGCCGAACCGTACACGCACGATTGATCTCGTTATTTGCATACAACCGGCGCATCCGCTACCGAGAGCAACAGATACACGACAAGCTCCGCGACCTATTAAATCTAGATAATTGGCTACCGTTTTTCCCTGAATATCCGTATTTCATCGTTTCGCGAGAAAGCTCGCTGTCGCGTCCGGCCACATGGTACGACGAAGCAACGTTTCTTTTGCCTTATACGCACATACGTCGGTTCTTCTCATCCTGTCGCTAATGGGACTGGTCGTCAAACAACGCGACTTAAAGTCAGCCATTCTGCATGTCATCGGCGTACAAAGCGTGTCTTGGGCGATACGAAACTTTTAATTCGTACGCAAATAGGTACTATAGATTACACTGGAACGCAGTCACGAATCGTTAAATGCATAGTCACGGGAAACTGGCATAAAAAGTATATCGTATACGCCGGTCTAATTACGGTACGCATGAAAACGGTATCGTTACAAAGCAATTAACTAAATCACGGCACGTCGACAAATGTACCGTGAAACATTAACCGCCGCGCGCGGCTGTGTATATCAGTGCAAGGGAGGGGGGCTGTTAACAGGCGTGCGAAAAATTAGTGATGCGTGTTCGTATCGTATCGCATTTGGACGATGAGAGCGAATCGATGCGAACCCGAGTATCTGGCAAGGGCGCGTACTATTATGTTAGCACAAAACCGACGCTTCCACCACGTGGACCCACCATATGGCGCAGCCAAGAACATTTATCAGCGCTTCCTCGTGAAACATTACGAACACTCCTGTTTTTGCGCGTGTGCGTCGTGTAAGCGGGGTGCTCACACACTTGAACGGTTCTCGCGCAAACCATGCGACGCGCGTTACACTCTCGCGCAGCAGGAAAATGAGGGAGGCCTCGTATTTTTCCTGGCGCCTTCTGCAGGAAACCGCTGTGCGCAAATTCGTTCGAGAGCCTAATGCTGAAAACCGCCGCGTTATAGCATACCCGTAATTCGCGAAGCACGGTAGCCTCGCGTAACGTATATTACTGCATCCTTGCACGCAATGTAATCTGCGTTAAAACGTCAAAGATTCGTTTCCTTCTAGTGAAAAGAACTCTCTGCCATGGCGCGGAACAGTACGGCGATGGAGTTGTCCTTTCTCAGAACCCGTAGAGCGGGCGGGTACCGTAAATTTGCGGAACGAGTTAGCGCACTGCCGAGATTAACCACGCGACGTCCGTTTTGACGTCATTCGTCGTCGACGAGGCAGGCCAACGAGGCAGGCCAACGAGGCAGGCCAACGAGGCAGGCCAACGAGACAGGCGAACCAAGCAGGCCGAGTTTCGTTAGGGCAGTTTCCAACGTGCGGAACGTCTCATGAAAGCGAGCAGATCGACTGCTGCCCAGTCGAGTGAGTCCCTTCGTCTCTCCGGCGAAACGGCGCAAAAAGCAAACCACTCTTCCGTGTGCAGAGGGGCGAAACTGCGGGCGGGCGGGGTAACAACGGACGAGACAAAAGAAAGTGCCGGATGAAATCGCGAGAAAGCTCTCCCGCATCTTTCCCTTCCATTTCGCTCATCGCGCTTCCCTTTGTTTCGCCCGTCTCGCCAGAGTCCGGCTAGTTTATTCCTGCGGCCAACACCTTACCCTTTCCCGAATGGCTGGAGTACGCTATTTATAAACCGAGGAACACGTACTCCCGCTGTTCTCCGGCGAAGGCTGCCACACCAAATCTTTCCATTCCTCCGCCGCTGTTTGTCGCCTGTTTTCTTACTGTTTAAACAGATAAAGCATGATGCGGCACTCTTAAATGTGTCATGCATTACCGAAGAATACGTTCTTTGTCCTCCTTTTGCCCGGCTTCCTTTAGTTCTCTCGCTGCCGGTGCCTGTCTCCAGCGGCTCGTAGATGCGAACGGCGGCCGGTTTCATTTCTTAAATTAATCTCTTTTCTTACTCTTCCCTTATTTATATTTGTTTTCTTTTTACCCCGCCGGCCCCTCTTTCTCATTCACCTCCTTTGCCTCGACAGTGCTACTCTTCTCTTTCTGTGCAGTCCAGATTAAATAATAACTGCGCCGTCTTCCGTTTCAGGATCGTACCCGCTGGATACCCTCTATCACGGACTCTCCGCAGTAATTTATTGCACAAGAAGCTGACTATGATTCATGCCGCGGTGGGGTATGTAAATAAGGTCGGAGAGTCGCTATGCTCAATCTGCCGCATGAATGCTGTACGAAGGAAAGCGCGCTTTTTAATCGTCATGATTTTTTTTTAGCCCCGTCGCTTTCGGTCTTCCTCGATGAGCGCCAGGGACGAGTGCGGGCCATGCTACTCATGCACAATGCATGTGACGGATTCTCGTGCGATTTACTCCGCGGCTAGAGTGCCACCCGACTTCGCCCGGCATTCCACGGGGATAACCTGCCCTTACCGCAATAATATCACCGTAATAATGCGCTTTTGTCCACATTAAGGTAGCAGCGAACACATTACAGGAGGTTGTTGGCGTTTGGGCCGATGATAAATTTCTTCACTTCCTTTCTTCCCTAGTACACCTACAACGATGCTTTGCTACTGAGTAGAAACGGTTTATCATAATATGCGAGCTTTACGCGAGACACATGGAGTGAGGCATAAATCATATGAATTTAGACGTTGTATGATCTCCGACTGAATGGGCCTGCCGCTACTTTCTTCAATTTGTGTGCTTGTCTTTAAGCGATGGTAAACGAACAATCGAATTTGTCGTTGCATAACTGCGTTTGAATACTACGAGGAATATCAATGAATAGAAATATTTATAGTTTAGTGATCATTAAGATGCGAAAGGGTTCATCGGCAATCTTCACTAATTTTTCGGGGATTATATTATCCCTTTCAATAAAAATTAGTGAAGATTGCCGATGAACCCTTTCGAATATCAATGAATGTTTGCAGTATGGCGCTTGATAGAAATGGAGAGGAATAGGAAAATATAACAAGACCCGATATACCTTTCAGGAAGTGTCTTTTAGGTACCCGAAACGTTTCTTGTGATATGTGTTATGATACTATCTTGGTAATAACGGAAACTCATATTGGCAAATTGGCGATAGCGTGCGGCGAAATACGGTAAAAGTCGGTCGCTAAAATCTTTATGGTGGCGCATTTCGGGAAGCGATAATAACAAGATATCTCTATACCAACCGGAATCCACGATACGTCGAAGGCTATTCGCATTCGGTGTCGTGAAGAAACGTCTTGATCTCTTACGATCGCGTAGATGGAACAAATAGAAGGAAGCGAAAGATTCCTGGGTCTTTGCTGGCATAAATGATTTTTCGAACATTTATCGAACAGAAATTGTGCAGCGGGTTGACCCGCGAAGTATGTAAAAAAAAAATGAACGAGCCAGTAAAGGATGCCATCTCGAAAATGCGACCCATATTCGACAATGCATTCCAATTCTACAGCAGGTGGCACTTTATGACTACGTATGTGTGTACGTCGGGACATGAACGAAAACCGCATTGGGCGTCGTCTATACCCATAAAATCTCATGCCAGTCGATGGTCTGTTATTTTGCCATTCGAACGGTCGTGTCGACCTCTCGGAGTTTCTGCCGTAGTGCTTTATTTGTCAGTTCGATGCGGTGCATTAAACGGGATGTCAGCCGAGTACAATGCTGATGTTTTTTTCAAAAAAATACTCCTGGGTCGCTGCCTTGTTTGGTAGCTGGCAGTTGTATCCGAATAATTTTCGGTAAAGCAGGCCGATCCTGTGGATTTTAAGCGCAGCTGAATACTCTGTACTGCCATCCCCGCTAGCAGCGACCTAAAGGACAGCGCAGAGTTTCATAACGGATGCCTTTGACCTAACGAAAAACGGTGGATTTTTATCTAAACGATGGACAATTTTGTCTTTTGGGAGAAGAAAGCGCAAACACACGATCGGGAATGAACTGAATGCGCGATGGTAAATAAAATATAAAAACTTAGGTTAGAAACAGGATGCTGTTACAATTGAAGGTCTCAATATGTACAACGGTTACAACAATGCAAAGAATGTTTCCTTGGGTCATCCAATATGGCGCAAGTCGTCTGAGACTGTTTTGAGCAAGTTAGTATCTCGCGGTCGAACGATGGCAGACTGTTACCTCTTGCGGTCTCCGGAATTCACTTCCCTCAAAATCGCTCGGCACACACGTCCTCCTCCTTTCCCGAAGCGCTCATAATTCCGCCGCAAACTTCGGCCTGCCTAAGCTGCACTAACACGCTTGAGCTCGCCAGATAAGAATGTAATTAACGTTTAAATTCTTTATAAAAGCGTGTCGACGGGACTGACTCACGTCGGATGTACAAGGTAACGAGAGAAAAAAGAAGGTAACAGCTACGACGACGACGACGACGTCGACGGCGGCAGCAGTGGCTGGGGACCCTTTAATATATGGAACAGGGACAGGGAAAGACAAACCATGCGAACTCGCTAAGAGGAAGTAGAATTAATAGTGGCTCAGCGGAAGCTGTATCGAGTTAGCGTTAAGCTCCGCCGGAGTGGAATTAAACGATGTCAGACGAGAAGTACCGCCGAACGTACCTATCGTACGTACTCGCAGCCTTACGTATTACTTAATCAAAGAATAATCGTTACCTACCAACCTACCTACTAGCCGTTTGCCTTAATTCTCATCGAAGTTCCATTATTCTGTTGATTATCCGCCGCCGGTGAAAAAAAAATAAACGGGAGAAAAAACGACGTCAATTGAACCTCTGCATCGAGAATACTTGGCCCCTAGGATGTCAGAGATGTGGTTGCTAAGCATCTTGCAAACGTGAGTCGTAGAGAGGCGCCATTTTTCAGGGAAAGAATCTCAGGAAACGCGCTCTTGACTAATGCGCGCGTACGTCGCGCAAGTGGAGGGTGCGACGCTAATGACATGCGCCACGCGATAGGCGAGTATACTCAGGCTGCCCGAGCGGCCTGTACAACGGAAACGGCATTTTCCACCGCAAACAACTTGGCTAACCCCCCTTTTCACTCCTACAGCGGCCCCTTCTGCACCACCGATGTCGGCGAGACGAGTACTGGCAAGCACGGAAACGTGGTTCGCTTCCGCAACTCGCGGTTCTTCCTTGCTTGCGGTCGCTTTGTACCAACGTCTATGAGCGAGTGCTGACTGCCGCTTCTTGTCCGCGAAACGGCCCAGCGATGTTTGAAAAATGAGAAGGACTGCGTCCGGAGCATTGCTAATTCATTGACCGTCGAAGCGACCAATTCTTCCTTGGGCGCTGGCGCAA
The DNA here is from genome assembly GCA_914767735.1 of Anoplius nigerrimus. Classification (NCBI taxonomy): domain Eukaryota; kingdom Metazoa; phylum Arthropoda; class Insecta; order Hymenoptera; family Pompilidae; genus Anoplius; species Anoplius nigerrimus. The sequence continues at coordinate 15,410,737 of OU612085.1, read as the reverse complement.
CCAATTTGGCGTGATCGCGGGGGTGGAGAGGAGTCGAAGGATAGCACAGAGTTCGTATATTGGTATCGAGTAAGAAAAGAATATATCAATTTGGAAGTATTGACGTTTACGGGGAGAGCGGGTGCGAATAAATGGCCGGCTTCTTTTTCTCTTCCGCTTCGTTCTCGGTGTCGCTGCGCTAATGAACTTGAGCGCATTTATTTCAGGTGTTTTATAGTCCACCTCATTCCACGGATTCGTCGCGTTTTTCTAAATTATTTGCAAACCGCTCAGTAGGGTGCGGAAGGGTGCTTAACTGTAGGGAAAAAATGATACTTCCATAACCTAACGAAAAGAACACTGATTTAACCTGATGCGAACATAAAAAGATTGTTCCGCCATTGATTGCGGTCATCATTGTACAAAATATGCTGCACCGATGTGTCGAAAGGCGGAAAGGAACGGGTTGTACAAGTCATAAAGGATGAACATCGACGCGCAATTTCTGTTACCCGTTATAATGGAGAAGAAGTAGCAACGTGCTTCCCAACGAGGACAATAAAAGTCAGAAACTTTACGAGCACCAACGCGCCTTGCGGTGTCCAACGGGCGTCACAAGTTTTTAACGTGTAATGAACGGATAATTGACTCTGTACTGTCGAGCAGGACCGAGAGTGTGGAATAAGAAGAATACGAGTATTGCTCGGCAGGTTGGAAAGGAATGCAAGTGAGAATAAAATGAGAAAGAATATGAGAGTTTGTTATCGTCCAAATACACATTAGCGAAAGCTTTCGAATGGAAGCTGATCACGTCATCGGAAAGACTGGGTGACAATACTGGTTGCGACCGCGTAATCGACAATCGAGCTGATAACAGTGCCGGCAAGATCTCGATAGCGTTGTTTCGAGTAGAATCGTATCGAAAACTCGGCCATTGGCCGCGCTGGACAATGGCAAATTTTACAACAGCCAGCCCGCCACGGCCCTCGCCGTATTAATTTTAGGAATTTAATTAATCAACACGTTCCATTAAATTCGGGCGGGATAACGGCCGCTTCAAACAGAGGTAATGCCGACCGGGACACATTCGTAAATTACAATTAATACGGCCACCGCGTAACGGCCGCCGCAGCGTGCAATTTTAATCCTCTTATCCACGTTACACGATGCGCAGTTTTAATTATGCCGGTCGTTATCTCTTGCACGGTGTGCCGAAAGTCACATGTCCGAACGCGAGTTCGCTGCATTGCCGGAATACTTGAACTTTCGATTCCGTTCTTTCGATGTTGAAAACTTTGTCGCGACGTCGATATCGAAGAGAAAGGCGCGTCCAATCGCTATTTTGACCGAAATTAAAAAGTGTCTCGTTGTATGCATAAGCATTATATGGAGAATAAATTTTCACATAGTTAGACTGTAAAGTTGTGATTTTTACGCGAGAACGATGCCAAACGAGAAAATATTGTCTTCTCGACGAGCCGCAATTTACCGGTGGTTCAACAATTCTGTCATATCTGACAACATTTTTTAGCATTTTACAAGAGCGTGTCGATGTATCTGCGCGCAACAATTTGAAAAGTTCCAAATAAGAGGAGGTGAGTGATGAGAAATGCAAGAGGACACACGTGACAAAGAGAGAAAGAGAGAGAAAGGGACAGTGCGAGAGAAACAGAAGTAAAGTGGACAAGGAGGGAGAGATGGTAATTTCACGGTAATCTGACTTCCGTACCGTCGCACATAGAGTGTGTACATATATGCAAGATGAAAGATGAGCAGACGCGTCGGGGGTGGCGGGGGAATACATGCGGTGGCATTTATATGACATTTAGCGAGCCCTACCGGAATTTCCCGTTTCAGGTCATCTTCAAAGCTATGTAACGTGGCACCCGCTGCTTATTAAAATATCCCGGCATCGTTGTTAAAAGGGCCATCGTTGCGCCGAGCCTCTTCAGTTACCTTGGATGCCGATCTAGTTGTAACCCGCCTCCGTACAGCCGTCACACTTTCTCCCCAGTTGTGCGAAACTTGCCGCGAAACACGCTGCTCGAATGACGAACGACGGACCCGCTACTTTGGCGTCAAACAGCGAATTCCATTAACGCGAACACGTTTGCTCGACAAATATCGGACAGCCTCTACCGCTTTCTCGGCCAAAGTAGAATTTATCGGCAAACGGTAAAAAACGGTGCGCGACGGTCGCGGAGCTCGAACCGTGGGAAGCGCGATAATTACTCTAATTACGAAGACTACTAATCACGAGAATGCGCATCTGGGTCGACATGGAATAAAAGGTGCTTTACAAGAGATTTCACGGTATACTTGCGTTAATAGCGGCGACGAGAACAGGGCGTAGGGTGCGCGCTGCAGCGCAGATAGCGCCGATCTGCCAAATGGATCGTGCAAAGCATTTAATTTGCCAAATGTACGGGAGGATAGACGCGTCGCGGCCGCGATTCAATTAAACCAAATGAGTACGCAGAGAACACCCACCGAGGCGACCGTGGCCATGCCCATGCCCATGCCGGTTGCAACCGGCGGTCATCTCTTTTCAGCCTTTGTCGCTTTTCTACAGGCCCGCGGCTCTCCTGCCAATTACAAGCCGGATAGCTCGACGCTGCTTAATGTTCACTCGAAGTTTTAATGCTCGAATCAGTGTGCGCGAGGCTTTAATAGATGAGCCGGTCGCGGTTGCCGGTTCTACCGGGTCATTCTCTCGCCTGCCATCCTTTAGCGAGCCATTGCCACCGGTGGATCATTGTCCACACCCGAATTTACCCTCGAACGCGCATCCGATATGCCTCACCTAAAGGCGACTCCCACAAGCTCGGTATATAGGCATGCAATGCGTTGACGTCGACGGATGCGAGCTATCGGTTCCCGCTAAGGAATTTCTCACCAGCTCGAATGATTGGTTCGTTATATGTATATTTATGTATGTATATAATTCGTCGTTGCGATGACGGTGCGTTGAAACGTAATCGCGAGTAGAGCGAACAATACGATTTCTCGATTATGCCTGCATTTCAGGGGTATTTTAGATGTGCATCGATAACGTTGACGTATCAATGTTCAATTAATGCGATCTGAAATGCAAATTAATCTAGTGAGCATAAATGAGACATAGTCGATTCGACGTTCGTAACAATTTGGCCCCTACGCCGCGTTCGACGATGGCTTGTAATGGCCAAATTATCAATAAAATACGATCGTCGCTGTTGACCCGGTATCGTTTGATATCTGTAACGCAAATCGCCATTGTATCTGTTATTAATACGCGGTGCAAGGTGCAACGGTTCTAACAAAAAAGAAATATATGTATCCATCGACACGCTTTCTGCTTTACAGATTTTTCAGCTGTACATTTAACTTTAAACAGAAATGCGAATATCGCGGCCAGCGCAATTTGGCTGATAATTACTTTAACGAGTAATATCGCCTCGCATCACAAGAGATGAAATGAAATTTGCGAAAAGCCCGTTTGGCCAACGAAATGCACGCGTCACGCCAATAAAGTTACGCAGTATGAATTACGAAGAATCCCTTTCGAAATATAAATTCTGACTGTTTCCGCTTAGCCGTTCGACGACGTCTCTCCAACGCGACATCGTCGATTGTCTATTTTACGGGTACTCGCTGAATATTTCAGATATGTCAGAGGGCAAGACGGTCGATTTCTCCGATGTTCTGCGCCGTTGATACGTGACGTCACGCCTGATATGTATACATTCCGTGCGTGTCAGCTAAACTAATCAGTTAATTAACGCCCCCGTCGTCCGGCGTTTAGGGGGAATGAATTTGCGCTGCTCAATTCTCTCAGCACGACGGGGCTCGAATCATTTCTCAGAGGCGTACAAAGCGGAGCAGCCTGCTTCCCTCGACTCGTGCTCGATGACAATAGCTGGAAGCGAGCGAGGAGCTTGCATGTGCCGCATGTATCTTAATTATAAGGGACGGAGCTTGCTTATGATGATTAGTGCGTTTAGTTTACGAGGTAATAATAGCTGGTGCAAGAGCGTTACTGGAGTCTTTTTCTCTTTAGACAGCTGCATAAGAAAGCAAGTGGAGGGGGAGGGGGGGAGGGGGGCAGACGATGCATTGCTAACAAGAATACAAAATGCCATAAGACAACGGTCAAATAGCAGTATTTAGTGGGAGTAAACTTCATAAATGGTATGCACACGAATTTAATAACTTCAGGACCGCTGATAAATTACATTGCAGTATGCAAATTTATAAAAGTGAAGTATGCGAGTTAACTTTGATAGGACGATGGCGTCAAGCAGAATAGGAAACCAGCAATTGTGACATATGAGCTGTTGCGTACCACACATTTATTTTCAGAAACTTAAGTAACCTTAAAGTGACTGTCCTAAAAGAAACGTGGCCCAAAGCGTTATTTACAAAACTTCTATGTATGGATCGCTCTCATTGCCCAAAACACGTACAACGAATAGGTTAAGGGTTAACCCCCTTCAGTAAAACAGTCCTTCCTTGACCAGTCCCATACCCGGCAGTCATCACCTGACATATCCCAGACATACTAAAAACTCATCTATTCTCATCCTTCTGGGATGCACATATTCCTTGGGCCACCCGAACCTACCCAGGGTTAAACTTTTACCTTCACCCCTCTCCTTTATCTCTCCCTCGATATTTGAGAAGTTTTCTATAATTTTCCTACCGCCCACAAACGTGGACCTCTACCAATAAGAATATCTAAACTTTACTTTTTACTTATACCACATACTCCCAGGGTGAGCGTCACTACAATTACTTCTTCAGAACAGTCCACTACAACTATCAATACTCTTCTAGTCTTCGTCACAGTCAAACACTCAGTTACAACAAACCATCACAAGTGTACACTTCCATCACACATTTGCAAGCTCTGTATATTCTGTTAATTCTGTGTGACATAGTGTGAAATACACTATTTATTAAAAACCTCAAAACAATCAAAATACCTTCACTCCGAGAAATCGGACTGCGGGACGTCGTGAGCTACGTGACGATACATGAGCCGTTTATTTTGAAAGTGACCTAAGTCGATTCATACTTAAATTGAGATATGTGTTTCAATGCAATTAAAATTATACGTGCAGAATACTATATATCATACTGCTTAAGTGTATCTAAAGGACTTAAATTTATAGTTCCTATTAAAATAATGGCAATTATTAAATGAATAATATGCGTTGTCTTACCAAGAATAGAGTTAAGCCACTTTCAAAATAAACGGCTCATATACTGCGCATTGCTTTATTTAAGACGAGAAACTCTCGTCGCAGGTTATACAAAACAACGAAAAGCGATAGAAAAAGGGAATTTTCTATTCGGCGAGCCGCGCGTCGTCCGTCTCAATGAACTGTCTAACAATAAACGATACCAATTGAGCTCATCGGCAGATAGGAAATATAACAGAGAAAGTGTGTTCGATAGATGCAAAAAAAAAAGTGTTGTCGACGAATGATCGGTGACAATAGATGCACGACCGGTATCGACGGTAAAGTTTCTAGTATTTATTACGGACCCGGTACAAGATGACTCGATTGTAATTTCCTTGTTTATCGAATAAACGTTCGCAGTGCGGCCATTCTGTGCCGGAAAGACGATATCGGGGAGGAATAACTCGGCGTAAAGCACCCGATAACACCACGGCACAGTAAATGTTTTAAATTCACTTCGTTGTTCGCTGGCTGACTTTTTGACCAGCGAAATTTGGACCTCTCGGCGACCGTCGCTGGCGAATCCATTAATCGAACGGAAATCATGAACCCCAGCGCGCTGAACCAATATCCGAATTTCACCCGGTCTATAAACTAAGATACGCTCAAGATCCTCATAAATTTTGTCGTACCAAGCCAAGAATGTCACTATCGTTCTTTCTTGCTCAATTTGAAAATGCGGAGCATAATTTTTGGTAACATCCAACGTGAAACCAATGGCCGCAATCCTATTATTTGAATCTATGTGCTCGCAAATGGTATCAAGGAAATCGTACCAAATTCGCCAATATCTTAGTAGCATTAATTGCACAGATTTATACGTATTAATTGCATAAACGTGTAGTAACCACAAAGTAAGCACAGTTTCAATTACGACGAATGCCGACCAATTCCCAGCGAGGCTAAGAAGCGTGCGCAAATGTTGACAATCTGGTCCCGTTGAAGAAGCAAACTACTCTAATTCGGTTTATAAGTCCGATAACTGGCGTAACTAGGGTCTATAGGTCATGGAACGAACGTCACTTAACACGCCCGCCGCAGCCTGCAAATTCCTGCGTCGTTCGTCCGCGGACGGAAACGAAGCGACGGACGGAAGGCCTCACGCTTTTTTTTTACCCCGCCAACGGTTTATTCGGTCCACCGAATTGATATCAATTGTCGAGTTTCCGGGCAGCTCTGCGGTACGCCTCAAAGGGATTTCGCTGTCAAATCGTCTGTCAGATTAGAGCAGGTACGCGCATATGCCGCGCGGACCGCAACCGGCTCATGTTGTACCGGTGACAAACAATTTTCAATAATATAATGCCAATATACATTTGCATCCTGCGCAGTTTTGCCGCATTGCCGCGGTTTCATGCTCCGGGGCCGTGCCGCGCCGCACTCGTATTTATATTATGCACACATGATACCGCCGTGCGCGACATACTCCGCGTACTCCACGCGCGCGTGTTGTGGGGGTCAGGCAGGATGCGGGTCGCGAGGATAGGCTAAAGGGAAATATAGGCGACCGGAGAGACACGTACGGATGGAGAAATTGGGAAGAGGCTGCATCGGAAGAGAGATGTAATGAACCGATGAGCGAAACATAGAGCGAAGCATGCACGCCACTTTAAAACAGTGCAGATTTTCACAGTACGCCGAACCCACAGAAAACGATATTCCTAACTGCGGAATAACTCCGACTGTCGCTGTGTTCATCCGATTAAGCGGAAGATGCAGCTGCCTCGTTGATTACTTTTCATTTTTCGCTCAGGTGTTTCATAGGTTTGAAGGCTTATTTCCGTTCCACCACAAATTTGGTGTGTATTGACGTGTGTAAAAGTGAACATTTTGCAGAATATCTGAAGGGCAAATTAAATATTTTTTTTTCTTTTTTCTTTTTCTCTCTTTTTGTTGTACTATAATATCGGTAACAGACCGCTCAACGGAAGAACACTCGACCCGATGAAATGTATCGAAAAACTGACAGCAGTGAAGCAGATTCTTCCAATTGGTCAAGTAAAAAACGTTTTGGACGTGCAGTTATTTTTTAGATCAATACATGGCTACTCCGAATACTATTCATATCGCTGACCCAAAACAGCGTCTGGTATAATGTTTACATACCTATTACCCATTTCCAATACGAGCCTAAAATGGACGCAGGACTAGGTCAAAAATGATACCCTGACAACGAAAAAGTGAACGACACGTTCGTAACGTGTATATCCATTTACTTATTCAATGCGATACGTCACATAAGTCACTATCAATAAACCGTCCCAGTTAAGAGAGTGCTGCTTACATCAACAAAGCTACATATTAACACAAGAAAGATTGACATACGAAGGTTGGACAGATACTCTTGGTGAAACAGAATATAAATTACCGTGGAATTCTGCCCAGGCACCATGTGTTTCGACTCGTGGACTCTGGGCGACTTCGCAGGTCTGGCCAAGGCCATAGCACAGTGCCACGGCAGCAAGCTCATGGAAAAACGATTAGGACTCTTGGCGTGAGCTTTATCGTGCCGCACGATTTACTGCCATCCGCCGCGGAGATACGGGTTCGAATCCTGGCAAGCCTGGAAAACGAGCACGATTCCCGCTATGTCCCCACCTTCCTTCAGGCTTGTCCGTCTTTCGTTCCTTTAAAATCGACAATGCCTGGGCATAAAACTCTCACCCAACAACTCCTCGTAACAGGCGAAGTGCTTTGCTGCCTTTTTTTCCATTACTTTCAATTGAACAACATGCGCTCACTGCGGAAATATCGTTACGATCTGACATTTTACATGCGTTCTCAATATTTATAACGTTTTAAACCGTTACGCGCAATCTTTGCAATCCTTCAATGTCTGAGTACCGAGTTCATCATGTACTATGGACTCAAATTAAACTGACCACCTCGACGATTCTTTACTACAAGACCCACAGATCCTGTTTACTACACTGAATGAAAATCATAAAAAACTGTGAATACGCCTTCGGTCAAGGACACGTATGCGTATTTTGTGTAAAAAGACTTTTACTATTTTTAACGATTCCCATCGATCAGTCTTCAAGGCTATGCAGATCTGCGGTACACATCTGTAGAATATACAGGCGGACTTATACTGAATATATTTGCATAAAACCGATTCAAACAAACACTAAACAATTAATTCAGTCATCGCAACTGTGTTCCCCCACACTAAAACACAATATAACGCAAATTAGAGTCAAAGTCACGAACGATATTGAACGATGCTCACAATCAATAATTCAAAATTGAGTCAAAATATGCGACGAGCGTCCGAATTTGTAACATGTATCGACGCAAGTGTATCAGTAAAAGGTTAAATAATTTCCTAGCATAGAATTCTAAGTAGGTTATTTCGCGCCCTCTCGGCCGGCAATTCGCGTGAAATAGAAGAGGTATTTCGTGTTTTATACATACGCCGCCTCTCTTGATGGACAGAATTCTGAAATTTTGCAAACGTGTCCAAAATACTTGACGTGTGTGAGTGCATCATGGAAGAAAGCGTGAGAAGCGATCTCGAAAAGACGTATGACGATAGACCGTCGCGCTTGACGCGTCGAGTGCCATGTGGACCGCATTTAACGAATTTAAACGTAAAGTTCGGCGTAATTTATTCGTTCGAAGCGAAATGATTTCAAATTTGAAAGCACCGACGCACACGCGGCGGGCAGAACTTTTCACCTCGATCATCGTGGTCGCGACTATAAATATTCAGTTACAACCGCGGGATTTCCAGGGTGGTGAAAGGGGAAGGGGTGGCGGGTGGGTGGTGAAAAAAGCAAATAGCCGAGGGCTGTATCGCCGCAGCAGCCGCAGCTGCCCTCGTAACGTAGGACCGTCGAGGACATCATACATCGCCCGCGCCATAGTTACTCGATTTGTTATAGCAAATTCGTCGCACGTACGTTCGCGAATGTTACTATTACTCTTATCCCCGGGCGCAGGAATTGCATGTACAGCGCGCGCGCGCGCGCTTGCATTCTCTCTCTAGTTCTCCCAGCGACTTACGTCAAATATGCCACTTTTATTACCTCCAGCGTGCAAAAGAGCCGCCACGTTTCGAGCCGAATAAAGCGTTCTTGCTCCAGTGAAGTTCTATTTCTGCGTTACAAAAAAATATTTCGCGCACTCATTTATTTATTTCGCAAGCCGAGTCGTTGACCTAATTGCTGTCTGGGTTCGATGAGATGATCGATTGTGCGGTTGGCCAGAGTCGACCGATATGGCCCGTGGATGGGATCGAACGATTTTTTGACTCGCAAACCGGCGAACACTGACGCCCACCGTTTTGGGTTATTCGCGTGGGAAGGGAATAGGCAGAACCGTTATTGCGAATACTAATTTTGTAACGACATGTTGTAAATTCGTCGGTTACGCGGAGCACGCGAACGACACGACTGCCCGTCCCGAATTTACGCGTAACAATGCCATACGTTCGGCACTCGCTGGAATTTATTTACCGCAATCCCTGCCGGCGATGCATGTAGCAAGAATTTTGAGTAACGTCTATCGGCCAGACGGCTTCATATTGTTGGACCGCAGGAATTGATGATTGACGTAGCCGGAAGATTTTTGCGTAATGCTATTCCTAAATATCTAAGGTGGGGGAGAAGAATTTTCATGCGCTCATGCCACATTCGCAAGCAATTCAATTTGTCGACTGTATATCATCGTTGTCAGGATCGAAGTATCGCAACTAGTGCGCGCGACACAATCAGTTAATTGATTAAGGTACATATCGTGTATCGTCCACAGAGATTTCATTTCCATGGAACCTATCCTTATTTGTCGAACTACTGCGCGTGTCCATGTTGCGTTCCATATTTACGCTTCAACTGCTATATGCGGGCAAGAAATATGCAATGCGCTTTTCAACGGGTCGAGCGCAAAACACATGTGTATCGTAAAACATATCAATGAATATGTCAACGTCGATATGCCAATATCACAGTCGTACGCGCTGTCGATAGAAACGTCACGCAGCAATGTTGCGCGAAGGGAAGCGGCGGACTGTCGGTTTGCACGGCTGAACGCTGTTGCGAATTTACAAGATTTTTCCTCCCAGTGTCGAAACGGCCGACAGGCAAGAATTCCGATGCGCTTTCCGTTTGACGCCGACAATTCAATTATTTATTATGTCCATATCATGGTCTAAATAAACAACCGTTTATCCATGTTTATGCTCATGTCTCGGTCAATGATGCTGTTTCGAAGCTTGACGCAAATAAAAACCATTTTTAGTGCAATGCAACGTGCATTGAGCGAAATCAACTCGTTGAAAGCATTATTACCCTTTCGTTCGTGAAACGTCAGGATTCAGCGCGAAATATCCATGTTGCGATTATGATCTCCACACAAAGGAATAGAATACGACTATTTTATTTAGATTTGAGGAAAGTGTAATAAATCGGCCAATCTTGACAATATCTTTCACTTTCTTAACCGACATATCCAAGCACAGAACTAGTTCATAATAAAGATACCGCGTCCGCATCTGCTTAGCGGAAGGTCGAATTTCAGCGTGAAAATTCCGCGTACCGTCATCATAAACGCTACGTCATGACAACGTGAGATATTGCCCATTGACGAAACCGCAGTTTCGACGATCCTGAAAGGAATGGCAGCGCGTAAGTCGCCTGGCAGGTCTAAGGGCAACGGGAGGTTGACAGCGAAAGGGCGGAAGGGTAGACCCGCAACAGTGGGTAGTGGCGGGGCACGGGAATAAGGGATGAGTTTACTCGCTCGTCTAACAACAAGTTCCGACCGAGGGATTATATATGTCAATTATGGTAACTAGCTGGCAGAAGCATCGCAATATCAGCATAAGGCATTTCGACGGCACGTCACCGTGGAAATGTCGATTATGCGCTCCCGCCATACACGCACACAGCCGAAGCCATATACATACGCATAGGAAAGCGCGCGCGCGCAGCTTGAGACACGAAACCTGCACGTACGTTGGATGGCTGTTATTGTGCGCGTGCCTCGATGCAGATACCAATATGCATCGGACGTGACACTTCCCGTGCCGCCACGGTCGCTCGACCTATCGGGGCATCCGTTCGACTCGTTGAAACGAGATTAGACGCTGCTGTGTTATCGGCGCAAATTAACGGATTTCGGATTTTCTATGAAATATTGCCGCGTCTGCCGCTGCAGCATGTGTCGAATCAATGGATTGATCAAAATGCGTCTACGGATGGAGGCGAGAAGGCCAACGCGCGGGGGCTGAAAGTGGGAGCAATGCGAACGTACCTATAACCCGACCGACCTGAGTGACAAATATGACTGGTCACCGCTCAATGCCTTCTCGATGGACGATCAAGCAAAGTAGGGATGCATGACTAATTATTATTGGAAATTGAGAAAAGAGTTGTAGGTGTATGGCAACTGGTCAGGTCAGGTTGCCCCGGTTCCGAGCTGAACGCGTTTCACGGCGTAAGCTCTTGGTTGAAGACATAACCGTAAAGACCTTAAGCGTTAATGCAGTTCCATACCGATAACTTCTCTACCTCTTCCCTTACCCTTCTTAAAGTTCCAGAGGCGATGTAGACGTCGAGCGGTCCTTACATCATCTTACTATATTGACGCATTGAAAATTCGAAACACCGTATACCTGCGAGACTCTCGACCGAATGGTCGCGTCTATATCGAGACTATGAAACATCTCCCTCCTGAGTTAATGTTACTTTTTCCGAGTCCCGATGTAGTAGTTTCGGCTCGTACACGAATCACGTCACGTCTCGCGAATCCTCGCAAAGAGGGAAAGAGAAAATACGAGGAAGAGAATGAAAGAGATAGAGAACGTGCGAGAGAAAGAGAACGAGTTCTACTCAACTAAAGCGCAAGGGTGCAGAGGCGAGATATCCGATTTCTGCTACATAGAACTCAAGATATATGTGCTTACCTTTACAGGGATGCGCTCGCATCCATGCAACGGGCACGAACATAACGCACATAACGTGCACGTAACCCATGCAACGGGAGCAATATGTACGTATTCCTCCATGTATGATGAACCGATTCAGCTCTCTTCTCTCTCTCTCTCTCTCTCTCTCTCTCTTTCCCTTTTTGTCTCCAACTCCGTAGCCTTTCTCACCCCCAGTGTTCAACCTCTTGCACCCCGTCAGGGCCGTAGTCAGGGGATACGAAGCGTTTTGGGGGGAATCCAATTTTCCAAGATTCTCAGCGCCTTAACCGAGGGATCGGGTATTATCTCTTAAGCGTACTTCCCCCGTAATGGCCTCGGCTACGTTAGGACACGGCCGCTTAGTAAACACGCCCATTTCAGTGCCCGTAAATTGTCGGCGTAAACAGGAGAGAAGCGTCCGACGGCAGCGAGGAAGAACGGCGCCGTCAACCGGTCCTCTCGAAATATCGCCAAGCATTTTTCTTTCCTAAGGTCTACCTTTACCTAGTCCCGGGACACTTTTGATAGGCGCGCGTGGCCAATTCGCACGAAATTGAAGACCGTATCGTACCCTGCTGCGATGACCTACCCGTATCATCGATCCCAGAGGGCACGCGGTCGTTCGAGCTCTCGCGAAAATTTGCTGTCGATATTCCTGCTGCACGTCTGCTTTCCTCAAGTTATGACCGAGGCGCTTTACCGTCAGTCCTTTGTTCGATGTAAGCGTCTTTTATGCCAGGGATGCACTTCGACGCATTCGCGGAAAATTGCCGGCGGCATGTAAAAACATACCTCGACAGTCTATTGTGAAAGTTCACATCCAACCGATATCTAATCTGTTTAATCGGGACAATACCAAACCCACGATCAGGAGAGTTCCTAAAGGCAATCCGCAGTTGACTAATTAACGAACCTTTGAAATGTCGCGTGGGACCGAAGTTTTCCCAATGAGGATATGAAATTTGACATCCATGACAACCATCCATTCTCAAGCCTGAAAGGTGTTATCTTTTTATGTGTTCTACTTCATTGTTTATTGCGTAATACAGTAACGACGTTGTACGATCATACCCCAGCTAAGTTTGGAACGCAAGTAAAATTCAATAGCGGTTGAAGTTTACCATCTTGGGTTCTCGTAATTGAACGAAGTAAGCGAACTGCCTTCGGTCTGAATGTTCTGCTGCATCTTCCAAGTAAAAAAAGTGCACAGACAGTGCAGTCAATCCTGTTCAACACCCACGCTCAATTTACACAAGCCCACGCTGGCTGCAATTATATGCTTAGCTCTCCAATTATTACGCTGTTTGATCAAAGCACCAATATCTGCTCCATCGTTTTTTCCGTATCCCTTTGCGATTTGCGCAACGACTCTGCGGTGTGCAACTTTGTGCTAGAAAACGATATATTGATTTCAGCCCGGAGATACGACCCAATGTCGGTTCCCATCAAGCCTCGTAGTGCCTCTTTCGGAAACGGTAACTTAATGAGAAGTCGAGAAATGAAACTCGAACCGGGAAAGACTTATACGACAGTACGAGGAAATTGTAAAGTAGGCAGTATGACGTTCGTTAAGGATGGGTTCAAGAAATAATCGAGTGAAGAAAATTACCTGAAGATATTTATGCGATTGGTTGGCAAAATAGTAGGGCACTTAGTTTGCTACTTATTGCGGTCCTCACTTTGCAATCCGCTTTTACAGTTGGACCATTAAAACTTATCGGATCGTTAAGGTTTGTTTCGGCGTCGGTCATCGAACGAGCATCGGCCGTAAGTTTGATATTAATGGCACCACGACTTCTGCCCACCAGAAGACATAAATACGGGAAATTAACGGCCTGACGCGGGACAAATCATGTTTAGCCGCACTCTGTTTAACCGCACGTAATCTCCGCCGCTAGAAGCACAGTTGTAACACATTAAATCCGCCCTTGTGCCCGCACGTTTTCCCCTTGTTTGCGTAAAACGGACGCGTTTCGTCGAATCAGTCATGCTTCAACGGTACGCATCGTGAGCAGATTCTTTACAACCGGCTGGAAGGAAGAAAAAAAACGGGAAAAATACAGTTCGCGCACTATTCTCGTCACGTGGAAGAGCACAAGTTGTATGAAACCTTCGCCTCTCTTCGCCTGCCGTACGCTTCGGGCGTACATGCTCACATACGACTCGCGCAAATGAAGTTACGATTTTTCCCCAAGCCGTGCAAATAGGTCGATCACTTTTTCAAAGCGTCGAAAATGGTGCTCCGCTTCCTAGTCTATGGTAACGAAAGCTTTGCGATGTTGTTTTGCAGAGGTACATCATCATCATTATCTCTGTGTTGACATCTTTGCTATACTTCAAGGATGCTTGGCGACATGTGAACCGTTCTGTGCACAAATCGATTAACTCCACCGCTTACATAAAAATTGTAAGATTACTGACGATTATTTTTCTGCGCTTCTTTCTTTTTAGTTTTATATACCGTTAGATGGAAGCTATATCTGCATTTATGCATTTTACAATATATATTTGGATTTATATTATAAAGGGAGTTTTAGAAAACAATGTACATTATTTCATCGCATTTCTCAAGTTTTTGCTTTATGGAGTTAATCGATTTGTGCACTGAACGGCTCATATAGAACGAGGAAAGTGAAGAAGACTCGATCAAATATTACAGGCCTAAAGACAACTCACTGACGTTGGAAACGTAACGGATGTTCGTCGAAGATCGGAATTAATGTTTCGGAGAAACCGTGCCGCTGTAAATTGAACTTCGACGTCGGTCGCGGTCAACGATTTCTGATTGTTACGAGAGTTTTCGTCGCAGGAACCCGGCCGGATTGGAATTTAACCGCATTAACCGCGCGACAATCCGATTTCGGTTCGTCGACTATCAGTCCGGGACATAATTTCCATGGCTCCCGGGGCCGATCGGTCCGATCTCTAGGCGCACACGACCGCTCGCTCGAAATTCTGTACGTACACTGGACGTCCAGCTGGACGTAGATATTCAAATGTCCCGCCGCCATTCATATTCATCCCGTACGTATAACGCCGTCCGAAGTTGGTGTCCGCAAGATCATTGTCCAAAATTCAGTTTCCTACCCCCTGGAAGCACCAGGTGTCGCAATCCATGCGAAAAGTCGAATTCGTCGGCTGCAGCCAACTGAAAATCGATTGCAATCGCTTCGCTGCGAGCCCGCTGACGTAGTATCGTTTAACATTTCCTGGTATTTCAGAAATTATTTGCTTCTACCGCTGCATTTTGGACCGATTGCTACATTTTTAATTCAGCCGTCTCTAACGATTTCGATAGTCGGGTTGCCTCAGGAGTATCGTGTACTTGAAATCCATACGTAAAGAATTACGAAGTGTATTAAAATAGAGTGTACAGTGTTGTATAGAATTCCACTAAAGTATATTATGAATTTTTTGCGACCTCAGTTTAGATTTGGATCAATATTGGGTTGTTTCGATCACAGTCTAGTGTCGAAGTCGGATCCATATGTTAAAAAGACAGCTTTACCTCATCGGCTGGTGTATAACAGAACCCCAACGCAGCATCTTACGACAATCCTTATTTCAAGATAACATAAGCAAGTTGTTAAATTCGATTTAATATCGTTGATTATTTTGAACGTCACGTTCTATGCGCAAATGCCCCTGAAATCACTTTGAACCTGAGCTCGGCAACGTGTCCATTTCCTGACGAACGCGTGCGTTTCATATAACAACATTATTATGCTATGCCATGAAGCACACATCAGCTATCGAGAAACTGGCCGGAATCGTGCTCAGAACATCGTGCATCATCGAAGGCACACGTTGCTATGAGCCCAAGCTTTTTCCCTCTCCTTTCCCTCCTGGCAGAGCGTTGTTCATCCGTTTCGTGCCCAGGCCGAGGGATCTAGCGTAATCTTTTTTGAACCGAACGTGATATCATAAACGCCGCGCATAAAGCGTATCGCGCCGCCCGGAACATAATATGCGGACGTAAATAAAGGCATAATTCAAAATTGCACAAGACCGGCAAGTTATGGCACTATAACGCCCGGTGAAGTGATTGCATCCCTCCGTTATGGATTCGGGCAGATAAATATCCGAAAGCCGTGGCGCTACCGTAAGTTTGTCGAGTATCGCACGCTTTCCGCGAACTGTTGTCTCACCGAGGCGAGCGATATAGGATTAGCTGTGCAAAGTTGAACGCCGCCGCGGAGAACGCCGGCAACTTGTAAGACTATTTCTTTACAGGAGTGTAATTCACGTTCTATCCTGACAGAGAGTAGTTATTGCGCGAAGCTAATAAGAGCATACAGTGCGAGCATGATCTCGGTCTAGGGCAGAATGAATCGATTAATTGGGCAGTCAGCCGAACGTTCATGCTGACATTTATCTAGGACACTTTACGTGCGACGCATAGGCGGCCGGTTATCCCTTTAAATTGGATTATCGGAGCCGTCACGAGCATGTAACTGATATTTGACATCGCAATCATCAGATAATTTCGACAACGAATTATCGTCCATTAACGCTTGCATATTTCACGTCCGCGGTTCAAGTTCCGTATTATTTATCACGTCACGCGTCCAGAACCAAGATAAGTGCAAGAATAACGGATGTGATTTAATCATCGTCGGGGACTTCAGTGCGCGAACATTAAAATGCCGACGGCGGCCATTGCGTTAGGCTTATTGAAGGGAAGAAGTACGAAAACGGAGAAAAATGGATTATAAACCAAGGAGCTATAGAAACCCGTTTGCATTGGCTTTTCCCGAATTACAAAACGTACATAACTCCAACTGCGGCAACGACACTTGATGATTGTAGGTAGATACTATGCCAACAAAATTTCAAATATAGGTACGTAGGATAACATACAATTTCTTCGTTGTAAAGATGTTAGCTCGGACTAGAAAAATACTTCATGAATTTTACGTGGTGTGCTCCTCTTTACTGGAGTTGAGTGCGAAATACGCGACGGATTCTTTAAAAATTGTTCGAAGAAGCTTGACTGACTTTCGTTGACGACATAATTTCATTCATGGAAAAGTAATTAATCGTGCAGTTAATTAATCGAGCGCCGCCTTGCAAACTTCATAAAGTAAGATTAGTTTTAGTTATAGTAAAATCTGTTGCGAAGAGATTAATGACTTTCTGACAGAAGATACGGCGTCCGCGTGAAAATATTACGGAAAACATTTCAAATATTGCTATTTACCTCCGCGTATACTCTGGATATCTACAATTGTGTAGCATGTTTGTATTAACAAACAGAGATGGAGAAGATTTTGGAAACTATTAAAAATATAAAGAAGTTATCGATTGCGGTAAAAATGTCTGCTCTGAATGCCCACTGTATTATTTATGAAATTTGCGATCTCGGATATTAAACTAAAACACAATATGTATAATACATGAAGCAACGTAATATATCCCTTTGTACAAACAATTTACAATAACAATCTGTGGTTCTATCTGGTAACTTGAACAATTTTTCGATGTTTTCAAGACAAAAAAAATAAGAGAAAAAATACACAGACTGTCTATCTTTCGTTCGTTCTGTTTTTATTACTCTCGTTCCGTTCGACCGATCTTCTTCCCAACTACTATACGTTGCAGATGGCCGTTTAATATCAGTAAAAATAGTACTGCCTTTAATACAATACCAGGCGCAATTGTCCGTGCGCACAGAGAGTTCAGTCGTTCCGAAATTTGCATAATATTGACTTTGCATATTGCGCCTCTACGCAATCTAAATTCCCAATACCCAGCGTAGGTTTTGCATGAACCGTCACGTACTGCTTTACCCGAAAATCTCAGGAACTCCTCTTACCCGGAAGCCGTTCCTCCGAATGCCACTCCCTGAATTAATTCAAAAACGAAACCCGGACTCAACCGACTGAAGTGACCGTCAAAGTTTCTTTCCTCGATCCTCCGAACGAAACTGACAAACCCTTCTTTCGGCGACACCCCATCAACGTAATAGCATCTCAATGCTCGTTTGACGTTCAGGAAGCGGCGTGCGTCGTGTTTACTATTTTCGATCACGTGTTGCTTCTTTTAAAGAGCGATGCCGTGTAACGAGTTAGCGGGATTCCCGCGGGAGGCGATGGGTCACGTCGGGAAATAAAAGTCGACGCGATCTCTGGCTGTCCTGTCGAAACTTTCCCCGACTTCGCGATCCACTCCCATCCGATTTGCGGGAATATAAATCGCCCGTCGTCGATGAGACAACGTCTTCGAGAATTTCTTCCCTGCTCAACCTACTCTTCGACCCTCCTATTACCTCGGATAATCGATAATCGCAGATGTAAGGAGTCGCAATCTTGGCGACGGACAATTTTGCGTCACGTTTCCTTCGACGAGTCCGGATTGTTGTCTGGGACCTCGAGGGGATGAGATAATATGTGATAAATTAGTCGGCAGGAGACAATGTAAGCCCATTGTGGGAGCTAAGGGACTGGAAAAGGGGAGAAAGTAGCAAGGTAATGTAGGGTAGCAAAGACAAAGGTGTATAAAAAAATGCAAGCTACGGAGTGGTTGCATTTTAATCCATTGTTTTGTCCCGTTTCCACCTGGAAGCGACCGGAAGATCTATCAAGCGTTATTCGCTGCTTTTTTAACAACATATCAGTTAAATGAAACAAACCTTGAGAAAATCCCTGAAAAGGATATAATTTTGCATTGCATGTTATTTACGTGATATGATTGCGAGGGAGTAAAGAGCAAGAGAAAAGTTTTAACTGGAAGCACATCACAAAATGAAGTTTGAATAAATGTGATACCTTAATGAGAGGAGTATAGTTAAACAATGTAATTTTTCTTTGCGGGGCGCTCTTTTTACGAAAAGTCTGAAATATTGTACAGTTTTGAGCGTATAACCGTCAGTAAGTAGTTGCAAAGGAAGAACTGGATGACCCTCGCGCTTTATTGCCTCCCGAGATCCATTCTTTCGTGCTGCCGCTCTCGTGCTTCGTGCGGACGCGGATAAATTAGACGGAGGTAAACAACGAAGATTCAATTAAGGATAACCGCAGATTCCGCTGGTCGAATGCGGTCGGTGTACTTCAATGGCTGTCTATCCTGAACGTAGCAAACGCAAAATCGTATGCATTAAAAAGGCCTGCCTTATAAGAGTTCGCCGCTACTTCTTTCAATCTTAAACTACCTCAACAAGTCATTACCTCGGAGCCGCTATCGCGGTAAAAATTACAGCGCTCCGTCTGTTGCTCCTACCCAATTACCATTAACCCAGTAAGATTTCAGGTGCGCAATGACATCGCAGATCTACAATATTACGGAGACGCAACGTCATCAAGTGGTATCAGTACGAATTACAGTTTGTACCAGAGTCGTTAACCCACTGATACGAACGCCGTTCCAAAAGCAAATTAACGATTTAGGATATGTACCATTTAATGAAAGCAGCAATATGTCTTGTACACTTGGCTCATGGCTCCTAGAACATCGCGGCACGTAAAAATCTTATTCGAATTTAACAAGTGTAAAAATGAGGTTTTTTATTCAAATCTTCACTGACCCACCGAATTGGAAATGGGATGTACCTATTTCATTTAGCTTTAAAAAGAATGCTCTTTCGTACGTAGATAAAATAGGAAGACTAATTACTGTAATACAAAACCGTCTGCTCGGAACAAAGCAAAAAGGAAAGTGTAGAAATAAGATCCTATTAAATATCCGCACTACCGAATGGAGCGATCTAATTACATCAGTAGCATGATTACATTGCACTGAGCTCGTTAACCGTGCAATGCCGAAGTGTTAGCGAAACAAGCAGCCGATTAAAAAGATTTACTATCGAAAGTGCGTGGCCGCGGTCAATGGGGAGTTAAAGGATGCCCGGCGGCGTCGTTCGCAAGAAGGGCTGGCCAACACAGTCCGTAATTTCGAAAATCAATGTCGTCGCTCGGGCGAAAGCGCGAAATGGGAAAGTTCGAAATTGCACGGTGTCGATTCGGCGTTCTCTGCGTCCCCAGGCTGTAATCCCGGAAGTTGGTAGAGCGCGCCGCGCGCCAAAACAGGCCTCCAGTGGGTTAAAGTTAATTCGTTACCACGTCACGAGTGCGTGCCGAGCGGAAGGCTAACGACGGAAGGCAGTTCCGGTACATTTGACCGAATAACTCGATAATCAAGTGTCTACCGCGCTATAGAGGTCAAATGCGTCGGGGTTTGTCGCGGAGAAGGCGAGTAATTCGATATCCAGCGAGGACTGTCGGCGTTCCTAGGTTAACGAGACAGGGTAGGCACGTCAAGCTACGAGTTTTCGTCATCGTGTGCGTTCGATCGAATGCGGAACGTATTATGGCGAGCTTGCTTGACCGTTTGCAAACAAACATCGGGCAATCCGCCTCATTATCTAGTTGAGGCAAGCAGTGTGTCGACGCCAAATCGCCGGGTGGTAAAAACAGGTGCATCAAGCGGAACGTTAGCGATGATTCAAGCGATACCCGCGGTAATGTGTATGATTATCTAATCCGGAGAATGTTCGCTAT
This sequence comes from Anoplius nigerrimus, assembly GCA_914767735.1. Taxonomy (NCBI): domain Eukaryota; kingdom Metazoa; phylum Arthropoda; class Insecta; order Hymenoptera; family Pompilidae; genus Anoplius; species Anoplius nigerrimus. Next base: position 15,390,128 of record OU612085.1, on the reverse strand, counting down.
CGTGAGATCGTCGATCGACGAGTCAGGACAAACGGGAGACTTTAAGTACTTCATCCGACGCGTTATAGAATGAGGAACGATTTTGGGTAGGGAAACTAGCGATCCGAGTGCGTTGTCGTGTCTGGCAAACAAGACCGATGGAGTTTATGCCCGTCGAATCGTCCGGGACGAGATCCCGAATGTGTATGACGCGTGGGAACGACGCTAAAAGCCCGGACCAGCGCCGGATTGAGCGTGAAACAAAAACAGCACTCGCGCGGCCTCCGGGGTGAGGGGATTAACTTTGCTCGCGGAAATGCAATTTTTCGCGACGCTTCCGCGATAGCCGACCGTGACCCAGGACGCGCGTCAGAACGGCACCGGTGCCACTCCCTTTTTCCTGCACCCTGAGCGACAATTCGCCCGGCAATTCGTTCGGAGATCGCGTGTGCGAACGTGCGAGTTACGCGTGAGCGAACTCACGTACGACAGAGCCCCACACGCGGCACGCTTCGTTTCCTTTGAACCCTCCTGTGGAATAGAGTTACCTACGTAACTTAATCTCGGACGGCGAAGGAATGAATAATGGCCGCGGGCTGGCTTGACGTTTTGAAAGCGCAGCTTTTCGCGATCTGGGGGTAATTTCGTTCGTTGTCTAAAATTGTAGAATGCAATCCAATGACCGATCACGTCTGTGCTCGAGTTTTTCGAAATATTGTTAAGGGCGATTGTAAATTGAAGGGCGCGGAAAGCTCAGATGTCAAGTGGATTGCAGGAGAATGCTGACATGTATGCGTCATTTGATGGCGATCGTAAAATGAATGATAAATGGACGTAGTAGGACGGTTGCCTGGCATTCATCGACGCGATTAATAATATTTATCGTTTTGCTTGCAATGCTCAGAACGCTTTAAAATTGATGACGAAACACGAACGCTTTTGAAGTGCTATGGAACATTTCACGCAGAATTAAAAAGGTCTATTGGACTCAAAGCTAAAGCTTCCAAATACTTAACTGAATTTTAAACCTTAAGCATTCCCATTTTTACGAGGAGAAAAGCACCGAAAAATGGGCGTGCGAATGGCACGGTCACGGCCTACAAAAGGTACGATCGTAGAATCGACAGGCAATCTCTCATTACGAGTCCAGTAAACTGTCCAACTCGACATTCTACCGTCATACCAACTTTCCCCATGTGATTGTCTCCGATATCGGAGAAAACATCGTCGACGTGACAATGTAAGGGTGAGCGTGAGTTTTAATGCCGATGATAAAAAGCAAGAAAAGAGGAGGCGAGCATGCGACGCACATTTTACGAGGCAGTGCGGCTGTAATTACAATCTTAGTTTACGAGCAGCGAATCGCAGAGAAGCTTTCCTGCAAATTACCCACGCGGACAATGGCCCACCGTAGTACCTACATGTTCCTTTTAGATGCGTATGTAGATCGAAGCAGATATAAGTGAATCTTTGGCGTCCATGGGGACCTTTATCACGGTCGCTGTGTTGCGTATGACTTTTTCCCATTGCCCACGACGACGCTTGACACATTTCGTCCGCACGAAATCTCGTCTGTGTGCCCAAGATCGTAAAATGGTCAGAAATTCGTGACCTCGGACGTAAAGGGCCGCCCGATTATCATCGACACGCAAAATGTCAGAAGGAAAGTTAGCCCACTCGATGGTCGAACTTTCCAACTGACCAGGGGTAATACGTTTCGACGGTTACACGGTGTTACACTGTAGAACTTATCCTAATCTGATCTGGACATGTAACAAGACCAAAGTTAAGCTATACTTCGCAATCAAAAGAACCCATGTCTGTACGTGAGTGGACGCTGATCGTTACTTTTACTTCCCCCGATTTTCCGGGAATAACCCAAAATGTAGGCTTCAACGGCCATTAATAAAAATCCGATTACTCGCGTTAAGTAATCCGTTCCGAGATTAACGCCATCATGTATTTACCAGAAATGTAATTTGGTTGAAAAAAACGGACGATATGAAGAAGTCAGAGTTTTGATTAAAACTCGCTGCTGCATCGGATGACGAAACGATACCGGGGAAAACGTACCGCTCCGCGATAATCAAAAGGGACGATAAAAAATTACAGCTTCCGTTGAGCGTCGACGGAGAGCGGATGAACAAAAAAAAAAAAGTTTGATGCGGCCGCGATTAAGCACGCAATCGCGGCATCGTCATTAAACCCGTTCATACATGGTTTGACGATGCCCAGTACCGCCCGTCTCCCACCCCCCTTTCACCCCTCTCTGCGTCCAGTTGTCCGCGTTCATTAAATTCGAATCAGCTATTTAAGTTTATTTCGACGGGGCCGCGCGCGGTATTTCCGATGCGCGATCGACTACGCACGCGAGACAATTCGGCCGCAATCCAATGTCGGTAACGCGCATTTGAGCCGGTTAAAAGCGATTAACGTTTGCGCTTTCACACGAACGTTTTTAGATACGCCGGACGGCAAATCTACCGGCGCGTGTTAAAATCGCTTATAAACAACGCGCGCCCGCGCGCGCGCGCGTGCGAACACGATTTCCACTCGTCCCTCGAGGACAGCATTAACGAGCGACGCCAGGCACGCTCATTCCCTCCTACTCACGCCCCCCCCCCCCTCCTCCACCCCGCCCGCTGTCTCTCTCCCTCTCGCTCCACAGAGCTGCAAAAACGTTTTTATAATGGGCTAGTTAATAAACTGCTATTGCTTTTGCACTCCAATGACATTTTTAAGCGGAAAGGCGATTTAAAGCACGTCCATGGCTAAATCTCTCAATTAAACTCGATTGTCATTGACGCGATCGAATTTCCTTTTTTTTGGCGCGTAAATGATACTCATCGCTGACGATCGCTCATGAACATAATATGGATATGGGACGTAATATTTCAGTGCTTGACGTCGGGCTCGGCGGCAAGAGCGTGGACTGGCCTCGCGAGGGCTTTAAGGAGCGCCATATTTCAGGATGGAATTTAATTTAACGATATCTCACCGAAGAGATACTACCGGATTTGTAAAAATTCTTGGCGCCTTTGACGTCAGACAAAGAGCTGCTCCCATTGCGGCCAAGTCAAGACCCGATCATTACTTTAATTTATAATTTCACGCGAGCCGTGTTTATAATGGATAGCAGTCAAATCGCTCCAAGAACTTTGGTGAAAATTTAGGAGGAAAAGTGCTCGACTAAGCGCAATATCGACATGGCGCGCATCTCGTTAAGCTCGGAGCGATACGAAAATCGAGACTTCCTACCTTGGATAGTAATTTACGACGGTTGCGTGGATGGAGGGCGAAATGGAAAATCTGCGAGGTACGAAAGACTAACGATCCAGTCCGCGTCTCCTACTGACAAATCGGGGGTATAGGTTACGTTACTGAGAGGCAAATGGAAGGAAAAGCTTTTCGAAGAATTACGGGAAGCGAAACGATGTCGCAGTCAGAGACGCGGCGTACCGATATCTCTTACGCTCGAGATAAGAATATTCCCTTCGTTGAGCTGGGACGGTATCACGTCACCGGATGAAAAAGGGCTGTTCATAAAAAAAACGCGCCGACGTAATGAGTCTCTTCGCTGGCTGAGGACTCGTTTGTTGTAAATCGAAACGCTGAAACGTTCGGCATTGTAAAAGTGATCTTGATTGACAAATTATATACTTCCGGTCACACTTGTTCTTTGGACACTGCGCGCGATGTGTGAAATTAATGAACTAAAGCAACCTGCATATGTTATACGCTTGTTTACGATGCAAATTCAATCGGCGACGTGTAAAATTGTCCGCTCGCGATTATAAAGTTAATGTACTAAAAGAGTTCGTACAACAACGCTCGATGTCCGTGCAATCAATGTTGCACATTTAACCGGTCCTCTGACTTCATTAAATTGCCGTCATTGGCAATGCGTCATTAAGTCCTTAATTAAAGTTGTATTAAGAGGACATTCATTAAAAGTCTCCTCAATACTTTGATTTGCAAAACGAGGACTTTTACGTTTGACCGCCACGAGTTACAATTTCATTGGTTATGCATCAAGTACCGTAACATAACGGATTAGGGAGGAAACAATGAAGTGTTTAAATCAGTGGTGTACTCAGAATTTCCCTCACATCCGTCACACGAATCAAGACACACTTTCGTACATTCACTCCGTCGCACGAATGGCACGATGATCCGTCATAAAACGAGATTATGCCCCCAATCCTGCGATCATGGATGCACCACTTTAATGCAACTATATCGTCGGAAAGATAACGGCTGGGGAGTTTTATACCCAGTCGTGCGAGAATTTGAGAAAGAACGGAGCGAGTGTGAAAAGAGGAAATGAAATTTTATGAGTTCGGAAGGCGCGATTGGCAAACGAGATAAAGATCGAGATGGATAGATAAATAAAGACTGAGGAAGGGTAAAGAGGAGGAGAGAGTAAGGAAGGTAGAAAAATAGAAAGTTTGCGGAAGAAGACAAAGAGAAAGTGATAGAATCAGACATAGTGGGGACAAATAAGGAGGGCGGGAGGGGGGCGGACAGGACTGCAAAAAGGAAAGAAAGGGAAAGATGCTCTTCCGTTCAAACTTTTCGCACTTTCGGGTGTGGTGAAAATTCTTAGTAGGAAGTAAGCTGCTGGAGACAGCGCGTGCGCAACTCACATGCGCTATTTCTCTTTCTTTCTCTCTCTCCGAAATATGGCCGCGTCTTCCAGTGAGATGCGGGCGAAAACATATCGTCAAGGGAAACGGCATGTTATCATTTGCGAAGTTTCATGACATGCCTTAGTGGCAAAGCGTGTAAGAGGAACGAAGTAATTCGGCGGTCACAGATGGCCGAGATTACTTGCCGCCAAATTTTTAAGGGTTGCGCTGTATACACACCGTATACCTATATGAGGGCGAGTGTAAAGTTTACGTGCGTGCGCCGGCAGAAATTTCTAAAATATACGCGGGACGCTCGGGTCATTCGCTTGGTAGGAAGCGTCGAACAAAGGCCATCGCGAGGAACGAGGAAAAATATCAGCGGCCTCCGCAGCCACGGAAGTTTCGAAAGCAGTGAACTTTGCGGAAGGCGCAAAGGGCGCCCCGCTAATCGAGGAAAAATATTTTCTACGGGAATGAAATTTTTTCACGTTTTGCATTGGAAGAGCCGAGATTTTATGCTCTCACGAGGCATCCACCGACAAACCCGATCTTAAAGCATAAAGTTTTTCACGAGCGGAACGATTGAAAAAGCTTGAGAAATAGTCATCCGAGAATAGCGAGGAGAATTACGGCATCTTTTTATTGATCCTCAAAAACGAATCACCGCGCAAAAAGATTCTCTGCTGTCCCGTTTAACAGCGGCATGCCATTGCAAATTCATGCCGAATAATAATGTTATCCGTCATTTAACATCGTTCACAAATAATTTTATAATCATTGAGGACAATATATGGGATCATTTAAACGAACTTTATCCGTGAAACTTGCCGGTTTACTTTGAACAACTACTTAAATATTAAACCCCTGATATCCAATTCCATGATCACATACAGTCAAAATGGAAAAATCATATAACCAAACATTATCTCCTGAAGCTCAAAGTATAATTTCAAGAAATGACCGTTTGTGCTAATCATAACCACCATAAAATACTTCGACGATCGTATGATAGATGTGAATAAAAAAGTTGCCTATATACCTATGCAATATACTGTGGAAATCAGTACGAAATACGATCGTTTGAGAGATTTGTTGAGTAAAAAATCGCAGGCAACGAGATATGTCATATGCAAAAGAACAACGTCTTACGGCCGTACACAGTGAATAGAAGAATATAAGTTCCATCGTTAATGCGCGTACATACTTACACGCACGGAAAGACTCTAGTCGCGGAATATATTGAAACGTATACAACTCTCGAGTGAGTATAGAACGACTGTAGCAAAGACATTCAGACCCCAGTAGCAAAGCAATTTTTTGATAGGATCAGCACACTTACAGGTCACCCACTGTTTCTTCGGCTTACTCGCTATTCGCACACCAAAGAGATATGGAACGTCGGGAATGAACCGAGAGTCTTCTTTCAGCGAGAAGACTATCGGAAATTCTCTTGCAATGCAGCCTCGAGGATCCTTTGAACAAGCGCAGGCGATTCTTTTATACGCGAGCGCGCGTTGTTACATATAAATGTGCATTCAGGTGTGCGCCTTTGCATGCGTGCGTGTGTTTGCGTAGATCTAGATATCCGAATAGGTTCTGCAGAAACATCGAACGGACACGAAGCGTCCATAATTGACGATACAGTAGAGGAAGGGGGAAATGCACAGCGAACAAAAAATATAAATCAAAATTGTAAAATAACACTATTTCAAACCGGGCTTTATATGGAAAAAGGTATAACTGAAAGGTTGCCGCACGAGGTATGCAAAATCGATTAATTGTTTCGAGTATCGATTTCACGTAACATAAATCTCTCCCTTTTTTTATTGCAGGACTTTCATAAATGGATTTATATAAATTTTTATATACAAAGGTCCATATATTTGAATACATACGCCACATACATTTGAATACATGCGCAATTTGCGGATGGCCACTTTCATTAAAAATTATATTGATGCGTCACATACAAAGGTAATGGCGCATAGGAGTTATTACAAAAACGTTTTTATTCTTGTAAACGATGAAACCAAAATCATATAAATATGTATATCTTGCAATGTGGTTTCAAACATTTACTTCGAAGCGATGATCCGGGAAGTTAATAAATCGCTAACCGCATTGCAGCTTAAACTAGTAAAATCCTGACGATATCCTGAGCAAAACTGGCGGGATCTTCGCAGGGAGCTTGTACACTTTTTCTTACGACATCCTCCTGAAGATCGCAGGAAGGTAGAAAGGGCATGGTTAGCAAATACCGGCGAAATCCGCGGCGTGTTTATATCCGGAAAGGCAAGGCCCCGTTTTTCGTCGTTTTGCGCCATCCCCACAGTTACGGCCGACATCGCATCACTTTATATTCAGCACTTCGGGCATTTACAGGATGCAACTTGTCTCACGGAAAACAACGCGCCGACCGATGCCGAGCTCTGCGCACTACTCCATCCCGGCTTCCGTGCGGAGTGCCCGTGTATCGCCATTGGATAAAAGCGTCGGAATGGCTCGCCGGATAAGATATACCGGCCTCCGACAGGCTCCGGAGAATTTATTTTCTGTTCGACAGTGTTTCCCCCCTTCCATCTCGGCACTGCGCTCTTTTCCGGCTGGCGCCCCTCTCGAAAAGCAGCCATCTCGAACCGACCCGATCGAACAGCCGATTTCGCACACGCTTACACACCCCTGTTTCGCACGCCAATCGTTAACCGATCAGAAGCGTTTCACACGACAACCGCGACAAGGGCGAACGTGTTGGCCTTTGCCTGCTACCTATCTTTATGACTGCCTCTTGTCAAAGCAGACTCGATATCTGTTTCCGAACATCAACTACCTCATTCTATGTTGCGAGGCTGCTTTCGTGAGTAATACGTTTCGTTTGATCCTTCGAATGATCGAGCTTATGTAGCCATCCTTTGCTTTCGTAGACTGTTATCGAGATTTTAGAATCGCGCGCACCTGTCCTTAAATGACTTTGATCGTCTGGACGTTTGTGCTTCGAAAACAACCGGAGCTAATCAACGATTAAGCGCTGGTAGTGCTGAACCCAGTCGAAGAAGAAGCGATTCGCGTGCAATACGCTATCATTGGTCATTGATCCGTGGCTGCTGAAACGAGCGGCCCGCTTTCAAGCGGACGAAACGGCTGCCGGGGAAAGAAGCTCGCGTTCCTCCGTAATTGCGATTATTCCCGTCTCGTGCGCGGCATTAAGAATCACGGCAGAGTCCGGCGCCCGTCAAAGGCAGTCGCGATTACGAGAAAAATTCGTGCAAACTTCGTTGCCGCGCCGGCCGTTAACCCTTGAGAAATGCCTTTCGAGCCGGCGGACGAGGGGGTGAAAATAGACCGACTTGCATTCGTCCGTACTTATCGTCTGCCCCTCAGCTCCCCAACGCCCACATTCGCAACCCCCACGGCTCCTTTATCCGGCGCATATTGAAAATAGAGAGAAAACTCAGGGGCTAATAACGTTAGCGTGCAGAGTAACGACGGGTAAGTGCATACTGGGTCATGCCGGTAGCCAGGCATGTACGGTAACGAAACGAAATAATATCGTACGGTGCACGCAAACGCGGCGGACTTTTCCTCCCGTTCTTTTGTCGCTGTGCCGGGCGAAAGAGTAGCAGGCGAAAAAGTGCGCGGGTGCCGGGCACGTCGCCCGGAACCTTTCTAACTGGCGCTGTAAAGTAATTAAGAGTTTACTGCGGCCGCGTCGTTGAAATTTTCTTCGACGAAATGAGACTTAGGCGTTAACGTTAAACGAGCAATATTTAGCGCGTTCGATGCAAGCGTGTGCGCTAACTTACGGTAAATATTGAACGATAAGTAATTCGATTTCTCTTCGCTTTCAGCGGTAAGCAACACGAAAAAGTACGCAGAAGCGATGCACGCTAATCATAGACTTCACTACAGCGTGCGCTGTGACATAGTAAAACTTCAGGGCAACAGCGGGAACAGATTTTCTTTGAAATAGTAGAGGGCAATGCTAAACGTTGGGCGTTTGTTTTATACCGTTCGCGCTCAGCGTGTCAAATACTACCGGACAAATGTCGAATAATAAATTGCTTCGTGCCCCGCTATCATCGCATACTTCGTTGCTGTGTATCCATATTTTCACTTTGCCGTCGCGTCATAGAATATGTCGGACTCGTTAGCAGACCATAAATTGGCCATGCCCGTCACCATGTCTATGACGTGTGGTTTATTATACGAAGGTCAATCGCGGACGGCGCCCCATCGTTCCGGCAAAGATTAAAATGGGAGAGAAAAAAGGAATGAAAGAAAACGGTGCTCGCGCATTAATGTTTCATGAGTGGGTGAGACGGCTTGCGCTCATGGATTACCTAGATACCTGCTTCTCCTCGGTCTCGTTCTCGTTTTCGCTCCGCGCCACCTCCCGCCGACGTTCGACTGATACGATATTATCCGAGCGGATACAGCTTGTATAAATTGTTGAAATCGATGGAACGTGAAACGCCTCGAGCTAACCTTCGCGAGAGCGTAATAAAGCGCGGCGACCCTTCGGGGCTGCTGCAGGTGTTCCACTTCCTCCGCATATAAATTATTCAAGCGCCTCCTGTTTTTCTCCTCACCTCCCCCTCCGCCAACCACCCACCATCCACCGCCTTTCTTACAGCATGGCCCTCTGGACGCCTCAAGCTTCCGTGACCTTTCGACGCGTCGTTGCGTTCGCCCCGCGTAAAGTTCCGCACTCCGAGAAAGAAACGAGTGGAGCGAGATCGGAACCGGCTTCATGGCCTGCGCGAGTACTATATTCGATTGACGTCTTGAGGGTGGTGATGTATTAGGTGTCAATAACTCGGCAGTGCAAGATATAGAGAATATGTTTCCCGTTGAATGTTCAGATATTATGAATAAATCAGTGGGGAAGGTAGATTAACTACGAGTGCATTTCCGCAATGATTTTATGTGTATGTTCATTGACGGTTGTTACCTGCAGTACTATGCGAATTTGGTTTAAGCAGTGAAGAATTAATCGGAAAGCAAATGTCTACGATACCAGATTTAGTACTAACGTTTAAAAGTGCAGTTGGAACACTCAACACAAGTATGACCGAACACCAATTTAAATTTTCATGTAAAAATAATTCTTTATTGCAGAAAAAGGTTGCACTATACTTGAAATATTTATTCAGTTTCCGCTGAGATTTTCCTGGATCGAAACGCGACAACGGATCAAGGGCCGTATATTCGAGTGGAAGAGCGACAACTGAAAATTCAATCGGTGCAGCTAATCGATGTTCAATTCCGTCGTCCACGGCACGTTATTAATAATGGCCAATTTGCGCGAACGTATCTAATTATTCAGCGTTAACGTCAATTAAGAGGGCGACCGGTCCGACTGTTGGCCTGGGTAAAGCGAAGTAGGACAAAGCCCGGCGGAAGAAAACGATGTGACCGGAACACGCTTTCTGCTGCTTCGGCTGCTTGCCGAGCAAGGCAGGAGGAAAAGTGGCCTGACAGGATCGGTGAAAATTGAACTGCCCGTCCCGTCACCCGTTCGCACCAGAAAATGAAAATCCGCCTCGGACGAGGTCCACTCCCCTTGTGACATTTTGATGAGCCTCACACTAAATCTTGCCATGGATTCCAGTGCATAAACTGCATACGTACGTATCTTCTACCACATATTCAAAATTCGGTCGCGCAGAACGCCCGTTAATTTCTTCCCAACAGCGACACTTTACGGCCCAGATTCGCGATCATTAAAATAACAGGGACGTTGAACTTTCATTATCGCTCGCGTTTATTGATTAACAGCGGTGGCGTAATTGGCGCGCTTCACGCGGGCCTTTCATTTGCAGAAAGAGCGATCGAGTGTACGTCCACGATTATAGGAATTATCAATTAGACGGTGGAAAGCGTCAGAGGGCTGCACCTCGAATTAATCTCTGGGCACGCCCAGTAACGAAAGCAATGGTCGTTTAGTGGCGTTCAGCACAATCGCGCATTCGGTATGTTGCCGAGATCGATCGACGAAGACGAATGATAGACGAGCCGTGTGTCACCTTGGCCAAGATAAACGAGCGGAATTAGTACGAGTCAGAATTCTTCCCGCGTTTATTACAGCGCTTCCGCGTCGGACAGATGGAAGAAAAAATGATCGTTGCTCGCCTGACAATCTTTGGTGCCGCGAAACTTCTCGCGGCGAATTCGCCGAACTAGCAGCAACCGTTAGCACCTGTTGATTTTCTAATAATCGTCGGCGCGTACGCTCTCTGACGTCGGGACAAACTCGTGGACGTTTACGGCCGCGTCGGTTAACAAACAGTACGCGATACGGTCTTATCGTGATTTCCTTACCTCGTCCCGTTTCACAACGGTGACGTTTCGTACCGCTGGACAAGCGAAACAATTCTACCTCCGCCCGTCGCGATAATTCAATGCATCCGTTCAGAGAGTGTATGTAGGTATATGAGGGAGAAAGAAAGAGAGCTTTGCCCAGCGTTCGTCGTTCGCCTAACTTTGAAAAATGAGACCATCGAGATTCGATATCTACTTTGACTCTCAAAGAGTTGTGATGACAAATGGAAGATAGAAGCAACGAAGAAGTAAAGAAAGACAGAGAAGCAAAGAGGGAAAGGAAAAGAGCGGCGAGTCTGTTTAATGACCGCAAAAACTTCATATTTAAATAATACCTATACCGGAATATGATTCGAATTGTGTATCTTTGTCTGCGCGTTTTATCTCGCACTCACAGCGCCACAATTACATTTTTACTCCACATCATACCCATGTGCATTCCTTCTCACATCTGGTCAAAATTATTCTCTATCAACGTTATTGTTGTTAGATCTGCGTCAAAGCCTTGCTGAACCGATAATTTAATGCGTTGCAGATTGATATTCAACCCGAAGTAGCGTTTTACTACCCGACCAAAGCCAATCTCTTAAAGTTCAAGTTGAATGGCACAGGTTTGCTTTCCGTTCTGGAGCCCCCACCATTGCGATTCTCTTATCCCAAATACTCGAATGCCCGGCTAATTTGACGAGAGCGACATATTCAGTTCGTAAGAACAATCAGCTTCCTGAGATCGTCATATCCATTGCGGGCAATGGAATCGAGGCATCAGAAAACGTCGCATGGCTCGAATAAAATAAGAATAATAAAAGGCTGAGACATCGGAAGTGGCATACCGTGTCGGCGAGTTCTTTGCCGAGGGTTCCTAGTTCCATCGGCGCGAAATGGAACGATCATTGGCGAACTTATCCGATCTCCGATCGATGTGAGCCGCACGCCGGCACGTAGGTAATGGCGTTATCAAAACTGCTCTCGGCGCTGATTCGCGCGAGCCGGCAACCGGGCCAATGGGGCGCGTTAAATTCTCTGAGTGGAGATGGAGTGGGGGTTGGAGAGCGGTGGAGCGTGGGGCGGGAGGGGGCTCGTATTCCCGGATACGTTTAACGCTTGCCGCGGTCGCGTCTCTGCAGATGGACTTTTAATGCCGCATCTGAGGACACCGTGCCGAACGGCTTTCATCTCGCTCCATTTTCCATGCTCCGCATCGTCCGGCACTGGAGGGAACTCCTACAGGGCAATGGCTAGCGCAAATGTTAGCCATGGGATGGTAGATGGATACCGGATTCGACTATTAATCCGTCTCGGCGTTAATTTTACTTTTGTATATGAGCGCTCGAATTTGGTAACAACCTAAAACTCGGTGGATTCAGTTTCGCATAATTAAAAAGCTATTTAAATTGAATGTGGTTACAAAAGGAAGGTTTTTAAATTATTTGTTTTCTAACACAAGGTTCATTTTGACAGTAACGACAATTTTAATTCTTATGCAGATATATTATAACAGGAGTCTAATTAAGGTATCTTCCTTCAAAGTATGACCGTTGGGAAAGCACACACTGCTGTCGACAATTCTACCATTCGCTATTATGTAGTAATAAATGAGGTCATTTTATGTTTAGTATTTTCAGGTAAGGGCCATACGATCATAACAACGTTTCAGGGTGTATGTCTTTTTAGTAAAAAGATTTCTCAGAGCCAAATCAATTACCACTCTCCTCCACCTTACATATCAGACTTGGATTTGTACGACACTTTTCTCCAGAAGTTGAAAAGAAACCGACTTCATTCATTGCTTTAACCAATAGGAAAATCATTAGAGATAGTATGTGCGCTCTGAAGGTTTTATGTCGACGTAGATATACGTATCACTTTGAAATTCTTCTCGATACACATCTTTAAAAAACGGCCTCAGTTTCTGCAGTCAACACATGTGAGGTGGTAGCCACTGTAGGTAAAAGCAATTTTGTACCGTCGCTTAGCTCGCAGCGTCCCGCAATCCGATTTCTCGGAGTAAAGGTATTTTAATTGCTTTGAGGATTTTGATAAATAGTAGGTATATTTTACACTATGATACACAAAATTTACAGAGTTTACAGAGTTTACAAATATGTGATGGAAATGTACACTTGTGATGGTTTGTTCTAACTGACTAAACGAGTATTGATAGTTGTAGTGGACTGTAGTATATTGAAGTAGTTGTAAGTAAGTGACTGTAGAAATTGTAAGTACGAGTGACGAAGTAGTTGTAGTAGAGTGACTGTAGAATTTGTAAGTAAGAGTGACGCTCGCTCTGGGAGTATACGGTATAAATAAACATTATGGGCGGAGCTTAAGAATTCGGTAGTGATTTTGAGATATTCTTATTGGTAGAAGTCCGGGTTTGTGGGGGGTAGGAAAATTAAAGAAAACTCCTCAATTGCGAGGGAGAGAGCAAGGAGAGGGGTGAACGTAAGAGGTTGACCCTCAATATTGTTAGGTGGCCCAACAAACATGTGCTTCCCAGAAGGGTGAGAATAAATGAGTTTTTAGTGTAAGTATCTGGAATATGCCAGGTAATGACTGCCGAGTATGGGACTGGTCAAGGAAGGACTGTTTTATTCAAGAGGGTCTAAACTTATTTGTTTTACGTGTTTTGAACAATGGGACCGATCCGTACATAGAAGTTTTTGTAAAGAGTGCTTTGGGCCACGTTTCCTTTAGGTCAGTCAATTTACGGTTAGTTAAGTATGAGAAAATAAAAGTGTGGTATGCAACAAACTTTTTAACCGCTATGCTGTTTTTATCAGGATTTGGCAAATCTATGACAAAGCATATTTCTAATTTGATATATTTATGTAAGATTGATTAGGCAGAAAAACTAACATTAGCATTACTAGGATATTGTGGGATACAGAAACCAGTTTAGTACATTGACGTGTCACAGCGACATTTTTTTTATCGGCACGCTTCTTTGTTTCAACCCTTAAATCGGTCATCTTCGACTGTTCATCTGTCACTCACCGCCTACCTCTTTTTCCTACACAAGATCCCTTGCCTTCACCTTGTTCTGAGAACTATTCGATGTGTCACGCACTTTCTCTTTATCTATAACTTTTATATGCAGTCATCGAAAGTTAAAGAGTTAAGTGTGATTTTGTTACTAAATTTTGACAACTTTTCTAAACTGAGAAAAAAAAATGTAATATTAAGTGTTCAAACAATTCTCTAGGAGTGTCCATACAACAGTGAGAATACTTATAAAATTGTATCAATCGAGCAGTGGCATGTTTAGCAGTCTCTATACATTTATTCGAACATCCTTTTCCCGGCATTTAATAATCCGCAAGAAGTTTAAAAATCCCTTTCTTACTCCGTGAACAGTCAAGCTATTACTATTTCAGATATCGCATAATCCATACATTTTTTTGCAGTAATGGATCAAGTTTAAGTCATGGTCATAAAACGACTGTGAACAACGTTAAAACCATCGTGTTATCTCAGGCGATTATATCTATTGTCAGGATTTTCAATTCGGTTATCTGAGATCACTGCTGTATGTCACGCTTATAGAATGCCAAACAGGGGAAACAAAATTATATTGTAATATGACGCAAATAGTCCTCTTCGTATTCTTTCACGCGCAAGAGCCATTCACATCTGACATCGAGAAATAAACGCTCTCCCTCTTCTGCCTCACCCACGTCTTCCGCAATGTCATTTTTCTTCCCGCACTCGGCGTCCTTCTCTCTCACCCTCTCTCGGGAAGGCAAAAAGATCCGCTTTAACCACGGTCGGACGGCTGTCAGAAGTAATTAGTTCGTTCCGTGGTAATTAAGCACGCGACCGTGTAAGGCAGGAGACGAAGCTATATGCTATCGCGTGAATCAGCCACACGCCGGTGTGAAATCAGCCCTATTCGTTGTGCACACATCAAGGGCGTAACGCGAATTGCACCGCTTACCCGATCATCGTGCGACGAATCGAGATCATTTACATCCGTCAAAATACTTTAGACGCTCCAATCTGCCGCAATTACACAATCCTTTACATCGCTCGAAACTTCATTCTGACTTGGACTACGTTTTAACCTGCCCCGTTTTGCACAGGAAACGATATCTTCCCTATTTTTTCTTTGGACGTGGAAGAGACCTAAACTTTGACCGATTCGTCAGGGGGATCAAAGAGCTTTTTTACAATGGAAAAATGAAAAATTCCTAGGGAGTCAAACGAATTTCCGGTTAACGGGAATTCACGCACTGGCGAGCGATTTCGGTTGATTCATTGGTATCGAGATCATCGGCAATAAATCGAGAGTCGGACGAGCGAGCGGGGCACGATTTTGAGAAATTGCTCGGGCCTTTGTGTCGGAACGGCGAGTGCGCCGCTGGGTTTTCTAGTCGAGCAAACGAGCATCGTCCGATTCCGTGCGGCGAGACTTTCCCTTTAATTGGAGGGACGCCCGGTTGGTAGATAAAAAGCTGAGGACAAAGAAGGTCGATCAGCTTTCCTTCTACACTGGCGTTGCGGCTGGCTGAGAAAGTAGGAGAGAAGGGAAGTGGAACTCTGCGGAGTGCGAGTCAGGGAAGAAGAAGAAGGCCACGATGGGACTGCGAAGAGGGATGAAAAACGAGGAAACGAGGGAAGGGGAAGAGGAGAGGAGTTGCAGAGAAGGAGAAATAGAAAAAAGTAGTGAAAGAGGGTTGGAGGCAGCAACCTTGTAAGCTAGACATTTTCCACTCAATCTGCTGGCCAATAGCTCGAACCGAGAAACTTGGGGCTTTTATATTCAGAAGTCAGCGAATGCTCGAACCACGAGGGACAGACAAAAAAACAAAAGGAGCTGCGGCGGAGAGTGGGAGATTGTAGGTGGAGTCAGGAAAGGCGGAAAGCAGAACAGATTGTGCTTATTCACGGCTCGACATTCGATCCCAACACTTTTCTTGGCTTTCACCCTCCTAGGATTCGCGCTCTCCGTAATGGTATGCATCTTCGGCAACCACCAAGAAGCGCGCCAATGAAAAGAATAATGACCGCTCCGCGGGATTCCTAGTGTCCGTGCCAGAACGGAACAATCATCCTAGATCCATCCTACGGCACAATGGCCGACGATTTATCGAGGGCCACAGCCGATTCTCGGACCCAATGTCAAAACCTGCAGCGGCTCAATTTACGCGCTTCGACGCGCCCGATGAAACCGGAATGAACGACAACCTGTGACGGACTAGTCTGGCCTTCGACCTCGTACAATGCGATTTAGACAATTTAAGTTACGCGATGCTTTTAAGCCTGGCGGTCGAATTCAATCGGTCCGACTTCGATTGAAGTTGCTCTGGACTTAAGCCGCATGACCCTCGTCCTTGAAAAGAACTGAATTTCGGACCAATATTTTTTCTCCTGCAAGAAACATTCTAAAAATTGGAGCTCGGGAGAGGAGATACCAGTATTACGCCGTCGTCGTTATATGACGTTCAAAAGATACGACATTAGTATAATCTTGAACGAGCCTGGCGTTACAGCTCGGAATTAATGTCGCATTAAAAGCTCGCGGGGAGAAATAAACGCGAGACCCTTGCGTCTAAGTACCGTCAGATTTACATAACGTTCGTGCATGGTTGGAAGAAGAGCGCGGTATTTGGTCTTATCCCGAATTCAATCGCGACGAACTAAATAATCGCGAAAGAATTGTAATTATGATTTAGGAGGGCCCTCTGGAGTGGACGAGTTGCCTCAACATTTTTTCTCTGTTGAGGTGTCGAATATTAAACTCTGAATGAACTAAGGGGCAAAAAAGCTGTATACGATACAACCTCGCAAAAAGCTTGTGTTACCTCCAAAACAAAATATGCTGGGTGAAATATTTATTGATCATAGGGAACAGCAATATAATAGTGACAATTAGCTGCGATGCCACAAGCGGTAGAACGCACAAAACTATTGTTTACGGAGAATAATGCATACGCGGGCTGGCGGGGTTGCTTGTTGTTGTTACGCTTTAACGGTTCTCCGGGTTTCCTGACGGTAAGTGGCTACCATGAATTCGCGCCTCGTGCGGCCATTAAGAGTAACTAGGTTCTATGCCTCATAAATCCGCTTAATTTATAATTATTAACCGTTCGCTGAGGCGGTTAATCGAGTGGAAAAGAAGCATCGCCGTCGAGAGTTGCTGCGGAGGGGAGCAGACGTTAATCGGGGAAAGAAAGCGAAACATATTTCTTTCCGACTCGTTTCGCTCTGCGGCACGTCCGACTAGGTCTGGTAATAAACCGGGAAGACTGTATACACAGAATCTTCGTATTTACACAATTAACAGGACTTTTCCTCTTTTCCCACCGCCCTTCCTGTGTTTCCTTCTCATCTGCGAAAAAATGGAAGGAAAAATACATAAGCCTTATCACAAAACAGAGGAAAACGAGACTTTTTAATTCTACATCACACAATGGACTCTGGGGTGGTAGATGGTGTTTGACCCTTCCATCGTTTCGAAACGGTGCCCCGAAGATAAGATTTCGAATATTTAAAAAGTTGCACTTTTTGAACTTCGAAGGAGCTTGGCGAAATCTGGAGAAAGTAGTATTCCTTGTGCGGCGGCAGCATCTTGACCCAGTATAAGGAAAATTCATCTTGCCTGTGAGAAGTTTAATGAAATCCAACGGTCATGAGCGTTAGTGCGCGTCTGAAATATCGATCGCTCATACGACTCCGAGCGATGGGCGAGTTAACGACGCGTGCATTTGAAACAAAGGAACGAAAATGTCGGCCGTACTGCGATCTGTGGATAATTGCCGAAGGGCAAGTGCCGCCCTCTTCAATTTATCGCTCAGCAACGGCGCCTAATCGGCACGTTTAATCAAAACCAAACTAATGAGGACGAAGGCACGTAGATAAACAAAAACCTTGTACTTTTTCGACGCCCACCTCATCCCCTCTTACAGTCTCACAGCAGTACGAGCTGGGGGGCGTCAAAATAAATATAAATTTCCGCTACCCAAACCATCGTTGAAGGTGACATTCTCCGTGCGAATGTCTAATTGCCAATTTTTCATAGTCGTCAGTTACGCTTCTTCTACGCTCACATTTTGCGTAATGAGCTTACTTTTGAAAAGCCCAGCATCTCTCTACGGTCGAGACGAGTTTTTCCCCTTAAAAATGAAATTACGAAACTCGGTGCCCGTTCGGAAACGCGCGCAGCAACCAAATGTCTCGCGAGTGTACACGCCTTTGCGTTGAACAAATTGTAAAAAGAACCCTCGTCGTCGAATAAAAGCGCAGGTTTCGTCGATGCGAAAAAACGTTTGGCCTTGTACGCGACTAACGGCGACTATCTGCGCTTATCAACGTTAAGCGACGGGGCGCGGACACAAATTAGAACGCTGCGCGCCGGCGGAAAACGAAATTTCTGTCTGACGGACGGAATTACCGGCGACAATTTCCCGCTCTTCTTCTTTCGCGCCACAGTAGAACGATATTGGGTCGGGCCAGGCAACAGCCTCGCGGCCGCGCGCTTTCGAACGACTATATTTTCCTCCAATTTCTCTCCACCCCGGAACAAACGTATTTTCCCACCGAGATGAACCGGCGACAGAGCCCGAGCGCTACGTTTTTTGTAAAAATACTATCGAAACGAGTCGCGACCTGTTTAAAAAGGAGATCCCACCGAGGAACAGTTCGACACACCGAGCGCAGTGACAATTACAGAGGCGCGAAGATTTACCAACGTTGTTTTTTCCCCATCCGTACCACTCCTACATCAGCCCTGCCCGGGTCGCCTATGTGTGTGCCTTTTGATCACGTTTGACGGCTCTGCGAGCAGCCGTGCGCGTCGCGATGCCCAGCGTCGGATTTATTGACAAGTGTCGATGTTGCGGCGCGCGGCCGCGGCGCCGAACGCTGACGTCCGATCGATGCATATAATTCGCGCAACTTGTCACTGTGAAGTATTAAATCGCCCGCTCTCAAGTTTCGACGCTTTTGAATTGTTGTCCCGTGTCGCGACTCTTCTTACCGGGAGTTTCCGATTTACATATGCGAAATCTTGACCACGCATATGTTGCTAATCATTTTTTCAAAATTCGGAACAATCATTGGTGCTTAATATGCCAAACCTCGCGTTTATATTGTTTGAACATTGAAAAGTAAACGACGCCAGGAATCTGTAGCAAGACAATAATTCCAAGGTGCAATACATAATATGGGCAGATAGCATAATTATATGCCGTTGCTTAATCAGGACGGAAGACGTCTTATCCAATTAGCACGAAAATATTAAAGTAGAATGACCCATGGACAGCTATCTTTGCCGAGCTATTATAAACCGTTTGCATCACGGGTCAGAATACCTGAGATTCGCATGATTGCGCTCAACTTCGACGATATTATGAATTAAATTATTGTGCAATGAATCTCACGACCTGGGAATTTCCGCCTCGTTTCACCGGCTAATTAAATCATACACTCTCCACTGCATCTCACGTTCTTCCCTTTCTAACTTTTTGCATGTTTTCTTCTGTCTTCGCCCCCTCCCCTCCCCGTCATTTTCCCTTTTCCGGTATTTTCATTCGCTGCACGGATGCGTTGTGTAAGAGTTCGACAGAAACAGCTCCGCCGTGCATACATGTTCATTAATTAGCATACGTTCGCCAAAGGCAGATCATCAGCGTTGTGTTGAAACGTTAATGGGTCACGCGGCAATATGTGAAAAATTCCGATAGAGGGTACAATGTTGGATGCTCGATGCAATTTTATAAATTCATCGGTACTCCGTTGTCAGCCGAGTTTCATGGAAAACAATTCCCAAAATACCAACAATTAAACGCCCCGAAGTCCGTTTCAACATTTTCTCGCTGATTCGCCCTAGTATCCCGTACTCCGTCCGCGTTTGTCCATGCAGAAAACAATTTCATTCAGGCACTGAGTCAATTACGCGCACAGGTAGGCGTGTGTACCAACCGTGAAGCAAGAAATTAACGAATTTTGGCAAGAAATCTGGGCCACGTAACGGTGAGCTAGGCGCATTTCGTTTTCGTCACGGATGGTATTCGTCAAATGAAACATCACGGTGTTCTGCTTTTTCAAGACGTCGCTCTGTTCTAGGTATACGCCCGGGAGCCGACGAGGATGGTATCGAGCCACAGTCTACCGTCTCATCCCCATCGGCTCGTCATATCGTGCCCACGGGGCTTCGTTCAATTTGCGACCTCCCTCTCACCCTCGCCCCAATCCCCTCCTACGCCGTTCATCTTCGTCCATCTACCTCTCGTCCTCACCTATCCTCTCTCGCGCTCTTCTCCCCTTTTTCGGCATCCCCCTCCGAACCGACGGCTTACCACTCGCCATCTCGCTCGCCCAATCTTCTTTTTCTCTGCCCTGGGTTGCACTCGTGCTCCTTTTGCCTCGTTCCACCCGTCTTTAACGAGTGCAGGTTAATGCTTCGAGCGCGGTTCCCGTGGAGATATCCGAGTCGTTCGGTATAAGGGCATTGCCGGCATCTCGAACCCTCTCCATCTCCTCTCCTCTTCTCTCCTCTCACTTTTACACTCTTCTTCCCTCTCCGTACCATTCTCCCTCTCTGTCCCTCCGCCGCAGTCCGATCATCACGATCCTGCCCTCTTTACCTCCCATACCGACGTCCCTTAACAGCCCACTTCTCGATAACTGCACGATGAGGGAACTCGCTGGAGCAGGGCGTCCACTCTCTCACGCCACGAGAGTAGGCCACGATGGGAGTGGGAGAGGGAGGGTAGAAGAGAGACGGCAAGCGCAAGAAACCGTAAGAGCAGGCCAAGAGCAAACGGAGGCTCGCCTCAAAACTGGATGACGACGATGAAGAACGAAGCGCGGACAAGGTTCAGGGAAATGGAGGGGAGAAGGATGAGACGGAACGAAAAGAAATCGCTCAGATAAGTCGTAGATAGCGCAATGGCGATGCGATGTCGAAGACCAGTCGGACTGATCGATCGGAAGTGCCCCGAGTAAGATTACCAGAGATAAGATCATTCCCCGGCATAGCTCGCGTAAGAATATTTGGAGGAGCGCTTCACTCTTCACCTGTAACCCGCTTACCCCTGACTTCATTACCTATGCACCGCCGCTTTCGAACTTTCATTATTTGAAGGACATATCCGTGCTAGATTGTAGCCAACCGATGAAATTGGACTTTTATTTGTGTATTTATGTCATTTATGCTTTTGTGAAAATCTTTATCTCGATTTAGATGAATTGACGCTAGCAATATGACGCTACTGAATTATTGTTAGTTCGACGAATAAAAAAAGAATTTGCATAAATAGCATTACGCCTTGTCAAGTAGTATAGATATGCATAATGCTATTTATATATATAACGCGCGTGAATAAACAGTCCCTTATTCTGTATATATATACATATATACCACTCGATAGTTTTCAGATCAATGCTTACCCCTTGAGTGCGTTCTCCTTCCGTCGTTCTAACTCTCTTATCCGAAAACAATGAAACTTTGATATCTCGGAAGGGTCCTTGTTATACTCTCTATGCTAGTATATCGATGCCATAAACGATAAAGACGATCAACTCCAAATCCTAAATCGTAATTCAAAAAAGAATTTATCACTCTTGTCTCGATCATTTTCCGCAGTTTTCTAGTCTGAATGAAATTGACTGTCCTATAAGAACGTATTTTCGTATAAATGTAAAAAGAAGATATCTAATATGAGATTGTTAATATGTGGCAGGTATTAAAAGTCCGCTCCAGCAGTCATATACTTCCATGAAGTTCATCACCACTATCAATTGCACATAACTAACGTGCACACCTGTCGATTTTGAGTGCTTTATGGAATTCGATGAAGGTGCCGAATTAATCTGGCGGTCTCGGGTCGAACAGCAGTCCAGATTTATGAACGATTCTCGGGCCAAACGGCTTTAACGAATACCGCGGATATAGACAGCACTGATGGCTTGATGTTTTTCACTTGACTGATGTTGACTGTTCATAAAGCGTCAAGAAGGTACACGCGGACAAGCCAATTGAAGGGGGCGACAGAATTTGAGGATAGGCTATGAGTACCTCGATGCAGTTAAGCACCGACCGACAATTTTGTACCGAAGGGACCTTATTAAACGATTGTTTTCTTTTACCACGGCCCAAAAACTTTGATAAGACAGTGGAAAGGATTTTCAATCTGCATCTTATGCAGCGGCAACGGCTGTTCTGTTTCCCTTGATCGTTTTACACAATTTTATTCGGTGACAGCGGTAATGGGAAAAATGTTTTGTGTACGTATAAAAATGTTCGTCCCTCCAGGGAATATAGATCGCTGCGCAGTGAAATCAATTATGAAGGTAATAGGACTATATCAGAGATGTATAAGGTATATGGACATTAAGTACAGTGATGTTTATCGTCTGCTCATAATTTCGTCCTGTCCATTGGCGTTAGTCCAGTAGTCGGATACGGTATACAAAACAAATTTCGGAAACTCAATGCGGACGGAACGCATCGTTCGCGTATTGTCTCAATTTCCTATGACAACGTACCACTCTATTTTCGAGTACTTTGTTAAAAGTGCACGCTGTTCGTCCATATACGCAAACATAGGCAGGTGAGCATGCGCGCGTAAGTGTACCCGTGGAAAATATCTCGAGTGAGACTTACGCATTGAGAAGATGGCAAATTGGAGCTGGCACGGTTTACCCTGCTTTGAGAAAAATATTGAAATACTGTGAGCCAACGGCACAAACTATTGCACTAGCAGCGCGGGATGAAATATTGATATCCATGCCAGCGATACGCCTATATAAAGTGCAGGATGGGATCTGCACTTTCACGAAGATATGCCAGGCGGCCGAACTAAAATCGATCGTCACACTAGACTCGGAGCTGCTACTCAGGAGAAATTCAACGAGACATTTTCTACAAAATTAACAAGCCCTCTAAATAAAAAACGAAAAAATATAGCACCAGAATCTCTAAACAAATGCTTTCAAGTCTATTGACATTTTGTTCCTACTGTAAAGACAGATAAAGAACTAGATTGACAAATCATTACTAAAAGACTTTACATAAAATGATAAAAGTCATCCGTGACAACGTAGACATTTAGATATATGTATACATAATTATGTACAACGTACACACGTCCCCTGTCGAATCCCATATGTAAATTCCATGCACAAGAACCAGTCAGCGCGGGATAAGAGAAAGCGGCCACTAAATATTCCTCCGTTATCAAAATTGCATGAAAACACATTTCTTTATTACCAGCGACAGGCGGCAACGTCAATTGCGTCCCCTATACTTTTCTTTCGCGCGTTCGTCTCCGACACGCGAAATGTTGCAAAACGTCCTTGGAAAATCTCAATTCAGTAAAGCCATTTTTCATCTAAGAATTTCCCACGCCCCCTCCTTCTCTATCTTTCTCTCTCTCTCTCGCTCTTGCTCTCGCTCTCTTACCCGCTGCTTCCCTGATGCATGCAACGCGCTAACACGGGCGCATACGCATGCGCACAAGGCGACGAGCACAAAGAGATAGTGAGAGCGTGGGTAGGAGAGTAAGAGGTAAGCGGGAGCGAGGAAGAATTGGCCGACAGAGAAGGCAGCGTGTACCTTAATGCCGGATGCATTGTGGGCATATAAATAGGATATTTTTCTCGCGGAACGCATTGGAATTTTCCTGTAAACGCCGAACGCAGACGGGTAGTGGGAGCAGAAAGGGAAGAGGTGGTTGTAGAGGGGGGAGCTGGGGGGTTTGGGGGGGGGGGGATACTGGAAGTGAGAAGGCTCGCGCACTTATACGCCGGAACGTTCGACAAGCCTCGTTCGATATTTTTCTCACCATGAGAGAAATAAAGCAGAGCCTCGTCTAGGCCTGTCTCATTCTTTACGTGCTCCTCCCCTTCCTTCACCACCACCCTGCTCAGTTCCCGCCAGCCCAACTACCTACCACATTTTTCTCACCCACTGTCTCTCTCGCTTCTTTCCATTTACCTTTCACTACGCCCAGAGTGATTTGGTTTTTCCGTCATCCATCCTGGGAATATAAATAGCGAATTTATCGTGTCTGAAACGTATCCGCGGAAACGTCGTTACCATAATGCTCCCCGGCGCGACGCACGACGATGATGTACGAGATGTAAAGTAAACCGTGCCGGAAGGCATTCCCCGACGACAGGGGATGCGACCTGAGATGCATGGTTTCGCCCTGCGTCGAAGGACATTTCTGCGTATCAAAAGAGCCAAGAAATATTTCGGGAGATCGATCATTGACTATCGTCGTGCCACCTAATTGAACTCGCGCAACGGCAGCGAATATATTACTCCAGCGCGTACGACGTAGTGCAAATTGCGTAGCGGAAAACCGATTTAGAAACGATAACGCTCGCTACAAGGTAGCTACAGTGATAATAACCAGAAAAGTCACAGTGTATTTTTGAATCCAGCGATCGAAATCAATCGCTG
Source organism: Anoplius nigerrimus (assembly GCA_914767735.1). Classification (NCBI taxonomy): domain Eukaryota; kingdom Metazoa; phylum Arthropoda; class Insecta; order Hymenoptera; family Pompilidae; genus Anoplius; species Anoplius nigerrimus. Next base: position 15,365,789 of record OU612085.1, on the reverse strand, counting down.
TGAATTCCAAGGCATGCGAACTTTGGCCATTTGCGTACGTGATCGTGTACGGTAAACTTTTTTCTCGACAAATCCATAACGTAGAAAATGAATGTAGCGTTACCCGACGAAATCTATGTATAGAAAACGTACCACCGTGATAACATTTTTCCTCTGACAAACATTTCATTTGGCTATGTACATCGTACGCTAAGGTCATGAGGAGAACTTTTGGAAACCGCCGATGAAGGGTTGTTGTAGCTGCCGATTGTTGCGTCTCAAGCTGCAAAGTGTCAATCTTTCGCCCTTTGGAACCAATGTGACAGTGGAGAACTTCAACGACTACGGTAGATGCCGTGAACGAACTCCACTCCCGATTGCCTCGTTAGACTCCATGCAAAGTAGTGTCACTTAAACATCGATCGAGCCCTTTTGCAAACACCTACATTGCTCATACACATGGCTGAGCTTCCCTATCGTCAAACTGTTTACGCGTGACTTAACAACGCAGTATAGCAGCTCGTAATCTTCGCGCGCGCTTTGTCTCATATTTCGAATATTTTCCCGGCTCGTTCACGTTGTATCGAGCCAGTCGAGTACCGTTACAAAGCGAACGACCGAATACTCTTGATCGCCAGACCGACGGCGATGGTAATCAGGAAATGTTGATGCCGCGCTAACAGCAGCGCGCGAATTAGCACCTGCGTCTGATTATGATATTCCCCGACAGGACGCATTTTCAAAATGGCACAATGCTCTCGTTCTCCTTTTGTTCGGCCAGTGCTCCATTTCGCGGTAACAATGTCACTCACGTGCGTGCTGGGTAGGCCGATGCGAGAGCACTAGCTCACCGGCGGTTCGGACTCACCTGAAATCAGAAAGGAAGAAGATTATTCGGAGGCTTGAAAGGGTGTACCAGGCGACGTACGAGTCGCGCTCGCGCAATTGATATCCCGAGCGAAACGGCATTTGTCCCGGCCGCTTTATTCGTATCTTGGAACTTTCCACCGGCAGAGACCAATGCGCAGCTCGAATTCAATGTGCGCCAGTGAATGTGTTTCGTCCCTATTCCCAGCGGGTATAATTTATGGAAGTAACTTCGCCAATATAAGACAATTAATAGAGTGCGCTGAATAGGGAGTGGGGGTGTTGGAGGGTTGTGAATGGCCAGCGAATGGGGGAAAAGTAGGCGACGGCATACGGGGAATAAGAGGCCATTGTTATCAGGGAACTTCGATGTTCGTAGAATCAAGTAGGCTTTGCGACGAAGGCTAACAAAGAATTTTCTGCATTGACCGAGTTCAGTGCACTGCCCGCTAATGACGGAGGGAATGCCAAGGAATTTCGATGGAAAGTTACGGGTGCCAATGTCGATGCCATTGATCGGTAGGCTCGTGTAGGATGCTCGGTGTGTGTCGAACTCCGAGTGAGCGAGGCGCATTTTGACCCCGCGAAGCCTTCGTTAATAGGTCGCGCCAAGTATATTGAGAGCGTAGAAACATTCATAACGGCTCATTATGATGCCGATTGTAAATCGGATTGCGGCTACGGTGAATGTCATCTGCTACTGATCCCAGTCGCTTTCTCCCGATGTTCGCGTGTATCGTGTCCCTTTACAATTCCATTGTCTTCCCGCGACCTCGGCCTCTGTCCCGCGAACACGCTCCAGTTTCTTCGGTTTTTTAACTGAACTAAATCCCATTCAGTGGCCCGGCACCTTTCATTACTTTCCCGAGTTATTGTCAACAAAGTATTCGCTGTCCTCACTACTTAGTCAGCTCGTCGATCTGCAGTTCCGTATTCTTCTTTCCCTTCCACCGTAATTATACTTGGTCAGACTTCGCTGAGTCGCCCAAGCCGATCTCCAAGGTAGAAATTAAATAAAAGAAACTTTTCTCTATCTCGCCGTCCCGGTTATATCGGTGTTAAGTCGCGAAATAACTGAAAGCTGAAAATTATTATTCGCCCCTTCTACGACGGAATCTTGGAGTTTTACCGTTCTCCGTAAGCGAATTTCTTATACCGTTACAGGACCTCATTATATTACACCAAATACGAAAGAAACATGGCAATTCTAAATTTACAAGTATTGGGTTAATTAACAAATTCAATCAAACAGCCTTGAGGCAGCCAGATTCGAGTTATAGTTACATGTTATTACATTGACATTCGGCATAAAGAAAACAATTTTCTAGTATTTTCCCATAACAAAATTCAAAAAAACGATTCGCAGATAAATTTCCTCCGTTTGTCCGAAAATCCCAGAGTTCTTACAGCGATTTTCCGAGTTCGCAAATTCGATTCCGTCCGCCGTAGCAAGACTTGTCGGTAAAACTTCTCAAGAGTCGATCGATTGCTGACCGAATGTCGATCGGCACGTTATTAATTTCGTGAAAATTCTTTTGCGCCCCGCCACGAGAAATATTGAATCTTCTTTAGCGAGTATTGTCTGTGTGAGAAAGGGGAGCGATTCCGAATACGCATATTGATGTTCGTAAGCACGACGTAACCCAACCTTCCATACCACCCACCACAATCCACATCTCTCGCAATATGAATAATACATGAAAGTGACTCTTACCCGGGGCAAAGTGGTGCGAACAAACTTTGAACACAAGGCTCGTCAGTTAACATTTTCGATATTTCAGAGGCCAACAAGTGCGTCGAGAGTTGGCACGCCAACATTATCACATGGTCCATCTTCGATACTTTAAATATTTGGTTGAGTCATAAGTAAATTCCGTTTTTTTATCAGACATTTATTTGGCTTTCATTGAATAACAGAATCATATTAATTTGTTATGTATTCGCCACTATTATGTATGACCTTCTCCCATCTTCCTGGCAGTTTATCGATTCCTTCCTTGTAAAATGTGGTTGGTTTGGACTAGAAGAAATTTTCGACAGCCTGGCTGACTTGCTCTTCAGAATTGTAGGTTTTTCCATTCAAAAAGTTTTGTAAGGAACAGAAAAGGTGGTAGTCTCTGGGGCAAGGTCCAGGGAGTAAGGTGGGTGTGGTAAAACAGACCATCCAAGCTCAAGAAATTTTTTTGAGTCACCCTTGCTGTATGTGGTCGCGCATTGTCGTGTAGAAGAATGACGTTTTTGCGATTGATGAGTGCAAGACGCTTTTCATGGTGTTTCTCTAGCACATTTTCGGCTGCTGGACATATCTATCCGCAGTAATCGTTAAATATTATTTCAATAGCTCGTAATGAATAATGCCTCGACAATCCCACCATACACACAGTAAAATCGTTTTGCCATAAGTGTTTGCTTTCGGATCTGATAGGGGTGGTTGATCCTTATCAAGCCACTTTCTTTTGCGGACGATATTGTCCTAAATAATCAATTTTTCATCACCTGTTATAATCCTGTTTAAAAATGGCTCGATTTTTACCCGCGAGAGCACACTTGTGGCGACTGACATGCGATCTTCTTTATTCCGTTCTCTCTGATTGTGAAGTACCCATAGTTAACAGTTGTTAACAGTTATTTGTGAGGTATTCAACCTTTTTGCTATACCGCATATTGATTGGCGTGGATTTTGCTCCAATATTGCCTTTAAAAGGTTTTCATCAAAGTCGGGAGGACGTCCCGCTCTTGGTTTGTCTCATCGGAAGTTACTTATGACTCAACCTAATAAGTATATGGTGCATATACACAGGGCATTCCATGCCAAATCGGCCACTTTTGTAGGTCACCTTTTCCGATCTTTTTCAACATTTAAAGGTTTTTGAGACCGATGAAAAACGCGTTCGTGAATTTTTTCAGATTTTTTGACAATCCGTTTCTGAAATATGAACTTTCTTTTTGGGTTCTTTTTTATCAAAATTTCAAAATTTTCATTGTTTATTTTTAATTTAAAGAAAAAAATGTTTTTTCTCGAGATGTATATTCCCTTCGATTTTTTTGAAAAATTCTCGAAAATACTTAGATTGATACTTTTTAATATAGTATAATATAAAATAATATAAAAATATTTAGATAGATACTTAACTAAGAAATAGTTTGGCATGTGTGTGCTGCAGATGACATTGAAACGTAAAGATGTCATTGGACGAGCGGGTGGAAAGATTAACAATCTCTCTCGCTATTTAATTAACGGATGTAGTATTTATTCTATCAGTGAAACAGTATAGGATGTCATTCTAATTGCGTCGATGTAATTAGAACGAGGGTCGCGCGAAAAGGGGAGAATCAATTGACAGGCGTGCAGTATTGAGCATATGTAATTGTTTGCCTAATATTCAGCGAAATAGGTATTCATCAATTAGCAGAGCGGCAGCAGGTCGTCGTGGCTGTCATTTCGGACGAAGTTCATATGCGCTCAATGCAAATTATCCGAACGAACGGCGTATCGTTTATTTAATCTGTATGCATCGCCCAACTTATAATGAAGATGATAATTAAATCACGATTCTATCTCGTTCCGTACTACGCCGGCTTTGTTGATAAATATAAATGCTCGCACCGTACGTCGTCATGACGATCGCAATACATTCTACATAATTTCGCAACATATTTTGCCATATTTCAGTTTATTTAACGGTCGACATGGCACGCATGTTATATATTCATCAAGTACCTCCCGCTAAAACACCGCCAGCGCCGCGAATTGAAAGCAAACGCTCGTATCTGCAGAATCTAATCAGTAGGTAGCCAGGGAGTCGAATTTTCGCGTAAGGACACAGTAAATCACCGCCTGCCGTCGAAACAAAGTGGAAACGTTTTATCAGCTAGTCGAGTATCGGAAGAAAAGGCTTTACAACAGGCGATTGGCATCGCGCAGGATCGGGGACTTGATTTCGTCCAGGCGAGGGGAACGGATTTGACGCTTAACGAGCGGCTATCATTGAAAGCAGCCTGTCTGAAAGGAGCGTAGGTCCACAGAGGCTCTGGAAAATGCAAGAGGCGTGCGCAGCACGCCGTCACGCGTATATTTTCCTTTCTGCCCCCGGTGTCCCGCCCGCTCGTTTGATAATACGACAGCATTCTCCGCACCTCTGCCCCCGCACCTCTGCCCCCGCACCCCGTCCTTTTCACCTCCTACCCTCGCACCGTCATCCTCCGCGACCCTTCCCTACTTCAGCGTCGGGCTCGGAGACGTTTTATCCGACACCTCAATTTCAGAAAACCGTGCAAGCGGGGCACGAATTACGCCTCTCAAAGGGAGGAAGAAAAATGCGGAAAAGAATGGACTAGCAAGCTCGAGGCGTCGCTCGACATCGACAGAGGGGCGAGGTCGGTATCAAGGCGCGAGCAGTACAAAGCAGGGAATGGAAGAAAAAACATATCTCAGACAGAGGGACAGGATCGCGAACGAAATCGGAAACAACGCGACGCCGGTGGTCAACAGCGTAAATAAAAGTCAACATTCAGCGAACAAAGGAAGCACAGCGTATGGTCAAGAATTTTTCGGGGCCTTTTAATCTCTTTATCTAATAACAACAGAGCAAGTGCGCATTGTTGTGTACGTTCTTTTCTTTCCGTCGACGCCGTACTCGTTGGCTAGAACAGGCCGAATTTTTGCGGCGCACATCGGCTATTTGACGTTCCGACCCTCTGAACAGCTTGAGCACATCGATTGTAGTCTTGCGCGAGGGAGGCAATGCGGCAGGGAGGGTGGCCGAGCGCGAGCAAGAGGCAAAGGAGGGTCGGGGAGATCAGATTTAATGAAATTGGCAGCCGAATAACCTTCTGGAAAATAAGAAGCGCCGGCTTGGGCCAAGTCACGAAATTCCAACGCGGTCCGCCCACTTTCGCCGCCTCGACTCCTTCGAAACCCGGCAGAACGATGCTCGGCCGTCGTTTTACGAGTAGCCTTCGTCGATTAATCGTATCTTCCAACTGGAATAATTGAACGGCAGTCGAGAGCCGCGCGCGGAAACGGAACACTACGGATGCGTCATCCGTCCGGATCCTCCCGATTCGCGAATAATCGAGTATAAGTTCGACCATTGTGCGGCTGCCGATGTCCGTGGTGATCGAGGCCAGTCCCATTTCCGCCCGCTGATACGCACGCTCCATCATTGTTCTCGCGGCCATTAGCTCCGCGCCGCATCTTGAACCCGTGTTCATCGATGTACACCCAGAAGAAGCGCTAATGCGCGCTTGTACTAATTCCGAGCCTGATTGATGAATACCGAATGCGCACTTGACAGATGCCAATTTATAGCAGCGTTAGACGAAGAAAGATGAAATGATTGTGCAATTTATTAAAAAAAGTGATTTACTCTTATAGTTGGACAGGCTCACGTAAACCGCTAAATCAAGCTGATTTATTATCATTTTTTGGTGATATAAGAAATCGATGATATTGCGTATTCTTGATTGCCTGTATATTTCAGGTTGGGTGCATACATTTTGTAGTAATGTGTTAGTTTCCGACAGCAGTATTAAGGGCTCACACAATGCCCACGATGTTGGTGATACATGGCGCGTAGTCTGGAACTTTTTAATTTTGTTGTGAAAATATCTCCTGTTTTTCCTAGAATGCCCGCCTATTTATCGGATAAATTTAATTAAAATAATTAATATCACAATTCAGTTGGGTTTATCCGGTGAAAAATTCAATTTTATTTAAGAGTGCATTTTATTTATACCCCGATTGGGAAGATTTGGTTTTGATAACAATCCGTTTAACATTTCCGCTTATAAAGGTCAATGCTTTTTGAAAATTGCGTCAATTTCACTGCGATTCCAGACACCATAAAATTATCTTTATTGTTACATGATATAATTACTTGAAAATGTTTGTATAGATGGATACAACAATTTCAATACCGTTTAAGCACATTCAGAATGTTCTGAAACTAATCGCCATGAAACATAACTATAATTTATTAATACTGCCCTATTCAAACGCATATCCAATAAATATCTCTTAAAAAAAACTGTGCAAGTAGGTAATATCTACTTTTGTTTACCTACATGTGGAGGTATTTGTACTACTTAAACTGCCTTTTCACTTGACACACGCATATACACTCGATAAACGTCGAAGTATAAATGTGTTGCAATTGTCAATACTAATTATTTTCATATTGGGATTATATTACTGGCATAAAAGAGAATTTGATTTATCCAATAAAAAAATAGTACTGATCAGGATGTCTTAAGGAAGAATGAAACTAATTCGAAAAACCACCTTACTTTTTTTTAACTTTGAGGTTGTCAAGGTCGCTATTTGGTACAGACCTGTAATTTTGCCATAATTGACATACTCACGGCAAAAGCTAAATAGAATCTAAGTGGAGAATTATCGAAGCATCGTGATCTAGAAGACAGACGAGACAGAAGTCAAAGAGGCGAAAAGATGCAGATTCTGTAACGATCTGGAGATTTGCCGTAGGAAGACGAGCCGAGAAGCGTCAAGGGTGGTTCGGTGATTGGAAAGCGGTAGGCGATCGAACGAGGAGTTGGATGAGGATTCGAAGAAGGCAAGGAGAGCAAGGACAAGATAAGAGAACAGAAAGAGACAGGTAAAGCAGAGAGAAGGTTGTCTCGTCGCACCGCACCCCCAGTGACGGACGTTTTAACCACCAGGAGATTAGGTTCCTCCTTTTTATCCCTTTCCTGGTAATCTGTCTGCGGCCGACTGCGTCTGGCTTTGAAAGCACAAAGCATCTGGGTAGAGCTTGAAATATAGTGAGTGCAACGGAGCAGGGACGATACGCGAGTACAAAGCTGAACGAATCTTGAAAATAACGCGCCGGACTCAAGCTACACCGTTGTCTCTCTATTATCATCTACCCTTCTTCTACCTACCGGCTATTCTAACTTCAGTCCATCACCATTTTTACCTCCAATCCGCCGCGTGTTGGCAAACTCAAAATTCTCTAGCACTCCTGCATCCTAAATTCGGCAATACCAAATGGCGAATATTGTTACGCAAGAGTCACTTGAAATGTTTTTCGCTTAATTTAAGAAAATTTAATATTACTAAAAATTCGTCACCATTTCTTGCATCAACTCTATCTATTGCAACTCGCAATGAATCATATCAAATAAAATAACTCGAAAAACGTTGTGGTGTAAGTAATACAAGGTATACTATGATGAAAGCAAATAACATGGTATATAATAAGGTCTAAACCGTATCTGACGATCGTTAACAGTAAATATCGCCATGCCAGTCTTTTCTCCCTTTTTCCCGTTATCTTTGTGTCCCCGCCTTCTCCATCCTCTTCCACTTTGTGCGTGAAATCACCTTTCTCTCCTACATATCTCTGATCCAAGTACGACACGAGCACAGCGTAAGATACTGTACCGCAGATCGAGCTGAAGGCAGAGAATTAATTGTAGCTTTCATTATCGGCGACGAGCTGACAAAGGCAGGGGCTGGTTGCGCTCTACCTGCAGCGTTCAACAGGAAGTGAGGACGTGCTCGACAAAATTGAGATCAACCGGTCGGGCGACAAAGACTGCTTCCCGTCGATGCACGTGGCTCCTGATCGCCGTGGTCGCTCAACAACGTTTGCCAATAGATATGAATTAATAGTGCACATAATCCCCATCTGGTTGTAAGGAGAGATGTAGACTTCGAAAAAGTAAAACGGCCGGGCAATCCTAGAAACACGTTCGTCACCAAAGAATTTAGACCCGCCACCAGCGTTCCTGGAATATCGTTGTTACTCGTAGAATGATAACTTGAGAGTTGGAAACGTTTCATGCATCGTAAGCTTTAATACAGAGGCGGAAAGTACGTTGGAGCTAAACCGCCATGTTAATTTCGAGCTGCAGGTACATGTAATTGTTCGGAACTGTGTCAGAAGTAAATTTGCATAAAACTTCGACATTACAAGCCGGCTAAAACTACCGCTTTATTTTCTTAAGTCCGGTCATTCCGAGGTTTAACGTCGGATGCGCTACGTTAATATACCTTCGAAGACGAGCTCGCGCAGCAATTTCGTCACGACGATGTAATTATACTCCATAAAAGTAGCGTCATTTGCGCGATACTTTTTTGCATACTCCATGCCTGTCGTTTTCTCAAAGGCCTTGATCGTAGATAAGCCAAGCGGCAGCAAGTCGTCGGATAAATAAGCCCGAGGGATGAAACAAAGTTAAGATCGTACCGTGTATCTCGAAGCCCAGCCACATTTCGATGCGATGGAGAGGTACCTATATGCGCAAGGATATACGCATACGTTCGCGGCGCGCCTCTTATAATATTCGCCCGAGTTTTGGCAGTCGAGATTAGCTCGAACTACGTCCCTACGCAATTAAGCAAATACCACTTTCGGTATGGCGCAGTCGGATAATCTTCGCAATGCGCAATCTGCGAATTCGAAATTGACTATAATTTTCAGGCACTGGCGGACGTTCGCGTATCGAGTGAAAGAGTCTTTGCTTGACCACGCCGTTCGCATCTGGTAGCCAACCCAGAGCTGGCCCGCGCAAATATCAAAAGCCGTACTGATCGGCCGGCAAACAATTCGGCTGTTAGCATCCGGTAAGTGACGATCTATTTGTCTATCCTTCCGTGGCCCACTCTCCGATGCGTAATTAGAACCAATTTCAACGATAGAACCAATAGAACCGTCACTTGTACCTATAGAGAGTAGTCGAACGGGAGCCGAATGCTAGCCAACGGCCAAATCTGCATACGCGTCGCGCCAAACAAACGCGATAGCTTGAAGGCGCGACACGCGAAATTACACCATTACGACGAATTATCGATCGGTTGTTTAACGAACCGTCTCCACCGCCCGTTGTCGACTGTACACGCTTCCCTCATTTCTGTACAAGGAACTCGAGTCTCTTCACCATACAACGTAACCCACTATGCATTAAGGAGCCAGTTGCCTCTCTTGACAACACATAGAATTGGGCAAGAAAGATGTTCTAGAACGATTTAATCGATCCACGTTGCGCATTATAATACCATACCAAAATCATGGTCATGGTGGAACGAACAAAACAAAGCACAGTCGAAAAAATTGACGGCCTTTCATTAAATCTTGCATTACGGAAATTTTGACAGTCAATAAATGTGAATTGTACAGAAAATTATATTCCCCATTTTTAAGGATGCATCAGTTGAAACTTAGAGCTGACGCTAGAATGATCTCGAACCCTCGAAATATCGGATTTAAAATGGATCCAGTTACTTTCGTCTGGCAAGCTAATCGGGACTGGTCTAACTGCCACCGAGTCAAGTCGGTGGTAATCGATTGGTATATTATTTCCGACTGACATGGCAAATTGCTCGCCGATTCTCGAAGTAACCCCTTCGACGAGTATCCCGGGGTGGGGCACTAATTTCTGTCGCTCGTTTGCCTCACCTCCATCACTCGTAATCGTCCCGGAGATCCCCTCGGTAATGAGGAAAAAAGGGATCAAATTTATCGAGCGACTCTTGTATACGTACTCGCCGATATACCGCCCAGGGTCTACTTGTCATAATTGTCGTTCTGTTGTGTGAGTGATGAGGGAAGGGAAAGGGCTGGATATAATTAGTTTCGTCAATTACTTGAGGACGAAATTCATTCGAGCACAATCGTTTATCAACGTCCATAATAGGCCTGACGTCATACGACTATAGAGAGGTATCTTGACGCTATATTCGGCCGATATTGCTATAAGTGCGATGTAGAACGTTGTGTTTCTTTGTGAGGTCTAGCACGTGTATATCAATTCGTATCATGAGATTTTAATCGCTGTTTCTATCATCTAAATTGAGTAAAAGCAAAAGTAGTGGATCGTTTTAATCGCAGAAGCGACGTTTTGTTTCCCGACGAAAATTTCAAGAAAGTGATACTTTGAGTAGTTCGGAAAGTAACTTCGTTTTTTCCCGACAGAGGATGTAATTGTATTTTTTCGCACCCAATTTCATAATTAAGACGCATAATCATTATATGTTTTGAAAGCTGATGTAGCAAGGCTAGTATGTGTAAAAGTCCAGTTGATTCCACGCAGTAATTTTTGGTTGGTGCCCCTCAAATATGGAGAGCGAAAAGCAGAATTTTCGTCATATTTCACTTTTTTAATACGGAAAAGGTAAAAATGGCGTTCAAGCCAGAAAAAAATTAACCGATGTGTACGGGGAACATATGTTGACAGTACGCCAGTGCCAGAACTGGTTTGCAAAATTTCGATCCGGCAATTTTGATGTCGAAGATGCACTACATTGTGCACGGCCGGTTGAAGCTGGTAAAGATACAATAAAGGCATTAGTTGATGCAAACTGGCGGATAACAACTCGTCAAATCGCTGAGAGATTAAATTTATCGAATTCGACCGTTGCTGTTCAATTCATTACCCTCTACTTACTTCGCGCATATCAACTGACCTAATCCACATAAGCTTTTGAAGCTGCCCATATAGCAACGATAAAAACAATATTTATCCAAACATTTACTCCTGCTTTCCGCAAATATTCGTAGCTGAAAATTCACTGTGAAATTTAATATCTTTCAATAAACGATTATAAGAGGCCACAAAATGCCTACTAATAATAGCAGGACTATATTGTGAGTATTTAATCATTCAAGATAAAACGGAGCAAGTAATCTATAACCGCTATTACACATTACACGTAAATTTTTCCGCTGACAAAGTTTTATGTTGCGGTTTGTGCTAATTATTATATTCGTTACTAGCACCTGAGGCGTAACGTTCCGCGAACGTTAGTTCGTCTGAGTATTGTTACACAAGTCTTTGCAGCAGCATGTTTACGTAACCTGTCAAAGGATAAGTAAAAATAAACTATAACATCGTAACGGCTTTACATTATATCAGCTGAAATGAGAAGTGCTCCGCTGTTTCCTTTTCCAGCAAATCCTTCTATAGCGAACTTTATTAATCCACGTGTAGCGTATTTTATTGTTAATAATCCACGAATAGCCATGTAAATATCGTCCATTTAATTATATTTACTGTATTATATGATGGCAATATTGCGTTGTTTTGATAGCACAAACGGTTCATTAGCTGTAGAGCGTTATTTCCGTATGTGAAACGCTAATCAGAGAACATCGACTCTCTGACACTCTTCAGTCCGGTAGTTACTGCTTAATCATGAATCCACTTTGCCATAATCGTCAGATCCATTACTCAACTCATCAAGAAACCAATTATTAGCACTGTAGAATGATTCATCGCCCCTTAACTATTAGCGATTACTACATTTCAGCTTCCACTTAAAAACGGATTTAAAAATTAACGCAATATAGTCATAATTACTCGTATTTTATTCAAAATACACACATGGCATGCAACACAGTTTTGATAGAGCACATGGGTTTCATTTTTCCAACATTCTCGACCTAAACGTAAGGTAGAAAAATCCAAAATCGAACGTTAAACTACATTGATCCAATATAATTACACTTAACACATACAATTTTGTTTCCGGCGGTATTCGGACGGCATATATAGCTCGAGCGGGTAGAATAACGCGAGGGCAAGAACGGTTTTGGGCTGGATTGCGCGGAAGAGAGCGTTGCCCAGCGAATTGCAAAGGGTGGAGAAAAAGCGATGAGCCTCTCACCCCCATCCCCATCCTCTTTCGCACGGAGGGCCTCACCGACGTAGCCCGCTAATCGAGGGGACTCGCCTTGAGCTCTGGCGAGCAAGCTGAAAAGTTCTCATCCCGCGAGCCGTCCAACGGTTGGCGGCTTGGTACTCGAGGGATCCAATATACCGGCAGTTCTTCTTAAGCGGCTCCCGGCGCTCGCACAGCGGCGGTAAGCTCGTAAATTTAATTACCGGAAAATTACGGGCCACGACACTTTTTGCGGCGTACCGGGCAAAGCCCCGCGCGCACCCCTCTGCCATCTCTCACTCTCCTCCTCTCGCGCTCACCCTTTCCTCCCGTTCCCTTCTTCTGTCTCTCAACTACCTTTCTACTATTCCTGTTCTTCTTTTTCTTTTCCCTTCCTAACACGTAATCATTCCCTCGCTCGGTTTATGGTATTCTCTTTCTGTCACTCCGTCTATCGTCGCCTACCCATTTTCCCTGGCTTTCCTGCTCTTTCGTTCGGATATTCAATCATTCTCCAACTTCGTCGTTTCACCTTCTCTCCCGCACTTTCTTTACGGCCGATCCGCTTTTCAGATTCTTTCTACGCTGGTCCGTTTTACCTAATCGTATTCCCACTGAAACCCACTTTTCTGTTTTAGCCCCTTTCCTCATTCATTTTCGTCGATTTTCCCCCCTCTATATTTGCTTTTGCTTCCTTCTTTCGTTTTAGCTCAGTTCTTCTCTATGCCGACTCTGACTTTCTAGCTGACTGCCTCGTGTCCCTATTTGCACTCCTGCTCGTATTGTTACCGTCCAGTCCACATTCTAGCACTCTCTCCGGATTCTCCTGCCCTTTTTGCTTTCCCCAATTCTCCATTCCTCTACTCCTATTTCGTTTTCCTCGGTCTTCTTCATTAAAGCCGTTCGCTGCTTTCGAAATCTCCGTTGTCGGTAAACTAACGTCGCCGGTGGATGGAATGAATCGGCGAGCGGAGAGTCAAACTCAATCGACGAGCAGAGTGAGAAAGAGAATGAACAGAAATACGAGGGGAAAGGGGAATAGAAGCATTCGAAGAAATGGGAGACGACGGAGAGTGAACGTGTCATTCGCGGAGTTCCAAATGCTGGCCACGAATTCGCCGACGAAGAACGAGTTACTTTCTTGATTTGGCTGTTCCCTAGTTTCGAAACTTAATCGCTACGAGGACGAGGCGAAGAGGAGAACTAGGGGACGGTATCGATTACAGTCAAGGTAGTGCTGAGTGTAATCAGCATTGTATTCGCGCCAATGTTCGTGAGTCGCATTTATATCTGCGAAAATGAATCTTACGTAAATCCTTTAATTAATAAATGTTGTCGCATACAACGTACAAGTATAGTACTCACGATCAACGTAATTTTATCAATAGGTGAGGTGACAATATATAGGTAGGGGCAGAACTTCATGCATTCAGTTCATCAACAAAAGTATTACAACAAACGATTATCTGTGACCCAACAAAGGAACACATTTTTATTATTGTCAAAAGAAAATAACTGTCGAAGGTGTCAATTGTATTATGTACATTACGGTTATGTTACCATATCGTACTGTCATACAGAGAAGCTGATTATTTTTCCAAGATAAATGTTGATGAAAAGCTGAAAATCGAAAATTATGATGGCACTGAACAAATATCTGCGAACATCATCTGCAAAAAATCACGAACCATACCGAATTGCTCTCCGACATTCAGCGTATTCCAAGATAATGCATTATTCATAAGCGCTCAGATCTATCTCAACGGGATTGGGTGCTTTTTTCGAAGCGATAAGACAGTTTGACGAAAATTTCTTTCGTTTGCCCTGCCCAGGGGCGAACCGTATGAAAAAGCGTAATGCTCGATGTTCAACCTCTTTCGTTTGAAATTTGCTCGTCCGTCCATCAATGATGCAGTCGATCCATCCTCTCATCTATCCCACGAGCAGCCCTTCAAATTAAATCACCGCTCGATATCGAATAACCTTTTAAGGGACTAAAACCGATGCAATTATCCCCCGAGAAAATTCCTTTCGATAATAAGAGAAATACAGGTCCCCGATGTATGCAGAATGACAAACGGCCGAGTGAAGGATCGATACTGCGAACATAAAACACCAATTACGGGTCGATAACGTATTTCTGTTCCGCGCACGACTGGACGGTATGCGCGCGCGGCAGAAAAATTAATTACACCGACCGAGGGGTGGGGAAGAGAAAGCATAGAATGGGGGAGAGGAGATGGTCGTTCGTCGTCAAGGGAGGTAAAGTGGGGGTAAAGGTGAAATATCTCCGAGAACGTTGACATTTCCTGCGAAATTTCTTCCATCCCCGCGGCTGGGATGCGCGCAACCTCGAGGGAATTAATTGCGGACGGCGAATAAATGTCTTTCGGGGAAATGCTATGGTCAGTCTCACTGCTTTCGTATGCGTGGAATGCGAGACTTGCCAGTGACGTACCGTCAGGCTTGCATCGTAGAACGAATGGCGAGCGATACGAGCTCAAAAACGGGAGAACGCTGGCTGTGCTCGTTATGAAGTACGCCGATGACATTCCTCCCGGCGCGAAGTTCGTCGCGAAATCTTCGCAGAATTTTTACGCCTATAGCTATGTCGAGGAAGAACTCGCCTCCTCTAGTGCCACTCTTGTCCGAGATCGTTCAACGTGAACCGGTGGAATGTCGCAACACGTAAACAAGTCATGGATCGAACGAAATTCCTGTCTCGACACAACCCTGAGGTGCATCTACAAACGAGCGATAAGTAGCAATGATGGCTTGCATTCTGCGCCAAATAACGTGCGTACCCATAATTCGGTAAACATCGGAAAAACGAGACGCGTATTGAAGTACAGATGTTGGTGCAAAGAACTATCTGATATCGCCAATTAATCGACTACGTTCGGCGGACTTTGCTTGTTCCGCTCTTTGCGCTGCCAGATTTGACGGGCCAAGACATTTCATAGAATCGTCGGAGTACAAAACGGGCGAATATTAGTGGGTAATTGCAGTTGTTCGATACCAGGAATTGTAGAATTTGTGCTATTTGCCGAAATATTCAACACCGTGCCATTCTCCCAGATGGCTCTTGTACTGATACGCGCTTGATGTATGATTTAACGAATCGAAATAGTCGCATTAGGAGTGCTTAACACCGATAAACACATTTGATTATACATATCTTCCGAGATGAACATCAAGTATGAAGAAGAATTGTAGAGACTTGTATCTTATAGAGAGTTTAAATGGAGAAATTAAACTAGAGTGGATCGATGATCGAATACCTTTTTCATCCTCTGTCAGCAAGTCGTGAACTGTCATCCTGTTATATCAAGTTTTAGAGTGCATGTTTTTCAGTTTTCCAATTATCAACAATTTACCGCGTTATTGTTCAGGTTATTTGCCTTTCGTAAAAGTTCCTCTTGGAAAAACAATTTCTGGTCGGAATCCGGCAAAATTCGAAGTCAAACATGAAAGCTGTAATACCCTCGCTTTCCACTGTAATCGTTGGACTGATTTCAATTTCGTTTTGTCTACGCATCACTTCCATTTCTCAGCGAATTACATTTCTTTCAAATCGCGATACCTCTTTCTGTATTAATACATCACTCAATAAGTCTTCGGTCTAACTAATACAAACAAATTATTATTTTTTTTAAATTCGTCTTTTTCATCAATATATTCTCCTTCAAGGCTGATACATTCATTTCAATTCTCCTGGAACTTTTCGATGCATTTTTTGTAGAACGAATTGTCTTTGCTGCCAATAGGCCTCAATTTTGGTAATCATTTCAATTGATTGAGAATCCTGGGGTATCTTTTTGATGTCTGAAAAATCCCAATAGTCGCCGGGGGCCAGATCTGGAGAGTACGGTGAGTGGGGAAGTAATTCGAAGCTTAACCTATCCAATTTAAACATCGCTTCATCGACGACACACGAAATTCTTTTTTATCTGTTGTTTGAAAATTACAAAACTGGGATCACTAAAACCACTGTAACCTGTAAACTATTTGCCAGAATGGCATGGAATTTTGACACGTATGGTTTGAAAGTTGGCACTATCCAGAAGTCATATGGGACTGCCAACAGAGTTGCCATGTTTGTGTTACACCGGATACTTATTCAGCGATGTGTTATGCCGTATTATACTGGATCAATTCTACATGCCGACGGCAGTTATGCGAATTTCCCTCTCATTCTCTTCAGCCATAGTCAGCTATAAAGACATACTTATTCGTATATGCTTCTCTTAGGCTTTTTATAACTTACTTCCATGTTACTGCCACTAGTCACCAAACCCTTGCTGGTAATAGATCATTTAACTCCTGTACCCTACAGTCACTTAGTTCTTACAGCGTTGTGTACTCACTCTTTCAAAAGGTAAACTTACGATCGCCCACAGACGAATTTTGGTTTGATTTAGTTCTTCAGTATTCGCACACAGCTAAATACCGAGAGAAGAAATATTTAAATCGGGCGCACAAACTGTTCCCGTTCGCTTCTTTTTATAATTATACTCTACTGTTCCCCATTCACTTCACCTTTCGTTCACACTCAGCAGGAGGCACAAACTTTGTTTACTACCATTTGCACTCAGCAACAAAACTACGTTAAACGATTGCAATCCTTCTGGTCATGATTCAAACCGATCTTCTTAGATTCAAAGAAAAAGTTGTCAGAATAAACGAAAATAAACCTCTGCTTTAGACAAGCGAGCGACTTTATTGGTCAACGGCGCAACGTCCGTCGAGATGTGCGATATTTTTTTTGCCCCTGGCTCCCTTCTTTATCACTGAAGATCGATAGAACGCTGATCATCGCCGCAGCGCTGCCGCCGGATCCGCATTTCTTTTTTTCGCATCTCATCGCACGCGGCTTACATGAGTTATCAGATAGTACAATTCATATGTATAGAAGAGCTCAATCTTTATTTTCATAATGCCTATATTCCTGAACGATACGACACCCAGTTTTAAAGCGCTATTTGTTTTACAAGGTTTGGACTCTTGCCAAAAGTGTCACATCGTTTTTGTCCGGTTTTAGCATTCGAAGGAGCGGGTACTATGAAGGCTACTTTTGTTCAATGAATAACGCAACTGCAGTTTTTCACTGTTTAATGATGTCGAAACCAACGTAACAATATGTTGTGCTCGCAGCTATGACTCGAAGGAGAATTTCTGAGAAAAACAATTTATTCGATCACGTTGGAAATGGAAAAAGTACATAGATCACTGAATATGCGAAAGGCAGGAGAGGACACGAAGGACTCTAATCCTCGAGGATGAGGAACGGATGGATTAAACATAAAATATGTCAAAATTTCAACACTGAACGAATGAACGTAACAGTCAACTATTCGTCGAAAGGAAACAACGAGCGAAACAAGTCGGATTCGACGCGAAATACCTATCGCCAGATGATCGCGTCATGTGTCAGACATGCATTTCTTCAGAGAGGCCGAGCGAATAGATAGAGGGGCGGGGGGGGGGGGGGGGGGCAGCTCAGGACGCGTCATGGATACGAAAATGAAGCGTCGCTCGATCATCGGCCGGCGGCGGCATCGCCATTTATTACAACAGCCGGTCGCGCCGAGAGTCGGCAGGCAACATTGACCGATCGTTTTATTAACCTGATCTTCCGCGCGGTAATAGTCATTTTTCTGCGGCTAACCCCTCGCAGCCTCCGTCTGCCTCTGTGGGTGGAAGTAGGTGGAAGTAATATCGGCGACGTTCGAGAAGCGAAGGGAAGGTCGCCAGGCTGAAGCAAGCACCGCCTCGTGACAAGGACCTGTCCACCGACCCCGATCCATTATCCTTCGGTTGACAGCGCAAACAACGGCGTCGTCGCCGTGACGGCCAATGCATTTCAAATAGAGGCGTTTACGGCGTCGTCATCGACACTCTTTCGCTTCGCCTCTCTCTCTCTCTCTCTCTCTCTCTCTCTATCCCTCTTTCTCTCTCTCTTCCTCCTTCTCTCCCCAATCCCCCCCTCCCCTGCTCTCTCCCTCTACGTTTCTCAGCCGTATCTACCCGGTGGTGCGCTTTTCGTTCGCTCACCTTCAACGACAGTACTTTCAGGTAGGCGGGACTTTACGGGGATGCGTACGTACATGCTCGCCGAGTAGTATGGTACATACAATAGTTTGGCATGAGGCGTGCGCATCTTCTAATATGTACTCTATGAATTCGGGCGGAAAAAGTGCCGTGCGCCGAGTAAACTTCGCCGCCCGGTTACCGGGATAATTGAGTTCGGCAATTCGGGACGTTCGCCAATGATCGTTACTGATGGGTGAGCGCCTTATCGGGGTCGTTGAGCGATCACCGCTTCCTAGAGATTAAACTGTTGTGTCTTATATGCTTGTCGGGGTGAAAGTGGGAATTTAGTAAGTTTGTGCACCTGTGAGTTACGCGTCAATAGTGTTCATATTACTGTATGATGCTATAAAAATTCAGAAAACATTTCATACATAATTATCATTAAAAAAAAAATCTAATATAAAACATTCGAAGTATAGTTGAAAATATAGAAGGTGAGTTACGAGAATAATTGTTTTCAGGAATCTGAATATGTCTCCTTTGACGGGCAGTTGTTTTGTTGAAAGAATATACATACCGACTAATGATCGTTTATATAGCTCAGAGAATTTTGTAATATGTGTTCATGCTGGTAGGAACAAAGCACATACACATACAGAGTATGCCCATACCTATGAGAATACATTATGCCACGATATGTCTCTTTACTAAAACTCCGTAAGTGATGCCATTTTAATTGCGTATTAAACACGATTTTCTCCCTACGCGTGTAGCGTACGATGTAGGGTTGCAACTTCTTATCCGTAAAAGGGCGCATTCTGTTAAGCCGAATCTGTTTTGGCAATCTTAAGTGTTTCGGTCGACATTCTTTGAAATTCCATCTCGACATTGTCCGTCGGAATCCACAGAAACATTTCAAGCCGTGGGTGTGCGATTTAGAAGGAACGAATAAAAATTGTCACATACTCGTCTGTACATGGCAATACCATCCGCCGGGGTCACTTGACATTGTCCAACCAGAAAAAAAGGCGACAACGGCAGGGAAACGGCGATGGAATATGGAATGTTGAATGAAGCTGTAGGAGGAACTCGGTGCCAGCAGCGACGGAGGCAGGAACAGAAAAAAGATAGAAGAGGAAAAAATAAGAGGAAGGAAGGGGAAGTGAAAGGCACTCCCGGAGCGTGCGATATGACGTAAACACTTCGACGGCGCCAAGCAGCGTGGAAAGCGAAGAAATGGGGTGGAGGGGACAGAGGAGGGGCAGGAGGTAGGGGGCTGAAGGACTGAAGAAGAGTGAGCAGGAATTCATTAGCGAACTTCCTTCGAACGTTTAAAGAAATTACTCGGAGTGCTTCGAGATGAACTGCTGCTTTCGTATCTCGCCCTCTTACTCGCTCTTCCTCTCCTCTTCCCACATCTCATCGCTTCTCATTCGTGTACACTGCATTGACATTAATCAGCAGTAGTATTAGTAGTCTTTGTCCTCGCCCACTTCCTTCTGTACCGTGATTTTCTACTTCGGGTTATTAATGATCGTCCAAGATTTTCAAATTTTCTCAAACAAGTGTGCCGCACTTGCTGTTAGTAATGGTTATACTACTGAACGATAACCCTAAGTAGCGCAATCTACGTTGCAGTCAGACCATGATGTGTACTCGTACAGCTGAATGTTCCGGAAACTGCAAGCCACCCAAGTAGAATTTCCCTGTTATTAATACTTTTTACAGCAACTGTAATTGTGCTATATCCTCAAATT
Source organism: Anoplius nigerrimus (assembly GCA_914767735.1). Classification (NCBI taxonomy): domain Eukaryota; kingdom Metazoa; phylum Arthropoda; class Insecta; order Hymenoptera; family Pompilidae; genus Anoplius; species Anoplius nigerrimus. Next base: position 15,345,530 of record OU612085.1, on the reverse strand, counting down.
TATTCATAACGCTGTAACAATAGTCAATTCTCGAAATAATCACTTTATATTTTGCTCTCTCTCCTGCAATCCATACGATACATGCAATCCATCCATACATTACCGCCTCGTTTCTCATTTCCGTCGGCAAAATTCATGCGGAATTTGCAATTTGTGCTATTAATAAATGTTATGAACAACCAGTGTGCCTTCCATCAGCTAGATCATGAAAAAAGGGAGACGGAATGCTTCGACAAGAGTGAAACAGCGCGCATTGCCGGCGGGATTCCTCTTTCTCAAACGACTCTCGGGCTATTTTTCACATTGAAATCGGCGGCGAACTGCGACGTTTATCTTCAAGTTAAGATGTATTCATTGCATGCCGGTCGAGAATGGAGCCCGGTGCGAGCAGGAATGCGGTGTTCCGATTCTCGAACGTGTCAGTTGGACGCGTCGCTCGTGTACATTGAGAACCAACTAGAATATATCGTTTTCGACGATGGAATTTCTCGTACAGTTTACAGCCTATGTCTTTCCTTCGTATTCTTGCCCATTTACTATTCTTTGCATTCGACAATTCAGATCTTCGAGTTAAAATGTTCAGTGACGCAAAATATATCAGTTTGTAAATATATATGGACGCATTTTCATCAACACTTTTCTTCGATAGGAGTCTGTATTAGCATGAAAAGTCAGCCAAAGTTTGAGAGAACCTTTATTTTTATTCGGCCATGAAATTTATCTTTCTTGAACCAGAAGTAAATTAATATAAATGTTACTGGGGGCTGAAATTGTGCGTAAACGTGTCCGCAGTCAATCTGCGCCGCTAGTCAATAAGTAAGAGTAGCGAGCGATAGACGCATTAATTGACCCGGATACAATGCGGATGAGCGATTCGTTTCAATTATACACGGCAACTGACCCTCACATACGTTTCACGAGTGTTATCACATATCATAGCTGCTCGACGATGACGCAGGGTTTTCTGTGATTAGATTTGTCAACTCGAACAGTGCCAATAATCGAATTGTGTAAATGTATACTGATGAGAGGCCAGAAAAGACTAATATGCACCAATTGTGGCACAATTAAGTTTATAGGACACGAGGTGAGGAGTGAAATGAAGCGTGTGATTTAAGAAAAATTGATTAACAGGTAAAGAAAACTAACAGAAACAATAACAATAACAAAACAACAAAACTGAACGAAAGCAAATTATACAGGGTGAGCCAGAATTCGAGGGAGAAAAATTGGAGGGTGATAGAACACATGAATACAAGCACTTTTTGTCAAATAATATATGGGTCGTAACTCAACGAATAAAAAGTTACAGGGCATTTTTGCACCATTACATTTAACGAGAATTATCACAATAATGAGAGCAGATATTTCACAAAACACTTTATTAACACTAATATTATTGATTTATATGCTGAAAAATAAAAAGTTTAAGGGTAACACGCTAACTGCTATGCGAATTTATGAGAAAACAACCGTCAGCCACGCGCGCTGCTCAGAACTACGCTGGTTTTGTGGAATAGCAATACCAAGCGTACTTCTATGATTAAAACTTACTCACTGCAGTTTTATACCATTTATCATTTGTATGAGCCGATTTTGCTGATTTGGCCTATTACAGTAAAGTATTATCTAGCGGGCCAAACGATAACCAAGACAAAGCAGGATTGGTGCTTATCGTCTTTAATAAATGTCTTGAATGATGGGACACGATCGTCGTGATACTTTTACACATCTGCATTGAGTAAGTTTTCATCTTACAAGTACGCTCAGCATTGCTATCTGACAAAAACAGCGCAGTTCTGAGCGAGGCGCGTGGCTGACGGTTGTTTCCTCACACATTCGCGTAGCAGTTAGCGTGTTATCCTTAAACTTTTTATTTTTGAGCATATAAATCAACAATATTAGTGTTAATAAAGTGTTTTGTGAAACATCTGCTCTCATTCTTGTGATAATTCTTTAACACGTTCGCCGCCCGGTCAATCAGCGCGTTAAATGTGACGGTGCAAAAATGCCCTGTAACTTTTTATCCGTTGAGTTGCGACCCATATATTATTTGACAAAAAGTGCTTGTATTCATATGATCTACCACCCCCAATTTTTCTCTCTCGAATTCTGGCTCACCCTGTATAAAAGGGATAAAATTCTATGCGCGTGAGTATAAGATCTACTCGCTCTAATGCTGTTGCAAGACTGGCCTTTTTGCTCGCACCGCTCAAGGCCTTATCGCAAAACTTTCACCTCCGCCCAACCACCGAATCGCCAGCGGATTTGCATCGGCGACTTGAATGTTTGTGGGAGGAAAAATTCAAAGTCGGCCCCAGTTACCTTTGGTCCACAGACATGTTTCAATTACGTTTTGAGAAATTAATCAAAACGTGATTGTTTACTTACGAATAAAATGGTTAAAACGTGAATTCGATATGACTCGAAGACATCAAATTCTTTTTCCGAATGAAAAAGAAGTCTTCATGAGATTATTGTAAAATGATTGGAGAAAAAGTCTTCCAGCGCAGCAAAATTTACAAAGTCAGCGACGTAAATGTACTCAGAAGGACGGGTCGCGACGATCGATCGAGCACCTGCGAAATTGCGGGTATCTTCAATAAACTCTTTCGCCGTGTCATGGGTGGAAGAAGTTCCGGATTAGTTGGGTTAGGTGGCGACGTGGTTGACGGAGAGTTGGCAGAGGATTAACCCTTGGTAGACCTTTATTTTCTCCTCTCTCTCTGCTTATCCGTCCCCTTTCTTCCCTCTCTCCCTCTCCTTCTCATTCTCTTTGTTTCTCTCACCCTTCATCCGTCCGAAAAGCAAGTTGGAAGCTTGTTCTTCGGGTCTAAACCCCTCGGTGATCTGTCGAAGCCTTTCCACGCGTGACTAGAATCTGAACCCCCGGAGACTTGCACGCATTTCGAATGCTGGCTGTATAACCTTTCTCTCTTCCCAGCTTCTTAACCTCCCTAGTTCTTGTCTCCGGCATTGTCCCATTTTCCCTCTTGTCGACAGACATGGCCAAATCGGCAACTTTCCACACTGGTGAAATCCTCTCCCGCACAATCAGTCCATCTTGAATATAACATCATCAGCATTGATAGTATCGCGAGTTTACCGGATTGAATCGACCTTTAGTATAATTATGGTCATCTGCAACGTAAGCACGCATCATAAATAGAAATGTGTGAGTTAAGAACGCAACTACACAACTTGGTTACGTAGGTTTTTCGTTACAAGGACTCCTCTGCTCGTATGTGTTTCGATTCAATCGAAAAAATTCTTACTAGCCATGCTGCTACAGCGTAAGTTCATTCATAGACTGCACGTGTCAATACATGTTCATATTTATTAAGCCTATCAAAGAGGAATACCAACTTCCGTTTGTTATAAGGCCAATGTGAATAACTATTAGCATTGATAGACATCATTTTTATAATCCAAGTTACAGCAACGTTTGTCCTAACTTATCCGTGATGCAATGACACTATTTGACCGAATGCAAGATAAATCATCGTCATTAGATCAATTACATTGAACGCTTGCGAGGAAAAATCGGTGAACGTCACATAAATCATCGCAATTGGTTCTGGCACGTCGACAGCGGTAAAGAATTTCGAAGAACGTCAGAAGGCGAAACCGCAGCCGCGCGAGAAATACATGTCACGTAGGAAATCTTATTTCCGTCCTCAGCGCTTGTATATAACAAGCAAGAAACTGCAATGTGACTGACTTGTCTGCAAGCGGCTACTCATCTTTCGATTTTTCTCGATTTATTTCGGATATAATGTACAGCATCTCTTTCGTACGTATGTCGTAAAAGATTACAATTAAGTAATCTATGCTTCCTTTCTTGTCACCTACAGCAACAATACTAATCAAGTAAAAGACCATTAAAGAAGCATATGTGTCACTGTTACGGTCTGGGATACGTGGTGGTTTGTTCGGTCGTGAGATAGAAAGCTTCTTGTATCGGACTAATTTTGCAGTAAATACTTTATTAATTTTTGTTGTGAGTAGCCTAATCGGAGCGAGGTTTTACTACAGAATGGTCAAAATTGAACGTCTCTAGGCGGGTACAGGCAGTTTTTAAACATCCCTAGGATTAAGTATACGGGTGTATATGTGTGTGTGTATCTATGAACAAGGACGTGCGGCTCTCCCAAGGGCCCAGACGCAAGCCTACATTATGTGATCGTGAAAAAGATCTTACATTTGGCTCGATACTATTGTGCGTGTACGGTGATGGCATAAGATTATAACTTATCATTTATATAAATATTATCATTTATATAAATATGTTCCTTAATCGCTAAGTATAAATGTTACATTATAAATATTGTTATGTTACTTAATATATATTGCTTATTTGCTAATGCTTATAATGATATGCATAAGTAATACAAAAGTGAAATGAGGTGTGGGGTGTGGACCGTAACAATCACGTTCATCCAATTGCCCTCCACTGTAACAATTCCAATAATGGACTAAAAACAGTGCCTATCTATCTAAAAAATAGCTTTGAAAATAAATCCATCACTCTTGCAGTTGCCATCAGCCTTATCTCGGGAGTGGCAGCGTAAACGTGAACGACCGCGGCGAGCATCGAGTTTGCAGTGCTGTGAGGAGAAATTTTGACGCCGCATTTTCCATTTATCGCTCGTCTCAAGTCCATCCGTGTGTAGCCCACTTGCCGTGGGAAGCCGCGTCATCGCGTAATCGCGCTCGTTACTTCGACGAGGAACGACACTGCGCTAGCTGAATTCTGTAGTGGTCATTAACCGGGGCGGGAAGCATCCCTCGATGTTATCAATGACACGACAACGGGAGTGCGCGCCGATGGGCCCGAAGCGTGAGGGACGAGGGAAGAAGCGACGGGATAGGGCGCACATGCCATAATGTACTTAACTTGTTCCTCTGAGCGCATTAACTCTGTGTCTGGAGATTACGTAACATGTTGCACAACTTGAGCAAGGGAGAGTACGCGCGCGCGCGCGTACTCTTACTCTCTCAACCAGGGACGCGTTGCTGTAACTTTTACCAACCGACACCGTCACCAATTAAATGGCTGCGTTGTCAGTTTGTCAGGGCGATAAACACAGCGGGCTGAACACCGTCCGCTGCCAATCCGATCTGAGAACTATCATCGCCGGCTTACGGACAGTGATGAACGGCGTGTCGTAGGTACCTTGAAACGGGTTCGAGTGGCTCCAAAACTGTGGCCGTGCACTCGTCTTTGTGTCTGATGTATGACCCTTCTAAGCTGTGTATGAATGCGTCATAATGTTGTCGTTTCGAAAAGCGTCATAAACTGCGGGCTATGTAATGCAATCCGATTTCCTCCCTTGTGGCTTTAGGCGCGCACGTATTATTTGCGCCTTCCCGTACATTGCTGAATTAGTTGTTTATTGGTAGATTTTGCGAAAGTTGCTTAGTACGAATTTATGGTATTCTACAACCTTGGTACAAAAAAAATATAAAAGTATCTAATTTGGTATGGCGTATTCGGGAGCAACCGTTCCCCTCTTTAACTTCTGATTTCCTTACATGACGTACTTCTCACGTAAGTCGCGATAATCAGCTCAACACGTTTTCAATCGATACAACTAACCGGTTCACACAGCTCTGTCTCAAATGCAACTTGCCGAGGTTAAGTCCATACCACGCGCATTTATGGTTTTCCACGCTGTCACTTTCAATTTATGGATGAATTTTTCCACTATTAGATAATGGATGGAATATACTATCTACGTGGCTGTATTAAATAGTTAATTGTTTCAAGAATTATGGTGGTTACAGTACGTACTCTACCAACAGTACATTACCCATAGACAGCAGTGACAAAGAAAACTATTCGAGGAACAAATGTCTCTGTAGTACGAATTATGAGAATACAGATTCTGAGCGAATGTAACAGGGACGACGGGTGACTGATGAAAGAAATCGAGTTGACGACATGTCAAGCATAACACATCCGACGTGTTAGCTCGCAGTTTAATCCTACTGCCGAACCTGATGCGAAATCGATTCGAACAGATCAGCGCCCTTTGACGCCAATAACGCAGGTCGAGCAATTTGCTTCTGAAAATGTGGGCCGCGATCGAAGCAAAAGGTCTACCAAACGCGCGACGACACGCACCAGGCATATCAATTACTGTTAACGACGTAATATAATCCAACGTCTTAGCCCAGTCAGCCAAACGCTGTTTGAGTTGGAGCGGCGGGTTATTTGAGGTTGTTTGAGGTTGGATAACGCGCCTAATCACCCAGCGAGTAATGCCGCAAGCTCGATTAGCCGTACATTCACTCCTCGTGCCGACACTTCCCTCGCGTTACACCGTCTTCGATACCCGGTAATCTATTTATTGAGCGCACGTTAAGTGAGGCGATAGCTGAAGACCGCGTCACTGCGGGCTGCACTTGGTACATCCCTAATCACTGACTCGTCTTTGTTTAGGACTCTTCTTTCCCTTCACAAAACTTTACGATCTTCATTAGTGTCGTACGGACGATGCAAGAAATGATTGTCGTGAAAAGCGCACTTCGGACGCGTTTGAGTACGAACATAACCTGAAAAAATGTACGGCGCTACTAGTGGTTTTGACTCGTCGCGGGAGACGTACTTACCAGAATATGTCAGTCCCCGATCGCGTGGACAGTCCCTATATTGTGAACTTCGAAGAACGACGGCGATCAATATAACGCCTGCCCTTTTTTAATCCGATTCTTTGCTTCCGCCTCGAATTGCCGTTCGACGCCGCTCTTCCGCTCCTCGTTCCTCCCTATTCACCCCACCCGACCTCCACCGTCGTCCATTGCCGGAGCAGAGTGCGCAAATCGTGAAACTCTCTCATCCGAGCGAGGGACGAATAACTGTCCCAAAAACTCGTTTGGCGAACTGCGAATCGCCCCGGCCAACGCGGCCGCTCGCATTCAGTAATTTCAGCGCCGACAGGCGAACTCGCACAGGGAACGAACTTTTGCATCTGGAACGGCGGTACTTGTTGCTCGTATTTTTTCGATTTGTCACGAAGCAGGCGACTGTCTGTGTGTGCCGGCGCCAGCGCGCACGCACGCGCACCCTGCAAGTTTTTTAAAGTACCGATCGCAGCGCGCGCACGGATATAGAGGTGATTAATCACACCCGTCCTGCCATGGCGCTATCCCATTTATTTATATTTATGTTCGATGCAAGCGCCGAACAAAAAACTTCGGTAAATTCGTGCGCCCACCCTGTTTATTTCGCCGGCGAAACGGATAGCCGTGAATGCAAGCCCTCGCACCATCCGAGTCGTTCTTCCCTTTAAATGCACACCCGGCCCCTTAGCAACCGCCAATTCCAGTCGAGGACTCACGAAATTGTGATAGTCCGAAAATACTTGAACAAAGCTTCGTATTGTTTTCATCCATTGTTTGCAATACATTCTTCAAGTCGTGATTATTGTGTCGCACGAGGCGACATTTTCTCCGCGTTAAAATGATCACAATACTATCATAACGTATGCGGTAATACTCATCGATCGAGAACAACATTAGACTCGAATTACGCGATTGGCTTCGTAACTGTGAAAGTAGTCGCGAAAGCAACTTACACAGGTCATTCGTGAGAGAGCGGGGTAAAGGATCCGGCAAACGTTCGTCAAGCTGCGTACGGAATCCTATTTCAGGAAAGTCTTCTCATCAGCCGAAGCTCGCGTCTATTCGACGAATGCGAACTTCCGGCGACCGTTGACCTCGTCGACGGGTCCTCCTCGTCGCTCGATAGTCAAACACAAGACGGACGAACGAGCGACGAGGTGAGGGCAGCCAGTGAACTGCGTCGCGAAACTTCGCCAGTTCGGCAACTTTCCGCCTCCACGATCGAACTGGCAAATAACGAATTCGAATGCACGCCCGCCGCGCTCGGCTCTTTCGCAATTCGTGGTTATACGGACCGAGGCCCCGACGAATCGTCGGTCGACGAAATTGAAGGAATGAGTCAATGTCTTCGAAACAGCAATATCAGAGAGCAGGAGTGAGAGAACGGGAGAACAGGGTGAGTGACTCGAGCGGAGCAGCAAGAGGTGGGAAAAAGCGTTAAACAGAGCGGCGGAGGGAGAAAAGCAGTGGAAGGGAGAGCAAAAGAGAAGGAGAAGGGGGGGGGGGGGAGGGGGCGAAAGACAGCTCACTTCGGCGTAAAGTCGGCCAAACTGAAATTGCCGCGCTTGTCGTTGGAGCATTTAGCGAATTGCCTGCGGTAGCAAAGGCGGCTTATCCTCGCCGCATTAAAACTTTAAAGTCCTTAGCGAGTCATGGGGGTGGGACGTAGGGAAAAGGAGCGGGAGCTAGGGAGGAAAATTGCGATTTTCACACATAACGCGTACCGACAGCGCCGCTTTCGGCCACAGGCCTAACTTGCCGAATCTCTTTCATTTCCACGTTACAGCGGCTGGCCTCAGACATTCGGCAATCCATTAAAGTCAGTTAATCGAATTCCAATAGTAGTACAACATGGCAGTACACGTCCGAGGACGAATTAACGGCGAAGAATGACCCCGCTCTTCTCTCCATTCGGCTCGGACTGCCGCGTCATCGGTCGCTCAGCGCACATTATAAGACTCCGTAATCATCGTGCCGCCGATCGATTTCTTGATAAATGGAAAAAGATCATGAGCATTGAGAATGCCGGGTATTCAAGAGTACCGCTTGCTGCTCTTATTCGTCGGCGAGAACGTTCCGCGGTCTGAATTTATCATTTGTTTGCTTCATTATTCGTGCGTGCGCCTGGAAAGCGCGGGAAAATCATCTGCACCGAACGGACTCATCAATACATAACGATTGAATAATAACTCCGTGCGCCACGTAGGTGAACGGCGGGTGGCGACAGTGGAGTTAGCAGAGGCTGTGGGCGAGGAGGCGGGGCGGAATGAGGAGGTGGGGGTGCGGAGTGCAGAGAGGTTAAGCCGAACGATGCCGGCGGAAAACGCGGCACGCCGAAGAGGAAAATGTCGGGCGACATGTACTCTCTCCGTGACGCACACGTGTGCGTCACGTTTAAAGCAGCGAAAGCAGCCAGGCAATTCCCGTCGGCGAAGCGGCACCGTGGGCAACAGGATTTTTCATGTTGCGCGAGGCGTACAGCAGGACGGGCATGTCGTTAGCAGGCCGCGCTATTAATCCCATTAAGAACGTCCTCGTTTCAATGACGGCCGTGCGGGCGTATAGGCGCGAATGCAAGGTGTGCGCGCACGTAGATGTGTGTGCGTCCGACGTGTCTCTCGTGAGCGCGACACGCGTATCCCCTGGAGTCCTTTGAAACCGCTAATCAAATCGAATAACCGACCCGTTCGCGTGAATACATTTCACCGTTTAGAATGCATTTTGCGAAACGCCGTGGTGAGCTAATGAAACCGGACGGTTGACTCTTTGGCACTTCGATTACTATCGTGGTTATTAGTATGCTATTCTTAACGCACGTGCTCCCGGGGGACGACCTGGCTCTCTTATATTTCTCCCACGCCTTTTCGCTTTAAGTTGGTTGGCGCCCCTTTTTCACGCTTCTTCATATCCAGTTTTAAGATGTTAATTTTTTATTTCAAAATGTTATTATGGGATGTACGGTAAATGTTTTCGGTGGATAGAAGTCTACTGTACCTCATATAACGTGTAATATTTCAACACAATTATTAAGCACATACAATTTGACAAATAATACAGGTTCTAATTTTTTACCGTATTTGTATTGAAATAGTTACGGTCATTATAGTTTGAATGTTAGCTTATGCGTGATAAGATACAACAATGACGTTTCAGAACTGCTTTACGATTTATTAAATGTACCAAATTATCCTCGAGAAATCCGTGACGCGTATGGCGTCGATTCGGAACATTTGAATGAGTTCATTTGGGAACAAATATTTACCTTGCAAAAAATGTATGCTCACATCTGTTTAAAACTAAAATGATCCATGTCAAGGAATCGTCGGCAGGTACACGTCTACGAGGAATATTCATCCATATCAGAGTCGTAATAAATCATTACATTAATCCAATTACCCAAACAGGATATCATCGTACTGGGACCGAAGTAATCCTTTTATGCGACGAAATTGTTATCAGTCAACAAGTGTCGCTACGTGAGACTTTATTAACGACGGCCACAACGGATGTACACGATTTGTTTGTGTTCTCTTTCCTACCCAGCTGGTTGTCTAGAACCAACATTCACAGCCGTTTCTACCCTAGATCGAAGCTACCGCGCCATTCGTTCTGTCACGAGAAAGGGAAAGAGTAGGGTGCGGATGCTGTGCGGTTTCTACCTGTTAGAGGATTTGGACGAGTACACAGATGGAAACAGTGGCAAATGGCATGAGTATCAGCCTCGTATACCATTCAGGAACAGTACCCCGGGATACATGCATATATCGCGAATACCTAAATCTTACCCGGCATATGTACGTCACCCGTACGTGTGCATTACCACCGTCAGTGAAGCGAATTAGCAAACGTAACAGTGTGCTTTCTGATTTATGTACTGATGGGTATTACATCAACGATGGGACATTTAGAACGTTTACATGTTAACTTGCCCTATGTACATTAAGTATCTGTTGCGGAGTCAGAATACAACACGTCAACTATCCTATCAGAAATCACAATGAATGTCGTAAAATTGCGTAGTATGTTCTTACCAATCGCTATCCTTTGATATTTCCCTAAAGTTGGAGTAGTGTATATCGAAACAGACTATCTGGTACTTCGCTTCAAAGAGACACTGAGGTGCCTAATATTCGGTAATGTACCGTGCATATTTATTCAAGAATATAACCATTCCACGAAGTAATCTAACAATACTTAATTATTTCTCAATTAAAATTGCCATGCTATATTCTTCGCGGATGCAGAAAAGCAGCAAGTGGGAGTACTCATAACTCACGTACCTATAATAACTGTGCCGTGTGAAACTTGGACGTAAGTGTTACTCGTTTAGGTACTAAACTTTTGACAACAGTATCGATACATCATATCATTCCTCTCCCTCCTTCTATCCCAGTATCAAACTTATCTAATCTACATTAGGTCTGTTTCCATCATAAACCCGTTGAATAGCAAAGTACAGTTGTTACCAATACCAGCTCATCGTCAACAGTGCAAGCAAACAACGCAAGCGTTCCCTAAAATCACATTGTGGCCGATGGCGTCAGATCGGAGGAATTTTCTGCCGGGGAAGGATATTAAATGTTTTCATCGTCAGTTCGATCGCAGGTAAGGTACTGAAATCCGGAACAAACGATCCTTCGCCGCAACAGGCCGACGGACGGTCGGAGGATACGACGGGCCACGTGATCGATCATTATTGGACCCCCCTTGTCCTTTCGCTCCTTCTGCTCTCGTGCTCTCCTCCAACCCCTGGCCCGGCCTGCGTCCTTCAATCCCTCCATAATCACGTCCTATTTCTGATCCCGACCCTTGCTACTTCGCACGTCACCTGCAAGCGCCATCGTTCGTTTGCCTGGCAACCACTGCCATCACCGCACGTTCTACATATCGTTTAACCCCAGGCTTTTCAGCTGCGCCCAAAGCCGCGGAGACCTTCAAATAAGCCTGCTTTGTGTCCGATAAATTACTTTTCATTACGCCAACGTATCATTGAATCGTATGGGAGGGAGCACGGCGCATGTAAACACGGATTTTGCTTTGCCTTCGTTTCTACAGCCGATGAGGTCCGCGCTATTACGATTAGCAAGTGAAATAGTTTCTCTAGTCATCACTAATTCCTTCATTCAATCTACATGCTATTTACTTGCCGTGTCAGTTGTTTGATAAAGACGATTTGATACCATTTGATGTGCGCCATACAGGAATCTCAGAAAATTAATGTGTCGCTGGTACATTTTTATTGGATGGGCAGGCTGGGCTGATATAACATAAGCAATCATTTCAAACAAGCAAATTAATCCCCTTAATTCAGTTTTTCGAGGCGAAATTTGTCCGTCTATAAAGTCAATCTCAACAGTAAACCATCTAACTGATACCGATAAAGTTAACCGGTGGTTCGACGATTAGTAGGACAACGATTATGGTCGCCTGCGATACAATATTGATCGGCAGCCAAATATCTATCGCGCAAAGGCCGTAGACCGACAACGGCTCACAGTTTCTTGTTCACGTTCTTGTCCGTTCTCCTCCATGATTGCTAGCAAGTTAGTTATTCGCCGCCAGGTTGAGAGGCTCACCGCGGTAACATGATACATGGACGACCGGCACTTGACAAGAATTTCACCATTAACGGACACCGGCCAGGCGAGAAGCAGACCGGATTTTCGGCCAAAGTTAAGGTACGTCGCTGTGCAGAAGCGTTGAAGACGCAGATAGTAAAAAATGCGACAGGGAAGGATAAATGGGTAGCAGTGGAGACACAAAGAAAAAGGGACGGAAAGAAAGTGGGAGTTTGAGAGAAAAGGAGAAAGAGATATTCAGTGGCACTTGACGTTAATTTCCGTAATTGAATTTTAAAGCTGCAGCATTGAAGCGGTAAAATTTGCGTTTCCCGGGCACCGCTACGACTACCTCTGACAATTTGTCAAGAACGTTGACCGACCACTAGGTATTCGCATAATTTCTAAAGCGTTTATCATTATTCGTCCCTGACGGGTGTACATTTTCCCGTTTTCTACCTTTCGTATGCCGACTTTGTGCAGAATGTCGTCTGACGGACGACAATTTCAGCTTTCACCTCGGCAGCAGAATTGGGAGCGAGGGAGAGGATTTTGGCCACGCAACACTTTAACGTTCTCATTCGTTCGACGTAGAACGATCTCACTGCTCGTCGAGTGACAATTTTGCTTCAAGAATAACTGCGTTAGTAGCCGTCGGCATTTGAGACTTCGTTATCATTGATGTCCCGGTGGCAAAACGTCGGCATGCAAGTGGCCATGATATGATATCAAAATTTCATTCATCACAACGTCGATCACAAATCTGACCGCAAAAGATTTCTCATCTCATTATCAGTCTTCCGACTTAATTTGTATTGGACGAATCCAACCAGTTCTTAACGATTTTTTGAAGGGAAACGTTGTAATGCGTATTCGACTATGTGTCCATTAATTCGCTATGGCCGAGTTTAATATTATACACTGTTATGTCCCGATTTTCGAATATAATGAAAGGTTAAATAAGAACATATTAATGCTGTAACGTAGAAGTCCTGTTTTGGAGCATGTAAAGCAGTGCAGCGGTTGCGCAACCTTTTTTTCTGTACCTGTGCTTATCTATGTGCAATGAAATACGGCAGTAATTAAATGGAAAATCTTTTTCAGTCCTTTCCCGTAAATTAAGAACTCGAGTGTCTTATTTTCAACCACAAAACCCTCCTTCGTCCGACTGGTGCGGGCAAGTGTCCTGTGTTGGTGCAACTTGCCTTGTTCCATTGTGGTGAAAGTGTTTTATCTACACTCGTCTTTGCCTTATCTACCCCCGCCTGCTATTGTTGCTACTTTTGTTCCCAAAACTTTTTGGGTCGTAAGTAACGAGTGTACTACATGTTTTCGTGCCATTTCCACATGGACGTAGAGTTATCACAATTGTCGATGGTACTAAAGGTTACACTCATCTTGTTATATTTTGTGAAAGAGTTGTTTATTTAAACATATAAAAATATACCTATGTATGCACTTTTATATTGGACGCACGTATTGGAGATGACAGCGCGTAAATTAACATTGATGAAGTAGTTGCAAGTGAATAATGAGGACTTACCGCGTCTCAAAAACTCAGTGCACGCTCCGCGTTTGCGAAAAGGAAAATTGAAGAAAAGTTTCTAACGCAACAACCGATAACTCTGTTGCAAACTATTTTCTCCCCGTAAAACCGCAATCTCTTCGTCATTCTTTTAAGTTCCTCGAAAGGAATCTACAGCAAATGAGCTCGCCCGCGATTTTCCGCAATTACGGCAGCATAGGTAAAATTTTTCATTTGTCCAACACTCAATGAATGTTAAAAGTGGATTATTTTTCGGTAATTGCGACTTTTTGAGCGTTGTCCCTTGACCGCTCAATTTAACCACGTGTATTGTGTATGCTCGCGATACTTTTATCTGTAATTTTCCATATTTTCAAAATTGCGAGACCCGTGAACTGAAAAACACTATATACATAAAGACTGCAGGTCATTCGATACTCTACACCAGGGTCCTTTCGCATGCTCCTTAACCATCGAATAATTTTCAACAGACCCCCGGATGCCCACTGCAGTATCCCAACAAGGCAGAAAAACATTCACCTCTTTCAAGACAAAGAATTCCGAGAAATTATTCCGGGTTACCAGTCCACTCATCCATTTGTTCTGAAACAACACATTTCTTCAGATCTCGAAAGACACAAACGGCCGCAACTTTTAGCGGTTGTAATGAGAGAAGAACCGGGCGAAATAGTAAAATGTGAAAAGTGGTATGGAGACTGGTCTCATTGGTTCTTACATTGCAACGTCGCGTTTAAGGTCAGGTTCAGGTAGGCGGTCGGCGGACGGGCGGACATGGGTGGCAAAATGGGCGGAAAGCAAGGTGGCCCGTAATTATGACGCCATTATCACCGTTGCCGAGGGCGCTTAATTACACGGCGTTAACGCCCCGGGCGTATGTTGCGAGCTGAGTTACGTTAAGGCGCTCACGGGAGTACTTAGTCGTGAAGCGTAGGTAGAGGCAAGCCTCGTTCGCCACGGCAGCGAGCAGCAGCGGAGAGGGACGGGATAGAGCGGCGGTAGTGGGGTGGAATAGTGGCGGTGTGTGGACCGAAGAGCGAGGACCGTCGCCAAACGGGAAGGAGGCGGTAAGCAACGGAGGACCGAGCATAACTTTAACCCGGTAGCTCTTGTTAATTAGAAGCCGCTCACGCCGCTGCCGCTCCTTTCACGCGACAGGGAGCAGTGTATGTCAGACTGGCGGTTCCTGATCATCGCAAACGAAGGCGGCCGCGACTCTAACCGACGCTAGGTGTGCCGCCGGAAGAAACATCCAACCCGGGAAAACTCCGCCTTCGGATAACCGAGGAAGGATATACCCGTCGCTTTTCGCCACCGAGGGGAGCGCCGCTCCTGTCTGCAAACAGAGGAGAAGAGACAGCGAAGGGGATGTGGGGAGAGAGAGAAACTGTTACGAGATCATGGAACCGGAGGCAGCATGGTAGGAGAGGGTAAATTACTCCAACTTCGCTGAGTTCGGGGGAGAGAAAAGAGTGTACCGAAGCGCTGTGAATCCGAACCGATAAAAAATCTGAGAGAATTGAACGGGTGAGGGAAGAAAGGGACTTTGTGGAGGTAGAAGAGTGATAAGAGAGTGTGTAAATACAGAAAATGCGCGAAAGTTAACGTGTCTTTCACAAGCCCATCCGTTCGAATCGGTCAATACTTTTAAGTATATTTTACAAAAAAGTGGCCAGCTGTCATTGTACAGCTACAGCTAAAACCTGCGGAGGGTCCCGGAGCGAATAGCTATATTCGGACGAACACAGGCAAGCGGGCTTGCTGGTATGCGCATCCAACGTGTGGGCGGACTTATAGACACGTACGCGTGTATCCAGAGATAACGCGGTCAGCTGACATACAAGCGACCAACCCCTGCTCCGTAGGCTCTTTCGCTAACGATCGCACTCCAAATTACGCGAAATCTGGGGCAAAGCCGCAATACGGCATTTTCGGCGAAATAAGGCGGGTTAAAGGGTCTCCCGCCCTATTCCGGAGCCATTCTCGTTGCACCGACTGCGAGCCAGAGAGAGTGATTGATTTATTCGATCGGCGTGGCGATTCTCGATCTGCAAATGTGATTAAGCCGAGAAACATTCCTGGAATGAATTCTCGGCCCAGTGAGCAGAGAGTCGCATCGATAATGTCACGGTATCGATTTCTGCTAACTGATCGGCAAAGCGTTCTTTTCCCGGAGAACGACGAGATAAAATAACGATTATCGATGCCGACGGCCGTTGTACGAATTGTGCGCTAGTAGATTCGTTACGGACCTAACTCTACCTCTCTCTCTTTCCCGCCTCTCTCTCTCTCTCTCTCTCTCTCTCTCATTTCATCTTCCTCTCATATTTCTATCGTTCTCCTCGTGGAGAACGGTGGACATTGATGGACGAGATTTTTCGAAATGATGTTTGCACGTGCAAATCATGCGCGGAGCTCCGTTTGATTAACGTATTCAAATTCATACGGGAGCGTATAACTCGAAATAAATAACCGCGACGCTGCGAGGAATCACTGCCGCACCAGATATCAAGAGCATTTTAATTAATCAGAGAAAAACGTCTGTATATCAGCCCAGGAAAATCTGGGTCATGAAAAAATGGCCGTAGGACCGGCACATATTTTTTGGCAAATCTTAACGTCCAGAAACGCTTGCTCCGACCAGTGACTATTATATCAGGGCCCATATTTCCTCGTAACGGTGAATAATTTTACATTCTTAAGATACCACCATGTAAAAAACAGTCACTATCTGTTGTTGTTGAACGTCGAGACGTAATAACAGAGATTGGTAGAAACGGTGTTACGTAAACACAGCGAATTATTCACCTTTTTCACTTTTGAGCTCAGCATGAACTCGGCAAGGTATTCTTATCGCTTCAAACTATCCACCGCAGAAAAAGTCACTATTCTAGTTACGACATGACATTCGTCCTTCAACGTATTATAGTTAATCATTTATCATTTCTACCGGTGTATTAAACTAACGGTGATGAAAATGAATTTTTTTTTGCGCCCACAGTAATTTACACTATCGCGACGTTCACGCATTTAAAGTCCACCTTTAATCGTGCGAAATCGTGCGTCCTGCATGCCGCATTCAACGCTTTTGCACTGCGGAATTTCCGTGCCGAAACGATACCGCATTTCGCGCTTCCACAATTTCACCCTTTTTTTTATCGAGCTCCGCGCGCGCCCGGGAGCCTCCTGCCTCTTTTTCCTCCTTTAATCACACGCGGTGGGAAGAAGCAAAAAAAGAGAGAGCGCTCGAAAATCGGCCGCTCGATAAAAGAGCGAAGCGCTAAATGCAGGATCATCAACTTTGTTATCGTTTAATCGAAACTGCGGCCGCCGGTATTGCTATTTAATCACACGTAATTGCGTTTCGGGACGTCGGACGACCTCATTTGCAGCCGGGCGGAACTCGTCCAACGCGCAAACCGAATGTTCAAATAACAAGCACCGACTTCGGCACCACACCACCCACCGTTTCACCCTATTACTTCCATCCAGCGGGCACCCAAAAAATACACGCCCGTCTACCAACATCCCAATTTTATCCCGCCAATTCTTTTTTCCTCCCACGACTTTGACAACAAGACGGTTCTCATTTTCTGCCACTTTCACGCTTCATCCTCCAAGCGGTCCCATTTACGAGCAATTATTTATTTCGCCCAGATGACGTGTGCGTATCCGCTCGGCTCGTAACTGCGTACCTGGCTGAAACGTGCGGAGAAACAGGTTGAGAAATCGTTTCCTACGGCCGAAAGCGGGCTGGCGCTCCACTCGGTATTGTTAAGGGGGGAACCTGATGGATCGGGTAAAAATTTTCGACTTTTTTTTTTTGCTTAAATCGATAGTATGATTCTTTGAGAATATGTTCCTAGAAGCATAAGACAAAATTCAAAGTATTATATTTTGGAAGAAACAGGCCATTGAACAGTTGCGTGTGCAGCTATTACGGCCGCGCAGGCGGGCCATCAATGCGTGCGGTCCGCTTCTCAGCACCTTAGACGGGTTATCCGGCTTAAGATAGTCCCATTGTAATAGATAAAAATGTAGATTTGATACAAAAGAATCCTTTTCGATGCATGATAACTGTATTGCGCTTCGGAAGTACTGAAGCGATTTATTTCGACCACGATCTTTACAGTCTTAAACTTTGCGCGGCGCATACGTACCACACAGTTATATTAAAGTTTTAGTTGAGGTTGAGGAAATGAAAAAGCAATCATGGCGACACTAGACCATATAAAATCAACCAACCAACACCCACTTCACGACGGTTGTCCGGCTGACAAGAATAGTTGATGCAAGTGCTTTAGGCTGAAGCGGAAGGAACATAAAACGATTTTAATCACTCCCCTGCACTCCCCGCAGATATTATAGATAATTTAAAACCTATATATGCAGGCCTTACAAAAGAAGACCTCTTAAATAGGTGTTTTGGGGGGATACTCACAAAACCCGGATGAAAGTGTTAATCCGACCATCTGGCGCTTAGCACCGAAACATTTAAATTCCGGTGCAAAAATTGTAAAAATTGCAACGTTTATTGCTGCCGGCGTCTTTAACGAATGTTACACCTTCATATTACAAGTAGTGGCGGAACTAAAACTCATTATCGGACAGCAATGTAAAATCTACGCTGATTGTTACGTCGCGAAACGCGTTGTACGGTAAGACCGCCGAGCACTATGTCGCACTAAAGAGACTCGTGTACATAAACAATTGGCCGAATCTAAAAAAAATGAATATTTTGAAGTAGAAGAAGGTCTACTTTATGGACTAGGATTAGCAGATTAAGTGTAAGTTGCCATTAACTGTTACTTTTCTGCAAGAACAACTTTAAACGCGTTTATCTCAGAACCACATTTTTTAAGTTTGCATACACGATTAAGAAAAAACTATTTGATGGATCGACTTGATTCAAAACTTTTTAGTTACAGACAAGTCCCCCAAATTCGATGAACCACTAAAATTAACAAAAAAACTGCAATTAAACATTTTCTTACGTCAAAATAGAGTGAGATTTTTACGTAAAATTCAGAGTTTTGTGTTCAATATGTCATAACTTTTGCAAATTTCCACTTTTTTCAGATTTTAGAGGTTCATCGACGACAATATTTATCCTAAATTAATGAACTGTTTCAAATTTTTGGTTTCCGTAAAAAATGTTGACACCAGACTGTATGCAAACAAGGGACCTCCGCTGCGCGGCGGCGTAAAGAAAATCATTTATTATTGTATTTTACAAAATATTTGGGAAAACAAAAATTTATTTGCATAATATAACCTTGAAGCAAGTTACTGCAAAAAGAATTTTAAAGATTGTGTTACTGATTCCTGAGAAAAAAATGTTTGAAAAACAACGAGAAATGCGGGGTATCCATCAGGTTCCCCCCTTAAGTGGGACGAGCCAGAGTTATGGCACCTACGCCGACTATATATCGCGAGGGTCGATTTAAAGTTCGTGCATCCTGACGGAGTTCGGACCGTACCGAGATCCGGACCGTTACCGTCGCGGAGCAGATAGGTATATGCTCGGCCGCTGCTGAGGCTGCAGGATTCTCGCCTACGGGCAACATCGTACTTTCAATGAGGGCCGATAAAACTACCCGATTGATAACAAAGTAAAGCCTGCGTCCCAGACGCAATCGCAGTTTTCCTCCGCTCCTATTCTTCCTTAGCTCCAGCTTTCTCTCCACCATTCTCTCTCTCTCCCACTGAATCTCTCCCTCTCTCTGTCTCTCTCTCCTTCTCTCCCTCCCTCTCCGACCCACACGCTTTCACGCTCTCACTCTCTCTCGTTGCATTCGCCCAACGAGGTCGCCACCTCAAATTTGGGTCAGAAAACTTTCGGCGACCACGGGAATACCGTGATTAATGGCCGGGGGATTCAGGACTTGTCAGGAGTACCGGCGCCGATACTAATCGCCCAGCTAATTCTAATACCACTCTCCAGGGCGCACGGACGAATTTAATGCCTCGCGCTGGCTCATGGGCGTTCCAAGTTATTATTCCAATATATGTACCTTCCAACGTTGCATTAATACGTTAATAGTTGAAGATGAAGATTAGCGTAACAGGGCTGTTTACCAGAATAATATAGTGCGCAAAGTAAAAGTACATCGGAAAACTCGGCAAAGTTATAGCCCCAAAACAATGACAATATGTTTCATAATGTTAGGAGAATAAATAATAGAAATTCTTATTTAACCGACACGGCCGTGTTTTTCGCCAAACGATGGCTTTCTGTCACAAAGAAGAATTCGAAAATGGTGGCAACTTTTGAATGGGAAGGGTTCGTGTTTTAAACGTGAGTTAGGCAGCAAACTACAGTGCTGCACGTCGATGCCTAAGAACGCACTTGATGAATCAACTCTATAAGACGGTAGCGGTACAAAGATTTCGACAATGTGCTTAGACGATGATGTAGCGGTATCAAATTGTGAAAATACTAAAAGTTCGATGATAAAGTCCGACGCTTTGCTTCTGTGGAATCCGCGTATAAATCTCGATCATAACACAGCGCGTATCGGGCTGAACTTTCTGAAGTGCTAATATGCGAAACGTGTTCGTTCAATTTCCGTCCATTCGAAAGCCAACCAAACTAGTCTGCAACTGCAAACCGATTCTGGGCACAAGGATGTCGGCAAAGAGGAGAATTAATAACTTTCACTTGGATCTTAGGATCGTAATAATTCTCTTTACGTCGTACATCGTCGCCTACAAGATCGAAAGAGAATAATGCGATAACAACAAGGAAACGATGTAACAGTCCCAGAATCGAGCCACGAAATATGCGCCGAGGTGTGCGAGGGGCTACGAAGAGAAGCGCTTGCGATTCATCGGAAAGTTGAACGACAAAGGGCCCTTCCTCCAGTGGCGGTAGGGAGGTAGACGAAGTAAGGAAAGAAAAAGAGCAGGACAGACATCGCGAAGACAATGGCCGAAAAAGCCGCGAACCCCGGGCACACTCCAAGCCTTCCACTAATTTACGGCAAGTGGATTCGGCCGTTAAGGTGGGAACTAACTCAAACATAGTGGGTCGCCAAGTTCTTTAAATGTAAGTTAGTGCTCAGCCGACCCGGGCTGTCGGAGTCTGCTAGGAATTTAGGTTCGAGAGCCTCGAACTTTGTCTAATTACGAGCCGCGAGAATCGTGACGTTCATGTATAGAGGGCAACGGGGAATCGTCCGTACCAAGCAGTCATGGAGGCTCGGTATATCGAACGTCAGCGGAATAATTGGTAGGCGCATCGATTGCTTGATAATTGCCGGTAGAAAGAAGCACGAATCGCGGGTCGGCGTTGCTTCTGACTACGTCCCGAGGAAAGGGGTGAGGGAGAAAAATGGAAGGGATAAGAATAATTAGGAAGGACGCGCACGCGAAAAGCAACCGATATGAAGCAGCTAGCAACTGGGCAGATGAAAAGCAGCAGCGCTGATAAGGGCAGTATCCAGGTCGAGAGGTCGCTTTAAACGAGACATGCCTCTGATAGATCGAATATGACGATAAAATTATCTATCCACCCCTCTGCCACCGAGTGCCGGAACGCGCATCGTCTCTTTAAACTAGGCGAAGTTTTTCACGAATAAATCTGTGGAAGGATGAGTACGTTTGACGTGACTTGCGCGACTTCTCAGGCAGCATTCCAACTTCATGAAAATGTACTGTCACCACTAGCGAAATCACCAGTTCATATCGATGAGAAGATTGCGCATTAAGCATGAACTAATAAACCTTGTCTTTGAGTATTTGGAAACGGTTAATCAAACGGTATTATTCCTGATTTTAGTTTTTCCTGAGAAACTTGACAAATTTTTTCTTTATTTATAGAGTTAAAATTGCTGTGCGTTAGCATATACGCGTGGGTACGCCGAACACTTTGTTCATACACAAAAGCAAAGTGGCGCACGTTACGAATGGGAAGAAGTAAACAAACTAAGCGTTTACCTAATATGAAAAGGTTCCATATGAGATTGAAATAAGAAATGCGAAAACATAAACACTATCCAAGTACTGCATCGATATAATTTCACGCATTTCACAAAGGGAATTAAACTATAATACATTTCATACAGTAAGATAGCCGGAAATATCTCACATACATACATCTACGCGTATGCATGTGCACACATTAAGATATTTACATAACCTCTGTATTTTAAATCAATTTCTCCGCTTCACGGTACAAGCACATTTGTTTCAATATGAAATTATATTGAAGAAGAACAATGAAATTAAATGTCAAAGCGCATCTTGCCTGTCTTTATGGCCCTGTAGCCACCGTTCAAGTCCAAATAAGATCATTGGCATTATTTTATGCCGAAGTTATTGTTAAACATTTGACTGATTTGCTTTAACAGCAGGTACGTATAGGGCGCAAACAAACATTTTTTGACGAATCATTTTGTTTTCGATAAGGGCCGAAAAATTATCGTCACAGCGATGACAGCGAAATCTGCATAAATGGGCTACATAATTCCGCAATCTAATCAATTCCGTGTTATAGGTTTCGCTAACAAATCAACTTCCACAACTCCGTTAACATCGCTCTTTGTTCCTTTGATAACTATAATTCGGGCGGAATATGATAAAGCGTGCAAATACGCGATGGTAGTTTGATTACTTGCGACTGAACGAATTACAAACGACAACGTTGACGAGATAACAGGAGAAATCTAGAATTGTTCCGAATGCACTAACAAATCGTGTATCATAGCACAACTGCGGATTCAGTTACGCTGCATGTTCCAAAATTCGCGTCCCCAAATAATAATGATCTCGTTCACGTAAAACGACAACAAATGCACAGGTAACTAATTACGGCTAATCGATATTATTTCATGATTATTAATTATCACGCGCCTATTCAAAATTGTTGATACAAACATTTTATTTGCATTATTCGTATTTGTACGTAATTTATTTTCGAATCAGGCAAAATAATTCTGATGACAGGCAATGGATAAGGAGAGAGCGCAAAATCTTACAGTACATATCAGATCTCTTCGCCCTACGGGAACTGATATTGCCCCAGGATACAGCACTTAACGTACGAACATGAGACTGACCGCCTATCTTGGATGTGATAGTCGTCTGTTAATGAACGAACCCCGACTGTCTGTCCAATGAATATCGGGAAGCACGAGGAACAGTTGCACGTGGACTATGCAATCGGTCAGCCAACCAGTGCTCAAGGCGACAGGCTAGAGTGATATGGGTGGTGGAGATTTGACTCGAAGGCAGGTTTTGCTCCCCGACTCGGGGAAAATGTACGCACGTGTCGACACGTGTGTTTACACGTCTATGATTCACTGCGATGACGCGTATCTGTGTCTACAGAAAGGCCGATCGGATTATTGAGTCAAAATGATTGGCACTTAGAGTTCGATATCAGAGCCATCGGGTGTAGTGCTAGAATGCGACTGAGAATGAACTGACTCGTGTCAGTTTATCCGCTACAAAGTACAGGTGATTAAAAATTGTAAAAGTAGTGAGAATACGCTGTATATAGATATATGGGACAAGATTTTGGACTAGAGCCTTGGGTAGCTTAGTCGATTAGAACAACTCAATGGAAATTATGATTGTGATGTTCCAATTCCGACTCCGATTCTGACCCAACCAAGTCTGATTTTATCTCGTTTGTGCAATCTACATAATATTTGAAAGAGTAGACATAACAACCATTGATTTAGAGTCACTGCGTAAACACTGTGTCTGAATAATCCTTTACTGTTACTACTGAACACAGCTTGAATGTATGGAATATCTGCACGCTAAGAAATTATAACGATATCGTACTGGGTTTATTCGTAAATTCAATCGAGATTTGACACAGAGCCAATTACGTTCCTTTTAATGATGATAAACGAAACATCGGATATACTGACTATTCTCAAGAGGACCTTTGATATCCTAGTTTTAACAAACGCCACACAGTTGGTACATACCTCAGCTCAAATACATCTTAAGTCAACGTGACTATAATTATAATAGACATATGTTAAAACGATCGTTTCACATAAATGAGTAAACGAATACATCGGTTAGTAACAGCTATTTGCTGTATACTTCTTACGTTGACGGCACGGAACTAATTTGCACACACACAGTGCGGCGGGCAACCCTTGAGGCAGATATCGCCGGTTGAATTATCGTATTTAAGTTCGAGGAGGCATTCCCCAATAACAGGAATGGGGGGCTGGTCTGGAACGCGGTATAAATGCGTCCCGGCATCTTCTCCTATATTGCTTTACGATTGGCTGAATGCGTCGTCGGAAAAATTCACGAGGGTTCGTCCCCCCCCTTTGCCTGTGGCTAAAGGAGGGTGAGCGACAGAAAGCTTTTAAAGAGGGGAACGGGAAGAACTCACGTGTATGTGTGTGTGAGAGAGAGAGAAAGAGAGAGAGAGATCGCAGGATTCTCCTGAAAGGCTATCCTCCGGTTTTCCTCGGCCTGCGGCCATTTTCGCCGATCGTTGGAAGTTCAATATAATTATTTGCTCCGTTAAATTTTAAGAAGATGACAAAGTACTTCCGCGCGGGGGGAAACGACGCCACCCTCGTCAGCAGTTACGCATTCCGGTGGCGTGCCATGCGCATCTCACCTTTCAGGCTTTCCCATTCTCTCATCGGCAGGGAACGATCTTACTCGCGGTTCCCTTCGAATTTCATCGTTTGATCGATCCGATAACGACACCGTTTCACGAGGCCGAATCAATACCGCCGTAGACTCCCGACATCTAATTCCGGTGGCTATCTCAGATGCTAACGTACGATTACGCGAGAGTGATAACAATTTCACTCGGTTATGCGCAATGACTAAGTCATTCGATCGAGAATAAGGATCATAGTTCGTTACGCTCGGCATCCATTGGAAATCATTGTACGTAACTTAACTGCGCTGTGTTCAATCATTGTATGAAACATAGTTTCAAGATGCGAAGAGTGCGAATTTGCGTTCTTTTCCTCCTACGACAAGTCAGCCATCGCGGGCAATTTGGGAGGATATTAATTAACGCAAAGCATTAAGTTGGCAGGGACGGAGGAAGCTAGATTAACTTGAACAGGGTTTGCGCGGAAAAGTCCATCTCCTCAGACGGTAATATCGTTTTGAGCGATTCAAACGAAACTTGACCTAGGTTGTAAATTAGACTGTAGTACCCGCGGGTGAAATGAACTCGTGCGCCGGATACGTGTGGCCAGCGTACACCGTTTCATCGTGCGGCTAAGTCGCGCGAACCTAATTACGAATTTTTCGTACTATAAATCTCAGCACTCATTTCATACTGGTGGTACTATGCTCTCGAGGGAGGGCGAAAGTTCGTCGGACACCGCAATCTGTCATCCCGAACGGCTCGCATTGAATTCGGAAAAATTCCACCTTTTCTCCTGACCGCCCTCGGCGACCGTCGCATTCGTCATCTGCCACCAGTCCAGCTAAATTCTTCATTCGTGCAACTTGAATAAGCGGCTTTGAGCTGATTAAAATCCAATTAAAAAGATACGCGCGCGCATCGTGGATCGTCGGCTACGTGAACAACGAGCACGCGACGCGGAGTCAATTTACCGATATCACGCGTGACGATCAACAAGTGGCGGCGGAGCAACTGCTTTTTTCGCACAATTCACTATTCGCGTCATGGAATAACCGCAGGATCTTCAGAGCGTGAATTCGAGCGCGTATTGCTCTGTGAAAAATAAACCGAAGCGATGGAAAGAGAATAATGCGTCGCAATACATGTTAGTATCGCACACGCACGGAACGTTCAGCGGGTAAATAAAGTGGTAAGAGCGAATCGCTCGTCGAATCGCATAATACATTCACGGTGTAGCGGCGCAAAGTCTGACCGAACGTACGCAGTCGATGAAAAAGAAGACTGAGTAATCGATACGGATAACATCGCGAGGAGGTTCGAAGGCGGTTAATTACCGTGTAAATAAGAGGTAAATGACAAAACAGGTCCATTAACAGTGCCTTGATGCGGCAGATTTAACGGACACAGGCTTTGCACGAGACAAGAAGGCCGGTGTTCTTCATCCACCCTCAACGGTCGATGGAAAATTGGCAGCAGCGAGCCCGAAATTGCCCCACTCGCGACACCCTGAAGAGAATCCGCCGTCGCGATGCGCGCAATTCGCTTCCGAAAGGGAAAAACGTGTCGCGATAGATAGCGCGGAGTTTCCCTCTTTCGCACCTCGTCTCGCTCACCCTATTTTATGAGCGCACGCGTATGCCATTCTCCCCCCCCCCCCCCCCCCCGCTTCGTTTCTCACTCTATCCATCTTTCGTCGTACATACCCCTCTCTCGCGCACATGCACTGGCAGTGTGAAGCAACGCCAGCTCGTGGGGCACCTCGGCGTATCTCTATTTTCCTCTCGGCAAACATCGCGCAATATTTCACGCGATTCTAAACGGAGGCGAAGGGGCTGCCGTATGTTCCGTTGTCGCAGCGTACGTTCTCGTAGGCTACGCTGTTGCAGGCTACGCTGTCGCAGGCTACGCTGTCGCAGGCTACGCTGTCGCAGGCTACGCTGTCGCAGAATCCGTTGTTGAGCGGCCCGATGAAACTTTTCTTCTCAAGGCCGGTAATTCGCTCCGGGCTGCCGGCGCAAGCACGCCAAGCCATTTCCATTGATCGTTGGCAAAGCGATACGCGGCAAACTGCTGCCTTAGTCTTCTCATTTTTCGCACTTCCTCGCATTTTCTCTCGGTTCCTCGCGGCCAACCCACGTAACCTGGCCGGCTGCGGTTTGCCGCCTCTTTTTTCTTTTTATAAATTCTTCACCGGTTGCGAGAAACGTTGGTGAACGGTGCCACGTTTAAATGGGAACGCGGTGTATATACGCCATCGTTCCTGCTATATGTAGTCGACGGCTAACACCCGTGACATTTAGCGCAATGTGCCAGTTAGCGGGGTGGCGGCTCCAATCGAATGAGGAAAAGAAGGACTTGCCCCATCAGGGAGTTTAATATTCCCTGAGACGACGAGTTCGGGCACTTTCTGATTTTAAAGGCAACTGCTTCGTGAAAACGTGCAAAAGACTCAATTAAAACGGACAAAGTGAATCAGCGAAGAGCCGTTCGATTAAGAATTTTTTACGTAATTACAGGGGAGCGGTACTGTAAATAGAAGTTTTAATAAGATCGCAAATTTCTATTCCGTCGAGCGAAAAGTTGATAAAAGGGCGCCGACCCTCGCCCTCCCTTCCTCGGTTCAGAGCAACGTGGATTATCCGGAACGGGATTCGGCGTGGGAGCGGAAAGGAGGCCGGCTGGTGGGATGGGACGCGGGCGGGCGAATCGTTGGAACAGTGGAAACTCGTGGAGAAATGGTGCATCGAGGAAAGTAGTTTCGGCAATCCTTTCGTGCCGTTACAATCAATGGCGCGTCGTTAAAAAATCTAGGGTACCTTAAACAGGCAACTTTCGGGAACAAACGAGAAAGTGAAACGGCCCTTTTCAGGGCCGATATCGTCGCGATTTTACGACACCGATCATTTGCCACACGGTAGAGTCTCTTGGTCGTTGTAACGGGCTACACGGTTACAAGTGAAAAAGTGAACGTTCCGGGATTGTCCATTCGCTTTTTGGACAACGTTCACAACTTACAACTGCACTTTTACCTCCGTGCAGTTTGCGTTTACAGTTTCCGTTTACGGTTACGCATTTGAAAGTGTTACCATTTGAAGTTTACGAACGGCATAAGCCGCAACAGTGTGTTAAACGTAATGAAAATATGCTCTCATTTATAAAGTTAACGAACGATGTACAATTAAGCGTTGTGGGATAGTAATTCAGAGATATTGGTATACAAAACATTTAAACGCATAAGATCAGACTTTAAATAGGTAAAGAAATTCACCTATTTCGCACCAATCTTTGTTTATATCTCGAGCAGTGAATAGCACAACTCCAATTCGGAATTTTTATACGTATCTTTCTGTTTAACGGGTTTGCGGTAAGTCAATTTCATCGATCGCGGGGCAGCTAAAAATGGCCCCGGTAAACATTTGCATCTTGGTTCGTTCCATTTTATACAGAGCAGGTTAAATTGGTACTTCCCAGCGTCAATTTCACCGGGTCGTTGGTTTTGCTCTTTTATCATGTTTTACGTGTCAACTGAGATAATCGAAACCGGCACAAATGACAAGATTGTCGTTGAACAGAAGCAGGACGGAAACAGGGATATCGTGTTCTGCTGCGTAAGCAGACGTTCGCCTCTAATTTCTATCGCTCTTCTAGCCTTGGGAGAGATCGGATTTACGTCGACGTGCAAACTGAAACAGATTAAGTACTCGTTGAGTAGTAGAAAGAAAGAGCGAGTCAAAAAAGGGAACAGAGAACGAGAGGATGAACCGTGTCTGGGTTAATGCGTTGTAATAACTACAAACAAAAATTACAAGATAAAATTCCATGTTTCAGCCAGAATAATCACATGTCAGACCTTGACAGCAGATTTTACGAAAGGGGGATGTTAACATTAAGGTCAGTCAAAGTTGTAATTTTCTTCCTGAGAGGAATGGAGGGACAAAAGTAGCTGGTAATTTGTCGCCGGCCCCGGCACCTCTTTGCCAAATAGAAAAAGAAGAGAGCAGGCCAAGTCTTTGGTATTCATGAGATTATCGGTCTATCTACTCTAATTTCATTCGCCGTGAGTTAATCCGCGCCTAATCCGAGCACGTTACGCGAAGGTCCTCGTTATTCCGGAAAGCGGAGTGCTTTATTAATCCCTTCCGGTCTAATATTCGCAGTGAGCGCAGACCTCAGAAGTTTTTCCTTACCGTGCTGCGAAATTATCGCCAAAGTGGGGCCACGATTTTATTTACGAATTACACCTCCGACACGGCACCGTTCCATTTAATTAGGACGTTTCGTCCAATCAGAGTATTGCAATTTAATCTCGAAAATGCAGTTGACTTTGATACCGTTTCTCCATTATCATTTCTTTCACTCTCTACGGTATCGACAAATAAAATCAGCTTTGCGACTCCCAAACGTATAGAATATATGGAGCGCGCCACGAGCACTAAAGTATCGAAAGGAAGGAAACTAAATGTGTCGCCCGTTTTAGCATTTTGATTTTATATAGAATAAGTAATTCGTTACTTAAGGAAAGGAAGTAAAGCAGACATACGAAATGAATTCGTATAGCGCCATTGCGTAACATGTCGCAGACCCCGATCGAAGAACCGGATCATTGGTTATAGCCGAGGTTAATGCTCACGTCATTATTGAGGCATCCGCTCTAATTTGATTCGCCGTAACCTCTCCTAGATCTAATCTGGGCGCGTTACATTAACATCTTCGTCTATTCGAAGACCAAGGAGGGCCGCAGGCAAACGTGCCCGGGTGATCGATACCGGACAATCACGAGGTACACCCAACCAGTTTCCCATGCCCTCGCAACGGCAAAGGTACGGATGGTTTACGACATCGTGCAAAATAATTGCCCGGGGTTTAATTAACGGTAGTCAACACCGGCGCTCGTCAACGGTGGCTCTGAGCTAATAAATAGCGGAGCTCTGAACAGCAGCTTGCCCTCGCCCGCAGCCAGGGACACGTATTTCACGGAGATATATGCATTCTGAAGTCTGGTTGCAGCCTGCCTTGTGACCCCCGCGACTACCACGACCGCGACGACGGCGACGTCGACGACGAAGACGTCGCGCTCGATTACGATTAGGCGCTTCTTGCCTACTGAGCTTTATGGGCCATTAACTGACGATGCCGTCGTGTCGGCAATACGATCGCAACTCACCGATAGGTTAACGATTTGTTTTGTGCTGATCAAAGAAAATCGATGCACTGTACAGCACGAGGCGTATCCGAATATTAGTATTCGGTTTCTACGTACTAGGTTTCGTATTAATACCGACGGCAGAACGTGCGCTTATAGTGTATTTGAGATTGGTCGTGGAACATTGCGACACAAAATTCGTCCTTCGGACAGACTCATAGCGATAAATACAGATGATCAAGATCGACTCTCGACCGCTCCCATATTTTTTCCGTTCTTCTCGTTGTTCGGTATCGTCTCTCCTCCTCCTAGCTCTCCGTCTAATGCAGCCTTTCCGATAAATCATGTAAGATGGATTATCGAGACGTATCTTTCATTGCAGAGTGTTCAGTCTGGAGCGTTCGATCGACCGTCGTTCCCACTTAGAATAACCTGAATACTTATTGCCGGCTTAGATCTGGGGAACGCGAGTCTCCCCCCCCCCCCCCCCCCGCCCTCTTATGCTTCTGTGCCAGTTTGTTTTTTTAATCCAGTCGATACGAAAGTAACAGCTTTTCGGAGAGCGAATAAAATGGAAGGAACATCATATTGTACATGTGACTTTCGAGCGTACTTATCCGCTCTCCAGGGCGAACAAAAATCTCCGCCAGACGCCCTCTTCGTGAAATCCGCTTGGCAGCCATCATCCATCGTCGCCGCGCATAGGCAAACGCGCATTACCGTTTGACTTTTCCATATCCACGCGGCACGGACAATTTTTTCATTGAACGAAAAGACTTGTCACGGTACATGCATTTATCCACCAGAATATGTTTACTACTTACGGGTATAACAACAGCTACGTCGGTCGTGCGAGGGATACCGTAACGAACGTAACAACGGAAAGCCGCGTAAATATTTTCAAAATTTGCGCGCGACGTAATTACACTTCATATTTTACATTCCAGCCCGCCGCACCTTATTTCTTTATACACTCTTTCTTTTTAGTATTATTGTATGCTCAAACTAGCGCAAGACGACAACACAGATATATGAATATTTCCGTTTACGAGAACACTGTATGGTATACTCGCAGACTCTTGTGATACGTTGCATTTTACGTCACGCTACATTCTCTTCTTATATCTTGGAATAGAATAGTGACAATAGTTGGTGGAATGAATTTTTGTTCAGCGCTCATACATTACTTATATGCTGCTCTTTCGCGAGGACAACAGCAACAGTGTACGGCGCTGAACATTTTAACTCGCACATGTATACGAAGGCATCAAAACCTTAAGTGGCACGCACCTAGAGCCACTCGTCGCGCCACTCTTTGAGAAGGTACCACTTCCGCCTACATTACTAATGCAGGGCGAGGCAGGGTGTTCAGTCAGTTTAAAGTACTCCGCACGAAGAAAATTTCCTAGAGAGCTGTGATACACGACGTTGTACGAACGGTACTTAACATGCCACGCTACTCGCACACTCGCGACACTCTTCTTTCGCAGACTCAAAGACGCGTAATGTAAATGCGTATGCGTGCGCGCTATCATCGCTGTCAGCCTCGTACCGGACTACAGGGCAACATAAGCATTCGTATCTATATACAAATTCCTCCGTACATTCGGTCATTCCAACGTTCGAAAAACAAGTACTCGTACTCCGTCCAAACACCCACGACCCCAAGCTGACTTCGATTTACACCCAAAATCGAACGTAAACTGACGTATCAAAAAAAGAGGAGGAAAAAACAGAGGGCGAAAATCGCATCAACGCTTTCAGTCCTTGACGGTATCGCGATCGCGGTCGAATGCAAATACTTCTCCTTCCGTTCGAGCACGACCCCGGTGACTGCCGACAGAGGGGTGTCGATCGCCCTGGCGAAACATCGACGAAGGGGTCCGACGAATTCAATTTGCGAAAAACAATATTCCGGGAATTTCGAATC
Organism: Anoplius nigerrimus; assembly: GCA_914767735.1. Taxonomy (NCBI): domain Eukaryota; kingdom Metazoa; phylum Arthropoda; class Insecta; order Hymenoptera; family Pompilidae; genus Anoplius; species Anoplius nigerrimus. The sequence goes on along the minus strand of OU612085.1, from coordinate 15,314,141 downwards.
ATTTTTTCCGTCCATCTATCCCCCCTTCCATGCCACCGAGCAGCCTCCATTTTTCCCGCTCACTGCACGTCCTACGTACATACGCTCTTCCCACGTGTATCCATATGCATGATACACGCAGTGAGTGGTTCGTCGGAGAGTCATAAAAAAAGGGCAGGAGGCAGCACAGGGAGAGAAGTAACGAAAAAAGGACGAGGGAGAATTGCGGTATGCTGACGAGAAGGGAGAGAGGGAGGACGACGAGTGGAACGGGCAGAATGTGGGGGAGGGGTAGGAGGGGGCGAGGGAGGGGGGGGGGGTGCAGAAAAAAGAGTTCGCGAAACGTGAATATAGTGAACGGTAGGCGGTGGTGCACCGGGGTCTATATGAAAGCCAGCCGCTTTACATTATCTCTATTTTAATTGCCCGGGCGTCGTGCGGCTTGGTAAGCCGGAACACGAGCGGAGGCTCCCGATTGGCGAACAGGCGAGAGAGATACTGGGCGAGAGAATTTTTCGCATAAATTTTCCGGCCAAGTTGCCCCCGAGCTCCTTTCGGCCATTGGTCGGCGATACGCACACAACTTAGCTACCGCCACCCCAAGCCCCCCGCCCCCCGCTCCCCTGCCTCCTTGCCGCCCTCTTTACTCGGCACAGAATTGAATGCAACCTGCCGCGAACGACGGAACGAAAGAGCAATATGGATACCAATATCCTGCCGCTTCTTAATATCCGCTCGAAAAGTGCATCCGATGCGCCGAGAATTTCTGCATGGTTTGACAATGGCAAATCACCGCAACTTTTTAGTCGTCGTTGGCCGACGGTATTGACGGCTCGGAGAAGAAAAAAAGAAAAGGAAAGCTTACTTTACATGTAGGCAGGTCGCCCGCGCGAGCGAGCTTGTGTGCCCTTGCATACACGTCGAACGATTCGCAGTATGTGCCATGAGTTATCGTTTCGGAATTACTTTGTATGGTATAAAAGAGAAAGCGTTGAAATCGAGTTTGGCGTGGAACACCGTTGTCGTCACGGTGATTGGAGGTAAATTAGAAACACCATGGACAAAGTTACGGCCACTAAGGCATGAAAACGATTCTGAAGGCTCGAAGAGGCTCACCGAGGTATTTGTCAGTGGCCTCGAATCCTTTTCCGGACCCAAATCACCGAAAAATCAATGGCTGCAAATTGAATTTTAAGTTAAAACTGTCAAAACTCTTTTGATCTCGTCTTCAATTATTCTCACAGTTCACAATTACTCTCAGCATGTTTATTTTCACACGTCCATCGCGTACTGATAAAATAGTCAAACAATTAGTAGTTGATAGGTACTTGAGATGGGAGTAGAAAAAATAAAGTTGATGTCGAGATTGTGCACGACTTATAATCCATTTCTGATACCACGCACTCGGGGAAAAAAGAAAGGTGCTATCTATGACGGAATACAGTGCATTACGGAGAAATTAAGGGAAATAAGTACCTAATGCAGCGGAGACGTAAGTGAAAACTGCCCGGTCGACGTGAGCTTGACCCATAAGGAAAAGCATAACGCAGAGAGCAACGTTGTTCGTGACTCATAACATGATCGAACCGACAACAAGCACACGCATGCCACGTATGCAAAAGCAATGCAAGTTCGGCTATAAAACTTTCGAGGCAAACAACATAATCATTGAAGAGTATTATCCCACAGGCATGACCCTACTGGTATCACCGCGGTATTAGTGATTCTCACAGTGGCCGTCAATATTTTAATGAAACCATCGACACATTAATTTCGGCGATAAAACCAGATCCAATGCGGATAATCGGTCGCGCTTGAACAATGTTCATTGCGCTCGTAAGTTGGGATAGTTCATGAGTTCGCTGTGTCACATAGTCTCACCAATCGTTAAAACGACTGCTTCTCAAATATCGCACATTAAATCTGCCATCTATTCACGTTACACACAACCGCGTTGGAACTCTGTCAGGAAATCAGACTAATTTTGACACACGCCCAGACGCAATATTGTCTAAGAAAATTATTTGACAAGCTTACGTACGACAACTCGCCTCTCGACTCGTAAATACATGAAGTCGTGGACGCGGAAAGCTATACGTGCTCCACCCACATCCACTTCACCCCCCCCCCCCCCCGCCTCCCCAGCCCCTCGGTCTCGCAACTCTCGTAAATACGTAGATTTCTAAATGTCCGAATCTACGTGCGTTCGACGATGCGTGCGCACAACACGTACTGGCGTATAAACATTTGTGCGGTAACACAGATTTGTGAATGGTGTCCGATATAGGGATTCGTAAATCTTCCCTATACATGTATATTTCTGCCCAAGTGCGCCGAGTATGTGCACTCGCTCCACAAGCGTGGAAATGTATGAACGGACCACGATCTATGAATGAAGAAGGAACATCTCAGGTGTCCGCGAGTTTTTTTGATTGCTGATCAGTTCAACATTTAGGTAATTCGAAGAGCGAGATTTAAAGAAAGTCGCTTTACAGTTACCAAGAACAGATTCGACAGTGTATTGCATGGACGTAATTCTCTCAGCAGAGCAAGGGAGTCGACATAGCCCCAAACTAAAACGCGGTGCACTTGAAAAAATGTAGGCAAAGCTATTACATACGCAGGGCGCCGAAAAACAATGTTGGAGCTGGCCCAACTTCACGAGTCTCGTTCCGCTGGCCGCGTCAATTGTCAGAATTACAATGTCGTTAGTTCCCCAACGCGGCCACAGTCGCTGACGATTCGACGGCTGGCCACCAGAGGCGCGTAGGTACGCGCCATCTTTCGGGGCACGAGGCGAAAGAAATTTACTTTCGCACGGAATGAAGTCTGGCATTCTGAAAAATCCCGGCGAATAAATTTGGAGGGTGCCATTTGTTACCTTCGCTCGGAGAATGCTTAGGGACAAAAAGAGAAGTGTCGCGGTAATGTGCTACAAGCGTAGCCGTGTGTGGTTTGAATGGGATACAATAATACGGAGACTCAGCCTGATCTCGTCCCCTCAAAGGCATTCTAGGATCGGGAATGTGCGTGCGTGCACAGGTTGGCATACATAATTCAGCGGTGTAGGTGACAAGTGAGGATGAGAAAACAGACGTTTCCTTTTCCGTCGCGAAATGAAGATAAGTTACATACGGCACGAGCACTGCCAGTGGCGCCTTGCATACATATGATGTTCCGCAGGCACAGTGTGCGTGTGTCACATGTTACTACGTGTGCGGCCGCCAGTGCACAGAGGATATGCATACGGTGTGCAAGCTGTGTGGACAGTGTCGTTTGAATTTGCAGATTCTGCGAACGGGTCTCAGTGCGACGAACGTATTACGTCGAAAAAGAAATTGGGTATAAGAATAATGGGCACCATTGCACGGGATACCGTATAAGGAAGCATATGGTTAGTTTTTAGTCATCGAAGGTATCTTATCTCATGGTCTACGTAATTGCATATTCGGTATTTTATATCGGACAAACAGGCACTACGCGCGTTATGGTGGGAAAGGAATTTTACCAAGAAAATGATGTGTTGAAAGTAATATTATAACCACCATCGACCAAAATTTATTATTCCACGGGCTTGAGACAACGATTAAATCTGTGAAGAAATTGGTACAAAAACGGTAAACATTTTTTGCTGTAGATATTGCATGAAAAAATTGTCGGGCAGAATGCCGGCTACATTATTTCGTATATACCACTACCGTACAGTGTATCACGACGTCCCCCGACTGACTGTTTTACGCTTGGCTACGTGAGCGGCATCGTGTATTAAAGAAGCTTGTCTACGGCGCTAGAAGTTACAAAGTTGCGTAGATAGTTTTTATGACACGGCTCGCTCCGACCTGGACGAGTCAACTTTCAAACCTTATCCCGGGCGTGGGAAAGTAGAAGGGGAGACAATCGGTAAGAAATTTCTTTTATGCATGCTTTGAGCGCGCAATAAACCGACTAACGTATGACATGCTCCGCGTACTTATCGAACTCATAACGAAGATATAGCAAGATGTTCGGTACAAAGATTTATAACATGATGCACGATAATTGCGAAAGAATGACATCATGCGGACAAGTTTTCTGTGAATGCAAACAAGATTTTGTAGGAAATTTCTTCCCAATGCACATTTTCGCGACGACAGCGCTACTATCTCATCTTTCTTACATTTCTTGTATTGTCGGCAGAAAGCACTCCAAGTCTGATAACGAGAACCAAACTAAGGAAAGTGTGTTTTAATGCCTCAACGGGAGATTAAATGTACCTTACCCATTTTGCTTACCTTTAATATGGATCGCTGACAGTGAATCAAACGAATGCGTGCTTCAAGAAAGAATGAAATGGAAATAACAGTTTTCACTAGTCCGTACTTCAGAAGGCTTTAGACTAGAAGAGGTTTGCAATTATCATTTCAACCCCAGTAAAAAGCCCAGACCGTCGTAGAATATACAGGGTGGTTTCGATCCGGTGGTACAACCGAAAAGGAGGTGAATCAACATGCAAAAATAAGTCGAAAAAAACGTATGACAATTTTTTTTAAACGCTCCATTTTCGAGAAAATCGGCTTTGTATTTTTGTCAGGCGCAAGCGCCCTAAAGCATGGCAGTGTATATCTATATCTACCGCTTTGCGTCGTCTGCGAGTACGTTCGGGGAGCTATGACGTCACGATAGGCCGCTTCAGTGTCACTGTCGCGTAAACCGGATGTCCCTGCCGGGCCTGCTTCGATGCCACGCAATGAGATAAGCCATCGCGCCGCGACCAAGATTCTTACAGCGCACCCGGTATATCGCGCCGCGCTCGGGTGCGCTTGCACTTTGCGAAAACTCAAAGTCGATTTTCTCGAAAACGGAGCGTTTAAAAAAAAATTGTCATACGTTTTTTTCGACTTATTTTTGCATGTAGATTCACGTCCTTTTCGGTTGTACCACCGGATCGAAACCACCCTGTATATAACAGAAATCAGACAGGATGACACAACGTCTCTGATCGGTATGTTGATAATAAAGATGCTTCCTAGAGGCATCTTTAACTTCTGACAGGATGTCTAACGTTATGTCAAAGCTGTTATCTCGCTCAGTTGGTAAAAATCGCGACAAGATCAGTCATGTCGTATTGAACTTTTTGCGCAAGTATCGGGAAAGAGTCGCGACGTTTTGTTTCAGGGTGTAAAGTTCGTATCACAGCGATCATACCGAGAATCGTTCCACTTTCCCTGCTATGTCACTTCCCACTGAAAAGTTGGGATAGAACGAAAGTTGACTGTCGATAAGAAATTATACTAGCCTTTGCGATTCTATTACCCTGTACGGCTTTTCTCATGGCTACACATGTCACAAAACCTATTTTTACAGTCATGAAAATAACTTTGGTAAAGGAGAGTGATGTATTGATCGATTTTACAAAGCGTCGACGCAAATCAAAATTGGCAGAGAAGCACTGTCCCGTTTTATTAACAACACTAAGTAGCTTCACGTTCAGGAATAGTGAATGAAGCGCGCGTTGCCAACGTCTCGGATTATAAAGTGATACCTCATAATTATTAGCCCAATTGTTCCGAGCGTACGACAATATTTATCCGCTTATAATTCACGAGCCAGCCGCGGATGGGCGTATTAACGTCTCAGGGGTTCGTTAACAACTTGCGATTATATGCTATGAGAGAAAAAACAGTCCTGTCTGCATGCCGATTATGGCGCATAATTAATACCACGCATGTTCGCTACATCTTTCCCAGGCGGCCATAGGCGGTGGGGTGTTTCAGTGTTGCTCGGTATATGAATATGTATATGTATACATGTATATGAGGCATTCCATGCCAAATCGAACTCTTTTGTACCTCACCGCCTTCGATCTTTTCAAAACTTTTTATGTTTTTAAGCTCGATGAAAAACGCGTTCATGAATTTTTTAGGATTTTTTTGACGGTCCGTCTGGGAAATATGAATTGTCTTAAAATTTCTGCGTTTTTTTTTCAAATGCTCATAACTTTGTGAAAAATGCACCAATCAGATCGTTCTTTTTTTCAAAATTTGCGTTTTTGAATGCTCTTTCAAGAAAAAAATATGACAACAAACATAAAAAATTTTGAAAAGAAAATTGGAGGGGGTGAGGTACAAAAGTGTCCGTTTTGGCATGGAATGCCTCATATATATATCGAACCGACTGTACGCCTTCGATATGTACCACCTAGCCGAAGCAACAGGCAATCCACAATTAATTGTTGCCAATTGCGGTATCTTAGCTGTGCAAGCTATGCATGTTCTCCTACTACGTCCTTTAACCTTGAAGCACGTAACAGCCTTGATCTTAGATCGCGACTGACAGTTTACCGTTGTAGCAACATTGCGGCCCAATAAATTCGCTATCAGACATTATCAGACAACCTCAGTAGAAAGTTGATCATCCGAAAATTCCGAATTGTCATGCATTCTGCATTACACTGCAATGGATTGGCGTAAGTTTTGAAGGACAGAGGCGAAAGATCGTCAGCTGATTCTGATGTCCGTCTTTACGCAACGTGCAATGATTGTGCACGCAAGGCATTGCGGTCGACTCAGGCTTCGTTCGCCAGTCGAACGAGCCAATCTCAGCGACGGTGAATTCTTCCGCTCTGGGCAATGCTCTCCTAGATGAAAGAGCGTCATCGAAAGGGTGAACACGGAAGGGGAGGGCAGGCAAGCGAGCAAGCCACGTATGTACGCGGACGGCGCAAAAATCTTGCTTAAAGCCGACGAAGGTAAGGGGATGAAGAAGAGAAGAAGAGAAGAAGAGAAGAAGAGAAGGAGGAAGACGGATGGCTGGAAAGATAAAGGAGCGGGAAGCGAAACTGGTCAGGCTTAGGCGAGACCTTCCGGGTTGAAGGCAGTTCGCTCCTTCTCGCGACGCCCTGCCCTCGTCCTCGATCCTCTTTTCCCCCTTTAGCTCCCTTCTCTTCCTTCCTAGTCCGCCGCTGCAGCCTCGCTTCCGGCAGGTCCTCACTCTTCTGCCCTTTCTGCTCGAGCAGTTGCCGCGGAGTTATCCAGCCCGAGGCACTTCAACCGACGACTTAATAATGCACCATCTCCGGGACCGTCATTTCGCAGAGACAACTTTACCTTCCAAGCCTGAGCATCCGGCCGTGTCTCGCTCGGTTCAGTCTCGCGATTGGCAAACGTTGCCGTTCCACTCGCTCATACCGACTTCTACCATCTTCCACCGTGTCATGCCCGGCTACGGCGAGATTCTCGTTAACGCACTCTCTTATTTGCACGAGCGCGCGCCTGCTTCGGGCATCGGCTCCTAGACTACCGGAAATGAGCACTCCTACCGTCCTCACCGATCTTTCGGTATCGCGCTCGCGAGGGGTCACCGTCGAAGAGAACGGATCGAAGTCCGCACGGCCGAGTGCACGGATGGCTGGCTGGCTGGCAGGTTGTGTACACAACGCGTTTACAATTTCATCGTGCGACAAAGTGCCCGTAATTCACGGTAACTGCTTTGCGCCGCGCGCCCTGTCAATTAAGCTGCGTTTAAGCCGAGTGTTTCGTATAAATTCAAAAATCATATCAATGCATAATTCAGAGCGGTATGTCTTTTTGATGGCGGTTCTTAATTAAATTGCATAATTCGAATTCGTGAGGAGCGTGGACGCACATTATAATTTTCCTCAACAAGGTCGTTTGAATGGTAGCTATCCTTATTTTATTACTATTGAATCTTTGTGGTATTCATTATGGGTAGATTTGTTCTCTCGATACTATGACAGGTTCTGCTACGAGATGACTATATTATACACAAGGAATTGAATACTTCCGGTTTTTTAAGTATATTATGTTCTGTTGTTCTTAGTGTCTAAATTTTATTTTGAATGACGTTCTTTCTTGTGACAACTTCAAACCGATATTGATGTTTTAATATTACGTATTTTTTTAATTTCAATTCGTATTGTATACATTTACAAACGTTGTGACTATTATATGAATGTTTGTTTTAACCAAGTGGAGTCAGTTTGCATTATTTTAAGTTTAATACTTCAATCGAACATTTACCAACATTTCCTACACAGACATTATGACAAATGTAAAAAGCAAAATATTTCATTGTAAATATTGGACGCAGGTCATTGAAAAGTTAAAAGTCGTTTCAGAATCGACAGAGTGGTTGGTGAATTTCCACTTCATTTTTTTTTTTGCAAGAGTAAAAATAGTGTAACGGAGAACCGGCAATAAACAATTCGTTGCAAAGCTAGAGGTCGAACGGATACATTCCCGAACCCATACAGGTTCGATGGGTTTTACGACTGTAAAACGGCGCTACCTGTCGATCATCGACCCCACCCAGTAAAATTCGTCCAAAATCCATATTCAGGGCATGCTGCGCTTTCGAGGAACTGAACGCGATGGTTTATTTACTTAAAACAGCAGTTGATTTCTTCTTGTATCTACCGTATCTCTTCTTGGTTCTCACCACTCAAACAGAAGTGACGTAATTAATATAAACCATCGCTTACTTTACCCTGCAGTGTGCAAAAATCAGTCAAAATTTATTAATTTAGGCTTCACTATTTTACTACGCGGTTAGTGACTAAGTAAATTCTCGAAAAATATATTAGCTGTCACTTAATTCATAGCATCGAATATAGGAAAACTCTCGAAGTTGTGGAAGGATTTGAACGAGGTAAGCGTTATCGCTAATTTGCGTAGTATCATGTTCCTTCTTCGTGCTCTTTCTCGTCGTCGGATTACATATTTCTCTCACTATCCTGCTACTTTTCTCCGACCATTCCCCCTACCCAGCCCCGGTTCTTCCCGTCGTCTCGCCTTCTCGCCACGTGCGACGGCGATGTTGCAGCTGCTGCAGAATTTATCCAGGCAAGCGAGATGGCAAAGTTTGTATTTGCCAAGATTTGCTCGGCCCCCCGGTTTATATCTTGTACACACCCCGATTGCTGCGGCAGGTGCAATATTACGTGGGACTGCATTGCCGGCCCGGGTAATACAATGCGGAGTGCTAAGTGCCGTGGATTGGTTTTAATTGCATCTTGCCTTCAATTCGGTCCACAGGGTCCGCTGTACACACTGCCTCAACGCGACGTATCGTTAAGAATTACACTCTCTATGCAATCTGACGGCTCGCTGGCTGATACCAGTATCTCGAAAAATCGTCACCTAACTGCTTGTTATAATGGCTATTTTGTGGCGTGGAAGATATTTAATGACAATTTAGCAATTTGCAACGGTACACGAACAAGTAACGCCGATCATGAAAAGTGCTTTTCTCCATCCTCGCGTAACATATTTAAGTAAGCGTGAGCATCGCTGAATTGTACTATCATGCAACCTACAAAGCAATTCCGTATTTTAATCCCTATCATATTTCGGAATTCACGATTCATGCATCTGATAAGGACGGGATTTATTGATTGTTACAGATAAAAAAAGCAAACTTGAATCGAGTTTTTATTGGAAACAATATCAATGAGGCGAAAAAGAGTCTCAACAACAAGATCTTTGAATACACGTCGATTGGTGAAATCGGGGGAACGCTGGTAATAAGGTTATTCTTAATTAATGAGATAAGGAAATAATGTCAGAAGTATCCGTGAACACGGATCGCCGTATTGGTAGAAAATGCAGTATTACAGTGAACGCTCTCAATGATATGCGATCCTATTCATCGGAATACCATTCTAGCAGGGATTTCAGCGCCATCTGAATAGTTTATGCTCTCCGCAGTGATTTAATCCTCATTAACAATGAACGGCGCGATACAGTCGAATCTCACGGAAAGCAACAGAAGTAGGATGAGAATGGAACAGGGTCTAAAGATAGTCGAGCGGAACAAGGCGGAGTCCGTTAAAGCGGAGCTAGCAAAAGGAGAGTGGCGCATTCATGTCTGCTCATAAACGGCCCTGACCACTTTCAGCGTCGGAGTCACCTTGCGATCTTGTGTCGTGTCGGATTCTTCTAGATCGTTTACGATTAGGCAAGAACTTAGAACGATGATCTAACGTCTAAGCTCGCACGAAGTATGCCCATGCGCAAAGTTGGTGTCAGATGTGATCCCCTATGAGATGTAACGTTTTTTTCTTATACATTCACGAGTTATAAATATAGGTACAACGACGTGCAAATAAAAAGTCTATTCACAACCTTCCTTACGATGATGTTCAATTTTTCCCAGGTTATGCAGTGATGTACCTTTGTTTCTCTTTTTCAAAGATGACTCTTTCACGTTATATAACAATCTTACCCCGATTAACGCTTTTCCCTTCAATAAACAGACGTGTGTAAACACCCCTGGAAGACATCATTATTCACTATACTTCGTGAATTGCTTAGCACTATAAGTCCTGTCTTGCGAATTAAACCAGTCAGGCACGATAGTCCGCAAACATTGGAGTGAAAAAACGTTCGGAAAAGTTTGAAATGAATTGTTCGGCACCCGAAACGAAGTTTCATTCAAAGCGATTTCGGAGAATTGTGATACTACGGACGGGTAAACCGTGCAAAGCGGATTTCAAAATTGAACCACGCTGATCGACGAGAGCAAGACACATGTCGGTTTTACATCCTACCAACGATGACAAAGCCCTGTTCCGTTGTGCTTGTTAACCCTCTAAGGTAGAAGAAGAATCTTCTCTCATGATTGCTGGGTTTTTTTAATTTAAAATCGATAATCACAAACCAATATTAATCACAATACGTTATCAGTAAAGTAATCGTCATTCTTATATCACTGCGCAGAAAATGTGAAAAATCTGTAAAACGTCCTTGAATGCCAAGTATACAGTCAGTGGCGTGAACTTAATGTACACGTTACGATGCAGGACGATAGCTTTAGTAATCTTAAAAGCACTTAATATTTTTTTAGTTACTGTTTTAATCTTGCGTGACTGAGTGACGTTTTAATCATTTTTTGAACGAAATACCTTCGCATTTTTTATTGTATTATGATCTTTTTACTCTCCTTCGAGCCTTGCGCGACAAAAGCCTATGCTACGCCGCACTCAATTTTTCTACCGACTACTAGACAGAAAACTCGATAAGCGCACTTATAGACTTCAGAGACCGGCTGTACGCCGCGAGCAAAGTTCCAACGTATAATTACGATGTCATTTCAACACTTTCCAGGCTTTCCACGCACGTAACGGTCGCGTACTTCGGTAAGTTAAATTCCACATATACCTACTTAAATGTTGCGTTCGTGGCCGAAATTACGGGGAAAAAGTGCCCGCTTCGTCGGCAAAGAATATACTCAACGCCATCGTTAAGTGGTCGCGTATTAAAACATGGGATCCTGTGGAAAGTAGAGGGGATTGCGGACGTGAATATAACGTAAGTGTCGGAATGCAAGGAATGCGGACAGGAAGGAAAGAGGGTGTCGTTGGACGGTTAACATCTTCGCTCGCGATCACAATCCGTTGCTGAAGATTGGAAGTGGTTGCAGCGAACGATAAAGCCGGGGCTCGACAGCGTCGAAAAAGGGCAATCTTTCGAATCTAGCGGCACGATAACGCGTACGTCGATCGTTTCCCGAACACGACCCTCGTATTTTTTTCCTGCCCCACCTATCTATCCTTATCGCGGTCTCACGCACGCCGATCTATGTGTGCATGTTCGTTTTTTGTCAGCCGCGCCATCGTGACTGATATATGTCTTGCCGAAGTTACGGTCAGACATAAAGTAATACGTACGGGACGCCCCGAAAATAGTGTACGCGCTTTTAGAAAGAAGATACATCGGGGGCGGAATGATAAATTGCCGCTTTATGGCGGGTCGGAACGGTGGAAGAGAGTTGTACTGTATATCTTTAACGAAGTAGCAAGTGAAATGTTATGGTTGCATTAATCAGCCGACACTTTCTTGCGGAATCGTAAAAGTCCCGCGAACTTAATCTCAAGAAGGAGTGGAGCAAGTGGCAAGTAGCAAGTTTTGGAATGATTCCGCGCGTGCTTCTCCCGTTGCATTGATCAATTAGGCAAAACTCGAATAAATCTCTCTTATGAGAATTACCGAAAGTTTCGTCGTTTGCATAACGGGAGATTGATTCGGTCCTTTCGCTCAGGAAATACGCGAATCTGTTTTCTGGTGCTTGAACAAGTCTCCTTTGTCCGAGCTACTTAACATGTGCATTCGTAACTACTGTGTCTAGATCAATCCCAGCGCTCGATTATTTTGTTATTTGCCAAAAGTCTGATTTCGTATCTTAGATCAAAAAGTTTCCCGTTGATGGAAAGTGATGCAGATTTCTTGCAACCATACTCCGTTTATTAGGTTCAGTTCAAAAATTATATTGACAGTGCGAACGCTCACAGATGTAGCGTGGCTTACGGCATGCATAATTCGTCGACTATATTTTTGCTGAAATACGGGATGGGAGTTCGTCAAGTTACATTGTCGGGACGTTTACCTTCTCCGGAAGACGAGCTGGCACAATTTTCCTATCCGACCGATGAAACTTGAGTGCACTTATGGCGTCGTAGTCTAGACACTCTCGGAAATGTTAATGCGAGCTACCATTGTACAATTTTCCGGAATTAACGCCGTCGAGTGTAGCGAAAGGATCAATTTTCGGTCGCGCTATGTGCTCACAGAAACGTGACTACCCATTTACGTTGACTCGCACATTATCATACGTAATCATAACGGTCTACAACGATAATGCTAACAATAATGGACTGTAAAACAATTAACGTAATCTTCAAAGTGTTCACTCGTGAAATAATACATCAGCGAGTTTGATAAAATTAACATAACAATCATTTTCAAAGGATGTCGTAGTTTATTTTGCTTATAACTACACAGAACATTTTGCAGTCAATATCGATGATGAAAATAAAGGATCTGTCAACGAATAAATTACATGAGGCGAATTTTTTTAAAGAGTCCGTCAGAGATCGTTTTTGTTGTTAACGCTAATCTCAACGCTATACCGCATAACCGTCAACCAACAATTAAGTCCGATAATGATCTCAACTTTCCTTATTATGACATTATATGTGTTATAAAATGCGATATTATATGAGAAACGTATCACGATGCAAAAAAAGAAAAGCACATGTTACCATGCGCCCCGTAGCTCACATCTTAGTGAAAACAGCATACGCCTCTATAGATACCCATGCACGATAGTGTTACGTACGCACGCGATACACGTGACAAGGCAACAAGAAACATGGAGCAATACCGTAAAACTTGAGACGATACTATTGAAACACGACACACGTATAACATTAAAATAAAAGCGTTACCGCAACGGCATGAGTCAGGGTTCTCCAAGGTGATTGGCATCTTTAGTTCATTTGCGAAATTAGGAAAATATCGAGTAATAATTCTTGGCATGCAGATTTAAGATTGAGAATTTCATATCAGTGATAAAATAGAAAGTATGCTGAAGGTGGAAATATGAAAATACCAATATTAAATTCTTTCAAGCAACGCTCTTGGAATGCTACGCTCTTTCGCACTACGTCATTCACACCAAACCTTATTAAAGTGGCATACGTATGTAAATTCGCACGCATATCTCGCAAGCATCCAAGTAAAAAAATTCTCTTCTACGGCAACGATCTTCTGAGAAAGCGGTGCGCGCGTACTCGACTCCTGCTCGCAATAATTGAGAGCGAAGCGTGTTGACGCACTCGAGGCGGCAGTTATTTTTCAGGTGGGAGTAGCTATGCATTAACATGGGACGGCTGACTCTGTTACAGGTATGTCGACGTTTGTTGGCTCCTAACGAGGGTTAACGCTGTTCGTTGCTGCCATAACGGAAAGGACGGGGCTCGTCTCGCCGGTCGTTAAAGACGGGAGGGTGTAAAAGTCGCACATCAGTCTCGATTTCCTGCAACCCGCCCCCGAAAGCTTTTGCTTCCCCCTACGCTCGGATGTCGTAACCTAGAGTGTATCACGACGCCGTTAATATCGCGCCGAGGAGAAAACCCGTCGGTGAAGAGGGTGGAGTATCCCCGAGAGGGGGGCGATTACCGATTTTCTCCCACCCAGTCTGATATTATCGAATTACGCTCGGTTTCCGCATCGCGGCTACGGCCAAATGGAATTCCGAACATTTTTGTGGCCGATCCTATACCGCGCCCTCCGTTGCAGCGCCTCGAGTGCTTGAAAAACGAGCGTGCCTTCAAATTACCAGCCTCGTGCCAAGCCTTATAAGATGTCAACTCAGATCTTTTCCCACGCTTCGAAATTTAATAATGTTACATTTAAACATTCCCGTCAACGGGAGGTATTCAGATTTTTCGCTTATTATACGTTTTTGAATTTTATAGTACCTAACGTATGTTAAAAACCTTCCCTCAATCAGAAAGAATTTGGGCATTACGAGCATTTTTAGTACATATTCTCTCTTTCTTCTGCATACAGTTTGTGCAAATCGATACTCACGACAGTGTCAGTAGAATATTTCTTTAATGTATTTGAAGGGCCTCGTATCGTGCGGGCATCAATTTATCAAATGGGTGTATTTCCGATCAAAATGGCCTAATTTCGAATGGCATGGGAAACATGAAATGCCAAAACGCAATTCGAACGCATTTCAGAATCCATTATAAAATTACGGTAGTTGCGCTTAACTGGGGTCCTTGTAAAAAAATGCAGATAGACGAGCAAACCTGTTATGTTTTGTTAGCCCAGCCACGATTTTGTCGTGGCCAGGTGAAATATTCTGGTTATTACTTCAATATCTACGCGTACAGTTTCCTTGGGCAGCGATAAAATGCGATACGATTCCGTATACGTTATGTAACGTCACTCAGTACGTGATGCGCGATGTTCCTGTGCCGAGTCTTGTCACGTACTATCAACAAAAATTTCACATGCACCGATGTCGCCTGGCATGGTTAATATTCGCAAAGCCCATAATATATCACGAGGTCGCAATAAACTCCACGCGTATCGCGCCTGCCCTCCGCTTTACAACAAAACATTTCCATACAATAGTCTTATTAAAATTTACGCAGAGACGCATCAGGCAGCTCTAATCACGCGCAAAAATAACGGTCTACGCGAAAACGAAAAAACAAAACCATCGATCGATAAACTGTCGGGCATTAAACGTAACTTTTGGAGCCGTATCAAAAAAACGGAATTCATTATAACAATGTGAAAGGGGTTCGCGCCTCGACAAACTGTTTCGTTCGTAATCTGATAAATATGTCCCGAAGTGACAATCGTCGAGAGTTCGTAGGCACATACATACGTACATACATAAATAAACACGGCCAGTTGCGGCTTTATATGTAGGTTTTATACTTTAATTAGCCATCGTTAAGTTTCGCACGGAAAATATGCATGTACGGATTGGGAACGAAATCGGATGTCAAACGGTAGTAGTCAACCGTGGGCAGGCACATATGTTGAAATAGGCCGTCGATGACGATAAACGATGAAATTACCGGCGAGTTAATTTTAACGCCGGTGCCGCTGTTCCGCGTTACTAAATTGCCGCAACGCCGCCTGCCGTTGACGTTTTGCCGGGATAACTTAGCTACCCGCAACGTCATACGCCGCGATAAAATTCTTTATACGCTGCAGTGCATAAGACCATCTGATCGCCGGTGATCGCTCCCATTAATTTCAACCAGCCTGGCAAGTAAGCGAAAAGCGTTATCAAAACGAGCCTAACTCGATACTGGTAAACAGCAAACGTTTTATAATTTTCAATGAGAATGATTAAGTTTCAGGTTATACGCGAACAGAATGAGCCATTGTAAGTGTACACAGCTGCGTAACTGCCGGAAACAAGCTCAGTTAGTCGAGACCGTCAGCAATCAATTCAAAATTTGTGACTTCACTGACGGTAGCCGGGTTGGGCAGTGGTTATGGTCAACGACAGCGCGGCCACCTCGCGCGGGAACTGTTTCCAGGAGCGGTCGACACAAAGCGAAAGCGTTAATGCTAAGCAGTGAGACAACCGCAGAGTGCAAGCTTATTCGTGCGTGATCGACTTCATGCGTGCTCAACGGTCGCGTAGCTTCACTTTTAAGGTACCCTCTTGTGAATAAACTGCCAATTTATTAACCTATTCACTGCTAGACGAATGTCGAGTGTCTTGCCCCGTGTGCCAAGGTTTTATTTTAAAGAAAACATGAAATTGTGCAAAATATAATAATATTAAGTTACTAATATAATATTGTAATAGGATTTACAATCATTTTTATTGAAAAAAAAACACTACGAGCTAATGCGTAGCTGACTTCACGGAATAAGACTCCTGTGCGGAGTGCCGCTTTCAAGTTATCTCGTAGTGTTTTTTTTTCAATAAAAATCTTCATGTACAAAGAGACTATCTTTTCGTTTTGTTTGATTTTACAAGCTCGTTACCTAATTTCATATGGCGACAGACAATAATACAGATGTGTAATGATCTCTACTGGGAAAAACCTATAAGGCGACAGTAGTTACAAAGAGTTGTAAAGTAATAAAAATTGACTGACAAGTAATAATTACCTCACAAAATCAATCAGTGAGTGTACAGTCTCAAATTATGGTTGCATTGCAAGAAGCGTACAATAGCTTCTAATACTACAATGGGTAGGATCACTTATAACTATGACACTAAATATCATTCAAGTAAATAAATAAGTTTGTGTATTTTGTGGTCAAATGTTGGTAGACATTCTCTCCTTCCAAAAGTCGAAAAAATGAGGATTCGAACCCAGAGAAAAAGTTTCCTCCGGCTTACAAGATTGACACATTGGCGCAGCGCTACCGACAATCTTGGACTAATCTTCAATCTTTTAGCATATTAAGGCTACACTGTAACATCGACTTTTTCCATTTATGTCGCTTTTTGTACTTTTACGACTGTCCAATGTACTCAGTAACATTAATATCCTGTATAATAGTAATGTGACAAAAACGAAACCAAAGTTTACCTCATACGGTGTTCTGACAGGCAAAAACTAACCAGAGACGCAGTTTTTGATTTTTCCGACACTGTTCCATCAAATAAAAAATTATGAAAAAAATCAGAGAGATTTTAATATTAGATCACAGGAAAAAGCGGCATCGATGATCTGGACCTCCTTCATTGTCAAATTAATGTTTTGCTGACTCACTTTTTGGTTTTTATTTTTTTTCTGGTTCGATTTTTTATATAAAAATCTGAGAAAATCTAAAATGTGCGCACCATTACCAGATGCATCTCTGATTTTTTTCAATTTGTTTTATCCAATAGAGTCCGAGAAAACGGTGGGAGAAGAGAACAGTACATTTTAGCCTCCCCCGCCGCCCACGGTCGAGATACGAAGTTCACAATTCACAAAAATATTTCTTTTTTCATAAGCTATCGAACAGCCCATTCCGAATTTCAATCCGTTTGGGAGCACTTTTGACCATCTTATTCGTCTATGCCCTTTGGTAAAATAGAAACTAAATCGAGGAGAGTCCGAATAACTTAGATCAGGATCTATTCTGGTGAAAAAATGGAAAGATAAGCGGGATATAATCAAAGATTATAGTTTAGGAATGGTAGGTGTTGATCGCTCTGATCAACGTAGGTCCTACTATTCATTCGTCAGGAAAACCATCCGTTGGTACAAAAAAATTGCACTACACTACTTCGAAATCTTCCTACAGAATGCATACATGTACCATAACCAAAGAGAATAAAGAGATGAATATGCTTCAATTTAGGGAATCAGTTACTATGCATTTACTTGATAGCGATAACAGCAATGCAGAAGAAAGCAGCAACTATAATACAAATGTAGGATGCGAAACGTCACGAGCGAGTGTGTATGTATGTATGTATGTGTGTGTATTGGCCGCGATCGAGGGTCGACACCGGTGAGGCCGACGAAGGCGGAAGGCTATCCTCGCGGGGCGAGGAAAGGAGTCTTTCGGCGTGCGAGACACCTGGAACGACCGTTAGTCTAGTGAATGCGATTACCCGAAAGGGACAAGAGCGAAAGTGATTTTGAGCGATATGCGAATGTTACGAATGTGACCTGTGAGAGTCAATTGTGCCCATAATTATGAAAGTGGTCTAAGTCAAGATTTAAAAAAAAAGAGTTTATCAGTTATTTCACACCACATTTGTTTACACTAAATTTATTCAATGTAATTTTTTTTTTTTTAAATATTGACTTAGACCACTGTCATAATTATGAGCACAATTACATCCTACACAAATATCACTGATTTTCATTACAGAGAACATCTTTCTCCCACAGAAAAAAGGGATGCCTACACAGCCATGTCGAATGTGTACAACGCAAAAAAAAAACTTAAGAAGACTAGTGTTCGTCTAGGGCAGAATCTACTGGCATAGTCCTACTGATGAGTCCGCCAGTGGATCCGGGACGAAACGGATTTTTGGAACACACCACCTTATTTCTTATTCCTATTTCACGTGATCAAATCGGCCAATAATTTTAATTTTATGATTAAGAAGACTAGGTATTTTTGTCCAGTGTGCCCTAACAACCCAGCACTTTGCGTTGATTCTTGCTTTAAAGCTCACCATACACAGCAACAACGATAAAAATATTTTTTACTTTCAGTAATACATTCATATATATATATGTAATTATTATGTTAGAATCTAATCGTCTAAGTTATAATTTGAATAATAAAAATTGGTAATTATTATGTTTTTACACTACATACATTTTTCATTCATCCTTTTTAATAATTCGTAACTCAAATGGCCATTTATAATCAATCGAAAATTGCAGCACACCCTACGAGACATCTCGTAGCCTGAATTTTTGGTACACATGTCTACTACCAGATATCTCGTAGTTGGCAGTGAATGGGTTGAGAGCATTCACTCATTTTCTCTTCCTCCCTCCCTCTGCCGTTTCCTCTCTTAACATACACGTGTACTGTCTTTTTTGTTATGAAGCGAGCGAAACTAGAGTCTAAAAAATTACCCGAATGAAACTGCATTTAAAAATGTTGGAAGAGTACAACAAACTTTCACGATGCACGCTTTAACTCGTAAGAGAGTCGAGCTACTGCCGAAACGTGCCGCATTGCAGCTCGATATGGGAGTATTGGTATATTTATGAATAAACGATCGTCCTCCCCGCATAATGCCCCGCAGCCCGAACGATCGATAGTACATAGTATCAATGTGGCAACTACGCCACGTCCGATCTATTAACGTATCCCGAAATAGCGCTCGTGCGGAAATAAAAAATTTAACCCAATGATGAATTAATTTGCGAAAACCTTTCTCAGACGACGACAGATGCATAGTGGTTGCCATCCATTGTTCGTCCTTGCATCGCTTACGGAGAATCAGAATCGAATGGCTCGTGGCACATTATCGTAACTGTCCCGAGCAGACGACAGTAAATAGCCAAGCGAAAATTCCAGCTGACACTTCAGCGAGCGTCGAATATACGCTTAGAACGGTGGCAAAACTCGGCAAGGGACTGCGAACAAAGAAGAGGCAAGCGAGTTCAAAAGACTCGCGGTCGGCCCATTTGAAAGCGTGCCGTTGTTGATGTAATTTCTTTCGCCAACAATTCTTGTTCATCGAGGAGCATTAAAGAGCCAAGAGCGTGGGCGCACAGCGTTGGCCAACCAAGCTACGCGTTCTTTACGCCCGCCCTTAACTATTCACGTTCCATGCATAATTTATGGCCTTATCGCAAGACGTTTCCCCTCTTCTCACGACCACTTTTACGCGAATGGAGTAATTAATGGGCCGAATATTTAAGCCCGTTACCTTCTTCGTTAATGCGCTTGATCTGAATGGTAGTCCTCCCCCTTCACCCACCCGCTTTTGCCTCATGCCAACGAGAACTGAACCCCACGGCGCTCCTTTCCCTTCTGATCCCTTCACCGCACCTACACTAGTGCTCCTTTACTACCCATCGGGTTGTTAAACGCATTACTTGCCTTTTCAATCACGTCGTTCAACCACGACCTTATTACATGACTCATAGATTTTCTAAGGGCGCGTTTTGTCAATCATTCCCCGGGACACTGGCTGAGTACAGAATAAAAGAGCGGTATAAACCTTTCGCCGCGCAATTTCGTAATTCATCGTTTTTCCGTTTTGCTTCGTATTGTAATCAACCGTTTGGAATTAAGGTCGATTACTGGTTTCGTTTTCTATATTTTGATATGGTTTCTAAATGGTTTATTGAACGTGAATCTATTACAACTTGTTGGTCTAATAGAAGTAGACTGTACGCTAGTCGCTTATAGAATGGCTTGCCCGTGACCGTCTTGACGACGATGGGCCGATTCCGCACTCATCCCTTCTCTGGAAAATTCGTCAGAAAAAAAAAGGGAAAAGTACCACGACAGAGAAAGGCCGCACGTGCATCGCAGTGTCGCCGTGTCGAGCGTTTACGGTCGCTGTAACAAAAGACGCACTAGAACCCACTTGAGATGCACGAGTGACGCACGTGATCTATTGACGTTTGTTTATTGCTACGCAATACAATTTGTTACATCTGGCCTATGTTCTATGTCGTGCACGACTTTGAGGTATGCTACGCAACACGTTTCTTACTTACGATTCAAATAGCCAACGGTGTACCTAGTCTATTACAAATATCACGGATGAAGTACTAAGAATACGCATCGGTCTAAGGTGTGACGTTGATTCCGTAGAATACTACGTTTTTTGGTTTCTGGATTAACTGAGTAGGTTTACGTAATGAGGGAAGTGAAAGCATTCTTTTCTTCCGCCCATTACTTATATTATTTGAAATTATATTGTAGGAGTAATGTGCTATACATGTATAAGTATTTTAATTACAGAATATATATATATTTTTAAGCCTTGGTACTAAAAATCTCACAAAATAGCACTTTTAGCTGCAGAGTCTATAATATTATCGTCAACATACGCGCAGCACGTATGAAAACCGTACTTGACCCTGCACAAAAACACCGCATAAAACATAATCACGTTCGTTCAAGGCAAGCAGATATCTCAGCAAGTCTCAACGTTTCACGGTTTCGACCATAAATCAGATCTTGCCATTTCTCGAACCAATGCATGGACGATTATTTCTAGCCTAGTTCGTCGATGACAAAGAGCGGGCAGACCTTATCTTTCCCCCTCAAACATGCCTCCGACCTTACGGTCATCCTTTGGCAAAACAATATCGCTGAGTCACTCGTTACTTTTTCGCCCAACCCATCTCTCGAGCAATAAAGATTATTTACTCGTGACGTATCGCGCCTCTACGGCTGACTTAATCATCAGCAACCGCTTTACGTCGGCGTGATCTATGTCGAGTGTTGGGTCTTCGGCTCCGCCGCGCCTACAAGATAGGTTTCGGCCGATCGAGATTCGCGCATCTTCTCGAAATATCCCTCGTGACTTCGGAGGATTCGAATTTCGCACGAGGCACAACTCTGCCGTCGCCACAGCCGCCTCGCGTATCGACAAAAAGGCCGCAGTTTAGTTCCGTGTTACGCAAACCTAATGCTCTCACGTGTATCATGGCCGGCGTGGCCGCCAACGTTCGCGATATTGCGAATTATGCGCGCGCGTTAAGCTTCGCTCGGCGGTCGGAGCTCGAAGGCAAAATCCGGCGCGGGCAAACGAAATTGAAACCTTTCGTCTACCGCGCGATGCGATATACCTATGTACTTTTCACGATCCCCTAATCCAAGCAATTCTCAGTTGCGCTAACCGAAATTATTGCTGCTCTTCGACAATGTCTCTACTGCGACAGACATCGGGCAGATAGTGCTCAAGGAAAATATGAGGATAGCTTTTAAGCTCCGGTTATGAAAGTATAGTCGAGCATGCATTACAGAATAGGCACTGTAAAATTAAAGGTGGAACGATTTTTATATGCCTGCATAACAGTAAGATAAATGAGTGGTGATGTTCTATAAACAAGATATGATTTAGAACGGAAGTTGTTTTTTATTACTGTATTGAGATATGGTCGATACTTTTTCTTTGACTTTCGGTTGCAGCATTCGAACGTTAGTTGGAATTGTTAAATCGTTACTACGTCATTCGGTTGATAAATATCACATAAGTCTGTCAAAAATGTAAAAACTGAACGGCGAAGCTTTTTCGATCAAAGCATACTTGGAGGGAAAAGTTGACAGTGAAGAAATATTGAGTGGTATTCTCTTTGATTTTTCACTGATTCTATATTACAACTTTGCACACAGTTTGTGATAATTCAACGGTAACTTTAGCGTACGTCCGCCAGCTTCCCTTTGAAGCCAGACAGGATCTCTTCCGTGCAGTTCAGCTATATTCGTTTTTATGGCAGACCTAAATTCAATCCCGCAACTTTGCGATCCGATGTAATGCGACGCGTTAAAGATTCACGTTGCAGATACCCCACCGGTACCAAAGCCAGCGTAAAGCACCTCCAATTCCATTTTCGAAACCGCCCTACGTTCTCGGACTAATCACGAGGGCCGCTCAAAATCGCCACTGCCTCCGTGCTAATAGCTACAATCACATAGCGTAGTGCCGGATTAAAATGTGCAGACAAAAAGGTGCGAAAGGGAGAGGAGCGGATTGAGAGAGGAAGAGGAGAAGAGAGAGAGAGAGAGCGAGAGAACGGGAGAGGAGAGACAGAGAATAAACCCAACGGAATGGAAAGCTTTCAGTTCGGCAGGCGAACTGTGCAAACTGATGCGGCGAGAACACTTCAAATTCCAATTGCTGAAAATGCTGGAGCACGTCGCCGAGATAGAAATATAGGTACGCGCGTCGCGTGTATGTACGCAGACGCTTATGCACGGAGACGAGGAAGCAGGGGTGAAAGGTAAAGAATGTCCGGAAGCAGGAGAGGTGGGGCTAGCGGACTCCGGTCGAGTAAGGGTAATTCGGCCAATTCAGGAATCAGCAGCCGTTTCCGGTGCCAAGTCAGCGTCGCCGGGCGAAAATTAAATAACTCTCCGACTCGTCTTCGTCTTCGCGATCCGCGTTCTCCGAAGTGGAAAGCATCGCCACGGTCCGCAGGACCGCAGGACGACAATCCAGGATGTGCTGCGGGTCGGTGGCAGTTTACTCAAACACGCCATCGAATCCTCGTCGGCGCTCCGAAATTGGGTCTGCGTGCAATCGTATTCCAGGATTCGCCAAATTCACACCGACGAGCTGGACTAGCATTGGAATCGATTGGCACACTTTTTCTCCCTTTTTTTTTTTTTCACACAACGTAGTTACATTAAACAGATTTTTCGAACGGGACGTAAATTGTGCCAGCGTGTCGATTTGACCAGTAAATTTTTTGGTATTTCCTATCAGTTAACATTAAAATAGAAAGAGTATTCTAAGTGTAAATAAAGCGCTGAGGCTAAAATTGTAAGAGTAATTTTGACAAAAATTATTCTGAAAAATATAGTTTGCGTACATGTGTCGCGCCGAATTACTGGGTAACTAATGCAGTGAACAGAAAGCTATTGTACCAGCTTTACTTTACAAATAAAAACTTTCTGATGACGAGGCGAGCGCACACATATATCGTACACGGTAAGCATCCACTCCGTCGACTTCGGTCGATATGTCGATGCATATCGGTGCATCCATTCCTCGCGAGAGGAGTGCCGTGCTCTCAGGAATGTAGACAATCCTAAACGCGAGTAGAGAAGAGATGATTGGTAGGGTGATCGATGGAGATCGTTTCGACAGCGACCGGCTGGGGTGATACATTTCCACCAAAATATCTCGGATATCGTATTGCACCCGGAACTCCCCTAAATCAACTGCAGCAATTACGATCGTCTCATCGTATGCGGCAGTCCCAGAAGGAAGGTGCGCAAAGAGGCTGAAAATTTAAAGACTTAACACCTTAGAAATCATGCGACAATTTTACGCTATTTGATCATGGTCGGATCCTGACCCAAATGAGACTAACTAGCCAAGGCTGTGCTATTCAACCTAGTGGCTAGACGGTGAAACGGGTCCATCAGCTCCCATGGGAATCACGGTCTAGGGGATCGTTCCACACACGTGTGCGGTTAAGAAAGGTTTAACGAAAAAACCAAAAACATCGAACGCCGAAGCTGGAATGGTATATAAAATTTGTAAGTATTACATCACGTGTAAAGTTGCCAATTTCATACTCCTTCTGGATTTCAGGCGTCTCGAAAATGCGGAACGCCTGCCGTGACTGTTTGAGAGCAGACGGAGCTATTTGTCCGCATGCCTTGCCACACCTGGGGCTAACTGGCCTAATTTTTAACACTCAACCGACCGCCAAGCCAATACCAACGATACATTTCCACCAAAATCTCACCCAACCGAACTACACATTTATACCTACGTGTTACGATTCAAAACGACGGCATCTCTTTTAATAAGAAGAATGAAATGTTTCTATTACAGTTGGTCAGAAACGAATAAATTTGCTAAACGCGCGTTGTTCGAGTTTGCACCCGTCAAATCAGTGGTACGAGTATGTCATAAATTAGACAGTTTCTCTTTCAGATTCGCCTGAGATTCCTCTTACAGATGTGTATATATATGTACGTGTGTGTAATGGAAAAAGATATAACTGTGATGAATGAATAGAAAGAAGGCATCGATGCGGCTTCCTGATCAGAGTGTAGGTGCGAACGATCCTAGGATTCTCGACACCGGTAACGCCCTAGAGAGCGTGACAAGTAGACCAAACTATTCATCGGCGTACGTGTGTCGCCGTAGCGGAGACTAACTGGCCAAGGTTTTGCTGCTCGATCTACTGCCTAACCCGTAGAACAGGCCAGTCCCCCCAGAGGATAGGACACACTCGGCGCTGTTCCTATATACACATGCGTCGCTATTAGAGAGCATCGCGGCATATGTATATATCCGGTATGTACCTAGGGTACGTATGCAACGGGAATCGTAGCACGTTGGGATACCCACTCGTGTGCCGTCGTCGTATCAAGCTAGCTCCGTTTGACCGTCTGGACGCTAGCCAAGACCTCTATTACATTCCGTCTAATGTCCGACGTCGGACGGAGTCCCACTGCCGCGGCGATATCACGCGAAACAGAGCCGAAGCGGGCCAAATTTACAGGTAGCTGTATTCGTTTACGTGCATCCGCGTCGCCGTTTTATCGTCGCACGTACGTATGTCCGTTAGTCACTTCCCGTTCGCAGCGACCAAAATCACGATCTTGCGTGCCGTCTGCATTCGCTCGGGGCCAGAATGCAGAGACGCTGGGAGCGACTCTACGTCATTCGAAAAGAGCAATGGATCGGTATGGGATGCGCCGCAAGCTTTTCTTCGAGGATGCCTCTCAGCGAAAATTGGCGAACATTAAACGAACGCCCTGACAGGCTGAGGATTCGAGTAGTGTGGCGGCTGCGAGATCCGAACGAACGAGTCTCGGGCTTCTCTGTTACGCAACGGAGATGAGAAAGCGATTCAATCGGGGCAAACGTACTTTCGAGAAAGTTATAAGGATTATTTTGGTAAATTTTCCAAAAACGATCTGCGAGAGATCCCTGAATACTCTCTTGCGCACACTACAAAAATTGAACGCAATTTTATAGTGTAATTGCAGCATTGCATTTGCAAGCATGTCATCATATTGAAGGTACAACTATAAATATATAAGTATCCTACATTTCTTGTGACTTTGTGAAAACGAACTCTTCAAACCATTTATCTGTATCACATAGGAGCTACAAGTGCAAGTTCATTGAATCGCTAAGATTTAATTTAATCACGCAAATTGCACCCATATTATTGTATTAACCAAGCTATCAAGGATGAAATTTACAAACAGATAGAACGTTGAGCTTTAGAAGTAATTTGTTCACATTTTACTTTTCCCTGTTCGTCGATTAGGCACTTCCCGTTCGTAATGGACGAAATAATGGTTTCGCGTGTCGACCGCTTTTAAAAAGATACAAACGGCAGGACCAAGTGGCCGTAATTCGAAGAGAGCAGTAAATCGGGCGTACAATGCGTTGGTCAATGCTCAATGCAGTCTTCTATGGTTTCCGACTTGGGAACGCGTTTTTCGATTTTTATATTCCGCTGTTCAACCGACGTTCAAGTTGGCTTCACTAAGATTTTAAGACACATTAATACTGAAGCGCAATTTTTCAAAGAGCTATTCTACTTAAAAAGTTCCATTATAACGAACCATTGGTTACTTAAAAATAGTGAGACAAATTAACGTTGCTATTTCAGCTAAAAAAAAAATAAGCTTTATTTACTGAAACAGTAATCGCAAAACACTTAAATCACTAGCGTCTGTTGTAAAATCGGAAGGGGGAAAAACCGAGAGGCAATATTTGAAAGGATGGAGGGAGGAAGCCGAGTGACGAAGGTCTAAAGAATGCGATGGTAAAACGTTAGAGGGCAGGAACATGAATAATTCGCTGGGAGGCGATTGGTCGATTCATGCGGCGGCGCGAAACATTGTTCATACCGTCGAAAGTTGTAAGCTCTTTAAAAACGCTAAGCCCCCCGGTGCACAGCGTACGCGCGCATGTCGGTGTTCACGAACGGTATGAATTTTCACCGAACGACACTGCCGTGACCCAGCGCCAATCAAACGGACAATCGTATTTCGAGTGCAGTACAGCGTATCGTACAAATAACTTCTCGGTTGCGTTGCACACTGCGATTCTAGTTGCGCGCAACGGATTATTCTCGATAATTCCAAGCCTGCATCGGTGTAACAAAACGCATATTTTGGCGTGTCAAGCGTTCCTAATGTCGCTTAACGCGTGTACGCGAATTAGTTAATGCCGCAGAGTTGAATATTCGTTTTGCCTGAACGTGTAATGAAACTTATTTTTACGAATAAAGGGGTCACAGACAATCGTAATTGTAAAGATACGTTTTTAGAAATCTGTTATTGGGAAGATTAAATTTTCGATGAACCGTCTATCGGACGATTTGACTTGACGTCGGGATCGATAATCATACTTTAGACTTGCGATCTTCAAAATTTATGAGCTTGATCTCAAAAGCATATGAGCTTCTAAGTGGGGTGGCAAGCATGTAGAAGCGGCTGTTTGCGCAGAAGATTCAGGTTGGCATACGATAGTAGGCTTAGCAAACTATCATAAATTTTCGGGATACGCGGCTTAGAGTATTATGAAGCACATGCTCACCCCTTCGTCGTTTTACACCGAATTTTCTGATACCCTACCTTAAGTGGGTCTAACTGCTAAAGTTCTAATAAAATGTGTTCAGTATTCAATGTGCGCGCTTTCCTGGTAGTGCTATTCGGGCATAAAGCTGTTTGTACAAAATACTTCCGATGTATCTAATACATTTCGCAATGTAATGAAAATGTAGTAACTGTATAAACAGCTTAATATATGTCATATTTTCTTCGTTATCTGAAATTTCATTAGGATCCTATATGCAGACAGTAATGTCTTGATAAAACTTAGCAAAGCTGAAATTCATTTCCACTGTTTAAATATGTATATGAGATAATTCCAAATCACGTATATCGATCTTAGTTACGTGCATTGTTTCGAAGATTGACAGATTGGATTAATTACGAATTTCAGATTCCGGTAAACTTTCGCGCGATCGGCAAATGCGCGTCTCCAATTACCAACTTACTAAATCCTTTCGTGTCCTAGCGGAACGCCCTGCAAATTTCTCAAGGGAGCAAAATCCAACGTCAGACCAGCGGCGTGGCATTACGGAGTTGTTTTCGTTTAAGCTTCGTACACAGTGGTCGACAAACGGTGGAAAATTCCCCGCTATTCATTGTTGAGGAGACTATTGTCCCAGAGCGTTAGCACTGATGTATCAATCAAAACTTGTCGTTGACCGTTTTCCAAAACCAATCGGAAATACCTAGACATTATTTACTACACGCTTAAAGCATCCTTGTGTTTAACCAATCAATCAACTGAACGTAAATCACCGTTGATTCACTCTATACCACTAAAAAATCCTAAAATCGACGAAGTAACCTTCTTATTCCCAGAAGTAATGAGTAAAATATTTTCCGTGCATCTTCGTCTCGCATCTTAACCCGCTTTTAGCCGGCTCACCGTAGAACTCACTAAAAGCTGGATAATTCGCCGACAATGAAATTACATAGTTCTGGACGGTTATTGTCAGGACTGTATTTAGCATTTACAGTGGAGAAGGTCGAAACTCATTTGAAATTAGCGAGCGTGAAAGACACGAACCTAAAGTTAACATCGACCTGATCTCGGGTGGGCAGTCAAGCACGATTCGTTTCTTGACGGTTTAACGGCCCCGTGCACTCGCGTCTATCTTTCTCTCGGCATCCTGCAGTTGAATGTACTTGGAATTCGCACGATAAGCAGTCTTCGCCGCCGTTCCCGTCATATTATTATTCATGTCACTCGTCTTCTCCGTTGTTTGCCGCTTGACGTCCAGAGACGCAAACTCATGCTCTTGAATCAATTCTTCTCGCCGCTCTTGGCTCATTGTACTCGGCCTGCACACTTAACACGGGAGGTCGAGGTCTGTTTTCGCGACTGCCTTCTATATTACGCAACACTGGCAGAGAGAAAGGAAGAAGCGACAGACGTGCGAGATTCCGTTTCTCGCTAGATCAGGATCGTTGATACACTTCTCGGCTTCGTCCAATTGTACTGCAATATTCATTCCGAACTATGGAACTTTGGACTGGTATTTTGACATTGGAGAATATACAAATCGTCAAGGGATCGCAGACTATCTTTACAGCCAACTTGTTTCTTTCCCATTAGCGATGAAGGATAGAAACAACCCAAACGTATTTTATACTATATTTCAAAGGTAAGAAAGTCAAAGGATTGACCGCTCTTTTCATACTGATGTCGCGTGTCTAAATTTCTATATTTGGCATTTTGTTAAAATGGCCCTTTGAACACGATACAAATTCAATATTTTACAGCATATTAAGAAACATAATTTTTTCGAGAAACCAGACAATGTGACTAGTGAAAGACATTGGTTTACGCGAAACATCAGTCAGCTTCTTTATCCTGCCAAATTCTTAACCGTCAGAAACACGGTCTCCCAGTTGACATGTCTCACAAACATAGTTACTGTAAGCACCACCATAAAAATCCTGAAAATGGGATACAAAGAGTCAAAGAAGCTTGAACAGGCTAACGTAATATAAACGGAGATCTCCACAGTATACTAAGAAATATCAAAATTCATCAACTGTCAGACAACAATGCAAACGCCGCGCGTAGGCTAAATTGCACGCAATCCGTCTCGGTTTTTTTTCTTCATCCCGCCGAATTGTCGAGCATTAGAACAGCCGACATTCCATTCGCCTGATGAGAATACACGTTGATGTATGAAAATGTATAGAACTCGAATGACGGCGCGACGAACGAACATTACACATTCCAGCGAATGAAACAGTAGCACCACCATAATCCACGCGCCTCAATGTTCGAAATGTGTCCTTCGGCAGCACGCGCCAGACGATTTCGGAGATCGGTATACGTACGTGCTGGGCGTATTCATCGCCGAACAAAACGGTCTGGCGACCTGCGAAGCGAGCGAAGCACACCGATAATCTGCGCGCGCTCGGGCGAGCGACGGATTCAGGTAATTGCGATAAAGCGGGCTATTTTTCAGGGCCAGACAGTGCGGAAACGTGCCGAAGCGCAAAAAATACCGGTGCAAAAAGATACCGAGAGAGAGAGAGAAAGAGAGAGAATGAGACAGAGGGGTGGAAGAAGGCTTCGAGGTCCGGAACGCGGTGCAGAGCGGGAGGATTACAAGAAACTCCGACAACGACGCGCTCCATTTAATTAGGAAGCGTGGAAGCCACATCTTGACCTCCCAGAATGTTCCAGAATGGCCGGCTATAAATAAAGAAGGCAACAACTGAAAAGCGCCAGACAAAAGAGGTTGCCTCGCGATCATCGCATAAGTCAAACTGAGAACGAACGATGACGATGTCACGCTCGGAATTGTTTGCAAAAACTGATTTCCCTTTCTTAAATCCAGCAGCGGCGTGACGTTGGTAGGTGATACTCGTTTGATGCACTTCCGACTGAACAGGAAGAGTTTTCTGTACACATTTTTTGTTGTGACCTGGAACTGTGTGCAACGAAACCTTTATTCGTATTGAGAGCACTGACGCGCGTAATCGAGAAATTAAGCGATTCTGACGACTGACTAAAACGCTAGATCTATTATTACATGAGACGAAACACAGATGAAATCCAGGATGAAACATGAATCTCATCCCTTCGCACACAATTTCACTCGAGCGAAGAAAGCAAAGTGCTTTGCCCCATCCATGCTTTTTTTCAGCCACAGTAATCCCTATGGGAACTGACAGGGAAGCGAGGGTGCCGGAGGGTACGGCGCAAAAAATTGCCGAACACACTTGTTTCGATTAACGTGGCTCGTACATCTGCCTTTGTCTCTAATTATACGCGCAATCAATCATTGAATTGCGTACGCTCTCTTAACCCTTCCGTTCGAGCTCAATTTCGCTAACACGTTCATCGGTTCATAGTCGTGTTCTCGACAGTTTTTTCCATATTTATGTACTCAATATCAGTTTGTAAATCGCGCAATAAAGCGACGAATTTTATTCGACTAAAATTCTGTTTATTTCTATCGACCACAGGCGCAACAAAATTCTCAAATGCGAAATATTACAGAGGGTTTGCCACATTGTAAACATTTCGGACAAGGCATTTAAGCGTTTCGAAACGGTCGACGATGAGATTCTGCCGTGAATCACTTTGAATATTTCGTGGCCATCGATCGACAGAGCATTTACGCGCCTGCTGTTAGAAACATTAATGTGCCAAGCTGGGCACGAGATGCGCGTTACACGATCTATTCCGGTTTACCCATTCGCAGCGGATGATGGGCTAGTCCGTCAAAGCCCTACTGACCAGTTTCACGGCTGACGGGCCGGCTCGTCAAAGCTTTACTCTCCGATACAAGGAATAATTTAATAACACACTTTTACTTTCATTATTCAAGATATTTGCACAGCCGACACGACCTGTCGGGGACGCAGGCATGTTAGAATAACAAAATTCAGTTTGGGAACATGACAATTCACACGTTCAAATTGTTTATTACATGAAACCACCCTATGATGTATGGAGGCTGTTTAATGTCTGCTGATAGATCTGGAAAGAGTGTGATTCTGCTTCAAGAAATATAGGCAAAATTACAGGATAAAATTTGTTCATACGAAGCTTTGTTTTCAACAAATTCGGCTTTGAATTTTCGCTGGATACGTGTGTAATCATGTTATGTTATAATCGGTTTCACTGTACACCATTGCTCGATACAAGTCTACGTTGCTAAACATAATCGACGCCTGTTCGTTTTACCCTCCTTAATACCCCATCCCGAATGGGATGCCGGTGTCTGCCATAATTAGCAGACCTTCATGTGTTTTCACTACCTGCACTTCGCGCAAGCTTCATATCCGTTTATTCTTGATGACTGTACACACAGTGCGCAGCTAAAAAGAACAGTTTGGAAGGAGGCGGATCTAATTGACCAGATTTGTAGAGCTGTCTCAAGGGCACACGATGTGGCGAAATATTCAATTTAACAAAATAAATAAATTACCATAAAGATCATGTCAATGGTAAATTTGTATTGTTTACTTGTAACTTATTTTTATCACTCTTTGGAATACATGTGGTGCATTATTTTAATATTCGTACTTGTCAGTATGTCGTCTACGAAATAATTTTCAGTATCACTCACATACACACACCCTCATTGCGGATGCTCCACCATACTTCACAGTAGGGGGACATTCTGAACCTCCATTTCTTAATTGTTTTTTTTCCAGACGTAACAACATGCGCCCAAATCAAATGTGGCCTATTCACTTCGGATCTGAAAATAACACTATCGCAACATATATTATTCTCATTTATGAATTCTCTAGCAAAAGAGGTCTAGCTTCAATCGACTTCCTAGTGAGTGATTTTCTTCGGATAGGTCCATTGAAGTTATTGCTTCGCAAAAGACCACAACATAATTGTACACGTACATTATCCCGAAACAGTCGTCTATCATTTCAGTTAATTTAAGAGCAGAAATATTTGGATCTCTTTTTATTTCTCACTTTACTATTTTTTTTCTAAATACTGATTAAATCCTTGGCTCTGCCTGTATAACATTAACTTGCGATTTTATCTACAAATTCTGATTCTTTAATAATATCGTGTTGTCGTAGGCAGTCATCCTAATAACTATGCAATTTCCCTATGTTTTCCCATCTTTATGGAGATTTAAAACATATAGATATGTTTCGGACTTTTTGGGTTGCATCGTATTTGCATAAACTAATCCGTACAGTGTTTTTGCGTAAACGTCACAGCTCGCAGTCTCAACACCAACGGAAGATTTAAATGCTGTACAAAAGACACCGTTTCCTGTTTTTTCCGCAAAGCGATCGAATGAATCTGGTCACAAACGTCACTATAACGAATACCTCACAATGTCTACTCACATTATCGCATTGGCTTTAAGTAATATTTATATAATCCCGGTATATGTACCTTGCAGCAATCACAATGTTACTTTTTAAATATTTTACGTCCAACGTAGATATTTTAGATGTTTCCACTTTTTAGAACAATTACTTGCATAGGCGCATGAGCTACTTCACCAGGATACATCAAGCCCTTGCATCAAACAATTTAATTACTGTAATACAATTAGGTACTATAACATGACTTTCGATTCACATTCAAAAAATATCTGGAAGAAAGATTTGTATACCGGAAAGTACTTTTCAGGTCTGAGCTCACAGAACCAATATCTCGGAACCCTTTGGTACCTCTGACAAAGTGCCTCAATCAAACGCGCAGAACGGCAGTCTGCGCAAATTGTCTCTCTCGACATTGATCGTCCGACTGACCGCCAACGTAAGCAGCACGGATTTCGTCACTAGCCGTTTGGTCTAAAAGAAAACTGACAGAGATCGGCTGAGAGGACAGAGAACTGGTTGAGAGAACGATTGACTAGAGCAAAGGGGGACAGGGTGTAATCAATACACGTTCAATTCAAAGGGAATAGGTTAAGCAGCCCGGAGCATATTGATCATTCGGTCCGATGCTTATGCTGGACGTTGTATTTACGGTCCTTATAGTCGAGTAACCGCGGACTAGCCCTAACCCTCCCTTAACGCCGATATTGGCTAGTTGCTTCATGTTGCCCGCCCGATAAAAACGACGCCCGTTATAGTTGAAGTGCGACGTTATAGAATTACATTCTTTGTGAATTATGCTATGTGGCATAACGAAACGATTGTAGTTTACAACGCTGGACAACACTGATACAGCTGATGTGACTTTAGGCAGGAAACCCATAGCTTTTGTACCTTGTCAAAGTTATTTACGTTGGTCAATTTCGTCAGGGATCGCATATGATCCTCCTTTCGTTAAGTGGGCTATCATGAATGGTCATGCTTCGCGCCGATGATATTAGTTATAATGAGGTATCTCGCATCTCTATATATTACATTACACCTCCTTATTAACGCCGCATTATTGCGTTTAAATGGTACTCTCAGAATTGAATACAGGTATCGCATTGCTTCCATAATTATGGCAACAAATCGTGCTATACTGTGATTTTTGAAGCAGTAGAAGTTAGCGTGTAAGCCTCAACCCCAGTCAAAATTCGTGTGATCCCGTTATCGATTAACCAGGAACGATAAACAGACGCCGCCGACCTACTGATACAGATAACTCGGCCGAAATCAGGACCGGACACAAAGGGCGCTACGAAGGTATTCGCCTAATTTGCCCCTTAAATCACTCGGCCAAAGCCGACAATTAGCCGCAGCTGAGATTTCAGCTAACCTAGATATCGCGCGATTACCCTTCCTGTGGAGGGCGCCAACGAAATATTAGATCGATGCAAGGGCGATCGATGTAAAGTAGCCGTCCTGTAGTTGGCGTTACATGGGAAACACGCTGATCCGGAGCAAAAAAAAAAAAAACTGAGTTACGAATCGCGTTAAAGTGTCCGGCATTCGGAGAGTTTGGTCAATCGAATTATAACCTCGTCGCTACCGGATGTTACCTCTGGCGCAAAGGATTCATAGCTCTTATTTCGTTAGGTATACGTTCATCCCCTGCCTACAGGGGAGTTGAGTGGGTGAATTGCACTCGCCCACACGCAGAGCTCATCCCGCACCATCACTCGGAGGGCCGAGATCACGATCAAATGTTCGCACTTTGACGATTTGGCGCGATTTGTTCGCCCGGCAACTGCAAACGGCTTAGTATACGTAGGGAAGTAAACATAGAGAGACCTGAGGAGGGTGAGACTGAGGATGTAGGGGAGATTGTACCGAGAACTATAACTAGTTTCGCGAAGATCCGCTGTGAACATCGGTTGGCCGGTAATACGATGAAATTTATGAGAACCGCGCCGTAAATGAGGAACATGGCGGATAGTTTGCGCGGACTTAAATCGAATCGCAGATGAGAATAGACGTTGTCTGTCTTGCTTGATTTTCGCCACCTGTTCCTTTCGCTTCGCAGTTGCCGCCAACAAGCCAATGACAATTACGTTGACACTAATGCGCAACGTCGATCGATGTGATTCGATACGATGTACATCGGACATAACATTTGTGTGACATTCTTGGATAAAAGAAGTAAGTATATGTACAAGGCTATAACTAGCGTCGGCGAATGAGCGTACGATCGTGTGCCGCTACAAGCATAAGCGTATACGTAAATAAATTAGTGAACATTGATGATATATGATCACACCCTTGAATAGTTACATACGTATTACTACCAAGTTTAACTAGCCACGTCGTGCAGAATCGTAATGTCAATCAACGTGATAAGGTACGGAAGCTCTTGAAATGTCTTACTTTGTCATTATCGTTATAGGTGCACGCGAACGATGGGAATCATGCATGGCAAGCAGTCGAAGAGGTGCTGGTGTACGCAAAAATCTCGGACGACTGAATAGCAGAATAACGAGAAAATTGCTGCGAGCAATTTCCTCAAAGTCGAGGGCGTATCAGTCTCCATCGAACGGAAACAAGGATCGAAGACGGAGTCGGAAAACTTATCAAAAAGTTTTCTGCCCTATCTTCCTCGACTCCATCGAAGCGTACTTTACGGGACAAACGACGACGGTCGCCGGTCGCAATCCTTCGACCGTTCAACTTTGTTCCGCCTTTTCCATGTGCTCTCCATCACAGAAAGCGAACAACCTACCGACCCGCGTTTCTCTGCGTAGAAACGAGAGACAAGATGAACGATCACAAAGAAAAGGAAGTGAAACCGGCGCGCAGAAAAAATTAGGTGGAAAGGAGGAGAGCGGAACAATAAGAAAGTGGACAAGCAGGGAAATGAAAACAGTCGAGAAGACGATGACAGATCGCGATAATAACTTTCTGGCGTAATTAACGAGCGATCAAATAAAAATTATCGGCTGATCACGCGGACCAGTCGAAGATGGGGAAGAAGAACGGTCGAGTTACGTTCTTGGAATGCAAATTCATTGAAATGAATTCCGACGCGGTGTAAGACTATCGTAATGCCTCGGGAGAGCGGAGGCAGAAGGCGAAAAGAAGAAAAGCTCCGTACCGCTGCCTCAACCACCACCAGTACCATTACCACTACCACAGTTAAAGGAATGGTTACAAACGCAGAGGAGAAGAAGCGGGCGCTATTGGCGCGTCTTTCCTCTCTACTAAGGCTATGACACCCTTCCCCCACGCAAACTTCTTACGGGCCCGTTGCCATTCCGCTGGCGTTTTGCCTTCTCTGTCTCTACTTAGCCTATGGCAAAAGAAATCTTTCGAGTTAATTTTCTCGCCGCGCTGAATGATATACCCATACCGGTATTTACATTTTCGTCGTTACGCTGCTGTCTCTCTACGCTACTCCACGGTCTACCTTTCATTTTTTCTTCTTTAATTCTTCGCTCCTTCATTTTAAATACAGTCCGTTCATCAATGATAAAAACGATGAAAAAAATTAAACTTCAACTAGGTAACCCTAAACGCGTGACAATATCGCATGAGGAATGTAGAAAATCGCGGGCAAGTGAAAACTGGCAATGCGCATCAGTTGTTTCCGAGCTCTGGATCGCAAGAAGAGAAGCACTGAGAGAGAAACACAGGGATTCCCGATTCAGCGATGTGCCGGGAAATTGGTGAACGGCCTTGAGAATACGGATAACTTAGGCGCGATTTTCTCCCGGCGATGGCGAATCTAGGATTATGCACGGACATTCCGTACACGGACGGAACAATGCCATCTCACTCAGCCGCTTGCACATTGCATGCACGTTCAATCGGCAGTTTATCATACACGTCCGCCAGAAGCACATACGTACTCGTAGTCGTGCGCGCGACATTATATCGCGGCTCTGACACGATACGCATCTCGCACACGTTTCCACTCGGAACGGGGGACATAAACGATACGTCGACACAGAGGAAGTACAAGAGCAACACTAAGAGTAGGAGAACGAAAGAGAGGGATAGAGAAAAATGAAAGATGGACAGCCCATTAATCCTCGGCGTCGCTGCTGAAACCTTTATGCAAATCATATTTTACGGGCAATGGGCACGAACCATCTGCGCAAATGAGGCTGAGGGCCCGGATAAAGGGGTCGACTGGTAGGCCGGTAAGAGAGAACAAAGGTGGAAGGGCAGAGCGAGAGGGCGGAAGGAAAGTGTGTGCGGTGGGCAGAAATCCTTTATTTAATAGCGGTATCTCTCACAGGCCGCGCTTCCACTGGGAATGCTCCTCGTCAAATCGCAACAGACTGGCGTTAAAACAATTTATATCTTCTCGATAGTGGGGGATGGTTTTTCTCATGGGAGGGCTGTTAGGGTGATACAAGCCTTAATTCATGGATTACACTTCCACTTCCCGTTCGTCACTGCCGGCACCCTCCAGTAGCCTCGTCATTCTGCCCGTACACCATCGCTCCGCTGTTCCCTCCACCCCTACGGCCAACCGCCTTAACCCTCAATTTCCCTTTCCTGGCTGGCCGAGGTGCTGCTTGATTTGTATTTTAATTCTGTCTTGCCTCCGGCGCGTAAATGAATAATTATTTAAATTCGCATTCGCCACCTTTCGCTGCTTCCATTCAACGCGTGTCTGCGCAGGCGCATCTTTACTTGCCATTCGTCGCCGACGGATTTACATTATATTAATGAATACCCCTCTGCATTTCTCAGTAATTGTTATCACACATCTCGTACACACGGCAGAACTCAGAAAAAAGTAGGCAGGAAGAATAGCAGTCCAAGCCTTTCTAATCCCCTTTTCTGCATTTTCTTCTGCTTTTAGGACGCGCGCTGTGCGCGCTCGATGATTTCCCAATGGTTTTACCGCTCCTGAAGATTGCCTAGCGAATTGGACACAAATAATACGGTGTCTCCCGAAACCAAGACGTCGCCGATGTAAAACAAAATCCTAGCAAATGAAGAAACGACAGCATCATCCACTCTCTGTCAAACGGCTCGGTTGGAAAAAGTATGTTTCAGCGTTATTCCCGGCGTGGAGAGTAGGTGCGAAGGGTTACGAAGATATTTTTACTGCACGACCCACATTTTTGTTTCACACGAGCGTTCGCCGTAGAGGCATGTTACAAGTCGCAGAGACATTGTAACGAGCGCGTATGAACAGACTGTAGAGAACACGCCGCGCTTTAAGGCGAAGATGACGCGTTCGATATAGACCGATGGAAGGACATTATCGAATAGATGTAGCGTTCGGTGCAATTGCCACTGGGGTACGAGTGGAAGGGGAGGGTGTACGGACGGAGAGAATAGGGAGAGCAGCGGGCATGGGAGAGTACTTGGGAAGAGGGGAAGTGGGGGGGTAGAAAAGAAAAGAGAGAGATGCGCGTTTCAGAGTAACGACTTTTCGCCACGAACCATTTAAGGGGGCAAATTACTCCCTAATTAAGATCGAGACGAGGGCGAAGGTGACTGTTTACGACCAATTTGCGGGGGAGCGTTCGAAAAACGCTCCCTCTTTAACTGCCGGATGACGGCGCCATTATCGCCACGGACAGTCAGCGGCTCGTGTGCTCTTAAAGCCGACAATGCCGATCGTTAAACTTTTACAGATCCGTTCCTCCCGAGGCAATTTATGCATTGTAGATTGACTCCGGGGCAAGGAATGCCGCGTTTCATTAATAACTTTAATGGCGTACCAGCCCACTCCCACTCTGTTCTACTCTATCTCTATCTTTCACTCCATCCGTACGTCTCCCTCTTCGGCTCTCTTCCCTCTTTCCCTCTAACCATCGCCAACGGAAAATTGCCTTTGAACCTTCAAAGAAATGTGTTTTGCGCACAACGGATCATTCCCTGCACAATAAAAAAAAACAAAGGACAAAAATCTGCCGGCACGGAGACGAAATATAATTTCCGGCCGTAGAAAGACGATGTCCGTGAACGACGCTCCGTATAATTTTTTATTAAACATTCATCTCCTCATTAATCCTATTAACGCGAGCAAACTCTTTATCGTCGGTGTTACCCGCGCTTCTTCGCGACCCGCCCCCACGAGACGACCTGACCTTCTCAGGACAAAAAGTCTCGACCTGTCGCGGGCCCACTTTGCTGCAAAAGTTTCATAAAGTTCCGAGCCTACCTCTACCCCCCCCCCCCCCACCCCCTCTACCCCTCCTGCAAGCAGAGAATCCTAACGCTTTTTTCGCCAGGCTTTGAAATCAGTCACAATTACACGTTCACCGTGACAGGCGGCGACGAAAGTGGCGGACGATTTGCATAAATCGTAACCTCCCAGTGCCTTAAATAGACCCTATCCGATTCTTCGCGTAATTAATGACCCCTGGGGCGCCGTAGACGTCGACCTTGACGCGATCAGATTCCCAACTGAATGGGAATACCGCAGTTCGGTGTGGAAAGGAGGGACGGCGTTTCGGCGGAACAGCGATTCCCGACCTGAATACCCGCTATCTCGATCGAGACGTCGACAAAAGACGCGGGCGCGAGCCAGAGGGCCTTTGTCGATGCACAGGCCTCGTCTATAAGAGGTCTTGTAAAATTAATGGCGCGGCAAGACGTGTCGCGGATACGTACCTATGTACGGGCTCGCCTATGAAGTATTCAGGGAGCATGATAGGCGCGTATCTAGCAAGTAGATACCTTCCCGATGTCAGCGAGACCAATGTATGTATATATATATATATACATAGATACGAGGAGACTGTCGAGAGCGATGTCTGCTTCTATCGTTACTTCGGAATGGGACGAATGCGTCGTTAAGGGCATCACCGATTCAGGCTGAGTTACGAGAAAAATACGGTTACCGGCGGGAACGCGCGCTCACGTCTGCTGAGACACGGAAATCTGAATTGAGGTCAATCATTTGCATTCTGTTTGACTGTTAATCCTATTGGAAAGAGATTCAACGCATACAAGCACTATACGTTACGAGAGCCATGTAAACGTTCCTGTACACGGTAATGCACTATTACGGCATATCAGTAAGCTTATGATGAAAAAGACCGAAAGAGTACCATGACTAGTGGTACAAGTCAATCTTTCCTATAAAATATAGTTGTACAATTCAGACTTTCTTATAAGTCTTATAAAATTATACATTGAAGAGCGGAATCTGAGTATATTATGAAGACAGTCAACGATTTAATTGAACACATTAGGTGCAAGCGTTCGGACACTCGTAAAAGCATCCACTCTTGTTCCCATTGAAGATGCCCGCTTTGCACCGTAAAGCGTGTCGATCGCAAGGTGGCAGACTCTCCTCCGTCATTATAGCCAGGCGGTGAAAAAAGCTCCTGCGCGTGCGGCCCGCAAGTCGTCAGTTCTAACGGGCGTAATCACCTTAGTAATTTCGCGCCAGGACGCGTCGGCGTCGACATCTGCGTTGCTTCGTTTCGGGGGCACCGAGAGACAATTATCATTATCCTCCATCGTTCCTTTTAACTGAACATCACGGTAATAGTCACAACAGCAGTAATCAACCGACATATCCAAAAGTCCTCGGACGAGCAACCTTGTAAGACCTACGATGGCGCGTACACGTGCGTCGCGTATCAATCATCGTAAAAAATGTCGTTGGGCGTTGCTCGCAATTGGCGCACTCGAGGAATTCGCAATGTCGCATGGTTGCGATAAAGATGACGGAAGAAACATGCGAAAGAGAGGTAGCGAGTAAAAATGTGGGCGTGTTAATATTTCAGCCGACTTCGACCAATGCCACGCCAAAGAATCCATTCGCAGGAATCCCGGTTAAGCGGCACAATGACGGTAATAAAGCAGTATCTCGGGAAAGACGTAGTATGGGTACTCACAATCAGAGTGGAAAGTCCATAGGTTTGCCAAGCATGTCCCACGTACCACTGCGCGTTACTTCTCATTCCTTGGTGTTCCCTAACCATAAACCTTTTAACGAAGGCTTGTTACCTGGTTGTAAGAAGCCACGATTTCATTCGCCGTGTCATAATCGGGACAGCATCGTGTTTTTCGTCGGACACAATTTTCAAGTTGAAGTGGACAAATCGTGCCAACGTAATCTTAACAAGAGAATTACATGGTAACTTAATGCACGATTCTAATAACTGATAATAAACGTTAAGGCTTTCGGGACAATGCAATACAACAGGAGAATACAGTTATTTAATTGTAAACATAGAGATATTTCAACTTTTACCTTCACTACGTTAGTTATATTTTTAAACGTTCACGTTGTATTTATAAACTCTAGGTTTCGTTAATCGCGCTTACTTTCAAATGTTTATGTTAATCTGCTGACATACTGTGTTGCAATCACCGGTCTGTTACATGACGTACGTTTGCATTATTAGAACTACCGAAACTCTGATAAATAACTACGATTGAGAAGTCACAATTTTCATTCTGCTCGTTATGGCATATTGGCAGTGATAGATGATATTCACCGAGCAGATAAACGGTATCGCAAGAGGTCGTACGAGAAAATCGATAAGGAAAAGAGCAATAAAGTCGGAAGTTGGCGTAAGAAGTAACTACACCTGAATGCACATCGTCGCGAGGATGCTTTAACATTCACCGTGCTAGTTCAAACGTGTATATGCTTTCATTACGCTTGCTGATTAAAATTAGCCAGTAAGCTACACGTAATGTGACTGATTTTTCGCCTTCGCAAACACGGACGCGACGACAGGTTAGCCAATATCCTATGCCGCGTGTAAGCGTACATGCCCTCCGGCGTTGTTGTCATCTCTTGAAGGTATACCGTTAATCCCGACAACGGCGCAAATATTGTACAGCAGGCGAGTCCGCACGAAACTAGGCAGCGCCGCTGAGTAATTAGTCGAAATGGCGCAGTCTCCGCAACCTCGAGACATTATTCGAGCTCGGCTTCAGTCAGAGAATGGTGAAGCGAATGTAAGGAAATAATTATTATTATTATTATAATTATCTTCATTGTAATAGTGTAAGTGCAGGCGCCCGTTGCGCGGAGATTAAAGCGGCGGCATTTTGGAAGAAACGCCCATTTTGTGTGTTAAGGCCAATTATCGTGGAAAATGACTGCGCGAAAGCAAGCGCTTCTTTTGGGCAAGTAAAGAGGGATTAGGATTTGCGGTCGGGACCTTTAAATATTTAGTCACACCGTGTGAATAAAACACGTTCAAGCATCAACTTTAATCATACGCTCGCCGCGAAGGTACTGACAAGGGGAGGACCAGAAGTGTGGGTCACCGATTTTGATGAAATTTTGCACAGACCTTCTTTAGCCGAAAATATTGGTCACGTATTTTGCCAAAAGTGGCACTTCTCCCCCATTTTTGAAAAAAATGAGGTCAAAAATCAAAATTTTTCGGTCGACCTAAAATTTTAGATACACGTTTAGAATTGAAATCTACAGAATACGTACTATCTTATTTTGCAAAATATGAATGTTTATAAAATTATATAGATGCTTAAGTACTCTGTAGTTTACATGGTTTGCATCGAACTGTGTTAGCCGAGTCAGTAAAGCGTCTGACTACAAGTCTCATGATGGAGACTTCGAATCTAATTGTAAGTGGTTTTGCCGTTTTGCACGTATATTTTTTTTTTGCTTTTTTTTTATATGTATAGTTGTCGTTTTTTACTTGCATGCATAAAATTATAATTATATTTCATTGTTATGAGTTTCATTTCGATCTTTAGGCGCATTTAAGCTAAACAGACATGTAGCAACTGTGTCATTAATGCGAGCCATCGTCATGCAGTAACTGGCCGCAATGTATTCGCGGTAGAGACGGCACAAACAACTCTCTGAATAAAGGTTGTCGATGCTGAAAACGTTAGAAGTCACTTATTCAAATGAACTGACGAACTCCTTCACAGTCGGCCAAATAGAATTTCAGAACTCGGTCATACCAATCTTATCCGTACCCGTTTTTTTTTTTTTTTTTTTGGGAGGCCTCACTTTCAGAAGTTTGGATATTCGAGGATTCGGACAGTCAGTATGAGAAATCATGTTTTCAGTGGCCTTAACGGCCCTCGCCCGCCGTAATTGGGTGAGCCTGAAAATAACACGAAAGGGCGAGCGTATATGCATAAATCGAGAGAGTGAGTCGGCGGTGCACGGCGCAACGTTATCGTCTCGCAGCATCGAATAATGAGGCTGGATTCAGGTTCCAGGCGAATTGCATTCAATGCAGCTTCGGCAAATAGTCGCGTATATATCCGCGCCAGCGGAATGTTGGCCTGCGAAATCGCGAGCACTCTATTTCTCTCCATCCCCTCGGCCCCGTGTCTCCGCGCGCGTTCCTCTCGTCGGCCCGCTCGTTCGCTCTTACGGCATGTGTCCGTGTATCGACACATCGGATCCTTCCCTCGCTACAAAGTACACTCCGCCCCCATCCACGGCGCGCACGGCTTCGATACACATCTTCTTTTGGCCCCAATGCACGACGTGCGCATTTTACAGGCGGCATCGGCCGCATGCGCGCACTTCCGCCGTCAAAGGACCTCCGGGGGAGAAAAGGGAGCGCAATCTTAATCATTCTTCGCGTCGACAGCCATTGAATCGTCCACTCGTGCTTGCGTCTGAATAAATCGTTCGCCGTTGGTGCAACAGTTTTTTGTCGCGACGCGGCACCGTCGGCACGTCTTTTTTCAAACATTCCACATTTTTCCAATCCTCGACATATTCTATTCGTAGGTTCCCTCATTCTCCTCCTGTT
Source organism: Anoplius nigerrimus (assembly GCA_914767735.1). Taxonomy (NCBI): domain Eukaryota; kingdom Metazoa; phylum Arthropoda; class Insecta; order Hymenoptera; family Pompilidae; genus Anoplius; species Anoplius nigerrimus. The sequence continues at coordinate 15,271,141 of OU612085.1, read as the reverse complement.
TCTCATTTTTTCACCTACTTAGTACACGAAAGTTGCGGCTATAGGCATGCACTACGTTTTCGTCAGGTGACCGAGAAGGTTCGTTTAGTTTCCTTGGGCCTCGACGACAGTTTTCCCGGAACGGAAAACAGGACACAGACAAGAGGGAGAATCACGGTTACGTAGGCTGTACCTGAATTTACAGGATACGAAATAATGAGGCGCAGATGTCGACTTAATAAACGTCCAGCGTTATCTGAAAATCTTCGCTCGTTCTCCGACATATCTGTCTCATGTACATGTTCTTTTTTACGATGCCACTCTTCGAGGATCTCATAAAGCGTTCCTTGTTTACGACTGCCTCACAGGGCGAGTTACGGTCCCGACCGGGTTTCTAACGAAGACCATTTTGGCGGGAACGTGTTATGCGGCTACTGTTAATTTTTAGAGTGAACCTTCAATAAAACTCTTGTCGCGGTGGGAGAAAGACGGACATTAACGTTTGGCACTTCCGTTAGCATTGTCACACGGGCGGAAGTGCGAAAATAGCAGGTCGATGAAGACATCTCTTTCGGATCATCGTAAAATTCTAAAGGAGCGACTTAATTACCCGAAAAACGATAACCGCGCGTTTTTCAAATAAACGACAACTTTTGTGCTTTAAGACCGCACAAATTGTCAATTTAATTTCCTTGCTCAATTCTCAATTGAATTTCCCTTCACATCGTAAACACAATTTCCTTAGGTGACTGATTCCTTAGGTGACTGAAGCCCATTTTTTAAGGATTATTGAATATCAATTATTACGGTGACAGCGAAACAGGCGATTTATAAGGAACGAAACTTGTTTGCGAATGTTCTGACTGTAGTAGACTGTTCTGACTTACAATTAGTACCGTAACATTCGCACAGTAAAGATCATCACGATTCCTACCAAACACAGAATCTGCTCTAATTAACCGAATAAAGCGGCGAAAGTAGCCCAAATTGTGACAACTAATTCAGTTACAATCCGTGCGATACATGAAAATTTCTTCTCCTATCGCAAAGAGACTTTTCAATTCCGCAGGCCGACAGAATCGGACTCGTGACGAGTATAGCGAATTTCAGTTAAACTGAGTTTCAAAGGCACCGGCCGACATCACGTCGACGATCCGCAAAATCCACGTCTGCTCCTCGAACTTCGCGGAAACGTATTTAATAAAACATTTTTGTCAAAAGTTAGCGCGCTCGCTTTAATAAGGCCCTTTAAGATACATTCAAGTTTGGCCGCTTCGCTCATTGAAATTTCTCGACATGACTAGCTTTGCTTGCAGCATGGTGGGCGCGGGAGCGAAAAAATTACGTGCCAACCATCACGAAGAAGTCGTGCGAAAGAAGGGGAGAGAACAAGTGAGAAAGAAAGAGAGCGAGATAGCGAGAGAGAGAGAGAGAGAGAAACCGCACCAACCCGAAACTTTCATCACCTCGTGCAAATAAACCCATAATTCTTTAAGTGCCCGCGAAGAGGATAAGTAATGATAACGACGGGGATACATTATAACTAACGTTCATTAAACTATCACGTCGGGAAAATATTTCTCAGCTACTCCCGCCCCCAAAGGCGCCACCCCCTTCCTTCCCCCACCGTTTTCTCGCCTTTTTCTCTCCTCAGCCCCGCCCGCTTATATAATAGTTTTATGCCAGTCATTAAGGAACTTTATGTTACAAACTTTACGCCATCCCGTTATTAATAAACGCGGGAGAGGGGCAACGCTGGCCCGTCCGCAGGCACCTCCATTGTTATCATCGAAACAAAGAAGTCGGAAGGAACTGTTTCAAGTTTATCTCTCGGGCGACCTGGTGGAGCCGACGGAATCGGTCTCAAAGTTGATAAGGCGCGACCGACGTCGAACCGGTCGACGACGGCCGCTCTGGCCAGGTCTCGAGACCGTCCAGATAGTCCGAACTATATTGCAGGGAGGAGCGGGCGATTTCGCTTACCCAGGAAAGCGAGGGAGCAAGAAACGGGGCGGTTTATAGACATGTTGGACGACGAACATTTCTTCGCCGTTTCCGAGTGGCCCCATTTGCCTTACGACCGCGATCTATATACCTATACTATATATAGGTATGTATACCTAAGAACTAACATTTTTGGCGAAAAAAAGTCCTTAGCGACCCTCTCTCTATTTTGTGACTCAGTGGCCGCTATCCGGCAAGAGGCAAAGTAAAACAAATGGCGGCAAGTTTCCGTTGAGAAAGGGATTGGTCTCTGCGGGGAGTACGCGTCTCTCTTTCTCTCTCGCTCCACCCACCCGCTCCCCTCACTCTTACTTACCCTCCACGCTATGCCACACTCTTACCCACTGTCCCTCTTCGTGTAACAAAACTTTCCGGACGGACTTCGTTTGACTTGTATCTCAAGAAATCGACGTATCGAATCATATCGCTTAAGTTAAATAACTCCGTCTCGGGATAAGCGCAAAGATATACACGCCGATAAAAGGATGAGAGCGAGCGGAAGCAAAGTTTCGATGAGAATATAAACAAGACGGGGGAAAGTTTTTAATAAGGCCGTCGTTCAGCTGGGTTCCGTGCTCGCGCTTTTGTAGACCAGAAGTCACCCATTCGCAACACCGCGGCTTAATAAACACTCGTCCATATGCTAAATTTCGTGTGGTCACTGTGTTAATTCGACATCAACGATAGTGCAGCCTTAGACATGTTGAAAAAATATAGCAAGTCGGCATAAAATGAACACTGCTCGGTGTTGGATGAAATCATCTTAAACCACAATCCTGTTTCCGTAGATTCGCTTCCATTTTCTCATCACTTTTTTCGAGATATCTATCTACGCCTTATGTTTCCTCTCATCGAATCTCGTTCGCCTTTGGTCTTTCCGTTCTGTAGGCTTTGTTTCACCGTTCTTTCAGTCCACCCGTTCTCCTCAATAGCCCTCTGTCTTTCTCCCCCTGCCCCCCCCCCCCATCTCTCTCCCTCTCGCTTCCTCTCCTTTTCCGACCGTCGCGCAATCTCGCTTCCTCTGTAGTTTATCGAACGTTGCAGGAGACAGATTAACTTTATTAGCACACGGCAATTTGCATATAAAGTGGGACTCGCATCAGATACGATTATGAGAGGGAAGATTCTGCTTTATAATAACAACTGCTCATTCTGCAGCGTATAATTAATGCGTCTTGCCTAAGAGCACGTTTTGTTGTAGAATAGGATTCGTAAAAGTTGCAATTGCGCGGATCTGGAGGTAGAGAATTATCGAAAAAGGCGACAAGAGGAGGGAATTAAAGAGGGAAAGGTAGAGGAGATAAAACAACGTTTTTGAAACGCAGAAATAATGCAGTGCCGAGTGACAAGCGTTTCGGCGAGGTCACTGTCTTTCGATGAACCCGGAAGCCAGCGACACTGTCGTCGGTGGGCTCACTTTGTTAATTCTGCTCATCGACTCAAACGACTTTAACAAGTCCATTAACGTTACCTAATATCCCCGAAAACTCGAGCATCGATTATCCGTAATCAATGTACGAGCCACTATAGGACATATTCGATAGGGCATAAAGGTTAGCGCGGCAACTCATGAAAGGAGCTCCACTTCTGGAATCGACTTTATCCGGCCAATTACGTCGCGTAACCGCAAAATATCCCGCCCTCCGCTCCTCTTAGTCAGAGCAGAGAGATAGGAGGTATCGAGAGACTGGTGGACGTCGAGCGGCGGCGACCTCCTACCGCTGAGCCGATTTCTCGAAAGAAAAGGGAACTAAACAAAAGAGCTAAAACTTCGGTCTGCTCTCGTACACGAAGCCCGGGACCCGAGTCCCGGGTCCCGGGTCTCTGCCTCACTCCCACGTACCGTTCCTACCATTACGTCTCACAAGGGACTCTCAACCCACGCCGCGACCGATAAGGAAGAGGAAAGCACGAATTTCTACGTGCTCGACATACGAGTTCCGCTGAACCCCATATAACCAAACTGAATTTCGGTTTCCGACATCCCCTCGAACAACACAGACTGAAGCACATACTCACGCACCTCCAATGGGGGGACACGCAGGCACATGCACGCGCACGACTTGTCTCGATAAACAGCCACCGGGGCGCATGGAAGTCTTTAATGACCGCAGTTAAATCCGCTCACATTGTGGATCATATTCGGGACATTCGAAAATGAGAAATCAGGTTGGATTCTCATTTGAATTTAGAAATATGTTTCTATGCCTTTTATGGAGGGGTAAACACGACGGGTGTGTTGACTAACGAAAAGTCTGATTAATATTTACGGACAGATCTTGCGAATGTATACTGTTCGGGGGTTGTTGTTGAATGAAAATGTCTGTAGATTACTGCATTGCGACAACGACCTTAAATATCTCATCGGCGCGTCGATGGGATATTTGCTTCGAATAGGCGGACAAAAATATTTTTTTGCTTTTATCGCATTTAATCGATATAGTTGGTCACATTATGAGGTTATAAGTGTAGGATGTAATTGTGAAGGGTAGGCGGGGATAAATAACCACGAGAGTGATGAAGGTAAAACAAAACAAAATATAATGTATTTCGGTTCGCACAAAAGTCTAATCGGATTCTCGCGAGTCGCTTTCGCTATTTCACAGTTTCACGGTTTCGCAGTTTCTCAGGTTCGCTATTGTCTCTTTCTTCATCGATCACGTATACACAACTAACTCATCGTCGTTTCGGGTGCCTCGCACGACGAAAGACTCTTTCCTCACCCCGCGAGGATGGCCTCCTGCCTTCGTCGACCTCACCTGGGTCGATCCTCGATCGCGGCCAATACATACACACATACATACATACATGCATACATTCATACATACGCGCTCCTGACGTCTCGCATCCTACATAAGTATATCATAGAAATTTAGTCTTGATTACTGAGTGGCAGTTCTCGTAATCTTCAGCTTCGTCATCTTCATCATCGTTACTTTCAACTGAAAATGTTGTTGACGCTGCAGACTGTAATACGTGCTCAGCTTCAGCTGAAAGGCTTTTCGGCCGCCCGGAACGGTAGCTCAACGCTTCTTTGGTGCCATTCTTTATTTTGCTTAATAAAATCTTCATGTTTTCTATGCGCTGCTGACCATTTCTCTTTTAGACGCTTCTTAAAATCTTTAATCGTGTCGATTATTGCAATCCTCTGTTCGTCTGAGTAATTTTCACGATTAAGTAAGATATTTTTCATATATTCTAATTTTTTATCATTATTCCAGTCTTTTTTCTGCTGCATAATGCTATATAACTCATTACGAGTAATTAACTTGACTCCTGGTGACGCTGGTACCGAACATAATAAGTGTCTTTGAGAAGGAGAAAAACTTGAAAATGACCGTTTGTCACAAAAGTGCTTGTAAAAATCGCACCTGCAGCTACCTGCAGCTGATTCTTTTTGCGCTCGAAAGTAGAGGCTTTACTCTAACAGACGACACCAAAATCATTTCCGGCCCAAACCGGCCACTATATCAAAATCACTTCTGAAAATTAACATTGGTGCGAAAACTTCTTTCTTTACGTGCAATTTTTCCAAGCCCTCTAACTCTTTCAATATTGAGGATATTTCAAAATTTCTTTCACGACAGTAAAGTACATACCTTGCTGAGAACATTCCACGTTTCGCACAGTAAAAGTCTGTTTTAAAACACTTATAAGACACAAACAAACTTGATGCGTTTGCGAGACTCTCCGTAAGCGATGCGCCCACTGAAAGCGATCGTCAACTTTGGACTGACCATACGGTCCTACCGGGCTTATGACTTGAAATTCCTTACTACCTGATATTTCTCCACTATTTAGCTATACCCTCCAGAAAAAATGTTCACGCTACCTCAAAATTGACAAAATTCACTTTTGTCCGCCTATTTGGAGCAAATACCCCACTGTGCGACGATCAATTCGAGATGAAAAGTATTGTACCGACGGAAACATAGAAACCAATAAAAGGTAAGCTGTCTGGGTAAAAATAAATCAAAAAAGCGCGTATCGAGTTGCCGAACACTGCAGTGATTAATTTCGCTGTCTAGATTTGAACGCAAGTGCGACTCAGTTTTAAGTTAGTGCAATACACCGGTTCGTGACGCAATTGTCGCTCGATTCAATGCTATTCTTATTGAGAGACAAGAACAAAAGCCGAACCGCATGCTCTGAACTCCGACAGTACAAAACAAGCGACAAAAAGATTTGTGCAATTGAAACAATTTGTTTCCCCGACCAAAAGCATTGCCTTGACAGCCAAAGTTGTCGGCCTATGCACGTCTCGCCGGATGTTCATTCAACTCGATGATGGATCTCCGTCAACTATATCTCCAGCTCTACCTTCAGCAAAATGAACTTTAATACAGCTCGGGACCTTCCGTTCCTACATTCATGCAGTTGAGTGGGAAAGTTCCTCGGCAGCCTGGAGAATAAATATTTCGGGGGCATCTTTTTGCGTTGCGCGCAGAAGCGACTAGCTGAAAATTGAAACTAACCTGGCCGCCGTATCGATTTCGCGCTGCACCTTATTTTTAACGCTCGAATGGATGCCCAGGTCGTCTACGCGTATGCGGAGGAATTAGCGTTAAGGATTCGATTTGCCGCTATTAGAAAGAGCCGAGACGTTCGGGATGATCAAGTACGGCTGTACTACTGTCTAAGGAATGGCGAAAAGAAACGAACAAATGCACTGGAACGAAGAAGAGTTGGGGGTAGTTGCTCTCTCTTTCTCTTCGCAGAAGCAAGTCGGTGACTCCGCTTGAAAGATTTCGTAGAAATCGTCGCTACTCCAATATCGCGGCTCCATTGTCGGGATTACGTAACGTTCCACTGCGCTCGACCGCCCCAAAGCATTCGGCCGAGGACTTTTCAATTTGATTAAGGATTCAAATTTTTCCTAGCCTGCAAAGCGTTTTCCCGTGTAGCGGGGTCGGTCGTACGCAAAGACACGCCCAATCCGGCGCAGATTTAACGTTCGCCAAAAGATTACGGAAGCAAGCAAGGCTCCTGTAATTACGCGGCCGTAGAATTCGCGAGGTTGAAGGAGATTGGCCGAGTCAAGAGTCGGATGGTAGAGCTAGAATAGAATAGGAGTCACACGCGCGCACTTTGCCTAATTCGGTCAATTCGACCTGAGCGGCCAAAGCTACGACCTCAATCGGACGGTGCTAAGAAGCAGCGGGAAGTTGCGGAAATGAGGATAATTCGTCGAACGATCCTAATCTCCTTCCGCGAACACAAGAGTCCGGCCTGGGAATCTGTCGTCGTGCCGTGGAGGAATTTGTCGCTAACTGACGAGGCAGTCGAGGCTAACCTGAGATCTATCTCATTAACGGGTATTCGTTCTCCTAGGTGCGATTCACGGTGAAGTGCGCGCTGGAAGTTAACCGCTCTCCAACTACCGTCGAACTGGCGGCTACCGCCGGTCACAGGCTAGAGTATCATTGGAGTACCGAGAATCGCCGGCTGACCTAATATCAACTCAGAAGAGTGATAGAAACTGCACGCTTCAACAGTACTGGTAAATTAACGCCGTCTCACTACCTATCGATACTTCTTCGACCGAGACTCGCGTGCGTTAGAAGGAAAGGCGGGGGGTGAAAGGGGACCAGGAATAGGGAGAGGGAAAAAGAGGGTGAAACGAAATAGGGGCCAGGAGGCAGGAAATCGAAATCACGTGAAAGGAGCTCATAAGGCGAAGAGCGTACGGGGAAAGCGAGCTGCCAGGCTTTCTAGGCGAGGTGTGTGCCGGCCGTGGGAGATATATCCAGCGGGATGGTAGAAAAAAAAGGGAAAAGGGCACGCTAGGAAGAGGGCGACTCCCGGGATAAAGAAACGGTAGCGGGGGGAGTACGGATACGACCCATTTAATTCTCAAGTCCCTGGCGAGGAACCGTCCCTCGTGAAACACGTGTTGTCGGAAGAAAGGGAAGACTAGTAGAAAGACAGAGGAAAAGAGAGATTCGGATGGCACGGCTCATGCGGGGGATATGAGGAACGCGAAAGGGGGAACGTGGAGAGGGTATTGCTCTGTCGCGAAGAGTGGCGAGAGGCGGAAAAGGGTTTTACTGTAGATTTCAGGGAGAGAGGCCGGCAAACCGTAAGTGCAGCAGTTACAGATTAAGCGCAACTAAACATCCCTTAAACAACTTGGCTATAAATTCACAGAGAAGATTAAGACGCCTTCCGCTGCCTCTGGCATACCCCTACCTTAAGAGCGTATGCCCCCGAGGCAGAAGGCATTTGCGGGTTGGGAAGATGAGACGCCGGTGGCCTTTCTGTCTCTGTCTCCGTTTTCGTCTTAGTACCTCTTATTCTCTCTTGCTGCTCGAGTCATCCCATCCTTCCCTGGTCCGCGATTCTCACACCATACCCCGCTCACCCTCGTCTCTTTCATCGTCTTACTACCCGCCTTGCCTCATTTCTTCCCCTTTAACTGTTCCGCTCCCACTCGTACTACTTCTCTCAGCTTACCGCTTCCGTTCAAAATCGCTCCTTCGATCTTTGCTCCTCTCTTTTCAGCGAGCACCACTGCCTGGCCTTAAATAGTTTTGCCAGATTATTGCGGCGGGAAGAAGATAACTTAATGCCACCCAGATGCCTATTTTTACTGTCAGCGACCACTGATTCAACGTCGTTGAAGAATTGGTTGATTTCTGCGTTAATATGTTCACGTTGCTCGTTTATATGCCACTATACCCAGCATAATCACTCGTGAGTGCGTTTAAATTATTCCCTTTGCCGTAGTTCGCTTATCAGAATGGCACAAGAAGCTTTCGCATATTGTCCGAAAAACAGTCAAATCAATTCAGTGTCACCTGAAAATAACCATTCGCAGACACCAGCACTAAACTTCCATACGCGCGAACTTTCGCGAAAAGAACAGACTGAGACTGCGAGAACCTAAGAGAGAACAATCGTAAATCTCTACTCGCTCGCGACAAGATAAATCTCTAAACTATGTTCGCGAAAGTATAAATCTTCCTGTACTATTCATCCTTGAGGCTAGGGTAAACAGGATCGGACACGATCGCTCGCCGAAAAACGGAAGAAAGCAATATGGAGTATGCTCCACATAAGGATACTTTAACTAATTTTTGGTATTCGCGGGAGCGTGATCCCCGGTGAGCCAATACGGGGAATCAGTGATAACAGGGAAGTCGATAGTAGGTTGAACGCCATAGGCTGCAAAGTCCTTGGCTACGCTGTCCACCGTGCATCGATTTTCCTTCAAAGTGCATTAGCGGTATTCGAATATACTTTCCGCGCCGATGAGTAGCCATCCGAGGCGATGGGCCGTTGAAAGCTGTTCTCGGTCAAGTGTGGCAAAGTGCTCTCGCGGCCGGGTCGGTGCTAAAGAACGAAACTGCGCGACGTTTAATGAAAGCCAGGTAGCTGGCCGCGTAAAATCTCAGAAAATTATGCCCAGCCCAGGTATTCGCCGCTCTCCATAGCCAATATACGCCTTTGGGCTTTCTTCGGCAGATTTTCCTGGACATCGGATCGTAGAGCTCGTAGGAAACTGTAATCGATGATACGTGCAATTATTTCGAACAATTTATTCTCTTGCAATTATCGAATGTAATCTGTGAGCGCACAGTGCTCGGTAAGCTGGAACTCTCGGTGTAGAGATGGCGGAGCGTGAAAGTGTAACATATGATGCAAATTGTCGTTGGAACAGAAATAATATGGCATTAGAAGCTGTTTCGGACGGAGAGGGAATTTTTAGGATTCGCTGATACCGATAGAAGCGATTCGGAACTTTCCTTGCACGTTGATTGAAATCAAAATTCGAAGCTTCTACCTTGAACTTCAATAAAATACGATCAATATATTTAACAGCCTATATGTTTGTTTTCAATTACGAATATCCTTTGCAGATAAGAAAACGCGTAATGCTGCTTGATACATACGACCTTCGAGAAGGGTTGATTCTACTACCGTCCTCATTATGTACAGATGACCGACAGCACGACGTTCGCGATACCACGAATGGCAAGAATTAAGAACGCAATCTAAACAGCCGTTGCCATCCGGCTTGATTAAAGCTCCCCGAAGTGTACCAAAGTAGTCCACGCTTGAACTCTATCAATCGTTATCACGGCGTACCGACGGGTGCTGCTGATGTTATTGCCGATCGAGACAACAGTCTGCAAATTGAAAAATAATTCCAGTTCGTTTTCCCGGTAACAATTTCTCGATCCAGGTCGCTAGGGACTACGTTATACACGAATAGTGGGCGTGAGTGGTGAAAGATGTAGTGGTAACAGGCGTAGCTCTGTATTGGAGACGGCAATGGGAGTAACTGTAGCGACGATGCCCACTGGCAGTAGCTGAAGGCGGAGGGATGGATAAAGAGGGGAACAGACGAACGGGCGGACGGGGGGAAGAAAGAAACGCGGATGGCGCTATAATCAAGAATCGATCGTAAGGAGAATTCGTTGGAAGACGGAGGTTCAAGTGTCAATAGGCGCCCGTCAAAACGACCGTCTTCGTTTCCCGCACTCGATCGAGGGAAGCAAGCGAGGGTTACGACTACGTCCCGTCGAATACGGATCATTCGAGAAGGCAACGTGCAACCGTACGGTTCTGACACTTTAAGAATGAAACGCGCCTGGGAGGCTTCAAACTGAATTGCATGGTCATTCTCGCACGCTGTCCAGACTGCCTGTTTTACACGAGGAAAGACTTACCGGCTCGTCAATTCGCTGATCTAATTCAGGTATTCGACTGTTTCTTTGAAGAGTACTTTTTTGACTGGCTAACAAAGCATTTGCTCGTATTTCTATTCCGAATGTTGAATGTGTCATAATGCGAGTTCGGTCGATCTTTCCGATTTTACGAGAATGGGAGAAATGCAATATCGTCGTGTATATTTTTCTCGAAATCCGTATCCGAAAAAGTAGTCGATCGATTCAAGGAAACGTCGAGGCAGAGGAGCGTTTGAGACAGGCGCGTTTTGCCCCCCCCCCCCCCGCCCCGCCCGCCCTCCACCTCCCTTTCCCCGCTATCTCAATACCTGTTATCGAAATGATGAACAATCGTCTGAGTTTATTGTAATTTCTTTCTGGTCCAGCGAACAAACTTACGGCTGAACAAATTCGCGAACGGTCGATGCACCGAGCGCGTCGGACAGAGGCCGAAAGATCGTGATCTCCGTACAACGACAAGAGAGAAAAACCGAAATAATATAGTAGCGAATAAATTTCAGCCCACCCATCTGCTCTTGCGAAAAATCAGACTTCGATTCAGACGTACGATTTTATACGAGAGCAGACGACCCGCTTCCCGATGCGAGTGCGCGCTCTTTCATTCGCATTATCGATTGCGACCTCGTTCATGCGGAATTATCGGAGACGGGAGGAAAGTGTACGTTGTTAAGGGAAATCTGTTTAAAACGTTTCTTTCGCCCTTTCGCGGAAAAGGGCAAGCAGCTCGTTCCGCATGTCCCTCCACTCTGTATGCTATACGCCCACCGTGCGTACGCTATGCGTTTGCTACACACTAGTTTCACGACCGCGAAAGTGACTGCTCATTGTCGCCCCCAGTTTCTCACTCTTTTAGTTTCGCGCAATCATTTTTCACTCCGCCATCATTTCGGTCATGAACGAAGATTGAAATCAAGGTTGACAGATAAGACGCACATTCGCGGACAAAACTGCATCGCGCCAAAGTTTTACGTCCCTTTTCGCTTCCAAAACTTGTTCGTCCTCTCTCGTGCGGGATAGTCCCGTCAAACGGTAAAACTTCGCGTTACAGGTCCCTCGTCCACCTTCCCCTTTTCGAGGACCCCAGGAGCGGACTATCAGCTACACACGCCGCCAGGCAGGATGGACAGCGGGTAAGGGAGGGCGAACCTTTCTATCCACTCCAGAATCGGTCCGAAAAGTAGAGGCACAAACACAACCGGACTGCCAAGTGTTCCGGGATACACATCAACTTCACCCGGATACGAACGAATTCAGGAACAGTGGGACTCTCGCGATGGCTATCACGGTAAGTACGGTCGCATCCGTTACGAAGGTATTACCCGGCAATTTGTCGCGCTCGCTTTGTCGCCAGTCATCTCTTCTTTTTTCCTCTTCCGCCCTCGCTTACTCCTATCGCATATTACCTTCCCTGGTACGAAATTTACAATCTACGCTGGCTTAGATGTATTCTTAAAATGCTAGATCGTGCGAATTGATCTGAAACGGATAGTTGAATGTTGTGACTTTTTCAAAGCAATTCTTAATGAATGTGGATATTCTGCAGAAATTATAATTTACGTCGAAAGTTGATAATATAAGCTTTATATTTACTATTTTTGTTTCTCACGTTTTGGAAGCAGTACGAGTATCTGATACGATGTTGGCTTCTCTTTGAATTTTGCTTTCACTTCCGCTTTAAAAGGTCGGTAAATGAAACCCCTTGTTTCTTTCGTAAAATCTACCCCGGATCAAATGTCTAACTTCGTTCGGGGAAAATGCTTGCTCCTTTGCTCTCCGTAGCATAGACACAAGTATGTCTCCGTTGGCGAGTTCAGTTATTTTTAAGCGCGCTTCACTCTTTGCAACGAGGAAACATTCGCTTAACATAGCAAACGGCCCAACATGATCCAGGTTGTATGACCACCTACTTCTCCGGATGGTATACGTCAACAAAAAAAATTGACGCGCGTTTGCCTATTTTTCTCTCAATATTCTCAGAACTTCAGTACGTCATCGTCATCGAATATACAGACGGTGGACAAAATAATACGAACACCTGTGAAAAAGTATGAGGTATTTCACACCTGCAGTACAGCCATCATGATATGAGGTGCGATATCTTGGCGCGGTCTTGGGCCACTTGTTATTCTGCATGGGAGGTTGATTCTTTGATTTGATATCCAATCACTATCTAAGCGTTCTAGGGGATCATGTCCATCCTTTTGTCCAGACTGTATTCCCTGAAGAGCGGCCGCTTTTTCAAGACGACAACGCCCCTATCCACACTGCTAGGTGTGTTCAAAAATGGTTCTAAGAGCGTGACGATGCAGTTGAACATCTCGCCTGACCCACCCAGTCTCCAGACTTGAATATTATTGAACATTTATGGCAATATTTGGAGTCCAAACTTCGTTCCCGATTTTCACCTCCATCCGGACATGCGGAATTAGAGACCGCTCTGCAGGAGGAATGGCTTAATATTCGTTTAAAAATTGTCCATAATCTTTATGCATCTATCCCACGTCGCATTAAATTTGTACTTCAGTCAAAGGGTGGTCCAACCCCCTATTAATAAAGATTTTCCATTATTTCACAGATGTTCGTATTATTTTGTCCACCATCTGAACATGTATAGCGATCACATGCTCTAACTCGATCAGTAACTTGTAGAATTGTAACACACCATGTCCGCAAAATAAGTGCCCGTTTTCGAGCAAAAGACACGCTACTTTACTGACCGCAGAATAATATACCTTAAACGAAAAATGTATAGGTATCATAAATTAAACAGACATTACAAAAAAGTATTGCGATGTCTAGCACCTATTGAGGTAAAGACCTGGTGCTGACTGACTACGTACCAGTAATTGACCAGTTGTTAGAAAACATAAATTAATAAAATACATAAATTAATAAGGTTTCTACAAGTTGTGCACTCTTGACAAAAGCGACCTTCAGATACCTCGATATCTGTCAATTAAATTTTATAACAATTATATGTAAAGTGAAGCATGTGTGCTAACAACGCATGTTTAAATCCTATAAGGTAAGTAATATGTCGTAATATTTCTATTTTCTCAACATTTCTGTTGAGAATAGCTGTACGGTTCAGATAAAAAAATTCATACGTTGTAAACATTTCGTGAATGAATTATTTATCGTTTGAATTTTCACAGCGTATTATAAGTAATCAGTGCATCGTTTTTGTAATTCTGTCGGCAAGAACAATAGTTTACATGAGGGTCAATTCAAAATACTGTTATTCTAACAATTTTCGGAAGTTGACCAACGTGGTTCAACTGTTGGCGTGACTCATATGAATTTGTTCAGGATTTATAATGCATCCGTTTTACATCTAACTTCGTCAGAAAGACAAAATAGAGTACTAAATTTTATACCATACTGCGTTCTAGCTGATAACCATGGTCAACTATTGACTGCATCCGCGATCAATTTTTAAGCTGTGTACAATGTTTTAAAACAGCCATGTACATGACATCATAAACACCGTTGGAACATTAAAATGCAACCAGCACGTAGATTAGGCGCACCAACGATCACCCTTAAATACAAAGTGGAAGGCAAAACGCCTATGGAGAGAAAGATGGAACCCTTTCCAATTGTAAATCAAACTGAAGAGAATGAGACCCGCTGGTAGATGGAAAACATGGCGTCAGCTGGTTTTCCAATATCAATCGAAGACGTTGTACCTAGCGTGGGATGTGCTGTTAAAGAAGTAAAGCATCAAAGCCCGTTTGAAAATGATCGTCGTGATAGAAACTGGGTAAAGCATTTTTTGTAATAAAAGTACTACAACATTAAAAAAGTTGCACAAAGCCTAACAGCTTCACAAGCGCCAATTACCATTACTAATATACTCAATGTTGGAAAAACGCGTCAGCGTCACCTTACCTCGCGCCAGAGAGCCCGCCGCGGCTGCGCCGTAATGCGATCGTATTGTAGTACCGGATGCGACCTTCGCTACACCCTTCGCTTCACCTGCGACCAACAGGCCCGCTCGGCCGTTGGACACAACGCTTTTTGAATTATACGTCCCGATGCTACTTTTTCTCCCCCCCCCCCCCCCCTGCCGACAGGCATATAAAGGAGCTCGCAGTCAGACGGAGGGTTATTGCCTCTATTAATTGTCGCTTTGCTGAGAACTGTTCGCTGTATTAATTTTGCTGTCCTTTTTGATTATTTCCTTGTGCTTTGCTTCTTGCTTTTGCTGTTTTTTATGATTAGATCTTGTTCTATTGACTGTATCGTGTGCGTCTTGCGCAATAAACTACAGTATTTATAAAGAACAAGTTCTGCTGTTTTGTGACTCCACCCAATTTTTCAAAAGAGATGCTTACCCCTCGGCGCCGCCATAATCGCTATTTCTATTTCGCTTCACCCTCGCACTTTACTGAACACTCAACTAGTTTTCTGGAGTATATATGTGCCTGAAGAAGAACGATTTTGAAACGATCTTGGACTACGAGTGGATGGCTGTATTTTTTTCATATGAATGGGCTCACGAAATGAAGCAGAACTCACGTCTACTCTGTTCCCGAATTGAACTTCTTATGAAATTCATTTCTTTTATTCTTTAAATATAAGTAACTTGTGTTGACAACTGTTAAAACCAAACGATACTAAAATGATTTCTAACATTAGTGCTTTAATTCTCCTTCGGGTATAAGTGACCAACTACTAACGAACAAAAGATCAATTACTAGTTTCGTCATTCTTAAGAATAGTCAATTTCTAAAGCATTTGCCGAATTTTTTCCAATAATTTTTTCAAGTTTGTATAACTAAACTTTTCTTTGATAATGGTCTTGTTACATAATCTACAAGGTTTAAAGAATGCCCCCAAGCATCGATTCGTGCTATTTAATGAGAGAGCCATTGGTTATCATTGTTTCCATGGAAGATTTTTCTTAACTCATCAGCTATTACTGTCTTTACCTTACCCTTACTTTTTTCTTACATTTAGAATGCTAAAGAGTATTTTTAATGAATAATGAAATAGTAAACGGGATTTCCGTGCTACAACGATGAGTTGGCATCAAGAAAAATTTTACTGTGTACCCTGACGTCTATCAACTGTGCAGAGGACACATTCATACGCCTTGGGGACAAAAAATCTTGCAACGCAGAAATGGAACAAACATTCATGCCGAGACTCATGGTCGGCGGTGGCCGACTGCCTTGAAAAGATCCCGTCCTTCTCGCAGTTCCTTTCAGCTTTTACGTTACCCGCAGGCCAACGTTTTGGTTACCGTATTGGGCGCGAATGTGTATCTCTTAATGCCCGGACACGTGTGAGGTCGTCATTAGCAAGAAGAGACTCAAAAGGTGACTCTCGGCGAATGCCACCGCTTATCTCTTACCGGCGAAACGTTCTAACATTAATTCCTATAAAGTATCCCCCGAAGAACAGTTTTACAAATAATGTCTTGATCATGAGCTATACACGAAAAGAAAGAGCGTGGCGGATAAACTGAGATTATTTTGCGGTTATGGTTCATACGCATCCGTATGTAACATTTGTTCCTGCGAACGGTCTGTTTCACGGCTCAAGGCTTACACTTAACAAATATACATAAGTACTGTTCCATAATACTACGTATTTAAAGAAACATCTATTTTCTTTGAATGTTTCACAGCGCACAAATACAGAGACGTTCACAAGTCAATTCTTATCTCCTGCCAGTTAAAGAGTCACTGGCATAAAAAACAATTATACGCCTCTGCACGGAATATCTCTTGGCATACTTAGCGCGCTTTCAAAACAAGTGCAAAAAGACATCAACAAGACAAAGCGCAAAATAAGCAGAATTGAGGGAACAGCATAGTATATATTATGAAAATCAACTTTGGCGTCAACACACAATTCTCCCCATAATGTCGATTATGCCATAATTGCAGAAACGTACACACGTAAACTAGCATCCCCATGCAATAGTAAACACCTACGAAAAAACACACCTCATGGTTTCGATAACTTATTACGCAAGCGATCGGATCGATTGACTTTCTCGGGGAACGCAATTTGAAGTGTGCCGCACACGGAGGGGTTCGTGCGTGTTTGTAGGATTAGAATATCTCGTGAACTTTCGATTTTCCATACCTAACGCGAAGCAGAAAGGAGCAGGAGAAACAGAGAAGGAGATTGCTGTCTGTGACATGATTATGCGGCGACAAATGAGGTGCGCCGTACTCAAAGCGACAGCATTATGTTAATGCCGACAAGATCAAAGTTCCGTCTCCACTTGCAGATTTCGCAAGAGAAGTGGATACACGCGTCAGACGTCATCACGGTATAAGATGCATGCTTCAGTTTTACCTATCTTCGTAACGACTTTGCTACTCCTTTCCCATGCGAATGCCATGTGTTTCTCATACAAATCAACGACAATATCGTCCGATAATAAAATCAACAACGGCAGTGGACTTTCGCAAAAACGCGCTGGCAAGCGTATCCGGGAGTATTCCCGTCTGCTTCTGCTATTCTCCATCCTTGTCGGACGACTCAAAACCAACGACTGTAGCCATGAACGGAAAATATGTCCGTCCGAGTAAAAGGTTTGCGTACAGAGGAAAGAGGAGTACTGACTGATGGAGACTAAATAAACTCCCATTCATCACTGAACGAAACCGTACGAATCATTAGTTTTTATCAACACCCCAAGAGTGTCGCTTATTTCAATGATACCATCTTTCTCGGCAGGCCAGATTTCTCGATTATCAGTGGGCTGCAGCAAGGCTTCGAAATTCCTACCTTCTTTGTCAGACGATGTTAAAAGAGATGCAAGGGCAGAATCAAGGTTGGTTGGAAATACCAGAAATTCGAAGTCACTTGTTACGGCCCACACCCCACACCCCATAGAATTTCCATAGCATATGTATAATCATAGCATCTAACCAACACCATAACATTTATAATTAACATTAACGAAGTAACATATATATTTATACTAATCACAACTATTACCGTACAGACACATACCTGCAGCCCCATACCTAAGACCCTTTTATTACTGTATTCCGCAGGCCTGCGACTGGGCCCTCGAGGACGCTACCCCCTCTCCATATCCACTCACCCACACACACATACATTTGTATACCTAGTTCTAACCATATTTAAGGACCGACTGTAACCGCCAGCGGGCATTCAATAGTCGGCATTCAATATTCTATATTCAACATTCAGCATCCAACATTCGACATTCTATATTCTGCATCTCAGTCATCAGCTCCGACCGAACCATTTATCATATAATTAATAAAGTATCGTGAAGGAAATCTATTACAAGTTACAAGGAGCTTCCTACCCCAAGAAAAACCCACCACGTATCCCAGGCCGTAACACACTATTGCGAGTGTTTACGATGATTTTCTCTTTCGAAGCGTACTCTGCCTTCGGTTGGTAACAAGCGGGACGCGAGGCCAAAAGTGGCGGTAGCGAAGAGACTCGAGGAAGTAGACGAGAGAAGGGAGACTCGACCAGGGTGAGAAGTTTTGGACCAGACGAAGGGACATGAGACGCGCGATAAGCAGTAAAGTACAATAACAGCCCGGCGCACGATCCTGAACTCGCCTCGATGCCAGTGGGGTGCTGAACTTCCGCTGTAGTTGCAGCTTGTGACACTCATAGCTAAATGAGTCTATGACGAAAGCAAAACTCCTGTAAACAGGCTCGAATAGTCAGTCATTCGCTTTTCTCCCTTCCGAATCTTTCAATAATTTTATGAATGAGATAATCGACATGGTGGAAAATTCTCGGGCTAAAATGTTTACCTAAGCGCGTAAGGAAAAGTTTGAAAGTACGTTTTGCAGATTTATATTAGTTCCATACATATTGAACATTCCATTGAAATCGAATTATAGCTATTAAAACTACAATCAGACAATTAAAAATTGGAATTTTTATGATTTTGAAACGTTTATAGCTCCCAACAGCATTAATCTTTAGTAAAATGCTTGGCGTCCACGTGTTTGGAACTTATTGTGTATACGTATGTATATATAAATCGGGATAAATAAAATATAGTCCTCGTCACTTTTTAGAATAAAATAAACGCTGCTTTATGTTCAATTTATGCTGCGTTTTGGAATCATGCTGTTTTTTGCAATATTCTCCTGTCACTCTTCGTCAGAGAACATCTAATCAGAATACAAACATGCAATGTTTCGTGTTTGTAAAAGGTTAGCGCGTCGGAAATTTTGAAGGCTCCTTAACTACTGTGTCAATGAATATCCTGCTCACGACATCGTTTATACATCTGAGACATATAACGCATGTTAGACTTTATATAACCAGTAAAAATTCACACTGACGGCCGTCCAACATCATAAAGTCTTGTAGAACATCTGTATTAGTATATTTTATATTCGTGTTTGAGAATGAACTCAGACTGCTATTCATCGATATAGAAGTTTCATCAGAAAAATACGACTCAATTTAAGTGGGAAGGAGAGAACGGAAAGTATCGACCGAAGACCGTTAAATTGAACCTCTTGTAGCCTTTCTCCTATTATTATTCCGCCTCGGGTGTACATATTGGGCTGGTCGCAAACGTGGTGCGGAAACACAGAAATCGTTTATATCGAAGTAGCCAATAGGTCGAGGAGGTACGTAAACGATGTTCTGTTTATTGACAAGCTCTGTGCTAATTAGACAGAATTATAATGTGCTATAGCGTAGATTTCTTCGTGCACTTGATTCACCTCATTTCTTTGTAAGGCTGTGTATTGAAATCGACACTTTTATTATCGTGTAAGCCCCCAGTCCGAAATTGAAACAATGCAATTTCTCAATGGTTAGTTTTGACATTTATAGAGTTAGTCATCGTTCGTGGAGCGTGGGCCACAAATAAAATACTTTATGTTCCCGAGCATTTATCGTAATACGCTTGGGTAAGACAAAGTTTACTAACGACAGTATTGCAGTGCACTTGTATACTCTCGTACGATGCACGTGTGTGCGAATGAATGTATCAAACTTCATACTATCTGACCTGCCCAGCAATAATGTCAACGATATCATATATCTGCCATGTACCCTTACGATTCGATTGACATTTCCGAGCTGAGCATATTCAGCAAAGGTACTTACCGAGCAGCATTACGAAATAAAACCGTTATAACATATGACGATCAGTTCTCGTAATTCATTGCTCAAGCAAAACGCGGATTAAGTAATGAAACTCCCAACGTCAACGTAACTTCATCGATATACCACAATTCCGGAATATATGGGGAAAAAAGCACAAACCCAGACTGTTCTCCGATTGGTACAGATACACTGAACGTCGATTTGCGAGGTAACAAATATGAAGCGACTCATAGCTATTAGGCCGATTGCGAGCTGAGAATGCGTTCTAGGTTGAAAACGTCAGACATAGGGAAATAAGAGTGTGGAAGTGATAGTCACCAAAACATCTAAAATAAATATTATTCAAGTAAAATACGGCTTCCCTTTTATTTCTCGAGGCTGACAATGAGACAATCTTTAGCTTCTGACAACCCAGGACAAAACGTAATAGGTGACGAAAAAATGGAATTATTTCCGATAATGCGTCAGTACGGGTAAACTGCTTGCTACGGAACGCATCACTTCCTTGGCGGAAAAGTATGCCAGACACTATCGCCCACCCGATATCCACCAGCAAGAAGCTCAGTCGAAGAATAAGGTAACCGGAAAAAAATGGCAAAGCCGACCAACTGACACGCGACGATAATAGATATTTCCACTCGAAGACATCGATGACAATCTCTACACTAACACGGGCCCAAGAAGCCGGGCGGATAAAAAAGACAGAGGGGAGATGGGCGGTAGGTGTTTGAGATGGGCTGGTTTTATCCCCGCGGGGTGGAAGGAATGTTTGATAAGGCACGGCTAGCGCAAACGCTGATTGGTCGCCCGAGGCCTCGCGTCACCGTTCAAACAATGCGCTCCGTGCTAACAATGCAATCGCGACCGAGCTAAAGATATATAGATTCGACCCACCTACATATCTCTCTCTCTCCTTCCCTATCTCCTTAGTCGAAGCTCAGTTCGAACTACCCTTCACTCTGCCCGGTGAATGTCTCTCGTTGCCAACGCACCCTGTTGAGGCTCCTTCAATGGCCAGTCAGCGACAAGTTGACATGCCCGAGCTTTAAATTCAGCCGATGCCGCAAAATTACTTAAGGGTGAGACCTAGTACGTGACGAGTAAACTTCCGGCGCACGGTATGGTAATAGTAAGGCTAGTGGTGCCGGTGCAATTCCGATGCTTTCTGCGCACGGCGGAATACTGCGGTCGTAGTGTTGCTCTTCGCGGTCGAAAGAAGTACCGGTACGATAGAGATCGCGATAAAATCACGCGTGCGTAATGATAATAGTGGACGTGCCGCGTACAAACTGGGTACGCAATAAGTAAAGTGGTCTTGTGTTAATACGGTATTACCAGGGGTAAAATGCTACTAATGGGGTAACAGTTATGATAAAGTCTGTTCTGGTCATACGTGCCAGGTACGTACCTACATAATATGCTATAAGTAAATTTATGGTGACAGTAGTGTACTGGTTGAGGTAAAATGGTTTACGGTACGGTTCTGGTAATAACGTTCTCAACGTAGTTTTGTTCGCGGTAAAGAGATGCTGGTAACCTAGCAATTCTAATAAAGACGTACGTACAGCGTATGCGACAGTATATGAGCGCTCACTGTGTACCTGTAAGTAATTGGCCGATTACAGTATAACAAATATAATCGTTGCTCGAGAAAAGCGGGGTCTTACAATACCGATATACCTACGTGGGCAGCCCAAGGCGAACTTATGCAACAATTGTTGATCAAAGCAGCATAGCGTGGACACACGCAAGATTGACACAGCGAAACTGGGACCCGAAACTTGAGAGCACGACGGTACTTAATTCGTGGCATTTCAGGACAGTAGCATCTACATCAAAGTTTAATATCGCAACAACTAAGACGATGATGACGATACTGACAGCATTGACGACGTTATCCGTGACCTAACCGGCAAAGTTACCATAATTAAAGTGACGCATATGTGATGGCACGGGAAGGGCACTCATTAAACAATAAACCCCAAGACCGTAAGTTTACAAAGAGATTACAATACAAATATTAATTGCTATCGCATTATCCACGAACATTTTGCCGAAAAATTGCGATTGTTGTTGGACTAGTCCAGTACTGAACGAGTGCCTGCTATTTCTTCTCTTTTCGCCTAAGCAAAACGGCGCTACGTCATCTTTAACGGTGGATAACGATCAGGAGGGACAAATTGGGAATATAATTACGGACGTCTGCACGGTCAACAAGCTTAGGCACGCCCGTATTACGGGTAATGGCCGATCGGTCGTATCCTCACATCTGTCGTCGCTCATCGACGAGGTTAACGCATGCGTGATTATATATGATATACGTGTATGTGTGTGTATGTGTGTGAGAGAGAGAAAAGGAGAGAGAGAGAGAGAGAGAGAGAGGACACGATTCAGTCCACCTACGCTGGGCCCCTCGTCTGTCACGCAGTGCACGGGCACTCCACGACAGGGGGATGCACGAGCACTCTCGCAGAAGAGCTATAGAAGAGAGCGCATTGCATGACGAAAAAAATTGCGCCCCAACATCAGAGTGGGGGGGAGGGGGGCGCAGTTTGGGTGGTGCAGGGATAGAAGCACAGAAGGATAGGAGAAAGAGAGAGGATGGAGGGGTTGAACGCGAGTTTGAATTTGGCCCGCGCCTCGTTAATTTTTCGCCCCGTGTCACTGCATTGTTTGCCCGGGAAAAGAGTGTTTATTGCCCGCAGCTCGAGACACGAGAGTGTACCTCCACCCACGGCGGAGAAGGGAGAGAGACAGAAAGAGATGGAAAGAGCGAGAGAACCGGCCTGTGTGTACCAACGGTTCTGCATAAGCGTGTCTCGGCGTGGCGCAGGGTGCACACAAACACCGTTACATGCCCGTAAACCTACGAACCGTTCTCGTTTTAATGATTTCAATCTAACAAGGACGCCTAAGACGCGAGCATTACGATGGTAGGGGCGTCGGCAAGAGGGAGAAATGTTAAAGTAAGGTGAGGAGGAAGGTAGGAAGGGACGAGGTGAAAATCGTGAGAGAAAGATAGATTAAGTAAGAGGTGACGGGGAGGTGAGCAACAAAGTTCGAAAGTAAGAATGAGAAAAAAGACGGCTGAAAAAAGGGCTGACACTTTCAGAAAGCTAGAAGCGGGAAGTAATCACGGGTCAACGAAGTCTGTGAGAAGCTTAAATTCTATTGCGATCATAGTGGTAACCTATTACGCGTAATTACGGAGGGCTGTTGAGACGTTCATTAAGGATAAGTACATATTAAATCGTTGCGCACCAGTTGTCCATATGGCTACCACCGACATTCGACTTCTCTCTTTATTACGATACAATGAGTTAACACTTCCGCATCGCTCATTAGCGTAATAATTGTTGCAACGCCAAAAAGCGAAATAATCTATGCACCACATTTGGAACTAAAACGAGTTCGTCGGAGAGTGTGGAAGGAAGAGGGGAAAGGAATCTTACATTTTCCATACTGCCGCATTTCAAGCTGTATTCACACCCTTTTTTTTTACACATTCTTTCAGAGAAGGCACTTTACTGACGCTCCGACATTAAACGAAACATTAACACGCACTTATAATAGGTATATCATAAGGCGCGTTAAGAGCAGAAAATATACTCAAGCTTCATGCGAGAAAAAAGTACACTTTCAAGATTTGTACAAAGACAGAATTAACAATTTATACGGCAATCTTAAGATTGATTTGACCAACCAATGTGATAACGAATATATTTGACCGATACTTCGTGACTAGCAGGCAAAGTCCCGCCCTTTTAATTTTCGACCACGACAAAATTGGTACCACCGAATCGTGCACTTGGTTGCTCGGGTTCGAATACGCGTGTATGAGACGGGACATAATGCCATGCTAGTTGTTGATCGGCGAACAATAGCACTTGTCAGCCCTCCCCTATACCATCTACGAAATGGAGCAGGACTCGTCCTGAGCAACCCTTCCCTTATAATGGCTGTTGTGCGAGAGCCCTGATTCCTACAGTCAGTCTTCCTGATACCTAAAGGGCGGCGCGACCCATATGGCGCGGTACGACCAAATTCTCATAATGAATCAAACATTCCCGAATCTTCGCACGACAGGATAAGATGGAAAATATTCTTCGACATGATACAGCGCTATTACATGTTCGTAGCAAATTCTATTATTCAATCTAAACGGATCAGGATAAAGTTAATTATGTGCCATGTTTAAAATCATTTGTGCATCTGACGGTAGTTAGTGCTACCTTTCGTCTTCATCTATTGTTTATCCTTACTTTGCAAATTGTTGATATAAATTCCCTTATGAAAACATCCCCCCCTCCTCCCCCCGACTACGATGCAAGATCATTTTTCATTTAATGCTTTGTCACTGATTTCCAGAACTAATATTAAAAGTATTATAGTATATAAAGCTTCTACGGTCCCAATGGCATGTTGCCAGAAGATCCTACTAATGCAATAAAAATAATTGCAACTCATTCCCCGTATTTCGGGACCTAAATATTCAAAGCGTGTCTGTTAATGAGAAATATAAAATTGCAAAGCACAATCATAGCAATGTAACATTCCGTTCCGGCAAAATCTGTGTCGTACAAATGCGGCATTGTAACGTCAGAACTCGCAGAACGTTCGATACTAATATGCGAAGTAATACCACGATCCAGTTGGGAAATTGCAAGGCTCAATCGCATGCATACTAATACGGCCACAGAGCTACGAAGCCTCGAGCTCGCGTGTTTTCTCGTCGGTAGCGAAGATGGAACGTTCTAATTTTCGAGTTCGCGACACGGGCCAGAGTCGATCGCTCGTGAAAGGCCTGGAATTGCCCGTATTTGGTTGTGCGTGGAGTGAGTTACGTGTATTCCCGCGAGTACAATCACGTCGATCATAGATCGACGAGCGATCGCCCCGCGGACACGCTCCGGTCCGAGAATGTGACTGGAGAGAAACTGAGAGAAATTGGGAGAAATGCTGTGAGAGAAAGAGCGGCGAGATGGAGAGTGGGGATGTCAACGTGCGTATACGTAGAAGAGCACAAACGCAACCTGATTCGTGATCATTGTGTTGCTCTCGCTTGACAATCCACTCTCGACGAACGTCGAATTTCGTATGCGGTCGCACGAAATTCCGTGAAACGTTTCGATGAATTCCGCTGTGGGACGAGGAACGTGGAGAGGGAGGGGAGACTGAAGGGTGCGGCCGAAGAACGGCGGAAGGGCTGTGTGATTCCGGCAAGGAAAACAACCCTTCTTCTCGCAGTAGACGGAATTGTTCGGCCTCAATTCGCGTCGTGAAAAAAACAAAAATACCCGAACCATTCGCGATCAAACGGAATTTCGAAGTTCCACTCTCCGCTAGTTTGGAAAATATTTGAATTTTAGATTCAACCCTTTCAAACCACACCTGCCTGGGTCTACTCTCTCGTATGCGTTGTTCATCCTGTACGATGTGGGAAGAAGAATCATTGATGAGAATGAAAATGCCTGTTAATACGAACCATATGTTTGGCAAATTATTATATCCGTAGATGGCAATAATGACAACGTATTCTCGTGTTCCTTGCAAGTTTTATTTGCCTCCGAGGACTCTGTCAATCTAAAGATTTCTATGTTTCGCGTGATAACGAGACAAGTATTTGTCCTGCAATTAACAGTATTAAATCTTAACCTTTTCCAAAGTTACGAGCGTCCGTTTTACACCGGAATTGTGCCAGAACGATAAAGTGAGAGTGCAATATCAATTATCCCGAAAATTAAACTTGGCCCCATTATAAGTGCTCTCTAAGTGAGTGAGCACCTGCGGGGACAGAAGAACAGAGTTGGGGAGGACGAGGAAAAGGGCCGCGTATTGTATGTACAAGAACCTAAATTCAATTAGGAGCGAAAGAAAACGAAAGAGTGTCAGGGAAACCGCGCTGTGCAAACTGTCGTATTATTCTAGCTGGGAGTTACGCACGGGTGAAAAAAGAATGGAAAGCTGACAGATGAGGGGCAAGTAAGTGAAGGGAAAACTAATTAAGTCATTCTCCCGACGTTGCGTGCGTTCTGCAGAAGTAGAAACGAGAGAGGAACCGACGACAAAACAGAAGGGTGTCAACGGCCGAGAGGAGACTCTGAGAACACATAGAAACTGCATTAGCAACCCGGGAAAACAAAAACTGATGAACGAATATACGCGCGGAAACTTTTGTTTTTGGTCGTACACCGGTTACAGAACGGCCGAAAGCAAAAAAATATACCAACCCCTCTTCGTACATATCGAACAAATATCTAATACGCTTACCATTGGCGCGATTTATATAACCAATTAGACAGACGTACGTCCAAGATGAAACCGCAAGCTATCGCCATCTCGGGAAAACACATTTTCTTGTACATTCTCTTATTCTCGGTGGCTGAAGGCGAAAGTGAAACTTCAATGCGATTCATTTCCAATAATCAATACTACAAAGTGAACGCCCGTTGCTAGACCGACGCGGAATGAGAACAAAATAGAAACGGCCTCGAGGAATGTCTGGGACATGCGTTGGTCTGATTCAGCAATGCTTTTGAACGAATCGCTTGTAGAATGGCGAGAGACGTTCCATGAGGTTCCATAAACGTAAACTCAGTCGCAGTAAGAGTGCTAATTGGACAGGCGGCAACAGTGACGTCTCATGTTGGCGCGTCTAATAGTCCCGTCCTTCGATTCATTGAAATGCTCATTACGTCCAACGGTGGAAAGCTGCTTCTGCCGAGAAAGTCACGTCCAGAGGTGTTTGCAGTTTATACAACTATGTCTGTCCCAGTAGAGAGCTTTTCGTAGGGATCTGAGTTTTACACTAACGATGGTCGTGAATCTTATAATTCTAGCGGTTAGCGAATAGTACAGAGTCGGCTGGAAAAATATGGTAGACTCAATGATAAATGTCGCGCCGACTCTTATAATTGAAGAAATTCGGTCACGGTTGATAAACAAACCCATATTCAACATTGATTCTTACAGAATTTCCGTTACGTACATGCAAAGCGCATTGCACTACATGCTGACACAATAACTTGTGATAAACACGTCAAGTAAATTCACCTATTAAATAGCAAGAAAAATACAATTTTGGCCATATAAGTCTCCATCAGGATTGTTTCCATCTGAACTGAAAACCATTTACGTTACTAAGCGGCGTTATATGCGGGAAAGTTCTCGCACTCACAATTTGCCCTTTTTTCTGTAATCAGTTGTTCTGTCACGAATAATTCAACGTTTCGATCGCATTAATGGACGACGGCGATTGTACCAAAAACACACCATTGTTCGATATTTCGCACACAAAGAAGAAGAGGGAGTGAGAGCGGGAGATCGACCTGGAAAGAGGAAGGGGAGAGTGAGAGAGAGAGATGAGAGATGGGGGAGAGAAAGTGAACGAAAAATAGAAATAATGAGCATTATTCAGTAGAGTCGCGTCTTTCACCTGTACATTCAAACCTGGTCGGGTTTTGCGAGTGTGCGAAACGTTTTGAACCTGCCGCCCACCTCCTTCTCATCCCGTTACGGCCATTGCGGCGTTCGCAGTTTTGAAAAGCAGGCTTAAAATGCGTTATCGGTGCTTTTTCCGTTCGTACCTATCGCGGCCACTCGTTGACGACAGGAATGAAAAGCGTGGATACCGTGTTGCGAGGTATGTAGGTGCGGTGTGAGTGTGCGATAGAAAATCGCGTCACGAGAAGAGTAAAGGGAGGGAGGGGTGGATAGGGGACCGCGGATAGAGGCGAGAAACGAGTGAATTCGATAAATTGTAAATTAAACGTGAAACGCGCTGCGAAACGATTTTTCGTCGTCTGCACGAAATCTAAGGGTAAAACGACAATGCGCGCAAAAGGAAATTGTGTTTTTGGGCGGCAGGTGAACATCACGTAAAGTCTGTCGGTATAATCCACGCAGAATATCACCATGCGGATGACCTTAATGATTCGCTTTACGGGACGGGGCTGTATGCAAAGACTCACCGTTATTAATCGCGGCCAGAGCGACGACGCCGAGCAGCCATACCCCGACGCTGATGGCGGACATTTTCGCTTCCCTCGTCGCAGCTTTCACCTCACATAATACGTGCCACTCGTACGTTGAAACGAGCTGGAAATGAGAAGAAGCGATACGTTAAGCGTCTACGTGGCAGTCGGTATATCGTGAGGCGTGGCAATCCTGCGCGTGCCCCGACTGCGAAACGTTGAATCCCGGTCTATTAATGCTCAATTAATACATGTTAGCGTGCGAGGAGCGACGCCACCATTAAGGGGCGCCCTACCAAAAATGACGATTGATGCGACTGACGATTAAGGTTAAATATTCAGTGCAGCCTGGCCGGTTGTAGTCGTTACTTTTCTGACCCAGCGGCAATAATCGCTTGTTACGTACTACTGTCATTCAATGACGAAGCGAATGTGTTTGCGTTGCGTATCATAATGTCGCCGAGTTTCGGTCAAGCAGGGTCGCAAATATAAGTAACAGTAACTAGCGACGTACGATTGAAAGTAGGGCGACCTACGTTTTCTAATCGCGTACCCTCCTTGCCGTACTCTCGACACACTAGCCAAAACATCTTCATAAACGAAAGTTCATCTAAATTCGTATTCAATACAGTCCATTATTAGTATCTAACAGCCGAAAACAGATTCGAATTTGATCGAGAAACAAGTCGTACAAATGGCATAATCCTCGAATGTCGGATGAGTTAAGGAGGCGAAACGATTGCTAAGTCGGAGCGACGGGTTTGACGTGGGAGAGAGTTTTACCCGACCGCCGGCGAAAACCATGGATCATGCGGACAATTTCCTGAGGAACGTCCGCACTCTCTCCCACGAGCCCACTCTTCCACGACAGAACGTCGTCCGCGACGAGACGATTTTGGGAAGCTGCTCATTCGTCACATTGAGATAGCGTCGTCCTCGGATGGATCTGCAGGAGGCGTGATGTCCTATCCCTTTTCTTATACCGGTAGCCGTTAGCAAAATGGCCCCGTATGGGCCAGCTGGTCCCGTTGCGTCTCCCTTACGTCGTTTCCTAACGGTGACGTGGCCCATTTATTCAAATCACACGCGATGCTACGTTTCAAAACGTGTCTCTTCCGGTCGTCGGAGAAAGGGCGGGAAAAATGCGTGCAAACGAGAGTATGAGAACGAAATATGAAGAGTGGTATAGGCGGCGTGAGATATGGAAGGAGACAAAGAGAAAGAGGGAGAGGGAGGGGTGAGTGGGGGTAGACGTAAAGGAAAAGGAGAGAGGCTGGCAAAGGAAGGGAAAAAAGAGAATTGGGTAGAAGATAGGAGAGGAGAGGAGATGGCGGTATCACTCCATCCTTGCCGACTGCTCTCGTAGCTTCCAACTGAGCCGCGCCAACCCTTCAGACTTTCATCCGGCTCCGCTTTTACTTTATGCGCCGCGTGTGCACGGACGTTATACCGACGTATGCCGTGTGAGCCACGCTCCGAAAACCCGAAATTCCGCTTCACCCACGGTTTCTCGGAACACCCGAAATGACCGCTGCGCACGATATGCCTTTGCAAAATCCTCTCCTAGCACATTGCCCATTATCTCTGTAATTAGAAACAATCTTCGAGTCTTTCCGGAAACCAGCCGCGACCCTCGCTTTCGTCCTTATCTTTTATCCTGCCTGTGCCGTCCGTATCTTCCCGCTTTGCCGCAAACTTACTTTTCTTATAACGGACTGTCTCCCGTGCCAAGACTTAAGTGGTCGGAAACGTGCACAGTTTTTCAGATTCCGCGGGAGTACTCTATAGTATTCGACAATGTTTTAAACTGTTTCAGAAGTACGAGAATGTAGGTATTCCGGTGGTATTCGAGGACGATGCAGCTGGGGCGTAGATCCGTTGCCAGTGTCGTTAATCGATTGAACTTCGCGCCTATAAATG
Source organism: Anoplius nigerrimus (assembly GCA_914767735.1). NCBI lineage: Eukaryota > Metazoa > Arthropoda > Insecta > Hymenoptera > Pompilidae > Anoplius > Anoplius nigerrimus. The sequence goes on along the minus strand of OU612085.1, from coordinate 15,241,488 downwards.
TACGCGGCTGTGCACGTACACATACACATACATATATGTATGTATACCTATATTCCGCGGGCTTCATCGGCCTCTGACTTTGCATTATGCACTGCCGGCACAGAAAGTTTACGTTGACGCGTGCAGCGGGCCACCACAGGAATACAAGAATTTCGCCATTGCCGCAGTTTTCTCACTGCTCATAGCGCAATCGAAACGCTTCAGAGGAACCGTAAACCTTCTTCGACCGATGCAACACACGCCTATTTCGATCGGTGCGCGAGCCTTCTTCGCTTCCAATACATTAACGTCCGACGGTCCGTACACAACAACATTTCAGTTTGCCTGACGAACTCTATATGCAAAAATTAAACGAACCGAAAATATTCCACATTCTTGATGCGTTAATCAGCGGCGCGTAACCTATTAAAACACCGCAGAGAGATCGGCATCAAAGAGAATAAGGAAGGAAGGGAATCGTAACGAGCAAGAAAACGTTAACGGCACAACCTTCTAATGATAAAACCATGCCGCCATTATATATTCGCGTCTCAGATAAATTAGAAGAGAAGATTGGACCCAAGTTCCTTTGCATTTCATAATGAATTGTGGGAGTTCCGATTTAAATGTCAACCGGATCAGCTGAGATTTGGGCTTCAGAAACTGATCGTCGTATTACTCGAAGGTGCTTCCGGGTCAGAAAACGTACGATAACTTTGAATGCCCTTCTTTTTCAGATCCCAAGCCATTCTACAACTGGCGCGGGTCTCGTCACCGCGATAATTGGATTTCGTCGCGAATTAAGACCGTACGATTTCAATACGGGACTCGACCGTATCGACCAGTGTCATTTACGTAAAAGGAGAAAGAATAAAAATAAGAGAAGAGTAGAAAGAAATAGTGTTAAAAGGGGCCATTCTTTTACATCCCACACCTACGAATTCAATTTTCCAAGAAACCCTTATCATACTCACTGCATGTGGGACGGAAAAGATTTTTGCGATACTACCTACGATACGGTTATAGATCCTGACAGAGTTGACGATATGAAACTAAAACGGCCGTTGTTCCTATTCTGATATGTATAAAATTAAACAACGCTACTCGACAAATGCTAAATATCGCAACTGAGTTGTCTAATCGGGCCGGTCGTTGTCAATCGTTAATTACCGGGTTAACGTTCCACGAACCGAGTATATTTGATTCGCTGATTAAGAAGCCCAATTGAAACGGGCAACCAACGACTGGCTCGATGACGGTAACTCAATTTTGTTAGTGATCGCATGCGGCCTTGTGTCTGGAGCCGGTGTCGGTAACAAAAACAGCAAGTCGCCTATACGCGGACAGTGTCAAGGGCGGCAAAAAAATGCGAAACATCCTAGAAAATATTGAAGTCGAACTGCGAGCGACGACGGTGTGCATTGGATGACACGGCTTTTACTTTAACCTGGAACGAAACAGAGACCAAGAGAGAGATAGAGAATATGTGCGACCGGTGGAAAGAAGGGGAAATCTTGCAGCTCTCGTAAAATATGAAATTCCGTCCGGCATGTTGTTCGAGATAAAAGACCGAACGCACTGCATGCGACTGTTCGCGACAATAGAGGAGGCCGCCGCTGAAACCTCGTACCTGCGCGCTTATGCACTACCCAGAGATAAAATCTTTGCATTTCTATCATCGACATGACGCGTATCTTGCTCTCCTTCGGAGGAATACACGCTCGAGTAACATGGTACCAAGGGGTGATGGAATGATTCCTACGGCCGGCAGCCAGCGGAACAGCATTGCGAAAAGTTAATTTTCTAACGCGTATAGTGCCCCTTGGCATGTGTGTGTTTCCGATACTTCAGTAAAATGTGGACAATATATTATTTTTTGTGATGTCTAATGAAAAATTCTTAACATGAGCAGCTAGTAAAAGGTCGTTGCATGAAGTTGTTCCCCTATACAGGCGTAGTGTTTGCTTTTAACTGAAGCTTGATGTGCCAGACGTCTTCGTGACAGAATTGCAGATTTTGCACTACCGCAAGTTTTCAGACCTTATCGCGTCTCTGCAATTTCCATAACTTGAAGAAAAAAGTTAAATCATTCGGACGGGTCGTGTCAGATAATCTGCCGGGTAGCTGTTATGCACAGTAAATAATATTCACCGGTCTGGCAGTTAATGCGCTCGAAACGGTACGCACACTGCATGTTACTAAATGGATAACATTTTGCCTTAGCGAATTCTGTTTCATTTTGATCAAACAAAGTATTCGTGTGCCTAACATTTCGTACAACTTTTACTTTTCATCTGGATTCAACAGCATAGTCATTAATATCCTATGTTACTTTACGAACCGTTTCATATTACTTATCTTACACAATTTGCTTTGAACATACATTATCGCGTTAATGCACCGGATTCTCGTATTTCCGATGAAATATTCCTATATCGCGGGCGAGCAGCAGAGAATCTAAATGGTTGTTTATTGTCCTACGAAAGCAGACACATCGACCGTTAAAGTCATTACCAAACAGAACACCAACGACTGATCATAATCTAGTGATACAGCATGGAACGTTGATCGGTACCCCTTCCAAGCTTCGCCATTCGTCTGTGCTTTGCCTTAATAACGAGTAAGTATAAACAGCGCGGCTCGCGCGACGGACAAATACTCTGTAATCGTTAAAATCTACTATGACAAATGAGTGCCGGTCCTCATATTCGACAAATTTCGACTGTCCAAGCAGACAATGAGTTCATTTTCCACAAACAAATGAACCGTGGAATGTTTGCAAAAAGCATATTTACTATCGCGAGACAGCTCGCATTTGACAAATAACATGCCGTTCAAGGAATCGCGGGGCAAAAAGAGAAAGAGTGTTGCGAAAGCGCGCGCTAGCGTAAAAATGATCTCTCCCGCGCGTTCACTGACGAAAGCTCAAAGCGGAGAAAGGAAAAATAAGAAAAGTCTGACGACGCGTCCAGTGAAAACCGTTTGGCCGTTTGCGGTTTCGCGTGTTTCTCTGAAAAGAGACCAGCACTGCTCTTACGCTGTCTGCCCGTCGAGTAATCGCACTTTTATTTTAACGAAAAAGGAAAAAGGGTTCATATCCTCTTATACAGTCATCTTGGGAATATTTATCTTGTGACTTTGTACTCGCACCCTTCGCACCGACTTCAATCTATCCCCGAACGCCGTGGACAACGGCACATAAGTTCGTTCAACGAAATAGTTCACACTTTCGTGGCGGCACGTTACGAAGGAATTGGGTTGTGGATTCAGTGTACGACTCAAAATTTGGCCTGGGATGCAATTTACGCAGAAGCCTAGGTTTGTGCGCACAGCAAGAGAGCGTGCGTAGTAGAAGAGTTGCAACTTTACCAATAGCACTTCGAACACCGTGCAAATTCCGTTTCAGCGCCAACCAGAAAAGTTGACTGGGCCAGATTACAATTAGCGGTTACTAACAAATCGACTCGTTTAATTTGACTTTATCGACAGAAGCAACGTTGGTTGTTCGGGTCGCAATTTGCTGGGGACTAATCGCTTTCAGCCTAAAATTTGGCATTAGATATTTAAGATTAGGAAGAACGTGTACTACATCAGCGAATACGGCAAATAACAATCTTTTATCAGCCACGTGTGTTTTGTTCACATCAAGCTCTCTACGACCATGTCTTGCACGCATGCTTCGAATATCAAAGGATTCCGCGACCCTTTATAGCTTTTAAAGTAAATCACTTGAATGAATTCGTTGCTTAGAACTGCTGAAGTTTAAAACTATACTTGAAAACCTCCTATACTTTTACCTGATCATTCAATGCGCCAGTACGACAGAAATTATTATCGATGTAATCAATCATTTTAGCGTCAAATAGAAAGAGTAGAATAGATACGTGATACTTTAACGAACAATCGTAAGATACGCGTGAAAACCTGTATCGCTTCAACTTACATGTCAAGTTCGATGCGCTGCTCCTCACTTTATCATGATCCCAAGAATGCAATGCACTAAAGGTTTTTGTGCTACGCTTCTCACCACCGCTCCTTAACGTCCTCCACGCAACCCGCAACACTATTCGTCACTCGCGGGAAAACATTTACCGGGATTCCGTTGAAATCCTCATTAACCGAATCGTGGTCATACATCCGGCGTCACGCTTTTTCTTCGTTCACTTTCTCACTCTCGGTCGCTTTCAAATAAATCATCGATGGCGCCCTGCGTCCGGACCAGAATTTCCAACTATTGGCGCGCAATGTTACCTCATCCGCAGTGTAAGCACACAACTATAACCGGGTTAGCACACAAAATTCCGCACTAAATCCTCACTAAATACCACCAACTTATCTTCTCTCGACGACACAGCTGCCTTTTACCACAATCTTCACAAGAACGACAACAACAGCGGTAACAACATCAGCAGCAGCCGATCGCCCGCCGTGAAAGAACGGCTATGCCTGCGTCTTTCTTTCCTCTGCTCCTCCGCCTCTATATCTCTCTGCTAGCGCTAATTAATTTCGAACGCGCGGGGAGCGCGATAATGGGAAATCCCGTCGGGAGTTTTAATTAAAACACTGAACTCGATGTCGCTCGCATGGTGCACTTGACCTTCCTCGCGGGAGATTTAATTGAATCCCCCGGTAGCAGTGGGCCCGGACGATTACGCGTACGTGCGTGGGTTAACCGCGTATCCACCTCTCGCATGTTGACGACCGTTCGGGAACGATCATATCACTTGATAGTCATTGACGATGCTGTTGCCGCTCGGCTGTTCGGCGATCAGAATCCAGACTCGCTTCGTTCCTCGCCGACTCAACTTCTTCGCACACTTTCCGCAATAACTCCTCTACGAACGAAGGACACCGAAGGTAACCGACCGCTTGATCAACGCGCGCTTTCAATTTTCAAATTGAGCCTAGTAGCCAGCCAAGACTGACAATCGCAGAAACTACCGGGCCTTGGAAATCGCGCTCACTAATTGGTCGAAGCCGGGCGTGTTCTGCATGACGAGCGCAAAACCTCGTAACTAGCGTCGAAGCTACTGCGGAGCACTCTTGAATCAACGTCGTTTAATATCGCACGAGATCGCTGTCCGCATCTTCGACCCGGCGGATTGCTGGGATCTCACTGTGCCGTGACGGCAACGATCTTGTTACCGGAATGCTCGCAAAGAGTCTAGGAGATATACGTGAGTGGTCCTCTTCCCATTATTTGCCTGCCTCCGACAGCAGCGTATCTGGAGCAATGTTCTCGCGTGACACCAAAAATCCGACCAGATTCCTCTTTCACCCTCCACCCCTTTTCTCTGTCTATCCAGCTCACTTTCTCCAACCGCTTCCGTCAGCCGCTCAATCCAGCGACATATCGGCCCGTTGGCATCACTCTCTAACAGTGAAGTTAAGCAAGTACCTCATTAATAATATCGACACCTTCCAATGTTTTGACCGGGTAGCCGCAAGGCGCCCACCCCCCCTCCCCCTCCCAAACACACACAGACACACACACACACACACCTTCGCCTGAGTTGCCAACCCCTATTCCAGCAGTAAGAACAACAGCAACAGCCGTGTGCACTCGACAACACGACGATCCTGTACTGACATCGCCCTCGTTCCCCGGCTCTCAGTAACGATGACGTAAAACTGGCCGCAGGTAAGTTCAACAGTCTGACAGCTGTACTGACGAACTTAGTCCCTAGTCACTTCCCGATTGGGCTGCTCGCTGACCCGATTCCGCTTGACTGCCCCGACGATCACTCGCACGTACGTTTATTGTCTTGTATGTGCGTGTGCGCTGAGTGCAACGATAAGTATGTACGCTCTAGAGTGCGGAATTGACATCCGACCGTGCCGCGGTGCGATAGCGAACTGACGTCCTGACGCGCTACAGCGCCGCAACGACGGTCGTCCGACGAACCATCCTCCGCGAGCCCCCTCTGCCAACCCCCTACCTACCCCCTACCGCCCCTCCATATCATCCTACCCTCCGCCCATATTCAGTTCACCCTCCTCGTGCCCCCTGCCGGGCCAGCCTCCCGCGCCGACGTACCCCACTTCACCTGACCCTTCTAATCACCGCGAGGGCACTCTTCGTAGTATACCGAACGCTCGGAAAATTCGCAGAGATATCGCGAGGCGCTCCGTGTAAACAATGCGCCGCAACTTTTTCCCTTCGACACCGTTGACCCCCGGCGGCTCAGCTTACTTGTCTTGTTCATTTCTTCCGTCTCTCTTCCACCCCCGCCATGGGACCTCGCTCTCTCTCTCTCTCTCTCTCTCTCTCTCTCTCTCTCTCTCTCTCTCTCTCTCTTTTCTACGTTATCGACCGCAATCTGATCGAGGGCAGGACGATTACTTCGGGGGGATAGCCGAGTAACGGGGCGAAAATCTCGCGTGATCAACTTAATATTCCTGCCTCTTGCGTGTCCGATGCGTGATGTTGGCGCTTGCGGCAAAAAGAACGTCGCTCTTGACTGAGTTTGACGATATTATCGTTTGTTATTCCTCCTATTGACCTTAATGTGTGTGCCGCGTACCTCCGTAAGCTAGCGATGAGCCATTTTCATCGTCCGTCGGGTTTCCACGGATGTTAATTTGTTGGGGGTGAGGAGGTGAAAAAGCGCACGATTGCCGAATGCCAGAGCGTATCCTACCATCTTTGGACAGTGTCGTATGCCAAACGAACATATGCTCGCATGAGATCTCGGATAAGCTGAAAATTGTCCGATTGACTGTGTGTCTCAATTTGTGTTGCCGACGACGCGTTTTACCAAGCGCGAATCTACACATGAGGCGATGTTGAAAAATATTTCCCTGCTTATATGTGCTCTCGATCGGATCGATTTACGGGCTGGCATATTGCGGTGTCTGAGCCGAACTAAGTGGAGAATTTATCAGGGAGGGGACGATTTTTACAATTTCTTAATCAATCAACCTTAAATCAATCTTATGACGGAATAAGGCTGGTGCCTCGACGCTGCATGTATTCACGAACTCGCATGCATTTGCGCGGTAAAATGACGTGACTTCTGTCCGGGGCCTTTGGAATGTGACCTTAGTTCTTTCTAGATTTGAGATACCATAAAGAAAAAATGTTTGATATTTAAGTCCAGCATGGAAATCGCTTATTGGATTCGATCGGTTCATACCGGCGTGTTCCGTTCCCCATTTCCTCTTCAACGTAAAAGTGTTATCTGTCTGGCACCATATAATAGAATAAGCCTCCCATGGCATAGTTCGATTGTCTATACGTGGGTCGTCTATCATCTATTTCACATTGGCGTAAGTTACGTTGGGCAGCCATACGTACCATTGAAATTTTTAAATGGATCTCTAAAGTACAGAATTATGTTTTTCAATTATATGGCGGGTACAATATGGCCGCGTCATAAATTTGAAACAGATTATTTCCTTTCCCATTTTGCGTCTTGGGCTTTTCCATTAATGAAAGGAATTAAGTTCAATTAAGTCCGCAGGAGTTCTCTTGTGCTCGGATAAGTCATAGTCCTATATCAAAGTCTAATTGGCAATTAAGGCATTGTTAGTATCCATGATAGGGAGGGGCAAACATTATATGTCACGGATTATGTTACAATTTACACGTGTGGGCGAATAGGTATCAAGAAATTCCATAGTCAGCCCCGCTAGTCTACGAATTTATTACGGTCATTTGGTACCTGGCCTTATGACGACAATAGATAAAAAAATCTCTAAAGAGAGGATCCTATGTCTAGTGAGACTAACTACAACATTTATGAACATCGCCTTTAAGGTTAGCACATCGATTTTATCTGCACACAACGCTCAAACAGAGCCGGATCCGAAGGACTTATATCAGGAACTTTGATACTGTTTGCGGGCACCTTTGCATAAACTCTTTTCCAATAACTAAACCGTGGAACACGCGCACATTTCGCATTGCCGGCGGAAGTCTTCGACATGGTCGGTTTACCCTCCTACCCTTGGGACGGCCAAAGGTGGGAGGAACAGAAGGCAGGTCGTTTCACACAGCAGCGCCTCGCTTAATTACTAGTTACTAGTAACAGGAGTTAGGAACGTTTAGTTCACAGTTCACGCCATCCAACAAAAGCTTGCACCGTTAGGATGAGCTATTCCCATTGCTACCCTAGATTCAACAGTAAAGCCACACCGTACCCAGATTCGTGTTGAGCCGAAATCATATCAGCCAGTGAGCCAGTGGTTTTCTCCCTGCCATTCCGCGAACCGTTACCAGCGCAAATTACGATATACCTACGTACTTAGTGCCAGTAGGAGTTCGCGCGTATGTAAATCGATCGCCGACGAAATCCTCTTATATCGTCCAGACGGAATCGGCTGTCACTCCTTCAAATGTCTCGAATCACAACTCAATGACGTATCAAATTTGTATAAGCACCCGCCGCGACGCCGATGGAGTATCAGATTACACTACCTTCGCCGCTAATAATAGATACTCACCGATTAATTTAAAATCGCGTATCTTTCAACGTTGCCGGCCTCTTAAGCCGAGCTTAACCCGATGGACATCGATGCACCCGATCAATACGCACCCGATACCGCGGCCGGTAACATTCGCCCAACCCCCTCCTGCCCCCCTTCGAATTCACTGTTTCTCTAGCACATTCAATTCTAGATAAGCTCGTCTCGTTGCGCCGCCATTTCCGCCCTTCGCAGACTTTTTTGTTCAAGCCGCGATGAGAACGCCGTTAGAAGCCACCTAGAGCATGCATATTCTGTTTGTTCACATTTTATGACTGGCACTCGCCGAAGATCATACCCGTTATTCGTTACATTAAAGGCTTACGGTGCGAAGCCGAAATTGTAAAATATTTGGAATGGAACGCCGGGTGCGACACGGCTATTCTTTAAAGGAGGCTTATGGCCAAAGTAACAGGGATTTCGCCGGAAGGGGATAAATTGCGGTGTTTTAATCAACTAAGTTTTTACTCGTCTGCTCTTTAACTTGTCTCACTTTTTTCGAAATTTGCCACCGCCCAGTAATTTGACATCTTTTTCAACTCTAAAGTCAGAAGTACTAAAATATATGTCGCAGCTAATTATAGAAATAGCGTAAACACTGAGTACGAGTCAGTTGAGATCACTTATGAAATACGACCTACTTTGCGGCAATGCCGACTGCAACTAAGACAAAAAATTCTTGAGCAAGGAATTTGTCAGAAAACAGTAAGAGCATGAGATGTGAATATCAATGCTGAACGCATTGTTAGCATTTGGGGAAAGTAGCTGCGCGCCCGTTGGTTTCGGTAGGCGAATAAAAGGAAGAACGGCGTGAGGAACAGCAGCAATTTGGCCAGGGGACATCCCTCGTCGCCTTTGGCGAGCCTTTCGAGGTATCCTGTACCACTGGACACAGCGTTCTCGGTCGGCTGTATCCACACGCGTTACACCGGGGCTTTGCCGTCGCCTACGCGTACATGTAGATCGACGGGAATGGTGATACTACGTACACCGGGACGGTTAGACCTGGGTGGCATCCGTTAGCCGTGGAACCATACACACGTAGATTGGGTCGGACATTGCACGCCGTCAGCTCAGCTTCTGAACAGGGAAACTGCGTTCCGTAGCCACTATCCAATAGGATACGGACTAATGCGACCACAGATACATTTAAGTTATCGGACTGTAATGCGTATTACCAGGCGCAATCTGCCACCCCCTCATCCACCGCCGTCTGGTCATTGACGTTGCGCCCCAGGAATTCCCGTCAATTTCCATATTTATTCGGCCGACCAGCTACCGAAACTAGATCTAAGACTTCGATGTGTCATCGCAACAGACAATTCGCCAAAATCCCGTAGGTCGACACTTAATGCTTTTCACCCTCTGTCCCTATGGTCGATCTCCTCTTAAAGTACTCCTGCGAGACGTCGTTCAGATTCTTATCTGGGCATCGATTAACTATTGCCCACGACAATTTATTGTTTCTGCTATCGCATTGCGAATGGCACAATTCGTAATTCGTAGATCGAACCGTTCTTCGCCGGCACCCGATAAGAAGAGTCGAGGAGACGTTCGACGTTCGCGCAAGAAGGGCGTGATTAGAGCAAATAAAGTGGTCCGTTGCAATATCGACGGTCGACGTTAATGTCGCGGATGTATGTATATCATTCGTACGCAGATACGAAAGATAGTCCCAATGGTGTCTCATCGGTGACTAAGTCTCGCGCAAGCGCTCGACGACGTTCGCTCTCACATCAGGGCAAACTTTAAGGACGCACTCTACTATCTAAGCCGTTCATTCTCATTACTCTATTTCCCTCACTCTTATTGTTTCACCGGCGATATCGCCATTAAGCGCCCGAATCGATTTCTTCGTATCATCGTTAATTGCCATTGGCTCGCGTAATTTAATTGCGACGCAGTGCGAATCTTCTGGCCAAGATATGATTGACTCCTGTCGGAATGCTGATTTAATCTGCTGAACTGTATGCGCGTATGCAGTGTACGCACTGACCGCAACGTCCATAAGGGATATCATTGCGGTTTGGGAGAGAAACGATTTTATTATTTTCACCGAATACACTCTGACTCGAAGCGCGTTACAATCGAGCGACGTTTCAACACATTCAACAAGACCGCTGACGACTGTTTCATTTGCATTTATTTTGCCCGGATGTTACGTCCTACGCACCCTCAACACGTGAGTGAGGAACGACTGAGTGTGTGCATGCTCAGCGTAACTAACAGCGCGCCCTAATTCGTGAAACATTGCCGTAATTTGGCATACTCAACTTTTCCCTACACGTAGGAAGCAAGGAAATTTGTTTTCGAAGGCATACCATCTGTAAGAACCAATTTGTTTGCATAAATAACCATGTTGTTCCGTTGACCGTTTGCATCGATACTTTGCCAATTGATTGACTAAACGAAAATCGTGCAAAAGCACCGAAACGTTTGACGACGAGTGGTTAAAAATCCGCGAAAAGCCAAACATGTTCGGAGGTAACCAAGGCAACTTCTATTTATTCCCTTGTAATCATGTACGGTACAAATTGTTCCAATACCGTTTCTGCTCCCACTGAATTTCCTTTCAAAAGCTGCTGCGGCCGTATGCGGTTCCTTCGTTACAGTGAGCATTCAGTGTCGACTTTAATGAAAGCATCACTAACGGCGAACAAACCGTTTTGTACACTTCTCGGTGCTAGCTATATAGCTATCGAGCATCGACCTGAATTCACGAACGATTTCTCGCTTTAAGTGAAAAAAGTAGGGATGGAAAAATGGAGTTGCGAAGGGGGTGAGGGAGGGAATTGAGATTACATACTCAGGCAGAGAAAGTGAGAGGGAAATGTTGAGCTAGTAGAAGAAGGAGGGGGTAGGAAAAAGAGGGCAGGAGTGGGAGATAGATGGAAAGATAGAAAGATTTAGTGTGTGTGAGAGGGAACGGTAGAGAGAGGCGGCGGGGGCGGCAGAGAGAGGAGCGGGAGAAGAGATGCGGTAACGCGGATCGAGCGTCAGACTCGCTCTGAGATCGAGCATCAGCGGATTTCAATTTCTCACGAGAAAAAGACACGGAGGTGCGCCCGGCCGTTAAACGGAAAAGATCTAAACGGGTGGATTCGCGGACGACGACTAGTTGCTTCCCTTCCATTACCTTTCACCTTCGGTTTCCGTTAAACTACCGAACGAAAGTGCGCGGTCCATTGGGTGTCGTTTCGCGCGGCAAAAAATCGATGGTTTAATGCGTCTTTATCGTCACGGCAGCAGCGTTATTGGCAAGAATTGTACTATAGATCCTGGCGAATGGCACTGAATGTACGGTTATATCAGCGTCGCAAAGTGGGATCCGACGCATTATGAAATAGACGTACGAGATCAGTTTTGCGGAGTGGTCTCGCTCATCGATCTCTCACATTATTGCTTCACTCCGCTCGTTGTTATGAACTTAGCATTGAAGGGTACATCTTGCCTTTTGAAAGCTTAACGCGACACTTGTAGTATTGTATATTGAGCAGACTATACACATATGATAATCTCTCAAAGCTCGAGCGAATGGCGCGGGTCGCGACCGTGCAGACGTCAATCCGCAGATCGAATTCACAATTAGCAACGGAACAACACGCTGTCGATGACGGATGACGTCGTAAATTTCCATGTACGGAGATCTACGGGTTTTCAGAATGTGTACCGATGAGCGATGTAACACGCAGCGCGAGTATCGTCGGTGACCGCGACGAGCTTCGCTATGACCTGTTGTCACCTGCTACCGCGGCAATTGTCAGGTTATGCCGTACAAGGTATTGTCGTCCGCGACCTGGGCATCGTCGCGCACTCTAATAAACGCGCCCGTAAACCGCGGCATTATATGCGTACACATCACGATATTAACGACATTGCCAAGCGCGACGAATTAACAGGTATGAACGAGACTGAGACTCATACCGGCGATCCATAATTCGATCGCAGACTGGCTACCTACCCGAACCTGCATGGTAACGGGCTTGCAGGGAGATGGCAATGTGGCCAAACATATATGCAACGGAAAGTTCGTATGAAACGTGTTCGAGCAGCGCGTAAACAAGAGTGCTCTTATAAAACAGGCTGCACGGGAACTTGTATAGCGTACTCGAACAGTGTCGTAAAGTATAGTCGAATCGATATCAACCTAGAGATGACAGAGTTACATATTGGGAGGTATATAATTGGGAAAGTACGTTCAATGACTTGCATATATAAAAAGCACATTGTCATTACAACCGTTTCATTTGTGATTTGTGTATCTGCACCCATCTGATTTAGAATGTGGGCTGCAACTTCGGCTTTCTCACTGAGCAAGTGCGATTGACATGCGTTCATACTGGAAAAAAATCTCTGTTTAGTTGTCACTGAATCAATTAAGCGGAAATTACTGTCGAAAAATGTATATCGTGGCTCAGCGTTGTACACAAATGTTAGGTTTACATGTTGGAATCTAGCATTGACGAGATGACGTATTGGCAAAAATAACAGGTAGATTTACCGCAACAACTACACACTTCTTGTAGATCGTTGTGCTACACATTTCACGATTAATTCCCCGGTACACACTCTCGACAGAGACAAATTGCTTCAACTTTCACGAAGCATTCATCGTGTGCATTTACACAAACGTACATCATACTTGCGAACAGGAGGAAAATATAGCGTAAAGTATCTGTAACGTCTTTTAGTTTAATATAATTATGTAAACGAGCATCTGATGTCGCAAACATTTAAACAATCTGAAAAATTGTTCGCATCGATCAGACCTCAAAATAAACGTTATATTCAGTGATGTTTTTACAGGTGGCAGATTTAAAGAAACGAAAAATTAATATCTATTGATATTGATCGTATCGATTGACTGTCGTGGATTAATAAATTCAGATGAGTGACCAGCAAGACTCTTGCATATGCATATGCAAACTCTCAGCGCCAAGACTCTCTCAGAACTCCAAAACGTATTTTGTACCAAGGAACCCTACCTTAGTGCCTTACAGATCACAAATCTACTGAGACTGTTAATTGTCCTTTCGCTGATTGATACCATAAGCGTCTCTTCGCATAACCATCGACATTCGCGAAGGGTCGTCTAACGGTTGCCCTAGGTGGAGAATCTTGTTGATGACGGCGACGTGGCCGTAGCCAGGTTATGCTAAACGACTAGGTATTCTGGTATGCACGCTACATACTGCAGCTCACTCTAATAACCGTGTCCTAAACCGTGGCATTATGCGCGTACACATCGCGCGGTACGTACGAGCCGATATAACAACAGGATGTATTACAACCGGACAGCCGGGCGTCTCTGCCTACATTGCACGCGCGCGCCCGCGCGCAGGTAAGGCAGTAAACGACATGTCTTCATCGGCGAACGGGCGGGCGATGATCGATTTTCACTGCCGACGTTCTCAGCCTATAGAGCGCGCCCCGCAAGTGTAAATAAATTGTTAATCCTGAATTGAGAGCTCCTTTGCTATCGTTGTCTTCGAATCCACTCTTAACATCCAATGAATGATTTCGAATGTGCACCTATGAACATGCGTGCCAGTAAATTAGAATCGATTTATCACACCAGTTCCTTCCAATTTGACTGCGTCCGTCCCGCAATCCTCTGTTTTCGACCGTTCAATCTTGTCTGCAAGGAAGTAACTTTGGTTAAGCCACGATAGAAACGTACTTCCTTTAAAGCGGTTTGATTCTATGTCATTTTTGAATTTACGTTTTCAGTAGTAGCCTTAATTTCGATGCTTTATATTGGGTTCTTTCACGCAACACGGCGCGCGTGTTGCTCACGGGAAGCAAATATCTGCGTCTCGCCGGTCATTAGTGGGTATCAAACAACTTAAAAATGGTCAGAGAAACGTGCCCTCCTGAAGAACGTCGTGCCACAGAGTCTTCGTTAACGTCACCTGCGAAAACTCGTTGTCACCGGTGCACAATACATCATTCCAATTTTCGAGCTCTAAGTACAAAAGTGGCTTAGTTTGAATCGTACCCAGCGATCCTTTGCAAAGGCTCTACCTCCAACGATACTTAGCCTCGCTCGCTCATAATTACTATTGTCATGAAGAGGGACGCTTCCTTTGCGGCACTCTTTTGCTTTATTTGGACAGGAAAGATCTCCAAGGACGCGGCTAAAGTTGAAACTTTGGCAAAGAGTGACGCTGGCGCGTTCTGCTTGCCGACACTGTGAGACATTTAGTCACTTTAGTTGTTACTTGATCCGAATTCCGAGCGGAGTTTTAATAGACTTGAACCTATATGCATGGTAAGAGAGTATTCATATGTGTATACTGCTTGCGGGCACGAAAGGAATCAAGTTTGCCGAATCCTTTTTAAGCAAAACTTTTGGTCGGTTGAGGGGTCCACGAATGTTAAAAAGTTTAACAAATCTCGTTTTCGGGCATAATTTCTTCCTTCAGCAAAAGAGGCGATCCGACAACGAAAGACGATCCTTTTTCGTTATAACAATTTAGTGTGCGCATGGCGTGTCGAACAGTCCTTACTGTGGTCATCCTATCTTCAATTAACTCTGCGATATAAAACATTGATTGATTGTGTCGCGAATAAAAAAAACGTGTCCACGGTAATTTCGTGTATGTATTGTCAAATGGCTACACTGTTTCGTATCAAGAAGAAAATTTTGTCATTATCCGCGAGTTTCATTGACTAACACATTATCAATCGAATACAATAACTGAACAGCAACAACCAATTGATTAATATGCTGATCAGTCGTTATCTGTTTTCGTAATTGCTCACGTGTTATGGGAGCCAAATCTACTCATGTGATCAGAAACCACCATTACAATTATTCCTGTTAAAAGTAACTGAAACTGGCTTCAGCGTGTTACAATGTAATAGCCATATGATAAAACAAATTAACAGATAGAGTTAACAAGCTAAATTTATCCGGTCATAACATTTCCAATATTCTAATATGTATATTGTCACTAATTGTAAGAGGCATATGGCACATAAAGTTACCCTTCTCAATTGTATTTAAAGTATAAAATTTTCCAATTAAATGTATAATGCTTCAGTTCTCCAGTTAATATAAAATTCCTAATTTAGCCACAACGATAAGGGCAAATTAATTAATAAAATAAATGGAGACCGTCAGCACAACGCATTCTGTTGCATTACAATTAGCTTTATACAATTAATACAGACTCGCGTAACTCTATCGTTAACATTTTGAAGATTTTGTACCTATGTTTCTCAGTTCTTGTTGGCAGATGTATACACATAACGGGCATGGCACTGAATGGATCACGTACGTCAATTTCGTAGAAACGAGAAAACTTCGCGCTCTTTCAATTGGCCAGAAGTGGTACGGCGCCATCTATACTGCTGCGTGCGGTAAGTTTCCGTTGGAAGGTAGAAGAAAGAAAGAACAGTCGCGAAATCTCAGTTTAAATCCACGGCGCTCGCGTAGTTTAGATGCGACGCCGCGTGAACATTGGAAAATCTCTATCCAGCTGAAATAAACGTTAAAGTACATGTTTTAGTTTTCTCAAATTACGTTTCGAACCACCTCACGTACCATCTTCAACAAGCTCCCGGGATATAAAAGACGCTACTTTCCGACACTTTCTTCTTCGCACGTTTCCACGCTTTCGCCACCTGCCATTTTCCTCTTGTTTCGCGTCTCCTGCGTACCTCCTTCCGTCTTGCCTTGCCTTTACTCTTCGGCGGATATACGCGTCCTCGGCACAAAACGCTCGGACGACTGTTTATACGAGAGGGTGTAACGTGATGGCACTGAAAATAGATGCAACTTTGAGGCACCCGCTTGCGTTGGTTCCAGGAGAATTGATCATGCAAGCATTGCCTGCGAACAGGTATTTCGACTCAGTGCACTTTACTTACAAAAACATGACCTCCTAGTTCGCTGACAAAAAGATTTGCAATAGAAAATGGAAACCTGATTGAATAATACCGATAGATTAAGTATCTAAATATAGCGTTCAAAAACGGCGCTTCATCATTAAACTAGGGCCATCGATACTTTCCCTGCCGTAACCTGGCAAAAACGAGAGCCAAATCGGGGAGGTAGAGAAAAAAGAGCCTAAAGAAGAATACCGTGACGATAAGGTAACAGCAAAAACGCACTCAGAATCATTAGGCCGGCTGGCCGTCGCGAACTGTTAATAGGACACATCAAGTCGTCAACGAAGATTCGTACATAACCAATAACTTGCGTCCTAACGTGAGACCATATCAGAATTTCGCCGCGACTTGCCGTGCCTTTACTGTGCCCCGATAAAAATACACTGGCGAGAAGGTATAATGTGTCGAACAAAAGTCTGACCGAACGCGACGCACTTCGTCGTATAAAAGCTCGCGGACGACGATGATGGCAATGGAGATGGTAGGTGTAGATCGCGCGAATGTGCTTCGTTTCGTTCTCTGCCGGCCGTAAACAAGGTTTTATCGATGGCACCTCCCTCCTTCATTCGCCTGACGTCTCTCACCTTCTCTGGACAAGCGTGGATGGCAGAAGCTCGACTTCTACGACGAATTCGAGACTTTTTACGCGCCACTTCTTCGGTTGTGGTAGCCATTCAGATACACGGAGTGCATTCGAGGCCGGTCATAATCATTAGCCATTAGCCGTGGGGGATAGGAGTCGCGGCTAACGAGTGCCACGTTACCCGCAAAGGGACTGGAAGAGGGGATTGCGAAGGGTTGGCTTGGCAGAGATACGAGAGTTTAAATAACTCGGTACCGAGGGGAGATAAGGAAGCTCATACCGAGAGTCGAGCCGACGAAGTTGCACTTGCCGAAGTTGGCGTGCTCGTAAGCACTATTGTTTCGCTTATTGCGCCGATTGCTTTGGATTTCGACATAAGCCCACCCCTTTCTCTTTCTGCTTCCGCGTTCCGTTCTACACCCCCGCTCGCCCTCCCTTTCCCGCGTTCACTTATTCATTGTGCCTCTCATATACCTATGGACATGGGCTTCTATACGTACATATGGGCTAGGTCCACTACCCTTTCTCTTTCTTTCTCTCTCTCTCGCCCCCTCTCTCTCCCTCTCTCTCTCTCTCTCTCTCTCTCTCTCTCTCTCTCTCTCTCTCTCTCTCTCTCTCTTGTTAGTTTGGTTCACTTCTCTCGAGAAGCTTTTCGTGGTCTGGGAGGGGATTAGAATGGAAAGCGCATTTAACATGGCACCCGTTCTGCTGGCGTTGCCCTCTTTGATTTAGGGGAAAAGTCAGGTCCTTTTCCCACTCCAACGTGCGCATTTCCTGTCGCTCTCCCCGCACCCCGCTACGTTTCTCTGACTCTCCACAAACGAACACACACCTTCAGCCATGCCTCTATGTCTTTCTATAGAGTACCTCTCACGCGGGTTTGCCACGAGAGAAGGATGGCATCACGGTAAAGCACCGGTTTTGTTGTGCGAACATTCTTGGTGTTAAAGGAGATAAGTCGTCGCGTTTCTTCCCCAGCTTGTCGCGGTGAATCAACGAAGCATGTCCACTGCATCGATTGTCCACCGGCGACACGGACGGCGACGAACTGGACCTGAGTAATACCAAATTAACCTTCAGCGAATTGCATATGCGGGAAAGAACGGTGACTTACAGGTGTTTTCCATCAGGTAGAAAGAACTGTCTGCACATTCGCCACACGTTATTGTTGTTCAAAAGAAAGGAATCCTTCCAAGGAGTAGCGGCTTGGGAAAAAGAAAGGGAAACTAGCGAAAATATGAAATGACTCACAATCAGTGACGTGTATAAACCTGCAACCGTACACGCACTACGCGCATACCACTAATGATATTAAAATGAAGATCTAATGTGACATGAGATAAAATGTCTTTAGTTAACTGGGCCCTAATTTTGCCTTCTATATTCCGTCTACGTGCATCAGCGTAGTGCTGGCAAGAGTCAAGCACTAGAGCGCGTGTCTAACTTTCTGTCTCGTCATTACGCCGCAGGTTAAATGCGTCTCGTTCTAAGATGGGCGTCTGACTCGGAAGAGCACTAGTCCGAAGAGAAGACGCTAATAAGGGTCATCGTTTCGTTTCTTCGCTCGGCGCAATTTAAAATTAGGGAGCGAACACTTTTGTCCGTATCCACTGCCGTTCGGTTTCATAGGTCATCAAACGTTTCAGTCTCGTTAGATACGCACATTCATTTGAAAAGATTTCCGAATTGGGAATACTTTCGAAAAGCATTCTTTATTACGTCACGATGCTTCAATAGCCAAAGTACGATGTTGATGTATGATACATCATAGTCATGTGGCGATTTCACGGAGTCGATCGAAGGTTTCGCATAAGATATTTGTACAAATATTCGTCTGGCGACAGAAGGCTCGAAAAATATGCCCACTCGGACGATCCACGTTATGCGGATGAACATTCGCGCGGTCAGAATCAAACCGTCGCCGGTCGGCATGGCGACGTTTAATTAGCGGCAGACACTTTACGATGCCACACGGTTACCAGGAAAATCTATCGAACATTAGCGAGCGAATATCCGGCATATCGTTGGACAAACCGCAAAGCTGCAGCTCGCCGAACCGCAGTGACATCGAGAACGCGCGCATGTATTCGCGACTTTCTGAACACAAACAAGCGCCATTTTCTATCATCGATCGGCCGGGCACCCAAAAGGATGTCCCTGCCGGCGGCACATACGTTTCCGGATCATCGCTCGGAGGAACTTAATTGAGAAACGTGACAAAGGCATTACGGTTAGAAGCAATTCATCGGCCACGATGATATCCTTTTAATTCGTTCTCCTGCGTTAACCCACTCCACCTTCTGTCAGTCATGAAACGCAGAACGATCCAACGACGGCATGGAATTAACCTCGCCATTAGCACTGTTTAAATACGCAAAATTCTTTCTCATTTTCTCGCATAACATAATTGTTGAATGCTTAACCGTTTTGCGAAGCTGCAACGCTCGCTGATAAATGCACGCAGCCGACATCAATCAAGCGATAGGTTACGCGCACCGCTGACTTTTTGGCAGTTTTATGTCCCGAGCGGGTAAAGGGACAGAAAAAGCCCGTGACCGCGATAAACGATCGGAATTGATGCTGAAAATTGGTCAGACAAAATACACCGTCCGCGGCGCATGAAGTCGCACATGAGCAGCCTGTCACAATGACAGATTTTAATTAGCCGCAGACGACAGATCGGATGTCGATGAATCAATCGCATTAAGCTGTCCGAACGACATGGCGACCCAATGATTTAAGATTTTCATTGAAAAAGCTCACAATGTTGCCAGCACTGCTCGCGGCGACTATGCCGAAAGTGCGGACGCCGATTATTCATTCGTTTTTGTTTTGCCCGATGCCAGGACGCATATAGTGCGCTCTAACTGAATGACTCAAAAATGTCGTGACAAGTTAATCGAGTGAAATAACGGCGCGAGCGAGATTGTCCTTATAGCATCGGTCGGGAAATGGGCGAACGACGAAAATTACGGTTTTTAATTAGCCGTAGATACTCCTCGTAACCGCAACGTCCATAAATCTGTCGAATGTGTGCACCCGGAAATTCTGTATATTATCGACCGGGTTACACTGAATTATTGCTACGTTCCTCTAGCGATGCAAATCCAAAGTGTGGTATTGTACAGTCAGGCTATCATGAGGCTACATGCGCACACTCTCTTTTTACTCAAATCTTACAATTAGTTTTTACTCAGAACTTACTTAGACTCGTTATCAGACTCTGTGCGATTTAACCGCCGCCAATGCATTTGCTCATTTACAACCAGATTTTTCAGTCAACACCGGGTTCATTTCGATTCTGGAAACGATGTTCATCTGTTTAATGTCAATATCCCTGTTTGCACGCCGAAAGTCAATTATTTGCTCAGTTGACTATAGTATTCACGATCACATAGATCCAAATGAAGTTTGAATCGTATTACTATACCAAATATCATTGCGCATGCAGGTACGGATGTAACTGTTTTATTTATTGAATCAAAATCTCTATTATAAATTCATCACATAAACGGGAGTACGAAAGAATTATGTGTACATTGGAAGAACAAGTCTTCGTATTTATAAGATAATTCACGCGTAACAGAAAAGAACGTTATCATTCGCACGTTGATTACAAAGATACATTAATTTAGAATAAGTGGTGAAAATATTAGGCCCAAAATTAAATTACAAATGAGAGTCGTTAGTAGGGTCAATCACGACCTATGCATCTTACGCAAGCGGGCACACAAAGGGAACTGCGAGCGTCTGTAGGCGTCGCACGCTGCTGCAAGCAGCTGAAAATGATGCCGAAAGTCGAGCCAAGGTGGGTCAGAAAACAGTCGTTAAAGAAGAAGAAGCGGTTCTTATGTGGAGCACAGAGCAGCGCGACGGAGCAGGCAAAAGGCAGATGGAGAAAGAAAGCCGTCATCTTCACGCTTTGATTTCTTTCCACGACAGTCGCCCTTTACCTTTTGACGCCGGGTGGCCTCATGACAAATCGTGCCACTTCTCGAACTTCAAATTCTGTTTCCTTTCTCTCCCTACCCGTCTCCCGCTCGATCCCTCATCCTCTTTCTCGTCACTTTCTCCCGTAGGCGCAGCGTTACCATCTGATTTCATGCCTCCTCGTTATTTACAGCGGGGCTCGGCATCGGGTGTCGTAAAGAACGACACGTCCCAGTTCAATCCACGGGCTCCAACAGAGTCAATAGGCCTTCGTATAAACGGGGTCAAAAATTTACGAAAGGTCGGAAGTTGCCGGGGTCGCCGATGATGATATACGTCGGCACTTATATTATCACGATCGAAGATGTGACCGCGCGCATCATGTCGCTGGAGACCCGCTCACGGCTAGACTACTTCCCCCCTCTCTCTCTCTCTCTCTCTCTTTCTCTCGCCCCCTTCCTTCCTCTCTCACTCTACGTCTGCATACACTCGACGCGGGTATACAAGCATATTATGATGAAAGCTGAGCGTAGCCGAACTTTCAGTTGGCTCGACAACCGAGAGCAGCAGAAAATCGAACAAACTCTGTAACGCTGCACACCGTTGCGCTGTTTCGCTATTTGTTTCCCGCCTTGCTCCACGATTTACAAGTTAGCTTCATTTACGGTCAACGATCGTAGACCGTTCCCGGGATGCCGTCCTAAGACGGTGATTCCGGAAAACCTCTCGAAATTATGACGGAACACGAAACGTCAGTCTGCATTTTAACAGCGATCTTTCCGTCACCAGACTGCAAACGTTCGATCGACCTGTTTCGGATGAGTTGCGATTCTGTTAACAGTTCGATGCGACATATCAAAACACAAGATCCAAGATTGTGACGCGGGTGATGTAAAAGGAAAGAAGAGAAAGGAAGGAAGAGGGAAAGAGGAGACAGAAAAATGGCGAGAACGGTCGTGCTTTACAAACCTGTAAAGGCCGGCGGCCTTCATACGTCGTACTGCAATCCGTAGAAGCTCGTTACTATATACACCGACGATTCCGTGATCGCGGATGAAGAACAGCACGTAACTGATTTCACGTTAAATAAAATCGCAGCTGGTACCGCGAGTTACGAGAGAGTTGCATGAGCGTGAACGGCGCTGTTTTCGGGCAACGCTTCGCGCCCCGGGGGAAAGTATCATTTTCCAGATCCCCCGGTTTCCTTCGACGAAAGAACTTTACGATCGACGCTGGTGGTGTAAAGTTTGCTAAATAAGACATAACGAAATTGCCCATCCGCGAAATTGCTACGCTGCGCTCGATCCATATCAGATAAAAAGTCTCTAATTGACACACGGACACGGCCTATTCGTAACACAAACCGCACGACTTTCAACAAACTTTTTAACAATCAGATCGTGACTTGAGAATATACATACAGTGAAATAACTGTACATGCCCTTGAGCAGTATCCATGAGTCTGATGAACAGGTTGTCACGATTTATAAACGGTTGGGTACACTTAACCGTGTCAATCAATGACAAATAGCATACGTCGCTTCA
The DNA here is from genome assembly GCA_914767735.1 of Anoplius nigerrimus. NCBI lineage: Eukaryota > Metazoa > Arthropoda > Insecta > Hymenoptera > Pompilidae > Anoplius > Anoplius nigerrimus. The sequence goes on along the minus strand of OU612085.1, from coordinate 15,219,089 downwards.
TTGTGTCGCCGGAAGTAGAGTGGCCGCGGCCAGCTAGCCGCATTACTTGCACAAAATTATCGCAAGTAGAGAACGATCAAATCATCGGTTCCAAATCACATAAATTAGTCTCGTATGTCGTTCTCTCTCTCTCTCTCGTTCCCTAACATTCGAGCGAAATAAGCGTGCGAGATGAACTAGCGAGGAGAAAAGTGCGGCACGCCCGGCAGTGCAATTACGCATACATGACGACATTTAATTAAGAAAATAACGGGCTACACGTCCGACAGAAAAATCACCAACCGTTTCCTAGCTGTCGCTGCGCTAAACGTTGACGACGGTTTTAAACGTATGCTCTCGATCAAACGATGATTATATTCTTAGTTTGTCGCCCGTGAAAATGCACGTCTCGCGAACTCGAAGGTCGTCGTGCTCATCACTCTATTAGACCGATCACGGCATTGGGGGACCTTTTATTTGGACATTTCGAGGTTTACTGGATAAGTGCCACGTGCCAATCTGTAATCAGTAGGCGGCAAATGAAAATCGGAACCGATAATCTATTCACGAGTGAGCCTGTGATTTGAATCTTGAAACAATGAAAAATGTTGTTAAAGATTAGTTGGTTAAGCGTTTAGTGTAAATGCATAACACCGTATGAATCGGTAACTTACAATTAGCCTGAGGCATATATCAAGGTGAACAATTGTTTCATTTATTAAGCGTTAGGCGTTATGTCAAGTATCAGGTGTGCACTCATAGCAAATCAAATCCGCGCCTCGACACACAGTTTTCGCCACATCCAAAATGCAATTATGCTTCTTTCGTATCTTCATTTTAGTCCTGGCGCGACGAACGCTTAAAGAAAGCATGCACTCTATAGAAAAAGTACCTTTTTCTCGGCAAGGTAAATACGTGCGTTTTGCTCAAATGTAAACAGACCCGGAATATTAAATGGGAGGGAGTAGTATATATAAATGCCTGATCGAATAAAGAAGCACTGCCAAACTGAAAGAAATATTGGTAAAAGTAAAAAAAGAGTGCTCGGTTTCTAGTTTTATCTATATGACTATGAATCGCCTGCCCTCGCCAGAGTCACTTACAAGAATCGAAAGCCTGTCGCTGTCTTAACGACGATAGGCCGATTCGGCACTCATCCCTTCTCCGGAAAATTCATCACGAAGAAACAGAGAAGTACCGCGACAGAGAAAGGGCGCACGTGCGTCGCAGCGTCAACGTGTCTAGCGGTTACGGTCGCTCTAACAAAAGACGCACTCACCCACTCGGGATGCACAAGTAATGCACGTGATCCATTGACGCTTGTTTACAGCTACGGTATACAATTTCTTATAATATATCTGATGTGTTTTATGTGGCACACGACTTTGAGATATACTACGCAACAAGAATGCTCGTTGGACGGAATTTGCGTTCGCGTACAATCCGTTCCAACGACATTTTCAATTCCGCCTAATGCGAGTCAAGAAAGGTTGACCGAATTCACACGAAGTGGGAAAATCTGCTCTTCGGCTCGCACCTATGGCAAGTTCCACGGATCGATCCAGTGTCATTAATTTCCGTGGACGGCCCGCTCCGATCTATCGGATCACAATCAACGGCTTATCGAGCTATCCGTTGCCCTGCATATCTTCTGTTCGCAAAGCACATACTCCCGCTTTGGAACCAAGCATGTGACACAGAGTCTCTCACATGCCGCTTTATGGGCCGCGTGTTCCGTCGTTCGAGCAGGGAGTCCGTGCTTTTCGTGTTTCGGCGAGGTCCCGGTACCCGGAATTTCGCGTGTAAACCCGACTAGCACGCAGGTCCCAATTGTCGCGCCCTCCCAGGAACGATACAATGGACAATTTGTCAACGAGCCTAACCGACAACTGAATCGCCGTCCGACAGTCTTTGCGACTAGGATCGGCTGCCAGAAGCTCCACGCTATCTCATCGAGCACACATTGATTCTCGCAACCGTCGGTCGGCTTCTAATACAGTCTCGGTAAACGAAGGGGGGAAAAAGAGAAGAAGAAACCTATCCCTGTCGTAGACGCACGCACACGCCGCAGAACGGACAAACGTAATGTCTGACGTCGATCAGTCAGATAACAGCGCACGTACGGTCTGTTTTAAACGATCTTCGACGGTTCGTAGGAGGCGTAGTGCGATTACGGTCTCAATGGCATTCGGAAAATATCGTACGGGCAGCATAGCGAAGGATATCGAGACGTGACGGGATCAAATATAGCGTCATGTTCGAGAAGAGAACTCTTGCTTCGCACTCATATAAGTGAAGCTAGCTGGTGTAGGTGGTATTCAGCGGCATGCCCGCTCGAGTGCTCGTACGCCGGTAAACGGCCGCATTCACAGGATAAACGTTAACGAAGCATTGTTCGACCAACATAAAAGTATCGGTGTCCGTCGTGCAGGATGCCTTAACCACGGGTTTCGGCAGTTGCCGCTGAACCGCTTACGCTCGAGGACTCATTTAACGAGAAACAGGTGGAGAGAAAGGGGGATGCAGAGAGACAGAGAGAGGCAGGCAAGAGAGTCCGCGATCGCTTTGGACGCGATCGCTATATCGGATCGATCTAAATAACGTAATCGACAAGCTCGAAAACGATTTCAATACCGCGACAGATAGATATCTACGCCCACATCGGCATTTCATGATGTATAGACGGCGCGTGGCGCCATTCGCGGTGGTAGTTACCCAAAATGCCTGTACGCAATCGAAACAATGGCCCAATTGCGATTGCCAGCTTCGGGGGCTGCAATTTCCATTTAACGCAGTTGTCTGTAAGCTGAATGTAATTCCGCAGGCGTGCGTGATTAGGTTTCGGCTGTACCAACATTTCGCCCAGGCCTACTCTAACCCCCCAAGCTCTGCGGACCACCTCACCCCTCCGCCCCTTTCTACCCTTCATTTCCCGCTTGTGCACCATTTACGCATTCATTAATACCCCGGCACAGTGTAATTATTTCGATAAAGCCCCCGCGGGCCGGGTATGCCAGGCAAAAAACTCGCTCGCTGCCGATAATGACCGACCGCAGCGGTTTGGTGTGTAAGTGTGAGCGAGCGGGGCAGTGTGTGTCTGCTGTAAGCATTAGCAGCGGCAAAAATGGCACCGCTCCGCGTGAACTCACCTTTGAAATTCTCTAATACGAGCCGGAGGAACGGTCGGATACTCGCGACCGCGATAAATTGACACTTTCGTGTAATAAGTAGTGGGTCTGCCCGGCAAAACCAGCAGAAGACGCCCGCGCCGTTTCCGTAAGAGATAAAAATTACTTCTGCAATTGGATCCACGTCCGCGCTAACTCCGTTTCGGAAGGAAGGAAGAAAAGCGGGGTGAAAAAACGTCACTATCTGAAAGTTGATCGATCGCGCCACTGAGTTATTGCTCGCGCTACGAAAATTCATGGCAGAAAGTTCGATTATTGGAAAGTGTAGCGTTCCGGGTTTTGGTATTTATACGTATCAGATATAGTGCCCGATATATCACACCGACGTAGCACGGAAACTCGGGGCTTAAAGCCCGGTGGCACCGTCAACTGTACGATCGCTGTTCGTCCCGAGTCTCCTGAATCTGTATCCTGGACCTGCACCTTGAATGTGTATTCTGCCGTTTTTCCTCTCGTCGAAATTTTCGCGGGTTCGTAGAATTGAGAGTGACACAAATTTTCGATGGCGGCCAATTCTCTCGCTAGCGACATCAGCGACGATCGAGCCTATCAAGGCGTAAGCGGCAAACATAACGCAATTATTATTTCAACGACGTCGTGGGGAAGTTCATGATGAGACGCGGATGGCGGCAATTTTGCTTATTCGACGACATAATTCATTATACCATCTTCCCCCGTCCGGTCACGGAAGGATAAGTTGGAAAAACTTTCACGGTAACTCGCTAATTAATACGTTCAGATATTCATGCCGCTGCCAGAGATATCGAGGAAGTTTGACGAACTTGCAAGTTGCACGGTAAGACGGCTGGAAGGAGCGCAGATGATACTCATTGTGAAGAATGTACGGGAACAGCCGTACGGACAGAACATGCGGACACTTCGGGCTGACGCCAATGAGCGAAATCGCGAGTTAGAGAACTGAACGGAGGGACAAGAAGTTCATAATTGCTCAAGTTTCCCAAATAGAGTTACAGAGTACATGAGAATAATCAAATTACTGGTAAACAAATCTATATGTACTGTTCTCTTGACAAGTCTCACAACGATAGTTAACGACATGAAGATTTACAAATTAGCGGCAAATATCAATGCTAGCGAATATGAAAAATGCCAGCAATCTTTTGACCTAAATCTCTGTCACGTACAGCCGGCGAGTGAGATCGAATCCCAGTATACCCGGTCAACGCTGACTCAAAGGACATAAACGCGGAAGTACGAGGAAATATATTTGAAGAATTACACGCTATCGGAGTCAAGAGACCGTTCTCCTATCCCAATCTGAAAGGGACTCGGCCGTCATTCCCCGGAGGAACGGTATTCAATTCGGCCGCTAGCAGCAGAAGAGCTGGCAGTTGTCGAGACCCCGATGGGGTTGATTTCCACAAGGTTAAGTCAGCGTGATTACTTGTCACTCCACGCTACCCGAACCCGACCGCCATTCATTTGAATCCGAGAAAAAATGCTAGGACCCGACACGAGCGCAATAAACCACGCTCGTGCGCGGACTCCATTTATTCTACTACGTCCACGTGGGCCAGCTCTTTCTCCCGGCCGAAGACGGAAAGGATCGACAGCAGGGACAATGCGAAGTTCGGACTGGAGCGAACAGTGCAACTAAACCAGAACTCAACCAACTGGACTCTAGGATTCTGCGCGTCGTATAGTCGTCGACTCCAAAATTTCAATCCTTCGGCTACTGTACTTTGCTCCCCGTATCTGTTTATGGAAATCGTTGTGATGCAATTTATTACAATTACCGTCAAAGGGACAAAAGTCTAAGTAACATGAAACTTTTTTCAGTCGCTCATTTTCATGATGACCACTTAAGGGTCGAATACTTTCTTTATATTGAGGCTCGGAATAACGATGACATCGGCATCTTTACAACCTTTGACAATGTCAAGATTGACGCTTATTTCAGCGGAGACACAGCTTTGGAATATATAGGAACGTGATCTTTATACGAGCGACCGTTATCGGAAAGAATGAGTAAGGGAATGGGCAAGAACGCCCTGGTCGCTGGCTAAACGGAGTTCGTCCCTAATTACAGGCAATTCGGCCAAGTGTAGTAGGCTCGTTAATAAGAAAGTTGAGAAATTGTTTGCAATAAGCCCGACATTCACGTCCGTGGGGAAAAGTGACATGCGTGAAATCGCGATCGAGCTTGAACTCTAGGTACCCACCTAGGGAGGAAAGAGGAGCAGTAAAGAGGTGGACGCCGAGCGGGGACGAATACCGAATCACGTAGCACTTCGTGACCCTTTGAGAACGTGTTGATATCGGAGCCAGCCCCGCGCGACAGACTTGCAACATTGCAGTCGCCGGGACAGCCTAAATTTAAACGCAAAACATAAATCAGGCGGGAGATATGAAATTGGAGTGGCTCCGTGCGCGCGAATGATAGAAAGAGGGTGAAAGGGCGCGATACTATCGCGCTGGGCTGCTCATGGGGTATAAATTTCCACTTTCGCGAACTGGTCCCGCCGGTTCGGGAGAACGCCGACCGTGCCCTCTGTTCATCCCTGAAACTCTCAGGACAGCGGTGCGACGTGTTTACGAATCTACGTATCTAATAGACAAGGCGCGGCGTCCTTGCTTTTGCCGCGACGAACTGTCTTTCGATGAGTGCCTCAATCAGATACGCCGATGTATGATCCCACCCGGTATGCAGCTATCTAGGCTGCGCGCGTAGCTATGCGCGTTGTAACCGCGTACTATTCTGCGGTTTTTGGCGTTCAGCAATTTCTCATACCATTCCAAAGTTACTTATTCCTCCCGCGTCCTCGACTGGTTTCGTGTTTTACCTTAGTTTGGCGAGTTACCTAATCCATCTAAGGGGTAATTCCCTACACGCAAGCCGGCTGCCGCGGTGGCTTTCTCTCTCCGGAGGCACGCATTCTCGCGGCATGGAGCAGATCTAATCGTCGTTGCTAAAAAAAATGCGGTCATGGCCGGGTAAACAAATATGGTAGAAAAAATGTTTCGAGCGTTCTTAGTTCGTCGACGCAACGGGCTTTATGTTACTGTTTAGCGAGTATGCACTGCTCTCAATCTTTATGTTATTTGAAACCTGCACTTTTTCTCATCTATGTATTGGTAAAGAGAATTCTATAATGGAAATAGAACATGTATAAAATTAATTTGTTGACACTGGTGCATCTTTATGAACATATTTCATGAATTGGATCGTTAATTTTTTACGCTTATTTAAATTGTTTGCAAGAATAAAAATTACTCTGTGCATTATCTACGGAGACTCTAGAACCTGCGTCTTTTATTAATAATATCAATACACAAGACACAAATAAATCCTAGACTTTAACTCTGTCTCTGATTATAATTCTATAATAAATTATAATGTTTCACTTTATGGACTCTGCTGTTTTACTCTGCATCTATTCTTGAAAGCCGCTCGAACGCACAATCTTCTTAAGAAAGCGACACATTTTGGTTTATTTTCACGAGGATTTTTGGTAGTCCGAAACTTTTTAAATTATCTTCTAGAATTGTGTTGCTGCATACCGTGTTACCATGGACCTTCCTTAGGGATTTATTTTTCTTCTATACAAAACCAGTTGATGATCTCATTTCTCGAATTGAATTTAAATAGGGATCCGATGGTTAGGGTCAACGGGAAGTAGAGCAACAGAAGAAGCAATGTGATATTCTTTAAGAAGATTGCCATTGACCGGCCAGATTCATGTTGGCAAAATACGCCTTAAGTATTAGCAACAAGAACTACTCTTCAGTATGCTTCACTCAAAACCGACTGAACGCTAACTTATCTTATTTGATAAGCCTTGCACGTTTTGTAAAGTTCTCGTGATCCAGAATGAAGGAAGTGGACCAAAGGACGCAACCTCTTATAAAGCAGTGAGCTTAAAATAACACGAATCTTCATGGTCGAATTTATCCTACGTTTTGAACCAATAATTGCACATTTTAAGAGAAACGTGAATCACGGAGTATGAACTCATAATGCTTTCCACTGCTGTTTTTTCATTTCTAATAGATTCAATCTCTATTTGTAAAGTCAATCCGCACTATATTACTACAAAATATATCAATTTAACGTATTGGGTTGTCCAGAAACTTTGTGCCGATTTTTAGTAGATGATGCAAGGACGGGTCTAAATATTGGGTTGGCAACTAAGTCATTGCGGAACGATCTGTCCGTCCAGTTGAAATGAAATCAGACCCATATCAAGGCCATTATCGATTCAAATCGTCATAGCACAACAGTGGTATTGCAGAGAAGCTCAATTGATTGCATACATGCATTGAAAAAAAATAAAAAAAACTTGGTTATGTCAAGAAACTCGATGTGTTGATCCCTCACCAGCTGAAGGAAATTCATTTGACGCAACGCATTAACATCTGCAATTCGCTTCTGAGACGCAACAAAATTGATCCATTTCTAAAAAGACTAATTACTGGCGACAAAAAGTCGATAGTTTCTAACAACGTCAATCGGAAGAGATCGTGGGTGATACAAAATAAACCAGCCCAAACGACATCAAAAGCAGAGATTCGCCAATAAAAGATTATGCTGCCAGTCTGGTGGGATTATAAAGGAATTCTGCACTTTGGACTTTTACGAAACAACCAAACGATCAATTCGAACGTTTACGTTCAACAACTCGCTACACTAAGCGATGGAATTCCAGCAAAGTGGACAGAAGTGGCAAATCGTAAGGGTGTTGTTTTCCACCATGATAATGCAAAGCCCCACACATCTTTGGTCACTCGCCAAAAATGATTGGATCTGGGTTGGGATCTGTTGTCACATCCACCATATAGCCCTGACCTTGCGCTTTCAAACTACCATTTATTTCGTTACACGCAGAACTCCTTAAATGGTAACATTTGTAATAACGCTAACGATGTCTAATTACAGCTAATTCAGTTTTTTGATAGCAAAGATCAGAAATTGTATGAACATGGCATTATGACACTGCCTGATTGAAGGAAAAAGGTCATCAACAGAAACGGACAGTACCTAATTGAATAAACTTATATTTTTAAGCAAAAATTTCGGATTTTTATTCTTATCTAAAATCTGCAATGACTTAGTTGCCAACCCAATATATCAGAACGACTGAAACAAATAATATGCATACATAATGTAAAAGGGGGTACTTCAGCCATATTTGAAAAAATGTTGGTTATGATACGTTAATTTTTGTTAGTTTTATACGTCTTTGAATATGAAAAAAAGCAACGTGCATTTTACGCTTTAAATGCTATTTTTTTTTTACCGGAAAGGCAAAGATGTCACACTAGCAGCAAACAAGATGTGCTCTGTTTATATATACGTAGGTATTGTAGCTGAGAGAACTGTGCGCATGTGGTTTACTAGGTTTAAAGCTGGTGATTTATGATGGCGCGGGTAGGCCCTTGACCAGAGACAAACATCAGTTGAAAACACTGATCCGGAATAACCCACATGTAAAATGTCAAAAAATAGCGAATCAAAAGTGCGTTGTGTTTTATCAGGACAATGCGCGGCCTCGTGTGTATCTGATAACTAGACAAAAGTTGTTGGAGCTCGGTCGGAATGTTCTGTCCCATCCACCAAATTCGACAGACCTCGCGCTATCTGATTTCCACCTATTTGTATCATTACAATGTCCTCTTAATGAAAAAACTTCAACTCTTTGGTCGGCATCAAAAATCAGGTGAAAAAGTTTTCCACGGAAAAACATAAGATATTCTGGAAGGACAGAAGTTTCAAATTGCTTGAAAGATGAAGAAAGACTGTAGAACAGAATAGCACCTATACGATTTCTTAAATGCATACTAACATTTCTATTTCCTACGTGTATTTCTTCAAAATCGGCACGAATTTTCCGGACAATCCAATATTAATTGGGGAGCTACATTAACTATCCCTTAATGTAAAGACAGTTTTCGTAGGACTCGTCCTGCATGCGTTGTTTGCAAATCAACTGAAAATTTCCAACGATATTTCACACCGACAGACATAAATGTACAAGGTGAACGTAGGGTATTAAAGACTCGTTACCAGCATCATGTTTGTGTGAACCACCGACCGTCATGGAGGAAAAAGAATTGCAGGCCAACAACGATGTTGAAAGCTTAGCGCGTTTCTCGCTTGGCCGTTTTAAAGCTTTACCGTTGCCTGAGGCAGAGCGATATGCGGAGGCGATTTAATGTAACGCAACGGTGAGGTTGGAGTGCAAAACCAGTTTGGCGGACTAACTAACAATGAGCACTGCTTACTTAACCCGCAACCGCGCGCCCCGTACGCATTTCGTGTCGCTGGAACAAAACTTCTCTGGACACGATGCTCCCCGTCACGTCGCTTCGGCCTTCTCGCGTTCACTTCACGGTCCACTGAGTCAAAGTCTCGCCAACGCCCGAACATCGCCGACTCTTTGTGAAAATGCACAGGATAATCAGTCGGCCTTCATCGCCGGCGTCTGCCTTCTGAGTCATAACCGAGAACTGCCTCGATCAAAGAACAGTCTCCCGCTCTCGCAATGAGTACGTGTATGAGAATGAGGGATGCCCTATCGTGCACAAGTACGCTGGGACGGTGAAAAAGTTACGTGAACTTTTAATACGTTGGGCGTCGAAGAATGTCGAGTGAAACGGGGGATGAATAGAGAAAAAGATCCGCCTGCGATTAATGCCCCAGACATAGATTGACATGAATATACATCAACGTCACTTAGCGGTGTAGGGCAATGGAAAAAACTTTCTATACGGTAAGAGATGGTATGCCGTGTAACAATACATTTGCATTCAGAAAAGGTACCGCCAGTATTTTGCACTTGTGCACGATAGTGTACAGTTAAGTATACATTCCTGTCTGGATGTGTATTTGTCTTTATGTATCTAGACGGTCGGGCAAAGACAGAACAGGATCTCTCTGTACGATGTCTATCCTCACATCGCGCAGACTACTCTTCGGGGCTGTGAATCTTAAACTACGTTGCATTTAATCCCTTCTTTTTTTCCTTCTCCTGCCCATTTTCTTTACAGTTCCTTGTCGACGCAAATATGGAATGCACAGTAATGTGTGGATTTGGGATTGTACGCTGACAAAAGAGCACTTACTATTCTTAAACAGGCACTCTGAACTTCTGTTGTTAATTAAGTTCGACTTACTTTTTGGTTAGTCCCTGAGCACAGTCGTTGCCCATGCGTTTACTCCATTCGCGGCTCTATGCTGTAAAACTCTCGCAATTTCATCGAAAATCGTCTTCCATTCGCGATCCGAGCCGATTCAATTCCGTCCATTCGTTAACGGGTCATTGTCACCGGAAATCGCCCGCAATTCGTCGGTTGGTCGGTTGGCCCGTTAACGAGTGCCAGTCCAACGTCACCCGAAACAATAATTTCCAACGGGCGCGGCGCGTAATTAGCAGTTCCATCGAGAAATCCGAGACCTGCCCTCTAATTACTCCCGTTAAATTCATTAAGATCGCGAGCGCGCGGGAGCTACAACTCTTTCCTTTTACCCCACCGTTTCGCGGGCAAAATTTTCCATTATCCCGACCGTGAAAACTGGCTCATTCGACTCCCGAGAGTGGAAGGGGAAAAAATGAAAGAGATCCACTTCGCGCTAGATATTAAATATCTTTACGTTTCACCAGCGGGATCCGCAATAAGATACATAAACAGGTTTTTTCATAAGATGCGCGTCAATATTGAAAGCGTCCCTTTGACGTTGCGCTGCATAAATTGGTTCTCTTCAGTTTCTTGCTCACCGTCATCCCAACGGCGCTTCCTCCCCCTACTCCTCCTCCTTCATTCAGAGGCGACGCCCAGCGTGGAGATGCGCCTCGCACCAAGGTATGGATGACTGGACAAAAAATAGGGAAAGTTAAATGTCCGTAAACCGCGGCTACGTGTCTCCCGCGTCTCTTTCCTTCACCTTTCCCGCCTCTCGCCTTTCCGCCCCTGGCTCCGTTCTTTGTGTTCCCTTCCTTTTTGTATGAGAAATTACGCCGGGGGACGCGAATCCCACTGACTAGAGGCGTCGGTGGAACGTCGCGCTTCGCTGGAATCTTTATGAGCGTAAAGTAGGTGCTTGCTCTTTCCGTTACTCGCGCGTACACGGATGCAAACGCGAACATCATAATGTCGCGTCTCGCGGCATGCTCCACTCTGAACGAGATGTGTCGACTCATTTCTGCCATCGGCGCGATGGCAGTAACAGATATTTTCCGGGCAGGAATGTTTGCTCATACGTATTACTCCCTGCCAGACACAGACTACTATAGCCGTGGTAATGTTACGTAGATTCTGGACGTACAGAAAATGTCAAAGAATTAATTTTTTAAACACATTCGTAGAATTCTTCCAACAAGTTTAGATCGCCGACTTTTGAAAAAATAACGTTACAAAACTGTTATAAAACTGTTGACGCTCTTATGAAAATGATGGAATCACTGTAGCGAATATATTCATACAAAAATGTGCGCCTCGTTCGAAAATGCTGTTTACCTAAAGTCAGATACATACAAGAACTGGAGAAAAACTTGAAACAGCCGACATTCCTAAAATCTGCCCGTTCGAATCTCATCCGGTAATCCGTTTCGTCGCCGATACCCGCGTTGCGAATGATCTGAATTTCCAGTTACACGCTCGAGATTAATGACTACGCCTGACGAACACCATTTTTCGAGCCGACACGCGCTACGTCAAGCATAGACGAGACAGTAACAGACACTGATGGAACGTGCGAACCGACTCATTGGATATCCGACAAAAAGCTTACCTTTTTATCGACAGCGCAACCCGAAGGAAAGTGTGGCTTCCACATGCGGAAGACAGTTTTTGTGCGAAAAGAGACCGCGAACCCTCCCCTACCCCGGTTGCCGGTCTCGACCGAGAGAAAATCCGCTGTTTCGCCCAGTCGTTTTACCCTAACGTTGCTTCATACATACAATATGCGTTTATTGCTCCCGCCTAATTAGAGGTAAAACGCTCTCTCGCACAGCTCTCTTTCCAGCGACGAAAAGCCTTCGCACCCGACGGAGCGCGGAATGAAAAGGGCGAAATACGGGAAGGAGAGAGAGAAAAAAGCAAAACGGTACGCGCGGATGGGGCTGAGTTACGGAAGGAACCGCGTCTCGCACGGGGGTCGGCGTAAGAGTCGGGGATCATAAATTACGAAAACGTGTTTCGCGGCACGGCGAATGTCGACGGGCTAACTCGTCGTCCTGTTTGCAGCAATAATATAGGTTTAATTGCAACGTCAACGTCGCCGGGCAAACTGTACCTTTGCAAAAGCTTGGAATAATAATTACGCGGGGGCACAAACGGTCGCTCGACGTGTGCCGCCTCCGACATGTGTAAGAGGACTGTGGAGAGTGTGCAAGCCTGTTTGTGGAAGGCGAGCGACGCGCGTCTTTGTGCGGACTGGCGGGATGAGCGCGAACGCAGCGCGAACGCAGCGCACAGTGCGTGTGAGCGTTTACTCTTATACGCCCGCATTAACACGCACACTAATTATGGAAGTGTGAGCTGATAGGGGGAGGGATCTGGGATCGCGAGTGAAATGCAAACGCTCTTGAAGCTGCCACTATGCCCGCCGCCGGCATCCTCGTTTAAGAGACCCTGCCGCCGCCGCCGTGACAATGTCGGAACTCTCCGTTTCGCATCTTTCGCTCACCACCTATCAGCTCACTCACCCTAGCTCCCTCCCCGTTTTTACCTTCATCCTTTCCGTTCGCTCGACATGACTAATAGCACAAGATGCAGACAATATTTCAGGTTTGTTATCGTAACGTGGGAAACGGACAATTGCGCGCCGATAGAAAGGCTCGAAGATAAATAAAGGGAGCTTCCGAAGGCGAGACAGCCGATTGAGGATAAACAATTGCACTCATTGCATGCCGTCGGGGAATAGGGACGATGGTAGGACAGACGGATAATGAGGGGGGTAGGGGGAGTGCATGAGGCGAGATTATCGTAGCAGCTTCGAGGAAAAAATGGTTCTTGCCAGTCAATATTTTTGCCAAACATTGCGACGACACCGGCGTATCGTGTTTTAGACCCGCAATAATAATCGCAATGCACGCTGACGAGGATTCGTTATGCTCGAATATTACGAGGCACGGCAATAGCGGATCCATTATCTTTAATCGACTCGTCTTCTCGATGGAGCCTATACCGCTCGTTATGAATAAATCGACATCCAGCCAGTTCGCCGGTTCGCCGGTTCGCCGAAAAGCATCCGGCAAGAGGTAGCCGGTAGAAATTAATCACGCTAATTGTCAAAAGCGAGTACCGACGCTGTTGACCGTGGCTCCTTTGTTCGCAGACAGTCCGGATAATGATACAGGGCAAGAAACGAATTTGTCAGGATCTGATGAGCGCTGAAAGAGAAATGAGAAAGGATCGCCCTGAGGGATAGATTTCGACAGGGAGAATCGACCTGGGAGAGAGCTTGTAAACAGGCGTCTTTCACGGAACGTCCGATCGATGATTCAAAGCGTATTCTTCTTCCTACGCTTTTCTATCCGTCCTCATAACCCCCCCCCCTCCACCTTTCTTCCTTCCCTGCTGCCGTCGACCACTTCAATGTCCTCCGCAAGGTTACCTTCCGCTACTAATTAATAACGCTGTCGACGTGCCTGCAGAGAATGCCCTTCTTTTTCACTCCATAAACGTCATCCAACAGGTGCTTCGGCATTAAAGTACTTCCTTCGTTGGGAAAGTGAAAAAAGGAAAAGCGAAACTTGTAAGGACGGCCGGAGTGGAGGAGGGTTGGGGGAGGTATTGTTTGCCAAGGAAAAAAGTATTGACAAAACTTCGACCATCCACCGCGACGACAACGACGAAGTACGTTACGTCGAGTGGTCGATCGTGCAAAAAGTACAAGATGAAACCGCGTATCGGCTGTATGATGGAGCGCGGGAGACAGAGGATTAAACTCGTAGATATCACTCGGAGGTACGTTTTAAGGCCGGGGCGAAGTGAAACAGCGCGGCGTTTGGAAGCGGAAAAGTTTCACGTTGCCACTTCGAAACTCGGTTGGAGGACAGGATTACTACCGACGGATTGAACGATACAACTCGCCGACGATGTCTGATATCCACGCTCAGTTTGACGGGCGTCTCATTCGTGCAGCAAAGAAAAGGCACAATTTCTGATAAACGCCGACACTTTTACCAAGGACTCGTCGTCTCCGACAATTTCCCTCGGAATCTTTTGCTGCTTGAACAGTTGTCTTACAAGTGTGTAAATAGAGGGATGAATAGGCGACGGGCGCGATTGCCAGGAGAACAAGAGGTTCGGACGACACAACGATGTATCTGTCGCGGTGCATTGTGTGTAATTTACCATAGCAAAAGTTCGATACGTGTATGCTGATTATGTATCAAAGCGGCTTAGCCCTGGAGACGTCGCGTGACAGTTTCCAACTACCGCCAATCGTCCTGAACGTTCTTCGAAACTCAATTTCCTGCACGACCGTCCGCGTGAACATCAATTTTCGAACACTCATTACGGCAACGAGTCTTAACCAGAGCCGTCTTAATTAAAGCGGAAAGGCCGAGAAATACGGCTTGGCCCCAACCTGCTCTATGATCACTCCACCTGGACCTGCTTACCACTGCTCTAGCCCTGGCATATCCCCTGAATCGCACCACACAGCGATCCTCGACGGTTTAGAAAGTCGGCACGTGGTGAAATTTTCTCTTATCACGAATCACTCCTAATTACGGAGTAGTGAATATTATAATGATTGTGGCGGAAATTCTGTTCCGCGCATTTGATCGCTCTCCCTCTCTCCCCCTTTACCTATCTATCTATCTGTCAATCTATCTATCTCTGTATCTATCTATCCATCTACCTATCTCGTACAGTTGCAAACTTTTGTCCTTTTCACCTTCCTCTCTTTCGTCTCCCTCTAACCCACTGCCTGAATCGTCCTTTTTCTCTTACGCCCCCCCCCCCCCCCCCATCCCCTCCCCCTTCACGCTTCTGTCTATCCTCGGCGTTCACCAGTGAAATTGTGTCCAACTCTTCGTTCCAGCTGGCGAGCAACTTTTATATAAAAAAAGTTACGTGATAGCGATTCGCCCTGATTTAGTGATTATCCTGGTAGGGGACTCCACTCGCATGCCATGGGCTAATGTCGGAGTAGGTAGACTCATTTATAGCCGTTTCAGTTTCTCGCGGTGGGGCACAATGAGCACTCCGGTCGTCCGGAAATCTGCCAAATTGAGGCCTTCAACCGAATTTTAACCCTTAAACTGGGTAGAATCGATTCTTTAATTTCGCCTACAGGCTGCTGTGTAACGTACAACCGAATGTAATACAGTCGGGTTGTGGAAAATAAATCCAGAAGTTCTGAAATGAAACAGCTATCATCAGCAAAAGTCACCAAGGTATCAATTGCAGACAGGTGATCATTGATGGCATTGAATATATTTGGCAGGTAAATGTAAAAGCCTCTATAGAATTAGAACTTTGATATGAGAATTGACTGTGAAACAAAACACTGATTGATGACAGTGATCTTAAAGCCAGGACTCATTCAGGAACCGCTAATACAGTAAGACATTGCTTTATGGTATTAATCCTTGTATAACAGCTCCACCTCCACGGATTGATACAATACCTATCTTCCTATGTAGCATGTTTCTACGTAAGATTCTGCAATATTACAATTTTAAGGACATCGATCTAATTCTGTTTTCATCAACATTCATCCAGTAAAATGTTCATTTTCTTAAATATAAATCGCATTTTTAACAAGTCAATTCACAAGTGTAAAAAGGTCCTGCAGGCCGAAAGATTCTCATGCTTGACCTTAGGTCTGCGCATAATGCCGACCTGCCAGAAATTCTTTTCCCGTCACCGTCAACTTATAGAACACGAACAAGACTAATTTAAGCGTGGGTATGACATCCACATCTGCGTTCCAGCTATCCGAAGGAATTCCTTTATTACATAACTCGGGCTAAGGTATTGGGCGTTGAGGAATGCCCACGTTTTTGTCGATAACGATGATGCCTAGAATAGTGACCCCACGGCAGAGAAGAACGTTAGCCTAAGTCGAATTGCATCAATTCAAATCATTATCCTTAATTAATATCATCCAAGTTGCGCGTTCCTTTAAAATTCTACATTTTTTCAGTATCAAGTGAAAATTTCAGTCGTTCATTCTCTTTATCACTTAAAGAAGAACGAAAACTTGCAAGTGTCCTTTCTAGTGGAAATATTCACTTTAAGACAGAGCGGAATGCAAAAGATAGATTTGCGTAAATGGATGGTAAGGAATATAACTCCGATGTCCCATTTTCATTTTACCAGACTACTGTCAAGGTTTGTCGTTTCTACTTACATTACATTTTAAAGGTTACGATGTAGCATTTCGATGCGTCTGCTTGCGTAGATATACTCTCAACTCATCGCCAGGCTCTTCGATTAAAAAAGAATCTGAATTGCAGTGAAGCATTGCCGTATTGATTCAAATTGTTGAGACTTAAAATAACATTCAACGCGCAGACGTCTGGGGTTGAGTCAGGAGTCGTCGAAAACGTTTTTTCGGCCGAACGTTTTATAAACTCCAAGGCTTCTCAGAGGCAGAACGAAGGAGGATGGAAGGTAACAGATAAGCAAAGGGAGCCCACTATTACTCACGTTGTTTTTGAATGTTCCGAAAGGGCGTCGTGTATAGCTATTTAAATAACTCTTCTCGGTTGCGGTCGGGACGATTTAAGATCGTCGGGGAGAGTTTTTCGAGTAGGCCGAGAAAAAGTTCGCCACACATCGACCAAACCACATTCGGCAACTTCGTAATCGCCGAAACGAAAAACATCGCATCTGGCCTAATAAAGTATCACGAGCGGCTGACCTAGTACACTGTCGCAATGCCAACATTATCGTATACGACGTAAGTATGCTCGGGAATTTTCCTTGCGGCAATAATGGCGAAGCGTTGAGGCGACGAGGCGAAAGGGGGAGAAAAGAACAGTAGCAAACGTGAGCCAAACGTTATTCTCTATAAAATCGTCTGTCATTAACATGTCATTGCTCAAGTTCACCGGTACGACGCTTTGTGTGCCACTCGCTTCACGTGGGCTTTAAACAGAAAAACGTCGTCAATTCGTCGATGTAGCTAAATTAAATTGAGTGGACAGAGAGCACTGTCGAGGCGAAGTTATAAAACGAAGGCGGCGCGCGATGCGCAGCGAAAAAGAAGATCGAAAGAGAAACGTTGGACGCGAAGAGGGCCGAACGATGAGGATACTTAAAGAAGGTAGTTCTTTCCCTTTTTCGTCGTACCTGCTCCCAAGGCACCTTAACCCCCCCCCCCCCCCCCCCTTACTCTCCTCCTATCCATTCATGAAGCTTCTTTTTTTCCTTTAGACTGATTGCTAGGTTTTATCGTCGAAGCCCGAAGATGAACTGACCGTAATCCAATTGCAGACGACATTCCCTCCCTCGGTTTCCCTGTCCCGCCCCTCCGCTCGCCGTACTTTCCATCGATGATGAGTCGAGAATTGTCTTATTTCCGCTGCACCCTTCAATTCATCCGTTTGCGAACCAGCCTCGGACGCAATCTCTCCTTCCTTCGTCCGCGTCGACCATTCCTCGTCGTTCATTCGACGCTCCGCGTATCGCGGATAACGTTAATTAATCGATACTTTTCCTGATTAAGTATGCCGCCTCCACCTCCTCTCGTCCCCCTACCTCAACTCGTACTCCGGCCAGCAGCATGGTTCCATCATGAAAATTCTCACGGGTAGTTCGGCGGCAGAGAGGATCGACGAACTCGCGAAATGAGAAAGCGTCGCGCCTGGAAACGAATGTTGCTGCACGGAATCCGACGGATTGCGGAGACGTTCGTGCAACAGGAAAAATTTATCACGTCGCTCCTCGAACGCAATTCCTCAAATGGATGAGCCAAGACGACGTTGTTCAGACGCTCACATCCACCGTTGCTCGTTTGTTATCCAAGTTGGAAGATTTTTATAGCCACTCCGACTGAAGCCCGCGAAAAGAGATAAAAAAGAGTCAGGGGATATGTTGCGAGAGCACGCCGAATTTACGCGGAATCCGCACTTAGGATGATTTAATAGATGGAGAATTTCCGCTTGAATAGAGGCGTACACACGGTGATGGTTGCGAACAAGATTTGTTCGCGCAATCACGTCACCTCGATAGATCCAATGTGCGAGTGCTTCGCACATCCGTTCTTCGAACCGCTTCATTTAGTTAAACATTTTATCCGAGTCATTATCGTTTGCCGTTCTGACACTGCGAAGATATTCGCCAGCCCCTGTAATACACACATTTCTTGTACTTACAGAATATGATATTCTTTTCCATGCATTTGTGTTAAACGAATTACTGCATTACTTAAAGTTCGCAAATGAACAGGAAAACGTTTGTTTTGTGATTTCATCCAAAACGGATCATATGACGTGTTATCAACCGATGGTTAATATACCGTTCTGGACTCTGAGCTTCTGGACAACATCTGTCCTTCGCCCTTACGGGACCACATCTGAACCTCAATTTGTGCCATTACATTGTTGCCCATTGGGCCGAATATGCCTGATAGTCGATCTACGCTCCCGATGGATTAATCACACTCCGATTCGTCTCGTTAAAAGATCCTATCCCTATCCCCCCCCTCGCTATTTCTAGATACAATGACCGTACGGACTTACGAGTACCTGACTCTAATTGTTACTTATAAAACCACTTAGCCGTCTTGACGTCAGCGCATTCATTTCTGTCGTAACACAACACTGTTGCATGCTTTGGTGTAAGAACAGTTACGTAATCGGTTCGAAAGCGGAGCCAGGAGACGATCCGTATAGTTTACGCTTATTACGCGTCCCTGTAACGCGGTCAACATCTGTCCCCGGAGATGTTACACGATCCAATCTAACTCTCAGTTAGTTCCATAATATTGTCGTTCAGCGGACCGAATGTCCTTTACGTCGAGACTCAATCGAAGAGACCATTAATGGCATTGATTTCATCCCACGTAGCGCTACGGTGCAAACAGCTCGCGTTTTACATAAGAGAAGTTTTGCACTGGAGAATGAAATGAACTCGTATCATAAAAACATTTTTGATCCTTTGCGTTAATACAAACATTTCGGCGATTAGACAAAAGGTATGCACTTCGAAAAATAAGGGTTAATTTAATTTTCTTCCAGCGAATAGATGGAAACGTGCTTAAGATTTAAATGCGTCAAAAACTTGTATGATCGCAAGCTCGAGTCAAACGCTGTTCGCCACACAGTAGTTTGGTAGCGAACCCGAATAAGAATATGTATTAGTTGCAAGTTGAATCGTTCTACGGTCAGAAAATCAACTTCCGGATTGCACACTGTATTTCAGTTCACTATTTACGTAGCAGAATGCGCAATCGAACGTTATAGGCACCATGTTCCGCCTGTATTAATGTGCGAATTCAATGACGCATTTTCTGATTTAATAGTAAAATACCGCGATATAGAACGCTTAAGGTGCAGACAATTTGTAATACGTTGCATCAAATGTCTTGACTGACGTTATTGAACCTTCAGCGAAATAGTCGATCTCCACCTTCGCTCAGAACACGCCCACGCACTCTATCCCCGGGGCGGAAGATAAACGGCGTTACGTTTTCGCGAAAATAAAGTGCGGGGGAGAGAAGCGAAAACCTATCAGCCCGGCGAGAGAACGAAACGCGGTGGGAATGAGTTTAATGAGTATACCAGCGATCGGTCGGAAGGACGCAAAGTCGACAGAATCGTGCACACTTTCCCAGCCCACGACTACAGATCCTTTTCCCGGGAGCTTCGTCTCGCTTTCTTACTCGATCCAATTAAGATTTTTACTGGTGCGCACTGTCGGGCGCGCCGAATGGAGCGAATATTAAATAAGAGCGAATCGCCGTAAACAAGGCGCCGTTGGCCGGGCTCGATTCCCGACTCGATTCCGAACTCAACATCGTCGCCAGCTTTCACCGACCTAGGCCATCCTCGTTCGTGCGCGAAAGTGTCCGCGAGACTGACTCCCATCGATTCGCCAGTGTCGATCGTCGACAGCCCGTTTGGGATCCACATAACTCGCCCGTTGAATAAACAGAATAGCAATTACCGGGTGAAATGGAATTCCGGCCAGGATGTTTATCTTACCGGGTAACAATGCAACCTGCATCGAAATATAACCATCCTGCGCCACGAGCTTGCAGCCGAGGACACGTTCTTAGGACATGCCGAGACGATGAATGGTGAAGCTGGTACGGAGGGAAGGCGTAAGTGCGTGCCGCGTGTTGCCTAAGTTCAAATTTGATGCCTGGAATCTCTAAGGAAACCGGCCAAACAAACTTGCTCGCGTAACGCTGGCTATCTCTCGGCAGATAAGCAGACAGATAAACAGATGATTCGCATCTATCGCCCGAACTGGATGCCACGGGATTCCATTAAATTTTTCACTTACTGCCGCGACTTGCTTATTTTCCCAGTCCGTTAGTTTCCGGTAATGCTTTATACTCTTATGCGCGCCGCAGTCGAGAAACGATCAGCGCGCATTGCGCACTTGTTCAGTTGAGAGCATCTAAACCGTGCGCGTGACGGATTTTCCGGCACGCTTTGACGGACAAGGGAAGATATAATATGCCGTTTCGGCAGAGCCAGTTTACGACAAATCGATATCGACAGCTGTTGAAAATGTAATTAGTTTGGGCCGATCGTGCTGGTAGGCAGCGACGTCCGTAATGGAAATTATCAGCAACGTCTCGCTGATCGGCTCACAAAAATTGTGCGACCATCATACCACATCAACCTTACAATGATTTCTTCCGAGTCGTGTGCGTTCGGTCCGGTGTATAAAAAAAGAGCTGCGATTAATTTCGTTTCGACCATAGAGCATTTGCCCCCAGTCAATTTCGCGGCCACTGGGATAATGTTGAACGGCACACTAATAAGTTCCAGTGGTCGTTCGGCAGCTTCATCGCTGGAACTTACCAACAGCTTAATTAGAAGCGAACGGGCCAATTTGAGGTAAGTGATAAGGTCGCGGAAATGTGACCTCGTTCGTCTAATCGTTCGGTTTTAATCAAAGTGCAAGCTGTACCCAAGCGAGCGTGGTCGGTGTGGCCTTAGGTTGCGCGAAGGTCGGCACAAAAATTGGCTCGTTAATTTTAATTATTTCGCTCAGCGAACGGCGTTTACGTAAATTTCCTGCGCTCGCAATTAGTCGATAGCAAAGTTCATTCGCTGCGAGACATTATTCCGGATTCGCTGCTGGTCCGAGCCAATTCCGAATTTTGGCCGCGTTTGCCGCGTTACTTCCATCCTATGACGGTCGTGAAAGCGTCAATGGAAAAAGGAGAAAAAAAGATGATAAATCTCAAAGAGGGAGAGAAGGGGAAAGAGGCGCAGAGAGGGAGAGAGTTGCTAGGCGAGCGCGTTGTTACCGATATCGAGTTTCAGGTAAGAAATAAGTTGTCAACCACCTGACCAATCTGTTCAAGAGACGCACAATGACACTTGACGTCGTAAACCAATATGTCCTTTCGAAAATTCTACCCTGCAACAGCGTACACTTGCTCGCCTCCGTCCACAGAGGCAGAGCAACAACAAACAATTGATATTTACGCAACGTATATGCGAAGCTACAACGAATGTATGCGATGTATTTGCACGAAATTACAGCGAATCGCTCGTGATCGATGATTGCGCTCTTTTTCTAGACTCGTGGTGTCTCGTTGGGAAATCAAAAATTCGTCGAACGTTGAGGTTTACCCTCTCGGCGAGGCTGTTGAGGGAAAAAAAGTTGCCAGAGCGGGAAATAACGCGAACGGAGGGTCGATTGCAGGTTTCAGTAGTAACCCCTGGCATAAGTCAGGCGCGTGACGCCGTCGTGATAATTCTCAAACTCGACGTTGGGAGCGCAAAAACATAAGAGAGATGGACGCCTCGACCGTTGAAAATCGATAGTAATCGAGCATGTTTATCGGGACGGCGATCTCGGGAAAAGAGCTTTACGGCTATTTCATTAAATCCCGGAGAAAAGATCTGTCCCGAGCGTATCCTTCGGCGAACGCATTACTTGATTAAACTGCCTCGGAGTCCCGTTTGCCGCGTAGCCGGGCTTAAAAATTCTTAACTGCATCGACGAATTCTCGGAAAGTGGTCATAACATTCGCGAGACAAAACGGCTAAGTCACGTCTCTCCCTCTCCCTCTCCCTCTCCCTCTCCCTCTCCCTGTCCCTGTCTCTGTCCCTCTCCCTCTCCCTATCTCCCTCCCTTCCTCCCTCTCTTTCTCTCTCTCCCTCTCTCTCTCTCTCTCTCTCTCTCTACATTCCCTTTTTTGCGAAACTTCGCGCGTGAAATTTCATTAATCTATTCGCGACTACGTGAAAGACTTCACGAGAGAGACCGTTTTATTCGGTTGCAGAATTAATAAATATAAGAAAGAGTTTAAAGTAATTCGAAAGAAAGCTCGTTGATGCGTTAAAAAGTAATGAGCTAACAGACGATGCAAACTATCAAACTGTGCATTCGCTATCATTAAACATTATGATTTATTCGAACGGCAAACCGATAGTCCTCGCCGATATTCAGTACATTATTCGGTTACCATAGGACGTTGCACAGCCATAAACAGTAAACTGCGAACGAATGCCGCTTCTCAATGTAATGACGGTTGATTAGCCAAATGATATTATTAATGCTTAACCTGGTATTGACGTGATACAGCTCAACAATTAGCGTGCATGCCAGTAATGGCCTGGAGTAATCGCCGATGCAGGTCATTGGCAATATTTTCGTTCGCATCGCTGCCAGAGAATTCGTCCTGGCTCTCTGTATGTCATCTGAGTGCGATCGATATCCGCCATCTCTTTACGCGAGCAGGATAATCAGATCTACTTTTTCCAGTGTTCCGCTAAAATAACTTGTTAAGCTGGCGTTTTTATCCTTTTTAACGGTCCGGCTTGGACGTCCTCGAGCGACCGATTTTTTTGACCGGTCTTATTTCTGCTCGACGATAAATCTCTGCAAATGGCGCACGATCAGATTTTAAAGCGTATCTCTCCAGCGTCAACGGCTACTCGCTTAATGATAAAACACTTGGTACGGAAATGAGCTACCCTTTAACAATAAGTCAACACGACTAACCTAACGCGTGCCGTATCGTATACCAACTTTATATGCAACCACTTGACAGGCAATCGTTGTTAGAGTCCCCATTTTCTACTTTTCCTGCGCTCCAAAGAAAGTCGCACGATCGCCTGACGATCGAAGCCCGACAAACACGTCGCGATCGTACGTCATGTCTCTGTGGCGCAACGTGTTAACAGGATTTTACGAGTTATTCACTCGTTGCCCGACAGCGGGCGTAATTAACCGATAAATCATCCGTCGCATCACGAATACGCTCAACTTCGTTCGCGATCACATTTATCCTGCGAATAGTTACGTCGACCGCACCGACACATTTAACGCGCGCCATTGACCGGGAAGCGAGCGACGTCGACGATTCGTTCGGAACTAAATAGGGCAACTCGAGGAGCAGATTACCGGGCGGGAAAGGGGACGATTAACCGGAGATTCGCTGAGCGCACCGCGAATAGGATTATTTAAAAAAGTACATTAACAAATTCATTTTCAAACCAACGAAGACTCCTGGTACTGACGATAACGTCGAAACGCTTCTCAATTTGCATTAAATGCCAGGACTTTTTCTCCTTTCTATTTACTCTTCGTCTCTCCCTCTCTCTCTCTCTCTCTCTCTCTCTCTCTCTCTCTCTCTCTCTTCTTCCGTCCATTTATTCGTTTCTCTCTCTACACTCCACCTTTTCTGTCACTCTTCACCTTCCGCATCCCCTCATCTCCCAACGTACGAATTGCGCCTGTTACCAGCCACCCCGCATAAATTGCATTTACAAATTATCCTGCGGGTAAACCAGTCGTCCGGTTCGGGTTTCGGTGGTACTTTTAAAGCCAGGCCAGCCGCTAAATTACTTTTCGTCGTGTCAACCCTCGTGGCTTGCGCATTTGCGCTCCACCAATTTGTTTCCCAACCGGCAACAAAAATTCATCAACAGGCTGCAGACTTGGTCTTGCATGTTGTGTCCGTCAATCAGATTTTACACACCTTGTACCAAATAGATTCTCTGGAAGAGGCCCATCGGGATTGAGACCCTCGCAGAAAATGCACACGGTAAGTTTTGCGACTGTCGGCCAGAATGAAGCGTGGAAAATGTGGCTACGACCCAATCACGGATAACCAATAGAAATGAGTGGCTTCACCAGAGATGGAGAGGTCACCGGAACACCCGCCGCATACAAAGTAGCGGAGTGATCCTCATTTAATGTGGCTACGGCGAATGTAATACGTATCACAGTACGCGTACACGCGCTCACCCCACTCTTGCCCAACGTCGTCTGTTCACGATTTAGTTACGCTTTGCCCAGTCCACGAACTTAGATTCTCGGATAATAAACTTTTCTCCTGCATTTAAAAACATGAGGAGCTTAGCCTCCCCGCCTCATCCACCCCTCGTTGCCTTTTTCAATAAAAATTCCGAAAAATTGTCTGATGTGCTCTTGCTCACACTTTTCTAAATGACCGAGCGTAAAATATCGCCGCTTTTTGTTACACCATCTCTCGACATCAACTCATTCTCCACAGTCACGTGTATTCGACACGCAGGGGAAATCCAAAAGAAATCTTGAATCGTGAGAGCACCGCGTGAACGGAAGGCAGGTAGCGTGTCAACGGACGAGAGCGTTTGGGGAAAAAGTAGCGGAAAGCTCCCGGTTACACTCCCGACAGTACAGCGACCGGCGTGAAAAGTTCGAAATTTGCGGCACAGAACATTTTCATTCCGATTATTGCATCTCTCAATTCTCCCGCCATCCCCGCGCACCATTCCCACTCCCGTCGCAGCCGGCGAAGATAGTGGTCTTTCGCGAGATCGGTGGAGGGAAGGAATTTTGCCAGCCACCTCCGCGCGATTCACCACGCCCCGAAGTGCCAGTCAGACAAATCCGGGCTAAAGGTTGGCTAGCAGCGATGCGGTACGCGCGGCTTCTCATTGTCTAGTTGGCGCCGTTTATAAATAGGCGCATGGTATAAGTGAGCGAGGGAGAACATAGTGGACGAGAGGAGGGCCTGGATGGTGTGCGGCGCCGGAGCATGCATTTAACGCGAGTTTAGACGCTTTGCTCCTACGCGCTCGCTTCGCCTAGTCGAATCTCCCAACTAATTTATACCCTGCCGCATTAATATGTGCATTATATTCTAGAAGCGCGCTCGCGCACGCGCGCGCATACGGTGGCGATGCGATGGTGTACGCGCGCCTTGCCCACGCGCTCAGTGCACTCTCGGGTTGGAGCGTACAACTTTGCCGCACCTGTGTTACGTACTGCACGGAGTCCTGCGCAGGCGGACATACGCCGAGCGTATTGATGTATGTGCATGCGCGCACACCGTACCACGACGCGGAATAATTATTCGATTTCTATACGCTTAATGCACCTTAGCTATTGACTGACTAATCCAATGAGGGAAAATTCGACTGACATCGGACACTCCACGTTAGACGTCGAATTACGTACACACCGTCCGCACCAATGTGTTTGTGTACTCGCAGGAGTTTCACCAGCTCGCTCATTCCTTGCCGACGACGGCTGCGGGAACTACGGCAGGAGCGAATGCTGAAGTAAATGCAGGAACCTACCCGTCGACGGGACCGACTCACATCACTCCCGCTGTTCACCGATTGCTATGCGTAGTCACGCAAATCGCCCTCGAGTACACTGCTATCTCCGTTTATATTACGCATATCATTTGACATGACGTACATGATTATATCAGCCCATCTCCACCTCTACTTTTTCTCTCACTCTCACTCTTCATCCCCCTCTGCCTTTTTGCTCCAAACCCTCTTTTTATTTTTTTTTCTCCACTTTTTTTTTTTCTACCTTTTACTCTTCCATGTTAACCGCGCATTTCTCATCGATCCGTCTTCGCCGGAGAAAAAAAAAGGATGACTCTCTCATATCGGTTTTCAAGTGGGTCAGCCCAGTCTGCCGTGAGTTTTTTCGCACCCATAAAGTCGATCTGCTGACTATAGGCAGGGCAATTAGCGGTCGGGTAATACAGGCGTTGAAACGTTGAACTTATTCTTTCTGCCTTACCACCAAAGGAAACCCACAACGCGAATGTCCTTGATCGGCAGCTATCATCGCGCATCTTTCATCACTTTCCAGTCAGACACGTTAAATAAATCAATTATCTCTCCAGACTCATACGAGTCGAGCGCGAACTACAATATTTATGTCACGCTAGGGTAAGTAAGCCGATAACTGTCACTGTCGTGCTTAAGCGAACAAATGACGCGAGCGAGATTAGTCCCTTTTTGTCTGCGAGAGGACGAGAATGGACTCGCTTATTTTTGAAGCTCCACTTTTTTCCATTCGCCAGGTGGACCGATCACGTTCCTTCCTTTTTTCCAGAGCACCACCCTCCGCCCTTTAGGTAGGCGCGTCGCCAAATGCGCGCGTGAATTTTCGAGCGTTGGTGCTGGTAATCGTTCTTTGATCCGGCATTTGTTCCCACGGCGGCCGCCATTGAAAGTCATCAATCACAGTTGTCGAGAATACAGCTTTTTAATTAAATTGTACTTTCTTAGCGTTAGCGGGCAGGTGGACAATTCCGCAAGCAGAGACATTTCTCGTAGAAAACTTTGTGAATACTTCACTGCGTCATTGTGAGGACGATACCTTACAGAAGGTGCTTCGCAATTTTTCGCAAACCTCATTCGCGGAAGATGTTGATTTTATGGTTGATGAATCCGTCCAGCACTGTTTACCATTTAACGTCCTCACCTCTTGCGATCCTGGAATCGTCCGTGATCCCTTAAACATTACGAGACAAACTTTGACTACTTTTCAGTTTCAGCCCAAGAGCTACTTCCGCAAACTTTTCCATTTTGCATTTTGCATGTCTGTCCTCAAATTTACACCCTGGTATGTTAGCCGACGAGAATTTTTTCCCCTGCTCAGCAATGCGTTACGAAAAACGCACCGTACTATGAGAAAGAATGCAAGGAGGAAAAAGTTCAATGGCACACGGCAGTTGTCCAGAAAGTTTGACACTCTGTCGCCGTGGTTTTCGAATTGATCTTGAAGCAGAAAGTTATTTGATGCGAATTCCCTGCAACTTATTCGGCGAGCTGCCGATTCTCGTTTGTACGCTATCGAGGTGGATCAATTGCGACCCCTCCCCCCCACCCCTCCCAAATCGTCGAACACTCAGACAGCCAACTCTGAAATGTGAATACATGACTCTGGTCTTCGACCCTCGAGCTTCTCACTCACGAAGAAGCGAGGATAAGATATTCCTCGAATTACGCCGGATGTAATTAACTAGCCATTAATAAAAAAATCTATAAATATATCCGCCCTCAGTCGTCGCTTATTAAATACGTTCAGTGTAACGAAGCGCTTCAAAGGATCGCCGAGTTATAAGCCAGGAAGGCCAATTGCAAATTCACGGAATATCCTGTGATTTAAACAGAACTGTACCCTGTCCTACAAACACAGCGACGTATTTATCTAAGATTCGTCCGTGTTCGCGAGTACTTTGCAAACAAGCTCGTTATATTTAGTAAAGGGCCGGCAATCAACGTTAAATTGCTAACTCGATAATCGCCTACTTATTCTCCGGTTCACCCGTACGTCTTTCAGGCGAATTACAACAGATTTGGCACAGTATGTTCCTTGCAACAACGACGACTGTGCTTAATCGTACCTAACATGTTTACAACTCAAGAAACGTGACCGTTTATCTGACATCCCTCAAACGCACCCAATACCACACTTGAGCTGTGCATTACTCACAAGTGAGATAATTCACAATAAAATAATTGGACAGGAAAAAAGCAATTGTGACGTTTTGAATGAACCCTCTTCAGACATATACTTGGATTCTCAGTAAACTGTATCGTAGCAGGTTAAATGAATTGTTCCTGTGGGGTGAAATGAAAAAACAGCAGCAAGGAAAACGACAAAATCGAGCGGATGAGAAAGCGAGAGAGCGATAGAAAAAGAAATGTGAGAGCGCGGGAGAGAGAGAGAGAGGGGGGGGGGGGGGGGGACACAAACGGCAAGTATCGGTGGACCGATGGGTCCGTTGTCTTTTCTGAATTTACCCGTTCAATTGAATTTCACGCCTAGGTACCTGCGATCGGCCATTGTGCTCGGCTCGTGACCCAAATTATTCTCTCCCTCGAAACGGAACACGAATAGTTTCCACTGCAGCCCGAACTAAATATCCGTACCTACCCCGGTCGTGTCAAATCGGCGAGGCCTCCCTTTCTTCATACCCCCAGAACACCACCCTTCCCTATCCAGCAAGCGAGCCCCATCCACCCTTCCCGGCGCGCTATCGTCACCCTCGTCATCCCCTCCTTCCCGAAAGCTCGACCCACTTTATCGGGCCGCGCTAGTCCACCGGCGAAGACTTCGCGACTCACCTGGCTCGAGAGCAATTTACTCTAGCTTACGGATTCATTAACCACTTGACTGAAGGCCTTTCGTCTCATACCCCATCCCCCCTGCCAGTCCTCCCCGTATCATTCCGAGATTTAATTACGCCAAATGCAAACTCCAACTCCCGCCAGCCTGCGCGATGTTTTCTCATTCGGCGCTACCAGGCATGTGGAGACGGACAACTCCGGAGCTTTGCGATGGTCTCATCGTACGTCTAACGCGGACTAACCATGGCTCATTACTGTACATCGCAATTTCATCTGATTTCTTACCGTTAAACGCATTCACAGTTTACACACTGAAAATAACTAGAATGCCAAAAGTTTAGCAAACTTCAAGGAACCATCATCGTGTTATTGTATCAGACGTTAGACTGTTGTAGAGATATGAATGTTTAGCTCACGTACGCTGGACACAATATTCCGATTATTATCCGACCCTATGCGATCAAACGTCCTGAGTGCTTAGTGTTTACGCCCTGGAACCGTAAAAGTGTAAAATATTCGTTGGACTTATTAACCATAATACAAACGATTCGTAGCGGCCAAGTGAGGTTAACAGTGCACATTGTTCAGGTGACCTCGAGAAGCCTCACACGCCAAGGGTGTAAAGAAATATTCGCTGACCGTTCACCGTTCCTTTACTCGAAATCATACCATGAGAGTACTCGTCATCGGTCTCGCCTGCTTTTGGGCGATGCAACTAAACGAGCGACAAGCCTGGTGAAGAGGTGCGGCGAGGGAAGGAACAACGGCAACGAGCTGGCTCGAGCGCGGATCGTCACCGATGAAGAATAAATTTCAGAAATGGTACGTCCTGAAAAATGACGGCTCGAACAAATGGTGACATCCGTTCCGCCTACAGGCATTGGTTCGCTTTCTCTTTTTGCCGACACCATCCCCCCTTCCTTCTTCCACACGACGAACTCCACCCCTCTCTCTCTCTCTCTCTCGCCCCTTCCCCTCTTCCCCCCTTTCTTGCAGCGCATTGTAATCCCGTGCAAGTAACGATCCAATAAAAAGTGAGCACAAATCGTCATGGATGCGACGCGGAGAATAATGGGAGTCGTGCGATAACAGGTTCGAGTCATTGATAGGCAAAACATTTGACATGCGCAGTGCACGGCACCCCGTAGTACACGTATACCGCTGTAATATAATGTTGGATGAAGCAAATTCCACCCCCATCGCGCGCAAAAGAGACAGAAACGATGTGACACGACATCTAAAGAGTCGAAGAGGGAAAGGGGTAGGTATAACATAAAAGAAAGGAAAGGATGAGGAAGCGAGCATCGTAGTGTAGAAGAAAATTCCTCGATCGATCGACACATTTCCGCGTAAGGCTTTGATCACTTATTGCAAGTACGTTCTTCACTGACAGGCAAGATGTTCTTCTGTGACAAATTGTTTGCGAATGCTAAACAGTTTCAAATTAAAATTGAAGCGCACGACGGTATCGTTATAAATCTAAACTCTCCATACAATTATTTACTTTCCGCCGTCAATAAATATTTTGAAATACAGGGTGGTTTCAATCCGATGGTACAACCGAAAAGGAGGTGAATCTACATGCAAAAATAAATAAAACAGAATGTATACCATTTTTTTTTTAAACGCTTCGATTTCGAAAAAATCGACTTTGAATTTTTGTCAGGTGCAAGCGCCCTGAAGCATGGCACTGTATATCTATATCTATCGTTTTGCGTCGTCTGCGAGTACGTTCGGGCAGCTATGATGTCACGATAGGCCGCTTCGGTCCCACTGTCGCGTATACCGGATGTCCCTGTCGGGCCTGCTTCGATGCCACGCAATGAGATAAGCCATTGCGCCGCGACCAAGATTTCTACAGTGCACCCGGTATATCGCGCCGCGCTCGGGTGCACTTGCACTTTGCGAAAATTCAAAGTCGTTTTTCTCGAAAACGGAGCGTTTAAAAAAAAATGCTCATACGTTCTGTTTTACTTATTTTGGCATGTAGATTCACCTCCTTTTCGGTTGTACCGTCGGATCGAACCCACCCTGTATAACATCTTTAGTATGGGAACATGGTGCTCCCCTCCTCAAAGAAACGCTTCGTCATTTTGGGGCGGAAAGGCGATTAAGCGACACTAAATCTCCGGGCAAATATCGTGTCAGTTAGCGCGTGCGTTATTAAGCTTGTCTTTATTGGAATGTAGCAGGCTAACGATCGACATTTCTCGTTCTGCATTTATTGCCCCCGCCTAGCTTGAAATCAGACGTGCATACGTACGCCTCACCGTGCAGTACGTCACCGAGTTTGCTGAATTCGAATGGCACGTGCGTTAACGTAAACGGACCGGGGTTTCCGAAGTGCCGATCGAAGTGCTCGCGATTTAGACTCGCAGTCAGTTTTCGACACAAATTACTTTTGACAGGCGTAGCGGAGTCTGACGCGGTGAAACTCCTCTCACGACAAATCCCAACCCAACTGACGTGAACACGCATGCGCACCGTGCCGATTTTTACGCGCCAATACCGTTTGTCGATCCGTCTCTCTTGCACACTTTGTGATGGCCATTCTTTTGTCGGTGGTGCCCGACACTTTCGGCAGTACAAAGTAATAAAATTAACAATGAGAAGTCGCAAGCCGAGTGTTGCTGCACTTTTGCAACGATGAAGATTGACTAATTACGTATTTACGTCATATGATCTATGTAAATAATCAAAATTAATTATGAATAAAAAATTAAATGCACCGTTAGTCATATTGTGAATTTTCTTATGTTTGTATTTATTTATACTAATTAATTTAGTTCTTTAGTATACAATGATGGTACAAATCTACGACATAAAACAAGATATGAGAAGCAGGATAAAGCTTCAGCTTGATTGAAAATATTATTATCGTGTTAAGACACAGTTTGCTGCAGTGTTAAAGTTTATGTCACAATCATATTATCGACGTATAGCTAAATACGATAAAGATCATATTCATTGTCACAATCATCATATTTATTGTCACAATTACCTGTATCGTTTTTAAAAGCTAATGACAGTAAAATTTTACCCATGTAAAAGCAGAACACAACATTCTACATAGAAAATTGATGTGATGTAAGGTATAAAACTGGCACAAAGCATCTAACCGGCAATAATTACACTCCACACTAAATGAAAAGAATCATAGGTTGTTACACATACCTACCAAGTCGATAATTGAAAAACAAAGAATGGCTATCCTGGGTGCTATGAGATGCTGGGTGCTGCGTGCTCGTATAGATAATACATGTGACGAAATAAGATTCCTCTTCTTATTTTATGGGAATCACGCTATCCCTAAATCGTTTAATTCATTAAAACAATGCATCTTGCGAACTATCGTAGATCGTATCTTTAGACAACAATCACAGCACTGTATGTCATATCTCCTGTTAAAATATTGACGTAGGTTATGTTGGATAGAGAGCAGAGGTGGTTAAAAAGTCACATTACTCAGTTTAAATTAAGCGTCATAAATCCGAGTGGTTTGCATACATGTCTAACACGTTTAGAAAAATATTACTTAAAAATGCAGTCTACCCCAATACGAAATACCACAAAAATTCGGATTCTTATTTGGTCACAAGTAAACTAATAAAGATCCACCCAGAAGTAACGTTCCACAAACGGGCGCAATAAAAGTAAACACAATATATAAAAATATATCAATTCTTTCTCGTATTTGCTGCCTTTAAACTATTAAAGTTCATCTCGATTTATTTAAATATCTTGCGTTTTTTCTTCGCTCGTTATTGAAGACATTCGGTAAGATATCAAAACTAACATCAGGCCACACCATAATCACAATTTTCTCATTCCATTTCCTTAAAAAAAAAAAAAAGACAACGATATACATATTTCGATTCTTCCTTCACTCTTTATAGTATATATTTAAACGATTAGAATATTCCCATTTCTACCCACAGTTTGCATATGTGCATATAAATGACATGCCAGTTATGTTTATTGTCATCGTGTACAACTATTCATTTATTTGCAATGTATAATATCAATCGACGTACGGTGCGTACACCGTAAGGAACATATTCGGTATACAACTTCGCTCCCGCTGTTTCCTTATGGATAGCGTTAGCGATAAGTTCTTGTCGAAATAAACACATCGTAGACGGTATGCAATACCTTTGGGCAACTTGGGCAAATATAACTCCATAGCACCAGTATAGTCGACTTGTGTTTATATTATAAAGGTATTCGCTATTAAAAATGTCAGTTTATGAGCCAAATTCCCATAATTTGCCGAAAGTGTTAATTTATTTCGTTAATGTGGGATCGGGACAGAAAAATTAACACGCTCACCGGTGCGGGAATCGAACCCACAAACTTTGGATCCTCTCAGGCCGGCACCATACACACTAAACCACTGGAAGATCTGCATGTTTCTCGCTTAACACTTTGACGGCCGGCGGACAGCATGTGTGCGATGCGAGTGCTGAAGGTTGTCGGCCGGCAGCACACTTTCTGTGTGGTGATTGATAAACGTAAACAAGTGTAGATATTTTTATTGACTTCCTATTTGATCGGTATGTCTTTGATTTTCGATAATTGTTGTCTTATTGCCTGTTTTTAACTTTAACTTTCAGTAGCACTCGGCGCTCCCATCGCACACATGCTGTACACCGGCCGTTAAAGTGTTAACCCTCCGACTACCGTGCCTGGATCACGGTACCGGGATGACTTGGCTGCGGAAACGCACACATTCTAACAAGACGTTCTCTACTTGGGCCGGTGTCGCCGACGTTGGTCAATTGTTCTCAAAGCGATAACGCATACATATGTAGCGACCAAAAGACGCGGGTTGGCCCCTGCAGTTTTCCTCCCCCA
Organism: Anoplius nigerrimus; assembly: GCA_914767735.1. Taxonomy (NCBI): domain Eukaryota; kingdom Metazoa; phylum Arthropoda; class Insecta; order Hymenoptera; family Pompilidae; genus Anoplius; species Anoplius nigerrimus. Next base: position 15,185,584 of record OU612085.1, on the reverse strand, counting down.
AACGCTCAATCCGCAATGCAAAAGTACTTGCGTTCGGCGTTCGAGCGGAGTGGGGGTTATCGTAACCACCGAAATAAAAGGGCCGTCATAAGGGAGTTTAGCACAGAGTGTCCAAGTGAGCCGTTAGGTGAACCAGCACGTATAATACTTCTCTTTCGTTGTTCATTTCGTAATCGTTATTATTGTTGCAATTATTGTTATTGTTATTTTTATTGTTTCCTGTTATTACCTGAATACAATAAATACTTTTATAACGTTCTTTGCAACAATCTCATCGACATCACCTCACATAAGCGGACAAATGCCCTCTGCATGCGTGCGAAACGAAGCCGTGAAGCCGACTGTCAGTTCAATATAAGACTTCGAACGATAAAGACGTGTATAGCGAGTTTAGCTATTCCGCGAGAAGCAACAGGACGAAAAATTGCAAAACAACCAAGAACCACTGCACAGAAGCGCGCAAGATGCCGTTATTGCGTTGGAAACGACAATAAATATGCAACTAAGTCCAGTAATTGCGATAGGCACGTTTGCAATCAGAGTTCAACATCACTTCGCGTGAAAACATGTGACATATGTAATGTTGAAAATGTCGAACACATAAACAAATAAATATATCTTTATATTCACAATAATTTCCTTCTTCCGCAACAAACAGTGCGAATCCTACGCAGATATAAGACATTGTAGTATTCAATGGACTGTCGAGCATAAAAGATATTTTGAAGTGGGCTGAAGTCATCGGGCGAGCAGCTCGCTCGAGCCGTCACGGATTGGTACTAGTGAACTGTCTGTGAGAGCAGGAATGACCCAGGCGCGATCGCGCGAAGTTCAGTAGCCGGAGGATTAATCATGACTAAGGGTCATGTACTCCTTACGCCATCTTTCGTCTGCCCGATCCTTTCCATAGTTATTATTTTCTATGGGAGACTCCGAACCCTACAATAACATGAAGGAATCTGCGGCTGTGGTTTACCGAATGGTCCCAGACACTTATAGTGAAGCCGCTATGAATGAAAAAAAGTGTCGTGAGTGGTTTCAATGGATGAAAAGCGGTGATTTTCACGTCGATAGCCGGCATAGCGGTGGAAGAGCAAAAGTTTTTGAAGATGAAGAATTAGAGACATTGCTTAATGAAGACTCGTGTCAACGCCAAGAAGAGTTGAGAAGATCATTAGGAGTGAGCCAACAAGAAATTTCAAAATGCCTCAAAAACAAACGGCCACAATACAGCGAAAGACACGATAAAATGATTTTGCAGCATGACAATGCTGAGCCCCATGCTGCGACAGTGATCAAAAGATACTTGGAAACGTTGAAATGGGAAGTCTTACCTCACCCGCCGTATTCTCCAAACGTTGCGCCGTCTGATTATCACCTATTTCGATCGATGGCACACGGCCTGGCTGACCAGCACTTCCGGCCTTACGAAGATGTCAAAATTGGATCGATTCGTGGATCGCTTCTAAAGATGACCAGTTTTTCTAACGCGGGATTTGTATGCTGCCGGAAAAATGGAAAAATGCAAAATTGTATGAATTGTAACAAAATCAATACATTGTTCATCACACAAATTCGAAGATCTTTGTATCTCGCAGGGGTGCAAACACGCTGTACAATTATTAACGATCACGTTAGTATTCACACTTAAGTGAACAACCTGCCTCACTACCAACAGGAACGTTCACTACGTATATCACAGGTAACCTTTCTGCTTCGCCTATCTCAAAATTTATTTTAAATCATTATTTTCTAATTATTGCCAAACTAGTTTTTCTAAACTGGTTTTCTTTCGTTTTACACATATTGAATTTTACGACTATGACCACTGGAAAATGGTAAAAAATGACGGTCGACACATTAACTGAAACTTTCTAATCGTACATAAGTAGGTGTATGATTGCACACGGTATGCACATATCAACAGATACGAAAATTACAGCAAGACATTAACATGCGTTATCGTTGTTCCCGAAATCCTCATCCGAGGAAGAAAACTGTGTAGAAGACGATTGAGTGCGACTAACAATAAGGTATTATTAGATTCAGACTTGCAGTAAGTCCAGGGGACAATTAAAACTGCGAATGTGAACGTATTTTTTTGAACGACAGAGTACACCTCCAAAAAGTGTACACCCTAAATTAGCAGCAATCGATTCAATGGGATGTAGCGCAATATATCAATCCATACATCATAGCAAGATTTATGTAAAAGATTTTTGCTCAAGTTTAATATTTGTAAATCGGTATAAACTTTGACTGCAGACGTATCTCTCAGTAACCATACCCTCCTCCGCACGTCTCAGGTCACATACAGACTTAAATTTATCTACAACTATGAACGAATGAAAATTGTTACAATGATGCAAATCTTAACTCATCTGATTAATATACAATAATATAATATCTAGTGCATTGGCTATTTACAGAAAGGTTGGGTGTACCTCCTTTCAGGCGACGAACCATTTAGATAAAATCAAAGAACATCTACAATTTATTTTATTGGCATATACAGAGTGAATCAGAATTCGGGGGAGAAAACTTAAGGGATGATAGAACCCATCAATACAAGCAATTTTTGTCAAACAATGTATGCGCGGAACGCAATTAAAAAATACAGGGTAGTTTTCTACCGTCACATTTAACGCGCTGACCGCCACGCGCGTCGCCGATGCCAGACATGGCGGTTAACGTGATAAAACTTATCACAAGAATGAGGAAGGATATTTCAGAAACCATTTTATTAACAGGAATATTATTGATTTATATGCTCCGGATACCGGTCACGGTAAAGTCGCTGCGTCTTTTACGCATTCCCATCCGCCGCACCGTACACTAATTGTAAGTAATAAACAGCAAGTAGCTCTGAGCAGCACGCTTGGCCTGACGGATATCTCTTGATAAATCCGCGTGGCAATTAGCGTGTTACCCTTTTACTTTTTTTCCTTTGAGCATATAAATCGATAATATTCCTGTTAATAAAATGTCTCCTGAAATATCTCCTCTCGTTCTTCTGATAATTCTTTAACACGCATTAAACGTGCCGGTGGAAAACTACCCTGTAACTTTTCACGCCTTGTGTTCAACCCATACATTGTATTACAACAATTGCTTGTATTGATGTGTTCTATCACCCCTTAAATTTTCTCCTTGAATTCTGATTCACCCTGTATTCTGAAGGAGCGATAGTTCTTTATGATGAAAAGTACAATTGATTTCATCAATGAATTATACATCATAGGTTGTTCGATAATCAAACCCCGTTACAAAAAGGAGCAAGCCTTAGCCGAAAGTCTCAAACCCTATCCAGCGAGCACCGTATTTAAATGAGAACAAAACCGCATATATGACGCAAAAATCGATGATGCCTGAAACACGATTTTTACTTCGCCGGGCATCGTCCAGCTAAATTCATTTGTCGCAATTCCAAGCTCGCCCCCGTCCTGCTCAACAAAACACGATCGCCTGCCTTACACGCGAGCTGCTTAAAAGGATCGAACACGTTCTTCATTACGGCCGGTAGATCGTCGATACGCGTCCGATGATTAAACTTCACCTCAGCGACCGCAACCGAATTAAACGATCGGACCGTATATTTGCGCTGACAACACTAGCAAATGAAAATAGTTTGGCCCCCCCCCCCCCCATGCTTCTCCCGCTGGTCTCTTCTATTTCCAGAAGGGGGAGGTGAGGAGTTATACATCGCTATCAGGGCGGCCTAGCGTTCGAAAGTTACCTCTATCACGCATCCGGCAATCAATTTCTATATAACTTTGCGGAATTGTAAACAAAGCATGATCATTTATGCGTCGGCCCAGTTTTGTCTTGCAGCACGCTTTTATGGATGCCCTCGAGAGGCACTGTTGAAATTGAGGCGCGTGACGGTTGTTTGCGGAACGAGCTATTCTCGATGTCAGATGTCACCAAATTATTTGTGCACGAGTATTAGCGTTACTCGTCATCGCTTTTCACGATTCGCGAGATTTTGTCTGCGCTGCGACACGATGAGGCGAATGACGTATTATTGATAGAGTATCATACATTGCGACAGACTAGATTCAAATTAAGCGAATGTAAGCGTTTGTAAAATCGAAAGTACCTCTTGTCTGGTATGGTTGAGAGTTGCGCTGCCGAAATTGACCACACATATAGCATTGATCAGTGGTTCTTAACCTTGTTGGAGGTATTGAACCCCACCAAGTTCATATGCGCGTTCACCGAACACTTCTTAATTGGAAAAATAAAATATGATTTTTTCAAATTCAAAACAGGTATATATTTATATATAAGTAAGTACACAAAATGAACAAAACCATTAAGACCAAAGAACAAAAGACCACCGAACCCCTGGGGTTCGATCGAACCCCGGTTAAGAACCACTGGCATAGATGATTGCGAGTGGATGTAACTTCCATAGTTCTGACGCAGTCTGTTGTTTACACATTTCCGTCGCTAACTCGGACTTCGTGACGATTTTGCGCTTTTGGAAGATAGCAAAAATATTAAATCACTGCCGTTCAGTATGGCAGATAGATTCGGGCAGCATCTATTATCATTCGGGCATCTTTAATTATACGACCAGAAGTAGATCGTCTTTCGTTAGAGACGATCGAAAGGAGATGTACCATTCTTCGTAAAGTCAATTTCTTAGCGGAACGCGGTGGAATACCAGCGGCAAATATTTGATGAATAAAAGATCGTTCGGCGTCTTGCTCTTATGTTCAACTAATGGCACTTCTGCCCCAGTATTGATCAAAATGCTCGACTGGACGGATTCTCAAAGAATGAATATCAATCACTGTCGCTGTGACAAATGTAAGTTCTTGATCTGCTGCCGATTAAGTCACCGGGAGTTGTTCGTTAGTCGAACAGTCTCTTTAATAACTGTTTTAAAGTCGACATCGTTCGGGATACTTAAAGTCCTGACGCGGGAGAGTATCAAGCTGGCAAAGGATAAATAGCTTCGTTTCATTCGCTAGATGCAGCGTACTCAAGGAGATTGGTCATGCGGGGAAATCGATTGCGACCGCTCAAATGTAAACGTTCCACGTTTACATAAAGTCGGACGGTAAACAGCGACCAAAATCCCGTAGAATACTATAGCGTAAATATCAAGATCGTCAGAGATTGTGAACACAAGAGTGCCTCCTAAAGTAGTATGTGATTAGTTGACTTTCTGATGGTACCGAGAAAAGTACGTCGCACGTAAAACAGTGTCCCGACTGTGACAGCTTTCGGCATTCTTTTCAGCATTTCACGCAGATCGGCGAAATCCGACGCAGCTGGCAATTATTTTAGTTCGGCACGGATATCTTGGCGAAACAATTCAGTAAGTTTTATCTGATGTCGCTAATTTGTTCTGAATCCAATATAGGCTACGGTATTACTGAATGCGTATTTTGCCCTATATAAGGTTTACATTTTGTTACAGACCATTGTACAAAATGTACACGGAACAATTATTACTGTTACTGCACACCCCTTTGTAAAGAAACTTATCAGCGAACAAAAGCTTAAAGGGAGAATGTGAAACTTTTGCTCTACGCGAAGAGAATCCAGAATATCGTACTTTATTTACAAATCAGTTCAATAGTTTCACTACCAAAGCCGTCCAAGTATATCGTTTGGTATTCTTCAATATGTAATATACGCAATATATCTACATCCTCGTAGATATCTAGATTGAAAATTCGGTGCGTCGAGTTAGCACTACCTCGATCAAAATATTACTACTGCAATAAGATTCCAGTCTCAATATGCATAATGAAAAAAACAAGTACTAATTCCTGCACACGATTCCCAGTCGACTGATTTAAAACACCCGTCGACGCAGCAGACGTGAGTCTTGTATGTCGTGACTCATCAAATGGATACACTTTCAGCATATCCTACCACGTTTACAAAGCAAAACTAAATCCCGACACAGACTAACACTAGTGAGGTATTTCCAGTCTATTACTTTAATTACCGAATTTTTCGGAGATCCAAGTTAGTAATACATTTTCGACTTCAAGTATATATGAATTTTCTTTTCTTATATGCCGATTGTAAAAAACCCCGTAATAATGCGTCAGTGAGCCTCAATTTTTACATCGCTTTCATGCGTGTTTAACATCTTCCCTCGCACATCGGCGCAAAATTTATACGGACTGACTTTCGCATCAATTGGTCATGAAAAAAAGATCACCCTCGCAGCTGCGCGAACGCGTTACGCAGGAATAAAATCAAGAACTTACACGCCTGGCGCATAAAAATGGCTGCGAATCAGAGATCGCTTAATCGCGATCACGGGTTTCTCTTTCGCGGATCCTCGCCCGCCGATCCCTTTATTTTTCAGCGGATCGTTTCGTTGGCGTGTAAAAATCAAAGGTCGCAGCGGGACGCTGTACGCGGCTCCTTTTTGAGCCAAACCCACATGTAACGGTATAACAACGGGAACGACATGGGCACCCCTGAATGCGATTTTCATATATGTCTACACAATTCATTCTGGTCAGACGCAGTGATCGGGTCAGGCTGAGAATAACAAAAACAAAGAACATTCGATATTTTATCGCACCAGCATGCGTGCATTAAATAGGAAACAAATCGCCTAGCGTACGTATCGCGGTCCTGTACACTATGCAGAACAAAAAGATAGAGGACGGAAGGGAAAAACAGATTGTGTGCCCGTGTGTGTGAGAGGGGGTTGAAGGGAAAGGGAGGAATGAAAGTGCATATATACAGAATAGCGATAGAAATGAGGACAAAGAGCAGACGTGAATGCGAAAGGACGGAGAGGAGAAAACTGCGAGTATGCGTGAGCGGAGAGTTCAGAGAGGGCGAGAGAGAGAGAACTAGAGCAAAATTCGCGCAGGTTAAAAGGTGAAAGAAGCTACGGGAAAGAGAAAGAGGACGAACGAGATAAAGGGAGAAGGGGAGGAGATATGGGTGGCGGAGGGGTGGGGGTGGGGGGGGGGGGGGGGCTACCCGCAGTTTTTATGCATTCTATCGACGGCGCCGGGACGGCAATCGGTGAATTACGCGAATCGAGAAAACCGCCTGCGGGAGTTTCATGAATCTCTCGATAATTTATCGATTAAGTCGTGTGTAGAATACGAATACTGGCGCTCGTCGCCGTCGTCGTCTGTCGTCGGGCGTGCGTGACGGCGAATTAAAGGGGGCATTAAAATGCGTGTCACAATTACAGTTTCCAAGAGGGCTCGCTCGCAGACGATTTACCGTGAAAACGTTCTCGCCCTGCTCCCCAATCTACGATCCCACGCGCTTTCTTAATCCTGACGCTTCGTTGCACACCCTCGGTATCCCCTAGCAAGCTGAATAAAGTCAATGGGATTCGCTGGGTATATGGCGCGCTAGTGGCCTCTCTTCGGTTGACTGATAATACAAAGCTCGCCGTAAATATACTTTCTTCCATGCAGGGACGAAGACAGGAGTGGAAGTATTGGAAAGGAAGACTGCCGGCGCAATGTTTACTCAATGTTACGGTAATTATTAAGGGAGTAGAAGGTAACGTACATAAGTGAAAGGCAATTGCTTCACCTTTTGCAATATTTCAACGGTCTTCATTTTATGTTCGTTTGTTATCCTTTAGAGAATAATTTAATCGCACACCAAATACATATTTAAATATTGTATATGCGTACGTAATTGTTCAAATTAATGCCGTTTCCGCGAAGTGTAATATCATGAGCAAGCAGTAATGTGGGTTAGATATAAAAATGGTTAGAGGGTTAGAGCTACAAGATGGATACAAAAAGCGCTCTTCGTTCAGTCACCATAGAAAATGAATTTTGTCACAGCACTCGTGAATGGTCATTTTACTATAGTCTATTATAGACCGCGCGAAGGTAATTCGATCGTACAAGAGACGTGCGACAAACATACATGTATCTGTCACCGATCAACATACTTCCGTCTATCAATCCCGTCGCATTTTCATTAGTCTATTCGACTAATAGCCAACGGATAACGTTACATATTCGACACGTATACATATCCGGCAACACGCGACGATATTCGACGTTAACGTAGAGTAATCTTGTAAATTTCGCAACCCAGGCGTCGTAAAATAAAGCGGCTAGCTTCAGATGAGGATCAATTCTTTCCTTCTTCTTTCTTGTCTTCTCGAAACAAAGATATAATCTCTGCGGCAGTGCTCGCGCGGCTGGCGGAAGGAAAAAAGGAATTTCTTGGGTGCAATCTTGATGAAATCTTTTCAGCGAGGCAAATAAGCGTAGAGCCGGCAGGAAGCTGACTTAAAGAAGAAGTTATTTACATCCAGCCCGTCTATGGTTTCCGTGAGAGACAAAGGGCCGAGAAGGTCATCCGTCCGTTAAAAGATTCGCCGCATCGGGACTTGCCGATCGATTACACGCTCATCCGTTCCGTCGGCTACGGTTTTGTAAAGTCAATGCTGAAGGGTTAACATCGTCTGAGCGACATACATCATCTTAACATATCCCCGGCACAAATTTTGTGTAAAATCCAAAAATTCCAGTAAAAAATTCAGAATAATTTAACGCAGCTGCAGTAAACCTACAATTTTTGCTGACTATTAGAATTAATTCGCATTCATTTGCCTTACTGATCAAGATTGCACGACAATAAATCATTTATAATTAAGCATTACATTTGCACGATATTAAACAGGAAGTTCACTGTCAGCCATTTTGAAAATATGCGTGTAAAATTGGATCCGTTAATTAATAGTTAAATCAGTCGTATACATTATTCTCGTGGCGCACTATTATGTCACCGTAGATTATAGAACAGGCACGATTCAACAGCGTCAAAGTCATAATACCCATAATCCACCCTTCTATTTAAAAATTCGTTTTCGAATAGTTCAATGCAGACTGACTGTCTGACCGTAATGCCAAAGGGACGCTGCAAACTTTGTTGAAAAAGGACTCGGCAGATTGGTGACACTGCTCGAATCTCAATAGCGACTGATAGCGACCTATGCCGATGCTGGCACCCTCTACGTACAACAGAACTTACGAAGACAGCACACGCACGACTTATTCCTGGAAAGGAGCATTTTGTAGTTGAGCACAGTTTGCGTAACCGGTAGGAATGAAAGGTAACGTAACGACGCGGTATTCTTCAACAGGACACGAGGAATCGCGGCTGGGGGGCGTGTGACTGTTAAGATAATGTACCCTTGCATACAGATGGCGTTATTAAACGGAAATCTGCAGATGGAACGAACGCATAAAGCACTGTCTACGGCGTTGTCTGATTAGGCATGCAACGCCTCCCTCCGAACAGAGATTCTGCTCGTGTCTCTCTCTCTCTCTCCCTCTCTTTCTCCTCCATTTCTTTGCCCACCTCCCGCTCACGACGGCGGAAGCCTTGGAGTCGCTCCTCAACTCGCTCCTCGTTCTTGTACCTTCGTTACAGTTACGACGACGGTCTACATGGAGCGCGTAAATTTCGTAAAACGACTCTCTGATTTTATCGCGATGGCTCTGCAGAGCGTGCAATCGCTCTCTGCTCTTCAACCTCCTTCCACCCCCTTCTACAATCTTTGCCCTTCTTTCGCTGCATCAACGAATGTCGCTCACTTAAGAAACAGGCATTGATGGCGGCCAACGTAAGACGTTATTTTTGAACTTCTAGTAAGCACGGCATGAAGAAGTATTTTCGATTTATACGATACGAACGGTTGGTCTGGTACGGTTGACTGAACGTTTGATTCAAACTACGTAAATGTGGTAAAAGAGACCAAGACTGTGTGACAATTATGTAATATTCGATGTTGGAATACCAGTACTCTAAAGCAAAAGTACATAAATGAAAAAATGATTTAAAAATTATAATTTTATAATTATACTAACAGATTTTTTATAGAAAATACTTTACCGAGTTGAGCTTAAATCGACAAAGAACAATGATACGTGAATAAAACTCACGTAAAAAAAAAAAAAAAAAACCCTTTATAAATCTTTCTGTGACTATGTGAACATGTGTCAATTAATAGTTACAAAATGATTCCGGCCATTCGCAGATGTTGCAGACTGTGACTTCATCATGAACATCGGTGAAGAATCGTAATTTCTAATTCAGTCGCAATTACGACCGCCGCAAATTGTGCCGAACGAAGATGACTTGGTCGCCATGCATAATTTCGCAATGTGTCGACTGACAATTCTAACTCACGCATTGTAGTCCACGGAACGTGTGGCCTACGGGAGGGGAGAAAATGTATTTAACGCATTCGCTTTACATCGTAACAGGATCCACGTCATCCACGGAATGGAATGCCGCGACATTCAGTTGGGAAAAACGTGACCAAACAAAATGCGCTGTCATATAGATCGTTATAGATCCGTTCTCTCGCGCACTAGAGCACCAAAATACGTGGGTGTGCACCCGGCAAGTATGCACGCTTGAAATTTTGCGGGCCGATGAAAGTGGAGCATCTTTTCGAGGAGCCCGCACCATAAAAATAAAATATCGGTGCGAGCGTGGGAGGGAGGGAAGTATCCTATGGAAGACCGTATCTGCGAGCACTGACCGAAAAAAAGTCGCGGAATGCAGCGCGGTTCGGTAGGTACTTGTCACACGCCGAGTATATGGCTCGCAAGCTAGAGAATGGGAGTACTCCATTCTTGCTGGACCTTTGCACCGATATAAATGCTCCGAGTGTTGCTAATATTTTAAAAATTATGCACAGTCATTTTCTTCGGCTAACAACATTTTGGGACCACGCTATGGACGGACAAAGCAACTCGACGTAAAGCTTAACATTATAACGTTCCTTAACACGTTATCATACTGGAAAGTTGAAATGGATAAAAGTCCACTTTGACATAAACGAAATTAAAACATTGCGCATACATTAATTTGACTCTCCTTTTGATGAACGTCGGCACTTCTTTGACGGATGCTGTTTCACACACAAGAGAAGAGACCCACCAATCGATTTCCAATTGTTCCTGCAGTAAAGAGGTGGGAATGCCGTGGAATTAGTATTCTCGCACAGCATCCGTGTCTAAACACAACCGCTGACAGCGCCGAACGTGAACCAGGAAGGCGGATAAAAAGGATCGTTTTTATTAATACCGATCACGCTCTGGCAGGATTTTCCATTACTTTTCGGCAAATCGAGCATTAACAGTGGCAATCTCCCACACCTTCGCAGACCACTCATTATTTGTATCGGTAACTATCCTCGCTTTCGGCTCAAAGGATCCATGACAATGAAACGCGTAACACTCTTAAACAACGACAACGCTTGTGCGTTGCGTTCACTGTTACGGAATTAAAGTGAGGAAATGGATAGCGTACGAAGACGAGAAACCGAGAGAAGAGTCTTAACGGTAAGATGTATTCGACATCGGTGGTCCATTCGTCGAAAGTCACTGTCAAGCGCTGAGTGAATCCTCGCAGGGCCGAACCCTTCACGCTATTTCCGTTAGGAAGCGGCGGTACGTTTCAAATATAGAACATCTTCAAAGTGCTGACTCAAATGCGCTCGCCGGCGCTCGTCCATAAACTCAATCAACCACCCCTTAACCACTTTGCCACCGCGAAACCGTGTACGCAGATCCTCTGAATCCGATCAACGAACACCTTGAACATGTGTTGGACTCTGGGGAATAACGACTCTATGTAGAAACTGATATACAATCTCCTAACACCTACTGGTTATCGTTATTTGGTCGTTAATGGATTGAAAAGTTAGAAAGCAATGCCAATTTATATTATATTAATACTGACACTTGTAAAAGATTGAAGATGTTCTATCGATATCTTCAGGACATTTTATAGCCATAGTTTTCGACCAAAATCGTTTAAGGTAACATCGTATACTGATGGACCTAAAGGGGGCAATACATGTGAAACTTTCAAAAAATTCATTTTTTTGCTTAAAATGTTAGTATAACATCTAAGAATATGTCAGCAAATTTTTTAAATTTAATTCAAAGTATTTCTCATGTTATAACTTACAAATGTGGCTCTCCCATACTTTGCGTTCGAGCGCCATCAGAACTACAGTTGAGTGGCCGACTGTGTCTACCTGTCGTCATGTCCCAAAATTTCCAGTCAGCAGAAATACTTCATAGTGTTTAATCATTCCGTCAGAAAAGCATACACAATAACTATAAAACACCTCAGTCATCGTCCCTTTGACACTCCAATCAACCATTATTACCGCCTTTGTTTGAAATGGAGAGGTTTTCAGAAAGACAATCAACCATCATTATCGACCTACCGCGACCCTATTATAAACCAGAAATATATTTGATTAAACACTCTGCACCACTACATCCAGCAGTCCAAGAGTATGTAATGCCAATATTTGATGATTTATCCCGAGATGATTTGCACAAAAGATGTTTGGGTGGTCATACACAGAATGCAAATGAGAATTTCAATTCGACCGTTTGGTGTCTCGCTTATAAGTATTTTAATTCGGGGTTGAAAATCATTGAAATTATCGCCTATATAGCAACTGGATTGTTCAATGAAGGATATATATCCCTTTTACAAGTCATGAATAATTCAGGTATAATAATTGGCAGACAGTGCAAATCATATGCAGACAAAGTAGATGAATAGAGAGTGCTACGAGAAAATTGTTGCAGTTTGTCTGCGATTAAAGAAGCTCAACAAGGACGTCCAGTGGAACTTCTTGAGCAAAATGAGTTCCACGAGGCTATCGAAGGATTATCATATAAAGCTGGAATGGCTAACTAATCGATAAGTTATTACAATCATTGAATTTACATTCTATTTTAAAATATTATAATTCTATTTTTAAAATCGGCGGGGATGATAACTCAAAAAGTTCTTAATCAATCGCGCTGGAATCTTGCACACATAATTTCAATAGTAATAGTTTCTATCTGAACCTACTTGATTTGAAAAATTTGTTGAAAAAATTACTTTTTCGAAGCAAAAACACTTGAAAAATGTGGTTTAAAATTGACATTCTTCGTATAAAGTGCGTCATTCTGCGAGTTTTTTTTTCACATATTTTTAGGTTTACCGACAAACTATACGATTAATAAACATATATAATTTTTTTTCCCGTAAGACTGGGCTCTAACTCGGCCATTTGAAAGATTAAAAAACAATTTTTTAGTAACAGTTAAAGATGTAAGTAAACCAAAGTTGTAAGTAAAGTAAAAGTTGTTGTTGTAAGTAAATGCCAAGTTTAAAAAGTGTAGGATGAATAATTCTATAAAAAAAAATGCATCAAAGTAGACTAAAATACGCGGGTTTATATGAACTGCCCCCCTTAAATGTGACGGTAGGAAACTATCCTGTAGCTTTTTACTCTTTGCGTTCCGCCCAAACAGTCTTTTACAAAAATTATGTGTATTGATGTGTTCTATCACCCCTTAAATTTTCTCTCTCAAATTCTGATTTACCCCGTATAATAGGATGTAGCAAAGACTGAACTATAACTTCAGACCTAGTGGTCTACCTGTTCCAGATTTTTTTATATTTATGATACTAAATTCTGAATCTTGAATAGAATCATATCTGAATTGTATGTCGTGGTGTTTTAACCTTTCTAATTTTATCCGGTGCATTTTAAGCCAATTAATTTGTAATTCGTTAATTGTTGTTTTAAAACGCAGATTTCACTATTCCAACGATTTACATTAGAGCACGTAGTTAATCAGAATGGCTTCTGAACAAAATTATTTATTATTTGATACTCAAACGACACTTGTTGTGTAATCCTGCTAACCTGTATTATTTAGAAAATTTGATATAAATAAAAGAGTTATAACTGAACCAAGTGCTTTTACAAATGTAAAATTTATTAAATTTGAAATATTTCAAAAAATGGAGTTCATCGATTTGATCTGTGAACAGCTTATTTGTACACATTACTTGTATAAACATGGTTTTAGCAGTGACAATAAGGTCACACTTGATTATATTTTTTATGAATGAACACGATGGACACACATTTAATCATCTTAGTAGAATTGTCGTTAGGTCAACGTGGTCCCGAACAAATACGCATGTCCCTGTGTCTTTATACTCTGCGTTATCTGGGCGCCAGACTATTAAGCCTTCATTGTTCACAGGCAACTAGCGAAGCGACTTTATATTACGACCATAATTTAGCGTAACCGAAAAATCGCAACTACAATACAGATCAGGAAAGTCCATTGCTGTTGCAAGTTCGAGGCGACGATGGACGCGTGTTTCGCTGCTTTTTTTCACGAGGACATCACTGGAAGTGATATCTGGGACATAGACATCGCGATAGCAATAACCTACTTTCGAAAAGCGGGAAATTGAAGGTTCTCGCCTCTCGCTGTTGCATGAAATACGACAACTCCCTCTCCCTCTTCCCTATTGCGTTTCTTATTTTAACAACTCGTTGCCATACGCAAAACCGCATGTTCGCGTGGACACGGACAAAAACTCCTTCGAAAATTTGATAGTGTGAATAGATGCCCTAAACAGCCGACGCTTTGAGTAGAAAGGAAAGCGTGCAGACCGTATGCCCGTCACTTATGAATCTGAGAAAACTGGAAATGAGAATCTCCGTGCAAATGTATCGTGTAAAAAGTACGATCTACGTTACTGAATAAAGGTAGACTAGTAGCATAAAGAGAGGCTAAGGCAATTGCGATTCGTTAGCCGCAAAAATCTGCTCTACTCTAGTAGAATAATATCAATTTCAAACGCCTTAAGGGATTATAAACTATGTACACAAAGAACTTCTCACATCATCACCGTTCTGTTTCGTGCACAGACAGTGCTCAGCATATAAAAGCATATCTTGAAACGACACATGATCCATGTGTGATCCATGCCTATGACGCCTTCATGATTGAACTTTCCGCGACATGTCGTAACACTGGCCCATCATGATATGCTGCAAAGTCTGTGTGTCGTTTTTTGTAAAAATGTTTCGCTTTGCAAAATAAAGGTGTTCTGCTACAACCTAAAATTTCGTACGTGATTAAAACAGGTACATCGAGTAATAATTCCATAAGATTTTGTTTAATTGCAGACTGAACAATCTGCGTGGAGTGCATATCCATAAATTTTGGCAAATTGACAACATAAGCAAAGCGTATCTCATTACGGATACCCCGCGATGCCTCACGGCAAGCAGAGACGATACTTACGAGACGCCCTTGTAAGCGAAAAGCTTTAGGAAGCTTACACTTGACAAGGTGCAAGATACCGATGTAACGTTATAAAGGGTCTCTCGATGCGCGATAATTCTCATTTGACACGACCTGAAGTTTAATGCGTATAATCGCGAATATGATTTCATAGTAAGTTCGGTAACAACGTTTACGCGCAGACTCTGAACCCGGTGGTTAATCTCACGGCGTATGCATAGACGCATTGCGCGGCAAACTGATACGTGTTGCCGCACAACACTACAGGATTCTAGGCGATTAAAGAGAATTTTACGGGAAAAAAAGTCATTCTCTACTTTCATAACTTAGAAGAGTCACAGAGAATTTATCTTCCAAATTTTGCTGCTTTAACAATTACAATTCTATCACAGCGTAGACGTCTAATCAAATGTACGAATTTCAACTACCAAAAATATCTTTCAAGTAAACAAAAAATTGTCATACTGCGTGCATGCCAAGAGACACATTTTATAATAAAAATTAGAACAATATGCACCAGGCGGCACATCTTGCGCTTTAAACCGATTCCGTAATCAACTTCAAGAATAGGAAATATCGCCATCCTCTTTCATGCAAGCATGCTATGCCCGAGAAGCAAATCTGAATGATCAGTGATCAGCGTTCGTCCGGGGACGTCGATAATATAGTCGATCTCAGTGACAAAAGAGGAGTCTGCCCATCTCAGACGCACACCGACGCGTAAACGCATATCGAATCTCGATATGTCCTTGGTCAAAAGGTTCGACTTCGCTCGCAACAGATGTAACCTCACAGAATACCATACCATCACTTTAGCAAATATTTCGGCCCCGTAAAGGAAAATTACAAAGTTTAAAATGTCGTCGGGCAAGTGCTGCTGCGTCGAGGGTGGATCGGGCGACCAAGGTGGTGGCCAAACGAAGCAGTACTACGCTGGAGGAAAAAACTCGTTACCATCGTGTTCGCCGATGGTCGCCACAGCGGTGAAATCCACGTGTGGCGGACGTCGCATGATCATCGCGACCATCGTTCTCATACTCCTCATTGTTGCTATATATTGGATGACATCGCCCAATCCACCGGCAACTCAAATTCGTCGCGCCATTAGTAACCGTCGGGAACCATCCCAGCAGCAAACCGAAGATTCTGGGATCGTGGCAAATGACGAAAACGAACAGCCGGACGAAACAGATGCGTGAAGGTGAATTTTCGATTTAAACCCGTAATGGAATACGCACAAATGTATGTATTAGGTTGGATAATAAATTCGTAGCGTTTTTTATATTTGCTTTGTTTTACACCGATTTTTTTGCTATTTGACAAAGTGTATAATATTCATTCGATAGAGCTATGGTATGTGCGAATGATCCGTGAGTGAGTGATTATGAAAGTGTGAATGTGTGTGTGTGAATGGCGCAGCGAAACTGTAAGACAAAGGCGATGAATCGCAGAAATGCATTAACGACGCATCAGAGAAGGGCCGTCAGGTGAAATTGGGTGGTAAAGGGATGTATTGGGTTGGGGAATAAGTTCGTAGCGTTTTTATCAAAAACTTTAATTCAAACAAAAATCAATAATTATATTAGCTTGGGAAATAGGTTTGTACCGTTTTTAAATTTGCTTTGTTTTACAACGAATTTTTTGCTGTTTGACAAAGTGTATAATATTCATTTTGGTTGGGGAATAAGTTCGTAGCGTTTTTATCAAACTTTAATTCAAATTAAAATTAAATAAATGAAAATTTAATTATTTATTTTTGTTTAAATTAAAGCTTTTGATAAAAACGCTACTAACTTATTCCCCAACCTTATTATCCAACCTAATATTTACGATAAATGTGTATAATTTATCGACACATGCTATTTATACATGACGATAGAATTTTGTAATATGACTTGAATATTTTCATCATCAGAAAGGTAGACGGAAGTGAGAGAAGGTAAAATAGATCCCGAGTCGGACAAAAAAATAGAAAAATACGATTAAATGAAATAACACTGTCAGGATACCTCAGTTGCGAAGTAACACGAGGGTCGAGTTTCCGTGAAAGAATGCTTCAGGGTTACCAGAGAAGAGATCTATTGTCCGTCTAAATTAGACAGGAGACTGTAATAGTTGTTGTACGCCTATTTGCGCGGAAATGAATGTTTAAAGGTTGCATCAATCTTTACTTTGGAAAAGAGACAAGATAAAGCGCATAAGCGATTGCCAATGCGCGCCGAAAAGTTTGTACATTTTACTGAAAGACACGTGTATTACTTGGGACTTACGAATCTGAGATTCGTTTCAGAAAAATGTTACAAGGAAGTGGTAACTGCATCTCTAGCTCGGACCTCTTACGCCGTCTTTGTAACCGATGTTACGTAGTTCGATCGAGGACTATATACTATGACAAGACAACGGTGTCGACTGTACGGGGAGAAACGGAACAATATGGTGCGGGATAGTGAAGAAAATACAGACAGTATGAACTATCCTTTCGCAGCAGCTGCACTTGATATCCCCTCATACGCGGAAAAATCCACGCGCCATCGAGATTCCGTGTGCAGAGCACGTACACGTAGTAATTCTGGTATCCTCAGTAGCTGCCACTCACGTGTTATGTATCCAACTGAGAACGAAGACGCATAATACGTCAGGTACGAATCAGTAAATTGCAATCGAACGCCACCTGTTAAATCATACGACTAAACGTCCGGCATTGGCAGGCGAAAAGATTTGTTCCGCATAGAATGCGTGAAGAAAATATCACACATTCAGGACAAACATTTATTGTATACAAATTATATAGCGGAAGCGTCCTGTAAATCTCCAAAGTGTTTTCTCCTTCTTTTGATCGGTTAACGTTTTAAATATTTTGACAACAGAATTTGCTGAACTTTTGGCGATAAAATTTAAGTACTGCTCTCAATTTATTAAGAGTTCACTGTTTAAACGTTGAAAATTCACCTATATTATTAGCGGCAGAAATTATAAATTAAGATATACACTTTTAAATAAAAAATTACTTACGTAAGATAATAAGTTCCAAATATCAGGTACTCTTTGTCAAAATATTTAAATTTGGAACCGACGGCAAAATGCCATGTATTAACGCAAATAAAATTACTCTACATCATTCTAACTGTGCTTGTTGTATACAAAGTTTATTACATAAATTATCACTAATCAGATAGGTGAAGTTATGTAAAATTTATTCTAAAATGTCCGCTATTCTGTCGTATAGTTCCACATGAAACGTATGCGAAAGTGTTGGTCATCTTTATAGATAGCCATGCACATAAATTGCATAACAAAATATCGGACATTGATGCAGACTGATTGCCATGTCGAAATTATACGACAGAATATCCGACATAAACGCAAGCAAACTTGTTATACATAAATCATACGACACAATGTCAGACATTGCCACGAACAAATTTATTCTACGCGAGCGTTTCGATTGGAAGGTGAGAACTTTGATGTTAACGGTGTTGAAGCAAGAGAGATCGGACGAGACTAGATGAAACTAATAAGGCGAGTTGCACAGTATGTACTACCTAATTCTGTATTGCGCACGAGCAAAGTTTGCAGCTACTATACTTCGATGTAACATCTGGCTTACTAACTACACCCTGACGTGCTTTTTGCCCCGACATTTTTTATTACGAGTGTAGACTGGTTCAACTTGTCTTGAGTCCAGCTTGAGTTTCCAGAATTTTTGCCGAAGTTCATAAGCACTGCAAACATACACGGGCTAACGCTACTTGATTCTACATTTCGAACAAGTATAATAGATCTATCTTGAATACTGAAGCAGAATAGAGAAGTCATCAAACTTCATAAATTACGTTAGCAAAAATGTAAAATCTTCTATGAACCCGAATAAAAAAACGAATGTACTTGCTAATTCAGTCTGTAATTTTCGCATTTCTGAGGGTATAATTATTAACTTCCGATAGAAGTTGCCTTTACCATCCCTTATGTAAACTGTAATCGAGTAGGAAAAATTGAACGATCCCCGTGTTCTACTCACTGTTTTCTCTTTAATTACTTATACATAACCATTGTCAGGGGTTGTTCATTTGGAAACACAAAATCTTTGACTGTAAAAAGCATGTCCTATCGGGTTCTCTTTTCATTGCAAACAACGGACAGTCTGAGTGTATGACATTTTGAAATTGATCTTTGTTTAAACAATCCCGCAGTCGCGAGACTGTATCAACTTTATTGTACCTTCGCGTACAACGTATAACAGTCTTAAACCGATCTCAATTTCCCAAATTTCCATGATCTCTGGCTCAACAGCAGCAAAAGAACATTTCAGTTACATTATGTGCTTTTGTATAGAAACACTGTAAGCTAATGCATTTGTCGAAATTATCCAATTTAATCGACTTATGATGCTTAAAGCGTTGACAGCGATGAAATAGCAATTGGCCCACAATCGACTTTAATCAAAAGCCTTGAGTTCGTTCAACGCAAGTAGAATTTTCAGAAGCTCGCTGTCCGTAACGTCTTCATCCATGGATAAAGTAACGTATGTGTACGGCAAGTGCGAAATAATATTTTCCTTCAACCGTACGCATGACACCGTGGGACACTCAAGCCTCACCGTCTCGACGTACACATCGAACAATTGGTTCGCCTTCGCCAAGAGGGAAGGACTGGTGAAGAGCACGGGGCCGAGATCGATGGCGGGGGAACAAAATCTCATTGTTTGCCAGTCGATCATTCTCGCGTCGATCGGTTTCTCGTTCTCGTGTTTAAACAGTACGTTGTCCCGTGAAAAATGGCCGTGACATATAGTGGATACATCGTCAATCTCCGTTGCTAGACGTTTCGCCGTCTGCAAGGGGCTTTCGCCAAGCCATTCTTTTATCTTCGCGGCCAACTCCGAATCCGCTAATAGTTTCAAGACGCTCAAAGCCCTGTAATGACGAATGTGAATTAATTACCACGACGGTGCAGGACGGACAGTAATTAACAGAATGTGCAGAAAAATGTGGATCGAGCTTTGGGTACTAATACAGTGATCTTGAACAGAAGCCGCAGTGAAGGGCTCGTTAATTAGTTCTATATGTATTTGACAATGTGATGTGCAAGAACGCCTAACCGAAACAATCTATTAAGCACTTTTTATAACATATCAGAGATATAACTGCTGCAATTGTTTAAATACACTTTAATACGGAACAACAATATTATAAACAACGTCTTGACTTGCTGCCGAATATTACGAAACAATCCACCTGCATTACCAATAACAATCGTACACCGAATTATGCGCTCACCTGTCAGGGAGCTGTGCATAACGCTTCATCGATGCGTCATCGAAACTGACATCAAGAAGCTTAGCATAAAACTCCCTAAAGATGTCAGGTTTCTGTTCTCTAAGCTGCATCCCTCTAGCGTGAAAACGGGCTAGTGTCTGTAGACAAAGCGTCATATGGCACTCGTCCATCTGTCCTTTAACAGTCGCGTAGCCCCCGGCCCAAAGATCTTCCAAGACAATGACTGGTCTTCCGTAACTGCCCAAGTCCGAAACGTAACATTTTGGAAAAGTCTTCAAACCGTAGCAATGCGTCATCTTACTGTAAAACATCTCTTCATTCTGAAATGCCTCGAAGCACTTCGTGGCCAAATCGGCCGACAATTGGCCGGCGATCGGCTCCAATTTCACCAGCAGCGAAAATTGCTGAGGATTGCCGGAAAATTTAACTACCGCGCTGACTTCGTATAATTCATTCAATGATTTGCGCGATTTCCTTCGGCGGGTCGTACTTAAATGACGTACTCTTGCCGATTCGAACTCGACAAATTCCCGCGAGTTAGCCTCGCAGAAGCAACGATTGTAGACCATCTCCGGGATCAAGTCTTGTTTTATGAAGTCGACGTCGATGGCGGAAGAAGCTGAATGCGAATCTTCCGAGTCCATCGTGATAGTGAGTTGACCTGCTCACAAGTAAGAATAGTGTAGCATTTCCATTCAATCGAACAGCAAAGGTGTTTAAATTCAGTCGCGCGAGAGGACGAAAAGAAAGGGTCGACTACTTACGTCGTATTCGTATCTATCGTATCACGTCCAATTGTAACTAAAAAATAATATATACCTAAATTTATTATTATGACTCAGAACAACTTTACTTTTTATTTCGACATAAACCAGTTCCGCAATTGTAGAACCACATATTCCATTGATATGACTAGTTGTTGCTCATTCTCATAGTGTTCCGAACTAACTATATCCAGACATAGTACCTACTAATTGTAAGAGTGAAACTCGTATTAAGTTTAACGTGTTTGACCCACAGTGGTGAATGCTGAACAAGTCGGACATAATGCAATTGGATAAAGTGTATGAGAGTAATCGCAATTTTAATCCCATCTTCCATCAAACCCTTCTAAATCCCACGCATACGCAGTTTATCAGCAGACGCAGGATTGATTGCAGGATATTTTAGACCGACTCCCGACGGGTTTTACGCTACTGTGTCAAAATGGTACGATTGTTCATTCGTTAATATATCCAAATGGTGTATCTCCTTTATGATTGCAGTTCAATTCGATGAAACCTGTGCAACGATACAAAACTTCCTCGGGATTGATCAAGTTTCTTCTTCTTGCAACTATCGTAGGTGCACGCTTGACAGATAATGAACCTACATAAATACCGAACATGACTCCCGATCGTTATACATTGTAAGCGACAAAATATACTATTCCGCTTCGGCATAGTTGATAGGGATACCCGGAAAGCACGTGCGTTGAAGTAAAGAACTGTACATCCGAAACATCGGAAGTTAGAATAGTTGTTAACGCACAATTAGTGCGGACTTAAGTACCGATGCCCGTAAGCATCGTTGTTCGTCGCACGTTCAACCTTCCCTGATAGGAATCTGGGGGTTCATAAGTGCACCGTTAACAATGAGGGGATTAACCTTGCTCCGACGAAGTTTTGCGAGGAAACTTGGTTTTGTAGACAAACGAAACGCGAACACTTGCAATCTCTTAATGATAGACAAGAATAAACTAAAGCATAAACGTCCTCTTCTTTATGAAAACGTATGCATTCGTTTTATTATACAAGCGACTGGACGGAAAATGAACTAAATGTTTAGCGTAAAGTTTCTTAAAATCGAATGCTCAATTTACATTACATACCAGACGTAATAATCTGCCAACCGTGAGAAACCAAATAACTGACTATGTTTGATATAATCGCCTGTTTAAAAACTGTAACGTTTCACAGAGGCAACGCACGCGAAATGTTGCTTTGTTGGTATAATAGGTTTTATTAACGCTTAAAGTATCGTACAACGCTCTAGAGATGCTGCAGCCGAATTTCTGCAACAGAACTTCCAACAAGTTTTGTGAATGGAACACAAATAATAAATACGAAAACAGTGGCAGGAACCACAAGTGGAAGGCACTAAAATTGTCGTTTTTAAATGGACAGATTAAAATTAAACGAGTTCCACTTAATTTTCAGCCACTTATCGTCGGTCATTCTGTCAAAATTGTATCAAATGTCGGTTTGGTTTTTGACAATCTAAAGCATATTAAGGATACATTTTTGATAGTCAAAGAGTTGATGAATCGAATTCATTTATCATATTAAACAAGGAAAAATCTCTGGTTAACGTTTATCCTCTGTCCAATTCAAATTGTCTTGAAGAAAGGCATTTTTGAATTTCGTTATTTTCGAACATCTTTGGCTTCAATGAGGTTCTACATTGCATACCAATGTAGTGCACGAAAGTCATAAATAATAAGTTACTTGCTGCTTCGTAATGAGTATGTAAGTTTACTCCGGTACCATCAATTTCAATAGTGCACCTTAATTAAATTCGGAAAGGTCCACTTAAAACCGTTGACAACAATGGCGTAAGCACATGAAACAACAAACTTACCGACATTGTACACCTTTAACTTTCTGTGCAATTACTAAAGTTTTTACGGGTTCAGACATAATCAAAGATATCACCTAATTAGTTTAAATGAAAGAAAACAAATTAAGTAATGGAATGAAACATCACGTCTTGACTTTGTCGCATACAACAATTGCATCCATTACAGGCCCACTATAAATTATCTGGATCCACTTTTTCAGATAACCTCTCGAGGCCGCTCAGGGCGTACCACTAAAGAATTCTCGCCAACGAACTTATCGTGCTTTAAATTTCCATAAAAAATTCAATATCCTCAATGCAAAATTACTCATTACCGTTGATACTTGCAGACTCGCACCTTTAGACAGGCCAAGTACACCCGAGCCACGTTTATTCAACAATTAACACATTACAACAATCCGAACAGCGTCTGCGCACACACTATTTGCCTGTTGAAAACAAGAACTGTGTCTGCTTCAATGAACTGAACTTTCTCGAAAGGGAAACGACGGTATTTCTTCAACGATCACCCAACGAATACACTCAACGAAAGATGTGTCCAGCTGTTACAAACGCACGAATTACTCGTGTGTACTTGTTCCACGTGCAATGTCTGTATCCCGCTCGCCAGATAACGAACCCCCCCCCCCCCCTCCCTCCCTCTCTATCTTTATCTATCTCTCTATCTCTGTCACTCTTGCTGTCCCCCTCTTTCAATTTCCATTCTCTCACTTGCCCTCCGTGACGTCAGGAATGTATATTTACGAGCCAATATACTAGCGCAAGATCAGCCCAACTGTTTCAGCCAACCCGACACCAGGTCACATGCAGTTTTCATTCACTCATAAAGATACGCCAAGCGGAGGAGAAACATACGGCTCTTTGACCGCAACCACTTCGACACAGGCCTTTCCTCTATATAAGCTGACTGGTAATGCATGTGTGTGAAAGCTGTCGGACGACACGGTTTTCCAGTAGAAGCGCAGGGGAGCGTTGATATTCCGTCGGCGCCTGCATCGCCAGAATTTCGATTATCTTAACTGGTTCAGGGCCAGAGCGTTCGAATATGGACGGAGGCATTTTTCAGAATGTAAATTCGGGCACGGCGCAGAGACCGGATTTTATACGTTTACGGCAACCTCGTAAGGGTTTCTCGCATTTTAACGTTACCATTTTAAACTTTCTTTTTTTGCATATTTTTGCAATAAAATTTATAAAACGCTCTAGAGAAGTATGGGCAGCGGCACTATTCAAATTGTTTAATCGAAAGCAGATATGCAAAACTGTCACTCGTGGTAATGACACTTATTGTTAGATGAAGGGAACGTTTGATCAAAGATCTGCAAAATCTAGTTATTAGTGATACTATAATTATTACAATTCTTAGTAAATACGACATTCAACCAATAATTCTGTACATATATCAATTTGTAGATTTATTCCAATATTTCCAAGTGGTGTTATATCTGACCATTGTATTAACCCTTTGACTGCTAAAGGCGTATATATACGCCCTCTCAAATCCATCAATATATACGAAAGGCGTATATATACGCCCTCACGAATCCATCAATATATACGAAAGGCGTATATATACGCCCTCTCTATTTTTTAACTGTAACTCTTTTATTACTGTTTTGCCAACTGATTCAACATGAAATTTGTTGTCTAATGTAACATTGCAACTAAATATCGGCAACTGTTTCAATATCGTTCAATCAATTGTCTTCGTATTACACTATTGCGGCCCAAACCCAACAACGGCACACCATATACAAGACTACTCGCAGCGACTGACAAGCGAAAAACGCGCCGTCCATATGGATCGATTCGTCCGAGTGCGCGCCGCTCTCAAAGGGTTAACGACTGCAAGAATAGAGTTATTAAAAATATTTGGCAAAATTATACGAATGGTGGTAGACGATTATTAAAAAAATCAGGGAGACGTTAATTGTAATATTACATTACAGAAAAAAGCGGCATCACCGATCCGGACCTCCTTCGGTATCAAATCCATGTTTTTCTGAATGACTTTCCAATTTTTATTTTTCTACCAATTAGATTTTTTATGTAAAAATCTGAAAAAAAAATTGAAATATGCGCACCTTTACTAGATATAGTTCTGATTTTTTTCAAATTTTTTACCCACTAGGGTCCGAGAAAATGGTGAGAGAAGCGGAAGTACATTTTACACCCCCGCACCCCCCACGGTCGAGATACAAAGTTGAAAATTCACAAAAATGTTTCCTTCTTTACAAGCTATTGAATGGCTCATTCAGAATTTCATTCAGTTTGGGGGCACATTTCACCGTCTTGATCTGCTATGCCCATTCTCATCGTCAGGCGAAAGTTTCTCGATATTATCTATCAAACGATTAAATTGCGCAAGTTTTCTCAAGAAGAAGGGCGAAGTTGGCGCGGAAAGACGCGACCTGCTGTACGAGTATATAGTCAACAAACTTCACGGCGCGGTTCAATCCGCGAGTCGGCGAGAGAAACCGTGCAAACATTAAAAAAAACCGCGACATGCATTAAATTTCAAGTGCTCCTCCTATCAGTATCCGTATCACCCTCCTTCTCATCACGGGCCATAATCTACCTCTCGATGGTCGAATTATAGATCCACTTTCCGCAACAGTAGATAAAAAAGCAAGTGAGAAACATAAAACGCAGCGCGACACGCCAACGATGAACACTTTCAAATAGACTACTCAAGCCAAAGCCGAGCAGCAATGATGAACTTACCGTACGACGGATTGTCAATGTCACAAGTCGCGGGTTGCCAGAACGTGCCGGTGCAGACGGGCCAGAATAATTTTCAGTCCTACCAGCAGCAGCCGCAGACCGCCAACCAGCAAATGCAAGCCGGTCAGCCGTCCGCTGTTTGTCCTGGAACTCCACAAGGTAGTGCATCCCAGTGCCAAAGTAATCGGCTGCGACGAAGCATGTCGATTGATTACTCGATGTGAATCGAATGTTAGTAACTCACTAATATACTAGCTGAATGTCGTTCTTTTCGCAACAATTCTCATCCTCAAACAAGAATCATACTTCGCTGTTCGTGCGGAATTACATGCCGGATATGCATTACACAAGTGGGTTCCAGCTTTTCTTTTGCTATTACTGTTGCACCAACCATTGATAGATTCACTGGGAATACCAATTTTTGTTTCGCTGATGAAAGGATTTCGCTGGAAAATTTACAAATATAATACTGCCTGATTAAACAAACTGTTTTTCAGATCGTGTCCGACGCGATGGTTACAGTTGAGTTTGTGGAACGATTGCAATACAAATTCCATTAGTATGCGTCGCATGAAACAATTAATTTTACTTTAACTGAATTTTGACTTGCACGGCTAGTTTAATATCAAACAGTCTGCCAAAACAGACATACACCATCGATCGTCTGTTAGCCTTAAGCAAACTATACCAAAATCAAAGATGATCAAATAAATTAGCAATCTTGAGAAAAATGAACTTGATCAAAGACATTGGTGAACGTTCCCGTATTTCGCAAAGAAGGTTGTAATTAAAACCCTCCCCTTTCCAATTACTCGAGCGCCGACAACGCTCGAACCGGAACTCGAATCAGTAAACACACAGAGCACCCTTCCGGACTAAAATCTTGGCCCCGTACTCTCATCCGCAATCGCTCTCATCCAGGTCAAAATCAACACGCCTTCAACGTTTTCCAACCGGACCTCTGCTCGTCGGCGTACCCGCTACCCTTCGGCACGAACCCTTCGATTAACCAAAATCCACGGAATCTCTCGCCGAGTCCACAGGCTCATCTGCATAACTGCACGACAACGTTACCCCAGTGTGCGCCCGATCAATTTCGCGGCTGCCTCTCTTGCGCCGCGCCAATCTTCATCATCCCTAGCGGATTCCAAGTGCCTCAACAGTCAACGACATCTGGCCCAAATCACGGGCCGACTCAGTTTTCGACTTCGTATCCGACTTCGTATCCGACTTCGTACCCGATTCCGTATCCAGCCGCGATGCCGGCCCAGCAAACGCTCATTCCAAACAGCCCACCGCAGTCCATCTATTGTCCACCTTCCTTTTTTCCATTCCCGATCCCGATGCCGATGTATGCTCCCGATTCTTTCTCCGGACAAGGTCGCGCCAAGGACAAACAGAGTTGCGACTGTTCCAGAAGAACTCCTGAGCCAATCGACATCGGTATTTACTCGAGATCGTACGGTTGCCAAAGCGGCGAGCATCGTGACGAGCATCGTTGCACGTACACGGACGATGACACGATTTGCTCCAAGAGGAATTGCCCCTTGTCGATCAGTCTTCAAGCTCTGGCCGCTCAACTTCTGTCAATGCAGGGCATCGTGCCATGCGCCGTGGTCAGATTGATCCTACGCAAAGTGCCCGGTTCGAATGTGACGACATCGATCGAAGACACAATGGAACGGGCACAGAACTCAATGAGTGCACTTACGAAGGATCAGTTGCTGGCTGAATCGAGATACGCGCAGCAAGTGAACGCACTGATCAACTTGCACATGACAGCCAATCCGCCACTGAACCTCATCCCGGTCTTGACACTTATCCAGTTAAAGGTGAATGTTCTGAAGGCCCACGTGGAGAGCTTGATTAGTAAGAAGGTGATGGAGAATCAGGGAGTAGAGGTATGCATTTGATGTAAGTACAGATATATTGGTAGACGGTATAGCAGTTATCAAGATGTAAAAGCAACCATTGTCTTGGGGGAAAAACTATGAAATTTACTTCGGTAACCTTTAGGAAAGAAACAACCTTATTTGTTCAATTGACTTCGCCACCAAGTTCTGCTATCTACAGAGTTATATTCGGATCTGTTGTTTGAATTAACGTTGAATTTGAAGCTGAGTCGGTGTCAATATTTGCGTAGACAGCCATATGTATATGTTGACTAGTCAAAAGTAAGCATCCCAAGCCCTTTGGGACCTGCGATAAAGACGTATACATTCCTACGTATTAGACTACGAAAATTGAAGGACGGATATCACGTTTGACAAATATTATAACGGAGTTTGTCATTACCACTACATCATAAAGACTCGAACTGAATTTAATATCCAGCTTACGTGCAAAATCTATTAATCATTTTCATTTTTGTTGAAATACAGTGTTATCGACCGTAGAATGGGGATTTTAGTTTCCATGTCAAACACGGTGTCATTAGCTCGGACAGTTGGGAACATATTACCAATTATTGAAATACAAGTTCAAGGGTTAAGGTGTAAAAACTCGATTGAAACTATATTGGCAGGTGGAAGCTACAAATACGATTGAACCAGCAGTTCTGGTATTGAAGACGGACAATGAGCTTCGAGAACTTTTTACTTTATTAAGGCAAAAAGAGTGCGACGAGCGAGTAAATCTGAACTTTTCTCCGTATCGTTCGCAACGTGTTATAGCCGAAATGCGATTAAAGAACGTGCAAAACAAGATTCGTCAAATAGAAGCGGAATTCGATAGACGAAGGTAGGATTTCTATAGAAGATCATATTTCACTCGTAACTCTGTGCTCATTAACGTTACAATACGTCGCACCAACTTAATCAACTTGGGAGATGGATGAGGAAGTAGACTTCGTTAATACAGGCGTCATATAATATTTATTTATTTCCTTGTGTATAATTTAACAATTAACGTTCAATTTTCTACATTATACTTCCACGCCCGTTACTTCATAGTGCCATGATATAATAGTTAACATATCCGAACGCATTTTTAAGCGTACGTGAAATTGAGAGTCACGATAATTATGTCGAAATTTGGAACATACAACGACGTACGTGCGTGTTAGCAAGCCAATGCATTCGTGAATTAAACAGCGTACCGCCACGTTTCCGGTCGCACAAGTGTAGATAGGTCGATGTTTCCAAAAGGATGCAGCGGGTTTCAGACGTCGAGTGACTGTCCTTTTTACTGAAAACTCTGAATCCACAGGTGCACGGTGGTACCTGGACACTCGCTGTCATACAGAACACTTCCACAATGCTCCGACGGCTCGACAAGCCATTCTGGTTTTGACTCGACGTTCAACGAATCCAGGATGCTTCCCGTATCACCCGATCCTTTCTCGGTTGGATTTGGCAATCCGAAAAGATTGAATCTGAGGCCACATGTAGGCAGTCCCGAAACGACATATGATAGAACTTGCGTCAAAATTGCCTCTAATGTCAAACGCGAGGCTTCAACCGTCGGCCAAACTTCAAAAAACGTTGACATGCAGAAGGAAGCTCTATCAAATTCGAAGAAAATCGATGCTGAATGTCAAGATGATAGAGCCCAGAATGAGAATGAAACCGAAGGAAAGAATCGCACTGAAGACGATGAACAGAAAGATCAGTGCCAGGAATGTAAAAAAAATCGACAGGATTATCCTAGACGTTCGCCTTCGCGGTCCACTACCGAAAGTTCAAGCTACGATGACAGTTCGGCAGACGAAAGTCTAACGAAGGCTAAAAAAAAACTCCGCGCAAATCTCGACGAAATGAGGGACGCAATCGTTAGCGGGGTAGACAGGCTAAAACGTGCGCACGGAACAAAATCGTGTCGACTAAAAAGAGGCACCAGGAAGAGTTTCGAAACTAGTGTCAAGTCATCTTCGAACAGATTTCAAAATTCGTTTCTGAAGAAAGAGCGGGTCATCGGTGAATCAGGATCGATTGACGAACAAACCGCTGAAACTTCTACAGCAGTTCAGTTGACAACGGATCCGAAAGCGGCGACCAGACTCTTCAACAACTCGCAGATCAGACTCGCGAGGAACGCTGTGTGTCGAGATGGTGTTTTCGAAAATGGAGAGTTTGCGAATTGTACGTTTGCAAAGACGGAGCAGTGGGGGGAGATGGAAAGTGGATGGAAGGACGCCGTTGATCCGGCAGGAATCGAATTGCCAGAGAGAGAAGAGAAGATCGTAACGCCAGCGACGGAGAATTCATCGAAAGGGAAGAACAATCAAAGAAACGACGATTCAGCGAAGCACTTCTTCAAGACAATAACGACGACAGAAAACAAAGCCCAAGTGAAATCGAACGTTTTCACGGGAGAGCCCACGGGAAGTACGGAGAGGACGGGTAAGTTTGTAAATGTGGCACCGACAATTGGCCCAGATGAGAAAACTGATGCTTATTCGCATGATGCAAAAGCTATGAAAAAGTTCGAAACTGGCACAGTAAACGAGAAACCCTCAAAAACGAGGTTCCGCACTACGAAAACAATATTCATTGGCGATCCGGGAAGAAAGTTTAAAAAAATCCTGAAGTTAGACCGTTCGAATAACGAGGCAGACACTAGAATAAACGTAACCGAAGAGGCAAAGCCGCCGGATAGCCAGATGAAACCGGAAATAACGAGCGACTCTGTTACGCTGCCGAGTGCGCAGACGGCGGGTAAGAAAAATGTCAAAAGCGAATTGTTCGTGAAATTGGACACGAATAAACGAACGAATGGGATAGAGAAAGTGAGACAGGATTTTCACCGGCAAACAGAAAATGCTGCAGGATCGAGCAAGATGAAAAGTGAACTTTCCGGAGAAAAACAGTTGACAGAAATGGAAGCGAAGAATCCAAAAGCTGAAAGTTCGGACGAAGTGCAACCGCGAAAAGATCCGTACAAGGGCGAATGGTCCGTGAAAATAGACTCCCCCGGACAAGGAGCAAGGACAAATATTTTAAAACCTTTGGAGAAAACGTTGGCATTACGAAAGACGCAGAAGAGGAAGGATACAGTTTCGGAGAAAAAATAAGTGCTGTAAATGAAAATAGAAACACTCGGTAACGCATATCCGGCAATCGAAATGGTACAAATCGTTAACATATTAGTTCAAACATATACTTTGCAATAATGATATCAGGAACAAAAATAGTTTTTATGAAGTAATAACGTTTCATAGATGATAAATAGATTAATCTTGTCAACTGTGCTTCAATATAAATGACGTTTCCGTCACATCGGCGTATAACAAATAGTAATACTATATCCAGGAGGATTAATTAACTTCCATAGTTTGGTAGAGCGTAAATCCTTTACTTTATTAATAAGTTTCACTACCTCATCAATAAACTCGTTTGCGTCTATAGCTGTCTAGTGAAAATTTTTAGAATCCTGGGGTAGTAACACAGTAGTATTTATTGGCCGAATGCTAGGGTATTTGTTTTGTAATCTTCTCATCTATCGCAAGGACAAGATTGAAAAAGTACTCCACCCATATATATATAACCTATTCGCGCCCGTTCACACTCATTCGATCATCACATAATCTTATTATTTTAATTAAAGTACAATCGTACATTGTAACGCTTCCTGATCGGCTCAATTGATATTGCAGCGTAATTTAATATTAATATATATTAAATTTCTTACAATCTAATAAATTGGTTACAAATCAAAATATTAATGATTTCAACACACACACTGGTTCACGATTGAAGAAAAGGGCTTGGTACTATACTAAAGCAAACCCATCATAAATAACTAGCTGCACAAAGGTATCAATACACAAAAGATCCACCACTTGGCGGCAGCATGCCACTTGAATGCAATGTCAAGTGACGTTTTCAATACTCGATCAGAACTAAGGGAGACAACACATAAATGACAGAGATACAAAACAAACTGATGAAACCCTGGTAGGCGGCAGTGTCATGTATTGCGCCGTACCCGTACAGAATCTCGAACATGTGTAGAAGTCAAAATACGTCGAACAAAAGTTCGCAAACAAACTTGGGGCAATAAACCAATTAGAGCCATATAAGTTATGTTATTACACTACATGTACACGCTGTACATACTTAATATCAAAGTTATAAACGGACCGTGTATTCACTATACGTATATATACTAAGATATCTTACATAGCTACTCTAATTTCACTTATCGGAAAAGTGTTTTGCAAAATGGAACGGTGCCACATCGCTACGAAAGATCCGGCCGATCGTGTTCAAGCTATGTCTACGTGTGAAACGCAAAAAAAAAAACAAGGAACTAAACGTGTTATGTGGAGAACACTATTATTCTGACTATTCGTATGCCGATCGGAATCTCGTTCATTTTTGGAACACTTTACACTTTAATGCACACTGCATTAGAGTACATACTTAATTTTCCTTAACTTCGGAAGCATCAGATAAAATGTAATTGTTTTCATCTAGAGTTTGCACTCTCTTCACCAATGATATTCATTAGTTTTCTCCCAGTGCAACAAGGACTTCAGTCTGATAAAAAGATACGTCCGCCCAACAAAAACTCACTCATATCCTAAGTTAAAAAGTTAAACAACCTATGACAAATGTCTGTAAAATCGGAGAAAGGACGCAGCGTAGGCTTTGAAATTTTCGAAACAGGTATCAGATTTGAAGGATCTACGTGACCCTTATTTATCTTTCTTTGACCTCTTCCCGACAATTCTACATATTTGCACAAACTTATATTTCCATGACGCATTTATGTATTTTAATTTGTAGCGTGATTACATGACCTTACATGTCTAAAAAAAGTAATGGTAAAGAGTTATGGACATTCTTTGTTAAATCTCTCAACCAACATCAACGGCTCTCAAAGTATTATTTTCTTTCTTCCACTTTTTTCTCTGCGACAGATCAGTATGTACAGGAATATTTACAGATACATTTATACCGCTAATTATAGTCAAACATTTCATGGGACAACTTAAATAATTAAACGGTACGATTGCAATAATTTAATTAAAAATTAATACTTACGATGACGAATCTTTGATTACAAAGAAAACAAAAAAAAAGGGGGGAAACTTAAGCAACTAACAAGTACTTGCAACCTACGAACGCTGACACAGATCATTAGAATCTTTTACAATTCAAAGAGCAACCTTTACTCCATTTAACGGCTTTAATCAAGTACAACACTTCGAATGACACTTGGCCCTTATGACTTTAAATTTACATAAAATGTACGATAAAAGGGCACATAGGAATTGAATTAAGTTTAGTTATTGAAGCACTCCTTACGTGAAAAATCCATTATTTGTGCCATGAAATGAACTTTGCTGTCATTTTAATATTGTATATTGTATTGGGTATGCGGTTCATTTTGAAATCGCAATAATATTTATTGGATTTATAACTACATACCCGTGGAGAACATTTAAGTAGTAGGCATATTATTTCGGATTATCATTCTTTAAATTCTATCCTTTACTGCGAATCTATCCAGGTTTCAAATGTTCAAGTTGAACGTCCTCGTAGAGAAATGTCAACCCGAACAAAGGCACAATTGACGTAGGTAATGCTTGTGCAAAATATTGTCATATAAAAATTAATCACACCACGCCTTCCGGCCATCTGTTATTCTCAATTTCGTTCAAGAACTAAATTAATAATAAATATAAGCGATGCAAATACTATGTTTTGTATACAATGTACAATAAAAATTGCATTCTTTCTAGACGAAGTATTTAGAAGAACTACTATTGTCCCTGAATTAAAAAAGAATCATCTTGGACAGAAACCGCTTCTCTTTGTGTTTCACTGCGTTCCTTGTAAATGTAATAAGTAGCTTTGTTTAATTCACACCTTTGGTGTACTCGGCTTTCAGTTGTCCGAGCGTCACTTTTATATCATGGAACGTAGGTCGTTTTTCTGGTTGCAAGTCCCACGCCTGGTAAACAGTTTGCAGTATTAATAACTTATGCAAATCGCTTCATTTCTATGCGACATACACTTACCTGTCTCATAATATCATACACTTCGGACGGGCAACCATCCGGTGGCTCCATCTTATATCCCTTTTCCACACATTTGACAACATCGGCTAGTGGCTACAATATATAATGGTATCTTAAATTATGGATCCGAGTAGTTACTCGTACTATACTTCATTATTTAAAAAACTACTTACAATTCTAGGATATGGAACCCGCCCAAAGGAATAAATTTCCCAGAGAAGAATACCAAAGCTCCACATGTCAGACTTATTTGAAAACTTCTAAAAACCAACAAGAAAGAAGGATGATACGCGCACAATGAAAATTAAGGACAAAACACAACATTTGCTAGACATTATTTCGTTCGTTAAAGAAGGGATGAAATAATTACGTTCTGCTTTAGAGCCTCCGGCGCTGTCCACTTGATAGGTAACTTTCCACCGTCAAGTGAGAAATTTTCGTCTCGCGCTAATCCGAAATCGGAAACCTTGGCAGAGTTATCCTCGGCGACAAGTACGTTTCTCGCTGCTAAATCACGATGGACAACGTGCCTTGACTCTAAGTACGCCAT
Source organism: Anoplius nigerrimus (assembly GCA_914767735.1). Classification (NCBI taxonomy): domain Eukaryota; kingdom Metazoa; phylum Arthropoda; class Insecta; order Hymenoptera; family Pompilidae; genus Anoplius; species Anoplius nigerrimus. Next base: position 15,151,336 of record OU612085.1, on the reverse strand, counting down.
ACCAGCGCAAGTGTCACTAGAACAAGACATAACAACTAATGTTTAATCTAGAAGATGGTTAAGTGTAAAACAGGTGTATCGAACACTTCAACTACACAAACATTGGAAACGCAATTTAATTTCACGTCTAAACACACCTTTCTCACTGCACAAATTTCTTGACATTTATAGTGCGGTAAAAATCTGCACTCAGTATAGCGCTTTGCATATTCAACAATAACCGAATATTGTCTGTCAAAATGTTCGAATAACCTGAGCTTTGTAATAGCATCACACTACTGTTCACTTACAACGCAAAATTAATCTGATCCCTCTTCGAAACATGCTGCCTTCCCCTCGACCTTAAATAATCTACCAGCGACCCCTTGCTCATATACTCCGTAACCAGGTACATATGTTGATTGTTGAAGACAAGACCGAGCAATTTAACAAGGTTGTCATGTATCAGTGAGGTCATGAGACTCGCTTCAGCCAAAAACCTTTGCGCCGCCTCACTGTTGTCCTTTAACATCTTGACGGCAACCCTTTCACCTCGATACACACCCAGCAGGACATCTCCAAACTCTCCCTTGCCGATCGACTCCCTTAACTCTAACTCGTGTGTCTGTATCACCCAGCCTGCCTCGACAAAAGCTTTTGGGTCGACGCAGAAGTCTTGTTTGCCCTGCTTCGGCAGAGACTTTGTCAGCTGCGTACAGAGACCATCAGCGTCCTGCTCGTAATGCTCGACGAGAAGTGCCAGATTTTCAAAGAATTCCTCGTCATCAAGGGTCAGCTGGTTATTCTTGTACTTGACCCTGTAGTGCTGAACTCGACCCTGATAACACACGCACAGCGTATAGTCGCCGGGGAAATTCGTCGACTCCCGAACTAGGAACAGGCCGTCTTCCCTCGGCCGCAAGAGCCTTTCCGCGGTCTCCCTCGATATCTTCCCGTGAAACCATCTGCGGTGAGAAACGATTATTTGCTCTATAAAATGCACGCTCGGACGCCATTCTGTCACGCAATGAATATACGTAGTCAACGAATCGATCCTGCGTAGCTTGTAGCTCGATTTAGAGACAGTAATTTATACGACTAAGATTACGACGCGTTGATGCAAACGTATGTAAATCTAAGTTTTCTGATAGGACAAGGGTAGTGGAAGGACAATGCGTCTCAATATAAAAGAACTTGAACGAAAGAATAATCAAATGAAATTGTGAGAACTACACCGTAAGGAAACAGGACCACTTTGCCGAGCAGAAGGAGCTATCAACCGCGCATCAATGAGATTCTGACCGTAATTGGAACGCTTACTCGAAGCATATACCGCACAGCATCGTAAGTCTGAGACGCTGACGCAAGATCGATGTGCAATATCATCGAGCGTGCGACAGTTGATCCTAGGGGCAGGGCTTATACGTACGGCATGGCATTCAACTTGACTTCGTGCCGTGGATTGACGACCGCCAGCGGTTTGGTGTTACCGGGATTGGTGACGCTCGCCGGGAGGATCACCGGCGAGGACGCTGCGTTCATGTGGGTCGTTAGGTTCGGTGCAGTGACGTTCGAGTGGGTGGTCATTGTCGGTGATACTGGATGGGACGGAATGTTGCTAGCCGACAGATTTGGAGGAACGTGATGCTGAGTTGTTGTATTTTGTATGAGGGGGTGGGACGTTACGTTTGAAGGGATTGTGTGGTGATTCTGATTGCCATCGAGCTTTGCTTGCCGCGCCGGAGCTGACACGTTTGGGTATCCGCCACCCGCATTGTGATACGTTGGCATCGCAGCAGCTACCGACCCAGTGGTTTCCGCCGAGCCTGTGAACATCCAATTGAGCCTTCAGTACATTCCCATATAAGCAGACCTTTTTTGCGCTGCGCGCGTCTCTTAATTACTTCCCCGATAAATTGAAAGCTAATATCTTGGAGAATGGACGGGATACGGCAGTCGATAGATACTGTTCGTACGTTCTTTCGCGGCTTTCGTTCTTTCTATCTTTAATTCTTCAGTTGCAAATTTCAGCGGTACAGGCGGCGATAGTAACCCATTCAACTTTCACGAAGAATACATATAGTTAAATTATTCAGTCATAGTATTGTGAATGGTAAGTAAACGTGTTACACAAGAGAATGTAAGCTTCAAATCCCAATTCCTCTTAACGCAAATAAAGTAAGCAGCTGAACTTGCCTTAACTTGACAATCCCATAGTTCACGGAAAAAATCTGTCCATGATTGACTAAAGGGGAAACATAAGTGCCCATCAACAGTCAGTTTTCACACTTAAAACTGTCATTATTAGACACATCAATATCGCTCGGCCAGTATCACCGGTAATACCGTACTTAGAGACACATCCGTACACGTCAGTGTACAGTCAAAGTCAATTGTCTTTAAACGATATGAATATGAATTCTTCATTATCCATCTACGAACCAGCTGTAGCAATATCGTATATTCACGAACCACAAATACGCGCATAACCAATTGTTTGCACATAAATCTGGAATTGTTGGCCATGCTCACACAGCTGCTTTCCGACAAACGTTATAACGCACTTTTTTGTGTCTGTGTAAATTTTGTGCACACCTGCCACAACTAACTGCGTATGATTTATTGGCAACATCGACAGTCAACACATCTACTCACATTTAATTCAAAATTAATATGTGGAATTAATGACGCACGCGCCAGAATCCCCTACGTCTTCGGACTCCTGACTTTTATATTAAATTAACACTAAACGCAATGCGTCCGGTTTGAACAGTCACGTTAATACACCGTTAACTCTCAATGGGCTGTTTATTCAATCAAACCCACCGCTGTAGTACCTCTCCGTTTAGTATCGGGCATAATTAACCACAAGAGGTGAGTCACTAATACACCAACAATGGAAATTGGTGACAGATATTGATCTATGGAGTCATCGCCAGTGGAAAAAAGAAATTTAGTGATATAAATGCAACACGACAAATCAGAATTTAATATAATATAATTTTAACATAATAAAAAAGAGTATGCACCACAGCTAATAAATTGCTGTCTGTAGTAGATGGTTGGACGTATTATTTTTTACAGGATAATACATTTTCACTTATCCTTAGTCTGACAGATTCAAACGTATAACTATCACTATAACTAATGTGGAAGTCGTTATTATCTAATCTATATCCGGCAACTATGACATAGTTCTTACGGTAAAAATAAAATTTTGTAATGTTTTTAAACCCAGAAAAATCATAGGTAACAAATGTACACATGGTTATTACACCCCCACCCAATTGCTATGCACAACGTGAAAGTTAACAAAAACAATGTTGCTTAAGCCTACCCTGAGGAAGGACTCTCACCGAAGGACAGTGAGCTTTTAATATAGTGGGTAGTTTAAAGTTAAGTGGCCATTGTTACGCCGCGCATACATGGACAGCATGCTTATGTTCGTATCAGAGTATGTCTGCACAGGGTGCTCTAAATGCCCCGAACACTGGTGCGCCTGAGTTTATAGCACGTGGAAACAGTACGCATTCTTTTAGTCACCCGGAGCGTAGCCTGAAAATACTCTTAACGCTACTCAGGTAATAGTAACACTCAGTAGGAAGAGTCAATTACCTGAACAATGGACTACGACAATTTATCACCCTAATACAATCGACGCGTTCTAGTATATTACGCAAAATTGAGCACATCATTATCAGGTGTGACTAATTATATTGGCGAGAAAGTGAAAACAAGAGACAAATACAGCAACTTTACCAAACCGACATGTTAATCCCTGCCTAGAAGTTTTTTTAATGAACAATTTGTATGACAATATTCCTATTACGCTCAATGATTGACACCATAGTCAAAAAGATTTTGACATAATTGATTTAACGATCATTGACCCCCATGAATATTCCAGATTATTTTTTACACCGTCAACCACACTGAATAACTAATATCGCTACACTATACATACCAAGTTTTTATACACATAAGCCGTGGAAGAAGACATGCCCTAGGTTTGCCGAACGACGGTCGACAGTTTTTAGCGTAACCACACTATTAATTAATTCCGCGTGAGATCCACAATCGGATCTAACGAAATAACACATACCTAATTTTGAACATCGTCAGCCGTCTTTAATGACTCATAATACGTGCATAGGAGTTTTGGTCAATTCGTCGCAAACGTTCAAAGAAACCCGCCAAAAAAACTCGCAGACAGCGTTGCGCACAATGGTGAACACCTAAAATGACCGTCTTCATTGGCTATGACACCCAGTGCCGCGTGCATTCTCTCTATGTGGACACAACTTTGCATGCACAAGCATGCACACAGAGGCAGGAGTACGCGTCCACACTCTTCTATGGATAACTGACAATGTAGGCGCGCGTGTCCGTCGCGCATTATAATCGCACGCTCGCGCACCGATATACACGGCGGATATGTCGCGAAAGATGAGTCACTCGCGGCGGCGCGTATTCAGAGGCGGAATTGCGAAATGAATAGACGTACGTCCTAAGAAGATAAGCAGACTCAGTTAGAATAACCCCTGCTCAATCGGCTGTCCCTTTCGCAAACTGAACGCCACTGATCCTGCCATGATCGCCCTTTAGAGTGAACAGAGAAGAGTTGTCCTATATTCACGAGAAGCCACCCCGCTTTCCGGATACAAAGGACAGAAAACAGTAAAAGAGGCGATCGCACTTTAAATGCGACATCTACAGGTATTTATCACGTTCGGATAAGGAAGAAACTCTGATCGTCCTCTCACTTTCGCTAACGAACGAATGAAACAATGCTCGACTACCTGTGGATGTGCTAATGCATTCAATGTGCAATGATGTACGCCGATACAAACAAATAAGCGGTTAGTTTGCAATAGCTTAAAAGTCAATTTCTGCGACGTGCTTTAAGACTTTTAGTCTTGAAACTATAAGAAGTGACTAGGTCGTTAAAGCAGCAAATTCAGTGTCGGTATACCTTGCTGCTTGGTACGGTGCTGTTAGATAGATTGTTGTCCATTCATTTAAGCTGTAACAAGAGAAAATCCGACGAGTGCCGAGATGAAAATAATTGCTTATGACAAGGTTCTTGTTGTGCATATGAGATAGCCTTTATCGCAAAGTTCTTTGAATTCATATTGTGTAGCTGAATGTTGCTGTTCAATTCCGTGAAGGTGGTGGCATCATTCAGATAATACGCTTGGGACGCAAGCAACCTGTATTGTCATCAAAATATTCTGAACAGTCTCGTACTCTCGTATAACCTCATCGTTCTGAAGAATATGCTATTTCGGCGAAAAGGAACAGAGTCGGAGGCACGACCTTATGAATGCATGTACTTTTCTCATGCAGATTAAACTTCGCAGTGGCGTGTATTCCATTCTGGGATTACAAACTTATTACTGCGCGTAGAAGCGCAACTTCCTAGTAGATTATTGAAAAAAATAACGAACAGAATTCGCATAACTTGCGATCCACAGCGTAGAGAAACAGGCACCACGCCTACTTATTCTTGGGCATGATCTTCATTCAACTAAAGAGATTCTCGTTAAAAGTTCTAGTCAAATGCGCACGGTTGTTATCCGAAATTCCATTCTGAATTCCATCTTTCAAATATTCTTATAAACAATTTCGAATGTGGTCCCTTGTAAGCAAGAATTACAGAGCGTTACACATTTGCGAAATGGAGAAGGCGATCCGACGAAAAGAAGGTGTGCTTGCACGTCGAGCAGGCAGAAACGGAAAAACATTGACAGAGGAAATCTGTCCACATTTAATAACGCTCAACGTGTGCCACGTTCGAACATATCTTAAAATGGATAGTGTACCGGGCCTTCTCATCCATTAAACTCGCATGATGATACAGGCATGTACGCTCGCTCGCTGCTCAACGATTTCTCGTTTCTCCATAATCTGACGCGCTAGCGGGTGAAACAAATCCGTGGCTCGTGCAAACATTGAATAATTCAAGCTGAGTCTATCCTTGGTCAGACTCTGTGACGAGTACGTTATGTCACGCGATAATGTACAGCCGTTACCTGGACATACTAATATATGAATCCACGTTACGTAATACGGAGTATGCGGTATGAAGTTGAGTTTGGCGTTCAATGATTGGCGTTAAAAGACCAATTTATTGACTTTCGCGTACGCTTCTGCATTGCTCACGAAAAAAAACAGAGCGTGATGCACGTTGAAAGACAGGTGAATTGGACCAACGGCTGCATCACATAAAGCGGTACGCGCATCATAATGATATCAACCGGCGTGAAGGCTGTCGTCGCGAACGTCGGTGGGAAGCGGTATCCGGAAAGACAAATATTTAAAATTGATAAGAATGTTTGCGAACGACGGGAGGTTTTCAGTGCACACAACAGAAGACTGTAACGTCTTCAATAAGGCCATTGATACAGCGCCAAGTTTGAATAATTCCGGTGAATTGCAGCTTATCGAACGAGTTCAAATGGAATCTCGACGTGTTGGGTGGTCTTGTTCGATATTCGGAACGTTGGACTGGTTGGATGAAACAGAAATCTATTGTGCATGGATGGGCTAAACGAGTTTGCGAAATAACGTTTGTCAATAAATGCTGCATCAGTAGATAAAGTTGTCGATTGTGAGGTCCTATGCTAATTGTAACTATAATACATAGCACGCAGAGTCGAAATATATGAGAAAAACAGATAAGGTTTACATACACAATTTTTATTTAAGAGTAGTCAAAAAACAGTTTACACTGAAAACTATGAAGGCTAACTATTGTATACTGCAGAAAGGATTTTTAAACTTATCAGCAGAGATCGCAACGAATCTGGGTACCTACGACCCAGATCATGAAAGCTCAGTTTAAACTTTTAGAACTCATAGAACCGTGTCCACTTCGTTCGCGACTCAGTTTGATATCGTGTCGTCAATTAGATTTAAAACGGACGATGCACTGTTTGAACGAAGTTGAACAGATTCGCCCACGTTGCAGATGAGAGGAAATTATATAACAGCTCGCCCTCGAAGTCATCTACCCTTCTGTAGAACACAGACCGAATGCCCACGTTCATAAACCTACGATGCGCTCGAGTCAAGAATGCACAAGTATAAAATAAGAACGAGCCAGCACTCTTACTGCGGGCACAACAAAATCTATTACTGTCCCAATCAAACACTTACACGAAATGTCAACCTAGGACGGTTATCTGAATCGATAAAAAACGACAAAAATTATCAAATCGAGATATATCCGAGCAACTTCCGTTACCGCCTCTTTATTTTCTATCTATGTGCAGAAAAAGACAATCCCGTACAAGAACGTCTTGTTCCCCTCTGCGACGCGTACGAAGTATGTACGTTCCATGAGGCCACACATGTACAGGAAAGTAAAACAAATGTCGCAATATGCTTTGGCTACGTCCGCGGAACGAAGGATCCAATAGTGGCGGTCTCATCGATAATCCGACATGACCCGAGCGTCCAAGCGGTACCGAACCGCGAATACGCAGGTGCCACATCGTCTCACGCATGTACAGGGTGAATCAGAATTCAAGAGAGAAAATTTATGGGATGATAGAATCCATCAGTACAAGCAATTTTTGTACAACAATGTATGGGCGGAATGGAAGGGGTGAAAAGTTCCAGGGTAGTTTCCCACCGTTACATTCAACACGCTAACTGCCACGCACGTCGCCGATGCCTGACATTGGCGATTAACGTGTTAAAGAATTAATACAAGAATGAGAGGAGATATTTCAGAAAACATTCTATTAACAGAAATGTTATTGATTTATATGCTCCGGATACCGGTCACGGTAAAGTCGCTGCGCCTCGAACGCATTCCCGTCCGCTGCACCGTACGCTAATTGTAAGTAATAAGTAGTAAGCAGTTCCTAGCAGGGTGCGTGGCCTGACGGATATTTCCTCATAAAATCGCGTCAACTTTTTTTCTTTGAGCATATAAATGAATAATACTCCTGTTGATAAAATATTTTCTGAAATGTCTCCTTTCATTCTTCCGATAATTCTTTAACACGCGTTAAACGTGACGGTGGAAAACTACCCTGTAACTTTTCACCCCTTGCGTTCTGCCCATACATTGTATTACAAAAATTACTTGTATTGATGTGTTCTACGACCCCTTAAATTTTCCACCACGACCGCCACTACTACCGCCATGTTCGCCAAAACGCCATAAGTTCCGAGCAACGATGCAATCGAACGAGGGATGGGAAACGTTAGCACAATGTGGTGTGCATTCGGACGGGACAAATAAACGCGGGTGAACCATCGTAGGCCTCAATGTTAAAACGCTATTCTACGGAATGCTCGTATGAATGTCGCTTGGTGCATTGCGCGCCCGTTCTAAGTTACTATTAATAAACTTGAGCGACACGAAACGTAGCGCGCGGCAAAAGGGACAGTGTGAATGGCTGGCTATCTGCTCTCATGAGGGAGAAGGGTGACCAGAGAGATTCACCTGTACGACAAGCGTGCGGCACGCGTGCGAAATGTGGGATTCCGCGGGACTTTGTGCACTCTCGCTCCTTTAACAGTACACATTACTGTATCGTGACCCACCGTTTTCCATCTGGCGTTACATCACGACTTGTGTGAGCCGGGACCGCGCTTAACATTTTACAGTGCCCGTAAAGTAGACTGCCCTCACCGTGATGTACTTGTCGTGTCGAATGTATATGCAGCCCAGAGTCGCTTTATTTATCGGCGTGCGACGTACGAACGTGAAATTGTACGTTTTGACAAGGTGGAGCTGATTCGGGCCGTTGGAGGGTCTCCTTTTCCAATGCATACGCATTTCAAAGCCGCAGAATTTAATGGCGTCCGAGGCGCCGGATACATAATTGTATCTGCTTTAAATTATACGTACGTAATGCGGACTGTCACGGGTCCGTGTTCGTGAGTGCAGTGTGCATGCAGTCGGAATGGTATAATATCACGATGCACACGGGAAGGCTGTAAAACTGCTCCTGCTTAACGTAGTAAGTGCAATGTTAACCATGACCGATCAAGGCGGACGAAAGCTTTCGGTACCTTACAATCCAGTAGTGGAAAAGATGCGCCGATAAGGCTGAACCTATTCAAACTTTGAGAGCCGTGTGAGAATCATCGGATGAAGTTTGCGCGGTTGAAGCCATCAAAATGAAATAACGCGCAAGGTGTGACTCTCAATTGTACCTGTTTCTTCGGTACCGCGTACGATACAATGTACCGTTGAACGTCGGTGGGCAATGACTGACGGAACGTGGCAACAGCTTTGCGAGGAAATAGTTCCAGAATTTTGCACTGCGGCTTCCGTTGGGGCTGCGGAACGCGTCGCGAAGGAGTTACCGTGCATTGTCGCTCCTTTCTCGCGTTACCTCGCGTTTCCGAGTTTTCCTTCCATATTTTACCTAGGACCCTAAATACATTAAAACATTCCTGTTCCAGAGCACGTAGCATTACTTTCTCCCTTGCGTCTCTTGGTAGCGAATATACTATGTCTTTTCCTTACTTTCTCGGCTCCCGGGTGCCCTTTGAAGCAGTGACACTTCGAGATCTCTTAAGGAAGTCCGGAATAACCATTTCTGGCAGTTGACCGATGTCGAGCACTCTTGAAACGCTTTCGCAGCCGGCGTTATTGCAATTGACGCAAAAGTATCCGTTTCGTGAACGTCTTATATCGATGATGATATAGATCTTATAAATCATACATTATTTGTAACGCAATAGATGTGGTAGACCGAATATGTTGCCCATGTAATACCTACGACGCGATGTACCCTAAAATTGTGCAATGTCAAGTTATATAGCTAAAAGTGTTATATAAGCCTGTTTTAGATTCAGCAATTGCCGGTTTCAATGCAGGTTGAATACGAAAGTTAAGAAAACCCATTTCTTATGATGCTCAAATATAATATCGATGAATTGTAGAACGGAAATATAAGATTGTCTTGAGTCTTTGCCATCACAAATATTAACGAAGTTTCAGTCAGGTTCGAATGGCTGGTTCTTTATCGTATGCGGATTGTTCGTTCCGTAGGAGTGTACAAATTCTTAGAATACATACTGTATGAGAAACTTACGATAAGCGACATTACCTAGAGTTTGGATTCACTGTCCATGCTTCAGGATCACTGTCCGTCTAAAACACAAAAGGGGGACATTGGTTACTTATGTACCATAACTGTCACGCATCATTTCCGCAAAACAATATATGCAACGGCACAGTTTGCGTTTTCCATCTTCTAATTCTAGCAACGGTCACGTAAAATGCCGTAATGCTTAAACATACTGCTATTAAACTTAAGAACGTCGCGTCTTAATGATTGGTTAGAGTCTGTCAGTTACTAAGTGGATTCATACAAACTATTTGATAATTTATTTCGAACCTTCAGTAAATACCGTCAGCTTTCATCACACAAATATTTTCAGCGTAATCAAAGCTAACGTCCATATCAGTATACACTTTAGACAACTGTAACACCGCTAAAAATACTACTTCACATTTTCCTCGCTTATGTAGAACGGTCAGAGAAGTGATAGATATCATGAATGCAAAATTCGTATGACAAATGCCGTCGATAGATTTTATCACAATAAGTATGACAATGAAATCTAAGTCACACGCAGGGAAATATATTTGACGTTTCAATCAATTGAAAACGTTAATGATTGTCATAATTGAATGCTGCACGTGTCGAACAACGTGCCTGTTGCACATTACGCGATTATATCGTAGTATATTGTAACAATATAACAATATATATATATATATTAATATATATATCGTATGTATATTGTAACAATATGACAATATATATATATATTAATGATAGTATGGACGGTACGGTAAACTATACAGGGTGAATCAGAATTCGAGGGAGAAAATTTAGGAGGTTGTAGAACACATGAATACAAACACTTTTCGTCGAATAATATATGGGGCACAACTAAACGGATAAAAAGTTAGAGGGTATTTTTGCACCGTCACATTTAACGCTCTGACTGTCGCGTGCGTCGTCGGTGCCTGACCTGGCGGCGAACGTGTTAAAGAATTATCACAAAAATGAAAGGAGATATTTCATAAAACTCTTTATTAACACTGATATTATTGATTTATATATTCAAAAATAAAAAGTTTAAGGGTAACACGCTAACTGCTATGCGAATTTATGTGGAAACAACCATCAGCCACGCGCGCTGCTCAGAACTGCGCTGGTTTTGTGGAGTAGCAATGCCAAGCGTACTTCTAAGATTAAAACTTACTCAATGCAAATGTGTAAAAATATCAGGACCATTGTGTCTCGTCACTCAAAACATTTATTAAAGGCGATAAGCACCAATCCTGATTTGTCTTGGTTATCGTTTGGCCCGCTAGATAATACTTTACTGAAATTTGCCAAATCAGCAAAATCGGCTTATACAAATGATAAATGGTATAAAACTGCATTGAGTAAGTTTTAATCTTAAAAGTACGCTTGGCATTGCTATTCCACAAAACCAGCGCAGTTCTGAGCACCGCGCGTGGCTGATGGTTGTTTCCACATAAATTCGCATAGCAGTTAGCGTGTTACCCTTAAACTTTTTATTTTTGAGCATATAAATCAATAATATTAGTATTAATAAACAGTTTTGTGAAATATCTCCTCTCATTTTTGTGATAATTCTTTAATGCGTTCACCGCCAGGTCAGGCGTCGACCGCGCGCGCGACAATCAAAGCGTTAAATCTGACGGCGCAAAAATACCCTCTAACTTTTTATCAGTTCAGTTGTACCCCATATATTATTCGACGAAAAATGCTTGTATTCATGTGTTATACCACCCCCTAAATTTTCTCCCTCGAATTCTGACTCACCCTGGATACAAAATTGTTAACTCATATACATGCCGGCTAACTATTCTTTAATTAAAAATATATTGTTCTATTAATGTATTTGAATAGTGTCTAAAATGTATGACGATAAAAATATTTTTTTTAAGATCCTTATCATCAATGTTAATGAAAAGTATATTATCTTCTTTGCACAAGTGAGATTCGACATCCAAATGAATCTGAACACCTTATAGTTACGCTTATTACATTTCACTGGATGTACATTAAAAGGCAAATTCCATAGTAAATACATATAACACCTACGCGGAGCTGATACTCATCGTTAACGCTACTTGTTATACCATACCTTCGAAAAGGTAATTCAGCTAGTTACGATGCGCAACATATATCAAATGTAAGGTCTCAGAGACAAAAAATAATGACTTGTAGGTTAAACTTGAAACGTGTTTTAGATCAAATTTACAACAAATTCTATGAATATGATTTATGCCGATCTCGTTTGATAATTGATCATTTTTGTACAAAAAGCTTGTGTGGAGTAAAATACTGAGGTTCTTTGCGTGCTCCCGCATCCCAGCATAACGAATAAAGTCGAATTAATTACAAAAGAGGTGCGTGAAAAAATCATATGTTTAACTGGGAACTCCTGTTGCAAAAGGGAAGCGTAACATAAACGCGGCAGCTGGTGCGAATTAAGATTACCGTGGCGGCTATAAGTTGAAGTGTGACTTCGACTGAGAAACTCGTACCTTTCTCGATTTGTCACGGTTGCACGTGCCGTAAGATCGTGTTACAGCGATGTCTGTAATTTCTACCCCTTATTGTTCTTTCATTTTTTAAACTAATCGAAAATTCTTTTACTATATTATTTATATACTGCACATCTCAGTGCAACAGAAGTAATGGCGATAGATATTTCACATATTAGCCATTTTTAATACGTATTGTATAATCGAAATATACACAAGTTATTCTGCCGATTCATTCTAAAAGTATATCTTGCACAGAAAACTTATGCGTAAGGCAGATGTAGATATCACGAAATTGTATGAATAAATGCAAAACAACAAGCCGAGGACCTGGCTCATGATATTTTTCGGATTACTACACTGCGTAACAACGAGACGTGAATGTAAACAAGCAATATACAATAGATTAATATTCATAATAAATAATTGATGAAATTCCCAAAACGTCCGGTGTACTGTAATTTTTAATTAACATTTTATTAAGGGATGAGACGAGATTTGAATATTATTACGTTCTGGTCTCTTTTTTTCATTCATTGACATAAAACATATTAATCACTGAGTTATAATACACTCTTGATCAATTGCTGTGTTTAGTGATATTACTTTGAATATTTTATTTTTCCTAGATGACCCAGGATATCTCTCATTCGTTATTCGAAGGTACACTATTAGAACAAGATATGATTTCTGCTTTGTAGACGTCCGAAACTTCTTATTTCCCATTAAAATGAAAATGATTGAATAAAATCTTCGAAAACAACGATACCAGACACCTATTTCGTTTTACTACGCTGCATATATACTATTAAATAAATAGTATAACAATGTGTGATAATTCGGTATAGAAAGAATCTGATTCTTTTTTGACGATACGCTCAAATCATACTTCCGTTTTTTGATATTGCGCATTAAAATAAAAGACAAAATAATTGTCTACGAGGAAGGCAAGCGTACCCTATCTGCAATGTGCAATTAAGCGGTTGCGACTAAATTATTCGCCGAGGATGGCGTGCATCATCCGTTAACCGTATAATTAGACAATTGCTAATTGCTCGAGTTCACATGGGCCTTGTACGACGACCCGACCAGTTTACGCGACCCAAACTACATTAATCACTTGCTTCGCACGATTCCCCTCTCACCACATAAAAGCATAATTAAAGTCGCATTACACGCATGGAAATTAAGAGGATGCACGCTCATGCCCTTTTGCTACCCGTCAATTCTTATTGTAATCCTAATCGGAAAGTGTTTCAATGATATTGCACTGATCACTTGACAGACATTCGCGAATGTTCCAATCATATTTCTATAATCTTATTACGCTCGAAAAAATTACTTTACCACAGAACATTGGCGTTTGTGTAGGGTAAGTGCTATTCGTAAAATTGAGCACCATGTGCAACTTAGCGGCATAACATAAAATTCGCAACACCTAAACAGCAACAACGCCGTTTTTGCGTCAAACAATACTGACACGACATAATTGCAGCTATGAAGGTTTTAAACATATTTGTTGGTCAACTTTATTGAAAGTCTAAGTGCGTGTCAAATAGAACTGAAACTGTAGACATAAGTAATTTCGTACAAATGTTGAAGTATAAAATAATGCTGTGCTTCAAAGTGATAAACGAGTATCACAGTGTCAAACCCACGAAGTATTTAAACGGTCATGCTTGCACTTTTCCTTGAAACCCACTCTTCTCTTTAATTCCCAATCCAAGGTGAAATTCTTCCTAATTTAAATGCAAACTACACATTCCCATTAGTACGATTACCAACAAAGACACATTAAATCACAGCATAGTCTACAAAATATACCACGTGCGCACTTTTAAAGCCTTAATTCAGTATAACAAATGCAATATTGTGCAGGTACACATACATATACAGTTCCCTATTTGGACGTCCGAAAGTACCGACCGCAACAAACGTAACAGAGATATGCTACGATAGCTGAACGGAAAGCAACGTGAACTTTATTAATCCGTACATCAGAAACGTTCCAATTCCCTGATTTACGATGTAATTATAAACGTCATTAAATAACGCCCACTTCTCTATGGCGAAACAGCACCCAAAAGATATGATGATGTACCGAATGGTATTGTAAGAGTGCAAGTATGTTAGGAAAGTATTTGCCAATCAGCGGTCCAGTGTCAAATTAAAACTGTTCTCACTTATACGGATAGCAATCGAACACAGAGATCCCTGCGATGGACTACGCTGTTTCGACGTATAATGAATATTGGGAATAATTTTATCGTCTGCGCACTAATATGTTTGTCCTGCACCCTTCTCACCTGTGTATGTACGTGAATTATTTCCGCGCTTTCGTAAACAAGCACGGAACATGCACTGGCACTATATGTCACATTAACCGAATATTCACAAAAAACGGCACGGTAGAACGACACAAACACCTTGCGAAATGTCACACTCACTACGGTCTGGCAGCCATTTTGCTACATACGACGAACGAAGTGAAGAAGCACCTTGATCCACGAACGATGAAGGTGGAGTTCACTTCACATCGTACGCGCTCTCTGCCATACAGTACCAACGTTGCGGACGCATTTGAAACTACACGGTCGAATGTCATAATAATAACGCGCGGGATTGGAAATGATCTTCGAAACTTTTCCCTTGCTCCACGTCTTCACTATTCGGGTGCCATGTAACGTACAATTGCAATCAAATCGAATTATGTGTTTTTCGAGCTTTATGGGAAACTTCAATTGTATTAATGGATACCTCTTTAAAAAATAGGTAAGGGCTGTAAAATAATAAATGTAAAATATAAATAACACTCCAGATTCGTCAGTGCGTTATTCAATATATATATTTGTTTGTTTTGTTAATTCTGGTTCTGTGCTACTGAATATTTCTATCATTAAAATACTTTCGTACATAGTTTTATCGTTGTCAAAACACATTTACATAAATTTCGGAATCTAACACGGATATACATTTAAAGAGGAACGAGAGACGTTATTTTCTATTTTTTCAACCTATATCTCCCAAAAAGTTACCAGATTATAACACATGTTTCATTCAATAATTACACTGGAATGTTAAATAAATGAAAACCTGACATACTCCATACACGCGGATGAGATTAAGTTACATCACAACCATATTTGCATTTATGCGGTGAAGATACAATTCTAACAAATAGACGCCCAGGTTACAATATTTTTGGGTAATAATTATGTACTCTCATATTTCTTTCTATCTCTCACACTTGGAAGACAATAGTTGTTTCATTGAAAGATACCTAAGGATATTTGCTACATTAGTTTTTTCAGCTGAAAATTTGCCGTACTAAAATGCTACGCATTCTGTGATGTGTTTATTATTATAATTATAATCTTGCAATAAGTACTTCATTAATTGGTGCTTCTGGATATGATCACATAAATTTTAGTCCTACGAAATAAGACAGATAAGAGGCAGTGCAAGCATACAGACATCTCTTGAACGGTACTATTGGAATTGTATATAACTTTGAAATGTTTAATCTAATATGAATTAAGTTTACAGTGAAAACTTGTAAACAAACATTAAGCAACATCCAATTGAGTGGAAGAAGCGTTGTTGAAATACCGTTCAACAAGACATAACAGTATTAGTTGGCAAATATATGCATGCTTGTAATGTCTAATCTTAATATCAATTCTTTTTAACCCGTTAATGCCCCAATCATGAAATTAAACATTAGTTGAAGTTTATCGGCAGCTTCAATAAGTATTGTAATCATTTCCAATATAGACGGAATGGATGTATAATGTATAAAGAACATTATAGAAATAAAATAATAAAAAATAAAAAGTTTGTTGCTAGATAACTTTCTTCTAAAAAATGTCGATCATTCTGGCAGTCGACGATGACCGTTTCCCCAATAAAACAGATATTAAACATATATGATTATGCATATACTTGAGCTATTTGGACCCTGTGTTGCTATTTTCCTATTTATCTCATTGACGCAGTGTTTAATATTTGCAAATATAAATCTATTCCCTGTTCTTTAACATTTTTGTTTTTTTTTCCTCTTTTTCAGGAAAGTTTTTAAGGCTGGTATTTGAGTTATTAACTACACAATTTGAATTCCTCCTGGAAGCAATCTTTTCATGTCAGTTCTAATTTCGCGGTTTTCTAATAGTTAATAAGTTAAATCTATCTAGTGCAACAGTATTCAGTATTAAGCGCCTGTACAAAATTCATTGTCACGTTTCTTTCAAAATTTTTGCATCCCATTCATGTTCTGGTCTTATAAATTCCAAGTCACTGCCGTCAGAAGAAGATACATTGTCATCATCAAAATATGGCCTAGTAGTCTGCAAGTCCTCATTCGATTTTGAATATCCTGAAAAAACATACGTGTGTCACTGCTGAGACCTGAATAATAAATCCCATACAAATGTAGCATAAGAAGGAGCTGTTAATATAATTTTCTTTTAACATCTCCACATAACACTTACCGTTTATTGGCCTTCTAAATATTTCTATCTCTTTCTCGTCATCATCAAAAAAGCTAGTTCCATCTTTCAATAAACTGAATGCATACGCTCGTCTGTTATTTCTTTCTGCTATATGATGTGCTTGGCATTTTGCATAAACGCACATACCACAAACGATAATACCCATGCATATAGTACCTGAGAAGAACATGGAACAATAAGCATAGTTTATTTGTTGTAGGTTACATGCATATGGCGAAAAATGTGTACGCCAACACATATATCAACTTACCGGCTATTATGATGAAAACTAGCCTTGGCATACCCAGAACACTATCGTCGTGTTTTAGTTTGAACATTAAGTTTGTGAACTTCTTTACATTAGGAGTCGAAATGAATTTAGTTTCCTGACGATAACCAGGAGCAGTCACAGTTATATCATGATTGCCAGAAGGCAAGACTATCCAATATGCTCCTGTTTTTTCATTCTTGACATGATGCATTGATCCATCGTACGACAAAACAGCATTGAAAATAGGTTCATTGTTTTCAGTGATAATATATCCTTTGACACCTTTACCAATCTCATCAATTACGGCTAAGAAGCTTTCCTTATTTTTCTGCCATACACTCATTGCATCATCTGTATTGCAACATGTTGCGTATACATCCAGCATTAATGTACTTGTATTCATATATATATAATCCATAAACGAGTACTCTCTTTTTCTCGCAACGCCTTCGCCTCCGTGTAATACATTCTTGTATTCAGTCATTAAGAACCCATCACATTTCATAGTTTTAGAAGACATTTCTAAATTATGCTCCACGTATACTGTGGCTAAATTTGTTAAAGTATGATCATCATTACTTTCATATATGCGTTCTTGTATTTTTCCGTATTGGCCACCAAATGGTACTTCGACATGACTGGAACCAGTATTTAAATTTATGGCTAATAAAGCATTTACTTCTGTAAACCAGTTGGCAATCATGAAGGCTTCGTGACTCAGAGTCCCGTGAATCGGGAACGTTAATTCATTTTTAACGTATGGTGAACAATCGGGATAGTTTTCATGGTCCGGATAGAGATCAGGTGCAATTAAAATAGAATACATGTCTAGGTATTTGGTTACCATCTCATCATGTCCGTAATTATCCAAGAGATATGTGGCAAAGTGTAGTAGAACATTCGACATTACAGGCTTACCCTGTGCAATACCAGCTAAAAAGATAATTGCTGGTCGTCCTAGATTACTAGTAAGTTTTTCGGCTTTTATCTCCAAATACATAATTTCATTGCCGTTTTTTGTTTTGCCTATTGTGTTCAACGTGGACAGTTTTGAATACTTTTCAGCAAGACTATCCATTGCTTGATTTATACCGTCTAACTCTGCATTTTTGTTTCCATTGTCATATTGACTTTCACCTGGTTCTAATTTTCTCATTTGTATGTTAACATCCGTAATGTTTTTATCAATTACATGTAGCTTTGAAGATCGTGACGCATATCCCATTGCGGTGAAAGTTAATGTATAGTCACCGGGCGTGAGAATTATTTTGAAGTAGGCCATATTTTTCGATAGATGGTATGTTTTTGTTCCAATTTTAACAGTTGCTTTACGAAGAGGGACGCCCATTTTATCAGTAACTGTAGCGCGAATTCCAGTAACAACGTTCTGTACAAGCTCCATGAGAGGTTGCAGATTTTCTCGCCAAATAAGTGGTATTGACTCAGCCGGCGGATATTTGCAGCATGACAAATTGATTTGTATCTGTAAACATTATTAATGCACCATCTACACGTTATGCAAATATGTATAGAAAATACATCAATTGCGGATGCATCGTCATGATGAGAGTTATTTGTTCCGTTTAAACTATTTTGTTGCATGCAAAGGATGGGTTAAAGACTTACTACAGAGGTATTGAATTCTTTCTCGATGTACTGCCCTATGCGAGCAGAACCGCTATTACGAAGATTACATGCCTCTTTATGCAACGTATTTTCATAAGTATCTGCAAGTGCTTTATAAACGTTTAACTCATTATTAGCGTAACTGAAACGAAAATAAATTAAAACGTTAGCAATAAGACTTCTCGAAAAACACAAATAAATAATGCTGTATTGAAATGTACTATTTTTATACCTAACACCAACAGAGCCTCCACCTAATATGATAACAACGTCGTAACCCTCGGAAAGTAACATTTCTCTAAATGCATTTGTTATCGCATCCATTCCGTCACTTTTATTATCTTTATGGGTCTGTAACTTTTCTCCAACTTCATCGGTGACTACGGGATCACACGTCGCAGCGACATTGTCAAAACCTGGATCTACGCCAGGTATAAAGTGTAAAACAGCGTTTTCCAATACTCTTTGAATAGGAGGATTGCCTCTCTGATTTCCCATAAGTATATGCGTAGCTAATCGTAACAAAATTTCTCTACCAACTGGTTGAGAAGCAAATAAACCTCCAACTAAAGCAATATGAAATTTATTCTCTTCTGGTGCTCCCATCTGCAATATATTTCACGTTTAGCTGATACATTTTCTTTCCAATGAAAAAAAGGAAATTTTCGTAATTAAAATATAAGAATTGTTTCCCCCTTTCGTCGCAGGGTCACATTATTATCTGTTCTTTTACAAGAAAACTCACATTATGAGTTACTTTTAGAGAATGAATGGCCATGCTGATTAGTGAATCTCCTGCTCTAAATTCTGCAACATCTGGTTGATGATTTTCCAACTGACTAAACCTGGCACTTAACTCAGAATTTTTTAGGTAACCGTTTCGCAAATTTGCAATTAAATGGAAATCATACGCAGACGACCTATATACAAAAAATTGTGTACTTCATTATTTTCAGTGCAAAATCTAGAGCCAAACGTGTAATCACAACATCGGAGAGTATAGGTGTCATGTTTCCTCGATAACATAACGCAACAAAGCAAACTGAACAAATACAAAAACAAAAAGACCGAATTAATCGGGGCACTACTAGACAAAATAAACGGTTTGGACTGATTACTTAGTGATGCCTTAACTCCGTCATTAACTTGAAATTATCTATGCAGCATAGTGTTTAACTATGAGAAGTGGTCTACTGTTCCAGGAATTATGAAGGTGTCGTTTAGACTCGAGTCCCAAAGTCTCTTCTTCGAAACTTCTTTGCAAATACAATCAATTCGAAATTTTATGTAACGTATATTATTGTAAATTCTTTATGTCTTGGTGAAATCCTTAATGAGAAAGGGACATACCAGTGTTGAGGATCATCACGCATTAAAGTGAAATCCAAAATTACTTCTCCATCTCCAGGGTTACTACCTTGTGGTACAGTTACGTTTTGCGTCAAAGACTCGTATCCCGGTGCGCTCACAGTAATATTATAATCCCCCGGTACTAAAAGTCGCCAATAGTCACCCCCTTCAGCGGTGTAAATGTCATGTTTGATTCCTTGCACTGACACTTTCGCATGCGATATAGCACTTCCGATCGAAGAGCGCACAGTACCATGTACACCTTTGCGTGACTGAAATAATCAACATAATACTTAAATACTATTTTTATTGTGTAATAAGTTGGTTGTCATATAATATAATTTTAAATCGTCTTTGCGTTACGTTTTTGCTAATAAACTAATTAGTAGTTAGAAAACTTAAAAACAGTATGAAACCAACATTCCATGGGCCTACACATAAAATTAAATCATAAACGTGCACAAACCATTTCGATAAACCTCAACAGTGGTTCTCTGTTCTGCAACCAAAACGATGGTAATTCACTGGCATTCGGGAATTTTGTACACCCTACTTCAAATGTTAATTCAAAGTCATTGCTGTGAAGATAGTTATAATCTTGCATGCCTCCAGGAACTGAATACCATGCTGCGCCGTTGGTGATGCCATTTGGAAATCGTTCTTGGCGTAAGTTTTTTATTCCAAACGAATAATCAGCTGCAGAAGGGCAAGGCTTTCCAAGATGCATACGTGGATGAGCTTTTGAGTAGGTCAAAGCAAGCATCTTGAAAACATCGTTGTCGGGGCTTGGATTTGGAACATTTGGTTCACTGTTATCAGGCCCGTCATCATACGGATAGTTCACTACTAACGCTCCACCGTGCAAATTAGCAGAAAGTACAAACGGTATTTTCGCTATCCAGTCCATGACTGCCTTAGTTTCGGGCTCCTGTTGCCTATTATCCTGAAAATTAACAGAAAGATAGCGTTATAGAAACACACTGACTCTGGAAACATTGTTTGTCTTAACAGACTTACGTGGTTGACTATGTACTGGTCAGGAAAGTTTCTATTGAGGTCCACACCCTTCGCATTAGCTCTCCCTTGCTTTCCGTAAACGTCGCCTGGTTTTGATACTTCATATCCATCGGGATTCATACTCGGCAATATATGTAGTCTGACTGATTCAAGAATACGTGTAACTCTTGGTTCGGTCCCATAATTTTCACACAGATATTTTACTAGCAGCAATAAGAGTTCTCTGCCAACGACCTCGTTCCCGTGCATATTTCCAATGTACTTCATCTCTGGCTTGTTCAAACTATGCTGTCCGGGATCCTTGGTCACTTCCATAACATAAAGCTCCCGGCCCTTGACAGATTTTCCTATGCTGTACAGCCTCGTTATATTCGGATAATTAACATTTAATTGCTTCAACATCTTCTCCATAGCAATGTAATTGTGATGCTTAAATTCGGTGTCCTGAAGGAAACCATACTTGTCAACGGGCTTGTTTAATTCTTTAGCTTTCACCAAGCTTTCCGCGGCTGTATACAAAGATTAAAAGTGAAGATTATTGAACTGTTGGCCACCAGTCTGTTGACGTATGTGAATAAGCGTGCATGCATGAGGCAGATTGCTACAGTACTTAATGTAAATTACATTGTGTATCGTTGGTATGCGATTCGTAAACTCATACATTGTTTTGACAAACAAAAATTAGATATTTTACTAAATAATAAATGTAAAAAAACACTGAACGTACATTACAGAACACAAGGCATGGAGAAACAAAATGTAAGAATGTTTTAGACAAACACAAACAGGTGAAAACAAAATTAGATTATTTTAAGGTAAGACATTAAGGAAAGCAGCTGGTACGTGTATTGAAAGATGGACTCACTCTTTAGGACATATATAATGCTTTATTTCTAACTCTGCGTATTACATATTTATTTTTTTATCACATTAAACTATACATCACAATATAAATAAAATTGTAGATATCAACGATCGACATACATTTTATTTTTTAACATTTTTTTCGCTTTCAACTAATTTTTTATGCTGAGATATCGGAAAATATATTTATACCGTTGTTTCCGTATTCAGTAACAAATTCAAATAATTCACCGATGCTATTCTCTGATTGTGCAAAATAGATACAGAGTAAAACAAAAATTCATAAAACAGATATATTTAAATGTTCAACAAAAAACAGATTGATTGCAGATTGCAAACTTACTATAAAATAATATATATAATATATTTTATGCATAGTGGTTTTAGAAGAATTGGAAGATCTTTGTAGTAAAAATGTAATAATTCTATTAAAATTAATACACAAAAATTTAACAATCAAAAATTGTAAAAAATTGCACAAACTTTCTATTGCGATTCAAGAATGGAAAAAAATGAGTATCAAAGATTATAACTTTGTTCGTTCAGTTTCGAGTAAGTTGTAAGTACTCTAAACATAAAAAGCACCACAAAGCTTATTATGAAGCAAGATAAGAATATAGGGTAAACCAAAATATTTTGACTAAAAATATGCTCTTGATACTCTATACAACAATATTGTATAATAAATTTATATAAAGAGATATGTGGCCAAAAGTTTTCTCTTACCTTAATAAAATTACTTCATTCCAATTCGCCTAAAGAATATAATCTTTCTGTAATAGACATGTGTCTATGCCATAACATTCAATTCACAATTAATTACAATTTACATTGTTTCTTAAAAATGTTCAATCTGAAAGATTACTTGCCACTTGCATTGAAGTTGTTAGAATGGACAAAGTAAATTTTGTCGGAGAAAATAAAAGATGTGAATGGCATGGTATACATGTAATTTAAACATTTAAACATCTAATTTAAGCAAATTGGAATGTAGTTAAGGTCTGATAAGTACGTTATGACGAAAATATATTTATATTTCTAATTTGTTCTCGTTTTTGTGTGCTTAGGTTTTGAGAGATTCCTTTCTCCATACCTTGTGTGTCTTTTAGATCTGTACATATCTCACTTAAAATTAAAGTATATATTATCTAGGTATGTGTCATCTGTAATGAAATGCAAACATATTTGTTTGTATGAAATGTTCAGCAGTCGCAAACTACTACACATGAGGTATACATAGATCCAAATGTATGTGATATTATATATTAGGCTCTGTAAAATAAAAATCATATAAAGGTAAGAAAGATGTGTGACAGTCTCTTATGTCTGTTATAAATAAAGAATACTTTGCCGTTACAAAAAAATACGTTATACTCGATAATATAATCAGTTCGTTAAACGTAAAAGGAAGTTAACACACAAAAAGAAAAGTAAAAGTAGTCTTGTAACCCAATCTATGCATATTTTAGTATACATATTGATGCAAACATATTAGATGATTAGTCATATAATATTATCTGATGTGTCCTAAAAAACACGAGAAAAAGCATTTAGTCTTGAACGGGAAAATAATAGATAAACAAAATCGCTATAAGTAAATAAAAATGAAAACAGATATTATATTAAGTCTGTCAGAGGATAATGTCTTGATTTGGTCGCACTGTTAGTAGTCGCTGTCGTCGTACGTCAAAAACATTTTGTATAGTGCAGGAAACCGATTAAGAAGCGGTATGATCTGAGAGAAATCTGTATCGCGTTTACCTTGTTCAAAAGACTCTTCTTTTAACGTAAAATTAAGGATTGTTTGTTCACCTTCTCTAACGTTTATGTTTATCGGATCACTTGGTTGATACCTGTAAATTAAAAAAATTTATTGAAATAAAGCAGAGAGTTTATGGAAGTAAACAAAGTCGTATGGAAGAAAAATCTACATAAATTAATAATTAGAAAGGTATATTAAACAAAATGATATTACAAACTTATATTCGGAAGAGTGTCGTCTATGTTGCGTATAAGAGAAGTTTGTACTACTGGAAACTTGCTATGTTTTAACATGCTTACCCCCAAGCTGCTGCATAAATTGTGTATGTGCCAGGTACCAAAAGACGCCAATATTCACCGCGATTTGTAGTAGATATATTATGATTAATTCCTTGAACTACAATACTGGCTCCTTCAATTGGTTCTCCATTAGTATCTCTTACAAAGCCTGTGATTAAATAATAGTTACAAGATACACAATTCTGGAGATTTATATACATATACTAAATGTTACTTGTTCCACCTTTCACTCCAATATGTGCTTGCTCCATATATTTAATAAGAGATTCTTTGTTCAAACGCCAGTGTTCAGGCATCATAGAAGCAGGTGGATATTTACAACAGCTCAATTCAAAAGTTACTTCAAAGGCGTTAGATCGAACATAGTTGAAGTCTTGCATGCCACCAACGACTTCATACCTAAGAATAAGAAGCAGTACTAAGAGTAACATGTTGTCATTAACAAGTATGAATGAAGTATATTGTATGGAATTACTAGAAGAGATTGTATGAGACAATTATTATTCTATCCTTGATAATATGAAAGAATAAGTATTTTACCAGAATGCACCATTAGTAACACCATCAGTGAAATGCTCTGGTGCACAAGAATTCCCTATACGCATCTTACGATGATTGTCTGCATAAATATGAGCAAGATATTTAAACACCCTATCATCTGGACTTTTACTCTCTATACAGCAGTATCTTGGAATTCTGCAATATGTAAAATATTATATCATTCTGCAGAATGTGATAAAATTGGCAAATTAAAATAATATGGCAAATCGAGGTATTGGGTATGTGCAGCTTGAATTAATAAATAACAAGTATTGATTCATAAGACACAAGGATCATTATTACCCAGAATCAAATGGGTAACTGGCAACAAGCGCACCACCATGAAGATTACCGGACAATACAAATGGTTCACTTGCTATCCATGTCATCATGGCAATAGTTTCATTCTGACGTCCATCTATTAAGTTACTACCCCTTCGATGCTGACTGGGATTCTTATCAAACTGGTCAGGAAAATCACGATTTAGATCAACGTGATTCGCGTTGTCTCTTCCGGTATACCCTTCTTTGGAATCACACTTTCCTTCCTACAGTAAACATGCCCGTAACAATTAAGTACAATGGGATCCAGAAAAGAAACAAGAAAAATAGCCGTCAATAACTGTCACCTAGCAATTACCTCGGATTTCTCGAAACCGTCAGGATTAAGTGACGGCATCAGAAAAATATCAGTACTATTCACCAACTGCGTCACTCTCTCATCTTTTCCATAGTTATGCAGCAAATATTGAGCAAGGTAAACGAGTAACTCACGCCCAACTGTCTCATCGCCGTGCATGTTGGCGACATACTTCACCATCGGTTCTCCTAATGCCCGTTCTCTAACGTTCTCCGAAATCTCAAGTACCAACAGGTCTCGCCCCTCTACGGACTTCCCTATGGAAAGCACCCTTGCCAGATTCGGATAATCGCGTTGAAGTTCATAGAACAATCTCTTCAATTCCTCATAATGAGTATAGCGTGGAATCACAAAATCCTCTTGTAAATTCCTTTCAGCTGTATTCAGTGTATATCCGTTAATAACAGTGATAAGGGCACATAGCAGTACCACGATTCCAAGAGACTCCATATTTCGTTAAATTATCCTCTTGTCGCGGGACAACGTCGTTGATACCTCCACTATCCCGACTAATCCCCGCGGTACATCCTTTATATCAATGTGATGACGTCCGCACGTACCATGGCGTGGGTGGAGAAAGTAGGGGAAGTACCCACGGAAGAGAGGTCTCCCCGCCACTTTGCATGTACGTCATTTCATTTTGGTGGGGATCCTTCTGGCTCTTCTCTCTTAATCGCGTGATTGGACGATATTGAGAGCGCACGTATCGCGTGGCGAATGTTCAAAATAAAACGCGCATTTTTTTTCAGCTTTCTATTAAATAACGCGCAAACGTTGAGAACGTTAAGAATGATTTGGGTGGTTTATTGCTTTTAGGGTTGTGCATAGCACAAATACCTAGACTGTCTTTTTTTGCCCATTACAGGGTAAAAAAATGGGAGGTTCAACTTTCTGACGCAATTGTGCATACGTAGAATTTCAGTGCTAATCAATATTTTCTGATACCGAGCTACATTACGGTTGGGTATTGTTAACACATATGGTATTATTGCACATACTCTGATAGATTATGCTTTCTTACATTTTTTGCACAGACTGCACAAAAATGCTTACAAAAAGTAAGTTTAATGTTTTTCGCATGTTGACATTTTTGGTATTAACAAATACAAGAAAAGAGTTTTGCTCTAATTGTGTATTGTATCTTATAGATGAAGCATTTACCTGAAAAATATTAAAGTATTCATATTAGTAAACAAATTACTCATAAACAATATCGGTACGTAAGGATAATTTGGAGTGACATTACTATAGTTTACTTTTAATGTGATTTTTATTAAAACATCATTCAAATAACACAACAATAGAATATCTAGTCAACTTCATATTTAATGTACAGAATGCAGGTGCTATTATTGACCCTCCGCTATTTCAATGATTGCACGTAATTATTCTTGCCTGCTTCGGTTTTTACAATCATAGGTCGATACATCGAAAAAATCATGAATTGAAGCAATATCTCTAATCGTAAATAAAGTACATATGTATACCAATTCGGTCATTACAGAAATTGTACAACGTGAAGTTCGGAAAAAATTGGAATCGACGAATGTAATAAATGCCATTATTGGGCTTCATCTGTTCTATAAATATGTACATGATACATAACGTAGCAATTTCACATCTTGCCTCACGCCCACTCACGCCGCATATTAACTTTTGCACAAATCGCAATAAAAATATTCTTTTGCGAATTGTATTGTTAACTCCACCAATTGTTTCCTTATATTAAAAAATTATCTGTTCGATTAGATAGACATGAACCTTTCTAGAATTCAAATCGTAAACTTACGTTGACTTTGTATCTAAATTTGTCGCTTTTATTCATACCTTTTCGGCTCTTTCACTTGTTGAGTTATTCAATAGATAAAGACTTTTCGTGTTATTTTCATATATAAGGAGAGATAATTCTACATCTGCAGAATAGTGTCTGCTTTACACTTCGTTGGCGTGATATCTTTACAGGCATCAAAGTGGCGCAATCAAACTTACACTAATAGTTAAATTTTGTTTAAACATACATGTTATAATTTTTTTCTGTGGTAAAAGATAAGTAATGTTTTGAAAATATTTATAGATTCAATAGCCAGTTCATGAAACATTCATTTAATTTAATGGCTCATGGAGAACGAATGCAGAAAATTTGTCTGATACGTGACATGAAGAAGTACATTTTTTCAGAAAATACAACACAACCGACATGTATCGCACGGTACTGACAAAAAAAAT
This sequence comes from Anoplius nigerrimus, assembly GCA_914767735.1. Taxonomy (NCBI): domain Eukaryota; kingdom Metazoa; phylum Arthropoda; class Insecta; order Hymenoptera; family Pompilidae; genus Anoplius; species Anoplius nigerrimus. Next base: position 15,123,713 of record OU612085.1, on the reverse strand, counting down.
ATGCGGCCAAATCAATACCATACGACGAAACCCACATATTGCATACAATCGGAACGGTGCCAAGATTTCCGTAACTAATATATTGTTTAAACGCTTCCACCGAGTTGTTAAACGCTCAAACTGTAATATCACACATGGAGCAAGTATATCGTACACGAGAATATAAAAGTTAAAGTGATCAAAAAATACAATTTCATTGCATATTGACAAAACGGAACATAGTAAAGACTATACTTAAAACATTTTCAATTGGCGTGATTTTCCACAATCTTTCTTACCTGATGCTTACTATTAATTGAATTGACCGTGTAATCGTACAGTTTAATTTTGTCAAAACATTTACAATTGTAACCAATGGCATGGGGGGTACTTATACATACGCCGTAATTAGTAAAATAGCCAAAAATGTTATGTCATTCTAATGATTTACGCTGGATACAAACTTAATAATAATAAAACACATGAAGAACATAATACGTGAATCCAAAGAAATTCTAATAGTGCAAAAAAAGGTCTCCTATACAACTAGATTTCTTTGATCGAGAACAATGCGACAAAGGTTTACTATTCAATTCGTTGGATATAATAACATTTTTAACTCACAATGTACTGTACTAATTGCCACGTGAAGAGTGAAGCAAAATTTTATTGACAGCTATTAATAAAAGAAGTTTGCAGCCATTTGCACTTTTGTGTATATAAAACATATGTCGCAAATAAATCTAAGTACAGCATAAAAGGAAAAAAATAATTAAAAACATTCTTATTTTTTATATTAACTTTCTAAGCAAATAGTTCAAGGAAAGCATACATGTCTATTTACACTTTGCATGATGGGTCAATAAATAATGGTCTGAATGTACACATTTCGAACAATTTCCACAGATAGGGAGACGTCAGGTCTAAACAAAAAATTAAGTTGGCACATTTTCTGTCAATTTTAAGCCCTAGAAGCCATTAATTATAACAAACTTCTGCGTAACACTTATCACTAGCAGAATTGTGAATAACTGCGCTTTCCGTACAACCGCGCAACAATCGTGAAATTTTCTAGAAATGGAATATTGTTCTAAATGTCAGTCTTAACGAAAAAGGGAAACGTGTAAACGTGAGCATTTACTTTACAATTTTGACGACGATGTGCTGGAACAAGAAATGAACAGAAGGCCAAATAATCATTACTAGAGAAAAAGTAATGAAGATGTTTGGATCAAACATTATATTACGTTAGCCGTGATCAGGGCACACAACTTTGTCCAAACTCTCTATGTATACAATGAGTGATGCTTTTTGTCTTCATTTGTGAAACAAACAATACGTTATTAACATCTATGACAACCCACCAAAACATTGAAACTGTCGGACGATTATTTAAATAGATACTTCCTTTTTATCTACGAATTAAAAGTAAAATGGCTTCCCAATGTTATTACCCTATAAACTCGAATAATTACATTTTCTTCCCCTAATACAAATGACCTAAGTTCACAATTATATCACAAGTTAATATACTGTAACCCTGTTCAAAAGGGCAATCGCTTGTGCGAATTAAGCCTGTCATCAGCTGAGTCGTGATATTTTCGACTCCGCCTTGCTGATTCGACTTTTATTCACTAACTACACTTTATACTCCATGCCACTGGTAAGAGATATAATAGCGTGTTCTTGTGTGATAGCTGCAAGCTCTTTCAGCCATTCGTCCAAAATAACTGCACACAATACTACATTTTGAATGGGAGTTACCTCTTCAGGTGATTCCCAGGATGCTTTGCTAAAATATCTGTGATCAAGAATTTAAGATTTAATAAAAACATAGTCAATAATTTAACAAGCTTACGGTGAAAGGAGCGTACCGGTAACCAGATCCATGACCTATTATTTCTAATTGATTCTCTGATATGCTCGATGATTGGGTCCCAAAATTTGACAAACTACCGGGGCCTGAGTTTGCACCCGATCTTTTAAACATTTGTGTGAATGACAATGTTAGGCTTCGCCTCTTTGGTTCACCTACAAATAAGGGATAGAATTCCATATTGAACATTTTATAGTATGTTATTTGTCAAGATGTTTCCTTTTCACCGCTATACCTACGTAAACTGATTGCTTCCAGGGAGCACGGAATAAATATAACAAAGGGGTTATATGTATGCCATTTGCAAAGGACAAAATTCACACACAGTAATTATTGAGAATTGATATACCTAATGCTTAAATTATGTTCACGAAAGAGATGATACCTCTTGAGAATGAGTCATTGGAAAGCGCGTTCCGTTTGCAAGGAAGAGAGTATGCAGCAGCTTCTAACGCATTCTTTCTTGCATTCACAAGCCTATCCTCTCTGCCAATAAGAAACGATCTTGCTTGCTCAACCAACAGGTCAACATTTCCGTGCTTAGAAAGAAACTGATCTATTTTATGTTTCAATGAAGCAAGTACCTGAAACAAAATTTGGAATAATTCAATATCATAATAGCTGAAACAAGTGAATATGATACGGTTTCTTAAACAGCATGTAGAACTTTATTTGAACATTAAAATTAATTGAACGTAGCAGAAACAAACCTGAAATAGCGATCTGATGCTAGGCTGAAATACTAAGGAATGATTCAAAAGAAAAGATTGTAACAGAGGCTGAGGATATATTGCCAGCCTGCTGATGAGACCGGTCAAATGCAAATTGACGTACAGATTGTTGCTTGGCATACATTCGAGCTTCCTTAAAACAACGTCTAAAAATATTCCTACGTTTGGTTGCCCATTAAATACATCTGCACGATGTAACGGCTTTTGGTTGCTCTTACTCACGACCATCTTTTCGGGTATATAATCATTCGTTGGTACATCGTCCAACTGAGATGCGGTGGTTGTTGGACTCACTTCGACATCTGCTTCATCGTGTTCACTTACGCGATCCTCACTGGGTTCATTGTCTGGAGTCGACTCAGACGACCCCTTAAATGCATAACTTTCATAACCACTACTCTCTCCTAGTGATAATAAAGAATTCATGGCAGTATTAGAATCATCTATTCCACTATCTGATCCTTTTTTATCAATCAACATGGCTGGGTCTACTGTTGATCCTATCAGTTCAATATTCTCATTTAACAGTTCAGCAATGTCGGCGTCTAATTTTGCTTGTTCTTCCACAGTAAGTAGAATTCCAGACCTTACCGTTGGCTCAATTTTACTCGCTGTTTGTATATTCTTGTGCTCGTCGTCTAACAAGCATTGAATATTTTCCAAAATATCATCAACGGGTGAAGTTTTCTTGACTTTGCTCAAAAGTGTAGAACTCCTCAGTGTGTTTACTAACACAGTGCTACTTCCTACTCGTTTTACCGCAACATCAACTGGATTGTCTTCTATTAACGTAGCAGCGCTGCTAGCGTTACTGTCTCTTGGCAATTCGCCATCATATTGTGACGACCAGTTAGAGCATGCATTTCGACAAGCAGTTATCTTTTGACGTGCATCACACAGATAGGCATGATAATTCCCATATAAACTGTCTGTTATTCTGGTTCCGTAGATGGCTGTGGCTGGCAAGGATTTCAAGACATCGGGACCAGTAGACGGAACATATTTTTCATGCGTGGACAATACCGTGTTTGGCAAGGAATTTGATGTTGGATTCATCAAGGTCGCATATGTGGTGCAACAGTTTGGTGTAAGGGAGAGAAACCTCTCTGCAGCACGGCCGAAAGGATCAATATCTTTTAGTCTTCTACGTTGCGACAACATTACGTGCGAACAGGGATTTAATGCCCTTAAACATAATTCTAACATTACATCTTCACAATTTAGGTTGACCAGTGTTTCAAAGAGCGCCAGAGTTACTATGCACAGCTAAAACAAAGACATCAATTAAAAAATAATACTCAATAATAACCCATCCTTTGTAAGGCATTTCATGATAATATCACCATCATTTAAATACTATTACTACAAGATGAGTAAACATTTGCCACAAACAAAAAAGCAGTATACGGATATATGGTGTTAAAACTTGAAATTCTATACCCGTGATCTGGAAGATATCCTTTGAATCAGAGAGTCCAATATTCTGCAGCCATCATAATTGTCTTCTAGTAAAAATCTAACGAGTGACCTTAACAAACCAGGTTCCGTGACAGAACGAAGAAACAGGTCGAAATAAGCTGTTGCTGCAACTAGTTCCTCCACAGTGGTCTACAAAGATTTTGTTGCAATCAGATATACTATGCACACACTTTGGGTTTTAAAGAATGGGAAAGTGTAAAGAACAGAAAACATTACACTCAATACTATGAATTCTGCAAATATGTTCGATGAATTCATTATTTTCAACACTCTAACATCTTTTACAAGATAAATGCATGAAAATAAGACTTGAAAGAATTAAATATGGAATATATAAACTAAGTATCTAATGATAACTCTGCAAGAAAAGGGTTACAGTCTCTTATGAAAAGTGGAAGCAGTTAGCACAATATTAATTTGTAATATGTTAATTGTTGAGAAACCTGTTACATGTGTGACTAATGTTCTTAGGTATACACAATGTAAAAATAGCATAAAAAAGTTATGAAAATGTAATGATTTAAAATGCAAGCTTACCTATACAAAGGATTAGAAAATGTGTAGGAATGCAGTGATTTTGCACCAAAATGTTTTCTTTGGACAAAAAAATGGTTCAGTGTAAACCACACCTAGATTAGTTGCTTATTAGAATGTATTAGCAGAACCTGCACAACATACCATAATTGTGAAAGAGAGTGGACGTAAAAATCAAAGGCAAACGCATGGCTGCAGCAATCAAGCAATGCAGTAGAACAAAAGCAAAGCAGGTGTAATAATTGGCAATGTATTAGGAAATTATGGCTTTCCAATAAAAAACTATCTATAAACATTTATGAATCAAAGCTGTTCGCACATGGAGGTTTGACTTACATTTATTAAAGCTTAAACACAAGCATATCTTGCAATCATGCACATGATTAAAAGAAATTTGCACTCCATGTTATAATGTTTGTCCTAATTGTAGCGACTCATTTGTACTAACCCAGTGTTGTTGTGCATCTAGTTGTTCTATAGTCAAGCCAAGGGAATCCTACGAGCATCAGAAAAATTTCACCACACAGCCACCAGCAACCATGAATGATAACGTCAGTAAATTAAACAAATGGCCAACACCTTCTACCATCACCATATTGATGAATCTTGTCATATACATATGTTGAATGCAACTGACACAACATTAGCATAACATTTCTTATCTTATGATTGAATTATATATTGTAACAGTAATCCTACATGTAAATAATGTTATTTATGTATATACAAACATATGCAGAATATCCTAATTTGTCAACTACATTTTATAATAACCATTACTTATCGTTCATCCATATTGTATTGGGTTGAAGAAGCATTGTATTTTCAAATCTTTAATGCCCACATTATCCTTACTGTCACATTAATATGTAAACACAACTTGTTGTGATTTGCATAATACAAAACTCCAAAAAGTTCACAAATGGACATTAAGTTACAAACAAATAGAGGTAAAAGGTTGTTTGAATTTTGCATTGTTTATATGACATTAGAGGGTAAAAGGACAACACAACAGTAATAATATTTTGTGTCTATTCTGCACAGATCGAAGTAACTCTAATGTTTATACTTTACATACTTTTAATTAATTGAAAATCGTTAATTGTTGTTATCAATTTAACAATATTCATTTAGTTCACTCAACAATTGTCACCAACATAACAGCAAATACAAGAGAAATTCTGTAAGACAACGTACTGATTTTTGAACACGGTGAATATATTCTTTCACCACATATAGCTAAATAATAACAAACAGAATTAATAGCAGGAATGTTTTACAGCAATTAATGTTTGACTGCAGTAAATGATTAGGATTAAATATTGTACTTGATATTATATCAGCTGCTTAACAACCCAGGAATGTAAAACATTTCAACTACTGAATAACACAATTACACTCACTTGTAGTAATGCCGGTCCCATTACAGGCACTAAAAAGCCTTGGTACAAAAACTCTAGTAATTGTTTTTGTACAATGGGATGTGCCACTTGTGCTACAGCATTGCAAAACTCTAAAGAATTCATCAACTGTGTCAATGCTGGCATGTCATTGACATCATCTGGTGTCAACCTGTGCCAATCATCTGTTTCAATATCAAGTTTTCTGGGCAATACAGAATATAATCCACTCAAACCTGTGGCCAACACCTGGAACATGAGGAGTAAAAATATTTTATTTTTTGCATTGTAGAAGCAGCTTACAAAATTTTTACGTTAAATGCACATTCATATTTAATAAATTTGGAAAAGATGTATACGATTTCTGCAGCAGTACGAATATCATCCTTATGACATGTTCAGTGGAATATAATAATACATTGTTCTTACAGGACAAATATTTGAACTATCTGCGATGTACATTCCAACATCGTCGTTTTTCTTTGACAGTGACATACATAATAACATAGCGTCTCTGGCTTGTTGTCCAACGCCACCCTCTCTATGGACGTGAGGTATTAGTAAGGTAAAAATGATAAACCTTAGAATAAAAAAATAAGTAATATTAATTGCAAGCATTAGACTTTATTTTTATTCAATGCATGTATTATAAGATATACAAACTTGTTTTTCCCAGTTGCTGTTGGATGGAAAAATAGATCTAGTAAAGCCATATTTTGCATGAGGGCTACACATAATTGGTTAAGTAAAATTACTAGCTTTTTCTCAACTTCAAGGGGCATGATATCATTAGCACATTCCTCCAATAATCTTAACAATGGCCTAGCTACTGGCTCATGTGCAAGAAGTACACCGTTGTGGGAAACTAATAGCTCGTAAAGTTTTAATTGTTCCAGCCGTACAGCATCATTAAACCTGTAACAAACCATGAAGCAGAGTTGCTTTTCTAATTCATCCTACATATGTACATATTTTTGTGCACCTTACCTTCCTGTGTGCACACTCCATTCATATAATTTAACTAACAAATTTTCACTTAATAAATATTCCAGGCATGGAGAATGAGTTGCTGTGTTAGTTTGTCTGTAATTTGTAGAGGAGGTAGATTCGCGTAGTTCCAAAACAAGTAGGGTTACCATTTGATCTATGTGATTGACGACTCCCAACACATCATCTTGACTTGGTTTCCCTTTAGGAGGCTGCACAAAAGAAACTTACTAACAAATTGTTTCCAACTTATTAAATCATATACTGTACAAGTAATACACAATTGGAGGACTTAATGATTCAAACATGTTTACTGAATACTATATTCTATCACATATGCACAGTATTTGGCACTGCAACATTAACACAAAATTTGGATTAAGTCAATTTTATTCGACTGTTTCAACGAATTGGACATTTTTAAACGATCAAGTGCAAACTAACCACTGTAGGTAAGATGATTTCATAAGTTTGCTGCCAGTGTTTACAAAAACTATCATAACATGCTGATGGATCGGCATCTTTCGGCGGAGAGTCCCTGGACCGTTGCTTGCTGAAACTAGTCCTCAACGGACTGTTTCGTAGCCAGCTCATTGTGTTGTTTTCGAAACACAATATAGCTCCACGTACTTCCAAAAACACTATGACATTTCCATTTTTGCTATAACACGACTCACATTGCGGTCACGGACATGTACCGAAGTTTCTGGCCACTGAAAACACATTTACTAGCTGGACGAAGATAGTCAACGCACTATGGAAAGTCTATCTTGTCAAAGTTGGCCTACTTAAAGCGCTAATCTTCCACTTACACGACAGTAGTATTTCGATAACACCAAACACACTTTTCTTAACTGACATGTACACAAAAGACTGATCGGAAGAAATGGGTCTGTATAAATGTTGTTTGCACAAAACTCATTTCACAATCTGACCATTATGTTGCAATTTCTTCACTGTCTCGTTGATCAGTTAATATTACTACGTCTATTCATTCTCACGCGTTCGCCATGTTTTACGTCACGCATGAAATGATTATTTGCAGGTGGGGGTATGACATTTTATCCCGCATCGTACTCGTCATTTTAGTTGCCATTGGCAGCAGTTAATGGTTTATGAACTAGAATGGCAAAGAATGTTCTTCGTTGCCCTGGCAGGGGCAAAAAAAACTGCTAATAATCGACATACACAAATAAATATTGTCTTATTAAAAAAAAAAACACGTAGGAGATAAGTAAAGGAAGGTGGAACAGGATAAATATAAGAACCATCATTCTAGAAAGTATTGACACTTATACTATTTTTTCAATAATATCAGTCTAATAAAAGTATGCAAAGTTTTGGTCAATTTTCACTTTTTAAATGTTTATGTTCACTAAGTGTACATAAATTATCACATCAAATATGTTCAAAAATATATGTATTTTCCCATATATTCTACAGAAACACTATTTTTTCATACATTAAATAAAGTCTGTAAATACAAAACTTTATAGTCACTATTTTTTGCTAATGTGTAACAAATTCGAAGTTCCGAGTGGTTCTCAGAATCGAATAATTATGTCACAATCAATTATTCTCTGAATATACCATGTTGCTATTTATATTATTTGTAAAATATTGTGTTATAATTAGTTTTTATAAAAAACTTCTCCCAAGCAATTTAAGAGAAATCCGTCTTACACATATACACTTCATGTTTATCAGACTAAGTGTTTTATGTAATATAATGCACTTAGATTGAGTAAATAAATCGTAGGTTGCATTTATACTCTAAAAATGATTTTACTGTCTATAAAGTAGACATTACATAATGTACATTGTACTGAAACTTAATTCAGTTGAATTTAACAACAAACAGTGTTTAACAATTGCGCACATAATGTAGCTTAAAACCTTTTAAGTGTTATATTGTAAATGAATTTCACATACATGTTAACACAGAAAAGGTAATAAAACGATTTGAAATCAAACGTTCAGTTTGTATTAATATTTTCCAAAATTTGCGATTTGAGAGCAATAATGTGCTATACAAAGTAACTGTAAAAAACGTATCATTATCTGCCTATCAATACAATATATTTAATATTTCACTATAAAATATATAACTATTTAATAAATATTTCTGAACTGTGGCGTGCATTTTGATATTCCTGTAACTCCAGGTAACGCTTTAAACATACTATCTTTAATTATAGTCCTAAGAAACAATGATATTCTGGTAACCGGCTAAGTATTGGTACGTATTATACACATGATTGATGAAATGGGATTAATGCTAGCCATTACCGAAATCCACATTAACTTATTTTTTTAACTGCATTGTTGCTACTAGGGAACATTGCTTTTAGCGCTCTCAATTCCTGATTAGTTAATTTTTTGATCCTGAGTGTTTGCCCAACCAGAGTATAAATTGCAGTAATCTTTCACTAATTCAATTTCAATTGAATAAATGTACAATTCTTTCTATGTAGATTAATTATGTCAATTCATTATAAAGTTTAAGTATTTTCTTATCATCAAATATTGTTTTTTTACCCAAAACCAAACATTGGTTAATAAAAAATAAAAATTATTTCTCCCAAATGAGCTTGAGTTTTTCAGTTAGTATCCAAAGAACATTCTGGAACATTAAAATTGTACATGGATTGAAATACTTATTTTGCAATGGTAACTGGTTCAACGTACCAAGATTTTCCGTAGAAATCTAGTTCTTTCGTACTCGGCATTTACATAAGTTTAAGGGATTGTAATATATGCAACGAGTCTTTTAGTTACAATCAATGTAAAATCTTCAGTAAGTGAACATCGTCAGGTAGGGCAAAGTTGATAAATATAAGATTTCCGTAAAACTTTTTCGTATTGTGTTGAAATCAAATTGAAATGAAAATGTATGCGAGTTGACATGGCTTAAAAAACAACACTACTTTGTACACTCTTACTTAACGATTCTCGTAATACTTTAGAGTTGATCTTTTTAATTGGAACAGAGAAATACTGAAGAGGTCTACCAATAAGAACACATATGCGCGCACTATTTGGTTCCAACGATCAACAAGAATGCAGATTCCAATGTAAGGACATTTGTTTTTATTAAGTACTTTACGAGATATAAAAGAAGAATGTAATCAACTACATTTGTAAATACTGGAACAACATTGCTCCACCTAACGTCGTGTATAAAAATTGATTGTGTAACTAATTGATCAATGTTATGATATACAAATGTCTAACAATGTAGTCATAACCTGTAAGCAACAAGTATTCAGCATTGGTACATAACTACAAACGTCTTTTGACATTTTCATTAACAAGTGTACATATTAATCACATATTGTTAATTGTTTTTGGCGTAACATTAATCTGTATTCATGCATAAATTTGTATCACTTATCATTTTCCAATGATTTGTACCATAGATACTGATAAATTATATACAATTTTATCAGCATAATGGAATCAACGTATAAATTGAACGTAGTAAGAAAGCTATATAATGAGTTGATTCTACAGCCACATACTACAGATACCTGTAAGGTTCCAATTGGTGTCATTGATTTAAGGATCAAACAATTGAAATAAATTGTTAATCACTGATTATCCGGCGATATTTTCTATTTGGCGGAAATACCTCCTCGTCCTCGTCTTTGTTTGCTGACAGAAATGGATCATCATACGCGTAATTCGGTGCCCATTTCAATAAAAGCTTTTCAAAAAATTCTTCTAAATTACGTGCTTCCTGATAAACCTGCGATTCCACCTAACAGCAACAGATAATAAATGAGAAAAACATAATGTTACTATTTATATAAACATTCGTACATTTTCAATGAAAAGCAGTATGTTTATCGAATGATGACTTACGGGATTATAAGTAAAAGCATTCTTAAACATTAATCTGATGTCCGCCATAACTTGCCTCAGATCAGTATAATGATTCGGATGATCGGGCTTTAGTTTATCTCTTATCACATCAAGTGCAATAGGTTTCTTTATAATACGATGGTAATCAACAATCTATAACAAAATTGCAGAATTAATTGGAAGCGTATTGTAGCGATAGCGTAGTTTCGTTTCAATTCGTATTGAAGTTTCCATTACCTCCGCTGAGACCACCTCACGAAACGGGAGACTTTGTTCGTACTGGCAGTATAATTCCAAAACAATTCTCTGTGCAATCCTCAATTCTTTAGCACTCATGGTATTAGGCCTCTTATCTCCAGGCGGATCATCCGAGCAATCCAATACGTTTGTACATAGCATACATTGCCAAGTCTCACTTTCACTAATCCATAGACATGATGTGTGATTAGAAAAATGTGGCAAAATTGTCATTGGATGATATAAAAACATTGTCGTTACTTACTCGGGGAATGATTTTAAACTAGGAATATGACAGTACAAATGGAAGACTTTTGGACATTTATCGCAACAGAGAACTGCATCACCGCCGTCCATACACACGGCGCACCAATCTTCATTAGGATCGTCCTTTGTCATGGATGCTGCAGCATTTTTTGAATTATCTAATGGACATATAATTTCATTTGGGCACAATTTCTGTCGTCACTACACAGCCTCGATATAGTTAAAAGGCATAGACATGTTTGGAGCATACATTCCCTATCTTTAGCAAGCCAAAACTATATATCGAAAAGGTTATACATTTTACACTTTACACCTTATACCTCAACAGACTCTCGTATATAAAGATGGCCAACCTGAGGAATTCTCTGCCATTGGATTCAATCCTTCATCTGTCGAACTGTCGACCTGCGCTGAATCCATCTGATTCTTTTGCGTCTCCGGTATCACAACAATACCATTACTGTCCAATTTCGCGATTGTCAACATCAGATCGTTCAAGGATTTCTGGCAAAACTTGTCGAGATTATTCTCGGTCTCGTCAGACTTTCCAGGTGGTACAGGACTCGGAGTTTTCGGCACCGACGAACTCACTGCATGGCCAACGGACATTGAACTATGCGAGTGTAAGGGCGGTGTGTCCGCACTGGCGCAACCGACATTGGCACCGTATTTTGATTGATTGCCACTCGACTGCTGATTCTTTAACGTTATCTTATACGTATCATTTATAGGAACTGGCATAGAAGGCGCCGTCTGATGACGAGGCGTATAAAAGGGAAGGCATGGATTTACGTTCTGAGGTATGTGCCAACGGGCAGCAGGCTGTTGCATCGAATAATTCATGTGATGATTCGATGGCGACGCGGGATTGCATTGCTGCATCCGTACGCCTGACACCATTGAAGCGTTTGTCGTTTGATAGGCATGAGGTTGTATTGGACGCTGAGGGCTGCTTGATGGGTATCTGTAGCCGGGTGGCAGTCGATATGGTACGTGACTCGTTGCAGGTCGAAAGGGCGGAGGATTGTGTGCAAGCAAGCCACGCAAGCTGGCATTCTGTCCAAGCTGCTCCATGTGAACTTGTTGGTGAGGATGCGTCGAAGATGTAACTTGCTGTTGGTGACAACCAGCTAACGGTCGTTGCTGCATCATGAGAGGTTGCTGCATACGGTTGTTAAAATTCACATTGTAAGGAACGCGCGGTTGGTGTTGCGGCTGATGCGCTTGTGGCGATGATCGAGGCGGCATATTATGTGCAGGATAGTGCTGAACGTAACTTGGCGATTGTGTAGTATGTTGCTGATGTTGCTGTGGCTGCGGTTGAGGTTGTTGCTGTGACTGCTGCTGCTGCTGCTGATGTTGTTGTTGCTGTTGTTGTTGCTGCTGCTGCTGCTGCTGCTGTTGTTGTTGTTGTTGCTGCTGTTGTTGCGGTCCTAGGAGAAGAGGCACTTGCTGGTAAGAGTTTTGTTGTTGTGGCACGGTTGACTGTTGTCCAACAGAAGGTAGTTGTCCTACACCAGATGAATTCTCCGAGTGAGTAGTCGCAGAGTTAACGTTTTGCTTTTGTTCTGTTGCGCCCTCGGTGAAGGGAATAGAGGGTGCATTTGTACTGGCGGACGGAGATATCGAAGGGTATACTCTGCCATCCACAACTATTGCTCCAATTGATGACACCACTAAAAAATTAAACAATAATAATGTAATTCGTTAAAAAGCAAATCGTATCGGCAGATCTTATCTAATATATATTTACCTTTTATTAAGTCAGGAACTTTTTCTAAAGATAAATGTATTCTGACAGGTATTTCTGGGTTGGGAATATCCGCTCGCCTACTTTTTATTCTCTGTAAATGACTTGTAACAGACCTGTAAAACACACATTTGATTTAATTAAATGAAATGAACTTTATATTTTAAATAATATACATACTTTTTACTGTAAAGCAATTCCATATCTGATCCTTTGTCCAGTGCATGGGTAACAAACTGTATACAATGGTCTGTAAGTTTGGATAATTGGTCTAAAGCCACCTTTTTTTCATTTAATGTGTTTTGTTTTTGATCACAAACTTCGTTCAAACGCATAACAAGCTGCTTTCCTCTCGTATTAATTGCATTTGTTAGTCTAATATAAGAAAAGAATACAGTCATTAAAGTTGGTGTGTTATGCCTATATAATATTATTAATTTATATTTATTATATATTTTATTATACATATATTATATACCGAACCCCGAGCCAAACATCGTTCGTCTGGGGCAGGATCTACTGGCATAGCCCCACTGATGAGTCCGCCAGTAGATCCAGGACGAAACGAATCTTTTAATTTTTATCGTACAACAGAGTGACCGAAATCGCCGTGAAGATTTAATTTTACATATATTATATATTAATACCTAAATACTTACTGTACCACCATCTGTGTTATATCCTGTACTAAATTCTTTTTTTTTTCCAATATGAGAATTTGTCTGTCTTCTATAACTTTCATCGCACTCTTGAGCAACACCCTTTTGTAACTAAAATATAAATCTTTATACAATGACTGTGAATAGTATGATTTTGATTGTAAAACCCCTTAAAATATAGATATAAATATTTGCTGTTATATTTAAATTGTAACTTACCTTACTTCTTTCAGCAATGTTGAAACCGATGATCTTGTTTCAGCAGCTATTTCATGAATAAATTTATACTTATGATCACGGTGATCACTAAGCTGACAATCTCTACAAGTTAATCTGTCACAAGATTGACAAAATAGGGATAGTTGTTCATGTGGATGAATAGTACAAAATAAGTATCCTGATACTTTCTTATTGTCCTTTTTAGTGTTATCCCTGTCATTAGCAACTTCGTCTTTTGGTTTGATCGTATGATCCTTTGTAATTTTCAATCGTTGATGTGCCTATCAAGTAAACAATTTACATACGTTCAGCATAATCTATTACAAACAATTTTCCAGTCAAGGATTAAATAATTGTGTTAAAACTTACCATAACACAATTTTGGCAAATAAATTCTTCACATTCAACACACCAACTAGTAGCAGTGGCATTGTCATGGCAACTGGTACATTTCTTTTCTTCTTCAGTTTCCTTAGAATCCTCATCCACCCCAGTATTATTCTCCTCTTCAATAAATTTTGAAAGAAATCTATTCTCAATTAAATTTTCTGCTTGGCTAGTGACATTGCATATTTGACATGCAATTACATTGCTTTCTACTGTAAAAGGTCATGAAAAAAATGTTAGATGAGCTTTGGGTAAAACTGAAATACTTATATGACATAAGTGACAATATTTAAGAGAAACTATCTTTTACTTCACAGAATCTGACACGTACACATCAATAAATTAAATTTGTATTTATTTTAACAAATCAAATGTTCTGACTATTTTGGAGTTTACTTTATTAGATTAGCTACACTAAAACCCTTTCTTACTTTTGATATAAGAACTTAAGTGTAACAAAAATACTTTGAAAACCTATGTGTGACATGACCCAAAAACGGTCTCAACATTTCATCGAATTCATCATAAATTTATCCGTTGCCCGAAAACCGCCACGAAACTATACAATAGTATGAATAATAAAAAAATGTCGCTTACGCAGAACGTCTACATCAACCGATGTATTGTGATCACTCAGTTTATTATTAATACACACAGCACAAGCCGCATGCAAGCACTCCAGTAACTTCGGATCGTCCCCGAAGCTAAAGATTTTATTACAAAACACACATTTTGACAGAAACGCTCTTATTTCATTTTCCTGACTTTCTGTGGTGCACTCAATGCGCTGTAAGTCGCACTCTTCATCTGTGCAAACGCCCTGTATTTGCGATTGTTGCATGTCTTGTTTCGAGCTACCCTGATCCAACGGCTCCTCTTTGATCGTTGCCATTGGCATATTTGTTAATAATTCGTTATTACGCGCGTCCATAACGACAATTCCGTGTGTACTAATAAGGCGACAAGTATTAAATCCTTTCGTCGCTACAAGTTATGAAAATAAATTCCTGTTAAATTGTATGGCGCCATAATACGCTCCTTTTCACTTCCACTCCACTTTGATGGCTCCGATCACAAGCAAAATAGTTAGTAGAGTCGGAATATATTGCTGCTTGTCATCTGGCCACAAACATTGAGAATAAATACCCACAACAATTATACCGAATTGGTATTTCCGGTAGTCAATTGAGGGTCCACTACAATTCTCAAGATTCAAGTGCAGAAATACATATTAGGCTCGCAGCTACAATTTTAAACTGAAATTTGTGGGTTATAAAATTTAGTTTGGATGATGAGAAGTAATGAGTAACGTATACTTAAAATTGATTGGTTGTCTTCTGCGTAAGTTGCAGGCTAGTTGTATTATGGATTTACATAATTGGTCAAGCACTTTAGTAGTGTATTCATGTAACTCAGTTTTTAGACACCAGGTGTGTCCGATGTCATAACTATTTTTCTGTTGGTTGGTCTAGTAGATTTTACTTTCAAGTAAGATTTGACACGGTTTTGAAAATGTTCAAACATCTACAAAACTTTCAACTAAAAATCATATCGCATTTAAGCATATAACTACTCCCCTCTCAGTACATTTTGTATTGGTTACTGGTATTGTACAGCACTATTCGTACCTTCTAAAAATTGTGGGAAAAGCAGTTAACCTATAAGTTCTGTAAATATGAAATTCAATGCATTTAAATTAATAGGTATGTTATGTTTAACTAGTTATCAATGTTTATCTTCATTTATAAACCTTACTGCTTAATAACCACGAGCTTAAGTAACCTAAAAGTTGTCTCTATGTTTCGCCTGAAGCAATCATTATATGGATTTTAATTAATTTTACAGAGAACATACCGCCTGATAATCGTGCGGATGATAGTAATGACAGCAGTGAGAATATAAGTGATCATGATGACGATAATGATAATTATAATAGTACAGACAGTATCACCACTTCAGATTCAGAAAATGATAATGAAATTGAAGATGTAAACACTAATACAAACTATGCACAAATGGCTATTGTTCCTGGTAAATTTTACTTTCTCTATGTTTAATAATCTTATTTATAGAAACACATTGCTCATTTGAACATCTCAGTTGATACTGTCCTATGTACATTTACTTATTGTATACATATTAAGGCAACAGTGGAGAAGACTTGATTTTTAATGAAGATGAGGAGCAAGATGAAACTGTAAAAGCAATCATAAGATCAAGAGAATTGCAAAGAAATCATCCACCAACAATACAATTAGATGATTTTATTGTGGACATATGTTTTCATCCAAGTAGGGATATGATTGCAGTGGCTAACATTATGGGAGATGTTCTAATGTATATCTGCATAGTATTTAAAAACATAATATGTTAATGTAAATGAGTTTACTGAGAATGTACACATATTAAAAAATGTTTTTAGGTATACATACAGCAATGAAGAAACTGAATTAACTTCAACATTGGAACTGCATCTTAAAGCTTGTCGTGATATAGAATTTAGTAATGATGGGCAAACTCTATTTTCCACTTCAAAAGATTTGTCTGTAATGTTGACGGACATAAATACAGAGAAGTTAATAAGAGTATATGAAAAAGCTCATGAGTAAGTTTCATATTATAATAAATAATGTAATGAGGATTTTTACAATGTATAGAACTGTAAGAGTATGGTATTCTTTAGACAACCTGTGTATACAATGACTGTGATAAGTGAGAATTTGTTTGGAACTGGCGATGATGACGGTGTAGTAAAACGTAAAGTTCTAACAATTTACAACATATTATAATAAATTTTGTTTAATATCTGGTTTAAAATACAAGAATTTGCTTTCAGTGTGGGATCTGAGGCAAAACAGAGATATTCCTGTCCTTTCTATAAAAGAAGTGGATGACTATATTAGTGCTATGGTAACAAATAGCGACAACAGATATTTAGTATGCGCAAGTGGAGATGGTTCTTTAACGACTTTAAATATACCAGCCAAGAGAATGCATGTTCAGGTTTCTCAATTTATTCAAATATTCTGATATAAAATGTATTATTTTACAATATTTACATAATACAATGGCTTCTAGTCTGAAGAATATGATGAGGAAATCACCTGCCTTGGATTATTCAAGTGCGAAACAAAACTTCTGGCTGGTAGTAGTAAGGGGAAGTTGTATGTATTTAATTGGGGCGAATTTGGCCTCCACTCGGACGAGTTTCCAAGTTCCACAAAAAAATCGTTAAATTGTATGATCCCGATTACTGACAATATAACAATAACAGCAGGAGAAGATGGTATTCTGAGGTATATCGCAGCAAATTGTAAAATTATAAAAAAAATGTATGGTACGATATGAATTTATTGTATATTCTATAGGGCTACAAGCTTATTTCCTCACCGTCAATTAGGCGTAGTGGGACAACATAGTCTTTCAGTTGAAACACTCGATGTCAATTCAGATGGGACATTAATTGCATCTTCGTCTCATAATAACGATGTAAAGTTTTGGAATGTGCAGTATCTTGAGACGTTGGACACCGCTGATCGGATCAAGGGAGGAAAACAAAAACAGCTCAAACATAATCTCCCTAGCAGTAAAGTCAATAATCCATCAGATTTCTTTGCAGATCTTTGACACATAAACGTTTGTTAAGATTACTGCAATTCTGATTTTTAATTTTTGTTACTATTTACAACATCGTGACATAGAATCTATGTACTTTGTGGAGAATTTAATATTAAATAAAATTAACTGAATAGATATCTGTTTTTCGTTGTAACGATTGCAAGAAGTTCTACACGTACTAATGTTGAACCAACATGTGCTTAGATGCTAAAAGATGTAGAATTTTGTTTAATATATATAACGGTAAATGTACGTAAAATAACCCAAATGGGATAATATGTATGAGATGCAGTACGATTGCATACAAACCAAAATGGTGTAAATGTATCAAAAAATGATTTTTTATTTGTTTTGTATTTATTATTTGGCCAGTTGGATTTTCTTTAATTCGTCTGTATAATGGTTCTGCTCGCATCGTAACGTGGAATTATATGCATATAATTTTTATTATCAGGTATGATGCAAGTATTCTGCGAAAATCACGCAATTATTAAAACATATATCTGAAAATACATTAAAAATGTTTTTTTCAACAGTAAGAAGCAAGAAATATTGCTACTTGTTTATAAATTTTTTAAGAAAAATGTTATATTTCGCCTAAACTACGCTTAAATTATAGCATCTCCGTTTGGAAAACTTTTCATACGTAAGAACTTGCATAAATAGCACTCTTAATGTTGAATAATTAAAAAAAATAAGACAACAAGTTCAGATTATGCTAAAACTAAAATGGATTCTTAACATGTGAGCAGATTTTTTTCCTAGCCTAAATGATAGATATAAAACACTTTCGGTTTCCGTTCCGATATCTAGTGTTAGAAATATAATGAATGTAGGAATAAATACATGAAAGGGAGAGGATACGTATGCGTCCTACACATGTACATATATACGTATATCAAAATCTGTTCAGCTCCGATTGTAGATAGCCATGAGGTTCCAGCGAAGATATCACTCTGCCTCACATTTTAACTACCAGTTTGCATAAATGAATGCCATTGGAACGTGACAAAAGCTTATCAATAGTTTACTTTGGCGAATGATTTGTATCTATATGCGCGTAACTATAACGCGCTACTTAAATTCGATGAACTGTTCTTTGTCGTATGTAATAAATTATCCAAGCATCATCCACGCGATACTCAACAGGTACATCCGATAGCATGTAGATGTAGGATTACGTGTTCGTATTAAATATGAAATATGACATACGTTTGCAATTATATATACGAGTTTATAAAGACTTCAAACCAAAATAAATGATCCATCAGTACACGCACACTGATATCTGTATCGCGTGGCAAGGCAGAATGAGTAATGAAGAATATGTTTGCCCTAAAATTGGCTTTAAAAAGTATTAAATTTCTCTGTTATTGATAATTTAAAAAAAAAACGTCATTACGAATATATTATAGCATGCTTCCAGCTTTGTCTTCTTTACGGATGATTTAGTTGTCGGAGATACTCAGGAGCGTGGTAATGTTGCTGTGCATGAGCAAGCGATGGGTGAACTGGAGGCGGGAAACAACGAACGTGTTCGACACTGGTTGCATCACTATCTCCACTCTTCAGATACTTGTTCAGTACTGCAAAAATCTGCGAGTTTAATACTTGAAACCTCCTAATTCGGTCGACCATCCTCTTCAAATGCTACGTGAACAGAAAACCGTTAATGATGCAAATTAACACAAGGACAATAAAACAGTAATGCAAGTTTTGCATGTATTACGGTTCAATGCAAATTGGCGCAGAATATTTCTTTTTAATACTTACGATTCCTTTAACGTTTTCGTCTTTACCGTCAACGCGCTGTACTCTCAAAATGTGATAACAAAAATCAAGAGCCTCAAATCTTCGTTGCTGACCAAGAAGAACTATCATGGCGCATCCAGCCCAATGCAAACCCTCACCGAACAATTCTCTGTAATAACATCGCCACAGAAGGATGTTTCACTAACAACAATGAAAAAGTTAAGAAATAAGGTGTAATACTAACTCGACAGTAAATTCTGTCTCGCCAACTGGAATGCAGTATACAAACTGTAGTGCACTCCACAATCTATGAAATTCTGTACATTCGTCTACGTTCATCACTCCATTCGCAGGTGGTGGTCCAACCCAAATGGGATCGTCTAAGAAACTGCGCAATCGGCTTAGGACTACTTCAAATATTGATAGACCACAGCATAATCGTTCTCGAGTAAGCAAGTCACCTTCTCTAGCTATCATTGCTTGCTAAAAGTGCACAGTAGTTAAGAGAAACCGAGAATGTTAATAGAAGTTCTTGAATACATTATGTACCTTTGCTGTACCCATTTTATCGACATTCGGTACAATTTGCAGGGCTGCATATTTGGCTTCCAAACGTTTCTGTTTAGTTTCAGGTTTTTCACCCTCTAAAAAAAACATTTTGTGAATTTATTTGACGATTTGTTAGTGTTTAAAAAGTAATCTTTACCTTTGCAATAAGGTCGCGGTAAGATATTTTGAAACGGAGCCGCATGTAATAAATCGCAGACTTCTTCTTGCGATAGGGCTTGTTCCATCAGAAGACAGAACAAAATTGTGTTCCCGAACTCACGAAAGTTATGAAACAGTTCTGTTTTAGCGTCAGGATACTGAACGATATCATTAAGTTGAGCGTGATAGTATCCTAAAACTCCCGGTGAACCATAGTCATACCGCGGGAGCTTACAAACTTTCGGCATAGCCTCCATTAGAGTTTTTGTAAATTGATGTAAACTTCCTTGGATCAAGGATTTCACAATTTTCAAGAGTTCCTCCATAACAACTGCTATGCCTTGGTATCCAAGAAGTTTGCATATCGTTCGAAAATGATATGGTCCAACGAATCCTGAATATTGTCCATATTGTGTGCTGTACGCTAGATTCAACTGCTTACTTCCCCAAAGATAATGATGAGACATCTGAGGTGGTTTATCTCTATGGACGGGTTGAACAAATTGAAGGCCTCGACACTTCACAAATCTGCAATAATGAATTAAATTATATAATCGGAAGGCTCAAGTAAAGACAAATATCTGTATAAAATAGAGACTTACCTGTTAGTCGCGGCGTTGTAACAATAGTTTGGTAGAAAGTCGTAGTTCAGTTCCCAAAATACATGAAGCGTAATTCTGCCATAAGGCGCCAGGACGTTGTGATTTGCTTCACGGAACATCGCGTCGTATTCGTCTAATGCCAACCATTTGCTTAGAAGTTTATGCGTAAGGCGATTCACTTGTAATAAACCATCGAGTTCCTTTAATAAACTTCACGTTACATATTGTTGAATGTATATTTACTATCTCAATTTACTACAAGAATGTAAATCACTTACAACAACGCCTGTTATATCGCCAGACTCAAATTTGCTGATAGCCAAGTCTAGAGATTTCTGCATATCAGCGTTTATGCGTTGCGTTATTAGCTTGTTTAAATCTATGCTTCGACCCAACAATTGAACGTGCCTTTGTTTCAATAATGTCTCGTATCGGTTTGCACGAGGATATGGAAGCACATAAGCTCCTAGTGCCATGCACTCGACGCGGAATCTCTTATCCAAGAGTATGCTTGCGGCCAACTGCTTATAATGTGAGAAAATTTGCTCGCTCAGCTTGTACACAAATTGATCGAAACACAAGTTGACTTCAGCTTCTACCTCATCGTATAGAAATTGTTTGCGGAAGATTGTAAGTGCGTATAATGCACTATCATTGTACAAATCCAGGGGATACAAAACATATCTGTAAAATAAAGCGTGCAAAATACAAACATGTAAAGCTCTACAAATTTACCAATAACCAATAACTTACTCCATCATAGATGGTTCCTTGCTCCTTAAAATGTGATCTGTCAGAATCCATGGCATAGACATCTCAATTGGAAACTGAAACACGAGAAGTAATTTTACTTTAACTTTTGATTAAATACTGTTAATAGAATTTTTACACGTAATACGTTTTCAAGCATTATACAAAGTATAGAAACGATTACGAGTGCGCATTTTGAACACACGAGTAATGCTTAATTAAACGAGGAGGCCTAAATTAAGAAGTTATCAAACGTAAATAAAGATCAACAAATTAAAAAACAACACTACATTGTGTGGTGGATAACAATTGATGTACCTGAATGCGTTTTTCCATGGTGATTAAGTCACTGCACTCTTCATTGTGTTGATGTCGTACTTGGCATTTCTAGTGATAAAAGCAGTTGCCAGAAAGACTATTTTCCACAGTAACTATTCATGATAAATTACAGAGAGCAAACAAAGGAATATAGCATTTCGTAAACATACTTAAGAGTTCAGTTTCGCGGATATATGGAGAGCCATTGAATTACATTGAAATTATTATTCAAATAAATGACATTTCATGTAGCTGCATATGAATCCCCCATAAATCTCATCATCAAGATACTATTTGGAAAAACTGAATGCACAAAATCCATTTTTTGGATTATAAAGCTTGAAGTTTCACAGCAGACATAAGTGTTTACTGTTTTCCTTCCGTTCCGCTATATTCATGAGTTCAAATATTTACCTGTATCTTTCGCCCCATCGTCATTTCCAAGTAAAACTCACGATACCACAACTGTGATAAATCGCAGCATGCTTGTAGTGATTCTACAAATAAAAAGGTAAACAAATGGTTGATGCTATTCCAACCGCAACGCCACAACATTAGCTTACACTTACCGCTAAAATTGAGGAGAAAACTCCAATAGAAACTAGTTTTGTGAAACTGATCAATTTGGACAAGATACTGCCCATCGATATCTTTTCGCAATGTGCGTTTACCACCACTTTTATCGGCTATTAAGGACTCCAGCATGGTACGTACCATGTACAATTGAGTCGATGACGGTCCTACAATGAACATGTAATGTAATTCAGTTTTGTATTCCAAATAACGTGTGAATGCTTTGAAGGCAAAAAATTTGTTACTGCAAACAACAAGTGATTGTTGTTTTATTTTCAGCAACGCAACTAACCGACATTTCTTCGTGGTACTTTAATTCCAAATCCATTGTCGGGATCTTTTTTTCCTTTTAATGCTGGATCCCCAAGCGGTTCGACACCAAAATGCCAGTCAGCACATGTTTCTCTTACCGACACAATTATACTGGAATATTAAATATATTAGACATCAATATCCAAAGATTCATTAATGGTATAAAGAAAGAAATTGAACAATTGTAAAAACCTTCTAATCAGATCTTTCTTGTTCTTAATCGCCTTCCTGAGTGGTTCCCGTAGCACAAGTTGTACAAAATCTTGTAGTTCGGCGTATATATTTCTGCGTATAGCATCAATGAAAACAGTCTCCATACGTGCCATTAAGACTTGCAAGCCTTTGATCATTGCTATCACTTCAATCAAGGCAAATTTTTCTTCGTCCGTATAATTGTAACGTGTCGCCTGTAATAACGAATGTTACGAATTCTTTTTATATAATAATATGCGCACACTGTAAACTAGCATCGCTTACCCTTTCATACTCTTCCGCCTCCTGTGGACATTCCTTGTTCATGTGATGATCAGTGGGGTGCAGTAGTTTCCAGCTATAGAGCTCTGTAACCACACTAGTCCATTGAGAAAGCAGCTGAAGTCCACGTAATGCTAATTCGGCGGTATCCCGATTCTCCGTATCACTCCCACATTCCTTATACGTAGTAGTCACTTCATTGCTATACCTATTCAGAAAATTAAGTTTTGTTTCAATTATCAGTATAAAACTAAGCAACATGTACAGCATAAAATAGAAAACAAAGAAATAAAACTTCACCTTGCAAGTTCACTGATGTATTTAACGTGGTCTTCTCGGATTTGCGGTAAGTGCACCATAAGATCAGCTTGTGGACTCATGCTGTTGGAGGATGCAGAAAGCGGCCATCGAGATGCATCAAAATGTTTTGATCGTTTGATATAGTTGAATGGCGCGATTTGCATGTCACCAAATAAAGGCACTACCTCTAAATTTTTAAAGATTCTGTCAATCCTGTCCAACTTGAGTTTCTTCTTCTGATCCAATTTATTAATATTGCATAATTCGCTGTCCATCAGAAACAGTCCAAAACCCATCACTTTTACTAACATATGCTTCTCGTTAGGCGTGAGGTACATCTTGGTTTCGAACATGTGAACGCATATATTTACAACGTCCGCGAGTAGTTCTTCATAGCCGGGTATTTTCTCAAGATTCTCTTTGACAGTGTCGCGAATCTTATTTTGCGTCGCCAAAAACATCGATAAGTTCTGGGATTCTTGCAGAGTCTGAGAATCGGACATGACCTTAAGAAACTGTGCAGCCCTTAAATACAGATAATACATTAGCAAATTGTTATTTTTGAAGTAAGGAAATCATGAAACATAAATACATGCACATAGTGTCAACTTTACTGCAATAGTATGTAATTTTTGTAAAGAATATGTAATAATATGTAATAATATGTAAAATGTGTCAAATGTACCTTCTATATGTAGAATAATCATTCTTGACACTGGATTTCATATTCTTCAACTCATCCAATACTGCAAACATATTGATAAATTTTCCTAGTGTTAAAAGGTATGCTTCAGAGACAAAATCTTTTCTTTTTTCATGATGGCATAATCGCTTCACTTCTCCTGAAAATCTTTCAATTGCCTTTCTCTGAAATATAATGACATTACATTATATTAGCAACTTTAAGATATCTTTTGAAGATACAGTTAATAAATATTTACTTGAAAATACATGAAGTTAAGCAACTTGTTAACTTCTGGGGCAAGAACTTCAACTGTCTTTTCATAAATCTCCACACGATTTGGTTGCTCATTTGATTTTGGTTGTGGGATTGCTCTTGAACAACATCTCCATGTATATAACATGACAGCATGTTCTAATCCTTCATCTAACAATTCATTCTGTGCAACAACATTAATTTTATATAAAAAAAAAATATATCAGCGGCATGACGTTGTGTCAAATTGTTCTCTATTCAATTGATTAACTTTGATCAATTTTATAAGTACTAACCAGACTTGCATGAACAGTGGCTTCTTCAATATACTTTGCAATGCCAGTGACAAAACCATTTCTATCCTCAAAATTAGTGTCAAAATTTGCTTGATATACCACAGAACAAGGTTGTGCTTCTATACAGGGTTGTTCATCTGGCAATGTCAACTCATCTAATACATCCACATTAGATAATGCATCACCCAATGTCACCTTTTCAGTGGCCATAATTCTTCTAGAACACAATTTGTACATAGATCACCTCATTTTAATTTGAAACAGCTTATAAAACTAAAATATTACAACAGTATTAAAACTAATTTCGGAATAGAACTATGATAAATAAATAACATAAGTATAGCCGATCAGTATATCTGACCTGTCTCTTTGCGATGGTGGAGGTTATGTTTACAAAGAACGAAGATAATATATTTGGAAATTTACAAGTTTTACCGTCCAAATCCGTAAAAACGTTCGAAAGCTTTCATGTGAGTCGTTTAACACACCTGTAAAGTTTGAAAATGTCTTGTCCTGTTATGAAATAGCGCTAAGTTACGCTCTCGTGCTCCACCCTTACACAAAACTGCACAAAACGTACACACATTAGTGACGCGAACTGTCAACAAAATTTGTTACTTCCTTTGATCCTTGATCACGATACATACTGAAATCAGACCTTGAAAATATATCGGAGAAACGTGGTGTGCCTGTCAATACTTGCAAAATTAAATGAAAAAACTTCGTATCGTTGAATTTGATATATTTTGACATTTATGTGACATGGCACTGTAATGTGAAACACCCGTCTATGTGCGACGATTGATAGTTTTTCTTAAGCGACGTTTCAAATGAACGCTCTGCCAGCTGTGAAAACGATTTCAAGACTGATGAATTTGCAATTTTTGTTTCCTTAATATTTTCAAGTTTGTACACAAGAAAATGGTATAATAATTTTAGGTTCAATATTATTATCTTTACATTCAATGAACTGACAGCGTGTGAAAATGGTGTGCTTATTTACATTTGATAATTAAATTCAAGAAGGGAATATTAATTCATTTTATAGCACTATTTAGTTTTAAATAATTACGTCACATCTGATTAAAATGCTACACTTCTTAAAGGTACACTACAGTTTGAGAAGAATAGCGATAAAATGGTTTGTCCTGAACTTCCCCGGATCGTTATGATGTAATTGCGAATCGTGCTTAAATAATCAATGTAATAGAAATGGAACCTATATCACTTGTGTCCTCAGTTTAGTTCAAATCAGTTCAAATCTATGATACATATGTGTAATATTGTGATGGATGAGTAGTAAGATATGCGAGATTGTGCAGTTAATATTTTCTTTGACAGAAATCGTTATCTTTAAGTTCTGCAAAGTTCCATTATCAAGAACAATGAACTGACAAACATCTACCCACGATTTGACAATAATGACAGACGTTTCGTTAAACTTTCTAACATTAAATTGTTGGTAAGGTTAATTTTACTGCGATCTGTTAAAACGATTTACAATTTTTCATATCGTTATTGCAAATCACCTCTCACTTTTTTTTTTAGGGGAATACCATATGTGTCCAGAGACAGAGATGCTCGTATGCGAGCAATTGCCGATAAATTTACTGCAGGCGAGTACGACATAATATGTCTTCAGGAAGTGTGGTCAGACAAAGATTTCAAGATGATAAGGGCAAAGGTTCAAGAAAAATTACCATACTCTCATTATTTTTACAGGTAGCTCTTCTTCCTCTAAAATATACCATCACACACGGTTATAACAGTTTTTTCCCATCTTTTACAAATACAAAGTCTTCAGTAACACAAAGTTAATAAACAATGTAAACATAAACATAAAACATATGTTCTGTATGATGCAAGTATCCAAGAATGTTATAACTATTTTCACTTCTTTTAGTGGTGTGCTAGGATCAGGTATATGTATTTTATCCCGATATTGTATTGAAGCTGTGATGTTCCACAAATGGCCACTTAATGGTTACGTTCATAAAATACACCATGGCGATTGGTTTGGTGGAAAAGGTGTGGGTTTATGTAGAATTAAAATTCAAAACATGAATGTTAATGTGTATGTTGCCCATGTAAGTTTACTTGAATTATATTTTGTAACATACAGTACCTGTTACTTGGACTAGCATGGATTTAAATGTTGTTCATATACTAACACATAATTCTAATGTTGTACTAGTTACATGCAGAATATAATAGGCAGAATGATGAATATACAGCGCATAGGGTTCTACAAGCATTTGATACTGCCCAATTTATTAGAATGACAAGTGGTGGCTCAGATGCTGTGATATTAGGTGGTGATCTTAATGCAGAACCACAAGATTTGGCATATAGAATCATATGTGGAGTAGCTGGTTTGAAGGATGCCTGCTCAAATAGTGCAAGTAATTTAGGGACCAATGAGTGTGCCAATAACAGTTATACCAGTAAGAAACTTGCTAGGCTTTGTCCAGAAGGAAAAAGAATAGATCATATCTTGTATTTTGGTTCTGAAAGAGTTAAGGTAATTTCAAATATGTATGATACAATGTATCATAAATGATACATGCTTATTACTTTTTTATATGTTTCATATTGTAGGTTGAAGTGGTGAACTTTCTACATCCATTTCCAAAACGTGTGCCATATAAAGATTTTAGTTATTCTGACCATGAGGCTATAATGACCAGTATTAAGTTAACCAAAGGTGGGTATTATAAGATTTTACTGAAACATATACAAGTTTAAACACTTAATTCGACTTCTAACCAAAGATGTATCTGGACATGACAAAGATAGCATCTGGAACATGGATGTACAACAAATCTTATGTTGTGTGCCCAACTCAATATGATCATTCCAAAGTATTACTGTTCTCTCTACTGTAAGAAAGAATGGTTTTGATAGAAAATGTTGGTTCAAAGGAGCAAATGTGGACAATGTAGTAGAAGGTCTTATATGTTTCTTCTTATAATTAAAGTGACCATCATTTGTAATGTTGAAAGACTACATATATGCTATATTAACACTAACTTAAATGTGTTTACTAAAATTTGTTAAGATTCAGCTAAAAGCACATTCTTGAAAACGTAATATACGAAGCAGGGTTCCTTACACATTCACAGTTCGTTCCGACACAAAAAAAGTGTGCAGCCCTATTAAAAAATAAAATAAAATTACAGGGAAGATCACAGTATTTGCATCTTTGATCCTGCTTTTTCGCCAAGCATTTCTTTGTATTAAGAAACAAATAAAACATTTAAGTAACTCAAATTACGCGGCATATATTGTATAGAGATTGAAAACTTTGACTTCGTTATTTTGTAGGAGAAAATGAGGTGACTGATGTCGACGCAAGAGATTCATTAAAGGAAGCAGTTGGCATATGTGAATCAGCATTGAAGAGTGTCGGTCGGCAACGTTGGTGGTATTTGTTAGGCAGCTGTTTCTTAGTCATTCCATTAGTCTGGTCTATGGGACTTGATTCTTCTAGCTCATTTATCGGTGTAAATATCGGTCTCAATGTCGGACGGATATTTTTAACTGCAATCCTCTGCTACACGCTGTTCATGAGCACATTGTGGAATAGCGTAGAGACGAATGCATTAAAAGCAAGTTGCTTAGCGATGGAAACACATTTGTTGCATTTAAACAACAGTATAAGCAAAAAATAAATTTTGTTCCCCCATTTTTTTTTGCGATGAAACACGACTTGGAATAGTATGAAACTTTAAAGAAATTCTGGATGATAAACAAAACATATATTTTTTACATATCTTAATATCGTACCATTGACAATAAAGTAAGGACAATTGTCGACCCATGTATTTTCCGGAATAGCGATTTACGTGATTTGTAATGTCTTACTTTATTCGCATTTACGAAAAATTACAATCATTCAGCGTAAGGAACAGGGACTGCGCGTGTCTTTGCCTAACGTGTAAACGCATGTTTTTGTTCACCTTTTTGAAGTTTAATAAAACCGGTAAGTTCCCATTAACACGTATATGCATACACAATGTGAGAATTCTATTTGTGTGTGTACATAGGCGTTAATACGCACTATCGTAAGCGCACGCAATTAAATCTTTGATAACAGACATTATGCACGATAATCCTGCTTACCATGTTGTATGGTATTGAAAGCAGATTCTTTGTATTTACAATATTTAAGTTTAACATCATAGACATGAATGATGATCCCGATCTTTCTATATTCAGGAGGTCTAACCCAGTCAGCGCTGAATTAGGCAACGTCAAATCTGCTAAGCACTTTATAATTGCACAGTGGGAAAATGGATTCCTACTATGTATTTGTTTTTATTTGCTTACACAGTTGACATTGAACGCATACTCGGATTCATGGCGCAACAATCCATGGCGCATTCATGGCACACAAACTTTATCCTGCATTTCTCACTTAACAGAAATTCAAATAATGTATTCAATTTTATCCATTAAAGAAACTGATTACACTTAGCATCTATTTATTTCATATCACATTTTATTGCATTATACATGAATTATAATAATATAAACAATAATTATTGCCTCAAAGATCTCTTCTATAACCTACAATGTTGGAACAATAGCTTTCAGTACAAATGTATTTAAATAATATATATTAATCTTATATGATTTGTTTATATATGCATGTATGTATAAATTTTTCTACAAATAATTATATACAAAGTAAGTATTCTTGAGCAAAGAGGCTCCTAATAAATAAGTACGTATACATATGGATATATATGTATAATTGACTATGTGAATTGTACCCAAGAAATTTAAATAGATAAGATATTATGCATAGACGTGCGCCGATTATGATAACTCTACTTTTTTTTTGTAATGTAGCTGCAAGAGATGTTACGTGTTTTGTG
The DNA here is from genome assembly GCA_914767735.1 of Anoplius nigerrimus. Lineage (NCBI taxonomy): Eukaryota > Metazoa > Arthropoda > Insecta > Hymenoptera > Pompilidae > Anoplius > Anoplius nigerrimus. The sequence goes on along the minus strand of OU612085.1, from coordinate 15,093,824 downwards.
TGTATCGACTGGGTACTGGTGCTACAGGAATGTTTCGCCCGCGGAATGTGAAAAACATATTACTAGGCACTCTTTGGCTTTTCTTGCATTCAAGGCAATTGCTCTACGTAATTCTTTGGAACCAATCCTGTTTTCCCGTTCAAGGTGCCTTCTAACCATCCTGGCTCCAAAGAGGCCTTAACTGGAAGAATTACTTCAATGTATTACATGTACTATGGGCGCAATAATTGTGCGTAAAAGTATAACTTCATAAAATGGTTAATATGTACGATAGACAATACAGAAAGATATAACTTTCCCAGAAAGATAAAACTACTTTATTGTAAAAAAAAAAATACATACCGTTCGTGATAATTTGGTTTGGTTCAAATGATAATTCACCATCATTTTCAGCCATGCAGGCGTATAACGTTCGTACTCTCCTAAAGAAAAAACGATTAAACTAAATCTTGTAATTTATGCTAGCGCAGAACAAACAGTACTTGTGTAATATATGGGTTTTGCAGCAAACATTCACAATGAATGTAATCTTTTATGCGCACCATGTATGCTTACCAAATTCCTGGCGTCTGTCCAGGGCTAGATCGACCGCTGCTGGGTGACGTATTCACACTATGTGGAACGATTTTATTTCGACGTATTATTTTGTAAACAGTTACAGAACGTATACGCATTTCTGAATTATTCAAAAATTTACCATAAAAACGGTAATATTTGTTTGACAAAGTATTTTGGTAGTATCTTACATGAAAGCTAAGGACGTAAGCTGAATGACGTACACAGAAAACAAATAAATACCCCAACTTACACGGATATTGACGGATTGCTTCGTTGCGGATAACCAGTTGGATAATGTACGGACATTATGGACCCCCGTTTCTGTTTTACTGGCAGCTCACTCGTAAATGGATGTGGGTCCGATGCAATAGATTCGCTCGAACTACTAGTATTTCCGCCTGTTAACACTAAACCCGATACAAAATTAAACAATTTAACGTTCAATTTACAATTTATAGTGACACTGTCATACGCGGATGACGTGGTGGTGATGGCAGAGGAGGAGGATGGGATAAGGGCGCTAATATCACGACTGGAGAGATATCTGGACAGGAAGGGCCTGGAACTGAACACAAAGAAGTCAAAGATAATAAGGTTGGGGGGGGGGGGGGGGGGAGTGGATTGGAGGTGGAAGGGGGGAAGGTTGGAGGAGGTGAGGGAGACAAAGTATTTGGGCTACGTCATCCAGCAAAACGGGAGTCAAGAGGCACACGTTAAGGAGAGGCTAAAGAAGGCGGCAGCGGTAATGCGGGAGGTATGGGGCTTGGGGAAGAGGATATGGGAGAGGGAATGGGAAAGGAGAATCTAGCTGTTCGATACCCTGGTGTGGCCAGTAATGGGATACGGAGTAGAGATATGGGGATGGAGAGAAAGAAAAGAGGTGGAGAGACTGCAAGAAAGATATTTAAAATGAGTAATGGGAGTAGAATGGGTCACACCGGGGTATATGATAAGAGAGGAAATGGGAAGGGAGCTGATAAGGGTAAGGGCAGGCAGGAGGGCGTGGAGATATGGGGAAAGGGTGAGAGAGGGAGAAAAGGAAAAGCAACAGGAAGATGGGAGATGGAAAGAAGAAGATTCTTTGAATTAAGAGGAATAACAGAGGGGAACGAGGAGGGTTTTGAGGAGCTGGAACGAAGGGATAGGGAGATGCAGAGGAGAGAAAGAGAGGAGAAAATCGAAAAATCAAAAAGTAATGAGTGGTACGGGAGAATAAAGGAACAAGGGATTCCGGCTTATATAAAGAATAAGTTGTGGTCGGACAAAAGAAAGAGGAGGATAGCGAGGGCCAGAATGGGGAATGAAGAAAAAAGGGGGAGATATTGAGAGGCAGAGAAGGAAAGGGTTTGTAGAATATGTGGGGAAGAGGAGGAAACGTGGGAGCACGTGTGGGAGAGGTGTGAAGGGTGGGAAGGAGAACAGGGAGATAGAGGGGCATGGAGGGAGAATGCAAAAAGGGTGTTGGGAGGGGGAGGGGAAGGAGAAGAGTGGTTGAGGAAACTGGAGGAGAGGAGGAGAAGAGCAGGGAAGGAGAAGGAAAAGGAGGAAGGGGGGGAGGAGAATGGTGGAGGTGTAGGGAAGGATGAGGAGAGAGAGAATGAAAGGAAGGAAACGGAAGTCACGGGTGAGAGAGAGAGAGAGGGAGAGAGCGGGAGAGAGAGAGAGAGAGAGAGAGAGAGAGAGAGAGGGAGAGAGTGAGAGGACAGGAGGAGGTGTGTGCGGAGGAGAGGGGAGGCGTAGGGGGAGAGAGAGAGAGCGGTGGGGGTCAGGAGGTGGATGTAGGCGGTAGTAGAAGAGCGATAAAATGCGGAGAGAGTAGGGAGAGGAGGAGAAATAAAGGGTGTAGGTTAAGTTAGTTGTATAAGGCGTAGAGATAAGGCATAGAGATAAGAAATAAGAAATAGAGTAAGAGGCGTTAGAGAGTAAGAGGATATTGTAAGAAAACTGTAACCCAGAGGGGATCAGAATAAAACCATACATATGTAAATAAATACATACAATGTATAGTGAGTCAAAAGTTCAATAAGATACACTACGTAAACATACGAATTCTAACTGACCTTTGTCTGCTGAATGATACATAAGGTTCGCGTTTGTCAATTTGACGCGACTACCCCTCCCATCCAAATATGGCGGTATCCGTTGATTAGAGTGCTCATTTTCCTCATAATCTCCATTTTTTCGATCATCGACTGACGACGATTTCGTGATTACCGCTAAAGGTCCATCATAATAAGATCTTGTAACGAGCTGTAAATTATATAGTCATATACTATAGTTCTCCTTAAAGTAGTGTGAATTTAAATAACATTTTGTGCGTTTATAGTCTATTAATATGACTAAAAATAATGTAATTTACAAACTTCGCTTATATGGAGGATTCATCAAATAAAAATACGTTGTCTGTCACTTAGTGAGTCGTAAATAGACATAGTGCTCAGGAAAACATAAGAATCATATCGACGCGCGCAAAGTTGTATTACGCTAAGTTTACTATAAAGAACTGAAATTATGTCATCTTGTGTGCGGCGATTCGTGCAAATAATGGCAGTAATACGTACATGCGCATGTGAAACAGGAATAGCGCTGTGACTTGCTGCATATCTCAAAGTAGTAGGTGTACCGTTTCCGGAAGATGTCGAGCCATCGTCAGTTTTTACGCGTTGCGATTTCGACGGTACTACACTTTGTGCCATTTGCGTTGTGCGTAATAAATCTTGTGGCGGACCAGTTATTATGCGCTCACAGTTATCGATTAGTATTTCAACGACGATGTTGTAGAACTTAATATCCATGATGGAGGCGACTGTCTCCTGTTCAGGTCGTAATAACGTTGGACCGAAACACACGGCCAAGTTACCGACTGTCATTAAATTCTTGTCACTCTTCTTTGCTACGCTGAAGCATAGCATATAAAACGATAACAATATATAAGACCAAAATTGTATCATACTGTTAGGAAATATTCAGTGCATTGGTATCCATTCTTACTTGGAGAGGTGAGTGATGAGTAGTATTAACATATTGAAATTTGGCTTTGGTAATCTGTAGACCAGATTATGTATGTCATTAACCCGTACTTCTTTAATTTCTTGTTCTATTGTGAAGAAAAAGGAAATACGTAAGTATTGCAAGTATTGTTCATGCCGTAATGTGAACATGATATTATAAAAAGCGAAAATATTTTCAAAATGCTCTGTAAACGCTTATCGAATTTTCTGGCTTTCTTGTTTTTCTTTAATAAAAATGGTTGGGCACAACCTTGGTGATTAAGTGTACGAAAAAAAAACATGAAAAACAATAGTTTCGTAATAAATTTGTAAATAAAATTACCATATTACATAGAAATGAAAAATATTAATAACCAAGAAACCATATATTTAAACTGAAGAGCAAATAAAATAATGTTATAAAGAATACCTATACGCACTCGCAGCTGATATGAAATTATTATAGTGTCCGAAAGTCATCAGCGGTTCGGAAAGTGTGCGTAGATATGTCTTGAGTGCACTGGTGATCGTTTTACTCTCCCATTCGAAACGGTCATCTAAATTGAGTTTATCCAATTTCCTTCTATCAAGCCCCATAGCGAGTAATTTGTTCACTTTTGAGGCGACGCCGACCACTCGGTAAAGACCTTGCTCTTCGAGACCTATAGTAAAAGCGATCGTTAATCTCAAGATTAACAGAGGGATTTGGTTATTTAAGTATGATTTTTGTTGTTGACAATGAATCGTTAAAGTTTACCTCTATCCTCAAGTGCTGTTATACATTTTGATATAAATGTAAAACCGGTTTCGTCAAGAACTGCTTCTTCTGATTTCGCTGACGCCCCCAGCAAGGGGCACGTCTAAAATAAAGACAAAGGTTAAATATTCAAGTTAGTTATTCTTATTTGATATAAATCACTAGATGTAAGCAGTTAACGATTAAAGGCTTCAAGATATTTACCGGCTCTTTGCCATCCATAGCATCCATCCACAATTTTCTATCTTCTTCAGAGAGTGCTTGGAATGTATATATTACATTAGGCCTGGAAAAATTAAAGGATCGGTGGAAAATATATTATTTACAATATTGAACTGCGTCCATAACATTTCCATATTTTCTTGTTGTAACTCCGTTAAATTTTGAAGAAAGTAATATATACTAGTCGAAAGAATGGTTGTAAGTGTGAGAAGCGTCTGATATACGTACTTATCAACTGCTGTGATATCGAAGCAAAACCTTTTTTCAATTGTATCCGACATACGTCGAACGCATGACGCTAATGTCAGGGTTTCTTTACTACTCTAAAAAAAAAGCAAAGATTTTTTATGAATATTTATGATAGAATCCTTGAAGAAATATATTACAAGTTACAAAAATATATTGTAACTTACAAACTTGCCAGTAAGTTGATTATATGGAATCATTGTAAATTCTTTCTTGTCCTTTTGATATGTGCAATATTGTTTTGTCCACGTTGTACCAAATGCCTCTAAAAGAGTACGACATAGAATGTTTGGCGATCTTGATGGATACGTACAAATAACACATATCATAATGCGAATTTAAAGTGAATTCAAGGAACCACATTTTCATTAACTTAAATTGCCTTTTGGTAACTTACTTTTTTCCATCAGAAATAAGTATCCCTCTCGAGAATGTAGCTTGCTCAGTCCTGTCTCTACAGCGGACTACAAAATAACTACGTCATTTGAATGCAAACATAATATTTCAAATGATCGCCAATAGAGATATCAAATTTTAATGAAAACCAACGTATATAAAATCACATTATAAATTTTATTTTACATTGTTAAAGAGTAAAAACGCGGCGCCAAAAATTGCTCAATCTTACTAGTTACTTAACACAGCATATTCCAACTGGAAATCTCAGACTTTTTAGATACAATAGAATAACCCCATATTATAAACATTAATGTTGTTATTCTATAAAGTATTCCCTCATCACCCGTCGTGGAGGTACTATTCAAACAACATAATCTCTTTCAAAAATCGTGCAATACAATTATGTGTCTCCGGTAAACATACCTTTTTCATGTCCTTCATTTTATTCATAAGCGACTCGGTTTTATCCCGGGTGGCAAGGAAATTCTCTCGAGTCTTGTTGAACACACACACACACATAAAAATTGTAATTAGTAAACTAATTCTTCATGCTGTTATCATAAAATCTAATCACCCCACTCAAGAAAATTTATTTTCTCCTTATCGTATAAAATTTTCTCCAATGTAAAGAATTCTATAAAACTTTGAAATAGACTATGAGAAAAAACCTTTGACACAGATATGCATGAAGTATTATAAGAAAATATTCAATATGGTGAAAAAATACGCAGAAAACAGTGTGTTTGAATATAACAAGTTATGCTAAATATTAGCGTTATAAGTATAAAATGAATTTTTAACTATGCATGTGAAAACATATTCATAACAGATTATGTCTCTCCGTACATCCTCTACTAAAGCATATATCAACAAAATAAAAACAAACGTTACTTCTGCCCAGTACTCATACTGGGGAGCATAAAAAATACTTGATCTTTATTGCCTGTTTTTATCAATTCATCAGACTATAATTTCTTATAAAAACTAAAATTAGGAAGGAAGTATATAAGTTATAGAATATCTTGCTCTACCGCCAAAGCTGTTAGATAATATTATCGCGCACAAAACAATAATGTGTGCTGAGTTAAATGAAGGCAAGGTACATAATAAATTTAGCCACGTGCTTACAAATGATTATGTTTGGATTTATCTTATATTTGAAGGCAGGTATTAGTATATCATGAAAGTGGGACTTACCTTTTGTATTTTTAATTGCAATTCAGTCATGTACGGTTTAAAGTCCTTTGCAACTTCGTGACCTTGATGGTAAAATGTTAGCCAGCCAAACATAAAACCCAACAGCTGTGAAATATCAAAACGAGCAATGTATTGCAGGCAAAGTATTCCACCGCGTTGTATAGGTATAGCGAAATATGCACGCAAGTGCACAGATTTTTACTTACTGTTTCAACAAATTCGAATTTTTTTCTTTCTTGAACTTCTTGCAATAAAAATACATATTCTAAACTAGCTTGACAAAAATGTCGTTCAGCCATTTCCAATGTTGCATCCGCCTGAAAAAAATAATAATTCGTTATTTAATTTACACACCACTTGATATTTTCTAACGCATTCCAATGTTCCCGTTCATTTATTTATCAAATATAATATACAACTTACCTCTTGAAGTACATTATCTTGCTTCTTTGTTGATAAATTCAAATACCGCTCCTGGCTTTGGCAAAACTTAATAGTTTGTTTCTCAAACTTCTTCTTGCCGTCCTTAGAAATTACGTAATTCGTTAATGCAAAATACATGACAATCAAGAGAGAACAGTGATATAATGAAAGAAACACAAAAACTTACTTTAACTCCACCGATATGTTCCTTTCTAAAATTCTCCAAAGGAAGTATGATTTGATCATAAGCACGTTCAAGCTAAAAGCAAGAAAACCTATATTTATAGTAGTCCATAAGATTTAGAGTTTTAAAAAGCTAAAGCAATGGCTGTGTTCTGCTAATACTGCTAAAATGTTGAAATAATGATAGTTTGTTGATGACAGCTGATAGCAAAATGAGTATTCAATTCCTATAATGTAACAGAAATCGAGGGAAATGTAATATAAATCCACAGCCATTGGATCCAATGGAAACAACTGAAATGCTACATGTTCTAGGCTAATGTAATACTAATAAGAAATTTTGGTTATACTTCAAATTGTGTTACATTAGAATTTTATGTTAATCTGCTAACTGTTATTAAAGCACATTATAATTATATGAAACTAAAATTGCTTCTGTATACTATAATTTATGTAACTGCCATATAATTGATACACTTGACAAACACATATTCTTGTGGTTCATTATAATTTATAACAAAAAGTTCTTATGCCTAAGAGTAATGAACCAAAAAAACGTTTTGTCCCACGATAAAGAGACAATTTGTAGGAAAAATAATTCCATACAAATTGTACAGAAATACATCAAGGGAGAATTAATCAATCTAATCATTCTACAAAAACTCTGATATATTAGTTTAAATTAGTTAGTGATATTTGGAAAACTGCTTAAAGAGTGCCTCACTTCTGAGTACAAATGTATGAATATACGAAAAAGTGTTCACAAGTAAAAATTATAAATGGATTCCATATGCTTTACAGTAGATATTCCAAATATGAATTTAACTTGCAAATAATACAAAGTTGGAGAGCATCAGCGACAGTCATATGACTGTGTAACATATTATTTACAAGTTAGAAATTGTGTATGTTTAAAATTATTTGGTATAACTGAAATAAATTGTAAGATTCAGGGAAATCTATGAATAAGGTTTCGTTTTTATTCAAATTATATAGAAAGTGTTTTTCTCAAGTTTCATGTTCGGCTTTTTGGTAAAAATATTTATAAAGCAGCAGTTACGGTTCAAATTTAATCATTTCTAGCTGCTATTACAATGTTTTGTTCATATTTACATTTAAAAGAATTCATGACATGAGCGCAGATTTTGTTACCATTAATATACTTCTATGCTCTATACCCATATATCTATTTGTAACTGCTACTGCATTGAATATCTGAGTAGTGCCAGTTTAGGAAACGAAATATTCTAAAATTACATGCAGTGTTTAACACTCATAACTTTGAGTATGCATTAGAAAAGCACTTGCATGATAGTAACAAAAAGAAAAACCAAAAGAAATGGAAAAAATACCTGCAAAAACATATTAAACATAATAAGTTCATGTAAATTTACATTGAATTTCAAATTTTCATTGCATCGTAATGAATTTGAATTTTAAGATGTAAAAACCAGTCAGACATTTTACTTACGTTACGGTGATTGAATTACCACATTTATGATATAAGTTGCTATTATAAAGTATACAAACTGATATTATTTTATAGCAATATACAATTACATGTGCTTAAAACAATTTAAGTAACAATAAAATTATGTATTAAAGAATACTTGCAATAGACTCTATAGAGAGTAATTTTATGAGAATGTAATAGTGTTATAATATGAGAGACATATAGCAATAATTTGTTAACTGTAAGCTTTATGTATAATTCATTTTACTAACAGTATTAATAACGAAGTTGCAATAAATGCAAAAAGATTTAGTTGCAGTGTAATTTTGCTGTTAACAATTGCTGATTGTCATAAATATCGCTCAACATTGTACGTATGTGTTTGTGTATGTATGTAAACAGAATAAATGCTGAAAACATTGCATACCATGCGATCCCTTTCATCCTCTATTGATGCAATAAGTTTACCAAATTCCTTTAGGCTTTGCGATATGTGAGTTTCATCCTCAGTTTGTGTCTCCCCAATACATTCAAAACTAAAGTTCTGCAGTGTTTTGGAAAATGCTCTCTGGGCACGGGACAAATCTGTAATAGAGTAAACAATAAGTAATGAGTACAAAACACAATTTCGTTATATTTTTAATTATAATATATTTTAAATAAATGTATGTAGTGCTCGAAGTTCTTTCAATTATATTCTTCAATATTTTACCACCGTGATAAAAATGATTAAAATTAGTAAATCATATTACCTGAGTTATTCTTTCCATAAATAGGATTAGTATTGTATATTTGCATGCAAAATACTTCATACTTGATACTTGTTACACAAAGAACATGTTTCCAAATAAAGTTTAGAAGAAGCAGCTACTGAAGCATTACACCACTTTACTTATATGTCAAAAATATGTTTATGCACACAGCAAAAATATAATTCAAGTAGTACTTCCATTCCTAATACACAAAGAATTGTAAAATATTTCACTGTTAGTGACGATATTTGAATAGTAATCTCTTATTGTCAAAACATAAAATAAAACTCTTTTAACTTAAAAATAATGCATCATTACTTACAAAGGAGATAAAAATGATAAATCACCTACTATCAAGATAAAACACATTAATAGTTATGATACGCGGCACATGATATTTGATACGAAATATGAGAATACAAGAAATATGAACGCATAATTTGAATTTATCTACCTGCATTGGAAAAACAATAAGGTGAACGCACTCGTGTAATGTGCTACAATAAAAGTGAAACAAATGTTACGAAGCGGAGCTACGAGGGTGACCGCAACGAAGTTTCAACTTCAGGATATATTTTTTTTTTGGACAAGCGACACACGCACGGTACAAAACAAACACGCATAAACTCGATGTACCTGCAAACTTGTGCACGGAAACGTGAACAAAAGCTGTCGCAAAAACGATATATGAGAATAAGTTGAGCGCAGAGCGTGGCGATATAGCAGCTGTCAGCCAGTCCGACGACGGTGTCATAATCGAATAGAGGCAGGTTAACTTACTTTTGGCAGCTAACAGTAGATCTTTGACCTCTTTGATGAGTCGTTTAATCTGCTGACTGGTCTTCTCCAATTCACGCTCATGATAATGTAGATTCTCTCGAAAATACGGGCTATCGGTTAGGCAATCCGTAAATTCAAGTGGTTTGAGGCCAACACCCATTATTCTTGATTGCGTATTATTTAACCCTCGAGTGTCATTAATGAGTCAAAAAATGACATATACGGGGATAGAGGAACCACTTTGTAATGGAAGACACCGATATCGTTCGATAAAACGGGGAAGTGTACTCTTTCGAGCGCGGGTGCCTCGTGCGTTTCAAACGTTTCACTTAATCAAGGAACACGTTTGCTTGGGTGCGCGGCGTAAGCTCACAATTCAGTATAACTGTGTGTTTATAACTAGTCATCAACGGGGATACATATTCCGGTGCACCCGCTCCCAGTCCAGTGCAGTATAGTAGACGACTCAAAGGAGACAAGTACCTTCTGTGTACACTGATTTCTTGACGAATAACTCGGCGCCCCCTTCCGTTAAGATACAAGCACTAAATGTAGAATGGCGGAATTTTTAACGGACACTCTCTATCTGCTACAAGATAAAATAAATTTAGTGAAGTGTGATGTAGATTGAGGATAGGAGGGATGTTAACCCTTTGCGGTCGAAAGGCGCCGCTCCGGCGCCACGTAGATTCGCACCGCAGGTCGGATGTCGCCGAAGCGGCGACAATTGATGTTTATGTAAAATTTCGTTATCACCAAGCGATAGGGACACAGTATTGGTACTTGAAGAGGTTTCTTAGCTATTGATGTTCTTTCCGCCTCATTCGCAAAAGTCGCGTCAACCTGCTACCTCTTCCGGCCGAAAAAGTTTCTGACCGCAAAGGGTTAACTTCAATGCCTGTATGGAAATGGGAGTGTTCAGAGATAGATAGTAAGCGCCTAGGATAGAGAAACTGAATTACTAGATAAAAATGCTGCATTAGAATGTTAAATTTTGAGAAGAAAAGAAAAATATTTTGATTATGGCACTCTGTATCATAAAGTTCATTATGTACAATAAGTGGTATCCAAAACTATAGTTACATGAATGTAGTGAAAGCTAACTTAAGACTCTTAGAAAGTATATACAAGATTACTAACTTATGTTGGCTATTAATTCCAGGTACAAGAGCAATTAGATTTAGTTGTCTGACCAGCTAATAACTATTATTCCTGTATTATTGGTATGAAAAATGGGGTAATACACTATTACAGTCATTTGTACATATGTATATATGAAAGTTTTGTGTCAATGTCCATAATTGTCTGAATGTAATTTGGTGACTTATGTTTCAATGTCAATAATGTTTCTGTAGAATCTTATATAACATAATTTATCAGACACCATTTTTTGCACCAATTTAAAAATGTGTATAAAGAATAACTGTGTATAAACAATTAAATGTATATTTTACAGCATATAAAAATATATGAATATTATATATATGTGAGTTTGTCTTCTAAACTGAAAAACCATTAGAAAAGCAGAGAATACTTAATTACTTTAATTAATAACATGGAAATATAATTAACACTACAATAGTGATTCGTAACTCACTTGGGTACATGTCATAGACTTATTGTAGTAATGTTAAGTGTCAGCGCTTAAGATTCAATGAACTTGACAATCCAAAAGACTATAACATTTCCATTTTTCACATTCACTCAGTAAGCTGTAGTCAATTTTGAAAATGAGAGATAGTGAAACGATTCACAACTAAACTTATGACATGTACATAGCACACATAAACTGTCTCAATGTAATGTAATCTAACCTCATAGACGTCTTTTATTGACATTCCATCCAGAACTTATCAATGCAAACTTGGACGCATCTGGACGCATCCAGCATCGCTCGTTTCTATGTATATTATATGTATATGTATATTACATCTCCTGAATCTAAATATGTTCAAAGAGTTGGTACTATACGGAAATTCTATGTAATGTTTAGCGCCATCTAGAAAAAGCTAACGGTGGTTTCAATCGTGTTCGTAAAGTAAGTATGTTAAGTAAATAATGCTTTGTCAAGAAAAATTGTGTTTTTATGCGAATGTGTAGAGTATTCGTGTATAGTACTGGAATGATATTAATAAAATTGTATGCTGTAGGTTGTTTTCATTAGATATATCAGTGTTGTACAATAAATAAATTGATGTGTGCACGATAATAAATAATAGTGAACTGTTGACAATATTTTGTTTTACAAAAATTTAGAATATGCTATGTGCATTAATTTATACAGTACTGTACAGTACATAAATTTATTGTGAATTTGGCTATAAGAATCTTTTCGTACATGGCTTAAAGTCTCCTTCTTGTAGATTTAGTAACGCCCGTAACGCAATATCATCCGATCTTTACCAGCCTTCCGATTGGTTGTAGGAAAGGTCGGATGATCATTTGTAATTTTTTAGTTATTGCGTTTGACATATCGTTCGTTCAGCTGGTCGTGGTTAATAAATTTAAGGTGGATAGTTAATTGACCGAACGATTTTGATGACAATGGCAGATCCAGGGGGGTGGACTCCGGTACAAGAAAATGAATTTTCGAATTTCCAAGCAAATGACAGCTTTAATTTAAATGAGGTGACTGGTATTGACGGTACGTTCTGTTTAATGTTTTCTGACAAACATTATCATTATCATAAAATTGGTGTATGACGATGTACTGTCTGGAATGCGACTGACATTCTCAGTTTCTTTTAAACATGCGATCGGAACATTGCAAAAAATTACACTGATTAATACTCGAAAACAATTGACGTAATTCTTCCTCGGCATTGAACATTCTTATCAAAATCATATCTTTTAAATATTTAATTTGTTGGCTTGTGATACATTGTTCAATTTAGATGGCTGAATTATGAGCTACTATCAGTACTTAGTGATTTTAATTGTCATTGCATTATTTCTGTTAAAGAGATACATAGACTCTAGTTCTTCAAGGGTAGCCTTCCACATTTTAAAATAAGCGTTTTATTTTTTTTGTAAATTATTCTTTAAATATTATTACATTCAGAGTTGATTTTATAAATATAATTTGAAAACATATTAATGTACATGTTCATGAAACATTATCTACAGTATTTGTATGTTTACTAACCATTTAATTTTCAGATTTATTGACAAATTGTGAAACCGAATTGCTGAAGAGCGAAAATCTCTTCAGTGATGAGGCTTTACTTTCGGAATTGGAGGAGCCTATCCCAATGGACAGTGATGCATTTGATTTCTTAAATTTGAATAGCAGTGATGACTTTAAGGACACTAGTCTTTTAGACCCACCTCCAAATGGGAATATTATGATATCCTCAGTAACAACAGATGATCGGCAACAAGCACAGTGTGTACAAGAAATTCCATCCATTCAAAATAGACCTCAGAGAATATCTGTGGCCCCAACACCTACTGTATTCAGTTCACAATACGTGAATGCTATACCACAAAATGTTAACTTCAATGTTCAATCGCCAGTTGTTACTTTGGCACCAGTAACACAGCAAAGGCAGTTGCTGTTACCAGCTAAATTAATTAAATCTGAATCAGTAGTGTATTCAAGAGGTTCACAAGCTGTTACTTCAAGTCCACTACCACATCAGATACATACGCTTGTTAACACAGCAAATGGCACTGTGTTAACCACAGGTAACTAATTATCAAGCATAATTAAATTGATTTAATATATATATTTAAGAATGTGGATATGTTATTGTAGGAATTCCTGTTGTCTTGGACACGGACAAGGTGCAAATAAATCGTATCAACACTAATTCACATGTTAGTGTACCAAGAGTACGCGAAGTAAAGCGCAGCGCGCACAATGCCATCGAGCGTCGGTATAGGACATCAATTAACGACAAAATCATTGAACTAAAAAATATTATAGTAGGTGTCGACGCAAAATTAAATAAATCCGCCATTTTAAGAAAAACGATCGATTATATAAGGTAAAATAATGTCTTCAAATGCTAAAAAAGACATCAACATCTTGTAATAGTACGAAATTGTGTGACCTGTTTCTTACAGATTTCTCCAAAATTCAAATGCTAAATTGAAAGCTGAAAATATGTCACTGAAAATGGCTGCACAAAGACAGAATTTGCGTGATCTATTGGTATGCGGCGAATTAACACCACCACGGTCAGATTCTAGTGAACCATCACTGTCTCCAGCTCCGGCACCGTTGTCACCACCCTCTCCGTCATCTGTGAAGGATGAATCAGACGTTTTACAGAACCTTCACCCTGCACCAACTGCTACAAATAGCGGCATGAGGGATCATACGCGATTAACGTTGTGCGGTTTTCTCTTCATGTTCCTGGCATTTAACCCATTGGGGATACTTCTGAATAACGTTGGACAATTTAACTATGACTATGCTAATACAAAACTGGATGGTAGAACAATATTAAATTACCAAGGTATCAGAGCATTTTAAATGTGTATAAATAATAATACCTGTTTGAACAATTATATATCGTTTCTGTCAAGCACTTTTGGATCAATACAAGAATTGTATTTTCACATTAGATCAAGCAGAAACTGAGACAAGAATGTGGAGCAATGCCTTCTTATGGTTCACAAACGCTGTACTGTTAGCTGGTGGACTATGCAGATTGCTTTTGTACGGTGATCCTATACTGCCTGCTGATAGTAAAATATTCTTGGAACTACGGCGTTGGAGGCGCCAAGCAGAATTCAATATATCTAAATACGAGTATGGTCAAGCCTATCGGGACCTACATCAATGCTTGCAGTACTTCGGCCGATCTTTCCCGTTGTCGCGCACAGAAATCTATCTTGCCACAACGTGGCAGGTCATTCGACAACTCCTTCACAAACTCTGGCTTGGCAAGTGGGTACTACATATTAGCAAGTGGTTATCTGAAAAGTCTGAACGACAACAAGCAGAAATGTCAGCTATGGAAATAGCTATCGTTTACCAGCACATGCTGTGTCTTCGTCTTTCGGAAGGTTCAACTGATGGAACCGTTTATCTGGCTTTATCTGCCGTAAATTATGCAGAAGCTGCCGGTGAAACTATGCCGAAGCAGCTACTAGCTGAAATATATGTAAATGCTTCACTATGCTTCAAGCAAACTCTATTCCCGTTCATTCACAAGTATTATCTCGGTAAAGCACGGCTACTATTATCATCTTGCGTGGTCCCACCGAAATTGAAGTGGATCATGAACGACGAGGGCGCACGATTCTTAGCGACACAAAAGTGGCAGTATATCGAACAGGAGGAAAGCGAGTTTACGTGTCAAAGTAGCAAAGCAGATCCGTTGTCGTATGCAGCCCGCGCTTATAGAGAACATTTAATTGGCCAATGTTTACGTTTATTAACGGGTACAACTGGAGATTGTCATGCGTCCACGGTGCTCGAACTTGCACGTACAATCATCGCTTCTGCGGAAGTTGACGCCTGTTTCCCAAGTACTGACAAGATAAGCGTCGCAAGTACGTTTGCGCGCCATGTTGGCGAATTTCAATGTCCGATTCTCTTGATATAGAACTTAACTGCAACATAATGTTTCAGATTGTGAGGATGATTTAGGACTGTGGTGGGGTGCTGTAATATCTGCAGCAGCGTCGTGGAGATTGGGAGAAGAAGATACAACGGCGTGGAGTATTGTGGAGAATAAATTTCCGTATGAACGAACCTTCCATTCGCCTTCTAATACCGATAATACTGGATCGCCACTGCTATACGCTGTTCTAAATGCTCTGCAAGCTGCAAAACGGTCTACTAAATTATTCTCAATGCACCTCATCGATCAAGCAGGATTACTACTCGAAGAATCAATGGTTTACCATCACTGCAAACCGCATTCTTCTCAAAACGTTCTGGTGAGTTCGTTTCATCGCTTACACAGAATGAATGTCATTGTAACGTAAACTTATCGCACCCTATTTTCTTTTATCAGTGATCATAATTTGTTTAATTTTTAATTATAAATATATATATAGTTAAGCCATCTTTTAACGTTATTTTACCATATTTTATGAACATTTTGCAGACACAATTCACAATAATCTTTACGTTTTCTTATATGTTTGTAGTAAAATATAATTTTATTGATGCATGAATTATCTATATCATTATTTACTTGTCACGAGTGTGCATTGTAGTTGCATTGCATGAAATATAACTATGCAATACTTCTACAGTGCAATTCCTGTGGCAAGTGCCTGCACCATGTTAAGCATCAAAACCGATTTGTTCGGTATACTTGCATTTTTGATCAGAGAATGTTACATAACATGGTATATTCAATTTGTAGCTCACTCAACTGTGGATTTGCGATTGGCTTCTCGAAATGCGTACTACATTTTGGCAAGACTTGGACGCCGAGACGGAAAGACCGGCGGCCAACTTGTCTCTTGCAGGCTTCCAACGAGATTTAGCTTGTTTGCGGCAGTTGTGTCAACATATACCAGTAAGTTTCGTTTTAAAAAAAGGTCTGGGATGGGAATCACCATAATAGAAAGCTCAGTATATATAAAAACATTAAATCCGATTAATAGTTATCCTGAATATAATTTACATTGTCAAACTTTTGATATTTTCAGTCTGTTCTGGCAAGGGTATTCCTGTACGAAGCCACAGCGCGTATCATGGCCGGTGCGGCTCCCGTAAAGACACAAATTCTCTTGGATAGAAGTTTGCATCATAGGAATTCACGTTCGTCGATTATTTGCGGGAAAGATCGTTCGCAAGAACATAACGGCGGGGAAAGAGAACACGCTGTTGCCTTGTGTCTGGCTTGTAGGCACTTACCTACTTTGCTGTTAGCTTCACCTGGAGAACGCGCAGGAATGCTAGCGGAAGCTGCAAAGACATTAGAAAGAATAGGCGACAGGAAGCGTCTACAGGAATGTTATAAGCTGATGAGACAGCTGGGTCCCGCTATATCCGTCAACTGACATTGATAAATATTCAAACTTTGTTTCATCATTCAAAAACCTGATATTCATTGTACATATGCATTTTTATACATCTACAACAGAATTTACTGGTAATCGATAGTCATGTTTTCAGGAATGTTATGTCGTAATCTTAGTACTGTTTAATTGTTTTTGTAATTTATCTTCTATTTCGACTTCTATAACAACTCCGATGCCCGTATATAAAAAAGAAAGTGTTGGAAATAGAAAAATTAGTAATTCAACTTTTATTTGTATTCATTGAGCGTTCAATAACAGAGACTGAGTTAAAAATAAGTTACTTGAACTTTTTGCATCTGGAACACTGATGATTACGAGTGTGTGCATAAGCGGGAGGTAAGTAATCAATTATTTTTAATGCATCAGTAAACTACATATAAGTACCCAGAAAATAATCGAGTGAGCTGCATTTATTTCAAACAATGTAAACGAATTCCAGATTAATCACATAGATTTGGTTGAACACACTTAAATGTATACCCGTTCGTACCTCGCAAAAACGGTGGTAGACAGTGTAAAAGCAAACGTTAAGTGTACTGTTCTCGGTGTGAAAATCGCATTCAGCGTTTTTCAATTTGTTGTGTATCACTTCAAAAGTTCTGTCAAAGAACCAAGTTTCAAGTGCTTGCTTATACACAAATTAATCTTTAACAATCCTATGTTACATATAGCATAGTACTTACGTATATAGATAATGCTATACTAATATATATTTTATATTAAATATATTATATATTGTCTATATTAATGTCATTATTATAATATACATATATATGTATATAATAAGAAAAGGACTGAATAGAACAATCATGTTTTTTCTGTGTGCATATCATTTACGTATGTGAAAATATTCATTTTTCTATTGAAATTACTCTAAATAGCCGATTACATGAAAGAAAAGAGCTTTGATTGCAAAAGATTTAGATTGTTTATTGTCATGTGAAAGCACATCAAAAAAGAGATATTTAGTATTGATGCGACACTGCATATAATAAGTATAAAAAGAAATTGAGTATAATAGTTACACTAAATGAACTATATTTTACAGAATGTGTTTTAAATTTTTGTAAATGCTTTTCTTATGTTTAAACTCTCTTCAACAATATAACGCTGTCCTGAGAATATTTTTTATGTCGTTTAGGGTATCAATAAACATTTGGACTGCTTATTTTGAAAGTGGTGTAAGTCCAAATTAAAAAAAAAAGTATCACGTAAATAAAAAGTTTACACTACTTTAATCACAAATTACATGATATCTCAATTGTGTATAAATATGGACTTACACCGTTTAAAAACGGTATTTCATTGTATTAAAAAAGATCATCCCCCCCCCCGGGCCATGTAGATTTTAATACGAGGTAAATTTAAAGATTCATACAAACTTTCCAATATTATATTAAGAGTTCACAGAGAAGAGGTAAGAACAAAAATTCAGAAAGTATTACGTTAAGTTGTATAGTTAGCCATAGTACACGATTTCAACATAATTAAAGACTTCTTTCCGTGAAAATTTTAAATCATTTGTGATTGGCTACATCATATTGTCCAATTTGCGATGCCCGATATATCGAAACCATGTCGACTTGCGACTGTCAGAATTATGGTTAGGGCAAAAGATCGATTGTGCTCTCTTTTTCATTACAGCGAAAGTAGACGTAAGACTTTCGTGTAAGTTTGGTAGTATTTTGATTCAATTTCTTACATTTTAAACGGAATTGAAACGTCGGTACTATATAATTTTTACATCAAAATGTGAAATCTAATTAATAATGTTTACGTGTGCTTTCCACACGGGTTGGATAGATAATACGTGATAATGAAACATGCCGATGAATCCAAGCCACGTGTAATTTTTCTTAATAATACCGTCAGTTGTCTCCTAATGTGACGGAGTTTAACTAAAACTTTATTTGAAACTGTTATTAGCGACAATTTATATAATTAAATGTGTTCGACTGCAATTTACGTTTGAATATCTAAAGCGTTCTTTATATTATCTTTTAGAGTTAAGCTAAGGTTATCTCTTTTACACATGAACAATTATTCGAGTGACAATCGGGCATGAAATGACATAATTATAGGACGATATATTTTGTTACAGATTGAGCAGTTATAATGACGAACTCAAAGGGTTATCGCCGCGGAACCAGAGACTTGTTCTCAAGGAAATTCCGTAAACATGGAACTATACCCTTGTCGACGTACATGAAAGTGTACAAGGTAGGGGATATCGTTGACATCAAAGGAAATGGTGCAGTACAGAAGGGTATGCCGTATAAAGTGTATCATGGTAAAACTGGCAGAGTATTCAATGTCACACCACATGCTCTCGGTGTTATTGTTAACAAAAGAGTACGAGGACGCATCATTGCAAAACGCATAAATGTGCGTATTGAGCATCTCACACATTCAAAGTGCAGGGAGGATTTCTTGAAGCGTGTCAAGGAAAATGAGAGGTTGAGGAAGGTAGCAAAGGAAAATAATGAACGGGTATTTCTGAAGAGACAACCAAAAGAACCATCCAAGGCACATATTGTATCTGGACGGGAAGAACCTGTGTTACTTGCACCTATTCCATACGAGTTTATTGCTTAAGAAGAAAATAAAGATCTTTTGAAGATAATCTAAGATTGTTTTCTGTCCCACCTTTAAATAGTAGTCATGATGTAACATCTAGGGTGTATTATTAATACGTTGTCATCAAAAGTAATTAAAATGGATATTTGTAACAATTTTATTTTTATCATATTTCCTTACAAGTGTATAGAATCTGATAATAGTTCCAACGTCTCTATATTATTGGACACAGATTATTTAATAGCATAAATATAACTGGCACCCACCTTTATGGAAAGTGGTCTAATTTTTGGGGCACAATTAAATAAATAAATTTTACAATAAATCGTTGCTTAAGAGCTTCTGTTAACGAGAAACGATCCGTGAAATGTTTACAAAACAATCATTACATTCTAAAAATATTAATAACCGCTAATTCATTTTCGGTAAATTCCATGTACAGCTGAACATGCATACTTAGATATTAAAGTCATTCTCTTGTAATATACTGACGTTAAAATTGCCAAATCGATTATTCACATATTTTACGTACTTCGCGCACTGACAAGGTATGAAATTATTGTGTATGATCCACTTAATTTTAATTGCTAGACTTATACATCGAGCTCTAACTACAGTCTCTCGATTGATAGAACAGAATATAACCGGTCTCGGAACTTTTTTGAATGTCGGAAGTAAGTCCATAAAAATCTTCTATAGTAGACGCATCAATTTTCTGCAAAAATTAGTGTGCATAAAATATTGTCTTATGGTTTATGACTTAAGTTTTATTGATATATACGATATTAACAATATTCACTTACATCAACCATGTCATCATCAAATAAGAGCCAAAACCCATGGCTTTTAACTATAGAAATGTAGTGCCCCCTGTTAGGCCCACTTCCACAATGTATCACAACTGCTACCAAGTCATATAAACGATCTGGGTTTACAGCATCGTCACTCTAAAAATAGTATAAGTACGTACATTTTCTAAACATTTTAAAAACTGTTAATATTATTTACATCAACCGTATTTACATAATCCTGTAACTTACAGTATTAAAAAGTCGAAGTTCCAATGGAAAAACCACCCTGTGAGATACTTTGATGTGACGATTATACTGTTCGACATACTTGAACCTTTTCAAATGAAGTGCCAATATCATCGGTAATTTCTTAACTCGCATGCGTTTCTATATAAAAATGTTGTAATAAATATTAGTAATGTTAATAATATGAGTAATGCTGTATTGTGACTGAAATAGGTATTAAAAGCAACATTAAATTATTATACCTGAGCCTCTTGGTAGCTACTGCAATGATCACATTTAAACTTGTTATCGCTACAAAGAGTCTCTGTATTTGAGAAACATTTGAGGCAGTAGGTGATTGACGTATTCTGATCTACATCGACCTGCAGGTCGAAAAAATCCTCGTCCTTGCTAGAAACAGTCTCACAGTTAAGGCAGCGGGTTTCCGACGTTAGGATACCTTGAAATATTTCGTGCACCCATGTTGGTTCTGGCGGTGAACCAGCATCTCCTGCCCCACATTTTCCACTTGTTGGTTTTGACTGACTTCTCTCTGCTGGTATAGTATAAAAATGTATTTGTTAGAGCACTCAAACGTGTCACAGATTCAGTGCAGTGTCAGCAATAGCATTTTTCAAGGTTTTATTCGATACTCCATTGTATACTTTTTTTTATAAGTATGCATTATGTATGTATACAGTAAATAATGAAACGTTGCACAACTTAATAACAAATCTTCTTGCAACTAACTAAACACATTGTGCAAAAGGATATTGTAAGTTACGATTTGGGAGTATCTGGAATAATGATGCATAACATTCATGTTTTGCAAAAGTATGCTAGCACTGTGACGAGAAAATGATGTGACATCAATTGCACAATATAATTTCGAAGATTGTTCAGTTAGAGTACATACCCAAAATGATTTCGTTTATATGATTTATGAGAAAATTTAGAAATTCATGTGCATCCTGTTGCATGTAATTGTCAAACTCCTCTGGAAAGAAGAAAAACATTCAGTTAGATGTATTCCACTCTTAACTTGTACTGCAATTGATATTGTCAGATTAAGATATCTGGTGCAACCTTTCTCTTTCCTTAATCTGGCTATAAATTTCTTTGGAGCTATGGAGCCAACTTTCTTCTTTTGTGTTGCAATACTGTAAAATAGATCTGCGAGGCATGTTAATAAAGTTTCTTTAGTTCTTTTGTTCCGGGCTTTGTATTCCAGAATTTTTTCTCTGAATGGTCGACAAAAATATAATGCTTGTAATACAGAGTTACTGTAGCAGGTATTTCCAAACTATAAAAATACAGAACTTTTATAAAGTTTGGAATGAATGTAATGAGATACTATTTATATTTTATGTAGTGAACATAACTCAGTCTTTCTTATACTTACATTGACTAAACCAAAATAATGTTCATTTGGAGGGAATTGATCAGACCCAATGTCTCTTTCTAGTTGCGATATATTTGCACCCTGAAAGAAAGAAATATATATCAAGTATAATATTAATTCCTTGGATTATGTCAACCAACTGGTTTCTTTGCATTTATTAATGTACGATATCTTATAATTTAAAGGAGACAAATAATAACTACGAGTTATAATTTTTATTTGTCAACTTGGAATATAGAACTTTACTGACAGTTAGGTTGTTATTATACCCAAAATCAAGAAAGTGTATTTTCAATGTGTTAGAACAGTGAATAGGGGCAGCATAAGTGTGATGCAAAAGTGAATTAAAGTACATAACATTATAAACACAATACTTGACACAAGCATGTGAAAATCTTTGAAATAAGACTCATATTGCTATTACAATTGTTACAACATTGCAGAATTTGTTCAACTCTGCAGAAGTGTCAGAATAAGGAAAGAAATGTTTACATTGAAACCAAAGCACCGTTTTTCCATATTAAGGAAGATCTTTTGTTGGATCAACATATAAAAACTATCTTTCATTGAAGAAGCTCACTAAATATTTAGATAGATGTTCACAGAAATGCACAAGTCAACAAAACACATACCATACTCAGAAGACTCTAATGTCATTAGCAAGTTAATTAATCCAATGATATTTACTTTCCCCTGCGTAGACTGTAACTTACATAATACAACATAAACATAAATAGAGGATAAGACATCATTCCTCAATTTATCTCGACACATCTAGAAAAATGCAGTAAAGTTCTTAAAATATTAACATGTCCATTTTTTATATGTACTCAATCGAACGTCGCGATATACAACTCACATTTTAGGTCTATATAGATTGAGATAGATAAATGCACATGTAATTAGATGTACATCGCGACATTCTTTGGTAGACCGCGAGCGCAATGACGGCACTTACCATTTTATGATTTAATAACGGGAACAAAACGTTGACAAGCGCTTAACACAGATTTTAACAACAACATAAACTCCATCGTATTGCAACTTGCTTCTCCTCTAACGATTCGAAGAATTTACAAAACAGTACGTGTACATCCCTGTTACTTTTACAGCGCTAACATTATTCAGCTGAGTTGTCCATGAACGAACGCGGAAAGACAGGGCAGAAAACAATGGAAAATAGACAACAGACTGGTCTCTTATTATAACACGTTTTCGAATGGTCGTATTCTTGACGAAGAAATTGTTTAGTAACTACTGTTTCGTTGCTTGGTCGAATGCAATATAAAGAGCGGATGACCTGATGCTGTACGCTTATCTTAGGTATTTTCAGAAAAAAATCGGAATGTAATGTCACGTTCATAGATAGATGTGGAGCGTACACTATTCTGTTAGACGTTTGTTTTCAATTCGGTCGTAGACGAGATTTAACAATGACGGATTTGCAAAGTAAATACACTATAGACTGGTCGTACGGAGGATGCAGTCACTGATTCCACTGAATTTTGATGAACTCTAATTACATGTAATATCAAATGTTGCGTTTCAGTGGTGACAGAAGATTCGTTGAGGTTGCAATCGAAATGTCATATTTGGTGGGTGTTAATGGGTCTGCAGGTAATTGTAGATTCCTATTAGTTTTGAAACGACTATATACAGGGTGAATCAGAATTCGAGGGAGAAAATTTAAGGGGTGGTGAAACGCATCAATACAAGCAATTTTTGTAAAACAATATGTGGGCGGAACGCAAGGGGTAAAAAGTTACAGGGCAGTTTTCCACCATCACATTTAAAGAGCTTACTACCACGCGCCTCGTCGATGCCTGACATGGCGGTTAGCGTGTTAAAGAATTATTACAAGGATGAGGGGAGATACTTCAGAAAACATTTTAATTCATATATTAACACGCATAATAAAACACGCGTTAAAGGTGATGGTGGAAAACTACTCTGTAACTTTTCACCCCTTGCGTTCCTCCTAAATATTGTTTTACAAAAATTGCTTGTATTGATGTGTTCTATCACCCTTAAATTATCTCCCTCGAATTGTGATTCACCCTGTATGTGGTAACATATTACATACATGTTGTTCTTCGAACATAAAGTTCATATACAACAAAAAGATTACCAGGAACGTAAAGAAAATCAAACTTAACGTCGATTCTGTTGTAACTTTTGTATTGTAGTATAAAGAAGAAATTATTTATGTAAGAATATGGTGCTCAAATGATCCAATTGTTACACATACATATATATATGTAGTTCCATAGAGATACTTAGTGCGACGAAAAGCGAGCGGTGTATGAAATCTAATGATAGTAGATCTGTAATTGTCCTTAGTTTTAGGCCAAAAATATAAGGATAATGCTGAAATAAACATCACTTTTTACAATCTTTTTATACGATGTAAGGAGTTGATAAAGCTTTTCATAAGGTTCCAGTAAATTAGGTACTTATATACTTCTCGAGGAATTCTATTCTAGAAAAATATAGAAAGCTCATCTCAACGTACTCGACGATGATAAACATCGTGCAGTTTGGGCTATTTTTATTTTGTCTTGAATCGAAAAACAAATGAATTTCCTCTTCTTAACAAAATTACGTTTGGGACAAACTAAATGCACGAGAAACACTGTCAAATTAATGACAATATGTGATTCAAGAAGAATCATAGTATTTTGTTCGAAACGCTGCTGTAATTATACGATAAACGGAGTTTATACAGTTAATACCAGAAATTAAGTAAATTTGCTTAGCGGAACATTCAGTTATGCATACGCATACATAAGAGTAACTATATTAATCATGAGTGCGTGGTTTTCAAATCCGCTTCGGGATTTTGTCCCCATATAATTAATTCAATGTGTCTGTCAATCATTAATCGTATAAGTGATTGCGCTCTGCGAGTTGCACCTTATTTTTGTTCTGCTAAATCTGCATCACTTCTGTCCGGACAATTAAATGTATCGTATTGATTGATATGTTTTCCACTGATATTCAACTTTTATGTTAAACATATTTACAACTTTCTCTCCATAATATCTTTTAATGAAATTTCGAGTTTGATTATACTCTGACCATATAATACAATTGATTCATACAATGGAACAAAAAGTTCGTATGGCCACTTAAATTTTCCTCCTAAACTTTCGGCATTTTGTTGGATTTACTGTTCGATGATAGTCGGGCACAGTGTGATTCGGTTTGAATTTAAAATGCTTTAGCTTTATCATCGGACGCGTATTTGTTTTTACCAACTGACTATTTACATATTTTTTGGATCCACAGGTTATGCAAGGAACTAAAGCAATTAATGAACGGTCCAATTCAACTGTATCTAAAATAAACTGTGCAACACAAATGGTCGATGAGATGAACAAAAAAGGTTCGGTAACGCAAGTTGTATGTATAACAGTAGCGCAAGAGTCTTCTTAGCCTTCGTTCAAGTAGTGCTACGAAGTTGCTACGAATAAATTTCTCATTGGAATAGCGTAAATCTTCTTAAGCAAAAGGGAAACAAGTTGACCCTAAGATAATCCGGTTTCAACATGGATCCTGTATCAAGCCTATTACAGACTTTAGCCACTTGCCCTTCTTTGACGTACTATGTTCACACAAAGTGGTGCAAAAAAATAAATGATTTACAATATTTTTAATTCTTAGATTTACCTATCCTTCTTGTATTTCTTATTAGGCCTTAGAAAGGAGGATATTGGAGATGCTTATACATAAAATATGTACATACATGCTTTTTTTATCGGATGCTTAGGGTAATAGGTTCTAACTAAAATCATTATTTATATTATAAGGAAGTATCGAGGAGATCCTACATACTGCGTCGCAACTATAGCGTTCTTCTCAGTTAAACATAACTAAGGCCATTGCAGCTATTATTATAAAAATATTTAAGACTCTTGTTATATGAATCATAATGGTTTCTCATTTCTCTATAGAATTTTCTACAGAAATGTTTGTTACTGAATTCAGTCAATTTGCATAGAAATATTTTACATATATTATTTCATTTTGAGTCTAACTGCTTTAATTAAGTTTTAAATTTCGCGCCCTTTAACGTCACTGAGTATAGTCATTGACGAAGTATAGGATAGACTTATCATCTTATGGGCTATCGGGTCTCATGTTCTGTAATACCGACCCGACGGAAAAGCACACAATTCCGAGCGCACTCTACGATTTATCGTAGTCAATTTGGAAACTATGTGAAGGAGAGAAGGCAGATGAGATCGCTCTTTAGTTTGTTTCATTTCCCGTAAAATAAAACTGTACAGTTTAACTGTCTGACAACCATATTTGATCAACAGTTTTCCACTCATCCAAATAATATCTGTTACCAAAGTCCACTAGAAAGCAGTGTTATACCGGTGGGATTATATATATGAGGCATTCCATGCCAAATCGGATACTTTTGTACTTCACCCCCTTCGATTTTTTTCAAAAATTGTTATGTTTTTAAGGTCGATGAAAAACGCGTTCATAAATTGTTTCAGATTTTTTAGACGGTCCGTTTTGGAAATATGAATTTTCTTTAAATTTGATCTCCTTTTTTTCAAATGGTCATAACTTTGTGAAAAATGCACCAATTGGATCGTTTTTTTTTCAAAATTTGTGTTTCTGAATGCTCTTTCAAGAAAAAAATATGATTTTAATCAAAATTATTTTTTTTAATGTTTATTTTTAATTTAAAGCACAAAATGGTTTTTTTTATCTCAAAACACGCCCCGATCGATTTTTTTTTTTAAATTCTCAAAGAAGCTCGGATGGATATAAGAACTTTTAAAATTTGTCCGATCGTGGGCAAACTCTTGGTTCTATTTTTTCTCTTTATTCGAAAATATCTATTCTATCAAACCGTATGTTCCGTTTCAATGAAAAATATTATTTATCTCAAAACACGCCCCGATCGATTTTTTTGAAAAAATTATCAAAAATACTTAGATGGATATAAGAACTTTTAAAATTTGTCCGATCGGGGGCAAACTCCTCGTTCTATTTTTTTTCTTAATTCGATAATATCTATTCTGTCAAATCGTCAAATCTGTCAAATATTTTCGTGTAACGAAGAAAAATAGAACGAAAACTTTGCCCACGATCGGACAAATTTTAAAAGTTCTTATATCCAACGAAGTATTTTTGAGAATTTAAAAAAAAAATCAATCGGGGCGTGTTTTGAGATAAAAAACATTTTGTGCTTTAAATTAACACGTTGCGTGGCACGCTGATTTTGCGTGTTCGCCGCGTCCCGCCAACGTGAATTACTTATTATGCGTTACATATTTTTTCGAAATATTTTGCACAACAGGTACATTTTAGTATATAAGAGCGTATAATGCAATAATCTTTTTGGGGGTCATCGGTGACCCCCATGGCCAAACGGAGCGACTTAGTTTTGGTGACCGGTGACCCCCATGGCCAGACGGACCGACAAACAATGATAATATTGAAAAATTGAAAAAACATTGAAAATTTACTCGAATTATGTGTTCTGATAATCTTGGCTCCGCCGGTCACCGGAGACCCCCTGGCACGCAACGTGTTAAAAATAAGAAATAAAAAAAATAATTTTGATTAAAATCATTTTTTTTCTTGAAAGAGCATTCGAAAACACAAATTATGAAAAAAGAACGAACCAATTGGTGCATTTTTCACAAACTTATGAGCATTTGAAAAAAAAAAGGGCAAATTTTAAGAAAATTCATATTTCCAAAACGGTTCGTCAAAAAAATCTGAAAAAATTCATGAACGTGCTTTTCATCGACCTTAAAAACATAAAAAATGTAGAAAAAAATCGAAGGTGGTGAGGTACAAAAGTGTCCGTTTTGGCATGGAATGCCTCATATATAGCTTTTTCCTTGTCGCACCAAGGGTCCAAATCTGACATCACTGATCCCCACTTTGCAATAAATAACTGAAAAAGTCATCACTGAGTAAGACACATCGTGATATCGAGAAATTACGATATGTGCATTTTTGTTAAGACGTCTAAATATCGAATTGTTCCAATATTGTTGCGAAATAAACTAAAGTGTAACAAACGCGAGCCGGCGCATATCAGAAGACGATAGGGCTGACGGCCGTTGACGTCACCGTGCTTGGATTTGTTCTTGTGACGGTAGCCTAAGCCAAAGGACAGAGGACGGGAGGAGCAAAGCGCGTTTGTTTCCGAACGGCCACGGACGAGAGGGAAACAACGACGCAAATAAAGCCAAAGTTGAATTGAACACTATTTATTTTTTAGAAAATCAGCTTACAAAAGGGAACAAAGCGTCGACTCGATCATTGAAAGATATGCGTATACTATTCTCAAAGTTTTCTTTTATGTTACTATTAATTAAAATCACTCATGCAGTGTCAATGTCGCATAAAAAACGGAAACAAAACTTTAATGTCAATAAGTATAATTTACTTATTTCTCATTAAATACAGTCTTCGAAATACGTGTAGTATTTCTCGAGGAGGTGCAGAAACAGATGAAGAATAACGAATTCTTCTGTTTCCAACGCACATGAAGAATAGGGAATTCTTCTGTTTTCGACGTAATTGTGTGGAATAGTGTGGACTAACTTCTGCACGAGTATTCACAATCGAGCCATTTACTATACAAATCGATTAATTCCACTCTTTGAAAAATCTTTGTTTTAAGTTTCAAAGCACTTGGTACAGTCATAACTTTTTATATTTACAATAACTTTCCTGAATAATAAAGATTGGCATCACTAAACGACAAAATCTTTTTAGCCATCAATAATAAATAATTTATTTCAGAAATCAGTCTAGGTATCTCCGTACTGTAATACAAATTATTACAATACTGCAATCCAAAAGCTAGGTGTGACACTGGATATCAGAATATGTTTGAGGTAGATCAGTGTTGTCCAACCCGCGGCATCGAAAAGCCATACAGGCATGTCTATGCGTCGCATAATGAAAGTGGGAGGTGTGCGAAAGAAACACACTTACAGTGCGGCCCAAGGAAGCTAAAATGTTGGACAACTCTGAGGTAGATGGATAAATTGATAGTTTCTTAGGGGCCGTTCCTTCCCACACACTTCTTTCGCACACCTCCCACTTTCGAAATGGGAGTTGTTACATCACATCTTTCTTTTTATTTATTATATTTGTTGTAATAGTTACAAGCATCTTTAGCCCTTTGCATATTGAACCATCCTGGACGTTAGCCATCACATCGTAAGCGCCACTTTCCCGTTAAAACGTGTATATACCAATCCTCATGTTACATTTTATAGTTTCGGAATCAATTTGTGTATTATAATAATATTGGACTTATGTGAATTTGTAGACAACGAGAAATATAATGTATTTCACAAACTTTAATGTCCTATCAGAGGGGAATATGAAGTGCAAAAAGTTAACTACTGAATCCTCTGCATTAATTTGGCTCTCGAAGAGTAAAATGTGTCGGAAATGCTCATTTTTCTCAACATGACATTTAATCTTCAATCGCCTGAAATATATACAAATAATACGATCACAATCAAGAAAACCTGTGTTTCACAACACATAAACTCCAAACTAAGTTAAAACCACGGAATAACGATAAAAAATTCATTCATGCCGCATTGTTGCTAACCCAAGCAAATACCGCACGGACTTATGCACCAACCTAATATATTACTATTTACTAGGTTTATACAGTAATGTGTGTTGCAGAATAGAACAGATATAGAATAAACATTGCATCATACAGTTTGTTGTCGATACACCCACAGGAAGCGTTCTTTGTAAAATGTTTTTAACATTTTTCTGTGTTGTACCTTGT
The DNA here is from genome assembly GCA_914767735.1 of Anoplius nigerrimus. Lineage (NCBI taxonomy): Eukaryota > Metazoa > Arthropoda > Insecta > Hymenoptera > Pompilidae > Anoplius > Anoplius nigerrimus. The sequence goes on along the minus strand of OU612085.1, from coordinate 15,064,078 downwards.
GTTACTAACAGAATTGTTGCACCGTGCACCATGATAGGGACGTAGCACTTCAATGAACGATAGAAATGCAGCGATAGTTAAATCAAAAGCCCAATAATTGTAATACCAAAAGCAAATCACAAGACGCTATGAGGACCATCATAATATTCGTTTAATTTAAAAAAAGTTTATTAAGATCGCATAACGAAAGAATTTCTTATCGCAAAAAGTAACCGATTTGTGTCGCCATACATTATCTCACACTGTTCATATCATATCATATGATATCATGTTATAAAATTACGAGACATGTTCAGATTCTACCTGGGTCATTCCATGTCGAATTGACCAGTGGTTGGAATCGACCCGTTTTGTTTTCGATGAATTTTGGTTACAACTTTTCTTTTATCATATAACAAAGTTCTGCCAAAGGAAAAAAATGTAACTCTCTATGACTCTATGAGTGATTTGCAAAATACGTAGATGACGTTGTTGCTAGGCATATTGGCGGCACGAATATTGTGCCTTATTGGATTGTTATTATATAATCTTCTTACGAACAACTCTTACTCAATACCATTTTAATTCTCTATTAAATCGTGAAAAATACATCTGGAAATTGTCGAAGAGAGGGTTCCTATGTCTAAACATGTTCGACATTGTTTAGTTCTATTTCAGAGCTCATTACGATCATCATGTCAAGAATATCTCAGGAATTGTTAGTGCAAGTGTTTTCGCGAGTTCTTATATTGTCAATAGAAGATTATTCGTTAAGGCAAATAGCTGCAGAAACTGGGGTATCAAAATCTTCCGTGTGGGACATCATACACAAGTTCCAGAAAACCCGAAAAGCGACACAGCAACGGTCTGATCGGCCAAGAATGACGACCGAAAGTTAGGATCGGTGCATTAAAACAATTTCAAAAAGATATAGATGCATGGGTGACCAGCAATTACAGTGGAAGTAAGCACAGATCGCGACGCACCGCCCACTTTCGCGACAGTGAAAAGGCGACTCCATGAGACGGGCTTGAAGGGATGTGTTGCAGTAAAAAAATCACTACTAAATGTACAGAACAAGAAGGAAAGATTGAAGTGGGCTAAATACCACCAGAATTGGCAGAAAGTATTTTGGGACGACGAATCCAAAATAGAGCTGTTCAATAACAAATGCCGTGTTTACGTCTGTCAGAAAGTTGGGTGACATTTAAATAAAAATTGCGTAGTGTCAACTGTTGAACATGGTAGAGTTTCAATTATTATTTGAGAATGTATGGGGGCCAATAAGACTGAGAAATTAATAAAAATAGATGGCATATTGACAAAAGAAACAGTAAGTACTTGGATTTGCTAGCGAACCACGCGGTGCCATGCGGAATCCAATTAATAGGTCAACATTTTGTGTTTATGCAAGATAACGACCCGAATCACGCAGCAAAAGTATGCGTTCAATACTTGCAACACATTGTATCGAGGAACATTTAAAAAATGATGAAATGGCCACCGCAATCACCCAATGTGAACCCTACACAAAAATTGTGGGACGAGTTAAAAAAAATGTATTCCTGTCATGTAATATAAGAATTAACGTCTCTCTCCTTTTTTTTTATATTTTTTTATTTCGTGCACGAGTCTCGGAAAAATCAAAAACCGCGTCTCTATTCATTTTTTGCCTGTCAGAACACGGTATGAGGTAAACTTTAGTTTAATTTTATTACAACAGTATTTTAACACAAGTACTGTTCTAATTTTTAAACATGCAAGTATTGGTGATGAACTGGTAATTGAATTTCCTGTGCTTAAAAATATGAAACACATTTATTACGTTAGATCGGGCGAGGATAGTGAAAACCTGTTGATGAAATTTCTAGTTCAATTTCTCACAGGTCGTATAGAATGTCCAGCGACTCCGAAAAATATTCGGGCACTACGCTGTGACTGACTTTATGACTCCATAAATTTTTGGTTGTATTTCAAAACTCGAACTCACAATCAGTATTTTTTTGATGAGCAAGATGACAAAGAAATGACAAGCTATGACATAAAATATTAACTGTAGAATAATTGATTAAGTATCTTATCTTCAACACAAGCTAAATAAGTACCTATCATTATGGACAAAACTAAACAATTCAATTTAATAGAAATTGATACGTTACACTCAAAATAATATTGTAAGAATTTGTCATTTATTTTTTATTTGCACAGTATCTTTTATTTAACCCTATCACATTTAAGTTGGTGAGTGCACTTGAAATACTTATGTCTAACGTATCTTTGCACCACGATTCTATTTTGTTTTTGAATGTAATTCATTTTGCCAATCATTCAATTAACTTAAGCATGCTCCATAAGCGTCCAATAAGACCGTGTTCGTACTTTCTTTCGATTTACATTTGAAATGTTTACGCCTTGTTTTAGTTTTGAACAGCAAAAGTTGTAAGCGTATGTTGCTCCTATAAATAATAAAAGTTTTGTGTTAATATTTTATTTAATCTGAGAGCACTTTGTCGAATTACCTAATTGTAAGTGTTTTACGTCCGGGCTTCCTCTTTTCATTCATTAGAATTTTTAAGTATTCATTCTTTACAGATATGTTGTATATTGCTGCTTTTCTATTCTTGTTAATGATATTGTAATGAGTAATATTGCTAGATTAATATAATCTCACTTTATAGAATATAGATATAGTGTATCAAATGAGAAAGTATAAAATTATACGAAAACATGTTTTTTACATCAATATCTACAATAACCGTGTGTCTCTTATATTCAGCAGCTATATGAACTATGTGGGATTATTATTGAGCATGATAGACAAATGTACTTTTATTAATTATCATTTACGAAGAAAATTGCGGAAGTTTCGACCCTATATGCAAATGTGGAACGTAATTTTAGTTCAACAGCGTGGAACTATATTACTATCACGACTATCGTACGTACATAGGCAATAGAAAAATGGGGAGCCATGCAAATTTATTCCTAGTTCTTTAAGTCACGCCATTAAGCACATTAGACTGATTTGAAACCGGTTTTCGATAGTAAAGGGGATAAGTCTTTTTCTCCTAGTAATTTTTCTCGAGCACGCACGTATACGTCGTTATCGTACAACAAAGGATCAACTATTCTGAGAAGCATTTTATAATTATTGCTAAAGTTCATCACACGTTGCCGTTTGTCAAAAATATCTATGCTGGCTCCAAAATTGTAGATGCTGACTGTCAAGGATAGTTTGACAGTAGTTTGCCATTATTGTTCCAATTAATGCTTCATAAAGATTTATGTGATAAGTTTATTGAATATAATAAATGCAGTCGTTTGGGAGAATTTGCATTAAGAGATGGTGCCCTGCAAAAAGCCCTGCTTTTAACGCAATATTTATAAATTCAGATTGAAGCGAGAATTCTAAATTCATTACTACAGCATGAAATATCATGAATTATTTCTTTCCAAATTTTAATTATTCTTTTACATATGGCACGTAAAAAATTTCTGGTATTTGCCAGTATCGGGCGTTAATATGATTTAAGTACGCTGTTTTGGCTCGGGGACTCAACCTGTTCATCGATCAATGTACCATAATTTCTGGAGAATCATGAATAGATTATTCAAATCATTCAGCCATTTTTGGCAATACATGACCATGATCGTTGCCATATTCTTTGTATGACAGAAGACATATACAAAAAATGGCACTCGAGTGACAATGCCCTTTTAAATAATTTTGCTTGGCACAACACATTTGTGTAATACAACACCATCACAAAATGCGAGCGTGATCGAGAGTTTTGGCATCACAAAAGTGTAATCGCAGATTTTATTTTTGTTCTTGTATCCAGGTACGGACGCACTGTAAGTGACCTTGATCACGTAGCACCAACTGGTTGCGAAGGATCCCACGAACGACCGATGACAAATGCTTGTCCCACCGCATTTGCATTTGAATGGAAAATGCTTAAGAGGATATTCATCTGCCATCTTGATATAGCCACACAGGAAAAAAACGAATAGGATGTAGCATCGTTTCGACGTGATTGTATGGCGTGCATTTGACACATGCACGATATGGTAATATCAGTTAGCTAGAACGAGTTTGCATGCTTGTCCCAGATGCTCGGAGTAGTACTACGTTTGTTGTTATGTTCTTCAAACAACTTTTGTCATGTGTTACAGATTGACAAGAAGTCAATAATTAAAGCAGCATGCTTCCGGTTCGCTAATCGGTCCTGATTTTTTTTTCAAGGTACCGGAAATGTCAGGCGGTACATTTTTGTAAGTAGTGACTTACGTTATTGTATTGTAACGAATGCATAGACAACATAAATAACGATTTCAATAACTCCACTTTGTAGAACGATAAATCGAACGTGGTCTTATGCGTCCGGAGGAAAATAAACATAAAAATCATTAGATTGACTTCTGCTATAGAGGTTGATGTAAGTCCCAGTAAAAGCTCTCCTTATGGTTAATTGACATTTTTCGATATGCCGCGGTTCAATATGTAAACACCTGGGTTATAGCATGCATATTTGTTTCTTTTGAAAAATACAAAGTTTGTAACATGCGTGTAAGTACAACTTATCGCTTTGCTGGGAGACTTCGAAGTTGTTCACGTTAAGGTTAGGATCTCTTTTGAAGATACATCATCGTTTTTAAGGCTTCACATTCTGTATATTTCCTTCCAGCAAAAACGTGATAACTAAACAGTGTGACCTGTACGCTTGAACTCTCTAATTAATAAAAGAGCATTTTAGTTACATCCAAAATACTACTCCTGGTCCCACATTTATTACAACGTCATTATCACTTCGTAAATAAATGCAATTTCACATTTGATTTGTGTGAACATATGTATAAGAATATATTGTATAGAAATTCTATAACTTAGCTGCGACATTGTATGCTAATCGTTTGACGTTCCTGTGGCAGTGACACAATCCCATATATTACGCTGTAATTATCGCCATTTTTTCATTCGCATGTATTTCAAACAACTAATATATATTGTTTTGCCAAAATTTAGGTAGAATGAATGCGACCGATAGTCCACGTTAAATTTTGTGGTTCATCCAGTAAGTACATTATGTTAATGAAAATACAAAGTGTAATTTGCCCAAAATATTTCTAGTCTAGATATATTATAGTGCGCTAATATTTGCTTGAAATAAACATTTTTCTCTTTCCTCACAATGTATTGAGCCGATATATTTTTGTGGTTCCGTTGTGACATGTGATGAAACTGTTATAATGAACTGTTTGGGCTTGAACTTAAATAGAGTAGTTTGTTAGGAACAACATATTTTTTCTTACTTTTCGTCTGACTACTCTCTTGTGCGGATGTATACATATGCCAACAGTGCCATTCCATAAAAACATACCGATTTCCATTCCATACAAAGATTTGAGGGAAGTGTTACTTCAAGAAGGTCATACCTGAGAAATTTGTGAACGCGCAATCTGATGGAAATACAACCGTGTAAGCGTGACGATGATAGCACGATGCAATAGAGCTAAGTTACTGTCAAGTTGGCCGTGAAACTCATTCTTTCACCTTGGGTTGCCCATGGGAGTTAAAATTGCAAAAGATGTCGATTGTAAGTAAAGAATGGTCTCCATGGGCGCGCTGGTCATAATTCCTGGTATACGCTTGAATAAGAACAAATATTGACCAGTGTTGCCCATGACTGCGGCGGAATATGGCGCTGGCTATAAATTTTAACTTCCCGTCACCCAAAGTCCACGGTTATCAGCCCCGGCGTCCCCGATTACTTCCGCACGGAAGCGCTAGGCCGATCCGTAATGGGTGGGGCATATGTGTAAAACTTCTTGCCTGCTTAGTATAAAGACTGGAAACGAAGGCGAAATTTCGTCAGTCCAATCGTTTCGGGAAGAACGGAATATCGCCTTTCTTCAGCCCAACATTCACCCGTTTTCTTCTCATTTCAGCATAGAATACTCTGCTTCATGCGCCATTCTTTAACTGTGGCCGTTTTGATTTTTCACGTTCCTTTTATGCTGTGCATTCATACTCATAACTATTTCGAATAGTTTGTCTTCTAAAACGGTGAACATTCCGTCAAAAACAGTTTATCCGGAATTTGTATTACTTTACTTGGAAAATTAATGCGACGTCATTTCTCAATCATTTTTGCATCAGTCGCGTAATTCCATTTTTTGCCAGACTTGGCGATTCTGTACGTTTGATTAGAACTTTGTGAAGATGCGTCGATCGATAATGATAATGTGGACAATCGTCGCGTTTGCGACGCTGACGACTGCCTGGCCTTTTCTCAGACGCCGCGACATTTTTGACAATGCCGTTGACACTCCTGGAGGGGTTATTGCACATCTGCAACATTTAAGCAACTCATTATTCCAATTTCCGGATGACAAGAGCGGCCTAAAGCTTGCAGCCTGGCATGAGGGTATGGATGTAAATCCAGAAGAACTTGGAAATTACGTCGAGGGTGATATTCTTTTTCCACCCGGAATGACGGGAAGGAACGGCCTAAAGGCAGAGAGTGCAAGATGGCCAAACGGTATCGTTCCATACATCGTTAGCCCGTACTTCAGTAAGTATCCTTTGCATATTATCCAGTTTCAGTTAAAATGTAAAGATATTTCAAAAACTACAACGTATGTAGTGATTTATAATGTGATCCAACATCTATAGCAAAGAATAATACGATCTAATCTTAAATTAAATGTGCTGTAGAAGATCGTGTTTGACAATGTTTGTACACTTGATAAAGCATACAAATGTTTGAAGGTAAAAACATATACTGTGCTGAAAGAAAATTAATAAGGCGTACCTCTAATTGATTTGACATGAGCATTTAAATGGCGACAAGAATAACAGATTAGAAGGTCGTTTGTTATGATTTGATTATGTACATCTGAATTCTGTTGCTTTAATGGAAGAATACACATTCACAAGTAATTCACAGGGCTTATAGTATAGTATATATTTTGGACATTCTACCACAAGGATGTTATCTATAAATTCCAAGTTTCCTAATTTTATACCAAATGTACCGCGTGCTGTAGAAAAGGCAAAAAACTATAACGACGATTTGTATACAATTACTTCATCGCACACATGGTGGACCGCAAGACGGAAAAACTGTAAAGATTTCATTGCACTTTAGGTGGCTTATAGCTGTTCAGTTTTTGGATAGCGCAATAAACTTTGTATTGCAAACTAGTAACATGGTTATGAAAAAATTGAAACGAGGTAAAAAATAGGAAGTATTCTTCTGCATTGATGTCGTTGTTTGATAAAGTTTCCTTACGTCTGTATATGAATATCACTCAGTATTTTGGAATCTTCAAATATTGAAATAAATTTTAGATAGTAACGCCTTAGATATGGCACTACAACAGTGAAGTATTTCCACGTTGCAAATCAAAAGAAAAAGTGTATACACATCAATTTTATATGAAAATGTTAGTGTTTATCAAGAATTTTTACAATATTCAAGTACGTAATTAAGAATGCAATTGAGAAACACGCGACTGCTTGAAAACATCTTGGTAAGATTTTCTAAAGAAATTATGTATAACCTTGAAGTTGTTATCAACTTTTGACTTATTCAACACAACACATTGTAAACTGTTCCAACAGGGTCAGACACTACGTCTCTGATGAATCTCATTACACATTTGTACAGATGCCGAACAACGGAAGTTAATTCAAGATGCTATGAACGACTATCAAAAATACACATGCATCAAGTTCAAACCGTATACTGGCGAAGAAAGTGACTACATCAGGATAACTGCCGGTACCAGTGGGTGTTGGAGTAGCGTAGGAAGGATTGGCGGCCGTCAAGATGTTAATCTTCAAGTTCCGGGATGTGTGACAAAGAAAGGAACAGTCATTCATGAGCTTATGCACGTACTCGGATTTTTGCACGAGCAAAGTAGATACGAACGAGATGAGTTCGTCAATATTTTGTGGAATAATATTATTAGTGGCACGTATCCGTTATTTTTCGTTGGGGTATAATTTAATAAAATTTTTCTGATCGTTAACGAAAATTAGAAGGCAAAATCAGAGTAATTTGTGGACCTTAAACGGTCTCGATACATTTTTTTTTTCACAATTTTACTACAGTGCAACTAATGCTGTTTTAATATAGCGGACTTCTGCTTTAATCTTTATTTGCCATATATTTTCATAACTGCGTTTTTCATGATTATGATCGACTAAATTGTATTTAATCCTTTGGTTATGATTTACTTGTTCATATTTTTTAGGCCATTCAGGCAATTTCGAGAAAGCTACAAAGGAAACTACTAATGCATTTGGCGTCGGTTATGATTACAACAGTGTTATGCATTATTCTGCAAAAGCATTCTCTAAGAACGGGCAACCTACTATTATGCCAAAAGTAAGTAAAATATATGCTGTAATTACGCAATCGCATAGTGTGCTGTTTGGCTTACGTTCAATGTGGTGGTGGTTCTTGAGCCTAGAAATAGACTTGATTGTATGTACTTACAAATATCCTAGTACAAATGAAAGTTGGACATGTAACTTCAAATATACCAAATCTAAAAATTTTTCATATATTGTGCAAGCATTTCACGCATGATTCAATTCGCACGTGTGGTTTAAACATTGTAATTAACATTTTCAAGTTATTGGTGGAAATTTTTAGGGTCAGAGAAAAGTGACAATCGGTCAGCGAGATGGACTCAGCAAAAGGGATATTCAGAAGATTCGCAAAATGTACAAATGTTGATGGACAATATGATGATTTGAAATTGTATTTTTATGCAACCCGTAACGGTTAGAACAACTACTAGCATTAATAAGCGTAATTGTCTGTTTTGTGCAGATAAAAGAACGTTTAGTCACACGTATCTAGTCCTAGAATTAACTGTGTTCTTTAAACAATACTTTTGATAAAGGTTTGCCTGTAACACGCCGTACTTAAGATATTGAAAATGTATTGGTACCATCATAAGATAAGTAAAGATCAGTATTATGTATTATGCACAATTTCCTTTATTAAATTGTCACTACAAATCAAACAACACAAGAAATATTTATTTATAACATAATTATGACTTTTTCAAAATGTGTAAGCGAAGCATTGGAGGAAAAGGAAAAACGTAGCAGATAAAAAAGCATAATAATAATTTCATGATTTTTAATGGATTTATTGCGCCATAAATGAGAGTGCCTTAACAGTTTATTGGATTAGTTCCGTACTGTATTTACTCATTTGAATGGATCCAATAAACGTTTTATATTATAACTCAATATATATACTAAACATATATATAAGTGTGTAGTGGAAATTACAAACGCGTTTTAAGTTACAGAAATACAAAAAAATGCTTAGGAACAATACATGACATTCGCCAATAAAGCTAATAGACTCAAGACATTCTAATTGTTGTTTAAAAAAGGTACATTCATAATTCCCTCCACACATACAGACATTGAATATAATGTCGAATCTTCTTTACTATCTTACTTTATACTACATTTGATTTCAGTTGTAGGTTTGGATTTACCTAATCATGCTACGCACGTATAATGTTCTATTTACTCTGCAAGAAATTTTTGTTTGAAAAGTTAAATTATATATTTTATTTTTCATAATTAGCGTTACAACGTTTCATCGTATCAAGAAAAAATAATTTGCTGCAAAATGTTATTTTGCTTAACAGAAAGTGTGCGCTAGCTGCATAACGTGTAACGAAGGGAAATTGCAGCGATGGGAGATGAGGTATATCGCAAACAATCTTTAAAATTCGATACCTAGTTTTGGGTGGTGCCTCGGTGGATTTTGTTCGTTGTATGTCGAACTAGGTATGCCTTTGTTTCGTTAATGTCAGCACTTATCCGTTGGAAGCTGGTCAGTTGCATTCATACGCTTTGGATACATGAGTCGCACGCACTTATCGTTGGGATTAATAAAAAATCTGACCGTTTGGTCAAACTATACATACTTAATGCTCAAGTGTGTGTTAAAAATAAATTAATTAGAATTAAATTAGTATTCATGAAGAATATATAGGAATTGATTCACTGTATTTTGATCATTGTCCGTTTAGTTAATACATATTAAATTTGACAGTATTATTGATAGTTTAAACTTTTAAACAAGTTCGTCGAGAAATTTGCTCATAAAAAGCGTACAAACTTAGAAAGATAGAAATGAATGCAATCAAAAGAGGGAGAGGGAATATTTGTACGTAAAGAAGGCACAAGTAGTGCATAGATTTTTACATCTGTTCCGATGATTGCACTGGTAGGTGAGAAAGTGGCCTAACATCTTGTCATAGTTGTAGTAAGAAAACTCTGAAGACTGACAACGAAGCCTTATACATACCGTTTGTTGTAACAATTGCGAATTTTTAGACACTTTCAAAAGCCTATCCCTAATAAAGAGCAATAACATTAGAAATAAGGAAAATACTTTCCCATGTATGAAAAAATGTACAATATTGTAAGTGGCACAACAGTATAATAAACTACGCCTTCCACTTATAATATCATTTGGCATTATTGTTCTTTATGTAAACGCTTAAATTGCATATTATTGTGATGAAGAAATCGTTACGCTCCGTTTACTACCCGTAACATATATTTACAGACACTTTTAGAATTTCCATTTCCTTTACAATATCCCCGCATGAAGTAATTCAACTACGTCAAAAAATGATTCATATGAATGTTTCAAATAACTCGTAAATATTTTTTCAAATAAAAATTGTTTAATATTATTGAATTTGTTTGGATGTAGTTTCTAACACCACATTCTTAAATGATTGATTTCACGTTACATGTGATAGTAGAGTTGATCTAGATCTTCAGTCGATCAAGTCACGTATTAACAATTTCTAATGTTATGCTTTGGTGTCAATTGATTGTTGTCTGTTTATAATATCTCTGTTTTAAATAATGAAAAAATGTGAAAAATCGTGACGGTTTTTGGGATGTACATTTTGTGTGATTGCGTTCACTGCACTTTCTAGGTTTATCGGCAGAATACTGTGTCTGGCTTATTTGGATGTGTGCGTCATGTCCATTAACCAATCCATGTTCTTTTGATAAAGTCTGCAGCCCTCTCGCCGATCATTATTGCTGGTGCATTTGTATTGCCGGATGTGACTCTGGGCATTATACTTGTATCTGCAACTCTAACACCTCGCACGCCCCTAACTCTCAGCTGATTATCTACGACAGCTAATGGGTCGTCCGGTGGACCCATTTTGCACGAACCAGCTTGATGATTTTCTGGAGCGGTGTCATGCTTAACGGCGCATTCCCAATATGCGTCGCACCCGAATTTTAGGTGTTCGCAGTTTTTCACAGGTGTTCGGTCCAATTGGAATCCGTACCTATGATTTGTGAATAGATTGCATTAAAAGTAGATCCCATTTTGTAACAAATGTAGATCGACTATTATATTTGGTAAAAACGATTGTCTAAAATATGAAACAATGTTTGAAGCATTATAATTAAGCATTCATGTACCATACCTTTTAAGGGCTTCGGTTTCTGATAACTTAATGCTGAATTTGATGGCTTCTACAAGAGCGGCGATATCATCGGGATGCGTGAGATACTTAGGATAGATCAATGGTTTTGAAAGCGGATCGCCATTCCGCAGACGAAGATATCCTCTACTCTTCGGGTGGAGGATTGTCGGTATGATGATAATACTACGATTTGTTCCCTTTTTCTCGCCAACCATGCCGGTTTCGGCACAATCAGCTAAGTATCCGCCGAAAATAAGTTGTACATCTGGATGGTCCTCCCGAGGATCAGCAAATTTTGTATTTATCATCGCTGTTACTTCGGATATACCTAAAGAATTTATAATATATCGTACAGACTTGATTTATTTCTACGTGACTGTAAAACATAATTATTCTCTCTCCTATCTTCTATTTAATATTTTTTAAATATCACTTTCAATATTTTCTCGCATAAACTTGAGATATAAAAATAGAAATTCTATAACTTTCTAACAACTGTTGTACGACGTTTCCTGACTGAACGATATATGAGCAAAATTAAAACGTAAATAGTTTGGCCTGTAGCAAACCTTGTTTGGAGGCAGTTTAGCCTACGGCTATTGCACGTTCTGAATACTTAAAAAACCGCTCCAGGCCATGAGTCCGAACGAGTTTTATGAACGGTATATGCAGAGGTCGAAGAGAACAGATATAGAGCAATAAGATGAATAATTTTAGTGTCATTAATTTTCTACAAACAATGGTCAATTTTTTTATTCTGCGGAAATTGTCTGTTATTAATGATGGCTAATGTTATTTGTAAAACAAGAAGATATTGAGCAGTCCGATTACAATAGTGTAATACGTTCATAACAAAAAAAAAAGAATAGTTAATTATAGAAAAGTTTACAAATATAATAAAATAGCACATTTTAAGAAGGATAAAGAGGAATTTCTATTGAACAGTATTGAAATGGTTGGCATGGATTTAGAGCTGTCAAATTCTTCCATTTACAGAAATCTACTTTCCACAAATAGAGCTCCACATTACATCACTGAATAATTCCTCCTTTCCGATAGAGACATGTCACAAATCCCCCACATACCCACACGTACTCTATCATGTTGATACCGATACTAATACTAGATAGCGCCTATTTTCCATAACTACCAACTGCATTTTAAGTGGCTTTCCAGCAGTTTATTGCATACTTACCCCGGTTTATAATTAACTGGCATCATTAGACAAAAATGTATGAGACGGAATAGAAACGGTCATCACGTAAACGAACTTTCTCGTGCATAGCTTCCTTCATTTTCGTTTACCAAAGACCGTAACGAACATTATTAGTGGCTTTATTAATGCGCGATTTTCGTATCCGATGCGCTATCGTAAACTTCGTTCTTAGAAATGGATTCTGCTTAATTTGTTCTTATAAATTCAAGTTATGGTAAGGTGATCTTATATCGCTGTATTGTTACTACGGAGCAGATATAAAACAAGCATTGCTTATGGGCCGTGAATCAATTACGAGATCTGATTGAAAGCCACGTTTGTCGGAATTATTGCTACTTGTCTCTGTTTCGTGCTATGCCAGTTATAACAATTGTACTCTAAACGACAATAATGCAAATTATTATCTACTAATATTGAACTGTTGAAGATTTCCTATTTGAGATTACTTTCTTATTGGAAAACAGTGATTTTTATTAAAGTTTATATTTAAAGTGTTAATGGGTGTAAGTAATTACAAAGGTAAATTCAAATTAGGTTTTTACAAATATTATTTGACTGATAAGCAACTGGCTCGCTAATTAAACAGATATCAATTTGTTCTTTTCACTGCGTAAAAATGATCGGCTAACTGAATATAATTTATGTTACTACTTCACTTTGTCCAACAAACTGACCACGGGGCTGACAGGTTTCAAGTGACCGGTTTTAAACGAACGTAGCATACAGATTGATGGTAAACAACCCAATTCGGAAAATGATTGCATCATTGCTGATTGGACGAACACGAACGAACGAGGTAATTGTGCAATACGCTTTCACTGGTCGTACATGGAGCTTTTGACTTGATCCTTGAAATGCAGCGCGGTCACGAAAGTAGCGAATGCGATCGCCTGGAGATGAAATTTATGTAAACCGGCTGGTTAGTTGGAATATTTGACAGCAACAATATGTGATTGCGTTAATTGCTGTCTGGCATTGGAAGTTTCTTATTTAAAGCAATGGAATGCTCAGAATGTTATCATTGCATGACAATTTGTATGTGGGAATAAATATAAGGTTTGATCCTTATGCGTGGTTTGGAAGTGAAAGTGTAAGCTCTGTAGAAGTATTATTGAGAAAACCATAACTTTGCTATGACAAATAATCTGTGTACTATACCTGTGCCAGACATCAAACCGTCTCTGAAGAGGAGGTATTCCATAGCGGTAGCCCAATTGAGAGGTGTGGTATCGGTATCGTTGATGGTGAAGGCGAGTGCATATGCGACGTGATTATGTAAATTCTTGCCAACTCCTGGAAGGTCATGTACCACCGGAACATTCACAGCACGAAGTTCCTCCTGTGCACCAATTCCGCTATTCAGAAGTATTTGCGGAGAATTGACAGCACCTGCAAACAGAAGATGGCCGTTGATATTCGTTGTATTAAACTAGGAACATTAAATATGTTTAATGATCTGTCAACAATGTAAAGTACTTAAAAGAGGCATGTACAATACCGATCATATGTTTGGTCAGATTTTTTCTGTTTTCCGGACAAAGCAAATCACAATTTGCTATGTACGCGCCCTTAGCAAAGCGGTATGTATCGATCGACAATTGTAGACGTGTTAGATATCTCAGAGCATTTGCTGATATTATAGAAACATAAATAGATAAATTAACGAATAATCCTTTTCTTTAAAACTTTATTTTCGGGCAGACCGTGTTAAAATGTATCGGATGTGTGTTAAGCTAACCGAATACATTTAGTGTAGATGTTAACAAAATATCGTATTTTTTATGGCGTTTAACAGTACTGCACAGATTAAGATTGGAAGACATTTTTTTCTCTTCCCTCAGATATACCAATTCTCATGTCATTATAATGGCGTACAGATACTGGTATTGCACCAATATTATCATGTAAGAGCGTGAAGGAAGTCCAATTTTGATTACCTCCGCTCACGACAACTTCCTTGGCGACCGACACGCGATGTATCTTTCCGTCATGAACGAACTCGACGCCTACGGCACGCTTATTGTTGTCGAAGATAATTCTTGTTGCCGTCGAGTTCAGCATTATGTGAAGATTTGGACGATTTCTGGCGGGACGCAGGAAGGCCCGAGCAGTAGAAAGTCGTGAACCGTTCCTTGAGGTCGTTTGAGCTATAGCGAATCCGGTGTGCGTTCTTCCGTTCAAATCCACCGTGTCGTAGCCTGGCGCAGAAGTAAAACGTACAAGGCTCGTTCGAGCGTGAAAGGGAAAACGATGGACGGGATGTAATGATCACAGATACCGTTGCGTAGCGATTACGTAGTGTTTTTTATCCGCTCATCTTCTATGAAGGTATTCGAAACACGTTTGATTTTACTGACGGTCACAGCTTTATTTCGATGAAGAAGACAAGAAGTGCTCTTTTTCGAGTAATTCTTTGTCAAAGGTTCTTTGTTAAGAATACTATGGGTCTTGCAAAAACAAATTGTGAATATATCGTACATTATGAGTCTCATAAATCTGATGACACTTACCCAATTCTTTTCCAGCTTCCAGAAGGGCATGGCTTAAAGGCGGATGATAAGGGAACTGCGTGACTGTCAACGGCCCACCAACTCCATGAAAACCATAGTCCATATGGTTAACTTGAATATTGTCCTCACTTCTTATGAAAAAGGGAAGAACGTCTTGATATGACCACCCTAGATTACCGAGACGCGCCCAATCGTCATAATCCTTGCGTGATCCGCGCATATATGTCATGCCGTTCATGACGCTGGTGCCACCTAAAACCTAAAGGATATATCCTCACTTGTATTACTAGTCTTTGAAGTTAAATCTGTGGAATGTAAATTAAGTGCGATAGAGTGAAAATGTGTTTGTGTACGTGTTTTACTGACAAATCGACCATAGATACAACAGCATTGCGGATTTCAATGTATAAAAAGTACACAACACGTTTAGTACAATTTTTCAGTTTTTAATTTCGCGTATAAGATTAATGGACAATATATGAATATTAACATGTTTCTCAATGATAACGTTTCTTGTACTTTTTTGAATAACCAATAATCTGCTTGCGTGGCGGGCGGGTATGGCCCAACGTAACAATACAAGAATTATTCTTTTAAAGAAAACGTGTCTGTCAGTCACCGACGCAAACAGTTAAAGGCAATCGTGTGTAACGCTTTCCTAGGGGACCATTATATCCATAAAAATAAAACGATATTTAAACCGAAACACGGGAACTGTTTTACGATCGACTACCTTTCCTCTCGGCCAATAGCATCTTCTGTCGCCCTTGTTCAGGCATGCCTGGTCTTCGCTTTCAGTCGAGTATTGCCAGTCAATATCGCTGCCGATGAAATTGAAGAAAAATGAAGGTATTTGAGTGCCAGTCGGTTCATCTAAGCCAGCCTCAAGCAACAGTACGGAAAACCTTGGCTCCTCTGACAACCTAGCTGCAACTGTTGCACCCGCGCTGCCACCACCTATGACCACGAAATCGTACCTGGCAAAACGTAAAGTCATCAAGTTGTCAACCTGTGAGAATTAACTGGCAGCAGTCAGTCATAGTTTAATACACACGATTATTGTCAAATAGTTAAGTCGAAGAGTACTCAATTCACCCGATGCCAATCACATTATGAACTGGACATTTTCAAGTATTTTGTTACGTTACGATCACTGCAATTCGCAAAGATGTAGTATAAAGTTATTACAAATGATTTCTTTTTGTATGAAAATACGGTTTTCACACAAACAATATAATTTTACATTTCAGTTGCAAACATTGGGTAATTGAAGTACATTCATTAATCGAAGGAAACTAACATACTCTCTGTCTGCACTCTGTTTTACATCTCTAATATTTGATTTCTAATCATCTAATATGGCATTCTGATTTACAGTACTAATCATCTATACTCAACTAATCTCTGACAAACATATCCACATTTCATTTTTAATGGTATCGTTGCGCTGTGTATATGTGGTATCGTAGAGTGAAACGCGAATGGAACGATTGTAACGAAGCAAGTGGTTCATATCGGCGTGGCCACGATATTAAGCAAATACCACAACGATGAATTAGAAATTGGGTTAAAGGAATGGGAGAACTTGCCCCTAGAAGGATCGGGCGAAAGGTGGGTTTCTCAGGAGTTCGCGAAGTATCGCTACCATTTGCTGTAACCAAACATTTCCATTTATTCCCACACGTATATCGATCTGTGCAAATTAAGTGTGGAACCAAAGGTCACAATCTATTTTTCAATTCGCACTTTATGTGAATGTAGTATACGCAACGTGGTGAAATACAGCGTTCTTCGTGTTAGTTTTTGAAGAGGCGCCGGTTTGTTGGGTGAAAAAACACACTCTGTTTACTATAATATCAACGTTTACTATAATGGACTCTTAATAACATGAAACGACACAATAAATGTAACTGGTATAGCACGGAACTAATACATGACTAACTGCAGCACGCATCGCGCGATGCACAAAAGAAAAGGCACAGGAGAACGAGGAAACAAAAGAAGCAGCACCGCGCAGCGTTCATCAATGAATTATCGATTACCACTCAGTTTAAAGAAAATTGTTGAGAACATTAACATAGAGATAATAAAAGACACCGTGGCTACATATGAGGCATTCCATGCCAAATCGGTCATTTTTTTAGGTCAATCCTTTAGAATTTGTTTTCTAATTTTGTGTTTTTGAGACCGATGGAAAACGCGTTCATGAATTTTTTCACATTATTTTGACCATGCGTTTCTGAAATATGAACTTTCACAAAATTTAGGCTCCTTTTTTCAAATGCTCATAACTTTACAAAAAATGCACCAATTGGATCGTTATTTTCAAAATTTGTATTTTTGGATGCTTTTTAAAAAAAAATATGATTTTAATCTAAATTATTCTCTTCAATGTTTGTTATTAATTTAAAGCAAACAACTTTTTTTTCGAGATGTATGTCCCCTTCGAATTTTTTTGAAAAAATTCTCAAAAAAAACACATGAATATAAGAATTTTTTAATTTGTCCGATTGTGGGTAAACGTTTCGTTCAATTCATTTTCTTAATTCGAAAATTTCTATTCTGTCAAATCGTATGTTGTGTATCAATTTTTGTTAACTGTATACTTGTATTTTAATTATTCTTTCTCATGAGAAAAATGGTTAAATTACTTAATTGAGTAGGGCATTTATTCGTTTTTTTAAATAAATGTACCATTTCTGTTTTATCATAAACATTTAAACAGCTATCTTTTGATTACACGATGAACTAAATTTAATTTTCAGTCAGTTATATTATTCATTATTATTATTATTATTATTGTTGTTATCAACATGACCATTATTATTATAATTATTATTATTCTTTACTATGGTTATTAATATTATCACTTTCGTCATTATTATTGTATTTTAACCATTATCATAATCTTAACCAAACGTCGGAAGCTCTTTAATCAACCCCTTACAAACACCCTCACGCTTCCACCTCCAACCTCGCCATGTCTAATTGCGTAAGACCCATCCCCACTCCTAACAGGTTCCAACCCCGAGTCATCCTCCTACGTAATGCTTATTTTCGACTTCCCTTCACTTTTCATCTCAACACTGTCCTTTTGACCTTTTCTAATCAACCAAGGTTCGAACTAAATAAAGTGTACCGTCGCGTAGCTCGCGACGTCCCGCAGACCAATTTCTCGGAGTAAAGGTATTATGATCGTTTTAAATTTTGATAAATAGTATATTTGGCACAATGTTACGCAGAATTCACAAATATGTGATAGAAGTGCGATGGTTTGTTGCAAGTGAGTGTTTGACTGTGTGACGACTTGAAGAGTATTGATAGTTGTGATAATGGTCTGTAGTGATTGAATTAAGTGTAATGTCGCTCGCTTTGGAAGTATGCAGTATAAGTAAACATTATGAGTGGAGCTTAACGAGTTGGTGGTGATTTTAGCTGTTCCTATCGGTAGAAGTACGCGCTTGTGGGTGGTAAGAAAATGAACGAAAACTCCTGGAGCACCAAAAGAGAGAGAGAGAGAGAGAGAGAGAGAGAGAGAGAGAGAGAGAGAGAGAGAAAGGAGAAAGGTGAATGTAAAAGGTTGACCGTCGGTAGGGCTGGGTGGCCCAAGGAATATGTGTATCCCAGAAGGATGAGTATAGATGAGTTTGTAATATGTTTGGGATATGTCAGATAATGACTGCCGAATATGGAACTGGTCAAGGAAGGATTGTTTAATTGAAGGGGGCTTAACAATGAGTCCGATTCATACATAGGAGTTTTGTAAAGAGTGCTTTGGCCCACGTTTCTTTTAGGGCAGTCACTTTAGGATTAGTTAAGTTTCATAAAATAAATTTGTGGGACGCAACATACAGCTTCTCGACTACAAAACACGTCTACCCAATTCTTTTGCGCCTGGTGCGTACCACTGGTATTGTCATCCTCATCTTCGTAGTAATATTTTGGTTACCACTAAATGTTACGCCATTTTAACTTCCTATTGTTTACATTGTAAATTTCTTCTGTAAGCGTTTTTAAGTTGAAGTTGAATTATTTAAAAACTTTTTAATACGAAATTGTCGCAGAAAGATAAACTATTCCTTCTATGGTTAAAGAACATAGCTGAATAAGACGGTCAAAAGTGCCTCTAAATCGTGTGAATTCTGAATGAGCCATTCGATAGCGTATGAACAAAGAAACATTTTTAAAAATGTTTAACTTTGTATCTCGATCGTGGGGGGGTGGGCGGGGGTAAAATGTACTGTCTGCTTCTCCCACCATTTTCTCGGAACCCAGTGGATAAAAAAATTGCAGAAAAATCGGAGCTGCTTCTGGCAATGGTGCACGCAATTCAGATTTTTTCAGACTTTTACATAAAAGATCTAACTGGTAAGAACATAAAAACCAACAAATAAAACAGAAAAACATCCATTTATTATTGAAGGGTTTGCGGATCAGTACGATATCGAAAAAAGTAAAAAGCAAAACTTTACAGCCACATGTTCTTCGTGAGATCCTGGTATGTTTCCGTGTCAAACTTTTACTACATACACTCTCAAAGAACTGCCATAAAAACCATATGCGTCGTCATCGGGAGGTGCCATAGGCACAATAATTCAAAGGAGGTCCATCTAATACTTTTGGGTATGCTCTCGTAGTAATAGTACATACTTATACGCCCGAATTATACTGCGTATCACTGTTTTTAAATGTAGACACAAAAATGCATGTTATATCGGTATGTAAATAATTATTACAAAATATTCTGTATTTGCAGGTATAATCACACTTAGAATTTAAGAATCTCTCACATATATGTATTCCTTTTAAAATAAAGAGACGCACTTTAGAGAAATTTCATGTTTCATTCATATTTAATAAATCCGTAATAGTAGAATACTTAATTTGATGTACAATATTTGTGTCGACATTGTTTTATAATTTGACTAAATTATAGAAGCAGCGAAATCTTTGGTAATATTAGTAGGAAATATCGACACATTGTCCAGCGTGTCCGTATCCGCATTGTACCTGATGCATCGGCAAAGATGTGACGCAACTCGAGTTACCGAAACAATACCACGGCTATTACGTCTGAATATTCAAGTAAGATAATTTTGCGAATAGACATGCATGGATGCTCACTTCCAAAAGAGCGACTAGTAAACGGGAGTTTCTATTCCGGAATGATGTAAACCATGTCGGTGACAATCAAATCCATATTTAATGATTTTAGTGATATCACACCTTTTCCTTGGACCGTCAAACATGATCAACACCGTATGGTTTGTCGTTTTTGTATTATACAAGGAAGCAATCTCCGGACTGATAAACGAAAGCCAAGGAGTAAGAGTAAGAGAAAGCACGGACAGATTATTAATCCGCCAGGGATACATTTATTAATGTGTGATGTCCACGTCCGGTTACGCGAAATATGAAAACCGCATTGTACATTATTAATTTCTAATTGTTTGTTTTATTATCGTGTTATTGTAATGAGTATGCATTTCCTTTATATTTGTCATGGTAGACTCCATTACTGCCGCCTCGCCCGTTCCTGCTTCCGAATTTGTTTGATAGTTTCTCTACTGCATGATTACATTGAACGGTCATCCTACTGTTTCAAATGAATGTATATATAACGAACAATTGGACCGTTTATTTTGAAAGTGGTGTAAGTCCATTTTCTGTTGTTTCGAGTAAATTCAAGGTTAGTATATTAATCAATTAAAAAATATACATTAATTATATCAAGTCTGGCAATGTTTCTACGGATTTATCAATGTGTAATTTGATTATATAAATTTCTTTTAGGCGAATTTAACTGAAATAATGTATATTTACGGGCTGCAAATGGACTTACACCACTTTCATAATTAGTCAATGGTGAAAATCATTTTGTTTCAATTCTGAAAAAATAAATATCACTTCAAATATATATTATACTAATCCAATTTTGTTTATAAATAATAAGGAGAAATAAAATGGGACTAGTATTTTTTATTTTTAACGTTAATTAGTTTATATTATTTAAGTTTGCTATTAAGCTATTGTTTAGTTATAAGGTAAAACAACTGCTTCAATGCTTATATTTTTCGTATGTAATTTGGTTTGGCATCGTTATACAAAGGTGTTTGGACAATTCTTTCAAAGTTTGGTGGTCTTTCCCGACATGTAAGTGATAAATCTAACGTCTAAAATTCTGTATCCCCATCGATATTTTTTATACAATAGCATACGGCGCACTTTTACAAAACCACATCCAAATATTTTCAACGAGTTTACTTTTTCTCCGTTAGTAATTTTTCTTACCCGTTTTTGAATTGCGATTTGTAGATTCTTTATTTTACATCAAATAAAACGAGAGAATTTCGTGTAAAATAACTGTATTATTCTGTCTACAGTGTTTTATGACATCATAATAATCCTGTGGTGTGTACAAGATTCATGAAATAAAGCACGTGTAACCAAATTACCCACCTATGTCTATGAAAATTGGACTTACACCACTTTCATAATCAATGAATATGCAATTTCTTTAACCGATCAATTTTAAATTGAACAAAGTATTAGCATTTTTAAGATATTAAATGCTAACACGTTATAAATAAAGAGTTTACGCTAGATTGAGTACAAATTACGTAGTGACTCATTTTTGTTTAAAAGTGGACTTACACCACTTTCAAAATAAACGGTCCAATTATAGAATGGATTTTGAACTGTAAGTCCAAATACATACGCAGATATATTCCTTACATTCGGTATCATCAAATATAATGAAACCGCGTTACATAATTAATAATAGAATGTAATAAAAGTTTGTTAACGAAACATCGATTCTATAGACGTTTTTTTCTCATGGCAAAATATGTCCGTGAAATACTTTCAGATATTAGTTTGCACATCTGCTGTTAATGTTAATTATTTCGTTTCAAATTGTCTATCAAAGTGTTTAATAAACAAGCTAATAATTTGTTTGAAACTGTCTGCAGAGCATATTAAATTCTGAATATGTATTCACAGAATTATAGTTAATTGTGTATTGTCAGATGTTTCCAATTTTGCAATATCAAATATTTGAAATTTGACTGTGTCCCGTAAACTTTGAGTCACAAAAAGAGTATATTTACATGTGTAATATTTCAAAGAGGAGGAGAGGGGGAAAACGAACAAACAGGAACGGAGAGAGAACGGCGAACTAATAAAAGAAACTCTACTCGAATGCTAGGAACACTATATTTTCTCGCCAAAGTGCACGCCAACCTTTCTCTTCACTCCCAAAAACACTAATAGGTAATAATTGTTACTTTTCGGACGATCTGCAGCCCTTCGGCTTCGGACCCTCCCCACCTACCCTAATGATTTTCCTAGCCGTTTGTATCGCGACCTCGACGGTCCGCTGTCCGCGGTGTCCACGATGACGACAAACAAGTCGACGCATCATCCGGCACACAGTGAGTCTTACATACGATTAAAGTTACAGTGAATAATTGTTTGTGGGATCATACAGATATTTATTTTCTCGTTTCTTCAATGCTGTTACTTCATATTCCTTCGTTGAATATTGAACTTCGCTTTTTTAGCAGCGCTAGGATATTCTATTCTGTATTTAACACCTTGCGTGCCACGGGGGTCACCGGTGACCGGCACAGAATCGCTCCGTCTGGCCATGTGGGTCACCGGTGACCGGCGGAGCCAAGATTATTAGGACACATAATTCGAGTAAATCTTCAATGTTTTTTAAATTTTTTAATATTATCATCGTTTGTCGGTCGACGTCGGTCCGTCTGGCCGTGGGGGTCACCAGTCGCCAAAACTAAGTCGCTCCGTCGAGCCATGGGGGTCACCGGTGACCCCCAAAAAAATTATTGCATTATACGCTCTTATATACTACAATTTGCCTGTTGTGCAAAAAATTTCGAAAAAATATGTAACGCATAATAAGAAATTCACGTTGGCGGGACGCGGCGGACACGCAAAATCAGCGTGGCACGCAATGTGTTAATAATTTGAGTTCAATACCTGTTTCTTCCATTCTATCCTTCAGGCATACACATGTGAAATGAGTTCCTCCATTACTGCCCGGCGATCAGAGATTAATGGTATTGAAGGTGCGGTTAAATCGCCAGTTTGTCATATCCCTGACCCATATCTTGCAGTGCAATATAGAGACTTAATCTGCCACAGTTTAATGTTGAACAATATAATGTACCTTGAGTTGACGTCATCTCGCGGCAATGGCCGATTACAGGGGTCCTCAAGATCACACTGACTTCGCAGGAAGACTTCGAGGAGGCCCATGAAAAGCATGAAGGAAGGTCCACCGCATGTCGAAGCCAAAGTTGGCCCCGTCGACGCCGTTAACGGACAATTACAACTCATCTGGAAATTACAACCAACAATATAATATTATCTTAATCTAAGATATAATTGCCATGAAAATTTAACACGAATTAAATACCATTACGTCGAATAAATGTTATAGGTATCCATTGTTTTCTACATTTCAATGGTTTATTATACGAATGTTGGATAAAACAATTTATTAACTGTTTGTTGACGTTTTGTAAATAATTGTTTAATGTCATGCCTTCGCTGTGATAGTAGGTACGTTGGTGTATATTATGTGACTCTTATCTTTCGTGGACGATTTTAGAAGACAACACTAACGAGAGCGGTCAATATTGACTAAATGATTAACACATGTTTAAATTAAAACTACTAATTTAGTTTGTAAGATATACTTTTGGAAATGTTAGAATTATTGAGCTTATCTTATATGGAAACTTTTCGTTATTTTAATTGTTATTACAATATTTATGAACCCTACACTGCTAATTACGTGGAAATAATTCAATGAAAACAGATATATTCAAATTGATTTATTAATGTTTACAGTAGATTTGGAATTTACGTTTCTGCAAATGTCATTCAGCAAAAAATTATATTTATATTCCATTTTAAATTCATGATGTAAAATTTGCAACACTTTGATAACATGTTGGGGTGTTTTTTTTGCACTATGCATTGCATAATACTGAATAAGCCAATATCTGTGTTGTCTTAAGTATCTGTTTTACGTGAAGCAAGATAACTTTAACAATGATTGTGCAGTTCAATAAAGCATTTTTTCTGTCACAATTTAGGTTTGTTGAGTAATTCTGTATCCACCCCTGACCTCACTTTTCAAAATAACGTTTTGTATCGTAGCGATCGGTTATTACCGATATCAAATTTTTCCTAGTTGCAGGAGATTTTTGGTTAGTCCTTTCGTCCTCAAACGGAAGTGCAAACACCCTATTCTTCTCGTATGGTATGATAATTTCTGAAGCGAGAGTGAATCGCTGACGTTAAAAAAAGAAATTGCTTATAACTTTCAAAATATATTTTTGAATCTTATGAATCCATTTCATCACATTGTGTAGCATTACATGTATAAAACGATTTCTGTAATTGCAATGCTTACATCTTAATTCACGTGTAAAAATGATGAATTATTGTGTTTTTTTTTTTTAAGTATTATTCTGTCTTAAAACAGACTGGCAACGCGATTCACCTTGGTTCACATGTGAATTGCAGTCGTTCGAAGTGAACAAAAGCAAAAGTGAGAGTAATGGAGGGGAAGCAATTCATTCGTTCACTTGCTTATGCTCGCGTGTGCGTTTCCACTCACGTGGGCATCCACGGTAAGACCTCATTCGTAACCGACGTAACGAACGTGTAATAGCACCATAAATAGGAATATTCAGCTGTATACTCATTCAGTTTCATCACGTGGAGTTCGACTGAAGGGTAATGTGGACAGTCTCGAAGATCTTCTTCACGACATTATACGGTTACTTTCTAATTCTAACATTAGAAAACACTATGAATGTTATGCGATGGTACTATAGCCGCATGTACAACATTTTTAACAAACACGTGGTATGTTGGAAGTTTATAATATATTTTTATTTACTTTTTTTTGTCAATTATCAGACGTTTTTCACTACGATTGTGGCGTTTTAACACTTTAACTGATTGTAGTTTTAGATCATTCGCTTCTTATTCTAATTTTAAACTATAAAAGTAAAAATAATTTTCAAAAGAATTGTAAGAGTGGGGAGGAGGAAAACGTTTGTAGGATGAGTCGAAATATTGACGGTGAAAAAGAGGCATGGTGACACAATAAACTGTTATTAGCAAATTTAAAAGTGAAATTTTCATTGTTCATATGTTATCTTTGGTGGAAGCTAAATCAAATACAGGGCCAAATATAAATTAGTTATAAGGCATTAAACGGAAATCAGTATCATGATCTGATTTCTGTAACATTTAAGCACTGGTAACATAAAGATTTAAAGTAAAGAACATATGAGTACTCGTCACGAATCATCAGTTCTATAATTTTCCAGAAATATTATAATTTAAAGGTTACTTTTCAAACAATTAAGACATATATTCATTCGTGCAGCATACCTTTATAATCAAAATTTCGTGTGTTTCGAAAGTACAAGTAAGTACTGTTTTATATCGTATGCAAATTAAGAAAAGCGAAAGCGTCGACAAGAATGCGTATTGTTCTAGAACGAACGCGATAGTTGGATGAGAATATACCGGAGGTATTAAACCTAGTTTGACAATTATGGCGCAACCACTACTTATGTCATATTCAGGTAAACAAAAATTTGATATCCGTATAACATTTTCTGTGATTTAAGCTTTTTTCAGAAAAAAAAATCCGCCGAAAGTCGCTTATATTATACTTTCACAGACGTCGTAGAGTATAATATCATCTTTATGAAGGCACCTTTTAAAAGCGATTCAATAAAGAATATTACAACAATTATTATGTATTGGATACACAGAATTGCTCTCATAAGTAATTTAAAACAATAGCTGAAATTGATCACACCTACTTGTTTTACATTGTTAAGTGCAATTCTGTCGGTCAGTCACGCTTTGATCTGTTGTAACACACATGGTTAGGTTTCCATGGTCACAAGCGACATGAGTGTAATCTTTAGATTATCTATTTTACGTTACCTAGCGTGCTGTAAGTTTATTTCGAGGATCGCGACCGGATTCGAAGGTTCATTGACTACTAAAACACTGCCACTATCCAAGTTCATCGTTATACAAAGATTCAACACCGTTACGTTCATTGACCGAGAACCGCACGCCAGTTTCCCTCTTGATTACGTCAACGGCAGTAGTGCGCTGTATTCCCTCCAATTGTCACATCTTTCTCTTTTCCTGACACACATTTGTCGCATGCACAACTTTTCTTTGAAAACAAGCCTGGTGAACAAATGTGTGGTTAAAAACAAAAATCTGTTTAACACTCACATGCCGGGCTTTCATAAGTGTTGGATTTATGAGCACAAAGAACAATCTGAACAGCGATAAAGATAATGCTTTGGCGTATTACGTTGTGACATTTTGCAGTTGACTTATATTATACGTCATTCTTTACAATTTCAGTATTCGTTATATTACATGTCATAAGACGATTATTTTGCCCCCATGTATTATGTTATTACGTTATAAAACATGTTTTGTTGGAAGGCAGTGAATTGTTGAAAACAAATCTATGCAGGCGATTGTAAGAAATATGTGTGCCAGATCACTTTTAGAATTACAGACAGTAACCTAATATACAAAAAGTGACTTAACATTGAACAGATCAGCACTTGGTGAATTTTTCTGCTTGTAGGATCTTGGCTTTCCGAAGGAAGAAATTGGGAGCGTAGAAAAAAAATACTCTTTATTCCACGTTTAAGAATTACTCTTCAAACTCTTATTCTTACTCTGACTCTGACTCTTACGCTTACTCTTACGTCATAAGTCTGATTCTGACTCTGACATTTCCACAACTCTTTACTCTTCGACGCATTCTCTTACAACGTTCCTCTTACAATTAGACTGTCACTTGCGTTTCTCGTTTCCGGTAGACTACTGAGGGACCGCTTCTGTTCTCTCTTTCCCGAATACGCGCTCGCACCCGGGAATCGCTTACGATTCTTACGACGCCTACGTTATTAAAAGTAACATACACTACAAGCTTATCAATAATCCATGTATCTGATTATTATTTAAAATACTCATCCACATTATGGTTAAGAAAAAAACACAACACTTGCTTCGAACACAACATTAGACTTTGCTAGCATAAACAACAAAAGACAAAATTCTACTTAGCTTACATACATTTTGGCATAGGCATACAAGCAGTTGAATATGATGATACAATAAAACTCCACAAGTAGCAATATATAATTCTGTGCATTTAACACCAAAGCTAACGGAATAACATAAAGATGCACTGACTTTTGGTACCGAAAATATCGTGTGCTTTTTAAACGTCCCACTGCGAATACGCAATAAGAAACCTGTTCTTTCGCGATAATAAAAAAAATCTGACTCAGCGATCGTTCAGTCATACTTATACTTGTCGTGTCAGTGACCTATGTTCAGCCGAAAGAAATATTTCCTCTCTGGACATTTAAAAATTAGTTTTACTGTACGTATTAATAAAGTCGTTTATGAAGAAGATGTTACATGCGCAACGTATTCAGTGGCTTTTAATGAGTCTGCAAGGAATACTTGCTCTGAAATAAATTCAATATTCAGTCAACATTATAGTCATTTCAACATTAGTGTTTGCGAGGGCACCTTTAAGTGGTACTGCCTGTTACTAGCGGGATTTCGTATAAGGTCACCGTGACATTTAGCATTAAGGTTAGGATTGCATTTGAATACCGTAGAGAAATTCATCCCTTTTGAGTTACGCCTAATTTGCCCGAAGTACAGAAATGATGTTCAGATTGTTATATTTTTGGTATAATTCGTAACAAAAAAAACTATTACCAAGCTCTAGAGTAATTAGCATTAGCATCTGTTTTATTCGCACGAGTCGTAGAAGAAAATTTGTTTACTTGTTTTAATATGCTGCTTCTGCATGGATAAGCAGATCATTGCAACGTTAAAAATAAGCATGTAGGATGGCGATGCATAAGTGATTTATACTTATATTATAATAAATACTTCGTGTCGTATGCAAGTGTAATTATAAAAAAAAAAAAACACTTCCGCTTTCGTATTTAATCTCATCAGTGAAATTATTTTTCAAATCTACAATTCGAACATTATCCGTTATTGAATGCCGTGTAAACTTGTGCTTGCTAGATGACATAGCATAGTTGGTCTTATGAGATATACGTTAATAGCTTGTCAAATGTTTCTTGCATACACCTAAATATGTCTTTGGTAGGATATACTTCGTCCTTTACATACTCTTATGCAAAAAAATATGTGGTAATTAAATTGGAAGAAACATAACGGCGGCCCCGTGGAACGTGAGTAATGCAACTGTACAGAGCGATCTCGAGTTGAAATACATAAAAGAACAAATTAATGTATTCGCAACATCACACATCAAGACGCTGGGCAATCATTCAAACGACCATGCAACAATCCTACTCAACAATGAAGAAGAAATCAGAAGACTGAAGACGAAGAAACCTCTCGAACTCAATAAATATAAATTGTAATGACGAGGCACTGCCGAATGCCTGTTTTACTCATGTGACTCAAAACAGCAAATTTGCTTATTGGACAAAATATGGCCATTTGTAAATAAATATTATCTAAAAAACAAAACAAAAATTCGGTGATCTCGAAGATTACGGCGCCAAAAACAGTATGTTAAATGCCCGATTATATTGTTGACATCATATACATTGTTTTACATATATAATTTCTCGGACGGTTTATATACTATTGTAGTATTTCTCAATATTGGATCGAATCGCAAATAGACATTAAATAGACATAGAGAGATCGAAATATCTTCAATATGCTGAGGGTAGTTAAATTTATCTTCATTAATTTACACATTCTTTTAACACTGGTATCATCATTACGGCCGACCTGTGACGTTATTAGTGCAAAGTGAAAGTAACTTAGACCATAAAATTAATGAGGTATTTTGAAAAAACGTATCAATAATAAAGATATGTTACTGAGCCGCGTAACGCCTTGGAGTAAATTTGTTATAGGTATGTAGTCTTTACAAATGCGGATTGGAACGTTTAAGGATTGGCAGTTAAAAAATGCGAAAATATTTGATTCGATCAATCATAAATTGTACATTACGAAACAAATTTCTCTTCTTTTACTTACAAGGGGAACCACGATTGTGGGTTACTGGTGTTGCTTAAATTCTGCACAGACCTACTTTTGCCGAAAATATTGGATACGTGTTTTGCCAAAAGTGGTAACACTCCCCCATTTTTTAAAAAGTCGTGGTAAAAAATAAAAATTTGTCTATTGCGCTGAAATTGTGTAGACGTGTTGATATTATCTCCTAAAAGATACTTACACATGCATATTGCGAATAAACGATATTTAAATATATATATTATGGATAATGTCTATGTCACTTCTTTTGTTACGGATTTATTGCAAAATAAATTCATCCCACCACTTTATCGGCTAATCAAATTGTTTTAGCATTTGTCCACTGTAAATGTTGCCAATAACTATACACATACATAGTCAGTATTGCTCTCATGTAAGTATTCTCATTTAGACAGATTTATTATTTATATTTGGAAAAAAAGTGAAAACAAAAATATCAAAATGATTTCAAATGATTAATACCTTGGTTGGTTCGGAATAACTGCTTGAGTTGACTTCTAATCGTGGCTTAATATTCAATAACGTTTATATTTTCGAAACATTATATACTGAGAAATATTTACATGAAAATTAGGAAGAACCAAACAATGAAAGTAGTAGAATGTACTATAATCGTTCATTGAATACTTGTTCAGAGAATTGATTCTGCAGAATATATGCAATGTTTCTAGCAGCTATTAGAATAACGAAATTTATATACTGGTATCTATTATATCTTGCTTTATTTCATATGTTGAAAATCCCATAGTATATGTATACTTCATTTTTTCGATACTCGGTTCAATACGTTTCAAACCCATAATTTTTGTATTCCAAAGGAGTAGAAAATAAATCAATCGGTTAATTAAAAAAACCAACGTCTAAGGTAAAAGGTGTATGGGTTATTTGCTGTATTGTGAGCATACATTATTACGGAAGTAGCGTTCTGTCGGTAATACTGTTCCAGCAACCAATATCTAATATTGTAAGCTCGTCCGATTGTGGTTTACGGCAGACGGATTGTATTGAATGCAATTATAACAGGCACAAACAGGTACAGCAAAGCATACCATGTTTTCTTAAAAAAAAGGTTCGTGCCAGAGAAAAATGACTAATGCCAGTAAACGTGTTTGTATACAGGTGTGAATTGTTCGAATGCGCAGTCATATATGTATACATATGTGTTTCCGTGTATGTAGGGTTGATCAATCTGAAACTCCAGGATGTTCCAAGGACCGATAAACAAAAATCACGTTACGCATGCGGAGGTGCAGGCAGAGATGAACGCGACGTGGATGGTGAAAATGGGAAATGTCAGGCATAAAAAAAACGCAGTATAAATTCTGAATTTATCAAATGAATAATGGTTCCGTAAGAATTGTCACTGAAATTGGTTTATAATTAAAGATTCAGCACAAATACTATTACATTTCCTTTATATAGTCCAAATGTACTGCTACAATTTAAGGTAAATATAATTATCAGTTGTTTATGTAAATGCAGCTTTTTATAGAAGAAAGATATGGTAATGGAACCTGGACAAAAAAATTTGCTAATATTAACCGATTCCAAATACACAGTGACTCACAAAAATATTTGGACACTACGCTTAGACTAACTTCATGACTCTATATTTTGGTTGTGTATCAAACAATTGAACTCATAATTTTTTTTAACGGTAAGTCATTTATTCGTGTTGCCAAAAACACAGAATTTATGTAAACAATTTACATATATCGTATAATAAACAATGCCGAAGCAAATAATAGCACATTATCAGCTCTCAAAATTAATTTAATATTTTACTGCATAGCCATTTTGTTTAACGACCTCTTTTAATCGTCTTAGCATATTGTTTATTATCTTATTTAAATACTCAATTGTTATACTGCCCTATTTAAACTGCAATCTTTTTTTCAGTTCAGTAATTGAGGAAATTGTAGTTTTCTGAATTTTCCTGTCTGAGTTATCTCATAAATTTATAATTGGATTAAAATCTGGACACTGTGGTGGACGATGGAGGGCCCTGAGGCATTTAGAAAGTAAAAATTCTTGTACAATTCGTGCATCCTGCTGCGGATCATTGTCATGATTAAATTTAAAATTCCTTGTAACTCCCATTTTATCAGCACTCGGAATTAAATTGTTCATAAGGAGGTTTAAATAAACATTTTTGTCCGTGATATTGTCGATAAACACAAAATTTCCCATTCCATATGCTGAAATACAGCCCCCGGCCATTACACTACCCTCCCCCAAAACATACGTTCTTGCATTGTTCAAATACCGGGCCACCAGAAGCAAAGAAACAGAAAAATGTAATACGTGTCCGAATATTCTTGGGAGCTAAGAATGTGATACTATTTGCTTTGGCATTGTTTATTATACAATACATCTAAATTATTTAAATAAATTCTGTGTTTTTGCAAACATGAATTAATGACTTATCGTTAAAAAAATAATGTGTTCGATTGTTTGATATGCAACCAAAATCTAGAGTCATAAAGTCAGTCACAGCGTAGTGTCCGAATATTTTTGGGAGTCACTGTAAATATTTTATTTTCTCTATATCATATGACTTACGTACGTTACGTATTTTTTAAATGCATACATATCCTTTTAAAATATCGATCTTATTAACTGATTTTTCGAAATCTACCCGCTACAAATAAATTCATGGTTATTTGAATGCATTATTATTTTTCTGTTTTTCGCAGCAATATAGCATGTTATACAATATCGAACGAATCTCAAGAAAATTACAGTAAATACTGTAATTGAGTCGACACGACCTTTACCGTTCCGTCATATAGATTCAATATAATTTGTATATATATATACAGTATAATTATAATTGGAATATATAGTAAAGTTATAATTAAAATACTGTATATGTATGGATGTATAATTTATAAGAAGCAGATACTGCTTTAAATTAGCGCTCTGAATAATAAAGATGTCCAAAGTAAGAAAAAATTGGCGGAGTTAAGTTCAAGATTGGATTCGTGGAATTGGAGATAGTAACTTTGTGAAGGGTGGTGCAGCAATGCACTACAAATTCTTACAAATAACTGCAGTAAATAAGTATGCAGCAACAAATTTGCGCACTCAGCCGAAATATTAAAGGGAGAACAAATCATAGTGAGAAAGAATAAATTTTACGTTGGCACGTAGAAAGCGATGATTGTGGCAAGTATCAGTTGATGAAGCCTTGAAAATTAAATGTAGGTGATTTTTCTTATAAAATATATACAAGATATTATTTACTTTGTATTTGGGAGAATCACGTTTGGCCATCAATCACTTATTTAGCCCTATAATGGGTACAATACTTTGTTTCCGATAATAAAGTACAGGAATTATACCAACAAAAATACTAAAAACAAAAAATTTTAAAGCAATAATTGTGAGTTACAAACTTATAAACAGTGTGATTAAACATGTTTTACTTGCACTTGCATGTCAAAACATTTAAATTCCCACTCCACTACCATCTGACTAACAATAAGAGTCATATAAGAAAACCAGTTGGAAAAACGGTCAGGAAAATAATGCGGGGCAATGACTTCCACGAGTGTGCGCCGTGATTGCGCTGTGCCATCATCCTTGATTATAAACATCATTTGTACGGAAAACGTCGATCCACTAAGAAACGTAATTTGGAAGTACTAAGTAATCATAGTCTTGATTATTAACATGCTGTACAAGTTGATTTATAAAAAATTTGATCTAAACATAATACGTGTTTATAGAAACAAATGCAAACATTAAACATTTTTAGGATCCATATTTCAAACTCGTATATGTGGTTTCTTTTTTATATCTAATATTCTAAAAAGTAAATAAAGTTTTCATATAAATAAACAATATTTGTGTTAGAACAAACAACTAGAAAGAAACGGGGTTTCCGAAATGTTACGTTCTTATTTAGTATATTGTGATCAACCGCGGATGCGCCTGGCCTGCTATTATTGCAAAATAGCACCATTAATTTCGAAAGTGTCAGATCGCAGGTTCATAGACGTAACGCGTCCTTTCAAATCGTACTGTTGTTCCATGCAAATCGTATTGAATTCCTAGTGACGGTTGCTGTAACACGCAACGATCCGCACAATTTTGCGCAATTTTCACTTGCACCTGTACTAGACAGGCGAATGCGTACAGGACTGCTGAGCATTTGCTTTATTTACTTCATTTGCTAATAGCTTCATAGTTTTATGTGCGCTAATATTGAACCAAAAAATAACGTTTCATACTATTCTGGGCTATTCATCTTTCAACCGATTTAAAACGTTTACTATTGATGCTGCCGTACTTACTGTTACTGTTTTATTGTATTGCTTTTACGCTCTTTGCGCAATCAATTCTGATACGAAAACATTGTCGAAATATTATACAGATACAATAAAAATCAAGCATCAAAAGTATGTTTATCGATTTCTTTTATTATATTTCCGGTTTATTGATACAGAATATCTCGTTCTGAAAAGTTACAGTGCAAACTGTGGTTCTACCTTTCCCCCCTTTTTTTTTATACTTTTAATTGTATTAAATGTATATGCGGATACTACGCACTTTCGTTACTACTTTGTTTGTTACAGTGACACGTTCTTCAAGTACAACGAAATATTTACAAATATAATGTTCCGTCATTGGATTTCATTAAACTGGTTTGAACATACGTGACAATATCTTTGTGTCTGTAAGTGGCAAGCGGCAGTATCTGCTCTTATCAACTTATTGCAATGCACCAAAGTGCACAACATACAACGAATAACAAAAATTCTAATAATTCTCACACTCATTGCTCAGGAATAGTATAATTTCTTATTAAACTAAACAAGATCAATTTGTTGTAAATAGACATTTCGTAATTTTATGTAAAGCAATTTGATTGTGGACAAATCGAATTCTGTGTACGAACTAAATTCTGTTATTCACGGAAACGAACAGATTTTCCACAAGAATGACGGACTGTTCGAAATATTTTTGTGTTTGCTTTAACCGAAGATCGATCCTGTAAGATTTGTTATGGTTTGACAGTTTATTATCTCAATGTTTCGCTTAGAAATTGTTCAATAATAGCATTGTTTTATACTTGAAATAAATTACGTGTATGACTTATGTGAATAAGTAAAAAATACATGTGCCCTCTAGAAGACGCCAATAGGTATGTGATTACTCAAAAGAGAGCGCATTTTTCCTTCTAATAAATTATTCCATTTCAGAAATAAACGACCAAAAATTACAGGTTTACAACTTCCCGTTGGGTTTTCAGACGACAAGACAAAGTTTCTAAAAAATATATAACCAGAATAATATCTGTTTGGCAAATCATAGACAGTACCTTATAACGTGAGTAAATACCAAATAAATATCATTGCGTAGATAACAACGGTACAGAGTACTCGTAATCCAATCCACAACTGTAGAAAATAAGCTAGCCATACACAACTGGTGTCAGTGAAATTAAAAATTACGTAACGGCAGACAATCTATGAGAAGACAATTTGGTCGTGATAGTGATAAAACTGACGTCGCCTGTATTCCTTTATAATTACCACCCGCATAAATCACGGGCAAATAGGGAATTCCAATTATATTCTAGTTTTGATCGTGTGCCATTCACGGATATCCTTCGAATTGACAAAGCGCTGTGTATAGTTGAGCGTGTATATAAGTGGATCAGAAAAGAACCCTGCCGCTATTTCCAACACATTCGCTTCCATTTTGGTCTAAGGACATGAACTCGACAGCGACTGTCACTTTTGTAACCACCGCAACACCTGCTGCTAATTATCACCCATCGTAGACCATTGTCATTCTACGTGTCATGGAATTAGAATCCTGCGCGCTTTTGCTTGTTCGTCACCTCTTGAGTCGTGTATAGTTTTACACTTTAACGGCAATAATGGCTACTTACTGAACGTATAGTGGTTCATACATAACGGTATCAATTGATTTTGTTGTAATCTTTTACACCAATATATACGGGAGTAATAACATGCCAGTCGCGAAATTGTGCTTGCACCTTCAATTCATTATCTAATACGATTATTGGACGGATAACGGCGCGGTAATATCGACATTGGTTATGCATCGTTAAACCAATAAAGATTTATATAAATGCGAGTGCGATAACAATTTATTAGTCATGTTATTTAAGTGTTGGCTGCGAGAAAAATGCAGTCAAGTGTAGTTTCATGCATAAAATTTCTTGCAATTAACGTAATTTAGTGAGGAAAACATGTTATATCATTTGTGAAGATTATTCTAGTGAAAAGTAGTTTGTCGTAAAGGCTATATTTGATATTATTCGTACAAGAAAGACAAATTTATTTTAAATAAAGTGTATTGAATTCTCTCTCTTAAAACGCTAAATAATACTGTCAATATTTTCTTGACGTGTAACAGTCTGGATTTACATACTAAGATATTAACGCTTTTAATACACTAGTTTAGTACTGAGTATTTAACGGGTGTTATACTGTTGTTTTAAGCCGAACAGGTTTGTATTATAGGACGTTCACCGTGAACCTGGTGCGATTACTTCAAGGGAAACAGGTTCATTCTGCGACGTTCATTGGGCATATGTGCCCATGCGTGAATAAATTACTGTAGCCCAAAATATGTACTGGTTATCGTATAGTATCATGTAGCTATTTATAATGACCTTGCTTCTTTTTTTTGACATAGGTCTGGTCGTTAATGTTTCCTATTTTCCATATTTTCCGGCACAGAACATTATGTAAAATGATTAATTCGGATAACAGAACATTAGGATGAAAATGTTGGGCGTTCTGAATATTTTTATTTGGTAAGTGCGCAATTTTCCAGAAATGTTTATTTAGATCAACTGTACAGAATAATAACCTTCTAAATCATCTTAATTCAAGTCAGCTAGTAGATTTCTTGAAAACTCTCAGAAAATTAGCACCATCAGTTATATTGTCTTTAAATATATCGAATACTTAAGTTACACATTGCAACATAAATTGTTATAATTTTCTGTGCTCACATGTGAACGGTATGCGTTGTGAAGATTTATTTGTTGCATTTACAATGCATTCGATGTCTATCTCTTAGATTCTAATCTAACTTGTTATGTTTTATTGCATTCCGTGCTTTGTATTTTTTAATGGTGTCGCCTATCCTTTCACTTTTTTACTTTTACCGGGTATAAATTGTATGCATTTATAGGTATACCTCTTCTTCAAGACACAAAGGAACATATACTATGTTCGATTGACCATTGTCTCTGTTGACGTCTATTTACTTTTATTTTGAACCCTTGAAGATCAACTGCGTTTTTTATAGTGTCAAAATATTGCAAAACGTTCCTGGCCAGAACATTAACGAAAATATAACACGTCATGTATGTAAAGTGAAACGTCTTATAATTCCCATTAAGTATATAACAATATCTATGACATCTGTGTGCGAATCGGATATCAAAGCAGACCGTAAGGTCGTAGTTCTTTTACACATATTGTACTTTTCTTAATGTATTATATCCGTGTCTTACACATGAACCAAATGGTTACACTAATTCTACGAACATAAGAATCTTGTCAAGAAACTATAAATAATTATTAATTATAGTTCAGTCAAAAGATATTTTGGTATTAAGATAATTCCAGTCTCGAGCTACAACTGTATTACATCTCAATCAATGCGTCAATCTGACACTTTCAATAACCAATATTACCACTTTATTTCGCGCAATCTCTGTGCGTGAGAACAGAATGAGGGCACGCGTGCTAACGAACCATGAAGACCTTCATCAATTTTTTTTTGTCAGTAGTTTTTTTTTAAACGATATTTATATTGATATCCCGTGAATCGTAATCAGGGCAGCGATACTTATTTGATTTTCAAGTAAACATTAACAATATCAGTACATATAAGTTTACTCATGCTACTCATATTTCATTTTGACATGTAGACGCTCTAAATTATCTTGAAATGCATCAACGGGTTATCTTGTATATCTGAATGTGGATGGATTTATTGTCACGAAACGCGGCAGATGAAGATAACAAAGTGCATCGTAGAATTATTATTACGGTAGAAAGTATCATCGGTATCATCTTTATTTGTATTTCACAGTTGACTTTACGATTAAATAATGGAAAATAAACATATTTAATGAAATCAGTCTGACGGTTAATCTGTTTCATGTTAAACTGTGAACGTTTAACAAAATGTAATATTACTTTACGTCCGTTTTATAATTAAGAATATTTAGTACTCCCGCAATGAAATACCGGGGTTCTAAATTAATCTTATTTGTTCTTGTTATACTTGGAAATAAAAATAAAATACAAAGTATGAAATATACATATAACGTCCGTTGTTATCAAAATGCAAATATTTAAAATCTCCATATAATATGCTGTTAAGCGTATAAAAATTACTATTGTTCGTTTTATTGAGGCTTGTGCAAACAAACAATGAGTCACTCAGTGGCTGATTGAATAAAGATAAATTTGCAAATCCCCACACTTAGCGCTTAATCGGCGAGTAGGGTATACATACTTTGTTAAACCAACGACAGCTTCGGTATCTGTGGCGAATAGACGACCTAACAGGAATTTCCACGCCGGAGATCCTCGGCAGTGTACGTACGTCTCTGGAAATTGTACGATCGTTGAACGTGAGAGGATTGTAGCTCACGGTGTCGCGATCAGGAGCCGACTAGACCGGTACCATTCCCCAACGCCGTTGTAACATTCGACAACTTCCACCACCTTTCTACCTTTCCTTACCGCTTCGGTGTCTGTGGAAGCGTTATTCTCTGGGCAATGAGCGAGTAGTCCCATCGCGAGCTGTTTGTCTGCGGATCGTAGAAGAAAAGCAGACCAGACTTCTCTCACGTCCTGGTGACGTGCTCTTACTTTGTTCCTAGGCCAACATTCCACCGCATATGTGGTGGTACAAATCCTTGGCACTCTACACGAAAATCAGCCTTTTATCGTATAAACGGGTCTATCTTTCTATAGAAAATATACCGTATCGGTAAACTAATTTATCAAGTAAAAGTCTCAGTTATGCAATTTCGATTAAAGGAGTTGAAAAATTAAATGAGATATGTTTCTTATATTATAGTATATCATATTATATTATTTGATATCGACTACAGGAGATTTTCCAGACAATTTGTTGGCGAATTAGATCGTAAGAAGTGTGCAAATTATTGCACCGATTCAGTTATAATGTTTACAATTGCATTCATTTATTTGTCCATGAAATGTATGAATCGTGTTTTCTTGTTTGTACTGACATCTGACAGCAACAAAATGATTAATAACTAGGTAATTGTTGGATATAAGATTGGGAGAAGAGATAAAGCTTAAAACACGATGATATCGTTAACACTCGCAAACAACGTAAAACTTCAAATTGCCTCCGTTTGAGAAAAATGTTCACCTTGCGGTAAATTGGCTATGCACAAGTTAATATGTGTACATTTTTGCGACGTCCCTTTATTTTAATCACACTTTATTTGCAAACAATTTGCTGCTAAGTTTATTGGAGGACAGCAGTATTGACGACTTTCTCTTTCAATAACCCTTCTATATTCGCGCATGTATTATGTGACATGTTTGTAAAGTCATTAAATCCTTTTACGCAATTCCATTTGACTACACGTACTTGCGGAACGTAAGCTATTAGTGCAAGTATAGTAACGTAGTATTAAAAAGTAAGGATATGTGAAGGAAGGCAGCAAGTGAGGAAAATAGGAATGTAGAAAAAGTTAAACGTAGCAAATGTTATGCCCTTTTCTCGTTGATAACAGTTGAACCAGGTGTAAAACAGTCAAATATTCTGTAGGACACTCTGCAGCATTACTCGATTACCTTTCATGCGTCAATGAAAAATACATAAGTTTACATTTTTGAAGGAAAGGGACGGTTTATCCGCTTCCTATTGACGATCGGGATAAATTCCTAATTCGTAGAAATGGTCGCGTACAAAATTGCATACACAATATATAATAATTCATGCTATCTACACTGTGCTAAATATCCTATATATCAATACAACAACGATAATGTTTAGATACAAATAAACAGTTCCACAGTTGTATGTAGGTAATTGCAGAAATAAATTTAGTTACACCACGTGGTAGGTACGTGTTTATTGTCGTGTACATCAAATACGCAACGCAATGTAACTGTGAAGAAGAATGTACAGGTGAATAGAGTATTATGGATTAGGCAAGGCAAATAGTTATTCTAACATTCGGCTAATAAAAAATTGGCAACTGCTCCTGCTGACTACATGAACTTATAATCAGATATGGAACGTATGTGCTCCTATTATGGATAATTGACAGAGAAATCGTGGATAATTCATGCCCTCTCTCGCCAGTGTGGAATGATTCAGTATAAAATTACACTTCCCGGTTAGCGGCAAAACAACCATGACCAAAGTATTGTTCTAGCGCATCCGGAGAAGAATGTTATTCATTTGGAACTTTTGTCGTATCGGAAATTATTTTAAAGGAGACTGTATCGTTGGAACAGGTTAAAGTTGTGCGTGACGTAAGAATAGATTACTCATTCTGCTTATACACTTAGGACGAAGTTTTTTAAAAGTAGATCAATAATGAAAGTGTTATTGATTTACTACATAAATAAGTTAATAGTAATAGTAGGAGGGTTATAATACTGGCGACTCTCAATCCTTTTTCCCATATCTATCGTCGGATCAGTTTCCTCAGAAGTGACGCTACGGGCCATGGGCAAGTAATTTTGTCCCGAGAGGTTTGTCACGAATAAGCAAAAGGAAAGCAGAGCAATCGTGTCTCACGTTTCGCCCATGGATACTAGTTTCGTGATTGAGTAATGTCAATGATTTATCAGTATTCCTGCATCATTTTCTAATGAGAATTCTTCAGAAGGTGAAACGCGCTTGAGTTTCTTTTTCTATAACTTAACTTTAAGCGTTCCCAACAGCGGCGTATGAGTATATAAAATTAATTGTCTGTTATACAAATAGATTAAAACACCGCATAAATGTCTTATTTTATGTACAATAGATACGAATTGTCTATCGAAATTGGTTGACGTACAATTACTAGCTTAATTAGTGTTAAACAACTAATATAATATTAAAGAAAATCTATGAGCTGTAGACATATATGTTGAAAACTACAACAATACATACAGCATTTCAGGAAAAGTTGGCAGGAAAACAGAGATGTCGGATTTCCTTTAAAAAAGTTCAAAGCAAAATTTTAAAAGGTACATAGAATTGACAGGAAAATATTTTTAAGACATTAACAATGGATATGGAGACAAAAAATGGAATTTAATTATTTCTTTGAATGATGTTTATTACATATGTTTAAAATATCGTACGAAATGCAATTGCAGATTTTATTACATAATATTACCGATAAAAACTGGTAACTATACTGGGATACAAAACATAATCAGTAAATGCATCTGTACTTAATAATCACATTATTAACCAATTAAGTACCAACTCTTTATTTAATACTTTTGGGCAATCAAAAGGTGCAGAACGAAGAATTTCAAAAAGTTCTATATTTGGGTACTACCATTACTGTCGGACGAATATTCGAATCACTTGTTTATGTGGAACATGATACATTAAATGCTTAAAATTAATATACATGAATCAAAGTACACTGTATGTTTTGTAGATGTCTTGAGTTCAGGTAACTTAATGTGTCTTATTCGAACAAAAATCTCAGCTGACACTATGCAATAATATATCTTTGTTTAAACAATACTGCAGTGTAAGACGTTTTAGCCCTACGCGTACCATGAAGCATTGTCGTAATTAAGAAAATTTTATATTTGTATTTTGTAATAAGTGTTAGTTAAGGTGCAGTTTGTAAGTAAAGATGGAGCTTTGCGGAAAATGTGTGTATATGTTTTATATCAATTGTTAGAGTGTCAAAAAAATGTGCAAAATAGGTATGGCTTTGAAAAAAAGTATTAGGATTTGCTTTGACTATTGTCCTTTTTCATTAGTTCATTATTTGACGACGCTTATGATACAAGGGTAAATGTAACGGTAATGTATCAATTCTTGAAAGATAATTAAGGTTTCTTCCATACGTTTTAAATATAATGCAAAACTACATTGGTGATGTGTTGACCTTTTGACTGAAGGAGACATGGAACAGGTATTGACGGTTAATGAATGGTTTTGATCGGTAGAAAATGCCCTTGTCTATTCCTGAAAGACCAAGATTGGAATTGACTTAATGCGTAATTAACCGAGAACACACGGTTTCTTAGGAAAAGAAAGAACAATGGAAATCACCTGGAAATTTTGGGAGCGTTTTTGCCAAGAAAAAGTTATGTGGTAATCATAAAATATCTTCATCGAACCAATGTATGCTCGTTTTAAATAATTTTCACATAATTTTCCTTTTACTAGAATTGCGTGTTTTCTATCACTATCTCACAAGAGCAAAATAAAACTACATTTTAAGGGGGTCAGTACATGTAAAACTTTACAAAAATCGATTTTTTCTGCATATGATGTTAGTATAATGTCTTAAGAATATGGCAGCAAATTGTCAAACCTTAATTCAAAGTATTTCTTACGTTATAACGTATAAACGTGACCCTTTTATACTTTGCGTTCGAGTCAGAGGTATAGTAGATAAGGTAAAAAAGATCCTAAACTTACTGGACGGGAAAATCTAACCCAAGCTCTATTGAACAAATTGTCATTATATTACGGATTAGTTATTCTGAGGAATGTCAAAAGCCCCGAAGATATGAAGAAGGCTGTAACGGCCACTTTCTATCATATGTGCTCCACGGATAATAATCCAAAATATGAGTACTGTCCGGGGGGTCCCGACAGCTGATGCTCCAACAAATGAATTGCCAACGTATAAGCATGGAGCTCGAGTAATGAACGAAAAAATTTAAACAGCACAACGAGTTAATTTACGAAAGGCTTTCCAATGAAGAACTTTCAACGCGTTGTTTAAGTAGACATACGGAAAATTCCAACGAGTCGTGCAATTCGACTGTGTGGCGATTGAACCCAACACATCTAAACTCGGGAAAAAAAACCGTGGAACTGTCTGCCTATATCTTTAAAAAGGTTATTCATCTATTTTAATGGTTTTGTGATTGCTTGACTTGAAAATTTGTCAGCAATGTAAAATGTTCGCGGATAATCGATAAGCGTCGAATCATAAGAAATACAAACGAGATCTACGAAAAAAAGGACTACTATATGGCCCAGGAATAGTTAACTAGCCGAAAATTGCTGTAATTATCCAATAATTCATAGTATTCGTATCGAAAATATTAAACCGCTTTTTCTCCTCTTTCTATTTATGCGTTTCTTCCAAATTGGCGTGCAGGATTAAACAAAAACTATTTAACCGATCGGAACGATTGAAAGTTTATTCTCGACAACATGAAACTCTCTTCTATGTGAACTTATAATTTGGTTAAAAAAAATCTTTTTTACTATTTTTTCCAGCAGGTTAAAGTCAAATTTTGTTCCAGAAGACTTACATATTTCGTTTAAAACTGCAGAAAATTTTTATTTTGCGATTTCTCCCGTGTTTTTGAGGTTCACGTTGAAGAGAAACCTAAAATATTAACAAATAACTTTAGATTTTTCATTTCTGACCAAAATTACGAGTTGCATCCTGCACGCCAATTGGTAAGTACGAGGACGAGACGCTCTCTTAGGGAGTCCATAAATCTACCATTTTGTAATATTTTCTTGCAAAAAAATTTTTGTGAGGTCTTCAATAGTACCTTTAAACATGTCTATAATTTCAAGAGGATTGTTCATTTCTTTCCGTTCCAAAAAAAATCGCAAAAACAGCTAGATTTTAAGCGTTTACATGTACTAACCCCCTTAGGGGTCTAGCCTAGAGACTCGATTTTGAGATGATTTTACGGGCGTAATAAAAAAAAAACAGTAAACATTTTTACTATCTGTTACGGCCTGGGATACGTGGTGGGTTTTTCTTGGGGTAGGTAGCTCCTTGTAACTTGTAATAGATTTCCTTCACGATACATTATTAATTATATGATAAATGGTTCGGTCGGAGCTGATGACTGAGATGTAGAATATAGAATGTCGAATGTTGGATGCTGAATGTTGAATATAGAATCTTGAATATTGAATGCCCGCTGGCGGTTACAGTCGGTCCTTAAATATGGTTAGAACTAGGTATACAAATGTATGTGTGTGTGGGTGAGTGGATATGGAGAGGGGGTAGCGCCCTCAAGGGCCCAGTCGCAGGCCTGCGGAATACAGTAATAGAAAGGGTCTTAGGTATGGGGCTGCAGGTATGTGTCTGTACGGTAATAGTTGTGATTAGTATAAATATATATGTTACTTCGTTAATGTTAATTATAAATGTTATGGTGTTGCTTAGATGCTATGATTATACATATGCTATGGAAATTCTATGGGGTGTGGGGTGTGGGCCGTAACACTATCCGTTTTTTTATCAGTTTTTTATTAATATTTGAAAAGTATAAAAATGTATAAAAGTTGAAAAAATATTCAAAATTGATATCGGTAGACGCCGGCAAAGTGGGGATTCGAAAAAAAAGGTGTCACCTGGTTGACAAGATTCCAATCCTCCTGAAAATCTGAGACAAAAAATTAAGGTGAATTATTATTAAACAAGGATGTAGAATTGGTCGGACGTAGCCGATTTGAAAAAAAAAACGTTTTTTCACAAAATTGCGTCTACTTGAAGAAATAGGTCATTTTTCTGCC
The DNA here is from genome assembly GCA_914767735.1 of Anoplius nigerrimus. Classification (NCBI taxonomy): domain Eukaryota; kingdom Metazoa; phylum Arthropoda; class Insecta; order Hymenoptera; family Pompilidae; genus Anoplius; species Anoplius nigerrimus. The sequence goes on along the minus strand of OU612085.1, from coordinate 15,019,978 downwards.
TTCTTTTTTCAAGTTTAAGAATTTTTTAAAAATAGTAAAAACAAAAAATTCCAAAAACACCTACGTGGGGGGAATTTTGATAGTATTAAGAAAGTCTGTACCAAATTTCAAGAAAGTCGGTCCATTAGAATTTCAGATATCATGACAACCGTATCGAAAAAAGTAGTTTCGAGAAAAACGCGTTTAAAGTTTGCAGTCTCATTTCGGGCAGTCTGAGTGGTTTAATGGCATGTTATACTTACATTTTTTCAATTAGCCATCCCAGCCTCATACAATGTTCCTTCCTCCACCTCAAAAGCTACATTGTTAGCGGATCTTTCAGCCATGCGAGCAGTTCTGCCTTCTTTGGAAGCTTCGGAAGCTTGCATCTCGGAGCGGTTGATACCAGACCGGTTTAGTTGGCGCGTCGCAAAATTAACTATAATTCCGAAAATAATTCGAATTTCCGTAAATTCTCTTAGAGGCTTATTCTTAAAGGTCTAAACTTTGAAAATATAAAAACAAATCAAATCGATTTTTTCAAATTTCTAGACTAGAATACCCCCTCAAGGACTATGACGGCAGTAGGACTAAATGGGAAAATGCATGCTTACAAATGTAGCATGCAAAAAAGTTTCAATAAACGTTCCACTTCCACGTCGAACATTATGGCCCATTATTCATGCAGCGCATTGTTTGTTGATATACACACTTTCTGAATTACTGCTATATAGTGTCGTTTTTGGGTATGTCAAGTTTGCGAAGTAAAGTTGTCTAGCAGTATATTTTAGCGTGCGCAAGTTTTTCTTAATATAACAACTATTCTAAACTGTGTGTTCTAAATGTAATGGTCTAAAAATTCCGTACTCTTTGGGATTCTGTTTTAAAGTTATCGTATTGAATTACTATTTTAGTTTATGGTGATAATGTTACATGCTAAATTAATGCATTATTCTAAGTGAGACATTTTATCACTTTCGTAGAATAAAATGTATGCAAGTTGTAAAGAGTAACAGCAAGGCAACTTTTGTCTCCGCTTTAATGTTATTTTTGTGGCGGCATTTAGATAGGTGTAACTAATTACTTGAATATTTGGATAGCTTTGAAGACAAACTTCTTCAGGAAGTGATTAATTTTAAAGCAAGATGCTTGTATAAAAATAAAATTGCTTGGACTCCTTAAAGCAAAGTCTGGCTGACTCAAATGGTCTTATAGGCCACTTTGAAGTAAACATATAGGCCGCATTATAGGTAAACATACTCTTCAAAATGTAACACCATTACAAAATTAATTAGATTTTATTGTTATACTATGATTTAATATATATTCTCTTGTGTCTTAGTTAAGAAAATATTTATTTAATATTTTTTGTATACATACAATGAGAAACAAAAGTTTCAATAGACGTATAAAATTGCCTGGCGGGCCACACAACTTAACATGCTAGGCCGCATGTTGGACAGGCCTGTTTTAAAGGAAAAGCAGACGTTAAGTTCTAAACCTTGTTAATCTAACATGAAGTGCAAAATGAAAACGTAGAAAATGCGTTTTGTAAGTTCAAGTTAGAAAACGGGTGAGAGATGTCTGGTTAGAAATGGTTATGACAAATAAAATTTACCGTTCAACGCCGATAAATAGAAAGTAAGAAACAACTACAAAGCATAGATTGTGTTATAAATAAAAATCGAGGCCAATGATTATAAAAAATTGTGCTCCTGAGGATTATTGAAAAATAAGAGGAACGAAATTTTCTCGTGTTCCGTATTCACACCTGAAATAGGCCCTACATATTACGAAACACCCTTTGTGTGATTTAGTCATACTTTTTGCCGGATTATTCAAGGACGGGACATAATCTACAGAGTACCATAAATGATTAAATGTGATAGATTCCCAGCGTGTTCTTTGTGTTTTTATTTTATCAAGGTAATTCCTGTGGCGTAATAAAGGTTGTTATATTTTCTAATGTCAAGCTATAATTAATGAACAAGTGATTAATTATAAATAAAGAAAATATATATCAGCTCAGCACACTTATCTCTTACAGAGCTCATACTACTCTGTAATTTTAGATTTTCAATGTCGATATCACGTTGCACCTTTTGCAATGGGTTTTACATAGCTTTATGTTTACACTCATATATAAACAGATTTATATTTCGTGATATTTTCATTCAGTGTTCGTTCTACAATACATACAATGGTACCATAGAATTATGAGTTACGCAGTTCTTTTAGGTTTTGGCTTATATCGAATAAAAGGTTGAGTCTGAGTTATAAAAACTCAGGCGGTATCACCTAAACTCAGGCAATTAAGGCGGTAGTCTGGCCTAAGGTGAAATTTTTTACGTCATTTTTAGGTTGGAACAAGTTTTAAATCGTTGAAGTTGTCTTGATAAAATTTTACATATGTATTTATTGTTCCTTTGAGAATGTATCTACATTAAAAAAAATTATTTTAAATATTTTCATGTAGTTTTTTATTTTTTTACAACATGGTCCGCCGAAAACCGCTTCAATCGGCGCCAACTCTGGGTGATGTATGCATTTGAAAAAAAAAGTACTTATATTCTCAATTTGTATGAGTATTGTAAGCAATGGTAGCAGAATTAGTACTTAAAAAAATTTTGTTACAAAACGGCGGCCAGTTAAACTTTAATTGACGATATTTCATATATTTTCGGGTACCGACGAGTTATAAAGTATGGGCAAAATTACTGTTCGACTCAATTCTGCTATCAGTTAACTAAATAACTATATATTAACTAAATATATATAATCTTTATTGTTTTCCCTCGGGATTAACAACTCCTTCCAACTCTCTACATAATAACTTATCCTACTTAAACCTAAAAACGCTCCTTATTTCTACCCTTAACCTAACCCACTACGCCCGCTCTTCCTCTCTCCCACTCGCACACTCGCCCGTACGCTCTCTCTCCCGCTCGCCCCTCACCCCCCCTCTCGCACGCTCGCTCCCCAGCTCGCACGCTCTCTCCCCAGCTCGCACGCTCCCTCTCCCGCTCGCACGCTCTCTCTCCCGCTCGCACGCTCCCTCTCCCGCTCGCACGCTCTCTCCTCCGCTCGCACCCTCTCTCTCCCGCTCGCACGCTATCTCTCCCGCTTGTACGCTCTCTCTCCCGCTCGCACGCTCGCTCTCCCGCCCGCCCACTCTCTCTCCCGCTCGCCCGCTCGCTCTCGGACCTCCGTTTCCTCTTTCTCCCCCTCACTCACTCACTCCCCTCCTTCCCATTCACACACTCATTCCTTCATTCACTCCTCCACTCCTCCCCCCCTCCGCTCCCACCCCTCCTCCCCCCTTCTCTGCTCCCCTCCCCCCCACCCACTCCTCCCTCGCCTCATCCCAGAACCTCACCTTCCCATCCACCCACATTTTCAAATAACCCACTCTCACCTGTTTCCCCTTCTCTCTCTCCTTATCAGCCTCCCTCTCCACTCTCCACCTCGCCTTTCTCTCCTCTCCTGTCATATCATCCTCCACCCTCTCCTTTCTCCCCTTCAACTTTCTCTTCGCATCCATAATCCTCCTCTTCATTTCCCTTCCCGCCAACTTCACTACCACCATCCCCCTTCCCTCCTTATCCCCCCTCCCCACCCTCCTCATCTCCCTTATCCCTCCCCTCTCCACCCCCATCACCTCCCATAACTCCCTTACCTCCTTCTCCAACTCCCCCTCTCCTCCCTCCACCCTTATTCCCTTAATTAACACATTCTCTCTTCTTCTCTCCCTTTCCGCCCTGTCCACCTTCAACTCCACCTGTCTCCATCTAATTTCCCTCTCCCTTTTTCCCTCTAGTCCCTCTCCCCCACTGCTTTCTCCCCCTTTTAATCCCTCCTCCAACTTCCTCCTCTCTCCTCTTTCTTCCTCCATCCGCTTCTCCACTTTTTCCAGTCTTTCCATTACACTCGCCCTCCATTTTCCCTCCTCCTCCCATCTCTTCTGTCTCCTCTCCTCCTCCTCTCTCCAGCTCTTCTCCCTTCTCTTCTCTTCTTCCTTCCTTTCCTTCTCCCTCTCCCTCTTCCCCTCCTCCCTCTCCTTCCTCCTCTCCTCCCTATCCCTCCTCCTCTCCTCCCTCACTTCCTCCAATTCCCTCAACCATCTCCTTCCAAACTCCTCCAGCATCCTCACCACCCCTATGTTCCCCACCAGCTTTTCGCCCCCTCCCGCCCCCTCTTCTTCCGTCTCCCCCCTTGCTCCCTCGCTTCGCTTCCTTCTCTTCCCTGCTAACCTGTCCCGACTACTCCCTTCACCGCCACTTCCCCTCCTCCCAAATTCCAACTTCGTCTGCCTCAGACCCGCTTCCGACGTTACCTCTCCCTTTCCTCTGTCACCTGCCGGGGCCTTCCCTCCTTCCCCCTTCTCCGCCTCGCACTCAATCCACCCTGTCTGCCATCTCTCCTCCATCTCCTTCCAATAGCTCTCCTCCCTTCTCTCTTCCTCCTCCCTTCTCCCTTCCTCCTCCCTCCATCTCTCCTTCCTTTCCTCTTCCTCCTTCCACCATCTCTCCTTCCTTTCCTCTTCCTCCTTCCACCATCTCTCCTTCCTTTCCTCTTCCTCCCTCTCAAACTCCTTCCTCATCTCCACAGATTCTTGCGTAAACTGCTTCGCTACGTCTTCCCACATTCCTACTTGCCTTCCATCCACCTCCTGCTTCTCACCCTCCCCTCCCTCCCCCCTCGCCCCTTCATTGCGCTTCCTTCCCTTGCCTGACAGCCTGACTAGACTCCCTCCTTCCCCTCCACTCCCCCTTCTCCCAAATTCCAACCTCCTCTGCCTCATTCCTGTCTCTGCGCTCACTTCTCCCTTTCCCCTTGCCCCTCCCAATGCCTTCCCTATCTCACTCCTCCCAATATCACCTTCCATTCCTCTTCTTCTCTCCCTCAACCTTCCTTATCCCAGTTCACTTTCTCGCCTCTCTACTTTCCGCCGCACCCGCAAGATGCCTCTGCGAATCCTCTTTCCCTCTTCCTCTCGCCCACCTCACCTAGCTTCTCTGCCCTAACCTCCACACTAGCTCGTCTTTCCTATTTCTTTATTCCACCCACCCGCTTGCACCGAAAAGCCCACTAACACTCCCTCCCCCACTTCCTTATCCCCTCTACCCCGCGCACACTCTCTCTTCACTCTTTACTCACTCTTACTCTCTTCTTTCATACTTCTTCCTCTCACCTCACTCGCACCACATGCATTCCCCATTCACCCGGAAACGGAAGTCCTATTAACTAAATATAATGTTCGTGATTCGTGGTTGTTCGTTTGTTGCTTCGTATCGCGTCCGTCGTTCGTCGTAGACTCTCGTCAACTGTGTACGCAACTCGCGACAATTGGACGTGCGTTCGGCACCCGTACAATTTTATCGTTTCATACCCGCCAAGTTCTTTTGCCCGCTCGTATTTTGGTCATTCGACCGTCTTCGCACGCGGGTCGTTACGAACGGTCGGTCCCACAATATTTTATGTGTAAAATCTGTAAAGTACCATTACATGTATGAAAGGAATATTGCTAAAATACAAGACGAGTGCTCGGGTTCTAGCTTTATTTACAGGGTGAGCCAGAATTCGAGGAAGAAAATTTAGGGGGTTGAAGAACACATGAATACGAGCATTTTTTGTCAAATACTATATGGGGCACAACTCAAGGGATAAAAAGTCACAAGGTATTTTTGCACCGTCACATTTAACGCGCTGACTACCGCGCGCGTCGTCGATGCCTGACGTGGCGGCGAACGTGTTAAAGAATTGTCACAAGTATGAGAGCAGATATTTCACAAAACACTTTATTAACACTAATATTATAGATTTATATGCTCAAAAATAAAGAGTTTAAGGGTACCACGCTAATTGCCACGCGAATTTATGAGGAAAAAATTGTCAGCCACGGGCGCTGCTCAGAACTGCGCTGGTTTTGTGGGATAGCAATGCTACGCGTACTTCTAAGATTAAGACTTATTCAATGCAGATGTGTAAAAATATCAGGACCATTGTGTCTCGTCATTCAAGACACTTATTAAAGACCATAAGCACCAATCCTGTTTTGTCTTGGTTATCGTTGGGCCCGCTAGATAAAACATTACTGTAATCGGCTAAATCAGGAGAACCGGCTTATACAAATGATAAATGGTATAAAACTGCATTGAGTACACACAAAACAGAAAACCAGCGCAGCTCTGAGCAGCGCCCGTGGCTGACAACTTTTTCCTCATAAATTCGCGTGGCAGTTAGCGTGGTACTCTTAAACTTTTTATTTTTGAACATATAAATCAATAATATTAGTGTTATTATAGTGTTTTGTGAAATACCTGCTCTCATTCTTGTGATAATTCCTTAACACGTCCGCCCCCAGGTCAGGCATCGACGACACGCGCGGTGGTCAGCGCGTTAAATGTGACGGTGCAAAAATACCCTCTAACTTTTAATCCTTTGAGTTGCGCCCCATATATTATTTGACAAACAGTGCTTGTATTCATGTGTTCTACCACCCCTTAAATTTTCTCTCTCGAATTCTGGCTCCTCTGTATATTCCTAAGAATCGCCTGCCCTCGCCAGAATCTCTTACACAAATAATAACCCGTGTCCGTCTTGACGATAATGGGCCGATTCGTCACTCATCCCTTTGCCGGAAAATACTCAGACAGAAAAAGGGAGAAGCATCGCGACAGAGAAAGGGCGTACGTGCATCGCAGTGTCGCCGTGTCGAGCAGTTACCGTCGCTGTAATAAAAGACACACTCAAACCCACTCGGGATGCACGGGTAACCCACGTGATCCATTGACGCCTGTTTAGAGCTACGGTACTTATACAATTTATTACATCTGGTCCATGTCCTATGTCCTGGACGATTTGAGGTATGCTACGCAACAAGAATGCCTAATCGATCGAAAATTGGGTTTGTAAGAAAACCCGCACGCGGAAAGTTTTGGGCAGCGGTGCATTAGGGATTATCTGCCTCTCCTGTCCGAAGGAGAGGTGTTGCCATGCAAAGGGTTTCCAGATAGCGACGGGACAAAAGACGAACAAGGAAACGGTGACGCTGCCGACACAGGGCATCACGCAGGCAGGCATTCTTGAGTAAGCACTGCGAGCGAGCAGTTATAGCTGATTATATCACAAGTTGCGAATAAAGTATACGTCGACACATTTTCCAAAAGATTCCAAGTGCCTACAGTGATTACGCTCGATTTCTTACAGGTTCGCGTACATGTAGGGGATTGCTTTCAAAATTATCACACAAAGGAAAACTATTAAAACTGTTGTTAAATTATTGTTGTTTTTTAATATTTGTGTATGTTCGTACATATTGAATTATTTTGTGAATTTACAACAAGTCTTTTAAAATTAATTCTTCAAAAATGTTGCCGGCCCCTGGTGACGTTTGACTGCGTAGACGTGCGGCCGTTAAAGTGTTAACAGGGGCCATAGACTACGTATTTTGAATACTTTAGATAGTGACGGTGATTTTCCGTAACATCAATGTAAAGTACTCCGAATATTACCGAATAAAAGTATAGGCGAATAGCATGATCAACAGTGCCTATAAGCAAATTAAATGTTGAATAAATAATTCAATAGCTTATGAAGAAAGAACCATTTTGGTGTTTCAACATTGTATTTTGACTGTGAGGGTAGGAAAGAATAAAATATAACACCACCTCACATTGTTTTCTCACAACACAAGTGGACAAAAAATTTTCAAACAAAGTGCTATGTTGCATTCATTTCAAATCTGTTTAGATTTTTTAATTGAATCCAACTCGTACGAGAGCAAAAACAAAAATAAACGATCAGAAAAATGCATATATAGTGTTGAAGAAACTGTTCCACAGAGATGCCATCTGACCATGTTATTCGCCCAATTCTTTGTATTCAATACCACTTTCTCGAGCGTACCTTGAAATGTGGTCTGCAATGCGACTTCTTTAATGAGAGGAAACCTATCGAATATTTAAAATATTTTTTTGTTTCGGTACATCGTCACCAATAGATAAAGAAAGTAATAAGTACGCAAAATACTTGGAGCTTTTAGCGGAGTGTAAAAATCGTCCAATACAAAGAACTGGATACAATTTGTTACAGTAGGAATAAAGACATTTACAATAGATTCACTAGAAATCTGAAGTACAAAAACGCCCAATGAGCGTGTGCATTGATTCGAAAATTCACGGAATATTCCGTCATTTCCAAAATTGTTTGGGGGAAATAGATTATAACTTTTAAAATATTTTCATTTGTCCAATAATTCTTTCTGTCTTCAATGTGGTCACGAAAATTACAATCTCTGTACAAGAGAGCCACTCGTTATACACGCTAACAAGTTCTTCAAATTACATTATACATCGCACGAAGAATTATTAATTAATGAATCGTTATTAGAATTATTGTGTCATCTGATAATTCAATACTTGTCAATTAAAAAGTATCATCCTTGAGCATACAATTTTGCATGTGTGCGATGCAGTTTTCAAATCTTTTTAAACTTTTATTACAACAAAGACGCAAAAGTAAAAACTGATAGTGACCTAAAAAACGTAGTATTGATTAAGAAAGATTTTTGTACCCTGTGGATACCTATTTAACCGAAAATATTAGCAAAATAGAAAATGTTTTCCCGATAACTTGAAAGTAGTTAATGCGAATAAAGTGAAGTATTTTTTGAACAACAATGTGCTCTTTAGTGCACATCATGAAAGAAACATGTGAAAAATGCTGTAAGTATTACTAATATCAGTGAAAACAGTAGACCAAAATAATAACTAACAAACGACGCGCTAGAAAATTGCATTTAACAAAACCCACTTTTGTTCATTCTTACAATACCTTTATGAACAGTGTCGATGAATCAGATAAAGTACTGTATATCTATCTCGATGAACGAAGAATTGTTAATTACCGGTAAAAGTAGATCTTCAACGTAATCAGTTGCGTGGTTTTAAATGGATATATTTTTCACGGGAAAACAGTTGGCGATAAAGCATTGAGTCCATTAGATTTAATTTCAAAAGTTATTTTTGAAACTGTGTATGAGTTAAGGGGGAACCCGGTTTGACGGGTAAAAATTGTCGCCTCTTTTTTTGCTTAAATCGAAAGTGTGATTCTTTGCGAATATGCTCCTAGAAGCATAAGACAAAATTCAAAGTATTTTGATAGATACAGGCCATTGAACGTGTGCAGCTAATACATATACGGCCGCGCAGCCGGGCCATCAATGCGTGCGGTCCGCTTCTCAGCACCTTAGACGGTTTATCCCGCTTAAGATAGTCCCATTGTAATAGATAAAAATGTAGATTTGATACAAAAGAATCCTTCTCGATGTATGATAACTGTATTGCGCTTCGGAAGTGCTGAAGCGATTTATTTCGACCACGATCATCATAGTCTTGAACTTTCCGCAGCGCACACGTACCGCACAGTTATATTTGTGGCAACCCTACTCTACCGCCAGATGTCGCACTACCATCACTCCGCGATCATCTTTCCCGCTAGTGCTCGATCGCTCTTCGATCACTACATATACGAGCCTAGCGGAACCACTAACACCGGGCAGGATCCGTCGGCATCACTTCCCAGTTTCGTGAGAGTGATGGTTGCTGTATTCGGTGATGAATACGAGAGTCTTTATGCAGATGCCCTGGGCGTACGCCGTGCGTCGCCCACAAGCAACCCCTCCGGTGGAGAGTAACGTCAGGGGTTTAGCGTGGTAAAAATCCCGCATAACCCGTCTCGCATCAAAGGGACTGGTGGGCATCTTTTCGATGATTCCCCTGACGATAAACAAACAAAAAAAAAAGGATCCGCCGGCATCCGGCCTGGAGGCACCCCCACCTTTTTTTTTTTCTTTTTCTTACGATGGGGAATCTTGAAAAAGACATCAGCGACCCCGGGGGGAGTCGCCGATTGTGTCAGGTTTCACTGACTAAACCCACACCGGTACTCTCTACTGGGTGGTAGGAGATACCCCGGTGCTGCGCGAGCATATACCGCAGCATCTCCCACCTGCGGCGCGTGCAAAAGATATGAATTTTGTCAAATAACGAAAATAAGTTAATAAAGCTACATCAAAAGATAATTCGCGCCCTACATCGCTAGTGAACTAGAAGGAAGAACATGCATGTAGTATAGAGAGAATGAAAGTGACAGCACATCAATAAGACAGGAAGAGGAAAGAATGTTATAGGGTGAACAGTAACGACCCACACCTCGGGGTGTGCCTCAATACACACCCCGCTTATGAGTCAGTTGTGAGAAGAAGAGAAAGAATAGCGAGAGGATATATAGAGATAGAGGAAGAGATAAAGTGATAGTGTCTTCTGACGGAAGCTAAGTGACAGAAAGGAAAGCCTCGAATGGAATACGTCAGAGAGGCAGCATGCAATAAATTTAGTGTTCAGGCTAGCGATGCCACGCCCAATGTCTTTCTCATAGAAGAGAGGGACATCCAAATGAACAAATTAAAAAAAAAACAATAGACTATTATTTGGGCATTTTCCTTCGCCTCCTTAATTCGGCTAGTCGGATAGACATACCACGGAACAGGGAGTACGCGAGTTCCGCTTGCATACATTCCGAACGGCGCGCGTGGCAAGCAGAGAAGCCCCCGCTTCTCCACCCACCCACCGTTTAATGTGCGTTGGCTGATTGTCTCTGCACTTAGCACCCTGTCCGGTTGGTAGAGCGTTCTCACACATACGTACATTCCTTCCTTCGCATTTTAACATTATGCATTCAGCAAATACTTACATACTCAATCCGCGGGCGGTAAGCAGGGCGGTCCCATTATCGATCAGGTTAGAGATGAAAATTGATACGCTGGGAGCTCGTGCGTTCTGCCACACCGGCTGTGGCTTTTTGAACCGAAGGTCGGTAGACTATTTCGCGTAAAGACTTTTCCGCAACCGCCTGGCCGTCCTCTTCACGCGTTGAAGAGTCGCTACAGCCTCACGCCATGCGGTCACCCGGCTGCCGCCCCGCCTCAGGACTCTTTGTCCCGATGCGGGCGACCCCCGGGTGCCCCCGGGCCACTTAGCATTAACGTGACGCGACAGCCGCCCGCTAGGGAGGCCGCCGCGCCCACCCCGCGATCCGCGTGTACCTATGCGGGTATCGGATGCTGCGTTCAGAATTCGGGTCTCTTTCCCGCTCCCTCTCCGCAGCCTCCTTCTTGGCCATGACGTCCTCGGAGAACGTCGCGAACGCTTCCCAAGCGACCCTCCGCCTAACCATCGCTTCCGCGATGGCCGGCAGAGAAACGTCTTGCCCTACAACCTGGAGGCACCCCCGAAATGTGCGTCGCTTGTATCCACTCTATTTCATTTATTCTTTCTTCTTCCGTCTTATCTATGACCTGCCACTTTTCATTTCACTATACTACGTGCATGTTTTTCCTTCTAGTTCACTAGCGAGGAAGGGCGCGATCTATCTTTCGATGTAGTCTGATTACTTGCATTTCATCTATTTGACAAAATTAATACTTGCTCGCGCCGCGGGTGGGAGATGCCGCGGCGAATGCTTGTCGCAATTCCGGGGTATCTCCTGCCACCCAGTAGAGAGTACCGGTGTGGGTTTAGTCAGTGAAACCTGACAGTATCGGCGATTCCCCCCATGGTCGCTGACGTATTTTTTCAAGATTCCGCATCGTCAAGAAAAAAAAAAAGGATCTGTCGGCATAGCCCTACTGAAGCGTCCGCCGACGGATCCAGGACGAAACGCACACTCTTCATATTATAGTTTTACTTGAGGTTGAGAAATGGAAAAGGTAATCATGGCTTCATTAGACCATATAAAATCAGCCAACGAACACCCACTTCACGACGGTTGTGCGGCTGGCAAGAATAGTGGGTGCAAGTGGCATCATCCTGAGGCGGAAGAAATACTAAACGATTTTAATCACTCCCCCCCTGCACTCCCCGCAGATGTTATAGATCATTTAATACCTATATATGCAGATCTTACAAAAGAAGACCTTTTAAATAGGTGTTTGGGGGGATACACGCAAAACCCGAATAGAAGTCATAATCCGACCATCTGGCGCTTAGCACCGAAACATCTTAATACCGGTGCAAAAATTGTGGAAATTGCGACATTTATTGCTGCCGGCGTCTTTAACGAAGTTTTACACCTACATGTTACAAGTAATGACGGAACTACAATTCATTATCGGACAACAATGTAAAATCTACGCTGATTGTTACGGTGCGAAACGCGTTGTACGGCAAGACCGCCGAGCACTGTGCCGCACAAAACAGGCTCATACACATAAACAATTAGGACAATCTAAAAAGAAGGAATATTTTGAAGTAGAAGAAGGTCTACTTTATGGATCAGGAATAGCAGATTAAGTGTAAGTTGCCAATAACTATTACGTTTTCGCAACAAAAACTTTAAACGCGTTTATCTCAGAACCACATTTTTTAAGTTTGCATACACGATAAAGAAAAAACTAGTTGATGGACCGACTTTATTCAATACTTTTTAGTTACAGACAAGTCCCCCAAATTCGATGAACCACTAACATGAACAAAAAACTGCAATTAAACAATTTCTTAAGTAAAAAAACTGTGAGATTTTAACGTAGAGTTCAGAGTTCTGTGTACAATATGTCATAACTTTTTCAACTTTTCACTGTTTTCTGATTTCAGAGGTTCATAGACGACAAAATTTATCTTAAATGAATGAACTATTTTAATTTTTTGGTTTAAGTAAAAAATGTTGACAGAAGGCTGTATGGAAACGAGAGACCGCCGCTGTGCGGCGGCGTAAAGAAAGTCAATTATTATTGTATTTTACAAAGTACTTGGAAAAATAAAAATTTATTTACATAATATAACCATGAGGCAAGTTATTGAAAAAAGAATTTTAAAGATTGTGTTAATGATTCCTGAGAAAAAAATGCTTGAAAAACAACGAGAAATGCGGAGTACAAACCAGGTTCCTCCCTTAACCCCTTAACGTGCACACCCGAGTATATTCGGGCGCGCTAAACCGGCCAAACCGTGCACACCCGAGTATATTCGGGCGGCGTTGTATTTGATGCTGCTCAAATAAAAATAAAAATTTGGATTACTTTTGTATTTTTTTATGTCTTTGCCAAGACAATGTTCTACCGTGTGTTTTACATAAAAAAAAAATTGATTTTTTTGGCCGGTTTATTTAAAAGAAATCGTACTTAAGGGATTAATGAAGGAGAAGAAATCACAAGTTTTTCAGTTTGTTGATCTAACGCAAAAACATTTACTTTAGTATAGCTGTCACAGCGTAACATGCAATAATGCTTAGTGCGCAGCAACAAAAATGTTATAATAAGATCTTACTTAATTTGCGTGCAATGTAAAAAAAAGTTCATCCAATATGTTTTGATAAACGCCAAGATCATAAATGTTAACTGTTACTTTCATTTAAGTATTCTTCGTTCTTAAAATGTAGAATATTTTTAATTTGTAATTTGTTTGTTAACGCTAGATGAGAAATCAATAAACCGATAATAAAAGATCTGGCCATGGAGTGAGGGGAGCTGATGCTCCCTGGCAAGAGGACTGTGACGAAGGACACAGCACTTACCCCAGAACCATTGAACCTGGCAACTCGTCATAGCTACTATTTAATATAAATTGTTAACATCAGAAGTGAGGTTCCTATGCATTTGTATCCGCATAGTGTTTTGCTCGCAAACATCTAGCGTACCTGTTGCGTGTAACGATCAACTCATTGCGACCGAACAAAGACACCTAGGTGGCGAGAGGCGAGTGGTGGGGAGCGAGCTCGAATCGAGCGATTGCCAATTCTCAAACGATCAGAATAAGAGTATCGGTAGCCGGAGATGGCACGAAACGCTCGCCCCCCAAATTGTTGTAAAGTTTCACGACGATTATTGTAATCCCGCCGTACGCTAAGGGGCCATCGCCTAAGAATTATAAAGTGTGTGAATGGATGTATATATGTGTTATTTATTATATACGGATATGTTAATATTATTTTGTATAAGAATGTGGAGAACTAATTTTAATATTGTATGACAACGGTAAGTTCATTGACCATCTCACCTGAGATATTTTTTTTAATATATGACGATCCACTCAACATTATTTATGATTTTATATTTATTTATTTCAATTATTTAAATCTCCCTGAATTATATCTTTGTAACCCTATGCAACGCGTCGAGCAGAAAGACTGTTACATATGTTTAGGCGCATCTGGACGAGGTGGCGAGATTCTTGCGGGATTGGAAGCTGTCAGTAAACCTCGAAAAAACACAAGCCATCGTTTTCTCTTGGAAACGAACAACCGGTCGGTACTTGCCGGATATTCATTTGCTCTTACAAAATCATAAAATTCCTTGGAAAGACAAAGTTCTATATCTAGGTCTTGTTTTAGACAAGAGATTAACCTTTGGCCCTGCAGTTCATGACAGAATCTATAAAACACTGAATGCACATCGTGCCCTCGACCGTTTGTTGGACTCTAAGGTCAAAATTAAGCAAAAAATGAGAATTTTAATTTACAAAACATGTTTAAGGTCCCTTCTGACGTATGGCATTTTAGTCTGGCACATTGCTGCTCTTCGTCATAGGATTAAAGTCTCAACACACTCCAAACAAAATCCTCAAACTATTAATGCAGTTGCATACGCGCACACCAACCGTCGAAGTACGTAAACGTGCCAACATTCCCATCATCAAAGAATTCTACGAGAAACTAACAAGCTGGAGGAGACTCCACCAAACTCACTCGATAAACACATGACGCGTAGACAAAAATCGAGAACACACGCAGACACTCCCTACACTAACACAAGACCTCGCAGATCAGTGTCCCTGTCGGACACGGAATGCATGCCTACCTCATTTCCAAGTACTACGTCCAAAATGCAGGCCAACTACAACATTCAAGTGGCTAACGCCTTCGAATCTCTAAGTAGCTGCTGTATTCCAGCAAGAACCTCAACCACCCCGACTCCCATCCCACCCCCGCCTCAATTCCAGTCTAATAACAAAAAAATCAAACCTTCCCCAATATATAATACATCCACAGTCAAGTTAATATAATTAAACTAATCACACACATAGAGAAGGTTTTTGGCAAACATTTTCAGGCGAAAGTCTCAAATGGGAAAGTGAAAATCATTTTCCAGGATATCGATACATTTATCGCTTTTAAGAACAATTGCATGAAGGATAAAATCCAGTTCCACACTTTTACTCTCCCAAACGAAAAAAACCTGGTCATGGATCTCAAAGGCCTTCCGAAACTACCCACCAAACAAATCATTCAGAAGCTAAAAAACAGTGGAATAGAACCGATAACCTGCACAGAAGTCCCCGCCAAATCCACCTCTCCACTATACAAACTAACTTTCCCACCCGGCACCACTATATCTCAAGTTAGATCCCAGGGATTCCTACACCACATGCGTGTTTACTGGGAGAAATTTGACACTATAAAGAACTTCATCCAATGCTATCGCTGTCAAGCGCATGGCAACACCCCACGTACCTACACCAAGGATTTTAAATGTCTTAAGTGCGATAAAGACGACGATATACGCACATGTACCAAAACCCCCGACACCCCAGCCACCTGATACAACTGCAAGCAAGCTCACCCGGCCAACTACAGTAAATGCCCCGCACTCATTGCATACATGGCAAAAAAACAAACTACACGCGTCCCACCAAGGAACAATCCCAACCCAACCTCTCACACATCATGATCAGATCAACAAACTCCAACACACACTTTAACCCAATTCCCACGTTCCCAAAAACATATGCACAAGTTACAAAAACACTTCCTCAAAGCAACGAACAATCAACCCCCCGTGAAACTCTCCCCAGGATAAACTCACTGCCAAATTTTGAATCCAACGATATAGACGAATTCCTTCATATCATCGACCTAATCAAAATACACTACACACCCTGCAAAACAACACTTGAAAAAGTACAGGCAGTCCTAAAAATCGTACAACTAGTAGACACCGGAAATCCCTAAAACTATGACGCTCCCCAAAAATCTTATTACCTGGAATGCATGTAGCATTAAAAACAAAATTCCCGACTCCTAGTTTTTTTTCAGCAAAACAAGACTGATACAGCCCTCATCACAAAGACATGGTTGGACCCCACAGACATAATATCCATACCTAACGACCAAATACAGAAGTGTGCGAGAGGAGAGGAGGCTGAAACAGGGAAAGCAGAGAAAAGGGATAAGAAGTCACAAAGGGAGGACGAGGGAGAGAGAGGAAGAGTTGGACTGGAGAAGGAAGAGGAAGCAGAAGGGGCTGAGGAGATAAAGGAAAAGTATGGAGAAATGGCAGTGGCGATTTTGAGGTTTGTGTGGACGAGGATGGACAGGGAGATAGGCAAGGAGATAGAGCGGATGGGGAAAACTGTTTTTGAGATGGTGAGGGAGTGGATGAAGGAGATAAAGAAGGAGGTTGGAAGAAAAGAGCGGGACGTCGAGGAGTTGAGAGAAATACTGGAGAGAGAGAGGAAGGGGAGAGACAGGATGGAGGAGAGGTTAAGGAGAATTGAAGGGAGAACGAGGAAGCTGGAGCCAGAGGAGAAGAAAGGAGAAGGGAAATTGGAGGAGAGGACAGAGAGAGGCGAAGGAAGAAAAGGGAAGATGGTGACAGAGGGGAAGAAAGGAGAAGGGAGGATAGAGGAGAGGATGGAGCAAGGCAAAGAAGGAAAACGGAAGCTGGAGACAGAGGAGGAGAGGAAAGGAGAAGGGAGGTTGGAGGAGAGGACAGAGAGAGGCGAAGGAAGAAAAGGGAAGATGGTGACAGAGGGGAAGGAAGGAGAAGGTAGGAGGGAGAAGAGAACAGAGCGAGGTGAGGAAAGAAAAGGAAAGCTGGAGAAAGGGGAGAGGAATGGAGAGAAGAGGTTGGAAGAAGAGATGGCCGAGAGGTTGAGGAAGATAGAAATATGGAAGGAGCAGAAGGAGAGAGAAGGAAGAAGGAGGAACATGATTGTGAAGGGGCTGAGGAGAGGAGCAGAGAAGAGGAGGGAGGAGATACGGGAATTGTTGGGGGAATTGGGGTGGAAGGGGAGGTGGAGGAATTCAGGAAACTGAGAAGGAGAGGGAGGGAAGGGGGAGATGATAGGGGAATGGTGGTAGTAAGGATGAAGAGTGTGGCGGGTAAGGAAAAACTGATGGCAAGGAGATGGAAAGTAAGGGGGAGAGGAGTAAGGATAGAGGAGGATCTTACATGGGAAGAAAGGAGGATGAGGTGGAGGGTAGTGGAAAAGGCGTGGGAGGAAAGGAGGAAGGGGAAGAGGGTGTGGATGGGAGATGGAAGGATCAAGATAGAGGGGACATGGTGGAGGTGGGAGGAAGAGAAGAGGGAGTGGGGGGAGGGGGAGGGGAGGGTTGGGGGGAGGTGAGAGAAGAGAGGAGAGTGCCGGGGGAGAGAGGGGTTTAGGGGACGGGGTGAGGGAAGGGGGCGAATGGCGAGAAGGAAGGAAGCAAAGGAAGAAAGGCAGGCAGAGGGGATGCGGAAGTCCAAGGAGAGCCTGAGGAGAGTGGGACGGCGTTGGAGATGATTGTTGTTTTTATGTTGTTGTTTGTTGTTTTTTGTAAATGTGTATAAGTTGCAAACCTGAAAGGGACGCAAATAAAGATACTATACTATACAAGTCACCCAAAACAAATATCTAAGAATTATCCTGAATCTCCCCAAAGACACACATATCCCTGACCTGCACAAAGCCGCAAATATCCCCACAATAAAAGAATATATCAACTCCTAAATCCAAAAACTGTACCAAAACAATCACCCCAACCCCACCTTCAATCAGCTAGCTAAACATGACATCACACAAATACCGTATACACTAAAAATCCCAACCCCAATAACCCTACTACAAAACACCTCATCCACATGACCCCTAATCATGAACCTGAGGTTTTTTTGAAACTTTTCCTCATAACATAATCCCAAGTGGCATTAAGCCATACCCCCACCCATCACGAACCCCCTAAATTTCTCCATTTTCTAAACAGGTAATAGGAAGAAGATTCCCAGGCACTGTAATCCACATTTTTAAGAGAACCGAAGAAAAAAAAACTACGGCGTTCACTCTTGTCAGGAACGTTACGTTGAAAGTACGCTAAATCGCACCTCGCCGTCCGTTGTACTCGTAGCACTCTTGTAAGACTTTGAGCCCGCACTTCTCAGTGCGTCGAAACCGAAAGCAAGGGTGTGGCGTTACCCACCGTAAAAGAACGCGAACATATTAAAGACTCTAACTACTTTGCCGTGCGACGCCTACGGAATTTAGGCTTCTTACGTTCTACCAAAGACTATTTAACTTTTGTAAAGATTATTTTTCCTTATGTACTATTTTTATAAAAGAATATATTTAATTTAGTTAACATTGTGTTCATTGCTCAGCCTCTTCGAAATCTGGACCTACACCGTTAACGGCCTACAGGAATACGTTTTACCGCTCGAACGTATTCCATAATTATAAAGTATTACTATTCCAAAACACTTTCTAACACCTTTCCTAAAGGAATATCGAAGCGACAGCCCTTTGGTTCGCCTCTGGGCCTAGTCTGAGAATTCCTCCATCCAGGGTATCCAAGAGACAGCCTCTTGGTTCGTTCAAGGCCTACTCTGAGATAACCCTGTTACCCCGGTAGTCGAAGCGACAGTCCTGTGACTGGTCTCTAGGCCTAGTCTCAGAACACCGTCTCCTGATTTCAGAAAACCTCTTTCTACCACCTTGCCCCGTGGAAAATCGAAGCAACAGCCCTTTGGTTCGCCTTTAGGCCTAGTCTGAGATAACCCGGTTACCCCGGTGTTCGAAGCGGCAGCTCTTTGATTCGTCTCTGGGCCTAGTCTGAGAATATCATCCTTTGCATCCAGAACTGTCGACGCGACAGCCCTTTGGTTCGCCTCTGGGCCTAGTCCAGCCTAGTCTGAGATAGTTCTACTCCTGGAATCCGCTGGAATTACCAGCGGGCATTCTCCACACAACCACAACCAACCCTAATACACTTGCCCACGCTCGGGCTCGGAACAGACTTAATGCCCCGTGGTATTAGTTTATGAGGAAAAGTTTCAAAAAACCGCAGGATCATGTTAGGGGGTCGTGTTGATGAGATGTTTGCAGTAGTGTGCCTGGGGTTATTATTTTTAATTTGTATGGGATTTGTGTAATGTTATGTGTGCCTAGTTTGTTGAAGGTGGGGTTAGGGTGTTCGCTCCGGTAAGGTTTATGGATTGAATGGTTTATATATTCTTTTATTGTAGGGATGTTGGTGACTTCGTGTAGGTCAGGTATGTGGGTGTCTTTTGGGAGGTTGAGAATGATTTTAAGGTATTTATTTTGGGTGACTTGGAGTTGATTTATGTATTGTTGGGGAGCAGTGCACCATATTTGGTGTCCATAGAGTAGGATGGGCTTGATGCAGGTTTTGCATAAGAGTAGTTTTAAGTTAGTTTTCATAGGGCTTCATGTTGCTATGAGAGGATATAGGAGTCTAAGGGCAGGATGTGATTTTTTGAATCTGTCCAGTATGGCTGGAGCCCATGATAGTCTGGTGTCTAGTTTTGGTCAGAGGTAGTTTACTGTCCTTTGCCAGGGGATTATGGTTCCTTTTAGTAGTATTTGTCTTGGAGTTGAGGGGTTGCTTCTGCTTATTAGCATGGCTTGGGTTTTTTCTGATTAACTTGTAATTTTCAGTTTTCGAAGAATGTTCTTAGTGCGTGTAGGTGGTCTTGTAATTATTTGGAAGCCTGGTTTAGTTGCCAGGAGAATGTTAGTATGGCTGTGTTATCTGCGTAAAGGGCAATTTTGGTATTATGGTATTTGGGAATGTCATTTATATAAATTTGGTAAAGTATGGGTCCTAGTATAGAGCCTTGAGGGACTCCTGCGACCATGGGTCTGGGGGAGGATAGCATTCCATTGTAATGTACCTGTAACGTTCTGTCTTGCAGATAGTTTTGAATTATGTTTATTATTTTTAGGGGTGTTTGTATTGATTTTAATTTGTGTATTAGTCTGTTGTGTCATACTGACAAGTCAAATGCTCCGCTTAAGTCGAGTAGTAGGAACTGGGATGTCTATTTTTACTATATTTATGCACCGCATGGTCAGTTAGTCTGACAATGAGTACTTGTTGTATAGTCGAGTGGCCCTGTCTAAAACCATATTGTTTGTCTATTATAATGTTATTCGCAATAAGGTGGTCTTGGAGTTGTTTCAGTAGAAGCCTTTCTAAGACTACTTAATGTGCTTAACGAGCTGATTGGTCTGGAACTTTCTGGGTCTTGGTGGTTTTTATTGGGTTTTTTAATTGGAATAGTTTTTGCATTTTCCCAAGTGGTGGGGGAGTAGTCTATCTGTAAACAGGTTTGGAGTATGTAGTAAATTTGTGTGATATATTTGTGAGGGAGGCTTTTTAGTTTAGCACTGTTGATTTTGTTGAGTGCAGGAGCCTTGTTATTAGGGAGTTTCTTGATGATTTCCAGGATTTGCCTGGGGGATATTTTGGTGGGTCTGGGTGTTGTAGGTTGTGGAGCGGATGCTAGGTTATTCAGGTTATTTTGAGTGATGAGGTGGACTAAAGATGAGATTTTGTTAGCGGCTTTGCCATGGGTTTAGTAGTAAATGTCTGCAAAGGGCTCTGTTTTTTCTTGATCCATGTAGTGTATGGTGTTATTATAGGTCAGAGGTGGAATGGGGGAGGGTTTTTTCTTGATAATTTTGTATGCGTTCCATAGGGTGTTGTCTTTGGAGTCAAATTATTCAGTTTGTCCATCCATTGTTGATTTTTGATGTTGTGTATTTCTTTTTTGATTTGTTCTGAAAGGAGGTTTGGGATGAGTCTGTATTGGGGGTGTGCTGTTCATTGATATTTTTGTCTGGCTCTATTTCTGTCTTTTATTAATTGGTGCAATGTTGAGTTGAGTTGGATTTGGTACCTGTCTTTTGGTATTTCTTTTGATGTGTGTCTGAATGTTGTGTTGATGTGGGTTTGGAGCCTGTGTATTTCTGCATCTACTTGTTGAGGTGTGGTAATTTGTGTGTTTAGAAAATACTTGTTGGTCTGTTGTCTGTATTTGTTCCAGTCTGTTATTAGGGTGGTGTCCCTATTGTTGATGGTTTTTCCTTGGTTGATTGTTATATGTATGGGTAGGTGGTTGAATGTGAGGTCGTCTATCGTTCTGCATGTCATGTGCTATGGTAGGATGGATAGGTATAGTTCAATGTTGGATGGTCTTTTTCCGGGTTGTCTGTATGAGTATGTGTCACTTGTAATTATACAGTGGTATAAGTATGTTTCCTGCTTGATTGGTGTTATGGTTGTTCCATTAAATGTGTCTGGCGTTGAAGTCACCTCCCAGAAGGAAGTATCTGGTTGGGTGGAGTCTTGTTAGTTTATCGAGGATTTGTTCATATTTAACTGACATGCTTTGTATTGTCGCATAGCCAAGAACTGAATAAGTTTTTTAGATCTTTGGTTTGATTACACGAATTGGTACAACTATTATGTCAACATTATCAGTTGTTATACTGGAAGTCTAAAAGTTAAGGGACATGATATGAGTATGTAAATAATTTCCATCCCTTATGAAGAACTTTTCTTTCTTTATTTTGCTGGTGAGTGAAATATTATGTTACACATTTTGTTTTAAGGTTTCGATACTTGTGTACATATTAGTTTCTATTAGCCAATTGAACGTGTTTGTCTCTATTAAGATTTTAGAATGCATATAATGTGCAATGTGCTCTTAACATTAGAAAATATAAAATAGGACACATACATATACAACTAAAAACATTAATTAAATATTTTAATTTACATTTGGAATACTTAAACATAGACAAGCATATTGTAACGTAACATAGCTCATAGAATTATGACACAGCCTAACAACAACAGAAGCATTTTTTGCGCTTCTTTCAATGTAACTCATATTATGGAAAAACAAGT
The DNA here is from genome assembly GCA_914767735.1 of Anoplius nigerrimus. NCBI lineage: Eukaryota > Metazoa > Arthropoda > Insecta > Hymenoptera > Pompilidae > Anoplius > Anoplius nigerrimus. Next base: position 14,998,033 of record OU612085.1, on the reverse strand, counting down.
AAGCATATCTCCCAACAAATAAATAATTTTGACATTTTTAGCAAAAGCAACAGTACAAATGTAAAATAACGGGATTGTAGGTTGTATAAGGGATAATAGCATATCATGCAAATTCAATATCTTAATGAAAAAAGATACAATAAATTAAGTTATAGGAGAATAAAATAAACTTTTCTATAAAACTTATTTGTCATTTTTTGTGTTAATCTTGATAAGGAACAAGTAAATGTTTGTACGTACCATCGACCTTGTCATAAAAAATCTGTAAACTTTACAGCTGTTTAATCGATCTGTACATGTAAGTTAAATTAGCATAGTGAAAAACCAAAGTTTGTTAATGTAGATAAAATAGAAAGGACGGTTTCATATCAAACAGGAGGATAGTGTAAATCGAGAATTCGAGAAATGTTCATAAATAATAATAAATAATAATTAATGGTCACTCTTAAGAGTACTTCAAGAACTACAGTCACCTCTTTGTTCAAATAAGAAAAAATAATCAAATTACAAGTAACACATTTATAAAGTGACGCTCTTGTATGTGCATTTGTCATAATTATGTGTTGAAGGCATATGGCACCAAAATGCATTCTTGCATTTCTTTATAAATAGTGCAGTGTTCATTTTCCAGAATGTTGTTAGAATTCAGTCATTGCAAATTCATGTAATATTGTTTTGCTGTTATGGTATTAATATAATTACCATTTGTAACACTGTTCTAGTTCGTACAGTACACAGGAATGATATAATGCGTCATAAATTATTCAAGATATAAAAAGATTATCATCAGAGAAATACTTGGTGTTGAAAGAGACATGTAATATACAATCTTTTCCATTTTCCTGAATTGATAACGAAAATTTCAGTCGAATTAATTTTCTTTTCATTTCCATTAGAATAGCGTTTTTGTGACAACTAATATAAGGAAGATTCCATGTAGTAATTGATAAAAATGTAGCTATGTAGCTAGTTGAATTCAAGTTCCATGTACAATGATATACAGATTAATTTTCATGAGTGTCATTATTAACTTCTTCCGATATCAAGACACATTTTTTTCACAAATTCAAACATTCTAATTTGTTGGACTGTAAAATGCTATTTAATTCTACTGTCCATTTCTAATGAGTTTGCCAACATTTAACATTTTATTACATGGAACCATTGTTTAGCATAAAACTATTGCATGTAAACAGGGATGCATAGTATTCGACTAAAAATTACTTTGTTTGTCAGATGTTCTACCACATATTACGTAGCCAGACATAATCACGTAATGCATTCCTTTCATTAGAACATATTCCATCTTGATAATTTTTTGATATCTTTGGGTTTGCACATGATGTTTTGCCATTTCAGCTATAAACATAGTGTATTCCCTTTCAAACTGTACCGCTATGGCCTGTCATAATCCAACAAGATTTCAGTAGCATTTTTAATTGTAAACTGTCAAGTTATCATTACATACAGTTGTGGTTTATAAATTTGGTCTGTGTTCTTCCATTGTGTATTGAATAGTGTGCAATGAATGTACAAAACACTAATGTTTCTAATATCATGCGAGCCTAGCGTGTGTTATTTTAGTTTCCACAACTGCTTTTTAGGTCTTACGCTGCAAAATAGTGCATTGTTTCTAACATCCAGCAATTATGATTATTAATACAGAATGTCCTTGCAGTGCAGGCTGTCAACGAGAACATTATTTTAATATAAATGTGTTTTCTTAAGAGTAGCGTACAACTATATTAAAAAACTCTTCCCAAATTATATACATATATTCCTATATTACTACGTGACTGCACTTCTTGATTTATTACTTCCTCAGATTAAACACAGTTTATAGTGTGAAAAATAAACATTTTTAAAAGCACCACATTATTAAATACATTTTACAAATTTCAGCTACTTTGTTATTCCTTATATGAGAATAGTACTCTTTCTTGCCTTTTTTTCAGTGATCTTTTACACCAAGAAAGACATCAAATACTACTTTCTGTGCTTTCAAAGCTTTACAGACATGCAGTAAATATGCAACACATGTTGGAATGGCTATCGTCTTCATACATACGTAAGGAGTGTTTGACGTAATTGTAACACATACATCGGTTAATTTTGTATTATACTTGATTGTTGCTTTGTATGCCAAAAGGGTGTTTCGCGAGTGATAGTCATATAACGTCGACGTTTGACGAATCATTATGTTCCGGCCTACTTCATATTCACGGTAACTTTTTTACGTGCAACTGTAAGAGGCCAGCAAGTGCGCTGGTAAATCCTGCATTATAATCGAGCGTCACTTCTGTATACACGTAATCTTCTCGATGATCGTGAAATTTGTCAGCTTCGTCAGGTCCCGATACCAGTGCGCCGTAAAGTATTTGTGGGTTTGGTGCTTTCTTGTCAAATTCCGGCCAACCACATGGGGTTGGTTCATCTGGGCAAGAAGAAGCCGCGTGATGTGGTTGTTTCGGCGGATTTTGACCCCAGCCAACCACGTAACTCCGCCCTATTTCACAAAACGTGTATGAAAAAATCGTAGATAACATAGGAGACATAGCTACAGTTAAATTTAACTAACGTAAATATTTCATATAATTATAAGTTATTTATTTGGGACTAAATTCGTTCAACTAAACTTCGATTAGACTATGTTGTAATGCATGAAGTCGGCACCAACTTTATACAGCGTGGTATTGATGATAGGTACAAATTTTGTATAAATTTTCAAAATAGGAAAACGCATATAATACTTCAAACATTTGAACGGTAAATCTGCAGACAATTATGAGGTACACTGGAATTAATATATTTTTTAAGCTTGGAAATCAATTTGTCAACCTTCCACACCTATAAAAATAATGCTAAGGCTATTCATCCAAAATAAACGGATACTATGGTACCCAATTTACATCGTTGTTGCAACTGTACCGAATTAATCGGTAGCCATTTTTTTCCCTCATAGTGCAAAACAGGTCCTTCAATACAAAAGCCATGAAACCAATGTTTCTCAAAACTCTATTCCCAAGTTAGAAGGCGGAAAAAATGTCTTCCTTGGAACTCCCAACAAAACTCAAGCGTCTCGTAACCACGTAGTCAATGATTTCATTTACGGTGCCAATGAATTGTTGCGAGTCTATTTAAGCTAACAGTAATAAGTGTGAAGAGTGACGAAACCAAAGGCTATGATCGTTTTAAGACGATGCTGCACCAGTAACAACGCAAGGTTTCATGCGTGGCTGCATAAATAAATATAAAAGCATATCCGACAAGTCGAAGCGCAAGGTCTTTTTTATTGAGCAAGCGCCTCCTAGGTACTTTACTTAGGATTAGATCATTAAACAGAGGATTTTATTTTCATTCTTGGACCGGAACAGTTCATATTACTCTGTCCCAGACAATGTTTCCCTTTCATTAACACGTCTCACATTCTCTGACAAAGAATTCAGTCAAATTCACCGGAATTAATCAAAAATAAAATTTACAGCAACCTTAAAGTTACTTCATATTTACACGGTTTTTATCGTCAACAACCAATTATGCCGCTGGCTTTGATCATAATTCACGTGAAGCAATGGTAAATAAGCAACTGATTATGAATTACTGTCGTTCACGCTATTCGAGTGAACGTTTCTGAAAAGGGGATTCAATACAAGATCGATAATTTTGGTTTGAAAATATTTCACTTTAACAACCGACTCTGTGCTAAACATATTAGTTTTTATGATTAATTTTTATGTAAAAAATCAATATCATGCGTTGTTGAATTCTTAAGACTTTCTGAATTAAAAGTTTATCAAGTATGGATTTCTAGCATTATGAGGAAAAATCCAAATTTAAGGTTTAACTGGCTTGTCGTACCTCCTCCGCCCAACATATAGTAAATTTGTTCCTGAGCAAATTTACGATATTCCTGAGCGTTGCCGATCCCAGACGAATCTGCCGCTTCTAAGCAGACGAATGCGACATTAGCGGCATGGCACAGTGTTCCAAATTTATCGATGTAGAGTAAACCTTTAGGTGTACGTTTTTGATGGCGAACAGAAAAGTCGCAAAATGCTCGTGCGGCATTTTGGTATTCCGGTTGTCCGGTCATTTGGGCTAAAAGGACCTAGAGAATTAAAATTATTGTACTGCTTCAATTCTAAGTATTCCATAATATAATTGCAATACAAAATGGCACGAGTAAATCGTGTAATTAGGGGGTTGATTGGACTGAGAAGTATATGCCTTTGCATTGGTAATCAGTATTTAATTATAGCTTCTGTGACCGTGTTATATCGATACAGTTAACGAGTGGTATATTATTAGGACGATAATTTTACTTATCTTGTAGTTTTGAATTACATTATTAATTCTAATTCTAAGTACTTAATATTGATGGTAGTAGAGTTCTAAGCATAATCAATGATGGAAAGTTTGTTTAATACGTAGAGGGAGCGTACGATGACAATGATGTATTTAATAAAGTTTATCTTTTATTCTTTTGTTGTTACTGATATTTTATAGTTAACCATTTCGATTGCTCCATAAGTATCTTTCTCAACTAACTTTGATAAAAGATATATGAGGTAAGCTTATTTGATTATATGCGGTACCATGGATGTCATTTCACTATTTCAAAAAGTGGCGTGAGGCGCTTTTTAGATTCTGTTCTGTACGAAAGAAATCTATGCTCAGTTTATCGCATGCTTACAGAGTACCCGGTGTCGTACATTTCATCCGTTTCTAAATGACCGCACCATAACTATCCAGTAACATTAAATATACAATAGTAGCCGAACACTTTTGCAGCCGTCTATATGGTATGATGCCAGCTGTAAAGAATCTTTACCTGGACTCCTGCAACTTTCTTATTGTAGAAGAACTCATTGGGCCTCTCCTTGAGGTGGAAATGCTGGTAATGATGTTCAGCGTCCTCGAGATATTTCGAATCATTTGTAGCCTTGAAGAGCCAGGCAGCGGACCACGCCAATTCATCACCGTAATCGGTGCTTTCGTAGTACTGCGCTGCGCCTCTGATAGCTTCATGGTAGAGCCCACGATACGTGTTCGCGAATTTGTAAAGTTCCTTCGCGTGTTTCAAACACTGCGCGCTATACGCAGGGTCGTCGTCTTTAAAAACAACGCTTGTCGCTGCTAAGGCTGCTGCCGTTTCTCCGGCGAGATCCGAACCTATAATATGATTGTAATAAATATAATAAAAATAAAAATAGTAAAGTAGGAGATAAGTGCACATCGGGAAAGTATAGGCACATAAAACCTTTGAGTTTTAAACAGAATTGAATTACGATATCAATTAATGTGACAGTACAGTTTATGTACAGTTGAGTGAAATCTCAGTTTGACAGTGATAATAACAGTATTATAATAACTTTGTCATAGATATTAATCTCTTCAACATCATAATCTTTGGTTAATATGTTTGGAAAGATTAACGTTCACGAGTCGATCGTAATAGTGTTAACTTATGCAAATTATTACTAGGTGCCTGATAGTATAATAATTAGGAAAATGTTTAAACCGAGGAAAAGCGCTTGGCTCTAAAACTTATGAGTGACGCTTAACGACTTACTTTAGCGGACAACAAGCTAGGACGGACGTAATAAAATTTACCATTGTGTGTTATACAGGATGAATCAGAATTCGAGGGAGAAAATTTAGAGGGTGGTAGAACACACGAATACAATCAATTTTTGTCAAACAATGTATGTGCGCAACGCAAGGGGTGAAAAGTTACATTCCAGTTACATTTAACGCGTTGACTGCCACGTGCGTCGTCGATGCCTGACCTGGCGGTAAACGTGTTAAAGAATTATCACAAGAATAAGAGGATATTACACAAAACACTTTATTAACAGGAATATTATTCATTTATATGCTTAAAGAAAAAAAAGACACGTTACCTGCCACGCGAATTTATGAGGAAATATCCGTCAGCCACGAGCGCTGCTCAGAACTGCGCTGGTTTTGCGGAATAGCAATGCCAAGCGTACTTCTAACAATAAGATTAAAACTTACTGTATGCAGATGTGTAAACATATTAGGACCATTGTGCCTCGTCATTCAAGACATTTATTAAAAACGATAAGCACTAATCCTGTTTAGTCTCGGTTATCGTTTGGCCCGCTAGATAATACTTGACTGAAATCGGCTAAATAAGCAAAATCGGTTTATAGGAAAGATAAATGGTATAAAACGATCGGTACTCGCACTCAACGGTATTTCTACCGTGGTTTGTCGAGAGCATGGCTAATTTTTCAAGCGTAGAAGGCGCAGCGTCTTTACCGCGACCGGTATCCTACGAGACGCACCCCAGAACCGAAAAATAAATGTGCATAATTAATAAGGTGTTTTGTGAAATATCACCTCTCATTCTTGCAATAATTCTATACTTAACACGTTTACCGCCAGGTCAGGTATCGATGACGTGCGTGTCAGTCAGCGCGTTAAATCTGACGGCGAAAAACTACCGTGTAACTTTTCACCAAAAGCGTACCGCCCATACATTGTTTTACAAAAATGACTTGTATTGGTGTGTTGTATCACTGCTTAAACTTTCTCTCTCGAATACAGATTCACCTCGTATATCATCTACTTGGTGATGCAAAGAAATGTTGCAAAATTATAAGATAGAGGCCAATAAAAACTTGTAATGAAAAACTAATGTGAGTACACTGAAATAGTAAATATCAGAGTACGTAAAACTGCGTTAATATGCTTATTTATTTAAAACCTTATTAGCAATTACAGTAGAATAATCAAACATGCACTTTTCGATGTGATGTATATACCTTGCTGCTGTTCCGATCTCATATAAAAGTAATTACACAATGGATAATAATAAAACATTTCTTTTGATCATATTTAGTCAATTATTGCCTTAGCTATAAATGGATTTGTACAATGTTTGTGTATTTCTCAAAGCTTGCCAGTTTTTGTTCAATCTTTGAAATAAGTATATGATTCAGAATTATTTGTGCGACGAGAATGTTATTTCTGGATACTCCCGTTGAAGTGTTTAATTATTACACGCAATGAATCATTATGATTGCAATAGTACATCATGACAATTTTCTACCATTCTACCATAGTACGACGGAAAGAAACATAAAGTAAATTAACTAATAATTGTTGATGAATTTGCTCAGAAAATATCGTTCATATCCAGGTACCTGGATGTTCCGAATCGATTTTGTATGCTGGTCTGGTTGTGTTTAATTCCTCGGGTCTTCCCCAGAAGGTGTGATCAAGTGCAAAATCGCCGACTTGGCCGTAGAATTCGAATTCGTTCACATGGCACTTAATGAAATAATCGGTGGCCCATTTAATCGCCCTATGAAGTTCAGTAAGTTGACCTGCTGCTTTGTAAGCCTCCGGCCAACTGATCGCACCCCAAGCCAAAAGTGTCGTTGTTGAAGCCATCGTAAAGCCAAACTTGACAAAATCACCGGCTTCAAACAAAGTATTGATCATACGATTTGCATTGGTTATTTAATTTAAGAATCTGCTTAGAGCGATTGTCGGTATATGTTGTATGATTGTTAGGCTGAAATGCACAATCGCTCACAGTAATGTAATATGTCTACATTTTGAGTATTATTGCTTGGCGTAAGGATGAATTGCGCATGTTCAATGGTATAACGGTATCTTCTCTTACCGTCATAGTAGCCACCTGTTAAGTCTTCTCCGTTTAATCCGCGATCATTCAACGCTGAGTCTCTTCTCCATCGTATTCTGTTGTTCTCCGGGAGTTTACCAGATCGTTGTGCTTCGTAGAACAATAAGGAGAGTTCTAAAACGTGTCCATAATTGCGTTCTAGCTCGATCGGATTTGCAGAAAGAGCAGGTGTGGCGCCTGCTATTTCTATCAAAGCCCTTGGCACTAGTATTAGAGCCTAAATGGAGAGCAATTTGCAGTTAGCATAATGATTCACTTTTTATGGTTAGTAGAAGGATCAATGACGTGTAATCTGTAGAGGAGACTGATTCGAATTCAGTGTTTTATCAGGCCGGGTTCGGAAACAAACGGATTCTTTGCATTTATATAAGTTTCCACTCGTTTGTATATTCCGCTAGAAGTTTTTTTTCAGAAGCTGTTGAACTCCAAGTTGAATTTTGTATAAATAAATGTAAAATGTTTCTACATCCATATTTTCGAGGATATACAATTCAATTTAATGATAATAATATAAAATACATGTTTTTACTGTTTCTAATGCATGCAGTCGTTGGATTACACCGGCACACAAAAAAAAATAAGTTGTTTGTACATCGGATGCCGCCTACCTACCGACATGTATTTCTACCCGCTGAATGCGAATTTTAAGTCAGTTTGGGCCGTGCACCCTCATGTTTCGAGTAAATTGCGAAAATAGCAAAATTTGAATAAATGGCCTTAAAAAAATTTTGTGAATCTAAACCAAGCATAATTTTTATGTACTTTTAACCGCTGAATACAAATCTGAAGTGTATTTAGACCATAAGCCGTTTAAATCGAAACAAAGTGTAAAAAACCTTGAAAAAATGCTAAAAATGACAAAAAATGGTCATTATATTGATGAAAAAAATTTCGTAGACCCAGATCGGAGAGGATTTTTGTGTAATTTGATTTGTTTAATCCGAATTTGAAATCAATTTGGCTTATGAATCTCCCAAACTCTCAAAAAATCACAAAAAATCGATAAAAAAGCAAAAAATTGTAGTTTAAAATATTGAAAAAATCTACAAAACATGATTAAATACTTTTCTTGTAATTTTTCACGCATAAAATACAAGTTTAGAATCTGAAAATATGAAAAATTGTAATATCTATAGAAAAACACGTAGGTATAACTAGAATGAAGAGAACGATTTTCTCGAATTTTAAACTGTTCTTCGTTGGTATCGACTCTTTTGTTCTCAAACGATCTACGCAGTGGATTTGTCTTCCGTTTGTTATCATCTCTTGGTGCATCCCTTTTAAGTGTCCGGCAAAAATTTTTTCATCGCTGTCATTGCAGTATTTCGCAATTTTTTGCCTTTTTTTGTTTTTTTTTTGCGTTTTACTCAAATCTGGAGGGTGACCGGGCCAAACGGACTTCAAATTCGGATTCAGCGGGTCGAATTACATGTCCGTAGGTGGGTCCGGTCAAATGTACAAACAACTTCTTTTTTTTTGTCTGCCGGTGTTATCGTAGAATAGAAGTTTACTTTCAATATTTTAGGGTTGTAGTTGTCTCGCATTTTGTTGTATTCTGAAAACCAATCCGGGAATGAAATATATGGACCGTTTATTCTGAAAGTGATAGTGAGGTCCATTTTCCGTTTTGCGATAAAATTAAAGGTTACAATGTTAGTTAATTAAAAAATATACATTAACACGTTGCGTGCCACGCTGATTTTGCGTGTACGCCGCGTCCCGCCAACGTGAATTTCTTATTATGCGTTACATATTTTTTCGAAATTTTTTGCTCAACAGGTAAATTTTAGTATATAAGAGCGTATAATGCAATAATTTTTTTAGGGGTCATCGGTGACCACCATGGCCAGACGGAGCGACTCAGCGCCGGTCACCGGTGACCCCCATGGCACGCAACGTGTTAATTACATCAAGTCTGGCAATGCTTCTACTAATTCTTGACTATGTAATTTGATTACATACATTTCTTGTAGGCGAATTTAACTAAATTAATGTATATTTACGAGCTGCAACCGTACTTACACCACTTTCATAATTAGTCAATTGTAAAATTTATTTCATTTCAATTTTAGCAAATGAAGTATGACTTCAAATATGTATTGTACTAAACCAATTTTCTTTCTAAATAATAACAAGAAATGAAATAGGACTAGTAATTTTTTTTTTGAACGTTGACTAGTTTATGTTATTTAATTTTGTTATCAAGGTATTGTTTAGTTATTGAGGTAATTAATGCTCCAAATGTTTCTATTTTTCGTAGTTATGTACAATAATTTGGTTTGGCACTGATATGAAAAAGTGCCAGGGCAGTTCTTCCAAATGGTTGCGGTCTCCCCTGACATGTAGATGATCAATTTAACGTGTTAAATTCTGCATCCTCCATCAATGTTTTACATAATATAGTATACGTTGCACTTTTGCAAAACTCATTCAAATATATTCAGCCAGTATATCTTTTCTCCGTTAGTAATTTTCCTTACCCGTTTTTGAATTGCGATTTGTAGATTCTTTGTTGAAACGAAATTCTCTCGTTTTATTTCGTGCAAAATACATTTATTATTTTGTCTACATTGTTTTATAACGTCATAATAATGCTGTGGTGCATACAAAATACGCGAAATGAAACACATGTAACCAAATGACCCACCAATATCTATGGAAATTGGACTTAGGTACACCACTTTCATAATCAATGGGTACGCACATTTTTTTATCGGTCAGTTATAAATTCAACAAAACATTGGCATTTTTTAAGATATTAATCCATTAGCTGCCACAATCCCCATTCGGGGATTTTGGAATTTGTATAATTATACTGTTACACAACCTTTTGTGCATATACAAGGTGGTTTCGATCCGGTGGTGCAACCGAAAAGGAGGTGAATCTAGATGCAAAAATAAGTAAAAAAAAACGTATGAACATTTTTTTCAAAAGCTCTGTTTTCGAGAAAATCGACTTTGAATTTTCGTCAGGTGCAAGCGCCCTAAAGCATGGCATTGTATATCTATATCTATCGCTTTGCGTCGCTGGGAGTACGTTCGGCAGCTATGACGTCACGATAGGCCGCTTCGGTCTCTGTCGCGTATACCGGATGTCCCTGCCGGCGGGCCTGCTTCGATGCTACGCAATGAGATAAGCCATCGCGCCGCGACCAAGATTCCTACAGCGCACCCGGTATATCGCGCCGCGCTCGGGTGCGCTTGCACTTTGCGAGGATTCAAAGTTGATTTTCTTGAAAATGGAGCGTTTAAAAAAAAATTGTCATACGTTTTTTCGTCCTACTTTTGCATGTCGATTCACCTCCTTTTCTACATTTTCATTATTAACTACATTGAATTGCGAATGTGAGATATTTTGGGGAAATAAATGTGCGTACTTTGGGATGAAAACACTAAATATTATAATTAAGAAATTAATTATAAATGTTTATTTGCCTCAGAAATGAGTCAGAGGCCCTTAGTTACACCAACATTGGCAATACCTTGGTTCAAAAATGCGCCTATTCATCTTTCGTTTACTGAGATCACCATATGCCGAATTACCGGATCTTCTTATATGAAATCAATTAAATACGTGTTATTGCGACTGTTGCACTGAACTAATGTAGGGTTTAAGGCGGGATACGTGTCGATGGAGAAGGAACATGAAAGCGTTTTGTTTATCCGAGTTGGAAGTGGGACTGCGGCGTCGCCTCACGAGACTCGATGGGCATTTCTTTGACAACAGTCGTACCTGCTTATTCAAATCATCACTCCTTAAATAAACCATCTTTACGTTTATTAACACCATCGTTTATTTTCCATATAAGATCCCACACTAATTTTATAAAACATGATGAATCCTGCCCGCATGCTCTACCTCGAGTGCAAGATAGAACTTCTGCTTATTTGTTTTTACGACTGCACGCTTTTCTTTTTGCAGACGCATAAAGCACAGTAACCTTGAAAATGCACACACACATTCGTACATCATACTAAATAATACGGCTCGTTGATGCAGCTACGTAATAACGCATGTACAAGGTTTGAATGATCTTAGTTAAAAGTTGCGCGTTTCGAATAGTGTTAGGGAAGTTTAACCACATAAAAGAGTTTAGTTCCAACGGAAAGAAGATTTTAGTGGCATAGAGAAGATGACATTGTTCGAGCGTAATTTGATCATTTGTTATTCATTACAAACATATAAAACAGTTATCTCTTTTTCGTAGTACAATTATGAAAATAATGTAATAAAAATCGTTATAACAGTTCTTCTCATACAATATTAATAAAGCTTGCTTTGTACTTGCAACTTAAATAGAGTACACTTTAAAACATAATTTTATTATCCAAGGTTATTTGCATTCGTGCGAAAATCTTTGCATATTTTGTATGTTTCTTGTTTCCGTTGAACGTAACGTGTCGGCGATATGACGAAACTCTACAGCCGGAATAAATTCGCAAGGCACGTATGGGCTACGTGACGCACTTTACTAAAGACCGCATTAGAAATGAAAAAGGAAAGAGAGAGCGAGAGAGAGAAGGAGACGGTAGCAAGAGGGAGAACAATTTTCGTAATGACCTTAGAATCATGCGACAAGATTATCGATCAACCTGTGCGCAGATATGATGCTACACTTTGTGTAATTGTATAGCAATGTGGGCCCCTTGCTTTAAAATTATATCCAATCAGTATCGTTTGTATTCAATTAAAGCAGCTATACGTAATCTAAATATTGTGCACAGACTTGAATACATACCTACATCGTGAATAATTGTTGTTGAAGAGAATGAGTGTAGTTGTTGTGTGTAGTGTTGTACATCTAATATGAGTAGACCAGAAAGTCATACAAATATAGTAACACACAAACATTGTGAAACGTTTGGTAACATTAATATAGATTTTTTTTTTAATTAACAAGAATTTCGTGAAAATTCAATATAATATTTGTTTCATGTTACAGCACGTGCGAATTATTTTACGAACAAGCACGTACATATTGAGCTAATCAAATTCTTAAACAATGCGTGGCATTCCATCCACTCACATTACAACGCTCGCATATAACAAATTTCATTATTAACGGTTTAGCGTTGTATGATTTCATTGTTTCAAAGTGACATAATAGATTTTTTTTGCGTACAGGATCTGGGTTATAAGTATATAGTAGTATTGAAGTATTAACACTATACAATTTGTAAACCATTAATATGCTAAAACTTACATCTTCTTCTAGTTTTGGCGTTGTTGTTGAACGTATGAAGTAGATAGGTATGCGTACATATTAAAACAATTTACGAAGGATAGTCAATACAGGAAATAATGTTAGAAGGATATTTAAATACTTTTATAACTGTGTCAAGGTAGTTTGTATTTTGCATTTGAACTCACACTAGCTCTAATTTAATAAATGTAATGAAACGTTCAATTGAGCTAAAAATGTCGAGCAAAACATCTTCATTTCATACTATCACGTCAAGCAGAAAAATAGGCAATGAAACAGATAAGAACTGTTCGAAACGATGCATATATTTTAGGCTTCTCGTTACTAATTCTATCGCTCAACAATATTTTCTGTCTAATGTGATGGTATCGGATTACTTTTTCAGATTGGATGCTTGAAGAAAATTTAATATTTATACGTTACTAATTAACAGTTATCCACACCGGCAAAGGTATTTAATGGACGATACAAAGAAGAAGTGTCTTTGAAAGTAACGGTTTACGTCAAAAGACGAAATCATCTGAAGTGGTTCCTTATGCCGTCGGTCGGAAGTTTCATAACAGTGAAAATGGCTTTTTTTATATGCGGGGTACCCCGAGTAGAATGGTACATGGTTCCACGGTAAGCTCAGTGTTTGCGATCCTGTTGACGTTTGTCATACAGAAATTACACGGTCGGCGAACTTTGATAATTTCTCGGAAGGGAAAACCGTGCAGTGGTGGAGTAAGACAGTGTTTGGTCGCGACTATAAATTCACCTTCGTTTTGCGCGTTTTTTTAACTCCTTTGTGAATAACATGAAGCAGTACTATAAGAATATATGTTGGTTTAATATTCAATTTTGTCGTTCCCTGTAGAACACATACATACGTGCATATGTTGATGTATATTGGCAAAAATCGTGTAGTAAATATTTGGCACAAACTTGTAAATTATATTGTGATATATATATATTCGGCGGTATAATTTATATTTCATCTGTTATAACCGTCCTTTTTTAGTTTCAAATAGATTGATCAGGTTTACGCAGTTAACACAATTCAAATGAGAGCTTCTGTGAACAAAATTTGATACGTATATGTACTCGCATATTCTTAAAGTTGCTATAAAGTAATTCAAATTTTGCAATTGTTTGTATCGAAACGGTTTTTGCATAAAATAGTATTAAACCATTCCAGCGGACTTTTTTCAGCGCATTTCAGATACCAGATTGTCAATAGGTTTCTGACAAAACATTATTTAAAAAGCTGTGTTTTTTAGGTAAACACTGTTACGGAAGTATTTAATTTACGGCAAATGTTGAATATTTTAATGTAATGGAATTGCAAATGACTATTTTTCCGAGTATGACAAACTGTCTACGTTACGTCAGAGATCTGTCGCCGTTATTGTTACCCCTCCTTGTCATTCATTTCAGTACCATGCCTTTTTAGATTAGTATTCATACCTAGCATTGGACCTGGAAGCAGCTCTTACGGAGAAACGTTTACTTTATGTATCAACGACAAGTAAAAATGTTTAATTAGAAACTTATCTCTTGCTAGCATCATTTATGTAATATTTTTTTAGAATTACTCAAAGCGTTTTTGAGCGTTTACGAGTACAAATCGTTCGAAACGTGACATTATGTCAAAGATTAATTGCGGCCGACAGCAGGAATCCAAAAGAGACTTGCGCAAAGGTTTAATGCATGTCTACGTTCGAGAGATGGGGACCGGAAATCGATGTCCCGCTGTTACTTCCTGTCACTAGAGACCACAGTCGTTGAAGTCAGGGATTTACAGCGTCGATTTCGCAGAAATATTTGATAAATGTTTCTTTTCAAATAAATTACGTGAGTAAGTGAATAGATCAAGAAAGAAGAGCTGCAGTAATATTTAAAAATAGAAGGAACATCGTGTGACGAGTCTCGTGGATACGATTTGTAACGAGTGTGCTGTGTGTGTGTGTGTGTGTCTGTGTGTATGCGTAAGAGAAAGTGAGACCTCAACTAATGGAATAATATCGATTAGTTTATAATTCGTATCACTAAAATGTCATCTCTGCATGAAAAACTTAAATTTAAACTTTTTCTTTAATAATAATAAAAAAGGAAAAAATTTGAGTTGAAACTGTAATCACGGAGTAGTTCTAACAAGTAACTACTTACGCAATAATGGTTAAATTTAATACAGTTTGACGCGAATTGCTCATATGTGTTGAGAATTTGCTATGTATTAGGTAATATATGGAATGTACTGTTGTATGTAAGTTTGAGCTTCTTTAGTACACAATAATATAATCATATGTTGTGTGAAAGTTTTTAATGTATATTTACTACGACGAGCAAAGTAAAAATACTAGATTGGGATTAAAAAGTAAAAAATAATTATTGATATTAACGTCCAAACCACAAGTGAAACACATATGCATTGTTTAACATTTTGAAACCAAATTTACAGCATTCAGCCTTTAATTATTTGTTTACAAGTTTGAAAACTTCAAGTATTTTGTCTTCTCAAATCAATCGCTTGGAACCCATGTTCGTTAACTATATATTATGCGAGAGAAAACTTACCATTACATAGAAGACGAAAGCATGCAACTCCATTCTCATTCGTTGTAAACCGTTGGTCTGAAAAATCACAGTCAGATTGTATTGACTGCGTCAGTCTAATCGGCGATGCGTCACGTAATCCCCTTTCTCCCAATGTCAGTTTCAAGCGGCTTCGTTAACTTCTCAAAGAACATGTCAATAATTTACACTTCTCCGTTTGGTGAATGATTGAAACATTGTCAAGATGTGTTAGTTTATCTGATGCGTGTCGAGTCGCTTTGCGCTAAATTGCCGTTCAAACGGAATCTTTTCAATGCTTCGGTGACAGTCTTAGATCACTTCCATTTCCTGTTTCAAGTTTAAAATAACGAAACAAATGTTCAGTTAATCGTTCATTATGCCAAACAATAATCGATTCAATGTCATCCGCGCAGGTGGAATATAACGTTGTCTATTAAACGCTTGTCACACATTTGTAAGAAATCTTATGTATGAGAGTGCTTCACGGCGAACATTTTTCGATTGGAGTAGGACCGAGCAGGCTTCACAGAGTAAATTTTACGCAAATAATTTGTTGCAATTGCCAATATTTTTGGCACTTTAAACTCTATTTTTCAATCACAGATGACGAATGCGGTAACAGTAATCGCCTTTATAACGACGATATGTAATTGCTCAGCGATATTCCTCCGAAGGATGTCCCATGACAAATTGAGAATCCAAGGTGAATATTGCTTGTCTGTCATGCCGTGTCTTGTCGGACGTATGTCATCATTGTGATCAAGGTGAAGAGAAGTTTACTTTCCTCTCTGGCATACTTTCTGTCAACCAAATAATTTGATATTACTGACAAATTGTTTCTGCCATCTTTCTTGTTTTCCATCAGGTTATGTTCCTGTCCTAGATGTGAAAAATGTGATGTTTTCTAAGCTGGGACTAGGTGGGTTATCCGTGGGTAAAGTTATCACTTATTTATCCAGCCATTAGATGCACTACACGATTGTTCACACGTACACACACTTGTTCATACATTTGAAACCGAAACGCGAATTATCAGTCCGAAGGTCTCCATTATTATATCGTTCGCTTCATAACTGTCTATGACAGAGTATGTTTTTGTACGAATATTGTCTTCACACCGTTAATTTGATATGACCTATAGTTCCTTTAGACACGAGGTACACAATTCCTGCACAAATCTGAAATAGAAAAAGCAATAATGCTTCAAATGTTTTATATCGAACAATGTCCAATTATGTAATGTTTTTACTAAATTTAAAATATAGTGTTTGTACGTGTTAGTTAATGAATTTACTATGTCCTACATATATATTTTGTTCTAAAGACGCTTACACGCCTACAAATATTTCGTAATAGTATAACGGTTTACATGTGGATATTTTCAATGTATTTATGATAGAATTATCTCAAGAAAAATCAGAAAATGTTCCATTTTTGTGTTCAGTCAGGGAAAAACTGCTAGACGAAATTGTTGTATTTTTGAAGTTAGAATAGTCTCAATTTACATCGCGGAGAGCATTTTTACGTAGTGTCAAAGAAAACGTACTTGTATCTTTTGGGTATATTTTATAGCGTATCCGTACATAAGTATTTCGCGCTCGTCAATGATTCATATTAGAAGGTTACTGATTTGATCCTTAATATTTGTATACAACGACATGCGGCACGAGGAATTTTTTTTCTGAATTGCAGCTTTTGTTTTGTGTTTAATTCCTGTATGTACATATTCACTTGTTTCTTCATCGTAACTTTACACCTGTATGACCGCGGTAATGATACGCGTATTACCGACCTTTGATAGTTATTACAACCGATCATAGTACTCTAATTACGTAATTTTTTTGTGTTGACTTATTCATTCAATTAATTCTCATGCAATTAATATAAAATTACTTAATATGGCACAACGCAAGAATCGAACGAATATGACTTGATCTATAGATAACTTTGTCACTCTGGACACTTAATCTGTGTCAAGTTTTGAAGCTCCCACCTCATTCTGATTCTGCCGAATAAAAGCGCCTGTGTGTGCTGTAACCCTTCGTCCTGTGAATAGCTTGTGCCGATATGCTTAAAGAGCTGCATTTATCACCCGTGTAGTGTTTACCGCAAGCTTGCACAATGCTTCTTGCAACAGCTGTTGCGTTTTCCGTTTCTGCTTCTTAATTCTTTTCAACGTTGCCTTCTTGACTAAGATTGTATAAATATACCCGTTTTCACATGTTTCTTAGACACACATCACGGACAAAAAGATTTATTCCAGCAGAGAGTAGACCTGGGGAAACCCAGAAGAAACAATTATTTCCTCTCCGCCTGTTTAATGACGATGGGTTTGTCTCATAAATCTCTAAACGTTTAACTTTCGATGCTTGATAAGATTAACGAGAAGCATTTTTAATAAAATTACAACGAAATCAACGTCTCGTTAAAAAAGAGATGAAAAGGTATACGGGGAAAGAGGAGTATGTTGTCGCCCACCGCACTCGGTGCAAGAAACGTGGCTTAAGATTATAGAAGTAATATACTGCTTTGTTGGCATAGTGATATGAAGAAATAATATGGGGATTATTCAAAACTTTCTGTCTGCTAATATCTACATAAACGAAATAGAACCAAGTAAAGTAAAAAGAACCAAAGTTTGTATAACACACCATACTACATGCCGATGGCATAAGTAAGTTTATAATAACCTTACTATCTATTTTCATATTGTGTAACTCAATGTTATATGTATAGAGGAACTGGCAACTAAATATTATGCATTCAGAACATAATAGTGTTATTGTAAACAAAAAAATCAGGAAATCCTGTTTTGATTGACTCAACCACTGCGAATTAACCACAAACGGAAGAATAAGAGATATGTGAAGATCTTGCAATACACGCCTGGCAAGTTTTGTAGGACTGAGAAGTGCCAGGAAATCTTGTGTCAGGAAAGTAGTAATAATAACTTCCACACTGAAGACACGCTCACTGCTCTCAACCAGTTACTGCTTTATAACTGCGCAACCAAACACACGACACGTATCGCTACAAAAGCATTGACATTGAAATTAAAATCACATGTCAAAATGGATTGTTAGTTGCAAAGGAAAAATCAATGTGTAAATGCGTTGATGTTATCTCTATGGGGAAATCTCAATTGTCGCACTTTAATCAATTTACCAATTTAAAAGTGTTGGTTAATTACAGTAACTCTTTCCATATGCATCGCCCTGACAAATCTCTTTGACCGTTTTAATTGTTTGAATACTTTGATGGGGACTGATATGTGAAATACGTTATCATGAGAACTAATCACAGTACTTGTATAAATCAAGATTATGTGGTATGAAAAATAACAAATTTTGCCTATACGCTAACTTGGCAATAATCGTCGGATTGTATCTTGTAGTGATCTAGCACTTTAACTAACCTTTACATGTAACAGGAAGATGATTAAAGCTTTGAGGCGTTGTAATTTAAAAATTTAACTTGTCAAAATTTCTGCCATTAGGAGATAAGAACTCGTCGACTAGTGACTCTTCTTAATTTTAAAGATTACCATATTACAAATGATTTCATGGATATCGAAAGTGTTTCATGTTTTGTTTATAAATAATATGTGTTGCAAAAAGAAAAGAACGATTCACCGTTTTTCTTACATTATACCCAACATTTATAAATGTTGATTTCCGCGACAGTTCGAGACAATGGCTTACGAATATGACACACTATTTAAACGGCGTGACTTGCGCGTTAATGATTAAAATTCGGTTGGAAAGTATTGGATTCTTTTTCAAGGATATGAAAATGTCTACTCGTATGTAGTGACACATACTTCCATGTGTGTCCAAAGAAAATCGCACTGTGAGTGGTTGGGAAAATAATTAATTCTTTCGTTGAAATGAAGACAGCTGTTTCTTTTCAAATCCTATTAATCACGACCTAATTGTTACGTATTTTACTTATATATTGATAGTTTTCTTCTTCCGAGCCTCCAGAAACTCGGATACTTCTCATCCGTTTTCTATTATCATGTTATCACATTGTATTTTTGCTAGTCATGACAAAAAATGTCATGGTGTAGCAAGTTTTGATTATTTAATTTCTTGTCGTCGCCGATCGAATTAATGAGAATTGAATTATTAGCCTATTATTAGTTAGTGTGTTCGAAAAGTACGTAGCACGAGACACTCAATTAAGTTCGATGCCGTCCGGTTTTAATTGTTTCTCGCTTGATTGATCGGTTCGGGTTATCGGCGGCTATAACTGTCTGACTGACAAACTCACTAGCTGACTGACTGCCTGAGTAACTGCCAGTGGGTCGCTGACTGTTCGGGCCGGGCAAATGAATGAAGAAGTGGGGATAGGCTGTGCCGTGCGAAGTAAGAAGAGAACTCGTCTTGTATTTGAGAAAATTGTCGACAAGAATATTATAATCATCGAATACTTTTGCAACAACAACAAAAAAAAACAGTGCTGTATATCTTCACGGTAAAGCACATTCATCGCGACGAACTATTTGAAAGATGTTGAGTACGTTCATAAATTTTCTATTTTTTCTCAGTTATCGTTATTATATAACTTAGCTAATTGTGTTGTAGTGTAAATAGCAGATGGTATTAGGTAACAATAATTGAAATCATATAAATATTATGTTTGTTTTACATTATTATCGTTCCTTTGCATTTGGCAGTAGTTTTGTACATATAATACTCTTCAATAGGAAATTCAATTTAACACAGTGAAATCAAGTAATAGTGATAATTAGATACATAAAATTAATATCAATGGACGAATATTATATAAGTATTATTTCTTTTATATTACATTGTATTACAAATATAATTAAATATTGTCAATAAAAGACCAATACTTATGAAGAGTACCGTTTCGTCCTGGATCCGTCCGCGGGCTCTTCAGTAGGGCTATGCGTCGGATCCTGCCGTAGACGCTGCTACTTGGTGTGAGAGCGGCTTTGCTAAGCGAGGTGATCGTATTTCTACGGATCGAAGAGCGATCGAGCACTAGCGAGAAAGAGGATCGCTGAATGATGGTTGTGCGACCTCTGGCGTCAGAGTATAGTCGCCAGACTTAGATTGTTCCTTGTGTGAAATGACAGTATAAAATGAAAAGTTACTTTCGTAATTTTCCAAACAATGCATAGCGATGTAGTATTAGGTTGGTGCGTATGAAATATCGATATTTTTACGAGAATATATAAGAATGCATATATTTTTTCAAAAGTCACTTATTTATTCAAAATACGTTCAATTTGCTGGAATACACTTTCCGCAACAAGATTTGAATGCCTAAATACTTGTCTTAAAGAAATTCTGATATTTGGAATCAATAAACTTTGATACGGAGTTTTTCAGAATGTCTTCATTTTCATAGTGCCTAGGCGATAAAAATAGTTCTAAATATTTAGAAAAGTGAAAGTCCGTTGATAAAAGTTCTGATGAATAAGCTGTTGGTTGCAAAATTTTACATTTTAATTCAACTATTTTTTAAATCCTTTTGCACGACAAATACGATTTAACCGATCCAGCTTATTTCGCTCGGTTAGTTCATGCGGTACCCACTTATCTACTTTTTCCATCTTGCCAATTTCAGAAACGTGTTGCAATGTTATTGTAAAATTGATTTTCAGTCTGATGGTATGTTTCCTTGAAGATACAGTTGGATTCGTTTCAACCAATGCTTTCAGTACGTAATTATTGTTATCGTTTTGGGTATTTTACGCGGTTCAGTTTATAGGAAAAAATTACCGCACCGAAATTTTTCGAACCACACACTGCAATATTCGTTCGATAACAATATTCTCCCGAAATTCCTGGTTTATACTGGGTGTACCATTTGCAGCATTATTGCCAAGTTTATGCTCATATAAAAAGATTCCATGAATTTCCGTTCAATTCGTACCCCTACAAAATTCAAAATAGATAACAAAAGGGGACACTTTCAAATAAATCTGTTTTATTATAATATGACTCTGGCAATCGACAGTACGATCGTAAATGCCGTTATACCAAAAACGAAAGCAGGGAGGCAAACGTTCAGGTGTAAAGAAAATCCGACATTTCATACGCACCAACCTAATAAATAGATTTGATATCTAAAATTTGTGCAAATGAAGTAAACATTTTGATATTTGTACCTTGAAGCCAGAGATGCTCGTAGAAATCTCAATTATTTATGTACATTTGCAAGTTAGTACTAGAATATTACGGAATCGTCTACATTATATTTAGTTCCAACATAGTTATTCGTAAGAGCTTTAGCCCATTTAAATGTGATAACTCCGATAGGGAACAAACACTGTACAAGGGCAAAGGGTTTATCGATATTTAGCAAAGGATGAATTTTATGAACGTTTCAATTGGGAAAAGAGAATAGCGTTGGTTTTGCAGGTTGGCTTACGTGACGTAGGTAAACAATGATGGGGACCAGCGTTGAAGAGATATACTATAACAGAAATGTGTGGTGCTCCCACTCTGTTTGTTTCACCCATTCTGGGTTTACTCACATTCCATTAGTCTAAACAGTCAATTGACTTAACATCCCATATGTACAGGACTCCATTGGCCTTAGAGACATATCGCATAAGGGAACTAATCGATTCATTCAATGTTTTCACGCAGATATAAAACTAATAAATTTTGAGATTTATTCAGCAATTTTCTAACGTTTCTTGTACAAAGAATATGAGCAAGAAATTACATATTCTGTATATAACATATTGCGAGGTGGTAATGGATATAAAGTTTATATTGAGCAAACATTGTTATTCCGGAAACAATTTTCAACTCATTTCATTGACAAAGTGTTAGCTTGGATACAAAAGATGAGATAAAAACTCTCTGGTTTCAGTGTATGTTGTTTGTTATATAATAGCAACTCTAAATTACAATAGTTTAAAAAATTTATTTACCTTATAAATAATAGCGATAAAAAAAGTACACACCAGGTTAGATATTTTACGCGGACTCGTATCGTTGCGGGTTCAATAAAACATTTCTGCTACCAGAGTATAACCTATGGGAATCAGAGTTGTTTGTAGAGCAAATACTTTGTCATAACAAAATTATTTGCCTAAAGAAGTGTTATAAGTCGAGTAGATAAAAAGAAGTATAGAAATAATCATCACATGAGTCATATTGAAGTTTTACCTGTCATCTTTTATCAGAATGTTCACAACCTGAATTGATTTTGCTAGAAAGTATCAATTTTTTTCTATTTTTTCGTCTTACTTTAGAGTTATTGTTTTCAAGCACAGTAAACTAAGGTATTAAGTAGCGTCACAGTTTAACCCCTTAACGTGCACACTCGAGTATATTCGGGCGCGGTGAACCTGCCAAACCGTGCACACTCGAGTATATTCGAGTGGCGTTGTATTTAATGCTGCTAAAATTAAAATAAAAATTTTGATTCATTTTGAATTTTTTTTATGTCTTTGCCAAGACAATGTCCTAACGTGTGTTTTCCATAAAAAAATTGATTTTTTTTGGCCAGTTTATTTAAAAGAAATCGTACGTTAAGGGGTTAAGTATATATCGGATTCTGTAATGACGAGCCTATCATGTTTGGTAAACTTATCACACGGAGAGGTTTAATACTTGCAACCACAGAACAAAGTCCATATAACCACATGCTGCGTTTGATTTCGTTATACGCTAGAAAACTGGAGTATATCAAATATTTTATTCGAATTAATACCATAATATTTTTTAATCTGTTTCCACAGTAGTTTGTGGCTTTTCTAATAAGGGTGCGCTCGTTTTTTAACCCTATTAGAACGTCTGATAACATAATTTAATTTATTTTTCCAATAAAACCATTATATGTCAGGAATGTTCGTTATGTTATCTTTAACATGATCAGGAAAAGTTATCCCATTTAAAAAATATCTGAAATTCATTTGATGTAATTCTGTTCAAAAGTATCGATGCAAAATCTGTAACCAATTCATATCAAGGAAGAAAACACATATTCCACATATTTTGAGTCCAGTGGCATGAGCTTATAGGAGCAATCCTCCTAAATTTTGTTTTTGTTAAAAATGACTCAAAAGTTCAGCATATTTGTTTACGATTAAAGAATAAAATATAGATCTCGGTAAATTTGGTAACGAAATCGTGCGGCAGACGTTGTGATTAAGCATGTGTGGAAGCACTGATTTGTCTAACATATATTTAAGTTTATGTTTCAATATTGCGTCTCTATGTCAGACAGAGGGAGTCGCTTATAATTTGTTTTACGGTATGTAACATATAATATATATAACCGAGTAAGGAAAACTTATTTAACATCGAATACTATAATGCGTTATCCAACATGGAGCGAATTATAGCTGAATATGTTATTTTGTTTTCATGCGATTTGTATAAACACATTTGATACTATACTCCCAATGCGGTTGATAATTCGATATAGATTGTACCCACTGTGGTATGTCCCATACGTAACCAAAAATGTTGAAGTACCCATGCATCCCTGAATAAAAATTGCCCGTAATGTCAAATAGCGGTTTGAGCGATAGTCATGATTAATTTGATATGTCATTGGGCATCGTATATATTCATCAGAATCTGCTCAGTCAATCATTAATTGCCGGAATGATCCATCGAGGCCGAAGAGATCGTCGTGGGTCTTTGGTTTGCCGGGACGAAGTGTCTCGTTTGCTTTCATACTTTCTTGACCGGCGAACCATGAACCATATTCCTCAAGTTTCTTCATCCAAGTATCTGTAACACAAATAAGATAATTAGATGTTAACCTGTTTTGTAAGCTTTGTATCTTTTTTGTAGATTGTTGCGTAATGTCTCTGTAATAGTTTATTTCTTTGCGGAACAAATAACGAAATACGTGAGTTCGTAATTAATATGGTGCACCATTAACAATTAGTGCAAAATTATTAATAATCTGTGAAATTTTTTAATATCACTTTGGAATATAAATGGAAGTTGTTTTATTTTAAAGGGCTTTGTTATATAATTACAATATTACGGCTTTCGATTCTCGCTAGAGATTTTAACACGTTCGTCGCCGCGTCACCCGTACTTGGGTGACGGCCCCTGTGGCTATGTTTTCCGGATGACACTCTCCTTCGTTCAATTGAAACAGGATTTTGTAGGTAGTTTACAATAATTTCCTTTTGTATCACAATAATGACGAGCACGCATATACAAAATAGACCGATTGGAAATATTAACAAATGGAAATATGACACTCTCCTTCGTTCAATTGAACCAGGATTTTTGTAGGTAGTTTACAAGAATTTCATTTGTCATCCGGGAAACATAGCCACAGGGGTTACATCCAAGTACGACTTTTGGGCGTTCAACGTGTTAAAGGAATATTTTGTTAACCACGGCTAATGATATCCTATGAAGTTGTGTACGTCATTACTTCAATAAAATGTAGTCCTGATGACCATATGATAATTTTAGAACCGTTAAGAAATTACTTAAGTGGCAAACATTTATTCTTCCGAAAAAACACGACAGTATCCCACAGCCTGCATAAAATGACAGAAACGAATAATTAGATATGCGGGTCTAAAAATTACAACGATGGAATATGTGCCACCATGCTGGCATAGAAACGTATCAACTGTATATAATAACTACGGCTAAAAAATAATTCGTTCACTTCTTCGTCTCAAAAGCTTCAAAATTTTCAAACATAATTTGACAAAATAACTGCTATTAAATAAAACTGATCTGTTAACATTGCTGCTAACATAACTGTCTTCATCAAATATTTGTTAATAAGCAGTGATTGTTAACAGAGAAGAACAGAAAAGTAGTTTAACAAGAGATAGCCTAAGACGTCACAGCTCCTTGTTTCTCTCTCTCTCTCTCTCTCTCCCTCTCTCTCTCTCTCTCTCTTCCTTTTCGTTGAAAATGTGAATTACGTACCATGTATATCTTGAATCGGCCCAGCGTTGCCACCATATTCAGCTGGTAGTATTTCCTTTGGTATGTGCTCATATAACGTCTCCATACTACTGTGAATGAAGATTCTATTACGAATTTTCTCTTTGAGAAAAGGCTTGACAAAATTGACGATTGTGTCGACCAACGGGCTCACGTTAACTACGTGAACTTCCTTCAGCTTGACGGGGTAAGCCTCTTGAACGCATATGAGGAACTTCTTCACAATCGACGGGGTGAACTTGGCGAAATGTGTCGGCGTTGCAACAGTCGCATCAAGTATATAAACATCACCGGCCACGCCGACCAATTCCTCACGCAATCGAACGTCGCCGATCATCAGAACAAGTTTCATTGCTTCTGTAACGTTCGGCGTCGGCAGATCCTTGTCAATTCCGCGCATTAGAATCACGCGTCGCCCATTCTTCGTTAGTCCAGGTAGGGGTGGAACATGTCTATATCAAATAATTCTTTAGTACAGCTTGTTTCAGTACATTAGCGATGTTTAATTTGTTTTACAAATATTCGTCAAAATTTTCCAGAACTTTCTATTATGCATTGCGCTTATTTCAAGAAGCTAATTTCAGATGCGTCTAAAAATCTTTGAGTAAAGATTTTTTAACATTTTACAACAAATACTAGTGGAATGTAATTTCTTATAGAATGTTTAGGATTAGATTAATTTTTAAAATCGTTCTTACTCAGCTAATTTTAATTAATCCAATTATTGTTTAGTGATCATGTGATCTGTTTTATGACGAAGCCGTGTAAGGGATTATCCTGAAAACGCTCTTGTATGGCTCTACGAAATTTTTTGTCACTGTTAACGAGATGGGAACTGATTGAAATGAAAACAAATGTGTACGGTGAGAGGTTTGCTTACATAATTTTTGAAATTTCTCGTAGCTCTGGCCGAGTAATATCACGGTTGCCGAAAAATTCGGGAATCGCTGCTCGCATTGTGAAGTACATGTCCAGTTTTCGCTTACATTTTTCCAGAGAAAACTTGCATCCGCGAAGGAATGTTGTCAGTATCTGGTCATCTAAAGAGTAAACAGCAGACATGCATAATGACAATGTTCTCTTAAAAGATACTATGAAACTATTGCAACTATTACCATTCGGGAAGTTAGTAAGTCTTATTATGCTTCGAAATATTACTAAACAGTGTCCGGTATAAGGTACATTCTCACATTTGACATTTATGGGCTAATGTATTTGTGTGATTAAAAGCAATTAAAAGTCTATATTCTGTGACTCATCTTAGACACTTGTTTTTGGTTAAAAAAAGTTATAATAAAGGTCATGTGATATTACTGCGACGATGAGAGGAGTCAAAACAAATCATTTATATTTACTTAAAACTCAAAACAAAGTTCATCCGTTTATAAGAACTTATTTATATAACCAAAGTATTAACTGAAAATAAGAAGTTTTTCTATTCGTCGAAAAAGAGATCTGTATAAATCAACAGAATTTACGTAAGTTCGGTCGTTATATCAAGAAGAAATTTTTTGTTTACGTCTGTCATTGCATTCTTTACTTTTATCCATCTATTATGGCCTGTATTGTTGGCAATGTGAATGAAGACATAGTGATGTATTAATACGTTGGTCTTCATTATAATTAGTATGCATCTGATATCAAAACAGTGTGATTGCTTTAAAAAGAACATATCAGTTTTTTGTTACTTATAAAAACATCGTTGTCGTTCCAAAACAGTTTGTTAACGATAATATTAACATGCCCAAACTATGGAAAGATTTCTTTCAGTCAATTTTTTATTCCATTATTAATATTTTCTTGGAAACTTCAAGCAGAGTGTCTTTCCTTGAAGTATTATTCACCTTTATTATGAGCAATATTTACTAGCCCAATAAAGTAATGTTTTTAAATGTACCACATGCAACAAAACTCTACTAAGCTTATATGAATTCAGATTTTATTTTTTAATATTAATGTTTAATTAATTATGTTCAAACAGATATAAAATTCTTTACATTTCTAGTGTTTTTAGTAGGTTTCACTACCAATATTTGTCCTCTTTTTAAACAATGTTACATACGTAATATTTAAAAAAAATTCTCTTGCACTAAATGTACGTTATTTATAATAAATGTACTGTTTTTATATATAAAAAATATTGTACCATCAAACTGTGGCAGGTGGGGTTGCTTCGAGAGCCACTCCTTGATTATTTCTAGATCCTTGTCCCGTGTAGCCGGATTTTCATTCAGCTCTATTCGGATCTGTTTGGACATTTCTTCCGTCGGTTGCACCAACAACATCTGAAAAAGTGCAGTTGGAGGTAAACATTATGTGTGGTATTTTTATGATACTGTTCGGTACAAGAATACTTTTTCTGTGAAATGTTGCAGGAATCGACATACATAATTGGTAATGCATTTTAATGTGCGACGTAGAAATATTTTACTCTTATTATACTTTCCGTCAATAAGTTGACGTACGGTGTTTTTCGGACGTGTACAAATTATAACGATTATAATACGGTACAGTTACTGTTTATTAAGTTTGTATTTAGGAACACGTGTATTAATATGGGAACGTATTGAGGAAAACAAATTAAATTTAGACACGTGGCAATACACAAATGAACATAATTTTCTTACTCAATCTTCGATATAGCTGTTTCGCAATATATTATTCATAGATTGAAAGACTTCGTCTATCATTTTAGTTGCGCAATTTGTACACGTACTAAAATTGGATTAATTACTTCGTTGATTGACAATGCTGCAGAGTAATTTTGCATGTTGAGCAATTTTACTACTCTATGTAAAAAGCAGTTATTCTTCGTGAAAGTTGGGTGTTACAAGGCGGTGAAATTTTTAGCTATTGGCGTTAAGAATAAGATAGAAAATTTAACCGATTTGTCACGTGTTCACGCAGAATGTTTCGAACGCTGAGAAACGAATGATTAAGAGAGTAGCGACTTTTTGTCGTGGCATTGCGCTAAGGTAGATCGGCAGACTTGACCCCCGTCTAATGCGTAATGGTAACGACTGCTTACTATCCACAGAGAATTGCGCTGTTACGATCGAACCGTTTCCTGGACTTCAGCTGCACGAGAAAACGAACGTTTCGCAATCTTTATAAATGAGTCTGGTGTAAATACAACATCAAGTTCTACTCGAAGTACTATTCAATTACTCGTTTTAGCGTTGCAGTACTGTGTTGTTCTTTTCATGATAGACTGAATATTCTTTCGACGTTATTTAATCAAATTTTCACGTATTATGATCAGACTTATTGCAATGTAAAGATGCGTTAATGTGGCGAAAAGAGGAAAGTGATATATTTAAACTTTGTGAAGAAGGTATTGTAGGAGCCAGAACTTATCTCACGTGCAATTAGTTAATTAACACAATAACAAATCCCAAATTGACGTAGATGTATGACAGAAAATGTTGATGCAATTAGAAGGTTAGTAAACGTCTATGACAGAATTCTTACATTATGTCGAAAGGACTAGAGTGTGTACGTAACAATAAATCGGTACTTGGCACCTTCGTAAGTCTTCCATAACAGAAGAAAGTTTTACGAAAGAAGAATCTATGCGCACTGATACTGTTACAAATCAAAAGTACGTATACAGATCTCAAACAAGGAAGACGAGATAAGGAATCTGTAAATTGTTTAAGGTCAATTAATTAAAAAGACTAGACAAACTGTCACATACGAGCACCGTTTTACTGTTACAGACAATGTGCACACATTTAACCGAGTCAGTGTTTAATTTTTTATTCAGCGTTATTCGGTACACAAGACAAAATCTATGTATACCAAACATTTGTAATTGCCATAATTTCTTTTTACATTTCTGTTAAAACTATTCTCTACTTCACTATGTAAATTTTGTTGTCATTTGCAACGCAACATATAACGCTTATTTGCATTGTTCTATTAATAACGCAAATCGATTATACACAATAATTTTTTGTTACTGTATGTTATCCCGCATATACATTAGCAATTTTATATACTTAAAGTGTTTTAGAATCATATGTTCCTAATGAATTCCATCTATTTTTTTGTTTCCTTGTTTCAAACACTTTAAATTATTTATAACAATTATTGCTACAATGTCTATATCTAATAACTAATAATACTTAATTAGAAATGCGTCAAGTTACAGTAACACAAATAGAACACTTTTTTGAGAAATTGTTGCCAGATTACTCAACTTTCTGTTTCGGATATGAGGAACTATGATTTATGTTTTTTACACCTGCTGTCCGAAACAGATGACAAGCCAAACGGTAGTTGAAAGTTTTGTAAGCGGAACGCGGTAATTGTTTTTGTCCGTGTAGAGACTGACTCATAACGGTTTCTCGCATATCGTACAGACCTATCCTTTCAGTCAGTTGTTGCCGGTTTACTTTCATTTTCCCTGGCGTGGTACGAGGGTTTCGTAAATTCGAGAAATTTATTCGCGCCTCATAGAGATTGTTTACTTTCATTTTTATCAGAGCGTGAACAACGTCGCCTTATAACACAACATGGGCATTATTAGATAAATCCTTTTTTATAAAATATAGTATAAGTAATTTCTTTTCCGTTTCCATTATACACGTCATTACCGTGATACACGGTATTTTGGCATGGATAAACATAGAAATATTAGGTGCTCATATTGTCTCATTATTATTTGTTATGGATCATTCTTTTTATCATCAAAATATGATATAACGTATGAAACTAGGCAAAAAAGAAAACGATATAGACAAACGAAATATTATTATGAAGTTCGTCAGGAATAATTCATTCTAATTACAACTATGAAGCATTTGTTTGACAGTGAAAAATGCCAAAGCGCATAAGATACGAAAAGGTACGAAAACATGTAAAAATATCAACAGTTAAGGAAGTCATCTTTGAATATGATAGAAGACAAAATAAAGTTTTACAATACACTCTAAGCTAGCTACAAGAAGATACAAAATCTATATGATAAGAAGCAAAAACTAAATCGTGCGACTGATCTCATTATTGATAAAGAATAAATAACTTTGAAATGTACCATCCAACTATGTATTCGTAAACATTCATGCGCTATTTACATACAAACTGACAAAACAATGCCTCAAATCTCCAATTGGACAAATTGTAAAGCATAATGAACAAATAGAGAAGACTAATCGAGAGTTTAATAATATGTTCGTGCTAATTTGGTTGTTAAATCAATAAACACTTTTATAAATAAATAGTGGGTTAATTAGTTCTCAATATTATTGTATTCTTTCACGAAACGTTTATCTTCCTATTTCTAAAAGAGAATGTTCAATGTATGTCGAATTCTTCCATCATTCACAGTGTTACAAATCGTACAGGTACGAAGTCAATTACGTAAATTTCAAACGAAGACTGGATGACGTTGAAACCTGATGTTCATTATAGTGACCTTGTACCTTTATCCTTGTTATTAATGAGACTATTCACACATGTTCTGATACCTACTATAAACCGCGAAACAACAACGTATATTTAGAGACTTTTGAAAAACGTAGTAAGTGTATATACTGCATTTCGTACAAATTGTTACATTCGAATGTTGTCGAAAAAGGCAATTTATTAGATAGTTAAGTATGTTCCACGATAAATGAAGCGGTACAGTATATTTGAGGTTGAATCTTCGTATAATGTGTATGTAATTCAGTGGAATCTAGTACATGTTATCGTGCTGAATGTGTGATGTGTGGTTGTGTGTGTGTCATGTGTCATCTAAATGTTTTGCCGTACATAAGAAATCTCGACTCCGAAACAGAAGTGTGTGAGTCCGAATTAAATTTTGCGAACAAACGATACACTCGGCGCAACCGATTCTCGGACAAAATTGTGGTTAGAACTGTAACGACGCAAACATTCACCACGAGTTCTAAACATAACGCAAGGTATAATATCGATATGCATTGTTCATGTTTGATTCTGGCACTACCATTAGACGAAGAGTACAAAAAACGAGTGTTCAAAGAAACCAATAATATTTGTTTTTGAAAGTAGTCATTAAATCCGATTTGTTTATAGATTTTTAGCGCTGCGGTGGGCACCGTAGACAAAGTGCATCGGGTGCGTCGATTGGAAAGAATAAAGTCCATTTAAATTGAGTGTTATTCGCGTCACAAAACCTTCCCGGCCATTACCAGTTTTCTCAATCTTTTGTGCGTGTGTTACGTGTAATGCAGTGAGTAACTGCAATATGTTACGTAATCAAGCTCAGATATACATCGCCCGCTTATGCGAGAAATTAATGCTGAACTGGCGAGCTTGCTCAATCAAACTTTCTCCGACCAGCTTGTCCCGAGAGACCGCGAGTACAACATTCCACGTGCTCTTCTCGCGTGCGTTTGCAATGGAAGCCATGCGGGAATCGTGCAACTTGCTCAGACCTGTCAGTTCGTCAGATTATTATATTTCGGTAAACGTCAGATATTGACAGCAATTCCTACGTGTTAATAAAAATTTGATCTCAATCAGACATTTGTAATTCTGATCGTACATATAAACAATACAGTGGTAAAATAAATCATTGTAATTTACGTAACATTAATAAAACTAATAGTATCACCTTAATGATACTATCGTATTTTTTATAATTTAGTCAAATACGCTTCGGTAAAATGCTCAAAGCAAGTAAACCAAGCTGATGTGAAGCACAAAAGATGCAAAGCCTATTGTGACAGTTTGTTTATATCAATCAATTTGTACTTATAAATGTAAGTGCAGATGCACGAAATAATAGCACTTGCTTGTAATGGAACTTCTGTGTGGTTAATATTATTTGTTTGATATTACTTTACGTAACATCTGTACAAATTATTTATTTATTGCACAATACTTCTAACTGCGACTAAACTTCAATCGGTATACAAAGTCCAGTTCACCTAGGCAAAGTGTTTCGATGGTACTTGAGATTCAGCGAAATAATGATCGTTCAAGTGTTTTAGGAGGTTCAAAAGTTCATATTCGTCATCAAGTATATGTAAACGAGATAATTATCGTATTCTTTATGCACTTTGAATGGGTATTCTATTATTATTGATATCGCAACGTAGTCGCAATAAAATCATTTTCGTTGACAAATTTCAGAAGCTTACCAATTTGAAACTATATAAATAAATACATGCCAATGTTTTTCATGTCTTGTAATGAAAATTTATATTTGAGTTAGTAATTTTGATTAAGAATGGAATGCACGTGTGTTCCTACGTACAACGATTGCTTACATTACATGTATAGGTAAACTATACATGAAAGTGTTAAATACCATGAACTCTCAATATTCTAATATATTAACTTCGATTCCGTTAATAATTATGTCACAGGACACGTGTTTGGGTCAGAGTGGTAAAATCATCAAATGCAACGGATGTACTTTGCGGTTAAATGTGAAAATTTTGTGACGGATATCTGTGTTTTCAAAACCAGTTCTTAAAAATCTTCTGCTGCGCTACTTCATTTTACGCGACAAGGCATTCACTTTCAATTGAATAAAACTTTAATTTAACGCTGTAAATATTCTATTAACGGTTTTAAACATCTACATATGACAGAACACGTATTATATATTATAGTTTATATCTGTACCTACACCAAATCGGTAGACAATGAAAGAAAGATGAATAACTATGAAACTATCGAAACAACTGTTCACGGTTGGCGAATAATGTGTAGGTACTCACTTTGCTGCGTCTGTAGATACGTGTCCTGTAGTCTTGAGAGGTTGACGCAAACGCCGATGGATTCCTCTTACTGGCTAAAAAGACTTTTGTTCGATAGTGAGGAGTGAGGAGAAACCTCAAGAAGTTAAGCGGGCAACGCTGAGGAGAGTTGGAGAACGGACGAATGGATGGAGTGGGAAGAACGCTCGTCTCTTGGACCGGTTCTCCTTTATATTAGACCGGTGCCCCACTCCTGATTTTCACCTGCCCATGGGTCATACTGTGGAAACCCAAATATAATCGATACGCAGACGGACGTGATCAACAAGCTACGTATCTCTTGTCTGTCCATTATTAGTTTTTTTACCACTTATCCATCCAATTCCTTCCAAGTGTTCTATTGCAAGTATTTAAGCGACATTTCTCTGGTATTCTCACTTTCTTAGCAATGCAACTCGTACTTTACTACATTTCTGAAGAAATAGAATAGTGATTTTGTGTATGACATTACAACTTAGAGGGACGTGCGCGCGTAATATGAACGTGTTAGAAGTAATTTGAAAACAACGTGAATGTATTATTACTTAACGAAGAAGTGCTGTTCATTTATAACATCCTAAGATATTGCATTAAGTATTTATTTAATATTTTATTTATTATTATAGGGGTTAGTGGCATTGACCCTTCAGATGTACTAAATTTGGCCGTTACAAACTGTTTCTTAGTTGGGTAAAAAACATTTGGCTGCTGACTTTCATTTCACACTATGGTCATACCTACAATACCTGATGATGAGAAAAGTAACGAAACATTTCTTATCATCAAACATGCAATTAAATCGCTTAATTACTTAATTATTAATTGTATTTAGCTGACTAATAATTGTGTAATATTTATGTGTGATAATAGTCAATAAGTACTATATACGTAGTTTACAACCTGATTAAAGTACGCGGATCTTAACATTCGCGCAAATAGTCATGTGTATACATTCTATGGTTGTCAAAGCTACGCTGTTTGAACCGTGTCGTACGATGCGATTAGTGGTCATTTAATTTGGATAAAAAATGTGTATTGCACACAACCATTCTAATTGTCTACGCAATTTATTGGACGAAAGAATAACACATCTTGTAAATTTGTAAACTGGCGGCCCAGAATTTAATATTGAGACTTAATGAAACAATATTTATCGTCTTATCCGTAAATACAGTAACGATTTTACGTTTTGTTTGTAAGAAAATATGTATATAAATGTCGTGCACAACCGATAACAGATGCAATAGCGTTTTTTTGCATATACTTTCCCTTGTATTATAAGATCGGTTTATATTTTTCAAAAGAAAAAATAAATTCTTTCATCATTCAATTTGTAGTCTTTGGACGCATGTGAAGAAATCGTTACGTACGTAAACCATTATTTCAGATTGCCAGTTATGTGGCTCCGCATCTTTTTACCCAATTTCTTTGGAACATGCTTTCAACGAAAACACTAAAACGAACTTATACTTTACCGCAAAATATTTCCTATTGCTTTTGGGGCGTAGATTTTTAACGAGTATGCATAATATTAATTATTGTAAGGTATTCGAATAAATTTACATTATTTATTACAATGTCTGTCGTTGGCCGAGTATGATTCAAATAGATTTCTCGGACCATTATTGAATCTTTAGGGTTTGAAGAAACATAGTCAATATTGAGCTTTGTCATTTACGTCGTACTGAAATGTTTTAGAATAACTTACATACAAAATGTTAGTTAATTACTTTCTCTTAATACTTTAATAGAAAACGTATCTTATGTCTTGTGAATACTAGTCACACGCATTTTTTACCTAGTGTATACAAATACTTTAATGTAGAGGGCAGTTGAAAAAGCGCAAAATCCAAACTTGACATATAACTTGAATCTAATATTCTTAAACGTGAACGACATATGAAGTGATCCTAATTTTGTAAAAGACGTATAAGTATATACCCAGAAAAGAGATGTTCATTTAGAGAATACGTCCATTGAATACGAGTAAAAAATATTGTGACAACAATATTCATATAACGTGATTTATGGCATAACGTTATTTCCTACAACGTGAATTCAGTATGTAACGTATGGACCGCGTGTGATACGAGCCCACTGTACCGTGAATATAGTCAAAAACGTTATCACGTTTTGTGTAACCAATAATCTAATTTCTGCTACGTTAATGTTAACTTGCCAACTTTTTGCTACACTGTACAATGCTAATTTCTTGAAGAAAATATCATTTGCGAAAAACAGTAATCCCTAATTTTGTAACTTGTTACTTGTATTTGAGTTGCAAATATGTACAATGCAAATCTGTGCGAACAGATAATATATCCAAAGTTATAAAAAGACACTGATCTAAAAAACGTTAATAATTTATTTATTATATGAATCGAACCACATTAGACCATACTACATCAGATCGAAACTGTATGTAATATAATTTATGCGGGTAATAGTGTTGATTGATCTTGGACTTGTTGATATTTTAATCATAGATACTTCGATGTGAAGAAAACATTTTCTTTTCTTACTTATCCACTTAGCGTCCCAACAACCACTAGTGAGTTAATATCGTCTTAATGTCTTTGTTTACAATTTAACCGAACGCTTTGCTATATTTTCAATAACATAGTAGGTTTTGCACTGATTGATTGTCCTTTAAGCTAATACTCAAGATAGTTATTTTATGTAACATCTTTTATACTAAATATTGAGCATTTTTTTCTTGTTGAATAGATAATGGTTAATACGATAGTTTGGTACAAATTTAAAAAAATTATTTGAGATCTAGTTAGTTGTAGTCTAGTAGTTGAGGTTAAGCATGATTTATAAAGGGAACATTATGTTTTAGTTTGCATTTGGTGAACCACTTTACTAGGCTTGTAACTCAATAAAGTATCCACGTAGGGGAGAATTGGATTGTTCTAATCAATTTATTGTTTTGGATTGATTTGAAATTGAATGATTGGCTTTCGAGATTCGGCGACAATTGATGTCGCAAATTGGATATCGCCTTTTGTTTTTCGGCAATTTTAGTGAATTTGATAATATGTTTTAATACTAAATGATGTTAGGCAAAGGTAGCAATATATGGGAGAAGTTTTCTTTTCGTCGTTTGCTTTTATGCTATGTCCAGAATTCTTTCGTGTTTTGGAGTCGTTTGTGATTGCGAATATCCGTCGCCGTAGTGAAACGATTGCTGTAACGTCATACGACATGATGAAAGAGTTAGCCTGCACGTTTGCCTGCATGCGCGAATATAATATTTGTATACACACTGCGACGTAAAATTGCAGTGCATTGCGGGTTGGCACTGGAACGGTCGATTTTGTAACCGTATGAAATTGGTTTTCGTCGGCAGACCAAAAGGTTCATCGCTATGTTTGTGCTCGGCAAGCCCTGGCGAATGCACACTGTCGTTTCGCGGAAATGCTAGGCGAAATTTCTCGTTGCAGTCTAACGACTTGCGTCCAAATTAATGAAATCGCGATGAAAGCCGATAATAGTTTCATTCTTTCTGTCTGTTTTCGTTTATGCTGTCGTTATCGATTTACAAATCCGAACATCATATGAATGTGTACGCGTACATGCAATATATCTATCAAGATCTGCTACTGTGTCCGCCTTTTATTATCTATCATATAGGTATATGCATATTGATTAATTTTTTAACTATACTTTCTATTTACCCACATAATAATTGTGTTAGATATACTGAAAGTGAGATCTTTCCACACAACTATTACATCACAAGAGTCTTGATCCAATATATAACTTAATCATATTTCATTCAGTTAAGTCGAAATGGGTGGAGCTGAACACTGTTCGCGGTGAAAGCAGATTTTCACTTGGAATTTTCACCTTGTTCCTTTTGTTTATTATTCGTCGTTGCAACATATCATTCATCAACAGTTGCATAAGCGCCTGAAGGGTAGTGTTGCTTGCCTTTACTTTTTCTGTAGTAATTGCTATTGTGAAATGTTTCGTTCGCTGGGTAGGCAATTATGCGAAATGTTTTATAAACGTTTCAATTAAATACGTACGGATTTCGAATTGGGCAATTTGATTCAAGACTAACTTTTCGATATCTCAGCGTGATGGTCTTTTGTTGTAAACGATTCCGATGCAAATGCAACAACGATGTAAATAGTAATATAAAGGTCTTTAATAAGCAAATACGCTGTTCATTTTTATGAAATTTACGTCGTGGGTGACAACATCCATACACGTTCCATCTTTACATCTTCTATCTGACTAACTTACTTTCAATTTTCTTACATTTTTCATAGAAACAGTTCAGCTAGAGCCATTTGGAACAAAAGAGCCATGCGACAAAACAAAAGGTGAAAAAATTTAAAAAATCTGTTTTAGCAAAATTGTCTCTATAACAAGTATTCGTCGTTTACTAATTGCAGGATCAAAGCAATCTACGATTTTGTCCATTCCCAATGAAGATTTACTTTGTACATTAAGATTACTGCCTCTTGACAATTAATATTGACGATGTCAACAAATGGAACAGTGCTTACCATGTACACGGTGAAATATCGTGTTTGCATTGCTATTATGCTATTCTTATGGTTATGAATTTTATACTGTCAAGTAAGAAATACTGATTTACAATCTATTCAAAGAAATAGTGTAATTCCAATGGATTTGTTTAATTTTCCTCGCCTATAAAAGCTATTAAAATGTCTTGAAATATTTATAATGAATTGTGCTATATTAAATTAGCATATATTCTGTCTGATGCTATAGAAAACGAAAAAGATTTCAAGGCAAATCTATAAAGCTTCATTGCTATAGAAATGAGCATCTGAAAAAAAACATTTAATATACTGTATCAATAACGTGTATACATGTAAAATATGATTTTGATTTATGAAGACAGGGATAGTATACTTGCCATTGCCTTTTATTACTTTACGTCAAAAGTAATAATCATGCATTACCTCAGAATTGAATCTTCCTATATTGACGACAGCAACGTGAATGTGTATAAGAAAAAGTGCTATACTTTAATGACAGATAATTGGTCTCAATACTATCTCATTCTACCAATAATGATATTCACAAAAAACGATTGCGTACTATCCATTTATACATAAATGTCATTACTATAACTGAATTGTAGTGTTTTCGGTTTTGCCCGTGTTCGTCAATAATATACGTGAAGAATGTGCACAAATGTGCGTAGTAGATTTTTAAATACAATGCAGTATTACACATGCTTCATTTTATCTGTGTATTTTGCTATTGTAGTGAGGATTTTTCTCGGGCTGGTGGTTAATTACAGCAGGTGTCGTTCTGGGAGACAACGTCAAGCATTTATTCATTTTGAAGGGTTTACAGGAGTTTGGTTCGTTTTGTAGGTAAGCAGGACTTTTCTCGACCCGCAATGTCCGATTTTTATAAATGTGCCCGCTTATCTCAAATTTTTGGACAGTATAATGTTCGACTTTAGATTATTGTATTTGTATTTGTATTTTTTAGTGTCCCTTACGGGTTACATATTATATGTGTTGCGTAGTACGGTGACCAGCGAATGTCAGGGCGCTGAGGAGCCTATATTGTCGCGTTTTTTTTTATCTCACCGCGGAGAACTGTTGCCAGGCGAGGAACAGTAGTAGTGCGTAACCTTCTGTTGACCGGTGAGCATCACTTTCTTCCGCGTGAGCATTTTGCGTAGTTACCAAATAAAGTTCTTAAGACACACAAGTGGCGGCTCATTTATTTTACCCCACGCAAGGTCCTTTAGTTAGAAGTGTGATATCTAACAATATGTATATTGCCTCTTGCTCATTCTTACCCTAGCTTATCCTACTTCCTCCCTCTTCCCTCCCCTGCTCGCCATTCCCACCTCCGGAAGCTGCGCTTCCTTCCCTCCTCCCTGCTCCTTTTCCGTATTTCCTCCACTCTCCTGCCTTGCTCTCCGTCGTCTTTCTTCCCCCCTCGCTCTCCAGTCTTTCCTCTTTCCTCCTCTTCTACCCTCTTTAGCCATACCTCTCCCTCTCCCTTCCCTCCTACCACTTTTCTTATTCTCTCCCTCCAGTCCTCCCTTTGCCCCCTGTCCTTCTCCCCAGCATTCGCATCTCTTCCGCACGTGTTCCCATGAATCCATCTCCTCCCTACATAGCCTGCATTTTCTCTCGGTCTCCTTCCTCCAAAATTGCCCTTTTTCATTTCATGTCCTAGCCTACACCTCACTATTCTCCTTTCCTTCCCGTCCGCCCACTCCTCTTCGCCAGATATCACGGCCTCTCCTTCACCCTTACAGCTCCATATCGCTTGTTGTACTTTCCTTCACTTCTTCTCTGTTTTCTTCCCTTCTGTTGTCTCTTCTCTCCATTTCCTCGTAGCTTCCTTCGTCTCCCTCTGATATTCCCCTCTCCGCATAAAAAAGCTCTCCTTCCCTGCTCCCCACTCCCTATAATTATTCCTCTTCCCCATCTCTCCCTCATCTCTTCCCAGCATTTCCTTGCTATCTTTCCTCCCCTTTCCTCTCTGAACCTCTCCTCCATTCTCTATGATCTCCTGCCTGCTCTCACTCTCACCATCTCTTTTTTTCGTTTCCTCTCTTATTAGGTATGCCGGCGTTCTCCAATCTAGTCCCATGACTTCAGATTATTGTACTCTACTGTTTGTCTAGCATCGACGAATGTCTCGTGACTTCCCCCCATCTTTACTCTACTTTACAGCAGGTAACCGACGGCGAGTCCTGCCGTTCTGTCTTCCAGCGGGCGCTCTGTCTTGGTCCGCAAGTGACTCTACTGCGCAGTTTTCCTGTGCTTTCCTCCCATGATGGCAGCCGATGGCGAGTCCTACCATTCTCTCCTTCAAGGGGTGATCCAGAAAATGGTGCCCGGCGCTGCTGGCCGACCGTGATATTACACCGTTCTTCTCAGCAGGAAAATAAGAGAGTGCATGGCACGCGACATCGTCTTTTATACTCATGCATAACTAGGCAAGCGAGCTCGTCAATAGTTGCTACGCGTGGATGTAATTTCGGTCGCAGATCACGATTGTAGGTTGTCGCGAATCTTCTAGAATCTTCTAGGTTTTTCAGCATCCTTCTCGACGCTTCCAAGTCCGTTGCCATGGTGACGTCTTGGCACCGCTAGTGTGACGAGGATAGCTAGTAGTCTGATAGCTGTTTCGTTCTCTTCCATGCCGCAAGAAATTGTTCTGGGTACTGTTGGATGTTACAGTACGTTAACGGGAATTAACAGTAGTAGAATTCAACTATTGACTGACAAATGAAATCCACGTGTAATAACACTTGGCGTTCACAAGTGTTTCCTAATCGCACGAGACTTGTTCGATACTTGAAACGGGCTAAAACAGTATTTTCACTATGCAATACCAGCATTCTAAGAAAGTTAGGCCACCTTAAAACGTCCAGCAAACTCAGCAACATCCTTGTGGAGACAATCTCTTCATGTACCTCGCATTGCAACGTTCCGTACCGATAAAACTTGATACCAAAACTGAAAAGGATTGTTATCACCAATTGAATTCATTCATAGAGTGAAACTGAATTCCATGTTTACGACTTTTTTTGTTATAAATAGGAATGGGTCAGTGGCGTGTACGCATGCATTTATCTATATGTGTGCGGCGGCCGCGGATGACGGGCGACTACGTCGCTCAATCGTTTTTTGTTATAAGTGGTTAAAGACTTGGAGGGGAGCCGCGGGGGGGGGGGGGGGGGGGGGGGGGGGCAGAAAGTCAGTCAGGCGCAGTTCATGCAACGAGGCGAAGTGCGTACGGCTGAGCCCGAAAAACAAAGTTACGTTTCTAAGTTTTACGTCAACCTTATAAGTTATAAAATTAAGTTTTCTCAGTTTTGTTCCGTTTATTTGTATTTGTGTTTGTATTGCTTTTGCTGTGTTGATAATAAATCAAGGTTCATCCTTGTTTTCTGCTGCTGACTGATTCTATATGAAAAACTGAATCGAAAATGTACAATACAATTTTTTCATATGAGACTAGATTTGACTTATCGGACTACGCGTCCTGCGAGCATAACACAGCCTACCCAGCAACCAACAGCAAACCACATAGCGAGCACATGAAACTGAACTGCAATTTCTGTCACAAGATGGGACGCACAGAGGATCAATGTCATCAGAAGGCAAGTTTTCGTCAGGATGGCAACGCCAAACGACCACCCCAAAGTGTAAACTGAACGCAGGACGTTTGGGAAGACGAGACGGACGACGCTCAACTGGAACAGCTTGAAGAAGAATACTCGGTTGAGTCACGGCATTCACGCTCGATTGCAGTCCTGCCAATGGAACCTGGAACTAGATCAGGAAGAAGTCTCATCGATAGCAGATCATTATTGAATCTTGTAAAAGAAACGTTGATACCATCAGAAGCGATGCGATGTAAGGAAACAAAAGAATTCACAATGGAAAACCATAAACACATATCCGAGTACTCGATTAATCTCAGACTACACGGAAATGATCACAAATTCCACGCTGTGCGGCAATCTGTTCCTATACCTGAGGTCGGCATAACTGGACAACCACTGCTCCAATCGCTTGCATGCTACCTAAGCAACGAGGCATTATCATTAGACAGCACCAAAGACCGACTATGATGACGGATACTGCATCCCGCCACGCCACCCACTATCTCAATATAAAACAACACACCGAACGGGGACATGTGGCCGTATTCGATGATCCTAACATCGTGGACTCCGTCTACCTTATCGACGATATTATAATATGAGTACCGATCACTATCAACTCCCAAGAAAGAATACACCTGTGTTCGGGACTTGTAACGTCGGATGCTCAGTGTATGCGCGTTACTCACCCGCTGCGATAATTCGATTTCTCAGGTTATCGCTAATTACCCGAAAGTTGAGTCAGAAGTCGCAATGACTATATAAACTAACTCTTTATTGGAAGTGTCTTGATGTGTTGAAGTTGGGGTACAATTTTTGACTGCCTAAACTAGGAATTTGACTTAACTAAGTAAACTGTAGACTGTCTAACAAGTGGTGGGATGAGTGGGCGGAACTTATTTTCTATTGGCTAGCATGCACTGTGGTAGGGATGCGAAACAAAATTTGACAGCGATCCGAACTCGAAGAATACCAGGCGTGGAACGGACGATCGAGGGTACATGTCGCATGGCATATGGGGACCAGAACACTTTTTTACAATGAAGTTACAAAGGCATTTGATTGGTTTACAACCGCCTGTTTCGTGTCCAGGGCCCATTGTCCTTGTGGGTTAATCCTTTCTGAAGGCAAGTGGTCACGACGCCATCCCAACGATTTTACTTATTGGTTACGGTCCGAAATTAAGATTTTACCACTTGCGACGGAACAACCTGACTCACCAGGAAATAGAGTTACAACCTATAGACATACGAAAACAACGAG
This sequence comes from Anoplius nigerrimus, assembly GCA_914767735.1. Taxonomy (NCBI): domain Eukaryota; kingdom Metazoa; phylum Arthropoda; class Insecta; order Hymenoptera; family Pompilidae; genus Anoplius; species Anoplius nigerrimus. Next base: position 14,955,563 of record OU612085.1, on the reverse strand, counting down.
TTAATTGCATAACTCCAACCGAAATCAGCCGCAGGGTACAGCTCCTGCTAGGGAACACGCGATGCAATGAGGTAAAGTACTTCCTAGGGTTAGCGGGATATTACCGAAAAATCATAAAAAAAACTCCTCCATAATTAAAAAACCGGTCACTGCGCTGACGCAACAGGACAAGGAATTCGTCTGGGTAAGTGTGTGCTAGATATCATTCGACACCTTGAAAGATAAACTCTGCACCTCATCAGTGCTCCGCTAGCCAAATTCCGAACAAGATTTCACCGTAAAAACGGAAGCATCGAACGTAGGACTGGGAGCAGTCATTTCACAAGACGGACAGCCCTGCTGCTATATATCGAAAACACTCAACGCGCTTGAGTGAAACTACAGCGCAACCGAAAAGGAACTCTTAGCCATAATGTGGAGTGTCGAGGGGCTGAGACAATTTCTCATAGGGCGAAGCTTCAAAATACAAACGCTGGAAGAATACGATTACGTCATGGAATACGTTAAAGGAAAGAAAACCAAGCTGCCGATGCTCTATCAGAAGTGCTACCAACACGAGACATACTACAAGACGCAATAGATCTTTCGGAAATAAACTCACCGCCTGTAGAAAGTGTAGAACCACCCACCAATTACTACGAAGAATACAGGGTGACTGTAGTAACTGGACCAAACTATAACTCTTTTTTAAATAGATTTAGAGCAAAATCATAGAGGAAATGTTTGTATCAGTCGAAAGGCTCTATCATCCCATGCACCGACCTTTTTCCCAAGTGCATTAGTGCTCGTGCAAAATGCAGTTGTATTGTTTTTTTAATTGAACCACCCATTTTTTTTACATATACCCGTTCCTTAGGCCATTCTGTAATAAAAGTGTGTAATGGAAATCATCGAAAAAACAATAGTTTACGAGATATTTTGCTTTATTTGAACTCTTACAACAGATACTTCAACGTTTCACCGTTAGCTTGCAAACATTTATTAATCGTCTACAGAAACGAAAGGTTGCGCGTACACTCAATTTTTTATATACCCCTACAGGAAAGTATCAAGAGAATTTAAGTCTGGCGAACAGGGCGGCCAAGACGTTGGGCTGTGGGTACCAAACCAATTTTGCCCATACATTTCAGTTAAAAATGTGGTAACTATTTGGCCGTTATGTGCTGGTGCTCTGTCTTACTGGTAGTATTTTAGATTTCAACGCGATTGTAGTGGAATATCATCGAGTAGAGTGAGTCAAGTAAATTCTATAAATTGCCGATATCGCACACCGTTCAAAATGTCAGGTAAAAAGAGTATGAGATGTTTGTAAACATGGTTGGAACGTAACTGGGACCAAACACGTTTAGGTAATGCGATAGTGAACGCTTTGGCCATCTGCTACAAGAGTTCGAATAAAGCGAAATATCTCGTAAACTATTGTTGTTTTTTCAATGATTTCCCTTGTACACTTTTATTGCAGAATGGCCTGAGGGATGCGTTTATGCTAAGGAAAATGGATGGTCAATTTAAAAAAACAGTGCGAATGAATGTTGCACATGCACTCGTGCACTTGGGAAACAGATCGGTACATGAGATGATAGAGTCTTTCGACTAGTGCAAACTTTTCCTCTACGACTATGTTCTAAATTGATTAAAAAAAGATTTATAGCTTGGCCCAGTTACTAGAATTACCCTGTATACAGTGTGGTATTAAAGGGTATCACGCCGCAAGAAGTATTCACAGCTCTTTTGGAACACTGCATTTACATATTTTCTAGGTCAAAAAACATACTCACGAAGCAAGGGACCAATTTCATATCCGATACCATGAAGGAATTTAAATAAGTTTTCAAGATCGCACACATTAAAACCATCGCCTATCGGCCACAAGGCAACAGAAGTTTGAAAAGGGCTCACGCTGTAGTAAGGGATCTCATCAAGACAAGCCTGGGAAGTACCGAAAAGAATCAGTATTGGGACGAAGTGCTACAAGCGATCGCATTCACGTATGACACCATCGTGCACGAAAGTAACGGATACACGTATACGCCTTTTGAACTCACCTTTGGAAGACGGCCTAACCTACCATCAGCCCTTACAAACGCACCAACAATTTCATACATTAGTGTGATAGAGAAATGGCCGAACACACACAATGTTAACCTGCAGCGAGCCAAGGAAAAGTTTAAACCGCAGCAGGACTCGAAGATTACACGAATCTACAGACTGTATGAAATAGGAGATCTAATACTATTGCACAACGAAAAAAATTAAAAAAACTGGACAGCGAACGGCTAGGAGCGTTTGCTAATTCGGAACTACATGAAAACAATAATATGACAGTTGAACAGAACGGCAAGCGAGTCAAGATACAAATCGACCGAACGAAACCGTATTACCAATCTGTTACAGATAAGAAGACTACTACTTTCGCTACCCCTGCTACTTTTGCTACTATTGACAATGAACCATCCGACTTAAGAAACTCTTCGGCTAATCCCCCTGTATGAAACGACCATCTACTCGGAACACCTGGGACAAGTCAAGATTTTCCATACGCACTCAAGATTGATCATATTCATCGATACTACTGACTTTCAACCGCGGTATCAGAAACTGTTGAATTTTCTTGCGATTGCGGAAAAACTTTGCAAAGGAAAATGTGGGGAATTCGTTGAACTGAGTAAGCACCGTAAGTAACAACACGCGAAACTTTTATATTTTAAGTCAAATCGCAATTTGTTATATGACATTAATTCAGTTAAACCCTCCTGAATGCTTGGCGCCTGCAACATAAATTATTGGAATGAAATACTTTGAAGACCATTTCAATGCCAAATATTAGAAGAACGCTTGGCATTGCTATTCCACAAAACCAGCGTAGTTCTGATCAGCAAGCGTGGCTGACGGTTGTTTCCTCATAAATTCGCGTAGCAGTGTGTGTGTTACCATTAAACTTTTTATTTTTGAGCATATAAATCAGTAATATTAGTGTTAATAAAGTGTTTTATGAAATATCTGCTCTCATTCTTGTGATAATTTTTTAACACGTTCGCCGCCAGATCAGGCATCGACGACGTGCGCGGCAGGCAGCACGTTAAATGTGACGGTGCAAAAATACCCTGTAACTTTTTATCTCTTGAGCTGTGCCCCATATATTATTTGACAAAAAGCGCTTATATTCATGTGTCCTATCAGCCCCTACATTTTCTCCCTCGAATTCTGGCTCATCCTGTATAAGGGGATTGTAGTACATTTGAATAAAGAGCGTGATACGTGTATTAGGATGTGGTTTTCTCAATAAATGCTAGATTGTTGAGGGAGTAATAAACACGAAAAGTGCTCGGTTTGAAGATTTACATATTTTTCACAAGTCGCCTGTTCTTTGCCAATGTTTCTTACAACAAGATTGCCTCAAATAGTAATGGCCCGCTTAAGAACTGGACACACCAGAATCACACACGAATACCTACTGAAGGAGATAGCCCCACCTGAATGCAACACATGCCGGAAACCCACAACAGTCCACCACCTATTATTTGAATGCAGGAAGTTCGAAATACACAGGCGGAAACACAACATCAACCCTGACAACGCCCTCACATTACAAGGAAAAATAAGCAATACAATCAAGTACCTAATTGGAACAGATCTTTTGCATCAAATATAATGTATCCCACACAGAACCGCGTCGCTAAGGACCCAGTAGTCGACGCGACGTAAAGCTTTCAATAAAAAAAAAAATTAAAAAAAGATTGCCTCGTCGGCATTGCGCTGCGTAAAAGAAAAACTCGTGGTGGGGAAAAACCACGAAGGATCGCACCAAGGTCATGGTCATGTGGAATATCGCACGTCCGCTATCTCAATCCTTTTTTGTTGTGGCCCGAAAAACGAAGCGCCCAATAAACGATGAAAGGCGAACGGTTACAGCGCGATATCGGTCGGAACTTGCGTTCGCGTACAGTGGCTTTCCCGTTCTTCCTGCACAGATTGTTTCGGAAATGCATCTTTCAATTGAATATTGTAACGTCCGCGTATAGCCCTACTTACAGTAAGTCCTGTTTTCGTGCGGTTCTTTTCTATGCGATTTTATTTTTGTGCGATTTGTTTTGTGCGACTTTATTTTTGTGCGATTTGTTTCGTGCGATTTTTTTTGTGCGTCATGAATCTCAGCGGCGTTGGCACCAGTTTAATGTTTCCTATCAGTGTACATATACATGTGTGGACGAACCCTGACTACGAGGACTTCTGGACGACAATGTATGTGCAATCCGCGAAACTCTGTTAATTTGTTTTAAACAATCTGCTGACAAAGCACAATCAGTTACGTATATTCTAGCTCGACGCGCGAACAGTATACGCTTGGTATTCAAAGTTTTATCTACGATGTTAAGAATGCGTAATAATGTCGATGTACAGTTAGAAAAACGCAATCATCCGCCCAACACGAACTGTATAAACCCTCCGCTAATCCACTCATTAATACGCAACCCAACCGCGATTTTATTACCCCAAATCGTATCCCCAAACCCTTGGTCTCCTTTCTTTTCTATGCACGAAACTTATCCTATCCTAATCCGCCCTGCACTGCAATCTCTCCTAATTATTTTTCCTATCTACTTTCAAGTCGTATTTGCGATTCAAATCATAACCTCTCTCCCTTAGTCTCTACACACTCTACAGTCCCGATTCAGACGTCACAAAAATTGATAATCGACTTCATGGTGCCAAATAGTCAATCAATTGAAATCGCATCTTCAAGCGAGGAAAGCGATTTTGAACCAAGTCATCATAAGAACAGGGGGGAAGTGGACACTACAGCGCATTCCCCCGCTAGGAAGTACTGCCTATACACAAAGGATGCCGCCCATGTCCTCCGCGGCAGCGGTTGGAGGAAACGCGCGTCCCGCGAGGGTAATGGTCCCGACCCCGACGGGGTTCATCCCCCGCGAGACGATCCAGCCGCCACGCGCAGCTACAGGTACCGGGGTCAACGCAGGCCGCGGCAAACCCAGACCAAGCGGCATAGGTAAGCAGGAGGGAGTATAACGGGGACGACGGATGTCCGATGGAAGAAAGAGCGACTGAACGCGGACGCTTTGATTGCAGCGGCAATCGGAGTAGACTGGACCAACGGCGCCGTGGTTCAGGAAGGTATCGACTTCCATCCCGACGCGGAGGCGGTCAATTTTCGGCGGACGCTGACGTCAATCTGTGACGCAGCCATGCCACGGGCGCGAAACAACTCACGGAAAGGCGTATATTGGTGGTTCGAGAGTATTGCGACTTTGCGCGTCGCATGCGAGGCCGCTCGCCGCCGATATAAACGAATCCGCCGCAGGCGTACCCCCGATGCGGAAGGGGAAGCGGAGGCGCAACAGGCATACCGAGAAGCCCGTATAAAATTAAAAACTGCAATACGGCAAGCCAAAGCGAACGCTTGGACGGAACTCCTCGTCACCCTCGACGAGGATCCCTGGGGCCGTCCATACAAAATTGTAATAAAGAGACTGACGCCACGAGAAGCTCCGATGACGGAGCAACTTGATCGTCAGATTCTCGACCGCGTAATCAACACGCTCTTTCCTCCAAACAGCGAGGCTAGCATCCCTCCCGCGGCCGGAGAGGAGGGAGGCTGGAACGAAGAGCACCGCGTTTCAACGGAAGAGTTAACAAACGCGCTCGCGAAATTAGGCAACAGGGCACCGGGTCCGGACGGAGTTCCGGGCAGAGCGCTCGCAGGAATTGGCAAAGCGGCCGGACCCATCCTGACGCGGCTATATAATGGCTGCTCGAGAGGAGAAGGTTTCCTGATTTATGGAAGACAGCCCGGCTGGTGCTACTCCAAAAAAAGGGCAGACCCTCCGACTCGCCCTCGGCGTATCGACCGATTTGCTTGCTTGACGAAATAAGTAAAACATACGAAAGGATTATTGTATCCCGTCTCGTCAAGCATTTAGAGACAACTGGCCCCGATCTACACGACAGCCAATTCGATTTCAGGCGGGGGGGGGGGGGGGGCGTTCAACGGTGGACGCAATTCTAAACCTGCGGGAATTCACCGACACGGTAATGGCTAGGGGCGGAGTGGCCTTGGCGATAAGCCTCGATATCGTCAACGCCTTTAACTCCGTTCCGTGGCAGAGTATCAGAGATGCCCTGGACTACCATCGCTTCCCCGCGTATATAAAAGCGGTCGTGCGCGACTACCTGCGCGACAGGTATATAGTACACCCCGGTCGAGACGGCACAGTGCGACGTCGATTAGAACGCGGCGTCCCGCAGGGCTCTGTTTTAGGGCCACTGCTGTGGAACATGGCCTTCGACGTAGTTCTGCGAACGCTCCTCCCTGACGGTGTGAGGATCATCTGCTACGCGGATGATACTCTCATTGTTGCAGGAAGGGACGACTGGAGAAACGCAGCCAACCGGGCGGAGGAAGGTGCGCGGCTGATCTGCGATGGCATCGGGCGACCCGGGCTTAAATTATTATAGCCGCCGAGAAAACCGAGGCCATGTGGTTTTTCAGTCACACGCTACGGGCTCGGCGGCCGTCTCAAACGCTCTGGATAACTGTCGGAGATCGGCTGATCAAAGTATCGAGAGGTTTCAAGTATCTAGGTCTTCACTTGCAACAGTCTTGGCGATGGAGAGACCATTTTGCGAAGGGTGCCCCAAAGATGGGGGCGGCAGCGGCTGCGCTCGGCAGGTTGCTGCCAAACCTACGAGGACCTAACGATAAGGTCCGACGCCTCTACGCGAATGCGGCTCAGGCTGTCGCCTTGTATGGCTCGCCCATATGGGCCAATGACCTGCGGCACGACCGGCGCAGCCTCGCTCTTGTAAAGGCAGGGCAGAGACGGGTCGCGCTGCGAGTCAAACGCTGATACAGAACGGTATAGCATGATGCTGCTCTGTTACTGGCAAAAATGCTGCCATTCCAGCTGCTGGCCGAGACCCATTCTAAATGATTTTATTATAAACGCAGCATTGGCCAGGATGGATCTCGACCGCCTGCTGAAGTAATACGCGCGTGGCGACGTCGCCTGCAAGCTGAGGCGTTCCGGGCTTGGTCGAACATCCTTGTCGATAGTACCACGGAATCGGGCCGTAGAGTAGCGGCAGCAATCCTCCCCGTGTTTGATTCGTGGATGGGTGGAAATAAGGGAACGCTAACTTTCCGGGTAACACAGGTCATGACCGGTCATGGCTCGTTTGGCCACTACCTCTATCGGATAGGCAAAGAGCCATCGGAGGACTGCCTAGAGTGTGACTTCACCCTCGAAGACTCGGAGCATGTGCTTGTCCACTGTCCGACTTGGGAGGAGCAGCGCGCAACGCTACGCGGGGTAATCGGGCAGGACATCTCTCTGCCGGCCATTGTTGCTGCAATGCCATCGCAGAGAGATGGCTGGGATGCTTTCGCGGCTTTTTGTGAGGATGTGATGTCCAGAAAGGAGGAGGCGGAAAGAGAAAGGGTTAGAGACCCTCTCTCGGCACGCAGCATCCTGAACCGGAGTAGGAATAACTTGCGATTCGCGGGATGGGCGCGGCGGCCGCCGTAACAAGCGGTAGTAACCGCGTCGCGTTATCAATAAGTTCTTTATTCTGCTACGTCACGGGATGGACTTTGCGGGTCTGCCCCGTGACGGGGGAGAGATGTATGCACGATTTTTTGTACAAATAATAGCGTGAAAGAATGTGAGAGCGGGTTACCACCGTGTAAGTGGCTAGCGACGTGATGCCACTGCGCTCAGTGACGTCTCGACGACAAAATGGCGGAGGAAAGGAGCGGGTGCTCCTGGAATCAACGCACACGTCATTACGGTGAATGAAGCGGAACATGTGTACCCCGTGTTTCGCGGTATGGTTCATCCGTTTATCCGTATACAGGGTGATTCTAGTAACTGGGCCAAGCGATAACTCTTTTTTAAATAAATTTAGAACAAAATCGTAGAGGAAAAGTTTGTATTAGGTGAAAAGCTCTATCATCCTATGCACCGACTTTTTTCCCAAGTGCATTGGTGCATGTGCAAAGTGCAGTTGCACTGTTTTTTTAAATGGAACCACCCATTTTTTTTTACATAAACACGTTCCTTAAGCCATTCTGCAATAAAAACGTATAAGGGAAATCATCGAAAAAGCAATAGTTTACGAGATATTTCACTTTATTCAAACTCTTATAACAGATGCCCAAACCGTTCACTATCGCATTATCTAAACGTTTTTGGTCAGAGTTACGTTCCAATCATGTTTACTAACATCTCATACTCAAGGATAGGAACGTATTAAAAAATGTTTGCAAGCTAACGGTGAAACGTTCGAGTATCTGTTATAAGAGTTTGAATAAAGTGAAATATCTCGTAAACTATTGCTTTTTCGATGATTTCCCTTATACGTTTTTATTGCAGAATGGCTTAAGGAACGTGTTTATGTAAAAAAAAATGGGTGGTTCCATTTAAAAAAACAGTGCAACTGCACTTTGCACATGCACCAATGCACTTGGGAAAAAAGTCGGTGCATAGGATGATAGAGCTTTTCACCTAATACAAACTTTTCCTCTACGATTTTGTTCTAAATTTATTTAAAAAAGAGTTATCGCTTGGCCCAGTTACTAGAATCACCCTGTATACCATAGTATGCTCGTCGGTCCAAGACCTCCCTATCTTAGGGGAGTCATCATATTGCCTTCATTTGCTATCACGCCGACTCCTTCTACGGGGACGGCGATTGAGCGAGATATCGTCAGCCTGAGCTTCGACTCTCCTACCCACCGATCTTCTCGACTCCATTTTCCATCACACCCCATTAGCGGTGGCTCTCCCCGCAATGCACCAGGAAGCCACGTCTTCCGAGTGCATGGTACGGAGACTAACCGCATAGGGGAGAGCAGCCCAAAGCGGGTGGCCCACCTCAAGCGGGTAAGCCCTCTTATATTGCCTAATGTAATGCGATTGTGAATTTTCGCGTATGTCGTGATTCCCCGAACACTCCTGACAATGAGTTTAGATCACTTCGAATCGGTCACCAGATTTGAGATACAGCAAAAGTGGGCGCAATAAAAGAAATCTGGCGAATTCGTTAAAATATCCAATGATATGTAACTCCTGATTTGGCGAAAACTAGTACATGTATCAAATTGTTAACATTATCATATTATTTTGGCACGATTTTACTTTATAAATGTAAGCATCGGAATTTTTTTTTGGTGAGTTTATAATTGATCAAGTTTGACATGTGCCTTTGGGTATAGCGGGGAGCCCGCCTAAAGCACGTGGGCTCTCGTATATTGCCGAATGTAAAGCGATTGTCAATTTTTCCGTCTGCCGTGTTTACCTGAACACTCCCGAGTTTCGATCACTTCCAATCAGGCACCGAGTTGAGAACAGCGTTACCAAATCTTTCACATAGAAATTACCACACAATTTTGCGGGTTCCCAACTCTTTCACGTAAAAATGACCACACAGTGCCTACCCGTTTTGCCCAAACGGCTTACCCGCTTTAGGCGCCATATTTGGCAAAGCGGGTTTTTGCAGAGTCTTCCATTTTTACTTCTAAATAATTATTTGTTGCAAAATGACACCATCTTGCTTTTTTATTGTTAAGTACGATACCTCTCCTACCACATGAATTCAAAATTGTTATTATAATCCAACAAAAACGAAGATTTTTGAGCTTTCAACGTTAGCTTACCCGCTTTAGGCCCTCTTCCCCTATCACCCCCTCTTGCTCACTGACGATTCGGGCGCGGTCTTTTTTTTCTCGGTTTTTTCCGCGTCGCGGGTGAGGGCTGCTGCGAGCCAATGTTAACGTGAGTTATCGTGCCAGCCCTTACCATCCAGTAGAGAATACCGGCGGTGGTTTAGTCAGTGAAACCTGACACAACCAGCAGATCGCCCCCGTTTCTGTTGGCGTCTTTTTCAAGATTCCCCATCGAAAAAAAAGGTGACAATTTGTTTTGTCGAAGCAAACTTTTTCTTTGGATTCGAATCCTGTTAGGTGCCTTTTTTTCATCGTTTTTTTGTCCTTTCTCTATGCAACAATAGTTAATATTTAATGTCAGATGACTTTCTCTGTGCAACACATTTTTGTCATTGTTACTGCCAAAATATATGACTAGAATAACGGAAAAATGGAAGGCGGTTTGAAGGCACGTGCATATTTATTCCAACATTAAAATGTTGACAAAAATATTGTCAAATCATCTGACATTAAATATTAATTGTAATATTACATGACAGGAAAAAGCGGCATTACTGCTCTGGATCTCCTTCTGTATCAAATCGATGCTTTTCTGACTCTTTTTGGGTTTTTATTTTGTTAACTGAATAAAATCTGAAAAAAATTAAATATGCGCATCATTACAAGATGTGTCGCTAATTTTTTTAAATTTTTTTATCAACTAGATTTCGAGAAAATGGTGGGAGGATTGAACAGTACATTTTATCCTTCCAGGTCACCCATGGTCGAGATGCAAGGTAAGAAAAATCACAAAAATCCCCTACTATCGGGAAAGACTACCATTTCAAAGGATTGCCTAAGCACATATGTACAACGATGGCAGACCAAATTACATAGGAAAAATATAAGCATATGGAGAAGTTATTACCCTAATAACTAAACAATATCTTAACAGCAAATTTAAATAACATACATATAACTAATTAACGTTCAAAATAATAAAATACTACTCTTATTTTATTTCGTGTTATTATTTGTAAACAAACTTGGATTAATACAATATACAGGGTGGTCGCGAACCGGTGGTACAATCCAAAAGGATGTGAATCTACATGTAAATATAAGTCGAAAAAAACATTAGACAATTTTTATTTAAACGCTCCGTTTTCGAGAAAATCGACTTTGAATTTTCGCAAAGTGCAAGTGCACCCGGGCGCGGCCCGATATACCGGGTGCGCTGTAGGAATCTTGGTTGCGGCGCGATGGCTTATCTCATTGCGTGGCATCTAAGCAGGCCCGGCAGGGACATACGTTATACGCGACCATGAGACATAAGTGGCTTATCGTGATGTCATAGCTGCCCGAACGTACTCGCAGACGACGCAAAGCGATAGATATAGATATTTTTCGACTTATTTTTGTATGCAGATTCACCTCTGTTTCGGTTGTACCACCGGTTCACAAACCACCCTGTATATTTGAAGTTATATTTTGTTTCCCAAAATTAAAATTAAATGATTTTTACAATTGACTAATATTATGAAAGCGGCGTAATTCCATTACAGCCTGTAATCATACATTATTTTATTTAAATTCACGTAAAAGAAATGTATATAATCAAATTACATATTGATAAATCAATAGGAACATTATCAGGCTTAATATAATTGCTTAATGTAAATTTTTGAATTCACTATTATGCTAACCTGTCATTTTCTCCGAACAACAGACAATGGACTTATACCACCTTCATAATAAACGGTCCATATACTAGAATACTTGTATGGCTTAAGTGTGTACGATTTTGATTCTAGGTTGTGGAAGAAGCAAAACTGTACATTTTATGTGAAAAATTTGTATGTTCTATATTTTAGGAATTACATAAATGACATTTCACGAGTTTAGATGTGTTGATTAAAAACTAGCGACTGGATATAGTTTTGGATTACACTCGCTTTATTTACCCTTCGATGCGCTCTCTATAATTCCATAGTGTACGAAATGCCGGCTTGTCCTCCGTCGACCGGTAGCCACGTGTTGTCCTTGCGTGGCATATTAGCGCGTATCGTTTGTCTAACGGCTCGTGACTACATAACCCGTGCTACAATGTGGAATTTTTCCTACACGTGTAAGACGAAAAGGTACAGCAAGAGATTGGTCTTGTTCGCTTAATTAATATAAGTTTATTGCAACAACGGAGATATAGAATTTCTGTTGCTAGGCTATTGCTCTATGCATGTGTACTGCAAGACTGTTCTTCTTTTGTCGTCCTCGCCTCCTTGCGTGTCGGTAACCTCTCTAGTAGCGTTGACGGCGGGGGGGGGGGGGGGGGGGGGGCAATAACATTGCATGGTCTTCGCGCGTAGGCTAAGCAGTGTTGCCCCATGTTGATTATCGCCGAATTTTACATTGGTTTTTTCATAGTGTGTGGCAAACATATCGTTTATAAACATCACACTTTGCAGAACATTTATTGTCATTGCCTACGCAAAAACATCTTGTATGCTTTTGACCGCCTGCTCTCGTAGCTATTAGAATTTTTCTTCCGAGTGCTGCAAGAGCCGTAATCACGTGTTGATAAAACAATAACAATAGTAAAATATATTCGACGAATATGAAACCACACCCGTCGTACACGTGTTTACTGTTGGAAACGTTATACTAAACTGATTCGTTCTCACTGCTTCGTTTCGTACGCATGCAAGAACCTTTCATATTGCTTATGCGTGCATTATCGCTTTGGAACAATTGACCAGCGCCGGCGGCACCGGCTATGTAGCATTGGTCGCGGAAGAATGTGTGTGTATCTACTGCCGAAACAGTGCGATGCCGTGACCGAGTCCTTGTCGTGGGAGGGTTCAAATATTGTTCAGGGTTTTATGTAACCTGGGTGAATATTCTATGTTGTAACAGTATTTTAAACATGATAGACCAATGCTGCATTATGAAAGATAGTTTAGTGTGTCTACAGGCAACACAAACGGTCGTGGTATTGTTCTGATAGCTCGTAACGGTGTGGTGTGCGTATTCGCCTATGAGCTATGTGTAAGATGGGGATAGGTTCTATTGTACCATGTTTTACAGTGTTCGCCTCGTGCTATTTTCTATTTATTGTCGATTGATAGGATTATAAGAAGTCTGTATCTGAAAAATATAAATATTATATTACATTACGCTATTTGTGCAGGCAATTATGAAAATGTGCTAACGCAAAATAATTAAAGGAATCGTTTCGGTTAAGTCCCACAAAATTACCTTTGCCACGTCTATTATTTGTGTAGATGTAATACGAGTATGATGAGATTCTTACAAAAAACTGCTATAACGAGTTTTAATGTAAATAATTATGATATTAATTCTGCCAGAAATAAAGGTATGTAGAAATATTGAAATAAAATATTAATTTACCAATATCCCCACCTTTGCGGGAAAGTTGCTTTTAGCCAATAGGGCATGTCCGACATGACGTTTGAATTATTGAAACGATTATAGACACGTTCAGCTATCGCGACACTACAAGGAAACAATATGGCGCCGTGGAACGCACACGGCGAACTAGCGCGGATGTCTGCGCGACCCCGATGCCGGCCTATCATTGGTCCACGTTTGGTATCCGCGGACTTGGAGTGGCGCGGTAGCTAACAGAAAGCGGCGGTGGTGGGAAATCGAGCTAGAGCGGAGTACAAATTGGCGGAACGGAGAGGAGGTATGAAAAAGAGTAGAATGCAAACGGAAGTTTGCATGAGAGAGGGATACTGACAAAGTTATAGCTACAGTGACCTACGTGAAACAAACTGAATAATGGTTAAGTAGCTAAGGAATAGTCGAAACACAGTAATAAAACGAAATGCTTATGGGTTGATAACTTGAAATAATTATTACAGTAATATGCACGTTACACATACGATAGCTACGACCGCTGAAGCGCAAGCAAACTTGAAAATTACCGAAATTGTATGAGAAACAAGTTTTGTAACACAATATAAATCCGGGCGTACGGTGAAAACCATTTATCGAAAATCAGTGTCAAAATAATTGCCTCCCAGATTGACCTTTGATAACGACCCGGAGGGGCGGAGAAAAATCGATGAAAGCAACTTTGGTTTTTGCGCACAGTACTGCAACACGTAGAAGTAAACGATCGAATGCAACGTTGCGCGATGAGGACGATCCCGGTGTCAAAGAAACTCGGGGCATAAGAGATCGCAGACGTTACAGACCAAATCTTTAACAAATGGGCAGAAAGAGATGCTAAGAATAAAGATACTGAAATCATATCGGATAGGGCTTAGTGTAGATGAGCATACGCTGATTGCGCGGGGGTGAATGCTTTCGATAATCCAATGGCATCATAAGCGTATGCGCATGAACGAAGCGAATGGCAAAGACTTCGATGGTGAATGCTGAAGAGAAGGAATAAGAGAGGGGTTGTGGGGGGCTGATGGATTGCTCGTACGTGCTGAACTGTTATGATGGGGTGCGGGTGGGGTGTCGCTAGTCGGAGTAGTGGACGAGGGAAGTGTGGGCGTAGGTAAGGCGTCCGCAAGTAAGGGGACAGGACGTCGTAGAAGGCAAACCCCTTTGCCACGCGCGACCGTCATCGTCGGAGTACCGGCCAGCTTGCCACTGTTCTTCGCTCGCAAACAATCGCGCGCTACCGTGCTTTCCGCCATTCGCGTTTCGAGTCCGCGCTGACGCTCATAACCGGAAACGTTTTACTATAATCGCGTGTGCTGGTGTCATTAATTTATCTGTGAACAACTTGACTAAAAAAATAGTTCAAGGTGAGCATCACGCTTTTGAACAACTGCGATGGAATACATTTGAGCGATAGTGATTGAGCTTTGCTCGCCCTCTATACTGTCAGCAAATTGAATAAACTGAAGAAAATTTCGATGCGACGTGATCATTCAATTTGTCATTACAAAGTTTACAACAACGGTTACTATTCAATTTTTCAGATTGAAGTATAATGTGTTAAACGTATTTCGTTGAAAAAAAAACAACGTCATGACATGTTAGTTTACGGATTAAACAGGGTCGATATCATTTTCCATACGATGTTTTGATTCCGGACATTTTGATTTTGTGAAAACAAACGTGTGTCATAAATTTGATTGCCGCTTATGAATCTATGGAAAGAAGAATGTATCTTACCGCGACTCTCGGAGTAGGCGCAATAATCTGAAGAAGTTCTTTGACGCCATTTATTAAGCGCCACTTCACTTCGCCTTTATTATCCAAAATATTAGAAAGTGAAAAGTCGTTGCAAGTGGTTTTACACAACGTGATCCTGTTACTATAGATGATGAAGGTCAAGCAACAAGGTCTTGTCTCCGATCTATGGCCGAATCTACGATTAATGAAGATCCTTGGGCACTTTATATTTAACTACACTGAAGGTCCGAAGTTGATGCAAAAAATTTATTGTTCCGTATGTATCTTTATTGCTTAATGATATACGAAATTTTCTGTTGTGTAATGGATCGCTTTGTCCTGAGTGAAGCTTGTTTCTAAGAAAAAAAATATACATTTTTGTTGAAATTGTGGCACTTTTTTCAGTTTCATCATCACGTTTCAGATTGTACACATATTTTGCCTCTTCCAATTTTTTTTTTACTCAGAATTTAGTTCTTCATATGATACAGGTATGGTAGTAGCTATTTCAAATATGGTAGAAATATTAAGTGTTATGCTGTGACATGTTGTTCTCATTGCATTTAACAATCAGAACTTGGTCTTCATATTACATGATTTAAATAACCAAGTAAGCAAGTCAGTATTTTAAATGATTCTTTATGCTTTTCCGTATATTGATGTTATCTACTTTGCCCGTATTATCATTATGCCCCACACTGCTTTATCAATTTTCGCTGTCAGCAGCCATGAGCAATTTTTTTATCTAACATTTATATAAATGTATACGTTACATGATTTATTTTAATTCGTGTACTCTCTCTACAGGCACGATAAATTGACACGCATTCAATGTCAATAGCAAGTTCCATGTATCATTATACTCATATTTAGCACAGTGTAATTCATACGAATAATAGCGATATTTGATTGTGTAAACTATGTACTAAATAAATTAAATAAATTCATAGGTTTTATAGGCTTGCTATTGTTTCATTACGAGACATTATTTCTTTCATAGTAACACAATCTGTAATTGAATGAATATACCGCGTAACACTTATGTTTTATTACATTTCCATTATAGTCACTATAACCCTGATAAATACGACATGGAATAATAATATTGATCAGTTAATGGAATAAATGCCCCCTTAAATACTGCACTTGCAGGCTACATGAGTTTTTTAATTGTATACCATTCGGTCTTATGTAACAGGTTCACCTGTTCTTCATACTAACTCAGTTCATCCTATGCGGTATTAATTTGGCCCTCGAAAGCGACGACGTTGATGATCTCACCGCAAATACAATCACGGCCTTGTTCTTCACACACAGCATCATAAAAATTATCTACTTCGCCGTTAGAAGCAAATTGTTCTATAAGACACTTGCCATATGGAATAATCCGAATAGTCATCCGCTCTTTGCCGAGAGTAATGCCAGATATCATCAAATAGCTCTAAAAAAAATGAGAACATTACTTTTCGCCGTTGGTGCAACTACCGTACTGTCATGCATTGCGTGGACTGCCATTACCTTCATCGAAGATCCAGTCAGAACCATTGTCGATCCCGACACCAACGAAACAACACTTATACCGGTAAATGCTGAAATTAATGTACAACATTCTTATTAGCAATATTTACGTATGTATAGCTAACGATGTCATCATGCCTTACGCATAAAAGTACTTTAGTCCTCCAAAGTAGTCTGGCGAAACCAGAAATAATAAAGTATATATTATTTACAAATATAATAAGCAGGCGGAGCAAATTTAACTCCGCATAATTATTGAAACGCTTACGAAAGACTACATTTTCATGTAAATCTAGCACACCAAACTTTCTTGTCATGTATTTATCTAGAACATGTTTAACCTTGGTCTTGTAGCTGCCCAGGTTAATGGTGCGATCGTGGTATCCATTCGATCCAAGTCATGGGACGGCACATGTATTCGTTCTAATATTCCAATTTTACTGGCTGTTCTTCACCATGGCAACTTCTAACTCCCTGGATGTCCTATTTTGTTCGTGGCTTCTGTTCGCTTGCGAGCAATTACAACATTTGAAACAAATAATGAAACCGTTGATGGAGCTTAGTGCAACGTTAGACACCGTTGTACCCAACAGCAACGATCTCTTTAAAGTAAGCGAGAAAAATCATTGTACTTTGTACACTAATCAAATTATCGATGCTATGCACTTCACTCCCAATATGGACTAACATTTAAAACTAACGATTATTATAATTGTATGCACCTATCAAGGAAGGGAAAAATTAATTTTTTAGGAAGCATATCATAAACGTCGATTCTAACACAATATATTATTAAATTTAACCGAATCGCCCAATATTGCTGGAGAACAGTAAAAATTATGGCACTTTTGCTCACAGGCAGGCAGTGCTGACCATCTAAGAGATACTCAGGGTACTCAACCACCAACGAATCCACCAGGTGGTGATAGCATGTTTGATCTCGATTTACGGGGTATATATAATACTCGGCAAGATTTTACAGCAACCTTTAGGCCAACTGCAGGGATGACATTCAACGGAGGTGTAGGTCCAAATGGGTTGACGAAGAAACAGGAGATGCTAGTCAGAAGTGCAATCAAATATTGGGTTGAAAGGCACAAGCACGTTGTCAGGTGAGTTAACCAATTCTGGATAAAAAACTTGTGTTTTGTACGATGACAGAAAATTGTCGTTGCATGCCATTTGCTTGTTCTTGAATTGTTATTCTATGTGTTAGAATGTAGTACTGTTCTCTTTATGAATCCAAAATCGAACCAGAACATCACATAAGTAACACTTAGCGAAGTATAGATAACGAAGTATACGTTGCGTTATCGTAAAGCGAAGTACATTGAATTAATCAAACTGTAATTATTGTCTGCATTTGACTAGTTACATATCATCATAATTCATGATTAGTTACATATGCGCAAGGAAAGATGTGTTTGCATCGATGACGTATCGGTGCGAAACTCGAAAACCATTGTAATGTACATACAAAGTTCTTATTTCACTTGATGTGAGAACCACTGCAAATGAAAGTAAGCTAAGCAAGAAAACTACAACCTAATACGAAATACAATATAAAACCTGGAAAAATATACGTATTATAAGATGTTAACGTTTGATAGCGTTGGACTGTTCGCGTTCATTTTTACCAAGAAAAGCAAAGGCTGTCACAGATTATTTAATATACGTGTACATGAGTACATTGTCTTTACTGTGCTGTATTCATTCTTTTATCACTTACACGTCTCTTACGTGTATATTAATGGTGTTCTCCTTTAATAACAGTAATATTGTCAGAAAAAGTACTTTAAAAATTTAATAGTGGCTATCATAGAGATTGTCAACGTATTTATCAAATTCAATATATCAGAGATGCAATTAAGACATTTTGTTCTGGTGACACATTTCTGTTATAAACTAGTAGAAACAGGAAGTGGAGAAGCACATACAATGTGTATTGTAGATGCGTTGTAAGCAGGTTCGATTGTGCAGCGCTTATATTAGCATTCGTGGATTATATCAACGGCAGGACGATAAACAACTAAAAATTAAATCCGACAGAAGTAAATATGGCTCTGAAACTTTTCAAGTTCAATATTAACTGTTAATGACAATTTTTAAAGACCACGTCGTCTTCTTATGTCCTTTGCTATAACTAAGTATTTTGATAGATACACTAATAATCAATAAGAAATTTTAATAGTTTAATATTACTCTTCTAGCTCCTGCCAACTTAAAAGAAGCAAAATATATATACATTAAATCGATTTACTTTATTACAAGACAAAGACAAATTTTTCCATTGAATCTTTTATAAGAATACTATTTAAAACATTTCTTTGTCGCTTAAGCTTACTCTAAGTGAACTGATAATCAAATGTGTAAGTTACGGGGGAAAATCAATATTACATTTGATTATTTTTTACATTCAATTCATGTTCTTATAATCGATTAATATAGTATGTATGATACATGAACATTATCTCAGATATTTTTTGGGAGGTCAGAAACGTGGTGTAACAAATGGAAAGTTAGTTAAGTCGTGTGTTTGATCGACATATTCAACGTATCTTTCTGCTCCACTAGCCATGTCTTGCATACATTCAAACAATAGGAAGAGTACGGTCCTCTTATAGGTCCCCTCTGGCAAAGGCAGCCGTCGCGAGGGAACGGGGTGTACACTTTCCCACGATGGTCAAGTATTTATTTGAAGAGAACGCGATATTGACCGCAACGGGGGACGTGCCCTACGGTCTGAACAATTCGTTGAACAATTTGCGGGATGTACGTTGACACAGCACATTCTCTGACCAACGTGCACATTCAACACTTTCCCGAACTTGTTATAATCCACGTTAATTATACCGATGCGTCTCAATGACATTAACTAAACACGAATATTTTTTTCAAATCGTAAAGTCCCAATTTAATTGGATCGGACGTATGTGGCACACTATGTGAGAATCTCGAAGGATAAGAATCTCTAAGCATTTCTCATCGTCAATCTGTAACAGCGTTTAAAGTAGTTTTAATGAACAATAAGTTCACAACTGACAATGAGTAGAGAAAATTACAGGGAACAGGTTCACATTGTTTCTGGTTATTCCTTTCATTTACCTTATCCAGGGTCGTTTCAAGTGCTTCCGTTGTATGGCCTTGGATACAATTTTTCATCGGTTGCGTTTACGAAACTGCGTGTTTGTGAGTATGAAAAATGACAGTTGTCGTAGTAGAGTTATTTCATTTCAATGGAATAGACTTTATTAATTTGAATGGCCTTGCCAACAACTACATTTTTCATTAGTTTAATGTACACTTGAATCCTTTCTTCTACTATTTCGGCGCTCAGAGGTTATGTTAATTATGCAAAATACAAAATTTGTATCGATACTGTATGTTAATTCAATCTAGTTAAACGCAAAGGATGAGAGAAATTTAATTGTACTCTAATAGTACATTTGTTGAAATTAATACATGAATTTCACTGTTGTGTTTCTAGTCATTACTATTTACCCCAATCTGTTGTTTTTATGTAGCTATATAAAGATATATTTTAATTTCCATAATTAGAATTTGCAGGGTGGAATAGGCCTTACAAAATTGTAATTTTGCAAAATGATTGTACACGGAATATCGTATGCTCATTGGGAATCCAACGGATGCAGAATTATATTATATTTCGCAATCTGCCTTTCTGTCGTTCCTATTGCCATACTTACAATTAGTATCGCTTCTTATATAGGACTATGATGCCATCTTAACAAGTATGCTAACGGAGGCTTGCCGTGTTGACCATCCAAGATGATTATACGATCTTTTGTGATGTAGTATGTGAAAAATGGACTTTCCCGCCTTTTTAAGATCAAGTCAAGAATTGATCATTTTAAAACAGGTCTTTCAAAATATCAAAATAAAATTCTGACGAAGTAGTAAGTACACGTTGCTGACTGCTTACTGCGAGTAACTTACACCTAAACTTCGTTTTAAAACTACGATATCCAATGTGTTAGCAGTAATTTAGTTGAGCCGTTTTTTTAAAGTCACCTAATTGTATTTAATTTTATTTCAAATTGAGATTGAAGAGTTTGCGTTTCAATGAAGTAAAAAATATAGGTATACATGTAGGATACCAATATATCACACTCGTCACATCTATCCAAGAGAATTATGTTTATAAATTCTGGTTAAAATTATAACAATTATTAAGTGAATAATGTGTGCATTTTTACCGGAAATGGACTTAAGCCACGTATAAAATTAACAACTACATTTATCTTTATTGAAAGAGCCCAAGTTCATTTATCACAC